>OW569331.1:4053293-6807802 GCA_937595015.1 Polyommatus icarus
ACATCTTGTCGTTAGATAAACAATTTATAGTAGATATTAATTTTCTTTTTAATATATACTAGAATAGGTAATTGAACCGATGAATTGAGATGAGTAAGTAACTTTCTGTTTAGTCGTTGTCAAAGGCGTGTTAGGTACACGCATTGAATTCACATCTAGTCGTAAGATAAAGCGCATCACACACGGTGAAGATAATATAATATTTTATCTTAAGATGCCCAAATATAAAATATTATAGTATCTTAAGCTATCACACACGGCTAAGATACGATAATATTAAAAATATGTTCATTTCCTTACGAGTCTGCGTTGGTGCCACACGTATTCCTTGTTAGAGTTCTATATACAGGTTGATTGACAGTTGCAGTTCTATTGCAGTCGCATTGCAGTCGTGTCAACTGCATTCAAACTGCATTTGAACTGCAATTTACAGTTGGATTGCAGTTGAAATGCAGTCCGTCTGTGTAGACCCTTATCAATATCTGTCAACGAAGAAGTTTCAGGAGTATTTTAGAAATTCAAGAGAAACTTTCATTTCGATTCATGAGCTTTTTAAGCAATAATAATAATAAAGCAATAAATTATAAGTCAATTTTATTTAAAATTATCCGAAATGTTACTTTTTCCATCAAAATGTTACTTTTCGAATGAGAGTAGGTATGTAACTTTCTAACATACAGCACTGGCAACACTGCATCTACTAGTGCGTCCGATCACCGATGAGCCCGCTGCTCGACACAAAAACAGCCTGTACGTATTCATAAAGATATATTTCGCATATTAAGATACGAAATATATATTTCGTATCTTAAGATAAAATATTAAGGTACGAAATATATATTTCCATATCTTAAGATACAAAATATAAAATATAAATTAACTTCGTCGTGTGTGATGGTTCATAGGATTTGTATGGTGAGCGATATTCTAAAATATGCTCTAAGATAATATATATTTTATATTATCTTCACCGTCTGTGATGCGCTTAAATAATTTATAGTAGATATTAATTTTCTTTTTAATATACTAGAATAGATAATTGAACCGATGAATTGCGATGACATTAATAATGACAAACGGTAGCGGGTATGTGTTTGAAATATTTACGAAATGTGTATCTTATTCAATTTAAACTTTAATAATAATCTATACTAATATTAGAATAGTCTGTCTGTTACCTTTTCATGCCGAACCATTTTTTATAAAATTTGGTGAAGAACGGACGAAGGATACTTCTTGGTCCGGAAAAAATTACGGTTCCTGTACATTGCATCAAATTTTCGTGAGTAAAGAATTAATAATTGCATAAATGCAATCTATTTATGAATAAAATATATTTTTTGATAAAATCAAATAAGGTTTTAGGGCATTTCATTTCGATCACATTATTTTTTCTTAAAGAATTTAGAATCCTTAGTTATTTCCTCCCGAGGTGCACCAAAATCATGGTGTAGGTATCTACATAATATCTAGATTCATCCGCATGATAATATTATTTTTACGATTTTTTGTGCAGATTTTATTACTGCAGTGCTAAGATGTAATAATTTTTCTATTGCTATGGATTGGACATATCATATATCATTTTACAATGTTTTGACATAAAATCTGTCTCTGTGTTGCGGTAATCTGTACATTGTTTTCTGACTAGCTGTAATGTTTAAATTTTTTGACTTTCAAACCTACCAAAACCTTAAAAATGATCGTTTGGTGAATATAAATTATCGAATAGCATCTTATTAGGTAGTCTCTCGCCAAATAATTAAGGTTACAAAGCAATATTGTAGTATTTGTAAACCAAAAATGTTGACTAGGTTCCGGAATAAAACCCAGTCTACTGACCACTGCCCAAGACGTCAAATTACGGCGCTATTTTGTACTAGTATTCCACTAGTATTAGATAAGTATGACGTATTATAATTACATTACAAGAAATACGTATTCGACATTCACTGGCAAATATTTCGAAACGAATCAACGTGTTTATTTTAGAATATTTTATTTTTTATTTCTAAGTTTCTTTTTTTTTATTATTATTTGATATTCTTCTGTGTATTTTATAATGGTGGTGTTTTTTGTTACGTTAAATTGGATAAATGATTATTATTCTTTTTCTTATTCGTATGGGACCACGGCGATTCTGCCAGTATACTGGGATATATTTGTCAACATACTCTAGGTTTTCTATGATAGACAATCAGCGCTCTGACACACAGATTTGACTGATGTCATTTTTTTATTTTCCATCAAGTGCCTGTGGATTTTTTGTACCAAACATTCATGATCAGGCGTTGCTCTCACATATCAAC
The DNA here is from genome assembly GCA_937595015.1 of Polyommatus icarus. NCBI lineage: Eukaryota > Metazoa > Arthropoda > Insecta > Lepidoptera > Lycaenidae > Polyommatus > Polyommatus icarus. The sequence continues at coordinate 4,055,603 of OW569331.1, forward strand.
AGATTGTTCAAATTAGTAAACAAAGCTATTTATCTTTATAATTGATATATTTTATCAAAAACGAAGCTGATGGGTGCCTCCGGAATCATGATTGAAACATTTTGGCGTAAAAATATTTATTCCTGTATTTATTATAAAATTTTGAAAGAATTATTTTTAATGCTCATTTTTTTAGTGGTAAATGGATTTAAATCAAAATTTTAAGCTGACCCTAACCTTGGTAAGGAACGTAACTAACTTCCAAAAAATGTTTGAATGCTTATAATTACTTGTGGTCAAAGTTGTGGTGAAAATAAAAACACGAAATTTCACTAATCCTCGTTGTATGCAGCCTTAAGTATGCTAGTATGTAATTATGTTCAATAATTTGATCGCAATATCTTTTTATAAAATTCTATCTACTGATAAAATTGTTCGTGAGGATGGATGGTAATCCATCAAAAAACATAAAAAAACATAACAATTTCTTCGGGATATCTAACAACCCAAAGTGCAGAGGCTCTTTGGGCAAGTGGAAAAGCAACTATCATAACTCATAAGAGTCCGACACTGGAAGACGAGTTTCATTAGAGTTATCCGCAACAAAATAAGATATAACTGTAACTTTCAAAAAGGTACACGTTTCCCACTTGATACCTCCCAAAAACCATGACTCCAAAGGTGCTGGTCGTTCTTACAGAGGAAAGAACGGCCAGCATAGATCCATAAGAGCCAGGTACAGAGAAACTTTTAGCTTTTATAAAATGGCAAAAGTCTACCTGTCCCTGGCTCGTACTCTAACATAACATTAATTATTCCGAATAATTTTAACCCATACTGGCACGAGTGGCCTTAGTAGTATAATGCTAGACGGGAGAATTTATTATAACTGTCCGCTTGCATGGGGAATCGGGAACCGGTTGTTATTGATAACGCCTCGAAAGCTTCCCGACTTGCTTAAGAGTTCTATGCTCGGCCTGATAGATGTAGCTCTGGACCCTTTCTCCATAGGAATAAAGTCGAAGGTCATAAAACAAATATTTCGGCTATCGTATAGTATGGTGGTGTATAACCTCTCCGTTTCGACCGCCTGATACCCGCTCAAGCATATTCCTACACCTTAGAATTTAGAAAGCAAAATAACGTGTGCCGGACCAGCCAGTAGGTTTTATCCATACTAATAATATAAATTATGCGAAAGTTTGTCCGTTTGTTACCTCCTCACGCTTAAACCACTGAACTGCTTTTGATGAAATTTCATATGTAAATACTTTGAGTCCCGAGAAAGGACGAAGGTACTTTTTGTCCCGGAAAAATGTACGGTTGTATGATGTAAGTACGGTAAATGATCCACTTGATAAACGAATTTTGGGGTAACAAAGTTGCAGACGCCAACTCAATTCAATTTTTCATCTAGTCATCTAGTTATAATATAAAATTGATATTACCATAGACTCAAGATATCTCTCACTGTATAATTATGCCCCATTTAAGTGCATTGTGGTCTAGAATTAGATTTTTCTAGATCCCAAGTCCATTACTTGGCGTGTCAGTGAAGTACATGTTTTATTCAAACACAAACGTAGTCGAGAGCTCGGCAAATGAGTGCCGGTTCCTTTGTACTGGATTTAGACAGCTTAATGAGACAAACTATATGTAGGACACTGCTTTGTTTGTAGTCTTAGATAAACCTAGGGTAACTGATTTAACTAGAGCCTTAGGTCGAAATTTGCTTGTAATTTTTGGAATTTTTTCTTTGAACTTTATACGTTTTTATGCTTCTTAGGTAAAAATGAATTTAAATTATTTTAATTCACAAAAGACTTTTATTACTGGAGAGTATTATTTTTAACAAAAAATTAAAACCGACTTCCAAGGTAAAAACAATATTAACATTAATATGAACTAAAAAGTATTAAATAATTTTTGCTATCTAATAGTGCCTTTTTCCGAATTCGGCTAAACCTCCACTATTAGATAGCAAAAATTATTTAATACTTTTTAGTTCATATTAATGTTAATATTGTTTTTACCTTGGAAGTCGGTTTTAATTTTTTGTTAAAAATAATAATAATTTCACTCTTTTTAGTTACACTAGTAGGTAAACCTTCGCGTATATTTTACGTATCTTATTACAATTTGTTAAGAGTCACAGTTCACACTCACAAAATAATATATTATCAGTGAAGTGAACATATTGTGCTAAGTAATTTAACAATTTTAATACTTCAAACCCCAAGCGGTCACCGGCGATTGCGATAACAATAGAAAGGCTATTGTGTCTCGTTTTTCCACGATCGAAGGATCTATCAGATAAAAAATTGTATAAACTTGCATAGGATGTAGCGTAGCTACTCATCTAATATATAAAATTCTCGTGTCACAGTTTTACTCCTCGGAAACGGCTTGACCGATTCTCATGAAATTATGTGAGCATATTGTGAGGATATTGGTCTGAGAATCGGCCAACATCTATTTTTCATACCAAAAATTATTTATATGGCAAAACAACGTTTGCCGGGACAGCTAGTAATATAATATAATATTATCGTAATTATTGACAGCTGTTCTTGTAATCAAGAATTCAATTTCAAATCCATTCAAATCGATACTTAGTGCACCATCTATCGATTAATAAGTATAACTAATTAAAAAGACACTTATTGACTTTGTTTTGTTTAAATGCTCTTTTTATTAAAATAACTTTATTTTAATTCTATATTTTGTCTATTAAAATTTTATAAAGTAGTTAGTAAAGTATTCGATCTGTATATAAAGTAGTAAAGTATATTCGATCTGTTGTCTTCCGCCACGCGCCGCGCGGCGGCGCCGCGGTACCGTCGCCTCCGCGGCGCTGACCGCCGTGTATATTTAAACAAAGTGTTGTTATACAGTATAAAATTATTATTATTAGTATATCCACACCTATGCCTTGTACTATTATCTATTCTGTGCCATGAGACATTGGTGACCTTAACACGACGTGGTAATGATGAAGACGATGATGATGATGATGATTATGATGATGAATATGAGTTGCATAGTAGCATATGCTTTCTGTTCTTAAAACAACGCCGAAACTCCCAAACGTGTATCTATAAGGAGTCAGGAGTTCTTTCAGCATCTTCGAAACCATGGTATAACTTGACCCAATATTTGACTTTTTGGTAGCATATTCTTAGTACACTTCACATAAAACCAAAATCACCATATGTTTCCATATAAATTTCGAGAAGTTCCCTCGATTACTCCTGGATCCCATCATCAGGTCACCACTTTTGTGAACATGGTACCAAATTGGAGTAAAACCAAATACAACAAAGCAAAAATTTCGAAAATCGGTTCACAAACGGCGGAGTAATCGTTGAACATACAAAAAAAAATAAAAATAAAAAATATCCACAGCCGAACATATAACCTCCTCGTTTTTTGGAAGTCGGTTAAAAAGAACTGAGTGCAAAGTGCTCATCTAGACGCAACAAACGAGCCCAAACTCAATGGGGTTATGTTGTTTTATAATGGAGTTCCCAAGGCTTTCTCCAGCTTCATCATTAATTTAGATCAGTTTCAAGACATCGTAGAATTCGTAGTCATCGTAGTTTTTAGATGCAAGGTCCCATTACTGATAACCAACAGGTAAAACTAAAGAGAAGCTTGTAAAGATATCAAATGTGACAGAGCGACAAAGTAATTGAGAATTTTGTACATTATACCTATAGTATATTTTAGAGTCAGATCACATTATAACGTGGTAATGGTATTTTTGGAGCGGGAAACGAATCTAACACCTCCAAATCGAGATCCAAGTTACCAACTAGACTTATGCGTCATCCGTATTAGTATTTTAATTCCCAAAGTGTCTGTTACTTCTTTATGAAACGCTTAAGGTAATTGAAGTACGGCGTTAACTCCAATAACTGACAGACTCAAAGGCGAGCTCAGTGAATTGTTACCGATCTGTCCACAAATGCTTGTCGCTGGTATTGGTTCCGAAAAGCTGTTGAGCATTGAGCATATTATTCATCCAGTTATGTAGCCAGTGTTCCGAAACTTCGTTGAGCGACGTATTCCAAGGTGGTAGAAATTATAATAGACATTACCATTTTCTTTATACTCATATAGTAATTATGTATCATATTAGATAGAGGTATTATCATGTATAAATATTAAATAATCTGAATTCCGAAAATAAATGGGTTTCATATAGGTAGTGTGGCTATTTCGGTCATTTTATTTGCATATTTGCATACTTACATGTTTCGGCACTTTGATAGTGCTCATATTCAGATCTTTATATATTTTAAGCTTTATCACATATAGCAGCCGCACATTTTCTTAAAAACAATCCTTATTCTACCTCTATGAAAATGTAATGCCGACTTTTTGAGGTTTTTAAACAGGAGTTTATCTGTTCACTCAACAACAACACATACAATCTGCAACGCTATTGAAAAGAACTTCAAAAATTTTACTGTGGACTAGATGACGCCCGTTGCGCTAAAATTAGTTTATCGCGCGGGAACCGTACATTTTTGCGGGTTAAAAAGTATCCTATATCCTTTCCTGGGACTCAAAATCCATACCTTTCAGCAAAATCGGTTTAACGGTTTGGGCGTGATTCGTGAAGAGGTAACAGACAGACACACTGTCGTGTTTATAATATTAGTATGGATGTAACGGGTTTATAATAGCCACTAGTGAGGCCACAATAATCCATTTACCGCTGTAATGTTATACCTGGATGCCGTACAGCCGCAGGCTACAGATGGATCATGCATTACTAGTGTTCCTACTGACACAATATATTATATTAATTTGCTTTTTAAAAGTAGCCTGCCAATAATAATTATTAAGTGCTACTACAAAGGTGTTAGTGCCTCTTCAACGGCCAATGCGGCTAATTTATCCGCGCAAAAATTCTAACGTCGCGTACGAAACATATTTTTTTTGCGGGATCAAAATAGTTATCCTATATTTCCCTCCTGAGACTCTAAAAGTATCTCCATACAAAATTTTATCTAAATTAGTTTAACCGTGAAGAGGTAACGAACAGTCACATAGACAGACTCAATTTCACTTGATATTACCTATTGTAGTAGTATTTTTTACCCAACTGCCAGGAGGGTTATGTAGCTTTTAATTTGTTTTATATAAGGAGCGTGAACCAGCAACAAGACAAACCTGTCAGGGTTTTTTGTTGCTGTATATTAAAATGTATATTTTATATTATTTTGGTTAATAAATAAATAAATAAAAAAAATATTACTCCTATAAGAGAATAAAGTAAGACTAAATATTCATTTAAAAAACTGTAAGTATAAATTACTTACATATCAATATCATAGACTTTGCTAACATACTCGTTCAGTCCCCCGTTTTACATAACTGCCCAATATTGCGGGGATATATAAACCAAATAGAGAAGGGGGCAAAAGCCGCGAAGTTAATCCTGGCGGATGAAAAAGTACAAAAGATATAGAAGCTGGCGAATAATCGATCCCCTGGTGGTATGGACTTAGAACTGACGGTGGGGCAAGGCACGAGCGACGCGCGTTTTTAATTTTTATCCGTTACTAAAGCTCAAGCGGTGAATTGAGGCACACACTTGATAAAATGTTATAATTTGGCTGAAATTATGTGCGTCGTTATTTTTATTGTACCGTTTAATTAAAAAATACATAGAAATACATAGTCTTATTTTCTTTTCCTAGCACATTGAAATGTCACAATTATGATAGAAAAAGATAAAGCCATGCCACAATAGACATAACTACCAGTAGTTCGACTGCAAAGAAATGGACAGGTTTCAATATCTGTCAAATTCGTCGGGTTTCAATACCTATAAGTTAAAGGCTGGCGCGCTGGCTGGTATAATTTATTTTTTAAAATACGATTTTGAAATTGAATTCTGACAGTTTTCTTTGCATGTGCCAAAATATAAACAACAACTAAATTTGTAGGTAACGACCCTAGCGACGACTTTTGTCATAATACGTCAAACTTAATTTTTTTTTACATCAGTTCTAAGTCGGCATACTCTATCATTCAGTTTACTCTGGCCATGCCATGCAGGGAACGTCGCACCTATTATTATGGCTAATGGCACCAAGCTAGCCGTTTCTTAATACTCTCCGTCACCTATTCATGATAAAAAAGTTTAAAATATTTTCTTGCACATTAAGCCCCAATTTCACCAACGACTGTTAAAGTTAACACTCTCTTTCGTTTTTCTTATGAATGAAAAAGAAAAGACAAGACATTTAAACAAGCTGCTAGCACTAACAGACTTTGGTGAAATTGGGGCTTAGCATCCTAAATTAAACGACATGTACAACATCGAATAAATTGAATCATACATTATTATATATTATGGCAATCCTACTCTGGCGTCTGCCGTACTTGGCCTTACGTTACCAAATTACACCATCTTAAGAATGAACTCTAAAATAAAAAACGCTAATCGCTACTCGCTACATCTTTTGACTTAAAGCGCGGGACATAAGTTAGAGTCCGAAGTTAGCAGCCACTAGTGAGCAGTGTGTAACAGCGGGTACATCGGAATTGTCTTCGTACACAACGAAACTGTATACGGCTTTAAAGTGTGACGTAATTTATGGATGACTTGAAAGCAGGTGGTGTAAATAAAAAGTATATTTTATTTACTCGACTTTTATACAATTTTTCGTGTAGTTTAAGTTACGGATATAAAATACTACTGTATTATATTTCGATGCTATTAAGAGGTTATTTTGAAATGAGTTCAATAAGTTAGGTAACCTAGGTTAAAATTGCGATCATATTCAATGGCTTAAACCCTATAGACATTCTAGGTCACCTTATGCAATAACTCGACGTCATTAAAATTGTACGAAATAATGATATGTCAACAGTATGCAAAACGAAGTTAGCTGCTTTGTTGTTACAGTCGGCACTTCGCTTCATAATCTGTCCCGTCTGTCGCATTGGGTGCATAAAATGCTGCATTCGGCGTTTCGTCCTAATGGGACGAGTATTGGGACGAGTTACTTCACTATTGCGTACTTATTGAGATTATTACAACAGTTTATCTTCTCAATAGCGTTGGTAATTGGTTAATTATAAATCCCTAGGTATTTGTTAAAATATTATTGTATAATTAATTTTCATTCATTATAATAATATGATAAATAAGAACAATAATTTCTTTCACTATGTAATCTTGGAGTACTTTATGATTTATTTTTTATTATACTTTATGATTTATTTACGCGTATTATTTTTTATTGTTATTCTCTACTGAATTTTCTAGACTGCTTAATGGTTGTATTGTGGTTGTATTAGGAATAATAAAGGGCCTTCTGAGAAATAATAGATAGATCTAAAATCTAAAGTGATGATTTTCTAACATTAAGTATATTGTTGTTTGTCTTGTTCAAGGAATTTATTACAAGATGTTGCCCGCAACTCGTACGGAAAATGTCGCAATCGCAAAGGAATCGTAAATTTTGCCTCAATAGGGCCTGTATTCACTTTGATTAGTGCGAGTGCAAGTGATTAGTTGAAGCGATTAGTGATTAGTATAAATCGCGATGCTTGCACTAATCTGCAGTCGCTGTCCACACGTTCTTTTTAACCGACTTCCAAAAAACGAGGAGGTTATATTATGTTCGGCTGTGGATATTTTTTTTTTTTTATATTTTTTTTTTGTATGTTCAACGATTACTCCGCCGTTTGTGAACCGATTTTCGAAATTTTTGATTTGTTGTATTAGGTTTCACTCCAATTTGGTACCATGTTCACAAAAGTGGTGACCTGATGATGGAATCCATGAGTAATCGAGGGAACTCCTCAAAATTTATATGGAAACATATGGTGATTTTGGTTTTATGTGAAGTGTACTAAGAATATGCTACCAAAAAGTCAAATATTGGGTCAAGGTATACCATGGTTTCGAAGACGCTGAGAGAACTCCTGACTCCTTATAGATACACGTTTGGGAGTTTCGGCGTTGTTTTAAGAACAGAAAGCATATGCTACTATGCAATTAATATTCATCATCATAATCATAATCATCATCATCGTCATCATCATCATTACCACGTCGTGTTAAGGTCACCAATGTCTCATGGCACAGAATAGATAGTAGTACAAGGCATAGATATGGATATACTAACTCGTAATAATAATTATGTATTGTTACATAACAACACCTGTTTGTTTAATACACGGCGGTCGATGCTGCAGAGGCGACGGTGTCACGCGGGCGGCGCGTGGCGGCAGACGACGACGACTTATATTATACAGATCGAATACTTTACTAACTACTGTTCACTTCACTGATAATATATTATTTTGTGAGTGTGAGTTGTGACTCTTAATGTAAAGAAAAGACGTCATACGCCTAAAACTGGTCTTATGGTTCTGTAGGGTTACCCTGGGACGTTAATCCCTCTGGCGTAATATCAATTAAGACAACCAGTGAGTGTGAGCGAGAAGAAAATATTTATTGTAGCGAATTAGTTATATCAAATGCTATCGAGTAAGCGATACCGCGATGTAGATGCTTAACAACGACATCTGTTGTTAGTTGCGGAACTAAATTTTCTTAGAAAATATAAAGTTTACAAATCTCAACACTTAACAAATTGTAATAAAATACGTAAAATATACGCGAAGATTTACCTACAGTGTAACTAAAAAGAGTGAAATTATTATTATTTTTAACAAAAAATTAAAACCGACTTCCAAGGTAAAAACAATAATAACATTATTATGAACTAAAAAGTATTAAATAATTTTTACTATCTAATAGTGCCTTTTTCCGAATTCGGCTAAACCTCAACTAATTCTGTACTCAATCTTCATAATTTTGAAGTCGGTGCCAGTTCCAAAAGTTTCAAATATTCTGTCAGAGGACTGAAGATTCAGCTATCTGGTACCGACTTCAAAATTATGAAGATTGAGTACAGAATTAGTTGAGGTTTAGCCGAATTCGGAAAAAGGCACTATTAGATAGTAAAAATTATTTAATACTTTTTAGTTCATATTAATGTTATTATTGTTTTTACCTTGGAAGTCGGTTTTAATTTATGTTAAAAATAATAATAATACCTAATTACTAATCAACTGCACTAATAACTTGCACTTATTACTAGTCAAAGTGAATACGGGGCTATAGGCTATAAAATTTCCGAGGACTCAATTATTACAGTATTCCATACAGAATTTCATCAAAATCAATTCAGCAGTTTATGCGTGAAGACTGAAGAGGTTACCGACAGATAGACATAAACAATATCGCATTTATAACAATGTAAAAAACAAGGAATAAAGTACATAATTAACTTTTGTAAATTTTAGGGTTTCGTACCTAAAGGGTAAAAACGGGACCCTATTGCTAGGGTAAATATTATATTGCTATACTGTCCTATTACTAAGACTTCGATGCCTGTTCGTCTTTCTGTCTCCAGGCTGTAGGTATTTCAAGAACCGCTATAGCTAGACTTGTGAAATTTTCACAGATTGTATAATGTGTATAGTTGTATACCTGTTGCCGCTATACATAACTAACAAAATATACGAAAAACAAAATAAATTAAATATTTAAGGGGGGCCATACAACAAACAAGACTTTTTTTGCTTTTTTGCTCGATCTCAATAACAAAAACAGGTATAAGGCACTTGAATATTTCAAAATACTCAGTGGTATAAAATTTTGATATAAAAGAAAAAACACAATTTTTGCCGACTTTTGCTCTATTACGGTACGGAACCCTTCGTGCCCAAATCCGATTCGCACTTGGCCGCTTATTTGTTTACCTTTAATTTAAGGTTGTTAAATATTTTATTTTCTTCAAACTAGACAATATTATGTAAATACGATCTAAATGGCTTAATCCTTAATCTGTTTCGGCCTAATCATAAAAAATATTTTTTCCATCCACATTTAAAAAAGTTTTAAAACGTTCAGGCTTAGTTGATGGACTTGGTAATATTTTAAGTATTTACTTTAGATGGGTAATAATAAATTTATTATATACACGAAGTCCTGATTTTAAAACTCTATAATATATTTTAAAGGTGACGTCTTTTACTTGAACATTATGTGGATGTATGGAATATAAAACAATTTTAAGTGGGAAAGCGGGTACACTGAAATTTAAACGAAGAAATTATTGCCATCACAATAATTCACCCTGCGCCGCGACGGCACGTATATTTTGATAGAGACAGTAGGCCTACAACGAAACCGTTTTGAGACTCAAACAATCGGACGAGAATGCTGAGTCCTGCTCTAACAACGTCACTTCACGTTTGTTAGAGTAGGACGCAACATTCTCGTACGATTGTTTGAGTCTCAAAACCGTTTCGTGGTGCGGGCCCAGATTCCTACAGTAAATCGAGGTTACGTATTCCTCTGATTCCTCCTTCAAAATAGGGCCTATCTAATTAGTAATTATTATTTTATGTTATTTTTTAAATATTTTCAGGAAGAATGAGTCTATGCCTCTACGTTTTTATTTTATCGTAAACCCGGTACGCGGCATTCGTTTTTGGCGATTTTCGAATGGTCATATTTTTTAATATACATAATTAGTAAAAAAAATCGAACGTAGAGGCATAGTTTTAACAGATCCCAATATTGCATTAAAAAAATCATTTGTCTAGAGTTCTAGACGCATTATCCAGGGAGTAAATTGGGGAATACGTTTGTATGGAAAAACAGTGTAAGCGTATGCTCTTAAAAATTATCCTCAAAAACTTTAAGAAACCGTGCGATAGGCGTTTTAAATTAATATAATCGATATATTATTTCGTAGTAATAGGAATTAAACACATCGTTTGTAGAAAACACTATTCTCTACAACCGGCATTAGCGACTAACCGCGATATTTCAATTCTATACGTTTTTAATAACGTTACTGTTAAAAGTTAAAACCAACCACCAACCTAATTCAATTTGGCTAAACATCCACACACGCTAGTAATTAAGCGCTAAGTAGTTAAAGTCTTTAGAACTGCACAAAACTTTAACCGCTCGGTAATGATAGAGTATATTCTAACTGCCAATAATTCGAACTATTTATACTATACTGTACTCGGCGAAACATGACGGTAGCGGTCCTGTCAAAAACTTGTCATTTTCTATATAAACCGCGTAGTTTTTGACAGGGAGTCAATGACCGCTACGTCATGTTTCGCCGATTTAATACACGTCAAACTTATAACTATACGTACATTCACTGCGTACCATAAACTTAATATACCTAGCGGAATAGAGAAACAAAGGCCTGAGCAAGAGAGATGTCACTATCAGTAACACTGCGTGCTAAAAAGAGACGTGTGATACATGACAGCAGCGCTCTTTTTTTGACGTCCAGTCGGCACGTGCCGCACGTTGTCAATTTAATGTCATAGAAATCATGTTCAATCATGCTTGTGTAAGTGTATGCGTACACATATTTTTACACACAGATGAAACCAATTTCGGTTTCGTTTGACAGCTTGAGATTGTTGCTCTATTCCGATAGGTATATTATCTTTATGCTGCGTACATTATAGTAATTATAAGTTTGACGTGTCTGTCTGCCTGTGTGTGTGTGTGTGTAGGGCTACAGACAAATCTTTGTTTACATTCAAAACTAAATAAATTTAAACACTGTAAGAAACACAAGTTCGTAGTTTTACTTTTTAGTCACGTTTTACCAATAGAGGGATCACTACAAATTGTACATTACGAGCGTTTAGTTTACCTGATATAGACGTTTTTTGAATAGCACCAAGATTTAAATGTAGTTTTGAGGGATATAAAACTTCTGTTCTTATGGTTTTATGGAAGTTTATGGAAGAAGACTTAACAACTACTTAAGGCCGTCCCCCGAGCAAACGACCTTGGCCATACATTTGCCGCGTTGCCGAGATCGCGCCAAAACCCTATTATTTTTACTTATCTTAGTTCAAAATTGTCCTAAATAAATTTAAAACGACGAATATGTAGTTTATGATATTGTCGATCTATTGGCGTGAGTTTTAAATAAAAGTAATTTGTAAATCCTAAGGAGATGCTGAATGTATGCTTGAATTTTAACAAATTGGCATTACTTTGGAAGCTGATATCATGAGTATAAGAAACAAAAATAGAAAATTTAAAACGACAAAAGGAATGTTGATATACTGAAGATTATTGCTGTATTTTTATTATAACTTTGTAGCTTTCAGATTATGAGTTTATAAGGTTTTAAATACGGTCAATTACGGAATCTCCGGACGGAACGCCCTTAAGTTTCATGGGCACAGGCGTCATTTTGTAAATACTCTGTCAAGATTTTGAAATGATTCGAAATAAAGCAGTGTCTTTTCCCAAGACTCAAGGCAACGTTATACCAAATTCAATCAAAATCGATTCAGCAAGAAGAGGCAACAGACAGACATTATATTATTTTTTATTATAATATAGTAAAGAAGGGTAGAATTTATTATACCACATTGTATATTAGTAAACCAGTAAAATAATTAGTATTTATTATTTGGAAATTAATAGTGGTTAAATTACTAAACAGTTTTTGAGTTAAATATGTCATATTAATCGTGTATTTATAATAATGATAAGTTTAGTTGCATATAATTATCCCCATGTTTTTGATTAAATGATATCGCATTTTAAAGTATACCTCAAATTTAAACCTTAATTCCATAACATAAAGTTTAATTTCCATTTCAAAAAATTCGTAAAGGTGTTAATAACTGCGCGATCAATTTTAAGCGTTATTTATATAATGATAAACATAATAATCGCGTGTAACGAACGAGTAATTAATATTCATTTAGCGAGGGTGTGCATGTGGCTTTACAATGTGGAAAGTCGGTAGTTAAATATTTTGAAGATATAATTTAAACTGACATGCGGGAGGCAGCTGTTAGATTAGTTATCTGTCTAATTAATATTATTGTAACTGGGTAAATTATCATTAACTAGTTGACGCCCGCAACTCCGTTGCGCCAAATTTCGTTTGTCGCGTGGATACCGTACATTTTTCCGAGATAAAAGTATCCTATATCCTTTCCTGGGACTCAAAGTATCTCCTTAAAAAATTTCAGCAAAATTGGTTGAACGGTTAGGGCGTGAAGAGGTGACAGACAGATAGACAGACACACTTTCGCATTTATATTATTTCGCAGATAATAATAACTAATAAGTAATGTAATATGGATATAAAGGTTGTGCCTCGCCTCTAGGTTTCGGCTGTTAGTCTTTGACGTGACTAAAACCATTCCATTGCCTTTCTTATAAATAGCTCTACAATAATTTTCGAAGCTAATAATTATAATGAGATACCATATTTTTAGAACTGTGACGCAAAATGCGATTGGGTAGCTAAGAAAAGGAAAAGATAGAGCCTTTATTTTTGTTACTGTATGGGCAATCTCCCCCAAAGTTTGCCCATACAAAAGTAAAAAAAATGTTACTCTTTCAGTGCTTTCACAGTGAATTCATACAGGGGACTCATACACACCCTAAAGTATCTGTACATAATTATAATAACACTGTAGAAATGAAGATTCTGTAAGTACATTAAAGATATTCAAAAAATAATAAGCGGAGGGTGTCACTACATCGCTATAGATGCTAAAAATGGGGTCAGTTTTTTTGTCTGTCTGTCTGCCTGTCTGTCTGTCTGTATGTTTGTTCCACTATCACACGAAAACTACTTATCCGATTTGAATGCGGTTTTCGCAGATATATTTGTCTTCTTCCAACTTAACATCTGGTGTAAAAAAAATCCCTCCACCCCTCTAAAGGTATGAAAGAGGGGTTGACCCCCTCTTTCATACCTTTAGAGGGCGGATTTTATATAAGACTTTTGCTTTAACACGAAAACTACTGATCCGATTTGAATGCGGTTTTCGCAGATATATTTGTCTTTTTACTTCATATTATTAACTGTTTTTCCAACTTAACATCTGGTGTATAAAATTTTCCCCCCACCCCTCTTAGGGGACAAAAGAGGGGATTTTGTATCAACTGATGAAGTAGAAATACTTTAAATGGCAAAACAACATTTGCCGGGACAGCCAGTTATTACTATGTTTAGCCTTAAAATGTTCCGACCTCGTGTAAGATACAAGTTCAAATCGGTGTAATACCGCACTTGGAGTGCCTCTAGTAACGCGTCGCGTCGTTAGCTCGAGAGGGTAAGGAGTTACTTAAGTACAAGACATACATACAAGTGGTTAAACACTTCTTAGGCTATCTGAATGGAGATTTCTTGCCGAACCTAGCAATGTTGTTTACCATTTTTGTTGTTGACAAATTGATGAAAAAAAAACCGCATTGATTAACGTTAAAATATTTTTAACATTTTGTATTTAAATCTGTAACATAAACTTTGGCTTAGATTTAGGTCTACTTTTGGGGCCTATTTCACCACTTATTGTTAAAGTGCCGAACAGGCTATTCTCAGCTTTTTTGACAGATTCTCCATACTTCATCTGTCAAGTTAAGTGGTTGGTAGACTATTCGACACTTAACAGGAAGTGGTGAAACAGGCCCTAAGAAGATTTATAAAACAACATCTAGAAAGAAATAGAAAATAACATCTAGTGTTACAGCTGCTCTCAGAGACACACGTAGGTTACACGATCAATCTGTCATTAATCTGGCGTCAATCACAGATTACATTAATTAATGATGAATGATGATTAAACTTCAGTTTAATAAAGTGGGGCTTATAATATCAAAATCTTCATTTAATCCTTCGATCGGGGATTCTCAGAAATGCGTATTCTATTGTTGTCGTGATCACCGGTGCTCGTACGGGGCTTGATGGGTTAATTCCTCTCTGTGCGACGCCGACGGTTAGAGCGCCCACGCGCGCGTTTTAGGGACCGATAAATATAGCATGATTCTATCATTTTATTTCTGGCCGACTTTTCGTTTGACATGACGTATTTTATATCATACGTATAAATAAAAGTCCAATAAGAATGTTTGTTTTATGTTATTATTTACAGTTTTACTCGGCAGTCGATCTTTGCTGTCAGTATTTGTAATATTGTGGCAGATTGTGGCTGACATTTTTCGATTATTTCAGCTTTATCGTCAGTTCCGATATTAAAGTATTTAATATTGTCTTTTCCCTGTTCGATATCAAAGGGACTTTGAGGCTTAATAGGTTGCGGTATTTTTTAAAAATCATCCCAATAAGCGGTGGATCGCCTGATTGTATGGTTACCACAATATTGATTCTACCTGTTATTTAATGTCTACCTGTCAATAATATTATGTTTGGTATTTTTGGTGGTAGTCACAAGTCGGTCACTTGCCAAAATTGTTAAAACAAAACACTATGACATGCAGTCGCTAGTCGTTGCATTCCGTTGCATTTTAGTTGTACTGAATTCAGCCTACCTAAATTATGTTGTGCTGAACACAGTGATACAAATTCAATCATCCTGAATTCAGCCTACCTAAATTATGTTGTGCTGAACACAGTGATACAAACTCAATCATCCTGAATTAATTCCTTAATTCATTCATTCAGACGTCCTAAATTTTATCCTGACTTCGACCACCCTTGAATCAGTAGGAGACTAAGGGTCTACACAGACGGACCGCATTTCAACTGCAATCCAACCGCAAATTGCAGCTCAAGTGCAGTTTGAATGCAGTTGACACGACTGCAATACGACTGCAATAGAACTGCAAACCAAACGCGCAGTCGGATTGCAGTTCAGTTGCAGTTGGCGTGCAGTCGTGTGAACTGTTTGGTTTGCAGTTCTATTGCAGTCGTATTGCAGTCGTGTCAACTGCATTCAAACTGCACTTGAACTGCAATTTGCGGTTGGATTGCAGTTGAAATGTGGTCCGTCTGTGTAGACCCTAAATTAGATATTTCAGAATAATTTAGTACGGCTGAATTTAGGATGACTGAATGCAGGACGATTGTATTCAGGGAATATCATTTAAAATTGCCTACGGAATTTTGAAACTAATCTTGGTTTGACTGATATTTCTTTCAAACTTTTTCTCTTTTCTCTCTTTCTTTTTCATTTGCTCTATCTACTTTCCTCTACAAAAAGTAGGTACCGCGAAACATGCCAACTTTGCTCGCTTTTTTAATAATTTTAATTCTTGTAAAAAAATGTATCGAAGTGTAAGTTTCTTTTTGCCCTCTGCAACTACAAGGCTTCATGTGCAGGTGTAGGAATGTCAAAAACATTACTTCTGTTCATTTAATTCCATTTATGATTGATTTTCATGCCGGGTAAAGTTACCTGGACTTGTAGCCAACATTGCCCACCTTGATTGTTGACGTAAATATGAACTTTGCGCAGGTGGCATCAAAATCCAGTGAAAGAACTTTGGAAAAGCTGGCGTTTACTATAGACATTTAAACGATATCGCGAATAATACCCTACTAAATTGACTGGGCAATGTTACCCTTACATTTTTTTCCTTTTCCATACAATTTGCATTTTGGTCTGTAAGAGTACTAGGGCTGCCACATATCTATAAAATTACTTAATCATCTTTTACATTCTTATCAGGAATATATTATAAATATTAAATTGCTTCTGTTTATTTATAAACCCATTATCATCATTATATTATTTGGCGGGCTGAGCAAGGCATACAGTAATAAAAAATGACATCGATTTTTAGTAAAGTATTTAAAAATGTCCGATTTGACAACCCTAAGGATTTTTTGATACCGGGCAATGTTGTCAATCGATGATCGGAACACTGCTGGGTTAGTTTGCCCACCATCATAAGTTTTATTATATAATTTCCTTATTCATTTCATTAATTATTAATTACATTATCACTATAATACTCTATAGATATTATTTTATAATATATCAAAAGCAAACTAACCTGTGGTTTCACTATCACGCACAATTTACTCACAAATCAGCACCACAATTTGCCCGCAAAAATACGTACTGTTTTTCAGAAGTTCCAACAAGTTACTGAATAAAGTTAGCACTACGGGCTATTGTCAATGTTATCAGTCACATAACCTATTTTCCGCCAAATTAAACAAATATTGCCATAATATTAAAATACCTCCGTAGGTACATCAAAGATTTGCTTAAGAATGGATCTTAGGGCAAAGTTATCCTATGTGGCAAAGTTGGCATGTTTTACCGGTATAGTATTTATTAAATCAATATTATTTACTCGTCAAAATATATAACATTCCTTTGTAAATGTTATTATCAAGTACAGTGCCCTCACGTTAAGCTACAGAAAATAGATACAATACAATATCAAATCTTTTCCTCAGAATCGTTCGCACGAAATAGAAATCGTAAAAACAAACAATACCTGTTAAATGCCTTTATATACGAGATCTAGTTATGTTTGGTTCAAGTTATAGAATGTGTGCATTTATGTAAGGTGTAACAAAACAAGGTATCTTATATCTTTAAGCGAGCAATTCTATATATATAATAGGAATTTCGGAATCGGCTCCAACGATTTTCATGAAATTTAGTATATAGGGGGCAGTGAACGGGGGTTTCGGGGGCGATAAATCGATCTAGCTAGGAATAATTTTCATAAAATGTCATTTTATGTGTGTTTTTGATTTTTTTGAATACAGAGCGAAGCTCGGTCATATAGCTAGTATATATAATATGCAAAGTAATACTTTAGGTTGTATAATATTATGTGTCCCTTTTATAGAGTTAGAGAGAGGAGCAAGCGCCCCAACGTCTTTTTGTCTAAACAAAATTTTAAATACTTACTCTTTCACATCAAATAGAATGAATATTGTAACGATTTTTTTGTTATACGACTGTAGAACGTATTGAGAACGGATTTTACAAAACTTTACTCCCAAGGGGGTAACACGTTTTGCATGAACGTCTTGTTTTTTATGCGACTTTAAATTTGGCAGTAAGGTTTTTTATAGTGTAGATAGACATTTCAGAATTGATTTGAAGAAATTTACCCCCAGGGGTAAGTATGTAAGAAAGTCCTATGTTAAGTCCTGAGTAAGATATTTTTGCGGGTAAATTAACGTTTTGACGTATTCATTAAAACGCTAGTGAATAGATAAATTGCCATGAAAAAGCCTTAGAAACTAAGCCAAAGATTACCAAAATCGGTTAAAAACGCCTACTCCCCTCGCTTGTGCCTCTGGCATAAGCAAAACGCGATTGACATGCCGACAGAAGGATTCTGCCTGTCATCCCGAGTTTGCGAACATCAACCATAGATCTAGGGAAGAAAATGCAATTTTAGAATACAATTACTGGATAAAGCGGAAATTTTGACGAGAAATTCCGATTGTTCTCTCTTTTGCTGTTTTAATTAACACAGATTGCTCCGATTGAGAGTTGGAATTCATCATCATAATCACTATTGTTATCATAAATCATTATCATCATCCCCATAATCGGTTATCGGACATGCAATATGAGGAGGGTTTTGGGCTAGGCTGCACCTCTCCTTAGCCACTGTCTTCTTCTGTAAGCATTTATTTTATATGTACACTCGAAATTAATTTCTTTTTTATTGTTTCAGGTAAGTTCCAAGACACCAAAGCTTTACTAGAAACTGATAAATAGGTACTTATTACAGTAGGTACATAATACTAATTTTGGTAAGTGATCGGACCGGAGTACTATTATATGAATATTGTTGTTTATAAGCATTGGTGTACTATCCCACATAGAACGTTATTATCATTCCTGCCAAGTTTAGTTGCAAGAGACTTTATAGAGTTTGAAATTCTCAGGTAGCCCCTTAACGTATAAGGGGGCCTTAATAGCAGATAGGGTAATACGAACTTGGTGGCCGAAATAATATTTGCGATGGCTATCGGCGGATATGATATTGGATGAATTCCACGTTTCGTATATTCAAGTTCGCAAACAGTCGAAGATTTGATTCGTGATCATTGATTGATACCTTCTCAATCTTTTTCAGTCTCTCATGATTTTTATTGAAGATTATATATAAAAATTCAAATCTTTATAGTCATCTACGTCTCAAGAGATACAATATCATGATGAGTGGTGACAGATTCATAGACGGACAGCAATGTCTCAGTAATTGCACTGATAACTAAAATATAATTATTATACTATGTAAGTTACAGGTCTGTTTTACCCTTTAGGTACGGAACTCTAAAAGGCATTCAAGTTGCGATTAAAACGAGAATAGTGTCAATTTTAAGCTTTTAACCGGCCGCTTAGACGCGCGATTTTATTGTCAATATCACGCTTCAATTTTATTGAACAGTTTATTTGACAATTAGATTGAAGGTGCGCGATGTTCAATATTAAGTATCAACCTAGACCAGCCTTTCCCTTGTGGGCGCTGAAGGTCTGAAGGGCATTGGTGCGGGACCCAGAAAAAAATGGGGGCGTTGTTTTAGAGGCTTGGGTTGGGGGTGATTTATTTCATGAGATTGAAACAATCGGGGCGCTAAAAATCATTTGTTCTTAAAGTGGGCGCAGGGCGGTTAGACAAAATGAGTTTGGGAACCTCTAACCTAGACTGTCAAAAATATTACGCAACTAGCGACCCGCCCCGGCGTCGCACGGGCATAAAATATATAGCCACTGAAAAATGATTAAAATCGATAGCCTATGATCCTTCACGTGGTCTACTTCTTATCTGTGCCAAATAACATAAAAATTGCTCCAGTAGTTAGCGAGATAAGCTCTTTCAAATAATTTCCCCCGTTTTTTCCACATTCTCCTTAAGTCTTAGCGTGATAAAATATAGTCTTTAGCCTTCCTCAATAAATGGGCCATCTAACACTGAAAGAATTTTTCAAATCGGACCAGTAGTTCCTGAGATTAGCGCGTTCAAGTTAGCCCTTTCAAATAATTTTCCCCGTTTTTCCACATTTTCCTCTATTTCTTCGCTCCTATTAGCCTTAGCGTAATAAAATATAGCCTATAGCCTTCCTCGATAAATGGGCTATCTCACACGGAAAGAATCATCAAAATCCGTTGCGTGGTTTTAAAGATTAAAGGGAACAAAGGGACATGAGGGAAAAAAGCGACTTTGTTTTATAATAATTATTAATAAGTATAGAAGATACGTGATATTGTTCAATATAATATTACTAGCTGTCCCGGCAAACGTTTCTTTACCATATTAAGTATATTAAGTATTTTTTTTTTAATTTGATCGCAGCGCTAACTGTCGGGACAGACTAAAATTAAAATTCGAATTCGAATATTATTTAAAATTTGACGCTGCGATGGTAGCGCCGTCTGTCGGATCCAATGTAAAACATTCCAAAATCAACAACTACTAATAAATTAAAAATTAATTAAAAAAACATTGTCCAGCGGACAAAATTGTGAATCTAAACCATTCCCAGATCCCCTTGAACACACACAAAAAATTTCATCAAAATCGGTCCAGTCGTTTGAGAGAAGTTCAGTGACATACACACTCACAGAAGAATTATATATATTAAGATTGTAGGTCTAGGCGCCCGCGACGTGTATGTAGAGCGACAAAAATATTTTATTAAAAAATATGAAACGATTACACTTGGCTTAATTTATATTATAGAGAGCATCACATAAAGGGATGATGTGGATTTATATGGAGAACCTAAATAAAAATTACCATAAGCATGTGGCAGTATATTGCGGTTCCCGCTGAGGGAAAATCGCCTCTATCTCGGGGGAGGAGGTGTCAGTTTTCATTGATAGAATTCTCGAGAGTCCATTTGACTAGCGCACATTAGTAAAAGTTCCCGAACGCCAAGTACACGGTGGCCATATTGTATTTATTTATGGGATAAAGTAAATTGATATTTTATTTGCGTTCAATAAAAGTAATCGGTTTTATCGCTACTCTGTCCCTATGTTTCCTTAGAATATCTATTAGATAACTATTTAAAAATACGCAAGTGATTTTGGGAAAGATTTAAAAAGCGATTTCGTTCAACTTTTTAAGATTTTAAACAAGCTTTTAAGCCTATAATGTATAAACATTTGTCATAAAATTTTTTTACTTAATATAGAAATTACATATTGCTTACATTAAATTAATTATTAAATAAAATCTTGCAACGAAATCTAATAATGATATCCTCAGTTTTCGCACATCCCGGAAATGCAACTAAAACCAGCATTCAGCAAAATATGTTAACCCCGCAAAAAACATGGCCACCCTATTTCTCACTAACAGAAATAAAATATTTATAGACGGGAGAGCAGTTTTTCTCTTTGATTCACTGCTTTTATTGGTTCGGCTGTTTTGCGGTGTTGTTGGGGGTAGCGGGTAGGGTATAAATTAGTCACAGGATTATCCTCTGGTGGTCTCATGACGGCAATATCGATATTAGTTTATTGCACATCACTATTAGCTGATTACATCACTAGCGCTGAGGGTTGTTCCCCTCGGTTTGGACAATTTTGATTCTAGCAATTTCTACAACGATTTTCTAGGCATATCTTTATGATTGAAAGTGGATACAAAAGATTAGGTATGTCCATACTAAGATTGGAAAATTCTGGAAAGTGTGTCTTCCTTCAAAAAGCAAAGCTTTAAAAAAACGCTGGTCTGAATTGATAAAAATTAAAAGATTTGGAAATACTTTGAGTAACGCGAAAGTACAATACGATTTTTATCGCGAAAAAATGTACAGTTCCCCTTGAAAGCACGTCTAGTAGAGTATAATATCATGTCGTCGCATTATGTTAGTATTAAAGCGGGATTAGAACCTGCTACCTTTGTAATTCGAAAACAACTTTTCAGAGACGCGCACGCGAGTCTCGACCGCGACAGAATCACGCAACTCTAAATCGATTGCAGTTACCTTTGGAACCTTTTCAGGGTTCCGTACCGGGAAATACGGGACTTTTTTACTGAGAAGTAGCCGTCTGCCTGTGGACATTTCATGCCTGTCTGTAACTACACTTCTGACTACGATAGCTTAGATATACCTAAGTAGTATATAATTTTTCAGAGATATTATTTTTAGGTCGCTACGAGATTAATAAAAGTAATCGAATATAAAAACTCTCATGTCCCGGTGTTTTTTGTGAATCTCCTCCGGAACAGTTGCCCCCTTAGACGATGTTTCTTTCGTGACGAAATTCGTTATCAAAATGTATGCGGTTTGACACAAGTTCGCCAAATGACATTTCGCTTGCAAAGACAAATGTCAAATCCCATACATTTTGATAATGAATTTTGGCTACGGCCTCGGGCCCGTTTTTCTTTATTAACATACATCTTTTTCATAATTCAAATGTCGTATACGCCAAAACAACGTTGCCGGATCAGCTAGTTTTAGAATATAATAATATCAACTCAACAAAGGTATTTTAGCCGCCTTCTACGGAACTCTTCGCTCGCGAGTCCGATGCGAACTTGGCCAGTTTTTTGAAGTTTGTTCACCGCAATAGCCGAAATAGCTTACATTTTACAAGTTCTCGTCTGGTAAAGTTTTGGCAAGTCTGGCTTGTTACCTCGTGGTAACTAACCAGCTTGATACTTTATACTTGGGAGTGCCTGGAAAATGCTATTTTGGCCCTAAGTGTCAAAAGCCCTTTTTAAAAAGATAATCAGTATATTTGAGATTTATATAAATAGAAAAAGATAATTATTTGTATGGTAATCACTTATATAATTCGTCGTAACTCGTAGCGCGCGGAGACCAATAAATAATTAATCGAAGGGTAATCACTAATCATAAATTTGCAACGAACTAAAAACAATAAAAACAATAAATTATTTCACCAAATTGATATTTCTCACTCAAGTCATAGCGGACTCACCCGACGACTTGGCTCTACGATGTTTCGACCCGGCCTTCTAATTGAAATTAAATCTTCATTTGAGCCTGTCATTTAGGGCTCCACGAAATATACGAGTGCCATTAACCAACAAAAGCTGGGAACCGTCAGTCATCTTTTATTTTTTTAATTTCCCGACTTCAGAATGCCTTGATTAATAGCAGGTTTAATACACCGCGGTCCACCGATCCTGAAATCTTTACCGCCGCCATTTTGAAAACAACTGCCAAACGAATTTTGACGCTATTCGTAGGGTGTAAGGTTTATTTTAAATGTAGAGTGGATTACAATGGATTATACCAGAGTTTGTCAGGACAGTTTAAATTGTCGTAACATATGTTTAGTATATTTTTATAACAAATACGACACTTCCTTAAGCTTTTTATTGTTATCGTATGCCTTTTAAAGTTTAACACACTTTTTGGATTAGTTATTTCCTTTAGGGCGAAGCCAAACGAGCGTAATTTGTGAGTTGTGAGTCGCAGAATTTCGGTTCGGCAGAATTCTGCTGCATTCAGATTCATACAAAAGTCCTGTTTGATTCACACGAGCGTACATCTCAATGCACGAGCGTAATTTTGTGGGTCATGATTTGTATGAAAAGATATTTACGCGACCGAAATTCTGCGACTCACAAATTACGCTCGTTTGGCTTCACCCAACTCTTAATTTTAAGAAAAAAATCTAGTCCTATCGGTCTAATAGGGATAGCCCTATTAGACCGATAGGACTAGATTTTTTGGTTTAAAAAATTCTAAAGTTTCAAATTTTTTGCGTATAGTTTTGGGACCACTAGATGAACCTAAAAAATGATTTTGTGTCATTTGGTCGACTGCTTCGAGAGATATTTAGGGATTTTGATTTTTGGTCGCTATAGGCTGAAAAAAATATTAAAGTTTAAAATTTAGGTTTTAGGATATTGCTAAGGCAGTAACTGGTGTGCAGATACGTTTTGTGTCAGATTCATCCACGGGTTTCCCAGTAATTAGCAAATATTAGAAACGTCGCCTAATTGCGTCGAATAAATATTAGAGTTTCTAAAAACGGTATAATATGGTATAGTTTGTTGATGTCTTGCAAACCACATTTCAAAATTTAGTTCCTTTTCAGCCCCGATTTTAAGAGAAATTGACGATCAAGTAAAGCGAAATTGATTTTTATACTTGATAATAGGCCACAAACTATTTTATTTTTAAACATAGGTAGAACATCATATCTTGAAGGGCCTGTGACCTGTGTAAGAGAAAATACGATATTTTATAATTTATTCAATGGAAAAGAAATAAAAAAAATTGCATCTTATTTTAACAAATATTCTATATACTTAACTTAATTTCGTAACTTAAAGCTTAGTCAATATTTTAATACTTACTAAAAATTCTACCATATTCTGATTTATTAGCAGATTTTAAAAAAAATTATGTATTATTTTAAGTTGTTGAAGAAAAACTACTTACTACGTAATCCGCATAAAATCCTTTTTCGTGTTCACTGTTCGATGATTTGAATTTTATTCTATTTGTAAAATGAAACTGACAAATTGGTTTATGTACCTTTGCAAGTAGGGTTACCAGCAGGCGTTTGGACAAAGATAAGTAGTTTTTTTAATACGTCATAATGCATCCGCAAATCGCAATTTACCTATTAAGTTCGATCAAATGCTGCGCATCCACTGGAGCGGAGCGTACGCATCGGCAATCGGCATTTTGTCATTTACGAAATGCCGATGGAGTGCGTTCACTGCATTCGGATTCATCATAGGCAATTTAGTTATTTTTAGTCCGTCATAGCCTGTTAACGTGCATTTGCATTATAGAGGATAGTGGCGAGGATATTGCTGTAACTAGCTGTATTTTATCAGAAGAGGAAAAGAGAAACAAGAGAAAACGAAATTCATTATTTCCCAATTTCATCCCAAATATTGTCTCTCCTCAGTTGGTTAAGATGATGTTGAAGTGCTCCCTCTGGGTCATATCTAACGAAGGGCCGATCGAATTGTTGACTGCCACAGTGTTTCAAACAGCTTGGACTCCTTGGAATTACGCAGAGATGTAGCTTCACTCTGCATCCTCTATCGGCTGTATCACGGGGAGTACTCTGAGGAATTGTTAGGTGGTGAAGATCTGTTTTTAGGCATCTGATGAAGAGCTAGATGATGTTATCCAAGACTTTCACGATGATTTTTTTATCTCAGAGGTGAGGACTCTCTTTAGAAGTAGAGTCACCTCCTGATTCAGACGAAGCAATAGAAAAAGTATCTTTGCAGTTCTGTTCTAATGCGTAACCAGTCACTGTCCTCAGCGTTTCAGATATTTTACGTGGTAGAGGCAGAAAAAAAAACTCGCCGCTGGAGCCTCTGTATGTTCTATGGAATAAGTACTAAATATTGTGGGGATCAATTCTATGATACTGTTACATTCTTCAGATGCTGCTAATAAGCAATTTTACAAGAATAGGCGCACTTACCTGAAGACTCTCGCTTTTGATTACATAAAACCGCACCTAGAAGACAGATTTCAATACCGAACTTTGCCAACGTATGACGTATCTACAAATTTGTAAAAAAGTACTGGAGAAAAAAAAACGCCCACCACCTTATAGCTTCTCTTAATTTCAAACCTGGAAGGTGTTTTGTCTTCCCGAGATCCAAAGTCCGCAAATCACGTACGCAAAAACGTAAAACGTGCACAACTTTCATTTGTACTGTTCACCAGAATAAAATATGCCAAAATTGTTTCATAGTAAGTAACTAATTAATTCGATTTAATAATTATGTTCAGAAAGACTGAGATTATTGTTAAAAAGTCTATGTAAGTTGATTTAACAATATAAACTTTAATATATTTTCAAAAATGTGTTATTATTGTTGGGGTGCGCTAGTACCCCAGGGTACCGTTAGATAAAGTTTAAGGGGCCGGGTACCCTTGGAATTTCTCATACAAACGTAATACCAAAATCATTTTCTCATACGAAAATATTTAACATGTTTGAATTATTGTTCAGTTTAAGATAGTAATTACCTAGGTTCCTACACAAAAATTTACTTCAAAATATTTAAACAATTTTTTTTTTTGTTTAAATTTTTTTTTAGTAAATTTACTACTCAATATTGAAACACTAAAAAATAGAGTAAAACACTAAAAAATATATAAATAAATAGTAAATTTACTACAAAATATTTAATTTCTAACAAATATTTCTTAGTATTTAAATATTTAGTAGTAAATTTACTATTTATTTATATATTTTTTAGTGTTTTACTCTATTTTTTAGTGTTTCAATATTGAGTAGTAAATTTACTAAAAAAAATTTTAAACAAAAAATTTTTTTTTTGTGTTTAAATATTTTGAAGTAAATTTTTGTGCAGGAACCTAGGTAATTACTATTCTAAACTGAAAAATAACTCAAACATGTTAAATATTTTCGTATGAGAAAATGATTTTGGTATTACGTTTGTATGAAAAATTCCAAGGGTACCCGGCCTCTTAAGATGGGTACGGTTCTAGGGCTAGGGTCACATGAGTATAATAATTATACTACTGACAATGATTATCAATGAAATATTTGCGTTTCCTAGCTGTTTAGGGTGTGTAATAAATATCAAATTAACATATTGTTTTATTCTAAATGGTAAAATAATGCAATCGTGAAAAAACATAGGTCTTATACTTACTGTACGGTGCGCACAATCTTTTTATGATAGTTTGATATTGATTTGATAGAGAGCGAGAGAAAGTCCGTTTTTGATACTAATGTCGTTTATTGATAGACTGATAGAATGATATGAGTACGCGCGGAATGATTGATGACCGAATGCGAACTGAAGTTATTGCTAACAATTATTACTAAACTCGTGTAAAATGCTGATGCTACAATTCTGTGTACGCGCTTGCCCGTACATGCTCCCGGGCGGGAAGATGAGGAATAGGAGATTGATGAAATCAATGATATGTGAGTGACGTGCTATACAAGTTGATCGAACAATGTGTCCTTATAATTAAAGATGATTAACAAGGTGATTTAAACAATATTTGACTTAAAATTAGAGCGACTGGTTATGCTTAAAAAGCACGGGTGACGTGCCTTTGTTCACTACACACGTACTGGAATTGAGCTCTGAACCATCGCACACATGAGACTCACTTTTGCTATGCTTTTCACTTATGCTGTAGCACTGATTTACACCACCTTTTTCACTACACTGATTCACTGCACACTCACTAACACAACGAACCAGGGGTGGCCGCCGGGGGCCCAACGGGTGGACCTCGATGACTTCTTCTGCTTGGCCCGCCGCCGGACGCGCGGGCTGCGTGCTCCCGCGGTAGCGCCGCCACAGCAGCGCGGCGCCGAAGACTGCTGCTATCGTCACTAACACGTATATGACCGTGTAGTGATGCACATCATGATACGAGATGCGCTTTGTTAGTACTTCTTCTGATGCCCTTTTGAGCTCCTCTATTTGTCTGGAGACATCCCTTAAGAGTCCTCGATTATTATCGGATATTGATTCGTTGTCGACGACTGAGATGGGAACTGATAGATTGAAGATCTTGTTGATTGGCGGAATGTCTATTTTTAACACATCCGCTTCCTTATTTATAACGTTCGATTGCAATTTGTGTGTAAAGATCGTAAATGAGCTACCTTTAATTACACACTTGTCGCTAAGTGTCATTATTCCCACCTGGTGTAATGTTTCTGCTGCAATATGATGCTCACATATGATTGTTACGGTGCAATGACCGCAGCAATAAAATAAATAGGTGTTTATTTTGCTAAGTTCCGTCCATTTCTCTTTACAAATCGACGTTTTTGTTTCACAATTATCGGAAGATAAATCTTTCTTACATAAATTCTCTTCTAATGTTTGCTGGATAGGCTGCTTTGAAGTGCATAACTGAATATTAAAATCATAGTTTTGGCAATGTCGTAAGTCCTCGTCTGACATAGGAATATAAGAATCTTTGTGTATATTTATTGCGACGTAATCTGATACTGGCACGATACTGATTGAATTGAAATTAATTCTCTTTGGGATAGGTATTAGCTTAAAAATTTCGAAGTAGTCTCTACTAACCAATGGAATTTTTACTTCAAATATGATAAATTGTTTCGATGCTCTCGCTTTTAAATTAAGTAAGTGATACATTTTTGATAGATCTGACTGAATATTTTCTAGGGGTAGCGATACGTCTTTTGTTAGTAAACCCGCAATAATATTCAGCTCATCCCGCAACTGCTCGGGAGGTAAGAGATGATAGTTTAGTTTCCCAGAGTAGACACTAGTGAGTGTGTCAATGAGAGTTTCTTGAATGTTTTGTAGACTGGACAACATGTTGTTGGCAATAATCGATGATAAAGTAAATTTGTTGCGTGTCGCTACCTTTTGAAGTACATCTCCTTCCACGCGGACAGTTTCTTCTAAATCACTTAAATGTTGCCTAAAGATTGTGTGTTGCCTGTTCATGGTATCTTCGACCCTTTTTATTATGTTGAGTTCTGCTTCAACAACCGATGTCTGGTTTTTCCACAAAATTGCTAAATGTTTTTCATTTTCTCTGACTGTCTCAATATCTGTTTTGTACTGTTCCGCGAATTGTTCGTCCAGTACGCCGAATAGACTGTGGGCGATATATCCGACACCGTTGATAAGCCCCCGACGTAGTCGCGTGCGCGCGCTTCGCCGTGTGAATTGCTGACCGAGTAGAATGCCATTGTTGTGCTCTAGATCGTTGAACCCGTGAGGTAATTGTAAAAGGATTATGTCACATTGTTTTATCTTGTCGTTAGGGTTACTACACATGTTTTCTAAATAATGAATATAGTTAGTGAGCAGTTTCGTGCCCTGCCAATACGGATCCATGTCATAATAAATTACGAGTTTCCATTCATCTCGTTGGAGCCGCATGTCTGATATTTTGTCAAAATAAAATCCTTGTGTTGCATTTAAATTTGATACTTGATATTGGCTTGTAACTGATGAAATTGATAAGATTAGGAACATAAATATTGAAAATAGAAAATTGCTATATTTATTCGGACGTCTGACGTACATGGTTCCATAGCTCGCTTTAGGTGATGCTGAGGTTGATGCTGCTTCCTGCTGATCTGGTTTGGATGACGTAAGGTCGGTATCATTAGCGTGTACAGGTAATCTTGATATTTTAGTGACGGGTCTTTTGATAACGCCGTTTTTAGTTTTGATTGAAACTACTCGAACATAGCTATCCTTGCCGGGATGTAAATCTATTATTTTTCCAAGAGCCCACTTTCCTGCAGGTAAATTGGCATCGTGGATAATAACGACGTCATTGATGTTGAGGTTCTCTTGTGGTTGACACCACTTGCTCCGTGCTGATAGCTGACACAGGTACTCGACTCGCCACCTCTTCCATATGTCATCAAAAATTTTCTGAGTTAACTGCCATCTTGTTCGATGATCCCTTTCTGTTTCGATAATTGTTAAAGTAGGACCGCTTGCTAGGAAATGCGACGGAGTGAGATAATTTAAGTCTTCTGGATCTTCAGTTAGTGTACATAAGGGACGTGCATTTAAACAGGCTTCCAATTGTGCTAGTAATGTAGAAAATTCCTCGAATGTTAACTTTTGTTCACCGATTACTCGTTTGAGATGATATTTAAGACTCTTCACTGCTGCCTCCCATAGGCCACCTGCGCTCGGCCACGAAGGGGCGTTGAAGTGCCATTGGATTTCCATGTCTGTGATAGCCGAAAAAAATTCACTGTCTAATATTGATTTTATATCCAAATATTCTTGATTTATGATTCTGTTAGCTCCGACGAAATTAGTACCATTATCACTATAAATGTGGCGAGGTGTCCCTCGTCTGGCAGACATTCTTCGTAATGCCGCCAGGAATGATGATGAGCTGAGATCTGATACCAGCTCTAAGTGCACGGCTTTTGTAGCCATGCATACAAATACAGCGATATAGCCTTTCGAAGTTTTTACACCGCGACCTTTATTTGTTTTGACGTCGACGAATCCTGTGTAGTCTAAGCCTGTATTGTAGAATGGTCTTGTTGGTGTGGTGCGGGCTGCCGATAAGTCACCCATTAATTGAGTATGCTTGACAGGATTATGACGCTTACATATTACACACCTACGCAAGCGTTTTTTCACAATATTATTGCCTCCTACGATCCAATATTTGTGTCGCAAAAATGCTGACGTAAGTCTGGCACCACCATGAAATGTAAGCTGATGAGCCTGGTCAATAAGAAGTTCAGCTAAACGACTGTGACCAGGGATGATAATAGGGTGCTTCATCTCGGGATCTAGATGAGTATTTCGGAGCCGACCACCAACTCGTAGAATGCTGTTTTTATCTAAAAATGGATTTAATTGATTAATTGTACTCTTCGTGAGTAACTTGTTGTTACGAAGGCTAATGATCTCCTTTGCAAAGGTAAGTTCCTGAATATTTTTTATGATTAAGTAACTTGATCTCTGTAATTCTGATATTGATAGAAATGATGAATGATTGGGTTCCGGACGGTATTTGATTCGCAATATCCATGATAGAATTCGAATGATTTTATTATATGAACTGTAATTTGATAGTAGTTGATATATGATATTGTTGTCTGTCCCGTGCTCGGCGACATTTACTTGTTTTGTGATTTTTACTTCCTGATCAGTGAAATATTTTTCAGGTGTCTCTTGATATATGCTGTTCTGCAACACAGCAGGACCCCGCCACCACAAATTGTGCTGAATCAGCTGCGGAGCAGTGATTCCACGACTTGCACTATCAGCAGGATTGTGTTCAGATTTGATGTAATGCCAACATGATCCTGGCATGATTTTGATGATTTCTTGAACCCTGTTGGCGACAAAGGTTTTCCACCTTCCTGGATCTCCATTAAGCCAGCCCAATACAACCATTGAATCTGACCAACCATGTATCTCGATGTGGTAATCGCTTAGACACAACCTAACCTTTGACATAAGTCTTGATAATAGAAGAGCGCCACTTAGCTCTAGTCTTGGAAGTGATATCTTCTTACCGAACGGAACGAGTCTTGCCTTGGCTACTAATAAATTTATTTTTACTTTGTCTCCATCTATAATTTTGCAATATATAGCACAGGCATATGATTTCATTGATGAGTCACAGAAACCATGTAATTCGATTTTGTGGCATTGTTTTGTGTAAATCCAACGCGGTATTTGTAGTTTATTAATATTGTTTATATCTTGCTTCACCTTATTCCATTCTGATTTGATATTTTCGGGCAACTCCTCATCCCAACTGATTTTAGAGAGCCATACGCTTTGAAATATGATTTTGAGCTTAGTTGATAAAGGTGTTAGCCAGCCTAACGGATCAAAGAGCTTTGAAATGTCTGATAGTAAGGATCTCTTTGTTTCCGACTTTGAAGGCTGATCTATCCTATATTGGAATGTAAAAACATCTAGGTCTGGATTCCAGCAAAGTCCCAGTGTTTTTGTATGTTCTGCTTGCTTGAAATTAAAATTATTATCTTGCTTGTTTGATATGTAACTTTGATCTGATAATTCAGGAATATTTGATCTCCATTTTCTGAGGTTGAATCCACCTGATTTTAGCAGCTTAATAAGATCGGCATGTAGTTTCTTTGCTTCTTCAATAGTATGCGACCCATCTAAAAGGTCATCCATGTAAAAGGATCGGTCAAGGACGTCTGCTGCTTGATTATAATTATGTTTTTCATCTGCTGCTAATTGTTTCAGAGTCATCATGGCCAAGAATGGAGCTGATTTGGTGCCATACGTTACTGTTGTTAGTTGAAATTCTTTGATAGGTTCATCCGTAGAGTCGCGCCAAATTATTTTTTGCAAAGGTTGATCTTCTTCATGTACCCAAATTTGCCTAAACATTTTTTCGATATCCGCTGTAAATGCGAATTGATATTGTCTCCACTTGATTAAGAGAGATTGTAAATCTTGTTGCAGATTGGGTCCACACTGCATGACGTCATTTAAACTATGCCCAGATGAGGTTTTCACGGACGCGTTAAAAACCACTCTAAATTTCGTTGTCGTTGACTCGACCCGCTGTACACAATGATGCGTCATATAGCATTCAGGTTTCGTATTGCTTGTTGCTGGTTTCATATGTCCTAATGATTGATATTCGCGCATAAATAATTTATAGTCCTTTTCTAAATTTTCTTGTTGGCGAAATTTTCGTTCTAGAGATCGAAACTGAGCAAATGCTTTGTTTTTGGAACTGCCTAAATTTTTCTCAAAGTTACTCTTCATAGGAAGTCTCACGACGTATTTCCCGTCATCTCGTCGTGAGGTAGTCTGCTTGAAATATTCTACACACTGTTGGTCTGCTGATGACATATTTGATTCTTCAGAAATATCCTCGATCTCCCAAAATTTTTGAATTTGCTCTATGTTATTTAAAACTATATTACATTGCAGCGTTTTATTGCTACCGCTTAAAATCCAACCTAGTTGCGTGTTTTGTGCAATAGGTGAAACCTGATCTCCTCTACAAATTCCATCTAATAAAATTAATGAATAAATATCGGCTCCTAAAAGGAGATCTACCGGGCGACTGATGTTGAATTCAGGATCTGCTAACTTAAGATTGTCTAAGAATGGCCATGATGGTTTTGTGAACGACTGACTCGGCAAATTTTTAATTAAATTTTGCATTATATAAACATCTGTGTCAAATTCAAAGTTACCGTTTATTGAAAAGCATTTAATATGTATAAGACCCTTACAATTACTTTCCTTAGCGCCTACCCCAAAAATTACTCCTTGGCATTTTTGACGTGATAGTCCTAACTGATGTGCTGCGTTCTCCGTGATTAATGATGCTTGAGACCCCTGATCTAATAAAGCACGCATATTTAAATATGACCCATCCGAGGTTTGCACCTTGACCATTGCAGTGGCCAAAAGTACTTCCGGTATATCGTGCTGTGACACGTGCGCGTTTGTTCGAGGTGCTTGTATTGGTTCCGATTTGGGTGCATTCCTTGACATCGTCGTGTTTGAACTTTGATCCGATTGCACAAACGCGTCGTGTAAAAGTGTGTTATGCATTTGATTGCATTCGCGACAAGTTTTGATTGAAATGCATTCTTTACCTTGGTGGCAATAAAGGCAATTTTGGCATAAATTAAATTTTGATACAGTTCTTCGCTTATATGCTGGCGACATTTGCAAAAATTGAGGACAATGGAAAATGCCATGATCGTTAGTTTTACAAATAAGACATTTATAAAACTTTGTTAAATTGACGTTCTTTATGTTATTAAATTGCGATGTATTTCGACCGTGTGTCGATGATATTTGCTGATGTTTGAAATTGTTTGATGGATGATATTTACTGCTATGCCCCGGGTTTGCCTGATAATTTTGACCGCTGTTGCGCGTCAACGATTTATTAATTTGCTTGCGACTTGTAGATTCTAGAGTAGTAAAAGTAGTTTCTAGATATGCTAAAAATTCCTTCATATTTGGTATTTCTCTCTTGTTTTTGACAGATGCAATGTAACGATTTTCGGTTTCTGTATCGAATTTAAGACATAAAAGACGGATGACTAACGGATCCCATGAATCTACGTCTACTCCTAAGTTTCTGATGGCGTTAAGACTTTCAAGAAGAGTGTCATGCATTTTCTTGATATGATACAATGACCCTCTCGGTACTGCAGGAATGTCAAGTATAAGATCTATGAGCGAATTTAAAATTAATCTATTGTTATCATATCTGTGATTCAAAATTTGCCAACATACAGAATAATTGTCGGATGATATAGTTAGGTGTTGGATGAGCCTCTCGGCTTCACCTCTAACTTTTGATTTTAAAAACTGCATCCTTTGTGCATCCGAAAGCGAAGGATTTCTGTGGATTGATTCCATAAAAAGATCCTTGAAAGAAACCCACTGATGATAATTCCCACTGAAGCTTGGTACTTCCAGTTGGGGTGTTGACTGTTCCGTATGAGTTACGGACCCCATCTTTTTGTTGATAGCAGCTATGATGTTATTGTATTTTCTTTCATATGTGAAAAAAGTAGCTTCATAGTTCGGGTCCCTACCGCCTAACTCGCTGTCCAAATCCCAATGTGCGGAATCTATTGTTGACCAACGAGATTCTATGGAGCGAAGAAGGTGCTGAAACTGCCATTTTTCATTTATTTCATCTAGATTTACATTTGATAGAGTATGCTCAAACGCCTTAAAATTACTGCACTGCTTGCGCAGCATTTCGTCGGTTTTGCTGTCCATGCCTCGAGATTGAGCTGATGATCCCTGACCTAAAGGTGGTTGAGCGCTCGGAACACCCAATGGTGTAGCAGGTTTGATAATAGGGGTGGAGGGCCTACTCTCCTCCCTTGGTTGATAATTTTCAATTACTCCCCTTATATTGAGAAATCTATCTTTCATTATTTCAAATTGGTTAGTTGTAAAATAAGTATGCGATTTAATACCTAATCCACAAAGCTTTATATGATTTGATTGATATTCGTGCCAGTAACCGTCAAGCGTGTCGAGTCGGCGTTTTATTTTTTCAGAAGTTTTCCGATCTGCCCCATCTTTCTTAAAATTGGTATAAATTTGCTCAATGGCAGCGGAAATTTGTTCCTGTGTTGCTAATAGATCTTCCACGTTGGACATTTTGATTAGATGTAATTTGCTCTAGTGTATAAAATTGAACGATCTTACTTGAAAGTTGAAATATGCTGATAATTCGCTGAAACCTGGGCTGCTGACTGCTTCCCGGGAACGCCACGCGATGATGCTGGGTGATGATCTTGATAAATGATGATAAGTCCTTTGATATTGTAGGCACTGAGTCCACGTTTACACTGATTCACACGCGAGGCTTATTTCGTCACTAAGCCAAAAAGTCACTCGAAGGACCAAAAAAGATGTACGGTGCGCACAATCTTTTTATGATAGTTTGATATTGATTTGATAGAGAGCGAGAGAAAGTCCGTTTTTGATACTAATGTCGTTTATTGATAGACTGATAGAATGATATGAGTACGCGCGGAATGATTGATGACCGAATGCGAACTGAAGTTATTGCTAACAATTATTACTAAACTCGTGTAAAATGCTGATGCTACAATTCTGTGTACGCGCTTGCCCGTACACTTACTATTATTTGTAATAATATTATTTAATTTGTAGGTAACAGCCCTAGGGACGAACTCTATCATACTCTACCACCGATTTTCAAGATAGTATTATATTCAAAATTCATATTGCTTTTGTACACAAAAACTGCCACTTTGAGATAATTTGATTCCTACAGTACATCTAATTAAAGTATTCCATCAACACATAGGCTATTTTTATTACAAAATGTGAGGCGGTCTGAGATATTTAACGAAATTTACGTGAGGAAAGCTGCTACAAAGTAGCAAGAGTAGCTTATTTCAATAGCACATAGTTCAGCCACCTAACCTGCGAGATTTGTTTCAAACCAATTCTTATTGTTTCAAAGCGCATTCGTTTGCCACAATCAAAATTTTTACATATAATACGCATACGCAAGCAAAAATTAATATCAGCAGACAGGCACAGATGTACCAACAATTTGACTCTAACTGCGCCTAATTTTATTTATTTTTTTGCGGTATACTACCTATGTTCGGGCGAGACGGAGATTACGAATTATTACAAAATTGAAACATTTTGACATTTTTGAATGCGTTGGGCGAGTGCGGGGGCCGGGGTGTGAAGTGCGCGGGTGATAATTATCAGTATCACTATCAGCGTAGCGCGCGGATTAAACATTATTATTTTGCTTTTGCGAAATAGATAATACACAATTTGAAAAATCAGAAGTTTATCCATAGCGGGTCTGTATGTCTATCTAAAGGCTGTATCTCAGACAGCCTGAAGACAGACATACAGACAGACAGACATCGAAGTCCCAGTAATAGGGTCCCTACCCTCTGGCTACGGAACCCTAAAAACTACGCAGAGTTCTGTCTCACACTCGCACTCGTCCGATTCTTTCATACTGTTTATATTTCTGTATCTAATTTTTAAAGCAATTGGTGAAAAGGACTCAAAATGAAAAAATATATTTCTTACTTCTTTAGGATGTTGAATATGTAAACGCCTTTAATTAAAAATATCTTTTTCGTAGTGTTTGGAGCTTGCAAAAATAAAAATTATTAAAATCTCGAAATATCGTGGATGAATCTGACACAAATTTATTCTATGGCTTTATTTAATAGACCTGAACCCAATTATTGTGATTTCAGAAACTCTATTTTTTTTTTAGATAGTGTTTTAAATAATTGGCAATATTTCGAGTTCCAATAGGCTAAAATGGTTCAAATTAGGTACCTACAATCCGAAGGCTAATCTCGATATGATGCTATTGTTTTTTTTAAGTTAAGTTTTTGCTGGCTAGTTTTATACAAATTATAAAAAATAGACCACTAAATTTTGATTTTCTCAAAAACCTATCATCAGAAATGACACAAAATTTAAAAATAACCTAATAAGACATCACTCCATCCATGTGCAAAAATTCAGAAACTTTAGAATTTTTGAAACTTAACACCTCAAAACAAGCTAGTCCCACAGGTCTATATATTGTGAAGGCAAAGAATATTATTAAACTAGTAAGTATTAGTGGCAAGTATTTGTAATTTGTAGCGTTGCCAATAATTGCGAGGGAACTGAAAAAGACCATAGAGAAGATCATCCAATCATAGAGAGGTTTTTGCATTTTATATTAAAAAAAAAATATTTAGAATTAATTGAAACAAAGACTAAGGAAAATAAGAAGTCATAGCCCATAACGATAAGAATAGTTAAGTTCTTGTCTTAAACGGTACAAAAGTCAATTTTTGAGTTCTAAACTTAAACTGAGTCACTCGTCTCGAACGACCAAAAGCTATTTGCATTTGTAAGCGGGCACAGGAGGTTTGTGAGAGCATACTGGAGAATGATTGAGTTACTCGCTTAATGATCTTAAAATTAGGTCAAAATCTTTGCACCATCGAATACATATAGCTAGCTTTTGTCTGCGGTAACGCTTGTAAAAAACACATGAAATGCTACGTAAACTACTACCTTTATACAATACTAATTTCTTTTTCTTATGTAATAATATGTTAACTACTTTAGGTACTATTCATTTGGTTATCTATATACATATTATAAAACAAAGTCGCTTTTTTCCCTCATGTCCCTTTGTTCCCTTTAATCTTTAAAACTACGCTACGGATTTTGATGATTCTTTCAGTGTTATATTGATCATTTATCGAGGATAGCTATATTTTATCACGCTAAGACTAATAGGAGAATGTGGAAAAAACGGGGGAAATTATTTGAATAGGGGGAAAATCGCTCCAGTAGTTCGCGAGATAAGCACTTATTTCGCGAACTACTGGAGCAATTTTTATGTTATTTGGCACAGATAAGAAGTAGACCACGTGAAGAATCATAGGCTATCGATTTTAATCATTTTTTCAGTAGCTATATATTTTAAATCCGTGCGACGCCGGGGCAGGTCGCTAGTTAAAAATAAAAAACACTTTCGATAATAATGTTAAGCGGCTGCCGGATGTTCCTGCTCACGGCAAGTCTAGATGAAATTGTCAAATTAAATTGCTATCGATTTTAGTTCAGCACCTAAGACACTTAGTCCCAAAGTGGTCCACTGAAGACTGGATGGGGGTCTACGTTGTGTAAAATCTGGAGGTACACAATCGTAAAGTAGGAATGCATGAAAATGTAATTTTGCTGACTTGACTCCTATAAAACAAAAGAGTTTGGGAACCTCTGACCTAGGACATTACTCAGAGTAGTCGAAGTCAGAAAGACACATCCGTCATACTTTTTATTCCTGGGAAGTGTCTGGCCGTAGCAAAATAGCTAACGCAGTACTTGAGAGCAGTTGTCGTCAACCTGCGGTCCTCGAAGTAGGACTCTACTTGCGGCCCGTGACTGACTTCTTTGTAAAAAAGTTTGTAGTGGTATTGAAAAGGGGTAACATGATAACTCGACTGTTCGATATGGAGTGCGCAATTTATCCATAAAACTTACGACTGTATAAAGATTTTAAAACAGTAAAGACCATTCATATTATAAGTATGCAATGTAATAAAAACGCCATTGTTTTTGTTGCGTTTTGTAGATTGACTATCGATAGAAGAAAAATAAAATTGAGATTCGCGAGTGTGATCGATGATAATGTGTGACTTGTTGAATTATAAATCAAAATATACTATATATTATTATGCATTTTTTACTATCACAAATGCGGTCCGCCGCCAAAAGGTTGCCGACCGCCACAGTATAAATCTGCCAAAACTATAGTGTACAGCAAAAACATCTCGAAAGTTCTTTATCAATAGTGGTGTGCGCGTCTTGTATCGACGTAAGTTAAACGTCTGACAGTCGCCTGACGTGACTCCGCCTCGAATTTCCAGTATAAATTGCACTTGGACAAACTTCTCAGAATTATTGAGCTTGCTGCCGGCACATTATAAATCTTTTAGTAGTTTCACATGATATAAATCTTTGAAAATACAAAACATGTTGATAGTTTAAAAGCACGAAGTTTTAAAATGTCTCAAAGTGTTTAAAAAGACCTCTAGTTGGATACAATTTTTTCGTAAAATAAATATGTTTGAGAAAATGTAGAGGTGTACGTGCAAATAGAATATTAACCCATCAATCCCCAAGCGGCACCCGGCTGCCGCATAGCAATTGAAAATATGTCGTGTCTGCGATTCCCACGATCGAGGAATTAAATTAAGAATATAAAAACAGAAAACAATATTATAATATCGAATTTCCCTTTAGACCATTAAAAAATACCACAAGCGTGTAACAAGTTTAGTTTACCGATAGCCGTAATACGCGCAATCAGTTACAAATTGGAAATCAGTCGATTGCACCCGAATAGTGATGGACACTCGCAATGATAAACATCGATAAACACGATTTATCGATGCCTCGTTACTGCAACAGAAACATTTGGGGTGTACCGAATTAAGGGGAGCCGTGGGGTACATATTTTAAGAAGTAACAACTTTTTATCTTTAACGCCATTTGGTAGATGCGTGGTTACAGTTATCGCTTCTCCACAATATACGCTCATGTTCAAGATAAAGAATGAATTATTGGGACAAACGATTAGTGATAGGTAAAAAGTTTAAATGCAGTAACTAAAGTTCTAAACAATTAACATTATGCACCTCCTTAATGGAAATCGTTAATAAAATACTTAAAATACTTAATAGATAAAAAATACAAGTAGTTCTTCAAAATGTAAATAATATTATAGAAAGTTCATTAGCAATTTACTACCTATGCTACAATTTTAAACTATTCCAGTCTATTTAGACAATATAGAGTTTTTTAATTAAAAGTAAAGCCCTTTGCAAAATCAAACAAACTTACAGATTTTTGGCATATAAGTACTCAAGCTTAGTCATAGGCAACGTTATATTAATATTGATAATTTTTCCCAAATTTTACAATAATTATTATCTTTCTACCCTAACATTTCATTCAGTACATCCAGTGTCATGTGTAAGTAATAGATTTGCTTAACACCATACTCAATATTATCATCAATAAGCACTAAATAAATATTATATCGATTCTCGATAAATAGGACCCCATCACTAGCAAATACAGACCACAGTCCACAGCACACGGGCTAAAATGTTTTGCGTGTTAGTCGGCGTAATCTTTAACCTGTGCATTCACACTCCCTCCTCCCCCTAATCCCTAAATAGCCTCGCAAAAACTTGCTATATGTGTAACACTATCACGCTTCGCATTTGTATGACCGGCTCAGCTCAGGTATAATATGCTGCTTTTAATGAGCATGTAAACGAGCACATGGCTTACCTGATGGTAATCTGCTGCACTTGGATATATCATATAAGCAGTATCATAGAAGTGTAGCTACTGGACCTATGGCGAACTTCAAGTATTGCGAATTGCGTTTGTAAAATTCCGACCTCTTCAGGTCGGATACTTTACTCACCGAAATACAACGTGACTATTATTTCCCCTTCGGTGTTCTGTGAGACCGTAGTAATAGCATTTAATACGCTGTGCTTTTTAGTATCCAAACACACCACGCTGAAGTTCCGCGGTGGAATTTCGGCATGATTTCGTCAGCAATGTCAAACACATACAATATAACACGACGGAATATCGGCGTGGTGTTTCATCGGTATTGGGCCGGGACACAAAAACACGATACGACGTAGTACGATGTCGTGTATTGGGAATCTACGACGCGCGTCGTAAAAAACCGCGACACGACATCGTACGACGTAGTACGACGTCGCGTCGTAGAAACTCACGTAGAAATTCAAAGATGAGTTTCTACGACACGACGTCGTACGACGTATCGTATCGTGGTTTTTTACGACGCGCGTCGCAGATTCCCACGACACGACGTCGTACGACGGCGTGTCGTGTTTTTGTGTCCCGGCCCTGATTAAAAATAATTTTAAATAACCGACGAATAAAATATATTGCAGGCGGAATCATGCCGAACTACCGCCGCGGAACTTCGGCATGGAGTGTTTGGATACTAAAAAGCACAGCGTATTAAATGCTATTACTACGGTCTCACAGAACACCGAAGGGGAAATAATAGTCACGTTGTATTTCGGTGAGTAAAGTATCCGACCTGAAGAGGTCGGAATTTTACAAACGCAATTCGCAATACTTGAAGTTCGCCATAGGTCCAGTAGCTACACTTCTATGATACTGCTTATATCCAAGTGCAGCAGATTACCATCAGGTAAGCCATGAGCTCACTAGACACTTAGCCACAATTTTTCGGAGTATGTAATTAATGTGACGTTCAATATTTAAGTACGCCATTGTGACTCACTACAAGCATAGATGATAGATGTGAAACAGTAATGTGATAGCTTCTATACGTGCTAAGCGAGGTGTTCTTTATTCAAAACTTTCAATTCCCCGCTCCGATTTTCTTTCTGGTTGAGTACGTTTTCATTTGCCGTGGCAAAGGATTCGCGTATCCAGATTAAATAAAGGATGAAAAAAACTTACAGCTTTCCACTTTATACAGTCATCGTTACTTAACAGCATTATAAGTGAAAACATGTAAATGGTCTATTGTTATATTCCTAGAAATTTTATATGTAATTTTGAACTGTTTGTTTTCCTAAATAAATAAAAATAAAATAAAAATAAAATAAAAAATACTACGTATGTTAAGGGTAAATCCAAACGAGCGTAAGGCTGTGTTTCCACCGAAGCGGAGCGGAGCTAAGCGGTGCCCGAATTGACCAATCGTGCTATTCCAGCGGAATGACAGCGAAGCGGAGCGAAGATTTCGAGCATGGTGATTGGTCAATTCGGCACCGCTAAGCTCCGTCCCGCTTCAGTCGAAACACAGCCTAAGTGAGTTGTGAGTCACAGAATTTCGGTCGTGTGAATCAAACTGTACTTTTGTATGAAACTGAATGCAGCAGAATTTCTGCCAGCCGAAATTCTGCGACTCGCAAATTACGCTCGTTTGGCTTCACCCTAGGACTAGATGACGCCCGCAACTTTATCGCGCAGATATTCATTTATCGCGCTGGAACCGTACATTTTTCCGGGATAAAAAGTATCCTTTACAGAAACTCGAAACTATCGCAATATACAATAATATATAATAAAAAATATACAAAATTTCAGCAAAATCTGTTAAGCGGTTTGGGCATGGAGAGGTAACACTCACACAACACACTCTTTCGCAATTATAATATTAGTATGGGCTAGATTACGCCCGCTGCAACTCCGTTATGCAGATTTATATTTGTTTATCGCGCGGGAACCGTACATTTTTCCGGGATAAAAAGTATTCTACGACCTTTCCCGGGACTCCAACTATCGCCATACACAATTTCATCAAAATCGGTTTTTATTGCGCGAGAACCGTACCTTTTTCTGGGATAAAAAGTATTTATATCGTTTCCCGGGATTTAAACTATCGCCATACCAAAATTTCAGCAAAATTAGTTCAGCGGTTCAAGTGTGAAGAGGTAACAAACAAACTTTCGCATTTATAATATTACTATGGATTATACTGTTCTACTGTTGCATAGGATCCGGACTAGATCCATAAACTAAGTCTTAGATTTTGTACTCATTTTTCTAGTTCATTGCTTTATTCTCAATATTATGTACACCGTAGAAGTACCTAATATTTTAAGCCGGTAACCATTTGTTTTGAAAATTAATAAGATAACCGAGGTAATGGCTTAGTAGATTTATAATTAGGATTTTCGGCGAGAGATAATATTGGATGTTTGTTTAGGATCGCGCAGGATATAAACTTGTCTCGGCCCCAACCTACGTAAACATTGACAGAAAAATTATTATGAGAATTACGAGCTTATAATTAAATATACTAATATTGAAAATGCAAAAGTGTATGACTGTTACCTTTTTACGCTTAAACTGCTGAATAATTATGAGAATTACGAGTTTATAATTTAATCCATACTAATATTGTGTGTCTGTCTGTCTGTCTGTCGAAAGTGTGTCTGTCTGACTGTTATCTCTTCACGCTTAAACCGCTTAACCGTTTTTGTTGGAATTTGGTATGCAGATATGCTATATGCTCTTGATAATTTGGCTATAGCGATATCGATGCGAGCAATGACTAAAGCTAAGAAATCGAATTCTACTAGACATATATTTTGATTTTATTGTAAGTAGTATAATTTAAGTATCTTATGTTGTAAAATTGTATATTTTGTTTCATAGGGGT
This sequence comes from Polyommatus icarus, assembly GCA_937595015.1. Taxonomy (NCBI): domain Eukaryota; kingdom Metazoa; phylum Arthropoda; class Insecta; order Lepidoptera; family Lycaenidae; genus Polyommatus; species Polyommatus icarus. Next base: position 4,098,109 of record OW569331.1, read on the forward strand.
GGCATAGTCGGTCACCGACAAAACCCCTTTAATAAATAGATTAAAAAAAAATCTTTGTCAGTATTCATCATGTCTTTGTCTTTGAAATACCCATAGCATAACACAATTGGTCAACTTTTATAACACAGAATAATCAATCAAAAAGACCTCTGTAAAAAAGGGATTCCTATTTTGCCAACAGAGGAGAGTGATTTAAGCTTCCAACATTTGTACATAGATTGGTTCAAGCATACACTTTAATTTGCCGATAGCTTATACAAATTAATGTATTTATGGTTTTTAAAATCCGCGAAAAAACCATTTTGTCGCTTACGCCCTTTCCATTTTTGCTGTTCCATTGCATAATTTCTATGAGAGGCCGGGCCGGCTTCTCATAGAAAACAAGCAATCTAAAACATATCCAACACGGTTTTTTACTTTAACGCGGCGTCACCTTAAGGCCCCGGAAATCACATAGGATAGTTCTTGTTATGCTAAGTACTGACATACGGTTTTGATCGACAGTTTTACTCCAAATCGAGCAATAACCACCGTGTGGCTCGATATAATTAAATATGTCAAATATGTCATTTCCTTCGGTTTGGAGTAAAACTATCGAGCAAAACCGTATGTGAGTACTTAGCATTACGGAGAAATGTACGGTGGCCGCGCGATAAACGAATTTTGGCAGATTTCAATTGCGTGATACATCTTGCCAATCTGTCAAATCCATTCCTTAGAAATTCATCTATAATACGCGTTTTCTTCCTACTCCTCCTATTTTCTTCTGATTAATTTCGTTGCGGGTCCCAAGACAGTTTTAGCATGTCCCTCGGGCTCCCTGAGATCATACAAAAGGGTTTTCGTGGTTGGATACCGCTGTCGATCCTGGCGACACAGGAGATACAGTGGTGGGAATGTGTGGTGGGCCAAAGCCCGATTAAAAAAATATACTTAACGCGTGGCGTTGCGGTCTGAATTGACCCTATTATATTATGGTTACAATGCTTTTACAGCCACCTCCATTTCACAATATTCTAATGTATCCATCTATATTCCGGTCAAAACGTCCTTAAATACTTGGGAAGGTGGATCGTTGAAATATAATTCTCTTATCTATGCTTTGGCTAGGAATATTAAATACTTCGCGATCGGCACAAATGAGTCGGTTTGACAGAGAGTTGAGAAAACTGTCGTAACTCCAAACATTACTGAAGCAAATTATATGTCTGTCTTTTTTCTTGTATATTTTATATAGTAACTAAGACTCAATTTAGGGAATTTATGCGCGACAGGCTATTACAATCTATACTATTATTAGAAATGCGGAAGTGTTACATACCTACATGAAACAGAGAAGATAGAGAAGTATGTCTAGAGTCTAGACAGTAAAGAAGAAGTAACAGAAGTGGACGTGAAGAGGTAACAGCTGTTATCTCTTCACGCCCAAACAGCGAAACCGATTTTGCTGAAAGGTCTTACTGACTGTCGTGTCTCAAGTGTGTGCTAGCCTTAAACCTGCTTGCTACCTGCCTGCTTGCTAGCTGTTGCTAGGTTTACCATTTATAGGGTCAATTCAGATCGCAACGCGACAAGGCGAGGCGCGGCGCGGCATAAATTTGTATGGATTTGACAGATTTCAATTGCGTGAGACTTCTTGCGAATCTGTCTAATGATCTAATCCATAATATAAATTTTGAAATGTCTGATTATACTGTTGTCTGAAATAGTCTGATTTCTGAATCAACCCTTAAACAATCCGTCAACTCACCATAAAATATAAATATGATACATACATCCTTTTATATGTCATAATGGTAACCCGTTTGCAGACAGTAATGCCGGCTGTATGGAGCGCGACCCACTTCCCTTTGCGACACTAAACTGGCAAATCGTTGACATACTCACAAATACAAATGCCGCGCTAATAAACTTCTGTTTGGAACTATTTTATAACTCAAAACCCTTGAGATTAGAGTATTGTTATGTAAAATACGAAACCTAGTTTTTAGATTCCAACCAGTAGAGTAGAGCGTACTTCTTTTATTTCAAAATATTGTATAAGAGTGTGGCGGACCAAATAGCACCACAATTAAAGTGCATCCCGCTATCAAAGTTTTCTATAAGTACTGTACTCGGCGAAACATGGCCGTAGCGGTCATTCAAAAACTTGTCATCTTCTATATAAACCGCGATTGACAATGAAGTGTCAGAGGTGGTCAATCGCGGCTTTCTTCTTTTCTTTTTCTTCTTTTTTGGCAACTTGACACAAAGGATGTGTATGTACTATGTTGTGCCACAGACAAGGTAAAAAGGTAAGGAATATGGCGGGAAAACCATATTCCTCCTATTATATTTTGTATCGGAAATAAGAAGTTTTTGACAGGGAGTCAATGACCGCTACTGCCATGTTTCGCCGAGTACAGTACCTATACCAAAATCCAACATGTTTCACACGTTATGTCAGAATATTGACAGAAATGTTGTCAAACGTCGTACAAAACTTTTTGTTTGCACTTTGCTGTCTATGCTGGTGCTGCCTCTGGCGTCAAAACATTGCATTAATATCCGCAAACGAAGGGTTAATACATTAATTGAAATCCCCACAAAAACGAACTTATATCAGTTAGGCTCCGCAACTATTAGGTATAGAGTAATGAGAAGGATACTTCTCCATAGCTATATTGTGTTTAAAATTATGTCAAAACATATTGTGATATAGTTATTAAGGGCGTTCCGTCCGGAGATTTCGTAATTGACCGTATTTAAAACCTTATAAACTCATAATCTGAAAGCTACAAAGTTATAATAAAAATACAGCAATAATCTTCAGTATATCAACATTCTTTTTGTCGTTTTAAATTTTCTATTTTTGTTTCTTATACTCTTATCAGCTTCTAAAGTAATACCAATTTGTTAAAATTCAAGCATACATTCAGCATCTCCTTAGCATTTACAAATTACTTTTATTTGAAACACACGCCAATAGATCGACAATATCATAAACTACATATTCGCCGTTTAAAATTTTTTTTATGACACTTTTGAACTAAGATAAGTAAAAATAATAGGGTTTTGGCGCGATCTCGGCAACGCGGCAAATGTATGGCCAAGGTCGTTTGCTCGGGGGACGGCCTTAATCAATTTTGTCAGTCTAACTGTGCTTTTGTCCCCTTTGCTATAACTGCTGTATATCCTATACTTCTGGACTTTTCCTGCACTTTGTCTCCCGTGATGAATCACCTGTATACCACAGTATAAATATCACAGTGTAGAGTAACTTAGCCAAAAATCAAACTTCCTCGACATAAATTATGGCTGGAATTACGCACACACGTTATGATAAAGTCTATATGTGGTACGTCCCATTCAATGTTTGAAATCGATAATTGCAAGGGGGGTTCCCCCTTTGTCTGGGTAGTCAAAATTAGAATACTTCCTATTCCTGTTTTCTTCTGATTAATTTCTTTCAGGGTCCCAAGACAGCATGTCCCTGATTCCTAAAATTATATCAAAGGGTTTTCGTAGTTACAGCTCTCGATCCTAGACACAGAAGATACGGTAGTAGTTTTGATAATGTGTAGTGGGACAATACCCGTTAAAAAATTTGACACTGTATACTTTGCTTTCTGATATCACTTTTATGTGTGCGTATCTCCAATTTGGGTGATGGAGGTCTACTGTATACATTTATATTGTGTGTATACTGTACACTGTATAGTGCACAGTGCACAGGATTTACGGTGGTGTTTGTATGCAAATTCGAGCAATAAGAGCGAATGAGCGAGGCAATCTTGAATGTCGGATGATGTATCGCTAGCCGGCTTTTCTTGCTCATGTCTTTGGGGTCATCCATAAATTCCACCAGTAATTTTCTTGTTTTTGATGTTGTGTTAAAAAGCTATTAAAATAAGTCCCCTAAGTTCGCCCCACCTAAAATACTATAATAATCGGAAAAATACGCACGGGGACAGTTCATTTTTTTGGTTAGTCAGTAATCAGTTACATATTATTATATCCTGTGTCCCTTTTCGGGGTTAAATGTGTGTTCAGTGTTCATACGAAATTTTATCAAAATCAGTTTAAACTTTAAATTAATTAATAATAATATACTATCCATACTAATATTTACTTACTTTACTTACACACTAAGTGTAAATTAGTTTAAGCTATCATTGTTATTTTTCACCTTTTTGGTAAAAGGTGGCCTCGTGCGAGTTTCTTACGCGCGCCGGTCCTTCTCGCCGGGTTAGTTCCCGAACCGATGAAGGCCTCATGTAGACGCGTCACGCGACGTTCTAAAAGTGTTAACTTTGTTAACCTATTTAGAAATAAATATTTTGATTTTAAATGCGAAAGTCTGTCTGTGTGTCTGTCTGTGTCTGTTACCTCTTCACGCCCAAACCGCTGCAACGATTTTGCTGAAATTTGGCATGGAGATACATTGAGTCCCGAGAAAGGACATAGGATACTTTTTATCCCGAAAAAATGTACGGTTCCCGCGCGATAACGAATTTTGACGGGTGGGTGTCATCTATTTACTCCTTATATACCTTTAGAAAATATATATTTATTATTCACCGAAGGTATTTCAATCAGAAGTGATATTCCACCTTGGCAATATGTTTTCCTTTAATATGCATAGCTCTGCTACATAATAGCGCTTCTGAAGAATACGAATTTCCAACTAAGTTCAGCTTACGTCGTGGTTTTGTTAAGATAAGGAGATGCGATTTTCTTCTTAAAATATATTTTAAAGGTTTAATAGGAAATCTGAGAATATACTTATATTTTACAAATCAGACATTAACTCATCAATCCCCAAGCGACACCCAGCTGTTGCATAACAATTGAAAATCTATTGTGTCTGCGATTCCCGCGGTCGACCTACAAAGTCCTTGCCGGTTCCGTTTTCAGGCCATAAGAATGTTTCACTAAAATTGGTGTAGTAATTTCTAAACAAATTTAATGCAGAAGTACAAAATGCAGGCATTTTTAGGTACATATTATCATTAATTTGCAAACTTTACTATAAATATTATAACTTATAAAGTCATAAACTTTTATATACCTACTTAACAGGAACTTACAATATGAAGTTGAAAACTCTTGTACATTGTTTCTAATAAATTAAAGCTGGTCCACATTTACACCATCCGATACGACATGTCTACGATGCGATAAATGTTACGTTACCTGAAGCAGATTTTGACGCGTTCCAAAAATCTCATTTAATCCTAACTATCACACATATAATATATTATCTGTAAGATAATTTTACATGCAAAATGAAACTTGTATGACATAGACATGGTGTAAAACAGCTGTTTTGAAATTTACAAGATGACATCGCAATTTCAAATTCCAATGTCTGCTACGAACCGTAATATCTTAGATATCCATTCGATAATTGTTCATTATAGTCCAACATGGAAAGGGAGCATTAGATACAAATACCGAATACGTTATTATCATTCCTGTCAACTGTAAAGGTCTTTAAAGTTGTAAGTGATGCCAGCAGGCGTAGCATGGTCACCATAGAAACGGTTTCTTTATAGACAAAGTGACAGTAAAGTTAAAAGTTAAAACCTGTCAGTATGTCGATTGACAATTCTTCTGTAGAAAGAAACCGTTTCTATGGTGACCATACTACGCCAGCAGGATGGGATGTACCGTAGGCCATAGCCCACAGGAGACCTGCTTAAACCCCCTCCTAAGCAATCTACCTGTTTCCCTAAATTTTTAAATTACAGTTTGAGAAATCCATAAACGAGCTGTGACTGCGTCTGTTCGAACTCTGAATCAAATACGTTGCTGCCTTCAACTTCAAGTCGTATCGTATAATGTAAGCGCGCGTCAGTCAGCTATGTAATTAGGTAGTTGGCAGCGTATTAATTTTGAGTGCGTCGCGGGCGCGCAGGTTGTAATATGTATTGTGTAATTCAGCCTTCAACTCTGGGGACGCACGCAGGATTTTTAGCATAAATTATTATATAGGGAAGTTTGTTATACATGCAGTATTATGTTTAGGCGAGATGTGCTCCACATTATGTCAGTCATTCAATATTTTTACAACTCCGCGTACCAACTTTACATAAGTCAAGAATTCATATATTTTAGAATTTTTGGCTAGGCTAGGGGTTACTTGTCCAAAAATATGAATGATGTATACGGCCTACAGGCCTTGCTACAAGCGCACAGTGTTTATTGTAGCCCAAAAAACGGACATCGTCTTTTTATTTGTTAATTCGAAAGAGTACTTAATTACAAATCCCCGAGTAAAACACCCAGGTGTCTCGCTTTAATAGTTTTTGAATTATCTCGAAAAGAAAATCCCAATCCCGCGTTCATAAAAAAGTGAAAAGTTATTATATTTCAAAATTTGTACAGATTCGAAATAAACATGTGATATAATACTTGTAGGACATACAAAAAGCTACATTATGAACACTTTTTTAGTTGGCTATCACTTATGGGAGCCATCAAAACGAAGAAAATCGATTTTCAGTTTTTATTTTTTTCTGACTAAACTAAGTCGATGTCGAAAGCGCATGTTACTTTAAAAGAAAGGCAACCATCACCACTACCAATAGTAAAAATACCAAATCCCTAACCCGTGGAACTTTTGAGTTCTATGACTTTAAAAAATCCGGGATTGGCGGGATTTGTGGACTTTGTTTTTTATTAATTATTACACTTTTCGATCGTGTTGCTAACAAGGAACACATTCTGCGAAGTTAATATTTTAAAATAAACTTTTTTCATACATTTCGACAAATGCTTTAGGAAAATGTATAAATGATATTAAAGTAAAAAAATATATATTCAATGCATGTGTCACGACTCACGTAATCACCGTTGCCGTCATGTATAATATCAATAGGGATGATGACAAGGTCAAAGATTAGCGAATTTTGTTAATAAAATAAAGAAATCACGGTAAAAAATAAATGTTCCCAAAATTTCAGCATGATAGCATTTGTATTTTTTTTATGCGCCTGCAAAGTTGGATAATCAAGTCGATTTTTTTCAATTAAATTTCTTAATATTTGTATACCATTCGATAACTTTTGCAATTAAAAGCAACTTTTGTTATGAAACCACTTTCATAAACGCAATATTTAGTATACCTATCGAACAAAGTTCTCTCCCGATGTATACAAACTACGAAAGAGTGACGTCATTCTTTCGTAGCACTTTGTATGGAGCGTTTCGGGCAGGTCTATTTTATGAGATGTTTGAATTGTCATATCTTGGTGAATTTTTAGGCTATCAGAGTCATTCTTTCAGCGATGTTTCTATTTTTTAAGGGTCTTTCAATTACCAATAAGATTAGCCACAAAACTTAGATATCAAGCTTTTTTATCGTTTTAAAGTATGATAGTATAATTGTTATGACGTCAGCGTTGATGTTAATTAATTAATTTCTTTCACCATCGTCACTGAGCTATTGTTATTAATTATTATCATACGGGCAGGTTTAAAAGGTATTAATAAGTTTATTACTTCAGGTTGATAAGGTACTCGTTTTTTGCGTTTTTCTCTGGAGTCAAGGTTTAAATGGGAAACTATTGGGTCGGATGACTAGCGCTCGATTGAACAAATCGGTCGGTTAACGTAAATTAACGGACTGTTAACACATACAATTACGCGAATTATGACGTTATTTGATGATGAAATAAATACACTCTGTAAATAAAAAGAAATTAGCAATTTACAATGTGAGTTTGAAGGTTCTTGGGGTTTTGATGGAAGTACTGGTCAATCACTTTACAAACAAAAACTTCTTTATGATCCAACATAATATGATGAAAATTCAATATTTACTGCCACATTTGTACCTTTGAGGCTAAAAGTTAGTAGTGTGTTATGACCGGGAGCATTACACTCGTAAAAATTCCAGGATAAACTCTATGATCATCCGACCCAATAGTTTCCCATTTAAACCTTGACTCCAGAGAAAAACGCAGAAAACGAGTACCTTATCCACCTGAAGTAATAAACTTATTAATACCTTTTAAATCTGCCCCTATGATAATAATTGATAACAATAGCTCAGTGACGATGGTGAAAGAAATTAATTAATTAACATCGACGCTGACGTCATAACAATTATACTATCATATTTTAAAACGATAAAAAGAAGGTTGATATCTAAGTTTTGTGGCTAATCCCACATTTTTAAAAACACATTTCTTTGGTATTCGAATTTCACCAGTGGTGAATGTTGACGACAATTAATATTATACATGACGGCAACGGTGATGACTGATGACATGCATTGATTATATATTTTTTTACTTTAATAGCACTTACTTATACATTTTCCTAAAGCATTATTTAATATCATACGTCGAAATTATTGAAAAAAGTACATTTAAAAATATTTAGTACTTTTTAAGCTTTGACAACTATAGTTACTTCGCAGAATTTGTTCCTTGTTAGCAACACGATCGAATAGTGTAATAAAAAAACAAAGTCCACAAATCCCGCCAATCCCGGATTTTTTAAAGTCATAGAACTCAAAAGTTCCACGGGTTAGGGATTTGGTATTTTTACTATTGGTAGTGGTGATGGTTGCCTTTCTTTTAAAGTAACATGCGCTTTCGACATCGACTTAGTTTAGTCAGAAAAAAATAAAAACTGAAAATCGATTTTCTTCGTTTTGATGGCCCCCATAAGTGATAGCCAACTAAAAAAGTGTTCATAATGTAGCTTTTTGTATGTCCTACAAGTATTATATCACATGTTTATTTCTAATCTGTACCAATTTTGAAATATAATAACTTTTCACTTTTTTATGAATGCGGGATTGGGATTGTCTTCTCGAGATAATTCAAAAACTATTAAAGCGAGACACCTGGGTGTTTTACTCGGGGATTTGTAATTAAGTACTCTTTCGAATTAACAAATAAAAAGACGATGTCCGTTTTTTGGGCTACATTAAACACTGTGAAGCGCTATAATATAGTCCGATCCTGCTCGTCTTTAACAAAGTTCAGTTACCTTTACAAAGTTTTGCTATTATGAACGTCTAATGTCTAATCTTATTGTAGGCAAATAAAATATTTTTTTACATCATCAGCAAAAAATATGAAGACGATTTTATATCGAATTCGCCACGAGGTCGTGTAATAGCAATAAATCAGCATAAAGTAGCCTGTGTGACGTCACATCCGCTTCCGGTGACCAAGGCGGTGACACCGCGCTTTGTTCCGCAGGCATCGACATCGTTTGAATAAATAGAGCTTTAGAAGCTTTTGATTTTAGTTGTTGTTTCCGTAAATATGAGGTGTAGCGTTAAGGCCCGGCCCCCGAGCAAACGACCTTGGCCATACATTTACCGCGTTGCCGAGATCGCGCCAAAACCCTATTATTTTTACTTATCTTAGTTCAAAATTGTCCTTAAAAAAATTTAAAACGGCGAATATGTAGTTTATGATATTGTCGATCTATTGGCGTGAGTTTCAAATAAAAGTAATTTGTAAATCCTAAGGAGATGCTGAATGTATGCTTGAATTTTAACAAATTGGTATTACTTTGGAAGCTGATATCATGAGTATAAGAAACAAAATAGAAAATTTAAAACGACAAAAGGAATGTTGATATACTGAAGATTATTGCTGTACTTTTATTATAACTTTGTAGCTTTCAGATTATGAGTTTATAAGATTATGAGTTTATAAGATCTCCGGACGGAACGCCCTTAAGTCATGAAAATGATTAAAAAATTGGTTTTTCAACTCAACTGTACTGTGAGTTTTAATTAGGTAAATCTAAGGTAGTAAGGTTTTAAATACGACTTTCATAAGTGTGAACAAAAATTATGTGATCATGAACTAATAAATATTTATTACTAGCTGACCCGACAGACGTTGTCCTGTCTTAACAATGATTATTTAATTCGAATTGGTATAATTAAGAAAACAATAGATTAAAATTTGTATCTTCATGCCAAATTTCATCAAAATAGATTAAATAGTTTAAGCTAAAATCATAAAAGTTTATTGTGCTGGAACCGTGCATTTTCCGGGACAAAAAGTATCCCTTGTCCTTTCCCGAGACTTAAAGTATCTCCATACCAAAATTCATCAAAATCGATTGAATAGTTTACGCGCAAATCATAAAAGTATATTATGCAGTAACCGTACATTTTTCCGGGATAAAATGTATCCTATGTCCTTTTCCTAGTTCTAAGCTACCTCTCCACCAATTTTCAGCCAAATCGGTTTATCCGTTCTTGAGATAAAAGTTTATTGTGCGGGAACCGTACATTTTCCGGGACCAAAAGTATCCCTTGTCCTTTCCCGAGACACAAAGTATCTCCATACCAAAATTCATCAAAATCGATTGAATAGTTTAGGCGAAAATCATAAAAATGTATTGTGCGGGAACCGTACATTTTTCCGGGACAAAATGTATTCTATGTGCTATTCCTGGTTCTAAGCTATCTCTCCACCAATTTTCAGCCAAATCGGTTCATCCGTTCTTGAGTTATAAGTGGCGTAACTAACACAACTTTCTTCTATATTGTTACGGACACACAGAGCCATCTAGCGGCAAACCAGGGGAACACAGATAACCTAAATCCCCCACTCGATACTAGATGGCGTTAGCAGTACCTTCTCTAGAAACATCCCACACTTGTTTACTTGTTTACGCATGTCAGGGTTATTCTGGGATGTTCCGGAACATTCTGAGATTCGATCCGGCTCGTATAAATAGTCGCAGACAGTCGAGCCGGCAATTCAGTTTTATCTAAGCGATCTTCGAGGCGACTTCGAAGTGAAAACAAGTGATCAATAGTGACTAGTGAGTGATTGTGATAGTAAACCTGCGACTCGGCTACGACCTAGGACAGTGATAGTGCTTTGTGTTTGGACTTAGTGATTAGTGTGAGCTAGTGTTTGTGAATAAAGTCTTCAAGAGAGTCACCAGGTCTTTCTCTCCGAATCCAAAGAACCCTAGCACGTAACAATATATATAGATTTATTAAAAAACATATTCATAATGTTTTTTTTTTATAAAACTTAAAAAAAAAAACTACATGGTAGCTACAGTGTCTTAGTGATATAAAACTTGGCTTTTATAAAACCGTACCTGCTCAGAAATTCCCAGAAAAGTTAAATTCTTTTCTGTCGTAGGTCTGTACGTAATCCTGTACAGAGACGAACCTCCATCAAACTTGGACGAACAACACTTAGAGTTTCCACTTCAATTAAAAGAAAGATCCTTTATCGACCGACGAACTTTTATAATTTCAATCACTTTCAAATTAATACTAAAGTCTAAAACACTTGTTGTAATAAACAGGGTGTAACAAAACTAAGTGAGCCCGTACTCTCTTTTCTACTGCTCTCTTCACACTCACGCCCGTTTTTCATATGCCAGGTGAAATAGGACGATCGGCAAGTTAGCGGGCAGTTATAGGTATTCTGTTTTTTAAAGGGTTTTTTATATGAAAGTGGTAAAAAGTAATTCCAACATTGTATAGACGACTTTCTCAACAGTACATTGTATTTTTTTCATACCGTTAAGACGTCAATACAATCCATAAAAAGGTGATATTCTAAACCTTTTACAGCAAAAATCACAAAACTGTCGCGGGTTTGAGTTGGATTATTTAAAGATACTTAAAAAAAAATAAAAAATCTAGCTGCAACATTAGATTATAATTGAAATGATCTTACATGTTGTGCATTAAAACTTATAGAAATACTGTATTTTAACTGTTAAATCACGTCTGTTAAATGAGTGAAATCGGCAAAATTTCGTATACGGACTCTTAAGGTGTGTTTTCCTTGTATAGAGTTCACAATGAAAATAGCAGCGCTGAAAGAGCAAAATTTTTTGTGATTTGTATGGGCGAGCGCCGCGCCCGCCGCACCGTCAGGAATTTTCCCATATAAAAATTAAAAAAGGTTTCTCTTTCAGCGCTTCTACTTTCACAGTGAACACAATACATCATACACACCCCCAGCCTCTATAACTATTATCGCTTAGTTTTATTACACCTTGTATACTAGACTAAGCCCCATTTTCACCGACGTCTGTTAGTGTTAACAGCTTGTTAAAATATAATGTTTTCTCTTTCATTCATAAGACAAACGAAAGAGGTAACGTGATACTAATTCGACCGTTAACTTTGACAGTTGGTGAAATTGGTGCTAAACTTCGTTGCTCCAAAATTCGTATACCGACCATAGGTACACTTTTCTGGGATAAAAAATAACCAATGTCCTTTCCCCGGACTCAAAGTATCTCCATACCAAATTTCAGCAAAATCGATTCGGTAGCAAACTACCGATCTGTGGATCAGTCGGTCAATCCAAAAAATCCAGATTGACCGACTGATCCACAGAATACAAATGACTGATCTTTTTTTATTTTTAACACGTTCTCTGCCGCGTAGGTCACATGTGCCCGGACCCCTACCTGTATCTACTCGCCGCGTAGGGCACCGGTGACCTCAGAGCAGACCTGTTTTTGAATCGAACTCGTAGGCCATAGGACACGTTTATCGTACATTTCTCTGTAGTAGGTGACCGGTGCGGCGCTGTAGAGCAATACTCTCACATGGTATTCACCTGTGTTTATTATACGTGAAAATTTTAATGCAAAAACCCAAAGCACTGGAAAAAATAACTGTTTCTTTAACTTTTTATTCATTTATCAATAATGGTATTAACAATTTATTATTAATAATTAGACAACAGATAAAATTAAGCATATTGTAAAAATTTCAAGTGCCTAGCTGTTGCCATTATTGATTACGAGCCAAAAAGGTCAGAAATATTACGTTTGTTGTATGGGAGCCCCCCTTTAATATTAATTTTATTCAATTTTTAGTATCTTCTGTTATAGCGGCAACAGAAATACATAATTTGTGAAAATTTCAGAGGTCTAGCCATAGCGGTTATTGAGTTACAGCCTGGAGACAGACAGACTGCGGTGACCGGAGACGTGACCGGAGCGGCGCAGTGATAAAGATTGCGTACTTTCCGTACTACAGCGCCGCGTAGGTCACATGTGACCTCAAGGGGTTTTTTTAATATATCTCAGGAACCCTGCTCCCCATCGAACCCTAAATGATGTCATGGTTTATGTCTTGACCTAATACATCTATTTCGACCAAAAAGATTTTTTGTAATTTTTCTTGTTTGTACTACCGGCAGAGAACGTGTTAATATGGGTATAGTTCTTGCAATCTACGAGTGCGCGTCGCCCTTAGTTGTGTGAGTGACCATATTATCTATACACGCGTACATGGCTCGCTCGTTAGTGACTGCTCCGTCGGGTACGCACACTAACGAAAATGTGTATTCACATTTCCAACTACAAATAAAGGCGACGCGCACTCTTGACCTGATCGCGTCCTATGTCTTATAAAATCAACCCTTGGGCCTGCAGTAACCTTTACTTTGCAAAGCCCAGGCTGGTATTTATCCGAGCCAGCCCACTGGTGCCGAAGGTGGCTTCAATATTACTAGAGTCTTAATATAATACTGGAATATAATACGCAGTATAACATAATTCCTAGAACCTTCTCTGTATGTTACAATTCAATTAATTCTGTCTGAGGGAATTTCTTGGTATCCTTACTATCGAATGGAGCTGAGTCACTACGTTCCTGAGAATCGAATCAGTATTAAGTTGTGTGCTAGCTATATTTCATAACCTAAACCCTAGGTCTTAGATGCTTTTGATACGGGTAGTAAGTTGCATTATTGATAGTTCGACAGTAGGACATAGTATGTAATATTACTGCAATATTTTAAGGCTAGAGCATAAAGTTAATATACCATATTAACTTTATGGGCTAGAGGCATCATTAGCATAGAGTGTGAACAAAAAGTTTTGTTCGACGTATGACGTTTCTGTCAATATTTTGGTCGTATTTACTCATCGTTGTCATCTAGTATAATATATACCCTTAAGATAAAATAATAGGTACCTTTTTCGGAAGCCTATAAGCAAGAACGATAAGCAATCGTAACCAATAAAAATTGTATTGGTGCTCAGGCACAATGTTTATTTGATTTTGGCAAATTTTGATTCACTAACATTGAAGACCTTTTCGCAATAATATGTTCGTGCTGAAAATTCTGACTAAGCTATTTCCTGGTCAAAAGTCCGATGAAAATTGTGCTAGACGTTTTTGAGCATTTTGACCTTCCTTCCTTCCCAATTGGAAATGTAATATTCTCATGAAACCACTGAGGTACTCGTAGTAAGTACTACTTACTAGAGCAGCTATTGCAAACAAAAAACATGTCGCACTTGAGGCATGAGCGGGGTGGGAGGCGGGGCGGTGATTGCTATAGATCAGTACCGCAGAAGTGACACAGCTTTGTGCCTACACTCGAATTAATGCAGAATCTATTTAAGTAAGTGGATAAAATAAAAATAAAAATTCACTATTCTTATAATTAAGTATGGATCCATAGTCCCCTTATATAGCTAATTATCTTATCTAAATTACTTAAATATTTTCAAATATGTACCATAATAAAATTATTATAATGTACGCATGTATAATGTACGTAATATTTTAAATATTACCAAAATACAAACTCGTCTACGTGAGTAAGTACTTCATTCATCGTCGTCTTATCATAGATCAGTATTCTGCTTACATTCCACTCTGACTCTACTACTCTATGACAATGCAAATGGCGCGCGACTTCGCCTAGTAATTGAATGTTCGTATTTTAATTGAAAATAATTAAATAAGAATGCTAATACCGATAAAATGTTATTCCGTTGCATTTGGAAGTGTTACTGGAATAATTTTTGCAGTATCTTAACCCACAACTAGGCATTTTTGTGACTTTTTTTGGTTTCGTTTTTGATTGTTGTACGTCAGGCGCGCGGAAGAGCTCGCGGGCGACTAAGTGTACTGCTGCTATATAGATTACGTTGAATGTGACCAAGCATTGCGTTGCGTTGTCGAGTCTAGTACGTAGTACATACTATGTCAGTGCATGAAACCCTTAGGGCCGGGACACAAAAACACGACGCGACGTCGTGCGCGTCGTAGGGAACCGCGACACGGCGTCGTACGACGTCGCGTCGTAGAAACTCATCTTTGAATTTCTACGTACGACGTCGTACGATGTCGTGTCGTGGTTTTTTACGACGCGCGTCGTGGATTCCCACGACACGGCGTCGTGCGGTGTCGTGCGACGTCGTGTCGTGTTTTTGTGTCCCGGTCCTCACCTTTGCGTTATATCCCTTATTGAACGATGTCGCCGGTCAATACTCTAATAATGCGTGTTAAAATGTACGCACGTGCGTCTCTTTAGATTCCACAAAGTTAAGCGATAATTCGTTTCCTAGAACGGTAGGCATAAGCATTTGATACGAGTCTTATAAAAATAGGTTCTGAATCAAAACCTCAATTTCATTCTTGATTGTTCAGAAAGACAGTTTTTCGAAGCTGAAAACATCAGCTTCGAAAAACTGTCTTTCTGAACTACAATAATTGCAGCTGATTTACAGATAAATCAACAAAGCTAGCTATAATAAGATATTGATGTATTACGCGGTTTCTACTTTAGTATAAACAATTAGATTCAATTCTTTGTTATTTATTCTGAGTGAGCAAAATGAAAGTTGGCTCTAATCCAACTCAAGGCGGCGCGTAACGAGCTAACTCTGATTAAACTCCATTTTAATAAACTCGCTCCTGCGAATTATTAATTAAAATAATACAAGCAAACACGAGTTTAAGCAATTCGGAGGTTTATTTTCTATGCTTCGTTCCATTTTGATCTAAATTCTAAAATATATTGCTTGGGTAAAGACAATAATGTCCATTTAAATGTCACGTTTTTAACGCACAATAAAATATAAATGATGTGTTTTGTTTGTGTATAAAATTGGAGTGTAATCTTTACTTCGATACTAATATTATAAATGCGAAAGAGACGTGTCTGTCTGTCTATTACCTCCTCACGCCCAAAACCAATTTTTCTGAAGTTTAAGATATTTTTATCCAGGAAAAATGTACGGTTCCCGCGCGATAAAAAACTTGGGTGAATCGGAGATGCAGACGTCATCAAGTAGAGCAGCCTTTCCCAAAGTGGGCGACAACGCCCCCTTGTGGGTCGAAGGGCGTTGAAGGTCTGAAGGGGGGCGGTGTGGGACCCAGAAAAAAAATGGGTGCGTTGTTTATATGCATTTTAAATTGAAACAATGGGGGCGCTAATATATAATTTATTCTTAAAGTCGGCGGTAGACAAAAATAAGTTTGGGAACCTCTGAAGTAGAGTATAATACATTTGTCTTCATTTATAAAGATGCATAGATCATAGATGTTTCCAACTTCGAGCACGCAATTTTAGTCAAAACAATTTACGTAAACAATAACTGAACCATTAATTTATTTTATGTAGAAAATCGCTTAATATCGTTTCACCGATATTCCAACAAAAATATTCTCTAATCTCCGCAGACATTACTCATATATATTAATATTCGTGTCTGGGTGTCTGTTGGCGCCGGCGGGCCGTGCCAGACCGTCAGACCCGTCGTACCCTCAGGGAGTCTTGCTGATGATATCTGCACATGCCTAGGGTACAAATACCTTACTTCGTCATGCGAGAGGAAACGTAAAGAAATTCCACCTACAATTTGAATTTCTAGGAAATTCACCTGAATTGTAAACGAAAATGTGAATTAGTTAATTCACATTTTCGTTTACAATTCAGGTGCTACTAAATAATTTGCTGCTACTAAATAATATGTGTAGCTGTAGCCTGTAGCGCTGTGAAATTATGAAAATTAATTTGGTTTATAAAGTAGCGTTTTATCTAGAACCTAAGTAAGTATATTATTAGCTTCTTAGTTGTTAACTTGTTACTACAGTCTCACTAAATAAAGTGCTAAAATCCTAAAACGCTTAATAATAAGCTAAATAAAAACATACTCTATATAAATTGCGCGGCGGAATATTGTATACTTGCTCTACTGTTATTTCTGCCGGCAGTCTGCAACCCATTGATTTAAGGGTTTTGTAACCTTGTAACTTAATATGTTCGTTTGTCCGCGGTAGCGATTTTTTACAAATTAAATTATGTATAGTTCTGTTGCCACTATAACAACAAATATCAAAAATGATAGACGGCAGGTACTGTTCTATATCTATTGTCATTTGTCAAATGCCTGTTGTTTATCTTGGTCCCTATCACAATTATTATTCACGAGCATTTCACAAGATACACAATTGAGAATGAGACATACGATGATGATGCTACATACTTATACAAATAGCACCGATGCTTTCCAATAAAATGAAACCATGAAATTTTTATTCCAATACGCTAAAAGCCCGTGCTTCTAACTGCTTGTACAGCTTGTGTACGTTAGCTTTACTGTATTACTTTTATTGCTATCATCATCACTACCACGGTAAATTTCAATTTAATTTGTCCTTAGACTTCATAATTTTACAAAAATTACAACAATCAGTGAACGACTGGTCAATCAAGAACTGCCTTGTAAGCGACACAATAATTTTCAGACACAGTAAGTAAGAACAACGTTTGTTTATTATGCTTTTTCATAATTCTGCTAATTAAAAGTTAAAAAATATGTTTATTATCATAGGCTTATGGAGTTATGGCCTATAAAAATCGACTTCAAAGTAAACCAGAAGGGATCTACGTGCTAGGGGCTACGCTAGCTGAATACCACACTGATTTATCTTCAATTTGATATTGAATGTCATCAATAAATCTTTTTGTCCACCGATCATGTTAACAATGTCAAATGTGGGTCGAAGACTGTGGCATTCCGTGGCAAGTGGAGGATTGTGTATTAATCAGTATTGTGGCTGGGTACTGAACGCTTAACAACGTTATTGAAGGCTAATAATATAGGTTTTTCAACACACTATTATTGAATATAGTAACCGTTTCGATTACAATAGGTACGTAACCTTTAAATAATGATTAATACTCGGCTAAAGTGCTACCAATTTTAAATGTCATTTAGTACGTAACGAAATACAATGGAAAATTAATTTTGATAGAGTTTCTCCAAGTTTTTGGTACGGTCTAACGCCGCTATCCCCAACCCGCGGCCCGCGGGATGCATGCGGCCTGCCGGGGCTTTAATTGTGGCCCGCGTGATGTTAAAAAATTTTGAAATTCACGCCCACCGGCCAAATAACGTAGTTTACGTGATAGTCGATAAAAAAAAATTCAGTTTAAAATCGTTAATTTTGTAGAATGTTATTTTTTAACCCTAAAAATTTTTTGTTGCGGCCCGCGACACCAAGAACAAAACATGTTTGTGGCCCGCATGAAAAAAAGGTTGGGGACCATTGGTCTAACGGCTGCATTCAGAGACGTTTAATGATGATTAAACTTCATTTTGATGAAGAGTTTGAAGTCTACAAATCTTCATTTAATTACAATTAGGTATTACCTCTCTTCGTCTGCAGGAGTTAAACTTAGAAAAATTTATTGGGCTATGAGGAGATTTATTAACGAACTGAATCGAACAAGAAACGAAGCTGCATAATGCATAGAATTATAACCTGTAGAAAAGGCATTCCAAACAACAGCGCGAAAATGTGTCACCCTCGAAATGAGTGCGCTCACTCATCTGAGAGCAGTGTGCCATAGGACGCGGTGACAGTCAGTTCCTTTTCACACGTGCCAGTTGCCGATTAGCCGATGCCGACTGTCCGGTAACATATTTAGCTTTTACACGACCCGACAGTAGCGTCTTCGTATCCGGCAAGAGTACAGTCTCGTTCTATGTCGAAGTCGAAAATATCTGCGACTGACCGGCCAGCGCGTCTGAAAGCTAGTTGCGTGTTCCATACACCACTGTCAGTTCGACCGCCGGCTAACCGATGCGCGGCGACCGGACGCACAGTGGTGGATCCGGCGCGCACCCGGCGACCGCCTGCCGGATAAATTACGCCGGTACATGTGAAAGCTACGGTACATGCCCAATGCCCATACACTTCACCACCGGGTACCCGGCGCCGACTATCCGGCAACCGGGACGTGTGAAAAGGCACTCAGTGTTTCATGCATTGATTACGTAAAATATTATGCATTGAAAGCGTAAATGAGTGAAAGAGAAAGTAGTATAATAAATGCTATTACTGTAAGACGAAAAGGACGACAATATTTTCTCGATACACATTTTGTATGCAAAAACATTGCTACAGTTATGATAGCGTATGCCATAGCCAGTATCAATGACATCGTTGGCATAATGTGTAAAGATAGTAGAAATTTTTTTAGAGAAGACTATAACGAACATCCAAAATCCCCTAAACAGCTGTAAATCAAGCTTTAAATTTAATAAACCCAGTCCACGCCTCGCTATAAAAACCTGAGCCAAAACTTACATTAGATGACAGATAAGGCGCTAATGGGCCCCAGAAACGCTACCTGCCACTAACCGGCTAAACTGAAAAGGCCATCGAATGCACCACTTAGTTACAAGTAGGGTATTTCAAATTTAGTCGCATTACCTTGATTACTTAATACGAGCTAAGTCGATGATTTAATTGTACCCCGTAGCGTGACGTTTTTAAAATAAATTACGGATTTCCATGTCGATATAAGGTACGCGTACTTTATGGCGGGACGCAAATGAGCGGGCCGCATTTTCTACTTTTTAAAATGCGTCATAATGTGCGCCTATAAAGTGAATAGTGATGTAAGTTTGAATTATCGATTTACACACAGTTGTGCAATTAGGTCGATAAATATATTTATAACTGGCCAATTAGTGCAAGTTGATTCGCGTATAGAAGCTTTTAACTTTAATTAAAATTTCAAGCTAGCACGCAAGCTACTTTTTCAGCACTGCTACTTTCACAGTAAACTCTACACACCCTCGAGTATTATCACTAAGTTTTGTTACAGCCTGCGTAACACATAATAATCTTTCGGAAAATAGAAAGATACAATAGGTTTCTAGAGAAACTCAGCCTGCAAAATAATTCATTTTTTAATACTTACTCACCAAGATGGTTACTGGTAGCAGAAGGGTAAATAAGAATAGAGCATAGAGCTTAGCTATTAAAATATTATGTATGCACTCAAGCAACGCACAAGCAGGAGCATTATTACTTCGAATTCCAAGAACAGGAGCGGTGCCTTAACACTAATAACTATAATCGATTGATAAAGCCGGAAGACAAGACAATATTATGTGTATTGCCTTATAAACATGATGTATCGGATTGACAATACAGACATGTCGATTACCTGGAAACTAATCTAACGAGTTCGAAATTGGAGATCAAATTTTCATCGATGATTTGCATACATAGCACATCACTACGCCACTAGCGACACGTATCGGGCAGAAGCGGAACTTAACATATGATATTTGCATTTGATAAGGCAATTTGAGTTTCTCATTGAGCATGGAGCAACGCAATTTGAAATCAATTTTATTTTATCATTTATTTTTTAGATATTTTGGAGTTTTTCATCTTAGTTTAAAGTAGAGATTGAGTCCAATTACTGTTCTATCATATCAAGCGTACTATGTACGCGTAATTGAATAAATGAAATTAAGAAATTTAAAAAAAAAACCCGCCAAACAACTTTAAAAAGTAATGAAATAATATTTACTGACTTTAAGTTTAAATAATTTCTAAGTGTAAAGTGATATTTTAATCCATAATAATTGTTGTCACGGTGTCTCGGGGGACCGCCAACAGCGACTTGCATACTTTTTAACCGACTTCCAAAAAACGAGGAGGTTATATGTTCGGCTGTGGATATATTTTTTTTTTTTGTATGTTCAACGATTACTCCGCCGTTTGTGAACCGATTTTCGAAATTTTTGTTTCGTTGTATTAGGTTTCACTCCAATTTGGTCCCATTTTCACAAAGGTGGTGACCTGATGATGGGATCCATGAGTAATCGAGGGAACTCCTCGAAATTTATATGGAAACATATGGTGATTTTGGTTTTATGTGAAGTGTACTAAGAATACGCTACCAAAAAGTCAAATATTGGGTCAAGGTATACCATGGTTTCGTTGATGCTGAGAGAACTCCTGATTCCTTATAGATACACGTTTGGGAGTTTCGGCGTTGTTTTAAGAACAGAAAGCATAAACTACTATGCAATTCATATTCATCATCATAATCATCATCATCATCATCATCGTCATCATCATCATTACCACGTCGTATTAAGGCCACCAATGTCTCATGGCACAGAATAGATAATAGTACAAGGCATAGGTATGGATATACTAATAATAATAATTATGTACTGTATAACAATTAACAACACCTGTTTGTTTTTAATACACGGTGTCGGCGTCGCCGCCGCGCGGCGCGTGGCGGCAGAAGACAGAATATCGAATACTTTACTAACTACTTTATATACAGATCGAATACTTTACTACTTTATAAAATTTTAATAGACAAATAGAATTAAAATAAAGTTATTTTAAAAAGAGCATTTAAACAAAACAAAGTCATTAAGTGTCTTTTTAATTAGTTATACTTATTAATCGATAGATGGTGCACTAAGTACCTATCGATTTGAATTCTTGATAACAAGAACAGCTGTCAATAATTATGATAATATTAAATATTATGCTACGCTATATCCTATGCAAGTTTGTACAATTTTTTATCTGATATATCCTTCGATCTTGGAAAAACGAGACACAATAGCCTTTCTATTGTTATCGCAATCGCCGGTGACCGCTTCGGGCTTGAAGTATTAAAATTGTTAAATTACTTAGCACAATATGTTCACTTCACTGATAATATTATATTATTTTGTGAGTGTGAGTTGTGACTCTTAACAAATTGTAATAAGATACGTAAAATATACGCGAAGATTTATCTACTAGTGTAACTAAAAAGAGTGAAATTATTATTATTTTTAACAAAAAATTAAAACCGACTTCCAAGGTAAAAACAATAATAACATTAATATGAACTAAAAAGTATTAAATAATTTTTACTATCTAATAGTGCCTTTTTCCGAATTCGGCTAAACCTCAACTATTTCTGTACTTAATCTTCATAATTTTGAAGTCGGTGCCAGTTCCAAAAATTTTAAATATTCTGTCAGAGGACTGAAGATTCAGCTATCTGGTACCGACTTCAAAATAATGAAGATTAAGTACAGAAATAGTTGAGGTTTAGCCGAATTCGGAAAAAGGCACTATTAGATAGTAAAAATTATTTAATACTTTTTAGTTCATATTAATGTTATTATTGTTTTTACCTTGGAAGTCGGTTTTAATTTTTTGTTAAAAATAATAATGTATCGCCAAGTCAATGATTGTCTCGATTTCGGTTCGCTATGAACTGAGTACTATAATGTTATTAAAATCAAACATCTACAATTAGCGGTCCCCCGACACACCTTGACAATAATTATGGACTAAAATATCACTTTAAACTAGGAATTATTTAAACTTAAAGTCAGTAAAATATATTATTTCATTACTTTTTAAAGTTGTTTGGCGGGTTTTTTTTTAAATTTCTAAATTTCATTTTATTTCATGCTTTTTAAACTTGTGTTGGCTATAGTGCAGAATAATTCCTATCAACAGGACCATATTATAGCAATGAATACCATCAATGAATGTCCTCTTGGATGAGACCGTCAATATGCGTCCAAAAATGAAACCTCTACTTTAGGTACATGCGGAGCTCGGCTCCTATAGAATCCAGGCGATGCTGCAGAAGCAGCATGTAAATATTTACTGTTTATCTGTGTCTTACTAGTTGTCGCAATTAAAATGAGCCCAAACACGAAACCTCTGCTCTAAGTTGGTGAGGAGTTGGTCATCCTATTGATTACCAGTTGATGCTGCAGCACCAGGTCAACTTTCCATTCATGTGTATATATATATTCATAAATGTCACGAACTAGAATGCAAAATATAAAGCCCACCAAACGACTGCAAGTTGTTAATCAGCCCTTCACGAACCAGATGAACCGCGATTTTCCAGCACTGAGCAGGCTGATGATGATGAACTATAGCTAAGAACACTCTCGATCATGTCAGCTTTCAAACAAAAAAACTAGATCAAAATAGGTCCACCCGTTTGGATGCTACGATGCCACAGACAGACAGACACGTCAAACTTATAACACCCCTCTTTTTGTCGGGGGTTATAAAATAAATGACTAACTATAATATTCCTTAAATAAACTGATTATATACAGTATATACAAATGAATTATACGGTTATATACAGTATACTTCACTTTTATTAAACATTTTACTCGAAAAACAATCATGATAATAAATTGAACTAAAAACACTCGCCATCGTGCACAGCTGGTGTTCACTGCTCAGTCTGTAAGAAGTATTTTATCGTTGTAAAGGTTTTATACATATAACATAGCCGTCTGGGAGTTTGATCTCTGATTTATTCACCTGTATTGTATTCAATGAATGTGCAATGATGCACGGCGACCTACCCAAGACTTTCTAATATAAAACTATAGGCTAACATAATATGTGGACATAGCCTTAGATAACCTAACGCTAACCTAACGGGACTTACCAACCTCTTACCAACAAAAAAATAAGACAGCGAATAAGGTATGCTCATCCTTGTCTAGCATCAGGGCAGGATTTATATTTTTATGAGTATAGACCACTTTAATTTTGTCGCCCCTATGTACTCTATCGCCATCCTAGGACGCTGCCGCCCTCTATAGCTCTTGATGTATATTTAAATGTATATGCGTAATTCCAGAGCTATCTGGCATAGGAGCAGTTAAATGACAGCCAACAGGCAAACACAGCAGACCTAGGCAGTAGGCGACGCCTTGATAATTTGGCTGTAGCGATATCGATTTTTCTCAGCAATGACTAAAGCTAAGAAATTGAAGTCCATTGTCAGTATTCATCATGTCTTTGTCTTTGAATTACCCATAGCATAACACGATTGGTCACTTTTTATAACACAGAATAATCAATCAAAAACACCTCTGTAAAAACAGGGATTCCTATTTTGCCAACAGAGGAGAGTGATTTCTTCCTTAATTTGTACATAGATTAGTTTAAGCATACACATTACACTTTAATTTGCCCATAACTTATATGAAATGTATTTATGGTTTTTAAATTACGCGACAAAAACCACGTCCTTACGTCCTTTCCATTTTTTGCTGTTCCATTGCTTGTTTTCCGGTCCGGCCTCTCATAGAAAACAAGCAATCTAAAACATATCCAACACAGTTTTTAGGGTTCCGTACCCAAAGGGTAAAAACAGGATTACTGAGACTTCGATGTCTGTCCGTCTGTCCGTCTGTCTCCAGGCTGTAACTCAAGGATTAGTAATAGCTAGAGAGTTGAAATTTTCACAGATTACGTATTTCTGTTGTCGCTATAACAACAAATACTATTAAAAACAAAATGAGGTTCCCAGACGACAAACGTGATTTTTGAAACATTTTTTGCTCGGTATCAGTGATGACAACAGGTAAGCACTTGAAAATTTCACAAAGGCCTTAATTATAATATGTGTACTTTAATAATTAGTAATAATATTTTAATAAAATAAAAAATTTAAGGGGTCCCATACAAAAAGCACAAATTTTGGCCTATTTTTGCTCTATAACGGTACGGAACCCTTTGTGCGCGAGTCCGACTCGCACTTGGCCGATTATTTGCTGTTCCATTGCTTGTTTTCGGCCTCTCATAGAAAACAAGCAATCTAAAACATATCCAACCGTCTGTGTAATCCGTCCGTCTGGTTACCTCCACCAAAGACTTCTATTAAATAGAAGTTTTTGCAGGCCTCCACCGGCCACCCTCGCTAGCTACTCGGCACTCGCAGAGAATCTATATAACCATGTTGTTGCAGGTTGCGTGTTCCCCGCGCGGTGGCAGGGTCGGTGGTTCCAGTCGGGGGTCATCCAGCCGATCCTCATCCAGGACGGGTCGCTGTCCAACAAGGGCCGCTGCCTGTCCTCCGAGGGCGACAAGTTCCTTATTGTTGATGAGTAAGTAATATGAAGCAAGCCTTGTAAGTAAAAAAAAATAGATATTTATAATTGTAAGGGCCTGTTTCACCACTTCCTGATAAGTGCCGGATAGGCTATCCACCACTTAACTCGACAGATGGAGAATCTGTCAAAAAAGTTGTGGATAGCCTTTTCGGCACTTTGTCAGGAAGTGGTGAAATAGGGCCTTAATCTATTGTATATAATATTTTGATTTACCATTCGCCTATCACTTTTCCTTAAGCCTAAATGATAATTGACTTCGATTCTGCGCTAAAGACAGCTTCGCAATCATAATAGCAAGTATGGCTGTCCATCGTGTGTACTACATATTAGAAAAATTTATTCGTAGGCAGATGAACCTACGTATTGTGGTCTAAATCTATGCATTATGCAATTAGAAAATAGAAGTTCTACCAAAACTATTGATATTTCTTCCTTCTATCATGATTCACGATTAAATGCGTGATATTCTAACAGGTAGCATTATAAACATATTTTGATATTAATATACAAAAATAATCCCCTGTACATTACAACCATTTTACTGATGTTAACTTTTTATAATGTACATTTAGATTCCGGTCACGTTAAGGCTACAAAGTTAATACGTGAGATGCGCAGTTAAATTCTATTTAAAAGCATATTTTTATAACTCAAGTCTACATCGGGGTCATACACACGGTCCATCCTGTAATTCTTCAAATTCTAGGAGATAGTCAAAAGATAAATGAGAATTTTTGCTGCAGTTGGGTACTATAAACAATGAACACTTTTGAAACTACCAGGTTCCTACTGGCTATTTTAAAACCGGCCGCTGGACTATTATAAGCTGGACCGTGTGAATGGTACTTTAATAAATACTTATCAGTAAAATTATGTTAAGTATGTGAAATAGGTAAAGCTCATTGTGTTATTTCTTTTTACAGAAAAGGCTGTTATCGCTGTGTAGTAATGCATGAAAAACATATAAACGTACTTCAATATAAAGAAAGTAAGTACATTCATTATACTTTATTATTAACCTTCAAGTTTTCATGCACTTTCGAGCGTCACATCAACTTTCAAACCAAAACATTTAAGCAAAATCGGTGTATCCTTTTAGCCTAAAAGGTTGCACCGCGATGCACATTGCACAATACACATTCTCGAGGCATAGGATAGGGCCATAGTAGAAATATGAAAGAAGAGAAACAGATTTTAGAGACAAATTGATAGAATATTGATAACTACATTGCTGAATTATTATTTTAAAAAAATTAAAACCGACTCCAAGATAAAAACATTAGTAATATGAACTAAAAAGTATTAAATAACTATTTAATAGTGCCTTTTTCAGAATTCGTCTAAATCTCAACTATTTCTGTACATACGAGTCTTCATTATTTTGAAGTCAAAAAAACAATTTTGAAAATCATACCACAAACGGCTGAGTAATCGTTGAACATACAAAAAAAAAAATACATACAGCCGAACATATTATATCCTCCTTTTTGGAAGTCGTCAAAAAATAGGCAAGGCGGGCTACAAATTATTTGATATACTCACTTCATAACCTGAGCATTTCTTTGAATAAAAAATCCTAGTCCTTTAGACCTTTACAAGCGACTGTTCCTGCCCACACTGTCTTGTAATATTCTATTTATAGTACTGAATCTCTACAGAGTTTGGGCTAGGAAAAATATATTTTTTCTTTCTATTTTAGTCACACAAACAATTTTAGTTTAACTTTATTAAACAAGTTTCGCTTTAGACAATTTACTGTGCGTGTTAAAAAATATTGTTTGCTATTTTTTGTAGCTCAACAATCTTTGTTTTCTAGAAAATTCGGTCATTTTCGTAGGCAAACTGATATTGTTTTTGTAGGGGGATCAACTAAAGCTTCAGAGTTCGTCGTAGCTTAGTGTTTGAGCACGTGGCGCTTAAGCAGGAAGTAGCGGGTTCGAATCCCGCTCACGGAACAAAAAGTTATCAATGTTCCTAGATCGTGGACGTGAATTAGATAATATAATAAAAAACATAAATATGTTTATTTTCATTACCCACTTTCGTACTGGAGATAGGTGAAAATCGTGCTCAAAGATTTCGTTACATACACACAGCCCAAGCTAATAAAAGCGTGTGAATATTATTAATTTGGAATAGTTTTCTATACAAATGTGTAAATACTTTATTTCCGCAGCGTTCTGTCACCGTCGTGACGCTCTGCCCCATCTCTGCACCACCATCACCGGAGACGCCCTGCTCTACTCCATGTTTAGGGAGAATGCTGAACCCGTCGACTGTCCACTGAAAGGACCCTTCTCCTTCTCGTACAACAGGTAAGGGCCATTTTTTTTTTGATATCGCAGGGGAAACCCATCATGGGTGCCCCGGGTTGGGTACCCCGGGGGTATGTGAGACTCTTACTCACTAAAACCACCTGCGGTTCGCCTTCAGCCGTATAACGGAGGGAAATCCCGGATCTGTCTAACACAGGACTCCCTCCACAACAGGTAAGGGCCTACATAATCTATGTTATGTAGAAATATTAACTATGTTAGTTGACAGATTTATTATTGTTGCAGTTTCCAAACTATTTAGTATAGTAAACCAGTAAAACATGCAGGACTTATCTGAAAAAATACACGACAACAAAACATGTTATAAATAATATTTTAATTAGAACTTGTATCAAGAATAGGCTACTTGACCTATATTCAATTTCATTGAACAAATGTATATTTCTAGTAGAACATGGCCTAGGAAACCATATTTCACCCTTATCATCACATAACAGCTTATGATTGATAAATAAAGTCGATTTGAAAATATGATTTTATGAAAATAGGATTTGTACTGACGAAAACGCTTTTGCGGTACTTCCGATTTGGATGTGACGTCATCCTCATAGTAATTTAATATCTTTTATCTATTGCGTTCGTTATATGTAAGTTTATCTATACATAAATAATAAGAATAAGCCTAGAAAGATTTGTAAAATATATTTTATTGAATAATTCGCTTAAAACGTCAGTTTTCTATATTATCTCCATTTATTGTAGACGGGAAATGAAATGGCCAAAACTTTTCTCCAAAAGTTTTATTTAATTCTTTTATAATTTTTGGGTACTTTTAGACTCGTACTTTTAGCACATAAAAAAATGTTCATTAAAGAGAGTTTAAAATACAAAGCGTATGACGTCACACTATGGCGGACAGTGTTTTCGGCGCCATTTAAGAGGGGTATTTTTCAATAAACATTTTTATGGGTTTCTACTGTGTAAAATATTAAAATATTAGTTTTTTTTTGTGAAAATGAATGATTAAGAAGCGATTAGCATGAAGAAAAAAAGTAGGTCAAGTAGCCTATTGTATGCATATAAGGAATTTTTAATCGCGTACGGTAGTCGTTACTCGTTCATAATAATCCGACCGAAAGTCGAAACCAAAACAATCCACTGTGCTTCCTTCAATGTATCTCTGTTATAAATCAATAAACGGACACTTTCGTATTTACAACATTAGTACCTAATACCTATGAATTTTATTTATTTATTTATTCTTTATGTACAATTTTCTTAAACTAGCTTAAAATATACCATACATTAATAGAGTACAAAGGTGTGCTTATCTCTAGAAGAGATCTCTGCCAGCAGACCTACAAGACATTGAGAAAAATAGAGAATTTATAGATAGTACACAAAAGAATAATGAAAACTTACATAGGGTAGGTGTAGCTTTACGAGTAACATTAGCACCACCATGATACCAGACGATAAGATCTAAATCACGATGCTGGAAGCACTAACATTATGACTGTCACTATGATAGTAGCGCCCGAGATAGGATAGCATCTGCAATCGAGCCTGCACTAACACTGATTGGTAGCTAATGTGGCTGGAATAATCAACATTGGGATACAACATAGGTAGAGGTAAACCTAACCTAATGGGTCAACGCAGACAGAGAGGAATAATCCTCGCGCGGTCTCCTGCATGCACTTGGAAATAAATATTAAAATTAATAAACTATAGTGCATAAATGCTCGAACCTTTTTTTGCGATTTTATCTTAGCTCCTCCTGGCCCCTATGCCTATTTCCCCCAATCTGTCAAATGTCATAAACTTTTTGAAACAATTAGAACTCCTGCTTACCCCACAGGTGATCCGTTTGCTCGTTTATTTTTGTTAAATCCCAAATTATTCACATTGCTGGAAGAGTATCTAAGTATTCTCAAAGTAAAAAGCTGTTTTTACAACTTGAAATAGGTTTTAAGTTTTAACCTATCAATCCCCGCAATCCCCTTCCTGATATCAGGTGCCGGATATGCTATCCACAACTTATTTGAAAGATGCTCTGTCTGTCACGTTAAATTGTGGATAGCCTATCCGGCACTTATAAGGAAGTGGTGATACAGGCCCTTTGTTATTATTATGAGGCACCATTTTTGATGATGAAACATCAAAAATGGTGACCAAGCCGTATCCAGATCAGCTCAAACAGCTTTCGGCCGACAAATTGATGTTTAATCACTCGTCCATTACCAGTGACATATTGGAGGAGTCATTCGTTCATGTTCGGACCTCGATGTCCGTCATTTTGTAATGACTTTTTAATTTGAGTTTCAGTTAATTGGTCGACACGGACAGTGTCAGAAATCAATAAGTAAGGTGGTTGGTTAATGGTTAGTGGTTGTCCTGAGTGAACTCTAGCCATTGGGAGACCACTAGTCATTTCATAGTATGTCATGGTGTATGACTACGATTAAATACATTTATGGCCCTGACTAATCAATGTTGATATTTTTATAAGTAATTGGAGAAAATTTCAAAGAAACTTTAGGGCTTTTGTAATTAAGCCTCATACGTACGAAATACGAAGTAAAAATTTTGTCTAGTATTAAATATAAGAAGTACAGAAAAAAGTAAAATATACTCGTCGTTGTGACGTAATTCATATTCTTAGGTCATTAATTGCTCGAAGGACCAACTTTCGAATCAAAAGCAATGGTTGTCACCATTTTCGTGGATCCTAACTGACATCAGACATGCTGTCATCATCATCCAAGACATTTTAAGGAGCCCTCGACTATAAGTGGCACTTGAGTTCCGCATCTGTACGGAGTGTTTTTTTTTTAATAAAATTATATATTGCGAGCTTCGATCACTAATATACAAGATACACAATCCGCGGCAAAAAACGACCTCACCAAAAGAGCACCAAACTCAACATTCTGGTGCACTTTTGATTTAGTAGTGCACGAACGCTCCGCCGGGAAACATGCCTCGGTGCGCGTTTAATAATTGTAGAAATCATACGTCTAAAACCAAAAAAAAGGATGGAATTTCATATTTCCGGTAAGTATTAATTTTATCCTAATATATTTCTTACAATTGTATTGTAAATATTGGTATTTCTTTAAGAAATCACCAAAAGACAGTTTTAAAATTAAGTTGTAAATAAATCAACACCAGGTATAAACCATCTCAATTGCGAATACTCATACTAAAGGTACTTATCGTAGTTTATCATGCCCACTTGAAATGTTCGGGTTATAAGCTATGTTTCTGTTCCATTTGATGGAGTCGCTATTACTATTATTTTTTTATTGAGGATTTTTTTCAGGTTTCCTCGAGATCCAGTTAGATGTGGTAATAATATTATGTTCCCATCTTCGATCAAATATAGTTCCCATTAAGGATTTTTTAAGTAGGTTAAAAAGTATGGGCGTTGGGTGATGTGAGTTGTCCTTTGTGGCCTATCGGAAAATGTATGTACACTTATGTATATTTTGGTTAATGATAAAATTAGACATAACATTAGAACAACATAATATTACAAGTAAAAAATAATTACTCCTCACTTTATACATTAAACTTCGGAAAAATAAAAAAATGGACTATTAAAATTATTACAAATTACAATCAACAAAAAAAATTTGAACAGTTCGACTCCACTCATACTTCACTTCGCCCTGTTCCAGGCCAGCGGCGAATTTCGGTCGTAAAATTGGATTTTTTTTTGGCACTATACAAATTTGAACTTAAATCCTATACGCGGATGGTTGAATTTAGTATGAAGCGTGCATCGGACGTAAAAATTTTATTGCTTTGTAAACACAAATGTTCATTGTTTTATAAAAAGATCTTTAATAATTACTATAATTAAGGTTGATTTTAGATAAATGTATACTTCATTAAACTCTATTACTCGGGGACAGATTTTCGAGAGGTTTTGTATGAGACTGTGTATCTTGTATATTAGTGATCGAAGATTGCGAGGTTAATAACCATTAACCAATGTCAGGTAAAAAGTAAACTACTAAAAAAAATACTTGATATGTATGTAAATTACTTGATAAATAAACATATTTTACAGATTTAACGTATTCGCTCTGTAAATATTTTTATTAATAAATAAAAAGATAAATATTAAGCTCAACATAAATTATTCATTAAGATGTATTTAATATCTTTAAACACAGCTCATTTTAAATGAAAAGTTATAATATGTTCGATAACTGAAATATTTCAATTAAAAATAAAATAAATACTTATTAAAAAAAGCAAACTGTATTCTACGGTAGTACGGTCATCAATTGCAAAGAAACAAAATGAAAAATATATTTCTTGAAATAACTTTTCAGCTTTGAAGAAAATGAAACGAGCTTATTAGTCGAATTGGCTTGTTACCACACGTTTGTTGCTTTTGTGAGTAAAGGTAAAGGTACGAGCACATTATGACAGGGGCATTTCTGCAATTCTACACATTCTTATTAGTTATTACAAACCCAGGGCCGGATTTATATTTTTTATGAGTACCTATGGGCCACTTTAATTTTGCCGCCGCTATGCACGAACTCTACCGCCATCCTAAGACACGCCGCCAATAGGACGCCATAGGACGCTTCCCATAGGCCATGGCCTATACTGCCTATACATTAAATCCAGAGCTGCTACAAACTAGTTACAAACACGGCGCGAATTGTGGCCGCGATTCGCGCCGTGAACACGATTCGAACAAATACGAAGCCGCGAAGCAGCCACAAACCCCTCCACACTCGCGGTTCGCGGCCTTCGCGGGCTTTCGCGCCGCGAGTGTAGAGCCCGCATAATATAAACCTTCCCTGGACTTCCACTAATATTTTCAGACTAAAATTACCCAAATCGGTTCAGCCAATCTCGAGTTTTAGCAAGAGTAACAAAATTTGAAATTTATTTTTATTTTAAAAGATTCGCCAAAATAATGTAAAGAAAAAATACGGGCCGCCACTCTGTGCCCTGTTCCAATACGCACTTACCGGACCAAAACGAAACACAACGCGGTAATACAATGGGTGGCCAAATTAATATACTCAGTGTGGGATTTTTTTTTACATAGATTTGTATTGGTTGATTGTTTAGCCATTTTGTGTTGTTAGTTTTAGTTTTTTCTTTTATTTTATTTTTTTACTTTAGGCTGTCTTCTACATTTTGTGAGTCAGTAACATTTATTATTCAATAATAATAACACCATTTAGTACGACAGTCACTATTGCCATATTTTCCTGTGCGAAGTGCGTGCAATAGGGAGGCGCTAAAAATGATTTTTGCGTGAAACGTGTTATAAAAAGCAACACTTAAGTGTTATCTATTTTATTACAATGTATAAATAATAGGTATTAACACATGATTCTAGTGTTTCTTGGTTATTTTTTGTGATAATGTAATTTTAAGTTAAAATAATGAAAGATGTAGCCGGAAAGAATTCAGATATTTCAGCTAGAAATAAATCTAAAATTTAGACACCTTCGAGTCATATCAATCATACCCGGGAGAAATTGCGAGATTAGCAGGCGTTTCCCAGTCTACACTTTGAAATATAAAAAAGTGATGAACCTAAAAAAATCTTTGTCCCCATAGCGAGTTGATAAATGTGGTAGAAAACGTCTTTCGACTGCTTGAACAGGAGAGGAAACAAGGCGTTTTATTGTTGAGAACAGAAGAAAACCCCTGAAAGTCATAAAAGTTTTGTTAGATGATGCTGGCGTAGCTTTATCTAACAGAATGCTAAGGCGAAACTGAAGAAACTGAATTTCAGTTGTTTTCGTCCTTCGAAAAACCTAAGTTTACCCCAGATGCATGCATGCTAAGCGATTGGCGTTTGCTACAATGTAAAAACACTGGCCTGAAGAATACTGAAAGGAGGAAAACAAGTTATTTTAATTTAATTTTTTTTTAGTTACGAAGAAAAAGGCGTGACCTTAATATGACCAATTGATTCAGATCCTCCAGGACAATCCCAAGTTTGTTCACCGAAGGCGACATGAAATTTTTTATAAAAGCTGTGTTATTGAACGAGTGAAACCTCCTTCATCGGTTACGACATGGGGCGAGATTAGCTCAAACGGGAATGGTCTACTAGACGTGGTTGAAGGAACCATGCGTTAAGACCAATATCTGCTAGTTTTACAAAGTCATCTCCATCCCCAGATGGCTGAATAGCAGCCAGACTTTGCGCCTTACCATAAGGCTAAAAAAATTATTAACTTTTTTAAAGATAAAAATTTTTCCTTATGAGGCACAAAAACGTATTGATTTTCAAGTGAGTATAATAATTTGGCCACCGACGGTACATACAAAATTGAAAATATGTCAGTTACGCCGTTAAATACGCCGAATACGCCGTTTTTACAATGGATTCCACGTGGACTACCAAGCAACGTATGAATTTACATATGTTTTTGGAAAAATTAACAAGTTCTTTTATAATAAGTTTAATATTAATGAATGAGTGAAAATTCTTTATTATTAAAAGAACTTGTTAACTTTTTGGTTTATTAATTGTTTACAAACTCACTAAACGTGTTATAACTGTTCTTGCCCTTTGATTTTGTTCCCAGCCCACCCCTAAAACTCATTAACAATAATTAATGAGTTTTAGGTTATTGAATGGCACGTGTAGAAAAATTAATGAGTATTATCTGTTATTTTATTTTATTTATTTTATTTATTTTACACTTTATTTCACACAAAACAATTAAAAAGTAACATATTAGAAGAAGACAGGTACAGGACAGACACAACAGGTACTATGCTTAGTGCTTAACTCTAAAAGAAATTTCTTCCAGCAGTCCTATTAATTAGTAGAGAAATTTGAACAGAAACATCAGATAGTGCGTGCACAGATAATAATAATTACTTAATATTGATGATTGATAAACAATTTAAATTACTGATAATATTTAAAAACGAGACAATCTTGATTCTTCTTTAATTGAATTCCTCCCCCTAACATTATCAGGGCTGTTTATTTTCTATTTGTCTATAAATACAATTTGTAAAATTAGCTTTAGATTTAACAATTTCATCTTGAATGTTTTAAATATAAATACTTAGTATGATCGGTTTCTATTATCACGGAATTTTTTGCGAGTTTTTCGGGATGAAAAAACATTAAATCAGTGTTTGTCCTTGAGAAAAAACAAACTTTTTTTTTTCAACGAGTAACGCCCAGGTATTAAGACATAGAGAGATTTAAAATTTAAAATGAAAAAGAACACTGTATAATAATTTTAAAATCTTATAAAATATACCTTTCAGAGGCCACGGCGACTGCAAGATCCCAGCTTCATCTATAGAGGGCTGCACAGAAGACTCCAGGCTGCTGCTCAACTACCAGGCCTGTCCAGACGTCTACGGCTCGGAGAGTACTGGTGAGTACTCCAGGTCTAGGGTCTAGTCGCGTGGTTGAAAGGACCAAAAGAGTTTCGAAATTAAAAAATAGTACAGCACAACACAGTCTTAGCGGGCAACTAGAAAAAACCTCAATATTGATCGAGAGTAGTTTACAATCTAAAGATTCGCTTTAAGGCCTTCCCCCGAGCAAACGACCTTGGCCATACATTGGCCGCGTTGCCGAGATTGCAAGAAAACCCTATTTTTTTACTTATCTTAGTTCAAAATTGTCCTAAAAAAATTATAACGGGGAATATGTAGTTTATGATATTGTCGATCTATTGGCGTGAGTTTCAAATAAAAGTAATTTGTAAATCCTAAGGAGATGCTGAATGTATGCTTGATTTTTAATAAATTGGTTTTACTTTGGAAGCTGATATCATGAGTATAATAAACAAAAATAGAAAATTTAAAACGGGAAAAGGAATGTTGATATACCAAAGATTATTGCTGTATTTTTATTATAACTTTGTAGCTTTCAAACTATGAGTTAATAAGGCTTGAAATACGGTAAATTACGGCATCTCCGTAAGGAACGCCTTTCATATCCATTAGAAGTCGTTCACATACCTACATAATGTTAAACGCAACGTTTTTACACGACAAAATTTTGTAACACTTGCATCAAGCACACATTTTTCAATTACATACAACGAACTGGAAGAGTTTTTCGTGCGTTTTTTCAACAATTTCTTGTTTACCCCTAAAATTTGACGTATTGTTGGAGCCAAATGATTGCAATTGTGCAAAATAAATGAATTTCCATCGCTAAGTGATAGCACAAACAATGTAAACCACTACACAATTCCACGAAAGAACACAAATAAATGTGTTTGATTGAATTCACTATAAAACTTTATTTCAACAAAGCTTTTGTTGTGTCGAATTGTTTTGGGCTTATGTAATTATTGTTTATAAACGTACAAAGAAAATTAAATTTAAACTTTAGTTTATTTTAAAATAAGAATAACTTTTTGTTTGTATTGTTTATAATAGATACAAATCAAAATTTGCTATGTTGCAATTAATTATGTTAAGTAATCTCTAAAAAAACTCTACCTAAGTATATCTTTGCGCTATACCTAAATACGTTCATGTAAAGTTCCCTGACGATTGTTATTTATTCCCAAAATAGTGAGTCATAGTAGTGGCGAGTCTGGTTGTCTGTCACCCGTTTACTAAACATAGAGCGTGTCACAACAAAACAAAAGAATCCCTGATGAGACATTAAGAGTTAGGGTGAGATCACACTTGACTGCGAGGCGCGATGATGCTTGCAGTTGTTGTCTTAAATGTAAATTAATACTGATGTTGCTTGTTAGTGTCTAAACTCTAAACACACTAGGCCGAATTACGCCGGCGTAAATTCCGCCGCGTTTACGCCGCGTTTCAGACGCATACAAAATACGGACGGAACGCGACGGACGACACACTATGCCGAAAATCAACTTCCACAAACTTTTGATCCTACTAATATTAAATTTTAAATAGTGTGTCGTATCAGACGGATGCGGCGGAACGTAATTTCGGCCACGGAAATTACGCCGCGTAACTTCGACATAGTGTGTTTAGGCACTTACGATTGTTTTTGTATAGTTTTTAAAAGTTGCGCGTAATGTCTTGGTGTGACTTGACCCTGAAACTTAATAAGACTTTTCACTGAAATACACTACAATAACATTAAAAGAAATCATTCGTAAAATTACGGATTATGTTGTGCTCTGAATTATCTTAACACGAGTATTTATTTACGAGTAGTACCTGCAAGACAAGCTGCGCCTAGTGTTGAACCCAAAGTAGAAACTAAGTCTGATAATGTAATAAATATGGTATGAAATAAATGAATTATCAAATGAATTATGTACATTTAAACCGCGACAAAATACGACAGTCAAAGTGTTTCTCTAGTCTCAACAGTGACTTCTAACTGACTTTGACTAGATTAAATAAAACATAACTCACAAAGTCGGCGACAATCACGCGAACAATGGCGCAAAATGCTATTTTAAGTGACAGAATAAAGTTTTAGCAGATAAGGGAGTTCCCGAAATGACGCCTTCACAATTTCCGAGAGTCGACAGTCGACGCTGACATTCACAATACATATTCGCCACTTTACAATATTTGCTACGAGTTTTAATACTTTTATGGCGCTTCGAGGATTCCATTTTATTGATTTGTATTTTTATTTTTATTCATATTGGAAAGGTAAAATTATTGATTTACTTAAATAAAGTCACGGCACTAGACGTGGAATATTTTTTATAAGGTTCATGATTCTGATATTTATATTTATAAGGTTCTTGACTTTAGGCGGATAAAAATTTTAAAAATGCTGAGGGTAACAACTGAGCCTCACCTTTATTTAAATAGTGAGATCTTCATCATCCTCTTACTCGCAGAATCATTCCATTTCCATATTTCACTCACAGACAAATAAAAAGTACTATACTTATATTATAAAGACAAACTTTCGTTCTTTATTCATTTGGGATTAAAGTTTAATTTTCACTAACATATTTCCAACCAATGTAAACGCGAGTCAAAATGATCTCAGTGATGACGATGGCCACGCACTATATTATATAATTATAATAAACTCTTTATGTTCACACATAAAAAGATACAAAGTAAGAAAAAAAGCAAATTATTGGAAGAGCGCAAATTGGCGGTCCCGCCGCTTTGAGCGGTTTCATTCAAACAACCATCTACCTCATTGGAATTTCAATTGGTCACTGTAATTTCCAGTGGAGGAACTGGAATGCCTGGCCACGTGGAAGGAGGGCAGCCTGCGGTTCCTGGTGGGGAAGATCCACCATAACCACGCCACCAGCAACGAGGACCGCTACCGCTGCTTCGTCTACGAGAAGACAAATGGTATTGGTAAGACTTATTTATAGAGAGCCTTGGTTCAGTTTTGGTTGTGTTTTTAGGATTTAGATTAGTAGAGATTTAATTAATTTCACGAGTTTTTTTTATTGAAGTCTATTCAAACAGTAGTGCGTTTAATAAGCTCCTACATTGTTTCCTTTTAGGGTTCCGTTCCCACAGGGTAAAAACGGGACCCTATTACTGTGACTTTGACTTCGATATCTGCCCGTCTGTCTGTCCGTCTGTTTGTCTCCAGGCTGTATCTCAAAAACTGCTATAGCTAGACTTCTGAAATTTTCACAGATTGTGTATTTCTGTTACCGCTATAACAACTAAACTAAAAAAAAATAATAATTAAGGGAGGCTCCCATACAACAAACGTGATTTTTTGGCCTTTTTTGCTCGATTTCAATAATGGTAACTATTAGTCACTTGTCACAAAATCCTTGATTGTATGTGTTCTTTAATAATTAATAATAATATTCAAATAAAATAAAAAATTGAGGGGGGCTCCCATATATTTTGCTTACGGAACCCTTCGTGCGCGAGTCCGACTCGCACTTTGCCGATTGTTTAGACTTACTATTGAGCTTTGTGTCATATAGGTATGTCCTATAAGACACAAACGACCAATGACCACTAGTTTACTGTTATTTGCTTACTTAGGTGCACGTTTAAATTATAATGCACAGAATATGCTTTTTTCCACTTATATAACTTATGTTAACCTATGCCTCTTTCAGCATCGGGCAGCAACATAAAGGAGGTACCGACTCCCGGCGGCGTCGAGTACCGCGTGGCGCAGTCTGGTGACGCCACGTGCAACGGCCTGTTCAGCGCC
This sequence comes from Polyommatus icarus, assembly GCA_937595015.1. NCBI lineage: Eukaryota > Metazoa > Arthropoda > Insecta > Lepidoptera > Lycaenidae > Polyommatus > Polyommatus icarus. The sequence goes on from OW569331.1 coordinate 4,136,476, forward strand.
ACAGAGGGCTCCAGAACCATGGCGCTGAAGAGAGGTGGGTTGAGAGGTAAAGTTTGCGAGTGACGCAGAGTTTACGTAAACTTTACTTAAAAGAAACGATCAGTCATTTATGTTGATCATAAAATGTCAAGGTTTTAATATAGACCCTTGAGGTACTCTTACATTTTGGTCGAGTTTAAAAAACCTCTTGCCGTTAATGTTAAGCTTTTAAATTTCAGGTGCTAAGATAGGAATTTGTAAGCTAGAACGAGAGTCCTCTTATGGAAAAATGGCGTAGTTTCTTGTGGAAAATTACATGTGTTGTCAAGTTAAAAGTCTTAAAACATCGCAAAAAGCACGTATGATATACTGAGTGCAAAAATTTCATATACTTACCTACTATAAATGAAACCTATAATTATTTAACTATCTAATAGTACAATTTGCCATTCCAGTGACGAGCAAGTTCACATGCCAGTTCCCCTCATGGATGACGTTCTCGCACACGTGGCATACGCTGGACTACAGCAGCAACTACACGTTCCAACGCAACGCGACGCTGCGGATTACCAACGCGACAGGCGGCGAGGTGAAGGTGTTCTGTGTGAGCGTGAAGGCCAGCTCGCCGAGTGGAAATTCTGTCGCGCTGGTCGCGCACTGGCAACATCATTGGTTAGTGTATTATTATTAGATTCGCATGCCATAAGAAAGGAGAACAAGTCTCAGCGGGGCTAAAATGGTCGCTTTGAAGAATCATGATATGAATCATAATATGATTCATTTTTCTAAAATCGCAAAATGCAACTCTGCTTGCAATTCATTTCTATATTTTTGTACTGATTTGACATTTGTCAGTTTGACAGTTTTGGCAATTCATTTGCTGAATTGATCGAGAGGAATTGCTAAATGTGACCATTTTAGCCCCGCCGGTAGCTTCAGATTTGTGTATTATGCTGTATAACTAACTAACTGTAAACCCTCCTTTAAACAATACATAATATTCGCAAATATGTATATTACTTGTGCACAGTTGCAGTGTTGTAAGTTAAATGCAGTTAAATCTTCATAGTGTCGCACTCCTATTCAGTACCAATATTATGAATACTCACGTCGAGATGTACAATTTCTATTACATAGTAATTAACAATCTTATGACTTGCTTGCTAGTCATATTACACGTTGCTTTACTCGTCATAAACACATTGGTAACGTGTAGCGCACAGATCTCTAGATCTTATTTCTGTTGTGTAGCGTGTTACATGTGTACTTGGTGCTATACAGTATACACTAACATTGTTACTCTATTGCTTTCCACGTTACACGTTACTGCGTTACGTAACGTGTTCCTGGCCACTACATAATGTCAACTTAGACCGCAACGCGACGCGTAGATATGCATTTCTAAACTTGTATTGATTTGACAGATTTGCAAGACCTTTCACGCAATTGAAATTACCAGTAAGTCTGAATTGATCTTTAAGCTAGAAACAAATTATCGGACGCATCCTGTCACGGCTGATGGATGCGGCTTAACAATGTAAACGGTTCATCCGCGGACGTCAAAGACATAACCTATATAATATGTCAATGGCAGACGTCCGCGGATGCAAAAGCATCCGGCCAGCCAGATTATGTTCGGACGTCCGAACGCTCAAGGTCGCGTGACGCGTCCGCGACTTATGTCAGACAATGTGCAGTTTAGTGTATTTTGTATTAAGGGCGTTCCGTCCGGAGATTCCGTAATTGACCGTATTTAAAACCTTATAAACTCATAATCTGAAAGCTACAAAGTTATAATAAAAATACAGCAATAATCTTCAGTATATCAACATTCCTTTTGTCGTTTTAAATTTTCTATTTTTGTTTCTTATACTCATGATATAAGCTTCCAAAGTAATACCAAATTGTTAAAATTCAAGCATACATTCAGCATCTCCTTAGGATTTACAAATTACTTTTATTTGAAACTCACGCCAATAGATCGACAATATCATAAACTACATATTCGCCGTTTTAAATTTTTTTTAGGACAATTTTGAACTAAGATAAGTAAAAGTAATAGGGTTTTGGCGCGATCTCGGCAACGCGGCATATGTATGGCGAAGGTCGTTTGCTCGGGGGACGGCCTTAATCAGATAGAAATAAGCCGCATCCGATGAAAACGACCGCAGTCGTTCGTCCGATAATTTGTTCCCAGATATATTAACCACGTTTTATGTTTCACGTTACAGCGTGTCCCGCTACGTGTGCGTCGTTTTATACCGTCGTGACGCTCACATCGCGGAGCTGCAGCGCGGCGCGCCCGCCCCCCGCGCCGACGATGCGTGCTCCCCCCACCACTTCAACGCCGCTACTGCTCCCTACATCACACTTGTCGGTGAGCAATGGACACTGACCTCTATAATACACTGGACTGGCTATGCCGTACAAAATGACAGCTATTTGTTGTGCCGATTTGAAGCGCCGCGGTGAGCGTACTGTGAACTAATTACATAGAAAATGAAAAGCGCCATTTGCAAAATAGTAGTTCCAAGTACACTCACTACTGCTTTCGCATAGCAATCAGCGCCAATATGGCGACTTTCAAATAGGAACATTTTGTTGATAGCGATCGCCGGTCCAGTGTATTATAGAGGTCAGTGGCAATGGAGGAATTGAGCTTGTTGATCTTCGATCACTAATATACATTGTTGATCGATTTTATAGCGCCGAAGGGTCAATTCAGACCGCAACGCGGAGGCGAGGCACGGCGCGGCATAAATTTGTATGGATTTGACAGATTTCAATTGCATGAGATGTCTTGCGATTCTGTCAAATCTATATATAAATTTAGAAATGCATCTACGCGTCTCGTTGCGGACTGAATCAACACTTAAGCTGATGTCTTACTGTATCCTCCAAGAAAATATAACTGATTAAAATATTTACTTATTATTATGTAATTATGTTAATAATTAACATCTAACACATAACACGCAATAATAATATTTTGGAATAGTCATAAAAATGATCAATGGAAGACAGTACACATATTTTCACAGCAAATAGGATAATAAAGCCTTATTTTATTGAATTAGTCGTACAAAAAATTAACATAATATGATTTTCATTTTCAGCCAGCAACCCCGACTCCAAAGAATGCCCATACTCCGGAAAGTACATAATATCAAACCATCGCCACAAGAGGGGGCTGAGCGAGAGGGATAGACAAAGAAACGACGATATAAACGAAAGAGAGGGGCATAGGCATAAGAGGCAGGAACTGGATCATAATCGTAGGGTTAACCACACTAGGATGTTCAATTTTAGCGTAAGGAATATGTCTGAGACCCCCATATTGAGGAGTAGGAGGGGTTCGGAGGAGTGCGGCGTGTACAACAGACTTGAAGTGGGCTGCAACTCCGTCAAGAACATGGAGTTCTATTCTACTTGTGAGAATAAGGAAGTCATGACAGGTACATATAACGACATGAGGATTCCAAGCTTTTGCGAAACGATTTTAATCTTTTCTATTTGGCTATGACTTTATGACAAACAATTAGGCTTCAGTCTCAAAATCAGCGGCCAGAGGGGCGGGAGCGGCGACGGCGCGTCCCAATGTTGGACAGGCCTCGGCGATCGACTTGCCGCCGTGCCGCCGGTTGTTTTGTTTTTTTTTTAATTAAATAACAAACGAGCAAACGGGTCACCTGATGGTAAGCAACTACCGTCGCCCATGGACACTCGCAACATCAGAAGAGCTGCAGGCGCGTTGCCGGCCTGCGTTGTCATAGCCAAATAGAAAAGACAATAATGTTATGTCGTTTGATTTTAAGAAAGTATTGAGTCGCTGATTCTATCATAGAATTATAACCTTGTATTGACATCGTTGGATCAGCACCCGATCCAGCTATTTAGCCGCTCCGGGCAAAATAATAATTGCCGCCCCAAAAACCGGCCAAGTGCGAGTTGGACTCGCGTACGAAGGCCACCGACGCGACGCGCGACGCCGCGTCGCTCTCAATTTGCCGCCCCTCATTTTTGCCGCCCCGGGCAATTGCCCGGCTTGCCCCCCCCCCTAGATCGGGCCCTGCGTTGGATTCTATTATATTATCTCTTTTGTTCTTTGCATTGACAAAGCATCATAATAATATTTAAGTACATACTTAATATTATATCCGTTCTAGAATATCCGTTTAGCCTGGCCGCTGCGTTCTTATTTTGAAGTTATTCAATTCAATACAATGCAATTATTTTATTTCAGATTTTCATCCATAGTGTTAGTTTCAACAATACGAGTAGGTATTCTAACGTTACACAGGTTGATGTCTATGACGTTTACACAGGTTTTATTAATTACTCTCTGCAAGAGTACCCTTATTCAGCTTTTCTCATTCATATAATTTCAGCGTACACGTGCCACGGCGGGTGGTACGAGAACGGTCTGTCGTTCGTGGTGACAACGCCGGTGTCGCGCGACAGCGGCGCGGCGCGGCGCTACTGCTGGGTGTCGCGCGAGGGCCGCGCCGCGCTGTCGCTCGCGCGCTCCGCCGCCAACTGCGAGCGCGCGCCCGACCACAGAGTGTACGACGCGGCGTTCGACGGTCAGTAATCAGTATTATGTACAAACCCTTAGGGCCGGGACACAAAAACACGGCACGACGTCATACGGCGCCGTACGACGTCGTGCCGTAGAAACTCACGTAGAAATTCAAGAATCTACGACGCGACGTCGTACGACGCCATACGGCACCGTGCCGTGGTTTTTTACGACGCGCGTCGTGGATTTCCACGACACGGCGCCGTACGACGCCGTACGCTGTACGACGTCGTGCCGTGTTTTTGTGTCCCAGTCCTTATGGACCAATTCAGACCGCAATGCGACGCGTAGATGCATTTCTAAATTGTACTGAATTGACAGATTTGCAGGACGTCTCACGCAATTGAAATCTGTCAAATCCATACCTTAGAAATGCATATATGCCATTTACGGTCTGAAATCTGTAGGCCTACTACGAAACTGTTTTGAGACTCAAACAATCGGACGAGAACGCGTCCTGCTCTAACAACGTCATTTCACGTTTGTAAGAGTAGGACGCGGCATTCTCGTCCGATTGTTTGAGTCTCAAAACAGTTTCATGGTACAAGGCCTGAATTGACCCTGACAAAACCGCACTAAAGACCGAAACACATAGCCGCAGCACCACGACTCCTAAATTGGCGGAATGCTTTCGATTTTATTATGAGTTTTGAATGATTTTGCCGCCGATTTAGGCGGTGCGGTGCCGCAACGCCTTTATGTGCTTTGGCCCTAATACGACAATACGCGGCATCGAGGCGACTCGACACGTTACCGCCAAATATTCTGTGTATTAAATTTTATGAGCTAAGCCGCACTACGGCCTACGGGGTAGCGACGCTAAACGACACAAAACGACAGTTCCATGGAATGTGAAGTGTCGCGTCGCGTCGCTGCCGCGTAGTATCGCATAGTGCGGTCTCACCTTTATTGTGTAACTAAGTTAATTGCACAATAATATAATATCTATGGACGCTTCACACCACGTCAATCTGGCCCCGTGCTAAGTACCTGAAGGACTTGTGTTACGGGTACCAGACAACGGAAATATATTTAATACTTTTATACTATACATATTATATTTGAGATTTTTATTATATCATAAGTACACATATTTTAATACACATCCATGACCCAGGAACATTGAAAAACTTTTTGATTCGAACCCGCGACCCCCGACTTGAGCTGCCACACACACTACCCATTGAGCCGCAGAGGTCGTCAAAAATATGTTAACAACATTTTTAACAACGGCACAAACATTTATTACGTTTTGTAAACTGTGCTTGATGCTACCTTATTTAATTTCTTTGAGATGTTAACTATTTATATTTATAGGTAAATGTCAAGACGAGCCAAACCGCCAGCCGCAGTGGCTACCATCGCCGTACACGATCTGTCTACTAACACTACTTATGTATGTGATACCTAGGTGATTCAGAGTCTAGGGCACCTAGGAAACTTGTACTAATATAGTTAAAATGTCTGTTATATTGTGTTCCGTAGTACAACCTTAGAGCCCGTCCGCACGGCGCGTTGCGTCAGCGTTGCCGTTGCGTTGTTTTACATACAAATAACCAAGGTGTTCACACGGCGCGCTGCGTCGTCGCAACGCACACATGACGGACAGCAGCCCCCGAAACGAAGCGGGTGGGAGTGTTGACGTTAAGACTGCTTTGTAATAACGCTGCGATGACGCAGCGTCCGTGTGGCCGGCTATGCGTCAAACGGCAGCGCTGCGTCAACGCAACGCTGACGCAACGCGCCGTGTGGACTGGCTCTTTTGCCGGCTACAGACGATGATAGAACTGCGCAGTTTGGACTGTTCAAGTAGGCTCAATCACAGCATTTTGTTATATACTTGCTTTTGCTAATAAGTAAATACCAGATCCCACGGGATTAGTGTAGTTTTAAAACGCGGGATAATAAATAGCCTGAGTGTTAAACCGCAACCTAAAAATTTTAGAGAAAATCCGTTCTATAGTTTGCGAAAGTGTATAGGTTTTTCTCATGTAATTATGACACTACGAGTTTTTACGAGTATGAATACTGATTTACTAGTAATAAAAGTAAACTGTCTTTAACATTTACAATAATAATATGTCTACTGCAGTCTGCGAATGAACTGCGCAGTTCGTCATTAATGTAGCAGGATTTATTTATAACGACTAATGCATTTAACTTGTTTTAACGTAATTAATTGATGTAAAAAATTGTCTATTTTATCTCATTTAAGTTTTTTTTTTATATTTTTAATCTTTTTGTTTTTAATCACACCATAATCAATTTTAGTAACCTTTACTATTTGCTCATTACCTAACAACGACTGTCAAAGTTTTAACATCTTCACACAAATCTAAAATAATGTGTAAAAATTAAATCCATGGTGCAATTTTCATGTTAGATGATAATTCAAGTAAACATTAACCCCCCCTAATAAAAAGATTCGTGCTGTATACAGGAGCAATACTTTATAATGTTTTGTCCTTCTCTAACTCCTTTCTAACGTATTAGAAAAGGACATACACATTCTGTAACCATGACTTCAGTGGGGAATACAGTATGAATCATTTTATTAGTAAGTATTATTGATATTATATAGCTGAATGCGCCTATTTTAACACCATTTGTTTCCATCATAAATACCTTTTGCATTTATTTTCTAGCCGTCTTACTAATAAGATAGTTATTTAATTACTATTCAAGGTCCACTGTTCTTGTCTGTCGTGGGACTTTTCTAATGTGCTAGACAAAGACAAGCATACTTTGTGTAGTTATACGCTATCTTTATTAGCAAGGGGTAATTTGCTTATTAACTTGTATAAAATATTATCGTATGTTTTGCATATTCCCAGTATTTTGAAAACACAAAAATTATTAGTGATTTGCAAACGGTTGTGAGGACAATTTTAACCGGTTTTATATCGAAGTGAAATTTTTAAACTGTTGGCTCTACATAATATACGACGTATTTAAGTCTTTAATCTAGATAATCCATTGAATATTTCATACACTTTTAAATATTAATTATTATGACACCCATTTCTTGGCCAGTTTCTGAGAATTTGACAGGGGTTTATCCACTCGGCAACCTTGTTGATTGGTTAACATTTTGATGTTAGCCAATGATTAAAAGGCGGGCAAATAAATATATTCTTGTCGAACCTGAGGAATCGGGCAATAATGCCACTTTTGCAACAGGGCGTTGGTTTATGCTAATGGGATCTTCCCAAAAAAACAGATAAAATGTAGGTAATCTTCATTACAAAGCTATAAACCTTCTGCAAGCCATTTCTCACTGAGTTTACACTACAATATCTAAACATTTTATTACATAAAATCATAAACTTCTTGGTTTCTGCAAAGTGTAAAACTGGCTTAAATTTTTGTTCCATTGTTACTACCTATGTACAATAGAATTCGTTTTTAGGGTTCCGTATTTATTTTTTTGCCATGTAATGGCAGCATATTTTAAGCTACAAAACAACTAATATTTCCATAATTTGAGCGAGAAACAGTAAAATATGTTTTATTGTTAATTAATACATATGAAGCTTAGAACATACGTACAAATTACTATAACTCGTTGTTACGTAGCTAGAATAATTTAGCAATCTTTTATATTCTATTTACTTATAAATAATTTTAAGATTATGTTATGCGAAAGGCTATTCACCATGTTATCGATTGTATACAGTAAGAATTATGTAATTTAAGTGCACATAAGCTATTATTTTATGACGTCACTGGGACTTATAGTTGTGATAAGATTTTAACAGAAGTTACATTATTTCCAACGTCTCTTGGTGTTAACAGCCTGTTAAAATGTTATGTCTTCTGTTTCATTGTCAATATGAAAAACAAAAGAGTTAACGTGATACTAATTCGAGCATTAACTCAGTTATTGGTGAAATGGGGTCTACGTTTTTTTTGCTCACTAGGGCTGCGTTCCAGATGACGTTAATTTTGACCAAAACGCTCAAAACGTCCCCTTCTGCCGTTCCCTTTGGCGACCGGGGTCGTTTTGATAGCGGCTATGACGTCACTCATGACGTCATCAATTATTTCGCTCAAGCAACGCTCAAAACGACCCACGACGAAAATGGGTCGAGGTGGGCGTTCTAGTTTTTTTTTATTTTAACGTAACAATATCGCAAAGACCATATCCGGAAAGTTTTCAGGAGCGAGTAGCGACAAAAAAACTTCTTATAATTTCATTGCAAAACATAATATTTTTAATTGAAATATATTAAATATAATTAAATAAAATATTTTGATTAAAAAGAAATTGTTTTAAATGAAAGATCAAATATTTTCCTATAAAATACTGTTATCGTCTCTCCTGGTCTTTTAAATTCTTCATTAGAATAAAGATTGATTACATTTTCGTAGTCATTGATTCGTGGTCTAAACTTTCGCTTTTCGCGATCATAATTGTGGAAAAGTGCATTCCACTCTTCATCTGAACTAGATTCACTAGAAATGTCTGAATCATTATTCCGATGCACCTGCAAAATATGTCTAACTGCCGTAAAAATATCCATTTCGATAATCGATAGGTACCTAAATATTATTCAAATAAAAGCGGTAGACTCGAATTCTAACTTAACCTCTTTCAGCTGTCACCTGTCACTGTCACCTCGCCAGAGCGCTCAAAACGCTCCATAATTCCGTTCCACTTGGGTTTGTGACATTGACGCTCACATTTGCTCACATGCTAATGGAACGGGAGAAACGAAGGTCTTGAGCGTGAGCGTTATTAACGTCATCTGGAACGCAGCCTAGATGGCGCAACTGTCGACTAAGGTCCGAAGTATAGCTAGTCGACTTCATAATAATGTAGAATCCTATTAAATTTAAATAATATCTCCTTTACTTTTCCTATTTTTTTAATTACCGAATATTTTTTAATACAATTATTACTTATTTCTTTTCTTAATTTCGCTCTCAAAGCATTTACATTGATCGCTAAATAATACTTTTTGGGATAAATTTACGAAGGTGATCGCTTTTCAACAGGTAAATTGGATAAATAATATTTTTGCCAAAACCGCAAAAACGATTACAAAATAAACGTGTTTGGATCTCTCGCGACACTAGCGCCTCTAGCGGAAAATTCACACGCGGTAGCCCCCAGCCATTGGGCAATTATAATACTCGTCATGTAAGTCAAAATCGTCGGAAGCTTGATAGAAAAATCATTATTAGACAATATAAAATTTTATTTACATACTTTTCAACCAATAAAAAAAATACGATTAGTTATTCTACATCTTGCTACTTGTCAAGAGATGGCGCTGCCTTTGAAGTTTTCAACAGTTGATCCGTGGATAATGAATTACTTTTAATGCTCATATTAATTTTATTGTATGTTTATTGCTTAGTCAGTACCAATGACACAAGTTGAAGTTCCAGTGATGACAAATTAAATATGTACTATTATTTATATAACAGGGACTTTAGTTAAGTTTATCTAGGTCACATAGAAACCCCCTAAATCATCACGAACTGATATATTTTCCTATCACATTATTTGTATATGGCGCATATTGTTGCTAGCACGCCATCAAATGGTCGCTTTATTAGATAATCTTTTGTACTCGTTACAAACTCGGGCAGCCGCCCTTCGTAAAGCAATATTATAGGTAAGGCTAGGCTAGACGATTTAAGATAAACGAAATACTCATTTTGAGGTAAATGTATAGAACTAGATAAGGTGAATTTTAGCATTACGGTCGCGACAGCAATAATATATTTGTATTTATAGCTATTGGGCGTTAAATTTTTAATAGGTTAGGTAGGAAGTTGTGAATATTTGAGCTAGTGTTGTTATTTTTAATGGAAGAGATTATTTCTTTATGGGAACATGCTACGAGGAACGTATTTCATGTGTTGAAATGTTTTCTTCGGCGTTTCATTTCCAGCGTGTGATATAGATACATAATATAAGGATATAGTCGTCAGCATTGAATTAAAATAAACTGATATAAAATATGATTGTTTTATTTATCTCCTTTATCCTTTATTCTTCTTCATCGGTATGTCTGTTAATCTATCACCAGGCTGCATCTTTAGAACCTAAAACTGAATACATAATATCATAGACTGGAAAATATATAAGTATAATATTATATGAGGTGAAGGGGGCAAAGTGCGCCTACCGGACAAGTACGCCTACCGGACAAGTGCGCCTACCTCAAATATATCGTAAACTGCTGACAATATACTAGTAACGACATCTTACATCGATGTAGGAAACTAAAACATAGCTCTGGGTGAAAGCCACAGATGGCTCTATAACTTGAAATATGCGCTATTATTTTTTTCTGTCTTTGAAAGTGATAAGCAGAGTTGACCTCGTGAAAGTGATCGTTAAAAATCTCAAGAAGCTAAATGTTTTCCAACAAGAAAATATACCTAATATATAAATAATTAAAACATTATCGGTCTTACCACAAAAGATTTAAACATTTGTTGAACAGTTGTTTTGAGACAATTTTGTATGGAATTTTTCTCTAATCAACTGTTCAACGGGTGTTTAAATCTTTTGTAGTAAGACCATTTATTTTTAGGCTTTGACTTTCAGCTGTAACTAGTCAACTTTATAAAATTATAGGAGACTAGCTGTTGCCCGCGACTTCGTCCGCGTTAACATAGTATAAAAAGATGGATAGTTTTCCCCTTTTTGTGGTTCCTTATACAAAGGGCAAAAACGGGACCCTATTTAAGCAAACGTCAAACGCAAACGTCAATAAACTTTCATGTTTCTAACTCAAGAAATGATGGACTTTCATTGAAACTTTCTACCCCTATTTCTTGGGGGTAGAATTTCCAAAAACGCTTAAACACATATCCAATAATTTTTAATCAGTAGCCCAATCATAAAATTTCATGTTTCTAACTCAAGAAATAACGGACTTTCATTAAAACTTTCAACCCCAATTTCACCCCCTTGGGGCTAGAATTTCCGAAAACGCTTAAATACATTATATTCATTTTTAATCAGTAATCCAAAAATAAAGTTTCACGATTCTAACTCAAGAAATGTCGGACTTTCATACAAACTTTCAACCACTATTTCACCCCCTTCGGGGTAAAATTTTCAAAATCCTACCTTAGTGGGTGTCTACTTAATAAAACAACCCTAATCACCAAATTTCGTGGTTGCAACTTTAACAGTATCTGCGCAGCGATGATGAATCAGTCAGTCAGTCAGTCAATCAGTCAGGACATGTAATTTTATAATTATACTTAAAAATTTCTAACCTAAAATTTGGCAAGTCTTGGCGTTTAACTCTCTTAAGAATGTCATTATAAAAGACGTGGCATCTCCACTTGTTTAGTTTTAAAGTTAACTAACTTAGGTTTGACAAATAAATATGTATTAAAAAATAAAATAAGTACTACAAAAGAACACTAAGTACCTACTAATGTACTTTCGTATAAATAAATTTTAAATTAGCGGTGACGTAAGGTCAGTGCGGGGAAATGTAGCTGGGAGGCAAGTGTAACTGCTTTAATTTTTCGAAAAACTGTTAGAGCTTATGGTGGCAATGACGTCTGTTGTTGTGCGTAAAACTAATTGCAATGTACACAATCTCAATCCAGATGAAACTGTCAAGCATTTTTGAAGTTCTCGCCATTTTAAAATCTGTCACATTTTTTAAGACAAACTCTAATTCAAATGGGGTTTTTCAATCAATAAGAATCTTGGTGATTTTGAAGAAACTGATAATTGTATACCGGTAAGTTGCTTTTTTACTAACTAAACTTATTATTTCTTTTTTAATTTTGTTGGAATTGTTGCAAATAAGAGATTTATATCCATTAAAAAAATCTGATCTCAAAATTTTTGTGCTCGGGAAGTGTGCCTACTTTGCATGAGGCAAGTGTGTCTATATGTCACACTTGCCCCAAGTCAGGGTTTACAAACATTTGGTCTAATATTAGTGATTATGTAATTTCTGATTGCTTATATTTTGTTTACTTTTTAGTAATTAAAAATAAAACTTAGCAACTTCAGTATTCAGGCTTCTGTAACCCAAATAAGTAAGTATCATATTTTTGAAATTTACAATAAAATAAAAGAAATTACTCATTCAATCATTTTTACTTAAAATGTTTTATACCCCTCTCCAACGTAGTATGCCACAATTACCTCATAACTTTTGCTCCTTTATCCTCAGAAACTATATTATGTAATATAGTCATCATATGATTAGTTCCGATGATCAGGTAGTATATACCTTGCATTTTCAAATTTGAAATAACTATCTATTGTACACTTACGATATAGTCACAATTGCCTCACTTTCTTGGGTAAGTGTGTCTAGCACAGCACTTTACAAAATACCTTAAAAGCAAGTGATTAATTGGCAATATTGTGTAGAGCACTTTGTTATCGGCCAATTATGAGCCTTGCTTTATTTTCATTTCACAGAGAGTGAGAAATTAAACCTTAAACTACTTGATTTTTGAGTTCAAAGTAAACTTTGAAAAAAATATGACACACTTACCCGTATTGACCTTATTTCTTTTTATAGCTATTCCTCAGAAAGTTCTTTAAAAGTTAGTTTTTTGCCTTAGATAGCCTACTTGTTGTTATTGTCATACTTATCATAGCGAGGATAAAGTTAAACAGAAAAAAATGTTTACAACTTCTTATTTACAAATATATGGCGCACTTTCCCGCAAATTCGTTTTTTTTCTGTAGATACTACATATAAGGATAAGATAATAAAAAAAAAAACAAATTTATGCGTGTTATTGTTTCTTCTCTGCTATAAAAATATGTTTTATTTATTAATCTAATGCTTTGAAAATACGTTTTAACTCCACCAGGCGCACTTCCCCGTTTTTGCGGGAAAGTGCGCCTATCGTACATGTTTTTGATTTCGTGCAAAAATTTATTTATTTTATTGCTGGATTTCATTGACATGACATGGACCGTAATCTCAAAATATCACAGATTCTTAAATACTTAATTAAATTTATAATTATTGGCGAACTCTTACAGAAGTTAATTTTGCATAGAAGTCATCTATAAAAAAGTATGGCGCACTTCGCCCCCCTCACCTTGATTCACCAAAAATACACTGAAGTCGGCATAGGTTCCATAATGCCGCGCGCCTCAATCGTCGATAGATTGCTAGCGACCCGCCCCGGCGTCGCACGGGAATAAAATATGTAGCCTCTGAAAAAATTAGTAAAATCGATAGCCCATCACGATCCTTCATGTGTTCGCAAGTAGTTCGCAAGATTAAATCCTTTCAAATAATTTTCTACATTCTTCTATTAATCTTAGCATGATAAAATATAGCTTATAGCCTTTCTCAATAAATGGGCTATGTAACACTGAAAGAATTTTTTAAATCGGACCAGTAGTTCCTGAGATTAGCGAGTTCAAGTTAGCCCTTTCAAATAATTTCCCCTGTTTTTTTCCACATTTTCCTCTATTTCTTCGCTTCTATTAATCTTAGCGTGATAAAATATAGCCTATAACCTTCCTCGATAAATGGGCTATCTAACACTCAAAGAATTATCAAAATCCGTTGCGTAGTTTTAAAGATTAAAGGGAACAAAGGGACATGAGGGAAAAAAAGTGACTTCATTTTAAAATAAGTATAGAAGTACCGCTTACTAGGCTACCAGCTACCAGCGCCACCTATATCAAAATCATCAAACAAAATATAAAATAAAGAATTATTAATTATTAACGTTTTTTATGCAATCATTTTAGTCCTATTGTATAAAAATATGTAAACACCAAATACGTACAAAAATATAGTACTGTTTAATATCATATTGAATACTTTTACCGTAGAACTGGACGTAAAATATACCAACATTATCATTTAAATTTCACACGGTAGTGCCAACTACATAAAATTAACTGTCATATTGTGAAAACTGAAATTGGTGGCGCCACAGCGACAGCGAATTTTTAGGCTTTCATCGCTTCACTAGCAGTGTTGCCAAATTAGTAATTTCTCCACCAGAACTAGCACTTTTACAATGCTTCTGGATTTTTTGATAATCTAGCATAAAGCTGATAATATTTTAGACGTATTTAGCTTTGTGTACTACTTGAGAAGTACAAAAATGTAAGCAGCTAGTGAGACGTGAGTCGTGACGTAATTTTCAAGTAAATTTTTAAACAATACTATGATATTTTACAGAACAGTAATTGGTTCTAATTGATTATTAGGTATACAATGCGAAAATCAAATAACAAAATATCATAATAAGAACATAATATTATTGTAAGAAAATTATAATATTATGTGTAAATTTTGTTTTGCTCACATGCATTGCATTATAATTCATTTTGTGACCTTAATATATAAAGGCGTTACTTAAATTTTTAATATCGATTCAGTGGATTCTCTTTTAAAAAAATTAAATCTGGCTGTAGTATTTAATATTTATGTCATAAGTTAATCTGGTGCCTGGTGGGAAAAATGTAAGGTAGTAAATTGGCAACACAGAACACTGTTTGCTTGTTATTTGTTAGTACGCGCGTCCCCAGTCAGTGAACTGTTCGATTCAATGATAAATGTTGTGCATAGTATTACAATACAAATACAATAAATAAACTCGCATGGTTAACTCGCGGTTTCGTTGAATCACAACGAGCATAATTGGGATGTTACGGAATAGTGTAATTGTGACGAGTAGAATAAATTCTTCGTTGACTTATGATATTTTTTTCCTAGTTTCAAGTACCGACAGTATTATTGTGATGGAAACTGTTCAATTCAGCTGCTTCAACCGCTATGTTAGAAGCTGGCTAGGATCGGGGTGCTCGTGAACATCAGAATGCAAGACGACTACCTGGAGTGTTCGCGGAGCTCGGATCGGCGGCGGCCAACGAAAGTGCTGACTATCGCGGAGAGTTTCACGAACTTGGATGAGACGGCGAAGGCCGGGCGGTTCGTGCGGGGCCCGAACTCTCGGCTCGGGCGGCGCCTCCAGGATACTGGTCGCGGGAAACGGTGTTGTGATGATAGTGTGGAGTCTAGTGTGAGTGATGGTGAGAAGGTTGGCGACCGCCGTGTCACGGGCTCGTCCTGCACGGCGCTGCGGACGGCCGTGGCAGCGCTCTACCCCTTCGACGACTTCATCCTCGAGAAGATCGGCAGCGGCTTCTTCTCTGAAGTGTTTAAGGTAAGTCATCACACTTTACTTGAGAGCTATAAATTACATTGGCAGTACCTGGTGCCAGTATTACGTGGTGCATCGGTGCTATTATATCTATGAATATCTCAGTGTCTGGCTATCTGTAAACATGTCTTAATTTGGTGTCCGCTACCAAGTCAATTTAAGTCAGCGCTAATAGTTTTAAGCTGCACTGCATAGAGTTCCAAACAGGATAGTTTTTAGCACTCTAAATTGAGTAGTTCTGTAATAAACAAATGTATGTTACAAAGTTGTAAACAACAGAATCTAATAAGAATGTTATTCCAAAAATCTACAGATTAATCGGCAATACAATACAGTACTGTAGATACAGTTACAACATAAACATAAAATAAGTCCATAAACAAAATTATAAATGATTATATTCTTTGCTGCATGCTACCACATAAAAAATAACATTTATTTCAGATCATTAGACCAACTATTGTTAAGTAGAAATATTAAATATTCTGATAGAGCTCATTGTTCAAGTAAACAATGCAATTTTATTTATTTACAGACTATTTCTGATAACTTATCCTTAGTAAACATTTCTGGGAAAACATTATTTCTCACCATTACAATTTTGAGAATGAACTAAAGATTTGACTATGTAAATATTAAAATATAAACCTACAAACAGTTAAGAAATAAGAAAGTAAAATAATGTACTGGATATTAATATATATATTTTTTATAACAAAGTTAATTAGGTTACATAAGAAAAAAAATTGTGTTTACGCAAGTAAATAATAAGAAAAAAAGTGTGTTTACAATGCATCATAATTTTTTCTTGTGCTGACCAACATATTATATCCAATTAAAAATCTTTTATTTTAACGCCAAGCAATGATTCTAAACAAATTTATATTTGAATTATAACAAGATACCTCAATGATTATTGATAACATAATCAGGGGATTATGACACTAATTGTTAAATTTTGCAAATTTTACTGATCTTATAAACACAGATATTTAACACAAGTTTGGAATTTAAAATAATTTTAATCCGTCGATCGGAATTTCTCTGAATTGCCATTGTATTCTATTGTTGTCGCGATCACCGGTGCTCGCCCCGCGCTAGCTTGATGGGTTAAATTCCTTCATTTTAAAGATTTATAATTTAGAAACTATTCAACCAGAGGTCCCATTTGAATCTTTGTATTATGTCCAAGAGTGCGCACACAAATACAAATATTTTTACTTAACTCTGTTAAAGTACATATATTATTATTATAAAGTGATTTAATAAATTAAGTGGAAACATATCAAACAAACAGTATCCCCTGCATTTATTAAAACAAACCTAAGAAATTAATTCAAATGAATTGTTACCACAAATTTCTAAAAAAGTATTTTTAACCATTAAATATTATGTTATTATGGTAAAGCCAATCTAATATATATAAATCTCCTGTCACCGTGTTTGTCCGCAATGGATTCCTAAACTACTTAACCGATTTTAATGTTTTTTTTTTAATGTGTGCTTTTTTCCTACTTGAGAGATAGGATAGCTTAGATATCTTTAATTATAGTCGCTTATATTATAGCGCATTTTATTGCAAATTATTTGTCTATTTAAAAGAGCGACCATTGTTTATGCAAAGCGGGTCACGGGATAGCGATGGACATTGCCATGGTGACATACTTATTTAGTCACTAATTGTTACTAAATAAATACAAAAAATTGCGAAAATGTCTATCTGTCTTTTTGTTAGTCTGCCTGTTACCTCTTCACACCCAAACCACTAAAGCTATTTTGAAGAACGGTATGGAGATTCTTGGAGTCACAGGAAAGCACATTATAGATACTTTGTATCCCCAGAAAAATGTATGTTTCCATCTCGAATAAACTAGTTTCTGCACAGCGGAGTTGCGGGCATCAACTACTTAGTTAAAAATATGTCTTAAATGATTGAGTTGAATCATAATAATTTACTATGTATTGTGTCAATTAATTCTTAAGTTTATTTAACTAACTTGACAAGGTAATGATAATGATAGTTTTATGACATTGTAATAGAGTTGTTGACACCAATGTTGCAGCCATTCATCATAGCCGACCTGATACTTGCCAGATACAATATCTCTTATTGATCACAGTAATGAATATTTTTGACACTGGTTGTGCATCAAAATAAAATTATGACTGTGTTTACAATGATTTAGTACTGAGTATCAGATGAGTGTAATCGTTTTTGGGATTTATTACACTGATTGACCAATGTTCATAACTGATGGGATATCTGTGGTTTGTTAAAAACAGAAGAAGCCTACCGATCTGCCCCATTTCTCAGATAAACATTTTAGATTCTGGTTTATTAAATAAATATCAGTGGTGTTTTTGAAAGTAAATTAAGCTAACTAAACTAAATAATTATGTAAGAGTTTTTGCAAAATAGACTCCATTTGTATTACCGAGGCCTTGAAAATTTAACAGTCATGATTGTTTTTAGTAAAACCATTGGCCGTAAAAACCTACAATACATTAGGTACGCTGTTCCTGCCCTTGCTCCTGACATTGTGAATTCACCATTAGACACACCTATGACTAGTGAAGACCGATTGACTGTTGACATTGAAAAATACATTTCCTTATTCGAATATTGATTTACATTGGTGAGTCAATCCGATTGTTATGTGTTATCAACACACATATTTTGATAAAACAAACTATTATTTATCAATCTTATTATTTGATACGTATTTGGTTTGTTTCCTGTTTCATTTTTATATCAATGCTAATATATTATTATGTTATTTATTAATTATTATGAAAAGAAAAACATAATTCAGAAAAATTTATTGTGTTACACAATTAGTTTAGTTTACATCAAACATTAACCAATCAATGAA
Organism: Polyommatus icarus; assembly: GCA_937595015.1. NCBI lineage: Eukaryota > Metazoa > Arthropoda > Insecta > Lepidoptera > Lycaenidae > Polyommatus > Polyommatus icarus. The sequence goes on from OW569331.1 coordinate 4,155,049, forward strand.
ATTTATAATTATACATAATAATATTATGAAATGTTTTATAAGGTATCATAATAATTGCATAAACCATATTATTTTGGGTGTAAATTAATTATTTGCATTTATTAGCAGACACTTATCGAGTATAATCATTTTTCTATGGTTTCTATTTGCGTCACGTATTCTGTAATCGCCATTATCAAAATTATAGACTGAATATATATAATTATAATATTATCATTAAATACTGCATTATTTTGCTACTCCAAGTAATCTGAAATCACTCTAGTGTGTGTGTGACTGACTTGGCCGTCTAAACTCTTATAATCTATTATATATGTCGTAGGATTATTTGATAAATCGAATTATCGCGAAAATCCTAGGGACATCGCGAAAACACGGATAATTAGACAATGGTGATTACATTTTTCAAACTTACTGATAAAAGGTAGTGTTTTCGCGAAAACACGAGTCGCCTTAGTAAGATTGCGAAACGAATCGTTAGTTATTATCGAAAAAAATCACTGATTGGTCGGTTTAAGCGCCCCACAACAACATATTCTCTGATTGGTTGAAGAGTTTTGACATTTTAAAAGTCAATTGATTGTCACGCGTTGTTTTGTTTGTGGTTGTTTTTGTAAGCGAACTAGCACTTTTTAATATTTAATGTGTGTAAAATTATTGCAGTTGGATTTGAAAAATAGTGCAAAACGTTGTCTAAAAGAGTGTCTGTACATACAAAATGACGGATACAAATGAAATTAGTGCTGAAAATTCAACAGAACCACAAACTAATTCTGAAGTTATGTCCGATAAAGAAAGATTCGACATAGAGCTGACGTAATTAATCGTAGTTGCGTTTATATTATGACTATAGGTGAACCAGAATCTGATGGCAAAAAGTGAGAAAATAAATTGACACTAGCAATACCGGGGTAATAGGAATAAAACATTTTCATCCTTTTTTATTCCTTTAGCGGCATATTTTGTGTCTGAAACATGCAAATATAAAAATTTATCCAATGATCAAGGATATTTTTTGAAAATTTGCTGTCAAAAATTGCCATCAGATTCTGCAGGTAGTAACTTTTCTGTGATAGATATTTACCCAAGAAAAAGGTTAAATAAAAACGGTTGTCTGTAAAGTCGGTTTACTGACGATAGTTGAACGTGACAACGTGCCTCATTGTCGCTCGTTCCGCGCTCTCGCTTGCACTTCAAGCCCTAAATGGAACGCCTCAGAGCGAGGTAACGCCGCATGAGTCATGTTTTTTCGTGCGTGCAGCCGGCTGCATCGAATTATAAGACGTTGTCGCGTCAAAAAGTAAAGTTCCTATGAACAGGCATTGTCATTTCTTACCCTTTATAAGTCTATGGTGTAATACCTCAAAGATACATAGGAAAAGATAGTAACCAATCAGAATAAGAGTTGGCCAGTAAGTAAAAATCAAGCCAATCAGCGTTAAGAATGTGCAATGTTACTAAGGCAACTCGTGTTTTCGCGAAAACACTACCTTTTGTCAGTAAGTTTGAGAAATGTAATTACCATTGTCTAATTATGTTTTCGCGAAGTCCCTAGAATTTTCGCGATAATTCGATTTATCAAATCATCCTACGACATATATAAATCTCCTGTCACGATGTTTGTCGGCGATGGATTCCTAAACTACATAACCAATTTTAATGTTGTTTTTTTAAATGTGTGCTTTTTTCCAACTTGAGAGATAGGATAGCTTAAATCTTTAATTATTATTAGAGTCGCAATTTTATTTTATTGCAAATTATTTACAACCTGAGACTGACGGCGACCATTAATGTTTGTGCGACGGGATAGCGATCGACGTTGCCATGGTAACATACATATATTTAGTCTCTTCAATAAAATAATATGGCAAATACATAATATATATTATGGCAAAGCAACGTTTGCCGGGGCAGCTAGTTTTAAATAAAGATTAAAGATGCTCTACTGTTACATATTATAATTTTATATTGAAGTGTTAGTATATACATATAGGCTACTGGAATATTATGCTGTATGAGCTCATTCCTTTCAACATATTATTTTCAGCGCATTGCGAATTTCTTTTGCAACGGCTATAGTTCGTTCGGACCTATTTTACCTCCGGGTTTCTAAGACTTTGATCCTTGTGTTTATTTTCATAAAGACCTGTTAGAGGTAAATAAAATCTAAACGGACTATAGGTACGTCGTAGTTCGTCCTTCACACTAAAATACCTATATTATTTAAAATTCAAAGAATGTTGTGACAATAATATTATGTTGTTAGTTCAAGTGGTGGAGTTAAAGGAATGCTAGTTAATGGAATCAGGCGTTACTTTGCGGAAAACCTCTACTAGGTTTTCAACCTGCATGGTGGTGAGGGGCCTTGCACGGATTTGGCAACATTATTGCTTGTGTGGTGGTGGTGTTTGCAAGTTCTTGCATGCGAGTGTACGCATAGGCAGTGTGGGAGGAGGGAGGTGCTGTACGCATGCCTATGCGTGCACTCACTCATTTACTTAAAGGTGGAAGTTTATTTCGCGGAATATTGCTAAAAATAATAACAAGCTGAATTTTAAAGGAATGCTTCATTTCTGACATCATGTTAAGTTATGTACTGGACCATCAACATAATATTGATATAGTGACTGAATAAGTGTTTGTGCCTAGACGAACAATAAACAAGATATTATGTACCATCGAAGAAATTGATTCCTAGGCAGTTGACGGATCTACGTCATTTGGTCGGATTATGTCAATTCAATGTAAGTCGTGATCTGTCGGCTACGTTTGAGTTTTGACTTTTGACATAACTCTACCAAACTACGTAGGTAGGCCACCTGCCTTTGAATCAACTTCTCTGATCTGATAGTAAGTACATGTGATTACTGATTAGTGATTCTACAGTACACTATAATAATTGTATCTCCTACCATGTCGAATTTTTTCTAAGACTAACTTGCCGGAGCCCAATTCGCGTTAATACGAATCTCAGTTCGATTCACAGGCTATTCGGCGCTCAGTGCTCGTACACTAATCTTTAGCCACAGAATTTAACTGTTTAGAGTTAGGATTTAGGACCCAGGAAACTTAAATTTTATGTTATTTAGAAGTCATTAGTCAAATATCAGTATTTATTGGGCTGATTACAACTATTTAGCGGCCAATAAAAAGATTAACCAAGAAACAATTAGGTTATATGGCCTACTTACTACGGCCTACATTGTTTACCTACTTTGTATTGATTATTATTTATTAATGAATTTTTAGTGAAAATTTTTGTTTATTGAACTTTATAGAATTAAGGAAAAGCTTATAATATACTAGCTGTTGCCCGCGACTTCATCCGCGTGGACTTCAGTTTATAGCGCGCGGTGTCAACAAAATTGGTGTCAAATTTAAAAGCTTTTTAAAACCCTGGTATCCCTTAAAATCAAAATACCCAAAAACAGCTGTGCAGTGCGCACATAATATTTCATTTTTTAAAATTAAACCTAAGCCGAACCTAAATTTAAGCTTATTTAGCCCCCCAATACACAACTTTAGCTTTACCCATACACAATTTAGCATTGGTAGGTTTAAGGTTTCGTCACTCATCACTGCGTAAATAAAGTAACAGTCGAAAGTATCGAAAAATGTTATTTATCATGGTACCGCCTCTTATAGAAAGATGCATGAGCAAGCGATAGCGCGATGTAGGAGACGCACGGTGCCATCTATTATGAATTTTTGGAACTAACTTAATTTGAACAAATTTACACATTTTCACCCCCTTACAATCCCTTTTTCCGATTAAAAAGTAGCCTATGTCCTTTCTCAGGCTTTAGACTATCTGTGTACAAAATTTCATTTCAATCGGTTCAGTAGTTTTGGCGTGAAAGCGAGACAGACAGACAGACAGAGATACTTTCGCATTTATAATATTAGTATAGATTAAAAGTATGTAACCGAAATATACAGTACAGAATACAGATAATGTCACGATTTAAAATAGTATTATTTAATTCATTCAGTTATCAGTATCATTTCAGTCATTTCCCTAGCTCAGTTCAGTCTCTTTTAAATTTTATTATAATACAACTAGGACGTGTCAAATGTTGTCGACAGCGTAGATTCTAGAATCTAGATCAATACTCTAGTCACAAGTGACTAGTCTATCTAGTATTGTAAATTCGGACACTCAATAATAAGTAATAACATTTACTATTTCTTCTTCTTTGTATGCCTCCCCATTTACCATTTCCTAAAGCCTGAGTAATGATGTCGCTTCCTTCTTTTTTGCCTGATCGCCTGTCATCAGTCATCAGTCATGTCTGCGATTCATAAACATGTTTCATTTGTCACTGTGTCACGACTCCCGACTCGGAGGGGTCGCCAGTTTCCGATGTATGTCGTCAATATACACATACGAAATTCAGCGGAAGTAAATCGGGAAAGTTTTATTTTCTAATAGATGTTGTTTAAGTTTGTTTATCGCGCAGGAACCGTACCTTTTTCCGCTCGCTGTTCTAGGTCCTTTTCCTGGACAACACACGGGACAAAAAATTAAGTTTAATGTTTGGGTGCCCTCTTAATTATTAAGGGCGTTCCTTACGGAAATACCGTAATTTACCGTATTTTAAGCCTTATAAACTCATAATTTGAAAGCTACAAAGTTATAATAAAAATATAGCAATAATCTTCAGTATATCAACATTCCTTTCCCCGTTCTAAATTTTCTATTTTTGTTTATAATACTCATGATATCAGCTTCCAACGTAAAATCAATTTATTAAAATTAAAGCATGCATACAGCATCTCCTTAGGATTTACAAATTACTTTTATTTGAAACACACGCCAATAGATCGACAATATCATAAACTACATATTCCCCGTTTTAATTTTTTTTAGGACAATTTTGAACTAAGATGTAAAAAAAAAGGGTTTTGGTGCGCTCTCGGCAACGCGGCAAGGTCGTTTGCTCGGGGGACGGCCTTAATTGGTAGACTCTACACATTGATGATTTATGTAGGTACCTACATATTGTACGTTATATTTGTCTGCATCCACCAAAAATATATTTTTTAATGTTCAATGTTACATATTCTGCACGCAAGTGGAGTCGCGGCAAAGGCTAGTAATATTGTATTATGTTAGTCTGTCGATTACTTTTGACGAAGGTTGACCGAGGGAATCCTATAGCAACATTTCTCTAGGAAATCTGAGGAAACTAATAACATAACTCAAAGCGGACTTGGGAGTTTAGAACTTTGTAACTCACGATTTCCTGTATACTGCTATTGTAAGACCCTGCTTTGAGACTTTGTGTTCTATTTGCATGCATTAAGGTGCAATTTGCGTAATAACAACAGCAAGAAAGGAGTCAAAGTATTCGATAGAGATCGCAATGCGCCTTTCGTATAGCTGATTGCAAAAAGTACGGTAATCGGACGATCGCAGATTGTAATCTAGCTGTGTACGGCAAAAAGATGGTCATCATTTATTTGGTTGGATAAAAATCCAGTGGGTAGTGACATTGGCTTAGTGCTAGAGTTCTGGAGCTGCTCTGAGCGGAAAGGGCTCTTTGGCAATCCAAATGATAAAATGTCATCTTTTGAAATAATAAAATGGTTGATTGCTTTCTATGCCAGCTCCATAAGCCCGGTTTACATTACCCTAAGGTAAATATTAAAATATTCTCCTAAATACTAATGTTTAGGAGAGTATTTTAGTACAACTTGAAAGGCTAGTACAGGCAGGCTTTACCAAAGCAAGTAGCTTTTACGTGCTTGAACTAAAGTACTATCCTAAAGCACTTTGCTAAACACCAAGATAATGTAATTATCGGCCTTTAGATTCTTTCATAAGTTGGTGTTTCCATTTATTAATATTATGAATTAATCTTGCAAGCCCCATAAGAGCACCGGTGATCGTGACAACAATAGAATACAATAGCATTTCCAAGAATCCCCGATCGAAGGATTAAATAATATATGGGATATCGTAAAAACGGCCATATATTTTGCTAAGCCCTTAGTCTAACTGTCATTGGATGAAATGTGATTAGTCTGACTGTTTGTCTGTCTTTAACCTCTTCACGCGTAAACCACTGATTTGTAAGACGTTTTGGTATTTGAGAAACTTTGAATTTTGTAAAATGTTAAATGACATAGAATATGAAAAATATACGGTTTCTCTCCAGTTTCACCGATATTGTGGGCAACGTTCATAAATTAAGAATCCCTGATATAGAGCATATTGTATTCGAATTGACCAATACAACATAGATTTTAATATGCAGTTACAAAAACTTGGTTAATATATTATCATATTAGAACTGTAAAATTGTGTTACCTAACTCGAATTATGACTTTAAATATGAGGCAAGCGTGTTACCAAAGTAATACATAATACGTACTTTGCTATATTTAATTGTTATTTTGTTAGTGTTGAAAGTACGATGTTGTGTATTTTGCAGGGAAACTTATATAATTATTCATTACTAGTATAGTAAAATATTAATATTGTAAATCTTTAATCTAATTAAATACAAAATATCTTCCTAGATTTACAGGCTTATCTATATATATAAAACTCAAAGGTGACTGACTGACATGTTGGTCTATCAACGCACAGCCCAAACCACTGGACGGATCGGGCTGAAATTTGGCATGCAGGTAGATGTTATGACGTAGGCATCCGCTAACAAAGGATTTTGATAAATTCCAACCCCAAGGGGTTAAAATAGGGGATGAAAGTTTGTATATAAAAATACTTCTTAACGCGAGCGAAGCCGCGGGCAAAAGCTCGTTTTGCATAAAATTATAATTTCGGCCACAGTACCTACTTAATTATTATGTTTCACATAATTTATAATTTTCATAATAATCAAATGCGCATGAGTGACGTAAGAAGAAGAGGTAAGTTTAAGTCATACCTCAATTGAGGATATGTTGTGACCTTTATGTAACGGTAAGGTCGAGGGGGTGGGTTTAATTTTGTTCCAGACTTACAGTAATAATATGACGGTAGAGTAACTCAACCTTATTAAAATTCTGACCAATTTTCACTGACCGACCGTCAGAAAGACTAGTCGCGGGTGCGTCAAGATACGAATTGTTCTGCTTTCATCATCATCTGAGTCCTGAATGGACATTTTAAAGACTCATTTAGGCCTAGTTTCTTGAATTTTTGGAGTTTATGTATCTTAACAGCGTTTGATTGGTTAAAATTTTCGACTCCAATCGAATGCGCTTGTAAATAGAATAAACTTCTGTAAAAATCCTAAAAAAACCGGGCAGTACTCTGATTTGTAAAAGGATCAGTTTTCAGTATCACTTGATATCGATGGTGAATGCTGATACAACACTGGAATCCAGTGTCGCTGGCGCCAGCTATCCATTACCACTAGTTTATTGCACATTAAAAATATTTTTACTCTAGCTTCTATGTTGCAAACTGGTTCTTCTATAAGTATATAAGTTTACATAAAAAGTGTATGAACTCGAGAGTACTGTTGGTCATTTCCGTGCTAGACGTACAACGGAACAAACCATGTGAGAAATTCATACGAGCAATATGTAATACGATATGTAGAGTCCTTACCCCATATGGCTATTGTTACTTAAGTTTATTATTTATTATAATATAGTAAGGAGACGACTATCGGTAAAAAAGTATGAATTTATTAATTTAGAACTTGTGACAGAAGTAGGTGGTAAACGCTGAGTTCATCAGATCATACAGAGTTTCATCATTTGGAAGTAGCTGTTTGGATGGTAAACTTAAGGCAGACGGACGGACGAACGGGTACCATTTAAAACTGTAACAATATAAACGTGGAATCATAAAGCATGCTTTTTTATCTAGATGTATTCCGGCGTTGCTGGATAGCGTTTGTAGCTGGCGCCTGTTAATGTATCAATGTAAATCAACATTTTGAGGAAAACGTTAAAAGTGAAGAGATTTGTAAATATATTTATCACGAAACAAATGAAGCGTTGAAGGAAAATGTAAGGAAGTGGATGTGGGATGTAACCTTCGGGCAAGGTGAGTGTCGACTGGTCTCGCTTCCGACATAATAATAGAACTTGAAGATAGGTTTCGGAATAGACTTACACTTTGATGGCCTTGTTAATAAACGAAGAAAGAGACTTACTTATCCACTGGATGTCTTTGTTTCAAGCCCACACTCTCAAATTGGACCAACATTGGGCCTGCCCAGCGTATTTGGCTAATGTACAGACTTATAAGTAATAGAGTACGAGCTATTGCCCGCGGCTTCGCTCGCGTTAATAAGTATTATTATATACAAACTTTCATCCCCTATTTTAACCCCTTGGGGGTAGAATTGATCAAAATCCTTTCTTAGCGGACGCCTACGTCATAACATCTACCTGCATGCCCAGCCCGATCCGTCCAGTGATTTGGGCTGTGCGTTGATAGATCACCATGTCTGTCAGTCACTTTTGAGTTATATATACTTAGATAGAAGATAGACTATGGAATGTCACTCCAAGTTATCGTCAAGTAGGCCTTCAGTCTTTACACATTAGTCCAATGCGCCTGCTCAATGCGTTGGGCCCAATCTCTACAGCGGACTCTATGTTGGAAAAGTTTTTTGATGACCGACAATTATGACTACCACACATTTTATATCACTTGCCCTGTGTGATGCGTCTGCGACTAATTTACTTAAGACTTGGTTTACACGGCACAATCCTGCACGTTTTTTTTGCAGTACATACGTCTTAACATTCACACTTCGATTGTACTGCAACAAATCGTGCAATACAATCGACGTGTGAATGGTTCTATACACATTGTATGCGCCACTATTCATTCGTTAAGACGTATACGGTATTTCGTATACTGCAAAAAACGTGCAGAAAACGTGCATGATTGTGCCGTGTGAAGCTAGCTTGACCAAAGTGTTAAGACCGAGTTGAACATTTCAACCTCCGACGAACATAAAAAAGGTGCATATATCGTCTCATTTTTTTGTTCGAAATCCAAAGGATAGATAGAACATATAATATTATCCATAAAATATATAATTTATCCTTTGGATTTTCGCAAACGTTTAGAATATTTAAATTTTATCTTAACCCGGCGACTTATAAAATATGACATGGAATAATCTTGGCTTTATTAACATTCTGTAATTAATGTGTCTTCGTTGTAATTAACCTTGGCTACATAATAACCGTGTTTCTCGAATGCTTATTAATTCACAGAAGCGTTATCATACGCGGAGTAAAAATAAACTAGGATATTCACTTACACCTCATATTAGAAAAACGTTATGTGTAGAGGAAAAGTAAGAAGCAAATATTTTGCGAGAGTGACCAAAAATATGCTTTGGCCCACCACACATTCCCACCACACTATATCTCCTGTGTCGCCAGGATCGACATCTTTCTTCTAAATAAAAGCATGGTTTACATAGATGCTTCAACTGGGAAGGCCCATTACGTAGTAGTCAAGCCAGGTCAGCGGGGCTAAAATGGTCACATTTAGCAATTCCTCTCAATCAATTCACAACATGAATTGTAAAAACTGTCAAACTCACGATTGTCAAATTAGTACGAATTTAGACATCTGAATTGCAAACTGAGTGTCAATTTTGCGTTTTTAAAAAAGTGAATCATATAATATTATGATTCATAATATGATTCTCAAAAATGACCATTTTAGCCACGCAGTTCGGTTAGCTTATAAATGCAGTTTTCTTAGCTAACCTAACGCTAATTACTAAATATTATATATCAATATTGCTACTGCACTGGCAAAGACACCCGTCATGGCTCTAAGAGAAATTGCATCTCGATATTGACAGTGATTCAGCGAAAACGCCGATACGTGTATTTGTTTCTCTAGCTATGCTTCGGAAGGATTAGGTTGATTCGTACGGAGAAAATATGCTATGGTCTTGGGTAAAACCGGCCACACAACGCAATTGCTTATCGCCAAAAGAGTCAGAGGTGTCTATTCTTTGAGCTATTGTCAATAATTAATAAGTTTTGCGTTGTCACTTGTCATATTGTATTTAAAACTAAACAAAGGCAAGTAAGACTTGCCTTTGTTTAGCAATAAACAAATTCAAATGTGAGATCTTGAATTATTTATAAACTTTGAAGAAAAAATATAATGATGTGAAACATCTGGCGCGTGGTCAAAGCCTGGTCGAGGCCGTACAGTTTGCCGCGGTACAGTTTCCTTAATAGCGCGACTGCAATTCTCACTGTGAGTTGTTGAAGTGACTCCCAACTCCATATTGTGAGCAATTAAGGGTACAACTTATAACCGAGCGACACGCGACAACAACTGTAGACGACGTGTTGTCGCGACACTACTGGTTTCTATGTATTTCTATGAAATACCCCCCGCAGCTATAGTTTGTGCGTTTTATGATGATATGGGTGACAACATTTTAAACTTTCGCGTTCCATTATAATTTAAAACTTGTTATTCGGGACTTAACGCGACTTATTTCAATAGTTTCATAGTAGCACTACTAATGAAATAAGTCGCGTTAAGTCCCGAATAACAAGTTTTAAAAGATATGGGTGACAGTTCTCATATTCCTTGCTACGGATTTTTATACAAGAAAATAAAAAAAAAATCAAAATGTAATAAATTATATTCCATCTACAAAAATAAATGTTTCCTATAATTGTAAATGAATAATAATGAAAAGTTGCTAAATACTAACTTATTATTAATATAAAATTATATATATATATTAACTGTGAAATAGGAGTAAAAAATTATTATTAAGGGTAAAACTACTCGTGCCCGATTTTCTGAGTCGTGAGCCGCAGAATTTTGGTTGGCATTCGGTTTCGTAGCGTAGTTTTGCAAGTTATGATTCAGTAGTATGAAAAATTATTTACGGGGCCAATATTCTGTGACTCGACTCACAAAATCACGCTCGTTTGTCTTCAGCCTGAAGTAGCAGAACGAAAACCGCAACAATACATTCATAAAAGATATAAAATACATCAGAGATAGTGGATATACTGCGACTCTGCTGCATCCTAACTGCTCTGTCTTCCGAGTTCCGAAGTCTATGGTCTTCTATTTAAAGCAACAACACAACCACTTGTCAAATGAAAAAAAAAGTAAAAAAAAATCTTCACATTACAAGTTAGAACATAATTATTATTCCTAGTTTTTTCTTCGTTTGTCTCTCGGACCCCCCTGAAATCATAAGTCTGGTGGGTATGAAATCATAATCAAGGCCTGATGGGCCTTTTGCCCGTTAGGCGTTGAATCAACACGTTTTACAGCACCAATTACGTGTTACAGCAGAAAATACGGCAAAATGGCTTTCGTCCTTACACAATATATCGACACATGACATAGGTTTGCGGTCGCTACGTGACCTTCGGTGTGGACGCAACACTGATAACGGGTAAAAGTTACTGTCTACTGTATAATATATAAACTATCTGGTCATATGACGTAACCGGGTAAGCAGGTCATCAGGTTATGTACACAGCTTGGTTCATAGACTGGGTTGATAAGGGTGAAATGTTTCTGGGATGGATTTTGATATTATGGTTCTGGTTCGCGATTCTTGGATAGTATCCGATAAGAAACATTCTTAACAGTTGCTCGTAGGTTTGTAGACTGGGTGCGATAAGGGTAGAATGTTGGTAGATGTTTGTAGGATAGAATATTACAATAATGTTGAATGTGGTTGTGTTATAGTCTGTTCGCAACTAGTTGGCCGCTCTGCCCATATTATACTCACATACCGGCAGAGCGGCCAACTAGTTGCGAACAGACTACAACACAACCACATTCAACATTATTGTAATATTCTATCCTACAAACATCTACCAACATTCTACCCTTATCGCACCCAGCGCGATTCTTCGATCGATTCCGAAAGAAGCCTTTAATTTTAACGGTATCCAAATTTAGGTTTAAGACCAAGAAGTCGCGAAAACGCGAAAACAAGAAGACGAGACAGATACTCAATAATATTATGTACATTTCTAGTGATTTTTAACCGACTTCCAAAAAACGAGGAGGTTATATGTTCGGCTGTGGATATATTTTTTTTTATTTTTATTTTTGTATGTTCAACGATTACTCCGCCGTTTGTGAACCGATTTTCGAAATTTTTGTTTTGTTGTATTAGGTTTCACTCCAATTTGGTCCCATTTTCACAAAGGTGGTGACCTGATGATGGGATCCATGAGTAATCGAGGGAACTCCTCGAAATTTATATGGAAACATATGGTGATTTTGGTTTTATGTGAAGTGTACTAAGAATACGCTACCAAAAAGTCAAATATTGGGTCAAGGTATACCATGGTTTCGATGATGCTGAGAGAAATCCTGATTCCTTATAGATACACGTTTGGGAGTTTCGGCGTTGTTTTAAGAACAGAAAGCATAAACTACTATGCAATTCATATTCATCATCATAATCATCATCATCATCATCGTCATCATCATCATTACCACGTCGTGTTAAGGCCACGAATGTCTCATGGCACAGAATAGATAATAGTACAAGGCATAGGTATGGATATTATACTAATAATAATAATGATGTACTGTATAACAATTAACAACACCTGTTTGTTTTTAATACACGGCGGTCGGCGTCGGTCGCCGCCCAGCGCCGCCGCGCGAAGACAGAATATCGAATACTTTACTAACTACTTTATAATATACAGATCGAATACTTTACTACTTTATAAAATTTTAATAGACAAATAGAATTAAAATAAAGTTATTTTAAAAAGAGCATTTAAACAAAACAAAGTCATTAAGTCTTTTTAATTAGTAATACTTATTAATCGATAATAATAATAGCTCCCACACCGGTTTCGGTGACGGTGGCCGGTTTCATTGAAACCAGGCCAGCTACGCAGGAGTAATTTTATAGTGCCCAAGTGTGTGCGCAGTACACAAGAGCACTCTCTATTCCTTTACTCTCATAACCCAGTGGGACGGCAGACCGACACGACTGGCGAGAGATCAGGCGCAGGACCGACTTTTTACATGCCCATCCGACGCATGGATCATCTTACTTATCAGACAATCAGGTGATCAGCCTGCATTGTCCTAACCAAACTTGGAAATAACATGTTTCCAACGCGGGAATCGAACCCACGACCTCCGAGTCAAGAGCCGCGCTCTTTACCACTAGACCACGGAGGCGTTACTATTATTAATCGATAGATGGTGCACTAAGTACCTATCGATTTGAATTCTTGATAACAAGAACAGCTGTCAATAATTATGATAATATTAAATATTATGCTACGCTACATCCTATGCAAGTTTGTACAATTTTTTATCTGATAGATCCTTCGATCGTGGAAAAACGAGACACAATAGCCTTTCTATTGTTATCGCAATCGCCGGTGACCGCTTCGGGCTTGAAATATTAAAATTGTTAAATTACTTAGCACAATATGTTCACTTCACTGATAATATTATATTATTTTGTGAGTGTGAGTTGTGACTCTTAACAAATTGTAATAAGATACGTAAAATATACGCGAAGATTTATCTACTAGTGTAACTAAAAAGAGTGAAATTATTATTATTTTTAACAAAAAATTAAAACCGACTTCCAAGGTAAAAACAATAATAACATTAATGTGAACTAAAAAGTATTAAATAATTTTTACTATCTAATAGTGCCTTTTTCCGAATTCGGCTAAACCTCAACTATTTCTGTACTCAATCTTCATAATTTTGAAGTCGGTGCCAGTTCCAAAAATTTTAAATATACTGTCAGAGGACTGAAGATTCAGCTATCTGGTACCGACTTCAAAATAATGAAGATTGAGTACAGAAATAGTTGAGGTTTAGCCGAATTCGGAAAAAGGCACTATTAGATAGTAAAAATTATTTAATACTTTTTAGTTCACATTAATGTTATTATTGTTTTTACCTTGGAAGTCGGTTTTAATTTTTTGTTAAAAATAATAATAATTAGGTTATAATCTGGACGGACGTTGGATATACATTTTTGAGATTTTGGTGATATAAAAAAATACGCGTAATTTTATTCTCATCGGCAATTCCAAACATGTTATTTATTGGAAAGGGAATTTATTCAGCGGATTGCGAGCGAAATATTCTCGTTAACAGTCACTTTTAATTGAATGCCACAATTGCACGCGCTATGGTAATCCACGAATTCATTTCGCTGTTCGAATTTCACCAAACCGGTCGCCGTCGGGTCACATCAGGTGGAAAGAATGCGCCGAGAATATATGCCATTGCCTCCACATCTGCAATGTGGGCGAAAAAACTCGTTCTTCGGCCTTCGAGCAGACCTTAAAGGCCCGATTTATAGGGCTCTGGTAGTGTTACACAACGTTTATTAATTACGCCTTTTCACTCTGCAATTTCTGAATTATTGTTTACCGAAAACATGCATGAGTATTGTTTACGTGCGTCTCCTGCTGCGCCACGGTCGTTTTAAGTTGATTAACGATACCCTTTCGGCTTTTAATGCTCAATGCAATTATAAAAATGAAGCCCATAACTTTTGTCAGTGAAAATTCTTAAGTCTCGAGCTTTTCTAACAGATGTAGTGAAATTTTCGTCAAATTGACGTTAAATTGAATTTTTAAGCCCTTTGTAACCTTTATACTGGTAAAGTTGTTCGTATTTTCCACTTTCTCATTGAAATTCTTGAAATTTCATGGTCCCAGTGCAGGTGTTTTCTTTCCGGCACGCACTGAAACTGCGCGCATGCGTCGCGTGCGCAGTAATAGCATAGATTAGTCGGTTTAGCATGCCGACGGGTGAAGTGAAACTTTTACTCTTATCAATCACTCACTATTAACACTTCACTTGTAAATGCTGGAGGTGATTTCTTTTTCTTTATTGGCTACTAAGGTTGAGTTGAGTCTGTTCTTTATCAAAGTTAGGGGTTGCGTTTGGACAGGTTTTTGAAGTCTTGCCTCTCCACATTGGCTCGTGATGGACAAAGGCGATCACGAACTGGTAGAGAAGAATATTTTTTAATTGCTTATGATTGACATCGATTGTTAATACTGTAGACAGCTACTCAATCATGGTGCAATCATGGTTTTAATGTATTATTTCCCAACATGAAGAGTGACTTTGCCGTCTGCAGTAATCTGGAACATTTGTGCCTAGGCGGCCCTAATGACCAATGACATACAATCTACTAAATTGCACAAGGCAAAAGGTATGACAGCTATTCGTAAACATAATTAGTATGCCAATCCAACTTAAATGGCAAAAACTCCATGCCATCTGTGGCGAACTACGCATTTGTCTATCGATCTGACATCTAGATTTCCTTCACCCGATTCAACTGTTTTAAAATCCAGCACAAGATAAACAAAGTAATTAAGATATTTTTTATTGAGACTGTCATTAACTTGCAATTAAATCACGAGTTAAGTTTAAGTTGAAATGGCATTATTTTTTCACACTCTTCCATTATCATTAATGCTGGAACTCCGATATTTCTGGTTAAGTCTCTTCAGGCAGCAGATCTGGTCAGAACTCAAAGGTGTACCAAGAAAACTTCTTAAGTTCTACTTTTTGTGCTTTACAAGAGAGCTATGGTCCTGGCCTGACCGAAACCTCGAGACGGGTCATCGTTAAGGTCGTGAACGCGTCTGTTTGACCATCATAATTTATAAGCGGTTGTATCACGGGGAGTGCTCTGAGGAATTGTTCGGAATCATACCACCTGCAACTTTTCGCCATCATCCCACGCGAAAAACATACCATCCTCATCACCTTGATGAGTGGCAGTCTTCCACAGTGCGTTTTTCGCGTAACTTTCTGCCGCGCACTGTAAAACTCTGGAACGAACTGTCACCAGCAGTTTTTCCGGACCTATACGACCTGCAAACCTTCAAGAAAAGAGGGTATTCCCTCTTAAAAGGCCGGCAACGCACCTGCAGCTCTTCTGATGTTGCGAGTGTCTATGGGCGACGGTAGTTGCTTACCATCAGGTGACCCGTTTGCTCGTTTGCCCCCTTTTTTAATAATAAAAATAAAGCCAGAGAGGCTGCATAATAATTGTCTGTAGAATATTACACAACTCCGACTAGTTTAGATGCTCTAGCTATGTTAAGTTGCGGACAATCTCATGGCATTACTAAGCAGTTTGGACAGACGTCATCAGAGTGTCAACCGAGCGTGACCTCAGGGTCGCCTGCTGTTGTCATTGCTCGAGGTTCACAGGGTAATTCGTACTCGATTATCCTGCATGCTACTTTTTAGTTGGGTTAGTATTACCGACATGCTACTAGTACGTCTTGATGCCAACATTCCGTAAATGTCTAAGAACTGTAATTTTTTCGGTATAAAAAGTATCATATTATTATGTCCTTTCCCGGGACTCAAAGTATCACATACCGGGTTTGGGTGTGTAGAACTAATAGACAGACACACACACTTTATTATAGTATAGTATGGGTGCGGGCTCTTCGTTTACCCATAGTAGACCAATACAAGCTACATAATATTACGAACGCGAGGGGCTTATTATGATCGCCCATAATTGACGTCGATTTGCATGCTTTAGACACTTTAGACAGCAATCATGGTGGCAGTCATTGTTATCCATATTTCCTAAAATGAAGTGGTTTCTTAAGGATGGTTTTTGCTTTAGTATTTCATAACGCCCGATTGCATGTCAAGTCAACACTCGAGATTTACAATGAAATTATTATCAATATTGAGTATTGAAATACAAACATTTCAATTGCACTTGAAAAAGTTAAACGATAACATAAAGAATAGCCTACATACTAAGTGGGTTTTGAAGTATTGAGTTATATTGTTTGCTCTAAATTCTAAGACTGTAGAAATATTCTGTAGAAAAGCAAATTTAATTTAAATTTTAAATGTAAGTTTCCTTTGAACATCGCAGGAATCTAGGACAATCTGTAAGTGTATCGCGCTGCTCTGCCAAGTGGCCGTGTTTTCGCTACATTTAATATTATAAATATTACACAAATATTATGATATTTACATAATATTTGTTGTTTTGGCAATGACCGCAAAAGTGTGATAAACTATTCCCGTTTATCATTTTTAATGTATTTAGAAGTGTGACTAATATTGCTTGTAAATGCCAGCCAAGATAAGCGTGTTTTATGCGGCTTCTTTCAACCTAGACGGGTGCATTGATTTCTGATTGTCCTTGATGGCCATGGAATCGATTGTGGCAATGAAAATGAAATGTGGCAATCTCAGAACAGGAAAATCTAAAATCTGTGTTGGCAATCAACTTATCCTTTATGAGGAGCCTTAGAAGTAATCAGTCTGCGATGTTGATTGTCGAGCAGATGAGAAATACTCTACCAGACGCAAGAACACAAATAAAATTTGATACTTGTAAATACCGTATTTTTAAAAACAAAAACAGTACGTAATAAGAGGCCTCTTTAAGGGGCATCTGAAATTTTCCTCTAAATATGAAACTACAACGTAAATTATCATTCAGACGTCGCCATTTTCACATGTCAGTCATTCTGATCATGCGTTTGGAAAATCTCGGTGTCTTTATTGTGACCGACTGCTCGTGGATATCTGATTAAGTTTCCATTACTCTAGTCACGGAGACGCTCAAATACCTACTAGCTGTAGGGCTGTCACTCAGGGCTTTCTGTCTGATCTATCCGCCTTCAGGGTCCGGCCTGAATGCGAAAAGATTAGTCAGAAAGATCCATCGGAGAAGGAAAACACTAATGCATTTTGATTTACTACGGTGTCAAGTTTACAGTAACGCATTAAAATAATGTTAAAATTCCTTTGATGAGTTTTGAGTAACTAATTCACCATCATTAGTGAATTTTGTGACTCTTGTTTATGATTTACTTCAAACTAAATACGCTGCAGGATCACATATTTTCTGGCTTATAACAGCCTAAAGCAGAAAACTCAGGCCTTATGTTTGCTAGGCAACCCTAAAGTCCTCACCCACAACGATTGATCTGTCTCTCATTAGTATGCACGTCCCAGCCTCCACCACCTGCTCACATCCATTTACTCTTAATTGTAAACAGGAAAGTGAATCTTGCTCGTAATTGTTCGCAAAACCTTTGCCCATTGTGATTTTTGGTGACGTCAACCAATGTTTTTGATACTTATGTAATTAACCTTCGTCTATCTTTAGTTGTTATTGCCGCTAATGTTGTGCTAGAATGAACGTTTGTAATGCAGCCTCTTCACATTTGCTGATGGTGGCCAAATACGACGATTACGAACGTTTTAGACGTTCCCCATATTCGCCATGATTGCTCATGATCGACGTTTGTGTGTCGATTTTGCACTCAGTTAATAGCTGCACTTTTTTGATGGCAATCATGGTGACCCATCCACTTGGCCACTTTAGCATTCTAAAATAACACCGTTGTAGTGCACACTGCGATATTCAACCTGCTCTCTCGAATGTACAGTTTGAGCTAATTCTAGAAAATAATCATGATGGTGCTATTACTTACAAAACTACAGCTGCATAGTACATACCTGCCTGTAATCTAGCGTCTATTAGGTGCCGTATGCTCGTTTTCTATCTCCATAAGAAATGTTGCGCGTCATGCACTTCATAATGGACTTTCTTAGATATCTGCAGCGGCCGCACCGAACTTGACTATCTCGGTTACTTTTAACCCAGATTCCGTTAAAATGACGTGAATAATAATGAACCGACTGCAATGGAAAGTGTTCGAGGCGTTCGACAATTTTAATTGGACGTATAATAATTCAAAGAGAATCGGATCAATAACGAAAAGCACGCTTTAATTAAATCTGAAAGTTTAAAATTCCATTGCGACTTGCGAGAGCTCGCTCGAATGCCATTTTGGGTTCGTGATTTTAACATGAATTGGTACGGCGTCGCTGTTGCTCGTATAGTCCTATGTAATGGACAGTGGACAATAAACTCTTCAGAACTTAACAGGATCCTGATGGTACCATAATTCATTAAAAATACAAAAAAAATTGCCTAAGTGGTAGCTTCAGTGTCCGGCAGATACACTATAATGGCATTTATAAATGGAATACATACATATTATGGATAATATTTCATTTGGTTTTTATAACAGTAGTACAGCTGATGTCTGTATGAAAGTCCTGTAACTACGACGTCATAATATATTCAAACCAACAGAACCGTTATACGTAAGCGCTAAAATTCGGTCGTATCTTCTTTCTATCGGTCTTTGGTCATCCCATATAAATATTGGTTTTTATTTCGTTAGCGTATAATATTCAATGCACTATGTTACTTTCTGTGAAGTTTCTTTCTAGTTGTTAGTACCAATTTGTGTGTAGACGAATGCGCATGACGCTGCATTGTGGTCATCATTGAGCCACGTTGGAAAGTCGATGGAAATCACGGTGAAAGCCCATTGCCTGTACTGGGGGGTTTTTATGTTTTCCTACTCCATTCTAGTATGTATTTTGATTTAAATAACTGGTTTTCCTAGTCGCTAAAGTCTCTTCCTGTATGGGAACTATGGATTGGTAACTTGTAACAGCAAAGAGTATGTGTTTATTGACTTCGTGCATTAGCTACAAGTTACAACTGACAGGTAAAATATTCTGTGCCAAATTAAGTACAGCGTAGTTTTCTGCACAATTAGTGACAGACAGCTTGACAAAATCACTCTGTTACTAATATGAAAAATCTATCCCCATCAACATCTTATTTCTATTTTTTCGTATTTCTACTGCCATGCTTAACCTGCAGGTACAAGCTCGTGTACTCTTACCTCCTCCGTACTTCTTTCTTTTAAATTTTTCGGGCTGTAGATGGAGGCGTATTTTTTCCGTGCGCAATATTGGCCCAGCCCTACTTTGTTGCAACGTACGCCGATTTCCACAGCCGTTGTTGCATCGTTTTTAGGGTCCGTACCCAAAGGGTAAAAACGGGACCCTATTACTGAGACTTCGATGTCTGTCCGTCTGTCTGTCCGTCTGTCTCCAGGCTGTAACTCAAGAACGGTAATAGCTAGAGAGTTGAAATTTTCACAGATTATGTATTTCTGTTGCCGCTATAACAACAAATACTAAAAACAAAATAAATAAAATATTTAAGGGGGGCTCCCATACAACAAACGTAATTTTTCAACAATGACAACTAGTAGGCAATTGAAATTTTCACAAACGCCTTAATTATATCATGTGTACTTCAATAATTAATAATAATATTTAAATAAAATAATAATTTAAGGGGGGCTCCCATACAAAAAACGCAATTTTTGGCCTAATTTTGCTCTATAACGGTACGGAACCCTTCGTGCGCGAGTCCGACTCGCACTTGGCCGATTATTATAAATAGCGCGTTTAAACGCTAAAATTATACGGACAATCCGATAATAATAAAATTATCGACATATCGTTTCACCTGGTTGCCAAACCGTTGCTGCGGTGTTACAGCACCGACCGTAACTTGCCAGTCGCCGCGGAATTAGGACAGACGATCAACAATAAACTGAGGTTAATTGCAACCGTAACATTTGCATAAAACGACGGTAAAGTGTACGTTGATTTCTGCGGCCTGGTCGTGGGCCTAACGTGGACCAATGCTTGTAAAGAAGTCATATTACAGTATTCGAGTATGCATAGTTCAAGTAGATGGCAGCTTCGCAACCGTGGTAGCAATCATGGTCATCTAAAGGACGAAACATTGTCTTACTTCTTCTTATTTTGATCCGACAAATTAAACAGCCTCATCAGGCTTTACCGAGTTTTAAAAAGAAGGCATTTCCACGCTTGGATTTGTTTCAATAGAAAAATAACGAAAAGTTTTAATTTTATATTGAAACAGAAAAGTTAGTTTTTGTGTTGTGAGGTTCCCATAAAGTTTGCTGCAGATTAAAAATCTTTGGCTTTATTGGAGGTTCATCATGTTCTTGGTCGTACAGTTTGTTCAGAGTTTTATAATATCTTGTATGACTTTTATGGTAACATCATAATATTATCTAACGTCTCCGTGGTCCAGTGGTTCAGAGCTCGGCTCTTGACTCGGAGGTCGTGGGTTCGATTCCCGCGTTGGAAACATGTTATTTAGTTAGGACAATACAGGCTGATCACCTGATTGTCTGACGAGTAAGATGATCCATGCGTCGGATGGGCATGTAAAAAGTCGGCCCTGCGCCTAATCTCTCGCCAGTCGTGTCGGTCTTCCGTCCTGGCCTTGGTTTCAATGAAATTGGCCACCGTCACCGAAACCGGTGTGGGAGTTATTATATTATCTAGCGAGGATCCCATAGAGACTAAAGGTAAAATAACTGTGAATTAGTCCTCATGCCATCTGGCTGCAGGAAGTCGGTAAATTGGCCCAATCGTTGTGTGTGCTGCACAAACATTCCGACGAGGGGGCATTTTGTGATTAATTCAGTCATATTGCTACCGCATCGCTACCACCGCTACCAGTCTTTAGGAGTTGTTTTACACCTTTTAAATATATGCCAAACACGTAAGGATCAAAAATTATTGTTGCATCCAACTATGGAAGTTATTTAAGTCCAAAGCAGTTATATTTAGATAAGCTTATTAGCTGAGTATTATACGTCGTACGGCATCCAGATTTCTTGGCGAGTGTTTGAATGAACATAAAAAAACATGCCTACCTAATAACACTTAAATAGCTTATCAGCACTAAAAACATCAAACTATTTGCCGCGAAACGGTTGCAATAAACTCTTAAGCGTTATTAACATTCCTACAGCAAAATGATCCATTCGTGAGAATCTCGAGACAAAGACACCTGACGCCATCATTTGCTGAACTTAATCGTCGCTATTAAGCACTTATTTCGTTAATTTTATACCATTGTCGCTTGTATATTGGCCGGGTTTGTGCCAACTTGTGTCAAAAATGTTAAGAGCTTGGCAAATGTCGGTAAAAGTAAGCCGATAAATCCAACAACAGAGCGTTGATAAAAACACATTCCATTTTCAACGGCGAAGTCAGGAATAAAATATTTAAATATGGGCATAGGCGTCGAAAGCGCATCAATCACTAGCGATCCGTTTATATTAAAACTCAAATCCCATCCATTTACGATTTCTTATTTTGCAGACGAAACTATTGTGGGCATGCTATTTAATGTAAAAATTGTTATATAATTCAAGAGTATGCGGCATTTGTCGAAAAGTCTTACATCGGCCTTCCTGAGAAATTATATTTCCGACACTTATTTACATTATTTGGCTGGCTAAACTAGCTAATTATGTAACAAGCTGTTTATATCTCGTTTTAATGTTTCCCATATAATTGTGCGGCTCCATTACCATTGTATCCTAAATCGTTTACACTTGATGTAACGAGTTATCCAATAGTCATTATGAGCTAACGACCTTACACTAAAATTCACACATTACAACTTTCCCGCTCTCCAACTTTCATCTAATTAAGAGCAACAATGGGGCAAGAACGCTCATCGATACCCCACGCTTTCTACCGCACAATGTGGATGGGGATTTTTTGTCGGACGCGTGTGAAATGCACTTTTGACAGATGCACTTTAGGACCCAAGAAGATTCTAAAAGCAGTTGCGCAATAAAAATACTCTCCTTTGAACACCTTTAAGGTCATGAAAAGTTAATTCTCTCTCACGTCCCTAAATAGTTGTAGTTGTCTCAGGTTCTCTAACCGGTCCTTAAGGGGCCGGGTACCCTTGGAATTTCTCCTACAAACGTAATACCAAAATCATTTTCTCATACGAAAATATTTAACATGTTTGAATTATTTTTCAGTTTAAGATAGTAATTACCTAGGTTCCTACACAAAAATTTACTTCAAAATATTTAAACACAAAAAAAAAATATTTTTGTTTTAAATTTTTTTTTAGTAAATTTACTACTCAATATTGAAACACTAAAAATAGAGTAAAACACTAAAAAATATATAAATAAATAGTAAATTTACTACTAAATATTTAAATACTAAAAATATTTTTTAGAAATTAAATAATTTGTAGTAAATTTACTATTTATTTATATATTTTTTAGTGTTTTACTTTATTTTTTAGTGTTTCAATATTTAGTAGTAAATTTACTAAAAAAAAATTTTAAACAAAAGAATTTTTTTTTTGTTTAAATATTTTGAAGTAAATTTTTGTGTAGGAACTTAGGTTAACTATCTTAAACTGAAAAATAATTCAAACATGTTAAATATTTTCGTATGAGAAAATGATTTTGGTATTACGTTTGTATGAGAAATTCCAAGGGTACCCGGCCTCTTAAAGACCTGCCTTTAATACCTTTAAGGTCTATGTAGATTCTCGTTGCATTCTCACGCGTCAAAAAAGTTGTAGACTTTTCAGAATTTTAACAAGATTCTGACATCAGTGTCAGACGATTTTTTTTAAATAACTTCCTTTGAAGAATAAGAATATTCTAGAAGCACTCGTTTACACCCCCAAGAAATGTTAGATATAAATTATTCCGTTCTGGCGCGTTCTTCTAACTAGAGACACAAAATGATAGTTATTTCTATTGTCTTCACCATGCCTAATTGTATTACTAACGTCGTTCAACGCCCAGTATCGTGAAAATCATTTCCCGTTAACGTGACCGCAGAGCAACCGCAATGTAATAGCATTTATTTACTCTGATATAGCTTTACTGAGGCGTGCTCTAGTGGGTTCTCTACATTTTCTTAATTTCTTTTAGTTTGGCCTATATTTTGGAAAAAAACATTTGTTTGATTGTAGTGCACGCTCAGCGTTGGTACCAAAAATTGGGTTTTTCGTAAGAATAGACAAAGTTGCAAAGAAGATCGTTAAGTTATAGAGTCGTTACTATTTTATTGCATTTCGAATTTAGCCATTAATCTAATGGTGAGTATGCAGAAAGAGTAACAATAAAATCATCTCAGCGCCATTGAGATGCATCGCGACCTTGAGTCTAGCTCTATTTTGGAAACTACCCTTGATCTATTCTACCAAAAGAAAGATTTTGAATGAGGCCAAGCTAGGCCTTGAGTGCATGCAAAGAAAGAGTAACAACAAACCCGTTGAGATCGGTGCAGTTATGCCAGCTATGTCAAATCCCATAATACTTATGTGACTTTGGTATCGAAGCTGGCGAATGTATTTTGATTAGGGTACCTGGAGTGCAAAGAAAGAGTAACAACAAACCCGTCTTGGAGATCGGTGTAGCGCGACCTTGAGTCTAGCTCTAGTGGAGTGTGGACAAACAATGCGGCGCGCGGTCGTTGCCCCCCCGCTTAGATCGCGCAGCGCTTTCTTTACATTTGAGAATGAATCGCGTAACCGGTCTGTTTGTTTACAGAATTTTAGTAAACGATTTGTTGACTTTGGTTTTTTGGCTGTGTAAGTAAAAAAGATGAGTAAAATAGGTCTGAAAAATGGAGGTTCCATAACAACTTGTTTTTCGATAGATTTTGCCATATTATCATCCAAATATTATTTTGAGTTGTCAGATTTTTAGGATCTTCTGGTTTCTCGAGTACAATTTGATCTAACGTAGTCATTAATCATTGTTCGTACGCATATTTCGTTTTTTTGCTTACACATTTTAAAAGGCTCCGAAAAGTGAAATGTTTTTATGAAATTTGGACCACATATTTTATGGTCATACAACAGGACAGGAGCTAGCTGCTAGGCTATTTTTGATCTAAAAAGTGCTGTTCCTGTAGAATTTCCCTTTGCGCGGACAGCATCATCCAAGTAAACAGAGCTCTTGGTCAGGTATGCAACAGCAACACACATTGCGGTGAGGTGTGGTAACCGCTCGGTTTTAGGCTTTACTCGGATTGCATGTAAATGTAACCTAGATGTGTGATTCTAATTTTAAAACCTCAGTTTATTGACCTAGAACGTTGTTGTGGAATATCGAATGCAACTTCGATCGCGCTGAATTTCGTTTATTTGGGACTCTGCCTGGTTAAAAACTATCCCATGTCCTTTTCCAGGACTCAAAGCACTCAATACCAAATTTAAGGAAAATCGACTCCGCAGTGTTAGCTTGAAAAGGTTCAACAAAATCCGTCGTGGGAACGGTACATTTTTCCGGGACAAAAAATATCCTATGACCTTTCTCCGGGACTCAAGGTATCTCCAATCTTCATGTACCAAATTTCAATCGGTTCAGCGGTTTGGGCGTTAAGATGCAACAGACAGACACACTTTCGCATCTATAATATTAGTATGGATGTATGGATTATATTAATATTATGGATTAGTGCGGATGCTAGCATATGAGAGAAAAATTTAAAGCGATTTAAAAAAAATTATAATATAATATATTAATAATCGTAATGATTATGGATGCTTCTACACCAAGCGACGGGTGTCTGGTACTCCTATTCCAGGAAATGATATCGCTACTGGACCGTGTGAGGTCGATGCTGGCAATTAGGAGATGATTAAACGCCGCGACTTTGAATGACAGCCGGTAATTACACGCGTCATTAATACGGGATCGTCTGGATGCCATCTAATTATCCCGGTCTGGAGGAATCGATCGTGAACTAATAGATGCTCCGGTCTGTCGAAGCTACCTGCTTTGCATTCGATATTACAGCGAGAGTAGATTCAAAATTAGTAATTTTTAAGCTACTACATAGCTTTTATCGTGGGCTTTGAGCGAACCGAATTAAGAAATTCCGTAACGAAAATAAACTAACACCCCTCAGTCCTCACTCCGACCGGCGTAGCGGTACGTTGGAAGCCGAGCATCGTTTAACGTCTTTTTAATTCGTCATACTTCGGCACGGCGTTTGTGTGCGTGCGACTTCGCATATGCCTATATGCGAAGTTGATAAAAAATATTATGCATTAGCTTTCGGCAGTCCCCGAGTGTCACACGTATTTTACTATTGTTTCGAATGTGCTTGTTCAAAAACCATAACGTGCCATATAGAAAAAGGCACTAATTTTACTTTTATTTGTTTTGATGGAGTGGTTCTGCTTTCCCATGGGAGGGGGTACTCGTGTTTTAATGCGGGCGAACTTCACGGCATATAACTTTTTACACAATCTATAGATGTGCAGTAGCACTAGTGGTTTTTCGTTCATTCGTGAATGTTAGTTCAATACCTTCACTTCTACGTTACATCTTAGCTGATGACAGGAGAACCAAATTGAGTGAGTGATGTTTTAAGTGAAAAGTTACAACTTGGTAAAAAATGATTTTAAGGCTGCTCTTTCGAAAAAAGCGTGCAGATGAAACAACTTTTCATCAGCATTAACTGAGAAATTATATCTGAAAAAAATAATTAGTAATCTACATGATATGATACGTAATTTGGTTTTGCCATATTTTTCTATCGGTGTCACATAATAAAGAAATAAAAAACCAAATCACCTCCAAGTCGTTAAATGAAACCACTTTACTCCTTCATTATTTATCAAAAGAATATATAAAAAAATATCTACTGCTTTGCAATACATAAGTTAATAATTTGGTTTTTTTACTTTTTTGAAATATGTATTATATTAAACCCTTAAAAAGGTTTTTTGTCGCGGACGCGAAATCATGGATGCGGCGAGCGTCGTAACCGCCACCGTACAAGGCGCGCTGTTATGAATGTTATTTTAATGTCATTTACGTCGATATTCGCACTGACAGATAATCGACCTGCTAATTTAGCGAGACAGGGCGCTTAATACAAAATACTTGTAATGGAAAAACCATAATTATTCTATTAGGACATACTGATCTAAGTAATAGCCAGCCAGATCCTTGAGATCACGATTTTTTCTTTCCAATTATGAATTTAATGCCTTTGTGCCTAAAATGTCTCTCATCACTTTTGTTTTAATGTTGTTAGCTTATTAAGAAAAAAAATGCGGGTACTTTAACGTTTGTCTCGTGTCGCGTGCGGCAACTGCTCGTGACGTTCCCTCACGGGAGGCCCTAAATCATCGTTAGCTCTCATTCACCTCGCCCTCAACTCCGGCCCTCTGCCCCGGGTCACTGACCCCCGCCACAATACCCTGGCCGCTCTATAGAACTTCTATGTGCACTGTGCTACGTATGTCGTCAAGTTGTACAGTACCAGTACTGAAAATGTTCAGTTACTGTACTAATTAAGGACAGTAATATTATCCTGTAGACTAGAGGATAGCACTTAAGGTGAACGCAGATTTGGCCGCACAGCACGCACCGCACGCACCGCAGTCGCCGCATTTCGAATTTTTTATATGAAGTTATAGGCAAGCTCGCATACCTACTTCGCAACTACTACATTCTTTATATATGAAGCATTCGAAATGCGGCGACTGCGGTGCGTGCGGTGCCCCCAAATCTGCGTTCACCTTTAGTCAGTAATCTATATAAATAAAACTCAAAGGTGACTGACTGACATGGTGATCTATCAACGCACAGCCCAAACCACTGGACGGATCGGGCTGTAATTTGGCATGCAGACATGATAGATGTTATGACGTAGGCATCCGCTAAGAAAGGATTTTCATATATTCCAACCCCAAGGAGTTAAAATAGGGGGATGAAAGTTTGTTTATAATACTACTTATCGCGAGCAAAGCCGCGGGCAAAAGCTCGTGTGTTACATATAAATAGCGAATATACTTATGAGAAATTATGTAATATACTAAAATAAGTTAGAATGTGTTCGGAACGCATCATTTAGAGATAGTTTATCTAATAAGTTTATGTTTAATAGCGTAGGCGGCGTTAACATTGTACTCTCGGAACCTTTATCTAGTGATGCTATATGTTTGTACAAGTTAGTTAAGTTTGGCTTAGATGTAAGAAATTGTTAAATTGTAATTGTGTAGCCTTACGAGGACGACATAAAGATTAAAAAAAAAAGTTAGTTAATAATCATTAATAACGTTATAAGTACCATAATATTTCATTAAAATGACTGCTATTATGTCATGTTACGTGTTATACAGTAAATTAATATTATAGTAGTAGGTAAGTAATCATAAATTGAAATGCGTGTAAATATATGTATAATGTAATAATGTATAGAAGTTGAAATTGTAACACAAACGTTTAAAAATATTTTAGCCATTAAAATGGATTTTTGCGAACATTTTTGATAAATAAATGTAGTTCATCTCACGGAAGTGTCGAATTAATACCAACATTATGCATGCAAATCCGCCGGAAATGGAACGAGTAATATCCTACTTGCCCCCCGTTAGAAAAATATTATTTGTTATGTAAACGTAAGAGCACTTGCGAACTTTCGTCAAGTTTCTCTGAGCCGGATAATCTAGATTCTAGAGCTTAGTGTTCTTGAGTGTCCTAGGAACTAAAAGGTATTTTTTACTATGCAAAACAGTCCCTAGGAAACTTTTTGAAACTATTTTTTACACTAGATATTATAGATAGTGTGTAAAATTACATCTTAATTATTTATACATATATAATTTATTTTGTTCTTAAGAAATGTTCTGAATTTGAGGTAAATTTCAGGCACTACTTGGTAGAGAAGTAGAGTTTAGAGAATATTAACCTTAATTTTCTTATTTAAAACTGAAGAATTCGAATTACAATTTCGAATAATAAAGTTAAAAGTCTTAATAAATTGAAAACGGTATATTAAGTTAAATGCAATCCAGGGGTCATAACCGTTAATGCATAAAACCCCAGGGTACCGCACATTATCGTGATAAATGTGTTTAAATTTTGATCACTCTGAAAGTGAAAATTAATCAAATTTTAAACGAAAATGTAACATTAACTTTAATTTATTGCTTCAACTCCTAAAAGTCATGAAATAAATCATTGAAAATTGGGTAAGATAATAAAATAGATAATAAAGGAGAGGTTTCATTTTGGTCCTTTTAGCCGCCCAACAAAAAGATAATATTTTAATATAGCTTTATGTGAGTTTTGTTGGCCGGATGCTTAATTTGTGGTCTAAAGTATGGAGCTTAAGAAGCCTTCATTAATATAAGTATAATCGCATTATTTAATCAGCAGCACGTGTAACGAAACGTGTTTCTTAAAATTCTGACAACAACCAGAGTCGCTTTAAACTATACTGTTAAATAAGGTAAATACTAAATAGACAAGTAATAGAGCAATAAAAACAAATTACGTGCAATATTACATAATGTAAATATTATACAATATTGCATGTAATACGAGCGCGTTCACCGGCCTACATCTGCGCTCGGAGCATATCGTTGCCAAACTCTGGCTGCTGGGGTTATAACCTGTGGTTGGATAGTCAAAATGAAACAAGGCCCCGCCTAAGAAAATCACTTTATTGTCAGTCGCGGTTCGTATAGAAAACGATGAAAATATATAACAAGTTTTTTAACAGGCGGTCAATGACCCCTACAGACAGGATTCGGCAATTTGAGTATAGGATGATTTGGCATACTTCTAAAATAGTAAGAATTGCCCACTACGTAAATTATTTTCGATAATGTAAACACTAGACTCAAAATAGGTTTTTTCCCCTGAAATCTTAAATGTACAAAACGAGGTCACAATTCACTAGTTCGCAAGTCTCAACTTATTTATATAAACTTTATTAGAAAATATATTAACAATATAATAATATCTAATAATATATAAAATTCTCGTGTCACAGTTTTCGTTGCCATACTCCTCCGAAACGGCTTGACCGATTCTCATGAAATTTTGTGAGCATATTGAGTAGGTCTGAGAATCGGCCAACATCTATTTTTCATACCAAAAAATATTTATATGGCAAAACAACGTTTACCGGGACAGCTAGTTATGTATAAAGTTTAGCAAAGAAGTTAAGCCTTAAATGTTAAATATCAAGTTTTTATGTCTTAACTAATTTAAGTTTATTTTTGTTTCAGGTAAGCTGACTTCCCTGTGAACATCGGTGTTGAGTAACTATTGTTTTTTTTTTTGCTTTTGTTGTCTACACAAAAACTTTATTATGAATATGTTTAATACCTGTTCCAAAAGCATACTTTACATATTGTTTGTTTAAATGCGAAGTGCATGAGCATCTCTTTCAGCAGACAAATATTCATTTAAAATATTTGGCTTATTCGTTAAACTTTTAGCACAAGTTTTAGCCCCATATTAATTAACCCAAATGTAACAGGAGCCAGTATCACCTAAATAATATATTATATAAGAATTCCCAGAATGAACAACGTAATCTTTTGGATGTCAAGATCTTAGATTCAAGCGCTTCGCTAGTTGCTCGTGCCTATCTTTTCCTAAAATTCAACTTGTTAAAGCTTTTAAAAATGTTGATATTTGCAAATGTATGTCGCGACTCGTGACTCAAGACGTATTACGAGTATGGTCATGATTTTACGAGGCCGGGCGCCAGGCTGGACCAAACAGGTCGCGATTTACGACCCTGTTTCAAGGACACACTTAAAGGCGATCTGATAATAGCGTATTAATACAAACAGTGAGACAATTCACCAAAAATGGATGACCTTTGAAGACAAATTGGAACATTGTAACAAAATGGTACGAAATATAAAAGATTTTATATTTCGATCAAATGCAGATACTGTTAGGAAACATAAATTTAATTAAATTTTTGAATTCAATGCTGTACCTACTGGATTAGCTGTTTCTCTATCACAGATGTAAAATTCATGGAAATGGAAATGCGATGGGAAATATATTCCCAAACGGACTCCATAATGTGCCAAATGCCAAGTAACAGCGTTTTCATGGACAAATGCGCCAGAATGTCAGATACGTCGGATGATGATCCCAGCGAAATGCGACGGATATATATGTCAGAGCGAATCGAAGAATTTGGCGCCCCAGGGTCACGTCTATCGCCTTGCTAAAAGACGCAATGCAGTTAGTAGCTGAAGTGAAATGGCGTATTTCTGAATAATTTTTGTAGGATTTCTGGAATAAGCTGGAGTGATAAAATCATCTGAGCTGGACAAAACCTTCAAATGCATAAGATTCCCCAGTGTTGATGCCGGTCTTTAAAGGTACATAAGTAGAAAGACAAATTATGAATGATCATCAAATCTTACCTAGCGTGTACCTCTTCAAAAACTGTGCTTTTAGTAACCTGTGAATTATGGGACCAACGACGCTATCGCTTTGGTTTTAGAACCCTGTTTTAAATTTAGTAGTATTTCCCCCGAGTTCAAAATAGGAACTTCTTTTTGCAATTATCAAAACCAGTTCTATTTAGCTACAATTTAGCTCATTATTATGGAAATACCTTGACATTAGAGTACGTTGACCTTGTGAGACGGATAGCGTCACTCATGAGACGTACAACACGTACAACACGTGACGCACGTAAGCTGACTAACACGTGATCCAACGTGATCCCAGTCAGCTGCAGGGGGATTAGAGATTGCAAAGATTTTTGTTTATGTATTTGTCATTGGGAACAAATAAACAAAAATCAAATTGTTGGCAATGCGCTATGGCGTTCAATGAAGCAAGTATCAAGAGAAGTCAAAACTAGCTATTTTGTTGATGGGACTAGACATTCTGTAATAGAAATATATATATATATATATATATATATATATATATATATATATATATATATATATATATATATATATATATATATATATATATATATATATATATATATATAAAATCAAATGCTTAAAGAATATATTCTTCGCTGCTCCATCGTATTCTATCATAAGTCTCTATCGTCTTATTTAAAAATGTTTAATATTATATTGTGTCGTTTGCAGATGATTCATCTTTATCGAGGGCCCATTTAGGAGTTTGCATTGGAAAAATATTATGTAGCTTGAGCTATCCGCTCCTTAAAGTACTCCAAACTTTCCTCTTGCATCACCCTATCAGTCTCTGAAAACTGCATTAAAAGCCGTTGAAAACTTTAAGTTTCAAGCGAGAGACAGCGGAAGAGTTCAATATGATGTTATGATACTAGATGACGTCCGCAACTACGTTGCGCAAATATTCGTTGTTCGGGAACCGTACATTTTTCCGAAATAAAAAGTATCCTATATCCTTTCCCAGGACTCAAAGTATCTCAATACCACATTTCAGCAAAATCAGTCCAGCGGTTAGGACGTGAAGATGTAACAGACTGACACACTTTTAGTATAGAGTTTAACTTGAAAAACTACCATATTTTATACGGTGTTATGTAATCGATTATACACTAGTTACACAAACCCAACCGTAAACAGTTTGACCCGCACCTATTATGAGGTAGGACGTAGTAGCGTGATTGCCGGTCGTAGGTCAGGCGAAGTAACGAAACTGAAAGTGCTCGTACATGTGCAATAATACACGTCAGTTACGCCCAGAGGTTTCGCAGGAGTTTATCTATTCAATAGCGGTTTTGATTGGCTAAGATGAAGTGTTTACCAATCATTAATCAACGATGAAATAGATAAATTTTAATCTCTCCAGGTAAATTTGAGGAACTGTGCATTAGCTAAGCGATAAATCTTGTAAAAAGTGCGATGGCGAATAAGTTTTTTCTTTGGAGCTTAATACTCTGGATGATACAGTTTTGGAAGAATTTAGAAATGCATTTTTTCCAAAGCAGTAGAGTCTGGAATTTAGATGTTTCTTTAACTATTTCAGACGTTTAACAGAGACACAATACCCTCTCGTAAGCCACGCAGTTGGGTAAATAGTGATGCCAATGCGTGATTTCCATGTCTTGATTAGTAGGTAGAGCTCTACTATGCATGTTTTTGGCATTAGCAATTTCTGGTAGGATATTTTTAACTTATAAACAAGCTCTTAAACAACAGTTGTATTAAATTCGAAGAAAGTAACATTGTAGCTCTAGACCGGCTAGAATCCAGATGCAAGCGATAGAGCACGTCGCGTGACTACTACAATATGACACACGTCCGGTCAGCGACTCCGTAGTATTTAGTGACCCACTTGCTGCCCATTCAGCGATAACGATTACTATGTATCTGGAACTGGACATTTTTGCATATTAATTGCATATCTGAGGCAAGTTGTTATGTAACAGTTTAGCCGACTTCCTTACGCAAGATTGCGAAGTGATCCATGGGAAATACCCATCTGAAAGGTTAAAAATTATAATGAGTACCTAAGTAAGGGGCTGTTTCACCACTTCCTGATAAGTGCCGGATATGCTATCCACCACTTAACTCGACAGATGAAGAATCAGTCAAATAAGTTGTGGATATCAGGCACTTTATCCGGAAGTGGTGAAACAGACTCTCTATCTTTTGCTATCTCCCTTAGGCCTTAATATGTCTGTCAGTGTTTCTAATTTCTATTATTTTGTTTTTTCCTGTGGCCACACGAAAATTGTTGATAAGTGATAAGTCAACACTCTAAATTACGTACAGTATAAGAAATAGCCATTTCATTATTATAAAATTTAGGTTAATTGAATCATGGTAAATAGAGCGAGTATCTTGCAATAATCATATTTTTGTTGTGACTAACATTTCGTCACTGTTTCTCCACAGTCCAACAATAACATATTAATTTAATCGCAACGCTGGTTGGCTTAAGTTGCAGTTAAATTTAACAATGGACCGCCGACCGGTTATGTAAACTTTTGAATGAAAAGGCGTTTATTCTTTAACCGCAACTGTGGTACAACGGCGACGTATCACACGAACGCCCATTGACTTCTTATAATAGATGTTTTGCTTAAATGTGTTAATTGTACCATTTATATAACAAAGAAGATTGCTTTTATTACGTTTATAATATGGACAAAATGTGAAGTCCATACTATTTATCGGAGGTATGTATAGAAATATTTTGTACTGTTGACGTTCTTTAGAAGAGGCTGAACGTACTATGCTTTAAAGTTTAAACAATGATAACATTTGTCCACACTGTGCCTTTTTCTGTTCGTCAAGGTCATGCATTATAGCGAACGTGAGGCATGCCTCATGTTCGCGCATACGAAAGCGCATAGTGTGGACAAAGCTATAGAGATATGGACAATTATTGTATTGTACGTGTTCCTTATCATGTCACATTTGCCATAAAGGTGTTCTCACAGGAAATATAACACCGAACGCTGCAACAATTAAAAGTAATTACAAATCAGGAAGTAACGCCTCAAGAAGGTTAGTTGTGTTATGTGTACGTTACGTTAGACAATAAATTAGACCAATGTGTCTGATGCTACATAATTACTGTAATTAACTGTGCTGCATGAACTCTTTAACCAACTTCTAAAGGAGGAGGTTATTGTGGTAAAAGTTATTGGGTACTCTATCGTCAGGCGAGTGTAGCTGCTGGCAAAAGTTAATTGCATATATAAGGTCTCATACTACGCAAAGTAAAATGAACTTTTTTCGATTTCTTTCACTCAGGAATATGCTGTTGCTTTCAATCGCGTATTTGTAATCTGTACTCTGTACATGTTCTGGCTACTGTAAGAGACAAGTAGAGATTAATCAATGTACTCTACGTGCTTTGCGACTCTAGTTACAAGATAACTATCAACTGAAACTTTTTTTTATTTTGGCGGAACTTCAAAGCGTTGATAAGACATTCCTTCGTGAACACGTAACACCAGAAGTACATGATAACATCTTTGATAAGGTGTTACGCTTTTGAAACACTCGCATAGTTTCACTTGCATTTCCTATATTATACATGCATGCCTGATAAGGGCTATCTTGTGCTCATCTGACTACGAAGTTTATATCTGTATTATGCATTATGCATAGTGGCTCTAGATACAAATCTGAGGAAAAAGGCATTATATGACTTATAATTGCGATCTATTCTCATATTTATATTTTAACTGTTTCGTTATCATTTGGAAGCTCCGGAAGCATGAAACGATTTCGATCTAGTTTAAGTTCGAGTGCTAACGCTACGGATTGTTCTTAGTATAGCTATATGTACAGCTATTACTTAACATTTTTAATTCTGTTCACTCGTTCGTTGTTTTTCTTGTGATAAGACAGATCTAACATCGTCACGGTTTCGTTAGAAAGCTGCAGTAGCTGTAGTGTTGTTTAGCTGTAAATCGGGCGATGATTATCTCCTTGCGTAACCCCGGCTCGAGTCGTGTGAAGGAAGTCGTACATAAGGAAATCGCTATTCGCTCCTAATGAAAATCTCTGAGAACTGTGACGCAATTTCACATTTATACCTTTAATGAACAATTTGAGCTGCTAATTAGTGTAAAGTGTCTTTGTTTTCTCCCGTTAATAATGACACTGTTACATAGGTAATGGTAAGTCCGAAATTCATTTTGTTGAGTCCGCAGTAACTAAATTGTTATTGGAATAAGAGATGGATATTCCAAACAAATATGTGTTAAATTATTGCCAAATGGTTTCTCTATATTTTCCTTTAACATCATTCAGAAAATCGACTCTTAAAATAAATTATTTTCTTAATTGTCTCCATTATTTTTATATAGGGTCTATTGTTTATATACGACTAGAAAGACTAAAATAATACCATTAAGCGACAAAATTTTAGGGTATTTTCTCTCAGTCTGTGAGTCACGTTCTAGAGGGGCATTAAATTTGATTGACGCCTGCTACGCCGCGCGTGACGATCCAACAGCTAGGGATAATTCTTCATATTGTTCTTTGATTAAAGACTTTCCCCTTACTAATAAACGCTGTATAAGCTTTGAATAGTTATACAGTGTTTTGTCTTCTTCATTCCAATTAAAAATGTCACTTGTGTGACAGGAACAAAACACTGTATAACTATTCAAAGCTTATACAAAGTTTATTAGTAAGAGGGTATATGTATTGCCGGAGTGAATGGTCGAACATTAAAAATTTTGAGTAAATCAGACGTTTACAATGAGATTTTAAGTATAAAATTGTTGGTGCACCGAGTCGGTGACAATTTTGTGGCTTCTTAAGTGTAGATTTTAGGGCTATGGACTATGGAGTTTGGGTCTTTATTTAGAAATCCCCCCGTGTAAGTTATGCTTGTAGTTTAGAGGGTGACATATTGGAGCCAAGATTTTGTTTTTCTATAACTCCATTTCCAGCAGCTTAAAAAGTAAAGCTGGAAATGGAGTTTTACTCAAAGGAGTAAATTATAAAGATCGTCACCCACTAGCTTCTTCGCCTCTAAAAAAGCCTCCGCTACTGATGCACATTTAACGATTATCCTTAAGGACAATCAATTCCATAAAAAATCCAATCCAACAATTCCTAGACAGGATTCCGTTAAAGAAACTTTCATCAAGTCAGTAACAAATTGATTGCGGCTCTCGAATCCTCCAGTAAAACAGCGTTTAAGTCCCATTTAATCACAAGCCGAGATGTAAGCGGTAGTCATCCGCTAATCAGTTGTCATGTTACATAACGGAGGGCCGGCACGCGAACCTTAATTGCCGGTGACTCAGCTTGGGCGGTGTCGCTGTGAATCATGGGGGATCATGTGAGTCTAGGCGGAGAGATTTTCAAGGTCTTTGGAGTTGAGTCTTTAGGACATGTTTGTGGGTTTTGTGGAAAAAAATAAGTGTTCTGACTATAGACTCTACAATGTTAGAGACTTTTGAGAACAAACCAACCTATCACAATATGTGGTGACGTTTTTGACCCCACATAGATGACGATAAAATTACGCAGCATGGGATGTGTCCATAATTTGATAGCGCCATTATA
Organism: Polyommatus icarus; assembly: GCA_937595015.1. Lineage (NCBI taxonomy): Eukaryota > Metazoa > Arthropoda > Insecta > Lepidoptera > Lycaenidae > Polyommatus > Polyommatus icarus. The sequence continues at coordinate 4,191,510 of OW569331.1, forward strand.
ATAACATCTTTCTGACAATTTGACTTACTGTTTCGCGGAAATTAATAATTTCAGTAGAGCTATATTTGATAGGATAATTAGATACTTATTATGCTTAATAATGAGAAGTCTTACCCAATGCTCAAAGTTGCCACATGTGTCAACGCTAATTGATTTTGAGAAGTATTGTTTAAAAAAATGTATGGAATTCAGGAGTTCTTCATAAATTTAAAGTTACAGCAAGTATTTTGTGTCTCAAAGCAATTTCTCATATCCATACTAATATTATAAATGCAAAAGTGTGTCTGTCTGTCTGTCCACGGAGTTGCCGGCGTCATCTAGTTCTTCATAAACTCATTAGCAGACGAATGTCTCGTCAAGTGAGTAAATGGACCGTGTAGCTCCGTTTATTAAGGCCGTCCCCCGAGCAAACGACCTTGGCCATACATTTACCGCGTTGCCGAGATCGCGCCAAAACCCTATTATTTTTACTTATCTTAGTTCAAAATTGTCCTAAAAAAAAATTTGAAACGGGGAATATGTAGTTTATGATATTGTCGATCTATTGGCGCGGGCGTGAGTTTCAAATAAAAGTAATTTGTAAATCCTAAGGAGATGCTGAGTGTATGCTTGAATTTTAACAAATTGGTATTACTTTGGAAGCTGATATCATGAGTATAAGAAACAAAAATAGAAAATTTAAAACGACAAAAGGAATGTTGATATACTGAAGATTATTGCTGTATTTTTATTATAACTTTGTAGCTTTCAGATTATGAGTTTATAAGGTTTTAAATACGGTCAATTACGGAATCTCCGGACGGAACGCCCTTAAGAGCCATAAGGATAGAAAAAAATTGGCAAGAGCAAAACCACAGAAATGTTCTTCTGTTAAGTAAGTACAATTTGTATATAACGTCGATTTAGCTAGGTACTATTGCTACTACTACTTGGCTTACTAGATCAAAAACGGTCCACCCGTTTAGATGCTTAGATACCACGGACAGACACACACCAATAGACGGACAGACAGACTTGTCAAATCTATACCACCCCACTTTTTTGTCGGAAATTTATAATATACTTACACTCCTGATGCTGCTAGCGTACCTTTGCGCTACCTTCAGGCAATACCTTGGCTCGTTCGCCGCTATAATTCCATAAGCCATCGTATCTTGATCTCATTATCTTGTCGGCCGATCTCCTATAATAGGTAATACTCTTTGTCTTAATTTATACCGAGACTTTCCCTGTAATGGCGATCCGCTTTCTTTAACATCTGATGTTATGGGTGCCTCTTGTAACAAATATTATTACAATTATGTAACAATATATTTACGATGTACGGAACAATTCTGGCGTGATGTACAGTCGTCAAGTTTTGGTTCGTGTTCGCTTTAAGGTGGCTTTCTAAATGATTTTACATCACAAGATATGAGAGTTGAGAATGACCACGATAGAGAGACTTCTACAGAAATGTGGATAAAGTGATAAATTATAAACGAAATCTGTCAAATTTTGTAGTTATTGAAATCGTCCAAAAAGCCAACACATACCATTACACCTTAAAAATATTTAAACTATTTACCTACCTTTCTCCCGATTTTAACTCATTAGTCATTACAGATAATTAACTTTTGCTTTGCATAAGAGTTGGTGTTTTAGCCAGAAAGCTGCAGAAAAGCCTTTTTTTAAAGTTGCTCTTTAATTGCGAACATTCACGTTTAATGTTAAGTTACATAATATCAAAGAGTTCAATATTTTTATTTGTGAAGATTCCTTATGTATCTATAGAACTTTTAACATTTAAAACCAACCAATATGCCCCCTGCCATTTACATAGCCTTACTTAATTTGCTTTTTACGTAATACTCAAATCCGTTTACTATAACACCTGACATCCGTCGCATTATTTATTTTTTTACTATTCATTCCCATATTAATTGTTCTGTAATGAGCAAGTTCCTTCCGCCATTTAGCATTTTGTTACGACATCGCTTACGTTTTTGACAAGCGGTTCATTTAATTTGCCATCTGGCATTTTCAAGATTCCCTATTCAGGTACTTTTGTCAATTATAGCTTTAAGATTTACTGTTTGAGAAAGAAAACTAACACTTATTTCATGCTTTCATACTTTAAAATAGTTGATTTTACACCATTGGATGGCGATGGAATGTAGATGCACCCAGTATCTTCTCTTTAAACACCTAATTACAAATACATCCTAGAGATTTTCATATGAATTTAAATCGGTTTTCAGCGATTAGTAACTCTGTGGCGGAAATAGTTACTCTATCTATCTTAATCTAAATTAAACAAATAATGTTAATATATTGATTATTGGTACTATCCATTTATTTATAGAATATTTTTGGCAAGTTCGCTTTCATTAATAAGATTGTATATCCGCCATTATATTATGTAAAAGTAAAAGGTTATCGATATTTGCAAATCATTGTATGTCCAATAACTGATTACATACACCACTTTCACGGTTCGCGGAATGATTGATAACATTTCTTCTGAAAGTTGTCTTTTTGCCATCGGTATTTCGGTAATGAGGAGTGACGTAACATGGTGGTAATTAATCGAAAGCATGTTACAGTGTCATTTAATGATTACTTAAGAGGCCGGGTACCCTTGGAATTTCTCATACAAACATAATACCAAAATCATTTTCACATACGAAAATATTTAACATGTTTGAGTTATTTTTCAGTTTAGAATAGTAATTACCTAGGTTCCTGCACAAAAATTTACTTCAAAATATTTAAACACAAAAACAAAATTAATAAAATAGTAGTTAATTTAATAAAAAAAATTTAAAACAATTTTTTTTTGTTTAAATATTTTGAAGTAATTTTTTGTGTAGGAACCAAGGTAATTACTATTCTAAACTGAAAAATAACTCAAACATGTTAAATATTTTCGTATGTGAAAATGATTTTGGTATTACGTTTGTATGAGAAATTCCAAGGGTACCCGGCCCCTTAAGGAGTTAATCACTTAGTAACTCCAGGTTTCGACGTAAATTGGAGTAAAGACTTTACACTTTCCCTTAATTACTGTACTTTCATGATTACTGAAGTTACTTGTCTAGGTTATGATTTAAGGTCCATACAATACATTTTACCTCAAAGTCTCCATTTAAATATATCCAAAATGGGGAGACGAGGCACCAGGCTTTACTAGTTTCGCGGCGATATTATGCAAAATGCTCGCTTGTGTTTTGTTGATCTATTCTAATTAGACCCAAAAGAGATTGGAAAATTGTAATTGATGCTTTATTAACCCGTCGATCGTTGGAAAATGAGACACTATAGATATTCTATAGTGTCTCTTTCACCGGTGAGCGTATGGGGCTTGTCTACAAGAAATATTGGTCATTGACTCTAGTCAATGACCAATATTTCTTCCCCAACACCGGCACCCGTATGAAACTAATATTGGAATGTAACCCTCCACCTCAAGATGAATTCACGGAACGTCCAAGCGAAAATACATGCCACACACGGTGCAAAACGTTTTTAAGAATCTTAATTATGACATAGCATTATAAGCTCTATTACACTGGGTTACGGTTCGCTGTTCTCTCACACGATTTTACACAAGTGACGTCACCCTTTCTCCATGGGATGCCGTCGGATGCGTTCTTGTCACACGCATTTTTTGCATAATTTGGGTGGCAGACTTGAAATTATGTAGTAATATGCAATCAGTGCCCACGGCTGCGCCCACTGGACAAGAAATATAAATAATGAAACAACAATATTGTTGTAATTCTTTATGCTTTGTGGGTTTGAAGTGTCCATGTTGGTGTAAGAACCCGAACTCGACAGTAAATTTCCAGCACAGTAAGGTTCTTATTAGGACGCCTTCAGATTTTAGGTCGCAAGTAGTGTGGCAGCCGCGCGATCTCTATACTAGTAAAGAGAGTCGCGCGGCCTGATAGTCCTGTTAAGTTTCGCTTCTTCTTTCTACTCAAATCAAACTCTATCATCTACATAACTCTTTAGATTGATCTATCTTGATGTCTATAGGGTCTATTCGTCCATGAATTTGAAATTACATTGAAACGCTCGACTGACCACTTGGATGTTTCTATGAAATTATTTACAAAGATTTCTAGTGGCAAAATTTTCCAAACGGAACATCTCATTATAATAAGTGCATATGAATGAACACCATCAAAATTCACTTTTACTTTTAACGATTTTCACTGGCAAGTAGCGCGGGTGAACAGGGGGACGTAGCCAAGTGGGTTAGTTCATGACGTGTGTCTACGTCACGCTAGCGTTTATAGATTCACGCCAGTGTGATTGTTTTAGTTTTGATGAAGGTGAATCATGGCTGGGGAATGTGGAATGTCTAGAATTTTAGATTTTGCATATTAATTTTATGTGATCCTGTTGCTAATTAATAATTCTAGTATTTTTAAGCTCTGTTCAAACATAAGGAAGTGCTAAACGTATGTAATGACAGCAGCATTAGTTTGTCGAAAAAGTTGAATGGCGCGCCTTGCCTTTAAATTTCAACCCCCGAATTGCCGGCGTAAGGTATTTAATATTTATGCGTTTAATATCTGCGGATGGTCGGGGGCAGAAAATCGAGAAACCATGGTGTAACAATTTAATTCGCTGGTTCTCTTCACTGTTCTTGTTGGATTCTCGCGTCGTAGTCGATAAAAACCGAATGCTACCTTTAAACGACTTTCGATATTTTTACTTTACCACATAACAAGCGAGTGCTCGGCCAACCTTATCGTTCATATCGCCAGACTCCCCCACACATGCCCACCGGCCCACCTGCCGCGGCAGACGCCTGCCGCCCTCGTAAAGCCGTCAGCTGTGACTTGTGCATCTATTTACTATTATTACTATAGTTCTTGCAATCTACGAGTGCGCGTCGCCTTCATTTGTAGTTGGAAATGCGAATAGACATTGTCGTTAGTGTGCGTACCCGACGGAGCAGTCAGTAGCGAGCGAGCCATGTACGCGTGTATAGATATGGTCACTCACACAACTAAGGGCGACGCGCACTCGTAGATTGCAAGAACTATACACAACTAACTTAAGCCGGTTAAGTTTAATTCATTGTATCGTCTAAAGAAGACGCCTAGGTCTTCTTTACATAGTGAATGAAGTCGTTTAAATCCTTTGATTATAGGTAGTTGATAGGATAATTCAAGAGGAAGTATTTTTGCATTACTAGTGCAACCTGTGCCAAGTTTAGCTGCCAACGATGGTTACATCTACAAAAATTCCATACGTTTTGTGTCACCTCGATACACGCCTATTAGGTTTTGTCCCACTAGGCCTTTTTTTGTTCATCAAGAGCATGCGTTATAGCGCAGTCAACAGCGAACGTGAGGCATGCCCGTGACGCGCGTTGAAATCGTAGCGCTCGCTATGATACTTTACTTTCAACGCGGGTGCATTTTGACGCGTTCAATTATTGAATTTATGCCAAACGAAAGTTGAATAAACTTTGAAAATTGCATAATGTGGACATAGCTATTAGCAATATTGTCCACATTATGCGCTTTCGTTTTCAATTTCCGTCATCTTTTTCATTCAACTTTCGTTATAATTATAATAATTGAATACGTGAACGAACGCAACGTCAACATTGTCATTTTTGTTTTTTGGATACGGTCAGAGGGCATGCGTCGCGGGCATGCCTCACGTTCGCTGTTGACTGCACTATAACGCATGCCCTTGACGAACAGAAAAAAGCACAGTGTGGACAAAGCTAATGACTAGCAAAGCGTTGCGCCTCGTTAAATCTGTTATAGGTACCTCTGAACGTGGCAGCACCACGCCTAATCACAATTGGCTGTGACCAACCTGCGACACATTGGTCACACTTTTCCCCGCGTCTCGTGCGGCGCCGCCATAACCGCGGGATTAGCGCACGCGACCGCGCGCCCTTCCGCGTACATTTCCGCATATAAATGTGATATATTTTAGGAACTATGCCGCCGACGGTTGCGCAACATCCCGCTCTCCACTGTCAATCGTGCTGTCCATTCCATTGATGTGTGCCGGCTGAGGAAATTGAAGAAATCGGGGAAATTGAAATTAGCAAATGGACTAAAATGATCGAATGTAGGTAGTTTTTATGTAAAGGTAGGTGAATCTGAAATTGGTCAACAAAATTACGCCATTCTATGATTCAAATTCGATATCCCACGTTGAGTGTTACATCACTGTAATCCCACTTCTGATCGGTGCATCAGAAGTGGGATTATTATGTAAGGGATTAATTATATTATCGCCTCAATCCTGAATCGCGCTAACGAATGTTTTTAAGTTCGTAAATATGTACTTCAGTTAGCAACTACCCGGCCTGACAAAGAAAGCCACCTCGTTTGGTCGGATCTCCCTTTGGGGCTTCCACACATACTTGGTATGATAATAGTAAAACATAATGTATCCCCCGGTGCCAAGGAATGATGATGATAACCCTACGTCACAGCTTAGTAATACGACAAAGTAGGTCCCCCTGGCTCGTTTACAGCTCACAGAACAAGTTTCGCTTGTCGGTAATAGTTTTATCTCAAAATACACGCCTTTGACCGCATTTCTCAATGTCGCCGCGATTATTTGCCTATCTGCATACCTCGCGCATGTGTGACTACTGACTGCTAACCGTGTTTTGTATCGGCTATTTAATTACTCATTTAAACACCGCTTAAATGTCTGGTTCTGTAAATGCTGTTTCTATAAATGCATCTGAATCATCAATCATGATATAAACAAAAAAACTTTATCAAAATCGATATCCATTTTGAACCAAACTTTTAATTGCAAACATGTCAAGGGACAGAGAAGAGACAGACGGAGATTTAGGATTGACGATAACGGTTTTTCGTGACTGCAAAAGCGGCAATATGACCTTAAACTTCCTATTTCATTCTATGATTCCTTCAGATCATCAAACTAGGAACCATTGTTTATAGAGATTTACCAGCAGATCGAGCGAGTGACGCGCGAGAGTCAATCAGCCATGTTGTACGTCCTGGTTGCTAAATAGGCCAGGCATGTAGGACCTAATCGGGCCAGCAGGTTCATCGCCCTATAGCCAATACTGATACCTAAGTACGATACGTGCTAAATGATCTGCAAAATGTCAAGGAAAGGGTGTATTCCCTCTTCGTGATAATCAAATGGTATGAAGTTGTGTCTTACCAAGCTAGTGAGTAAATATGTATAAATAAATCCCATAAAAACTGAATTGGTTGGATCCTTTCAAACCGTGGACGCTCTTATATTTTGGCAACGCACTTGCGACTTCTCGGTGACCACGGGTGAAGGTAATAATAGGTTTCCATCAGTTGATACTTCTTTTTGTAACTTCGTCTCATATTAGTGAAAATAATAAATTATATATTTTGTGGTGATGGTTGTTGTTGTTATATTGTTGAAATGTAATGTACGAAATATTTTAACTAGACTCGTTTTAACTAGACTCGACTAGACTTTGAAAATATGTAGTTCATGAATTAAACATTAATTATTCAATGATAATTTCATTATGTAAGCCTGTTTAAAATTTAAAGTGTAATGATAAAAGGTGCATACTTTTAAACTTAAAAGTAAGAAAACATAAAACTTTTATTTTCATGTACCCATAAAATGGAAATGAAATTTTATGTATATTTTGGTAGTAAAAGTGTATTTAACATTGTAACGAAATATACACCGTATACATAGTGATGAGTGAAAAAGTATAGTAAAGAGAGCGTGTCAAAACCACTCGGTACATGTGGCATATGGGGCGGTACATTCTACGCACATTCGGATAATCTTTGAGCTCGCGTTGAGTAAATAATGTGACTGTATCCTGGATATGGGATATTCAGTAGATATTTCATGAAGGTGTATTAAATAAGCTGTTTTTTGGAGTTTACTCCTTAAGAATAGATTTTCATATATAAGGCGCCCGGTATGAGAAAAATCCGAGGGGTAAAACCTACTAACAAGTAACGAAAATGTGTCACGTTTTGGTGCGCACCTTTAGTGCGCAGCTATCTAATTTGGCTGTGAGTGTATTAAGACCATAAAGGTAATATACCTATCGGAATATAATATTATATAAAATAATATAATAATTATATTATTATATGCGTGCGTCGGAGCTGGCACACTTTTTTTATGCAAACAAGATGGATAATTCGTTCATATTATTAGAGTTTGTATGTTCCACGTGAAAAATATACCATCCTCATCACCTTGATGAGTGGCAGTCTTCCACGGTGCGTTTTTCGCGTAACTTTCTGCCGCGCACTGAAAAACTCTGGAACGAACTATACCAGCAGTATTTCCGGACCAATACGACCTGCAAACCTTCAAGAAGGGGAGCGTATTCCCTCTTAAAAGGCCTACCAACGCACCTGCTATCGCTGGACAGTTTCAGTTAATCCGTCTCTGCGTTTCTGTTTTTTTTTTATTTCAGCGTCTATGTATCCTTTCTTGATATTGCAAAACCTTACATTTTACAATCTACCTTGTATCTACCTTGTCCTTATATCCACACTCGGCAAGGCTTTATGCAAGTTGTTTACCCATAATCTAGATGTAACTGATAAGGTGATAACTGATAATGTATAATGTATATGTTTGCTGACACTTGCATGTAAGGTTAGTGAATATTACGACTGTATAGATTCCTTATTATACCGCTTATAGCTGCGATCCTATACCGAGGTGGCATAGAGTACAAAATATACTGTTTTTTTTTTTTTTTTTCTTATTTATTAGGCTTGTGTCGAAACCGACAATGCCAGCCTCATAAATTACATCCAAATTATACACTTCATTGTTAACAATTTGCAAACAGATACTAATTAGCTCTACACTTAATAAAATATACTGTTACGAACAAACAAAGTACAGCTCTTAAAACGAATTTTTTAGTTTGATGGCACAACTCCACATGCGTCGATTGCCTCCTGTTTTGCTTAGCAATATTTAAGTTTGGTGGGGCCTATGCCATGCAACTATTCATCTGCCCCCTTAGACAACTGGCAAAACGCTAACGCTAACGCTAGCGCTACAAAATGTATGGATTTGACATTAGTATTCGCTAGCGAAGCGATGGCTTATGTCAAATCGCATACATTTTGTAGCGCTAGCGTTAGCGTTTTGCCAGTTGTCTAAGGGGGCTGGTTCTTAAATAATCTGCGGTAGTATTTGCTGTATAGGTCTTAGACTTACGGCGAAAGTGGTGTTTAGTAAATCAGCATGGTCATCTGTTCCGCATTTTGGGTTCTCATAACATGTTACAATACATTAGCATACGGTTACGTAACGCACATGCGGGCCGCCTCGTGCACCGAGACGATACCGAACTAGATCATACTTTCGATACTAATGTTCTTCGCTTTTACTTTTATGCGTTTTCTATTTGATGAGAGTTTTGCATTAGTTGCATTTTAAATATGGTGGATGACAATGTTATGCGAACAAATTGCGGTGTTCCAACTACTAGTGCTATAACATTTTCCTCTTGGTCATTCTTGTGTTGGCAATAATGGATAAGACCCTGAAGTCTGAACACAAAGTTTGTCTAATTGGAAATATCGAAACTTCGCCATTTCGCTAGTCTAGCTAAGCTAAACCCAAAATAGGTTTAGCCCTAACTTTGGCTAAGCTTTCTGCGAGTAGACAGTAACGTTTGCGGCTAACAGACTAGCCTTTCTTGTCACTAATTTGGTGGCGAGTCCCTTAGATATAGATTGCTTATCGCCTCTGGAACACCTGAACGATCCTGGTTTACAGGAGTAGCAACAGAGTGGTGGAAATATGGGTGAGCTAATTGCTACTAAGGCGTGCCTTATTATATTTACTAAGGAAAGCTTTTTTAGCATAACAAACGTGGAAACCGAAACTTACTGTTTGTTTGGCCGTCGCGCAAAATTTTTGTAGAAGATGACGACTGGGCACGTGAATGTAACCAAAACCTTTTTTCTCCAGTGCTAGCTAGCTAGCGTTGTATTTTTTATGTGCAACTCACGTACCTACTTCATGACTCAAGATAACTAAGGGAAATCCTTAACCGCCTTCGATGACAGCATCGAAAACCTCAACCTCGCCCTAAACACCTCACGTAGTTTGGATGTGTACCTACTGTGTTCCCGCATGTAGAGACTAGAAATTCTACCTTCTATAATTTATAATAGGTACGTTCTTTTATCAGATTCAAATGCTGCTAGTTAAACCTTTTGTAATGGAGTGACATGTAACTTGAGAAACAAAAAGCAACGCTTTCGGGAAAACGCTTGACACGTGACAGTTGATAGATCCCCGGATTCTGGTATTATCTTTGAATTATCCCTAAACCCTGGGATCAGAAAAAAGCCACGATCATACTCTTGACACGTCAGTGATAAATAAAATTACTGGAGAAAGAGCCACGTTTCTTGGTTGCGTTGCGATACGTCGCGTCGTCGCAGCGACCGCTGCCGTTTTACAAACATAATAATATTTTCTCATATTCTCGACGGAATCTATGTAGACTCCGTCGCGTTATTGGACACGGAGTTTTGACGAAATTACAAAATATATAAGGGAAAATAACTTATGCTAGACACTGAACTAATAGATGACGCTTATGACAAAAATACCATAAAAATAAGAATTACTCTAATTATTATTTCTCACCACTGTTATAAGTTTCTCAAGCTATCTGTTGAATTGAAAAAATATATTAGAGACGCCTTCGGGAACAAAATTTTAAAATGGGATCAGTTTTCTTAAATAATATGACCGCGTCAACACGCGCTCGGCAATTTCTTAGCAAATAGGTTAAGGAAGGCGAAATTTTGCACGTAAGTTTTTAATTACATTAATAGATGACATGGATCTCATCTTTGAGTTTTGCAATACATACTAAAGTTAATTTGTACTTTATTCTACTGCAAAAATCATCACTATTTTCTGAAAAAATATAATTCTATTAACAATCTAAGAACTTAGAACTACTGCACCTAAAATGGACATGGTGTCTAATATTAGACCTTGTACTGATCTAAAAATCGATTGCTTTAGTTTTTAGCAGTAAAAAAAAGGAGAGCTGAGAAAACAAAAAAGAAGAGGCAAAAGAAGCATGAAGACTAAAGACGGAAAATAAATTTGCTAGGAAAAAAAAGTCGGGTTGCACTCCGGGGGTGCCGGCAGTGAAAACTTGATTATTATCGTTGTGCATTTTAACCCATTTTTTATGAAAATCGATTCTTAAAAATCGATTTTTTTAATTAATCGAAACCCTTACAATCGATTAAATTTTTAACCCATTTTTATGAAAATCGTTTTTTAAAAAATCATTTTTTTTTTAATTAATCGAAACCCTTACAATCAATTCGAGTTCGAATTCGAGTTCGACACAAAACACTACTCTCCAACCGTCTTACGGTTTTTCCAAGGTTTTTCGATCAGCACGAGAATCTGACGCGAGTTTCACAGTTTTTTCCCATCCCACAAAAGTGCTCAACGCCGCTAAAGAAGTTTTCACTTCAAAAATATGAAAAATAAAAATAAAATGAAAGATAGTTTCAGCATGGAAGAAGAATGAATAGATCTGGAGACAACGTGGATAATATTTCTGATGCATGTAGTTACTATGATGAAGTAAATGAAATCTTTTGAAAAATGGCAAATAAAGACCTAACAACAGGAAAAAAATGTAAAATGTAATGTAATGTTCTATGTCAACTATTGGTTCATATTGGTGTCTACTGTCTACTATTAGTGATGTTCGTTTTTTGTGATGTTATCTGTTAGTACTTATGACTAAGTTTACAAAAATACCAATAATATATTTTATTTTAATTGATTTGTCAGAGAATAATTAAAATAGTTTTATTTTGTAAGAGTTACTGAAGACATGGAAGAAGTTATCAATCCTTTATTTTCATAAATATATATTTTATAACATTCAAATGTTGCATGTTTCCTTAAAGTGTCTGCCATTAGGTCTTTTCCCTTATTTTGAGATAGAGTAAAACGGTAATTGATGCTTTGCACTGTCACCATCTTGTATTAAAATTTTAAAGCTGATGTGCGCCGCAACGCAGTTATGCAGCCTATAATGCCATCCGCTCCGACAATGCAACTTACCACAATTCGCAACATACCGTAGTGTCGCCTCGATTGAACCCAACTCCAAAATGTTTCATCCCAGTAGCATTTCGATCTGATAATATTGTCTAGAAACGAGAACACGACCTATCTAATGTTTTTAACTTATTGCTATCTGTGGCCGCCTGGCTGGAGCTTATCTGAGCAGGCTTCATCCCAACAAAAACGCCGGTTTGTGTCCATTCTAAGTCTTTGTACACTGTCCCACATACAGCCATTGTAGTCCCCAACAGTATAGTGCAGCATAAAGTTGAATGGAAAATAAAATGTAAAATGTTTTGAACTGTTAACGAAATGGGCTATACCTACCGATGTGAAAACTATGCTGTAAAATTTATATTGAAGAAATGCAAAGTTTAATTTTTCTACATTTTTTGTGGAAAATTTTCAGCCGGTATAATAATAAGTTACTTTTCAATGTTAATATGTGCGTTTACTTTTTCTTTACACTGTAATTCATGATTAAAATGTATGTTTTTTGTTTCAGGTAAGCGAAAATTTTCCAGCTTGATGGTTGAGTAACAAGATCATCATATTTTAGTCTGGTAACGTAAAACTAATTTAGCTAAAAGCTAAAACAAATCTATATCCAGTATCTCATTGTTTTACCAGTTTTGCGAAAGATTTCATTAACTTAGAAATCTATTAAATTCTAAGTTAAAGAAATCTTTCGCAAAAGGTATATTTACCTAACAGAAGTCGTACAATGTTTTGTTGAAGTCATTCTAGTAATGTCTAGACGTTTCTAGAAGTATTAACAGCTATAAAGCCAGTTACTCTCACTTTCTTTATGTGAGAATAATGTGCGGCTAAATATGGAGGAACGCGGGAGTGGAAAATCGACAAGTTTTATATCGAGTCGACGGCGGCACTTGTTTAATGCCTTTGCTGGAGCCTCCTGTTTTGTTACTTTCCAAGGGTGTGGAATGCGTAAGGGTCTGTTTAAACTGAGACGCGACGTGACGATACTTAAGAATTGTGTCTTAAGGGTCTGATACACCTACAGTGGCGTGGTCTGGCGAGACAGGAGGCCTACTATGAAATATTACGAAACTAGCAATGTCATTTCACGTTTGTTACAGTAGGACGTGGCGTTCTCGTGCGATTGTTTCAGTCTCAAAACGGTTTTGTTGTACGGCCCCAGGCGAAACAGTACCCTCGGCCGAGCACGAAGCTTGGCAAGAGCACTGTCACTACTTTTCTCGGTAGGTGTAATTGCGCCCTAACGTCGCCTAAAAGGCGATGAAAACGCCATGGTGCTCCCACCAAAAGATCAACCAATTTTGATCAAGTTATTCGAAGGACAGCGTAGCGAGTATTAGAACTAAGAATTACAATCTAATTCACCATCATAAACTAACTTACTGCTTGACATTTCATGAGCTAGTTTTCGTGAAGAATCTTCTTAAAGTCGCGCTACGTAGAGCTGCATATTACTGCAGCATCTTCAAACGTTGTCCATTGACGGTAATCAGGTGCCCGTTAAAATTCTTTACTGTTGATTGTTGGTAGTGTTACAGGTATTGCCCGGACGGCAAAACCAATCGCAAATACCAACCCGATCAACTTCCGCTACGATAACGCTAGTGCGTATTGCGATCACACGCTGTATCTGATAACACCTCATGCCGTTGAATGTAAAGAAAATAATATAAGGCTCGAGTTATATGCGTCCGCCCGAACGCGCGGTTTGGATTTCACGATTCCTTAAAAACAAAGTTATAGTGACGTATGTCATCCCTTCTTCAAGATAATCCATGGCGTTCAGAAATATTCCGTAAGAAAATCGTGAGCATTACTCTACCTACAGACTCTACATCGACTGTCCATCAAAAACTATCTATGCTTAATAAAAGGAACGTTTACTTCCCAACTATAGAAGTACTAAATTTGAATGATTTAAATACAAATATGTAGGTTAGGTACATACTATTGTTTTGAGTATTCAATATTCATGGTGATTAACCACCACTTTGGGAACTAACACGACCTTCGTATATAATATGAAAGTCGAGTATCTATTACATTCGCTTAAATATCTATACTTGTATTGCCTGGGATTACTGGCATAATACAAGTACTGCTATAGAGCAGTACTTGTATTATGCCAGTAATCCCAACCATATGATAATTCTTATTGTAAAGCGACATACCTATTTCGTAAGAGTTGTTACGCACACGACTTGCAGTTGGACAGTTACATCTAATGATCTGAACATATTTCACGGTCTCTGGTAATCTCGATTGATTAATGTGTGTATTTATGCCTCATTGTATGGCCGTCCATTCAATTTGGCCTGAGACGGGATAGGATGGTATTGTCAGAAGTTATCTGCGTACGCGCCGCGTCTAGCATTGTGTAGTGTTCTGTCATGTTATTGTAGAGCTCTACTACCTACTACTACCTAACATAAACGGCTCTGCGTAGAGATTTAGCCCGGGCGCGTACTAACGGCCAGGCCGCGGCGGCCAGGTCGCGGCGGCCAGGTCGCGGCGGCCATCGAGATGGCGGTTTCATACCTTAGTATGAAACCGCCATAGACCACGCGCACCTGGCCGCACCTCGGCCAGCGGCCACACCATACTTTCGATGGCCGTTGCCACCTAGTCGCCGCGGCCCGCTAGTGCGCGCCCGGGCTTAGGCTTAAAGAAGCTAAACACATCGCTGCAGTATTTGAGTGTGATTTCCGCAAACGGAACGAACCAGAAATCGCGCTAGCTCTAGCCTCTAAAACCCATTATGGAACTTATTGCTTATGAGTAATTAATAATTATGATAGAATAAATGAAATGAAAATAAATGAATAGGTAGATACCCCTCCTTTCTAAGTTTCAAAGAAGTCAATTAAAAGCTAATCCTGTCGTCCAACTAAGCCTTAATTGGTCACTGATCTTTTACGGCGAATTGGTGATATTATGTAGGACTTATCTTGTACCTCAATATAGTTTCGTGTAACTGTGATTGTTTATATCGGGCTTCCTTCCCCGTAGTCGTCAACTTCGCGTACGGCTTCGCCTAATTCAATTAAAGATTTTTCGTATTAGTAGTGCTTAGCACACTTGGCAGTTGGCAGCGATTTCATTGTATCAGTCCTGCTCGGGTAAATATGTGGGTTAGTATCTTAATGGCTGTTCACACCTTGACGCGTTTGGGAGATTTCTGTGTCACATGCACTTATAGTCTCTACATAGTATTAGTACACACTTGGTAGTTGGTTGTAATATCATATAGGTCGTAATGCAATGTATCTATGGGAATATGCCCAGCCCTCTGACGTCATTTCAGACGTGGTGAATACTATCTTGTCGGTCTCATAAACTTCAATAGCGCGATGCAGGATCTTTTAAAATTATTATACTACATAACGTTTTGGGCACTTCATATTTTAATGCTTCTTTTTTATAAAATAAACGGGCAAAGCAAACGGGTCACATGATGGGAAGCAACTACCGTCGCCCATGGACACTCGCAACATCAGAAGAGTTGCCGGCCTTTTAAGAGGGAATACCCTCTCTTCTTGAAGATTTGCAGGTCGTATAGGTCCGGAAATACTACTTGTGGCAGTTCGTTCCAGAGCTTCTAAATTCTGGAGATGGATTAAAACAAAAAAAAATATACATGAAGTCTGTATTGTTTGTATGTAAAGATTTTAATCATACTCTACCCATCTTTCTATGTTGAATTTTTCCTTAAGCACAAGGCCAGTGACAGGAAAAGCAAAGAAAACTTTTCCTCTAACATGTCCCCTAAAATTTGGTCAGTTTCCGCCTAATAAGGAACCGTCCTGTCCTGCATCACAATGGACGCGCAAGACGGGCGCGTGCGCCAAAATGCCCGTGTCACGGTCACGCATGGCTCCAGGAAGCTACAGCGTCATGGGTGACAGTCATGACGCGCTGTTAAGTTCACTCAAGGGTGAATAAGTTTACTTTTGATGTAGTTGTAAAGTTTGCATTAAGTCATCAGCGCTTCAGCCAAGTAAGGCGTATTCAGTAGGATTTGTATTCAACGTTAAAATTTTTGACCCCCCGTTATATTACTTAACGTGGTTTTAAAATCAGATGTTGATTCAACCAAAGGAAGCCATTTTGACTTTCTTATAGCAAAATCCAGAGAGTTTAAAGTTAGAAAATTGTGGATCCAGAGAGTTTAAAGTTAGAAAATTGTGGAACAAATTCTGGATCTTCGAATTGGTGATCGTAATTAATCAAAAGTATCTTTTTGGGCATAGACTAGTTTGTTATCAAATGCTAATTATATTCTACGTGTGTCACGTTTTCGCGGGTCTCAAGGCAAGCTGCTATTTCCGGTTTCTCTTCGTAGCAAATACCGTCCGGCTGCCTTAAAAGCTGACCCATTTGAGCCATACCAGCACTGTCCTTGACTGTAGGCTTCTAAAGCAAACATTTGACATTAGCAGGAAGTTGTTTCGACGAAATGATTGCGATTTTATTCAGTATTTAGCCTATTCGTGACATTTTTGGCTGTTTTATGATGTGCTTGATCTGGTATAAATGTGTGACATTTTTTTCATTTCCTGAAGAACTTGGTGCTTAGCAGTTAAACTAGTAAGTAACGCCTCCGTGGTCCATTGGTTTAGAGCGTGGCTCTTGACTCGGAGGTCGTGGGTTCGATTCCCGCGTTGGAAACATGTTATTTCCAAGTTTGGTTAGGACAATGCAGTCTGACAAGTCATAGATGATCCATGCGTCGGGTGGACATGTAAAAAATCGGTCCTGCGCCTGATCTCTCGCCCAGTCGTGTCGGTCTTCCGTCACACTGGGTTATGAGAGTAAAGGAATAGAGAGTGCTTTTGTGTATTGCGCACACACTTGGGCACCATAAAATTACTCCTGCGACCTGCGTAACTGGCTAGTTTCAATGAAACCGGCCACCGTCACCTAAACCGGTGTGGGAGTGATCTATATATATAAAAGAAAGTGGTGTTAGTTACACTACTTATAACTCAAGAACGGATAAACCGATTTGGCTGAAAATTGGTGGACAGGTAGCTTAGAACCAGGAAAAGGACATAGGATACATTTTGTCTCGGAAAAATGTACGGTTACTGCACAATATACATTTATGATTTTCGCGTAAAATATTCAATCGATTTTTATGAATTTTGGTATGGAGATACTTTGAGTCTCGGGAAAGGACATGGGATACTTTTGGTCCCGGAAAAATGTACGGTTACTGCACAATATACATTTATGATTTTCGCGTAAAATATTCAATCGATTTTTATGAATTTTGGTATGGAGATACTTTGAGTCTCGGGAAAGGACATGGGATACTTTTGGTCCCGGAAAATGTACGGTTCCCGCACAATAAACTTTTCTATTTCAGTCTATTTTTATGAAATTCGGTATGGGGATACTTTGAGTCTCGGGAAAGGACAAGGGATACTTTTAGTCCCGGAAAATGTACGGTTCCTGCACAATAAACTTTTATGATTTTCGCTTAAACTATTTATATCTATTTTGATGAAATTTGGCATGAAGATACTAATTTTAATCTATTGTTTTCTTAATTATACCAATTATTATTCGAATTAATTAATCATCGTTAAGACAGGACAACGTCTGTCGGGTCAGCTAGTTATTTATAAACAAAACGCCCTCTGTGTTAATTCTTTCAGCCTATGCTGCGCGCTAAGCGTGCATGTGAAAATAACAGGAAAATCAGCATAGGCATAACATTATCTTCGTTATTGTGGTATTATGAACTTTCTATTGGGGCCGATGGCGTTGATACAGCGATAACGCAGATAAGGCTCTTATGTAAGACGGGAAAGTGCTATGTTCACCTGTATCATATTATAGCGAATTAATATCTATTATCTATTTTACATCGCTGTGAATAGGCATAATTTCCCGTAATGAACATGCTAAGCCATGTTTCGTCGTTACTTGGTTGGTTTGAAGTTATAACAGTTCTGGGGTCCTATTCTTAATCTTCTAACTTCTCTTCTATCTCAGGCTGTCTTACTCCTTCGATTGCGGATTCTTGGAAATCTATTGTTATTCTATTGTGTCTCGCTCACCGGTGTGCTTATAAGGCTTGATGGGTTAAAGATGAAATAGCATTTTGTGCACGTGAGTGAGATTACGTGCAATCGAATCGACATCCGTGGAATGAATTAGACCTATGTTATAATATAGTATAGGTATTCAACACTTATAATTCTACTTTGCATGTTATACTACAAATTGCGTGTGATATAAATTATGAACAACACGATATTGTGTGTAAATTTGTCTTTCGTTTCAATAATGTACATTTAATTTACAATCTACACTTCTACAATAATATAAATTTGTTTTTGTCGTAAAAACATTGGTCCGATTATAATGATAAAAATATTTAGCACAGGTTATTAGAATATAGTTTGTGGAGGTGGAAATGGGTTACTTTTATCGTTTGCGCTATTATGTATGATTATCACAATAATTTACAAAATTTATCATACACGTATTGCCAACACCTCATGCGGCTGGCAAGGTTTCCAAGAAAATAATGAACCATTCTTCAAATGTGAAGGATTTCGCTAACAGCCAATCTCGTACGCTTCAACTGGGCTCTAACTTATGACAACAATAAATAATTCAAATGTCTTATAATTGTGGCCACTGGGGAACATAAATCGTGGCCTTACGGCCTTACCTTATGGCCGTTGGCCTTATATCGCTTGCCTATTAGCTCCAATATCGTAAAAATATAAACATGTGTCGTATGGGTAGGGGTGCCAACTTGCTTGCAAAAATATTTTTTTGTTTTGTATGCCTGTTGAGCAAAGGTTATATGTATTATCTGTGAATTAAATAGCTTAAAAGATGAGCTACATGCTGCTCTTGTTATTCTGCTTTGCAAGGATATCTCTGAGTTGTCCCTTAGTAGCGTTCCAACTTCTAATACTATCTTATGTCGTCGCGTCAGTGAAAAAATTGTCGAGGATAGTAATTATCTTATGTTGTCTTCATTAAAGCTTATTAATTCAACTCTGAACGATCTGCGGTAGTAAGTAGTAACGTACAGTGGTAGAATCAGTTCACAATCACATCAAAAGGAACAAAACGTTGCGCCGCTTGGCGATGCGTAAATGTTCGATTTTCAAATCAATGACGCTGCTCTACATTTTGATGTTTTACTGCTCATATGCGTCGCCGTGTCGCGTCTCGTCTGGTTCCAGCGCTTGATCGTTAGGGAAGATTATCGCAAGTTGACAACCCTGCAGCGGCGAAGTCACGACGAACCTTCTGCTACTAAAAGCCAGCTTAGATAGCCTATTCGCTGAGTAACTGATAGCCATAAAAGTAGCGTTTTTATGAAATAAGACCGGCTAATAAGTTACGAGTTTTTTGCATTATGGTAAGTGCTTACCCCCGCCTGCCTCAGTCCCTAGGTAATGGTACACTTTTAGTAAATCACCTAAAATTCTATATTCCGCCGATTATTATAATTTGAGAGGCTATGGTATCTTACTATAGTTTCTTGTCCTGTTGAACATTTTAATTGAGGTCAACTTTGGTAAGGAAGCCTTCTTTACAGGAAGACGTTGAGTAAAGGTAATATAACTTTCAGATCAGTGATCAGTTGATCACTGATCAGACACGTTGTTATTGGTAGATTGTCAGTCGGTGACACGTTTTTGGTAGATATTGTAAACTTGAGATTGCCGTCTCGAGTTTTCTCCAGCGATCTTTAAGTAATGCGCGACTAATATAATAATAATAGCTCCCACACCGGTTTCGGTGACGGTGGCCGGTTTCATTGAAACCAGGCCAGCTACGCAGGAGTAATTTTATAGTGCCCAAGTGTGTCCGCAGTACACAAGAGCACTCTCTATTCCTTTCCTCTCATAACCCAGTGGGACGGACGACCGAACACGACTGGCGAGAGATCAGGCGCAGGACCGACTTTTTACATGTCCATCCGACGCATGGATCATCTTACTTGTCAGACAATCAGGTGATCAGCCTGCATTGTCCTAACCAAACTTGGATATAACATGTTTCCAACGCGGGAATCGAACCCACGACCTCCGAGTCAAGAGCCGCGCTCTATACTACTAGACCACGGAAGCGTTACTAATACTAGCTATCTGAGAATAAAATGTGAATCTTAAATTCCAGTACAAAATATTATTGTTATGACACTCCAGAGCTGTTTGTGAGGTGCTGTAAGTGGGACGAACAGAAAGTTAGCGCATTCCGCACAGTATTATCTCACTGTGGAGTCCGACTGGCGCCCGGCCAAACCCGAAACTGGGACTCGAACATGATGTGATTTGTTTAAAGCACCTGATGGTATACAGTAAACTATACTAATATTATAAAGCTAAAGAGTTTTGTTTGTTTAAACGCGCTGATCTTTTGTGTTTGATAGTCAATTTATTGGGGTAGGATTCAGGCGACATAACATCACGCTATGCACAATAGGAGCGAAGAATCGGTAGGAAAATGTGAAAAAATCTGGGAAAATTATTCATCTTTGTTATCAATTATCATATTGTGTTGACGCAGACGAAGTCGCGGACAGCAGCAAGTTAGCAATGTTAGCATAGCCAGGGTAGAAATAAATATAGAGTATATTGAAGGTAAAACATTCAGACAAAATTTATTCCAAGATCGGGACGATTGGTGCACGTTGGGCAAGGCTTATTTATTTATTTATTCAGGTATAATTACAGACAACAGAATAGTGGTACATTTACATAAAATAAAATTAAAAAATTACTTATCGCATTCAAACTGAAGTCCTATTACAATTATACACATCATTACATTATTACTGCAATATTAATTTACAAACAATATTATGATCAGCATTTGACGACGATAGCCTGACTGCCTGATGATGATGATAACAGATTTCCTTTGTATTTCTGTAATTTTGTGTATTCTCGTAGAAAGAGGCTTTGATCACCATAGGTCATGACCTATGGTATATGACCTATACACCCATGGGTGTTATTTGTTAGTTGTTACAAGTGTCACTGGGTACATTCTACATCTACATAGAAGTGGGGCTGTTCTATGGTTTTCTTAGGTTTTGTTATTTTTCGCGTTTTATCACTCTTATGTTTTATTTATTAGTTACCGCGATAGAACAATCGATATTCGGCCTTGTGTCGAGGCAAATTCCCTATAATTGCGCCTCCACTGCAACCTGCAAGGTTACCGTAATCAACTATATTTATCAATGGTTATTTATAGCTATTATCAAAAAAATATTATTAATAATTGTGGTAAATAGTCGGCATTCAAAGTTTATACGTCTTTGACATAAAATCAATAGCATGAGGATACATTTAAAACTAGATGCTAGCAAAACCGTTACCCGAAATTAGTTTATAGTGCGAGAACAGTACAATTTTTCCGGGATAAAAACTGTCCCGTGTACTTTTCTTGACGCATAGTATCTCCGTACAAAAAAAAGCGGTTTAAGCGTTAAGAGATAACAAACAAACAGAGAGACAGACACACAATTACGTATATTGTCAGTATAGATTTTTTTATCTTTGGGTGCTAAACCTTTTTACCCGACTGCCGGCCGGGAGGGTTATGTTTTTAGCGCGTATCTTGTATGTTTGTTCATTTTGTGAATGTACGGTTCCCACGTGGGATCGCTATTCGCTTATAGAATGGCTGGCGTCTTCTGCCTAGTGACATAAAAATATAACGAGACAAGTTTATTGAGAGCAGGTGGGAGGCGGGGTCATTGACACCGCCGCGGTCCGCATAAAAAACGTAAACAAACAGAATATAGACGGCCTTGTCGCTTACGTGGTGCTGTCCGTACCACTAACATAGAACATAATATACAAGGTGTAACTAAACTAAGATGTGATAATACTTTAGGCCTTAGGGTGTGTAATGTGCATGTGTCCCGTATATAGAGTTCACTGTAAAAGTGGCAGCGCTGAAAGAGTAACTTTTTTTGGAAAAATCATGACCCGGGGGCGCTTGTCCATACAAATCACAAAAAATATTAGCTCTTTCGGCGCTGCTACTTTCACAGTGAACTCTATATAAACGTATATTACAATACTAGGGTAATTCAGTTTTGAGATGTCTCCATAGAGAAAAAAATTACGTGCTAAGACTCGGAAAGACTAGTATATTCGTAATGATACTCTATATTTCTGTTTTTCCGCAACTTACATGGTTTACTCTAAAATCGGCCAAGTGCGAGTCGGACTCGCGCACGTAGGCTTCCGTACCATTATATAAAGCAAAATTATGCCAAAAATTGTGTTTTTTGTATGGGAGCCCTCCTTAATTTTTTATTTTATTTTAATATTATTATTAAATATTAAAGTACACATATTATTAAGGATTTTGTGAAAAATTTAAGTACCTACCTGTTGCCATTACTGATAAAGAGCAAAAAAGGCCAAAAAAATCACGTTTGTTGTATGGGAGACCCCCTTAAATATTAATTTAATTTTGTTTTTAGTATTTGTTGTTATAGCGGCAACAGATATACACATTCTGTGAAAATTTCAACTCTCTAGCTATTACCGTTCTCGAGTTACAGCCTGGTGACAGACAGACGGACAGACGGACAGACATCGAAGTCTTAGTAATATGGTCCCGTTTTTACCCTTTGGGTACGGAACCCTAATAAAGATCCTAAAAACTAAGAATAACATAATTTAAAAAAATGCAATTTATCCATTTGCATATTATGAATTTCAGTATTATCGTTAGCGTTTGTATAACGGGTATATTTTAACTGGCTTTACTTAGTTCCTACCAAGTACTGTATAAAATGTCATATACCTACCTACCTCCTAAAAAAACTAGGCCTTTGCATCCATTGTGGATGATTTATACAGCATTTTCAGAGCGAAGTAACCACTCTTCAAATACTGTAGTGCCTGGGACAAGATTTTAAATGCCTGTATGGTTGCCTAAGCGCAAAAGGCATTCTCGCAACATAGTCGGCCTAGTCCAGAGGAAAGAACTAGTCAATACGTCAGGGACCAACCCATGTGCGGGTTTCCTCACGATGTTTTCCTTCACCGTACGAGCGTCCGTATTATGTACTAGAGATCAGAATATGTCTCATTGGTACACGCCTCCACCCGGGATCGAACCTGCATCCTCTGCGAGTGCGAACCAAAGGTCTACCCAATAGGCCACGGACGCTCTACCTACTTCCAGAGTAGAATAAAAGGCCTACCCTCTCGCTGTCAAAGTATTCCGTAGCAAAATGTACTGTTCCTGCAGGATTTCCTCAAAATCTAATATCACCGTTGCGAATGACTCTCGTAGGAAACGATAACAGTAAAATAACGGACTTCAATTTCCTTTTGCAATTCGTTTAAATATAAATCACTCAATTCATTACAATAATTGCACGTTCTTATTAGGATATGCATTTTATGTTAAAATTATTGATACTTGTTTTTTGTGATATGTAAGTAGACATAAGAGCGCAAAGAATTCTTTGCGCAATGTCTTTAGATCCCACGTGCGAAAATACCAAGGACTATTAAGGGCGTTCCGTCCGGAGATTCCGTAATTGACCGTATTTAAAACCTTATAATATCATAATCTGAAAGCTACAAAGTTATAATAAAAATACAGCAATAATCTTCAGTATATCAACATTTCTTTTGTCGTTTTAAATTTTCTATTTTTGTTTCTTATACTCATGATATCAGCTTTCAAAGTAATACCAATTTGTTAAAATTCAAGCATACATTCAGCATCTCCTTAGGATTTACAAATTACTTTTATTTGAAACTCACGCCAATAGATCGGCAATATCATAAACTACATATTTGTCGTTTTAAATTTTTTTTAGGACTATTTTGAACTAAGATAAGTAAAAATAATAGGGTTTTGGCGCGATCTCGGCAACGCGGCAAATGTATGGCCAAGGTCGTTTGCTCGGGGGACGGCCTTAATATGGGCTTCATTGCAGAATATTTGCACTGTTTCACGCGATTCGCGCCTGAAATATAATTATGCCGTGTAGAGCGAGCTACATTTCTTGTCAAATCACATACTAATAGCTATCCGCAGACCTTCACAGTTTTGTAAGCAATAAATATTTCTTTGTCTTTGTCTTTTGCAGTCATATTATCTCACATAGGTACTACAGCATAACAACTCTGCTCTACATTTCATTCCATCATCCATTTGATCGAAGTCCATGATAGTCATTTTGTTGCTCGTCTGATCGATGAAGTTTAAATGTACTCCGAAAAGCCGGATTTAAGTTGTCGACCGTGTAGTAATTTATAGTAAGGGAGCCAGCGTAGGAGTGCGAGGCGCCAGCGACGCCAACGCCGGCGAACTTGCGTCATAGGCTCCGACGCTACAACCCGCGGGTACAGTCGACATAAAAATAAATATATACACAGCCGAACCTTCTAGTTTTTTTGGAAGGCGGCCTTGTTAGGGTCTTGTTTTTAAAGTCAACTGTTAACAATTGACTTATAACATGCAGCCTTTCTTCTTCGGCCTATGATGAAGGATTACAAGATAATATGAACGTGTAGGGTCTTTCAAATATATAATTCCGATTCCACGCAAAGTTCCATAGCAGGGTGTATCCACACCAAAAGAAATTGAATGCTGCCAATGGCGTTTTGTAGCAATATGGTTTAAAGTCAAAGTAACAAGGCTAAAATGTTTTTCGTTGATTGAAATTTGTACTGACGATATACTGCAAACTACGCGAATGGTATACAAAGGAATCGCCCACATTGATATAGTGCACTCGAGATTGAAGAGAATTCACGTACGTGGGTGTGGTAAGGTCTGCCGGCATTGTTTTGGGCTGCTAAAATAAGACGGCGAGTGACCGATATCAAGGATTACCTAAACAAAGCGTCTTGCCTGTTGCCTGTCAAGAGAATGCGTATGGAGGAGTGAGCATGAGCAATGAGCAAACATTTCTGAGGGCTGAGTGTCAGTTTTCGTCACTGCTCACCGTGAGGACGTTCGTTCGTTCCATACCTCTATACTAACGATCAATTATCAATGCGAAAGTGTATGTATCTGTCTGTCTGTCTTTTACCTCTTCACGCCTTAATCGCTGAACCGAATAATAGCTGAGATTTTGTATTATAGAAGATACTTTGCGTCCCGGCGGTCCCGGGAATGTTTATTTCATTGGATATAAGAAATTAAGAATCAATTATATCCTTCTCAAAGAAAATAATTATGATTTAATTAATTTTTTTTTCTTAAAAACAAATAACTGTAGTATTGCATGCATTGTGATTTTCATAATAAACAAAATAGTAACATTTACAGGTCGTAAAGCTCTCAAATATTATAGTTAGCTTGCCAATAACATGGCCTTTTTGAAAGAAAACACAATATAAACATAGCGACAAACATAGATTTATGTCGCTCGTTATCGACAATTTAAGATAATTTATTCATTACGAGACAAATAAAAAGACGTAAAAGATCTGGAATAAATAAATAATAATTTGCCAGAATTTATGGCGCTGATCTGTTGCTGAAAATTAGTTCATAATGTTGACTGGTTTATGTTATGTTTGCCATATTTTTTATTGCTTAAAGAGATTGATCTATAAAAGAAAATTGTTTCTATTCTCGATAAGTTTGCTAAGAATCTTTATACATAGGCTGCACTAAAAGTATCGGGAATGGAATATTTCCACTGTTCCTGTCATATTAAAATCTTTTTAATTGAAAACTCCTTGGTTTTAAAAATCTAATACCATTTATTTATTCAAAAAATGATTCTCGGTCTTGTCACAAGGTCTTGTCAAACTTGTGTAGTCGTTGAGAAAATGGAATTGACTCGAGAAAATTCTAGAGCGATGATTTATAATGACTTTCGAAGTGGTTTAACACAAAAACAGTGTGTTGATCGGATGATTTCTGCATTTGGTGATGAAGCCCCATCCAAAACCACAATTTATCGCTGGTTTGCTGAATTTCAACGTGGACGTGTCAAGCTCAGTGATGATCCCCGTCAAGGTCGTCCAAAAACTGCAGTCACCCAAGAAAACGTTGATGCTGTGCGTAAGCTGGTTGAGGAAGATCGACATGTGACATTGGTATTGTTTAGACATTGGTATGATACAAATAATAATAATATTGCATGAACAATTAGGTTTCAAAAAGTTGTTTTCCCGATGGATACCGCATTTGCTCTGTGAAGAGCAAAAAGCGGCTCGCGTTACTTGGTGCGTCAGAACTCTCGAAAGATTCCACTCAGGATCGTCAAATGCTGTACACAACATCATATCAGGTGACAAATCCTGGATATACGTGTACGAACCCAAAACTAAAAATCAGTCACGAGTTTGGGTGTTCGAAAATGAGTTAAAACCAAAAAAAATTGTTCGTTCACGGAGTGTTGCAAAAAAAATGGTGGCCACGTTTGTCTCCAAAACACGTTTGTCTACAAAATATGGCCGATATTGCGACTATTCCTCTTGAGGGATAAAGAACAGTTAATGCAGAATATGGTATGCTAGCATTTGTTTGCCACAGGTCGTTTCTGAACTCCGTAAAGAGAACTGCAACCGCCGCATCATCCTCCATCACGACAATGCCAGTTCTCACACCGCGCACAGAACAAAAGAGTTTTTAGAGCAAGAAAACATAGAATTATTAGACCATCCGCCGTACAGCCCCGACGTAAAACCTTATGATTTTTATACTTTCCCTAAAATAAAGAATAAATTGCGTGGTCAGAGATTTTCATCACCTGAAGAAGCTATGGACGCCTGCAAAACGGTCATTTTGGAGACCCTAACTTCCGAATGGAATGGTTGCTTCAATAATTGGTTCCATCGTATGGAAAAATGTGTCAAATTTCGCGGAGAATACTTCGAAAAGTAATAAACACATTTTTAAATAGTAATGTTGTGGCACTTCCTTGATTCCCGAAATTTTCAGTGCCGCCCTCGTATGTAAGTATAAATTGTCATGTAAGAAGGTAATTTCTTAAACGATGTTTATGTAATTTCTTAAATGGTGGTTTCTTCTCCTCGAATTTTTTTACGGACTACGTTTGTACATTTTTATTTTAGCACCCTGATCCCTGACCCTAACATTTTATTTTTATTTTATAATGAACTAGCGACCCGCCCCGGCGTCGCACTGGTATAAAATATAATATAGCTACTGAAAAAATGAATAAAATCGATAGCCTATAATCCTTCATCCTTTGATCTACTTCTTATCTGTGCCAAATAACACAAAAATTGCTCCAGTAGTTCGCGAGATAAGCCCTTTCAAATAATTTCCCCCGTTTTTTCCATATTCTCCTATTAGTCTTAGCGTGATAAAATATAGCCTACAGCCTTCCTCAATAAATGGGCTATCTAACTGAAAGAATTTTTCAAATCGGACCAGTAGTTCCTGAGATTAGCGCGTTTAAGTTAGCCCTTTCAAATAATTTTCCCCGTTTCTTTCACATTTTCCTCTATTTTTTCGCTCTTATTAGTCTTAGCGTGATAAAATATAGCCTATAGCCTTCCTCGATAAATGGGCTATCTAATACTGAAAGAATCATCAAAATCCGTTGCGTAGTTTTAAAGAGTAAAGGGAACAAAGGGACATGAGGAAAAAAAGCGACTTTGTTTTATAAGAAGTATGGAATAGAAGATTCAGTTTAAGTTATAATTTTTATTTGACTTTAAAAATATGTTCGGCGTCTACTCTCCTTTGACTGTACAAGTCAGTATAGTTCATAATATTTAAAGCGACATAAAACAATGTATATAGATGGGTTCGCAGGATATGAGACAATTTGTTATCGGCGTGCCGCGTGCCGCGATGCAAAACAATTGGGCTCCAACACGGGGTCAACGTCCAACATATACTATGTTACATACTAAATATACATCATACATACTATGTTACATACTAAACACACAGTAGACAGAATGAACCAGTAGGCCGACTCAGAAGACGTTTTCTCGAAATTACGTTTGACCTAGTATCAAGTATGTGATATGAGTTATGACTGATATATTATATCTGATATCAGCCGGCGCGTCATGGGCCATGACTCTGCGTTACTCTTTGCTCAGCCTTTCATAGCATGCTTACAGTACCCGTAACCCATGCCGATTCGTCAGTTTCTTTGAAGTCCCGTAACCCATGCCGATTCGTCAGTTTCTTTGTTCCGTCCATTGTGCTAATATACAATAATATATACATACTTGCTATGTGCTCTTAGCTCTATAATATGACTAATACTACCTAATTATAATCTCAATGGCATACTGTCGAATTTTATGAGCCGTATATAGAATATAGTATATCATACTGACATATTAGTATGACGCACATTAGGTTATTGACGTTCAGCTAATAGATACTGATCTATTTATGGTTGAAGACTAAGGTTATGTCAAATTATATCTGGATTCGAGTTAGAATACAGCCAAGAACCTTGTAACTTCTATGCACTTCTGGATTCGAGTTAGAATACAGCCAAGAACCTTGTAGGTTCTATGGACTAAGCTTGGGACTATTTGGTCCAGAATCTCTCGGGTCAGAGAAAATTAAATAGTGAAGAGGTATTGGCAGTTAGATAGGCAGAGAGAAAGAAACACGTTCGCATACATAATTTAGGCACATTTAAGTTTGGATTGCCGTTGTAAGTTGTAACGTATAATTATTATTATTTTTTTACCCTAGAGGCGGCCCGCAGCGCCAGCATAGATAGTAATAAACAAAAAGTTTTGTAAGACCTTTGACAACTATTCAATATTCTGATAATAGCGATCTCTGCTCTGGACCTTTGCGTAATATTCCCTATTGGGGGAACCATTTTGCATTACAGTGAATCTCCACGGAAGTGGAGAGGCTGTCGAAAAGCGATACTTGACACCACATCAAGGGTTGTAACAAGCTTCTCGACTCTTGATTTTGATCCTGTATTTTATCTGTTTGCACGTGTTATCACTCATCCACGTGTTTAATTCTGTTATCCCTGTTTGCAAATTTTTATGAGTAAAGAACTAGGTGAGCTAGGGTCCCGATTCTTTAAAGTCGAATGTCGATTAGATGGCTGTTTTGCTTGCGCTTGAAGCATGTCTGCGTCCGGTGGAGACGCAGATCGTGAGTGAAATTCGTCGTCATAATATGACTGCGCTAGCTCATTGAAGATGATAAGTCTGTTAAGAATTAAGATATATTTCTGTTCGACTCTGATTCGGAAATTTTACCGTTCGGTCATTGGTCAATGCCTAGCGAGGTGAGCGTTTATTAGATGTCGCGCGGTGAAGTTTCCAAATATGTCGAATTGCGCGACTTGAATGAGAGCCTAGTTTATTCACTTTGGCTGTTTTTTGTGAGATTTCTCTATTTTGTCGGAAAAATCCTGTCAGAGGCCTCGTCTACTAAAAGCAATCCCACCAAAAACGTGAAACGTAAAAGGTCGAGCCAAGCAAAATATTGCAGGATATTCAATACTTCTGTCGTAAAAAGTTTTCAGATCACATTCAAGCCAAGCCTTCAACTTATTTTGTAATTTAAATCAACATTCAGTAAAAGTATCAATAGATTTCTTATTTTATAATTATTAAAGTGGCTTGGCAATGAGCACAAGAGAAACAAAATAATATAATATTATGTAAAACTGCATATTTGGAGTTCATACTTAGACGGCAAGCGTAAAGTGTTTTAGTATGTAACGACGCATGTGGCCGATGGTACCCAATAATATCCAATTATCCGCTGATTATTTCTGTAGTGCTCATTGCCAAGCCACTTTAATAATTATAAAATAAGAAATCTATTGATACTTTTACTGAATGTTGATTTAAATGACAAAATAAGTTGAAGGCTTGGCTTGAATGTGATCTGAAAACTTTTTACGACAGAAGTATTGAATATCCTGCAACATTTTGCTTGGCTCGACCTTTTACGTTTCACGTTTTTGGTGGGATTTCATTTCTTTTTTGAAGGTTTTTTTTCAGGTCTTTTTAGGTCACGTTATAACTTTTCTGTACTTAGCTTAGGACCCATTCTTCATCTCCTTCATATTTTTTTTTGAGTCAGTTGTATAAGTGGACAACGTAACGTAAATACTTCTGAGTTCTGAGTCGATTATTATATTCATATATTATACATATTATAATTATATTATACTAGCTGTCCTGGTGAACTTCGTGTCACTTTAAAACCTTCCCTGGACTTCTACGAATATTTTAAGACCGAAATCAGCCCAATCCGTTCAGCCGTTTTCGAGTTTTAGCGCGACTAACACAATTGGAAATCCATTTTTATAGATATAGATATAAAACTCAAAGGTGACTGACACCTTTGAGTTTTATATGACTGACGTTCTTAGCGGATGCTAGCGGATTTCTTAGCGGATCTGGTGATCTATCAACGCACAGCCTAAACCACTGGACGGATCGAGCTGAAATTTTGCATGCAGGTAGATGTTATGACGTAGGCATCCGCTAAGAAAGGATTTTGATCAATTCTACCTCCAAGGGTTTAAAAAAGGGGATCAAAGTTTGTACATAATAATACTTCTTAACGCGAGCGAAGCCGCGGGCAAAAGCTCGTTATATAATATAATTCATTCTTAAGCTTCAATACTTAAAGGTAGTCATTTTAGCATTACCGTTGAATACATAGCAACACTGATATAAGCGTCTCGACGTTCCGCGCAGGAAAGTAGCACACCTTATTTCATGTGATAACTAATAACAAACTCCCTTATTATATCGAGCGAGTAAGGACTAAGGAGTGTATATCGCAGTACTGATTACACATAAAATATTTTAAAATTTAATTATTGTTTCACTGTCAACGTTGTTAATACTATTTTTTATTTAATTAATACCATTTCATTAAGTACATAACTAACTTAAAGCCTTTTGTACGTACCTAAAGCAAATATGCAGTCGAAACTCATACTGTTCTTGCAAAGTTACAAACATAAAAATATTTTATTGTAATAAAATATTTATTATTATATTATTTTTCAGTTTTTGGGTTTCCATGCCCAAAGGATGAAAACGGGACTCTATTATTAATAAGTCTGCGCTGTCTGTCCGTCGACCATCCGTATGTCACCAGGCTGGATCTCGAGAACCGCAATAGTTGCAATTTTCACAAATTATGTATTTCTGGTGTCGTTATAAAAGCTTAAAGTCCAATTAAAATAAAATAAATTATTAATGGGGGGCCTCATTCAACAAACACGATTTTTTCCCCCTTTTTTGCTCTATATCCATAATGGTAACAGTAAGGCTTTTGAAAGAAAATACTGAATTGTTTTTTAACTTTAATAATTAATATTAAAAATTAAATAAACTTATTATTTAAGGGGGGCTCCCATACAAATTTACGGTACAGAACCCCATGTACGCCAGTCCGACTCGCACTTGGCCGGTTTCATAATTTTTCCTTTCATTGTGAATAAAGATCTATCCGTGTACCAAATTACAAGGTTCTAAGTCTGCTAGAAGTACCTTAGAATTTTGATGATCTATATGTCAGTGAGTGACAAAATATAGTAACTTTGACCATCCGTAACTATTGAACTATTTATCGAAATTTCATGTAATTTGGAGGTTAAGCTAGTTTTATTACTTGCTCCTAGTGACCGAAATTCTAAATCCCTAGCTTTGTTAACATCGAAGATAAAGGGGGTGTGAAATAGCCGCGAACCGCCTCGAGAAAAGTATGGTACGGCCGTGCCTTTGCTAAAAAGCTTGGCTGGGGCACTGCCGTGCCCCCAGATTACATTTTGTGTACAAAGTCTGACCGAAATTCTAAATACCTAACTTTGTTAACATCGAAGATAAAGGGGGTGTGAAATAGCCGCGAACCGCCTCGAGAAAAGTATGGTACGGCCGTGCCTTTGCTAAAAAGCTTGGCTGGGGCACTGCCGTGCCCCCAGATTACATTTTGTGTACAAAGTCGTTGTGTCGCGTCACGGAAGTTATACATAGGAGGAAGCATCAAATCGTTTCCCCTCAGTTTTTGCGCCGACGCGCGATGGTATACAATTATTGTAATTGCTCGTATATACTGTGTATACGCTCATCACTTTTACTTCTGGTTACCTTTTTGGTATGTAACTGTTTGTGTAACGTGCTGACAGTTCAGAGAAGTAAAGCATGTAATTATTGTTGTGAGAATTTAGAATATTGTGACAGTCAGGAAATAAATAATGACATAAAACTCTGTCTTAGTTAATAATAATTGATTCCTCCTTATATAGAAGTAAAGGTCTAAAGGCCCCTCTTCAAGTTGGACAATGGATCCACCATTGTCCAACTTGAAGAGGGGCCTTCAAACCACGATTGCGAAGCAGCTTAAAGTAATCAAAAACAACGTCGATCTTAGGCAATTATAGACGAAAATGCATGCTCTTATTCCAAGATGGGCCATAGTAGACACTAGACAGACCATAGTACATAGTACATACCTATGACAATAACATTGCTTTCAATGTAACACTCACTTGTACAAGAGGCGGTATATTCTATGATATACAATATACACTATTCAGCCCACAATCTGAGAAATATACTTGTTATAAGTACCTGAACTAGGAAATAGCGTCAATGTCATACATTGTCACGTAATAGTCAAGTGGGTGCCAACTTGCGCAACCATCAAAGCCTCACGGCTCACCATAAACAGGCCAGCCTGAAACTGGATACTGGTCCTACGAATGTAACAATTGCCCTACACTAAAGTAGAATGGTCACTGGATAAGATGTCGCAGGCACCATGTCGCTACAAAGTGTAAAAGTAGTGCGTGATACTAAAATAATACTTGATATAAGTCTTAAATACGTTGGTATTTAGTAGAATATAAGATTACTATTTCAAAAGTATCGCTCCCGCGTAAAACTTTCAATTTATGAGATCGTAGAGAAGCAAGAACGAAGACCTTACTGTTACACTATGTTATTAGTTAGTTTTAAAAATTATCCCTAGAAGTACCTACCTGAGTAGAGAACATAATCTTTAGCTTAATCAAGTTGTGTATTTCGTTGTATCAGTTTCAGAAACTTTGCGCTATTTAGGAGTGCACGCTGTTTTGTTGGTATTTGTTCGCTTGTAAATTATTGCAAATAAAGGCAGAGATAGCTATGGAAATTTGAGATTTTGAGATGCAGCGTACATTAAATATGGCTGCTGTCAAATTATAGCGATCTCTGTCGCGTTGCAATATTCCCAATGTAAAAGGTCCCTTACACCGTGGGCGGGTGCGAAGTTGCATAACGTCGCAACAGCCTCCCGTCCCAAATACTTACGCCCACCACAGTATCAAAATTATATCACCTCCGATAGAACCCTTATGCCAACCACATAAGGTGTATCCCAAATGTAATAAAACTGTGAACGTACTATAAAGACATCACAAAACTGATCCATTTGCTTCGAGCCCTGTGATTAATATGGCCATTATCCATCTTATCTATTACACTTATCTATTCTGTAGCTTAGTAATAATACGTTTTTATTGATTGATGTTTGCTTAAAGTGGATGGGGTAATTAAAAGTGCAGTGTACTTAGAAGGATTCGTTTCGACTGCTTTGGATTGTGCCTTTTTAGGTAACTGAGAGAGAGAGATTATTCTCTCTCTCTCTCTCAGTTATCTATCTATCAGATCTATCAGAGTTCTTACTAATGTTTTGCAAATATAATGATTAAATGACGTATGTTACCTACTTTGGGTAGGTATCCCGGACTTTTATACAATATATGACAAAAGTAAGTGATAATACTTTAGGATGTGTACTATGTGTATCTTATATACATATAGAATTAACTGTGAAAGTAGCATCGTTGAAAGAGTGAGTGTTATTTGTATGGGCAAGCGCCACCGGGCCGCGTCTTGAATTTTTCCAAACAAAGGTGAAAACATTTTTTGCTCTTTCAGCGCTGCTACTTTCACAGTTAACTGTATATAAGAGACACATACACACCCTAAATTATTATCACTTGGTTTTGTTACACCCTGTATAGTGTATATGTCGCAGGGAAAAGAGGATATCAGGGATTTCACGATATCCCTAGGGATATCACGAACTCCCGGAAGATGCCGAATATTCTTGTTTGTTACGTCTTCTTACTAAAAATATCTAGTGATATGTCATTTCACTAAACTAAATCTAGTGAAATGTCAGAAACACGGATACCGCCGAATAAAAATCGAGCCACTCATTTCTCTCGCTTGCTCTAGTATACACACGGGCACTTTGATAGGATCATCTAAAATCTGAATCTGACAAGTAAGATGTTAGATGATCCATGCGTCGGATGGGCATGTAAAAAGTCGGTCCTGCGTCTGATCTCTCGCCGGTCCTATCAGTCTTCCGTCCCACTGGGTTATGCGAGTAAAGGAATATAGAGATTGCTCTTGAGTACTGCGCACACACTTGGGCACTATAAAATTACTCTTGGCATGGTTTCAATGAAACCGGCCACCGTCACCAAAATCAGAGTGGGAGTTATTATTATTATTATCACACGTGTAATGCAACTATAGCAGATCTGAGAGGGCATCACTATATCTCTGAATCATATAGTTGAAACCAGCTGAGGGTTCTTCATCAGATACTTCAGACCTTTGATTTTTGACGTCAAATGAAGCGGCCGACCAAGTTGAATATTTTTTGTAAAGGTGGCATGTCAATCTCTAGTTTGGTTAGGCTCTTGTACAGGCACAGGTACTACAGGTACTCCAGCTCTTCGATTATCCTAGTTTTTGCGGTTCCGTACCCAAAGGGTTAGTCTGTCTGTCTGTCTCCAGGCTAGGCGAGCCGCGCCAGCCCGAGCGACGCATTTGATTCACTCCCGCTAGTGCCCGTGTCACGTGTGGGAACTAGAGCGAGCGAGAGAAATGAGTGGCTCGATTTTTATTCAGCGGTATCCGCGTTTCTGACATTTCACTAGATTTAGTTTGGTGAAATGACATATCACTAGATATTTTTAGTAAGAAGATGTAACAAACAAGAATATTCGGCATCTTCTGGGAGTTCGTGATATCCCTAGGGATATCGTGAAATCCCTGATTACGTAATTTTCCCTGCGACATGTACATAGTTTATTCGCATATAACCGTGACGACCTCTGTGGCTCAGTGGTAAGCGCGTTGGACGCTCAAGCGGGTTCGAATCCCGCCGACGGAACAAAAAGTTTTCAAAGTTCCTGGGTCATGTGTATTAAATGTGTGTATAATATAATAAAAATCTTAAATATATTATGTATAGTATAAAAAGTATTAAATATATTTCCGTTGTCTGGTACCCGTAACACAAGTCCTTCAGGTACTTTCCACGGGGCCAGACTGACGTGGTGTGATTTATGTGAAGCGTCCATAGATTTATTATTATTATTATTATATAAACAAAATAATTTAAATCAAAATTGACGAAAGAAGCACTTATAGTCGTGGTCAAATTGAACAAACGACGCGTGTTTTTACCATAAAGTTAATATACCTATCGGAATAGAGAAACAAAGGCCTGAGCAAGCGAGATGCCACTATCAGTTACACCGCGTGGTAAAAAGAGACGTGTGATACATGACAGCAGCACTCTTTTTTTGACGTCCAGTCGGCACGTGCCGCACGTTGTCAATTTAATCTCATAGAATTCATGTTCAATCATGCTTGTGTAAGTGTATACGTACACATATTTTTCACACAGATGA
The DNA here is from genome assembly GCA_937595015.1 of Polyommatus icarus. Classification (NCBI taxonomy): domain Eukaryota; kingdom Metazoa; phylum Arthropoda; class Insecta; order Lepidoptera; family Lycaenidae; genus Polyommatus; species Polyommatus icarus. Next base: position 4,227,283 of record OW569331.1, read on the forward strand.
AAACCAATTTTGGTTACGTTTGACAGCTCGAGAATGTTGCTCTATTCCGATAGGAATATTATCTTTACGGTTTTTACTGTATGTCATTTTGACATTATTATTTGTGCATGATTCTTTTGTCTTTCTCACGCGAATAGACTAAAGACTAATATAGAGTTCCTCGTTATGTAATTTCCTTAAGTTCATTACCCATTGGGCGCCATGCCAAATGTTTGGATGTTTTTGTTGATTATTGCCGCTTCTATCTTAAGGGCGTTCCGTCCGGAGATTCCGTAATTGACCGTATTTAAAACCTTATAAACTTATAATCTGAAAGCTACAAAGTTATAATAAAAATACAGCAATAATCTTCAGTATATCAACATTCCTTTTGTCGTTTTAAATTTTCTATTTTTGTTTCTTATACTCATGATATCAGCTTCCAAAGTAATACCAATTTGTTAAAATTCAAGCATACATTCAGCATCTCCTTAGGATTTACAAATTACTTTTATTTGAAACTCACGCCAATAGATCGACAATATCATAAACTACATATTCGCCGTTGAAAATTTTTTTTAGGACAATTTTGAACTAAGTTAAGTAAAAATAATAGGGTTTTGGCGCGATCTCAGCAACGCGGCAAATGTATGGCCAAGGTCGTTTGCTCGGGGGACGACCTTAACAATACGATTAACCTCCCTAATGTACGGTTTCATTGCCGGAATCAATCGAATTGCAACTATAAGTAAATAGGAAGGAATGTCTTTGAGCAAGAAATTTTACTACGAAGTACCTACTTATATTTTAGGACAGTAAATGATAAGTACTATTTCAAGCAAAGATTTAAAAAATATGTATTTGTTACTTTGTAATAATCCAATATAATTAATAATTATGTTTTTTCTTGTTTCAGGTAAGGTGTAAATTGTTATATTTTGACCTGCATGTTATATCCTTAGTGATTCTCAAATATTAGGTTCATTGCATGTGTTTCTGAACTCCTCAATGAATGCTGAGTCATGATTGAGATCATTAATACCGTCGGACAAAAGACTGGGGCGCTAATAATAAGCTCTTTATGATGGCCGGGGTGCGCCCGCGCCGCTTACGTAGACATACAGATGGACTACCAAGATCATCTCAAAGGCTGAAGAAAATTCAAAGCATTCCAAATAGAACTCTAGGCTTAATAAGCTAGATGCGAAAATTGAAGTATCGAATATCGACTGTCAGTCAATGTGATAATTGATAAGTGACTCTCGGGTCTTCGATTTTCAGCTGGATTTGTATATTTGCAGAGTTCTATTTCCTAGTTCTTCACATATTCACGAGCATTTCGGGTACCAGACGTGTTCCAGTCTCCAGACTTCCGAGCCTCAAATTTTTTACTTTTGCTTTAATCTTTTCACTTTTTGTACGACTAGGTGAAGCATGAACTTTTAAACTTTCGCGTTGAAAATTATTATTCGGGACTTAACGCGACTTATTCTATAATGCTACTACATACTTTTTTCCCGACGTTTCGGCCGTGTTGCAACATGCAACGGCTGTGGTCACGAGGTTCGTATGTAGTAGCATACATACATACATACATACATACTACTAGAATAAGTCGCGTTAAGTCTCGAATAATAAGTTTCAAATAGGTAAAGCATAATTTTGTATTGTTCTCTCAAATTAGCAGCGCTGCGTCACATAAAATTTAAGTGTTGATCAGAGGTATATTATCTACTTTCTGCTCGATTGATCCTTATAAGTCGTTAACACAAAGGTCCTGTCAGTGATAACTGTAAACCATCTGTAATTCTGTAGCCACAACAAACGCAGTCTAGTATCGCGTCAGGCCGTGTTATATGGTTATCGCTCACTATCCCACGCCCTGAGATTACCATCGAGACGTTTATATAATGTTGTATACTATAAACAGAGCGCATTGTGGAGTGAGCTTAATTGAGAAAATGTGGTTTCTTGGGTTTACAGAGCAGTTTTAAGCAATATAACTTTATGTGTATACAGTATACTATAGTATAATATTAACGCGGGTCGATTAACGTTGAGTGTTTCTTGTCGAAAATCTGCTTTGCTCTACATTCGACTAAAATGTAAGTCTATGCATTTTTTGAGGCAATAGAAATTAAAAATTGATTCATGTATTTCCATTAGCCCCCGTACGGCGTCCCCTAGAGCACTTTTCGAGTTGTCAAAAACGTTTTAATTTTGAACCCATGAAAGAATGCATTTCCAATTATGACTAAAAATTCCCATTTAGGCAAACTGAAATGTCAGCATGCAATTCTGTGCAACTCGTGGTTTTATCAGCGGGGCTAAAATGGTCACATTTTGCAACTCCTCTCAATCAATTCAGCAAATGAATTGTCAAAACTGTCAAACTGACAAATGTCAAATCAGTACAAAAATACAGAAATGAATTGCAAGCAGAGTTGCATTTTGCGATTTTAAAGAATTGAATCATATGATTCATATCATGATTCTTCAAAGCGACCATTTTAGCCCCGCAGCTCTATCTTCTGGCACTGGCGGTGCCGCGCTGCGTCGCTTCGCCGTGCGCAAGTTTTTCTGACGAGCCGGAAATAGAGGTTTTATTCATTACTCGATTAGTTACCCACTTGATCTCTTATATCATCAGATGACGTATTGTTATTTGTTATACTTTCTAATTAAATAATGACTCTTCATCGTTTTGTTTTACACTCTGAGAACGAGTGTTAATTTTCGCATTAACTTTATAATGTGTACTTGTTTATTGTGTAACAAATTGTGAACTTAATTGTGTTTTCTCTGTTATGTCAATGTCCGTTATTATGATGACATTGTTTTGTTATAATTTTAACGATTATGTTAAGTCGGTGGGAAGTTTAGAGGTTACTGTTTATACTGGGTGTAAAAAATGTAGACAAAAAATAGGGCCAAATTTTGTAGGTTTTTTTTATTTAGAAGTACTATGGCATTATTAGTTTGCCTCAATAAGTTTGGCGTTTTGCTGATGTCGCTTTAATGTTGGAAAATCCAAAAACTTCGTAACTAAAAGATGGTTGGATGTTATGCATATGCACTACAAAACTATCGGTCTTAAGGGCTTATCACACTGGCGATTAGCGAGCGATTTGAAAGCGACGCGACTGCGCAGCGCACACGCCGCGACAGCGCAGCGTCGTCGCGGCGTGGCGTGGACGCCATTTTGTACACTCGTATTTTATATACTCCCAGAGGTCGTCATTAATGTTGGATTAAATTTTAAAACATAAGAATAGCTCTACAAAGGCAAACTTTAGCTTAAACCTGTGAAAACAAAATGGTTAATGCCATTATCCGGGCTCAAACGAAGCGGTACAGTCGCTGTCAACAGTGTCGCTAATTTTAATCCACTTTTCATCTGACGCTCCCGGGCCTCTTAATTCCTGTCAAAGGCCCGAGAGCCACTCGCGCTTGACTGTATTCAAACATTGACTCTATTAGGTTTGTCTCTATCTCATTTGTAACAGATTTTTCGTGGAAAGTCATGCTTGAAATGTCTTATTTTCAAATGTGCTTCTTTGCTTAACTAATCATCTTTACTATACTACTATCATAAATGCAAAATTCTGTCTGTTACCTCTTCACGCTTAAACCACTGAACCAATTTTGATTAAATTTGGTATGAAGATACCTTGAGTCCCGGGAAAGGACGTAGGATACTTCTTATCTCGAAAAAAAGTACGGTTCTCCGCGAAATTAAACTAATTTTGGGGCAACGGAGTTGCGGGCGAAATCCATTATATTTTATTTACAATCTAATTATAAATGCGAAAGTGTCTCTGTCTGTCTGTCTGTCTCGCTTTCACGCCAAAACTACTGAACCGATTGTAATGAAATTTTGTACACAGATATTCTAAAGTCTGAGAAAGGACATAGGCTACTTTTTAACTAGACAAAAGGGTTGTAAGGGGGTGAAAATGCGCAATTTTTTTTCAAATTAAGTTAGTTCCAAAAATTAATAATAGATGGCGCTGTGCGGCTCTTACATCGCGCTATTGCTTACACAAACGTCTTTCTATAAGAGGTGGTATCATCTTATACTAGATTTGCGATTTTTTTCGATTGTTATTAATTATTATGTACTCTTTTACGTTATTAAATTACTCAGTACTTTATTTAAGCAGTGACGCAACCTTAAACCTATGGGCTATCAAATAGTTTATGGATAAAATATCAGCCGCTCAATATTAAGGTCGTCCCCCGAGCAAACGACCTTGGCCATACATTTGCCGCGTTGCCGAGATCGCGCCAAAACCCTATTATTTTTACTTATCTTGGTTCAAAATTGTCCTAAAAAAAATTTAAAACGGCGAATATGTAGTTTATGATATTGTCGATCTATTGGCGTGAGTTTCAAATAAAAGTAATTCGTAAATCCTAAGGAGATGCTGAATGTATGCTTGAATTTTAAGAAATTGGTATTACTTTGGAAGCTGATATCATGAGTATAAGAAACAAAAACAGAAAATTTAAAACGACAACAGGAATGTTGATATACTGAAGATTATTGCTGTATTTATATTATAACTTTGTAGCTTTCAGATTATGAGTTTATAAGGTTTTAAATACGGTCAATTACGGAATCTCCGGACGGAACGCCCTTAATGGCAGAGAAATAAAGAGAGTTAGCTCCGAAAAGTATTTAGGTATAATACTCGATGAAAAGGTGTCATGGAAACCACACCTAGATAAAATAGCTTCAAAATTAATGTTATTATTGGGATGCATTAAAAGTATGGCAGGTAGTCTACCATATAACGTTAGGTTCATAATTTATAATTCTTTAGTAAAATCGCAGCTAAATTACCTTATTGAGGTATGGGGATCTGCACATAAAACAATAATTAGTAAAATACAAATAGCACAAAATAAAATAATTAAAACATTATTTAATTTGGATTATAGAACATCATCTAGCATAATATATAAAAAAACAAAACTACTAAATATATCTGACCTACTCGTATATAAATTAAATACATGCATTCTTATTTATAAAATATTAAATAATGAGACTCGATCACAAATAGTATTTAAAAGAAATACAGATATTAACAAGCGTAATCTTAGAAGAGCAAATAACTTACATATTGAAAGCGTTAAATCTGATCTTGGAAAGCGAACTATACTTTTTGAAGGTGCTAAATTATATAATTCACTGCCAGAAAATATCAAAGACTGTAAAAGTTTAAAAAAGTTTAAGTCTTTTTAATTACTCATTTAACAGGGTCTAAATAACTAATTTACTATTTCTAAACAAACACACACACACACATACGCACGTACTCACTGACAATATGAGACACTGACACGCACTTCTTATGCTGTTAAAAACTCACACATAACTATAATATAAGAAAACCTATTATGTATACTAAAAGAAGCATTATGTAATGTAATTAATATCAAAAGAAAATATTTAAAATTTAACCTTCTCATTCTTACCAGTAACATATTGTAGTCTTATCTATTGTAATGTTGTTATACTGAATATGTATTATACTATAACTGGTAAAACAAAAAAATATGGGTAGTCTTATATCAGTCTTAATATGTGTAATCTTTTTGTTGTATTTTAAATGAGCTCGCTGCACATATTGTAGTTTTTTAAATTGTTTTAAGACACAAAATGTATTTCTCGTAAGCGATTTTATAATCTTTTGAGAAATAAAGAATCTTTAAACCTTAAACCTTAAAGTTGTGTAATTGGGGTGGCTATTTATAGTAAATATACATTAAAAATTAAAATTTGGCATGAATAAAGTTTAATTTTAAAAAATTAAATAAGTTAATGTGCACACTGCACAGCTATTTTTGGATGTTGTGATTTAAGGGGTACCAGGATTGCTTTTGACACCAATTTGGTTGACATCGCGCGCTATAAACTGAAGTCCACGCGGACGAAGTCGCGGGCAACAGCTAGTATTATTATATTTACAATAACGATAAGAAGGAACCCTTCCTGCTGCTCGACTCGTGCTTGTCGTGCTTGTCCAGTTCTATGTACGGACCACTTTTAAACTTTAATTAATTTCTGTGTCACTTGCGGCTCGAAATTTCCATTAAATAGACAAAATGATTAACTTTCGATGTCGCCCTTTCGTGTGATGTTTGACCTAAAGGGCAATAGGGGCGCCCTATTTGCGGAAAGTCGCGATCGGGGCGAGAAGGGCAGACAAGGACGATCTGTTCTCAATGTGTAATAGAAGCCTGAAATCTCGTTGACGTAAATGTCTGGAATCTAGATCCAGTTGAATAACACAATAATTATGTAGAGCTGTTGAAAATATCCCAATTAGTTATTATCAAGTTAAATAGATAGTATGGCATGTAGATTGTAGAAGCAGAAAGTGACATCAAAAAAGGCTTGGGTACTATTTACTTTAGGTAATGAAGTTAATTTTTTTTTATTGTCGAAATAAATGCTTGGAAGACACTTAGACTTGAAATCTCCGATTAATAATGTTTTCAGGGCCTGATGAGTGAATACCGAGATGAGTGTACTTAAGTGGACTTAAAATTAAACGGTCTTACTACAAAAGATTTGAACACCTGTTGAACAGTTGGTTAGAAAATAATTCGGTACATTATACATAATGGGCTCAAAACAACTGTTCAATAGATGTTTAATATTTTGTGGTAAGACCGTAATTAATTAGTCTCTATCAAATGCCTAGTCAAGACGTCAAGGTGTAAAAAGACCGTAAATTTATTCAGAGTGAATCTAAACGTTGTTTTTATAAGAAACTTCTCGCACTTTCGTTTCTCTCGATGAAGACAAACAATAGATGTTGTAATTTGTTTGATCTTCTGTCTGTCGATAACAATAACGAAATCGTGCGCAACTATCAATCAAGCATTGTTTATTGACTGAAGGATGGACTGCAGTATGCAACTACTTATACAGGGTGCAATTGAACCATCCTGCCAAATTTTTTCCAGGGCTTAGGTATCATTAGGAGAGTCCAATAAACCAAAAAAATAGGGTGTTATTTTTTTTACAATAACATATTTTATCCCAATCAAATTCCTTGCAGCATGGTCACTTCATACGAAATACGATTTGACGCCGGCCGGTCTGTCGCCAACTCGCTCTCGGGCGCATCTAGGCAACGTTGGGGTAGAGAGGGGGTGACGCGGGGGTGGCGCGGGGGGACGGCCGCCATCCGATGACCGGTTGGTAGTTGGTACTCGGTTGCAGTCGCAGTCCGCGCATCGTTGCATAATTACGTAATTTTTTGTTTGTCACCGCCCGCCGCGCGCGTAATTAGTATGTACTGTGTATGACAATGTATTCTAACCGCGTTAAACCATGACGTATTCTGTGACCGCGTAATTTAAGAATTACTTTTTACTAGCCATTGTCTATTGTTGCCGTGTTCTTAGAAGTAGCCGCAAGATGTAAACAGGGTCATAAATAATAAGGTATTGTTTTTAGAATAGAGCCGACGATTTATGACGTTGTTTATTGTTTAGAATTGAAATAATAGTTATTTACCCAACATCACACACCATCTACACCGATACTACAATAATAACAAAAGTTATTATTGTAATCAATGAAATACGTTTATGCGGGAGGGCGGGGCGGCGCGGCGCGCGGCGTCCATGTTTAGTGGTGTTTTCTAGGATAACTTTCGGAAGCTATTTCTCAACATTTTAGTACTGAGTGATTGTAAAAGAAAAAATACGTGTATTTTTATCTTTAACAAGGATTTATATATCCAAATTTGGCAGGAAGGTTTAATTGCACCCTGTATATTATTCTGGCTATTGACTGGTATTTTAATAATGAGCCGCGTGGAAAAGAAACGATCTATGTACAAGGGGGGTGAGCCAAGATCTTTTCTTTATCGCTTCGTTATAGAATCGCCAATCAAAATATATGGAATTGACATAAAGACGAGTCGAACTTCAACGACTAACGAACACTTATGTCAATTCCATACATTTTGGTTGGCGATTCTATAACGAAGCGATAATGGAAAAGTTTTGGCCAAATGGCCAGGTCGCAACTAGCGCAGAACTTTAAGATTACTAGGCGAAGGTGGATGGGAGCAACAGGCATATGTAAGCTAAGGGTTGATTCAGACCGCAACGCGACGCGTAGATGAATTTCTATATTTATATGGATTTGACAGATTCGCAAGACGTCTCGCGCAATTGAAATCTGTCAAATCCATACAAATTTATGCCGCGCCGCGCCTCGCCTCGCCTTGTCGCGTAACGCGTTGCGGTCTGAATCTACCCTAAATCTACCAATGAAATACAAAGTAATCAAATATTAAAATTAACCGTCTGATCGCGACCAACTAATATCAAAATATTTTACTAATTGGAATATTATAAAAGAGTTTGTTCTTCGTCTGGATCGAAATGAAAATTTTTTTTTTTATTGGATAGTCCATCTGGTATAAAGAGTAAAGCTAATTGGCCTCCAAAGCAAATGTTTGGATAGATCAGTCTAGATTCTAGAACACACTAGTCAAACACAACCCCGCCTACGTACTAACTTTTGCCAGGGACACATAATTAAAACGAACGGATTATTACATTAGAATTGGGTCAAATATTCCGTCGTATTCGAAGATGTGCCAAAATATCGCGCCCCGAATAGACTCGCTAAATAACTTTCATTAATTATTCTAGATGAGAGTTGTGTCCACGATATTTTAAGCAGCCATTAACTTAGTAATGCACTTAGATTATGGCCGTCCCCCGACCAAACGACCTTGACCATACATTTGCCGCGTTACCGAGATCGCACCAGAACCCTATTTTTTTACTTATCTTAGTTCAAAATTGTCCTAAAAAAATTTAAACGGGTAATATGTAGTTTATGATATTGTCGATCTATTGGAGTGAGTTTTAAATAAAAGTAATTTGTAAATGCTAAGGAGATGCTGAATGTATGCTTGAATTTTAATAAATTGGTTTTACTTTGGAAGCTGATATCATGAGTATAGGTATAATAACAAAAATAGAAAATTAAAAACGGGGAAAGGAATGTTGATATACTGAAGATTATTGTTGTATTTTTATTATAACTTTGTAGCTTTCAAACTATGAGTTTATAAGGCTTGAAATACGGTAAATTACGGAATCTCCGAAGGGAAAGTCCTGTAAAGTTGACATAAGCTGTTTATCGCATGATTTTGAACTTAGCGACGTAAGAATATTACGCAAAGTCTGAGCAGAAGGCTCAAAACGCAGGGCGCTACCTACGGCGCTACTAGTACTTACGGTAAATGATCCAACCGAAATCCGCCATGTATATGTTGTAATTCAAATTTGATCTTCCATAACTATGGACGATTAATCAATCAAGGACAAATCAAGAAAAACGAATAGCATATCAGCCACGACACGAATTTCGCGTTATGGACTTTTTGTGATTGCCAGAACGCGTCGCGTCGTGGCCGTTTTCATTAAAGCCACAACGCGAATTTCGCGTCGTGGCTGTTTCACTGTGACCACAACGCGTTGTGAGCTATTTTTTCGCTCATTGAGCGAAATATTTAGAATACCTACTAGAAATATTTTTTAACTTGTTAAAATACTAAAAATAAAATAATTTTATCAAAACCATCCTATCATATTACCTGATTCATAAAACCATAAAGATAGATATAACTGGGTTTACAGTTATAATAACAAATAATGTACTTACCTGGGTATTATGAATTCCAAATATTTAGGTTTATATTGTTCTTAAACATAAAACTTTGGTATGTGATTATATTATGTTTCATCTCATAACAAAGAATTTGGATCTGTTGATTCGCAATTCTATTAAAAGGTGTATGGGCTATGGCGTATATAGATAAAATTAAAAATATGGAAAATGGAAGCCTTAAAGAAAATAACGATTTGAACTCTAGGAGTACCCACAAAAGTATTCCCATGTCTTTCTCCCTTTCTCACCGGGTTCTAACGACGAAGCCAAACGAGCGTAATTTGTGAGTTGTGAGTCGCAGAAATTTGGCTGGCAGAAATTCTGCTGCATTCAGTTTCATACAAAAGTCCTGTTTGATTCACACGAGCGTAATTTTGTGAGTCATGATTTGTATTAAAAAGATATTTACGCGACCGAAATTCTGCGACTCACAGCTCACAAATTACGCTCGTTTAGCTACCCTCAATGTCCTACTTCTCTTTCTGGCAAAAACTTCTCAAGTTTGAGCTCCGTGTAAAATCGGAAACAATATTTCCAAATTCCATCGGGCAATTTTTCATGCCCGTTAATAATTTGAGTGTGAGCACTGACTGTAGAGTAATCTGGATTTCGCACAACGAAATGAAAATATTTTTCAATTTGGCACCATCTGACCCACTTGGACGGAGGACATTATTTCAGGCATTTGCATCCAGATTAATACTGATATAGAATCTTCATTAGTTAGGTCTAGGACAAACAAAAAAAGTTTGAACTATCTTAAAATAACATCTGGATTACAAAGAGACAAAATATAAAATTGGGTGGATATATACAATACTAGAGCAGGGGTTCCCAAACTTTTTCAGCCTGCGGCGCACTTACAAGTCAATATTTTGTCACGGCGCCCTTTTCTTTTTGAGACGGGGATTGCTGTTGCGCATGCCGGAGGGTTTGGGGACAATTTCCCCGGGTATGTAGGACTCGCTGCGGCCGTAAGATGGTGAATTGAGCGCAGACCTACCCACTAAACCCGTCTATACTCTTCCATTCGTCGCACGCAGGATTGCGAAAACGCGCGAGCTTTTTTTCCGCGACTCTGCGTGCGTGTGCCTGCTTGTCACCAGCAGGCCCTCCTCGAGCTCATACACGCTCCGTGGCCAAACAGAGGCCCTTCCAGGGCTTGTGTAGGCCTGACAATTCGGTGTCGCGATGTGCGAAGAATACGCAGCGCATCGTGACCCTCTCGGGGACTCGGTGCAATGGGCGGCGGCATCCCCGTACCGCCGCCCCGAGCTCCCTGGCTAAGGTGGGACGCTGTGGTCATTTGGGTTGACCCGTCTTTGCCTTGGCCTACTTCTGCGACGAGGGTTGAGCGCCTCCCTTGCTCTTATGCGCTCGGCCTCCTCTTTTGCGGAGATGACATCGTGTGCGAAATCCTCCATTGCTTTTCACTCTTGTTCGCCGCTCAACATTGCACGAAGCAGTGCCAGCAGCGAAAGGTCCGGTCCGATGGCAGCACTGAGTGCCGCACGTTGTACTATCCAAGAGGGACACGCCGTGATGGTATGTTCGGTCGTGTCCCTGTCACAGTCACAGTGGTGACATTGCGTGGTTTCTTCTCGACTTACGATCTCGCACAGGTACCGACCGAAGCAGCCATGCCCGGTCAGCATCTGTGTGAGTCGGAAGGAGAGCGCGCCGGTCTGCCTTGTCAACCACTGTTTCAGCATGGTCGAATGGCCTGCACCAGATTTACGCTGACTTGAGGCTCTTGCAGCCTTTCCTCCCATAGTTCTAAAATAAACACCTTTTATACAGGTAAAGCAAGTAAATAATAAACAAAATATTATATTTAATCATCTGCCTGCTTTACATAATTCATATTATAATTTTATTTTATAATTATTGTGGTTATGGATAATGATGGAGGATCGAATCACGGGCCACGGCGCCCCTCCTGCCTTTCCACGGCGCACCAGGGCGCCGCGGCGCACAGTTTGGGAACCCCTGTACTAGAGAAATTACAAGAGTCTGACTTTTTAACCGTCTTCCAAAAAGGAGGAGGTTTTATGTTCGTCTGTATATTTTTTTCTTAGTCGTAGTTGATGGTGATGAATATCAGTTTAGTTTGTTATTAATCGAGCATAAATAAATATAAAATAAGATTCGCTTCTTGCTTTTAATTGCGTATAATAATAATCACTTAAAATGCTGTGCTTCACTTGTTTTAGAAAATGAACACTAAGATCCTCTGCATCTTGCATGCACTTGGAATTATACTTTTTCTACTTAGAAATAAGAATGATCGTTATTTTAATTAATATTTTCCTAGACATGATTGATATTCGTTTTGGTTCCCAGCATGCTAAAAGGCCACCGTAGTAAAGATTTCTTTCTTCGGAAGAATTGACAACGGTTGGATTGAAAATGTTTCTGTTCTTTCGCATTTTTACTTGCTATGTTTTTTTGTTGCTTTCGGCTCAATTAGCTTTTATTTTGAGTTTATGGTCCAGCTCATTTCTTTCAAAAAATAAATCTAAGTCTCTCTCAGGAAATCTAACTAGTAGGCTAAGTAGGAAATGTAATGACAATGAGACAATGAAATATGAATTGGTCAGAATTTAGGACGTTTAGCGGATTGGTGCGACGGCGGCGCGGCGCGCGGCGTGGCGAGGCTGCGGCCTGCGAGATACCACAAGCAATAAATATCAACGGTTAACATTAGGCTTAGCCTGCACCGTGCTAGTAGAAATTGAATTGTACTAGTAGCTGGCATTTGTGGACTGTAAGTGCCAGTAAGCACTATACTCTTGAGGCTATTTCTTTGTCTTTTCAAAGGCATAATGCCGTCCTGCACTATGCTAGTAGCTGGCTTCGGTTTGCGCTAGCTGGGCCTGCGGGGCTAAAATGGTCGCTTTGAAGAATCATGATATGAATCATAATATGATTCATTTTTCTAAAATCGCAAAATGTAACTCTGCTAGCAATTCATTTTTGTATCTTTGTACTGATTTGACATTTGTCAGTTTGACAGTTTTGACGATTCATTTGCTGAATTGATTGAGAGGAATTGCCAAATGTGACCATTTTAGCCCCGCTGGAATCGGTTTTGATAATGAGTACTTGTAATTCGTAAGGGCTCGCTCACATTACTGTGAACGTGGCACCTCCATCGTGGGTATCGCAGACACAATAGATTTTCGATTGTAATATTGTTAAGCGACAGCCGGCTGCCGCTTGGGGATTGACGGGTTAAATCGCATCGCGTATATCGGCAGCAAAAACATTCCGAACTGATAATCATAGTAAGTACTAACTTATAAGTTTCGCAGCCTTTTTCTTTAGATCTCAAAGTTTTTTCGAAGTCATTCATGTCCTCCTTTTCCTTCTCAGAATATTTTTTCTGAAAGTTTACTAAAATTCGTAGTATTTTGTTTCGATATTCGCTTCTATAATTGTTTCATTGGGTATTTATACGATAGTATATTCAGTATAAGTGCAAAGTTGTAACGCCTTTACCAATTACGGCAAGTGAGCAACCTCGAGCAACCTCGTATGCGCTCTGCTAATCCGGCATTCTGTGTCGAATGGTACGTCGCGTATGTACCAAGAACTTGCGTAATACTGGAATATGCATGACAGATACATCATTAAATTGTCCATTTGCAGGTTGTGAAATCTGGATAACTCGATAAGCCCAATGTTTATCCAGGTGTTAGCGAGATGAGAACCTTCGAGAAACGATAAGGTGAAACAGACATCCAAAAGGTATATTTTTTGGTTTCTGTCGCAAAAACAAATTCGTATTGAAAAACATAGTTTTGAAATGAGGATTCAATATTCTATATTTTGCAGTTTGCAGGTAGTCTTGTAATTTCGCACTTGACTCTAGAAAGGCGGCTTAGCACCATTATTGTAGATGTTTAATAATAATTTGAAATAGATGGACATTTCATTTGCTTTTGAAGATAAATTGTGCAAGATTTACTGGCGCAAGCCACTGGCGCGTTAGAAGCCGCCACGCGTTGTTCTGTCAGTTACTGTTAGTGCTCCGGTTAGTGTCGATATTTTACGTTAACGAGGGAAATTATGGGGGACTCGGAGAGACCTAGAATCTAGATTTATGATGAATTAGATGACCTATGCTAATATATTGTGGGTCTGAAGATAGCTGTGGGATCTAGAAACTTAAGAGCCTGTTTAACAATAGCCTACGATGGGTTATACGAATATTTTGTCTCTGTTGCTCAGGGTGATATATTATCAGCGACAGAACTTCTGGATATTTTATTAGGTATTCGATCCTTATTTAAGGTGATTATGTAACATAGTTACATTAATACTGAATGCAAAAGTGATGGCTCGGATAATAATTTAAGAAGTATGTACAGTTATCGACAGATCCTGTGTGATTTATAGTGACGTAGATAAACAGTTTTTTTTAAACTAACTTGCAATTTGCGTGTAGTAAGAAATGTGTTGTCGGGTATTAGTTATTACTTATACATATATAGCAGTACCGTTTTCAATTTTAGGATAAGCCCCCGTAGACAAGTGGCAAAACGCTAACGCTAGCGCTACAAAATGTATGGATTTGACATTTATAGTATTCGCTAGCGAAGCGATGACTTATGTCAAATCGCATACATTTTGTAGCGCTAGCGTTAGCGCTTTGCCACTTGTCTACAGGCCAAGGCCTAAGTTTAACAAATGTTTATTTATGTTTTCAATTTGTTTTTGTTTGTTTATGCAAAACGATGATCCTCGTCCACAATAAATAACAATATCGGATCAAACGCGGCGTCGTGAGTACTATCGAGCTATCGAGTCTTTGTCTACGCCGACTGAGTGCCGACTGCCGACTGCCGACCCCAGGACCCAGATAAGAGTTAGCGCCATATCTAGGGTTGCCAATAATGTCCTTATGAATATTTGCAATTATAAATTGCTGAAGATTTGTTGCATGATGCATTCTACAGGCGCCCGGCGCCTTGATGCCCGAGACACACGAGGCTAGTTTTTCAAGCTAGTGTTTGTAAGCTAGCAAGCTAGTACTTTTGGCCTCGTGGGGACAAAACTATCTTCATTTGTAAAACAGTACTAGCATGCTCCAAGCTAGGTCAGCAAGCCAGGACAGTTTGGTAAAAAACTAGCTTGCTATCCTAGCTTGAAAAACTAGCCTCGTGTCCCGGGCATAAAGGCTTAAACACAAAAAAATCTCATAATATTCTGTTCTGTTTAAACGTAAAGTGGTAAAAGACAGAGAGGCGTTTTCGCATTTTTAACCCTTACTAATATTTTATAAGTGTAAAAGTGTATATCTCTGTTTGTCTTTTACTCATGATTCACGTATGGAGATACATTGAAAGACGAAAAAGGTTATTTTTGCGGAAAAAATGTGCGGTTCCCGGGCGATAAACAAATTTTGGCACAACGGAGTTGCGGACGTTATCTAGTATGACGGAGTATGTATGTAAAGCTCAAATTCTCAACATTTTAGGGAAATTCTACCACCCTGGCAACACAGCCGCCGAAATGGAATGCGCGTGTTACCGCAAAGTGACGTCTACGTCTGTCGAGTGTCGACAGCACAGAGAGTGGACAACGGGATCACCAACTATTAGTTTAACTTAACCCGTCGTCGCGACTGTTAATGACGGCTTGCGGTGCCAAGGAATGCGCTTACTTACTGCAGGGTTGCCAACTCTTAAAATCGGGTTGCTTACGGGCGCACGCAAAAAATAATGATTATACTTTATTATTGATAATATGTGAAGTTTATGACAAAATCCATACTAATATTATAAATGCGAAAGTGCGTATAATATTTATGTGTCTGTCGGTCCGTTACCTCTTCACGCTTAAACAACTGGTTCAGTTGTTTTTACTGTGTTATGGATATAAATATAATATAGTACTTTAAGTCCCAATAAATGCACGTCTGAAAAAAGTCTGATGGTGTCAAGTGTCAACCCTGCTTGCTACTTGCTTGCAATTCTTGCAAATGTGCATACTCTATTCTGTGTGCGCTTACTGTTTGACTCTAGTCCAACAATTGGAGATATTTACTTGATTTTACCTTTTACCTAAATATCTTAGCTTATATTTATTTAAGTCGGAATGTATCTAAGTGTACGGAATACGGATGAAGTTACATCATTGTTTAATTGCCTTACTATGTTATTATACTTATTATGAATTATGATCATAGATGTTATTATTGTAAAGTTATAATGTACTGTTTTGACAAAACGGGCTGATTTGAATTGTCTTGTAATAGTAGGGGAGGTAGTGCTAGCGTTTACTAAGTCATTTCATACCGACCAAATTTTTGTCCAGCGGTAGCTTAATATTTATCAATCAATATAATCAACGTCAGTCGCCGCACCCGTGGTGGAATGTTAACTGAGAGTATTTCAAAGTTGTAAAAAAATAGTTGCGAAAAGTGATTTTATACGGAATGAAACTTTGATGGATGATTATTGAGGTCATGTTTAACCAAAAAATCACCGTCAGCCGTATTCCAGACGGGGTTCAACGTCAGTCGCGTTACTGAACATGTAAATTTTTTTTTAATATAAAGTCATTTTATACCGTACAAAATTTATACAGGTGAATGTTTCTACTTTGTAAATAATAAAGAAAACCGTCAGTCGCTAATACGACGGGGGAAAAACCGTCAGCCAGCGATATAAGTTATGACCAATATTAAGCCCTACTTCGCGCTCAATGTAACCTAGGGCGTCGCGTAGACGACGTTTCCACCTGCAAACATTCAGCTGACGGCGATTTTCGTTTGAATTAACCATAAAATTATCTCACATAGCAATTTTAAGTAATTAATTCGATAGTCAATATTTGTGAAGAAGAATTATATACATTTTACTTTTAAAGCGCCATCTGTTGTTATATACTAAAACTAAAATAACACCTACTGAACCTAAACGTGTATAATCTTGATATGAACCTTTATTGGGTGCGAATTGGGATCTTTTTAATGTCAATTCAATTAAACCATTCCCAACAACTTTGAGATACTCTCAATTTTTATTCCACCCATTATGAAGTGGCTGACGATCAAAGCTGTTGTGTAATAGTGGAATACTATTATTGTAACGATTTTTGCTCGGTATGAAATGACTTTTTAAACTGAGCGCGACCTCCCCTACTATAATTGTTAAGAGGTATTCGAGAAATCAAATTAACCAGATAATAAAAGGTATCTTTTCCTTTCCTTTACCAGAAGCCTAAGCACGAGGACAAAGTAACCTATTCGCAATTGATGAAAATCATAATATTAAGAATGCCCACATTATATTGATAGATTTTGATTCAATAACATTTCGGATACGTTTTCATGAAATTTTCGTTCTCAAAATCCTGAATAAGGTATTTCCTGGTCAAAAGTCCAATGTCCATATAAATTGCGCTTAACGTTTTTGAGTATTTTGAGTTTTGATCTTGTTTTTATTACCCCTAAAGTCTAAACCCTAAATTTAAATTCTTATTACCCTTAAGTTATTCCTATTACCCCTAAATTGAACCCCAACCTAATAAAATGCCTCACGTATCTATGGACGCGCCATGTTACGATCTTAACAAATCAAACAATACAACTAGGGAATGCAATCTGGTTCTCGTTCTCTCGTTATTCTAACTTCGTATTCGAAGCGCGGACTGAAACGGACTGAGGTCGGAGTTGCAACCACGGAGTAAAAACAAGGAGGAGCTGGCCTAAGCAACTGTACACTATGATTTTCAACTAGGTCCTGTAGGCCTACTACGAAACCGTTTTGAGACTCAAACAATCGGCTGAGAATGCTGCGTCCTGCTCTAACAACGTCATTTCACGTTTGTTAGAGTAGGACACGGCATTCTCGTACGATTGTTTGAGTCTCAAAACCGTTTCGTGGTACTGGCTCTGAATTTTGACTTCTCGTTGTTTTGTTAGTTATAAAAGAACTATTTAGCTACTAAAAGATTTGTGTTTGATAATGTGCGCTTTTGTAATTCTGGACGTCACCTCATAGTGGACAACGGCTTCCACGATAAAATACAAGTGTAGACGTCGTGATGTTCTCTAACGGACACGTTAAAAAGTTATCGTCGACGGAAATTTAAAAGCGTTTCCATATATTTCCATACATTTTACTTCTCTATGTTATCGTTTTACCGCGGAAGTCCACGATATTACCGCCACGTCCAAAATTATTAAAGCGCACATTAGAAGAAAAGACTGGATAGACAGATACGTCAAACAATGTTTTATGCATACATTTCTATTTAAAAAATTCGTGAAATGAATGTTAATCTTATAATATATTTACTTATAATATTTACTAGCTGTTGCCCGCGACTTCGTCAGCGTTAACATGTATAATAACGGAGATGGATAATTTTCTCCTTTTGACGTGACAACGTCTTATAATTGGATATGGGCTGCGCGCACGAAAAAACATGACGCAATATGCGGCGTTACCTCGCTCTGAGGCGTTCCATTTAAGGCTATGACGTTGTCACGTTCAACTGTCGTCAGTAAATCGACTTTACAGACAACCGAGTTTGAGTCGAGTTCGACTCGAACTCGACTCGAACTCTCGACTCGTTTTAACTTACTCAAAGGGTAAAAACGGGTCCAAAAATAAACTTTCATGTTTCTAATTTAAGAAATGACGGACTTTCATTTAAAATTTCAACCCCTATTTAACCCCCTTGGGGGTAGAATTTTCAGAAACGCTTAAACACGTACCCAATAATTTTTAATTATTAGCCCAAAAATAAAGTTTCATGTTTCTAACTCAAGAAATAACGGGCTTTCATCATTCACACTTTCAACCCCAATTTCACCCCCTTAGAATGGAAATTCTACCCGAATTTCCAAAAACGCTCAAAAACGTATTTATTCATTTTTAATCCGTAACTAAAAAACAAAGTTTCATGTTCCTAACTTAAGAAATTACGGACTTTCATTCACACTTTCAACCGCTAATTCACCCCCTTCGGGGTAAAATTTTCAAAATTCCTTCCTTAGTGGGTGTCTACTTATTAAAACAACCCTACTCACCAAATTTCGTGGCTGTAACTTTAACAGTTTTTGCTCAGCGATGATGAATCAGTCAGTCAGTCAGGACATGTAATTTTATTAGTAAAGATTACTTTTTTTTCGTAATTTATTCAAATATTGTGATTATTTGCAAAAAAAACCCACCAAACTGCTAATCTCGCGAGATCTCGAAATTGGCGAGATCTCGCTTGAGTCCCAATCTCGCGAGATTTGCATTCCCTAAATACAACCTGTTGGCAAATTGCGAAAAAAAGTAGAGCCGGCGAAAGTAATTGAAATAAGAATCCGAAGAGTCGACGTCGGCGCCGCTAAAGAGAAGCATATCTACGGAATCAAAGTTCCGCTTAATCAATTTGCAACTAAAATTACTCGGTGTACAGATAATCTGGCCCAGACGCGTAGGAATGCGACAAACGCTCCAGACCAATGTGGTCCCTATTCACCCGCGACACAGGCGACATTATAGCCCGATGCTACACAAATATTTAGCGAGATGCATAAAAAGTGCATCGCAGCGACGCCATATTGGATTTGGCCGTATTTTTAGAATGGCCTGTCGCCTGTTACTGGATCACCTTTGCCGGAAGAAATTTCGGGATAATGGCGGTGATTTGTGGGCTCTGGATTGTGACGTTACAGAAATATGTACCACATTTGTCTTGTGTGCAGGACTGTAGAGTTATGGTGAGCATGGAGTAAGGACGGAATGAAAAAACAACCTAATGTGAGGTAATACGAAAATGTCTGAGTTCCATCTAAACGAACAACGGTTTGGATGAAACTCCGACTTGTTTGTTTTAAATTTTACTACATTATTAAGTAGTACATTTTTAGGGGTCCGTACCCAAACGGTAAAATGGGACCCTACTACTAAGACTTCGTTGTCTGTCTGTCTCCAGAACCGCTATACCTATACTTTTAAAATTTTCACAGATTGTGTCATTTTTTTATCTTCGAGAAGCAGCTAAAGTTCGATTACATGTTAGTTTGCGTCGTGATATTCCATCTTTAGCCGGTTAATGTGCACATTAACCGAAACGAAACGGCTAAAAATGTATTTGATGGGCGCACCGGGCCGGCGGAGGGCCGTAGGGCCGGAGGAGGGCGAGAGTACAGTGTTACTCTTAAATTATATAACTATTAACGTACCAATATTCAAAAATCAGCAGGTTAGGGTTCTGTAATCAACAAAACTTGGTTGACTACGGTACCATAAAACGAATCCTAACCAGCAGATTTTTTGTATATAATGTAGTTATATAATTTAAGAGTAACATTGTCCTAAAAATAAAACAATCCATATTTTAGGACCATCAAAGTATGAAATCATTTCTATCTCTGTTGGCTACCACTTTCAAGATTCGCATTCGCAGATAAAAATGCTGTTTGTCTTATCAAAATGAAGCTACTCACAAAAAATTAATACGGTATAGATAGTAATAAAAAAATTGTTATAGGGCTCCCTGACTATACCTACAGAAGATTCTGTAATAACCAAATGGTTCCTAATACTATTATTTTATTTTAACGATTAGATAGATATTGTTTTAAGTAATTAATATTTTGTAATTGTAATACTTGCAATTTATGCCTACATAGGTACATAAAAGTATGTATAAAAAAGTGATTATTTTTTAATAAAGTTTTTGTGTCATAATAGTAAACATTATTACATTGTTTCCTTTTCCATTTCCTTCTACATTTTTAGACAAGGGCCTGCGGTTACACTGTTTAGCCGGCTAATCTTAAATTTATGTTCACACCTACCTTTAGCCGTAACATAATTATAATATTAATATCTATGGACGCTTCACACCACGTCAGTCTGGCCCCGTGGTAAGTACCTGAAAGACTTGTGTTACGGGTACCAGACAACGGAAATATATTTAATACTTTTATACTATACACATATTTAAGATTTTTATTATATCATACACATATTTAAGGAACTTACCCAGGAACTTTGAAAACTTTTTGTTCCGTCGGCGGGATTCGAACCCGCGACCCTCGGCTTGAGCTGCCAACAGCCTACCCACTGAGCCACAGAGGTCGTCAAAACATATATACTATATTATTATCTGTTGCCGCTACAACAACAATTATTAATACTTACTAAAAACGAAATAAAATAAAAGGGGGCTCCCATACAAAAAACAAAAATTTTGGCCCAATTTTGTTCTAACGGTACGGAACCCTTTGTGCGTGAGCTCGACTCGCACTTGGCCGATTTTTGTGCACGTTTTTGGGGTGTCGACCGATGATTTAGTTGAATTCCCGTACCATCAATTAAAAACCGTAAAATGAAATGGATATTTCATAATTATACACTATACAGATTTAAAATGTAGAGCAGGACAAAGTTCTTGATAAACGAAGGCCCTAATTATAAAATACTATAGAATAGTAGTAAATAGTCTTACTTAAAGTGCTACTAGTACAAGGCTTTAAATGAACGTGAACCGTGGCGCTGCTGGTAAGTGGTAAAGCAGAACTGTCAAAAATGACGTTTTTGTATGATGGCAGCGTTAGTTCCTTTTTTTTTCCGCCACGTTCATTTATAGCTTTGTCGAGCTCTAGCTTCATTCATCATGTAGTAAGAGAATATTATTGATACTGAGGACTGGTAAAGATTTTATTTTGCGTACAGTAAAATGGCGGTAGAGTTTCAATGCGATTTATTTTGCCTCTTAGCGAATATTTCAAATTATAAACTTCAGACTTAAAAACTAGTAGTTTTGATGAAATGTGTCAACAAAACTACACTTATGTAACAACGGTGATGACTAAGAAGTCAATAAAATGGTTTATTTGTATGTGAAACAAATCGAAATGGTCGTGACATTTCCATAAAATAGTTACTCGTATTGCGTACGATAAACACTAATTGTCTCAGTGGTTGCACAACGTGACCGTATCTGTTTGTCTTTCTGTCTGTTTGTCACGATTTGCCTACGTGTATATCGCGGTGCGTATTGGTCCTAATTTATAGGAACCGAAAAAATTCATACGATAAAAAATTGTAAGAAATTGATATAAATGTAAAATGCGTGTATGAATACTCCTTTATTTATCTGAGTAAATAAATAAACTAAAAAACATCACGATTTGTAAAAATGTTAAATTATGTTTTTAAAATTAATTATTGCTAAAGAGTTTTTTAAGAACTTCTTCTTTTATTATGTAACCTATTCAAATTTCAAGATGACAACGACTCATAAAGTCACCAAAATCAGGTCTACCGATATTTTTACCGACAGTATGAGTATGTATCTGGTGGAATTGCTGTTGCAAGATACTTTACCCAGTCGCTTATATTTTTTTTTTCCTTATTACAATATAGTCATTGGTATAATTGATACATGCTTATTCACTCATGCATAATATTTTGCAGTCGCTGATTATAACAGTGTGAACTGGGGTCGTTAGCTTTTTATTTTTAGCGTTCAGAAAAATGTGTTACCGCTAAACTCGTGTGGACTTTACTGTACCGTGCATTCGGAGATATTCTGCCTCTGACAGGACCTTAATACCCCACCACATAAAGATTATAATAATATAAACTCCGAGGTGAACCTCTAATCGGAAGTTTCCAGACCACTTTTGGTCCAGGACTGAGTCAGAGAATGAGTCACGCTGATCTTGTGATCAATTGAGGATTGGGACCCACATGACGTGTGACGTCACGATCTGCGAGCGTGTTCCCACGGCCAGTCGGACAATGAGGCATAAGTCACAATACTATTACAAATGGACTTGTGCGATCTTGGACAAGGCTATGTTTTGAACGTTAATACTGAATGAGGTATACGTGCTTATATGCAGCCAAATGATAAAAAGGATTCCTCAAAATACGTGCGTACGCGATATCACAGTCCTGTTAAAGTTACAACAGCAAAAAAAAGGTAGAAATGACAAGTGACGCTCAATGTTTGGGAGGATAATTTGACTCAACTTTACGCTTAAACCGCTGAAAAAATGATAATAAACGGTATGAAGATCCTTTGGGTCCTGGTCCCCGGGGTAGGATATAGAATGGCTTTGGTCCCGGATGACGGAAGAATGGAAACGAGGACGTTCGATTTTTAAGCGGGAAACTAGTTTCGGCATAACAAAATTTTGGGAAACATCAAAAAATAGTACATTATGCACCTAGGGCAGGAAAATAAGAAATGTCTCAGATCACATGTAATCTGAGAACAAACATGTGATCTGAGGCTTTCTTATTTACTGCCCGTGGTGCGTATACTATTTTTCTCATTGACGGAGGCGGAAAACGGCAACATCGGTAAGCGCAGCGGGAAGAAAGTTGACGTTTTCCGCCCGGAGATGAGAAAAATATTTTTCCGTCTATGATCCTAGATTGATCCCGCCATAGAGATCTACACAATGCGCGAGATAATGTATTCGGGACGTAACCGCGGGCGAAGCGGTGCGCTATCGCCTCACGACCGGGCCCCGTTAGCCGCCGCGTCGTGCGCACGCCCTAGCCTAAAGCTCCCTTCACATGTCATGAGGGGGGAGATGAAAATTGCGGATTTTAGGGAGATTTGCAGGTGGAAAATGATGAGGATGTGGAAGATGTTATCTCTACGATGTAGACTAAACAGCGCACAGCTCTAAATCTCGCGATCGAAGTTTTTCTAAGATATGTACATATATGGATAAACTTGACTTGATAGCTTGACGGCACGATAATGCCATAAGGCATTAAGTCAAAGGAATTAAGTCAAAAGTACAAAGGGGTTGTACTTTGTAAAGTTTTTATTAAAAAAAATAACGTTTGCCAGATTAGCTAGTTATTTTATGTTATTTGAAATGTTAGAACGTTCATAGTTATTTAATACTTGATATCAGATATACTATTAATCTAAAAGAGGAAATTGTATAATGTATACTACTACTACTAACTATATAATATTATAGTCGATCGAAATTAATCAAACAATTAATTAACTACGATTTCCATAATTGACGCTGTAATTAATTAACGATTAGTATTTGATATTAATGTGTTACGTATTAACTACATACATACCTACCAAACTAGTCCATGCAATTTAAATAATTTTTAAATATACGGTGTACATTTTTTATCAAAAGTTTATCAGTGATTCCAAGTTCCATTATCATCCTCCATCATCTTCACAGCTCTATATTTAAGATACTCACAAAATATATTTAAAGATGATGTTTCATTATCGTCCGCACTATCAGTAATCAGACATTAATAATAATTGATGATTTTTCATTTGATAAGCTGTTTGATAGAAAATGTATGAAGCTTATTTCAAATCTTTATTCATTTATAGTTAAGTAACA
Organism: Polyommatus icarus; assembly: GCA_937595015.1. NCBI lineage: Eukaryota > Metazoa > Arthropoda > Insecta > Lepidoptera > Lycaenidae > Polyommatus > Polyommatus icarus. Next base: position 4,251,342 of record OW569331.1, read on the forward strand.
ATAAAATCTCTCTGACTTCGGCAGTAAATGAATTTAAATACTATCGCGATCGCGCTGTATGTATGGGCCCTTATCTTAGAGTCTTGGCTCTTGGCGCCCAAGTTAATGCCGATTACCGTGGCTCTCCCCGGGACCTGTCATTCGCCATTGTGGCATAACAATACGAACATCCAGCTGTCATACCGTGATAAATCGCTTAGACCATTTCAGCTTGGAGTCTCTGAAAGTAATTATAAAGATACAGTTGGGAAAATAAACTAAGGAAGTGTGGTTTCCTTAAAAGTTAAAGTCGACATCAAAAACATAATTCGATTTTTTTGTCTTCTTCCAGGAATCAAGATTAATTGATACACTAATTGTATAATGTATAGTAAACAAAATTCATATGACAGACACTTTAAAAAGTTAAGCTGGTACATATCGTTGTATTTTATTGAGTTTGTAACTTGTACAAGATAAAATCTCAATAATTCATTATGCAAAGTTATTAAGTACTTTTTAATTGAGCCATTTTGTCTTACATTTTCTTATGCTAGTGCCAAGTGTTCGCGTGTTTGGTTTTCTAATTCCTTCGCTATCGGCGCTGATAAAATGATAACACTTATCTCCGTTATCATATTTTCACTCCTTAGGTGTCGTTATCACAAAGAAAGTTCTACAATCTACATAATATGGATACATTATAATATTAATGTTATGTGTTTTCTCAATAGATACATATTTTAGTTTTAAAATTGTCAGCTTTTCTCGGGTCGTGTTAAAATTTTAAAGATTCTTTAAGAGTTATCCTAATATCATTGATAAAATGTCTCTCAGATGTAAAATAACAGTACAATTTTCTTCTTTCCTAATCGCCATACTCATTGGTCCTGACTCCTGACCAAGACCGAAAAATTCCCAAATTGCTGACAAGGCTCTTTCTAAAGACACTTCGTTCGGAGTATACTGTTTAAAATTTCGGATGAAATAGGCCAAAAATAAATGAATAGCGCTCTAAAGTGACTAAAGTTGGTCCCAAAACAATTCCAAAAGTTTGTAAATGCCCAAAACTACAACAAATATTGAAGTAATCAAAATTTAAAATTGAATATTGTACCGTCACTCTACGGCTGGGTGTAACTCGATTGAAACTTAAATCACCAGTTATGGTGAAACCACACTAGGTCTTTGTAGAGTTTGTACTACAACACCGCAACGCAACGCGTCACTTTACGCTCCGCTGCCGCTTTTTTGGTAGGCTGGATTGGCCGATATACTCAACCAATATCTTTAAAAATCTCAATAGTACGTAATGACTTAATTTGATGTATAGCGGCGCGGTTGCTATGCTGTTCTTTGCATAAAATTGCTTGTGATTTCCGAGGCTTCAGCCCATAGGCCATACGTTTCATACAAAAAATTTGCTGCGCGCGGCAGCGTCGTGTCGCCTAAAGAGATCTCACCTTAAATCACCAATATAGCTTCTACACGGTTAACGATTTTGCGTCTCGAATTTGGCAGACGTGAGCTTAGGAAATAACCTCTTAATACCCATCAGACCCTCTTGCCCTTAGGGCTTGAACTAAGTCAGATTCATTGCTAACTCGCTAGATTTATACGAGGGATTTTAAGGGTTTTCTAACCTTCAATTTTTCTTTTTGGCTTTTTTGGAGTATTATTGTCAAGGCAGGCAAAGGATGTGGATAATGGACTGATCGATTTTTAAGATTGCTCCTTAGTTACAGTTTAGAATAGGAGCTATTTTTTTCACTCGTGATTCGCATTCAACTGATGGATTGACCCACTTTGTATTATTTGTTCAAATCACAAGAAAAATAAATCTATATAAATAAAACTCAAAGGTGACTGACTGACATAGTGATCTATCAAAGCACAGCCCAAACCACTGGACGGGTCAGGCTGAAATTTGGCATGCAGGTAGATGTTATGATCAATTCTACCTCCAAGGTGTTAAAATACGGGATCAAAGTTTGTATATAATAATACTTTTTAACGTGAGCGAAGCCGCGGGCAAAAGCTCATTATATTATGTATATAAATAATGAAATTCCGTTTTATACCAAAATCGGCTTCCCGTATCTGGTGTTATCGGTGACTCCTTATTGGGAGAACACGGCAGTTAGCCACGGTGTGAGGTCAGATCATTATAGACCTAAGTTGCCTGGGTTGCCTAGGCTGTCCAGGGAATGGGAAAACCGTTATGGAAATCGTGAGGACGGGATTTACACTTATTGTAATATTGTGGGATATTGTTACAGTCCATTGTCTCAAATTACATTCTGCTATCTATGGATTACGGAGCGTAAAAGGACTTGATGCGTGCAAATCTAGGCTCTGATACGTTCATAAAATATTATTGTTCCTTTATTGTTAAGGTACAAGTTGGAACCGAGCGACAAGCGAGAACTGTAGACGTGAGACGATGTGTCGTCGCGACACTACTGGTTTCTATGTATTTCTATGAAATACCCTCCGTAGCTAGGGGCACGAAGCTAGCGACACTTAGGGCCAATTCACACCGGAATGGCAGAGGCGAGGCGAGCAGTTTCAGTGTCTCGCCTCGCCTCTGCCATTGTGGTGTGAATCGGCCCTTATTTATAGAAATACATAGAAACCAGTAGTGTCGCGACGAAACGTTGTCTGCAGTTGTCGCGTGTCGCTCGGTTCCAACTTGTACCTTTGCAGTGAAACCATTGCATCTATCATTTTTGACGTCCTTTTGGTATTTGGTACTCCATTTAAGGTAAAAACGACCAAAAACTTTCAGCTTGCATAAAATACCGAATTTCTGACCGGCCCTAGCTCTTACTTGGTACTACTATTTATTCTGTGCTCTTACTCTATAATTATTATGACAAGTCGTATCGTTAAATGTCGTGTCGCACGTCGCGTCGGAACGCGTGGTCTGATACAATTTGTGTACGGCATCTCAACCTTTAACGCGATTGCCCCGACGGAAATAGCCGTCTATTGATAGAAGCGCTATTTGTGTGCTCCTGTAGTAAATACACGATTGATATGCCATGGCCCATGTTTACCGTGCTCAGGTTAGTGTTAGCGGAAATAGATTGAATAAACCTAATGGTCAGTTTATACTGGAAAGGGCTGAGAAAGAGCTGAAGAGAGAAAGAGTATCGAGAGGTAACGAAACGCGACACAATGTGTAAGATTGTATAGAGAGATGGTTGTGGTGATGAGACGTGCTTCTGTTTGACTTGTAACATTTTTGACCACATAAATATTCTGAGCTAATATTGCTCTAAATCTTAAAGAGACTATCCAGTCCTCTATTACTTAAAATCACTTGGCTTTAAATTTATGGGCAAAACAAGGCGTGGTCAAATAAAATATTAAGTATTTACATTTGGGCCCATTTACGCCATGCCGAGTTACTCTATGGGAAAACTTCATCTTCTTTTATAAATACGAGGAACAAGAGAAATAAAAAATATGTAACCCAGTAAAACTTTTACCCGACCAAAGCTGTCGCAAGTAGGCATAATTGTAGAAAAACCAACAATTCCTGGAAATTGCACGGGTAATCGTGAGCGTCGTGGTCACTTCAAATTGAGGGTTACGATCGGTGATGGTGACGAGTGACCACCGTCACTCGACAGTAACGAGACAGGTGACAGCGCCTCGAGTCGTGACTGCAGTGAAGGGGTTACTTGCAATGTTGATAAGGGTCAGTAGTCAGCAAACAGACACGCTGTGTCCAATTTTTAAATCGCAAAGTATTCATTCAACATCCGATGAATCGTGTTTGAGCAAAGTGTCCCTCCAAGAGAATGAATATTCCTTAAATATTCCCGAATATTTAATAACTGAATTGCTTTTAATGGTTTAAAATTTGAATATGAACCTAATTTCGGTTACAATTGTCAAACATTTTTAAAAATTTAAGCATTTGCGAAATTTAAAGAATACTTAACTAGTAAGTTATGTTAAGTACGGTTTAAAAAATACAAAATAATTGACTTATTTGATTACTTTGTCTAAACCTCCAGGGTAAAAGGTTTCTAATTTAAATGATGTCGCTGCGTGTAGGACTGGAAGTGGGCGCAGGTTCGAGTCCCACTCGTCCCACTCGGGTACAAGAGCCCTCCTACCAGGTCTGACTCGTCCTACGGTTGGCACCGTCATTTCCGGGAGGCTTAATAGAGTTACAATGGATGCATGTAAATTACATTGTCACAATCACTACATAAGATTTACATGTTGCTTAAAAACAATGGGGTTTCAATAGGAACGTAAATTTTGGTCGATTCGATGTTTGATATCGTATCGTGTGGTATGAAAAGTTTTTTTTTACATACTGCGCAGAAAATGTGTGTATCTCTCTAGATTTTCTGATAGTGCCTACAAATGAATTTAAACATGATATTATTATCTTAAGTAAACAGATTCTCGCGTAAATCTAGATTCTAGTCATTTATTCTTTTATGGTGTTCTTCCTTTCTGCTTGTTTAATGTTTTGATGACAGACACTTCCCCAATTCTATTTTAATCAAAAAATATAGATCTGTTAAGCCATGCAGTCTTGACTCTTGGTAGACAATAAGCGTCAATTTAATGCTAACGCCAGACGTTCTGATTGGTAAAATCTCCAAAAATATTTCTTTGTGTATTATTAAAAATTGGATAAAAACAGAATCGGCGCATAATAGTAGTCCGGTAATAATGTAGATTCAGTCTGGCACCGCGATATCTGATCTGCTGTGCACAGCTCGCCCCAGATCTACACGCAAATAGACGCGCGCATTGTTTACGATTCTGGCGACCGATTCTCGTGTCTGCGATCTTCGTTCGATTGTGAGAATCTACGATAGTGTCTAAAAATGTTTATTCTCGCTGTTAGTTCTCGAGTCGTATGCACTAATGGCCTGATTACACCAACCCAGTAGAGACTTATAAAGACTTTGAGAGGCGAGACAGTGCGAGTGCGAGACTCTCGGCCAAGCACTCGGTATGTTTTGTATGGAGGTGCACGACCGAGGGCACTATCTCGTCACTCTACTCAGTAGCTGATGTAATCAGGCCCCAAACATGCCGAGTACTCGGCCGAGAGCACGGTTCGCCACTCTACTCGATAGGTGCGATCATGGCATAAGTAAGACCATCCTGAAAAGTATTATTGAATCATCGCTTCAGAATTAAAATACTTTCAATTTGCATAAGAAGGATATTTTGCACCATTGGCAGCAGTGGGAGTTAGTCGATCCGAGATTCGTGAGATGAGAATCGGGCTGCGAGTTAGATGTTAGGCACTGGACTGTGGTTGAACTTTCTAGAGAGTTTACTCATTGAATCCTGTAGCATCGCGTGACCCGTCGGATGTAAAGCAAAGCGCGGGTGACAAAATTTACTCTATCGTCTAGACTCTAGAATCTAGATTTTCGTTTGTCGACTTTACAGACAGAATACATTATTTTTTTCATATGGTATTTTTCGCTGTCTGCACACGGCTAATTATGAGTTTTGACATTCTTCATTTACATTTACACTACAAAATGACTCCTAAATATTTCCCAAATTCCCCTCTAACATGCGTTTCATGATAAAGTTCTTTTTTTTTTCAATTTCCAGGTGACGCACAAGACGTCGAACAAGGTGATGGTGCTGAAGATGAACCAGCAGCGCGCCAACCGCCCCAACATGCTGCGGGAGGTGCAGCTCATGAACAAGCTCAAACATCCCAACATCCTCGGGTGAGTTCACTATCATTACTTGAGGAGAGGGGAATAGAGAGGTATCGTTTGCCGCTATGTACTGTTTAGTTAGAGCGCTTACAGACGAATGACTGCCGTCGACAAGTGCCGTTCGTTTGTAAGAAGCTTTACTTTACTATGGCTAGCTCTAGTACACAAGCTACGAGATTGATAAGCATATGACACACCTGCCATGGCGACCATTGATCCGCTATTTGTATATGATGCTTAGCGACGTGTTTCGGTGCGTATTTAGCACTGTTCTCATGTAAACATATCCAGCATCTATTGGCTTTATCATTTACGTAAATAACACCAAAGCAATTCGTAACCTAAGCATAATCTTTCATGAAGTAGTTACAGGATTAGTCTTGTACTACTTCATGGACTGGAACTACTTGTAGGACGCGAGACGTAGTTGGGCTAGTCCCACTACGTCTCGCGTCCTGTACCTAGCACCCTTTATCTCTTTAAAATTCGTCTATGACCAATTCCTAGTGCCATAGATGTCATAGGCCATAGCCCTTACAAAATTCCTTCAATATTCAGAACTCTAAAACGCCGGAGATTCAATTTAACCGAGAGTGCTCATGTGACAAATCCAATTTACGGTTTCTTTGTCCTGAATCCTGATAGAGAAAGGGTTATGAATTTAGTTCGAGCCTCAATTTTCATCGTCTTTTATTCCTAGCATGACTTTGATTAGGAACAAAAACGAACCCATCCTATTGTTTGGTTGATCAAATCCGACTGAAGAACTTTAGGTTTGAGAGACTTATTTCCTCATAACGGATAACGTTATTATTCCTACTTGTCCATAATTCACTTACATGATAAAACATACAATTATCAGTTTACTATTACCTACTAACTTTAAGCGTACAGCGTGTACATGGTTACAGATATTAAACTTGGCACAAAATTTTTTGGAAGGATTAATAATATAAGTAGATGATGATAATATGATCCCACCAAAAACATAAATGTAAAAATGTTGAGCCAAGTTCCATACAAACATTATATTTCTTGTCTATGGACTTCGCCGTAAAAAGGATGGATATCTAAATGAGTGCCAAGTTCCATGAAAAATAAGTTCTTCGGCACAATAAGTTGTACACTATAGTGTACAACTTATTGTGCGGAAGTTAATTAGCTATTATTATAGCTGTCTAACAGACAGACAAACGGACGGACGGACAGACATATTGAAATAATTCTATCTCTATTCTCGGGACTCAATTACTATATCTCCATACCAAGAACAATCGGTACGAGCAGTTTGGGCGTGAAGACGTTACAGACAGACAGACACACTTCATAAAGTCATCTTCTATTCATTTCAAGTTTTTTCAATTCACAAATAAATGTTTACGGGGAGCTCCCATTACAATAAACGTGATTTTTTGGCCTTTTTTGCTCTAAATCAATAATGGCAGCCGATAGGTTCTTGAAATTTTCACAAAATCTTTAATAGTATTTCTTCTTTCATAATAAATAATAATAATTTATTTATTTATTTATTTATTTATTAAAAAGCACAATACACAGTACAATCAAAATAATACAAGGCGGTTGTTTACATTGGTATCTAAGCTGGATTGTAACGTAAAACTATGTGCATACAACTAATCTAAAATTAACAAATTTAAGTTCCCATAATACTATAATAATAATTATTATAACATATGATGATATTGTGTTATGTAGTAATAATAGGTATTATATTGTACATCATACTTCAAAGTTGTTCGAAATAAACAGGTTATGGAGGATGTAATAAAATAAAATAAATATTTTTTTTTGTATTCGGATTTTTCCCTACGTTTACACATAATAACCGAGCTGGATTCCAAATTTCAGCCTTTTAGGTCATCTGGAAGTGGGTTAGAATTTTGATCTATAGGTCAGTCAGTCAGTGATAAAAATTTCGATTTTCGGACGTTAATATCTTAATAACTGTTTGAGCTGTGCTTATGGCCTTTAGAGCATGTATTTATCTCGCAAGTCTCATTATATGAGCCAAATTTGAAACGTTTACGTCAAATAGTTTCTGAATTATGGAGGGGGTCAAAAGTAGCTACAAATGGTTCGTGTAATATTACACACGGTGCATACTCGCCATTCTGTTATGCTGGAACTTGGCTTGACACTCTACCGCGTGTTTAGATGATTGATGAATGATGATGATAATATTACGTTTGTTATCTGTTCAATCGCAGAAACCGCAGGTGTATTTCGGTCTTCTTCCCACGGTCAAAACTAGCTTCGGAGACTATACTCGCTAAGTAGGCCGAGGCTGGCCAATATGAGCACTAGACTCTCTTCATCATTATGACTGCTATAATGCTACCAAATTTTCACGCATTAATCGCGCATTCCACTCTTTGCTATTATGATCATCTCTTCACGTTTAATCGGCTGAACCAATTCATATGAAATTCGGTATGGAGATAGGTACTTTAAGAGGCGGGAAAAATAAAACGGAATTTGGCTATAGCTCAAAAAGGTATTTACTATTTAAACCTCATTACAACGTGGGGTCGGCACTCGGCGTTCGGTGCGCAAAAAACTGATCAAATATTTACACATTGATGCGATCGGTACCGTAACTGTCAGGGTGTGCCAACTGCCATGCCGTGTTGAGGCCATGTGGCGGGTACAGCACAATAGACAACGATCCAGTAGGCCGACTTAGACTTCAGTCTCGAAATCAGCCTCCACTGCTCCCGCCCCACTGCTAGCAGATTTCAAGCCTTAGGTGTTCTCAAAAATACATTTGACGTATTATACCGGCGCGCGCTGTGACACTGCGTTGCCCAGCCGTTCATAGCATGCCAGCGGTACCCGCGCCAATTTGTCAGTTTGTTTGAAGTCGGCCTACTACTGCGATATATCTATTGTGGGTACGGCGTATCCTCGTCAGTGATCGAACCGCTAGTCGACCTTCGGAATATGCGCCGAAAATGTATGTGACGCGTAGATACTTACTTGTATGGGCTAGGAATGGTATCACGTAGGTAAACTACAATAAATACGTATGACTAGATGCCCAGAACTTTCGAAATATGTTTCTAAAGTTAAGGTAACCGTTTCAACTGCCACAATTAACTAGCTATCCTCAGGATAGTTAATTGTGGCAGTTAAGTGTGGATTTTGAGTCCGCGGAAATAATACAGGATAGTACTTAATACTTATCCTGTATCATTTCCCGGGACTCAAAATCTCTCCAATACTTAGGCTGGTATAAATAGTCAGTGCTTAAAATGCGACCCGGTCTCAAGACGCGGTTCGGCTCTGTGATTAATCCAAATTTTGACAGCCAACCAATCACAGAGTCTGAACCGTGTCTTATGACCGAGATGCATCTTGAGTACTGACTATTTACACCAGCTTTAATTTCGTTTGAATCGGTTCAGCAGTTTGAGCGTGAAGCTGTAACATACAGACAGTTTTTTTGACGTACTATTAGACGTATATTTTTGTATGACGCAGAGCCTTTTAAGGGCCTTCTACTCCCTAAATTAGCAGGTCGATTTCTGTCAGTGCGAATATCGACGTAAATGACATTAAAATAACATTCATAACAGCGCGCCTTGTACGGTGGCGGTTACGACTAGGGATTGCAATCCCGCACCTTATTCAATTGGATTTTTTTTTGGATTGGGGATTGATTTGTGGGATTGGCCAATCCCGCGGGATCCCGCATGTTTGAATTTATGTTATAAAATTGAATAAATTGAAATTACATCTTTATGTTTTTTTTTAAATCAACTTTATTAATAGAAAATGTGTCATAACATTATACCACAAAATAAAAATGAAATTATAATATAATCACTCTAGTGTTATTAGATCTTAAAATTAAAATGCTTTTAATGCCTCAGCAATCTTGAAGTCAGGGACCTCTCAACTATATAGGTCCCATGGTGGTGACCCCGAGACGAACTGACTCTTTGAACACCTGCAAGCTGCTTCAGATTTAGTGCAGTAGCAGATCCCATCCGCAGAGATCATAATACTTGGCGAGTTTAACACCCATCACGCCGACTGGCTCAATTTTAGTATAACACAACTGGTTGCTACGCCTTCGCGAATCCCAGATGTAGACGGCCAATTCCTTTGCCAATGTGGTGAATGGTGATGCAAAGGATTGTGCCCACGTAATACATTTCAGGTGTCGTATATATACCGACTGAAGCTTTTCATTCCGTCCTATTTAGTGGCAAATTGCGGCAGATTGCGTCCCTGGTTCGGTTCACCCTCCAAAAAAATCATCTAGCCTGAAGCAGGAGGCTTACCAATCCTGGGCCAATGCAGTTTCTGCTCGTCATTTAAATACCAGCACATATAAGTACTCAAGAAAGAGATCACTCGGGCAAAGAAACAGCACGTCAATACAATTGGTGAGAGACTCGAGCGCCTCCCTTCGAGAACCCGTGCATTCTGGCCTCTGGCCAAGGCTATTGAAGGGAATTATACCGGATATTATACCGACCGTACCGCGATGCACGAGCGTCATGTCGGATATTTGGTTTCATCGGCGCTCAGTGCAAATAGCTCTCCGTTCCCTTGATATCCAAAAGTCGAGTGGGCCTGACGGAATCCCTCCTATTGTGTTAAAAAAGTGTGCTCCAGAGTTGGCACTGACCTTAACGCATCTTTATCGGCTCTCCTGTTCTTCAGGCATTGTACCGGTTTCCTGGAAGACAGCTTTGGTGTACCCGATCCCCAAAAAAGGTGACCGCTCAAATCCTTCCAATTACAGACTAATCGTTATAGACAATTTATAACAATTAATAATATAATAAAATCAACTATCGATAGCCAGCTCCTTCGATATTTGGACGGCCAGGGATTGCTAAGTGACAAACAGTACGGGTTCCGTAAGGGTCGCTTGGCTGATGATCTCTTGGCGTACCTAACTCATCGTTAGGCTCAGGCGATTGTGTCGAAGGGAGAGGCATTGGCTGTTAGTTTGGACATTGCGAAGGTCTTTGATTGCGATGGGTTTGGCACAAAGCGCTGCTTCACACTACATCAAAGCTTCCATCATATGGGTTCCCCGAGAAATTATGCAAATGGGTCATGTGGGATCCGCGTTTTGTAGGTGCGGGATCCAGCAGATTAATAATTGGCGCGGGATTGCGGGATCCCGCTTTGCGGGATTGCAATCCCTAGTTACGACGCTCGCCGCGTCCATGATAGGGCGAAATAGGAGAAAAAACCTTTTTAAGGCTTAAAATAATACATATTTCAAAAAAGTAAAAAAACCAAATTATTAACTTCTGTATTGCTAAGCAGTAGATATTTTTTATATATTCTTTTGATAAATAATGAAGGAGTAAAGTGGTTTCATTCAACGATTTGGAGGTGATTTGGTTTTTTATTTCTTTTTTTTAATTAATTTATTTAAGGTTTCTTTATTATGTGATACCGATATAAAAAATAGGGCGAAACCAAATTACGTATATATCATGTAGATTACTAATTATTTTTTTCAGATATAATTTCTCACTTAATGCCGATGAAAAGTTGTTTCATCTGCACGCTTTTTTCGAAAGAGCAGCCTTAAACTATTGCAATAAAAAAGTTGTTATTTACGCCAAGTAACATAGCATAGTAAAAGATGAGTTATATCCAAATAACTAAAACGACGTGACGTGCCCTTAATGTTTCCCTGAAATAAAGTAATCTTTTAAGTGTTTTTAAAGAACGAAACCCTAAAATTTGTTTAATCAGTCTCAATAGACTTATGTAGAGCTATCTATACTAATGGATAGGACTTAAGGTTCGCTTTGAAGTAACCATTAACGAAATCTAATTATTTTGAAAGCCCTTCAAAGCTAAAAGCGGGGTGCCTAGACCGCTAAGTTAGGGCTTTAATGCTTTCCTTCTTCCCCTAAAAGTAACCATTGGTTTGAAGTGGAAAATGCATTTTCGTAAAAACGTATGCACTTAGGTCTCTTAGGACTTAGGTGATCTTCAATCGTTAAACATTGTTCATATTATAAGCTTGGGGGTAGGCTGTTGGTACAGCCAGCAAATGCAACGAATTTGCATCACTATATCTCCATACAAATAAACTTTTAGCGTAGCGTAGAAACCTAGGGTCAAAGAGTAGGGTCAACTCATACAAACGCTGAACGATGTCAAGGAATGAAATTGTCAAACTCAACCATTTTTCCATCACACTTGATTCCGATTAATTTTGATTAAATATTGTAAAACGGTGGCAATAATGCTACCATTTTAAAGGACACTACTTTATAGGTGGGTCTAGGTACAATCACAAAATAGTCTTTAAATATGCTTCAAGACCCAAGCGGTCGCATGCGACCGCGATAACAATAGAAATCAATTGTGTCTCGTTTTTTCCATGAGGGATTAATATTATTAAGTTTCATTCACTCAGTCAGAAAGAATATTATGTGCTTTGCGTTTCCTTTACTATAAAATAAAGTTATATTATTTCCAAAAAAATGTGCAAAAAAGTCTGCAGTTTTGCAGACTGTACCTTCCTAAGGCGTATTATAGAATTATACTATTTAGCAGATCTTTGTGTATAAGTTGTAACAATAGGGAAAGGGCTCGGCTTGAAAGATTTTACAGTTTCAGACACACTCAACCTTATGGTCCTTCGAACAAAAGTATCGTTTGGTTTATGCCAGACTACTGAGGTTTTCTGTTTATGATATTCCCATAATAAGTAATAGAATACTGAATAGGTCCTGAGTTAGTCAGACAGTTCAATTGGATATCAAAAATATTGTATCCAGAATGAGATTTAGATTATGGTGGGTTTTTTTTGTCAAATCTCTCTCATTTATCTTTTTCGACTAAACTCGCTGTTGAAACTATCGCATATAATTTGACTAAGTACCCGAGTCTTTAAGACTTATTGTTTTCTCTCGCGTGCAGGTCCGATTGCATAAGCTCCTTACGAAGCGAATCTAATTTCATGACTTGTATACTCTTGATTTTAATTAATGATGCTGCGACCTTTGCATCAATGTCTGCTTGAACTCGATTATTCGGACGACCCGAATAATCGAGTTGTATAATCGTTATTGCGAACAATCGTTTTCCGTGTCGAGATAACAATGCATCTTCTTGTATCAAACAGCGGTGCAGTAATGAGCTGAAGTTACGTAAGAGGAAGTTACTTTTGTTGTTTTTATTCGATGCAAACCATATAACTAGATGTAACTAGACAGTAGACATCTGATTGCAATATCAAAGTACCAATAAATACATGCAATGTACTATCAGAGAATTAATTCATAGACAGATTGCGGACCTAAATAATTTGGTCGCGTCATGTCAAACTCAGCCGACAGATCACGAGTAACATGGAATTGACAGTCCGACCAAATGACGTAGGTCCTTCAACTGCCTACGAATAAGTTTCCTCGATACATTAGATAGATAGAAGAGTCTGAAGATATCTTAAAAGACGTCACATTAAGGCTTAAGCCAACTTAAAGACCAATAACTCTATCCTTGATATTATAAGTATTTTAATAAGGTTTAGGTTTCAGTCATTGAAGACACCCAGTTGAACTTATATGCCTAGTTTATAAGATTTTTTGACTGAAGTTTATCTCTTTAACAGCATTTTTTTTCTATGGATGATTTACATCACGTCACGTTAACGTGTTTTATTTTAGCCACTTAAAATGCTTTAAATTTATAAGCTGCTGTCAAGAAACCTCAAAAACTAGAGATTAGATTGGTCGTTTTTAAACCAGCTGATGATTAAATATTAATACAAATTATATTTTTTATTTTAAATAATAAAAACTATAACCACACAAAATAATCTGGTGAACCCATTAAACAGCGGTGAGCAACCTATTAAGCAGCAAGTGAACCTTATCTACGTTATTTTTGAGCAAAAATTATCACTTCTATTCATCATATGAAATGTTATTATATCTTGTACGTCATACATAAATTACCAGAACGAGATTATCGACCTTCACGACAGAATAACGAATATAATTATCTTTTCAACATATCGATAATTTGGCGACTCCAATCGTCGGCGCCGTGGCTTAGTTGGTTAAAGCGCCTGTCTAGTAAACAGGAGATCACGAGTTCGAATCTCGTCGGGGCCTACCGGTTGTTTCTTTTTTTTTATCCGATTTCCCAAAAAATGAAGTTGTATGTTCGGTTTTATAGTATATTTTTACCCAGGGTCTTTGTATGTATGTTTGTTTCATAGGAGTACTCTGTACCTTACTCATCCGGTGTTAATTGGTGCCGTCTTTGTCTATGTTTAATTTGGGTGGTGGAGCTTTAATTTTAAAGTTTTGATTTTAATAGTGATTTCAATCGGTTGTTAATTGATATATTTGTAAGTTGCTTAATACTCTGGTCAATTTAAATGTCATAGTAACATAAATTTAGTTTTTAAATAGAATTTATTATTAAATTACTTATAAAACATAAACAAATTCATTCATCAATCAATTTTTCTAATGAAGTTGTTTACAACCCCGTCCGCGCTTTCTCCCATTTCGCGTGACACTCTCGCGTTAATTCCACTAGCCCTACACGCGATCTCGCGTATCCCTGACATATCGCGACGTCGCGTGACATACGCAGATCTGCGTACTATCTTGTGTAACACGATGTACAGGAAATAAGTTAACTGTGCTGTAAATTGATGGCCGTTGATGATTTGATAGGTTTTGGCGATTTGCGGGTTTTTGACTTCGCTATACGAGCTTGTGTTTTAAGGCTCCTCTCGCGAAAAAAGCGTGCAGATGAAACCACTTTTCATCGGCATTAACAGAGAAATTATATCTGAAAAAAATAATTAGTAATCTACATGATATGATACGTAACGTGGTTTTGCCATATTTTTTCTATCGGTATCACATAATAAAGAAATAAAAAACCAAATCACCTCTAAATCGTTGAATGAAACCACTTTACTCCTTCATTATTTATCACAAGAATATATAAAAAATATCTACTGCTTTGCAATACATAAGTTGATAATTTGGTTTTTTTACTTTTTTGAAATATGTATTATATTAAGCCTTAAAAAGGTTTTTTCTCCTATTTCGCCCTATAATGGACGCGGCGAGCGTCGTAACCGCCACCGTACAAGGCGCGCTGTTATGAATGTTATTTTAATGTCATTTACGTCGATATTCGCACTGACAGACAATGATCAAGGTCGTTGGCGGATATAGAGGCCTTAAGTAAGCTATACACGCTACGGTCTGCCGGAGAGGTCACCTGTGCAGTTATGCCTGCGCAGGTGAATTTATTTTAGATTTTGCGTCGGTCGCCTGCGCAGGCTCAAAAACTACACAGGTCTATTCCCAGTTCCCACACACATTCCGGTCTACCTGCGCAGGCATACCTGCACAGGTGGACCTCTCCGATAGACCGTAGCATGTATGGCCATTAGATGCAAACGGCTCTTTAACTGCAGATAATTAAATATCAGAGCTGCTTTTATAAATAACTTCGGACTGGTATTTTCAATCGTTAAAAAATTTCTATTTAACACTAACACAATTATTTTACTTTAGGTTTAGGGTTTGTAATTTGTATGTGTCCCTCGTTTTACTGTGAAAGTCGAAACATGAAACTAGCAGCGATAAAAGAGGAGGTGGTGAACTTATCATTGTCAGTATTGTTTCCATATTTAAAACTCTTTTTACCGACACGTGAACCCCGTCCTTTCAGAATCATCTGCAAAGATGTTATTTCCATTTTTAAAATTAACTGAATGTGTGAACCCCGTTCCAGGTTCATGGGTGTGTGCGTGCACGAGGGCCAGCTGCACGCGCTCACGGAGTACATGTCGGGGGGCTCGCTGGAGCAGCTGCTGCTGTCGCCGGCGCCGCTGCCGCAGCCGCTGCGGGTGTCGCTCGCCGCCGACATGGCCGAGGGCATGAAGTACCTGCACGCGCTGGGCGTGTTCCACAGGGACCTCACCGCCAAGGTGGGCTTGATATTTTTTTTGGAATGAAGTTCCTTGTCGCGCGTTGCGAAAGGAGTCTAGACAGAAAAAAACGACACTTTTTTATTAGTACCTGCATACTGCATACTGCATAGTAGGGGCAAAGGGCGTTGATAGTATTCCTGTACGACAACTAGATGGCGTTTTTGAGAATAAACAACGACATCTACCGGACGTTTAAATAAATTCTATTACAATTCCACAAAAGTGTCGTTGTTAGTATTCCTGGATATCAACAAGATGGCGTTTTTTATACTTTCGTTCCATCCGGGTGTCCCTTGACACCTCTGTAGTTTTTTTTTTATATGATGGAGATCATTTCCAAATTATCGACCAGACGAGACTACGACTTTGTATAAACTTTTATTTAACTAGCTGTTGCGTGGACTTCAGTTTCAGGGCGCGATGGTTCCCGTTTCCGTGGGAATGCCGGAATAAATTAATGTAGCCTGCATTACTGCAATGTTTCCTCAAAATCCATCTTATAAGCAAAATTAGTATCTTTCTAACGTTATTTTATTATACGTCACGACTCACGGCTTACATGCATTTTCTTAATGTTTCAGAACGTATTATTGAAGAAAAACGGCGAGGACGAGTACACGGCCGTCGTCGCGGACTTCGGCTTAGCCGCCAAAATACCCAACCAAGAGTAAGTTATACTTGTCTCCATTTGTTAGCAATAGACAACAGAGTAGTTGATTCATATAGATTATAGACCAGGCTTTAAATGAACTCTGGCAGGGGCGCTGCCGGTAAAGAACTGTAAAAAACATGTCAAAAATGGGGTTTTTGTATGATGGCAGCGTTAGTTCCTTTTTTCACCACGTTCCAAGCCCTGTCGGTCTATAGGCAGATGGCAGATCTTCGCAGTTCGGTTGCGTTATGTCAACAGTCAAACCCAGCAGAACGATCACGGCTACATTGCATTGACATAACCCGACATAATGACGTAGGTTCGTCAACTGCCTATGAATCTATTTCCTCGATGGTACTATCAGAGAAGTTGATTCATAGGCATAGCGGACCTTCTCTGTTCGGTTACGTTATGTCAAACCCAGCAGAAAGATCACGGGCCACCGCTACCATCACTGCATTGCATTGATAATTGATTACATTGCATTGCATTGATAGTAGTATTAATGATGGTGGTAATAATCAGAATCTTATCTTATTATTATATCTTTAAACGAGCAATTCTTGTATATATATATTTGAAATCTCGGAATCGGCTCCAACGATTTTCATGAAATTTAGTATATAGGGGGTTTCGGGGGTGATAAATCGATCTAGCTAGGAATCATTTTCATAAAATGTCATTTTATGTGTGTTTTTTTTAATTTTTTGAATACCGAGCGAAGCTCGGTCATATAGCTAGTATTATTTAATCGAGGAAAGGCTATATCAGGTGCCCGTAATATTAAAGGAACTAATCAGTTACCAAATCCTCCAATTATAATAGGTATAACTATAAAAAAAAATATAATAAATGCATGAGCTGTAATCAATTGATTAAAATATGACTTTTTACACTGCATGTAAATAGGCACATGATTAAAAAGCTATCATACCAAAAAAGATTAAAATATTAAGGCCGTCCCATCCCGTTGCCGAGATCGCACCAAAACCCTATTTTTTTTTTACTTATCTTAGTTCAAAATTGTCCTAAAAAACGGGGAATATGTAGTTTATGATATTGTCGATCTATTGGCGTGAGTTTCAAATAAAAGTAATTTGTAAATCCTAAGGAGATGCTGAATGTATGCTTGAATTTTAATAAATTGGTTTAACTTTGGAAGCTGATATTATGAGTATAATAAACAAAATAGAAAATTTAAAACGAAAAAAAACCGGCCAAGTGCGAGTCGGACTCGCGCACCGAGGGTTCCGTACAAACCTGCAAGGTTTACAAAGTTCGTTCATTACGACAATCGAGTATGAAGAAAAGGGTAGTAAGTTTAAAATTATTAAAAAAAAATATATTATGTGATGTAACTAAAAATTTATGGTTTTCGTAATTTTTCCTTTATCTATGCTATAAGACGTTGCTTCGTACCAAATTTCAAGATTCTGAGTTCACGGGAAGCACCCTGTAGGTTTTGATTCCCTTGCAAGTGTCGAAAATTTGCGGCATAAACGGCTGTATCTTTTGATTGCGTTGGCTTAGAAGTTTGATTTTTTCACAGCTTCAAGGGACAGTAGACCTGAGTAATTGATATAAATTTCAGCTTCATACCTCCACGCGTTCCTGAGAAAAAGGGTCTTGACAGACGGACAGACGGACAACAAAGTGATCCTATAAGGGTTCCGTTTTTTTCCTTTTGAGGTACGGAACCCTAAAAACGAAAGGAATGTTGATGTACTGAAGATTTTTGCTGTGTTTTTATTATTAGCTTTCATATTATGAGTTTATAAGGCTTAAAATATGGTAAATTACGGAATCTCCGTAGGGAAGGCCCTTAAGATTATTATTACAGCTGTTGAAGTGTTTCGTAACAGGCGACTTGCCTTGGGCTGTCGATAGAAACGATCGAAAATAATCGATTAACGACTATTTACATGTAATTGAAAACATTAAACGGTTAATGAATTAATGGTGCAATCACCTGATTGGAAGTGCGCACGCGAGCTCGCGTGTACCGGGTCGGGTGTCATGTGTTGCGTAGGTCCCGCCACTAAAAGGTGAGGTAGGGTGTGTACTGTGTAGTCTGTATAGTGTTTTGTTTTCGCTAGTACCCTGGAATTCCGAATACGGAAAACTAATTCGGAAATTGAATACGGAACGTATGTAGTATCGAGGAAATAGATTCCTATGCAGTTGATAGACCAACGTTTATTTGGTCGAATATGTCAATTCAATGTTAATTGTGATCTGTCGGCTATGTTTGACGTAACGGAACCAAACTACGTAGGGCCCCGATCTGCATAAGAATCAACTTCTCTGATAGTACGTGTGGATACGGCCAGCGTCAGTCTTTTGTTGACTAATGTCGTGCCAATGTTTCTGCCGCCTGGGCTTCACATAACCCGATTAAATAAGAGCCAGTCTACGGCGCGTTGTGCACGCAGCACTGCCGTTGCGTTGTTTTACATACAAGTAACCAAGGTGTTCACACGGCGCGCTGCGTCGTCGCAACGCGCACATGACGGACAGCAGCCCCCGAGACGAAGCGGGAGTGGGTGTTGACATTAACACCGCTTCGTAATAACGCTGCGATGACGCAGCGCCCGTGTGGCCGGCTATGCGTCAAACGGCACCGCTGCGTCGACGCAACGCGCCGTGTGGACTGGGACTAATGTAGGTTCAGTGATTGCTTATTGATCATCGTGTTCCAGCACCGGTTACCGGCTGCCGAGCGTGGGGTCGCCGTGGTGGATGTCGCCGGAGTGTCTCCGCGGCAAGTTCTACGACCACCGCTCCGACATCTTCTCCTACGGCATCATCCTGTGCCAGCTCATCGCCAGGGTGAGTAGATACTGCAGCACTAGCTCCAGGTGATCACGCAAACTGCGAATTCGCATCGCATCGCATCGCAATGTGTTTTTTTTTTTTATTGATTCACTAATCTAGATAATACACATTTACAACTTATTTCTAAATACAAGTTAGTAAGTATCATAACGTAGTGTACTGTGTACATCCTTCTTGAAGTGAATACTACATGCAAAATAAATCTAAGTTACAAAAATGGTGCTAAATTCTTGTTTAACCTAATCTTTGCTTACAATTTTATATAACTTATCTTTGAAAAATGAGACAGAAGTACCAAAAATATCGATTTCACCGCAGGTCTTATTGTATAAGGCACACATTCGGTATAATGGGGAGTTTTGTCCATAATTTGTGTGGTGTACAGGTATGTCAAAAGTTTTTCTATTTCGAATACGGCTGCCCGGTCGAGGAACTGATAAATTGATCTTATTTAGAAGTGGGGTGCTGTCTAAATTCCCGTTAATTAATTGATGTAAAAAAACAATATCGGAGATGCGACGTCTATGCTCCAGTGAAACTAAATTGAAGTGTGCTAATTTAGCTTCATAAGAAATTAAATTTTGACAAAGGTTTTGAGAGTAACATAAATGATACAAGAAAAGTTTTTGCAGTTTCTCGATTCTCGAAATGTGGGCATAATAAAATGGATTCCACACTTGAGAACAATATTCGACAATAGAACGAACATAACAGTTAAAAAGTATTACCGGTATTTCTGGATCCTTGAAAAACTTGGTCTGTCGTATTACAAAACCAGCCATTTTAGCAGCTTTAGATGTTATACTTTTTATATATTCTCGAAAATCTAGTTTGCTATCAACTATAACACCCAAATCACGCATGGAAGACACTTCAGTTATAGGATTGCTAGAGATATGGTACATGTGACGGAAAGGATTCCGTTTGCGTGAAAATTTTATATAATAGCATTTTACAACATTTAAATTCATTCCGTTTGACGAGCACCAATGAGTCACCTGGTCAATATCTCTTTGTAGTAAAACTGTGTCAGCCATACTTCCTATAGCTCTGTAGATTTTAAGATCATCGGCGAACATTTGATATTTGGATGTTAAGTTTAAACACAAATCGTTAACATAAATTAAAAAGAATATTGGTCCCAAGTGAGAACCCTTGGGCACACCAGACGGTACCATTTTTAAAATAGACTTAAAACCCCTAATTTTAACTAGCTGAGACCGGTTCAGTAGATAGGATTCACACCATCTCAATAGGGAACCACATATGCCAGCATGAGCTAACTTAGCAATTAGGATTTGATGGTTAACTACATCAAAGGCATAGAAAAATCAGTATATATGGCATGAACTTCTTTTTTGTTTTCTAATGCTTCATAAATATCCGAGACGTAACCTATCAGGTTTGATGTAGTCGATCTACCTGGAAGAAATCAATTTTGCTTTTGATGTGAAAATAGAGCTTGTTTTTTACAATTTTTTCCAGAATTTTACCCATTATTGACAAAATTGATATAGGCCTATAATTTGCTATATTACTTGGATCCCCGTTTTTATGTATCGGAGTAACGAAAGCTTCCTTCCACTTTGAAGGAAATTTTCCGCTACTTAAAGACCTGTTATACAGTATATAAAAAGGATAAGCAAGTTGCTCTGAACAATTTCGGAGAAACAGTGGCGGAATGCCATCGTGGCCTGGACCTTTAGTGACATTAAGTAATTGAAGGGAGCTCTTTACTTCTTCTTCAGAGATATGAAGAGAATTTAATGATTTAGAATTACATCCTGTCCAATCAGCTGAATAACTCGGCAATTTTGAGTTAGAATAGACTGAATTTTTAGTAAGTATGAGTTTTGTTGCAGATTTATGTGATGCGAATTTGCAGTTTTGCGTGGAAGCCCTTAGGGAAAACACCAGTTTGTATGGACGTTTTCTGTATGTGTATGTGTGTGCAGGTGGACGCGGACCCGGACGTACTGCCGCGCACCGACAACTTCGGCCTCAACTACATGGCGTTCGTGGAGCTGTGCGGCGCCGACACCGCGCCCGACCTGCTGCGCCTCGCCTTCCACTGCTGCATCGTGAGTACCCCACCACTCGTTCGCCGGCTCCTACGACGATCGTCCGACTCACTACTAACGTGCCCGACATCTTTCCAGTACGACCCCGCGGCGCGACCGCTGTTCCCCGAGATCGTGATCAAGCTGGGCGAGGTGCGCGCCGGCCTCGATGACGCCGTCGCCACCGCCAACACCTCGCTCGACGGCGAGGAGGCGGACGCGTCCGGGCCGCGCTCCTGCCCCGGCGCGCTCGCCTGGCGCCGCCCCGCGCCGCCACACCGCCGCTCCCTCTCCGAGCTGGAGTGGGCCGAGCGCGCTGGCGCCCCGCCCCCGCACCGCTCCGCCTGCGCGCTCGTCCCGCCACCCGCGCCCGCGCCGCCCCGCCTCCAGCGCCTGCTGCGCCTCGCCCACATCATGCTGCTGCGCGACAGCAGCGCCGCGCCCCGGCCTGCGCGCCTCGCGCTCCACACTTTCCGCGGCGTGCGCAAGATCCTCGAGGGCGAGCCGGCGCGGCGCGACGACGACGAGCCGCGCGCCGCCTCGCTGCCGCCCTCCCCGCCGCCCGCGCGCCGCGACGAGCGCCGCCGCGGCTCGTGCGAGTCCGGCGTGTTCAGCGTCGCCGCCGAGGAGCTCGCGCCCGCCGCCGCCGCCTGCCCGTGCGCGCTGCTCGGTTGCCACCGCTGCTGGTGGTGGCGGCGCGAGCGCCCGCGCCCGCGCCTGTGCGCCGACTGCCTGGCCGCGTACGAGGGCGCGCTGCGGCGAGGCGGCGCCGAGGGCGAGGACGAGGGCGGCGTGCTGTGCGGCGCGGAGGAGGGCGCCGGTCACGTGCTGCGCGCGTGCTGCTGCGGCGGCGCGCGCTGCGGCAGCGTGTACACGGACAGCAGCGAGGACGTGGCGTCGCTCGGCTCGGACAGCCTGTTCGACGACCGCGCGCCGCGAGCCCGCTCCGCGCAGATCGCGCGCATCGTCGAGTACTTCGAGCGGCAGGGAGGCGAGCTGGGCGGCGGCGCGGGGGGGGCGCGGCGCCTGCTCGTGTGCGAGGGGGCGGTCAAGTCGAAGCTGCCGCTGTTCGACAAGAAGTCGTAGCGGCGGGGCGAGCCCGAGCGCCGCTGCTCCATGTACCGGTGAGGGCGCGCGGGCCGGCCCGGGGACGCCGCCCCCGAGCCGTGATGTCCGAGACTGTGTGTGCGTGAGTGCGTAGTCGCTACTGAAGTGACATGTGTGACGTCACCTGCCTGCCACGACGGACGCGGACTCTAAACTACCCCGTATGTAATCGGATAGGACTGTAATTTTATTAGGAATGTTATTTATGTCGGCATTGGGGTCGAATATGCGCGAGCTTATACGCCCCGCATGTCGCACCGAGTTTTAAGTTTAAAATCAAACTTCATTGAAATTTTGTAGTAAAATTTCAACGGAAATAGCCTTCACGAGGAACAATAATATATTTTGTGGCGTCGACTCGCCTGGACTGTGGACTTGTACTTTAGAGGTACGCGCATATTATGATGGAGCGCAGTATAGAATATGCGGCCCGACGTAACATGCGCGCACCTTAACACTTAGATTTTGTGTAAATAACGGCTAGGTATATAGGTTAAAGTTTTTTTTAATATTTATAATTTATAATACAGTATTAGAACCTACTTGCCAGTTAATAGGTTTGTAAATATACAGTAAGTTTTGTTTGTCATAATAAATATTGTAATATATTTAGTTTGAGCATTGATGTATTGACAGATTAACATTTCTTACTCCGTTCTACTTTATATGATACATCAATGGATAGATTGTTTATTATAAATTTTATTTACCTCTATAACTTTCTGTTTGCTGTTGGGTTTTCGTCCTTGACGCGTCTAGTCCTTACAAACGCGTATTGTAATGCGTAAGGTTTTATACTACTGCATAAATGACTCAATTATAATTATTAAAGAAATAAAATATTGTCTCATCAATCATCATTGACTTAAAAAAATATTTTTTTCATACAATCTAAAAATCAATGTACCATTCATCAAAAATATTAATTCAGAATTCAGATAGTAGGCCTATGTTATTCATTCAATTCATTCAGTATTTAGATAAATAATGTCAAGTTAATTGTTGTCTTGCTACTATCGGCTGCGTTTAACAAAATGTTGGTCCACTACCTGTCTATGAGTGATTTAAAAAATTGTACTAACAAATCTATAAGTACTTCCATACTAATAACATAAATGCGAAAGTGTGTCTGTCTGTCTGTTATCTATTGATGATCAAAACGCTGAACTGATTTTGCTGAAATTTGGTATGGAGATACTTTGAGTCCCGGAAAATTGTACGGTTCCCGCGCGATAAACGAATTTTATTATGTATGTTTTAAAGTGCAGTTTTGTAAAACTTTACGTATTCAAAAATGTCCGTCTGATTATATTTCCTTGCAAATTATCTATTATTTACAAAAAAATGGCAATAACATTGTAAAATCTATATTATAATATGTCAATTTTACAAGTCTAAGGTGTACTTTAGATTCTAGAAAGTATAATTAACGAGAAAGTATCAAAATTATGTGTAAAATTAACAACTACTACTTAAGTTATAATCACTATGCAAATATACATGTAGTGGTCTTTAAATTTTCTCAAAAAAGGTAAAATTTTAATATAAATTATCAAAATTGAATCTAACTTTGTCAATCAAAACATTCAGCAATTTTTTTTACTGACCGCCAAGTCTTTGGACTAATTCAACAGTAGACCATTGCATAGACAATTGTAGAAAATTGTGTCAAACAAAATAACTTATTTTAAATAATAATTCAGATATCAAAATTATATTTTTCGAGTCAGACTCCATATAGTTGCCAAATATCATCTATAAGCATTTCTTTTGTATTTTGCTGCATAGTTTAAGTCCTCTGTATGATCCTAATGAGTGTTAAGATTTTAGATTAAGGGCTCCATTCCACCGCGACGCACGGAGAGACTACGCACGTGCGTCAAGCTTCGCTTTGTAAGAAAATATATGTGACTGTGACCACTGCAACCCACGGACACGCTACGCACGAATTGACTCAAGTCAAAGAAATAAATCCGTGCACGTCCGTGCACAGCGTGCGCCGCGGTGGAATGGAGTCTTAACCGATTCATGGCCAATGCCGCGCCCAGCGCGTCATTCAAAAAGTTTTAGTGAGGCCGATGACGCGCCAGACGCGGCATATAAGAATTGTTAAAAAACACGTTAAAACTAATTTATTATACTGTAATTACAATTCCCTTGTCTAAATATACATGTTGAACTCAATTTTATGCGTGGCCGTTTATTTTAGAATTAAAGGCTACTAGTCAGAGATCGTCAATCATTGGTTCACTCGAAGAATCCTTACTTTTCTGCGATTAGCGTATTTATGAAACTTTTTTTTCTTATTAACACTCATCTTCATCAGCGTCAGTAATTTAGCTTCGATGCTACTGTCTGTTGAGTTATTTTTTGCGTCATGACAAATACGAGAACTTTCAATTACTTAATGTCCTTTTCAATGTAAAGTTTTGCAATATTGAGTGACTATATTCTGGAAAACTTTCATTCTCCTTATTGTCGTTTTCCAGGCAATTTTCATTTGAGTATCTTTGTAAATCGTGGCTGGCTATATTCAGGAAAGTCATTATATTCCTGCTGATTATCCAAAACAAACGTATTTCATTTGTTTAAATAAACGATTTTCTGAGAGCTCTTAAATTTTAATACAAATTTATATTGTCATAGCTACACAACTACTCTAAGTTATTTATTCTTCAAATAAATAGATGAAGTTGCTAGTCATAATAAATCCCACAACCTTTACGGAAAAACTATCATGCCTATTGATTTGTGCTTTAACATGTAATTAGGGTTCTAACTTCCGTACCCAAAAGATAAAAACGGGACCCTATTACTAAGGCTGGCCTCACACAGCCGGAACGTCTCTCTGAATAATTCATAATCGGAAATTCATAATCTAAATTTCGGCACCTTCCCTCACACACATCTTTGAAAATAAGATTGATCAGTAGTCTCATGATTCCTGGCACATATTTAAACGTCTTTATGGAAGAAGAATTAATACTAATAAATATTATTTTTCTTTTACTTTCGTTTTCACTTAATGTTTCCCAATTTGGAATTAAACTTTTAAGAATTTCCAACCACGCTATTTTTTTTCCCTGTCATGGTAATCCTCAATGGATGTGTCCTATATTTCAATGCTTAAGATTAAATTTTCCGTGTCAGACATCACGCCAGCAGGTCACAACACGTCCAGGGGTTAGCTTCTTGCAGTGTCAACTGAAATAATTCATAATCTAATTCCAGTATGTGTGTGCCGCTCTATTAAAATGTATGGGAATACGCGCGTTATGAAATCATAATCTTAAATTTATCGATCCGGAATTCAGAACGCTCGTCAGTATCATTCTTACAGATCGATCTGAGAAACATAATCTGAAAAAAATCAGAATGTGTACGTGGAGCATACTTACTGATATTGTATGGAATTCCAGTCTTTCTGAATTAATAATATGAATTCAGAAAGACATTCCGGCTGTGTGAGGCCAGCCTAAGACTTCGTTGTCTGTCCGTCTGTCTGTCTGTCTGTCTGTCTGTCTGTCTGTCTCCAGGCCGCAACTCAAGAACGGTAATAGAATTGAAATTTTCACGGATTATGAATATCTGTTGCCGCTATAATAACAAATACTAAAAACAAAATAAAATTAAATAAATAAAATAAAAAATGAAGGGGGGCTCCCATACAAAAACATAATTTTCGGCATAATTTTGCTCTATAATGGTACGGAACCCTTCGTGCGCGAGTCCGTGTTATATGTGTTATCATCAGTCAGTCAAGGTGTGACGACGTGAGCCCTCACAAAGCTCGGCTTTTAGTAACCAGCACTAATTAAAATCATTAATACCTACATACTCGTATGAGCAAAATTTGTGCCAAAGGTTGACGACTACTTACACATTTTGTTAACAGTATGAATTACTACTTATATACGCCATATCAGCTTTGAATTACAACTAATACGAACACTGCACACAAAATTTATCTTTTCCCTCTCTGATTTACGCCTATTTACAATAAAATATGCATAAAACACAACCAGTGGCCAATGCCGCACGTGGCGCGTCATCGTTTAGCAGGGCCGATGACGCTTATGGTGCGTCATCGAACAAAGTACTTGGCCTGTCGTAAGAATTTGTTGAAATGAAGGTGGCAACGAATCGGTTAATACAGTAAGAGCCAGTCCACACGGCGCGATGCGTCGACGCAGCGCTGCCGTTTGACACATAGCCGGCCACACGGGCGCTGCGTCATCGCAGCGTTATTACGAAGCAGTGTTAATGTCAACACCCACTCCCGCTTCGTCTCGGGGGCTGCTGTCCGTCATGTGTGCGATACGACGACGCAGCGCGCCGTGTGAACATCTTGGTTATTTGTATTTATAACAACGCAACGGAGCTCTGCGTCGACGCAACGCTGACGTAATGCAACGCGCCGTGTGGACTGGCTCTAACTGGTGCCAGTATCATTGGATTCATCAGCAGTGTTGATTTACAGTTTCGGCGAGTGCTGTAACATGTTTCAATATACTTTATCGTGTAGCAGCTGGCGCCATCTACTGTACCACTTGTACTTGATAAACCAGCACTAAAACTAATTTCCACATCAGCTACACATTTCTGTTGAATAAAATACCCCAGAAGGGAAAAGTGAGTTGTGAATATAAGTAAATTAATATATTTTTGTAAATAAAGTTATATTTGTGTATGTTATAACTTATAGCCATCACACACGTTCAAGTAGTTTGATCAAACATGCCAAGTCCTTCTCATCAAGCAAGAATATGCTCGTTTTAACCAACCGCATCTTAATGTTGAGTATTCCCTAGTCGTTTTAGGGTCATGTATCTCAGAAAAAAATGAGCTTTTACCAATGCTCGTGCCACTCCAAAGTTTTTAGTTCCTAAGAACAAAGGTGATGTTTTAACATTGTTGAAAACTCAAAGAGGTAGGCTAGGGGATACTTAACTTTGAAAACTTGAAATTACTTAATATATTGCAGTCGATTTGATGTGGTATGTTGGTCCAAACTACTTGAATTGTGTTAGGCGTTGGCCGATCGTTTCGGAAGTGTTAGACGGTCAGGGTACTTGTTGTTAACGTGTATAGTATACACTGTATACACTTTACTGTATAATGTATATTATATCAGTATCGTTCATCATGTTGTGTACAGTCACGAACAGAGACAAATTTTCAACGAAATGTAAACAGTGATACTTTAACCCTTTAGGGCCACTTGCACCATGATGTTTAACTCAGAGTTAAAATTAACTCTGAGTTAAACATCATGGTGCAAGTGATAAAAAGATACACATTGTATACAGCTGTATATTATTGAAAATTGACACAATGTTTTGTCTCTGTATGATACTTTGTAAGTATCTTGATAGACGAGCAAATTTTCTATAAAGTCTATACAGACTTTATAGAAAATTTGTATACACACAGTATAAATATTTTATTAGTAAGGGTGTAAAAGTTTGATGTACGTTGATAATATATGACAGCATCATGTCGATTATATTTCTTTGAAAATTTGTATCGATGTTAAATAGCGAGGCTAGGAGGCGACCGCCAATTTGAAAATGTATATTATTCCAGTGCCAAATAAAATCATTACATTTATCAGAAAAATGCCAATTAAATCAGATATTTACATGTAGGAATAATTATTTGAGTATTTTTTCCGTTTGAGAGCCCTGCTAACTGTAGTATATAGCTACAAGGAACTGTAACGCTGGATTCACGCACCAGGCAAGTTGCTTGGCAAGCTACTTGGCAAGCTGCTTGCCTGACGTGTGTGAGCGCTATATGTATAGGGTAAAATTATTCAGTAAACTTAAAAATAACACCAGTTATTATGTAGTGAAATATACAAGTGTTTGTTTCACGAGCAATCGCGTGTCCGTCCAAACGCAGAACTAACCGACGCAGACATAGTGTATTCTAAATATTATCTAGATTTATTCCAAATTTAGACGAAATATTTGTAGCAATCTTAGTCCAAACTCTGGTCGTAACGTCTTTAATTTCGATTTAATTTTTAATATTTATTTTTAAATAACTAAAATTACTTTTTTATTTATGGTCTACTAGGAGATAGTTGCGCGCGGGCCCGAGCGCCGTATCGCAGTGCAAACCTAAATATATTCGTCAGTTGTACCTGTTGAGTGTTGATACACCGTAAGTTCTGTAGATATCGTGCAATAGACGTCGTAAGGTGGACTGAACGCGGCCCCGATGCGATATCGTGCCGACAAATCTGTACTTACCCGTTCGATCGCCCCGGTATCGGATCGGAGCCGCCCCCGTATAGATGCAACTCGTTCACGTTTAGAGCTCGACAAGGCTTTAAATTAACGTGGCGAAAAAAGGAACTAACGCTGCCTTCATACAAAAACGCCATATTTGACAGTTCTCCTATACCAGCAGCGCCCCCTGCCCGTTTTCATTTCAAGTCTTGTCGCACCTTTGTTTTGGGGCGGAGTTGCATCACATTAAGCATATCAGTTTAAGTAGTAGCTCTAGTTATTTTTATATTTTAGGTTAATTTACACAACTAACGGCATTTCGAGTTGTCAACGAATGTTTGTGAAAATGTTGTAGACGGTTTTGTTTATACTGTGGGAGGTTGGAACTGTTCAATGGCAGTCATTTGTAAGAACGGTGGTATTAATAAATATATTTTGTTTCAAAATTGACTTTTTTTATATCGACTTTCCCTAAAGTGCAGCTCGATGTGACTTGTATGCAAACTACAAGAATAAAATAAATAAATCGTCACTGGTTTAGGTTAGGTTCATACCAAGACGTACTGAAAAGAGCGTTTCTTAAATGGCCGCCAACGCACCTGCTACTCTTTTGATGTTGCGAGTGTCCATAGTCGACGGTAGTTGCTTTGTATCAGGTGAACCGTTTGTTCGAATTTTATAAATAATCGGTCAAGTGCGAGTCGGACTCGCGCACGAAGGGTTCCGTACCATTATAGAGCAAAATTAGGCAAAAATTGTGTTCTTTGTATGGGAGCCCCCCTTAATTTGTTATTTTATTTTAATATTATTATTAAATATTAAAGTACACATATAACTTAGGATTTTGTGAAAAAGTTAAGTATCTACCTGTTGCCATTATTGATATAGAGCACAAAAGGCCAAAAAAATCACGTTTGTTGTATCGGAGCCGCCCTTAAATATTTATTTTATTTTGTTTTTAGTATTTGTTGTTATAGCGGCAACAGATATACACATTCTGTGAAAGTTCAACTCTCTAGCTATTACCGTTCTCGAGTTACAGCCTGGTGACAGACAGACGGACAGACATCGAAGTCTCGGTAATAGGGTCCCGTTTACCCTTTGGGTTTACTGAACCCTAAAAAAGACGTGACGTGAAATGACATGACGCAACATTTTATTCTTCTACTTGCTACTGGCTACACAAGAAATACAAAAGAATGCCGTCATCAAGATGACGCGTTTTCGGTGTCAACCTTAACATCCGATTGGCGTCAAACAGGGTGTTGTTTTAATACCACTTCCTTTATTGAGTTTATAATTGCCGATGGTGTAACATGGTATTGGGTTTCATTTACTTTAAGAGTTCTTAAAATTTCTCCAACTGATCCGTGGGGTGTTTGTTTCAGAATTGTTCCAGAAAGTTATTCGCAGACGTAGAACGGTCTGTATTGATTAATTTTCTGTAAGAAAAAATTAAATGTTATTTTTTTTATATAAAATAAAGGGGCAAACGAGCAAACGGGTCACCTGATGGAAAGCAACTACCAACAACCCATGGACTCTTGCATCATTAGAAGAAATGCAGGTGCGTTGCCGTTAGTATTTTTATCATTATCATTGGAAAATTTTATGTCTGTATTCTATGTCGATGAATCCTTCTCCAAAATACTAGCTTTGTCATAAAAATGATTCACATTTCTTTATAATTTATATAGACGTTGTGACGTAATGTTTCAACTTTGTCTCTCAAGCGACTTTTCTAACGTAGCAGACAAAGACTAACATAGTGTTAGGGCCGATTCACACCGGAATTACAGCGTAGCGCCGGCGCGGCGGGTGTTTTCAGTGTCATAATATGATTTTAAACTTTATCTTCAATCTTTATTACTGTAATACACACAGTATCGCTTGAGAAACTTGGGAAGTCTCGCATCCGCAAATTCTCAAGCGATACTATGGATTACAATAATGAGGATATTATATAAAGTTTAAAATCATATGAGTTATGAGTAATGACACTGAAAATGCTCGCCGCTGCGCTGCCATTCCGGTGTAATTTATAAGTAGATACTTAGTTAAGGTCGTCCCCCGAGCAAACGACCTTGGCCATACATTTGCCGCGTTGCCGAGATCGCGCCAAAACCCTATTATTTTTACTTATCTTAGTTCAAAATTGTCCTAAAAAAAATTTAAAACGGCGAATATATAGTTTATGATATTGTCGATCTATTGGCGTGAGTTTCAAATAAAAGTAATTTGTAAATCCTAAGGAGATGCTGAATGTATGCTTGAATTTTAACAAATTGGTATTACTTTGGAAGCTGATAGCATTAGTATAAGAAACAAAAATATAAAATTTAAAACGACAAAAGGAATGTTGATATACTGAAGATTATTGCTGTATTTTTATTATAACTTTGTAGCTTTCAGATTGTGAGTTTATAAGGTTTTAAATACGGTCAATTACGGAATCTCCGGACGGAACGCCCTTAAATCTACACTTCATAAAGGGGAAAAATATTATGTTTGTTTATATTAAATAGGCTCAGAAACTCCTTAAAAGGGAACGAAAAGCGTTTTACCTGTTTCGGTAGCCAATCTGATGTTTCTACGTTTTGGTCTTTCGTATCATTGTCTTTCCTCTTGCGTTTGTATAAATAGGCTAGAACAGCCGCAGTAGACCCGCTGAGTAACAAAGCCAGCCATTTCATGAAGTGCCTGCCAACTCTAGGCGATCCCGAAGGTTCCGCAGGTGTGGAATTAGACTTGGGCTTGCTCGATGATGATGCTTCGGATGGCCGTCCAAACCACGACCAAGAAGTCTGAGGGGATTCCTCTGCTGAAGTCCCAGGCGATAGCAATTTTGTCCATGGCCAATACCTTTTTGTGTCTGGTTCTTTAGGACTAAAAAAATGGCCCTAGTTACTATATAAGTAGGTAGTTATACTTTTATTATCTACTAGATGACGCCCGCAACTTCGTTGCGCCAAAATTAGTTTATCGCGTGGGAACCGTACATTTTTTCGGGACTCAAAGTATCTCTGTACCAAATTTCAGCCCAATCGGTTCAGCCGTTTAGGCGAGAAGAGGTAACAGACAGACAGACAGACACACTTTCGCATTTATAATATTAGTATGGATTTTATATTTTGTGGATCGAGATGAATTATAGTATAGTATGTATGTATATGTCGCAGGGAAAAGAGGATATCAGGGATTTCGCGATATCCCTAGGGATATCACGAACTCCCGGAAGATGCCGAATATTCTTGTTTGTTACGTCTTCTTACTAAAAATATCTAGTAATATGTCATTTCACTAAACTAAGGGCTATTGTAAATGAAAATTTAGTGCTGGTGTTTGTACACGGGTGGCGGGACTTTTTGTCATAAGAAACACACTCGCGTAGAAGTTAATTAAAATATATTAAACAAAACACATTAAAACACTAAATTATGACAATAAAACTAAAAGATAAAATAATAAACTAATAAAAATAAAACTAGATATCCGAAAACAAGTTAGCGCGCGGAGCTCGGAAAATTCTCTCTCTCTATTCTTTTATTTGAATTTGAAAATCCGCGGCAAACTCCTTCTTCCCCTTTTTTTATATTATTAAAACAAGTTACAACGTTTTGGCAGTATGGATTTACGCGGTTGCCTCTCTACTTGTTTTACTACCGTATTTAATATTTGCTATATACTCCCCCTCTAGTTCAGGAGAACGCCCTCGTTCCTGGACTAGTCTAGGTTTAAAAAGCTTTTCTGGTAACTAGGTTTAAAAAGATGTTGGTGTTGGCTCTCCCCCTGGCTGAAAAATTTCAGCATTACCTATCAAAGACTGCTTCAGCAGATCTCGGTGAGGTGGATCTAATGTGGTTTCCACATCCTTCCGAAAGACGTCAGTATGTGAACATTTGACTGCTTCTGACGACATGGGCTCAAAAGCCATAGGAAACTGGATATAGCTGTTATTAGAAAAATACCAGCATTTGCGATAGAAATCCAAGGCGACCCCGCTATTAAACAAAAAATCCATACCAAGCAAAGTTTCATTATTACGCGCTTCTGGTAGAACAAGAAAGGAAGTGCGGATTATTTTATTTTGTAAACGTACGTCTAATTCAGTACAAAATACGTCTAATTCTCTAATGACTCCATCGGCCAATTTTATAGTTTTACGCGTCGAATAAAAAGGATGACCCTTGCGACGAAGAAGGAGATGTAAAGTATGTCCTGCAATACAATGCTTTGCACCGGTGTCGACCAGCGCGGTTCCCCGCGAACCAAGAATCTCGATATTAAAAATCGGTCGCAAAATATTTTGGTCAAAATCGACTCCGGAATACGCTTGCTCCGTACACTTTGTTTTTGCAGTACAAAAATCTTCCTTATTTTCTAAAACATTGGCATTACATTAATTATTATTATCTTTTGAAATATTATTAACATTGGAAACAATAAATTTTTTATGTTCCACGTTCAAAGAATTGTAATCGCCACTAGGCTGTCGACTGTACATTGAGTCGGGAATTTTTTGTCGTCGACTGTACAATTTATTTTTAGGGCACTCGCACACTATAGAAATTCGACAATTATGTGCAGAGTTAGATTTACATAAACTACAATATTTACAAATTTTACAAATCTTAAAATTACTATTTACATGTTTAAAGTTAGAATCATTAACACTATTTACACTATTTATACCTTTTTCGGTATTCAAGCTATAAAAAGTTTGTTCACTATTATTGCATTTATCGCAATTTGCTCGTGAAGTGTTCACCGTACCACATTGGTAACATGAAACAGGCTTAGTTGGAATGTCTGTGCACTCACCTTTATTCACTAACTTACGGCACTGTTCTCGTTGATGTCCGTAGTTTTTGCAATACACACAAAAAGGTCGAAACTGTTTCGCTGGTGGTGTGCGCTGCTCCTTAGGCTGCGTAAAGGCGGGAACGACGGGACTTTGCGCGTGAACGGCGTGAAGAGGCCCCAGCGAGGTGGCGCGACACTCGCCACCATCTCCATGACAACCACCTGTGCCTGCACTTTGCAAGCGCGGCTGTTTCTCGTTTGTATCTATGTATGAAACCTCCTTAGTAGTACTATGTTTTGAAGACTCTTTCATCGAGTCCTCTACTAAACGAGCTGTATGAAGTAGATCGGAGAAGTTTGATATCTCTTCCCGGCGTAATCGCTTTCTTATTTTATGATTTAGGAGTCCGTAAACCATATCAATCTGGACTTTGACCGTCAGATCGTTTGGCGGTAATCTAGATAGGAGCGCTCTACATTTTGAGACAAATAAATCAGTACGCTCCTTCTCGCTTTGTTCGAACTGAAAGAGCTCCCGGTATATCTTGTACTCGGGGCGACGGTCTCCATAGGCATCTCTTAAATATTCAATGACTTGTGTCCATGAGGTGACTTCGGCACGAATGCTTTGCCACCAAGTCGCCGCTTGATTTGTAAGGAGCATTGACATACCTTTTATTGCAATCAATTCATTCATGCTCGTGCACTCCTTATACGTTTCGACTGCATCGATGAACGTTTCTACATTCTCCGTGCCGGAGAACCTTGCCGTGCAGTGCAGAAAGTTTCCCGTAGACTCAGCTGCGCTCGACGTTGGCACCGGTGAATGAGCAGCTTGAGGAGCTGGAGCAGCGAATCGCTCCAAGACACGTTCGCACATCTCCGAACTAGATTTTTGAATAGTCTCTAACAGCGCGGCAAAATTTTCACTGGACATAGTGATATGGGAGTCACCCATAGAGGAATCGAGCGATTGTCTTCCACGTGTTTTCGGCATATTTACAATTATATACAAAACTTCGGCTAGGATTCGGGCCTAAAGTTGGGACGCCATTTATTGTAAATGAAAATTTAGTGCTGGTGTTTGTACACGGGTGGCGGGACTTTTTGTCATAAGAAACACACTCGCGTAGAAGTTAATTAAAATATATTAAACAAAACACATTAAAACACTAAATTATGACAATAAAACTAAAAGATAAAATAATAAACTAATAAAAATAAAACTAGATATGCGAAAACAAGTTAGCGCGCGGAGCTCGGAAAATTCTCTCTCTCTATTCTTTTATTTGAATTTGAAAATCCGCGGCAAACTCCTTCTTCCCCTTTTTTTATATTATTAAAACAAGTTACAACGTTTTGGCAGTATGGATTTACGCGGTTGCCTCTCTACTTGTTTTACTACCGTATTTAATATTTGCTATAGGGCCTGTTTCACCGCTTCCTGATAAGGCTATCCACCACTTAATTTGACAGATGGAGTATGGAAAACTTGTCAAATAACCCTATCGGGCACCTTATCAGGAAGCGGTGAAACAGGCCATAAATCTAGTGAAATGTCAGAAACGCGGATACCGCCGAATAAAAATCGAGCCACTCATTTCTCTCGCTTGCTCTAGTTCCCACACGTGAAACGGGCGCTAGTGGGAGTGAAATAAATACATATATACCTAGTTATTTTCGTAAATATCTAGGAAACTTCGTGAGAAGGTTGGGGACAACTATGATCGTCGCTTTTGGCGCGTCTTAGCGGCATCATGGGCGTACTTTTTGTACGTCCATGAGCGGCACATTATAATATTATACGCATGAAAGGACAAAACTAGCAAGTAATTTCAGAACTTACCATTCACATTCGTGCATATTTATTTTATTATTTACTTTGTTTGCAAACACTTCATATTGGTGGAGAACAATATGGAGTTCATTTCGATAGTTATTAGGTAACGATTTTGAGGTCCGTCCCTGTTTAAAATAATATATATTTAATTTTAATGGTTTATTATTAGGGCATTCAATGCCATCATGTTAGCATCATATTGTATTATTTTCCTCTATGAATGCCATTGTTATGAGTTATGACTTATGACAGAAGAATTGTCAAAGACATTATTCTTTCTTCTCTTCTTACCTTGTAGGTTCTTAGCAAAGACAAAATTAATACATTTAAATATGCTTCCGCTTTCAAAGTTCGCTTTTATGAGATTACTATCGTAAGACTTGAATATTGTACTTATAAATTTTTTAGGGTTCCGTACCCAAAGGGTAAAAACGGGACCCTATTACTGAGACTTCGATGTCTGTCCGTCTGTCTGTCCGTCTGTCTGTCCGTCTGTCTGTCCGTCTGTTTGTCCGTCTGTCTGTCCGTCTGTCGGTCCGTCTGTCTGTCTCCAGGCTGTAACTCAAGAACGGTAATAGCTAGAAAGTTGAAATTTTCACAGATTGTGTATATCTGTTGCCGCTATAACAACAAAATAAAATTAATATTTAAGGGGGGCTCCCATACAACAAACGTGGCCGTTTTGGCTCTATATCAATAATGGCAACAGATAGGTACTTGAATTTTACTCAAGGTCCTTAGTTTTATGTGCACTTAAATATTGAATAATAATATTAAAATAAAATAAAAAATTAAGGGGGGCTCCCATACAAAAAACACAATTTTTGGGCTAATTTTGCTCTATAATGGAACCCTCAGTGCGCGAGTCCGACTCCCACTTGGCCGTTTATTCTTATTGTTAAATACTTGAAATAAACAGTTTTTTTATTTATTAAGTATTTATTTCATTTTTTTAAAAGCTTAACTAAAGCTTAACGAGTAGAGCTCTACATTTTCTTTATACTGTAGAGTGTAGAGCGAAATCATTAGTCAAGCTACTAGCTATATCATGTTGAGCCAAACCAAGCTATATCGTATATCGTAATCAAACCAAACTCTCAGATATCATGTAGGTACTCGTAGATTGTAGAGCCAAGCTGCAGTCATTAATATTAGTTTATTGATATAGAGTATTCAATTACAATTATAAATAACCAAGTACGTAGTTCATAAATTTATTTTACAAATCTAAGGGTCTGTTTCACCACTTCCTGATAAGTGCCGAATAGGCTATCCACCAATTAACTTGACAGATCAAGTATGGAGAATCTGTCAGAAAAGTTGTGGATAGCCTATCCAGTACTTCATCAGGAAGTGGTGAAACAGGCCCTTTGATACGGATTTACCTGGCAATGCTTAACTTTCTTTTAGCCCATTTGCTGATTTTGGCTGTTTGACCGTTTTCCCTATTCTTCAAAAAAATATAAAGCTATCCTACTCTTTGCTCAATTTCTGAGTTTTCTTACTGAGCCTTAGTGTTTTTATAGCGTTTTCAATAGCGTTTTATAGCGTTTTTATAGCGTTTTATAATAGCGCTCTTGATTGTTAAATAAAACCGGCCAAGTGCGTGTCGGGCCACGCGCAATATAGCGTTCCGTAGTACCTACCGCTAGTTTTTGATATATTTTTAAGGTCAATGAATGTACATATATAAAACGTGTTTTACACTACTAACAACATCATCTCAGTTACTTTCAAAGGAATTTGAACGAAAAATTCCTTTAAGTATACCGATCAACAAAAAAAATGTATTCAGCGAAGTATCGCTGAATACATTTTTTTTGTTGATCGGTTACTTATTAAGTTATATTAAATTAGTTATTACTCAATAACTTATGAAGTTACTTAGCCGTGATAGCTTTCCTTTTAAATTCAGCATATTAATATTTCCTACTCCCGTGATTTTTGACGTGACAACGTCTTACAATTCGATATGGGCTGCGCGCACGAAAAAACATGACGCAATATGCGGCGTTACCTCGCTCTGAGGCGTTCCATTTAAGGCTATGACGTTGTCACGTTCAACTATCGTTAGTAAACCGACTTTACAGACAACCGAGTTCGAGTCGAGTTCGAGTTCGACACAAAACACTACTATCCATTAAGTGATTATGAGGAAGAGGAGGAGGAAGAGGAATTGTCACGCGCAAATTTAGAGGGTACGGATGAGGAAGAGGATATTTTATGAGGAAGAGGATGCGGATGAGGAAGCGGATGAGGAATACAATGATGGGAAATTATAAATACTAGCGGACCCAACCCAAAAGCCTTTGTCCTGCCTGTACATAACAATACACAAAAAATAATTAAAAGGGCATTTTCCAGTGAACCAAACTATGAATCTAAACCATTCTCCTCAATCATCAAAATCTGTCCAGTAGTTAAGATGGAGTTTGTGTGCCTAATGTGAAGTTTTGACGTGATAACGTCTTATAATTCGATATGGGGTGCGCGCCCGAAAAACATGACAGTTCATGCGGCGTTACCTCACTGACAGCAGCTCTGAGGCGTTCCATTTACACTTTCAAGTCTTTCAACAACCGTAACGCCCACCCGCGCTCTTTGTTTCGATTATATTACGTATTTCGATGACTTAGAGAATACTTTTGTATGAAGAAGTTTGGTTAGTTATGACCTTTGATACATTGACCACACTCTGAATGAAAAATAAATAAACAGATTATTAGTATTATTTCGGCTATTTAAAATTGTGCTCTATTTCCTACGTGTCAAGGTATGACTTGTGCTTTGTTTGAAGATTTTACTGGATTTCACGAATGTATGTAGCGTTTTGTATTGCGAATAGATTATTTTACTCATTATAAATATTTTTAGACAATCATTTGAAAGAAATACATCGAAATAACTTTAGGTTACAGTCGAAAAAGTTTGTTTCTATTTATAGAAATTCGGAGGCGAGGGTTAAGGGGTTAAGGATAGTTGAACGTGACAACGTCATACGTTGTCACTTGTCACGTTCAACTATCGTCAGTAAACCGACTTTACAGACAACAGTTTGGCGTTTACTAAGATTTTGTAGGGGATTTGTACAGCGCCACCTGCTCACGGCTCATGCCTCATGCTCATGCTCAATACCAAATACAAGTAAATGATCACCAAATCCTCGCGAGCAAATCAATGCGATATTTCTGTCCAAATAAATCACTACGATTGACAAAAAATGTAAGCATAATAATAATTTTTAACAAGAAAGTAATATAATATCTTCATATTATATTATTGTTATATTCAGCAGTTTGGACCTGAAGAGATAACAGACGGACACCTACCCATTCAAATTTAAAAATTAGCCTGGATTATGAGAGTTTTACGTACTAATAAGTAATATTATAAATGCGAAAGTGTGTTTGTCTGTCTGTCTGTAACTTATTCACGCCCAAACCACTGAACCGATTTTGCTGAAATTGGTATGGAGATATTTATACTGAGTCCCGCTATCATTGTATTATTATTTATTTACTATAGTCGAATAACGAAATGTAATTCTTTTGTTTCTCATTTTAAAACTTAAATGTAGTTCGATTTTTAGGGTTCCGTACCCAAAGGGTATTATTATTTATTATTCTCCGGAGCAATGATTTTTTTTGGTTCATTTTTCTTTAATAGGATAGCAAAATGAAAATACTTTGTTTATAATTTTACATTAAAATGCTAGTATGATGTTGGTGATCATTTACTAATATTGGTGATCGTTTACTAATTTTGGTGATCATTTACTATATTTGATGTTAAATCTTTGGTGATCATTTTACATTAAAATGCTAGTATAATGTTGGTGATCATTTACTATTTTTGGTTTTTAATATGTTAAAATCTTTGGTTATCATTTTACATTAAAATGGTGGTCTATATTTTGGTGATCGTTTACTATTTTTGTCTGTAAAATGTTACTATTTCTGGTGATCAGTTAATTACCTATAAGCCAATAATAATTAATACTTCGATCGGAGGTTCTAGGAATTCCCATTGTATTCTTTTCTTCTCGCGATCACCGGTGCTCGCGCGGGGCATGAAGGATTAATAAACAAACTTCAGTATAAGTACATCAGTACCACGTCTTATGGATTTCTTATGATTCGCGGGCTACACTTATCAGCTGACGACAGACCTAAGGCTGCGTCCCCATCACACACGGCGCGGCGCCGTCACCGTGTTACGGCACGACCCCGCCCGCGCCGACCCGCGTCCCTATTCGTCTGGATATGGATCGCGATAGAATTCTTTTCTTGTTGTTACTAAAACGAAGATTAAAAAGAAACAGAAACAGAGGAAATTTATTTCTGCTATTTTTTGCTCTATGCCAATATTTACAACAGATATAGGCACTTGAAATATTCACAAAATACTCAATTGTATTTATACTTACTTTAAAAATTGATGGTAAAATTAAAATAAACTTAATAGTTAAGGGGCTCTCATACAAAAAACATATTTTTTTTTTGGTTATTTTTCTTTATAATAATGGTACGGAACCTTTCGTGCGCAAGCCTAACTCGCAAGTTTGGCCGATTTTTATCTGTTCCAAATAAGCGCCTCGTTTAAGTTTGGACACAATTTTTGTTCGGAAGTTTCACCCAGAATAGGGGCGCGCGGTGCACCGTACACGGCACCGTGACACGGTGCGGCGCCGTATCGTAACACGGTGGCGGCGTCGTGCCGACACGGTGCCGGCGCCGCGCCGTGTCTGAAGGGGACACAGCCTAAGAGTTGTGACTCAGAATAACCCGTCTATAAACATTAAACATTTGCACCGGCGTCTAACTATACGCATTACGCGTCTATATGCACGCCGTTTTGTTGACGGACAGTCGTGTGGAGCGTTCACTGGTACACGTAAGCGTTTTGACTGAAAAAAAACGCGCCCCGAGTTATAAAAAGTCCCTAAGGAACCCAAAGTGATGCAATAGTGCTACAATCCGCGAGGAAGCTGTAAGTTTGTAAGTGTTGCATACAACTTAACAATAATCAAACATAATATTTTCTAATACTGTTTCTTAGCTGTTAATCTTGTGAAGTATATAAAATTAACTTACCTACTCATAGTGTTTTCGTCGTGACAGATTGTTTGTATTGACATTACGAACTTTAGCTTCGTAGAGCAGTTTTAATTCATTAATTATTTTATTCATGCATAACTTTATTAACTAGGTATAACTTGATGTGGCAACATTGTTAGTAAATATTTCACGTACTAACCACTTGAAGCAATACAATGGCACATTCATTTATAGTCGAATTGTGTGAAGAAAAAAATAACCGAACATAATATTGAAAAATTATTTCTAAGGAAATAACTGAAATAAGTAATAATCGAATAGTATTTTAATAAAAAATCCTGGGTTCGCCCGGGCCATGGAGTTATACAATCTAACTCCAGTCAGTGCTAAATTTTCCCTGTCGTTTTTACGGATAATTCAATTTTTTATACTCTCAATCCCATTACTTGTAGCTTTAAGAAAAAAATAAATGCATCAGACACAGCTGTCAATTTCTGTGGTCAAAGTTAAGGTTAAAGTTAAGTTAGCCTTAACTTATAACTATAACCACAACTTTGACCATAGCAAAACAACGCGTTAAAGTTAGCTTTAACGCGTTGTTTTTTTGTTATGTTAGGTACTTATATGGTTTAGCTTTGCAAATAAAGAATTAATAAAATAAAAAAAATATTAATAAGTACTATGTGTTTTGTAAAAATCTATCCATAATTCTTTTTACTTTGTAAGTAATAAGCTAATTCATTTCTTTCACATAAGTTTACATTGTAAAATGATAATGATTTATGAATTATGTATGATGCAATATACTAGTTTGTTGCTTATCGTCAGGAAATCCGACTGGTCATTTGCCGGCCGGCGAACTTGTAATCTTACCATAAGAAATAAGTACAAAATATTAGTTTAAAACTTAAAAAGTAAAAACATTATATTATTTTAATATGCAGGAATGAAGAGTTTGACAGATAATGTTTGAGGCTTATAATATTATCACGAAATATAATTGATCGAAGCTTAGAACATTCTCCTTTTAAGTCGTTAAAAAAACAACGGATTTCACACCGGAAATACCCGCAGAAATCCAAATAAAAAGCGGGGCACCCTTCCTATACGGTCTACTTGGACCATTGCTTAGACCTCTTCATTTTTGCTTCTTTTGCAGACTTCCGTGTAACGAATTATAGATATGTCTCTTCAAAACAAGATTGCATGGTTGTTTACTCTCTAAAAATTTAAAACACGAGTGGATGAACCGGATAACTGACATTTAACAAAGGCTCTTATGCCTTTTTTCAAGAGATTTAATTTTCCCTAATAATTTAACAAATAAGTACTATAACTTAAAACTTTCCTACTTCATCACCTGGACATAATATATTAATCTATGTACCTATAAGTATGCTATAGTATAATGCTTTACGTAGAGTCCACATTTTTTTATTTAAAATCATTTTCCCAGTTCTCAAGCCACCATTATGCAAATAAACGACAGTTTTCACATTATAACTTACCCGCTTCAATTTCATCCACTCGTGTCTTCAATTATGTAACTTCAAAACACTCTTCAAAAAAACTTTTTTTTTAGAAAATGGCAAAACGGAGAAATCTCGACGTATACCTGCAACAGGTGTCGGAGCAGTTTATAACGATAAAGTACGACGACTTCAAACGGTCACAAGAAGTCTTCAAATGTGTGTTCGACCAAATCAAAAGGAACATGGAGAAGCAATGCAACTATTTCAAAAAATACGCGAGCCAAGTAAGCACTATTAATATGTGGTTTATACCCGGTTTTTAGACAAGAGTTATAAATCTTTTTCAATGGTGTTGTTGATTGAGCAAATATATTATGCCAATTTTTAACAAAAAATTAAAACCGACTTCCTAGGTAAAAACAATAATAACATCCTTATAATATGAACTAAAAAGTAAGTATTAAATATTTTTTCTAATCTAATAGTGCCTTTTTCCGAATTCGGCTAAAACTCAACAGCTATTTCTGTACTCAATCTTCATCATTTCGAAGTCGGTACCAGATAGCTGAATCTTATTCTGCCAGAATATTTGAAACTTTTGGAACTGGTACCGACTTCAAAATGATGAAGATTGAGTACAGAAATAGCTGTTGAGGTTTAGCCGAATTCGGAAAAAGGCACTATTAGATAGGACAAATTATTTAATACTTTTTAGTTCATATTATAAGGATGTTATTATAGTTTTCACCTTGGAAGTCGGTTTTAATTTTTTGTTAAAAATAATAATTTCACTCTTTTAGTTACCTAGTAAACCATCGCGTACTTTGAATTACAATTTGTTAAGAGTCACACTCACAAATATCAAGTAAATAATTTTAAACTATACATTTAAAAAATCGAAGTGAACACGTGCTAGGTAATTTAAGGGAGAAGATGAATGTAATTTGCATAGTAGCTTATGCTGACAGTTCTTAAAACAGCGCCTAAACCCCCAAACTTGTATCTATAAGGAATCCGGAGTTCTCTTAGTATCTTCGGAACCATAGTATACCTTGGTGCAAAATCTTGCGTTTTGGTAGCATATGCTTAGGATACTTCTCATAAAATTAAAATCACCATATGTTTCCATATAAATTTTGAGGAGTTCCCTCGATTCCTCATGGATCCCATCATCAGGTCACCATGTTTGGGAACATGGTACCAAATTCAGACTATATCCTATACAAAAAAAAAAGAATATTAAAAATCGGTTCACAAACGGCGGACTTATCCGCGAACAAACATAAAAAAAGAACATTTATACGGTCGAATTGAGAAACCTACTCGTTTTTGGAAGTCGGTTAATAAAAAGAACTATAGCGAATACTTAAATTCCTGTCAAAAAACCTTAGAAACCGGACATGCCAGAGCAGTGTTTTTCAACATGGGAGCCGCGAGTCGCGACCCACAGGTCAACCACAAGATTTGAATACTAGCATATACTAGTATGACCTGCGAACTTCGAAATTAACTCAAAAATTTTCTAGCGTATAATTTTTTAATTCTAGCGTAGCGAAGTCCTTCGGACTTCCACGAATATTTCAAGTCTAAATTTTACAAAATCGGTTCAGCCGTTCTCGAGTTTTGACGAGACTAACAAAATTTATAAATCATGTTTATTCATACAGATAAATAATAATTGGTCATCACAAATTAGTCACAACTTTCAAACAAAAAAGTCAGATACGCATTATCATCATTCATCCGATTGATGCATCCCCCGCCCACGAATATCATTTGAGATCACGTTCTCGTAATTATTTATGAATGATCTTCCTGGCGGAACAAAAAGCGCCCACAATCCAATAACGCGCTATCAAAGTCTTTAAAGTATACAAAAGCTCATAATATTATATTTCGCAATAAAAACTTTTGGTATTTTCCCTCTTTTAAAGTATCTCCACACGAATTTCATCTAAATCACTTCCAAGTTTCAACCGATTAAACTTAAACCGTAAACAGACAGACAGGCAGACAGACTTTTGCATTTAAATAAACAATAAAATTGTTTTATTCCTCAATAAATTTAAATCAAATATTTTCAGAACGACGTTACTACTGGTGTCTTCCACATGTCTTCCACCGGTTCGGATACTAACCCAGCGAGAAGAACCGTCTAATACAGGTTGTTCGGGTTAACAACGGATGACGACGGATTTTTTTGAGTATTGCAAGTTCCCAGCATTGTTCACATGCTGTTGTTCATTGTGACGGGCTCATTTGACGGTTTTAAGGATAACGGTGTTGTTCACCCGAACGACCTGTATACCCTACATAATATTAGTAAGAAAAAATATGTTGAAAAATCTTCTTTCGCGGCCACCGCTCACATTCCTTCATCCTTTCAAGGTGACGTACGGGGGAAACGTGTCAGACGGCATCAAAGTGGGTCGTCTGGACGAGTTTGACATGGACATCGTGATCCGGCTGCCGGTCAGCTACGACGACGGCGAGGACGGCATCATCGTGGAGCCCGACAAGCCGGGCTTCGTGCGCCTCAAGATACACGCCTTCGACCATCTAGATAAGCAGCAGGTACGACGAGATTGATGGAGGTACGGCGACATTGATGTCTTCGACCGTGAGGACGTCATCTTCGTCGAGCCCGACAGACCAGGCTTCGTGCGCCTCAAGATACACGCCTTCGACCATCTAGATAAGCAGAAGGTACGACGACGACGAACAAGATTGACGGAGGTATGACGATATTGCGAAACGTACGACAAGATTATTTTCGACGCTCTTGTTAAGATTTGAAGAGATCGTTAATATACTCATCTCGACGCGAAGGTACAAGGCGTTTGTAGGAGGTACCTACGACGAGATTGCTGTCTCGACAATCTTGTCGACGTCATTAATGTCAACGACTTCTAGTAACTAGCAGACTAGCAGCAGGTAAGCACAATGGTTT
This sequence comes from Polyommatus icarus, assembly GCA_937595015.1. Classification (NCBI taxonomy): domain Eukaryota; kingdom Metazoa; phylum Arthropoda; class Insecta; order Lepidoptera; family Lycaenidae; genus Polyommatus; species Polyommatus icarus. The sequence goes on from OW569331.1 coordinate 4,296,029, forward strand.
TTACAGATGTTTAAAAATAGGCTAGATTCATGAACCATATTTCGCACTTATTTTCTGAAGAATAATTCGATACGATGCTAGCAAAAAGTGTAACCAGCATAGAGCGTGGAAAATCTAAAAATAAATAAAATACAGATTTATTTACGCAGAAAATGTTCAATTTTATTTTTTAAAGAAACCAAAACGGTAAATGTAGAGTATGTGCAGCTTGGCTCTATAAAATGTGGGAATTTAGACTCAAAGCTTGGCTAAGATCTATTAACTTCTTGATGGTGCCAACTGCCAACCACTGATCAACCAATGCAATCTTATGCTTCTTTTTACATAAACTGACCGTATTTTCTCCATTGCAGGACTGGGAGAGCTGTCACAAGGTGACTCGTGATTGGCGCGACTCCAACAAGTATCTGCTGCAGAACAAGTTCCGGTTCTGGTTGAACAGCGTCGTGCAGAAGGCCCTTAACGACATGGGCTACCAAGCCACTGTAGGTCGGTGACGGTTCCATGGTCCAGGGTGATAGCTTGCATTCAATAGTTTTGACTTTTGACGGTTTAGAAATTAAAAATGTGTGGGGTTCCGTAGTCCAGGGTATGCAAAACTTGCATTCGATAGTTCTGACAGTCTCGAAATTAAAAATGTGTGGAATGTTGATAATGCACTGTTGTACCATCGAGGAAATTGATTCCTAGGCAGTTGACGGACAGCTACGTCATGTGGTCGGCTTATGTCAATTCAATGTTAGCTTTGATCAGTCGGATGGGTTTGACTTAACGCGACCAAACTACTTAGGTGCTCCAGGCTCCACCTGCCTAGGAATCAAATTCTCTGATTTAAAATTAAACGTCACTTTTTCTGGTTTAACCAAACGTAAATATTATCCAATCAACAATGCTGTTGAAAAACACAGAAACTGGTATTAGATCCTATTTTACCAACGACTATTAAAGTTAATGCTTGAATTAGTTACCGTTCGTTTTACATATGAATAAAAGAGAATTTCATATGAAGACTGAAGTCAACACTAACAGATTGTTGCAGGTGAAATTAATGGACCTAAGCGCGTGTTCAGACCAAACCGACTATACGCCGCCGAATGTGAGCAGGCTCACTGTGAGCCCCAGTGTGAACTGTGAACGTGAAAATATACGGTATCGAATGTCCGCGCCTATGCCTAGCGTATGTAGCGTATTTTCGGTTAAGGCCGTCCCCCGAGCAAACGACCTTGGCCATACATTTGCCGCGTTGCCGAGATCGCGCCAAAACCCTATTATTTTTACTTATCTGAGTTCAAAATTGTCCTAAAAAAAATTTAAAACGACAAATATGTAGTTTATGATATTGTCGATCTATTGGCGTGAGTTTCAAATAAAAGTAATTTGTAAATCCTAAGGAGATGCTGAATGTATGCTTGAATTTTAACAAATTGGTATTACTTTGGAAGCTGATATCATGAGTATAAGAAACAAAAATAGAAAATTTAAAACGACAAAAGGAATGTTGATATACTGAAGAGTATTTCTGTATTTTTATTATAATTTTGTAGCTTTCAGATTAAGAGTTTATAAGGTTTTAAATACGGTCAATTACGGAATCTCCGGACGGAACGCCCTTAAGGTGTGAACGAGAAAGTGAATATGTATGGAATAAACTGCGTAACGTTCGCTCACATTCGGCAGCTCACAGTCAGTCGGTTTGGTGTGAACACGGCCTAAGAGTATTGCCAATGCCTTTTGTACCTTTTACTCGTATTACATAATATTGTATCAATGTCACTATAATAAGTAAGGTGTGACGAAATTTGTGCATGGACCGTTTTCCTCAGGCGGCAAGACCTACACCCTGAAGTACAAGTCGTCGGGCCCGGCTTACACCCTGCTCGTCCGGAACAGCCCCGGGGAAGCCGCCTTCGAGCTGGACATAGACCTGGTGCCCGTCATCCGGTTCATGCTGCCGCGCTGGCCGCCCGGGTACAGGTCAGTGTGATTTTTTTATTATAAAACTAGCTGTCCCGGCAAGCGTTGCTTTGCCATAATATAATTTGCCATATTATTTTATTGAAGTGACTAAATAAGTATGTCGCCAATCGCCATGGCAACGTCGATCGCTATCTCGTCGCACAAACAATGGTCGCCGTCAGTCTCAGGTTGTAATAATTTACTATTATTTATTCAACAAATGCACTTATCAATATATAAAGTACCCAGTAGCCGATTCTCAGACCTACTGAATATGCATATAGTAAAGCCGTTTCGGATGAGTTCGCGGACTAACATTGTGACACGTGAATTTTATATAGTATAAGATAAGGGGGCAAACGAGCAAAGGTCACCTGATGGTAAGCAAAGCCCATGGACACTCGCAACATCAGAAAAGCTGCAGGTGTCCTTTTAACCTCTTTAAGGCCGGCAACGCACCTGCACTCTGCAGCACGCTTTCTTCTTGAATGTTTGCAGGTTGTATTGGTCCGGGAATACTACTGCAGGTGTGTGGTGACAGGCTGACAGCTAGTTCATTCTAGAGTTTTACAGTGCGCGGCACTCCGCAGTACCTACCTATAAAGTTACGCGAAATTGTTACGAAGCTGCCAAAATATAACCCAGTATATAATAATTGTGATCGAAGGACGTTATGCATCCGATATTAATTAATATACAGCCACATAATATTATAATTGTCATTTTCCGGTACTCGAAGTATCTCCATACTGAACAGCAAAATCGGTTCAGCGGTTTAAGCTTTAAGAGGTGACAGACACACTTTCGAATGTATAATATTAGTATGGATTGTAATTTGTGTGAGCCAAGTCGCACTATGCGGCTGCGCGACGCGCCACACACTGATCTAGAGTCTAGAGTCTAGCGAGAGTAGCTAGTATGTACTTGGGGTCAACTCAGACCGCAACGCGAGTCGCGACGCAATAGATGCATTTCTAATAAAGTATCCAGGATTTGACAGACTTGCAAGACAGCTCAAACAAATGACTGTCAAATGTCAATTCAGTACAAATTTAAAAATGCATCAACGCGTCGCGTTGCGGTCTCAATTAACCATATAGGATGTGGACTGTGATTGTATCGACATTCAACAATCAACACGCTGCGCTACGCCTAGTGCTGTCTCTCTTTTACAGAAAAGATATGTTAAAAGCAACCTTTGATGCAGAAATCCCCGCGGTCACCGCTGCAAGGAGTGGTTCGTGGTGCCGAAGCCGAACAAGGCCGAGTCCAATGCCGTGCTGCAGAACCGCGCCTGGAGGCTCTCGTTCCAAGACTTCGAGAGAGAAATGATAAAAGACTGCAAAAACCTCAAGTTTACCATACGACTTGTGAGTGCCACTACAAGCCGTGGCGTAACTATAGGGTGGCAGGGCTGGCAAAATGCCTCGGGCCCCGATTCAAAAGGGCCCCAGAATTTTTTTATAAATTATTTTATTACTAGATGACGCCCGCAACTCCGTTGCGCCAAAACTCGTTTATCGCGCGGGAACCGTACATTTTTCCGGGGCCAAAAGTATCCTATGTCCTTTCCCGGGACTCAAAGTATCTCCATGCCAATTTTCAGCACACTTTCGCAATTATAATATTAGTATGGATTAACGTGACGATTTTTACTGTTAGGACATCAATTTGCCACGGACCCCGTATATTATAGTTACGCCACTGACTTCAGGAGTTTGATTCTCAAGCCTCGAATGACGATTGAAGGCTGCCTCACGAGCACTTGCGAAACGACATTCGAGGCTTTATAATTGGGCCCCTGGTCAATAAGCTACCAAAAGCGGTTGAGTATACTTACTATTACAATAGTATCTTATCACTATCAGTCATATATAATCTTATCAGTTAAAAGGTTCACCTGAGTTATAATTATAACTTAGGTGAACCTTTTAACTGATAATATTGCAAAAAGTATTAACTAGTTTAAATGCTATTATCGGTTTCGTGATATCCAGTCCATATCTAGATTACTTGTCACGAATGTCTGCGAATTGCGAAATATTAAGTATCTATTTTTTTTTCTTGATGCGCAGGGGAAACCAAATTAACTATATGATGTCAACACTCAATAGTATTTAATTATAGCTTTGAAATATTATGATGTTTTCAAATGCCCAAACACAAACTAATATTGCTTAAGAGGCCGGGTACCCTTGGAATTTCTCATACAAACGTAATACCAAAATCATTTTCTCATACGAAAATATTTAACATGTTTGAGTTTTTTTCAGTTTAAAATAGTAATTACCTAGGTTCCTGCACAAAAATTTACTTCAAAATATTTAAACACAAAAACAAATTTTTTTGTTTAAAATTTAGTTTGTTGTTATTTTTAGCAATATTCCGCGAAATAAACTTCCACCTTTAAGTAAATGAGTGAGTGCACGCATAGGCATGCGTACAGCACCTCCCTCCTCCCACACTGCCTATGCGTACACTCGCATGCAAGAACTTGCAACACCACCACCACACAAGCAATAATGTTGGCAAATCCGTGCAAGGCCCCTCACCACCATGCAGGTTGAAAACCTCGACGCGCGTTTCGCTCCAACACCGGAGCATCCTCAGGATGTGGACTCTACGAACAACGTCCGTCAAGTGCCGCCGCCGGCCAAAACACCGCCTTTTATATCCTATCAAGCCCCGCTACTATCCCCACTACCCCCACTACCCTCACCAGTACCCCCGAACATATTAATAAGCGGTGACGTAGTCAAGCAAGTTTGGTCATTCAACAATGCAAATCTGTTATTTTTCTTTTCTTTTATGATCTCTAATTGTTCCAACACGCTCAGCCGAAAGCCTTTATCGCATTTATGTAAAACTTTATAGGAATGGCCATCGGGCACGGTATGATTACTATCTAAAAGATGTTTAGCAAAATGTGACTTATCAGGATGACCATTCCTATAAGCCGCGATATGTTCTTTATACCGAGTCTCAAATCTGCGTCCAGTTTGACCCACATATACACTATCGCATTCAGGACAATCGATTCTATAGACACCGGACTGATATTTTTCATCAATCCGGTCTTTGTTATGACACAAATGATGTTTTAAAGTATTATTTGTCCTGAATGCGACATGCATATCGTTGTTTTTCATTATTTTGGATAATCGTGCAGATACCTCTCCCATGTAGGTCAAACTGGACTTATATCTAACTATCTCCTTATCAATAGGACCTGCGTACAAAAACTTAACCAGTTCTTTCTTGTTTTTATTTTTCAAAATATTACTAATAATTTTTGGACTATATCCGTTGGATATCGCAATTTGGAAAATGATATTAAGCTCCTTTTGATAATTATCTTTACTAAGAGGGATCGATAATAATCTATGAATGTAACTATGAAAGGCCGCGAGTTTGTGTTGCCAAGGATGACATGACGAAGCATGAATAGTAGTATTAGTATATGTCGGCTTGCGAAAGATTCCAAAACTGTGTTTATTATTAACTCTAGAAATAGACAAATCGAGAAAATTTAGGGTGTTATTAACTTCACATTCTAATTTGAATTTAATTTTAATATGTTTTTTATTTAGTTCTTTAACAAATACGTCCAGTTGTCTCTGTGTACCCGTCCAACAAAGAAAACAATCATCTACGTATCTAAAGTAATATAAAATACTTTTATTAACGACGATATTTCTTTGTTCAAAATCATCCATAAATATTTCGGCCATCAAAGGACTTAAAGGTGAACGCTGGTTAAGTTTTTGACGCGAGGGTGGAAGGAAAAAGGTTCAGACCTGGATTCTGTATGTGATTGGACAATCCTATTTTTATTTACCAAAGTCTGAAGCTTTTTCTTTTGACTTAAATATTTAGCGTGCACTTCGATTGCTGCGAAATGGCGTGCCTTTTCGTCTAAGCGATCGAATTCGATATTATGTAATTTAAAAGAGAGCTCGGTATAAAGAACTTTGAGATGTAATTTTAAATTATCCCTAACGGTAAACCAGTGACGTGTCTCTTCGTTAAGCCAGATAGTCTCGGCTTTTTTGATAGCAATATTGGAGGCTCGGCTGTGCGTGTTGGTTCTTACATTAATATAATTAGGAATAACATTTAGACGTTTGCATTGTTGATTGAACCAAACATTTTGAGCGGCTATACGATGTAATTTTGTTAACTTAATGTAGAGTCGTGCCTGATCGGTCATGCTCACCGATTTTAAATAGTTAATGGAATCAGGCGTTATTGTAACGATTTTAAACCGATTTTAAATAGTTAATGGAATCAGGCGTTATTGTAACGCCTGATTCCATTAACTATTTAAAATCGGTGAGCATGACCGATCAGGCACGACTCTACATTAAGTTAACAAAATTACATCGTATAGCCGCTCAAAATGTTTGGTTCAATCAACAATGCAAACGTCTAAATGTTATTCCTAATTATATTAATGTAAGAACCAACACGCACAGCCGAGCCTCCAATATTGCTATCAAAAAAGCCGAGACTATCTGGCTTAACGAAGAGACACGTCACTGGTTTACCGTTAGGGATAATTTAAAATTACATCTCAAAGTTCTTTATACCGAGCTCTCTTTTAAATTACATAATATCGAATTCGATCGCTTAGACGAAAAGGCACGCCATTTCGCAGCAATCGAAGTGCACGCTAAATATTTAAGTCAAAAGAAAAAGCTTCAGACTTTGGTAAATAAAAATAGGATTGTCCAATCACATACAGAATCCAGGTCTGAACCTTTTTCCTTCCACCCTCGCGTCAAAAACTTAACCAGCGTACAATTTGCCAAGGATGAGATGACACTTTTGGAAAAGGGTCTTAAATATAATATCACTCCTAATATTAATCAGAATGCTTTGGAAATGCTTGCGGTGGATTCGGAAATAACTGCCGTAGTTAATAAGAAAGATAACATGGTTAAGGGCCTACTAGCCAACGAAATCAAAGGTACTCCTTCCGGTTCTTCTTTTCACCCCGAAAGAGTGGCTTTGAGGTCATTAAAACAAACAATAGATAATAATAACTTAGTAATATCTAAAGCGGATAAGGGTAACACAGTAGTAGTGATGGAGCGCGACGATTATTTGGACAGAGTTAATGATGTGATTCAGGGTGAACAATTTCTAAGGGTTCCTTCTGACCCAACAAACAAGTTTTTAGCTAAGCTTAAATTAGCAATTAATAATAATCAATATTTATTTCAAACTGAATCATCAAAGAAAAAACTCATCCCAATGAATTCTCGCGCACCATCACTGTACGGCTTGCCAAAGATTCACAAAACTGATATTCCCATGCGTCCAGTTGTCTCATACATAGGTGCACCAGCGTACGAGCTGGCAAAGTCACTTAATTTCATAATAAAAGAAAAGATCTCATTTCGGCCACCTTATGCCATAAAAAATAGTCTACAATTAGTCAACAAAATTAAAGATGTGACTTTGCCACCTCGTTGCAAATTAGTTTCACTTGATGTTGATAGTTTATTCACTAATGTTCCACGTAAGGAAACATTGGGTATTTTAAGGAATGCATTAGAAAAACGTTTACCTCCTGGTGAAAGTAATGAATTGCTTACTCTTACTAAAACCTGCATGGAACAAAACTACTTTCGATTTAACGGCGAATTCTTTGTTCAAGACGACGGTCTAGCTATGGGTTCACCTTTAAGTCCTTTGATGGCCGAAATATTTATGGATGATTTTGAACAAAGAAATATCGTCGTTAATAAAAGTATTTTATATTACTTTAGATACGTAGATGATTGTTTTCTTTGTTGGACGGGTACACAGAGACAACTGGACGTATTTGTTAAAGAACTAAATAAAAAACATATTAAAATTAAATTCAAATTAGAATGTGAAGTTAATAACACCCTAAATTTTCTCGATTTGTCTATTTCTAGAGTTAATAATAAACACAGTTTTGGAATCTTTCGCAAGCCGACATATACTAATACTACTATTCATGCTTCGTCATGTCATCCTTGGCAACACAAACTCGCGGCCTTTCATAGTTACATTCATAGATTATTATCGATCCCTCTTAGTAAAGATAATTATCAAAAGGAGCTTAATATCATTTTCCAAATTGCGATATCCAACGGATATAGTCCAAAAATTATTAGTAATATTTTGAAAAATAAAAACAAGAAAGAACTGGTTAAGTTTTTGTACGCAGGTCCTATTGATAAGGAGATAGTTAGATATAAGTCCAGTTTGACCTACATGGGAGAGGTATCTGCACGATTATCCAAAATAATGAAAAACAACGATATGCATGTCGCATTCAGGACAAATAATACTTTAAAACATCATTTGTGTCATAACAAAGACCGGATTGATGAAAAATATCAGTCCGGTGTCTATAGAATCGATTGTCCTGAATGCGATAGTGTATATGTGGGTCAAACTGGACGCAGATTTGAGACTCGGTATAAAGAACATATCGCGGCTTATAGGAATGGTCATCCTGATAAGTCACATTTTGCTAAACATCTTTTAGATAGTAATCATACCGTGCCCGATGGCCATTCCTATAAAGTTTTACATAAATGCGATAAAGGCTTTCGGCTGAGCGTGTTGGAACAATTAGAGATCATAAAAGAAAAGAAAAATAACAGATTTGCATTGTTGAATGACCAAACTTGCTTGACTACGTCACCGCTTATTAATATGTTCGGGGGTACTGGTGAGGGTAGTGGGGGTAGTGGGGATAGTAGCGGGGCTTGATAGGATATAAAAGGCGGTGTTTTGGCCGGCGGCGGCACTTGACGGACGTTGTTCGTAGAGTCCACATCCTGAGGATGCTCCGGTGTTGGAGCGAAACGCGCGTCGAGGTTTTCAACCTGCATGGTGGTGAGGGGCCTTGCACGGATTTGCCAACATTATTGCTTGTGTGGTGGTGGTGTTGCAAGTTCTTGCATGCGAGTGTACGCATAGGCAGTGTGGGAGGAGGGAGGTGCTGTACGCATGCCTATGCGTGCACTCACTCATTTACTTAAAGGTGGAAGTTTATTTCGCGGAATATTGCTAAAAATAACAACAAACTAAATTTTAAGTTATGGATTTCCGCTAAGTAACGCCTGATTCCATTAACTATTTTTTGTTTAAATTTTTTTTAGTAAATTTACTACTAAATATTGAAACACTAAAAAATAGAGTAAAACACTAAAAATATATAAATAAATAGTAAATTTACTTCAAAATATTTAAATACTAAAAAATATTTTTTAGAGTTTAAATATTTTGTAGTAAATTTACTATTTATTTATATATTTTTTAGTGTTTCAATATTTAGTAGTAAATTTACTAAAAAAAATTTTAAACAAAATATTTTTTTTTGTGTATGAAGTAAATTTTTGTGCAGGAACCTAGGTAATTACTATTTTAAACTGAAAAATAACTCAAACAAGTTAAATATTTTCGTATGAGAAAACGATTTTGGTATTACGTTTGTATGAGAAATTCCAAGGGTACCCGGCCTCTTAAGCTTCTGCGACGTTAGCTATCTCATGATAATTAGATATTATCAAATATCATCAAAGAAAATTACATACTAGATAGGTAAGGTATTTACTATTTGTCTATTTTCTCATTACAGCACACTGTATTAGAGGCCCTTACTGTAACCTATGTTACTTGATAGTTGACCCTTACCTACCCAAATTCAAGGTCGTGTAATAGCCAGTAGATTGGAGTACCATTGCCGTTACGACGCCCATACACGCCGCACGCCTTCCTTCTTGTGTGTACCAGTGCAGTGGCGGCCCACGGGGCAATCGCAATGGGTAAGGCCGCCACTGTTAATTGTACGTTTTTTAATCAATTCTTTTTTCTTTCAGTTGAAAAAACTCCGCGACGCCCTCGGTATGAAGCCCATCGCGAGCTACTACATCAAAACGCTCTTCCTCTGGAAGATAGAAGAGACCAACGACAAACGATACTGGGAGACCAAACTGAGCGTCCTGTTCCGAGACATGGTGCAAAAACTACACGACGCTGTAAAGAACAAAAAAATCCCGTACTTCTGGGACCAGAGAAACAATCTCATTGAGAACCTGAAGCCTTCCCTTCAGGCGATGTACGTGGACAAACTGAGCGCCGTACTTAGAAGCATAGACAACAATGAGGCTGAGAGAACAGCGTTCTATCTCCTGACTCCTCAGGAGCAGACATTCTTTAAAACCACTCCGTTCTATCGAAGCGTCGACGGCGTAGACTCGAAGGCCCCGGTAAGGACAAAGGCCCCCACTCCCCCTCCCCTGGCGCGAGACGACGCCAGCGGTCTGCTGCAGCAGCTAAGAATCTACATGGAGAGGCAGGAGTCCCTGTCCACTCAGGTCGAGGAGAAGGATAAGAGGATAGCGATGCTAGAGAGGGAGATAAAGTTGAGCCAGGTCAAGCCCGAGCCGGCTAAGGCCTGGAGCTGCTCCGTGCAGTAGACCTAAACTAAACTGCACTGTCTAAAGTCTGAACACACCATGCCGAAGTTCCGCGGCGGAAATTACGCATGATTACCGAAAACAATGTCAAACGCTGAACGCAACGCGACAAAATTTCAGCATGGTGTGTCATCGGTAATTTAAAATACGGCAAGCGGAACCAAGCCGAACTTCCGCCGCGGAAATTCGCCATAGTGTGTTTAGACACTTGCCACCGTACTCAGAGACATTTAATTATGATTAACCTTCAATTTAATGAGTAATGCTTAGCACAAACCTACGCGACCACGCGACTTATATACTACGCGACCACGCGATATTTGTGCTAAGCAAGTTTGACAAATAAGTAATGTATGAGGCATTATGTCAAAATTTTTGAATTAATAATAATTACTGTTCCACTCTGAGTGCGGCAGTGAGTTACTTATCTGTGAGTGAGTGATTACTTATCTTTAACTTTTTTTTTTGCCAAACTCTACATTAAATTAAAGTTAGTTAAGACGTATCCATAAATGTTTTCTAACTGCCGCCTCTTATACATTAAACTACTATTATAAACACACCGGCAAAATTAGAGGAACATAACAAAATTTTATTTTTTTTGAAAATTATTTGCTGTTTTTTATATATTTATTTATTTATTAAATAATTGACGATTAAAAAATAAAACTTATATAAATTTAGGGCATAAAAACGTGTAAAATAGAAAAAAATCTGCATAAATCAAAAATTAAGAAAAATCATTGAAATTTCAGTAGTAAGTTTTTAAGTTAAATTCTTCATTTTTACTTAAGAAATGCCATGTTTAAAGCGTGTAATGCCTTCTATGGATCTCAAGAGGGTCTGGATACGCCATTCCATGCTTGCATTTTGATTGTCGATCATTTCCTGTGGGATATTCTTCTACTCCTTCAGTAGCGCCAACTCGAGCTTCTGAACACATTTTGGAGCTGGAGTTTTAACTCGTACCGTTCACCCATTGATGTGCCACGCGTCCTCAATCGGATCCACATCTGTAGACCGTGCTGACCTCTCCACCTGGGCTACGCCAGCATCATTTAGGTAATAATACCCGATTTTTTTACTCTATGGACGCGCATAAAATTGAAGTTACTGCCTAAAACTGTGTAAAAGGCACAACATGCAGTTCTAGGATGTTTGTGCTACAGCCCTGTACTGTCAAAGTACCATCATTAACAATCATCAGCTCCGTGCGGGCTCCAAATCATATGCCACCCCAAACCATTACGAAGCCTGCATGATAGGCCACTGTGTCCGTTAAGTTTGATGGTCTATAGCGTTCCTTACGATTTATCCACATTCTTTATCGCCTGTCAACAAAATTTACACAGAGTTTGCTCCCATCACTGTACAGCACACGATTTCACTCACTTGTTAAATTTTGATGTTCACGCGCAAATCTTAGCCTGGCTCTTTGCGGTCCTGTTTCAAGTTTTGGTGCCCTTGCTGGCACTTTTGAGTTTAATTTAACTTCTTTGATTCTTCTTTTTACTGTACAATCACTTACACGTCCATCTCGGCCCTGTTCCGACAGGTTTCGTCTCTGCAAAGCAGTTTGAGGTCGATTTCTTAAGGCCCAGTAGTCCCGAGTAATTAGCAGGTCGATGTCTGTCAGTACGAATATCGACGTAAAGGACATTATAATAACATTCATATCAGCGCGCCTTGTACAGTGGCGGTTACGCGCTCGCCGCGTGCCTTGATAATAGGAAATAGGCGAAAAAACCTTTTGTTTCTAGTATTACACAAATCAAATATATCAAATTGTTTAGGTTAGGTCATGACAAATGTGCTACATTTTTTGTTTTTTCTAGAAAGTGTGTAATTTAGCCATAAAATGATTTAATTATGAAAAACAGCATTATAAGAGTCATCTTTGACATTTTTTTCTATAGAGCAGAATTTTTCAAATTGTGTACTGATATACCTTTGCGTATAGGAAAGTTTCTCAATTTTAAAACGGTACTTTTTTATACTTAAATAATGACATTTCCTTAACAAAAAACGTTATTTAAAAAACCCATTTTGCGTAGTTGCAACAACCACTGCACCTTAAGGCTTGTACCCTTACAAAACGGTCATCACCATTGCCACCCGAAATATGCCTTGTTCTCGTCTCTAAACGTAAGATCCAGTCTCTCTGTAGCGTTGAAAGTTACGATGGACTACGAAAGCCGACACACCTAAGGCCTGACTGACCGAACGGTAGGTGTGATCTTTCTCTATCATGGTTACAGCTCTAGCAGTCGTAGATGCTGGAAAATCACTAATTTTGTATCGTAGCAATGTGTTCTTCCAAACTCAACAACCAAATGAGCTGGCATACCTTGCACCCCGCTAAAAACGCCATTCTTATCAGAAACACTTACAACGTCAATCATCGAAAAACACTTAGTAGGGCATAATTGCAATAAAAATCTGTTAGCTTCCCAGTTGTGCTCAATATTTTATTTCTTAAATGAGCTTAGAAACTATAAAAAAGGATTCACACAGCCCGACCCACTTGAATTCAAGTTGTGGCCCTTTTTACCTATGTTCCGCTAATTTTGCCGGTGTGTGTAGTTATTATACGTGGCTGACAGCTGTAGATATAATATCTATTATTTATTTTTAATTATATATTTTTAATAATATGTATTATAATATTGTGTATATTATAACATCTTTATTATCCAATTATATAATACTATTTTTCATTTTACAGGTTTTGAAATATAATAACAATCAAAATAAAATGATTAGGTAGGTATGACAAGCCTATATTGTAATTTGTATCTAATAAATAAAATGTAATATTTTTTTTGAAAATTTATGATTGAAAATGAAACAACTATTATTCGATTAGTTATCTATAAGTACTTATATTACTTATAAAGCGGAAGTGTTTGTTTGTTTGTTTGAACGCGCTAATCTCAGGAACTACTGGTCCGATTTAAGAAATTCTTTCAGTAGATAGCCCATTTATCATGAAGGCTTTAAAGTAGAGGCTATATTTTATCACGCGACTAATTTGTCTGTGAAATATCTAATTTACGCGGGCGAAGCCGCGCGAAACGTCTAGTTACTTAATCTATCCATACTTCCATACTAATATTATAAATGCGAAAGTGTGTCTGTCCGCCTGTCTGTCTGTCTGTCTGTTACCTCTTCACGCTCGAACCGCTGAACCAATTTTGCTGAAATTTCGCATGGAGATTCTTTGAGTCCCGAAAAAGGACATAGGATAGTTTTTATCCCGGAAAAATGTACGGTTCTCGCGCGATAAACGAATTTTGGCGCAACGAAGTTGCGGGCATCATCTAGTACTTATTATAAAACAAAGTCGCCTTTTTTTCCCTCATGTCCCTTTGTTCCCTTTAATCTTTAAAACTACTCAACGGATTTTGATGATTCTTTCAGTGTTAGATAGCCCATTTATCGAGGAAGGTTATAAGCTATATTTTATCGCGCTAAGACTAATAGGAGCGAAGAAATAGAGGAAAATGTGGAAGAAACGGGAAAATGTGGAAAATTATTTGAAAGGGCTAACTTGAACGCGCTAATCTCAGGAACTACTGGTCGGATTTGAAAAAGTATTTCAGTGTCAGATAGCCCATTTATTGAGGAAGGGTATAGGCGATATTTTATCACGCTAAAATAGGAGATAGGAGAATGTGGAAAAAACGGGGGAAATTATGTGAAAGGGCTTATCTCGCGAACTACTGGAGCAATTTTTATGTTATTTGGCACAGATAAAAAGTAGACCACGTGAAGGATCATAGGCTATCGATTTTAATCATTTTTTTCAATGGCTATATTATATTTTATACCCGTGCGACGCCGGGGCGGGTTGCTAGTATTTTATAATGTAAAGTATTATTAATTTATGTAGCTTTATATATTTTATAAAGACTGATTCATAGAATGCATGTTTTTTTTCAGATTAATTCGCTGCCATATATAATACCTACACATACGAATGAAGTAGTACGCGCGCGCGCGATTATTGTTTTAAAGTTTCATCTATATTAGAAAATCCTAGGCAGTTCTTGGTAGAAAAGATCCTAGGATTTTAAACTCAGCGCATAAAGCGTCTACAACTACATATTTTTATGTTTTATATTTTTATAATAATAAAAAAATAAAACCATTTCATTGTATGCGTTATGCATATTATGGCTTATCACTTAATACATAATGATACAGTAAATATGTAACGAAAAATTGAGTGCCCTCCGAATAAAGACCTACCGTCATTTGACGTGATGAATCGTTAGGGGGGCATGTCAAGAGGTCACAGAAAAATTAAAAAGGTCGCGCTAATTGCTGTTTTTGAGAAATTCAAAAATGAAAAAAAAAATTTAAAGGCTGATTTCTCGGAAACTATTGGTTTTAGGAAAAGTTTTTTAAATAAAAAATGTAGAGGGCATTGCGAACTATATTTTTTGTCATTGGAGTGACGTCATCCGACTTAAAATACAAAAAGAAGAGGGCGCTAACGGATCAAAAAAAAAGTTACTTACAACGGTATTTCCGATAGAAAAAAAATATTTTTTCATAAAAATATAAACTAGAAAGTTGCTCGTCACAAAATTAGCTACAACTTCTATTCAAACAATTTTTTTTAAAAAGGTACCTATGTAAGTCAGCGCCATAAACACTAAAAAGACCGGACTTTGCGTATATCTAGAAGGACTGACCACACAAATTAAGTTTATCAATTTTAATTTATTGTTGTATTTGTTTCTACTAACATTTAATAACATTTAGAGTAAATAAAATCAAAAGAATCAAAAGTTGAAATACGAAATGAAGAAAGAGAAGAAATTTTCCAAAGCATCAATAATAAAGTAAATAAGTAATGAACAAGAAAACTTTCAATTATTAGCAAAGCAAAATCAATTAATTAGGAAATACCAGTTTCTATGTAAAAATGTCATTAATTCACTTATTAATACAAACTTCAAATTGACAAAAAATTATTATTAATTATAATAAATCCTCTTAACTAAGGGAAGAGACCTAATGGCAGACACTTTAAGGAAACATGAAACATTCGAATGTTATAAAATATATAATTTATGAAAATAAAGGATTGATAACTTCTTCCATGTCTTCAGTAACTCTTACAAAATAAAACTATTATAATTATTCTCTGACAAATCAATAAAAAAAAATATTATTGTTATTTTTGTAAACTTAGTCATAAGTACTAATAGATGACATCACAATAAGCGAACATCACTAATAGTAGACACCAATATGAACTAATAGTTGACATAGAACATTAAATTACATTTTACATTTTTCATATTATTAGATCTTTATTTGCCGTTTTTCAAAAGATTTCATTTACTTCATCATAGTAACTACATGCATCAGAAATATTATCCACGTTGTCTCCAAATTCTATTCATTCTTCTTCCATGCTGAAACTATCTTTCCTTTTATTTTTATTTTTCATATTTTTTTCCTAGCAAATTTATTTTCAGTCTTTAGTCTCCATGCTTCTTTTGCCTCTTCTTTTTTATTCTTTCTGGTCTCAGCTCTCCTTTTTCTTCTTTTTACTGCTACAAAACTAAAGCAATCGATTTTAGGATCAGTACAAGGTCTAATATTAGACACCATGTCCATTTTTAGGTACAGTAGTTCTGAGTTCTCAGTTTGTTAATAGAATTATATTTTTAGAGAATAGTGATGATATTTGCAGTAGAATAAAGTTCAAAATAACTTTAGTATGCATTAAAAAACAAAAAGATGAGATCCATGTCATCTATTAGGTTTTTTACATTTTCAAGACCTAATAGTAGACACCCTTTATATTGTTAGGGAAAATTGATAAAAGATCATATATAAACGTTAATAAGTGTAAACAACATGACCATTAATCCAATGAAGTCAATAGAAATTACAAAAAATCTAATAAATGTATTCAAAACTTACGTGCAAAATTTCGCCTGCCTTAACCTATTTGCTAAGAAATTGCCGGGTGCGTGTTGACGCGGTCACATCATTTACGAAAACTGATCCCATTTTAAAATTTTGTTCCCGAAGGCATCCCTAATATATTTTTTCACATCAACAGATAGCATAAGAAGCTTATAAAATTTAAAATTGTTGAGAATTAATCAGAATAATTCCTTTTTTTATGGCATTTTTGTCGTAAGTGTCATCTATTAGTTCAGTGTCTAGCATTAGCGCCTTTCCCTTACCACAGAATTCACCTAAGTTCAAATTTTTGCTCAAAAAAAGTCATCAAAATCAAGTCATGTTATCAAACATTTTTTGATATAAAAATTAGAAAACAATTACGAATATTTTATTTGAATTTAAAAAAAAATGCATTGCATGAGGACTGTGCAACCACACGGTACATATAATGTACAATTTGTACCTACATATCGACAAGTTCCAGCTCGCAAACGGTAAGTTTTATAAAAATTTTGTACATGAATAAAAGTTGTAGCTAATTTTGTGACGAACAACTTTCTAATTTATATTAATATGAAAAAAAAAATCCTATCGAAAATACCGTTGTAACACTTTTTGATCCATTAGCGCCCTCTACTTTTTGTATTTTAAGTCGGATGTCGTCACTCCAATAACAAAAATGTAGTTCGCAATGCCCTCTACATTTTTTATTAAAAAAACTTTTTCCTAAAACCAATAGTTTCCGAGAAAAAAGCATTTCAATTTTTTTTTAATTAATTTTTCGGATTTCTCAAAAACAGCAATTAGCGCGAACTTTTTAATTTTTGTGTGACCTCTTGACATGCCCCCCCTAACGATTCATCATGTCAAAAAACGGTAGGTCTTTATTCGGTGGGCAAATTACATATTGATTGTACTAATAATATATTAATACATAATACCTATATGTACCCACCATAATTATGAGACCAGTAAAAGTAGTTATATGATATTTTGACTGGGCGATATATTTGCTCGTCTAATTAAAATTTATACAAAAGAATACGCTTTTAACTGTTTTGGCTTTGTCTGATCTAATATGATAGACGGCAAAAGTTTATACGTCGTATAAATTTTTATTAGTACAGGGGAATATAAAAGGTTAGACTGCTAACTTCATAGTTCGTTTCATTTTCTTGAGGCAACAGGAAAAATAAAGTACACATGTAGAACATAATGTTATATTACTTTCTTTACACTGCTATAATGATTTGTGTTATAAAAAATTACTGACAAAACAAACTACAGTACATAATATTTCAAGTTTGGTATGAAAAAAAACTGTAATTTCTCGACTGGAAAGTAACATGATAATAGTCCATCTAAAACAATTTATTAGCAAGAAATCATAATACAGGGTGCAATTAAACCTTCCTGACAATTTTTTCCAGGGCTTAGGTATCATTAGGAGAGTCCATTTAACCGCTATTTCTCAACATTTTAGTACTGAGTGACTATAAAAGAAAAAATACGTGTATTTTTATTTTTAACAAGGATCAATATTATATCAAAATTTGGCAGGAAGGTTTAATTGCACCCTGTATAATTATAATCACACATTATTATTATTATTGATTTAACTTGCTAGCAGATTCCGTTTATTGTATTGCTGAGGCAAGCCCGTTTGCATAAAAAATGTTTAACATAATAGTTGATTTACCGAAATAACCCTTCTTCTACTTCTTAATTGAAGAGGGTACCTGTGGCAAACAAATACATAATAATAGTGACATAACTTTAATTTAACGAAGATTTTGACAAACTTGAAACTGCATACAACTTTTAAATATGTTTTAGTGCGACCCTTACGTCTGCGTTTCCACCGGAGCTGAGCAAAGCTGCGTAAGTTTTTAAGAACCAATAGAAACGCTTCATTTGCCTGGCCACGTTCAGCGCAATGATTCTATTGGTTCTTGTAAAACACATTCGCAACGCAGCTTAGTTCAGCTGCGGTGGAAACACAGCCTTAAACGGTACACTTTCTTAAATTGGTGGAAGAAGATAATTATAGTCAAACATTTTAATACTTTCTCGAATCTCGTTTCATTTTCAGAAGGACTATTATCACACTGCTAATATCTACTTTATAGGTTTCGTGTGCAGTTCAAACAAACAAGAACACTGGACACATAATATTATGCTTACTGACTGCTATTTCTGCATCAAATAAAAGTCATCAACACAAAACAAAGAGAGCAAAAGAATTAAGTAAAAAAGAAAACTATACTGTACTCGGCGAAGCATGGCGGAGGCGGTCATTGGCTCCCTGCCAACAACTTGTCCTTTTCTATATAAACCGCGATTGACAATGAAGTGTCAGATGTTGTCAATCGCGGCTTTGTATAGAAAATTACAAGTTTTTGACAGGGAGTAAATGATCACCAACCGCCATGTTTCGCCGAGTACAGTATAGTCCATTAGTTAAATTTATGTCTGTGCCAAAATTTATCTTAATCAGTCCAATAGTTTTGGAACCGATTCGAAGAAAACTAATATTTTATATAAATATAATAAAAAGAGCTAGAAATATAGTCAGTAAATACACCATTGTGTCCTAGGAAATAAAAAAAAACTATACTATCACTAGTATTTAGATACAAGCTTAATAATATCTAGTATCATTTATAAATATAGATAGTTTAAAGATCTGAAATCTAACAAAACTTGGTGAGTAAAGACACAAATTTAGTTCTAAAGACTTCTTTTACAATTTTCTGATGGAGATCAAAGAAATTAATATTATTTTAAGTTTAATTTATACTCTGATTTTAAACAATCACTCTGCATTTTAACAAAAAAAATTAATTTTACCGACTGAGACTATAAATAAGAGAATAGATAATGTAAATTGCCAATTTTAATTGTAGAATATTAAATTCTTGCATTCAGTCACAGCATGATGATAAGTTCTCAAACTTCTAGTATTACTGAATTTAACTATATTATCATTAAAATTATTAAGCATATAATTTCGAATAAATATACTTGATTTAACATTCGGAGAGTTGGAGGCGATTTCACCAACGACGGTTTAAGATAATCGTTGATTAACTATCCTTCTCGATCTTCGTGTTAACAAATGAGAGGCATGGTTCAATCAACGATTAATGTTAACCGGAGTTAGTGAAACGACTCCAGACTATCTCTCACAAAACGTTAAAATATATTATATAATTCAACGCGCTAAGTAAAAATACAATTGAACGTACACTTTTATAAATTTTAACATAACTTCTATAGGTAATATATACAGCTTTCGAGCAAAATAAATCTTCACACAATATATTTATTGTGCCCAGCCGAAAAAACTTTGAAAAGAGATATTTGATTTGGTTGTGTGCGCAGAAAACGCTTGTAACAATCAGCTTCATTATTAGAACATCTCTTTTCGATTCTATTTGGCCGGGTACTATACTTATTTTAGCTAAAGGTAAGATACGAATGTATACACACTAAGACTATCGAAAGTTCTAGACATTCTATACACAGTAGGCTAACAGACAGACTGACAGGTATATTAAAACGCAAATTTGTTCCCACATTGTCAATAAAACAACATCAGTTTTATCACGCCAATAGAATAGATATAATAACATATAAAATAACAATAGAATATAATAGTATTATGCTGCCAACGGCGAACGTGCCTATATTGTGTCATTATATTATTTTGATTCACAATAAGCTTTTAGCAATAATAAGCCGGTTTGGTGCAAGTGGGCCTAACAATGTCAAACGATGAACGATTAAAATTAAATTGAATTCATTTATTTAGGTGAAAATTTAAGATTTTTGTACAATACAAGGAATGCCAATAGTAGGATTTTCTGTAGTATGTGTATATGTTTTCTGTACACTGTAATGCTACGTACTCACATACGATTTTGCTCAATCGAGCAATAACGTCGACAGAACCCTGGGCTTGGACTTTCATATTTTTTAAAAGCTTTAATTTGACAAAGACTATTTTATTTTGAATGATATTTTAAAGTTTTTAACAATTTGGTTTAATAAATTAGGAATGTATATGCACAACAATAATAATTATAATGAGGAAAACAATAGATATTTTTAAATAATAAAAAATGTATACTGCACGATACATGACTAGCAATTTGACATACATAATATAATTAGGTTTTGATAATATAAATCTTATTAACAAAATACCCTAGTGTAAAATAAACAATTTATGTAAATAACAATAAAAAAATCCCTTTTGTTATTTGTCGTATTCTGGTATGACGAAACATGCTAAGGTGCTTTAGAAATCGCTAGAAAATCTTTGATTGCATCATTGTATTATACTATTGGTAAAAATTTAATACCCATAGCCTAAATATTATTGCCCCTTATTAATAAAAATATTTAACCAGCAAATAATATTGCTATCATTGTTTATTATATTTGATAGACAAAAACAGCCATACCGTATAAGTATACACTATACGGGGTTGCCGTATATTGTCGTATAATTTATTCGCTGTGTAAACATTCTTCTCATCAAGAGGATAAGTATACAATATCTATCAGCCTGTGCGTTAAATGTGGCAAAATTTTGTGGCCACAATCGAAAGACACGAATAAATATATGCCGCGGCGACAAACCTATGCCACATCTACTCAGCTTAATTACAAAACACGATAAATATACTTTGCTAGTCGCATTACTGTGGCCGCCATTTTGAGTGTTTGAAAAAACAAAATGGCCGACACGTTTGTTCGAATTATCGCGCGCTTTTCGGAGATTCGTCTGTCCAACGTGTAATGCGTTTTAACACACTCCAAACTATAACTTTTGACATTTTTGGTAAGTAGGGTAAATGACTAGTAGATTGGACAGTACTAGTCATTGGAAACAGCACAAAAACACCATATTTATTAATGTTGCTTTAAAAACAAACTGTTTTTCTTTAAAAACAGACGTTCTTTTACTTTACATAAATTTGTTTGTGTAAAGTTGTTGCTTTAAAAAAAGGAAATTTTTAAAGCAACATTAATAAATATTGTGTTTTTGTGCTTTTTCCAATGACTGGTACTGTCCAATCTATTAGTCATTTACCTTATGTGTTTTCACGAATATCTGTCGTACGTGCTAAGTGAAGTCCGTAACACTTGTAAGGCAGAGTTTAAATGCTAAGAGAAAATCACTAATTTGAGAGTAAACCTAGTAAGACTGGCCGTCGTATTATGAAATAAAATAGGTACAAAAAGAGCCAAATAATTTTCTATGAAGTACAATCAAATAAAAGAAAAAAATAGTAAATATTCCCACCAAAAAATATTACGTATTATATATTTTTTAATTAAATTTAAAGACAAGTTCTAGCAAATGTCTACCAATGCCTACTAATTTACTGTGTTCAAATTGATATGCACATTTGAAATCTATTTCTTTGAAACGGCCAGCCATACAAAACTAGTCTAAGACTGCTATTTAAAATACTAACCCGCGGTAGCGAGCATAACTTTTTAACTATCTAAGATTATCAACGGTTCGACTGTAAAAAATACTACCTTCATTTTTAGGCCTTCGAGCAGAGGTTTCAAGGAGACCTCCAAAAGCTTGAAGTAGCATCTTTGGTGTGAAAATTTAGTGCGAGAATATCAAATTTTGTCCTACCTAGATAACCAACATCGCGAATTTATTAAAAAAGTTACTTATCTGTCAAATGTCATTTAAATTTGACAGCTAGATGATTTCTTCACAAAATTTTAATAAAGGCTATGTTCCTAAATGTACTACGAACACTGCAGAGTGTGACGTCATTTTAGTATACTGCGAAGCCGTTCCTTTATTGTTAGTATGTAACTGTTGGTATACTGGTTACTATTTAAAACGGAACGCAATCCAGTATACTATCAGCCGCATTTTTGACAGCTCGTATTGAACATTTTCAACACAGTCTAATAAGGTTAATTTTTGCAATTCTTCCAGTGTTTTATTATTATTAATCCAAATTAATTACAGAAATTTATAACTTTCGGATTAAACTGTAGATATTGTTTTAAAACGTTAGACACTCGAGTAGTTTTGACGCTTGACAGTTGACTTTTGACAGTTGACTGATCACGTGATCAAAGTACTGCGAGTGGCTTACCTCGAAAACGCCAGTGCTCACAGTACAATATGGCGACGATTGATGACGTCATATATTTCACTAGGGTACTGCGGCAGTGTACTGCAACTCCATTACGGAACGATTTTTCTACAGTGATAGCACTGTGCAGTGGTCGCAGTACCATTTCGGAACACAGCCATAGTTGGTTAGCTAGAGCTCAGAGGTCCCAATTTTGGAGGTTTCCTACAACGCTGGATCCACACTAACGCATCATATTCACAATGGCATTCTTAAAGTGTATGTCAATAAGAAAGTTGCACTGTACATTTTGAGTCGAAAAACAGTGTTTTTGTTGGTAATTGTACTTTAATGCAGCATTAATGTATAGTCTGTCAAGAAAGTGAAGAAATTAAAAAGTGGCAACATCGTAGTGTCATCCCTTTCAAATCTATCTAAGAAAAAAGGGATGACACTACGATGTTGCCATTTTTTAATTTCTTCACTTTCTTGACGGACTATAGCTACATATCTTGTTCGATACAGTTTGTTACCTATCAGATATTACAAAATGGTATCCTTATGTCAATATCATTGGTTTGGAATTTCATAAGAATACTTTTTGTACTTTGATAGGTAACTGACCAAACAAGGAACATAGCTGGTCCGGAATTAGTCTGGCTCAGTGTTATAGAAACTCCTTTAGAAACCCCTGCCTTACAGCGATTCACATAGACAAAACATCGTGGACTGTGCTATGTAAAACGAAAGAAGCTGGGTGCAGGCGACACCGCACCCTATGCGTTAGGGAATAGAGATGAAATTGTTTAGCGCGCGCTGCCCGACTTACTGTGCGAGATGAGCCACTGTAGAGTGATGTCGATATTGTCCTTCTCTTTGCACGATATGGAGTAACAGCATATCTCGCGGTCTTGGATCGCAGACAGATTCCTGGAAACCACAAAAAACGTTTTTACTACTATTTCATATCGACGGGACCAACTTGGGTTTACACACTATACAACCAAACAATAATCTTAAAAATGCGTCCACAAGCGGCGGAGTAATCAATGAACATACAAAAAAATACATACAACTCAATACAGGCTGTATGTTGTAACAGGCTGTACAGATTTCGGTGATTTTAGTCTTCAAATATTCATGAAAGTCCAGGAAAGGTTTATGTTGGGATGGATCATGGAAGTGATACATAGTTTAATACAATGCAAGTGTCCAAGGAAATAAATAATTTAGGCCTTAGTCACAGTGAACATATTCCACTTCAATAAACTTCTCTTTATAGTCAAGTTACTCTTAGCTCTTTACACTCACATCCTCTCAATGAGGCCATGCTCATCCAGCGCATGTGGCAGGTCCCGCTTGTTGCCCAGCACGAGCACCGGGATGCCCGTGAGCTGCTGCTTCTCCAGGAGGTTGTGCAGCTCGTTGCGGGACGCCTCGATCTTGTCCGGATCCGCAGCGTCCACCATGTACCTGGAAACACCCGAGTATTTATATGAAATGTGTAGTTAAAAAAAATTTGTTGCAAATTACATGACAACAATCT
The DNA here is from genome assembly GCA_937595015.1 of Polyommatus icarus. NCBI lineage: Eukaryota > Metazoa > Arthropoda > Insecta > Lepidoptera > Lycaenidae > Polyommatus > Polyommatus icarus. Next base: position 4,320,046 of record OW569331.1, read on the forward strand.
AAAATATGTTCTAAGACAACTTGCAAAAAAATGCAGGCAGAAAGATGGCTGACTTTTAACTTATATATGATAGGGTCAATACAGGCTAGACTCTAGAGCCATAGAACGACGCGGCAATTATGGCCTGTAAAATTGTAAATGGCCCGCGACTAGGAATTGCACTAACCTATAAATTGTATCGAAAATCGTCATAATACTATATGACGATTTTTGTCCTTAGATATAGAATTCCAATAACAAGTTACCTACTTATCTCAATTTTCAACGCAAGTATAGGCCTGCATTGGGATAATATAAGGTGATCTGTTGTATAAAATACAGCCTGAAAACAACGAAATACTTACAAAATTAAACAAAAAATGTGTCTAGTGTAGAGACTTACACAATAGCATTGACTCCTCTGCAATATCTTTCCCACATGGAGCGGAAACGAGGTTGACCACCAATGTCCCAAACCTGCACAAAACATAATTTACATTAGTCTTAAGCCTACTATTCATCCACACTAATATTATAAACTAGATGTTCCGCGCGGCTTCGCCCGCGTAATTTAGGAAGGTCACGTCAACCGTACGTTTTTCCGCAAAAAAATAAACCTATGTCCTTTCACGCGGTCTATTCTTCATGTGTGCCAAATAACATAAAAATTGCTCCAATAGTGTCTTAAGATATAATAAGCATTTTTAAATAATTTCCTCCGTTTTTTCCACACTTTCCTCTAATTATTCGCTCCTATTAGTCTTAGCGTAGTAAAATATAGCTTATAGCCTTCCTCGATAAATGGGCTATCTAACACTGAAAGAATTTTTACAATTGGACCAGTAGTTCCTGGGATTAGTGTGTTCAAATAAGCCCTTTCAAATAATTTCCCCCTGTTTTTTCCACATTTTTCTCTGTTTCTTCGCACCTATTAGTCTTAGCGTGATAATGTATAGCCTTCCTCGATAAATGGGCTATCCAACAGTTAAAGAATTTTCCAAATCGGCCCAGTAGTTCTTGAGATTAGCACGTTCAAACAAACAAACTCTGCAGAATTATAATATTAGTATAGATGCGAAAGTGTGTGGCATAACATCTTAAAACCATTACAGAGCATTCATAAATTACATATTGTCAAAAAGTACCTAGTGTAATTATGGATACCCCTAAAGTATTTGGTCAGTTAATGAATTATAAGCATCAATTTACATATAAAACGTATATACCTTAATAGTAACATTTCCTTTGGTAATTTTACGCATGTTGAATCCCACTGTAGGTATCATGTCTTCACTGAACTGACCCGACTGTAAAGGAAACATGACATTATTTTTAATTTGAAGATGAAGAAAAACTATGATATCATGAACATAGAAAAAAAGATGGACGGAGACGTAGAAAAAAAGGATACACAGAACTGTGCCTTCAGAGTTGGCCACGCACACATTCTGACGCCTATGGTATGGACTAGCGTAATAATGTGTAAGTGTGGACCGTGTACATGCAGTCAGCTGGCCGACTCTGAAGGACACAGTTTTTTGTATGGTGGGACACCATCCGCCTTATTTTATAATATGTCCATGTATGATATAAACAAAATTCAAAAACTTGCTGTAAACCTGTACTACACTTGTAAAAAAGGAACATTCAAAATATAGTAGCTGTTCTATTCATATAATTATATTATACTAGCTGTCCCGGTGAACTTCGTGTCACTTTAAAACCTTCCCTGGACTTCTACGAATATTTTAAGACTAAAATCAGCCCAATCCGTTCAGCCGTTTTCGAGTTTTAGCGCGACTAATATACTTTACTAACACATTTGAAAATCCATTTTTATATATAAGACTAGCTGTTGCCCGCGACTTCGTCCGCGTTAGCATAGTCCCAAGTATTATTTATTGTACAAAAATACAAAAGTCATATCCCAAGTATTATTTATTGTACAAAAATATTCAATGTACAGAGTTGACTTTCCTACGATTTTATTATAATTATATATGTATATGCTCCGCGTGGCTTCGCTTGCGTAATTGAGGAATTTCACGCAACCGTACATTTTTCCGCACAAAATTGCTTATGTCCCTTCACGTGGTCTATTCTTCATGTTTACCAAATAACATAAAAATTGCTCCAGATAGTATTTCTTAAGATAATAAGCAATTTCACATAATTTCCCCCGTTTTTTCCACATTTTTATCTATTTCTTCGCTTCTATTAGTCTTACCATGATAAAATATAGCCTATAGCCATCCTAGATAAATGGGCTATCTAACACTGAAAGAATTTTTTAAATTGGACCAGTAGTTCCTGAGATTAGCGCGTTTAAATAAGCCCTTTCATATAATTTCCCCCCGTTTTTTCCACATTTTACTCTATTTCTTCGCTCCTATTAGTCTTAGCGTGATACAATATAGCCTTCCTCGATAAATGGGCTATCCAACAGTAAAAGAATTTTTCAAATCGGACCAGTAGTTCCTGATTAGCGCGTTCAAACAAACAAACAAACTCTAGAGAATTATAATATTAGTATAGATTTAAGAGTTTTACATTAACCCATTGATTGTGGCAAAACGAGACACAATAGCTTTTTCATTGTTATCACGGCCGCATGTGGCCGCTTGGGGCTTCATGACTTAATTTATTTGTAATATTAGTTGTTTCACTTTTCAAGTTACAATGAGAGTTATACGTTTGAGTTGAATTTGACCATAAACAATTTGTAAAAATTTTGAATACAGTGCAACCAATAAAACCATGTTTCTAAAATTTTGCGAGTATTGTATTTTTTAACATGGTTCGTTATTTCTTATAGTAAAACCATACATAGCTTACCAGCAGCAAAATTGTTTTTACTGTACATATTTTTATTTGTGAGTGAAAATATATGTAACCCTAAAGAGTATTTAGGGATTATTGTCAGCGAGGCTTTGTTTTGTTTCATGGCCATATTGTGACTCATGGTAAACAGTATAAAACATGCCATCTCAATACCTTTGAATATATTAGAAATATTCAAAAAAAAGTTAGGCCAATAGGAGTAATTTATAATGATTGATAAATATGAACAATTTAGGTCTAAAAGCTTAAAATACATAAAAGACCATACTGAAATTATAGTAAGCTACAGATTTGCTAAGTCTTTCTTGAATTCAAAGTTTAAGAAATTTAGAAAGTGGACACCAACAAAAATAGCCTCATTATAATGTTCTGAATAACTTTGCGCAACGAACAACAAAAAAGATTAAAAGTAAAGTTATATAAATCATTTCAGTCCAGACTGACTTCATAGATCTGTAGTAAGTAGTTAGTTACAACTTAAATTATGGATCATGATGATAATCGAGATGCAATGCCAACAGATGTGGAGCAATGTAACGTAATATAATCACCGAAAAACGCAAACAAAGTATTGTTTTAGTACACAACTATTGTTTAGAGATAATACATACGGCAATGACGTTCACAAAAGTTGTTTTCCCCGAATACTGTAAGCCGACCAGAGTTAGCTCCATTTCCTCCTTCCAGAATAAACTTTTAATCCAATCCAGGATACGATTGATTAAAGCTATCATTTTGAATAGGGTTTTACTATTTTATTCGAAGAAATAACTATTCACTCATACGCCTTCCTACAAAATTGCTGGTGTCAGAACTCAGAAAATGTCAAATTAGAAACGTCAATCGTCATTAAACTTTGCGTTTCGTTACACGCAGGTCACTCTATAAATGAATATTCGATATTTTTGTGTTTTTATTAGAAATTTCTTTATAAATAATATAAAATGTGCATACAGTACAAAAAATTCGCTAGTACAATATAAACCTTAACTCGAACGTGGACTGTGTGGAGACTGGAGTCCTCTTTTTAACCGACTTCCAAAAAACGAGGAGGTTATATGTTTGGCTGTGGATTTTTTTTTTTTTTTTGTATGTTCAACGATTACTCCGCCGTTTGTGAACCGATTTTCGAAATTTTTGTTTTGTTGTATTAGGTTTCACTCCAATTTGGTCCCATTTTCACAAAGGTGGTGACCTGATGATGGGATCCATGAGTAATCGAGGGAACTCCTCAAAATTTATATTGAAACATATGGTGATTTTGGTTTTATGTGAAGTGTACTAAGAATACGCTACCAAAAAGTCAAATATTGGGTCAAGGTATACCATGGTTTCGATGACGCTGAGAGAACTCCTGATTCCTTATAAATACACGTTTGGGAGTTTCGGCGTTGTTTTAAGAACAGAAAGCATAAACTACTATGCAATTCATATTCATCATCATAATCATCATCATCATCATCGTCATCATCATCATTACCACGTCGTGTTAAGGCCATCAATGTCTCATGGCACAGAATAGATAATAGTACAAGGCATAGGTATGGATATACTAATAATAATAATTATGTACTGTATAACAATTAACAACACCTGTTTGTTTTTAATACACGGCGTCGGCGTCGCCGCCCAGCGCCGCCGCGCGGCGCGTGGCGGCAGAAGACAGAATATCGAATACTTTACTAACTACTTTATATACAGATCGAATACTTTACTACTTTATAAAATTTTAATAGACAAATAGAATTAAAATAAAGTTATTTTAAAAAGAGCATTTAAACAAAACAAAGTCATTAAGTGTCTTTTTAATTAGTTATACTTATTAATCGATAGATGGTGCACTAAGTACCTATCGATTTGAATAATTCTTGATAACAAGAACAGCTGTCAATACTTATGATAATATTAAATATTATGCTACGCTACATCCTATGCAAGTTTGTACAATTTTTTATCTGATAGATCCTTCGATCGTGGAAAAACGAGACACAATAGCCTTTCTATTGTTATTGCAATCGCCGGTGACCGCTTCGGGCTTGAAGTATTAAAATTGTTAAATTACTTAGCACAATATGTTCACTTCACTGATAATATTATACTAGCTATATGACCGAGCTTCGCTCGGGATTCAAAAAATTCAAAAAACACACATAAAATGACATTTTATGAAAATGATTCCAAGCTAGATCGATTTATCGCCCCCGAAACACCCTATATACTAAATTTCATGAAAATCGTTGGAGCCGATTCCGAGATTCCAATTATAATATATATTATAAAAGAATTGCTCGTTTAAAGATATAAGATTATTTTGTGAGTGTGAGTTGTGACTCTTAACAAATTGTAATAAGATACGTAAAATATACGCGAAGATTTATCTACTAGTGTAACTAAAAAGAGTGAAATTATTATTATTTTTAACAAAAAATTAAAACCGACTTCCAAGGTAAAAACAATAATGACATTAATATGAACTAAAAAGTATTAAATAATTTTTACTATCTAATAGTGCCTTTTTCCGAATTCGGCTAAACCTCAACTATTTCTGTACTCAATCTTCATAATTTTGAAGTCGGTGCCAGTTCCAAAAATTTTAAATATTCTGTCAGAGGACTGAAGATTCAGCTATCTGGTACCGACTTCAAAATAATGAAGATTGAGTACAGAAATAGTTGAGGTTTAGCCGAATTCGGAAAAAGGCACTATTAGATAGTAAAAATTATTTAATACTTTTTAGTTCATATTAATGTTATTATTGTTTTTACCTTGGAAGTCGGTTTTAATTTTTTGTTAAAAATAATAATTACTCCACTACGTTATTGTTAATGACCTATAATGCCTTTTTTCTGGTGGGAAATGCGTTACGCCAGGGGACAGTAGGAGAAATGGCCACCTGTACTGCGGTAAGGAGGCGCACCCGGGGTTACCCACTTAAAACCACCACTGCCTCCAACCTCCAGTACACTGCTGGGCCACCGGACTCGCAGCTACGAGGGCGATATCTGCGGCAGCCGGCATCTGCCTTTGCAGAGTTGCAGACTCCATCGCAGCAATTGTAAGCTGTTGAGCCTTCGAGAGAGCAGCCCGAGGCACCGGGCGCTCTTCTACCGGGCAGGGCTCGTCTGAAGGAAAACCGCAGGTGGTTTTAGTGGGTAAGAGTCCGCACATACCCCCGGGGTGCTTCAGTAACTGAGGTACATCCACAACCCGGGGCACCCATGATGAGTTTCCCCTGCACATAAAAAAAAGGGCTCGTACAATGCAGGGCAGCGGATTCCCCAATCCGATAATGACCTAGGCCTAGAGTCAGCCCCGGATCTTCAATTTTTTTTAGGCGGGGCAAAAACTGAAAAATGCCGCCCCGCCCTTTTTTGCATGCATCAAGCATTTCCCAACGGCAAATGCCTGGGTGGGCGCCTGGATATGTGGGCGTTGGCTCCCGTCTGGCCTTATGGTGCAGGTAGTGACCGAAACACCCATGTCCTGTCAGCATTTGCACCATCCGGTAGGATAGAGTGTCATTACGCTGCGACACCCAATCCTCCAGAGCTGGCCGAATTGCTGCAACAACTCTGTGACCGGCAGTTGGCGTTGCCATTTGGTCTTGCCAGGTGCGCATTATCAGCATTCGCGCTTGGCGACGCCATTGGGCTGCCAGATCTGCCCGTTCCCCTCTTTCCTTTGCTGCTGCTGTGCGGGAATAGACTTCCGCCTGCACACGTAGGGGCTTCCAGGTCCCATGGAGGGGTACCGGCTAATGCAAACGCCGCCTCGGCGCCCCGCCTACCTACTTATGTTTATTTTTACCTTTATCATCCATAATGTAATTTCAGCTATCGTAGGATATATAATATTTAACAGGGTAGGGTTTAAAATAAAAATAAATATGCATAATATGCATAATAAAAACTAAAATCAAATATATTATTTTTGTGAATTGAAATTACAATTTTATTCTTCGAGCTTTTTGTTTAGCAAATAAATCTATATAATATTATAGCCTTGTCATAATTTAACTCGTGTGCAATACGTTTTTCTATCGCTAAGATTGCAAGACCCGATAAGCGTTCCGGGCTCAGAAGATCGCAAATAATTTGTTTGCTAAAACGAGCTGTGCGATTCCTGCAGGTGAGCGGGAAGCCGGGCGCGTATTTTGAACACGCCTCGCGAATAATAAATGTTCGTATCTACTTCGTGCAGCACGTGTCACTCCGCACTGGGTATCGGTCAAGTTGACATGGCCATGAAGATGCTGTACTTGTGCTATTATTTTTTCCGTGGCGAAAGGTAAATAAATGATGAGTTGTTCATTGGTCCGTGAAGTGTGAATTTACTGCCCCCTGAACTGTTGAGAAAGTCGTCTATACAATGTTGGAATTACTTTTTACCACTTTCATATAAAAAACCCTTTAAAAAACAGAATACCTATAACTGCCCGCTAACTTGGCGATCGTCCTTTTTCACCTGGCATAATATGAAAGACGGGCGTGAGTGTGAAGAGAGCAGTAGAAAAGATAGAACGGGCTCTTAAATTCATATTATTAATAAGTTGTCAGTGATTAAATGAAGCTCTATAGGTGCGACTTTCGCTATTTATCGGATTAGTGGATTAGCACGATTCACGGCCACTGAGTGAGGTTTAGGAGCATCTCATGTAATACAGTACGTAGTACACACTACACATAGGTATTCGATTAAAATCGGTGCGGTACATGTAAGTATTTTAAAAAATATTTTTGATTTCCTAAACATGTTACCTATTTGCTGCTGCGGAACCCTTCATGGGCGATTCCAACTCGCACTTGGCCGCTTTTTAGGGTTCCGTAGTCAACAAGGAACCCTTATAGTTTCAGTCTGTCCGTCTGTCCGTCTGTCTGTCTGTCTGTCAGTCTGTCCGCGGTTTTACTCAGAGACTATAGGACCTACAAAGCTGTAATTTGTTATGAATACACATATTAATGATGGCAACAAAATGGTACATGAAATCGTAAAAAAAATTTTTTTTAAGGTACCTTTCCATCAAGCGGGGATGAAAATTTTTTTTCGCGCCCACTCCATCGTGTGGGGTGTCGTTGAATAGGTTTTTTAAAAATATTGCGAGTATTCATAGATCATTTTCCGATTTAGGGATCCGTTTGTGAAATATTAAGTTTTAAACTTCGATCACTAATTTTAAAGTGGAAAAAATCGTTAGAGTCCAGTGTCCCCCCCTTCTACCAGCTTAACGGTTGGTTCTGGAAATGTGAAAAAATTCACGAGAGTAGGAAATATGCTGAATTTAAAAGGAAAACTATCACGGCTAAGAAGACTTCATAAGTTATTGAGTAATCTGTAATAGTCGATCAACTAAAAAAATGTATTCGGCGAAGTATAAATGGAACTTTTCGTTCAAATTCCTTTGAAAGTAACTGAGATGATGTTGTTAGTAGTGTAAAACACGCTATAAATATACGTTTATTGACCATAAAAAATTGTCAAAAATTAGAGGTAAGTACTACGGAACCCTATATTGCGCGTGGCCCGACACGCACTTGGCCGGTTTTTAACCTTAGGGACCCCCTTGATCATACAAAAATTATCAAAAACTAGCGGTATTACGGAAACCTATAAAACATGAAAATGGCAATAGCACAGTAATGTGCTGTTATAGTTCTTGCAATCTAAGAGTGCGCGTCGCCTTTATTTGTAGTTGGAAATGTGAATAGACATTTTCGTTATGGGCGCTCCACATTCTCAAGAGAAATTCATGCGAGAATCTCCGGAGATTCTCAGCGAGAACTATAGCGAGAACTTCTTTGGGTACACACTCTCACAAAGTTCTCAAATAGTTCTCACTACAGTTCTCGCGCTCGATGACTATGGACGCAGAAGCCGCTGCGACAAGTTTATTGTTATGTGCATTCGCATATTATAATTATGCGTATACTAAAGAGAAAAAAGTTCATCAATTCACTTAGACGACACCATGCATCATGGTGTTTTAGTTTATTTTTGTAGTCTTTTAAATTTGTATTCCATAGCACGGGTTCCGCTTGGAAATATTCTAAAAATTTCAACTCAAGTTCGTTTGTCCAAGTTACGCTCATATTGACGCCACGCGGTACACAATATACAACCGTTCAAGTCCGCGGCTCGCGCGCTACTGAGAAACATGCGAGTGTGGAGTCGATACATATTCTCGACTGTTCTCACGTCCTCGCGCTCCTTTGTCTCGCGTCAAAAAACCGACAAAAAGTGGAGAACAGCCGGAGAACAACGCGAGAACTTGAGAAGAATACGCGAATCGCTTCCACATTCACGTTTTTCGTATGTTTCTTCTGATCTCGCGAGATTCTCTTGAGAATGTGGAGCGCCCTTTAGTGTGCGTACCCGACGGAGCAGTCAGCAGCGAGCGAGCCATGTACGCGTGTATAGATATGGTCACTCACACAACTAAGGGCGACGCGCACTCTTAAGATTGCAAGAACTATACAAGTTCAAACTTTAAACATACGACGTATTAGTTTGTGAATTAATTGCAGCAGTTACTAATTATTATTAGTAGGTATTAATATTACTGATTTTCTGCATAAAACCACACATTTTATGGATGTTATTATGTTATTCATATTGCAATAAAGTCGAAATGTGGTAAACTAGGCTTGTCTGAGCTGAGCCCATTGATAGTTTATGCAGATGACGTAGAGTGTGAGTGAGAGGGCAAGGTGACCTCATCCCTCTCTCCTCTCGAGTCACGTGCAAGCGGCCGTGGTCTAGTCACTCCCGTCATACACTACCTAATAACTGCATTCTGCAGATGGGACAAGTGAATAGTGATACATTTAATATTTGGTCTACTTTATTTGAGTTTCGCTGCAGTACAATCATTTTCTTATACAAAGAAGACTGCTATAAACGTATTTGTCTTTATCTTTGGACAACTATACGATTTAACTACCTATCTGATTTTTACTGATTAATCCTTCGATCGGAGGTTCTAGGGATTCCCATTGTATTCTTTTGTTCTCGCGATCACCGGTGCTCGCGCGGGGCCGAAGAAGGATAACTAATAAGTAATAACTATTAACTGTGTTTATTTTATTTAAATTATTTAAATAACAATTCATCTTGACCACATCTCGACTTATTTTAATGCGAGCGGAGCGAGTACCTAATATAAGCATTTTCGAGGCCAAAGAGAATATTATCCTTGATGCAACACCCTTTACAAGTCACACCTCCTCTCCTCTCTCAAGACCTCTTACTTAACGAAATAAAACAATAAAAGGCGGTTAACAAATAAATGTAATAAATAAATAAAATATATTTGAGAATAATGAATATTATACTTATTAATTATTATGTTCCCATACATAGGCGGTGCGGGCGGTTTAATTATTATTAATAAAAAAATTAAATATCAATTTTTTTAAATTTTTCCAACTGGGGTAGACGTGCCTCGTGGTCGTGTACTAATACCTACCTAGAATACCTGCGAGTTTGTGGACGTGTGACCACTGTGACACCTTTTTTTTAACGCCGTTACGCATCCCCAGCGACCCGGGGGAATGGTCGCCGGGGTTGCTCGTGGTGCACTACCCCAGGTTTATATCTATTGTGCCCAGGTGCTGCGGTACCCTTAGGTACCTCCTCCTTAGAGGAGAACCCGGGGTTAAACACTAAACCCACCGGTGCCTCCTTCCTCCGCTACGCTGCTGGGCCACCGGACCCGCCGACGGGGGCGATATCTGCGGCAGCCCAGTTAGCGGAATCTGCCTATGCAGTCTGCATACTCCATCACAGCAGCTGCTGTAAAGCTGTTGAGCCTTCGGGAGAGCAGCCCCAGGCACCGGGCGCTCTTCTACCGGGCAGGGCTCGTGCAATGGGCAGCGGATTCCCCAATCCGCCGCCAGGTCAGGTACCAGGTAACAAAGTTGACAAAAAATTAGTCTTACTTTACTAATTATTTTATCATGTCTAATATATTTTATAATATACTTAATTTGTAGATTATTGTTCTGAACTAGTATCATGTAGTGCAAGACATTATATAATACTTATCAATGACCACAACTAGGTAAGTAAGTATGTACCAATTATAATTTATCAGACGTTTTAAAAATAATAAAACGCGAATTTCGCGTCGTGGCTGTTTCACTGTGACCACAACGCGTTGTGAGCTCTTTTTTCGCTCACTGAGCGTTTTCGGTCTTTGAGCGTAACATAGATACCTAATACCGAATTAGTGTCAATGCAACATTTTAATTCTAAACTTATACTCGACGAAGTAATACAATATTTATGTCCTTTTTCTTTAGTATAGATAGATTTGTATAGATAGGATAGGCTTTCCTAACCTAAGTCCTAACCTATCCCTTTGATTTCACCTTATAGTAAAAATATTTAAGTACACATAGTGAAACTCAAAATCTTTATCAGTACAAAACGTGACAAAAACATTAAAATCTATGTTTGCAAAAAATGCGAGGTGGCAGCCCTAGTCGCGCACATTCCTATACTCGTGCCATATTTTGACGGCGCGGCGCCCGGCGGTCACATGACTCCGCGCCGGCCGGTCGTTCAGTCGCCTCACGCTTCGACGTTCCGTACTCGTGTTGTGAGCCTGTGACTGTGATCTTTGTTGTGATAGATGAGTGTGATTGTGATGATATCGTGTTGCACTGTGAATTTTGAATATGGAAACGCATCATTACTGGGAGGAGAACGGGCACACCATTAAATACGACAAGTACGTTACCTTGTGTTTTGTTGATTTTATTTCGCTGTGATCTTGAGAAACCCGTGGAAATTGCCGTGTTTTTAAGTTCGTTACGGTCACCGAATTGCTATTGTATTTACTACCTAAGGAGCGGAAAGATCTAAGGGACTTTCATAAATTACGCAATTTTTGACCCCCTGGTTAAAAATCCACCCCCCTAGTTAGAATTGTCTTGCGCCCTAAAATACCTTTAATAATCTTACCATGAGATATTTTTATTGTTTTCTATTGCTCGAAAAATACCTTAAGTATAAGCCTTTTTATCACGATTTACGACAAGTATTGAATTAAAGTTTTATTTTCAATAAATTAATTAAATGAAACTCAAATACTTACCTAGTACTATTCGGTTTATTCGTTTTGGATAGCAAAATTATTTTTAACAAAAAATTAAAACCGACTTCCAAGGTAAAAACAATAATATCATTCTTATTATAATTATGAACTAAAAACTAAAAAGTATTAAATAATTTGCCTCTCTATGTGCCTTTTTCCGAATTCAGCTAAACCTCAACTATTTCTGTACTCAACCTTCATTATTTTGAAGTCGGTACCAGATATAGCTGAATCTTTATATTTTCTTTGACAGAAAATTTGAAACTTATGGAACTGGCACCGACTTCAAAATTATGAAGGTTGAGTACAGAAATAGTTGAGGTTTAGCTGAATTCGGAAAAAGGCACATAGAGAGGCAAATTATTTAATACTTTTTAGTTTTTAGTTCATAATTATAATAAGAATGATATTATTGTTTTTACCTTGGAAGTCGGTTTTAATTTTTTGTTAAAAATAATAATTTCACTCTTTTTAGTTACCTAGTAGATAAACTATAATTAGTGCCAATTTAAATTGTATAAAAAATAGTTTTATATTGTCTTCACTATATGTCATTGAGGCGCTCTGTCGGCGCTATCGCTTGTCCGAACTCCCGATTGTTGTTCATATAGTTTTAGTTACACGATGTATTCATTAGATTTCGCTGAGGTGCTCCTGAATCGCAGTATCGCTTGTTTGTAGGAGTTTTATATAGTTGTATTGGCTGTGTGAAATCAGAAATGTGTCACCATTGGTGTGAGCAGTGAGCATTGAAATTTGAATTGTCAACATTTTGAGTGGTAATTATTGATCTCGTATTGTTATTAGAAATATTAATTAACCCTCCAAGATGACCTACGTCATAGTCCGCGAGTTTATAAGTGGTCGTCGGTGGTAGTGAACTAGTGAGTAGTGACTTAGTGACCATACCACCCTACGCGTCGAATTACTGCGTTTATTCTACGTATCTTATTACAATTTGTTAAGACTGTTATGAGTCATACCCCAAGGCCCAAATATCAGGTAGATAAATTTAAATAATACATTAAAAAATCTAAGTGAACACAACCCTATGCGTGCTAGGTAATTTAACAATTTAACGCTTCAACTCCCAAGCGGCCGCCAGAACAATGGATTTCCAAGAATCCGCGATCGAAGGATGAGCCGAATCACACCCAGCGGCGCGGCGAGTATATTTTCAGTGTCATAATAATATTATGATATTAATCTTTACCTTCATTATTGTAATACATAGTAGTATGAGAAACTTGGAAAGCCGGCCTCGCGGCCGCCTGCGCCTTTCTCAAGCGATACTATATTGTACTACATTAATGAAGATAAAGTTTAAAATCATATTATGACACTCAAAATGCTTGCAGCGCGGCATTACCTGACATTAGAACTTGAATAGGTACGACGCAATGCCGCGATGTTTACGCACACGCCGCGCGGCCCGCGGCGGCGTGCGGCGACGCCGCACCGACCGCCGTGTATAAACAGCCTATATTAATAATTGGTGTTGTTATGTACATAATTATTATTATTGTATCCATACCTATGCCTTGTAAGTTGTACTATTACCTATTTTGTGCCATGAGACATTGGTGACCTTAACACGACGTGGTAATGATGATGATGACGATGATGATGATGATGATGATGAATTATAATTGCGTGGTAGTATAATATGCTTTCTGTTCTTAAAACAACGCCGAAACTCCCAAACGTGTATCTATAAGGAGTCAGGAGTTCTCTCAGCATCTTCGAAACCATGGTATACCTTGACCCAATATTTGACTTTTTGGTAGCATATTCTTAGTACACTTCACATAAAACTAAAATTACCATATGTTTCCATATAAATTTCGAGGAGTTCCCTCGATTACTCCTGGATCCCATCATCAGGTCACCACTTTTGTGAAAATGGGACCAAATTGGAGTGAAACCTAATACAACAAAACAAAAATTTCGAAAATCGGTTCACAAACGGCGGAGTAATCGTTGAACATACAAAAATAAAAAAAAAAAAAAAAAAAAAAAAAAAAAATATCCACAGCCGAACATATAACCTCCTCGTTTTTTGGAAGTCGGTTAACAATGTTTATCGCTTTATTTATAATATCGCTCTATTTTAAAAGCAGCTTAAATTTTTAGGGGTCTATAGACTCAGGGGAAGGGGAGAGAAGTAGTTACAGGTACAAGAACAACACATAAGTCATAAAAACAGTTTAAGCATAGTAAGTACATATTTACATTTTGGGAGTTCCGTGTCCCCTGTGTGTGACCCTAAGGTCCTGGGAACGCGCATTCATACGGGGTAGAAAATCGTAAGCAAAGTCTTCTTGAACCTCTTACCTAGGTTTTATTATTTTTTCTCTACCTAAAACCTAGAAGCCTAGAACATTTTTTTTATTACTAACAAGCTAATTTTTTGTGAGTAGCTTCATTTTGATAAGATAAACAACTTTTTCATATGCGAAAAATCTTGAAAGTGATAGCTAACAGAGATAGAAAGGATTTCATACTTTGATTTGATGGACCTAAAATATGGATTGTTCTATTTAATTTTGTAGGACAATATTACCACAGAGTACTATAAATATTACTCTTAAATTATATAACTATTATCCTACAAATATACAAACCATCAGCTGGTTAGGGTTCCGTTTTAGGTTTCTGTAATCAACAAAACTTGGTTGACTACGGTATCCTAAGACCCTAAGTGGCTCTTTTGTCATAAAAAAATTATGTTGCACAGGGTCGAAAGGTATCTCTTTATTATTTTCTGGTATAGGTCCTGGACCTTCGTATACTTGTACCAATTTTAGAAAATATTCATTTTTATATCCCGCTAGGATAGCATACCTATTTGATTTTTTTACAATATAATGTAAGTTCATTGTGAAATGTACGTATAAAATTGTATTATGTTCATAATATTATGAAACTGGCACGCGTAAGACATTAAAAAAACTTGCATTTTAATATTGGTGCCTGCTGCGTAGTCAAAGGCATGGTAATTTGTACAGAATGCATACAAAGTAGGGGAACATATTGTACCTAAGATTTTCAGTTATTGTTTTATTTACCATTCTACTCTGCTTTGAATTTAGATTAGAATTTAGATCACTAACGCAGTATTGCCAAATTAAAAAGTAAAAACATCCAAGTTTACTTTTCTTTTACGATAATGGGCATTGTCCAAAAAAAATCACATGTACTTTTTAAATTTTTTTTCGTTAAAATAGGGTATTTTAAGAATATAAATTAAATAATTTTGAAATTCATTGGCTAGTTTTTTCTCAATAAATTTTTAAAGTTTCGCTCTGACGTCATCATCGGCGGCCAAATGACCTCTGCAGTATGTTTTTTTTCCTTTCAATCTTATTTATAATGGCCGGTTCGTCAAATGCAAGTTATCATTATGTGAAAGCAGATACGAGAAGCTTACCAAAAGTTCGAAAAGTAATGCTGGTCGAATTTATTGCTAATTTAACGCCATTGAAGGTCAAACTAAGGTTAAACATATTTGTTCAAAAATATAAGTAACTAATGGGTATTTTTTTCATCTATATACAGAAAAACGATCACTGACCTTATTCCTCGAAATGTTTTTGTAATGAGCAAAATTTAAAAAAAATGGACAATCCCCATTAAGATTATCGAAATTAGTGAAAGATGATCGAATCTATACTAATATTATAAATCTATACTTAATAATATTATAAAGCGGAAGAGTTTGTTTGTTTGTTTGAATGCGCTAATCTCAGGAACTGCTGGTCCGATTTGAAAAACTCTTTCAGTGTAAGATAGCCCATTTATCGAGAAAGGCTATATTTTATCACGTTAAGACTAATAGGAGCGAAGAAATTAGGAAAATGTGGAAAAAACTGGGGAAATTATTTGAAATTGCTTATTATCTTATGAACAATTTTTATGTTATTTGGCACACACAAATAGACCACGTGAAGGGACATAATATTATGACAAATTCCAAAATTACGCGGGCGAAGCCAGGCGGAACATTACCAGTACCTGTATTCGTTAACGGTTATGCCCGCTGTAGACTCTCGCCGAGAGCTCTCGGGCGAGAGTCTCGTGCGAGAGCCCCTTGCCCGAGTGCGATCATGTACATTCTCGCTTAGTTCAATCGAAGTTAAGAACTCAGAGAAGATGGATGAAAACGACCATTCACCATTCACCATGCATCGAAAGATATCATTGTAATCCAAAGATTTATAATCATATTTAATTTTATTTCTCACAGATAATGACTGCTAAAGACGTTTATTATTGTTATTTTTCTGTTCTACACTGTCCAAGGGCGGGATTAGTACTGAAAGACGCGAGAGTGTCTTTCAGTACTAATCCCGCCGTTGGGCGCCGTTCTTTGTCTCGGGCGCAAAATACCGACAACGGACCGAGAGGGTGCGAGACAGGCGAGACGAGGCGAGCGCACCCATTTACACTCTCGCACTTGGGCCGCCTCGCTGTATCTCGGCGAGAGTGTACAGACAGGTGTTACGTCTTGTCTATTAAATTGTTTAGAAGTTTATAATATTATCTTTTTTAAAGATCTAAAAGCGATAACGTCTTCTGTAAGCTGTTGCTATTGCCTAATCTGAATGAGTTTTCTGGCACTTGTTATATTGTTGCTTGAGCCTTAGAGGAAGATTGTATTAAAAGATAACCTTGCAATGTCCTGGCTTTATGAACATAAAATATTAGAGAAACATTTCTTAAGACATTTCACATAATATTTAAATTGTTATAACCCAAAGATCTGACCTTTCAAAATCAAATTCTTAAAATAGAGTTTTTTTTATTGATATCATGGCGTAACACTTGAGCCTGAAGCACAACCTGAAGTCTCAACACAATATATTTTATGAACTATGATTATTCATTCAGACAAGGACATAATATTTTATAATAATATATAAATAAATAAGGTATAAATTTTATTTACACAGTGTAGATAAAAAAACTTAGTACTTTAGATGTCCATGGAATTCTGTAATGTTTAATGCAGATTGTAGTGTTTGAGATTTCATTAAAAGGAATTTAAAAAATCTAATGTTTGTCAAACAGCTTGCCTAGGATGTAAAATTAAATATAGAAAACCAACACTTACACTACTCACTAATTTTTAGAAATTGGAGAAGCTTTTAAAATAAAAAAATAAAATATTAACAAGAAAATGTTCTTTACTTTATATATTTTATGGAGGTACCGACTCTAGACAATATTGGCTCCAAATTTATAACTTAAAACTTAAAGTAAAAGTAGCCTAAAATAAGAGTAAGTTTCAGCAAGTTTTTTTTTCATTTTACTTATTAGGTCATTTCAACGTTTGTAATACTTTTATTCTGTATTTTCCTATTTTTTTTAACAAGTCATCATTTTGATAATTTTGTGATAATTTTGATGATAGAGGTGACCTGATAAACTTTTTTGTCAACCCTACGAGGACAGCATTTAATTATTGTAAAATAATATTAGAATATACTGGATTTAGGATTTAACTGCAACGACTTATTTATAGGGGCCTTCATTAATCACGTCTTGAGGGGGGGTCGATTGCAACAAAATTTACCGCATTTATATATTGTATTTTTCATTTTGATAATTTTAAAATAAAGATTTATTTTAATAAAAATCTAATAGACAGGTTATATAGGTAGGTATAGTGAGGATTTCTTGATTTTCGCTTCGTAGATGTCTTGAGATATATATAAAGACTAGCTGTTTCCCGCGACTTCGTCCGCGTTAACATAGTATACCTATACATATAGACTTTCATTTAAATTTTCAACCCCTATTTCACCCCCTTGGGGGTAGAATTTTCAAAAACGCTTAAACACGTATCCAATCATTTTTAATCAGTAGCCCAAACATAAAATTTCATGCTTCTAACTCAAGAAATAACGGACTTCCATTGAAACTTTCAACCCCAATTTCACCTCCGCTCCAGAATTTCCAAAAACGCTTAAATACAAATCCATTCATTTTTAATCAGTAACCCAAAGATAATGTTTCATGTTCCTAACTTAAGAAATGACGGACTTTCATTCAGACTTTCAACCCCTATTTCACCCCCTTCGGGGTAAAATTTTCAAAATTCCTTCCTTAGTGGGTGTCTACTTAATAAAACAACCCTACTTGCCAAATTTCGTGGCTGTAACTTTAACGGTTTTTGCTCAGCGATGATGAATCAGTCAGTCAGTCAGGACATGTAATTTTATAAGTATAGATAAACTTTCAGTCAGTTACAGTCTGTCAAGAAAGAGTAGAAGCAGTTCAAAATTTTCTAAACGTAATCACTAATCACGCTCAAATGGTCAATGGTGGTTTTTTCTGTTTGTATTTCCACAGAGAACGCTTATACACTTTAAATATGACCTTGGACATTTTTATCTCGTTTTCATATTTTTTATGAGATTTCAAAATTGTGTACAGCGTCTACTTTTTTTGATAAGCAATGCATAATACAAGCCGGCAAAGCCACGAGCCATCACAGGGTTAGCTCGGCGAACGAGTGCTCGCGTCACCACTCACTACTCACTTAGATAACGTAATTGCTAGCAATAGTTAGCAAGCAAAACACATCACCCTGAACGAGCTCAGGGTGATCACATGATTAGAATAAATTATTTATTATGACTATAACGAACTGACTACTTTGTTAATCCTGGTGCAAAACCTTCAAATTATGCTGTCTCTTAAAGCGATTTTACACTTTCCGCAGTAAGCGTGAAAGTCACGGTGTCAAAGACCAAAGTGCAAGGCGGTGGCTACGAGTATAACGTCTTCCACATAATAATTGCAATTTATAACTAACTGCGCCGATTTTTAATAAACATTGAAGGAACGCTAAAAGTTGAATTTGATTTGCGATCAGGGGTTCCAAAAGTCGAAATTATTCGTAGCATTATAAATTATAATATTATGTTTTGTACTATAATAGCCCTTTTTCACACTAATTTGTAAAAAAACCGGCCAAGTGCGAGTCGGACTCGCGCACCGAGGGTTCCGTACAAACCTGCAAGGTTTACAAAGTTCGTTCATTACGATTAATACCTCTACGCGTTTATGAGGAAATGGGTAGTAAGTTTAAAATTATTAAAAAAATATATATTATGTGATGTAACTAAAAATTTATGGTTTTCGTAATTTTTCCTTTATCTATGCTATAAGACGTTGCTTCGTACCAAATTTCAAGATTCTGAGTTCACGGGAAGCACCCTGTAGGTTTTGATTCCCTTGCAAGTGTCGAAAATTTGCGGCATAAACGGCTGTATCTTTTGATTGCGTTGGCTTAGAAGTTTGATTTTTTCACAGCTTCAAGGGACAGTAGACCTGAGTAATTGATATAAATTTCAGCTTCATACCTCCACGCGTTCCTGAGAAAAAGGGTCTTGACAGACGGACGGACGGACAGACGGACAACAAAGTGATCCTATAAGGGTTCCGTTTTTTCCTTTTGAGGTACGGAACCCTAAAAACGAGGAGATTCTATGTTCGACTGGGTTTTTTTTTTCAATAACATTACCACACTTTTTGATACTGAGTGCAGCGACATCATTGCTTGATACTCGATATTGGCACCTGAGATTGGCACACGGTATTTTACATGTTCCCTGGACCCGTTTAAATTTCGTACCACTTTCCTCCTTATATAAGCTTTCCCTGTTCCTGTCCCTGTTGTTCGACGAATATTTCAATACGAATTAAAAAAATCGGTTCAGCCCTTCTCGAAATTTAGGGATACTAGCACAATTTATTTGAATTGTTATGTAATATTATACATAGATATACATATTTATGTAATAAAATCTATGACTTTGACGTCGTTACTTTGGATTTATTGATGCCTGTACCTGTCCTAATTTTGCTAGGTTTAAAGAAACAAATACATAGTATATTATATAACCACTAGACGTTCCGCGCGGCTTCGCCCGCGTAAATAAGATATTTCACAGACAAATTAGTCCACAAAAAATAGTCTATGATCCTTCACGTGGTCTACTTCTTATGTGTGCCAAATAACAGAAAAATTGCTCCAGTAGTTCGTGAGATAAGCCCTGTCAAATAATTTCCCTCGTTTTTTCCACATTTTCCTATATTTCTTCGCTCCTATTAGTCTTAGCGTGATAAAATATAGCTTATATCCTTCCTCGATAAATGAGCTATCTAATACTGAAAGAATTTTTCAAATCGGTTCAGTAGTTCCTGAGATTAGCGCGTTCAAATAAGCCCTTTCAAATAATTTTCCCCCGTTTTGTTCCACATTTTCCTCTATTTCTTCGCTCCTATTAGTCTTAGCGTGATAAAATATCGACGGGTGAAAGCGGAAGTGGCGTAACTTGAATTTTGGCCAAAATCACTTTTTAATTGATTCTTGTATAAAAAAAAAATCTGCGTCGAATGGTCTATATCTCGTCTTTCTACGATAAATTCTAGTAAAGATACGACCATGGATTTTTACCACCTTTTAGCACAGACCTTAAAAAAAATTGTCGTAACTAGACGAAAAACTGCAATTTTTTTATAAAAGATAGATACGACAATGCGTGAGAAATTAGAAAAAGATACGACACAGGTTTTTTAACTCTCTAGTTTGATTTAAATGAGTTACGACATTTTTGTCGCCTAAAATACAACATTTACAAAGATACGACAATTTATTTCATACTAATTTTATAGGTATGAGAAAGTTATTACATTTCAAACACATAATTTTATTCTTAAACCTATACTTACAGCCAATGAATATACTTAAGTAATGAGTACAGAGATAAGTCACGCCATTTCATCTCCCTCCTGCTCCTGTATGATACCTTCGCCGTCGCACCATATACGCCGTTCTTAACGCCTTTTAGTAGATTATTAGCGTCGATTTGAGAAAACGTGTTTGTGTGTATCAATGTACGTTTATTCTGAATGGAACTGAACACGCTTATTCTTAAATGAAGCTTAAAGACGTATAGTGAAATGTTGCATGTTTTTTTTCCCCTGAGCATTGCTCTGGACATCTACACACTTATTCTTGTATACATATTTTGTTCATTTTACATGTTTGTAAAGATAAAAGCCCGTATATTTTCTGTTAACAATATCGACTCATTTTTTTATGTAAATTTGCTAATTTTTTTTTTTGTTG
The DNA here is from genome assembly GCA_937595015.1 of Polyommatus icarus. Classification (NCBI taxonomy): domain Eukaryota; kingdom Metazoa; phylum Arthropoda; class Insecta; order Lepidoptera; family Lycaenidae; genus Polyommatus; species Polyommatus icarus. The sequence continues at coordinate 4,341,102 of OW569331.1, forward strand.
ATGGTTCAATAAATAATATTGTTGAGCTATAATTGTTGTTGTTAATAAATATTGAGCTCCTTCGGGTCTATGCGTGGACACACACATAATGTAAAATGGAGTACAACCTTGGCTCTAGGTCCTTCAAGAGAGAGAGATGTCTCTGTATGTGTGAGACTCGAGACTTCCTCCGGGAACCCGTACATGGTCTCTGGCTAAAGCTATTAAAGGCAATTTCTGCAAGCCATCCCTACCATCCCTACAAGTAGAAAATGGATCGCTAGCCCACGATGCAATATACAAAACCAATCTTCTGGGCAAGCTCTTTGCGTCAAGCTCGACCCTAGATGACGGGGGATAGAAAACGCCGACCATACCACGATGTACAAGCATCATGTCGGAGTTTCATCAGCACTCAGTCCTGCATTCCCTTGATATCCAAAAGCAGAGTTGGCCTGACGGAATCCCTCCTATTGTATTAAAAAAGTGTGCTCCAGAGTTGGCTCCGGTCTTAACGCGTCTTTTTCGGTTCTCCTACTCTTCTGGCATTGTCCCGGCTTTTTGGAAGACAGCCATGGTGTAAATAGGTGACCGCTTAAATCCTTCCAGCTACAGACCAATCGCTATAACCTCCGTCTTCTTGAAGATTATGGAATCCATTATCAATACCCAGCTCTTTCGATACTTGGGCGGCCAGGGACAAATAGTACGGGTTCCGAAAGAGTCTCTTGGCTGGTGGTCTCTTGGCGTACGTAACTCGTCGTTGGGCTCAGGCGATTGAGTCGAAGGGAGAGGCACTGGCTGTTAGTTTGGATATTGCAAAGGCCTCTGATCGGGTTTGGCAAAAAGCGCTGCTATCGTGCTTCCATCATATGGGCTCCCCAAGAATTTATGCAACAATTTATTGAGTCGAAACGAACTTGTGTCTAAAATAGAGAATCCACAGGAGAAAGTCTCTGAATGGGGTAGCCGTTACTTATTCCAATTCAACCCCGCCAATACACAAGTCTGCGCGTTCACCACTAAAAAGTCACCAATGGTCATATTCTCCTCGTTTTCAGGGCACACCTTTAACATTCTCCCCCAGCATTGAAATACTTGGCGTAAACATATTGAGCGAATTCCAGTTCCGATGTCATCTAGAGGGTGAGGCCAAGTTAGCTTCGAAAAAGCTTGGTGTCCTTAACAGAGCGAGACAGTATTTCAGTCCGGACCAACGACTATAACTCTGCAAGGCGCAGGTTCGGCCTCATATGAAATACTCTTCTCGTCTCTGGGCAGGGGCGCCAAATACAAACTACTCCCTTTGGATCGTATACAATAAAGGGCCGCTCGCATTGTTGACTGCCATAGTGTTTCAAACAGGCTGGACTCCTTGGAAATACGCCGAGATGTAGCTTCACTCTGCATCCTCTATCGGCTCTATCACTCAGGGCACTCCCCGTGATACATCATGAATGTATCACGGGGAGTGCCCTGAGGGATTATTCAGAATCATACCTCCTGCAATTTTTCGCCATCGTTCCACGCGAAAAATATACCATTCTCATCACCTTAATGAGTGGCAGTCTTCCACCGTGCGTTTTTCACGTAACTTTCTACCGCGCACTGTAAAATTGTGGAATGAACTGTCACCAGTAATATTTTCAGACCTATACGACCTGCAAACATTTAAAAAGATAGCGTTTTAGTACCGGTTAAGGCCGGCAACGCACCAGCAGCCCTTCTCATGTTGCTAGTGTCCATGGGCAACGGTAGTTACTTTCAATCAGGTGACCCTTGTGCTCGTTTGCCCACATATCTTATAAAATAAAAAGAATACTCTTAAATTCATGAGCATGAATAAAATATTAGGGCTTAAACCTTTATAAAGTAGAAAAAACAAGAGAAATAAATGTTTTATTACATTAATTTTCATTTTTTTATAATAATTTTTTATTTCAATGTTGATTAATGATTAATAAAACAAATTTCCATTCCTTTATTTTATTATGTTATAAACAAATAATAGTAAATAGTCATATTATTTCTTTTAATTTGTTGTAATGACATTCTTTTAAAACAAACAATAATTCATCATCAGTTTAAGATACAGCATTTCATTTTCACAACGTCTGTCGCCAATTTTGCACTTGAACCAAAAGTTGTAAGGCAATTTAATTAAGTAAAAAAGATACGGCGAAATGTAGTGTAGGGGCGTGTTATATTTGAGATACGACAGATCCGTCGCTCAAAAAATTATGCTTTTTTAAGTAATCTATACATTTCCACTCAAAGATACAACATTTCTGCTGCGTAAAATAGATTTTTTTTTTGTCGTAACTTGATAAAAATCAATGAAATATCAACTTTAGAAAAATTTTTACAAACTCATCGTATGGGTCTTAGATTAATTTAAATACGTTCCAATTTTTAAGTTTCTACCTTAATAAATATAGAAGTTATGAATTTTTTTAAAAGTTTTTTGGCTCTCCTGTAAAGTTGGGTTTTTCAAGTTACGCCACTTCTGCTTTCACCCGTCGATATAGCCTTCCTCGATAAATGGGCTATCTAACACTGAAATAATTTTTCAAATCGGACCAGAAGATCCTGAGATTAGCGCGTTAAACAAACAAACAAACAAACTCTTCCCAATTATAATATTAAGTATAGATGAATCTTGTAATGCGCATTCAGATTTGTCATTCATTGAATGATGATTCAATTGATGAAGTCACTATTGGCAAAGGTACATCGCACTATCTGTGCCCTATGGTACAGGTCTATCAACCAAAACCAATAATTTGCACCATACCCAGCTATTTTTGACAGTAAATTTTAAAAATATGAACGCTATTCCTATATTGTTATCACAATTTACAAAAAAAAAACCTAAAATAAAAATTATATTATAAATGGGGTAGTGTATTTGTTTACTAACGCATTATATGAATCCAAATTAGACAGGGATAAGGTTTTCAGTGCAAATGATATAAGTCCTGATTCCTAAATCATCATTATATAAATATGTCGGGCGAAAGCAGAAATAGAAACACGTGATGTGATCGCACGCGTCCGCTGCGGCCTCCACACATCGCGTGAAACGTGACCGTCACACTAACACGTTAATCGCACACTAGCACACAGCAGACACACATGTATGACGAAATATTCACCCTACATAGTACTAACATAGACACACATTGACAGACGCTTCATACAACAAAACCTTTTGCACACCAACGATCACGGTATACAAGAATCACGTTCCTGATGCCTGGCTATCTAACATTTTCTTCGTAATATATTTTGTGCTGTATATTTTGTGTCTTCTTGTTTTTTATTATTTACTTAAATTAAAATCGCGAATTTGTTCCTTTTTTAACCCCCGACAAAAGAGAGGGGTGTTAAGTTTGACATATTGTCTGTCTGTCTGTGGCATCGTAGAATCCAAACGGGTGGACCGATTTTGATCTAGTTTCTTTTTTTAGTTAACAATAGGTAATAATAATTTTTAATATTGAATACCTACCTTAAGACAATACAAGGATTGTCTATAATATTTTTGTTCTATTATAATGGTTAAAATGAAAATATTATGGTTAAATCTTCATCAATCAATTTTTATGATAAAAAATGGTTAATAAGTTTAACAGATTTTGCATATCTATTAATTTAAATAAAATATATTACTATGTTTCCTAATAACTGCTGTGGGCCATAGCCCATAGCCCATAAGTCCCATAACTCATAACTTATAGCCCACACAGAATATACAGCGCGGCTTGTGATAACCGATAGTGGATAGGACAATGACCACTTGGTCTTTACTTCTTGTTTTCTAGACCTACTAGTTTTAAGATAAAGCCTCGTTTAGCTACCTCTGTTTGCTATCAGACATGCATAATATTTGATGGTTCAAACCTGGTTCTATTCTTGATGGTTCTATTATTACTCTATGGTTCAACAAGGTACTATTATGTATTCTGTGGGTTCAAACAGAGGCACACATGAATGATGAGGACTTCGCTTATTAACAAAAAGTAAATAAATAAAATTAAAAATACCCTACACATCATATAAATGAATGCTGCATTATTTTAAAATAATTTACTTCATTGTATAAACATATTATTATATTAATGTATAGTTATTATGTTTATACAGAGTTATATTATATGTAACAGTTTCCTATAACATTATTTAGCATACCTTTGGGTACCAACTTTTACATTCGAATTATAATTATAATTTTTCTTTTGTGTACAGGCACTAAATACGTTTAGACCCCGCTGTCCCCCTCACGCTTGGACGTAACAAGTGGATGACCCCTTATAATGTGTGTTTAATTATTATGTCCTTAAATGTTGCCTGATGCTGTTTTGATCGAGCAAAGTTTACACGTGTAGTGTATATCCGTGATATAATACAACACGCTACCACAGAATACATTATATTAGTACAAACGCTACAGGTAATTTTATAAAAATATCTTCGAGATTTGAAGTCACAGGTGGTTTTCTGCAAAATGCCAAGTAAACTCGGTAGTTTTGGGCATCACAAAGCAATCTTTTACTTGATTTTTGGTAGTTAAGTCATTATTTTATTTTAACCTAGTCTTTTTATCGCAAATCAAAAAATATATATTCATGCATTCGAGTTTTATTATATTAATTTATCTTGTATAATATACATATCATGACGTCATGTTATAATAATTACTACTTTTCTCCCTACTTTTTAGGGTTCCGTACCCAAAGGGTAAAAACGAGACCCTATTACTGAGACTTCAATGTCTGTCTGTCCGTCTGTCTGCCAGTCTGTCGCTGTCTGTCTGTCTCCAGGCTGTACTATCTCAAGAACCGTTATAGCTAGACTTCTGAAATTTTCACAGATTGTGTATTTCTGTTGCCCTACTATACTGTTGCCACTTGCCGCTATAACAACAAATACTTACTAAAAATACTCACTAAAAACACTGAGTTATAAGTACGTTGTACCAGTACCAGTACTTACTCTTATCCTGAGGGTCGAGCGTTTGGAGTCCCGCCACAAAGTCAATTTCAGCTCCTTTGTGGTGAGGGTCCCGACGCATCATTTACCGACCTTCGAGAAGGAGGAGTTCTGGCCGATTGGAGTCGTCTACAGGAGGTTCCGACGACGACTTCCGAACACGTCGCGCCCTACGTCGCAGACAATACGTGTTTAGTGCTTAGTGTTAGTTTTAGTTTATACAAAGTATGTATATTGTTATGTATGTTAGTCTATAAGGTATAATATAACATGGGCCAAGATGCCTGATTTAAATATATAAATAATAAATAATAAGTAATAACACAATGACTAAAAAGTAAAAACAAATTTTTTGGCTGGTAATCCATAATGGCAACATATTATGTAGATTGTACACGCTTGAAATTTTCACAAAATCCTCATTTAAATAAGTAGGTATAATATGACGTGTACTTTACTATAATCACAATGTCACAATGTTAGTCCACGAACTCCTCCGACACGGCTTTACTGATTTTTATCAAATTTCATATGCATATTCAGTGGGTCTGAGAATCGGCTACTCGGTACTTATTATATTGATAAGTGCATTTGTTGAATAAATAATAGTAAATTATTACAACTCGAGAAAAACGACGACCATGATAGCGATGGACGTAAATGCGGATAAAATAAATTATAAATAAATCCTATACAAGACATTATTTCCCTACTTTCGATACCTACGCTATAACGGTAAGGATATTCGTGCGCGAGTCCGACTCGCACTTGGCCGATTTTTGTACTTCTTCGCCCATACATAACTTAGGCTACCTGTTATCTGTAACTTATATTCCGGGGCGCGGGCGCGACCATTCACATTTAGATTTCATTATTACCGCCGCGCCGCCCGCGCCCGCGCCAGTCCGCTCTGGGTCAAGGTCAAGGAACACCCGCCGCTACTCAGCTCACTCACAAAACCAAGGAAAATTCGAGGGTTCAATACTCTCGTACACGTGCGCCTTTTAAAACGTTTCATTTATTTCAATCTTGGAAATGCCTCGTTTATTTACAACGAACATCTTTATTTTACGTAATGGGGAGCGCGGGGCGGGGCGCGGGCATGCGGGGGGCGGGCCATCGTGACGTCACGCGCCGCTCGCGTGGCGGGCAACGTGAGTGCGTCTCACGTGCGCCACCACACCGCTCGAGCGCCGCTGTAGGGTTGTCAACACAAAAGTGAAATAAACTTAGACCTATTGATAAGGTGACCATACGTCCTGCTTTGGGCTAAATAAAAAAAATAATGGTCACGTTACCTATTGATCTCTATTATAAGGAGTAAGAACTAAGGTCACCAATTGAAAAACATTACGCACGTGAATTGTTTCAATTTAAGATGTTTTGACGTGATAACGTCTTATAATTCGATATGGGGTGCGCGCCTGAAAAACATGACAGTTCATGCGGCGTTGCCTCGCTGACAGCAGCTCTGAGGCGTTCCATTTACACTTTCAAGTCTTTCAACAACCGTAAGGCCCACCTGGGCCGCGCTCTTTGTTTCGATTATATTACGTACTAGCTGTTGCCCGCGACTTCGTCCGCGTGGACTTCAGTTTATAGCGCGCGGTGTCAACAAAATTGGTGTCAAATTTAAAAGCTTTTTAAAACCCTGGTACCCCTTAAATCAAAATATTTCATTTTTTTAATTAAACCTAATGCTTATTTAGCCCCCCATTACACAACTTTAGCTTTACCCACATTGAGATGTATGGAGTTGCTATTGCCAACAAAAAACATGTCACACTTGAAGAATGAGCGGGGTGAGAGGCGGGGCGGTGATGGCTATAGATCAGTACCGCAGAAGTGACAAAGTTTTGTGCCTACACTCGAATGAACGCAGACTCTATTTGAAAGTGGATAAAATAAAACAAAGATTTTTACTAAACATTATTAAAAGCTTTTATTTAACTTTCTCTGTATTATATTATTATTTACATTATTATGTAAGTTCGGGTGGAATATTTGAACTCAATTTCGAAGTAAGTATGTATGTACATATAATATTTCAATCGATTGAGCTGAAATTTTGTATACACGTTTGGTTTGAATGACAATGCACGATACAGTATGTGACATCACTAATAAATATAAAATGGCCGACCATCCAAGATAGCGGAATAGATATATTTTCTATGCCGTCCTATAATAACAGTATGGATATTAAATGAAAGAACTTTTTGAGAATAACTCGAAAACGAATGTAATGTCATTCTCCAATATGGCGGCTCACCTAAGATAGGGGAATACAAACAAAGTTTCGTTTATTTCTGCATGACTAAAGAATTGGATTTCAGTTAAAAATAGTTAAGTGAAATCCAACTTTTTAGTCATGCAGAAATTAACGAAATAATAATATAACAAGTCGCTTAAATATATAGACACCGTTTTTTCACTAATCAACATCAAGTACGATTTCTCAAGGACATAGAAGTTAATTAGATTTCTATCTATATCTATACTTATTATAAAACAAAGTCGCTTTTTTCCCTCATGTCCCTTTGTTACCTTTAATCTTTAAAACTACGCAACGGATTTTGATGATTCTTTCAGTGTTAGATAGCCCATTTATCGAGGAAGGAGTATAGGCTATATTTTATCACTCTAAGACTAATAGGAGCGAAGAAATAGAGGAAAATGTGGAAAAAACGGGGGAAATTATTTGACAGGGCTAACTTGAATGCGCTAATCTCAGGAACTACTGGTCCGATTTGAAAAATTCTTTCAGTGTTAGATAGCCCATTTATTGAGGAAGGCTATAGGCATATTTTTTGTAGCTATATATTTTATACCCGTGCGACGCCGGGGCGGGTCGCTAGTTTTATATAAAATAACGGGGCAAACGAGCAAACGGGTCACCTGATGGAAAGCAACAACCGTCGCCCATGGGCACTCGTAACGTCAGAAGAGCTGCGGAAGCGTGGGAATGTGCCTTGTTCTTAAAATGCTTCTGGTGATAGTTCGTTCCATAGTTTTGGTGATGACACTTATCAAGGTGATAGGATGATCCTCAGAGCACTCCCCGTGATACAATTTATGGAGGATGCAGAGCGAAGCTACATCTCGGCACAATTCCAAGAGGTCCAGCCTGTTTAAAACACTATGGCAGTCAACAATTTGAGCGGCCCTTCGTTCAAATTCAATACTCGTACAATAATACACAATAGCACTTATTAGGCAGGGTACATGGTTGGATACGATACAGAGGGAGTAGTTGGTATTTTGGTGCACTGTATGAGGCCGAACCTGCGCCTTGTAGAGTTGTAGGCGTTGGTCCGGACTGAAATCCCTACTGTCGCGCTCTATTAAGAACACCAAAATTCTTCGAGGCTAACTGGCCTTACTTTTAAGCTAGTATATTAATAAGTGCATTTGTTGAATAAATAATAGCAAATTATTACAACCTGAGACTGACGGCGACCATTAATTTTGTGCGACGGTATAGCGGTCGACGTTGCCATGGTGACATACTTATTTATAGTCACTTCAATAAAATAATATGGGCGAAATACTTTATATTATGGCAAAGCAACGTTTGCCGGGACAGCTAGTTATAATAAGTATGGATCCAAAGTCCACTACATACTTACCTTATTTAAATTACTTAAATATTTATAAATACAATTATAATGTACGCATGTATAATGTACACGTAAAAACGTATTTATATTACCAAAATACAAACTAGTCTCCGTGAATACTTCATTCATCGTCATCTCATCATAGATATCTGTATTCTGTATTTTGCCTACATTCCCCTCTGAATCTACTACTCTATGACAATGCGAAATGGCGCGCGTCTTCGCCTAGTAATTGAATGTTCGTATTTTAATTGAAAATAAATAAGAAAACTAACCGATGAAATGCTATGCCGTCGCATTTGGAAGTATTTTTGGAATTATTTTTACAATATCTTAGGACACACCAAGGCATTTTTGTGACTTTTATTTTGTTTGTTTATAATTGTCATACGTCAAGTGCGCAGAAGAGCTCGCGGCCGACTAAGTGCGCTGCGGCTATATAGCGTCTTTTGAATGTGACCAAGCATTGCGTTGCGTTGTCAACTCCTTACATCTCAATGTTTACCCATAAACTATTTAGCATTGGTAGGTTTAAGGTTTCGTCACTCATCACTGCGTAGATAAAGTACTGAGTAGTGAGTTATTCATTATCGACGTACAAGAATCGAAAGAATCGAAAACGTAACTTAAAATGGTACCACCTCTTATAGAAAGATGCATGAGCAAGCGATAACGCAATGTAGAAGACGCAGGGCGCCATCTATTATGAATTTTTGGAACTAACTTAATTTGACCAAATTTACGTAAGTTCACCCCCTTACAACCCCTTTTTAGGGTTCCGTAGTCAACAAGGAACCCTTATGAAATGAAATGAAATGAAATGAAATATATTTATTGCAAGAATGTAGTGCATAACAAGGTCTTCAAATTATAAAATACTGTTCTAAACATTCTGCCATCCAGGTGGCGTGCAAAAGTCAAAGGTTAAGAAAGTATTAAAAATGAATTAATTTATAGAATAATTACAATATACGAATCTAATATAAAACAAAGTCCATAATTATTAAATTAGTATCAAAATATCCATTAGAAGTCCAATCAAAATAAGTAAAATTCATAAAAAAAATATTATAGTTTCTGTCTGTCCGTCCGTCTGTCCGTCTGTCCATCTGTCAGTCTGTCTGTCTGTCCGCGGTTTTACTCAGAGACTATAGGACCTACAAAGCTGTAATTTGGCATGAATACACATATTAATGATGGCAACAAAATGGTACGTGAAATCCTAAAAAAATATTTTTTTATAGTACCTCCCCTACACATCAAGCGGGGATGAATTTTTTTTTCGCGCCCACCCCATCGTATGGGGTGTCGTTGAATAGGTTTTTTAAAAGTATTCATAGATTATTTTCCGATTTAGGGATCCGTTTGTGAAATATTAAGTTTTTAAGAGGAAAAAATCGTCAAAGTCCAGTGTCCCCCCCTTCTACCAGCTAAACGGTTGGTTCTGGAAATGTGAAAAAATTTACGGGAGTAGGAAATATGCTGAATTTAAAAGGAAAACTATCACGGCTAAGAAGACTTCATAAGTTATTGAGTATTAGTCGATCAACTAAAAAAAAATGTATTCGTTCCTTTATACTTCATAAAGGAACTTTTCGTTCAAATTCCTTTGAAAGTAACTGAGATGATGTTGTTAGTAGTGTAAAACACGCTATAAATGTACGTTCATTGACCATAAAAAAATTGTCAAAAACTAGCGGTACTACGGAACCCTATATTGCGCGTGGCGCGACACGCACTTGGCCGGCGTTACCGAAGTAATTTTTGCCGTCTATGTGGTAAGACTTATTTGCGCTTAGAAAGGTTACGGATGTCTTGTCTTAGACAGTACACCTTAGATTTACGCTCACAGTAGTAGTTTAACCCCTCCCTCATACTGCTCACCCTTGGACGGTGGAGCAGGTAACGATGAAAGAACAGAAAAAATATAAATAGAGGATAAGGGTAGACATATGAGCCTGTTTAAGTGAATAAAAACATAAATCCCTCAACTTAAAATCAGGGAGAGGAGAATTAAAAAAAAAAAAGCGGATAGATGGACAGACGGACAGACCGAAACTATAATATCCTTGTTGGCTACGGAACCCTAAAAATAATCATGCTATAATGTAACGTGATGTTATCACTTTAAATCAGCATAAAATGTATGAGCGCTGATGTCATTTTTAACATGGCTTTACTCAAAAAGTACAATGAATCTTGGCAAGCGCCCTGTTGGTCATTAATGTACATGGGTATACCTTCCTAAAAATATACAATCCATTCCTGTTGAGCACTATACCAGAGCCCATACATTTTTGCCCCTCATCATTTGTTCAAATTAAGTTGGTTCCAAAAATTCATAACGATTGCGCTAAGAGTCGCCTACATCTCGCTTGCTCTTACTCATACCGCATACTTCTTTCTTTAAGAGGTGGTACCATTTTAAGTTAGATTTTTTTATTCTTTCGATTGTTATACACGTCTTTTAGATAACTCACAGCTCAGTACTTTATATTATATCCCCTCACCAGTGGCGAATCCCGCTAGGGGGCGCACTTCAAAATTTCGATACTGTGCGCAATCCCTTTCCGGGGCGATGGGTACCCTCACATGTTTAATGTGCAAACACTGCGATAAAACTTCTTTTGTCTTTGTCTATCCTATTAAAACGCGTCTAAGTAGAACAAGACAGCTAGCAAGCGTCATTTGAGTTCTCGGTAGACAAGGACGGAATGCGAAATCTCACTTCAAAAAACGGCCGCGACGAGTAAGGACAGCGAAGTTTAAAAGAGTGTTAAAAAGTTATAAAAACAGAGTTAATAGCTGAAAAGAACTGGGAAGTGCATATTATGTAAGTAATCTTTCAGTTTTTATTAGAATGAAGTGTGTGTTTAACAAATAGAAGTAAAAAAAAAGAGTTGAAACGGCAATCTAACCCGTGCATGGCCCTTACTCGCACAATGATTTTGGCTTTTAAAGCATTAAATAACATATTTATGCAGTTCATGTTACTTTACTGTAATGATAATTTAACGTAGTTTCGTTTAACTAAACTCTAACACTAATAAAACGTTCTTTAATTTCTAAATAATGACGAAAACTAGTACCGTCCGATTAGAGCCCCGAATAGGGTTTTGTCACAGACAGGTGACATCCCGTATCGGGGGGCCTCACAGACGCCTCCTCTGAGTTTTAATGGCCGCTAGTAGAATGTTCGCATAACATGGAATAGCCGAATCATTTTGTTGTTGGAGTTCACTGTGAAAGTAGAAGCGCTGAAAGATCAAAATTTTTTTTCACTTTTGGATGGGGAAACTTGTGATGCTCATTCCCTTGCCCATACAAAAGTGAAAAAGAATTTCGTCTTTCAGCGCTGCTACTTTCACAGTGAACTCTCTACAAGGAACACGTACACACCCTAAAGTATTATCACTTATTTTTGTTGATATTATTTAGATTTTGATTTATAAAATTTTCTTTTTTGTCTGCGATGGTCAAACGCTCGCACAATGCATCCAAGTACTGGATGAAAAAGGTCTTATCCATACTAATCTTACACTCATTTATGAAAATTTTAGCATTTTTAACCGACTTCCAAAAAACGAGGAGGTTATATGTTCGGCTGTGGATATATATATATGTTACGCTCAAAGACCGAAATCGCTCAGTGAGCGAAAAAATAGCTCACAACGCGTTGTGGTCACAGTGAAACAGCCACGACGCGAAATTCGCGTCGTGGCTCTAATGAAAACGGCCACGACGCGTTGTGGCAATCACAAAAATACCATAACGCGAAATTCGTGTCGTAACTGATATTCTATTAGTTTTTCTTGATTTATTCTTGATTTATTAATCGTCCATAGATATGGAAGATTATATTTATTTGAATTATTACCACGCGTGCTACAAAATATTTTTTCTTTTACTAAATCACTGCATAACGTGTTTATCATTATTATTTATAAAATATCCAAAGTTCCATACTATCCGTATTCCGTACTAATATTATTAAAATTTTATAGTACGCGTGGTAATTCAAATATTATAATCTTCCATACCACGATTAATCAATCAAGAACAAATCAAGAAAAACAAATATCAGCCACGACACGAATTTCGCGTTATGGTCTTTTTGTGATTGCCAGAACGCGTCGTGGCTGTTTTCATTAGAGCCACAACGCGAATTTCGCGTCGTGGCTGTTTCACTGTGACCACAACGCGTTGTGAGCTATTTTTTCGCTCATTGAGCGATTTCGGTCTTTGAGCGTAACATATATATTTTTTTTTTTTTTTTGTATGTTCAACGATTACTCCGCCGTTTGTGAACCGATTTTCGAAATTTTTGCTTTGTTGTATTTGGTTTTACTCCAATTTGGTACCATGTTCACAATGTGGTGACCTGATGATGGGATCCAGGAGTAATCGAGGGAACTCCTCGAAATTTATATGGAAACATATGGTGATTTTGGTTTTATGTGAAGTGTACTAAGAATATGCTACCAAAAAGTCAAATATTGGGTCAAGGTATACCATGGTTTCGAAGATGCTGAGAGAACTCCTGACTCCTTATAGATACACGTTTGGGAGTTTCGGCGTTGTTTTAAGAACAGAAAGCATATGCTACTATGCAACTCATATTCATCATCATAATCATCATCATCATCATCATCATCATCATCATCGTCTTCATCATTACCACGTCGTGTTAAGGTCACCAATGTCTCATGGCACAAACATACACAAGGCATAGGTGTGGATATACTAATAATAATAATAATTTTATACCGTATAACAACACTTTGTTTAAATATACACGGCGGTCAGCACCGCTTTATATACTTTATATACAGATCGAATACTATACTAACTACTTTATAAAATTTTAATAGACAAAATATACAATTAAAATAAAGTTACTTTAAAAAGAGCATTTAAACAAAACAAAGTCAAGTGTCTTTTTAATTAGTTATACTTATTAATCGATAGATGGCGCACTAAGTATCGATTTGAATGGATTTGAAATTGAATTCTTGATTACAAGAACAGCTGTCAATTATTATGATAATAATATATTATATTACTAGCTGTCCCGGCAAACGTTGTTTTGCCATTTAAATAATTTTTGGTATGAAAAATAGATGTTGGCCGATTCTCAGACCAATATCCTCACAATATGCTCACATAATTTCATGAGAATCGGTCAAGCCGTTTCCGAGGAGTATGGCAACGAAAACTGTGACACGAGAATTTTATATATTAGATGAGTAGCTACGCTACATCCTAAGCAAGTTTATACAATTTTTTATCTGATAGATCCTTGGATCGTGGAAAAACGAGACACAATAGCCTTTCTATTGTTATCGCAATCGCCGGTGACCGCTTGGGGTTTGAAGTATTAAAATTGTTAAATTACTTAGCACACATCCTATGCAAGTTTATACAATTTTTTATCTGATAGATCCTTGGATCGTGGAAAAACGAGACACAATAGCCTTTCTATTGTTATCGCAATCGCCGGTGACCGCTTGGGGTTTGAAGTATTAAAATTGTTAAATTACTTAGCACAATATGTTCACTTCACTGATAATATATTATTTTGTGAGTGTGAACTGTGTAATAAGATACGTAAAATATACGCGAAGGTTTACCTACTAATGTAACTAAAAAGAGTGAAATTATTATTATTTTTAACAAAAAATTAAAACCGACTTCCAAGGTAAAAACAATATTAACATTAATATGAACTAAAAAGTATTAAATAATTTTTGCCATCTAATAGTGCCTTTTTCCGAATTCGGCTAAACCTTGACTATTTCTGTACTCAATCTTCATAATTTTGAAGTCGGTGCCAGTTCCAAAAGTTTCAAATATTCTGTCAGAGGACTGAAGATTCAGCTATCTGGTACCGACTTCAAAATAATGAAGATTGAGTACAGAAATAGTCAAGGTTTAGCCGAATTCGGAAAAAGGCACTATTAGATAGCAAAAATTATTTAATACTTTTTAGTTCATATTAATGTTAATATTGTTTTTACCTTGGAAGTCGGTTTTAATTTTTTGTTAAAAATAATAATTGCAAGTTTTCTTTTCATGTTTCTACTCAGTTTTCCTTTAATTCATGTAATTTGGAGGATTTTATTTTGTACTTTGTTAATTATAATTATAAGAAAATCAAACTTCTGTGGATAAAAGTTACTACTTATTTTGTAAATTGCATTAGTATCAAAGTAGGTTTTTTCATGACCAAAACAGATATCTTTTTGTGTAACTCCTACATATTATTTACTGAACCTACAATATTGATACTCTTGTACCACCCAGATAATAACCTTAATTTATTGTTTATGTAGTATTGTAACGCCTAGAGTATGAAATTACTTTAAGATATCATGTAATACACAGCCTACTTGAAGCTGTTTGAAAAGCAGCCTCCATTTTTGTTCTGTACTTAAATCTTTGATTTTATAAAATATTTGTATGAGAGTCATGACTTGAGTGATGTTATTTTGTAAGTAGTACTATAAGGTTATAAATAAATACTCTTGGCTCGCTACATAGTGGTTTATTATTAAATTATGACCCAAAATCTACTGAACATTTTGGTACCCAGTAATTATACCAGCTGTATAACATTATTGCCGTCAAATATAACATAAAAGTACTATTTTCTAGGTAGAAAATTTAATTAAAAAATGATTTAGATCCTTTTATGGGCTCCTGCAAGACCAAGGAACAAGAAATTGCAGTTTTAGTGTATGCTGGTCGTGTAGGAACCTCGGACTGTGCGGAACCCCTCCCAGGGAGCCACAGATGTGCCAAAATCTGCCATTTTGCATGCCACTGGTGAGGGGATATGCAGTACAGACGTAACCTTAATATCAATGATAAATTAGTTTATGGGTAAAGTTGTGTAATGGGGGCTAAAGCTTTAAAATTTGGCATAAATAAAGTTTAATTTAAAATAATGAAATATTATGTGCACACTGCACAGCTGTTTTTGGGTATTTTGATTTAAAAAGGGGTACCAGGGTTTTAAAAAGCTTTTAAAGACACCAATTTTGTTGACACCGCGCGCTAAAAACTGAAGTCCACGCGGACGAAGTCGCGGGCAACAGCTAGTTAGTTATAAAGCAAAATTACGAAAACATTTTGATATCTTTCTCAGAGACATTCTTCTAAGAATAATTAGTATCATACTCAGGAAAAAATGGGATATCAATAATTTATTGGTATCTGAATTCGTCCTTTGATACCTAAATAAAAAATATACAGTTTGCGGTTTTCGGAAAGTGACGACATTGACATGAGATATTATTAGGGGTAGGTAGTACCTACCACATCTGCAGGTGGTAGGTATTATAGCACGTTGTTTAACAAACATGTATGCAATAATATTATGTAATTAATAATTATTATTATTGGATCACTTTAGTTTAGAGTCACAATCGAAAGCTCTAAAAGGGGCATCCCTAATAATTTACGTTCATTCATGGGAGTACAATGGCCGAAAATGTAAGTTACGTAAAATTAAGTTGAGGTAGTACTATGTTAAAATCGGAAAACGGGTGTATGTATCAATCTACGAATAATAAAACCTAAGGAAACGTAACTCCCATACTAATACAGTTTTAAATTTGGTTCCATTCGAACTGTCATGTAACGTCAGCCTTTATACCGCTCAAGGTCACCTAATGTATGAAAAGTGAACCTAAGGTTCACTTTTTTTGACAAGTATTTTGGAGCATGTTTTTTGACGGAGTTACTCTTATATATTATTAATATTATTATTATGTCAGATCATAGACAGATGGATGCACGTAATCTGCAATATGCCAGACGTCCCACAAGAGTCAAGAGTCAACACTCAAGACCAGCGCGCCAACCTTTTGCTATACAAAAATAGAAACCGGCCAAGTGCGTGTCAGGCCATGCGCAATATAGGGTTCCGTAGTACCGCTAGTTTTTATTTTATTTTTTATGGTCAATGAATGGACACAGTACATTTAATTTTATAACGTGTTTTACACTACTAACAACAAACATCATCTCAGTTACTTTCAAAGGAATTTGAACGAAATTTCTCTTATACTTCGCCGAATAAAATTTTTTTAGTTGATCGACTATTACTCAATAACTTATGAAGTCTTCTTAGCCGTGATAGTTTTCCTTTTAAATTCAGCATATTTCCTACTCCCGTGAATTTTTTCATATTTCCAGAAGCAACCCTTTAGCTAGTAGAAGGGTCAAGGGGGGGACACTGGACTCTAACGATTTTTTCCACTTTAAAACTTAATATTTCACAAACACTCTGAATACTATTTTTAAAAACCTATCCAACGACACCCCACACGATGGGGTGGACGCGAAAAAAATTATCATCCCAAAAAAAGAATCACAGCTGCTGCTGCTTTGTAGGTCCTACAGCCTCTGTGTAAAACCGCGGACAGACAGACGGACGGACAGACCGAAACTATAAGGGTTCGTTGTTGACTAGGGAACCCTAAAAAAGAAGTAAAGGCATCGATGTTTTAAATAAGAAATTACTTGTGAATAATCATGATTTATGAATTATGATACACGTCTTGGTCATTTAATAATTCAGTTTTAGTTGTTATCAACTTATTTTTAGTTATTTAAACACATAATACTATTTGTGTTTAAAACACGTCAAATATTTATGTGTTTTAACTTTCGACCACATAATTTTTTTTAATTTAAGTAACTCAATATTAATTTTGCGAGGCCCCCTATTGATGAAGTACAGATACGGGTTTTGTCGAGAGAAAGAATCTTTTGATACTTAAACTTTAATATTTATAAGAAATTGAGTATAAAAACTAGTAAATCCGCGAGGTCGTGGGCGGTGGCGCCGGTGGCCCGCGTCGCCCACGCCTTCGCCGCCTCTGGGCACATGTTTATGCATTTGGCAACCCTAATCAGTAATTATCACGTGCGAGGCAGAATCACGAGACCTGACACGCGACTCGCGAGTTAAGTACTTTGAGTTTTCTGGAATTTTCCCCTCACTCAAATTATTTTAGTGTAAGTTATAGAATGTGTAGTAGAAGTAATATTCGTTACATTCTTTTTTTTAAGTAAGCTGGTAATTCGTAATTTAGTTCTTTATTAAAATATGATTTTTGTTTTTATTTGAATTTCTTGGGAAATGGGTCATGAAAAGAATTGGGAACACTTTAGCCAATTTCCTTGGCAAGTACCTACTTAATGTGTTTACTTTTGAATAATGAGTCTATAACACGTCTATAATATCTTATATTTTCCCTGTCCCGTCGGTAACTATAGGTACCTACTTACTTGGTTTCAACAAGTCAACAACCTATTTTATATGGCGTCCAAGAGTGTCCAGGCCACTCGCCAAGTAAGGGCCGGCCGCCAGACTGCATAAAAGTGAAGTTATTATTTGGTCCACAGAGTACTATTATTAATACTGGCGTATTTTGGTCTAAGGGTGTCTTAGGACTATAGTTACTTGTATTACTTATTAATTACTAGCTGTTGCCCGCGACTTCGTCCGCGTGGACTTCAGTTTATAGCGCGCGATGTCAACAAAATTTTCAAAAGCTTTTCTAAAAAAAAATCTGGTACTTACCCCTTAAATCAAAACACCCAATAACAGCTGAGCAGTGTGCACATAACTTAGGTATTTCATTTTTTAAAATTAAACTTTATTTATGCCAAATTTTAAAGTATATTTAGCCCGCAATTACACAACTTTTGCCATAAACTATTTAATATTTATCATTGATAGGTTTAAGGTTACGTCACTGCATAGATAAAGTACTGAGTTTTTTAATAACGTAAAAGAGTACATAATAACAATCGAAAAAATCGAAAACCACATATTTGATGATACCACCTCTTATAGAAAGACGTTTATGTAAGCAATAGCGCGATGTAGGAGACGCACAGTGCCATCTATTATGAATTTTTGGAACTAACTTAATTTGAACAAATTTACGCATTTTCACACCCTTACAACCCCTTTGTCCAGTTAAAAAGTAGCCTATGTCCTTTCTCAGATTTTAGACTATCTGTGTACAAAATTTCATTACAATCGGTTCAGTAGTTTTGGCGTGAAAGCGAGACAGACAGAGAGAGATACTTTCGCATTTATAATATTAGTCCATACTCCATACCAAATTTCAGCAAAATCGGTTGAGCGGCTTGGGCGTTAAGAGTTAACAGACAGACAGTCACACTTTCGCATTTATAATATTAGTATGGATTGTGGCTAGCCTCGTGAGTCGTGACACGATCATAGTTCAACATATTTTATAATGGTAGTAAACACGGCGACACACGTGACGTCAACTCACGTGGTCTACGTGATTCGTCCTTCAGCCGTCGAAAACAATCGATATGTTGAGGAAACGAACATTCCATGAGTCAAAATACCTGTTATTTAATAAGAGTACCTACATCTAAACTATTTTCTTCTTAAGGTCATCCCCCGAGCAAACGACCTTGGCCATACATTTGCCGCGTTGCCGAGATCGCGCCAAAACCCTATTA
Organism: Polyommatus icarus; assembly: GCA_937595015.1. NCBI lineage: Eukaryota > Metazoa > Arthropoda > Insecta > Lepidoptera > Lycaenidae > Polyommatus > Polyommatus icarus. The sequence continues at coordinate 4,360,208 of OW569331.1, forward strand.
TTTTTACTTATCTCAGTTCAAAATTGTCCTAAAAAAATTTTAAAACGGGGAATATGTAGGTTATGATATTGTCGATCTGTTGGCGTGAGTTTCAAATAAATGTAATTTGTAAATGCTAAGGAGATGCTGAATGTATGCTTGAATTTTAAAAAGTTGGTATTACTTTGGAAGCTGATATCATGAGTATAATAAATAAAAATAGAAAATTTAAACGGCGAAAGGAATGTTGACATACTGAAGATTATTGCTGTATTTTTATTATAACTTTGTAGCTTCCAAATTATGAGTTTATAGGGCTTGAAATACGGTAAATTACGGTATCTCCGGAAGGAACGCCCTTAAGGGCTCTACTAAACTTAAAGTACATAAATAAGTATTTTGAGGAGTTTTAGAAACTCTCACTCTCGTTCCTCCTACATAAGATGATATTATGTACTTACCCTGATTTCATCTTTGTCAAAAAGTATTAAATGTGTTTTAAAATAAGTAAAATTTATTACTTAAATTAAATTTTTAAAAATAATATTTTATTACTTACTTACTTTTTTATGGACAGTAAAAAAAAATTCATTTAAGTATTTATTATACCTACCTAATTTTTTTTACTAAATTACATTTTAATTAATAAGTACATTTTGAATACATTTTTAAAGGAAAAATTACGTGATATTTAAGCGATAGTAAGATACTGGTGATTGGTGAAATTCGGCTTGACCCCCTACCCCCCTAGATTCCTTACGTAATTATACAAGATTTACACATTCACGTTCTAACAAGATTTACACATCTTTTTTCATGTAATCCACATTAATTATCTCCACGATTATTATCATAATATCTAATATGGCGTTGGGAGACATCAGACCAGCGTTGCCAGTTTTTTTTTGTGCCCAAAGTCCAAACGGGAGTCGGGACTTTAGAACTTTTTGAGTGAAAAAGCGGGATTCTTGAGTCAATTAAGCGGGACAAAGTAAAAAAGGTACGTACTTAATAAAATCAAGTTTTTTTTTTAATTTATATATTTTTATTTGGGTTAAAATAACGATTACGTGACAATAGATAGCAAAAGTAGCCAAAGAAAATCTTTCCCTCTCTACCTCCCACACTCTTATCTTCATTACCTTTCTTTCTCAGCACGCTCGCGCTGCACGTACGTTCGGGCTTTCCCCGAAAAGCGGGACTGAGCCTGTGCCCTGTTCCGCGCGGGACATTTAATTTTGAAAAAATCGAGACATCCCGCCAAAATCGGGACGTCCCGCCAAAATCGGGACGTCTGGCAACGCTGCATCATAGTATAATAATTATTATATTTATAAGCCTATAAAATAGACCGTTGTAACTTGTAAGTACCGAAAAACCCGTGAGTTTTTGAATTACTCTACAGAAAGTAGGCTGCACGGTGCACCAATCACGAAATATGATTTATTCGGAATTCATTATTCAAATGATCAAAATATGTCACACTGAATGTACGAGTCACATGCTCCTAACACGTTTTAGCAAACAATAGTGATGGAAAACTGTTTTTATTTATTTCCAACTGTTTCCAACACTACTTCCAAGGATTATATTTAATAAACCACGTGAACGTGAAAAAAATAATAATTTAGGATAACTAAAGTTTGGTAACGGAACACATAGATATTTGCACATTGGCCGTAAGGCTACTCTACATCCAGGGGGGCCCTGGATGTAGAGACTATAACTGGCGCCTGTGTGCAAAAAAAGGATTTTGGCGCCCCTTAAGGCAAAATTTTTGGGTCCTTGGTTTTGGCGGCCCTAAAGATGGCTATTTGGCGCCCCTAGAGGATGGCGCCCGTGTGCATTGCACACATTGCACATTATATGGTAGCGGGGTATTTGAATAGGTTACAAAATATAATAAGGTCGATACGGGTAAGTGTGTCATACTTTTTTTCAAGTTTATTTTGAACGTAAAAATCAAGTAGTTTAAGGTTTAATTTCCCACTCTCTGTGAAATCAAAATACGATAAGGTTCATAATTGACCGGTAACAAAGTGCTCTACACGATATTGCCTATTAATCACTTGTTTTTAAGGTCTTATAAAGTGCTGTGGAAGACACACTTACCCAAGAAAGTGAGGCAAGTGTGACTATATCGTAAGTGTACAATAGATAGTTATTTCAAATTTGAAAATGCTATCTGATTATCGGAACTAATCATAATAATATGACGACTAAGTATATAACATAATATAGTTTCTGAGGACAAATTAAAAGAGCAAAAGCTATGAGGTAAGTGTGGCATACTACGTTGGAGAGGGGTAAAAAACATTTTTAAGTAAAAATTATTGAATGAGTTATTTCTTTTATTTTATTGTTAACTTCAAAAATATGATACTTATTTGGGTTACAGAAGCCTGAATAGTAAAGTTGCTAAGTGTTATTTTTAATTACTAAAAAGTAAAAAATAGATAAGCAATCAGAAAGTAAAAAACTTTAGATTTAATAGAAGAAAGAACAAAAATGATTATCGGCTCTAAAGAGTACAGGGACATCGATAAGAAAATTAAGCGTAGCGTTAGGAAAGATTTAAGAGACCTCAACACTCATCTAGTTAAAGTTGTACTCGAAAATAACTCATCACTTAGAATTTTAAAACAAGGAATAACAAAAGGAAAATCATGGATCAATAGTCTTAAAGATAATGAAGGAAAAAAGCATAATAATAGAGAAGAAATAATAAACATAGCTACAAATTTTTACAAATCGCTCTATGATGATAACCCACAGCCCACAAACCAAATTTTAATTACATTTGCCCAGATTCTATCCCCATCATAACTATTGAAGAAGTAAAGAAAGCTCTTAATAGTATGCCTTATAATCGAAGTCCTGGAGAAGATGGTATCATTTTTTTTTTTATTTTTACGGGCTTTGGCCCACCACACATTCCCACCACTGTATCTCCTGTGTCGCCAGGATCGACAGCGGTATCCAACCACGAAAACCCTTTGATATGATCTCAGGGAGCCCGAGGGACATGCTAAAACTGTCTTGGGACCCGCAACGAAATTAATCAGAAGAAAATAGGAGGAGTAGGAAGATTCCAATTTCCCTCCCCATAAAAGCGGGAGACAGCGCAAAGTTGCAATGACCGAAAGTCAAAGAACTTAAGGGGGAGCACCACGGAAATAAGGTTAATAATTGTGACTCCTAAGCTAAGCTAAGTTAATATTGGAGTTTATTGTGTTTGACTGTTGCCAATAATAATTGTGACAAAAACGCTTGAAGGCACGGAAGTTCCTAGCGCTGTCCACGAGATCACCGTAGTATGCGACTCCAGATGTACAGAATAGGTTGTTTAGCATAGTAGTTCTTTCGTCCTGCCAGAGACTGCACTCCCAGAGAACATGATGAGCGGTTTGTTCAAACATGTTGCCTTCGGTCGAGCACTCGCACATGGGTGAAGGCACTAGTTTAAAACCGTAAAGTTTGGCCTTAAAATTTCCATGACCGGTCAGGAATTGAGAAACGCAGTGATCAATATCCATCCACTGTTTGGATAGCCGTTCACGAATATTAGGGAAAAAGTTATAAAGATGACGCCCTTTGGTGGAACAGTCCCATCGCGACTGCCATTCGGAGATTAGGCTTTGCACAGAGTTTTCTAAAGGTTCAAACAATCTTGCTATTTTAATTTTATCGCGAGCGCTTAAAAAGAACGGGTTGTCAATGTTTTTATTATGATAATACATTGTCGCACGACGCTGAATCTCAAGGTCAACGGGTAAAACTCCGGCTAACACAGGCAAGGCTTCGGTGCTTGTGGTCCTGTAAGCTTTGCATAAGAATATAAGAGCAAGACGTTGGCTTTGTAGCAACTTGCGACGAGCCGCGCCGATAGTTGCTCTGTCGGCCCACACGGGGGCCCCGTAGCAAATGCTGCCTAGGTAAGTAGCGGTGTATATTAATTTTAGGGTTTTGAAAGAGAGGCCCCATGTCGACGTAGATATTTTGGTAAAGGAGTAAAAATTGCGCTTCGCTTTCTCACCAGTTTGAATTATATGTTCTAAAAATGTAAATTTATTTTCCAAGTAAAAACCAAGATAACAGAGCGACTGTTTGCGTTTAACGTTAATATTGTCAAGTTTAATGCTAGGGGAAGATATAAGGGAACCTTTTAAAAGGATTTGGTAAGTTTTATGCGCGGCGAATTTCAGGCGATTACGTTTACCCCAGCTCGATATTAAATTAAGACTATCATTGGCTTTAGATTCAATTTCGGAACGTGAATTTGCTTGAACGATGAGAAAGCCGTCATCGGCGTAGCCAACTAGTACGCACAGCGGTGGTAGGGGAAGACTTAATAAATCATCAAATCCGAAATTCCATAGCTTTGGCGAGATAACAGAGCCCTGAGGGCAGCCGCAAGTTAAATCTTTGGCGTGTGTACAATGGCCAAGTCGAAGCTTAGTTTGACCATTAAAAAAGTAAGAACGTATTATGGCATAAATATTAGAGTAGCAACCTCGATTTTTTAGTTTTAATAATAATATCGGCCACCAAGCATGATCGAATGCGCCGGAGATATCTAATGAAATGGCGACCACGTATTTGGATTCCGAAAGATTTACTATTTTTCTAACTTCCATAGCCGCGTCAACAGTCGATTTCCCGGCGGTGAAACCGAACTGATGACTATGAAATTTAGGGCCACCGGGTAGCAGGCGAGGTACGATGAGACGTTCTAGTAATTTACCTAAGCAAGGCAGTAACGTTATCGGACGGTAAGATTTTGGGTCGTCTGGAGGTTTGTTTCCCGCTTTAGGTATTAATTTTAAGCAACCGGTGCGCCAAATTTTTGGAAATATGCCTTCTGCGATACATCTGTTGAAGAAGATGGTATCAGCACTGAAATGTTAAAAATCGGTCTGCCTAGTTTATTACCACATATTACAATGTTTTTCAATACAATTCTTAAATCCGGCAAGCTCCCAAGTAAGATGTGCCACTCCAACATTGTTTTACTTCACAAAAAAGGAGACAAAAGTGATATTACCAACTATCGCCCTATCAGCCTTACTTCACACCTATACAAGGCATTAATTAAAGTTATATTAAACCGAATTAACCATAAACTAGATAAACAGCAGCCGCCAGAGCAAGCCGGATTCAGACACAGTCCACCTCCACCACAGACCACCTCCAGACAGTTAATCAAATCCTTGAAAAGTACTCGGAATTTAACAAACCTCTCTACCTAGCCTTCGTCGACTATACAAAAGCATTTGATAGTATTAAACACTCAGCAATATTCACATCCCTTTATAACCAAGACATAGATCCCATCTACATAGAACTCCTTAGAATCATTTATGCCAATAGCACAGCAGATATAAAACTCAACACTACCGGTCCTAAATTCCGAGTACTCAAGGGCGTCAAGCAGGGTGACCCGCTCTCTCCCAAACTTTTTACCTGCGTCCTTGAAGAAATCTTTAGAAAACTGGAAGGTTCCTGGGCGGCAATGGGCATTGAAGTTGGCAAGAAAAGGTTAACAAACCTTCGCTTTGCTGACGACATTGTCCTTTTTAGAATTACATAATCACTAATATAAGACCAAATGTTTGTACACCCTGACTTGGGGCAAGTATGACATATAGACACACTTGCCTCAGGCACACTTCCCCAACACTAAAATTTTGAGGTCAGATTTTTGTAATGGACATAAATCTCTTATTTGCAACAATTCCAACAAAATTATAAAATAAACTAGCTGTTTCCCGCGACTTCGTCCGCTTTAACATAGTATACCTATATAATATAGACTAATTTCATTTAAACTTTCAACCCCTATTTCACCCCCTCGGGGGTAGAATTTTCGAAAACGCTTAAACACGTATCCAATCATTTTTAATCAGTACCTCATAAAATTTCATGCTACTAACTCAAGTCGAAATAACGGACTTCCATTGAAACTTTCAACCCCAATTTCAAGAATTTCCAAAAACGCTTAAATATGTATCCATTCATTTTTAATTAGTAACCCAAAGATAAAGTTTCATGTTCCTAACTTAAGAAATGACAGACTTTCATTCAGACTTTCAACCCCTATTTCACCCCCTTCGGGGTAAAATTTTCAAAATTGCTTCCTTAGTGGATGTCTACTTAATAAAACAAACCTACTGACCAAATTTCGTGGCTGTAACTTTAACGGTTTTTGCTCAGCGATGATGAATCAGTCAGTCAGTCAGGACATGTAATTTTATAAGTATAGATTATAATAAGTTTAGTTAGTAAAAAAGCAACTTATTGGTATACAATAATGGGATGTTTTCTTTTTATCATCTCCACCAGACGGCGTGACCGTAGACACTCACTAATTTTCTATTGGTTCCCCACCGATTTGAAATTATCTGCAGGTTGGCATTACTGACTACATGTTGGTCGTGTTTCTAAAAAATATCAGTGTACTGTCAAGTGTAATATCAATCAAAATATCATACTCCTAAGCGATCATTGGCCTAAGCAATTAGGCCAGTTAACTGGTAACAGCTTAGGAACACGCTTGCACTTGTCAAACTGAAAACATGATAACTGAAAGAGTTTTCTACTTCTACTTTTTATTGTCGGTGTGGTCTTTATTATTTTTCCCCAAATTGTGTTATTTGGATTTTTGATGTTCATTTTTGGTAAAATATTAGCCACTAAATATCTGTTATCTTGCACAAGTGCAGATAAGATGTTGTCAAAGCCAAAATGTATTATTCCTGTGACATTTGGTGTGAACAACGGTAAATAGGGCTATTTCTTTCGCGAGTTTTAACTAAAACATCGTTATTATAACCTTATTATCATATTCATTGGAATATTATTGTGTCTTTTTCAAATTGAAATGTATCAAGTTTTACATGCTTTTGCCCAGTTATGTAGCAATTATTGATGGTATTCCCTGGTATTACCGATAGTTGTCTACCCATACGCCATCTAGTTACTAAAATGGAAGCTGTTTGACAATCAAATTAAAAAGCTAAGAAAATTCCTCATTATCAGGTTCTTCAAAATCACTAAGATTTTTAATTTTTATTGATTGAAAAACCCATGAGAATTAGAGTTCGTCTTAAAAAATGTGACAGATTTCAAAATGGCGACTACTTCAAAAGTGCTTGACAGTTCCATCTGGATTGAGATTGTGTACATTGAAATTAGTTTTACGCACATCAACAGATGTCGCTGCCACCATAAGCTCAAACCGTTTTTCCAAAAATTAAAGCAGTGACAATTGCCCCCCAGCTACATATCCCCGCACTGACCTTATAATAGTTAGGTAGGTTAAATCATCTTAGTCTTGCCTTGAACTTTTCACGCCAGACTCCCAGAAGATTATTTCAGGACTGTCAAAGCGATACAATCTTTGGACCTTGACTATTCTTGCAAGTTGCAATTTATGAATGCAGAATGCTGTTAGAGAGAATGCTGTTAGATAGAGAATATTAGTTGATATTGAGTAAGTTACTAGGGAGATTCATGTTATTTTGTAGGTACTCTTGTTGATCAAGACTTTTTCTAATGTAAAATTAGGAGAAAAAAAAGACTGTATATTAACGTCTGATACACTGTGTAGACTTTTTTAATGACTGAGGTGCTAAGCAAAGGGCGTAATGTACAGCTTGGCAAAAAAGAGTCTGATCCGGTGACAGCTGAAACTAGGACTTTTTATTTATGACAATTGACAACCATGCAACACTACATTACTTGTCAACTCCAGTACAAATTGTTTCAAAAGCGAAGCGTAGGGTTGCCTATATTTAAAGAAAAGCGCCCTCATTTAATCCATACTCTTTTTTGCCAAGCTGTAGTAATTTAGTTGGCATCAGTCCATCACTAGCGACCAAGTGTTGGCACGGCCAGGGTTGTCGCGGCTGGGATTTTTCCATAAAACGTGAATAATGTCTTGTAAAGTAGAACACGTACTGTTGTTTATACTTTATCAAAACATGATTCTTTATAATATGTAGGTATGTTCTTTATAAACAATGTCAGACTTCAGAGTAAGCGCAGCGCGCGAACCATCCTTTTTTTTACGCTTTGCGAATCACCGCTGCGCCGGATTGGGGATATCGGCCGGGGTATGTGGGACTCCTCGTAGGATCGACCCACTAAAACGCCATGGTGCTCCACTCTCCGCTTAGGTATAGTCACGAGCACGGTCAACCCACCGCACTCTACCTGCGGTAGTCCGCGTCTCGCAGACTGATCACTCATATATCAATCATCACAGTGTGCAGGCAGGTGCAGGTGCAGTTACTAGGTCGCCCCACGAGGTGGTCAAGAAATTAGAAAACCCCATGCCATGGGGTCGCGAAGCGCAGGTGCACCATGCGTATCACGGCTTTCTCTGGGACTCGGTGCAATGGGCGCGAACTATCCTGGATCCGGTGCCGCTTTTAGTAGTACCAGCGTCCTGGTTGAGATTTCTTCGGTGCCCAGGCTGGTAGTGCTGAAGAAATTGGCGCCCCTTTTTATCCGCCGCCCTGGGCGGTCGCCCAGCGTCGCCTTTACTTACTTTGTTTTAATTGTATTAACGGACAACGAGGCGTAAAGAAGGCAAACTTTTGCTCCTGTTTTTGTCTTCGTCATAAAAATCTTCTCCCCCATATTTATGTTCAATAAGAAGATAGAATGGATAGAATATAATAATATTTAAGTAATATTATGTACAAACTGTTGCACACAAATCTAAGCAATTGAGGTCAGTATAATCGAGACAACAAGGTCATTGTTATTTAATTCAAAGTTCTTGTAAGGTTAATGTTGTTATATTTTACGTATTTGCCACCAATTTTTAAACCACCCTAGTGACTTGTCCCTAGTTTTATTTTTTTATCTCTTCTTAGTCTGTGGTACTTAATGACACTTACTACGATCTCAATATCCAGCTGGCAAATTGCACCTACCCGGCAAGTGCGCCATAAGGGAAAAGACCTAATGCCATACGCTGAACTAATAGATGACACTTATGACAAAAATACTATAAAAATAAGAATTACTCTCATTATTTCTTACCACTGTAAATTTTATAAGCTTCTCAAGCTATCTGTTGAATTGAAAAAATATATTAGAGACGCCTACGGGAACAAAATTTTAAAATGGGATCAGTTTTCGTAAATAATATGACCGCGCGCTCGGTAATTTCTTAGGAATACATTTATTTGATTTTTTGTAATTTCTATTGATTTCATTGGATTAATGATCATGTTGTATACACTAATTAATGTTTATTTAAGATTTTTTATCCATTTTCCCTAACAATATAAAGGGTGTCTACTATTAGTTCTTGAAAATGTAAAAAACCTAATAGATGACATGAATCTTATCTTTTAGTTTTGCAATACATATACTAAAGATATTTTGTAGTTTATCCTAATGTAAATATCATCACTATTCTCTGAAAATATAATTCTATTAACAACTAACAACTTAGAACTACTGTACCGAAAAATGGACATGGTGTCTAATATTAAACCTTGTACTGGTCTAAAAATCGATTGCTTTAGTTTTTAGCAGTAAAAAGAAGAAAAAGGAGAGCTGAGAAAAGAAAGAAGAAAAAAGAAGAGGCAAAGAAGACTAAAGACTGAAAATAAATTTGCTAGGAAAAAAAAGATAGTTTCAGCATGGAAGAAGAATGAATAGAATCTGGAGACAACGTGGATAATATTTCTGATGCATGACGTAGTTACTATGATGAAGTAAATGAAATCTTTTGAAAAATGGCAAATAAAGACCTAATAACAGGAAAAAAATGTAATGTAATGTTTTATGTCAACTATTAGTTCATATTGGTGTCTACTATTAGTGATGTTCGTTTTTTTGTGATGTGATCTATTAGTACTTATGACTAAGTTTACAAAAAGACCAATAATATATTTTTTAATTGATTTTTCAGAGAATAATTATAATAGTTTTATTTTGTAAGAGTTACTCAAGACATGGAAGAAGTTATCAATCCTTTATTTTTATAAATATAATATATTTTATAACATTCAAATGTTGCATGTTTCCTTAAAGTGTCTGCCATTAGGTCTCTTCCCTTATACATAAGTAAAATTTTAGTATTTTTCCTTTTTGTCTTCGATTGTAGAATGTGAAAGCGCCATCTATCATTGGCATTGTCAATTACGGGTTAGGAAATCGTTACCATCGTATTCGTTACCTTTTCTGCAGTCTTTAAGGTTTTTTCCACTTATCCTAGCTAGGAAGTCCTAGCTAGGATCCTAAAAAAATTTGTCAAGTGGAATAACATTTAGAAGCTAGGATCCTAGCTAGGATTCTAAATCGGAAAAAATTTATTCAAGTGGAATAACATTTAGAAAGCTAGGATCCTAGCTAGGACTTTCTAGCTAGGATAAGTGGAATAAGCGCTTTAGTAATAATTTAAGTTAGGTACTGCTTGAAAGCGCTAATTAACGTAAACTATACCTACTTGTAAATTTAAAGATTCGTGCATCCACAAAAATCCCTTTCTTCTAAAATCAACGTGTTTTTCTTATGTTTAATCGCGCATATTTTTTTATGAGTTGTCCAATTTTGATGAATTTTGTTTTGTTACAGCTACAATTCAAACGATGGATTCGGGCGGCCAGGGGAGGTGCACTACGCGGCGCCTTCAGAGGATGAGGCGGAGTACCCGCAGGGCGCCTACCTCAAGAAGGGCAAGGTCTCGAGGGCAAGTTATACCACTAAAGTCTAGAGCACGCAACAAAGTTGCACAGTCGCGCGATTTCCGTTGCTTGGGTCCTTTCTTGGGACTTGCATCTAGAAAGAGCTAACTTACCTTCAAATATTTATAGCTCCTCTCATGATTTATGCTGTCGTGTATCAGAAAGGCATTGGACAGAAAAAAAATTAAAGGGCAACTTAAGTGGGCAATATTCGCGAGCAGAGAACACGTGACTATACCATAATCCCTTTTAATAACATTCCCTTTTGATGTGCCCATTTCATAACCAATAATAATATTCTTCTCTACAGCAAGACCCGATGTCGCATCGGATTATCGAGAAGCGACGGCGAGATCGCATGAACAACTGTCTTGCGGATCTGTCCCGTCTCATACCGCCAGAGTACTTGAAGAAAGGCAGGGGAAGGGTTGAGAAGACTGAAATTATAGAAATGGCTATTCGCCACATAAAGTTCTTACAGGATAGAGTTAATGGTCAGTTAATATGCCTGCCACACTGAGGTTTAGTCAAAATATTGAATTCACTGAACGAAAGTCCAAAACCTTCGTGTGACAGGGTCAAAAATGTAAATTTAATTGACATTTCCATAAGTGCCAAACTAATTTACATTTTTCTTTAAAATTCGTGAAGTTCAGTAGCGAAGCAGCCAAAAATGGTGGGTACTCAAATTATATTTTGTTGGCCTTGATAAAATGCACTTGGCGTCGTCTGCAAATGTAACTTTTGAAAAAATGGCTTTAAAAGCTAAAATCATAACTCGTAATGATTTGCAAAAGACACATGAAGGCATTGGATCTAGGCCTTTTGTTATGAATTCTATATTTTTATTGTTGATTTACCCGTAGTTATGTTTATATTTTATTTAAATACTTGAATCTTAACTGCCTTAAAGCCTTAGGTGAATAAGATTGTTTAAACTCCCTTTTTTAATTAAATTTTATTATTATTATTAATTTTAATTATGATCTTTACAAATGAAAATTCTGCGGCTTAACTCAGAGTAGAAGTATTAAATGTTTTAACTGGAATTGAGTACCTCCAATTGCATCATTTGGCTCCGCTATGTAGATAACACATCTACAGCAAGCGGCTGCCGTTGACATAGTTTTCTTCAGATTCTTTCAAATGTTTTGAGATTGCTGTCAGACTTTAAAAGCAGAATCTAAGAATAGTTGAAGAGCAATGCATAAAGACCCGCCTGAAAACAACATGTTATTTAGTACGAATTTGAACCACATCTAGACTTTGAACAACTTTAAACTACACAAGGGAACACCAGACATAAACAAATAAATTCTAAATCTAGTTTTGAATATTTATTTACTACACTATTACTTTTAATATTTGTTTACTAGTTACTACACTATTTGGGCTAAAATATCGGATTGATTTGAAGGGTAAATTTGGTCAGTTTCTCTGGTAGGTTATGGGTTAATTGCCAATTGGTCTTGGGTACATGCATTCTGAAGGGCTAATGTTTTCGGGAGCCACCCGCTGGGAGATGTACGATCCCGTGGGTTCTGTTGACAGCTGCTGAAGGCCAGGCGCCGGAGCCCTATAGGGTGGGGTACCAGGAGGCGGTTGGCGAGGCTGTGAGGTTCCTGGTGGAAGTCCAGGGGTTCGGCCCCGCTGACGGCTTGTGCGTGCAGATGGCGTCGCATCTACAACGACACTGTGAGATTGTTACTAAAGGTTAAGGTCCATTCTCGTTGTTTCAGACTTAGAAAGAATGAAAAATGCCCCTACTGCAGAACTTTTTTACACATTTAAGTCTTGTACTCTTAGCATCATCATCGTATCGAAGTACCATCGAGAAAATTGATTTCTAGGCAGTTGACGGATCTACGTCATGTGGTCGGCTTGTCAATTCAATGTTAGCTGTGATCAGTCGGATGGGTTTGACTACGCGACCAAATTACTTAGGTCCGCCATCTCCCTATGAATTAACATCTTTGATAGTACATAATCAATAGCTCCCACCATAATATGAAAGTTATATTATGTAGAAACTTAACAATAAAATATTTTTTTTTAGCAAACGGGAATGTTCCCCGGGAGAAGATCAGGTCCCACATCGGCGGTTCCTCGTCGGAGACGGCGAGCTCGTCCAGCAGCTCGCAGGGCTACGTGATGAAGGGCGTGATCCAGCGGCCGGAGCCCCCGCCCTTTCCGGAGCCCTACGAGCCCGAGCGCCCCACGGACATGTACCAGATGGAGTGTGATAGAAGTAAGCGAAATATACTACATGACGCCCGCAACTCTGTTGCGTCAAAATTCGTTTAACGCGCGGAAACTGTACATTTTTCCGGGCTAAAAACTATCCTATGTCCTTTCTCGGGACTCAAAGTATCTCCATGTCAAATTTCAGCAAAATTGCTTTAGCGGTTTGAGCGTGAAGAGGTAACAGACAGAGACAGACAGACAGACATACACACTTTGAACTTTCGCATTTATAATATTAGTAGTATGGATTAGTAAGAGCCAAGGGGTCAGCCTTTGGCCCTTGCATCAGACAAATACTGTAACTTTGTTATAAATTCAGTATAAAAGTGAGCCGTACATAAAAACCGATACAAAAAACAACAACGCGATGCGACTTGCGCTCAACGCCATCTATCGCTGGCACATTGAACTAATTGTTTTTACTTAACTCCTGTTTTTAACACCGCTTATGTTTCTAGTGCCAGTCCCGCTGTTGCCAGTGGACTTGCCGGCAGATGAGCCTTTACCTCTCGACAGGCATAAGCGTGACTTGCGCAAAGTGCGCAAACCCGACCACGATGACTACTTACACTCCTACAAGTTTAAGAATTCCATAGAGCGACGGTTTTCAAGGTCGCAAGATTCGGAGGTAAGAATATAATATAATTTTCATTATTTTTCACACAGAAGTTTAGCCTGGCTACGTTTTGACCTTTTTTTAGTTTTTATGTAGTTTTTATGCTGTACAATAATATTAAGGATTATTATTTTCGTTTAATTACAAGAGCTATTAGAATGCTGCTGTGAAACGGCACACCGTTTCAACTTTCAACAGTCGCTATCAACCGCTAGATGGCTCTGCACATTTGATGATCGATATAATATTTACGATAATAAATATTTTCATTCGTTCCGTCAGCCCTCTTTACCTCATTTCTAAATTTTTTTACGTTGGTTTTTTATTTTCTGTTTTTTTTTTGTTTTTTATTCAGATTCATCACTTAGAATCTCTAAAGCTGATCGCACATATTTTGTCAGCAATGTACGCGCCGTACGCATCGAATGCATTCTATAGACTCAGTGCCGGTTTTAGCACTACTAGCGACCTGGGCACGATTTTTTCGGCGCCCATTGCGCTGGTAGTGCTGTAAAAATTGGCGCCCCCTTTTGTTTGTATTTAGCGCCCTGGATGGTCGCCCCGCGTCAAAGTAACAAAGTACATACAAGAAATGCAGTGCGTACGTTGCTGACTTTGCGATCACCTTTAATGATTTCAGGCAGCTGAGAACGGTACGCGTGGTCCTCGTGCGTTCACGAAGCGGCGGCGCGCGAACAAGCCCGTGCCGCCGTCAACCTCGGCCTCCACTTCCGGTTCCACGGAGGACGCCAGAGACACTTCGCCACAGGTAAAACCAATTGCTATTGGCTTTTTAGAGGCTTCTTTAATACCTCCTAGATATTCAATTGTTATTATGCGGTACCCGGATGAAACTTTGAATCGACACTGTAAGGTGAGGTCCGAGGATGATGATTAGAAGGAGGACTCTGAAACGCTTCAAATAAAATACGTGTGACACTAGGGGACTGCCGCGGTAAAGCTATTGCATAGCATTTTTATCAACTTATGCAACTATAATTCGCATACGTCTAGTCGCACGCACACAAACACCGTGCTGAAGTCTGTCGAACTGAAACGACGTTAGACGATGCACGGCAAAGCGGTGTTAGGTTTATTTTCGTTACGGAATTTCTTGATTTGGTTGCCACTTGCCACGCTCAAAGCCCGCGAGCTATGCAATAACTTAAAATTCATTTAAATAATTAATTGTTAAGTACATATTATTTCGAAAGTCATCGTCTAAATGCAGTCGGGTTCTTGATCTTGACTAACTTTGGCTTTACATAAACCGACCAAATAACATACGCCATCGGCCTGTGAATGACCTAATGTTATCTTTTCTAATAAATAATTATAAAATTCTCGCGTCACAGTTTTTGTGCGCGAACTCCTCCAAAACGGCTCAACCGATTTTAATAAAATTTTGTATGTTTTGTTAGGCCTGAGAATAGGTTTTTAATTTTTATCTACTTTTTATATTGATACTAGAAATAATTTATATGGCAAACAACATTTGCCGGGTCAGATAGTCTCTGTATAATATATTGTATTATCTATAATAGTTATCTGTATTTTCAGGACACGTCGAGCGAGTCCCCGCACCACCACCAGTATGAGAAACCTCTACCTTCGGCGCAGCAGCTGGTACCAGTTTTCGCGTTGAATGCGATAGGTTAGTAACGTTCTGTTGTAATATTCTGCTATTATGACTTCACAGAAGATATATTAATATATTCTGCCTGCCTAGCATACGCCAACGAGATATCTCACTCTCGAGATAATTAAAAACTACTCGTCTCATATTGTCAAAATCTCGACATTATCTCGACAAAACTCGATAAAAATGTGTTATTTCGATGATAGATCTACGCGAGAAAAAATGTTTGTCATGATAGGGTCAATAGAGATGAAGATACAAACTATCAAACATCGAGAAATATGTAGAGTGAGATATCTCGTTGGCGTATGCTAGGCAGGCTGTCTCCACATAAAGACAATTGTTATGTAGCGTTGCCTCGTCAGAACGAAATGACGTATTGTGACGTAGCGTACTATACGGTATACCACCAGTGCCGGTTTTTGCACTACCGCCGCCGCCCTGCGCGGTCGCCTAGCGGCGCCCCCGCTAACGCCGCTACCGTATAGCACATATTACTGCTTTGCGAATTGCGGTATTCGTAAGTTGTTAAAATAAAAATATCAAGATTATATATCTATATATCTCATAAAAATATCTATCCCCCAAATATTTTATTATAATTGGCCGAGTAGGCTGCAGAATACTCCAGCCTACTCTTCCAAACAAAAAACAACAGATGATGGACAAAATGACGATTTTTTATATACCTCTATTCATCAATGTATAATTTTCCAGGTAAATACTACGTGCCGCTGTGCGTGGAGCGCGCGTGTTTGTCGCGGAACGGCGCGTGGGAGGGCACGGGCGCTGCGCCCCTCCACCCCGTCACCATACACGTCAACTTCACACCGTGCGGTGCTTGCGTCAAGCGCGAGCCGGATTGGCGGCCCGGGTAAAGCTATAACCAGGAGATAGCTGGTGCTAAGCCAGTACAATTAAAAGTAGCTTGTCTACTCCAGTATCCCAGTAGCTCAACGGTTCGACTCCTACGTCATACAACGGACGGATAAGGTCGTTGCTGGATACACGGTGCGAGCTGCTTAGCCAGTAGCAGTGGATATATAAATAGGCCGTATATGCCTAGGGGCAGCAGCGTCCTAAGGGGGCGGTGGCGTCCTAAGGTGGCGGTGGCGTCCTAAGGGGGCGGTGGCGTCCTAAGGGGCGGCAGCGTCCTAGGGGGTTAGATGAGAGAATCGCCTTTACGCCAGGAGCTTGTCAGACTACACACCTAGCAGCTGTCCAGTTGCCAGTTGACTCGACATAGAACGTTGCTGTCTAGTTTGCGAGTTGCCGCGTCAAATAATCTGCTGCAAGTGCCGAGGGCGAGATTTCTTCGGCGCCCATGGTGCTGGCAGTGCTAAAAAAGGCGGCGCCCTTTTTTACGCGGCGCCCTGGGCGGTCGCCCTCGCCCCCTTACGCCGCTACTGGTTGCGAGAACTCAAGTACTCAGTAAGAAAAAGTCGAGTTAGCTCGACGAAGGTTTTAATGCGTGGTGAATAATCGCTAACCCCCTAGGCAAGAAGCTCGCTGGGTATATTATGAGAACACGCGATAGCCAGGAGAGAGAGAGAAGTGGTGGTTGTGGTGAGAACATCCAGAGTGACGTGTAGTACTAAAATAGCCATTGCCAGCTTTAAAAGTGACAATATTAAAACATTTAAACAAGTGGGTACAGAACTAGTCTATAGGCTGCTAAAATTCTAACTTGGTGACTTCAAGAATTCCAGAATAAACTGTGCAAGTGTTATAGTAAATATATAAAACATACAGTTATTAGTTGATAAATTTTATATTAGGTGTTGAAGAATATACTTAACCGTATTTTATTATTGGACTGTGACAGTGATCAAAAAACTAATTGGCTGAGAATAGTTAAGACTTTGGGATTGTTAATACATATTGTATCTAAGAATGAACCCATAATCCAAACCAGGAAACAAGTCATAAAATTTTAAATTAAAGACCACACTCATAGTTTTATTGATTTCTTAACTTTTACTTAACCAAATGAAGCGTTGGACAGAAAATGTATGAAGTTTATGTCAAAATCTTCGTTAGAATTAAGTTAAAGTTACTTATGTAATCATTAAAATTTAAACGTCTATGTGCGAGGCCGTGAATGTCAAATTTTGTATTAAATATTTTGACTCGTTTCGTACTCGTAGTTTGGATAATAATTAATAACAGATTACCAAAGTTTTATATAATAAAACCAGAGTTCTAGTCATGTGGCAAGTGCCATTTGACTGCAGGGTTTTAGTAAACCATAGGTTTAGCACAAACTATGGTTTAAATTACAAGGTGCTAAGCTTCTTGAAGTTTGGACCGTATACGGTATAAGTGTAAATAATATCCCAAATAACCGTGTATTTTCATATAAAATATTATAATACTAAGACTAAGTAAGCTGTTTAATTTTATGTGTACAAAGGTTTAAAGTAATTTTATACGCATAGTTATAAGCTAATGTTTTTAATTAAGAGTTTAATATTATGGTTATTAAAAAATGAAATAAACTTTGAGTCTTTTTTATTCCAAAAATTTCGATTCCGAATTCATAATTATTTTTAATTTTATATATTTAAAATACTTAAAATACGTAATTTAAAGGAGATATCAGATAAGACACCAAGTAGGAAGTTACTGAAAGTAAGAATAATCCAAACAAATAATAATACAGGAAAGGTAAAGTGGGACAAAAGGAAAAGCGTATAATTCAAACGAAGATTTTATGTAATTAATTATCGTAACATCTTTTATTCTATATTATTATTTTTAAATTTTACATGCTTAGTTTAAAACATTAAGAAAGAAATAATATTTAACATCTGGATAACATACAGCGCCTTACGAATCCTTACCTCATTATATTATATCTATTGCAAAATATTATATCGTTATTCGTTAGAGTAAACTAAGGGCCGAGGTGGGGAAACACAAAAGTTGAGACGACCAGTGATCATATCTAGATAATAGATATCAAATCTTTCCAACATTTTAAACTCCTGCTAAGATGATATTGTAGTCTGTTGATTTTTCTAAGCATACATCATAGTACGCTTCCTAAGCTGCTATTGTTATATTTTTTAAATATTGTCTCTTTATGCTAAGGAGAATTTCATAAGTTGATAATATTGTTCTTACCGTAATAAGAACGACAAATCGAGAGACAACCACTGGCAATCAAAACCAAACCGATACTAAATAGGCAAATGATAGTAAATAGTGCGTTTTTCATCCATTTAACAAAATATATGTAGCTTTTTCCTTAACATAATCATATTTACAATACGAATCACTACTGTACGATATTAGAAGATTTTTTATAGTTATCACAAAGATTTCTCTCTAGTTCTACGCGTCGGTTCGAAGAGCATTCTGCGCGCGGCGACGGCGAACAAATCCTACAAAAATATTTTACATTTATCGAGTAGACTCCCGCTTTATACAAGCACAAACCTTCATAGCCGTCCCCGGGTTCAGTACAATGTACTCGAGCACAGAATGCCACTCAACACAACGAAAAGCAATGTACCATCAGGGAGGTTGATTCACAGGCATATGATGAACCCACGTTGCTTAGTCGGATTATGTCAAATCCAGTCGACCGATCAGACTAATATAATATTGAATTGTCGTAACCCGACTAAATTACGTAGGTCCGCCGTCTGCCTACGACTCGATTTCTGTGGTAGTACATCTATAGACAACCAGCTTCAAATATTTACAAGTCCATATCAGCTCGACGGCACCATTTATCAATTAATCTAAAATAGAATAAAAAAATCAATTAAACTACAATTCCTTTCTTTATACATAATAGAAAAATATAATAAAATCACCAATCGAATAAAAAAACCAATGCGATCGTTATAATATGTTCATTATATTTTATATATTATTCAGTTAATTTTGCCTATAGGCTATATTATATTGCATCACTTTACTAGCCTAGGTGAGGTTATATTATTATGTTGGTAGCTAATGTTTAAGTAGAAAGAAGACTTGGGGCGCACTAGCAGATTTTGTAGGATTGAAACTTGAGAATCATACATACTAAAATTTGACATGTAAAAATGAAAAGGATTGGTATTTGAAGCTATTAAAATATCGTAATCCTACTATTTAGTTCATGTATGAAGATGAAGTAAGACTCCATAAACAATTTACATTTCTGCTAGTACCTTCTATCATAAAGTAACACATAAAATAATATGATCGCGTCAAAATGTTAGTAATGCGAATAATATGACCAAAGTTAATACTAGCGTTAACTTAAGTCCTCGTATATGGCTCAGCCCTTTAAAATACTTTAGGCGGCATAAAACGCCACAGGGGCAAATATAAAATTAAGAAAGCGCAGCAAAGTAGAATGAGACTGAAATTTACTAAATTTTAACTCGGAGCAGCAACTTAAACGGCTTAAATCATTTTCAATTTTTGAAACAAATTCTTATTTCGAATCACTAACATCAGTAAAACCGATTGAGCAACTTTAAGGATGGATCACACTGGGCTTTACATAAGCTACACATAAATTTAATTAGGAGTCGGTTTAAAAGAACAAAATAGACTAGGTAATCAGGCGAATTTACCGTGAATTCTGTGGACTATAATTGTACGCAATATAAATGCTATATATCAACATTTAAGTTGCAAAAACACCTATTTTAAAAAATTGTGATATTACTGTAGCTTATATTATTGCTAGTTACCAAAGACACTGATTTCGTAATCTCGACTACGGTGGAAATATTAAAAACTTTTAAAAATCAGCGAAATTACCGTATGCTTATATATGTCGCAGCCGACTGGTTAAAATAGCCGTTCGATCAAACAGCTAGCCCTTTGACTGAACAACGCCATTCAATCTCACGGCTAGCTTTTTAATTGAATATTTCAGTCGCTCGAAACGTTCAACACTACAGCTGAGTCAAGCCGCCGCCGTTTGATTGAATTAGTTCAGCGCTCACCACCGCGGCGCTAGGTGCGTTTTGTTTACAATATGGCGTCAACTAGCCGGTGTTTTGTGATTGTATTATGACATTTTTCGTAAATATACTTTACAAGTGTTATTAAAGTGACAGAAATTATTGGGGGCACGTATGCCACATACGAGTGAATAAAAAAAAAATATTCAAATTTCGAGGAGAAATTACGGGATTATGAAATGCATCACGAAGGTATCAATTGCAATTATTGTGTTCTAAATGAGTTAGGATACAATTTATTCTGCTTTTAATCATTGCGCTTGTGTAATAATAAAACTAAACCAATGGTCAGCTTAGTTAATTTGCCATTTAACCAGTTAGCTAAGCGTCGTCTAGTTGTAGTGTTGAACGTTGCAGTCAACAAGTCGGCTAAACGACGTATAGCCGTGTGATTGGAAGGCGTTGTTCAGTCAAAGGGCTAGCTGTTTGATTGATCGGCTATTTAAACCAGTTGGCTGCGACATATATACCTATGGTAAGCTTAGGCCTCACTGGATTTTGTGAGAGAAAACACCGACAGAACTTAGCCCGTTAGTCACAACATGTATTCGTTGTCAAGTGTATCACACTGTTTGACATTGCTTTCACAACAATACTACAGACTGCAATAATATAACTGTACAGTACGGCCACAGGAGGTATAATGTATATTGTATACTGTAAATTATATAAAGAAACTGCCCAAATCGGAGTTGACGAAACAACTTTCTGTGCCCAAACTGTGCAGTTGTATTATTGTGTAACTGGACTTCTTGCGTACAGACAAATTAATCAAATGGTTATTTGAGCTAAATTTTGTTGATTACATTTTATCAGGTGATGATAAAAACTTATCAGGGCAAACCTCATAAAATTATTACATAGCCAGAGACATACTTCATCTTGTAATGTAATTGGTAAACGATTTTATGTGATGAATGTCAATTGTTTCTCCAAATGCAATCATGTTACGGGCACTTTTCCATTTCAATGTTACTATATTAGTAGAGAAATCTGGCAAGAAATGTAATTATGCGACATTAAGCGTATTATGCATAACTGGGATACTGTCAAAGTTAATTAATACATCATGTACTAATTATTATTAATAAAATATAAATATTTATAACAAAAAAATATTCAGCTACCAAAGTATGGCTTGAAGGATTTCATAACTGTTCGGTTGAAACTTTGCAATCCACGCTCTCTTAAAATATGACACATCTAAACCTCTAGAAACAGCTTAAGAGTTACTAGTTCCTTACTCCTACCACTCTACGACTACACTACCATCTACAAGTAAAACAAACAATAAAAACAAATGTAACTTACATTATGCGTACAAAATTCTTAGCCGAATCGTCCTATCTTCACTGATACAATAAATTAGTACATAGGTAAAATACACGAACTGCTTGCATATATAAAAAAATCTCTATGACATATACAAGTGGAGACCCCACCGCTCTATATACATTATGTACACAAGAAATAAAAACAATTTGTACTCGCAGAAAATCGTCACAATAAAAGAGAGAAACGAAAGGGGAAATATACACAATACTAGAGTCCACTACACGTCACTGTTGGTGCAGCTCGATGCAGCTCGATGCAGCTCGGTGCAGCTCGCTCGTCGATACTCTATCTCGCCCGCCTCGACGAATCTGAAACGATAACGTTTTGTTAGTATGCAAACAATATAAATACAACATGCTCTGTTCGCAACAAACAAAGAGATGTTGGCGAGCGACCTTGTGCGGGGTCTAAAGCTAAAATTGCAAGTTGTCTCAAAAACTTTTGTGACACAATAAACATATTAGAGAAATTGCAGGTTTGTTTGTTTGATAATAATTGTCATAACAATTCTTAGGATAGGACATTATTATTGTGTCCTTTCCAAACAATTTAAAGTATTTTCATACCAGAAAATCCATACTAATATTACAAATTCGAATATGTGTCTGTCTGTCTGTTACCTCTTCACGCTCAAACCGCTGAACCGATTTTGCTGAAATTTGGCATGGAGACACTTTGGAGTCCCGGGAAAGGATATAATATGATACTTTTTATCCCGGAAAAAATGTACGGTTCTCGCGCGATAAACGAGTTTTGGCTGGCTTCATCCTCAGACCAAATAAAAACTCAAGACAGAGCGCTGCGAACAACGCGCGTGAAGCAGGTTTTTTAAGCATGTGTGCGCGCCGCGCACTTCGCGGGCTAGTGTTGCAATGTTATTAAAATTACCCCAAAATCAATGAAGTAAAATATATAATATAATATTTACATCCTTTCACGACACAGCTCGGCATTTTGAAGTGTTTACAAATTATTTTCTATACGCGTGCTGCTGTCACGAGTCGCGATATATTATACTGACGAAAAATGGCGTACTTTCGTTATGAGTATGTGGGTAAGTGTGTACATACACAGCTGGCATTTCGATCAGCTTCACCTTGTTGTTCGCAGCGCTCGGTCTTGAGTTTTTATTTGGTCTGAGGCTTCATCTAATATATATAAATCTCCTGTCACGATTTAAATGAACCGATTTTAATGTTTCTTTTTTTAAATGTGTGCTTTTTTCCAACTTGAGAGATAGGATAGCTTAGATCTTTAATTATTATAGTCGCAATTTTATTTTATTGCAAATTATTTGTCTATAAAGAGCGACCATTGTTTATGCGACGCGGGTCACGGGATAGCGGTGAACGTTGCCATGGTGACATACTTATTTAGTCACTAATTCAATAAAATAATACGGGCGATATACTTTATATAATATGGCAAAGAAACGTTTGCCGGGACAGCTAGTCTAGTATATATATAGTATGTATACACACCGGGATCTGGCGGCGCTCGCGCGTCGTCGTCGGGCAGGGCGAGGCCGTATTCGAGACGCAGCCGCGAGCTGAGGTCCTCTCGCTGGCGCTCCGATGCCGTCGGCTGCGCGTTGAATACACCTGCATCACACATTGGTTATTACTGTGGGAATACGTGGTGGCCACAAAGGAAGATCTACCGACCGAGGTGGTATGTTGGTCAGGCCGAAGCCCGCTGCCATACTCAGAGACACATTAAGACGCTGACAACTGCCAATGACCTTGATCTCGCATCACTCTCGCACCACTGTCGATTTTCATGCCAGAGAGACAGAGATGTGAAGTGTTCACTCGGTAGCGTAGATACATTTTTCGTTTGTTAGAGGAATAAATATTATGGGAAATCTAGATGTCAGAACCGAAAATTAAATCCGGCAATCTTTAGATTTTTGTAAAAGGTATCAAATAAACAAATTTTTAAAGCATAAATTGTATTATTATTTATTACTTTAGTTAAAACTGTTAAAGACTTTGGTATTTTTATTCATCCAGTAGGAGTACTTTATTTTATTATTTAAATTGGACAAGCTTTTCCAAATATAATGAAAAATCGCATATATTTTTTGTGCCAATCACTGAAATACATACGTCTAGAAAACTGAACAAAGATGTCGAATTGGCAGCCGTCTTCGCCTTAATTTATACTTAGTTAAGTAATTAAATGAAGATTTTTAAACATATTATGCTCCATACAATATCTGTCAAATTTGTCATTTAATTACAATGGGCATTGTACAAAAAAAATTACATGTACTTTTTTTTTTCGTTAGAATAGGGTATTTTAAGAATATAAATTAAATAATTTTGAAATTCATTGGCTAGTTTTTTCTCAATAAATTTTTAAAGTTTCGCTCTGACGTCATCATCGGCGGCCAATTGACCTCTGCAGTATGTTTTTTTTCCTTTCAATCTTATTTATAATGGCTGGTTCGTCAAATATAAGTTATCATTATGTGAAAGCTGATACGAGAAGCTTACCAAAAGTTCGAAACGTAATGTTGGTCGAATTTATTGCTAATTTAACGCCATTGAAGGTCAAACTAAGGTTAAACATATTTGTTCAAAAATATAAGTAACTAATGGGTATTTTTTTCGTTTATATACAGAAAAGCGATCACTGACCTTATTCCTCGAAATATTTTTGGAATGAGCAAAATTTAAAAAAAATGGACAATCCCCATTAAGTAATTATGTATTTGTCTATGTGTGCGGCAGTAAAGCGTCTTTTCATTGACAGCTGTTCAATATCCCTATAGCCCTGACAATGTGATCAACGCACCAAAACATCCATGTCGGTCTATGCAAATATAATCGAGATTCAAGAGTGAAATCAAGAATTGAGTAAAAACAGCAATGATTGTTTATGCAAATTTTGTATGACTCCACATTTTATTTTATCTGAATAATGTCATTCGAATGCATAACGACTGTTATCTCAAGGCCACAGATGTGTCGCTTCACTTGGAATCTTGTCATATTTACTTCAATATTCTAATTTAATTTTTATAATAATTTATAATACTTTATAGGTTACGCTATAATATTGTATAGTTCCTAGTATTACCTACTATTATGTACCTAGTTACTATTAGTTTTTTTGTCAAACCGTTTCCGCAGTAAAACTACAGTCTGTATCGCATTTTATAATCACTTTATTTAGTAATTTTTTGGCATAAAGATTAGCTTTCGCGTTTATATAACATTTAGTTAGCTAGCTAACATATTAACAACCTAATTAACTTAATTAGATTTTAATCGATAACACAGCCAAAACGCAATTACCAAAATCTGGTTATAAGAATCATATTGTGTATTATATTTTTTTTTGCTGTCTTTAATATTATGTAGGTACACAGTTTCTAAAAATTAAATAAAATACAATAGCATTTCCAAGAATCCGCGATCGAAGGAATATTATTAAGTAAGTACATATTTAGATACAATGCAATTAGCAAGTATAAAATTTTAGTAACAACAAAATTCAAAAACTTGTATTTGAATATGGAATGTTTAGTTTGGCTACTGCGTCTTACTCGCGCGACCTTGAGCTACGAACATGTCGTTCTATACGGCGACGTAGGGCTGCCTACTGTATAAAATATTCAATATTTTATGATAACATTTATACAAATTGGTCGGACTGGACTCTGAGTTTGTCGCTAAAATATCGTCTTAATACTTCCCTCACAAGGCACTCGCTTCTTAAAGGTACGCGTACAATGTGACGGAGTGTAGAGGAATGGTTTCCTTTTTTAAACACCCGACTGATCGAAAAATTAGGTCATAATTCATGTTTAATGTAACTTAAATGCCGCAAACGATACGCTCCGACGTAATATTATGCGCGTACCTTAAAAGTTAAAAGTGCAATTTGTATAAAATTTTCTGACTTGTGGCAACCCTACTCATACTCCATTAATATTGTGAAGTGTAATTATTCAATTGCGTTGTGTACCTCAATAAGTGGTTTTATACTCATAACAACAGAGGTTGCTTTAGTAATTACTAATTACTTTTTTTACCACACAGAAAAGTTCACTTGAATTATAAATATTATTTTTGAAGATATACAATAAAATTATCGTTTAGCGTGCATTTTCGAGGCTTGAAACTTCAATAATTTAAATACTTAGCTTTAATTAATTTTAATCTGTATCATTGCTCATGTTTTGTTAAAATTTACCCCAAAACGAATTGAAACAACCAACCAAGGTTATAAAAGCTGAGATTAATAAAATCTAGCGCTGTCGACGCCTATAGGCTTTATTGATCGTAGTTGGGAGTTTGGAATACTAAATGAATGAAAACGTCAAAGTCAACTTCTTAAGGATTTCGATATTTTTTACACACAGGTAAATAACCTGTACATCTACATTTAGTTGGTGAAGGTATTAAGTATTAACTGCTGGCACGACGCCAATTCGCCAACAAAAAGCGATTGCTGTTTACATTGTATACCTACATAAATACGTTTGCGGTTTTAAACGTGATTGTGTGACACACTTTCGGAGAAAATGATTTATTTGGAAAACTTGCAGCTTAATGTGAAAAACAATTAGCTGGTATAGTAATTACAATGACAAGGAAACTTGTTCAGCAGTCAATTTTGCTTCGCGGAGCATATTTCTTTGTTCAAGGACAGCGGTGAAATTCGATTTTAAGTTTTCTAGAATAGATTAAGTACTATACTACTAGACGTACTCCGGTCGATTTAGACCAAAAAATGAGAGTGAAGTTACAAAAAGTCCCAGCAAGCTGACAATCGGTAAAATTGTAAAAACATAATTATAAACAATGTCTAAAAGTTCCCCATCATTCCCGTGTGTGGAAAATTTTTTATTCAAGGTCAAAGGTAAAAAAAAAATAGTTTTTTGCGATTTTCAGCAAAACGGTAAGTTTTATCATAAAAGGAACTCAGACAAAACTTGCAGATCATAAAATTATCTATAAAAATGTATCAATACTTTTTTTCTTACGAGCCACCGTTTCTGAGATATAACGTTTTAAGCGCATCACAGACGGTGAAGATAATATAAAATATATATGATCTTAGAGCATATTTTAGAATATCGCTCACCATACAAATCCTATGAACGTGATGGTTCATAGGATTTGTATGGTGTACGCGTACACGACGAAGTTAATTTATATTTTATATTTTGTATCTTAAGATACCGAGCGATATGGAAATATATATTTCGTATCTTAATATTTTATCTTAAGATACGAAATATATATTTCGTATCTTAATATTATGTTATCTTAAGATGCGAAATATATCTTTATGAATGGGTACAGGGTGTTTTTGTGTCGGGCAGCGGGCTCATCGGTGATCGGACGCACTGGTGGACGCAGTGTTGCCAGTGCTGTATGTTAGAAAGTTACATACATACTCTCATTCGAAAAGTAACCTATATTTTATTGCTTTATTATTATTATTGCTTATGAATCGAAATGAATGTTTCTCTTGAATTTCTAAAATACTCCTGAAACTTCTTTGTTGACAGATATTGATAAAGGTTAAATTCGCCGCAGGTTTTTCTCTTTTTTTATGTGAGGCTCTATCCAAATGTTTCTCCTTTTGGAATGTGCTACTACAATCTGCATTTCACATTCTATATCAGAATCATCGTCTGAGGAGCTGTCTAACAAATCAAGAAGTAAGGCAGTATCAGTTATTAGTTGTCACTCATAGTCTAAATTGACCGGAGTATAGTAGTATTCACAAAATATCTTAATAGTATATTAATTGATCTTTCCACATTAAAGTGACTAACCACAGATTCACTAGAATACAATTTATTGGCTTAGAATTTAGATTATGTATAAAATACAGAAATTAACTTGGCACCTGCTTCAAAGTTTCTTACGAGATCCTTCTTCCTATCTATTCTGTTTCTAAGGTTTTTTTACAGTTTATCTTTGCGATTCTTGATTGGTTATTTGTCTGCCCTTGGCTAATGCCACTGATTAGCGCTAGTGAATCCATAAACCCCTCTCAGAAAACTTCGAAAATAAGGCTGTAACGAGTTGTCAAGCAGGTGTATAAGATAAAAAACGAGAGGTGTCAAGGGACACCCGTATCACAATAGATATAACTACCAGTAGTTCGACTGCAAAGAAACGGACAGGTTTCAATATCTGTCAAATTCATCGGGTTTCTAGTGGATTATGAACGGAATGTGCCTCGCGCTGGCTGATATAATTTATTTTTAAATATTTAAAATAAAGATTTCAAAATTGGATTCTGACAATTTTAATCGCATGTGTCAAAACACAAACAACAATACGACCAAAGCGGAACACGACCAGCGAATATGTCATAGTTTAAAATTCGTAGGTAACAAGCACGTAACAAGTCAACAACCCTAGCGACGATTTTCGTCATAATACGTCAAATTAAAAATTTCAACTTCAGTTCTAAGTCGGCATACTCTATAATTCTGTCTACTCTGCCCGTATGGAACAAATTTATTTCTTATTAGTAAGATGTACCAAAATCGTGTATTCACTCAACAAAAAAAAAAAATAGAGCGAGAGACAGTGAGAAAACACGCGCTACCGCACGGCTTACAACTATAGCAAAAAGCACAGACATAGATCAAGATAGATATAGGTGTACCAGAATCTGATGGCAAAAAGTGAAAAAATAAATTGACTCCAGCAATAACGGGGTAATAGGA
The DNA here is from genome assembly GCA_937595015.1 of Polyommatus icarus. NCBI lineage: Eukaryota > Metazoa > Arthropoda > Insecta > Lepidoptera > Lycaenidae > Polyommatus > Polyommatus icarus. The sequence goes on from OW569331.1 coordinate 4,388,403, forward strand.
ATAAAACATTTTCATCCTTTTTTATTCCTTTAGTGGCTTATTTTGTGTGTGAAATATGCAAATATAAAAATTTATCCAATGTTCAAAAATATTTTTTGAACATTTGCTGTCAAAAATTGCCATCAGATTCTGGTAGACCTATACCACCCGCGAAGTACTATCAGCAGAGAAGTTGATTCCTATGCAGATCAGCGACCTAAGTAGTTTGGTTGCGTTACGTCAACCCAGCAACCCAGCCGACAGATCACAATTAACATTGAATTGACATATTCGACCAAATAACGTTGGTCTATCAACTGCATAATAATCAATTTCCTCGATGGTACATACATGCGGTATCTATCTTGATCTATGTCTGTGGCAAAAAGTGTCATTACAACTTTTTGGTCTTAATTTTTTCCGTGTAGCCCCCTTTCGCAACGCACGATAAGGAACTTCGTTCCAATATAGCGTACCTGCTGGTAGCTGCGTTTGGAGGTCCCTGTACAGGCGCTGCTCCAGGTCATCAGCCGCAGCCGCCGCGACAGCCTCCAGCCGCTGCGGCGACAACGACGCCGACGACCGCGACCACTCCTCCACCTCGGAGCCTTCGCCCTCGCAGGGCGTTTCGGTGCCCTCCTCACAGCTCCCCACGGCCCCGAGCTGCCGTAACCGATACTCGCTGATGGACAGCTGCGAAGAAGATTAAAATTGTAATGCTTGGAGTCAAATAATAGTCATATAGATTTAAAAGTTGTTTGTATTATTATTAATACTGAAAGTATAGAGGTGATTAAATAGATTATTTAATTTTATATAATATCAGAATAGTGATCAAATTACCTTTCTTCTGACGGGCTTGGGTTTGTCAACGGGTGGTGGGTTTAATCGCGGGTCCAGCGCTCGCGAGCAGAGCGACCGCACCGGATGCGGATGGGGCTGAGAAAGCGGCGCGGGCGACACCGGCGTTGGGACTCCGCAGGGCACCGCCGCGAGGGGCGGAGCGCCAGCTACGACCGGGGACACCGCAGCGGGGACTCGAACCGGCGACGTTCCCCGCAGCACCCCCGACAATATCACACTGTTATTCGAGTCCATATTGTTCACACGAGTCAATATCTCCTGCACACTTTTCAAATCGTCCACCGGGCTAATACTGTCCTTATCAAATAACCTACCGTCTAAACTTGTAGTCCTATCTATTGCACTTTTTATTATAGACATGTTGGGTATGTTGTCGTTGATGGAGGTGTCCATTTTGAAAGTGTTCGACATATTGCTGAATATCCCCGAAAACAGACCCGTCGAGCTGAACCTTGTCGAGAAAGGGACTGTTGTGTTGTCGATTACTGAGGGTCGGTCCTCCTTTTCCTCCGGTTTCGTTTGGGGCGACGCGACTTTCTTCGGTTTGGATGCGAGCTTCTTGGGTTTCATGGGCTCCTCGGGGAGAGGAATAGTCTCGGGTGGAGGCACTATGGGCATCGGGCTCGTTTCCTCGGGGAGCGGAATATTCTCCGGGGGTGTAGGCAGCGGGATCGACTCCACGGGCGGCAACGGTATGTTTTCCGGCGAAACGTGCAACTTGGCGTCATCGTGCGAATTGTCGTCGTGCAAATCCCCATTCACTTCTAGAGTCTTCGGACTCGTGTTCTCTGTTCTCAACTGAATACTGATTTGGTCGTCTACCATGTTGAGATCGAAATTCAGGTTCACCTTTTTTCTCTTCTCCTTTGGCGGCTTTTTGTTTCTGCTCTTCAGTATGAGTATGTTTTCGGTGTGAAACGAGTGTATCTTCTTCTGTATATCGTCCATCTCGTCTCGCTGCGGCGAGGAGTTACCGCTGGTGTCGGCCGATTGGGAGCTTTGCACTTTATCGTTGGGACTGTCGAGTCCTTTGACCTCATTGCTGTTTTCATTAGACTCTAGCTTGGTCTGGGCTACGACGGTAGTATCTATGTCCATTGGCACGACCTTATTGTAGTTGCTCTCCTCCATATCCAAGTTATTATTGTTTGTTGTCTCTATGTCCTCGGGTTTGGTTATGACTGGCGGAGGAAGCTCCTCCTCAGGAGTCGGTACTCCGATTATCCTCCGGATGTTTTCGCTATCGTGAGGTCCTTTAATGTTAACATTGAGTATGTCATGGTCGATGTTACACTGGTCGTCGGAGCCCTGCCCGCTGTCCGACCGTGTTCGATCTCTGCTGTAATAATCCATGATATTGTGTCTGCTGTACTGATTGGTGTGTGACAGTGAGTCGTCTTTGACTGGAGAGTCCTCTAGATTTAGTGATGGCGACGTCTCATCATTGCACTAAACGAGAAAAATATATATTAATACATTACTTTTAACACCAAGGTTCAAAATTCACTTAAGAATGTTAGTCAAACTTACAGGCACTATAGGATTCTGATCACAGGATAGTGATTCCCGTGCTAATCTCCTCTTCTTCAGTGGCGTCACCATTTCACTGGGAGGTGATTCTGGAACAAAGGTTTCTAAAATTGAGATAGTAATAAAGCACGAAATAAATAAGGTGAGTCATCTTGTGACAATTTTCTCACAAAGTTGAAATTGCCAGAAGATGACTCGAGCACGGCTAGTACAATACATACCTATACTTGGCGCATCGCTTTCCTCGCTGATGGCTTGCCTCAGCCACCGCTTCTTAGCGCTGTGTTGCATAACATCTGTCCGAGGAGTGACCTCTGGCACTTCTACGGTTGGTGTACTTCGAGTCACCCTCTTCGCCTTCTTTGGTGGTCTATTTTTCTCTCTTCCGGGCGTCCTAGGAGGTGATTTGGGTGTTTCTTCTGGAAATTCTGGGTTGCCACTTATCTTAGTGGCAATTTCTCCTATCATAGTGGATGCGACTCGCACTAAACTCTCTAGTGACGGGGCGGTTACTAAGGCTGGTCTATAGGGAGAATGATAGGGCGAGGGTGTTCGGTCAGGCGAGCGGCCTATCCATTCAGTGGCCATGGTCTTCTTAGTTTTGGGTAGTTTGAAAGCTGATTCGACTGACCCGACCGCCGCTTCCACAAGGAGACATGCAGAGCTTAACCCAATATCCTGCAAAAGAGTAAGGTTTATTATTAGTGTCAGTTGAACATAAATCTGAAAATACATATAAAGATTTGCTTTATTCATTACCTCATTCAGAGGTTCCCGTGGTGGTGCTGGTGCATCAGTGGTATCATGATTCTCTGGAGTATCATTAGCATCCGTTTCTGTGTGCGGAGCTTCATCTCCAGAAGTCAACATGTCACTGTCAGCAGAGTTAAGACGGCGTCGGTTGGACTGAGATGCCGTACGCGCACGTCCTCTCCTCCTGTAAATTAAAAAATGTGTTACACTTTTTTTTCAAAGATTGCAATTTAAAAACAAAGGAATGCTTAATTTTATTTTATTATAATAATTATATACCTCTTTCTTCTTTTGGTACTGCAATGGTTGTCATCATCATCGTCTTTCTCTGTGAAGTTAGTGGGATGAGGATCAGATTCTCTTCTCTTCTGTCTTTCTTTTACTTCTTGTTTCCTCTGCTGTGCCTTCTCCATCCTCTCGAATGCTTTCATTATCGCTTCCATCTTGCGCTCCTCTCGTGTCTGAAAATAAATATGGAGTAAATAAAAGATCATGTTAGCCAGTAAAATATCTGTTACCAACAAATTAATTTTCAATATTTACCATTTTTCGTTTTTCTTTTTCCTTACTACTCGATGTCTGCACTTTATCTTGAGAATCGTCAGTTTTCTCGTCATGAGAGTCAGACTCTTTAGTACAAGTCCGACTAGATCTAGACGACCTATCGTGACATGCTGATTTTGCAGAAAATTCTCTTGTCATTGGTCTTTCCTCTTCCACTTTCTCCTTAGGCTCCTCAACTTTTACCTTTTCTTCTTCCTTTATCGGTTCCTCTTTAATCTTATCTGCAACTGTCTCCATTGGTGGATTCTTATCAATAATTTCTTCTTTCTTTTCAATTTCTACCATCTTTTCTTTTTCAACATTCTCATCTTCATCAGGTTCCTCTTTTTTAATTTCTTTCTCTATAGGTTTTATTTCTTGCTCCTTAGGTTCCGGAGGCGGTTCCGGTATAGATGTTGGTAGGTCCTGTTCCTCCTCTGGTTCACTCTTAACATAGTCTGGTTCATCCAAGTCAGATTTCATTTCTTCTTTAGCAGTGAGATCGAATTCTTGATTGTCTGCTTTTAGATCTAATACTGGCTCGGATTTTATAGGCTCATTGTAATGGAAAGGTACATAAGATTCCTTAGGTGGAGACATAGGTGGAAACTCATGTTTAATTGGTGACTTCTTTTCAGTTTTGATTTCTGTCTTTATATGCGTAAACGGTGGTGACATTTCTTTGACTGGTGTAGTCACTGGGGTGGTTACTGTCGGTGGCGGTGACATAGGTGACGAAGAGCTCAAACATCTATTCCTACTTCTCTTCTCCCTCTGCGATATCTCCCTCTGTGATATATCCACACTTTTCCTTGGTTGAAGTGTGTTTAAGCCGTTCACTTTGCAGTGTTTCGGGTTCCCGCATGCGCAGGGTTGCTTAGCGCCATTGGTATCATGACCGACGGTTATTTCAGTGTTGGATTGGACATTGGTGATGGTTGCTAAATATACATGTAATGTACCCTTTACGATGCAATGCTGCAGTTCTGCGTTTGGTTTACAAGATCTACGCACAAATCGTGCCTCATTACCGTATGTACGGGTATCTATGCATATTTGAGTATTGTCTTTGGGCAGGCGATAGAAAAATACGAAAGGACCTGGCTTTTGGCTGCCAGCTCTGGCCGAATTTTGCAATTGAGGTCTATGTTGATTAGACAGCATATATTTTCCTCTCAACTCAATAACTGGTGTGTTTTCTCTCAGATCTTTTGTTGCAATCAGAATTTTACCACCAGCGTGTGGTACCGTAGTGCATAAATGTGCAGTGATTGCAGAGGACATATTTGACGTGTTGCCAAGTTTACTACTGTACTTCATGATTTTAGCTCTCAGTTCTGGACTGTAATGATTCGTCATGGCTTGCTCGAATAAGTCACGCCAGTGCGGTTGGCTCGACATTGTTGAGTTGAATTTGCTCTTATTCAACATCAGTTCCTTCTTTCTTTTAACCCTTTTCTCGGTGAGTTTTCGTTTCGTACCCTTTCTCATCACTTCTGTTTTCTTCGGGCGCTGCTTTGGGCCTCGCTTCGGCAGTGTCAGCGTTGGCTGCGGGGTAGGAGGCGGTAGCACCGGTAAACTAGAATTGTATGTTGTGACACAAGTTCCAGAAGTATTAGTGTATGTTGTAACAGTCAGCAACCTCTTTCGTCGTTGTCCCGGTATCAGCGATGGATACTCATTCGAATCTGAGTCTGACCCGGCCAGGGCATTGAGTTCCTCTCGTTTCCGTAATTGGATAATTCTAGCATGACGTCTGTCTATTGCTCTAGGCATGCAGAGCTCACACATGTACGCGTCTGGTATGTTATTTCTGTCTATGCCCATACAATCGACGTGCTGCCACTCGCCGCAACGGTCACAGCAAATCATGTAACCGTCGTCATGGGTAAAATCACAAATGCATCGTGTTTTACCTTCCTCTTCACCTTCGGGTGCGGTTTCGGTGTCGCTGCCACCGGGCATTGGTGGTCTCCTCTCCCCTTCCACTGATGATATGATCGAGGCAGTATCATCATCTTGCTGAGGCAGAGATAGAGGTTTGAAGGGCAAGCGTTCAATTGGCGGTGGGACAGTTGTCGCCATGGGAGCGCAAATTGTAGTCGTAGCCACTGTTGTTGGTATGATATCATTTGATACCGAAGTTATCACCGTAGGTGATTGCCGCTTCAATGGGCTCATGGGAGTGGTGATAGAAATGGGTGGTGTGGAAACTATTGGCGATGTTGGCACTTCTGCCTTATTGGGTGTACTTGGAGCAGGTAATTTCTGCGCAGGTAGAGCATAAGTATGATCCAGCATAACAAATGCCAAAGGTTGAAAGGAGTATCTGCGCAGCTCCTCAGAAAGATTTGGTCTCTCTTCAACTCCAATAATATCATCAGCTGTCATCAATGTCGTCTTGTCGCCGCTGTAAAATTCAAATGTTATTTAATTTATTTGCATACAATACAGAGAAAAAGTATCAATAAACAAACTCATTCGCATAGCTTCCATGACAATAGTAGATTATATTGAAAAAATATGAACAAAAAAAGAAATTATTCACATAATTTTCTTAAAAGGCTTTCCAATTAGATGCTAAATAAAGATAGAATACTAATACATTATGTGACCTTGCACTTTTTAGTTGCCTACTCAACTCAGCTCATAAGTTACTTAATGAATTCATTATGTAAATAAAAGAAAATGTATTGCTTTTTAAATATTTATACTTACAATACAATCCTCTTTGGATTTGGTGGTTTTGTTTCAACTGGTTCCTCGAGTGTACTGAATATTGGACTGATGCAGGTTTTCACTGGGGTCAAAGGTGATGGGCCCTGGTGCAGCAAAAGTTTTGGCTGTGACAAGGACTGCAAGATTTGTGCTGTCAACTGCTGATTAGCAGAAATCTGTGAAACTGTAGAGAGCTGGTTTTCCGCACCATATGTCTGAACATATTGGAGATTTGCAGTAGATCCTGATTGTACGTAATGTGGACCTTTAGGCAAGCTCGAGCTAAGCGGGGCCGTAGATATAAGGACTGGGCCGCAGGGCGACTGCAACACCAATCTCTCTCCTTTAGGAACTTTTTGAAGTGATATTGACTGCTGGTTTTTGTGTGTCGGGCTCCCGATCTTCTGTATAACCATAGAAGTGCTCGTTTCCACATTATAATTAGATTGTCCCTTATATGTGACACTAGCCACCGGCCACGTCTTGTTTTCTGATTTACTTGCATTTCCTGTTTGTTGTATAATTTTAATAGATCTTGGATTCTTCCCTTGGCCAGAGTTCTGAGAATTTTTGGAACCCTTCAGTGCATTGCCTTTTCTCCCTGAATGTACTGACAACTTGTTGGGTCCCGACACAACTCTGGACAAAATGTGACAATGAGTGTTGCCAGACGATGCTGCAACGATTGCGTTTAGGTTAGCGCCATTGTTAACCTTATTCACGTTTGTGCTCTTGGTGTATGTGTGACTGTATGGCACATTTTTTGCTGGACTGCTGTTGATAACAGTCTGAGTCATGGTAGATGCACTAATCAAAGACTGACTCTTAGGTGGTTTTGTACTTTGAATATTATTGTTCACATGTTTTGTAGGAACTAGGTTAGGACTCAATTTGTAGATGTGGTTTTGCTGTCCATACACAGGTGAAGTCATTTCTTTGCTCTGTGCAACATATTGTTGTGAATAATTTGTATTCTTAGGTATTGATATATTGCTCAGTATCTGAACTTTTGATGCCTTTGGTCGGTCGATATAACTGGCTTCAGTTATAATGTTTCCTCTACGATTTGTAGTATTTGTGTTGTTAATATAGCTTTCACTGGTAATAATGATCTGTGAGACTCCAGATTGTCTGTTTTCTTCATTTTTATTATCAGATGCATTTGTAGTAAGAATTGTTGGCAACCACAGAGTCTGATTCCCCGTACCATCTTGGGAGACGTTTTGTATTGTTGCTATGTTACCAACAGTTGTGTCCACATTAATTGTAAAATTCTGTGGAAGTTTTGTTACGTTATGAACAATTGCCGCATTCAGAGGAGCCTGAATAAGTGTGGCTGTATTCTCCCCGTAACTACCATCACCCGAGTCATCAGTACCTTGTATGACGGGGTAGGAAATTCTGCTGACATTTTCAATGTTACTTTCTTCAAAACGAACTATCCTGGGAAGGGTGTCAACTGACATGTCACTATCACATCTCTTCTCCGTTATGTAATACTTAACATCCTTATCAATTTTATGCACAGTATGAATAATGCTTTCGGGATTAGTAGAGTCTGGCTCAGGGTCGCCCTGAGTGGGTGAAAGGGGGACTGCCCTTAATATTTGTGGACGAACATTAGACACATCCATTTTTTCGATTAATGGGTGAACAAATTCATGCTCATAAAGATTTTCATTGGAGGTGGTCGGCCCGTAATCCTGTAACAATTTAACAGACTTTATTACACATACAAATTATACATTTAATTAGGAGTTAAAATGCTTTAAGAAAATACATTGCTTTCATTATCATGATAGACATTACTCAATGTGTCCTATATGCAGTGCCCTCATTATACAATTCATGATAAAGCCCAGGATATAACACACATTACATAAATAAACTTACCATAACTGAACCTGCAAAAGTATTTAATGTAAAGGAGGCAATAATACAACAATTAATTGATTGTAACATTTTATTTCAGCTAGTCTAAGATGTATACAAAGTATTAGGTTGTATACAGAGTTATGTAAAGGAAAATAAACAGAAAAAGGGTATGCGGTAAATAGAAAAATGATTATCATGACTTCTCTGCGGATAAATGAATGTATATGAAAGTAAATAAGCCGAATAATGTTATGCATTGCTAGGTTATTTCTAGAACAGTCTTAGATGGAATCTGCCATTTAAGGGTGGAAATATAATGTTTATGATGTACTTACTTGCTGGACCGTTCGTTCATATTCTGATGTTGCTGACATGCTGAGAATATCATCTTGGGACTAGCCCGGGATGATGGGACGAAGAGCGCTAGGCCTCCGTGTTAACGCATACGACTGCAATTGAAAATCGTCGCTTTATGCATCCATCTCTCACATCTCCAAAATAACGTGCTCATCAAAGTTCTACATTCTCCGTAATATATTTTTAGTCCACAAATACGACACGACAGTCGAGGTCATTGTTCCAGAATACAATATAAAGTCACATAATTGCTTTACCTACGATAAAATATAAGTAAATTCACCAAGAAATGCTAGAAAATGCAATGATTTGCATGTGAATTAACAAATAAATAAGATAGGTTAAAACTTCACTGCCGCCATTATTGTGCTATGAAAAGTGTATGTCTCAAAACATCAAAAAAGTAAACACTAACTTTTATTATTATTTACTCCATATTTTAAGCTCTATCGCGTTAAATAAGAGTTTTGATTTATTAATAACTAGAAAGCACAAGCCCAGCAAATAACTACGATGAATAATAATGTCGAAATGAGTACAATTAAATAAGTATTTATGATAGTGATAGGATACAATATATTAATGAAAGGTTTTCATGATAGTAATACATTAAAATTACCCAAATTAGTAACACAATGTTGTTAAATGGGATAAATCATTTTAAAATATAGAACTGAATCCAGATGTAAACACTTTATTAGAAAATTAAGAAAAATGAAAGTACCAACCTGCACACTACAATATATAGAATAACTACAACGTAGCGAAACAATTTTTATGCAATAAATTCATATCATAAATGAAATTAGCCTCAAAGTCCGAAACTACGATCAAAACATTCACAAGAGTCGAAGATGGCGGCCATTGCATTTTCTTGATACAAAACAACGGGGGGTTTCACGAACATGTCGAAGTACAAACTATTTCCGGTCAAATCGATTCTTTTATTTGTTTATAATAAATAAATTGAAAAAACTGTCCTTTTTATTTTTGTTTATAAATAAAATAAAAATTAATAATTTTATGAATTGGAACACTTTTATTTTTGTTACAAATTACCAAAATAAATGATTTAAAGAATCTTTATTTACTCACCATAAGAAATAGATGATCTTTTACAATATCTATGGATTTGGTAAATTGTCTATGGTGAACCATAAACTATATTACCTTTTTTTTATGCCACAGTGCGTTGTTTTTTTTAAATACAGATTCAATATTCATTATATATTTTTTGCATTTTTTGTAAAATATTTTTTATAAATTATTATATTTATAAACTATAAATACCTACTAAATATTTTGTAGTTGAAGGAAATTTTGTAGGTAAATACTAGATTTTAAGCGCTTATTCCACTTGACCACGAGGTGATTTTGGCCTGACGTCTTCTTAATGGCTCCAGTTCCGTCAAAACAACAAAAAATGGGCATTGTCCAAAAAAAATCACATGTACTTTTTATATTTTTTTTCGTTAAAATAGGGTATTTTAAGAATATAAATTAAATAATTTTGAAATTCATTGGCTAGTTTTTTCTCAATAAATTTTTAAAGTTTCGCTCTGACGTCATCATCGGCGGCCAATTGACCTCTGCAGTATGTTTTTTTTCGTTTCAATCTTATTTATAATGGCTGTTTTGTCAAATATAAGTTATCATTATGTGAAAGCTGATACGAGAAGCTTACCAAAAGTTCGAAACGTAATGTTGGTCGAATTTAATGCTAATTTAACGCCATTGAAGGTCAAACTAAGGTTAAACATATTTGTTCAAAAATATAAGTAACTAATGGGTATTTTTTTCGTTTAAATACAGAAAAGCGATCACTGACCTTATTCCTCGAAATGTTTTTGTAATGAGCAAAATTTAAAAAAAATGGACAATCCCCATTGGTCTTCTCATAGGCTTAACTGAATGAAAATAAAAATAAATAAATGGCGAAAAAGATGGTTGAAAACATTTTTGCTCCACGAAAAATATTATCAATTTACATGAACATTCTGAACTACTTGGAATTTGAACCAGCAGACTTTAGATATTATTACCTACGAATTACGAATGGATTCCTCGTTTATCATAATAATATTAATACATTAATCTTATATTATCTATAAAATAAAATATTCAATTTTTTTTTGTATTTTTATTAGAATATTTTTGTCATTTTTACTCCAAAGGTACGCGACGGCATTATCTTTATAAAGTTCAATTATGTTACTTAAAACTTCTTAATGCGCCATGTCGATTGCTTGTCTTAAGCAATCGACATGGCGCATTCGTGATTCGTACCAATCGTACCAAAATAAACACGAAAAAAACATTAGTACCACATCATTGACAAAGGTAGCACTCGTACGTCTTCACAGCTCACACAGTGAGCCTGTGCGAATGTAGCGTCTAACACTCAGCACTCTAAAGCGCTTATTCCATTTGACTAAATTTAGAAGTTCTTATTAGAATCCTAAAAAGAAGACTAATTAGAAGCTTCTTATTCCACTTATCCTAATTTAGTGACTAAATCAGTTGTCATTTTGAATTGGTCTTCTCATAGGCTTAGCTGTTGGCTCAATGAAAATAAAAATAAAAAAAGGTGAATTCAGAATTATTCATGGAGGTATTAAAGGGTCCATTCACTATCCTACATTGCAGTCCTGCTGCAGTCCGCCGTGCAGGCCTGCAACACCATTCACTATCCTGCGTGCAGTCCGCCAGCTTATGCAGGATAGTGAATGGTGTTGCAGGCCTGCACGCAGCACGGCGGACTGCAGCAGGACTGCAGTGCAGGATAGTGACCGTTTTCGTCGTGCTCGTTCGCTTTTTCAGCTGCGCAGTGTCATCAGTGTGAGTGTCATAATATTATAAAATACCAATCAATTTCTGTCCAATTTTAGAAAATCTGACAGGTATTTTAGAACATGACAAACGACTTGTGACTTGTGACTTCAGACTTGTGGCCTTCGATCCTTGTGGCAATAATAATATATTTACGAACGGAATATGGATATATTGATTAAATCTTTTGCTCCATTAAGAATGTTTAAAAAAGTAATTGTCATAGAGAATCTCAGCAGGACCATAGACATTTTTTTTTGGTTTGATTCGTCCCATTCAGGACAGGCAAAGGAAACAAAGCCCATACAGCCATGTCTTTTTTAGTACTATTGTTATGTTTTTCATCATCGTTTTCATGTATCGTCAGGTCTAAAGTCTAGTCAAAGTCTAAGTAAAAGTCAATACAGTCAAGGAGTCAAGTCGGTCGATTCAGTAAAGTGGTAGACACTTTACTGAAACTTTCGATGGAGTTTTGGAGGGAACACAAAATAGCACCTTTCTGGATATTACATCGCTTTCCTACGCTTGTGCATGAACACGAATATGTAATGGTTAGTATTCTACCAATATTACACATTAAAAACCCAGCTAACACAATTTTAGGAAAATAATACAAAACACAACAGCACTCTTTCACATGCCCGCCAAAACTCCAGGACCATAGACAAAGCACAGTCATGTCAATATTGTCAAATGTCAATGCTATGGGAGTTTTGGTGGGCATGTGAAAGAGTGCTGTTGTGTTTTTGTATTATTTTCCTAAAATTGTGTTAGCTGGGTTTTTAACGTGTAATATAATTGGTAGAATATTAATCATTAGATATTCTTGTTCATGCACAAGTGTAGGAAAGTGATGTAATATCCAGAAACGTGCTATTTTGTGTTCCCTCCAAAACTCCATCGAAAGTTTCAGTAAAGCGTCTACCACTTTACTGAATCCACCGACTTAACTCCTTGACTGTATTGACTTTTACTTAGACTTTGACTAGAGTTTAGACCTGACGATACATGAAAACGGTGATGAAAATTATAATAGGAGGAATATGGTTTTCCCGCCATATTCCTTACCTTTTTACCTTGTCTGTGGCACAGACTTTTCTACAAAAGACATGGCTGTATGGGCTTTGTTCCCTTTGCCTGTCCTGAATGGGACGAATCAAACCAAAAAAAAATGTCAATGCTATGTCAGTCAGTCACCGAATGACACCACACGTTTTATTTTTAGGTTACTTTTCTGTTTTGTTTTACATTTGAGAGGTACAGTAATTAAAATCGTAGCAATGAGTGATTTTATGCTAAATGATAGTGATACGGAAGTGGATTCCGATGAGGAGGTAATGTATCAGTTATTTTAATAGTTATAAGTATTGTACAGTTTATCTGTTTACCAGGACCATTATGCCTCGGGCTTTTTTTGTATTCACAGCTACAGGAGGCATTTGCTAAGGGAATATTGAAGCCAGGTCTTAATGAAGTCATAGAAAAAGTAGACAAGAAATATGTAAATAATGTGTCAGACATAAAGGCTAAATTAAAGGAGTTTTCACTAAAACTACCATGGGTGGAAACGCTAGATTTAACAACAGCAGTAGCTCCTATGGCCCCCGATGTGGCCTTGCAATTACAGCAAACAGCACAAAGAAGAAAGTAAGTTAATATTATACAGATATCGACATTAACTGTTTTAACCAAAATCCTATTTTTAGATAAGTTTTATATTTTTGTGAAAAAGAAACATTAATAATGTGCTATGTGCACTCTCTTTTATTACTGTCAGCATGGTTGTTAGTACTTTAAATTTCTGTGTACAGTGTTAACATATTGTACACATGTAGTTGGTAGACAGATTATGTTTTAACACTTTCTTTCCCAAGTGGTCGCATGCGACGGCAAGAACAAAAGATTTCCAAGAATCCGCGATCGAGGTATTAAGTCTGTACTAATAATTTTATTTGTTTTCAGAAATATAAAGGAAAACAGCAAGGGCAAACAAGAGTATGATCCGTCACAGGATCCAGTATTAAATGAGTTTAAACGAGAAAACCTCATACATCGTCAAGCTCAGGCGGCTGTAGTTGATGGCATCAAGAGGTTGAAAGAATTAAATATACCTACAAAACGGTAGGTGTGAATTTTGTTTTGTCCTCACAAAATATATTTTCTAAAAAAGCTTAAAAATGCTCTTGCATTCTTGTGTTATCTGGAAATAATTGCTATTTTTGACTATTTTCAGGCCAGATGACTATTTTGCTGAAATGGCCAAGACAGACGATCATATGCAGAAAGTACGAAAGAATCTAATGGCCAAGCAGGCAGCTCAGGCTAGAGTCGAAAAAGTAAGACAGCTCAGGGAACAAAAGAAAATATCTAAGAGAGTACAGGTCAGTATGCCAGCAACATAATTTGTACTAGAGTGTGAGAAGGTAACAGACAGACAGACAGGCAGACAGACAGACAGACAGACAGACAGGCAGACAAACTTTTGCATTTATAATATTAGTATGGATTGACCATAATTACTATTTTATCTATATCTAGCATGACAACTTTAGAAATTCTTAATTCTTTTGTAATTATGTTTTCCCTTCTTAATAATAATTGTGATGGTATGAGAAAATAAGTAATTCAAGACATGAGTGGAAGAATAAGGTAAGTAACATGCAAAAACTTCCCATTTTTTTGCTTAAATGGAGGCTTTAGGACCGGAAAAAATATTTGAAATAGAAAAGTATGGATTATATATTGTGTAGCAAGATACATTAGCTAGGTTATGAAGAAGATAAGTTACAAGTTTTAATAAAATAATTAGGACAAAAATTAGATATTGTCCGAATGTTACGAAATGTTACTTGTTTGATTCTTCCACTCACGTCTTCAATTATTAACAAGTTTGTAATTCTATCTAAAAGTGTTATCTTTTTTTCTTTAGTAAATAGTTTTCTTATTTTTACCAGATTGACACAAAGCTTAAACAAGCTGCAGACAAACGACAAATGCTTGAACAATTGAAAAGAGTGAGGAAAGGAAAATCAAGCGATTTAGACTTTTTAGACGATAACAAAGGTAAAAACAAAGGAGGCAAAGACCCTAAGAATAAAGTGAACAAAAAACGCGTGATGAAGGATAAGAAGTTTGGATTTGGTGGTAAAAAGAAGGGTTCAAAATTAAATACTAGAGATTCCTCAAACCAGATGGAAGGGTTTAACAGTTCTGCTAAAAAGAAGCCATTTAATTTTAAGACGAAGTCATTTAAACCGAATAATAAGAAGAAGAATCAGAGACCAGGAAAATCAAAGAGGAAAAATGCCAAGAGATAATTTCAATAAAATTGTGACTTAAATAGTGTTTGCAATTAGTTATTTGACCTTATTTTTCTATAAAAGCTCACACATAAAACCCCCTCATTAATTTGTCTTTTGTTTACTGCATTGTGCATTAATTATTTTTATATTATGAACTTTAAATGCAACAGGAATGTGATGTCCTGACTGACTGATTCACTGATTCATCATCGCTGAGCAAAAACTGTTAAAGTTACAGCCACGAAATTTGGTGAGTAGGGTTGTTTTATTAAGTAGACACCTACTAAGGAAGGAATTTAGAAAATTTTACCCCGAAGGGGGTGAAATAGGGGTTGAAAGTTTGAATGAAAGTCCGTCATTTCTTGAGTTAGAAACATGAAACTTTATTTTTGGGTTACTGATAAAAAATGAATGGATACGTATTTAAGCGTTTTTGGAAATTCTACCCTCAAGGGGGTGAAATTGGGGTAGAAAGTTTCAATGAAAGTCCTTCCTTTCTTGAGTTAGAAACATGAAAGTTTGTTGACGTTTGCGTTTGACGTTTGCTTAAATAGGGTCCCGTTTTTACCCTAAGTTGTATAAGGAACCACAAAAAGGGGAAAAATATCCATCTTTGTTGTTATACTATGTTAACGCGGACGAAGTCGCGGGCAACAGCTAGTCTAATATAGTATAAAACACAAAATATGCCACTTATGGGCCAATTCACACCGGAATGGCAGCGGCCGGCAGCGGCGCGAAGAGCACTTTTAGTGTGAAATAATTTTAAACTTTATTTGCATAATTATAAGTACTAGTATCGCTTGAAAACTTCTTCGCGCCGCTGCCGATCGCGCCTCTGCCGACCGCTGCCGGCCGCTGCCGATCCGGTGTGAATCGGCCCTATAAGTATAGATAGTAGTTAGTATTTACATGTTGCCCATGACTTCCTATAACAATAAGAAATTTCGCAGGAACCATACATTGTGTGCTGATTAAACCTCACCCTTGTCTAATTTTTATTATTCGTAGCCCTTGTCTTACCATGTCTACTTGACGGTCCACTTATGTGTGTCAATCTTAAGTATCTGATACACGGTCGACGGTCGTCAACCGCGGTTGACGACCACGCAAAATCTATTCAACACTGTGGTTGACAACAGTGGCTGGCAACGCGCATACCCGTTTTTGCTGTTGACAACCGCCGTTGACGACCGTGTATCAGATACTTTACCTACCGTATGTGTTAAGACTTAAGAATAAACAGTTGTAACAATGTAATAAAATAAAACAAATTGACACGATAAAAAGTATTATATTCCGTAATGTCTATATTCCGTAATGTCTACCACTTGCGACCCTTCCCTTTCTTCTTCTGTTGTTGCTTGCGTTGCCATGCGCTCTCTTTGACGTCGCCGCGCGGACTCTTGGCGGCGGCAGCAGCAGCGACCGGCGCAGACGGAGCTTGCTTGCTCATGTCACTGGGAAAGAGATAATAAATTAAGACCTGTATTTTTGGTCAGTACTCAAGATGCATCTCGGTCTCGAGACACGGTTCAGGCTCTGTGATTGGTTGGCTGTCAAAATTTGGACCAATCACAGAGCCGAACCGCATCTTGAGACCGGGTCGCATCTTAAGTACTGACCAAAAATACTGGCCGAGTCACCGTAGATATACAATTTCAAGTTGGCCGACTATCGTACAACTAAATTATTGCGTAGTATCACAATTTAATTGGACAACTTTTTTAATTGTGGGTAATCGGAAAGGAATCGCGGTTCTTATAGGATTGGTGTCTAATTATTTAGTTGTACAATTTAGTTGGAAAAATGTGCGAGCTCTCATAAGTCGCTAAAGCTTTTGGTATACTATGCGATTTAGTTGGCCAACTTGAAATTGTAAGTCTGCTGTCGCTCTTAGGCCCAATTTCACCAACGACTGTTAGAGTTAATGCTCGATTTAGTATCATGTTACCACTTGTTTTTCATATGAATGAAAGAGAAGACATGACTTTTTAATCATTTATATGTTATATGGGCCTTTGATGCCCGAAATAAATGATTTGATTTGATTTAACAAGCTGTTAACACTGTGACAGATGTTAGGGTCACTAATTAAAAATATTAGAGAATGGTTTGAAAAACATAATTTTGTTTTTTTATGCTTTTGAAAAGCATCTTGATAGATAAGATCAAAGTACCTATTGTTAATAATAATATTATGTCGCATACTTTTTAATTCAGTAAAGTTATGTTGGGTATAATTGAAGTTTCTTAAAGTAGATTTTCTGTAAAGCTGTAGTGGATACTCACTATTGGTCGACGGCAGCGGTAGTCATGCCCTGACTGCCCTTGATGACGTCACGGCGAATACCGCGTCGCTTGCGGTACGCGGTGCGCTCGTACTTCGGCAGCCATCTTGGAATTAAAAATGGCGGTTAAATATCTAACTTCATTTAATATTTAGCTTATAAATTAATCATACAATTTTTACTCATTTGTATGTTTAAATTATAAATAACAATAAGGTATAATACTACTGCAATGTTTTCACGACGTTTTCATGGTAGAGGCAGTACCAGCATAAACAGTAACAAAATAATTTGTTCAGATTAGCAATTACAGAATTACAAATACTTTGTAATTGTTAATCAGATTACAAATTAATACGATTGATGAAGAATAGGCTACTTGACCTACTTTTTTTCTTCATGCTAATAGCTTCTTAATCATTCCTTTTCACAAAAAAAAACTAATATTTCAATATTTTAGACAGTAGAAACCCATAAAAATGTTTATTGAAAAATATGCCTCATAAATGGCGCCGAAAACACTGTCCGCCATAGCGTGACGTCATACGCTTTGTATTTTAAACTCTCTTTAATGAACATTTTTTTATGTGCTAAGTGTACGAGTCTAAAAGTGCCCAAAAATAATAAAAGAATTAAATAAGAAATTACAAATCATTTGTAATGTTGAAAACT
Source organism: Polyommatus icarus (assembly GCA_937595015.1). NCBI lineage: Eukaryota > Metazoa > Arthropoda > Insecta > Lepidoptera > Lycaenidae > Polyommatus > Polyommatus icarus. The sequence continues at coordinate 4,406,116 of OW569331.1, forward strand.
TTTGGAGAAAAGTTTTGGCCATTTCATTTCCCGTCTACAATAAAATATATAAAACTGATGTTTTAAGTAAATTATTCAAGAAAATATATTTTACAAATCTTTCTAGGCTTATTTTTATTATTTATGTACAAATAAACTTACATATAACGAGCGCGATAAATAAAAAATATTAAATTAGTATGAGGATGACGACATATCCAAATCGGAAGTACCGCAAAAGCGTTTTCGTCAGTACAAATCCTATTTTCATAAAATCATATTTTTAAATCGATTTTATTTATCAATCATAAGCTTTTATTTGATGACAAGGGTGAAATACGGTTTCCCAGGCCAAGTTCTACTAGAAATATACATTTGTTCAATGAAATTTAATATAGGTCAAGTAGCCTATTGTGCACCTGAAATCACTCGTAAGTTGATTAGGATGTATTTAGACTCAAATGTATTCTAATTAATTTGCAATTAGATTAAATTTAATTAGATTAATGAGTATTTTAATTAGGCCCAATTACAATGTCCAATGCTGGTAATTTTTATAATAAATAAAAAGCTTCCGGTCGGTTTCAATAAAACCAGGCCAGTTACGCAGGAGTAATTTTATGGCGCCCCAGTGTGTGCGCAACTCGGCCATCTTTAGTCCTGGACCCCCCGAGTGAGGATTCATTTTAATCACGACGATGAGATCTACGACTTGGCCCCAACAGAAATTTCCGAATTTTTTTTCTTAATTTTGAGGCCAGGGTCGTATAGAGGGGAAAAATCCAGGAAGAACAAGTTGAAGAACCCCATATCCAGGACAAACAGTTGCCGAGTTATAAGCACTTAAACTTTGACATTGACAGCTCGGCAACTGTCAAACGTCGAACAAAGCGGCCATAATTCCGCTCCCAATAGGCCTAGAGGAACGGGGTTTCTTGTAACATGAAAGGCCGAATTTGAAGTAAATCGGAGATATAATTTTTTTTCTCAATTCTGAGGCCAGGATCGAATAGAGGAGAAAAATCCAGGAAGAACAAGCCTAAGAACCACAAATCCAGGACAATCCGAGTTACAAGCATTCAAACTTTGACATTGACAGCTCGGCAACTGTCAAACGTCTTACAAAAGTAGCCATAACTCCGCTCCCAATAAGCCTAGAGGAACGGGGGTTAAGTCTATGGTCCACATAATGCAATTTCATCTTCAATTTCTTTCAAATTTTTCCTTTGGCATATTCAATAATTGAATGCGTCAAAATCCACCCGCGTTGAAAGAAAAGTGTCATAGCGAGCGCTACGATTTCAACGCGTGTCACGGGCATGCCTCACGTTCGCTGTTGACTGCGCTATAACGCATGCCCTTGATGAATCAAAAAGGGCCAGTGTGGACAAATAGTCCACTTAAAAAGCAGGTGTAGAGTGCGTGAGCTGCAACCTAAGCAATTTCTTCAGAAATGTGTTTAGGATGCCTAGAAGATAAACATACTAAAAGTCCCGCCCCTAGGGGCCAGGGGGTGAGCCGAAGTGGGGGGAGGGGGTTAAAGTTCCCGTTTTTGAGTTTTTGGCTCATATCTTTAAAACGGTACGTCGTAAAGAAAAAGTGTCTTCTACACAATAAAAGCTACTAAAATTTACTACAACTATGTCATTTACACTATGTATCTATCTCCAATCCTTACCATGCTATGAGCTTCTAAAGCGGTCGATTTTCAAAAACACACATCAACTAAGTTTAGGGACATTTGTATTTTATGAAATCTATCAGGATTTTTGAAGACAGTAAATGAAAGAATTATAGCTTATTTTATAGCATTTCATATAACATAATAAACTTTCCGATTTTTTTTGTTTTTAAGACAAAATCATTGGCTTTTCTATGGTCACAGAAAAGTTATATGGCAAAAAATCTTTACTTCGTTTTATAAAACCGAAAATTTTACCAAAGAAAGACTAAAAAATGTATTTTAGGTAAAATACTCAATACTAAGTAATGAATAAAATTCATTATTAATCATTTGACTATTAGCTACAAAAATGTAAAAGATTTTCTCTCATTCGAATAAAATTTTCGGTTTTATAAAACGAAGTAAAGATTTTTTGCCATATAACTTTTCTTAGGTTGCAGCTCACGCATTCTACACCTGCTTTTGGGATATTCTTTGGGTGGACTAAAAGCTATACGTGTATTTGGTATCGGTCATGTTTTCCAAACAGGCAAATAAAGCCAATACTTTGTCATACATACCGTCTACACATGGTGATTGTTTGGCGAATACATCAAATACGCAAATACAAATAGCCATGAGAAGTGCCTGCATTAGATTTACAGAAATGTGTACGTAAAATTTTATCAAGAAACAAGCAAGAAAGTAATAGCTTTGTTTTCACACCACATATATTTTTTTATGGCGTCAATCGGGCCGTCTCGTTGTCCGAAGCGTAAAGCTGGGAACAAATTATCGGACGAACGTCCGCGGACGTTTTCATCGTTTGCGGCTTGTTTCTATCTGATCAACACAAAATACACTAAAACGTCTGACATAAGTCGCAGACGCGACCTGGAGCGTTCGGACGTCCGAACAGAATCTGGCTGGCCGGATGTTTTTGCATACGCGGACGTATTGTTTATTATTGCATATAATATATTAGGAGTAGGTATTAATTGAATTGCAATTTTTTTTTATAATATTATAGTATTATTTTAGGAATTTTAAATGAATTGTTAAAAAATGACTATTAAGTACTTAGATTTAAGACCATATTGCACACCATGTATTATGTGGTAGAATGAAAGCTCCAAATAATTAATCTTAAGACCTTTGTAACTTCATTGTAGCAATAAATAAATTCTTATTCTGATTCTGATTCTATGTCATTGACGTATAGATCTTTGACGTCCGCGGATGAACCGTGCACATTGGCCGCATCCATCAACCGCGACTTATGGACGCGTCCGATTATTTGTTTCTATCTTTACTCTAGTATATTTACCTCTCTGGATCCGGAGGTTTGGAGAGGTCAGCGTGAGGAGGCAGTTTCGTCTTCCGCTTACGCTTGGCTTTCTGTTTCTGTCCCAATTCCGAACCGGGTGTTCTGTTAAAACAGAAAGAAAAATTATAATCTACAAGCCGATAATGTTGATAAAAGAGTAATAATTATTGTAAAGTTCATAAAACGCGTAATAAAAAAAAAGACGGGTTTTACTCCGGGAGTGACGGCAGAAGTGAAAACTTAATTATTAACGTTGTGCATTATTTTTTTTAACCAATCGAAATCGAAACCCCTTACAATCGATTAAAAATATCGCGACAATCGAAAAAAAAACAATCGATTGTTCGGTTAATCGATTTCGATGTTATAACACTACTCTCCAACCGTCTTACGGTTTTTCGATCAGCACGAGAATCTGACGCGAGTTTCACAGTTTGCACCCATCCCACAAAAGTGCTCAACGCCGCTAAAGAAGTTTTCACTTCAAAAAAAGTTATTTTTAAATTTATTTCTATGCTCTATAAAGTTCAAATTTGGAATTACCAATTTTCAAGTTTAGAATAACAGACACATACCCAGGGGACTGTTCCTGTTTACTCTGGCCCTTCTTGACAACTTTCGCACCCATCATCCACTTGGACGACTCCAGAGCATCCACGTCGATCTTACCCTGCAAGATAACATGTTTTAACCCATCTTGTCAAATGTTCATATAGATAGCCTAACCACTTCGAAAGCAATCATCAACAATGAGTCAGTTCCCTCTATAAGGCTGTGTTTCCACCAGAGATGTGTTCTGTGTCCTTGCGAAACGTCTCTGGTGGAAACGCAGCCTATTAAAGAGTACTTTAATATTTGTGCTAAAAGCCAGAAGAAAGCATTCATTTTATAATATTTCATAATGTCTTCGCTTCGCATAATTTCTAAGCTTCGGCTAAACTTCGGCAACTAAAATTGCTCTACTCCAGTCAATTCTCATCAACTTTGACGTCACGACTACATTAAGCAATTTTCGGCAACAAGCAGTAAGCAATATCGCGCAATACAATTGAGCAATATGGCGCAACTTCATCAACTAGTATTAGGCAATAGTGTCATACACGAGCCCATCGGATATTCGTCAATCCGTATCGGCAATATTGAGCGCTCGGGTCAGGTCGTGTACCAAAGCCTTGACCAGCGCCAGGCTGCGGCTAGTATCCTTCTCTCTCTAACACTACCGTCTCTACTCACCTCCAGCTCCGATATAGGCGGCAGGCGCGCTGCCAGCTCTCTCGCTCGGGCCGGGTCGTGTACCAGCGCCTTTACCAGCCGGGCCAGGCTGCGGCGGTCGGGCGGTGCGGCGGAGGCGAGCGCGGTGTGCGCAGCCGCCGCTCGTGCGCCGTTGCCAGCTCGCGCGTGCGCGCCGGCCGCCGCCTCCCATACCGCACGTAAACGACGTACGCTCTGTACATACATAGACATTATGTAACACATCACGCTTGGTATTGTTTTATGTCAATAAAGTGTAAATAATGCAAGTATTTAACCCATCAATCCCCAAGCGGCAGGCATAACAATTGAAAATCTATTGTGTTTGCGATACCAACAATGGAGGTATTAAGATAACGATAAGAATCAAATATCGTATAATTCCTAGTCATTACTAGGAATTATACGATATTTGATTCTTATCGTTATCTTGCTGTATAATTAGTATGGCTGTTTTTTTTTTAATGAAATAAGGGGGCAAACGAGCAAACGGGTCACCTGATGGAAAGCAACTTCCGTCGCCCATGGACACTCGCAGCATCAGAAGAGCTGCAAGTGCGTTGCCGGCCTTTTAAGGGGTAATAGTGAAGGAAAGGGAAGGCAAGTGAATAGGGGAGGGTATAAGGGAAGAGGAGGGAATAGGGTAGGGGATTGGGCCTCCGGTAAACTCACTCACTCGGCGAAACACAGCGCAAGCGCTGTTTCACGCCGGTTTTCTGTGAGAACGTGGTATTTCTCCGGTCGAGCCGGCCCATTCGTGCCGAAGCATGGCTCTCCCACGTATATTTAACAAATCATTTAAGATAGTGTTGTGGCATTATATTACATATTTTAACATTTTTTTTTTCAATTCATACTGTGTTTGCGTGAGACATGAAAATCCAAGAAATCCATACCTCCTCATCCTTCTTATAATGTTCGTAGACTTCGTGGAACATGTCCGAAGCTCTCTCATATTCACTATCAGCACAGAGCAGTGTATACAGTAACCCCACTACAGCCGGTCGATACTTGTATTCACTTTCCTCTAACAGCTTCACTGCAGCTTTGCGATCACCCTGTAGACAAAAAAGAAATCCTTTATTACAATAATTTGTCAACGAAGATCAGGGCCCACTTACTAGGGCAAGTGATATAATATGATGTTTTTTTTGTGTGTGTTTGTATTTCACATTGTATTTGTAAAATAGTGTAATGTCCTGCCAAATAAAAGTTTATTTATTTATTATTTATTTATTTATTTGATAAGTGATGTGTTTTTACTCCGACATAACAAATAGGCTATTTAAGTAGTACATGCACAAAATTAAAGACAAGGAATGATAATATTATATAATGCATGTCTAGCAACAACATCACATCAAGCAATATGTATATCGTATTGGGGAAAGAAAAATAAATAAAACTTGAGAGGTGTCAAGAGATGGAACGAAGTTATAAAAAAAAAACAAAAAAAAAACGAAGAGAGAGAGAGTGACAGAGAGAAAAACACGCACTACGCGGGCTAGACGGAACAAATTCATACGAAATGTTGTAACGACACGACACTTTTTGCCACAGACATAGATCAAGATCAAGATAGATAGTGCATGTCCCGCGAACGGCGAAGTACACAATACACATGCAGTATCTATCTTCATCTATATGTCTGTGGCAAAAAGTGTCGTGTCGTTACAACTTTTCGTATGATTTTTTTCCGTCTAGTCCCCTTTCGCAACGCGCGATAAGAAACTTCGTTCCAAATTTCCAATTAATAGTTTCTTTCTTTAAAAAAGCCTAATTTGCATACCTGCGCCAACTGCACATGGACGGCGGCCAACGCCAGTTCTCCAGAATGTTTGAGCAGGAGGGCAACAGCCTGCGCTCTCTTTCCCTCCTTTACCAGTGAGCTGGCTTCTACAAGCGCAGCGCGGCGCTCCTGACCGAACTCACGGCTTAGCTTCACGCAGCACTGTTTACAGAAGTCCGGCTGGAAATAAAAATGTTTTTGTTAAAGAGCGTTTTCACAAAATGTTGTACCTGGCCAGATTTGAGGACGGTTTTTTAAAGTGTGATATTTTTTGGATTAAATGTGGTAATAATGTTCTGTGTGCAATTAACTATCATTTTATATGAAAAACACTTTAAAATACTTCTTAATTACGAAAATATTGAAGAAAATATGAGAGATAGTCACAAAAGGCTTGTCAATTATGTTACCACATTTTCTAGAGTATTTTAGCAGACAGTTAGGAAATAAATGACTGATTTTATTGATTTTAACTGCTATTTATTAAAAACATAATAGAAAATTCAACAAGCATTCCTTTTTTTCATTAACCCTGCTTTAATGTCAGTTTTGTTACCAAGTATGTTGAGACATTATATTTTTTTATTTGTTTCGTGCATTCCCTTAAGAATTGGCTTTAAATTCATTTATTTAGCAAAATAAACTATTTTATTAATATTTAAAACCCTCAAAACCTCAATATTTCTGCACAAACAACAGATATAATGGATTGATTGAGAAAAGGGTAACATAACTGACAGTAGCATAATCATAAAGGTAAATTTACATGGGTGGAGTTTTAGGTGTGACGATGGGTGAATAAGAAAATGTCAAGACTGACAGCACCAAGATACAACATATACATTTTTAAAATCAAATTATATTCTAGAGATCGAATCTGAAACCTAGACGAAATTGTCAAAAAAAATAGCATCGTAATTCGTAATATGTTGTATTCTGAAATCTTAAACGTATTAAGTACTAAAGAAAGTTTAGCTTAAAATGGAAACGAATGCATATTTAGCCCACGGGCTAAAGATTTTTACATTAGAATGAAGTATTTACCCGCAGTAAAAACTAGTATACGTGTTATTCCTATCTCCAAACCAAATTATACTAAAATTATATATAAATAAACATTACACAAACTTTCGCATTCAGAATATTAGACTGATTTAAAATTTAATTTATCTATGAGTATCATGTGAACACAACTTTATCCTGTCAATTATCTTATAGTTACCATCCAAATTGGTAACATAATGGAGATAACATTATCATCCTCGCCCAGTTTTATAAATTCACTTTTAATTCATTTCTACACAAAAATATTTTATATTTACAGTAACGCTATCCTTACGAAACACTTTATAAATATAAAAATAGTTTTTATGTAGTGTAGACGAAAAAGTTATTAAAATAGTGGTAACTGTCCTGACTTTTTTTTCACGAAACACTGTGTGGACACTTCCAACTCTTGTTGCGATCCCGGTGCAAATCGCCGAATGATTGTAAAATAGCTGACACATAAATCAAGCTAATTTGTTTGCCATTTCACAAAGAAAATAAAATATCCATATTTGATTATTTTCTCTCAGATTTTTGGTAACATAATTGACACGTCAGGCATATTCAAAATCTGGGGACCGAATTCAAATCGGATTTGTAAATTTATTTGAATGGTAAAAAAGACATAATTTGCATATTCCAAGTAAGTAAATTATTGGCATAATAAAAAATATAACAATATTTGAAGCTGTATAAGCCAATTACGTTAAAATAACGCATTTCATCGGGATTTCGGGGTGGGGACAGTCGAAATAATGAGGTCCCTCAGAAGTATTTTGATGCAAATGCAGTATATATTCATAAATTTACGAAATACTTTAATATATAGTTGAATATTAATATCACATAATTACCCAGAAGAGTATAAAATTCCGGACAATAAATATTAGTAGCTTAAATCAATATCTAAAGTCTGGGGACACACCAAACAAAGGGGGTACAACATTTTGTGAAAATGCTCTAAAACTCCGCCATATTGAAAAATGACATTCCAGAAACCACGCCCCCACTCAATAGTGAGGCTATTGAGTGGGGGCGTGGTTTCTGGAACTCAACAAAAATAAAAACAACTTTTGGTCTTAATTTTTTCCGTCTAGCCCCCTTTCGCAGCGCGCGATAAGGAACTTCGTTCCAATATAATCATAATATCTATTATATATAAATCTCCTGTCACGATGTTTGTCCGCGATGGATTCCTAAACTACTTAACCGATTTTAATGTTTCTTTTTTTTAAATGTGTGCTTTTTTCCAACTTGAGAGATAGGATAGCTCAGATCTTTAATAATTATAGTCGCAATGGGGATTGTCCATTTTTTTTTAATTTTGCTCATTACAAAAACATTTCGAGGAATAAGGTCAGTGATCGTTTTACTGTATATAAACGAAAAAAAGTACCCATTAGTTACTTATATTTTTGAACAAATATGTTTAACCTTAGTTTGACCTTCAATGACGTTAAATAAGCAATAAATTCGACCAACATTAAGTTTCGAACTTTTGGTAAGCTTCTCGTATCAGCTTTCACATAATGAGAACTTGCGTTTGACGAACCAACCATTATAAATAAGATTGAAAGGAAAAAAAAACATACTGCAGAGGTCAATTGGCCGCCGATGATGACGTCAGAGCGAAACTTTAAAAATTTATTGAGAAAAAACTAGCCAATGAATTTCAAAATAATTTAATTTATATTCTTAAAATACCCTATTTTAACGAAAAAAAATATAAAAAGTACATGTGATTTTTTTTGGACAATGCCCATTATATTTTATTGCAAATTATCTATACTTATAAAATTACATGTCCTGACTGACTGACTGATTCATCATCGCTGAGCAAAAACTGTTAAAGTTACAGCCACGAAATTTGGTGAGTAGGGTTGTTTTATTAAGTGGACACCCACTAAGGAAGGAATTTTGAAAATTTTACTCCGAAGGGGGTGAAATAGGGGTTGAAAGTCTGAATGAAAGTCCGTCATTTCTTAAGTTAGGAACACAAAACTTTATCTTTGAGTTACTGATAAAAATGAACGGATACGTATTTAAGCGTTTTTGGAAATTCTTCCCCAAAGGGGGTGAAATTGGGGTTGAAAGTTTCAATGGAAGTCCGTTATTTCTTGAGTCAGAAGCATGAAATTTTATGTTTGGGCTACAGATTAAAAATGATTGGATACATGTTTAAGCGTTTTTGAAAATTCTACCCCAAGGGGGTGAAATAGGGGTTGAAAATTTAAATGAAAGTCCATATAGATATACTATGATAACGCGGACGAATTCGTGGGCAACAGCTAGTTTGTCTATAAAGAGCGACCATGTTGTTAATGCGACGCGGGTTACGGGATACCGATGGACGTTGCCATGGTGACATACTTTTTTTATATCTATGGACGCTTCACACCACGTCAGTCTGGTTCCGTGGTAAGTAGCTGTTTTTTTTTAATACTTATGTAGTCACTAATTCAATAAAATAATACGGGCGATATACTTTATATAATATGGCAAAGAAACGTTTGCGGGACAGCTAGTTATATTATAGAATAAATACCTGATTAGAGTATATAGCGAGTATGGCTTGGTTGTAAGCGATGCTGGCTCGCTGGCGCGAAGTCAACTTGTGTTCGAGGCCGTCCTGAGTGGCCGCCTTCATACGTTTGCGGGAGTCAAACACGTTACCATCTCTATAACAAATTGATTTATAGAACAAAAATATAGTAAAGTAGAAATTGCATGAAAACTGCAGTTGAGTTAGTGAGGTATATATATAATCTAATATTATATAAATCTCCTGTCACGATGTTTGTCCGCGATGGATTCCTAAACCAATAATAACCAATTCAATAATTCGCTTTTTTATGATATTAGTAAAGGTAAATAGAACTTTGAATACCTGTTGATGACAACCAGATTGTTGCTGGCTATAGCAATCAGGGCTTGGTCCGAAGGTTTGTCTTTCAACACATTGTGGTAAATGGCACCTGCTTCCTTCTCCTTGCCCATTTGCTGAAGACAGTATGCTTGTTGTACTCTGGAAAGACGTAAAATTTTAGTAAATCATATTCAGAATAACAAAATAACAAACTTTAGAGTTTAGTCAAAAATTGGCCCAGAATTAACAAATAAACTTGAGAGGTGTCAAGGGACACCCGAATGGAACAAAGTTATTTCTTATGTTCAAAAAACCTGTATACATATTAAACACTCAAAAAAAATATTAAAAAACGCACTCTATTGACGCCCGGGAATACTAACAACGCGTCGTTTATTCTCAAAAAACGCCATCTAGTTGACGGTCAGGAATACTATCAACGCCAGAGGGCGTTGCCCCTACCATGCATGATACAAAAGTCTATGAATAATAAAAACATACAAGTACTAATTAAAAAGTGTCAAGGTCAAAATATCGTTCTGTCTAGCCTGTCTAGTTCGCCGAATGCGCGTTAAGGAACTTGGTCAAAAAAATGGTTAAATCATACTCATAATATGACTTTAAGATGGCTCACTCACAATTCTTAAAATATAAGATCTATCTTCAGCTAATACAATTAAAATTGCTATAAAATCCATAAGGCTTTTTCGAATATTTCAGCAAACAAACATAAGAAGCAACTACATTACATAATAATAAAATAAAAAAACCTTTATTTTCTAGTTACACTAAAGTTTTAGGATGTAATGTTTGTTTTGTTATCTTCACATGGCACAGTGGATATTCAAGGTAATACAAGCCCAGACAGACTCTGGGAGCAAAGTGGCAGATTTTTACGCTTTAACCCATCTGTACCTGTGCCCCCTATACCTCCACTGTGCCCTGCCGAACCTTCTTGTGTAGTATAGGCCCCTTGTCGGGTGAAGGCCTAATCCAAATTTTTCCATTTGTTCCTGTCCTGTTAAGAACTGTCTCAAATTAAAATATTAAATTACCGTATGATGGCAGCTTCTTCTTTAGCCTCTTCTTCAGTACCTCCATCTTCTAGCACACTCTCAGAGCAAGTTTGTTCAGCCCGTTTCAGCACTGGCAAGGCCTCATTATACTTCCCTTTCATTGCCAATGTTGTGCCAGTATTGTAAGACAGCTCGTAGGTGCTTTCTTCAAATTGAGGTAGGTCAGATGACTAGAGAAGAGGAAAGAGTAAAATGTAATCCCACCAAAACATTAAATGTAAAAGGAGCCAAGCAAAATATTGCATAGCTATGCAATACTTCTGTCGTAAAAAGTTTTCAGATCACACCAAGCCAAGCCTTCAACTTATTTTGTAATTGAAATCAACATTCAGTGAATGTATGAATAGTTTTCTTTATTTTAAAATTATTATAGTGGCTATAATAATTTTACAATAAAGAAAACTATAGACTGAAAACTTTTTACGACAGAAGTATTGCATAGCTATGCAATATTTTGCTTGGCTCCTTTTGCATTTAATGTTTTGGTGGGATTTCATTTCTTTTTTTAAGTTTTTTTCTTTTCACGTTAGGTCACGTTAAAACTATTCTATAATAATAACAAAGTCTTAAGACTTCGCTGTCTGTCTGTCACCAGGCTGGATTTCACAAATTATGTATTTTTGTTGTCGCTATAATATAGAATTGTCCTATTATAAAATAAAATAATTTAGGAATGGCGGGTATCGTACAACAAACACGATTTTTTTGCTTTTTTTGCTCTATCTTCATAATGGTAACAGTAAGGTTTTTGGAAATTTCAGAAAATACTCAATTGTATTTCAACTTTAATAATAAATAATAAAAATTAAATAAACCTTTTATTTAAGGGGGGCTCCCATACAAATTTATGGTACAGAACCCTATCTACGCCAGTCCGAATCGAACTTGGCCGGTTTCATAATTTTTCCTTTCAATATGAATAAGACCTATCCGGGTACCAAATTTCAAGGTTCTAAGTCTGCTAGAAGTACCTTAGAATTTTGATGATCTGTCAGTCAGTGACAAAACGTAGTAACTTTGACCATTTGTAACTAGTAAACTATTAATCAGAATATAATGTAATTTGGAGGTTAAGCTAGTTTTAATACTTGCTCCTAGTCATCGAAATTCTAAATCTCTAGCTTTGTTAACATCGAAGATAAGGAGGGTGTGAAATAGCCGCAAACCGCTTCGAGAAAATTATGGTACGGCCGTGCCTTTGCTAAAAAGCTTGGCTGGGGCACTGCCATGCCCCCAGAAAATGGAATACTTTGATGATTGATAGAAATTACTGTCAAAAAGTTTTTGCATTCTGTACAGAATCAATATTTCTTTATACTAAATGCTTTGCTTCTATATTAATATTTTTTTTATGTTGCTACTCGGTGTAAGTAAAAATTATGTTTTATTTAAATTTGAATCAAATCTTTTCAGAATGTCTATGTTATGACTTATGACCTACCACTGGTATGAAATAAACATCAAGCGACCGCAATAACAATAGATTTCCAAGAATCAGCAATCGAGGTATTAATTCATATTCTAACTTTTTACACCTACACTCTAGTTTAATTGTAATTAAAGCAAATTATATTTATAAAAAAATACCTGATTAATTGCCGCCAAGTTGGCAACCACAGCTGCCATATTTGCCTTCCTCTCATCTTCATAATCATCAGTAGTATTTTTCACAATGTCTCTGTACAGATTGTAGCAGTCTTGATACTGTTCTAGTCGGTATAAAATTTGAGCCCTAGAAACCAATAATAAGATTAATTTACTATCAATTTATCACAGACAATAGATTTTCAATTGTTATGCGGCGGCTGGCTGCTGCTTTGGGATTGATGGGTTAATACTGTCACCAGCGACCACATAACCCAATAGACGCCTAATGCAACGCAAATACTGTCTGGCAACATGTAAGACTAATAGGTCTTACTTGAGACAATGACAGCGAAATCTGTCTCATTATCGACCACTTCCGTGACCTATGTACATCTCATGCGTCTACTACTAAATAAAATACGATAAAGGCGAAATATGGCTCCCTGTACAGTAAAATGGTGTGGAAAATGTAGCCAATCGTCTAATTTTAGCAAAGACGGCATAACTTTTCATAGGTAAGCCAATTTTAAGATTTATACTGTCAGGAATCAATTTCTTCAGAGCTCAACTTACGCTGGTCCGACTACGTCAAGGAAAACGTTTGTTTATAAGTATTTCCCTTTCTATCATACACAAACTAGTAATCCTTATCCTTTCTTTCATTACTGTCAAGCCAAGTCAAGCGTCACTAGTGATGCGATGATTGACTTTTTATCAGTTAAACAAATTGTTTTTTTTTCATATTGTTGAAAAAGAGTAATATTTTATGAATTGTATTTGTAAACGTGTGTAAGTATGTGTTTTTAAATTTTTAACCGACTTCCAAAAAACGAGGAGGTTATATGTTCGGCTGTGGATATTTTTTTTGTGTGTTCAACGATTACTCCGCCGTTTGTGAACCGATTTTCGAAATTTTTGTTTTGTTGTATTAGGTTTCACTCCAATTTGGTACCATGTTCACAAAAGTGGTGACCTGATGGGATCCAGGAGTAATTGAGGGAACTCCTCGAAATTTATATGGAAACATATGGTGATTTTGGTTTTATGTGAAGTGTACTGAATATGCTACCAAAAATTCAAATATTGGGTTTATACCATGGTTTCGAAGATGCTGAGAGAACTCCTGACTCCTTATAGATACACGTTTGGGAGTTTCGGCGTTGTTTTAAGTACAGAAAGCATATGCTACCACGCAATTCAAATTCATCATCATCATCATCGTCATCATCATCATTACCACGTCGTGTTAAAAAAATATTGATACACACAGAACTGGTTGAAGTATCTACGGGTAACTGCATACCTTTAGAGAATATATCAATTCTAAACTGCTCATCTGCACTGCAAAGAATAAATTTGACTACAACGGCAGAAGATAAGAGCGAAATTCAGTTCGGCACCGAAAGTCATCAAGATTTAGACAGTGCCATAGAATCAATTTGCTTATCTCAGTTTGCTGAAAATACTATTGAGTACATAGCAGGTTTTGTTGCTAGCTCTTTAATAAAGCATTTGAGATGTAAAACCTGCATAGGGGCATTGATTACTTTTTTTTTTTTTTAATCAAAATTTTTCACGAGGCTTAAATGCACTTGGCATCTATGCCAGCCTCATAGTATAATTCAAAGTGAAAATAGAAATTAACAAATTAAACTAAGCGACCCTTCATTGATAATAAATAGAACCTAATTAAATTACGGGCCTCTTGCGAAAGAGGCGACGCCAAAATAATATTAATTTGCCCCCCAAACAAATTTCTTGGAAACAGCTGGCTTCTGAGATCACGATTTTGTCTACAATCCACCAACAAGTGCATTAGGTCTTCTGTAACCCTACAGTGAATACAATGAGGGGACTCCTTCTTTCCTATCATAAAATTAAACTTGTTGAGTGGAACATGTCCTGATCGCATCCTCATAGCCGCAACCAAGCTAGTCCTAGAAATATTAGCGCCTTCAAACCATGGGCTCAAGCAAGGTTCACAATTCAATGTCCTGTACCAGATACCTTTGGAGGAAGAACAATCAATAAAAAATTTCCTCCACCTATCAATACAAATTTGCTTAGCTCTATGAAAAAATTCTGTATAGTATGGCTGTATATGAGAAGACATATCCCGACCATCACAGATAGCCTCTTTTGCCAGTTGGTCAGCCATCTCGTTGCCTAGTAAACCTATATGGGAGGGTATCCATTGCAGTCTAATATAAGATGTTTCATTAAAGTCATTTAATATTCTAAGAATATCGTATGCAATAGGTACTCCTCTAGCTCCCGAGACGCAACGAATAAGGTGCTGAAGTGCAGACATTGAGTCTGATAAAATAACAACCCGACATAAACCATTATTCTGAGCATATCGAAGTGCTTCTAGAATCGCAATAAGTTCAGCTCTCATGATAGAAATGCTTCCTCCAAGTTTTAATTTGGAAGAAACATTCCTTTGTACATCAATGAATGCGGCACCAACACCCTCATCATTTCTAGACCCATCAGTAAACAACCTATGATAACCGGGATATGTGACATGTAAATCATTTACAGTGAGAGATCTCAACAATGAAATATTGAAATTATGTTTAGAGTGGGTTACTCCTTCGACCCGAAGTCTCACAATACTTTTAATGTCAATGTAGGACAACCAAACATTCATTTGGAACATCTCCAGGCTAGAAGCTGTGTACAAAGGTCTATCCTTAAAAAGGTTTATAACCTTTTCAATTAAATTAGGAGTGTTCCTCCCCCTCCAAAAGTTACTAAAGATTGATAAATGTTCTATCTTCTTAGTATTTTCATTACAAAGTGACACCGACTTTACCAATATTTACATCCGAGCCAAAGCCGACGAATGTGCAATGGTGCAATACTTAGCTCGCTTTCCATCACATGAATTGGAGTGCTTCTTATAAAACCGCCACAAATTCTCAATGCTCTATTTTGTACCAAATTAAGTTTATTCAAATGTGTCTTCGCTGCAGTTCCATATAAGAAGCTACCATACTCAATTCGACTTCTGATAAGGGAAAAATATAACCGTCTCAAATGCTTCGGATGAACACCCCAGGAACACCCTGACAAAACTTTTAAAACATTGAGAAGTTTGTAACATTTTTCAGTTACTTTATTAATATGAGCACCCCAATTCAATGAAGAATCAAGCCACATTCCTAGATATTTAACTTTATTAACATTTTGGAGAGCACGACCATTCATATTAACAGTAACATTAAAATTTTTCCTAGTTTTTTTAAAAATACAAATATTGCTTTTTTCTTCAGACAACATTAAGCCAATATTACATAAAATATCTGTTAAAACTGTGATTGCCTCATTAAACATTCTCTCTGCTAAATTAAAAATCCTATAATCTAAAGTCATATAAATAACAAAGTCATCAGCATACTGCGATATCCGAAGATTGACAATGATATTACTGATATTTCTTGTTAAAATGTTAAATAGCAATGGAGACAAAGGGTCTCCCTGAGCCAAACCTTTACAAGCAAGTCTACAAATACATTTATGCCCAATTAGCATCCTGCAGTTTCTATTAGAGAGAAAATTCCATAAGTAAATACAAATCTTACGACCAATACCTAGCCTGTCTAAGTCTCTAACAAGAGCAGCTATATTCACATTATTATAAGCGTTAGTAATATCTATAAAGCATGCAATTGTTGCTTTATTGTTAGCAAAACCTGTCTGAATATCAGTAATTAAGCCAGTAAGGTTGTCAAGACTTGAATGAGTATGTCTAAATCCAATCGTGGACACTGGTAATAAATTTCTATTCTCAACAAACCATTCCAACCTCCTCAATATAATAAGATGAAACAATTTACATGGGCATGACATGAGTGAAATCGGTCTTAAAGCAGAAGAGGTATTGGAATCGCGTCCAAGTTTGGGAATAGGGATCACAAAAATATCTCTCCACTGCTGAGGCACTTCACCACTAGTCAGAATAAGATTAAACAATTTCACTAAAGCATTTTTAGCATTATCTGGTAAGTTAAATATCATGGAATATGATATATTGTCTGAACCTGGAGATGTGTCCTTCCTTTTAAGACAATTGTTAAGCTCTGCTAAAGTAATCTTAGTTTCTAAAATTGAGGGTTGATCATTAGTTAAATAAGGTTGCTGTTCCCCTACTGTATCTGGCGTAAGAGAGTGTAACAAATCTTTAGCTTTGATAGGATCTATAGGAGCATATTTACTGCCACCACCTTTAAACCATCTCATCTTACGCCACATATCAGGAGGGGAAGCTTCATTATCAATGCTAGAGCAAAATTCAGACCAACTATCATAACGAGCTTTTTTGATTAAGGACTCTGCTTCTGAAAGTTTCTCCTTATAATAAGAATAATTATCCGGGGTAGGATTGCGTCTGACTTTCGCTAAAGCAAGTCGTCTTTTAGCCACTGCTTCCGATAGCTTAGAGTTCCAGTAAGGTTTAGGCTTAAATTTAGAGTCCAAATCCTGACTAATCTTAATCCAGGGAATAAATGTATCAGCAGCATTTTGTACAATATTAAAAACTGAATCATAGCACAACTGAACACTAGGCACATACACCCACTCAGTAAAGTCCTCTTCAATTTTTTCTTTAAATTTATCCCAGTCTGCTTTTTTATAATTTCTCTTTTTAATGTTAAGTCTAGTCTTTTCAAACCCCAATTTCATTTTAATCATAATGTGGTCACTACCTAATGATTCATTAATTGTCTTCCATGTAAAATTAATAGCCACATCAGCTGAGGCAAATGAGACATCAGGTGAAGTACATTGGATAACATCATTCACCATTTTAATTCTTGTATGACTACCATCATTAAGGCACACATAATCGTTTTCAAACATTGCCTGGTAAATTTGTTCGCCTCTTCGATCACTTTTCACAGACCATAGCGTATGATGTGCATTCATGTCACCAACTATGATGGTCTCGGAGTCAAATAAATTGAAAATTTCATTCCAGTCATCTTGACTTGTGTTACCAGAGGGGGGGCCCGGACAGTATATGGATATTACATGCTTCAAACCAGGAACATTGTTAATATGTAAAATTAAAACTTGAAAATCTGCATTTGACATTCCAAAAGTTTGTTGACTTGACTTCACAGATTTATGTACAAGCGCACAAACCCCACCATATGAGTCACTTCGATCAGCTCTGAATATGTGATAGTTACTAATATTGATAAAGTAATCTTGCGAAAGCCAAGTTTCACTAATTAATGCCAAATGAATTTTTTCCCGATTTAAAACTAGTTCTAAATTCCGTAATTTTGGAGAAATACTATTTGCATTCCACTGAAGAATGTTCATAACACCATCTAGTTTCTTATTATGTCTTGTTTGTGACATTATATGATTCAGTTATTAACTTTAATATATATTCTGCACTAAAATAACTTTTGCAGAACTCTATAACTAAATCTTTAACAATAGAGAATACCATATTGATTTTGGTTGAAGTATCATTATCTGAAATAATTATTTTACACACACGGTCCAAAAACTGTGAAAATAAGGATTTCTTGTGCTTTCTCTTTTCCAAATTTCTACTCTCTTCCTCTTTCTCTGACTCCATACTTATGTCTTCATCTGAACTTAATGTCAATTGTAAGTCACAAGATTCAATCTTGTCTTTCTGTTTTTTACTTTTCGACTTTTTGCTACTTTTAGAAATATTGCCCTTCGATTTAGACGAAGTAGGCTCAACTGTTTCCTGAATCTCCATGTCCTCCTGATTACACTCCTGATTATGATTTTTTAACACATCTGCGTAGGTAGGACTAATGCTGCTTTTTTCTGTCAATATTCTCATATTTTGCTCTGAATCTATAAAACGTTCTCTATTATTTAAATCTCTTTTTTCTCTCTCTTGATTGACTGACCGCAAAGCCACTTTATAAGTGGTGTTGTATTGAGACATATACATTCGGATTTTCTTCTCGCGAAAGAAAGCTGGGCACTCACTCTTAAAAAAGGACATATGTTCACCTTTACAGTTCACACATTTAAAAATCTCAGTAGTACAGTTAATGTGTTCACCACCACATTTTGGGCACATCTGGGATTTAGCTGTACAGAAATGTTTCACATGGCCATACTTCCAACATTTAGAACACTGAGTGACAGGGAAAATGAATGGCTCCACTCTCATACGGCAACCATATGCTTTAACATATGTTGGTAGGGGGCATTGATTACTTTAAACGAAAATGCTAACAGTTTTATAGCTTACAGAGACATGGGTGGCTTAATCTACCCGTCACAAAGTGTTGTTAAAATTTGCCGTCGCTGTGAAGTTATCATGAAATTGTATCTTGGAGGCGTAAAGAAAAGTGAACCACGTAAAGCAGAGTTTTTAGTCAATAAAACTTCAAGCAGCTTTATTGGTGAACAACTTTTTTCAGAAATAAGTTTCCATCAATTTCATTGTGAAGAAACCAATCATGTGGTGGATTTAGCAAATAGTGTGATGTATAAATACATAACTACAAGATTGGTATTTCTTACAAAATCTTCGGTTCAGAAACCTGCAGTTCGGAGAATTTATACGAAGTTAATTCATTTTAAAAATGATTAAATATTAATTTATAAAAGTCTTTTCTTCATTCTACACTTAAAAATAAAATAAATATTATGTAATGATTAAATATTAATTTATAAAAGTCTTTTCTTCATTCTACACTTAAAAATAAAATAAATATTATGTACTGTTTTTTTTTTTCTTTTGGCCAGCGCTTCTCGTACTTCCCATCACTAGTTATGATTTATGACATGCCGTGAATTTGAATTTTCCAATCGTAATGCATTTCTTCCCTCACCCGCGTCGCTTACCTCAGCGCATTGACACAATTATTTGTTAAGAGAAATCAAAACATTAGGCGTCTATTGGGTTATGTGGTCGCTGACTGTCACAATTGCAGAATTTATAATTCTATAATGTTTATGTATTTTACAAGTTGTTTATTTATACCAAAATTGTCTAGACTGTACAACTTTACACTTCAAATACTGACCTAAGTTCTTTTAAGGCTGGTGTCAGCTCGGGGGCAGCATCCACAGTTTCCAGTGCATCTTTGGGACAGTTAAGTCGATACTGTGCGTAAGCTCTCTCAAAATGTAAATCCGATGCCAGTGCTGCATTCTTAGGATTGCAAAGCACCGAAAGTGCCTCCTTGAAGTTATGTAGTTGTATAAAACATATTACTTTGCAGTGAAATGCTTTTTGCTCATTTGGTGCTATCTGAAGAACTGAAAAAAGAAGTATAATCGTAAATTTTATTAGACGCGTTATGTTTCAAGTAAAAGAAACAGGCATTTGTGTATATAAGGGCTAAATCAAATAATAAAATCCATAATGTTTATTTTGAAACAAAAAATTTATGGAGTATGAATTATCGACAGATAGCATAAAGTGGTGTAACTTTCCGATGAATTAATATTTCAATAAAGTTCCTTATAATGTTTCTGATATTATTTTCTAATCGTAAAAATGCGTAAATATGGGTAAACTTTCGACGGAGGTTTCAAGTGTCAATATTCATAAGCTTCCAAAAATTGATAGGCAAGGGTCTACTTAAAAGTAAATTATTATATGAGTTTCTTACTTTTTCCAGATGCTTTTAAAGCTCTTTCATATTCTCCGCTTTGGCAAAATTTATTTAATTCCACATAAGCCTGAACAAGGTTAATTTCCTTGTTGGCTGACATTTTTTGACAACCTGGCAGCTGAGGCCTGAGCGATGACGGGGCTGACTTGTCATTTGTTTGACATTTATATTTTTTTATTATTTGGCAATGTGAGTGCAAAGAAACTATTTAATAAGGCTGGTACACGCAGTACAGCGACAGCTATCGTGCAGATTGTGTTTGGGAACCTTCGTTTTTTGCGCTATTAGAATCTAGCATTCCATAATATCCACGGGTACTTTATTTATTTATTTATTTTATTTATTTAAATTATTACACCAACAGCATATTATTGCTACAAAATTACATAAATTCTTTACAGTACACAACATTGACGATTATTAATGTGGCGGTACCCACAATTCGCCTAACATTCCTGCATCGCGCTATCGAAGTTTTCTAAGCGCGTCGGTATATATACGACAGCTGAAATGTGTCACCGCGTCGTCGTGCAAATTGCTTTCCTCGCAACTTGCACGACGACTCGCCACATTAATATTAGGGACTGCCTCCGCTGCCGGCGCCGGTTGCCGAAATCGCTGCCGCCGCCGGCCGGTTGCTGTAATGCATAAAGTTAATATACCTAGCGGAATAGAGAAACAAAGGCCTGAGCAAGCGAGATGCCACTATCAGTAACACCGCGTGGTAAAAAGAGACGTGTGATACATGACAGCAGCACTCTTTTTTTGACGTCCAGTCGGCACGTGCCGCACGTTGTCAATATAATCTCATAGAATTCATGTTCAATCATGCTTGTGTAAGTGTATACATACACATATTTTTCACACAGATGAAAACCAATTTTGGTTACGTTTGACAGCTCGAGATTGTTGCTCTATTCCGATAGGTATAATAACTTTATGCTGTAATGGCTACAGGCGCTGTTTTCCGAACTCCGAAGTTTGCCCAAGTCACGCGATGTTTGCCAAATAGGCTGCCGGCGCCTATTTGGCAAACATCGCTTGTCAAATGACAGAATAATGATCAAAAACATCAGTCTTGAGCTAAAGGACTATGAAAAGTACAAAATATAATAAGGTCATAAAATATAGTCATATTGTAAGGATGCATATTTGAATACTTCGATCGGGGATTCTTGGATGCTATTGTATTCTATTGTTGTTGCGATCACCGGTGTGGGGCTTGAATCTTGATGGGTTAATGGTAGTATTGATGATGCTAATAAATGTGATCTGCATAGTAGCATAATACAATATCTTTGCTTCTTTAAACAACGCTGAAACTCTCTAATATGTATAAGGAATTTGAAGTTCTGTTCAGTACCTTCGGAAGTATACCACGGGATTTATAACTTTAGCTGTGGTGCAAAAATTTTACTTTTTTGAAAAAAGGTAGCTAAGGTAAAGCTTAGCAAAGAAAATGCATCACATAAAACTAAAATATCCAAAGCCGAACAAATAGGTACCTACTTAACTAACTTTCACCTTTGGAAGTCGGTAAAGTCGAATATATTAATTGAGATTATAATTATTTCTTTTCAAAATTTGTGTATCGGGACTGGAACCTAGCGCTTTACGCATTATCACCGGCTCCCATTTTGAGAACCAGCGCCGGCAGCCGTTGTTTTATATCAACCAAAAATCCCTATTGGTATCTACGCCCATAATTGCTACAGTTCGATTCCAGCCTCAAACTGTAACTGTGCTGCACTCGAACGTACAGAGTCCATCAAATATTTGGGAGTAATCATAGATAATAACCTGCGTTGGAAGCCCCACATCAACTCTGTCGCCGCACGTCTAAGGAAATTAACATACGTTTTTAGGAAACTTAGAACTGTCATTGATTTTCAAACCCAAATTATGATTTATCTAGCATTAGGGCAGTCTCATATAGGATACTGTATTTTAGTTTGGGGTGCCGTACACAAGACTACAATGCTTAGAGTTGAGCGTGGACAAAGGGCAGTTCTGAAGTTTCTTGCTAAAAAGCCGCTGTTCTTCCCAACTGTAGATCTTTTTACGATGTGCCAAGTATTATCAGCGAGACAGTTGTATATTCTTCGTACTATACAAAAGAAACACAAACTTCTCATATACGACCCAAACTCTTATAAAAATAAAAGCCGTTTCTATAAAGTCTGTGAGGTGCTGCCTTGTAATACGAGTACAGATGCAGCCAGAAGACATTTTAAATACATCAGCTCTATACTCTATTATAAAGTAAATAAAATACTAAATATATTTTCCTTAACAAGATACAAACTAAAAAAGTGTTTAAATAAATGGCTAAGAGAATTAAATTACGAAGAAACAGAAAAACTCGTTACCATCTAATGAATCTAAAATATTCAAGCCCATCCTAGTACACAATCCCCCAACCCCTAAACACATACATAGCATCTCAATAATACGGCAATCACATGTCATATTTATTATATTTTGTAAGCCGTAATTAGCCTAGCCTTGTTATTATAATTATAATACATTATATTATTTTAAGATACTGTTTTTGTAACAACTGTAAGAGGCATTGGAAGCAGCGCTGCAGTTTTACACTTTTGTAGCTACCGATGACTTATTGTAATTAAGCCATAATATTTGTAATGCATGTTATTTTGTATGTTAATTTGTTTTGTTTAAGTAAATAAATAAGTTATCAAATATATCGGCTGCCGGCAGTATTAATTTTAATTAATATTATCCTTGAAGCATAATTACCTACGTCCTACTTAATAGCAAGATACAAATTTTAATGATTAACATTAAGTATACATAAAAGTACATAAATTATGTCATTTACAATTAATTATTTTATAGTTATTAAAAGATTCATAGTAATTTTACACATCGATATAATAAAATTTAGAAAATGTTAATAGAATTCAATTACTGATTAAATCATTCAATTATCACATACATTAAAAGTCCTTAAATTAAATAACAATAAAAAAGATTATAACGCATTGATAACGCACATATTATTATAATTTAGGGTAAAATTAAAAATTAAAATACAATTTGAGCTAACTAAAACTAAATTAAACTTAAACAATACACGATAAAAAAAAAAAAAAAAATTCAGCGTGCTTGTTTGACTCTACGACGGGTCGTAGAGTCCACATCCTGAGGATGCTCCGGTGTTGGAGCGAAACGCGCGTCGAGGTTTTCAACCTGCATGGTGGTGAGGGGCCTTGCACGGATTTGCCAACATTATTGCTTGTGTGGTGGTGGTGTTTGCAAGTTCTTGTATGCGAGTGTACGCATAGGCAGTGTGGGAGGAGGGAGGTGCTGTACGCATGCCTATGCGTGCACTCACTCATTTACTTAAAGGTGGAAGTTTATTTCGCGGAATATTGCTAAAAATAATAACAAGCTGAATTTTAAGCTATGGATTTCCGCAAAGTAACGCCTGATTCCATTAACTAATACACGATAAATTCAAATTGAATATAACTACATCAATTAGGTCAATTACTACTTTGCATATTTAAAGTTTTTTTAATAACTAGATGACTCCCGCAACTCCGTTGCGCCAAAAATCGTTTATCGCGCACATACATTTTTACAGGATAAAAAGTAGCCTATGTCCTTTCCCGGGACTCAAAGTATCTCCATGCCAAATTTCAGCAAAATCGATTCAGCGGTTTGGGCGTGAAGAGGTAACAGACAGATAGACACACTTTCGCATTTATAATATTAGTTTATAATATCAGAACACGAGTATGTGTCTATGTAGTATGTCTCATCATACAACTATGATGTATTAGCTGTTTGTGTATCTGTAACAATTTATTCCCAAATCAAGTTCAAGTAGAAAGCCCCCGCAAACTGCAGACTTTAAATGAAATGAAACATGTCAGACAGACTGAAAAATGAAATGAAAAAATTAAAAACATACGGTCTTACCACAAAAAACTAAACATCTGTTGAACAGTTGTTTTGAGACCATTTTGTACTGAATTTTTCTCTAAACAACTGTTCAACGGGTGTTTAAATCTTTTGTGGTAAGACCCTTATCCTTCGATCGGGGACTCTTGGAAATGCTATTGTATTCTATTGTTGTCGCGGTCACCGGTGTCCTTACGGGGCTTGATGGGTTAAATTACGTAGATGATGCCCGCAACTCCGTTGTGCCAAAATTAGTTTATCGCGAGGGAACCGTACATTTTCCCAGGATAAAAAGTTTCCTATACTTATCTTTTTCCGGGACTCAAGGTATGTCCATACTCGATACCAAATTTCAGCTAAATCAGTTCAGCGGTTTGGGCGTGAAGAGGTAACAAACAGACAGACAAACATACTTTCGCATTTATAATATTAGTATGGATTATTATTTATTATACAAAGTGTAACAAAAATATATATTAGTGACTAGATGATGCCCGCAACTCCGTCGCGCCAAAACTCATTTATCGCGCGGGAACTGTACATTTTTCCGGGACAAAAAGTATCCTATGTCCTTTCCCGGGACTCAAAGTGTCTCTATGCCAAATTTCAGCAAAATCGGTTCAGGCGTGTATAAATCACTGCAATAAATATTACTCTTACAAATATACGACTAATTTAAATTATTATTTAAGGTTGAATTTCGACCATTGGAACCATATTTTATTGGCAAATTGGTAATTACTCTTACGAAAGTTGATTAATTTGATCTACTCAAAATGAGAGGACACAGAGGACATGCAGTCACGTTTAAGGCATGTCCTCTGTGACGAGTGACGACTGTTTGGACAGCACCTGGTGAAAATACTACAATAGGGTTAATCCGGTTTGAAGAAGGAGATAAAATTACGTATTAACAGCCTGCAGTTTATCGTGCCAAATGTATGTCATTCTCATAAAAGTAAATCCGGCTCGAAGGACCAAAATCACATGTAAGTTTAAAATAACTGTATAAACATTGAATAACTGTAAGTTTCGAATGACCAGTTTAAATTCGTAAGTGAAATAAGTTGCATCGAAAGTAAGTTTAAAAAAACTGTATAAAGTATAAACATTGAAAAACTTTAAGTTTCAAATAACCAGTTTAAATTCGTAAGTGAAATAAGTTGTTTCGAGTATACCGAACATTGTATAAGTATTAATACTCGTGACAAGTTCACAACTCCGACAATGGCGGCAGAGCCGACGTTTAAAACTGTCACAACTATTTTCATTTTCCGCTCCGATTCGCTGTAGTGTTGCCAATACGTAGATGTGTCAACATACGAACGGTGTTTGGGGAACATACGTGATCACTGATCAGTTTAAGCCATAGGGGCTCACGGCCGCACTCAGAAACATTTAATGATGATTAAACTTCAAATTAATGAAGAGTTTGACAGATAATGTATGGAGCTTATCTCAAAATATTCATTCAATTACAATTAATTAATTAATGTTCGTCTCTGTAATTAATATAAAATTTTGACACAAGCCTCATACATTATTATTTATCAAAATATATCAAACTCTTCATTAAATTGAAGGTTAATCATAATGAAATGCCTTTGAGTACGGTGGTGAGTGCGGCAGTTAATTTTATGCTTAGTCATTAACGGCCATCACAATTTATCATGATAATAAGATAAAGAATATGAGAAGACTAATAATTTATCCCTGTGTTTGTCAAATAGCTTTGCTGGAGTATAAAAAATATAGCAAAAAGGTAGAAGAGGAAAGTTTTGAAATTCTCGTAGTCAATCTACTAGGAAATAGCGATGGCCATAACAGCTATTACTGTGTTGGATGTTCTAGTTAAACTGAGTGGCTCTCTAACTATTGCTTTCTATTTTCGATAATATGGGGTATCTATAATGAAATAAATAAGTATTTAGTTTTATTATTCGTAAAACTTACTTAAAAAAATATATATAAAAACACACCCTTTTTTATTTAAATTTCGAATTAATTAGATTACTGGAGATAGGTAAAAATCATGCTCAAAGATTCCGTTACATACTGTATAGTGTATACAGTCCAAGCTAATAAAAGCGTGTTAAAAACAACGATGTCAATACTTACAAGGTTATAATTCTATGGTTAATAAAAAGAAGTCATTTCTTTAAAAACCTAAGGTGTTAAGAAACCGTCTAAGTGCGTTTTTCTCTCTGCTACGATATCTTAAGCTACGGCCTACGAGCCACGGGCTACGTGCTACAATGCTACGGTCTACGGCCGCTACGGACTACGACCGGCGATAAAGGTATGTACGTAGTTTGTTCAACAAGATACGCACATTTGTTTCTTCGCGTAGAATATGCGAAATAGGTAAAATTACCCTTATCAAAATAGGACCGACTTTGACGAAAGCCATGACCACGGGAGGGACAGAACCCGCTTTATATGGCGTAAAATTTAAAACAAGTCTCCTGCAATGATTTTCTTTTAAACGAAATTTTAAGATAAGGTTCTATATAACTACTATGTGGGAGGACTCTGGACCTTATGTGTAATCTATACTAATATTATAAAGCGAAAGAGTTTGTTAGTTAGTTTGTTTGTTTGAACGCGCTAATCTCAGGAACTACTGGTCCGATTTGTAAAATTCTTTCAGTGCAAGATAGCCTATTTATCGAGAGAGGTTTTAGACTATATTTTATCACGCTAAGACTAATAAGAGCGAAGAAATAGAGGAAAATGTGAAAAAAACGGGTGAAAATTATTTGAAAGGGCTTATTTGAACGTGCAATTCTCAGGAACTACTTGTCCGATTTGAAAAATTATTTCAGTGTTAGATATTCCATTTATCGAAAAAGGCTATAGGCTATATTTTGTCACGCTACAACTAATAGGAGCGATGAAATAGAGGAAAATGTGGAAAGAAGGGGGGAAATTATTTGAAAGGGCTTATCTTACGAACTACTGGAGCAATTTTTCTGTTATTTGTCACAGATAAGAGTAAGAGTTTTTGTGGACTAATTTGTCTGTGAAATATCTAATTTACGCGGGCGAAGCCGCGCGGAACGTCTAGTTATGCAATAATAGAATATTCTACAACTGCGTACTGACCAAGCGAGCAGCCACGCTGCCTCGCCCGAGCGTGCCGCGGCCGAGCCAAAAGTTGTCGGTTTTTGGTCGATGCTCAAATGGCGCCTCGGAAGTTTGCTGCGCACTAACACATAGTGACCGACCGAGCAAATGCGCGCGAGGCTGCCGCGGCGAGGCGGCTGGCTTGGTCAGTACGCGGCTATTCATTCATTCACCTTATGTAAGCGAAATTAAATAAGACTGTTGCTCAGGGTCAAACAGACTGTTGGTGCGTGACGTGGCTAACTAACGTATTGTGAAACCTAAGATTCATCCTCGCATGATCGAATTGCTCAGTGAGACAAGCCAATTAGAAATAATCAAAGTTCAGATTTCAGGAGTTCATTGGTGAAGTCAAAGCATTCAAAATTTTATAATTTTATGAATCCTGTTTATAATTAACACGGTCTACTTAATTTAAGTGACTGTTAGTTCTATTGATTCTTATTTTTAATCGATTTTCAAAAAGGACTTTTATATCAACACACACTTGACTGTGGACTTTTATTCCAATATTTTTTTTTTATTTATTTTGGGGCTTTAGTGTTTATTTTTGCATTCGCCTTAGTCAGAAAGCATACAACAAAGTCAATTCGGGGGCTCTCCAGTTGATATAATATGAATTATGATACGAGGTTAGTACAAGCATTGGGCTTCAGACTATAATTTAAAAAATCTTCATATATAGAAGAAAACAACAATATAACTTCAATTAACGAGCATGCTCAGAGTTCGTAGAAAGGCAAAGAAAACTTAAATCTTTAAATAAAAATTGTCCTGGTTACCTACTTAGTAGCTAGATCACTTTTTGATCCATCAAAATCCTCTACTTTTTTTTGAAGCACATCCGTTGCATAGAAATATAGACACGTCATACGTCATAATATAGTTCTTGCAATCTACGAGTGCGCGTCGCCCTTAGTTGTGTGAGTGACCATATCTATACACGCGTACATGGCTCGCTCGCTACTGACTGCTCCGTCGGGTACGCACACTAACGAAAATGTCTATTCACATTTCCAACTACAAATAAAGGCGACGCGCAGAACTATACCTAAGGTTGTCTTGTGCAGTGTGCTAAATAGATAAGATAAGAGTTAGATTCAGTACATTGTCAACGTTTTAAAGTATAAAACAAAGATCAGCATTATAATAGTATGGATGTATGGAAAGTTTGTGAGGAAACAAGTATTGTGAAAGTCGATGTTCGCGTCGGTCTTATGTCGAACTCATCAAACTTTCGGACGGGAGTTTTGAACATTGTGTTGAAAAATTGAAAAATTTTAGGTCGGTCCGAAGTTTGCGGATCATTTTTTATATTTTGAAGTAAATGGATTTTTAAAGCGCAAACACTGGCTGAATAGGAAGCTCTTGGTAATTGGATAAAAACTTTAGCACCTAGTTCTCGAGTTTAATATTGTTTGAATTTTAGGAGAGGTTGTTTACAGTTTACTAATAACTGTTTTAATGATGATGCAACTTAAATTTTATTTATTTAAGATTAAGTGTCTGAACACACTAGGCTGAATTACGCCAGCGTAATTTACGTGGTCAAAATTACGTTCAGCTGATGCGACACACTATAAATTACGCGAAGAGCCGAAATTTCGCGGCGTGATTTCCGTTGCCGAACGCGCGCGTTAGTGAGTATTTAAAATTCTCAGATGTAATGTGTGCGTTAATTCTTTGGAGATAAGGTTAGATTTTCCATGTTCGGTTTTGATAATTCCGACGCGTATAGTGTGTTGCTATACAAAACATTACTGCCGAATCGCTGCCAAACTTTACGCTCGACTCGGCTCGACGGAAATCTCACGACGGAATTTCGGCATAGTCTGTCGCGTTCCGGCTTCCGCCCATATTTTGTATGGATTTGAAACGCGGCGATAATGCGGCAGAATTTACGTCGGCGTAATTCAGCCTAGTGTGTTTAGACTCAATGACTTATTAGTGTGGCAGTAAGTCATTTTTATATATCTAGGTATGTTTAATTGATATAGTGTTAATGTATTATGGTGATAAAAAGACACTTCCATAAGCGAAAAGAATATTTACAAATAAATAAAACGTTGATAGAAGAAAATAAAAGATACTTATAAGATTTTTAATCTTCAATTTGCGACAACTCAATTTTATTATTGGCATGATACTGGCACACAAATTGGTAACTTGTACGTTTTGTCAGAATTCCATTTTTAAAACGGTGAGAGATAAAATGGCCTCCGAGGAGGTTTCATTAAAGTCAATAACGATATTGGAACGTTGTCCAGACTTCCCGCTAACTTCGGTTCTTTGTATTCTTCGGGGCTCGATGTAATGCGATTACACTTGACTACGACATCTGTAGTCCCCGGGAAGTTTAAATTTAAATGCTCCCATATTAATAAACTTCACTGTTTTATTCATGGAGACTTTTAACATTCAGTAGCGAGTTCTATTAAGTAAGTGTTTGTAGAAATAATTACTAGTCCGTGTAGCTTAAGTATACTTAAAGTAAATTCAATGTACTAAGTTGTAGTCTCATTTTATAAAGTAATACTATTGTATTAGTTGTAACTAGCAGTTATAATTTTATTTTTTCCTTTAAATAAGAATCTAGATTTGTATACACCAGTACGAAACCTCGGTTAAACAAGCTAAATCGAAGAATCCGGAAGAACATGGCCTCTTTTCAGAGACATAACGTTGACTATAATAAAATATAAATGAAATATTATAAGTGCAGAAGGAGATCATAAATACGAATCCCATTACTCGATAAAAAAGCGATAGTGAGGCCTCATAACGATATTTTTATGTGGAGGCATGCGGCGCGGCAATATTTCAATTGTCCATTGGACCAAAACACTTTATAGCGAGTGATGCCGTAATAGGACACAAACATTACCCTTTTAAATTGAATTTTGTGCAATTTATCAGTCAGACCTCGATAAAATACGACGCCCCTCCGACGGTTTAATCTGAAAAGTGTTTTGTTTTTTAAAACTGTTGAAACTTTGAGACAAAGACTATCGAACGCGCTTGTCGCAAATTGGACGAGAATTAAACTTTCGAAACGAGGCTTTTTGGTCGCCTTGGCTTGTTGTAGTCGACCTACAGAAGAGTCTTTGAGAGAATCCATCATTTCAATTATTTACAATTCAATGAAATAGTTCTATGTGGGTTTTTTACGGGGTCAAAAACTGAGAGGAATGGTTAGACCTGATGAATAGACGAATAGATGACCTGTGACGCAGATTTTTGAAGTGAAAACTTCTTTATAGTGGCGTTGAGCACTTTTGTGGGATGGGTAAAAACTGTGATGGGTAAAGACTACCCATGAATACCACAACACCATAGGAGGGTCATTTGCAATTCTTATGGTGTTGTAATGGAAAAACCAGAAGAATATGCAATTGTTTTAGCAATTCTTCGGGGCAAGGTGTCCTAATCACCGGGAGGGCTTTTCGGCCTCTGGTTTTCCAGAGTTACTTACTCGTAAACTTAATATGGGTTAGGGTTATTTTACGAAGTGTGATTTGTAATGCTGTGCTATTTATTGAGATAAATTATAGTTGTAAAAATAAAAAAAAGTATAATAATAACATTCTTTAAACATTTCGTTTTTAAATGTGGATGCCCTAGGGCCTAGAGAGTACGAGTACCCAAAACTGACAGCAATTTTTTCCTTTTCTTGTTACGTAGGTTATATTATCCTCTTTGCCTTTTCTGAACATGGCGAAAGATTCAGACCACAGAGTAAAAAAATCGGCCAAGCGCGAGTCAGACTCGCGCACGAAGGGTTCCGTACCGTTTTTGAGCAAAAATAGCCCAAAAATTGTATTTTTTGTATGGGAGTAAGTACAACTGAGTATTTTGTCAAGATTTGAAGTGCCTATCTTTGGCCTTTTATATCGAGCAAAAAATATCAAAAAATTACATTTATTGTATGGAAGCCCCCATTAAATATTTAATTTATGTTTTCAGTATTTGTTGTTATAACGGCAACAGATCACATACACAATCTGTGTGAATTTCAGGAGTCTAGCTATAGCGGTTCTTGAGATACAGCCTGGAGACAGACAAACAGACGGACACACATCGAACTATTTTAATCATTATAAATTCAAATCTAATATAATTTTAAAATAAAATTACTTGGATGTGTGCTCTATGTTTACCCTTTCATACAAAATATATTGCATGCCCGAACGGGTAAACTGTTGAAACCAACAAATCTGTAACACCTTTATAACACAGTTTAAGCAATAAATATTTCTTTGTCTTTGTCTTAGTAATATGGTCCCGTTTTTACCCTTTGGGTACGGAACCCTAAAACATACAAACTCCAAAACTCGCGCTTGTCAAAGTGCCCGTTTTGTACCAATTAGTGTCAAGTTAAAGTAACTCAAAAATGTTGTTAACTTTTAAGTTGACATGAAAATTTTTCCAATGAATTTTAAAGTTAATAGTCAGTAATAATTACGCATGACAAAAATGTTCTTTGATATTTATCTTACGTAAGTCGTAACTTCGTTGATTATTATTACCAGGGATTTAATAACTTTGACTTTTTGAAATTCTACTAATAAATTGATTAACCCATTAAGTCCCGCACGAGCACCGGTGATCGCGACAACAATAGAATACAATAGCATTTCCGAGAATCCCCGATCGAAGGATTAATTAATATCATTAATATCACCCACGTTGAAGTGTGGAAATGCTACGTGTTTGTGATTCGTAGAAAAATGCATCATATTACTATGTATATGCTAGTATATGCTACTAGTAGAAAAAGGCCACAGAAATGATAGGTACGTGTAGAATAATAATTCTTGCACTACTTATAAAAGCGCTACGCGATGATTTGCTACGCGTACGCGTAGCTGATATGCTACGCCTGCTACGCGTTGAAGTGCTACGTGCAGTACGTAGTTATAAGCAGCACGTAGTTATAAGCAGCACGTAGTTATACGTAGCACGTAGTTATACGTAGCACGTAGTTATACGTAGCACGTAGTTATACGTAGCACGTAGTTATACGTAGCACGTAGTTATACGTAGCACGTATATACACGTAGCACATGGTACATTTTCCTACACAAGAGTATAAAAAGTTTTTTCAGCGCTGCTACTTTCACATTGAACTTTATACAGGGAACTAATTACTCTTACACAGTACACACCCTTACACACCCTAAAGTATCATTACTTTGTTTTGTTACATTCTGTTTGTCAGTGTTGCTTAGTTGTTTGTTATCTTGTAATATGATTTCCGTACCAAACATAACTTAACTTTTCCTTGTTTATTATAATTACATATTATTTTCTCTGTAAGATTATTTATGTAGGTAATATGATGAAACACAAAATCTATGTATTGACTACAGCAAATATATTCTTTGGGTTAGGTATATAAATTATTGTCAAAACCCAAAGAATAGTTTGATGATCCTTCCCGATGTCCTATGACTCCTATCCTTCGAGATGATTATCGGAGGGTTTAAAATTAACATCGCTAGTGAGTAATGAAATTGCCAGTATATGAAAAGTCAAAATGTAGGCTTATGTTTAGATGTATATTGTATAATTAAAATATATAAAACCACAAATATTTTATGGCAGTAGTAAATTCAGAAATAAAACAAATATAGAATATATAGACATAGAGAATCAAAATAATAAAAGTTATTTAAGAAGAATTACTTTATTAAAATATTAGTTAAACATTAATGATTAATATATTTTAAAAACTAACAAAAATATGAACTTAGGTTATATAGTAATATGTTGAACGATGATGATGGTTTTGGTAAATTACCACTTCACAGTCGACTGGCGCCTCCTCTGTACAAGTTTGTTTTAGGTTGATCATCTTCTATGTATTTAAGAAAGTACTATCAATTCACTGAAGACTTTGCTGCCATGATTCTACAGGTGTTTAACGACTTTGCTGCCATGATTCTACAGGTGTTTAACGACTTTGCTGCCATGGTTCTACAGGATGTATGATGACTTTGCTGCCATGGTTCTACAGAATGTTACACAGCGGCTACTTCCCTCAGTCGACGATCGGCTACAGGATGTTCTATGTTTCGCACCAACAGTTGACGTTAGCGAAGCTGCCGCAGTGACCTCCCTTGTACCCGCGACGCTTACATTCGGCGTTGCAGTTGGAGGTGTAGTTGACAGCACCCCAAACGCAGCTGCCGATGAGGTTGTCAGCGAGCGCCGTGTTGCTGGGCGACGACACGATCACCAAGAACGTGACGCACACCAGAAGAAAAGTAGAGTAGCTGGACTTCACCATCGTTGCAGTTAGAAAGTTGAGTGGAGTTCAAGTATTCGATTTAAGGATGAGACTTAAATGCGTAAAGATCGTTGTTACGCCTCGTATTTATACTTTGAAGCTCGTATGTGTCGCAGTAAGTAAATCAATACATATAATTTAATGAAACTGTTCTGTATGTCTGTTTATAAGAAGTGGCTAAGAGTATTTCGATTGACCTTATTTATTTAAGTTAAACCATTTCTTCTTTGATAAGCATTATTAGAAAGTACCAAACTTTTATCTCCAAGTTGTCGAAGATATTCCCAGGTATAGAATATTAAGGGCCAGTTTCACCACTTTCTGATAAAGTTCCGAATAGGCTATTCACAACTTTTTTGACAGATTCTCCAAAAAGTTAATTGGTGGGTAGCCTATTCGTCACTTATCAGGAAGTGGTGAAACAGGCCCTAAATAAAACAAGTTTACTAAAATTATCATAGCGTTGCAGTTGGATGTGTATTGTGTAGTTTACTGGAATGCAGTACCATGCCTACTGTAATTTTACCACAACATACACATATTTTAGTACCGGCATTTCAAATAAATAATCTACAAAATATTATACTAATGCCTAAGGATTTTCTTCTATGAGTACTTTATTTTCTTGATTCTGCACAATAAATATTTTTTGTAGTTTCATGATATAGGTATCTTATGCTTATCTACAATTTAAAAGAAGAACAGTACGTGTAAGCTTTTTAATAATGCTTGACCAAGTCGAAGCCGCGGTAAAAGCTAGTGAGATTTTAATAACAGTAGGGCAAACCTAGTTAAACAAATGATAACGTTACTATGAGTTAATGTTATTTTCCTTATTATTTAAGATTTTCTTTAATGTTTGTTAAATTTATTGGCCCACTGTTAGGTCGGTGTCAACACTGTCTAGACTGTAGTACAATTCTAGTAAAACTAGATTAACTTTTCCCTGACCCGGCTTTTCCCGATTTACGTAGAACTATATTATGCTAATGTTAGATTTTCAGAAGGTTTTTTTTTAAATATCAAAATGTATCTAAATCAATATTATACAGAGCTTTTATTTATCTTTTAAAGGTGTCCACGCTTTTGGCTTTTTACCCTCTTCTAAAAAAGCTCTATTTATTCTTTATTTGTTTTCATAGCATTTTGTTTTGATCATAAAAAATACATTGAAAAGATTAATTGTTTTGGAGTAGTGTATTATAATATGTAGGGCTAAGGATGGTTTCGGCAATATAGCATAAAACTTTGTTATATTATCTCGATCACGTTTTTAAGATACTACATTCCTTTAAGATCTTGTAAGAATTTGTCTAAATCTCAACTATAATTTCTATACTTAACTATTTTGAAGTCGGTAGTTCGGTACCAGCAATTTTATAGTAAGTTCAGTCAATGCCAGAATATCTGAAATGTTTGGGACTGGTACCGATAATAATTATGTACAGAAGTAGTTGAGATTTTGACGAATTCTGAAAAAGGCACTATTATTTAATACTTTTTAGTTCATATTATGTTTTCTTTTACCTTGGAAGTCGGTTTCATTTTTTGTTAAAAATAATAATCGAAGCTTCCGTATATTTAAAAAAAAAATATATATATTTGGATTTTTCCGTTTACATGTACCACTTGCAACAATAACATAATAATATTTATCTTCTAATTCCCTTATGTGTTTTAATTCTAATGTTGACTATGCCAAAATAGCCGAGTGCAAATCTATTTTAGGCACTATCAAGATATAGTAAATATTATTGTG
Source organism: Polyommatus icarus (assembly GCA_937595015.1). NCBI lineage: Eukaryota > Metazoa > Arthropoda > Insecta > Lepidoptera > Lycaenidae > Polyommatus > Polyommatus icarus. The sequence continues at coordinate 4,441,436 of OW569331.1, forward strand.
ATAAGGGGCAGTCCCCTTATCACAATAATATTTACGTATAAAGGAAAAGTAGAACACGTCATATGTTGTACTTTTCCTACGGTTCAAAACGTGCCCCTTAGATTAATAAAGTTGAACATATGGAACATTATTTATACGTTAGCGGTTAGTGGGTGCAAAATACAAGCCAATACTGTTTGTTTTAGGATTGCCTATACATACTTATTAGTATTATAAAAATACGCAGCTTTATCAAGCCTTTAATTTATTATCACTAAGTTTTGTTATACCCTGTATGTACCCTTCAACGGCTTACGGCGAAGTGACACAGCATTAATTATAATAATGTAAAGACCGACGACCTCTGTGGCTCAATTGGTTCAGTGTGTGGCAGCTCAAGCCGGGGGGCGCGGGTTCGAATCCCGTCGACGGAACAAAAAGTTTTCGATGTTCACGGGTCTGGATGTGTATTAACTATTAAACATGTGTATGTTATAATAAAAATCTTAAATTTATGTATAGTATAAAATTATTAAATATATTTCCGTTGTCTGGTACCTGTGAGTTGTAACGCAAGTCCTTCAGGTAGGTACTTAGCACGGGGCCAGACTGACGTGGTGTGAAGCATCCATAGATATTATTATTATTTAAAAAATAGAAGCAGCTCCATCGAGACTTGGCTAGATTTTTTACATAATGTTTTTGGTGGGATAATTTTATTTGTAAGGGGTATGTATACAGGGCTTATCTACCTCATTGAGTCTAGTTAGTTACCTGACCTGATGTATAATTATGTAAATATTATGCTCTCTTATGTAAATATTATTGTGAGCATAAAACTGTTTTAATGTGCATGTTGTAATTCCTTCCTTTGCCTGCATTTGTGTGCAAATGTTCTTTCTATTATTTATACGCACGATGCAAAACTGCGATGGAGAATAAAATTAAGGCTGTTGACTGCTTACTAAGAAAATAATATTATGGTAACAGGTAAATTGACTATAATATTATTATATTGAGATTATTAAGCTTTTAGGGATTATTAGCATTATTAATAAAATATTCAAGTTTTCCGAAAAAGCAGGACCAAAAAAGTTGTTACGATTAAGCCCTTATTATTGATAAAGAATATTTTTTTTCCCACACTTAGGGCCTGTTTTACCGCTTCCTGATAAGTACCGGATTGTCTATCCACAACTTAACTTGACATATATTAAGGGCCTGTTTCACCACTTCCTGATAAGATTCCTGATAATCTATCCACAATTTAACTTGACAGATAAAGTATGGAGAAACTGCCAAATAAGTTGTGGATAGCCTACCCGGCACATTATCAGGAAGTGGTGAAACAGGCCCTTAGGATAATTACATTCTTCTATTACTGCAACACCTCCGACTTGATTAATATAAATAATTATAAAACATAAAAATAGGTAGTTATTACATACAAAACACCCGTATAATTTTCTAGTTATTACAGTGATTCCTGCACGTGTAGCTAGGTCCTAATATGTTTAACATGCCAAATCCGTGCAAAATTCTAAAGGAATAGAGTCAATCTTTATATATATAATTCTTCTGTGAGTGTGTATGTCACTGAACTTCTCTCAAACGACTGGACCGATTTTGATGAAATTTTTTGTGTGTGTTCAAGGGGATCTGGGAATGGTTTAGATTCACAATTTTGTCCGCTGGACAATGTTTTTTTAATAAATTTTTAATTTATTAGTAGTTGTTGATTTTGGAATGTTTTACATTGGATCCGACAGACGGCGCTACCATCGCAGTGTCAAATTTTAAATAATATTCGAATTTTAATTTTAGTCTGTCCCGACAGTTAGCGCTGCGATCAAATTAAAAAAAATAATACTTTATATACTTAATATGGCAAAGAAACGTTTGCCGGGACAGCTAGTCTATATATATAAAAGAAAGTTGTGTTAGTTACGCCACTTATAACTTAAGAACGGATGAACCGATTTGGCTGAAAATTGATGGAGAGGTAGCTTAGAACCAGGAATAGGACATAGGATACATTTTGTCCCGGAAAAATGTACGGTTACTGCACAATATACTTTTATGATTTGCACATAAACTATTCAATCGATTTTGATGAATTTTGGTATGGAGATACTTTGAGTCTCGGGAAAGGACAAGGGATACTTTTTGTCCCGGAAAATGTACGGTTCCCGCACAATAAACTTTTATCTCAAGAACGGATGAACCGATTTGGCTGAAAATTGGTGGAGAGGTAGCTTAGAACCAGGAAAAGGACATAGGATACATTTTGTCCCGGAAAAATGTACAGTTACTGCACAATATACTTTTATGATTTGCGCGTAAACTATTCAATCGATTTTGATGAATTTTGGTATAGAGATACTTTGAGTTTCGGGAAAGGACAAGGGATACTTTTTGTCCCGGAAAATGTACGGTTCCCGCACAATAAACTTTTATGATTTTTGCATAAACTATTTAATCCATTTTGGAAGAGATCTTCCAAAATAGAAACTTATAGCGATAAGGCCGCCCTTGCCCACATTAATGTTTTAGTTTTTAAGTATTTTAAGTCTTTCTGTATACCCATTTATATGTGAGCAATAAAGTGTTTATCTATCTATCTATCTATCTATTTTGATGAAATTTAGCATGAGGATACTAATTTTAATCTATTGTTTTCTTAATTATACCAATTCGAATTAAATCGTTAAGACAGGACAACGTCTGTCGGGTTAGCTAGTGATATAATATTAATAGCTGTCCCGGTGATCTTCGTGTCACTTTAAAACCTTCCCTGGACTTGTTCGAATATTTTAAGACTAAAATCAGCCCAATCCGTTCAGCCGTTTTCGAGTTTTAGCGCGACTAACACATTTGAAAATCCATTTTTATATATAAGAGAAGATATAATATATAAAAAATATCATTTAATAGAGTCTAGACAGTGTTGACGCCGACCTAACAATGGACCAATAAACGTAACAAACATTAAAGAAAATCTAAAAATAATAAGGAAAATAACATTAACTCGAATACGTTATCATTTGTTTAACTAGGTTCGCCCTACTGTTATTAAAATCTCACAAGCTTTTACCGCGGCATCGACTTGGTCAAGCATTATTAAAAAGCTTACACGTACTGTTCTTCTTTTAAATTATAGCTGATAAGCTTATGGAGATATATCATGAAACTACAAAAAATATTAGATGTGCAGAATTTAAAAAATCAAGTACTTATATAGAAGAAAATCCTTAGGCATTAGTATAGATTATATGATTAAATGCCGGTAAGTACTAAAATATTATGCGTATGCGTAGTAAGCATGGCACTGCATTCCAGTAAATTATACAATACACATCCAACTGCAACGCTATGATAATTTCAGTAAACTAGTTTTATTTAATATTCTATACCTGGGAATGTCTTCGATTATATTTAGATCGATTATAATATTTATAATGCTAATCAAAGAAGAAATGATTGCGAACGTAAATAAATATTATGGTAAATCGGAATATTCTTAGCCACTTTTTAACCGACTTCCAAAAAACGAGGAGGTTATATGTTCGGCTGTGGATATTTTTTTATTTTTTTTATTTTTGTATGTTCAACGATTACTCCGCCGTTTGTAAACCGATTTTCAAAATTTTTGTTTTGTTGTATTAGGTTTCACTCCAATTTGGTACCATGTTCATAAAAGTGGTGACTTGATGATGGGATCCATGAGTAATCGAGGGAACTCCTCGAAATTTATATCGAAACATATAGTGATTTTGGTTTTATGAGAAGCATCCTAAGCATATGCTACCAAAACTCAAGATTTTGCACCGAGGTATACTATGGTTCCGAAGATACTAAGAGAACTCCGGATTCCTTATGGATACAAGTTTGGGAGTTTAGGCGCTGTTTTAAGAACTGAAAGCATATGCTTCTATGCTAATTGCATTCATCATCATCATCATTATCATCATCATTACCAAGTCAGGGTCACCAATGTCACCAAATTCAACCTTATCTCCAGAGCATAAGGCACACATTTGACATTACTTCTGAGAAGTTAAAGTTGCTTCGATCATGTAACATTCTGTCTCACTTCGCCGAGATATTCTGTAAAACAACCTAATTTCAACCTTTCGCATTGCGTTTAGCGTTCATGGTACAATAACTGTCGTCTGCCGGGTACCGTTCTATACAGTGCGAGGCGTGCCGCGTGTGCGACAAGTCGAGCGAGCACCCTATTGAAACTAGTCCGGTGACCGGCTACTTAGCACGTCACACGTGTTCACTTCGATTTTTTTTAAATGTATTGTTTAAAATTGTCTGCAGGCTGCAGCTGATATTATATTTTGTAAGTGTGACTGTAATAAGATACCTACGTAGAATAATATACAGGTGTATTATTCTACGTATAGTACGCGATGGCTTACTAGGTAACTAAAAAGAGTGAAATTATTATTTTTAACAAAAAATTAAAACCGACTTCTAAGGTAAAAACAATAATAGCATCCTTATAATATGAACTAAAAAGTATTAAATAATTATTCCTATCTAATAGTTATTAATAGATGTCCGAATTTATATAATACAACACCACAATGTGGCCGCTTGGGAGTTGAAGCGTTCGAGATCGGTTTCAGCACGATACTTATAATTTGTTGCTAATACCTAGTTTGTATCCTTCGATCGTGGATTCTTGGAAATCTATTGTTATTCTATTGTGTCTTGCTCACCGGTAAGCTTGTAACAAGATACGTAGAATAATATTATACAGGTGTATTATTTACGTACATAGTACGCGATAGTTTAGTACTAGGTAACTAAAAACTAAAAAGAGTGAAATTATTATTTTTAACAAAAAATTAAAACCGACTTCTAAGGTAAAAACAAAAATGACATCCTTATAATATGAACTAAAAAGTATTAAATAATTTTTCCTATCTAATAGTGCCTTTTTCCGAACTCGGCTAAAACTCAACTATTTCTGTACTCAATCTTCATAATTTTGAAGTCGGTGCCAGTTCCAAAAGTTTCAAATATTCTGTCAGAGAACTGAAGATTCATCTGGTACCGACTTCAAAATGATGAAGATTGAGTACAGAAATAGTTGAGTTTTAGCCGAGTTCGGAAAAAGGCACTATTAGATAGGAAAAAATTATTTAATATTTTTAGTTCATATTATAAGGATGTAATTTTTGTTTTTACCTTAGAAGTCGGTTTTAATTTTTTGTTAAAAATAATAATTTCACTCTTTTTAGTTTTTAGTTACCTAGTACTAAACTATCGCGTACTATGTACGTAAATAATACACCTGTATAATATTATTCTACGTATCTTGTTACAAGCTTACCGGTGAGCAAGACACAATAGAATAACAATAGATTTCCAAGAATCCACGATCGAAGGATACAAACTAGGTATTAGCAACAAATTATAAGTATCGTGCTGAAACCGGTCTCGAACGCTTCAACTCCCAAGCGGCCACATTGTGGTGTTGTATTATATAAATTCGGACATCTATTAATAACTATTAGATAGGAATAATTATTTAATACTTTTTAGTTCATATTATAAGGATGCTATTATTGTTTTTACCTTAGAAGTCGGTTTTAATTTTTTGTTAAAAATAATTATAAACAGACATACAGAACAGTTTCATTAAATTATATGTACCTATTGATTTACTTACTGCGACACATATTATGCGAGCTTCAAAGTATAAATACGAGGCGTAACAACAATCTTTACGCATTTAAGTCTTATCCTTAAATCGAACACTTGAACTCCACTCAACTTTCTAACTGCAACAATGGTGAAGTCCAGCTACTCTACTTTTCTTCTGGTGTGCGTCACGTTCTTGGTAATCGTGTCGTCGCCCAGCAACACGGCGCTCGCTGACAATCTCATCGGCAGCTGCGTTTGGGGTGCTGTCAACTACACCTCCGACTGCAACGCCGAGTGCAAGCGTCGCGGGTACAAGGGAGGTCACTGCGGCAGCTTCGCTAACGTCAACTGTTGGTGCGAGACATAGAACATCCTGTAGCCGATCGTCGACTGAGGGAAGTAGCCGCTGTGTAACATTCTGAAGAACCATGGCAGCAAAGCCATCATATATCCTGTAGAACCATGGCAGCAAAGTCGTTAAACACCTGTAGAATCATGGCAGCAAAGCCATCATACATCCTGAAGAACCATGGCAACAAAGTCATTATACATCCTGTACAGTCATGGCAGTATTATAAAACCTGTAGAACCATCGTAGCAAAGTCTTCAGCAAATTGACAGGAGACCATAGTACTTTCTTGTTAAACCATAAAATATTATATATAGAAGATAATCAACCTAAAACAAACATGTACAGAGGAGGCCCCAGTCGACTGTGAAGTGGTAATTTACCAAAACCATCATCATCGTTCAACATTATTACTATAACCAAAGTTCATATTTTTTATGTTTTTAAAATATATTATGTATAATTAATATTAATGTTTAACTAATATTTTTAATAAAGTAACTGCTCTTAAATAACTTTTATTATTTTGATTCTCTATGTCTAGTATTTGTTTTATTTCTGAATTTACTACTACCATAAAATATTGATGGTATTGTATATTATAATACATAGCATATTGCCTACATTTTTACTTTTCTTATACTGGCAATTTCATTGCTCAATAACGATGTTAATTTTAAATCCTTTGAGATAATATAAGACATCGGGAAGGATCATCAAACTATTCTTCGGGTTTTGACAATAATAATTTATTACATACCTAATTCAAAGACATTTTCTGTAATTACCTATAATCTCTATCGCCCTAGTCGTATCCTCATGGGTGGTGGTGGTGGTATTTTGGTGATACCTACAAAATACAAAGAAAAAAATCGGTTGTCTGTAAAGTCGGTTTACTGACGATAGTTGAACGTGACAACGTATGACGTTGTCACGTTCAACTATCCTTAACCCTCGCTTCCGAATCTCTATAAATAGAAACAAACTTTTTCGACTGTAACCTAAAGTTATTTCGATGTATTTCTTTCAAATGATTGTTTAAAAATATTTATAATGATTAAAATAAACTATTCGCAATACAAAACGCTACATACATTCGTGAAATCCAGTAAAATCTTCGAACAAAGCACAAGTCATACCTTGACACGTAGGAAATAGAGCACAATTTTGAATAGCCGAAATAATACTAATAGCTCACAGATTGTTTATTTATTTTTCATTCAGAGTGTGGTCAATGTATCAAAGGTCATAACTAACCAAACTTCTTCATACAAAAGTATTCTCTAAAGTCTAAGTCATCGAAATACGTAATATAATCGAAACAAAGAGCGCGGCCCAGGTGGGCCTTACGGTTGTTGAAAGACTTGAAAGTGTAAATGGAATGCCTCAGAGCTGCTGTCAGCGAGGAGATGATTGTGAGCGAGGCAACGCCGCATGAACTGTCATGTTTTTCGGGCGCGCACCCCATATCGAATTATGAGACGTTATCACGTCAAAATAAAATAAATAATAATATGAACTAAAAAGTGAAATAAATAAATATCCACTCGTATTATAGACAGAATATGTTGTGAAAATAGATTAGAAAATTCCAAGCGCAAAGGGACGGAACATTTGTTTTCGGGACACTTTACGCTGATAAATCGCTCGCGAGTAATTTTAACATCTGTTATTTATTACCTTTATAAACAAAACATTATTTATGGACAGGTAAACGTTTTTCTGAGTTAACATTATAAACTCATTTTGAAAAGGAGAAGAAGTTGATAATTATTTTATTATACTTATTGAATGATTTAAATGAATTTGTTTGATTGGCAAACCAACTTTGAGATTTTTATGTATTATTTATATTTCGCGCACGAAGGATACCGTAGCGTTATATAGAGTAAAAATAGGCCAAAATTTGTGTTTCTTGTATGGGAGCGCCCCTTAAATTTTATTTTATTTAAATATTGTCATTAATTATTTATGCCTATGTATATAATTAAAGCCTATGTGAAATTTTCAAGTGCCTACATGTTGTCATCATTGATACCGAGCAAAAAATGTTTGAAAAATCACGTTTGCTGTATTTTTATTTTTTTAGAGAAGGCAGGTCGCTATAGCCCTGGCGTCACTGCGACCCATGAGGATATATTGTGACTCCTTCGCACTAGAAAATCAGCCCCAACCCAATACTGCTCATAAATTAAACGATATGGATGGGGTTGGTGCCACGAATTTCCTCTGTGGATGAGTATTCGTGGCGACCAAGGTGTCTGTTCCTGCTCCGTAGTAGAGCAGGACAGTCGAGGAGAAGGTGAATAGGTGTTTCATCCTCCTCCTCACAGAATCTGCAAGTCGTTATACTACAAATACCCATTCTGTTTAGGTGTTTGTTGAGCTTGTGTCAGGCTTCTGGTGAGGATTCTTAATAATTTGGTTCCTACCCAATTTGAGCACTAATTCTGATAGTTTCTTGTTGAAGCCAGGAATGGATGTTGTTGTTCCTTCCCAGTGTGTTTAACGTCTCAATGCATTCCAGAACTAATTTGGACGAGACTTCTGCGGCAGTCAGTGCTTTAAGTGCAGCTTGACTATCGGAGAAGATAAAGACGTTTTTATTAACTAGCGCCATCTCCAGGCTTTCTAGTGAACAACCGAGGATAGCGAAGACTTCAGCCTAAAACACGGTCGCAAACTTCCCCAAACAGGCGTATTTGTCCTTTGGTGGCCTGCCTCCGTAGAATCCGGCTCCCGCACGGTTGTCTTTCCTTGATCCATCCGTGAACCAAACTATGTCGCTAGGGCGGACATCGATTGGGATTTTCCTTTCCCAGTCCTCCCTGGAAGGTATAAAAACCTGGTATTGCTTCGAAAAGCTATGCACCTTGATCATGGCATCTGATGGCATGGCCATGACAGGTGATTCACTGAGAGACTGTTCCAGCTGTCAAAATGGGGTGGAGACCCAATTCGTCCTGCCCGCCGTCCTGGCCTTGAGAGCCACCTTTTTGGCCTCCATCTGAACAAGCAGAAGAAGCGGAGTTAAGTTGATCAGGGCCTCGAGGGAAGCGGTGGGTGTTGACGAGAGTGCACCCGTGATTATTAGACATGCCAGTCTCTGTACGCTATTTAGACTTTTATTACAGTTTACTTGTTCAGCCTTTTTATGCCACACTACGCAGCCATATGTGGTAATCGGTCTCACTACGGCTGTATATAGCCATAGCATTTCCTTCGGCCGAATACCCCATTTAGAGCTGACAAGCTTCCAGCAGGAACCTAGAGCACATCTAGCCTTTTTTGTAATATACTCAATGTGCTTATTCCTAGTTCCTTTGTCTAGGATTACTCCTAGATATTTGATATCACCCGCAAACTTAATAGTTGGCAGCTCCCTTAAATATTTACTTTTTTTTAGTAAGGAACCAGAGGCAAATAAGGCCCCACCTAAAATAATATTGCTTTAAATCTGAGTATAATGCGTATAGGATGTCAAAAACATACTGTTTACATAGCTTGTACATGGTACTCTAATAAATGGTGTAAAACTATTAGGAAAAGCATATTTTTAATAAGAAAAGACACTTTTAAAAAACCCTTCTCAGGGGCCTTATTATACTACGGTAGTATAATAAAGCCCATATAAAAATTTGCTTTATTTTTACAGTAAACCGTCAAAATGTACCTAGAAATAAGGAAAAATAAAAGTGAATTGTAGTTTTTTAATATTATTTAATCATTTTCCTTTATTTACTAAACGTGGGCCTCATTGCCCTCTATTAATCGTAGACAATTAAGTTTCAAGGAACTAGTGGTCTTAATTTAAGGTACTTAGTACAATCACAACAGGTTTTGTAACTTTGAAAAGTTAAATAATAATTTATTTCCTTATTAATGGAACATAGTGAACAATAAAGTCCAGCTTGAATTGTGTGGAAAATAACTTAAAACTGTGCCGAAAATTAGTGTTTGACATTAGTGCTTGGCCATAGTTTTCGAAATACCCACTTGGGACTATTATTTTATTGCGGCCAATTTGAAACTGAGATTTGTCAGTGCTTGTCAAAAGTGCGAATCATAGACAATCGGTGTTGCCACTTCACTGTGCAAAAAATTCCAACAATATACTCAGGATAATTTACAAAATATGGCTCAGTGCTTTAAATGTAAACTCCAAGTCCAAGATGACAAAGGATCAAAAATATTATAATATTTTAAAGCTAATTTTGATGCAATAAGTAAAACTATTGAGGAATACTTGGTTGAGACAGACAGTAGTATTAATAATATGTGGCTTTCTTTAAAAAATCAGGTGCTCACTGCAATTACTGTGTACACTCCAATAAAATACAAAAATGAAAAGATTAAGAACAAACCCTGGATAAATAAGGAAATACTTGAGTTGATTAAGAAAAAGAAACAACTATGGAATATATATAGAACAAATCCAAACGATATTGCATATAAACAATATAGAAAAATAAATAATAAAATACTTACAGTAAGTAGAATTAGAAGAGCAGCCTTCGAGTCATCAGTAATAGATAGCGGTTCTAAAACATTCTACAACTACATTAGGAAACAGCTTAATTCCAAAATTTGTATACCTAACATTATCAAAAATAAAACAAATGAACTTGTCACTACCCCTAATCAGATATCTGAAGCATTTGCTGATCAATTCGAACAATCATTTGTCAAAGAACCTGATGGACAATTGCCAAATATTAATCACCACAGGGTAATAAACTCTATAGATGATATCGATATTACAACAGATAATGTAGAATGTGCTCTACTTAGTTTTGATGACACCACAGCTACTGGACCAGACAATTTACCATCAATAGTATTAAAAAGGTGCTCAAAATCTCTAGTAAGGAACATTACTAGGCTAATGAAAAAATCGTTAGAGGATGGAGCACTACCAGCAGACTGGAAAATAGCTACTGTCGTTCCCATATACAAAAAAGGAAGCAAACTTGATCCATCTAACTACAGACCAATAAGTCTAACAAGTGTATTGTGCAAAACAATGGAAAAAGTGATTGCTAACGAAATAAGAAACTTCTTAACAAAGGAGCACATTATATTGGAAGAACAGCATGGATTCGTACCAGGTCGATCAGTATCTACAAACCTACTGAGATGCCTGAATGAGTGGACAAAAAACCTCGACGAAGGAAATCCTACCGACGTCATCTACCTAGATTACGAGAAGGCATTCGATCGTGTACCCATAAAACGGCTATTTCGTAAAATTGAAAACCTGGGTATACGCGGAAAACTGTTAGCCTGGATAAGAGATTTTCTCACTAATAGGACTTTTCGGGTTAGGATCGGTGAAGCTTTATCTAAAACTAGGAAAGTACTCAGTGGTGTCCCACAGGGATCCGTTCTTGGACCAATACTCTTTATTTTGTACTTAACTGACCCTGAAAAGCGTTCTTGTACAGCCTTTCTCCTTGTTCGCTGATGACACAAAATTTTTCGGAAATCCATGTAGCCATTATCATCATATCCAAAACGATCTGAATGCTATATACAAGTGGACCCAAGAATGGCTATTAACCCTAAATGTTGAAAAATGCACAGTGTTACACATTGGAAAGAACAATCCCCGTAGAAACTACTACCTTGGACCTAAACAATTGATGCATGTGGAGTCCCAAAAAGATCTAGGCGTAACAATAACTTCGGATCTGAAATGGGAAATGCATATAATGAATATTGTCAAGAAAACAAACTCCATCCTCTATATCATTCGTAAAGCGTTTAAATGTCTGACACCAAAAACATTACTTCAATTGTACAAGGCTTATGTTAGACCACTTCTAGAGTATGCGTATGTAATATGGGACCCTTATTTCAAAAAAGACGTTAAGCTACTTGAAAACGTACAGAGAAGAGCTACAAAATTGATAAACACATTACGCAATATGTCTTACGAACAGCGACTCGAAATCCTTGGCCTTACCGCACTCGAACAGCGTCGACAGAGGGGAAGACTCATCGAGACTTATAAGATACTGCATGAAATCTATGATGTGCCTCATTTCCGAGAACTATACACCCTGAATGCGAATAAGCACCTCAGAGGACATCCTTTAAAATTATGTCAAAATCTCAGCAAGAAATTACCTAGAAGGCACTTTTTACCTAACAGAGTGGAAGTGGTCTGGAACAGACTTCCTGAAAGTGTTGTAATGGCAACCTCTGTGAACTGCTTTAAAAACAAACTGGACCAATTGGGAGATGAAATCTTCAAACGATTTGACACACACGCATCAACTTAATGGCTGCTAGTGTGGTTACACTGAATAATAAATAATAATAATAATAGACGCAAAACAAACAAAAAATCTTCTACAAGCAAAATAAAACAGATTAACAAACAAATTATTTATACTGAGACGGTAAAATATAGTAAATAAAATATAGTAGCCGCCAAAGCAGCCCGTAAATTGTCTTCTGCCCACTGAGCTCTCTTTGGAGGTATTTTAGTCAAATATGGTGATTTCGATTTTTTCTGAAGTATTTCAGGCATATACTACCAAAAAGTAAGATTTTGCACCAGGATATACCCTGGTTCTGAAGGTACCCCACAGAACTTTTGAATCCATTTTTTATTTGAATGATACAAGTTTGAGGATTTAAGCTTTATTTAAACTACTCTAAGCAAATCCTACATTATTTGTGCTGAACATAGGCTAAATTTTATTTTGAAAAAAATAGGGTTTCGTAAGATATTTGGGTTTTACGGACGCCAGGTGAAAAAATCAACCAGAAAAGTTACTTATTGTGCGTAAGCTGCCGAAACTATAAAAGGTAGAACCATAAAATGTTCTAAGTATTGTAGATCTTATAAATATCTACAAAAAAGTCCGCGACACACTATACTTATCTATGTCGAGCGAGGCACAATAATCATTTTTTTTATTTAAAAATCTTGAATTTTTTTGGACAACATTTAAACGCGTTTATTTTACTCATGCCATTAATCCTTATCAAAATAAATTATTTCATTACTAAGTACAGTTTATGTAGATAACAATTGGTCTTTGAATGATTAAAATTGGACGTTTGGTTTTGAAATTATGGCGAAATTAAAATATTACTATAGTGGGCGTCACCAAGCGGGATGCGCTTGCGGGAGGAAGAAAATCTGTGCAGAGTGCACTGTACAGTGTACACTGTAGTCTGTACACCCTTCGGATGATGTCTGCGTCCGCGTCGTCGATGTCAGTGTCGGCGTCTGTGAATTTACCTGGGAATTATTTTGCTGACCGAGTCTTTCCTGGGTAGGCTTTTTGCAGCCGTAACCGACATCCACGCGAGCAGAGCCGCAGGCGACCGCTAGTATATGTACAACTCTAAGACAACAAGCTATAATATTATAGCCTTGTCGTCTCATATTATGTTACTAAAAAGGGTAAAATTATAATTTTTTAACAAAAAATTAAAACCGACATCCAAGGTAAAAACAAAAGTAATACTTATTCTTAATCTAAAAAGAAACAAATAATTCTTATTCCTTATTATAGTGGCGTCTTCAGACTTCGCCTAAACCTCAACTATTTCTGTACTCAATCTACACGCGTAAATGCTATGTCAAGATTCTCAGAACTTTCCGGGCAGGTACCGACTTCAAAAGTACGAAGATTGAGTACAAAAATAGTTGAGGTTTAGGCGAAGTCTGAAGACGCCACTATAATAAGGAATAAGAATTATTTGATTCTTTTTAGGTTATGAATAAGTATTACTTTTGTTTTTACCTTGGAAGTCGGTTTTAATTTTTTGTTAAAAAATAATAATTAAACTAGCGTTTTCATTTCGATTCCGCTCCGAACTTAGTCCTCCGGATCGAAATTATTCCTGGTTTTGTTCAAAGAGCAAAATGAAACTGCTCCTGCTCAAAGTACCGGCTAGAACCGTTCGCGATTTTGTTCGCCCCGCCTATTCAAATATACTACGACCCTCACCCATTGTCCACATATTCAAAACAAATGGCCTATTGGCTATTCTTTCTAGTGCACCACCTACTACTGTTATTAATACTCAAAGTGCGCCATCTAATAGTCAAAAGGGATAGAAGATATCACTACACTAGTTACTTTCCGCGAGGTTAATAATTTCAGAAGCAAAACCGCTCGCATCTTGGTTTCGTTCCTAGCGAACACTTATCCAAAAACCTGATTAAAAAAGAACGTTTTTGCCTGGTTAAAAAAACACCGGTTCCGAACCCTAGGCTAAACATAATACCCCTTTTTGGAACCTCAAACATTCATAGGTAAATACGTAATAAAACCGTAATCATCTTGACAAAGCGCTTTCCAATTCCGGCGTAACCCTAATCTGGAATATATTTTGAATATGATTCGTATTAATATTTAGATTGAACCCCACGGCTAATGGATTCCTGATTCGATTGCATTTTTAAAGCCTCCTTCAGCGCACTCGACGAGAATTAGAAGGTATTTTCGATATATTGACGTAAATTGGACAGACGAAGGTGTCCTCGGGTGCCACAAGGTGCTGTTTTGTCACCACGAGCGTTTTCGTATTTTAATTTTAAAAAAAGCTATAGAGTTCGTGTTTAGTTTCCAGTAAGCTTATTATATAATGAAATCAGGGCCATTACTGGAATCTCGAGTCACTTTTTTGTCTAGACTCTAGTATCAGTAGTGAAAGCAATACTTTGGGGATACGGTGGAAAAACATACATTACATACCTTCCTCTGGTTTGGCTGTAGTTGGGATGAAATGAAATTTTTGCAAGCAGAGGGATCGCCTGATCAAATACAGACTACTTTATAATAAACTTTATAATACATCATTTTATGAAAGAAAAAACTTGCTAATCTTGCAGCCAAGAAACCAGTTATAAGTGCCTACACAATATGGTTAAAAGGGCCTATAAAATGAGCAGGTATAATGTTTAACAAGCAGTCAAGCACATGATAATAATTTGCAGAGTGAACGTATAGACATGGTGATATCAAACTAAACTCGACCGAAGTTGCGGGCTTATGCTGTATAAAAGTTTGAGATTACCGTAGTTGCCATCGACGTGCCATATCTGGATGTCGCACGCTGTAAAAGTTGGCAGTAACTCGCGATGGAGCGGCCGGAACTTAACGAGGTATTAAATCTACCCCACATGGCTTCGCTCTTCGGTGTGGTGATGATTCGACGATTTACAAGACATAATATTATTTTATGCTCATTATGCTACAGTGTTAAATGTTTTGATGGAACTTAAGTGCCAGACAGGATATGAAGTTAAATTGTTTCATTGTATTGTCGCACGTCATAGCAGTATAGAAGTGACATTCAATATGCTCCTTTCTGAAGACGCAACGTAGGTACTGCAAAGCAACGGGACACGTTGCTCTATTGGGTCAGCTTTTAGTGAAATTAGAAAGGCAAAGGCACGTTCGGTGCAAGAACATAGATTATACGTAGAGGCAGATAAACCGAAGACCGAAGACCCGGTGAACTTTGTATCACTTCCCTCCTAATATAAACCATCCCAGGGGGGTGAGCCAAAATCTTATCGTTTTGGCTTCGTTATAGAATCGCCGATGAAAATGTATGGAATTGACATAATATAAGCGTTCGTTAATATGACGTTGACGTTCGATTCGTCTTATGTCAATTCCATAAAGATCGGCGATTCTATAACGAAGCGAAAACGAAAAAGTTTCGGCTAAATGGCCTGGACTTCCACTTATATTTCAAGACTAAAAACCAAATCGGTTCAGCGATTCTCGAGTTTTTGCGAGAGTAACAAAATTGAAAATTTATTTTAATTTACACAGATAGCAAAAAAAAATCTTGTACGTAGTATTTTCCGTGCACAACGTCAACTGCATGATTTAATATCCAGTTCTATGGGACGTCAATGTGAGCTTTGGCGGGTTAATTTAGGGCATATCGCATCGTGCGCCGCTCACACGGAAAATTGGCCTTCTTCACTATTTGATTACGATCCAAGTTCCCCTGCAAGGTTTCAGTAAAAATTACACACCAAAATATCGTTCCCGCTTAGAAATTGCGCGGCTATTTAGGGGGCCTTCGGGAATAGACGTTTTATACCAAAGTACATTACCATAAACATTTTCACCGAGTGGACCTCGTAAAGTATGATTTTGTATACTGAAGCTTTTTAACTATGTTAGAATATACTATCGATAACATAAGTTACACGAAATTCGCGGTCTTTTTTCAAGGTGTTTTTTCACTGTACAATTTTAAAAGAAATCTGAAAATTTAACAGTGACTAGATGACCCGGTCAACTTCGTATCACTTTCCTACTATTATAAACCTTCCCTGGACAATGGACATCCACGAAATTCGTGGTTTTTTTTTTCGCTAGACATAAATTAGCCAAATCGGTTCAACCGTTCTGGACTTTTAGCGGGACTAATCAAATTAGGAAATAATTTTTATTTGAGTAGATTACAATAATTATTCATGGCAAGAAGTTGTAGAAAAACGCAAGAGGGTTAATACGAGTAAATTTGTTCATTTTAAACTAGATGACTTCCGCAACTTCGTTGCGCCCAAATTAGTTTATCGCGCAGGAACCGTACATTCTTCCTGGATAAAAAGTATCCTATGTCCTTTCCCGGGAATCAAGGTATCTCTATACCCAATTTCGGCAAAATCGGTTCTGCGGTTTGGGCCTGAAGAAGTACAGACAAATAGACACACTTTCGCATTCGTAATCGCTAATTTTAATGCCTTTTATTGCTTCCGAGTTTTAGAATTGGAGAAAAAAAAAATATCCACAGACGAACATAATAAATAACCCCCCTTTTTGGAAGTCGGTTATACAGGAGGAAACTCTATAAGTACCTTTTACTTTCAGTTTTTGGAAACGGGAAATAGCTAGTTAGTTAATTAAAACGGCTTGTCCGTATTCTATTTGGGCGTTGGCGCTGATAGCTTACTCCAACTTGTTATCTCATATTGCACCCAAAAGTCGTACAAAATTAGCAATTTAGATGTGTATAAATCCGCCAATCGTTTTAGAGTCCAGACATTTTTCATCTCGTCGTGTCTGTCTAATAAAATTCACTGGCTTGGGGCCAGACCGAAACAAATGAAATACTTCCTACATTTAGCCGGATTGTATATTTTGTGCGGCATAACTCAGAAAGTCGAAGTTTTGAAAACAACGCATTTGTTACTTGGGCCACTTCGCTCGGTTCCGTCAATGTCGATGCCGCCATTATTTATTATTTATATATGTTACGCTCAAAGACTGAAATCGCTCAGTGAGCGAAAAAATAGCTCACAACGCGTTGTGGTCACAGTGAAACAGCCACGACGCGAAATTCGCGTCGTGGCTCTAATGAAAACGGCCACGACGCGTTCTGGCAATCACAAAAAGACCATAACGCGAAATTCGTGTCGTGGCTAATATGCTATTTGTTTATCTTGATTTGTTCTTGATTGATTAATCGTCTATAGGCATGGAAGATTATATTTGAATTACCACGCGTACTACAAAATATTTTTTCTTTTACTAAATCACTGCATAACTATGGATATTTTCAAATAATAATGAAAAACACGTTATGCAGTGATTTTGTAAAAGAAAAAATATTTTGTAGTACGCGTGGTAATTCAAATATAATCTTCCATGCCTATAGACGATTAATCAATCAAGAACAAATCAAGATAAACAAATAGCATATTAGCCACGACACGAATTTCGCGTTATGGTCTTTTTGTGATTGCCAGAACGCGTCGTGGCCGTTTTCATTAGAGCCACGACGCGAATTTCGCGTCGTGGCTGTTTCACTGTGACCACAACGCGTTGTGAGCCATTTTTTCGCTCATTGAGTGATTTCGGTCTTTGAGCGTAACATATCCATGTTAAGGGCGTTCCGTCCGGAGATTCCGTAATTGACCGTATTTAAAACCTTATAAACTCATAATCTGAACCCTACAAAGTTATAATAAAAATACAGCAATAATCTACAGTATATCAACATTCCTTTCGCCGTTTTAAATTTTCTATTTTTGTTTATTATACTCATGATATCAGCTTCCAAAGTAATACCAATTTGTTCAAATTCGAGCATACATTCAGCATCTCCTCAGCATTTACAAATTACTTTTATTTGAAACTCACGCCAATAGATCGACAATATCATAAACTACATATTCGCCGTTTTAAATTTTTTTTGGACACTTTTGAACTAAGATAAGTAAAAATAATAGGGGTTTGGCGCGATCTCGGCAACGCGGCAAATGTATGGCCAAGGTCGTTTGCTCGGGGGACGGCCTTAAGCCGTCAATCCACTGCAGCGCACGGAGAGACTACGCACGTGCGTCAAGCTTCGCTTTGTAAGAAAATATATTATGTGACTGTCTCTACTGCAATCCACGGACACGCTACGGCCTACGCACGAATTGACTCACGTAGCTTACCCGAATATGGTACACACGTAATTCAACGCTGGCCACGCTACGCATGCTGTGCACGGGAAACACGGAAGCGGTTACATAGTCGTAAGTAACGTGTTTGTAGAGCGTGTGCTGCAGTGGAAACGTTGACCCACGTAGTCAAAGAAATAAATCCGTGCGCCGCGTGGCCGTGCACAACGTGCGCCGCGGTGGATTGACGCCTTTACGGGTGCTTACATTAACGCCAACAGCGTAGTAAATCCATCCATACTAATATTATAAAGGCGAAAGTGTGTCTGTCTGCCTGTCTGTTACTACTACACGCCCAAACCGTTGAACGTTTTTACTGTTTGGTACGGAGATACTTTGAGTTTGGGGAAAGGACAAAAATATACTTTTTTCACAACATTTCATCCATTTGTTCGCCTACCATCAGTGGCGTAGCTCAGCTACTAAAGGGTAAGTAGGGGAAACCCTCTGAACCCTCTGGGGTTCAGAGGGTTTCGCCCATACAAAATTTAGGTCTAGCCAGTTGCATTATCGCTGTTTGTGGCCCTAGTTAATTTTTTGTATTAAGTATAACATTTTCTCACGTCAGGAGTGTTAGGAGTTAGGACTCACATGATTCACTACGATAATTGAATAATTAATGATTATTGATTATTCAATTCTATAATTCATTCAAATGTAAATTGCTTGCGAGTTACGTCTGTACGTAAAGTGTTAAACGCACTATAAACTTCAGCAGTTTAGTTGGAACGATGACACGGCCTTTGTCTCCGATACGAAACATTTCGATTGTTCTCCTTTGTACTTCACAAATTACAAGCACAAAGTAAAGGCGCAAATGCAGCGAGAACGTTTCGACTCGAACGAGTTAAAATATTCTTCTGGTAAAGGGCTATGAAAGGGTAGATTATTCGGCTTATAAAGTTAATATACCTAGCGGAATAGAGAAACAAAGGCCTGAGCAAGCGAGATTTCACTATCAGTAACACTGAGTGGTAAAAAGAGACGGATACATGACAGCAGGACTCTTTTTTTAACGTCCAGTCGGCACTTATCGGCACGTTGAAAATTAATCTCTAATGCTAAGTACTTACATACGGTTATGCTCGATCGAGCAATAACGTCGAGCAAAACCCGCGGCTCGGGCTTTCGTCCACACATTCAGCATTGCTCGATAGTTTTATTCTAAATCGATATAATATTATATTTCATTCCATCAATCCGGCTCGGTCCGGTTCCATCCTTCGAGCGGCTCGATGCGAGCCTTCGAGCTGTCAGTTTTGCGGTCCACACAGTAATTATTACTCGATTTGGAGTAAAAATATCGAGCAAAACCGTATGTGAGTACTTAGCATAAGAAAGATGCTTGTGTAAGTGTATACGTATTACGTACACATATTTTACACATAGATGTAAATCAATTTCGGTTTCGTTTGACAGCTCGAGATTGTTGCTCTATTCCGCTAGGTATGAATTGTTTTTAAATCTCTATTAAATATATTATTAAATATTGTATAGAGAATTTAAAAATATATATAACTTAGACATTATTATCTTTTTTAATATATTTTTCATGGGTCAAAAGTACCCAAATTTGAGATTTTTCGAACCTTTAAAAATTCATATTTTTAAAAATATTAACTTTATCGTGAAAAGTCATAGGACCTTTTTTATTGATATTTCAATAAAGAATATAAAAAAAAATTGTCCGGTTAAAAAATAACAATTCCTTGCAATTGTTTAAACAATATGGCACCGGGTTGCACCATGGGAACATGCATTTATATCATCAGGAGGGCAATTTGAAGAGGATCGCATAAAAAAATTGAGGTGGAATAGTTTCCAGTACTCATGCGCCGACTCGTGCTGCTCTAGTATACAATATACCTACATATTAACTTCATGATTCGGCTGAAGGTAGATAATATTATTGCAATATTGTAATGCATGACATTAGAGGTAAGTCAATGATATATTATTTAAAAAACTTGAGGTAAGTATGTTCTATGCAGTGCTGAATTTATATTTCTAATGACAGTAGGCCATTTTATTTTCGTCACCTAATACGTACGTAATCTGAAGGGTCTCTATTATGGAGTGTAGATAGAGGTGAACTATCTTATATGGGGGATATTTGAAAAAGTGTCCAGCTGTACGCAGTAAATAACAGTTGAAAAATCCTCCAAGAGTGGCGCTAGCTGCAGCAAAGGGTATGGAATGAATGTAGCCGTTGGTGACAAAATATAAATTGAAGTTATCCGAATAGCCGAGTCACAGAATTACTGGGTTAATAGCTTAATACCAATATATTTTGAAAAATATAACCTAAAATAGCTGAAATAAAAGCTGCTCAATGATTTAAAATTTACCCTGTGGCTCTGTAGCGCCACCCTAATTTAACGCATTTCAGCGGACACTTTTTACATATAGATATTTCTCCTCCATCTACACTCCATATACGGCCTATTTATAAATCCGGGGCTGTTTCCATGTATGATGTTTCAATGCAATACGGCCTTTAATACAAATTAAGCTGTCTACTAACTTACTGTCCATTTGTACTTTGTCAGTAATTCGAGCATTAAAATCTAGACTTTAGGAATATTATAATATAAAAAAAACGGTTGTCTGTAAAGTCGGTTTACTGTCGATAGTTGAACGTGACAACTACCTTTGTTGTGTTGAACTTCATAATATTTTTTCATTAAATTTAGTTCCGCGATTTGATAACAAATGTCGCTGTTAGGCCTCTAGATCGCGCTATCGCTTACTCGACAACATTTGGTAAGTATATGTAATTCAATGGAATAAATTCTCGTCTTTTCGCTGACACTCACTGGTTGTTTAATTTATTATTACGCCAGAGGGATTTGCGAATTGCGTCCCGTCACAGACCTAGCTTTAATATATATTGATATGTTTATAGCTAGGCATATTAATATATATTTTCTATACTAATTTTCGCGTGACCACACACTCAGCTATAATATATATTTCTGTGACATGTGGATTTAGTATAGAATAATATGCCTTGCTATAAATATATTAATATATATTATAGCTAAGTCTGTGACGGGCTTAACCCTACAGAACGGATTAGACCGTATGACGTCACTCAAGTAGGACTTTAAGAGAGAAACGGATGTCGAACGCTGCCGAACGCAAAGGCCGATTGTGCTTCCTTGTCGCTCGTTCCGCGATCTCGCTTGCACTTCAAGCCTTAAATGGAACGCCTCAGAGCGAGGCAACGCCGCATGAACTGTCATGTTTTTCGTGCGCGCACCCCATATCGAATTATAAGACGTTATCACGTCAAAAACATTCGTTGGCCTGGATTTGTAGTATCTATATATTTTGTTTGGTTAGGACTAATTGAAATTGACGGTGACGGTAGCCTGGTTTCAATGAAACCGGCTACCGTCACCGAAACTGGTGTGGGAGCTATTATTATTAATATTTGTAGGCCGGCTGGACAATATACTATTGTCAACTGTATTTATTAATTTTCTGTGCGCTAGACCGTGAATGTAACTCTTTATATTCGTCACACACGTGTGTATATATAATATACGTGCATAATTATGTCGGAGTCATCTGGTTCAATTTGCGATTCGATTAAATGACTAGAGAGTTCATTGAAAGACACAGATCAGCTGTTGAATGACTAAAGAACAACTCATCAAGTTGTTGACTGTAATATTGTCATGACTAAAATGAATAGTAAAGTGAAGTCGTTAAATGGGATGTCATAATTTTTTAAGTAGCCGATGGCTGCGTAATAATTAAGGTAAATCCACGTTGTCGTATTATTTTATTACAAATAACGCACTTTAAAGTTTAATCGAAAAAATATCAACATAGTGCTATCAGCTGTGCGAGCTGTGTTTTGGTGACTAGTGGGGAAAAATTAAAAAAGACGGGTTGCACTCCGGGAGTACCGGCAGAAGTGAAAACTTGATTATTAACGTTGTGCATTTTTTAACCCATTTTTTATGAAAATTGATTATTAAAAAAAATTGTTTTTTTTTAATTAATCGAAACCCTTACCATCGATTAAATTTTAACCCATTTTTTATGAAAATCGATTTTTAATATATTTAAAATACAATAATTTTATTTACTTTGCAATGCGACGTTGCCAGCTCGAACGTCATAATATGTACCATGCGAAGAGGCAACAGCACGCATAATTATGTCGTATACAGTACGCTGCAGCGTAGGTAGGTACTGTTATATGCCACATATGAAAATGACTGAATCTATACTTATTATAAAACAAAGTCGCTTTTTTTCCGTCCTGTCCCTTTGTTCCCTTTAATCTTCAAAACTACGCAACGGATTTTGATGATTCTTTCAGTGTTAGATAGCCCATTTATCGAGAAAGGTTATAGGCTATATTTTATCACGCTAAGATTAATAGAAGCGAAGAAATAGAGGAAAATGTGGAAAAAACGGGGAAAATTATTTGAAAGGGCTAACTTGAACACGCTAATCTCAGGAACTACTGGTCCGATTTGAAAAATTATTTCAGTCTTAGATAGCCCATTTATTGAGGAAGGCTATAGGCTATATTTTATCACGCTAAGGCTAGTAGGAGAATGTGAAAAAAACGGGGAAAATTATTTGAAAGGCGGAAGGTGAAAGGCTATCTCGCGAACTACTGGAGCAATTTTTATGTTATTTGGCACAGATAAGAAGTAGACCACATGAAGGATCGTGATAGGCTATCGATTTTAATAATTTTTTCAGTGGCTATATATTTTATACCCGTGCGACGCCGGGGCGGGCCGCTAGTATCAAATAAAATACTACTTTATGACCGATGCCATAGGTTTTATTTTGCTCTTCTCAAAGCAGCAGCGGCATTGGTCGCTAGACCTATGTCGTTAGAAAATAAAACCTACAGGGTATGTTAAGGGGCATTTTATTTGATTTCTTGTCGGACGCGGCCGCTTGTGGCAAGAATGAAAAAGTCACCTAGGCCTGATTTATATGAGATAAGATAAGATAAGATAAATATTCTTTATTGTGCACACATGATAACAATTTAAATAAAAAAAAATTAACAATTTAACCTTAAAAACCGTTTTAAATTTTTACATGACACTCACCAACTAACATTGCGCTCTTCAAGCAATCTCACTCTGGAAATCCCTCTGCACTCTACTTCCTTATATTCCAAATCTTTTGCTGTGCGTGCTGCTACTCTCTGGAACTCTTTGCCTCTAGATATACGACGAGCCGGTTCAATAAATATTTTTAAACGTAAACTTAGATTATATTTCCTTAATATATTCATTACTTGTATATCGTTGCTTTATGACCGTCAACATAGTTGACTGCCGTTTATTATTACTACTATATTATATTGTCCTAGTTCTAGTTATAGTTAAGTCTAGTAATATATACACTAAGATTAATTTGTGCACCCACACGATTTCCTTTTATCCTTATTTTAAATCTTCTCTACAAAAGGTTGACTGGTAGAGATTGCTTAGTAGCAATAAGTTCGCCTTTTGTGCATCATTATGTAGTAATACTTATTAATTTATCATTCATATCGTATTTTTATTTTGGTGTGCAATAAAGAGTTTTATTATTATTATTATTAAGATGAAAGACATTTTTAAAACACAGGTAACACACAATGGCGGCCTTATTACTAATTAGTAATTTCTTCCAGGCAACCACTGGTAGAGGAAACATAATTTTAAGATTATTGGTAAATGTGCCATTAACAAAAATGAGTGCGCCCGATCGCGCGGTTTTGTGGCTACACCGCGAAACAAGCAAAATATTATGTCGATTTAAATAGCGGCGCGGCCGCGCTACCATTTGCGTATATTGGCTTGCAATGTAGCAATATTGATATAGCCGCTAAACCATGAGTTCGGGCGGACGCAAATTTTAAAATGACTGGTTAAAATACGAACAAAACGATAAAAATATTATAATTATACATATTTATTTGGATATAACTAAAGATACTTTATTTAATTATTATTTTTAACAAAAAATTAAAACCGACTTCCAGAGTAAAAAACAATAATAATTATTATATGATGAACAAAAAAGTATGAAATAATTCTTACTCTTAATAGTGCCTTATGCAGAATACTCCTAAACCTCTACTATTTCTGTACACAATCTTCATTATTTTGAAGTCGATACCAGCTAAGAATGGTGAGTTCTTAGACAAAATATTTTTAATTTCAAAGACTGGTACCGACTTCAAAATTATGAAGATTGTGTACAGAAATAGTAAAGGTTTAGGAGTATTCTGCATAAGGCACTATTAAGAGTAAGAATTATTTCATACTTTTTTGTTCATCATATAATAATAATTATTATTGTTTTTTACTCTGGAAGTCAGTTTTAATTTTTTGTTAAAAATAATAATTTCACTCTTTTTAGTAATTTAAGTAATTTATAAGGTTTTCTGTAAATACTAATGTGTTCTACTTTTTTTAAATTATTAAATAAGGGGGCAAACGAGCAAACGGGTCACCTGATGGTAAGCAACTACCGTCGCCCATGGACACTCCAGAGGGAACAGTTGGTATTCATATGAGGATAACAATATTCCATATAAGGCCGAACCTGCGCCTTGTAGAGTTGTAGGCGTTTGTCCGGACTGAAGTACTGTCTCGCTCTGTTAAGAACACCAAGCTTCTTCGAGGCTAATTTGGCCTTACCCTCTAGATGATATCGGAACTGGACTTCGCTCGATATGTTGACGCCAAGTATCTCTATGCTAGGGGAGATGGTTAAAGATGTGCCCTCGAAACGAGAAAATACTAAGTGACTTTGGAGCCAGGATACACATTTATGATATGAGAACCATACAGTTAATATACCTAGCGCCCTCTCGAAATAGAGAATCGCATAAGCAACTCCAAGAATATACTCGTATCACTGTATAATTAATAATATAAGCTTGGCGTTAATCAAGCAATGATAAAATTAATGTTCATGCGCCTATCTCTAAAGGCTCTAAAGTTCTGTTCAGTGAGTTTCTTTCTATCACAACACTCTTGGAAAGTCATTAGCTCACTATAATGTTCATATAATATTATGCTTAAACTACTTAGAACTACATTAATATAACTAATTATTTTGTCACAATAATAAACCTCATAATTCATAGATCTCCTGTAACCTGATCACCAAGTTTGAATCATTTACTTTAATATACCAATATAATTTTTGAAATCGTTCGACAAATTAAGAGTTATGATTTAATGATTCATGGTGTGGTGACTGGTGGTAGTGGTGATGATGATGATGAATGTAACTTGCTTAGTAGCATATGCTTTGAGTTCTTAAACCAAAGCCGAAAGCCTCAAACTTGCATCTATTAGGAATCCGGAGTTCTCTTAGCACCTTCGGAACCAAGGTATTATCTTAGTGCAAAATTTTGCTTTTTGGTAGCATAATATGCTTAGGATACTTCTCATAAAATCGAAATCACCATATGTTTCCATATACATTTTGAGGAGTTCCCTCATCACTCATGGATCTTATCATCAGGTCGAAATAATAAAATAATTTTCAAAATAGCTTAACTTTTTACAGAACAATGTTTAAAGACATCCGTGATCCGTTTTGATCTAAAAAATACTATGAAAAATATCTACCAATTATAATAGGGTCATAATGTGAAGGTGTATGTTAGAATGGTGGTTATGATGATGATGATGATGATTAATGTTTATTACATTAATCATCATCATCATCATCAGCTTAGTAGTATATGCTTTCAGTTCTTAAAACAACGCCGAAACCCCCAAACATGTACCTATAAGGAGTAAGGAGTTCTGTTCACCACCTTCGAACCATGGTATATCCTGGTGCAAAATTTTACTTTTTGCTAACATATGCCTGGAATACTTCCCTCGATTACTCATGGATCCCATCATCAGGTCACCACTTTTGTGAACATGGGACCAAATTGGAGTAAAACCTAATACAACAAAACAAAAATTTTGAAAATCGGTTCACAAACGGCGGAGTAATCGTTGAACATACATAAAAAAAAAACCACAGCCGTAACGTATAACCTCCTCGTTTTTTGGAAGTTGGTTAAAAAATGTTATGTCCTTTGCGAACTGCAATATGAATTAACCATGAATTAACCCAACAGAATTCGGTATCCTTTTTCCACTCTTTACAATTTCAGGAGTTCTCGATTTTGAAGCGAACTGAATTTATTACGAGTATATAATTGTAGCCGCCGAATTTATCATTCAGTGAAAATATTGCTTTGAGACTTGAGACGTCTTCATGTATACCTAAACTTTATCACGAATAGCACTTTTGGACTTTCATGTTTTGCACAAAACACATTGCTCATAGAGGCATGTTGAAAATTTTCTGAAAATATGCTTGACCATTAAACTACTTATTATCATTTATTATTTAATATGCGATACACACGATATAAACTTTATGTTTACAATCATTAATTTTCTTGACAAAATGTAAATAACTTCGTTGCTTTAAGGTGATATCAGAAGGTTCACTCGGATGAATATTCACTCGAGTGAATGCTTCATTTTCCTTTCATTCTATGTTCACACGGCTTATAGGGAATGATATAGAAAAGAACATTCACTTTTCATTTCTTTTAATAATATGTCCTCGAATGAAGTCGCGCGTCTTGGTTTTATTTTAATTTCATTTTCATATTAAAATCAAAGAGTTAACAAAAAAGAAGCTTCAAACACATTGTTGAGAGAACTAGACGTTGAAGATCCTGAATCCTGATTCATATTATTATCTTCGAATGGATGAAAATAAATTTGAAGAACTTTTGCTTCTTGTTGCTCCGTTATTAACGAAATAAAATACTTTAATGAGAGACAGCACACCTAGCCGAATAAAACTTCAAATTGTACTAAGATACCTGCTACAGGTGATAGTTTTGGAAGTTAAGAGTCGTCAATACGTGGCGTCCGTCGACTGCAGGACTCGAGACAAAGTGACTGAACCCGAATGATCGTTCTCTCAGTGTTCAGACCGTTCATTTCTCGTTCATTGGGAGTGGAAGTGAAAGATGCCGAATGGCAATATCCAACACAGTTGGATCGGTTCACTAATGAATTCATTCGGCACTAATGTTTCATTTTGTGTTTAGATGTGTCACTTGGAGTGAAAGATGCAAAATGAAAGACGAGAATGATCAAAAAATGACCCGTCTGATATCACCTTAACGCGGTTGCTTTGTTTTTGGCAAACACGAAATGACCAAGATGGATATTGTATATTCTGTTAAGGTGATATCAGACAGGTCATTTTTTGTTCATTTCCGTCTTTCATTTTGCATCTTTCACTAAAATTACCATCCACATTACCATCACCTGATCTCAAAATACCAAATGTGATTGATTAAGAATAATTAAAACTTTCGATTATCCTGCACGAGTTTTATTTATTCCCTAATAAGAAATGTTTAAACAAATGAATGAGTAGTCCCATAATGTAGTTTTTAGGTTTCTGACTCCTATATTTTTTAAATAATGCTTGATAAACAAAGTGGGGGGCCACATTACCACCTTCTCCTATATATCTGTTGGCGCTATAACAACAAATACTAAAAACAAAAGAAAATTAATATTTAAGGGGGTTCCCATACAACAAACGTGATTTTTTCGTTATTTTTGCTCTATATCAATAATGGCAACAGGTACTTGATTTTTTCTCAAAGTCCTTAGTTATATGTCTTCTTTGATATTTAATAATAATATTAAAATAAAATAAAAAATTGAGGGGGGCTCCCATACAAAAAACACAATTTTTGGCCTGATTTTGCTCTATAATGGTACGGAACACTTCGCGCTCGAGTCCGACTCGCACTTGGCCGATTATTTGTCAAAGTTATTTGATTAAATGATCACAAGTAATTCGAAAACTCACGACTTCATTCGATGACGCATTAAAAGAAAAGAAAAGTGAACGATCTTTTCTTTATCATTCCCTCAAAGCCGTGTGAACATAGAATGAAAGGAAAATGAAGCAATCACTCGAGTGAATAATCATCCGAGTGAACCGTCTGATATCACATGTATCTCTTTGCCGATCAACGTAACCGGACCAAACTAAAAAACCTGCCACATGCATAGGAATCAACTTCCTCGAGTACATACATTCATTACTTCACCCACCGACTACAAAGTATTTACTTGGTAAGCTATAAAATCTAAAACCAATAAACTAAACCAACTCTCAACATAATTAGAGAGCAAAAAAAAACTCGATAGCAAATCACTCAAAATTAATTACTCGGATACATCGCAAATACTCGATTCACTAACATTTAATCGAGTTTCAAATCTGCAACTCGGTTCCAATCGAGACGCTGAATCAGAGGCGATTAACGACGAAATTCGAGCTTGGATCCATCAGTACTTGGAGTTTCCTCCCGTTAAATAACTCCTTCGTTGTATCGTGTTCAATTTCGAAAGTTTCGATTGAAAATTGAAATGTTATGATCACTGATATACGTTCTAGGCTTAAATTGAAGATGTTTTGTCCTCGGCGTTCATTTTGTGATTATCTACATAATTAACGTACACATCCTAAAATATTATCACTTAGTTTTGTTACACCCTGTATAAGATTATGAGTAAATTATGTCTTGACTCTTGACTGACCTGACTAGCTGAAAAAAAAGACGGGTTGCACTCCGAGAGTGCCGGCAGAAGTGAAAACTCGATTATTAATGTTGTGCATAATTTTTGGAGTTTTAGAATCGATTTTCATATATAAGGCGCCCGGTATGAGAAACATCCGAGGGGTTTAAACCTACTAAAAAGTAACGAAAAAATGTGTCATGTTTTTGGAATCATCGAACATCGGAATATTACATTATATTATTATATAATTATATTATCAGATAAAAAAGTAGTAGAGTAGTAGATTAGTTCAAATTCGGGGAGGGGGTAGCCGAGGTGTTGCCTTTGATGTTAGAAGAAACCCCGTTCCTCTAGGGCCTAGAGGAACGGGGTTTCTTCTAACATCAAAGAGCCTAGAGTCTAGGCCTATTGGAAGCTGAGTTATGGCCGCTTTTGTTCGACGTTTGACAGTTGCCGAACTGTCAATGTCAAAGTTTGAATGCTTGTAACTCGGCAACTATTTGTCCTGGATATGGGTTTCTTCGGCTTGATCTTCCTGGATTTTTCTCCTCTATTTAATTCTGGCCTTAGAATTGAGAAAAAAAATTGATGTCTCTTATTTAGTTCAAATTCAGGGAGGGGGTAGCCGAGGTGTTGCACTTGATGTTAGAAGAAACCCCGTTCCTCTAGGCCTATTGGGAGCGGAGTTATGGCTACTTTAGTAAGATGTTTGACCGTTGCCGAGCTGTCAATGTCAAAGTTTGAATGCTTGTAACTCGGCAACTATTTGTCCTGGATATGGGTTTCTTCGACTTGATCTTCCTGGATTTTTCTCCTCTATTTGATTCTGGCCTTAGAATTGAGAAAAAAAATTGATGTCTCTGATTTAGTTCAAATTCAGGGAGGGAGTAGCCGAGGTGTTTCCTTTGATGTTAGAAGAAACCCCGTTCCTCTAGGCCCATTGGAAGCGGAGTTATGGCCGCTTTTGTTCGATGTTTGACAGTTGCCGAGCTGTCAATATCAAAGTTTGAGTGCTTATAACTTGGCAACTGTTTGTCCTGGATATGGGGTTCTTCAACTTGTTCTTCCTGGATTTTTCCCCTCTATACGATCCTGGCGTTTCGGATTTTGTTTTATTAATTTGTGAATTTACCCTTTCATATGATATTAATCTTTTTTCAGTTGAATAAGTTAGATACTCGTACTTAAGGAGTAAACTCCAGTCGTGCGTCGGAGCTGACACACTTTTTTTAACCCATTTTTTATGAAAATCGATTTAAAAATAAATAAATAAAAAAGATCGTTTTAATTAAATAATCGAAACCCTTACTTACAATCGATTAAAAAATATTGACAATCGAAAAAAAAACTGCTGTCAGACAGACTGTCAGATACTTCTCGCGACAGTTGTCTTGCAGGTGGAAACGCGGCCTTAATCAGCGCGTCTGCTAAAGAACTCATTTCCCCGACTATACATTTCTGCTAAAGAACTCATTTCCCCGACTGTATGATACGAAGTTTAAGGTCATCTATTTTTAACCGACTTCCAAAAAACAAGGAGGTTATAATATGTTCGGCTGTGGATATATATTTTTTTGTATGTTCAACGATTACTCCGCCGTTTTCGAAATTTTTGTTTTGTTGTATTAGGTTTCACTCCAATTTGGTCTCATTTTCACAAAAGTGGTGACCTGATGATGGGATCCATGAGTAATCGAGAGGACTCCTCGAAATTCATATGGAAACATATGGTGATTTTGGTTTTATGTGAAGTGTACTAAGAAAACGCTACCAAAAAGTCAAATATTTGGTCAAGGTATACCATGGTTTCGATGATGCTGAGAGAACTCCTGATTCCTTATAGATACACGTTTGGGAGTTTCGGCGTTGTTTTAAGAACAGAAAGCATAAACTACTATGCAATTCATATTCATCATCATAATCATCATCATCATCAGCGTCATCATCATCATTACCACGTCGTGTTAAGGCCACCAATGTCTCATGGCACAGAATAGATAATAGTACAAGGCATAGGTATGGATATACTAATAATAATAATTATGTACTGTATAACAACACCTGTTTGTTTTTAATACACGGCGGTCGGCGTCGCCGTCCCGCGCCGCCGCGCGGCGCGTGGCGGCAGAAGACAGAATATCGAATACTTTACTAACTACTTTATATACAGATCGAATACTTTACTACTTTATAAAAATTTAATAGACAAAAAGAATTAAAATAAAGTTATTTTAAAAAGAGCATTTAAACACAACAAAGTCATTAAGTGTCTTTTTAATTAGTTATACTTATTAATCGATAGATGGTGCACTAAGTACCTATCGATTTGAATTCTTGATTACAAGAACAGCTGTCAATAATTATGATAATATTAAATATTATGCTACGCTACATCCTATGCAAGTTTGTACAATTTTTTATCTGATAGATCCTTCGATCGTGGAAAAATGAGACACAATAGCCTTTATAATGTTATCGCAATCGCCGGTGACCGCTTCGGGCTTGAAGTATTAAAATTGTTAAATTACTTAGCACAATATGTTCACTTCACTGATAATATTATATTATTTTGTGAGTGTGAGTTGTGACTCTTAACAAATTGTAATAAGATACGTAAAATATACGCGAAGATTTACCTACTAGTGTAACTAAAAAGAGTGAAATTATTATTATTTTTAACAAAAAATTAAAACCGACTTCCAAGGTAAAAACAATAATAACATTAATATGAACTAAAAAGTATTAAATAATTTTTACTATCTAATAGTGCCTTTTTCCGAATTCGGCTAAAGCTCAACTATTTCTGTACTCAATCTTCATTATTTTGAAGTCGGTACCAGATAGCTGAATCTTCAGTCCTCTGACAGAATATTTAAAATTTTTGGAACTGGCACCGACTTCAAAATTATGAAGATTGAGTACAGAAATAGTTGAGCTTTAGCCGAATTCGGAAAAAGGCACTATTAGATAGTAAAAATTATTTAATACTTTTTAGTTCATATTAATGTTATTATTGTTTTTACCTTGGAAGTCGGTTTTAATTTTTTGTTAAAAATAATAATGTAATAAAATAATGATTGTCATTTGGAGAAATTTATTCATAATCAGTTGGCGAGCCCACTTCATTTGGTCGAGTTCCGTTAATTTAATATAGGTAATTAGCCAGTTGGCTGGACTTGACATAACACAAACAAATTGCATTGGTCCGCCATCTACCTATAAATAAATATATCTAACGGTAAAGATCAACTACGATAACATGGCGCGCCCTTCCAAATGACTGTTTCAATGTGTGTAGTCACATCCTTATGAAAGAGTTTGTATGTAGTAAGTATTCAACCAATCACAGTACACGTAATATTTCACTTAATGTCACTTATTACCAAGATTTGTTGGTCAACTAATCATAACTAGCCGACCACGGAACTTTTGACAACGCACTTCAAACGTTTTGAATTTTGGAGGGGCGCGCCATGTTATCGTAGTTGATCTCTACCCAGTACATTATATTTTCGTATAATTTTCCTGATAACTTAATACAATTGCACGAGTAAGGTACTTCAGTTATAATACTCGCAAACTAAAACTGGTTTTGGGAACTAAAGTTTGCGTTGACAAAGCTGATATGCATTTCAGTTTTGCCACCTGACACTAATTCATAGCCAAACTACTAATTGACAAACTTGTCAAGTGTTTGCGCTGACGAGAGCGAAGTGGTCTATTCGAAGTTTGAAATTCACGTGCGCGAAAGGTATTGTGTGCGAGATATGGAACTACCACGTACACACACATATTACATACACAGCTGGTGTGTGTATGTTGCAGTATAGTTCAATTAGCGATTCGATTGAATGACCAGCCCATTCATTGAATAACACCATAAAATGACTGACTCGGCCGAACGTTGATGAAACAATCGTCACTTAACAGTCGTAAGCCGCGCACGACCTACGCCACGACGCGAATTTCGCGTCGTGGCTGTTTCGCCGTGACCACAACGCGTTGTGAGCTATTTTTTCGCTCACTGAGCGATTTTGGTCTTTGAGCGTAATATATATGTTAGCATATCAGCCACGGCCCACGACACGAATTTCGCGTTATGGTCTTTTTGTGATTGCCAGAACGCGTCGAGCCCGTTTTCATTAGAACCTGTTTCACTGTGACCACAACACGTTGTGAGCTATTTTTTCGCTCACTGAGCGATTTCGGTCTTTGAGCGTAACATATACATTTTCATACACTGACTATGGTCGCGAGCGACCGACGACAGTCGTAGGTCGTGCGCGGCTTACGACTGTCGCGATGCACGGAATTGTACCTTTAGACCTCTCTATATAAATCTGTTGGTGTGTAGGTTCTTTTATTTAAGTATACTTTTTTGTATTATATCTGTGTAAAGTTTATTTAGTTTATTATTATATATTATGTTATTAATATTGTATGTAATTAGTATATATTTTATGTTTTTAATTTTATTATCGGTGTCTGGAAGAAACTGCTTAAAGCAGTAAGACCGTCTTTTTGCACAATTTTGTAATTTTTTATATACTTTTTTTGTTATTGTTATGTCTTTTGTTTTTGACGTGACAACGTCTTATAATTCGATATGGGCTGCCAATGATATTGTATGTTACTAACGTAACTAGATTGGCAGTCTACGACAGCAACGCGTCATCACTTTGAAGATGCCTGCAGGCATATCTGCCAAATATAATGACATAATAACATTATGAAGTGACATTGTCTTTTGGGCTATCAAGTGGTTACGCATTTCTGAGAATCGTTTGTAAGACATTGCCACTCTAGTATTTTAGAAACTCATTGTGGGCTGCGCGCACGAAAAAACATGACGCAATATGCGGCGTTACTTCGCTCTGAGGCGTTCCATTTAAGGCACGTTGTCACGTTCAACTATCATCAGTAAACCGACTTTACAGACAACCGAGTTCGAGTTGAGTTCGAGTTCGAGTCGAGTTTGAGATCAAGTTTGAGTTCGAGTTCGAGTTTTCGTCTCATTTATGTCTTTTCTTTTGTGTGTGCAAATAAAGAATTTATTATTATTATTATTTCATTTTTGAAGTGAAAACTTCTTTAGTGGCGTTGAGCACTTTTGTGGGATGGGCAAAAACTGTGAAACTCGCGTCAGATTTTCGTGTTGATCGAAAAACCATAGAAAAACCGTAAGAAGGTTGGAGAGTAGTGTTTTGTGTCGAACTCGGACTCGAACTCTCGAAAACTTGAAAACTCGAAAACTCGAACTCGAAAACTCGAACTCGAAAACTCGAACTCGAAAACTCGAACTCGAAAACTCGAACTCAAACTCGAATTGTAAGGGTTGTATATAAAAAAAAAATATTTTTAAAAAATTACGTTTACGTTTAAGTTTACGTTTTCGTTTTCGTTTTCGTTTTCGTTTTAAGTTTTCGTATTCGTATTCGTATTCGTTTTCGTTTTCGTTTACGTTTACGTTTACGTTTTCGTTTACGTTTACGTTTACGTTTACGTTTACGTTTACGTTTACGTTTACGTTTACGTTTACGTTAACGTTTACGTTTACGTTTACGTTTACGTTTACGTTTACGTTTACGTTTACGTTTATGTTTACGTTAACGTTAATTTTTGTGTCTTGGCAGGGTTGAATTGGACCAAGTTACGTCTACCCCATTCAGAGACCTTCTCCAATGAATTTTCCACCTTAGACACAAATTCGTTTCGACTCTCAGTGACATTTTGCCGAGAAATATTGGGGGAGCCGGTATATACAGCATCGCCTGTACTATCATCTGCATAGCAATGAATGCCGCTGGTCTGCAACATGTCATTGATATGCAGTAAGAATAGAGTAGGCGATAGCACACAGCCCTGAGGGACACCAGCATCAACAGACTGAGTTTCCGAGCATTCGCCGTCAACTACGACCTTTATGCTTCTGTCTGATAAGAAACCAGTGAGCCACTTACATAATTTCTCGGGCAGCCCGTATGATGGAAACTTTGACAGCAGCGCTTTATACCAAACCCGATCAAAGGCATTCGCAATGTCCAAACTAACAGCCAATGCCTCTCCCTTCGACTCAATTGCCTGAGCCCAACGATGAGTCAGGTACGCCAAGAGATCACCAGCCGAGCGACCCTTACGGAACCCGTATTGTTTGTCGCTTAGTCTGGTCGTCCAAGTATCGAAGAAGCTGGCTATTGATAATGGATTCCATTATCTTCGAGAAGAGAGAGGTTATAGCGATTGGTCTGTAATTGGAAGGATTTGAGCGATCACCTTTTTTGGGGATCGGGTGCACCAAGGCTGTCTTCCAGGAAGCCGGAACGATGCCAGTGGAATAGGAGAGCCGAAAAAGACGCGTCAAGACCGGAGTCATCTCTGGAGCACACTTTTTCAACACAATAGGCGGGATTCCGTCAGGCCCACTCGACTTGGATTTCAAGGGAACGGAGGGCTTTTCGCACTGAGCGCTGATAAAACCGAATATCCGACATGATGCTCGTGCATCGCGGTATGGTCGGCGGTTTCTGCCCCCCGTCATCCAGGGTCGAGTTTGACGCAAAGAGCTTGCCCAGAAGATCGGCTTTGTCTTTTGCGTCCTGGGCCAACGACCCATTTCCTACGTGTAGGGATGGTAGGGTTGGCTTGCAGAGATTTCCTTCAATAGGCCAGAGACCAGAATGCACGGGTTCCCGAGGGGAGGCGCTCAAGTCTCTTGCCAATTCTATTGACGTGCTGTTGCTTTGCCCGAGTAATCTCTTTTTTGAGGGACCTAGAGGCAAGGTTGTACTCCTTTTTATATGTGCTGGTATTTAAATCCCGAGCAGACACTGCGTTGGTCCAGGATTGGTAAGCCTCCTGCTTCCGGCGAGAAGTTTTTTTGGGGGATGAACCAAACCAGGGACGAAATCTGCCGCCAGTTGGCACTACAGAGGACGGAATGAAAAGTTCCATCCCCTGCATCACCACATCGGCAACAGAGTTGGCAGCGTTGTCGGGATCATCCGGCGAGAAGCACACTTGCCCCCAAGGATAGGATGCAAAAAACGACCGCATCCCATCCCAGTCTGCTGACTTGTAGTGCCACACACGACGGTATTTAACAGCACGCTGTCTTAACACCGCCGTAAGTGGCAGTGAACTCCTAACAAGGCAATGATCCGATGAACCAAGTGGTGCGGTTACGGATATTTGGTAGCCGTCAGGATTTGAAGTCACCAGGAGGTCCAGCAAGGAAGGACTCTGACCATCCACATCTGGGATTCGCGTAGGCGTAGTGACCAGTTGTGTCAAGTCGTTCGCAAGGGCAAAGTTGCAGACAGATCTCCTCGCATGATCAGTTTTACTGGAATTGAGCCAGTCGGCGTGGTGGGCATTAAAATCGCCAAGTATTATGATCTCTGCGGATGGGACCTGCTGCTGCACAAAATCTGAAGCAGCTTGCAGGTGCTCCAAGAGTCGGTCCGTCTTCGTCCGTCCGTCCGGTGTCTTGTTATAGCGGCAACAGAAATACACAATCTGTGAAAATTCCAGTAGTCTAGCTATAGCGGTTCTTAAGATAAAGCCTGGAGATAGACAGACAGACGGACAAATGGAAAGACATCGAAGTCTCAGTAATAGGGTCCCGTTTTTACCCTTTGGGTATGGAACCCTAAAAATACAGAGATCAATACACATAATATTTGGTATCACTCTTTAAATAATATTTAATTAATAAAAGTTAATAATAAAATATTTAAAATGAACTGACATTTTAATATGACTGGGTCATAATTATAATTTATTCTTACAATCTCTTGTATAACCGACATTAAATAATAATTAAATAATACGGTATAACCGACTTATCACCCCTCCTCTCGGAGGGGTGATAAGTCGGTTATACCGTATTTTATTACTTTGGCTAACTTCGACCAGCTATTATGAATAACATCCGGATAAAGTGATTAATTAATCAAATGGTCTAGTCAATTTAGATATTATATATAATGACCAGTTATTATGTATAATAGCTATTTAATCACTATGGCTGTAACATATACACAAACATAAAATATGGATCGTACGTAAGGATATTACATTAATTTTACAAAGAGGGTAGGCCGGGCGCCATTTTTTTTCCACATTGACCTGCCAACTTTTTGCATAGATTTTTCCCGGAACTGAGGGGTTGAGGCTATGACGTTGTCACGTTCAACTATCGTCAGTAAAACGACTTTACAGACAACCGATTTTTACTTTTTGTGTAATACTGCACCGTTGATTTGAGCGCAAATATAGCCGAATCTGTTGAGAGACCGGGACGAAAGCCAAACTGTGCATGATCAATCCTTATAATATGTACAATACACATTACACAACTAACCGTGAATTACTCATGAGGCAAATAAAAATATTAAGTACAGTTTATTTATTCATTATGCTCACGTTAAGAACCCTATTTCGACTTGTATAAGAAACAAATACAATTTCCTCTTAATTTCCGCGTCGATCCTATCTGGACATAACGAGAGCTTTAGCATTCAGGCGTCGACTATCACTAAAACGAGCTGAGTGCGTTCCCGGTTCCGTATAATATTATATTGTGGATGTTATGTACAGTCGACGACAGATCCGGTGTAACACTTTTCGAACTTAAAAAACCTAAGGCGAATTCGGTATCTCCATGGTATCTCACACAAAGCCGTCATTGACCGTAAACGTACGCGGAACGTAGCCCGTAGGTACAGCAATTAAAAGGAGCTCAATCAAAGAGGTCCAGCTAACACAAACTAGAGGTCAAACCAAGGAGATGATGATTTATGATAATGTTAGACATAATGTAGACGGGAGCGAACAAATCGCGGCAAATGTTCCAGCGAAACATTTGCTATTACATCTGGCTCATTATTTTTAATTGTACACGTAACAAGCATTCCAACCTTCCGCTTGGGCTTCTTAATTTGTATTGTCAGCTTCTAAATTGCCCAGCGATAGGAAGACTTAGCGCCGAAATAATTGTACTTCACGAAAAAGCATTGAAATTAGGATTCTTTTCAAATCCCCCGCTTTGTTGACTCGGCTTAGATCATTGTTTGTTAAGTATTATTTTTATTCCTGAGTGTTTTTAAAAGTAACGCGCCATTCTCTGTCTTCAATACGTAGAACGAAAGAGATAGCACATAACTTAGTCAATAATTAACTTTACCCCAGTTTAGCGTGAGCCACAGGCCAATTTCACCAACCTTTGTTTGTTAGATCCTAACAAGACATTACCTACTTAACGGACCTACGCTACTTATATTATAATTTATTAATAGTTATCTGTGGTAAGGCCTATTTGCAAGAGCTCAGCAACTCGAAGTTTTTCTTTCTTGAAACTATAGAGAGAGCTTGTCTGGCACTACATAATACATTCTTTACGTATAGAGTAAGAATGTACTCTGTGGTGAATAGCGATACTTCAAGTCTCTTGTATAACGGTTTTGGCAGTTACATAATATCCGAATAACATCGCACATCGAGGAGGGCCAACGACAGATAAAACGCTTGATCATTAGAACTGTAGAATCGAATATTAGCAGCGTAGCAGCCGAGCAGTAGCAGCGTTAGGGAGGGGCGACGCTGGGCGACCGCCCAGGGCGTCGGATAAAAAAGGCAAACAAAAAGGGGCGCCGCAGGCACCCTAATTCAAATGTGTTCCTTAAGTTACTGTATATTTTGCTACATGAAAAGCAGATTTAAATGCTTAGGTAGGTATGTCAGCATCACCTACGCACGCTGACAATATTATATTCTTCTGTCGTTTACGATAAGAATAAATTATATAAAAACTAGCGACCCGCCCCGGCGTCGCACGGGTATAAAATATATAGCCACTGAAAAAATGATTAAAATCGATAGCCTATGAATTATGATCCTTCACGTGGTTTACTTCTTATCTGTGCCAAATACCATAAAAATTGCTCCCGTAGTTCGCGAGATAAGCCCTTTTTTCTTTTCCCCAGTTTTTCCCACATTCACCTATTAATCTTCCTCAATAAATGGGCTATCTAACACTGAAAGAATTTTTCAAATCGGACCAGTAGTTCCTAAGATTAGCGTGTTCAAGTTAGCCCTTTCAAATAATTTTCCCCGTTTTTTCCACATTTTCCTCTATTTCTTCGCTCCTATTAGTCTTAGCGTGATAAAATATAGCCTATAGCCTTCCTCGATAAATGGGCTATCTAACAATGAAAGAATCATCAAAATCCGTTGCGTAGTTTTAAAGATTAAGGGGCCGGGTACCCTTGGAATTTCTCATACAAACGTTTACTACTTTTTATTTTAAATTTACTACAAAATATTTAAATACTAAAAAATATTTTTTAGTTTAAATATTTTGTAGTAAATTTACTATTTATTTATATATTTTTTAGTGTTTTACTCTATTTTTTAGTGTTTAATTATTTAGTAGCAAATTTACTAAAAAAATTTTAAACAAAAAAAAATTTTTTTGTGTTTAAATATTTTGAAGTAAATTTTTGTGCAGGAACCTAGATAATTACTATTTTAAGCTGAAAAATAAATCAAACATGTTAAATATTTTCGTATGAGAAAATGATATTGGTATTACGTTTGTATGAGAAATTCCAAGGGTACCCGGCCTCTTAAAGGGAACAAATGGACATGAGGGAAAAAAAGCGACTTTGTTTTATAATATGTATAGATTAGTAAGCACGACCCACTGCCTTAAATTTTAAGGTCGCTCAGCAAAATTGGAGGGGGTGCCTCATTTGTACAAAAACTACCAATCGTGTCACCGTCAAATGTCTGACCAATCCATTCCATATCCATAATATAGGTATAATAAATTATTTAATAAATGTAAATGCGTATTATAAATACGAAAGTGTGTCTGTCTGTCTGTCTGCCCACTACCTCTTGACGCCCAAACCGCTGAACCGATATTGCTAAAATTTGGCATGGAGGTACTTTGAGTCCCGGGAAAGGACATAGGATACTTTTTGTTCCGAAAAAATGTACGCCCGTTTTGGCGCAACGGTATTGCGGACATCATCTACAACGCGCCGTCTTATAGCTAATCTACCAATCTACCGCAATGACTAATAAGTACTAATAACTTGACACCGGGTGCTTATTACGTCATAATTGAAGCCGTAATCGATTCCCGACTCACTAACCCCACAATTAACCGCACAATCGAGAGCTCGACAACAAATCTTGAGTTTTAGCAATTACCATGTAAATTTGAGAAGTTCGTGAAATAATTTAACGGGATGTAGACGCCGGATTCAAAACAATTTATATGGTAATGCCAGCTGTATGGACTGGGTGGAACATGTAGTCAGCTCCTCAACAGATATACAAATCTCAGATATGAATATTTACAATGCGTTAACCTTCATTCTAGATTTGTTTTAATATCTTATTATAGTTCAAAGAGAAGAGTCACAAAGGAGTCAAATTTATAAGTCTGACTGTCATAGTTAATCACAGAATAGCTTTGTCCACATTGTGCCTTTTTCTGTTCATCAAGGGCATGCCTTATAGCGCTGTCAACGTCAAATGTGAGGCGTGACCGTAACGCGCGTTGAAATCGTAGCGCGCGCTATGACACTTTTCTTTCAACGCGGGTGGATTTTGACGCGCGTCACGGGCATGCCACACGTTTGACGTTGACAGCGCTATAAGGCATGCCCTTGTTGAAAAGAAAAAAGGCACAATGTGGACAAAGCTTAAGCACTATGCGACTAGATATAAATATTATTTTTTTATAAAATTAGGGGACAAGCGAGCAAACGGTTCGCTTGATAGAAAGCAACTGCCGTCGACCATGGACACCGCAACACCAGAAGAGTTGCAGGTGCGTTGCCAGCCTGAAATACATTGTTCAAGAAGAGAGCGTGCTATTCCCTCCGAAAAGGGCGGCATACTAAATAACTATTATATTAGGTAATAATACCTATACTTTTTTTATAATATTATTGTAAACAGGTGTGGCTTAAAATAATAGGTAAGTAGTAAGTACCTAGTAAGTTCATATAGTTACTTCCAGTATAGGTACACTCGAGGAAGTTGATTCCTATGCAAGTGGCAGGTTTTTAGGGTTCCGTAGTCAACAAGGAACCCTTATAGTTTCGGTCTGTCCGTCCGTCTGTCCGTCTGTCTGTCTGTCTGTCTGTCTGTCCGCGGTTTTACTCAGAGACTATAGGACCTACAAAGCTGTAATTTGGCATGA
This sequence comes from Polyommatus icarus, assembly GCA_937595015.1. Classification (NCBI taxonomy): domain Eukaryota; kingdom Metazoa; phylum Arthropoda; class Insecta; order Lepidoptera; family Lycaenidae; genus Polyommatus; species Polyommatus icarus. Next base: position 4,482,694 of record OW569331.1, read on the forward strand.
ATACACATATTAGTGATGGCAACAAAATGGTACATGAAATCGTAAAAATATTTTTTTTTATGGTACCTCCCCTACACATCAAGCAGGGATGAATTTTTTTTTCGCGCCCACCCCATCGTGTGGGGTGTCGTTGAATAGGTTTCTTAAAAATATTGTGAGTATTCATAGATCATTTTCCGATTTAGGGATCCGTTTGTGAAATATTAAGTTTTAAAGTGGAAAAAATCGTTAGAGTCCAGTGTCCCCCCCTTCTACCAGCTAAACGGTTGGTTCTGGAAATGTCAAAAAATTCACGGGAGTAGGAAATATGCTGAATTTAAAAGGAAAGCTATAACGGCTAAGAAGACTTCATAAGTTATTGAGTAATAGTTGATTAACTAAAAAAAATGTATTCGGCGAAGTATAAAGGACCTTTTCGTTCAAATTCCTTTGAAAGTAACTGAGATGATGTTGTTGTGGTTCAAACGCTCAGTCCTGTCTCTAGCGATTATCGGCATCTCGTCTACCATTGTATTCTAATTTTACAGATGTAGCGATATCTATCGCATCGTTTGTATGACATAATTGTCAAAAAGTTTCTAAATTCAAATGACCGCGAGTTTCGTGGTAGAGCAAGCAGGAGGAAGCGTGACCCCGCCATGTATCACGAACCCTTTTTTCTTACGAAATATTTTTCGGAGAAATTATGAAGCTACTAATATTAATATATCATTTATTTTAAATAACATTGTGTTATTTTTTTAAATTGTTATCAATTAAATCATGCTATAAGCAACTCATGTTTTAGAGTAAAAAATAATATATTATTATTATAACTATTCTATGTCAGCTTCTTATTTGGTGACTGCAGAATGTCGCTTCTTTAAACTAAGTTTATACATGAATCAATATAGATATTGATTCACGGAAGGTAGACCTTAAACAACGGTTGTCAAAATTGCAAAAAAATTAGAACGATACGAGCATGAGCTATTCAATATTATAAACTAACGGACACAGATTACTAGTATATAATATTGTAGACTAAAGGATGAGATATAACACTTACATAGAAATATAAGACATTTACCCCACGACGAAGAATAATTTACATTTTACAATGGTTATTTTTGTAGGGGCCATTTTATATTTTTAAAATGATGGAGACCTAAACATACATAATATAAAACATTGTTTTTTATTTTGTGTGGAGTATGAAAGGGGCTGGGTTATCAGTTACCACTTAATAGGTTCATTGTGAAACTAATATATTTCTATTATTACTATTATTTTATAATTCTCCAGCTAATGATTTGAATAAATACTAGGTTTCATCTACTCCTAGTTTCTAATTTATAAATAACTAAAAGTATACAATGAAATAAAAAGTCAGCGAAGACGTTTTTTGTGACACAACAAGATTTTGCTACTCGATAGGAAAAACACATTTTGTATTAATTAATTGTAATTAAGTAAATATCAAAATCGGCATATGAAATCGGTGAAAAGACTGCTCCAGCGCGATTACCTTTGCCTGTTTAGAGGATAATATATAAAACTGACCTTTATTCGAGAGGGGAAGAGAAAATACCTAATGAAGTAGAGTTTTTTATATTTTTTTGTATATGAGAGAAATTTCGAAGCATTGTGAAAAACGTGACGTTTTTTGTTTACACTAAGTATCTTGTTTTTTGTGCAAAATATCACGATCTCGTTTAAGTACTCCTTTGAAGTTCGTGAAAATAATTATTATTATAGTCTACGCGTATTCGTGAAATCTTCTGCCAACTTGAATCTTGATCTGTAGAATGTTCTAGAACAAAACATAGGAACAGTCCAATAAAGATTTCGTAAGAACTTTATTATTCGGCTTTTATATATTTTTTTCTTTATGTCTTGGCTACCTAATTTCATTGAAGTTGTAAATAAGGGAGAAGACCTAATGGCAGACACTTTAAGGAAACATGAAACATTCGAATGTTATAAAATATATAATTTATGAAAATAAAGGATTGATAACTTCTTCCATGTCTTCAGTAACTCTTACAAAATAAAACTATTATAATTATTCTCTGACAAATCAATAAAAAAATATATTATTGGTCTTTTTGTAAACTTAGTCATAAGTACTAATAGATGACATCACAATAAGCGAACAACACTAATAGTAGACACCAATATGAACTAATAGTTGACATAGAACATTAAATTACATTTTACATTTTTCATATTATTAGGTCTTTATTTGCCGTTTTTCAAAAGATTTCATTTACTTCATCATAGTAACTACATGCATTAGAAATATTATCCACGTTGTCTCCAGATTCTATTCATTCTTCTTCCATGCTGAAACTATCTTTCCTTTTATTTTTATTTTTCATATTTTTTTCCCAGCAAATTTATTTTTAGTCTTAAGTCTCCATGCTTCTTTTGCCTCTTCTTTTTTCTTCTTTTTGTTCTCAGTTCTCCTTTTTCTTCTTTTTACTGCTACAAAACTAAAGCATCGATTTTTAGATCAGTGCAAGGTCTAATATTAGACACCATGTCCATTTTTAGGTACAGTAGTTCTAAGTTCTTAGTTTGTTAATAGAATTATATTTTTAGAAAATAGTGATGATATTTGCAGTAGAATAAAGTACAAAATAACTTTAGTATGTATTGAAAAACTAAAAGATGAGATCCATGTCATCTATTAGGTTTTTTTACATTTTCAAGAACTAATAGTAGACACCCTTTATATTGTTAGGGAAAATGGATAAAAGATCATAAATAAACATTAATTAGTTTAAACAACATGACCATTAATCCAATGAAGTCAATAGAAATTACAAAAAATCTAATAAATGTATTCAAAACTTACGTGCAAAATTTTGCCTTCCTTAACCTATTTGCTAAGAAATTGCCGGGTGCGTGTTGACGCGGTCACATCATTTACAAAAACTGATCCCATTTTAAAATTTTGTCCCCGAAGGCATCCCTAATATATTTTTTCACATCAACAGATAGCATAAGAAGCTTATAAAATTTACAGTGTTGAGAAATAATTAGAATAATTCTTATTTTTATGGCATTTTTGTCGTACGTGTCATCTATTAGTTCAGTGTCTGCCATTAGCGCCTTTCCCTTATAATATAAATATGAAATGTCATAATGAATTTTCACTTCTTACATAATACCTATTATTGTATACCACATTCATTTTTTTTTTGGCTATAAATATAGGGATAATTTTAAATTAAAACCACAATACGTTTACCTATTTTATCCTACCTAAATTAATAGGAACGTATTTTGGCTTATCATGGCATATTAGTACCAAGTACCTACTAACCTCTTCGATCACTAATATACACTAACCTGCAAATTAGTACCGACCACGTTTATTATAACTTAGACAATCGTTTCGTTTAGTCGCTCGAAAGATGAAATGGAATTGTTCAGCTTTTACTGAAGAATCAATTTATTTTATAAAACATTTTGTGTATTATATAAGTAATTTCTATAGCGAGCATAAGGAGATTCCGAGTTCAAATGCAAACATAAAAAAGGTGACCAAAAATTATGTACCCCTGTCGTGAAAGGTAAGTTAAAGATACTTGTGACAAAACAGGAGTAACTTAAATTTTTGGATTTATGTAAATGACAGCTGGTGATAAATATAACTTTTTATTTTCTTGATATTTTTGCGTAGTTTTCGTAAAAAAATAATGATTCACTCTTATCTGATGATATTATTTGCATTTAATTTTATGTATTTTTATATGGGTTTATTGCCTGTTATAAATGATTATTATTATTATTATTATTATTTATTATTATTATTGTTAATAATATAATTAATAATACTAATATTATTAATACCAGGTTGAATCCATACAAAAAAAATTCCTTCGTTCTATGCAGTACAAATGTTTTAAAAATCGAATTCCCTACAACGATCTTCTCAAAGAGGATGTAAACTGTATACTACGTAACAAGAGGTCGGACTTAGAAGAAAAAAAATAAACATTCGTTATTTTTGTAATTTAAAACTAAACGACAAAATTTTAAGTGCAAAACCTTTCACTCTAAACATACCAAAAATTAAAAAAAATAAAAATAAAAAGAAATGAGCTCAAATAAATGTTTTATTTCAATAAAAATTATTGTACATGGCTAAATAAATAGGCTAATAAGGTAAATTAAACAATAAAACAGATTTAATCCACAAGTTTTTGTTGATTTCTATTATTAAATATTATAATATTATTACAGTACAGTTTTATGTATTTTATTTATAAATATGATAGAATAGCTGTCTATGCTACTCTACTAACTACTTGATTGGCTTAAGCCATTATTCCACTTATCCTAGCGGCTAGCTAGGTTCCTAGGTAGGATCCTAGCTAGGATCATAGCTTCTAAATGTTGTTCCACGTCTTGACTAAATCGGAAACGATTTAGGATCTAGGAACCTAGCTAGGATAAGTGGAATAAGCGCTTTATACAGTAAACTCTATATAGGGAGGGGATTAAAGCTGCGCGTCCACCAGGTTGGAATCGGGACATACGGTGCGGACGGTGGCACCACGTGTCGTCATATACTTGTCAGGCGCAGAATGATGTTCCAGTACTTCTAGTGCAGTTCATAGTAGTCAGTACCATACATACAAAGCAACAAATCCGTCCACTGCGTACCTGCGCTCCGATTCCGATCCAGTGGATCGCACCTTTATACATACACACTTTGTTTTGTTACACCCTGTATACGACAGCTGAAATCTATGGCGCGGGTTCAGGCCAGCTGCATACCACCTCACTTGATCAGAGGATTTTTCCTTGGTGGCCGTACCACTCATAATCCCATACCTTCCTTCTCCTAAAATCTCCTTGCATTGAATCTCTTTGCTGCTTTCGTTCCCAAGCGGTCGCATGCGACCGCGAGAACAAAAGATTTCCTAGAATCCGCGATCGAGTTAACAGCTATTGCTTGCAGACTAAAATGTTGCAAACTAGCTGTATGGGGACCTAAAAATCTGAAATTAATAAAACATTTTTCATTTATATTCCATACAGTTTACATAAATTATAGTAAGTATAGTAATTAATAACCTTATGTATTGTTACAATAAAACAATATACACATGATACACATTTCATCATTTTCCAAATTAACTGCATACTGATATACATTATAATAATTTCTATGAAATAATAATCTATCTTTTTCATATTAATATAGTTTAAGTTCTAAATTATTGTACAATTATGCAAATAATACTACGACATACTTTGTATTAGAACATGGTATGATATCGTTATGTTTTGCTTCAATTTATCAATTTACGGTTACATTTACATTTTACAATGGCTTACCTTTCGTTTTTCAATAATTAATCCACTTAATTTACAATTTTTGTATTTTTGTAATAAATAATTTTCACAAAATGGAATTCGAACCTTGAGTTTTAAACTTCATCTTCCTCTTTTTTCTCATGTAGTTTATATTCTCTATGGTCTTTTTTATCAACCAATCACAGTCGACCGTGCTTAAAAATTGTACAGATTATGCGATTTACTTTAGTAGCTACGTTTAAATTTGGAACCCAATTTTTTTTTGTTCGGAAAGTTTCGTCCACCTGGATCTTCTAGCTAAACATAAATTATTGCTTAATCTAAAATCAAGACGTTTACAACTGGAGGCAATGATGCTTTACAACCTTTGTAATAATAAATACGATTGCAATTACTTAATTAACAAACTGTGTTACAGGGTACCTATTAGATCGCATTCAAGAAAACAATATAACTTTTTTGCTACTCCGTTTAGCCGAACCAATGCTGGTATCCGATCTCCCATTACTCGAATAGTTCATAACTTTAATATTCACTTCAATGATATAGATATATTTGCTCTCAAACATGCCAAATATAAAAAATATCTTATCGACAGACTTAACAATTTACATATAAATAATTAAAACCCTGCATTCTTATTCAATAAATAATTTACAATCAATTTTCTTACAATACACTAATTTGAACTTTACTACCTACCATTTTAACTATTATTAACAAACACACTTATCACACAATTGACACACGAACATGCCCTTGTATTATATTATATAATAATAATCTACCCTACCCTGTGCTCTCTTGAGTCTAGATCTCTATTTTTTTCTATAAGTATAATAATATAATTATTCATCTGTGGTCACCACTCACCGCCGTTGGTTTCACATTTTTTAAATATATTGTAAGACTGTTTGGAGACCCCAATAAACGTAAATAAATAAATTATTATGTTTTTATTCTGAGTTTCTCGGTTTTCACCGGCGTACTCAATGGCGTACTAGTATGTACGGGCCGAAGCCAAGTACATACCAGGTACCTAAGTACTTAAAAATTTAAATGTTTAAATTGTTAGTATGAATGGATGGAGTGTCCGGCGAAGGGTGATATTGTGTTTTGTGTTGTATGATCAGGTTGTGATATGTGTGATACTGATGTATGAATGTGTGAGTTTGGTTGTGTGTGTGGTGTATGTAATGTTAGCTCATCATCTGTTTGTAAAAACTTTCTTACTATACGACAAGTGCTATTATTATTATTATTATTAATGTGTTCATGCTGATTCTCGACCTTTGGAAGTTTGACATTGTCTTAACATGGTCTTAATCAGTCATAAGTTATCTACTATTGTCGAACATTGCACGTAAGCATTACGCCAGCTCACTTTATATAATTTTAATATTTAATTTTGCTTGAACTTTATTATAAAACAAATTATTATTATTGAAACATACAGGCAGTTTAAAGTTGGACCATTGACAATAAAGACTGCGCCATTAAAAAAAAAAGCTTTTGACGCGAAGTCTTGTTTGACGCGTTGTTGTCAAATTCAAATATAAATTTTGTAACGGCCAATACAAAACCGACGAGTGATCTGCGGATATTTTAAAGTTTATATTATTTTACAAAAAGAGATACAAGAAAATAAGTGGTGATTGTGTTGTGGAAATATCGTTTAAATACTTTTACAGTTTAATGTCGTGATATTTGAGCATTATGGTGAAAGTAGAAAAGAGGCCGCCTTTAGGCGGCAATAAAGCCCTGCCAAGCACTAACGCTCCTTCTAAACAAGGATCGACACAGAAGATGGCAGCCCACGTAAAAGTAGTGGTACGGGTCCGCCCTATTAACCAAAAGGAGATCGAGCATAACAACAGGATTGTTGTCGAAGTCGTTGACGACAAAATGCTGGTATTCGATCCGAAGGAGGAGAGTAGACCGTTCTTCTACCATGGCGTCAAACAACCGTCTAAAAACACCCTGAAGCGCGGCAACAAGGACTTGAAGTTCGTTTTCGATCATGTCTGTGGTCAAAACGCTAGTAATGCCGATGTGTTCGAAACTACCACCAAGGATATAATCACTTCTCTGATGGAGGGATACAACTGTTCTGTATTTGTGTACGGCGCGACAGGGGCAGGGAAGACGTTTACCATGATTGGGAATATTGAGAATCCCGGCATAACGTACTTGACTATGGAGCATCTGTTTTATACCATCAGTTCCTTTGAGAAGGAGAGAGAATTTGATATAGCTGTGTCATATATTGAAGTAAGTGCAATATACATATATCAACAATTTAGTGCGCTAAATAACTTTGACTATCCAATGAATTTTCTACCATACTAGCTGACATCAGCAGTGCCTTAATAAATAGGTGTTTCCATTTATTGATACTTTTGATGGCACTATTTTTCTTTTCTATTGGTTGAGTAAAATCTTGCTAGAAGTTACTTATACGATGTTTATTTCGAAATAAATGCTTGAAATGCTCACAAAATCCTAAATATAACCAATGTATGTAATAGATAATTTTCTTTTATTTAGGTATACAATGAAAATGTGTATGATCTATTAAATCCGTCAAGTACACCACTGCAACTGCGTGAGGATTCAAATTACGGTGTTATGGTGGCAGGACTGACCCTCAACAACATTAAGACGGCAAGGGAATTACTGAATATGCTTGAAAATGGAAATAAAAGAAGAACCCAGCATCCGACTGATGCAAATGCAGAAAGCTCCAGAAGTCATGCAGTTTTTCAGGTAACTATGCTGCTTAGTCATCATTTTGTTACACATAACTATAACCAGAGGCGGTGCAAGGCTTGGGCGGTGTGGGCGACCGTCCACGGCCTCGCGGTCCTAGGGGCCTCACACCCCTTGGACCACTAGGTTTTTTAAAGGTTTTACGAGTTGTATGTGATACTCAAATATTCATAAACTAGCTGTTGCCCGCGACTTCGTCCGCGTTAACATAGTATAATAACAAAGATTTATAGTTTTCCCCTTTTTGTGGTTCCTTATACAAAGGGTAAAAACGGGACCCTATTTCTTCTTCTTCTTCTTTTTTATTAATGGCTCCTTTGTGAGTCGCCAGTATCAGAGTGTTTTGGCCGAGACTCTGCTTAGCAAACGTCAAATGCAAACGTCAATAAACTTTCATGTTTCTAACTCAAGAAATGACGGACTTTCATTTAAACTTTCAACCCCTATTTCACCCCCTTCGGGGTAGAATTTCCAAAATTCCTTCCTTAGTGGGTGTCTACTTAACAAAACAACCCTACTCACCAAATTTTGTGCCTGTAACTTTAACAGTTTTTGCTCAGCGATGATGAATCAGTCAGTCAGTCAGTCAGTCAGGACATGTAATTTTATAAGTATAGATAAAAAGTTTTTTTTTTTTTAATCAAAATTTTTGACGAGGCTTAAAATGCACTTGGCATCTATGCCAGCCTCATAGTATAATTCAAAGTTAAAATAAAAATTAACAAATTAAACTATGCGACCCTGCAAGATAAAAAGTTTAATAAATAAAACTTTAAGTTCCAATCCAATCATTTTTAATCAGTAGCCCAAACATAAAATTTCAAGTTTCTAACTTAAGAAATAACAGACTTTCATTCAAACTCTCAACCCCTATTTCACCCCCTTCGGGGTAAAATTTTCAAAATTCCTTCCTTAGTACTTAACAAAACAACCCTACTCACCAAATTTTGTGCCTGTAACTTTAACAGTTTTTGCTCAGCGATGATGAATCAGTCAGTCAGTCAGTCAGTCAGGACATGTAATTTTATAAGTATAGATAAAAAGTTTTTTTTTTTTTTTAATCAAAATTTTTGACGAGGCTTAAAATGCACTTGGCATCTATGCCAGCCTCATAGTATAATTCAAAGTTAAAATAAAAATTAACAAATTAAACTATGCGACCCTGCAAGATAAAAAGTTTAATAAATAAAACTTTAAGTATCAAAAAATTATTTCTCTCAATAAATCCGTTCTATAGAGTCATCCACCAGGGGGGCCTCGCATAATATATTTTAGGGCTCCTCGCAAGATATATCTTGCCCACATCAAATTTAGGTCTTGCCCCGCCACTGACTATAACATACTAGTACTACATTACTACCTTACACTAGTAGTAAGGAAGTTTTTTTTTTCTTTATTTAGGGAGCTTAGTCAACATTGACTATGTCGCTCCATTAGAACAACAATTAAATTTCATCTTAAATCAATATTAATCTATTGCATGTCTACCAAGTGCCATCTTAACCATCTTATAAATTTCTTTGGATTTATCTGACAGAGTAAGTCCGAGTTGCAAGTTCTAGTATGTAACATAAAATTCTCAATTTTTCTTACAATCTCATATCTAATATCTTCATTCTGGACACATTCCATTAAGAGATGATAATGGTCTTCCACGATTCCACATTCTGAGCAAAGTGGGGATGATACTTTTTTCATCAAATGTCCAAATTTCTTCAGAGTAATATGTCCTAGTAAGGTAGTTATGTAGTAGTACTACATACTAACTTGTTGCACCAAAACTTTTTTTCTAGGAAGAATTTTAAAGTAAATAAATAAACTATGATTACTACTTACAGTATTATGTTTTTGACTCTTAATCCTTCGATCCGAGATTCTAGGAATTCCCATTGTATTCTTTTGTTCTCGCAATCACTGAAGGTTTAATCTTAATTAAGAGTTAAAAACATAATAGGTCTTGCAGATCTTCAGAGAAATGAAAATCAAACATTTTTAGTTACTAGAACGAGCTTCTGGGCTTTGCCTGCCATCCTCAACCACATATTTGCATACACTGTTAAGAATCCGTATACGAAATTTTGCCGATTTCGCTCATTTAACAGACGTGATTTAACAGTTATAATACAGTATTTCTATAAGTTTTAATGCACAACATGTAAGATCATTTTAATTATAATCTAATGTTGCAGCTAGATTTTTTATTTTTTTTAAGTATCTTTAAATAATCCAACTCAAACCCGCGACAGTTTTGTGATTTTTGCTGTAAAAGGTTTAGAATATCATCTGTTTATGGATTGTATTGACGTCTTATCGGTATGAAAAAAATACAATGTACTGTTGAGAAAGTCGTCTATACAATGTTGGAATTACTTTTTATCACTATCATATAAAAAACCCTTTAAAAACAGAATACCTATAACTGCCCGCTAACTTGGTGATCGTCCTTTTTCACCTGGCATACGAAAGACGGGCGTGAGTGTGAAGAGAGCAGTAGAAAAGATAGTACGGGCTCTTAAGAGTTTATTATTTTATAGGTATATGTTAAAATGCGATACAAGACAAGCAGTCAGGTGCGTATCGTGAAGCTCTCGATGATTGACCTGGCTGGGAGTGAACGAGCATCGGCTACAGGTTGTGTTGGTGAGAGGTTCAAAGAGGGTGCTAACATCAACAAGAGTCTTCTGTCCCTTGGAAACTGCATCAATAAACTGGCTGAAGGAAGCACATTTATTCCATACAGGTCTGTTTCTAGACTACTGCCAAAAGTCGTTTATAGCGCGGGAATCTTACATTTTTCTGGTATAAAAAGGAGGCGGCGTAAGGCGTGGGCGATATGTGGGCGACCGCCCACGGCCTCGCGGTCCGAACTCCGACGGGCCTCGCACCTCTTGGACCCCGAGGATTTTTTTGGGAATTTGACGCGTTTTGAGACTCTTTATAAGAAAATGATTGTCTAAAAATAATCCATTTGGGCCTAGGGGACCTCGCAAAATGTATGCCACTGAAAAGGTATCCTATGTTTAGTTGTTAGTATGGAGATTAGGTATAGTATGGAGACACTCTTGAGTCGTGAGTCACAGAAAAGGATATAGACAGACAAACTGTCGCATTTATAATATTGGTATGGAAAGATAAAAATTAACACCTCAATCGCGGATTCTTGAAAATCTTTTGTTCTCGCGGTCGCATGCGACCACTTGGGAACGAAAGCGTTAATAAGAAAGGATTATAATTTTTACCGAATATCACACAAACAATTTGAAATAGATTCATGGGCAGATTGTGTTGGGTTATGTCAATATTAGTAATGATTATAATATATCTGCTGAACTGCATTGCCTGACTAAATTATACAGGTAATCTGCCTATAAATCAGTTTTTGTGATAATACTGAAGAAGTAAATTTTAAAACGAAATTGTTTGTTTTCTATTTCGAAACATTAAACTATGATTTACAGGGATTCAAAATTAACACGCCTATTGAAAGACAGTCTCGGTGGTAACTGCAAAACAGTGATGATAGCCAACGTATCACCATCCGCACTGAGCTACGAAGACACATACAATACACTGAAATATGCCACAAGAGCAAATAAGATACAGATGACTATAAAGAAGAATATTGTTGACGGCAACATGAGGTTGTCTCAATATGTGAAGACCATAGAAGAGTTACAGAAGAAAATTAAAGAGTTAGAAGCGGCATCATGTCTGCCTGATGCTGCTAAAGAAAAAGGTCCATATACTTTTTATTTTACATTACGTAAAGCATTTTTACAACCGTACCAAAAGTAATTTAAAAATTACTTCAGTTTATTTGAATGATGAGTTAGACAATATATTGTGAACCTTATTCCAAGCTCTTCATTAAGTTGAAGGTAATAAATAAAATAATAAATCTAATTATAATTAATAAATCTCTTCGAGTGCGGTGTTTACTCACTTTACCAATAGCACATAGATAAAGAAAAGACACAAGAAAACCAAGAGTCTTTTCAAGAGTTATTAACCGACTTCAAAAAAAGGAGGTTATCAATTCGACGCGTATATATGTAATATTTCCAGAACTGCCCAGTTTTTGTATAATATGTTAATCTATGACAGCTTCTGGACAAATGTGCCAAATTTTAAAAGTGTATGTATGTATGTATGTTTTTATGTTTGCGCACGCATATCTCCGGAACCAGAAGTCCGATTTTAGTGATTCTTTTTTTATTGTACTAGGTTCAACTTAGGGAATACTGCAAGTTTCATCAAAATCGGTTCTGTAGTTTTTGAGATAGGGAATTTTAATAGGCTACTTGACCTATTTTTTTTTCTTCATTCTAATCGCTTCATAATCATTTATTTTCACCAAAAAAACCAATATTTTAATATTTTAAACAGTAGAAACCCATAAAAATGTTGATTGAAAAATATGCCTTTTATATGGCGCCAAAAACACTGTCCGCCATTGTACCGCCATAGTGTGACGTCATGTTTTTTGTATTTTATACTTTCTTTATTGAAAAAAGTTATATGTACTAAGCGTACGAATCTAACAGTGCCAAAAAATTAGAAAAGAATTTAGAAATCATTTGTAATATTGAACACTTTTGTAGAAAAGTTTTGGCCATTTCATTTCCCAACTACAATAAATGGAGATAATATATAAAACTGATGTTTTATTTGAATTATTCAAGAAAATATATTTTATAAATCTTTCTAGGCTTATTCATATTATTTATATGCAAATAAACTTACATTTATCCAACGCGATAAATAAAATATATTAAATTACAAATGGGATGACGTCACATCGAAATCGGAAGTACCGCAAAAGCGTTTTCGTCAGTACAATTCCTATTTTCATAAAATCATATTTTCAAATCGACTTTATTTATCAATCATAAGCTTTTATTTGATGATAAGGGTGAAATACGATTTCCTAGGCCAAGTTCTACTAGAAATATGCATTTGTTCAATGAAATTAAATATATGTCAAGTAGCCTATTCTTAATTACGTACAAAAATTTGAAGTCGGTTTTATCTTTTTAAAATACTACTATTTTACTCCAAAAATTTTAATGACCTAAGGTTTGTTTTGTAAAATATTCCGTAATAGAAATTATTCTTCTAAAAATTCCTTTACCGCAGCCAAAGCAACATGGAGGAAACGCATTGTAGACGAAGAGAGGGGACTCTGTGAGGTGGAGAACCGTGTCCTGGCGCTGATGACCCAGCAGCGAGTGTTGGCTCTCCGACATCGTCTCCGGACGAGGGCTCACGAGCGAGTAGCTGACCTGGCCCATCGGTCGTCTGCTGAGGCTATACAACAAGTGAGTTATAAAGTATGCACACGGTATGACTTTCATGGACTCGGTAATACAAATGAGGGGCAAGGGCGACTCTATGTGAGTGACTGCAATAGACCAAAAAATATTTGGCCACGTAAAAGTAAAAGTCAACATAATCTGATTATTTAAAAAATGAATTATTATTTAATTTAAATTGATTATTCCTTTTTATCGTCAAGTGATTTTTTCTTTCAATTTGTGACCTAGCCCATCTTTCTTGATTATGAATGTGTGTGTAAGGGTATTTATTATAATATTCACTTTCACACATTTCCATTAAAAGTTCAACCTAGTTATTAAGAATGTGTGTACCGACCATAGTGAAAAGTATTTTGTATGTTCAGGTTTGCACAGAGGAAATACCTCGCCAAGAACGCGCAGTCGAGAAGTACGTGAAACAATCAGTAATACTGGACACAAAGATTTCTACAACTTGGAAGCAATGGAATGAGCTACATAGAAAACTGAGTGTCATGTGCAACGAAGCGGCATTGGAGTGTCCGGATCTAGCAGATTTCGTCGAAGTCATTCAAGTCCAAAGCGACGTACGACGCCTGAAAGCACTAAACGAACTGAGACTAAAACTGCTAAACATAGAAGACGAAGAAAACACCGCTATCATGGAGTACACGAGTGAAATGCCGACCATGTTAAAAAAACTGTACCTGACTCTCAAAGGATACGACAAAGTTCCACCTGCGTTGACGGAAGAGTATTTGGAGATTATGAGAAAAGCCAAAGCGGCACGAGGGATTACCTGGTCAGATACGGAGAGAGAGAATTGTGATTCGCTGTACAAATTTATATCGACTTTGGACTTGGAAAACCCTACACTGACGATGGACTTTGCTGACAGGAGACAAGACAATAACGTGACGATAGATCTTGACAGTGACGATTTGGAATCGGAGAATATTGAGCCAGTTTTGGCGAAGAAACGAAAGGGGACACCAATAAAACTTGTCAACAACGACACTATAATAATTAATGACTCCCTCGAGATGTTAGACACTACGAGAAACATCACTTCGGCGAAAAAACTCAAAAGGGAAGACGATAGAATGATGGGAGTTGAAAACTTTGGTCCGATAGATCCCAAGGATTTGAATTCCACCTTCGTACTACCGGGTGCCATGAAAATGAAGAAGATTAAAGTAGAAGTGCCCCCCTTGAAGAGAGGACTCGCCGATAGGACGAATATTCCACCGAGGACTCTTAATTTTGACAACAAAGGTACAATTTGTTTTATGCTTTTGATGCACATTGCGAAAATGCATCAAAAAGGAGGCATTCATAAAATTTCTTTTTCATGAATGCCTTCTTTGTGACTGCATTCAGTTTGATTTCGTTTTGAGCTGAAACTGAACAAAAAATAAAACTCAATCGAATTCATATTCTATTGTGTTAACATAATATACCTATCTTTAAGCGGTTAAAGTAAAGTTAGGTAGCATTATTGCCGCTCATACTGTCATTAACATTTAGTTACAATATAACTTTTTCATAAGTGAGGAGTGCATATTCACAGGGCCCCCGTAAGGGCTACTGGCGCCTGTGTGCATTGCACACATTGCACATATGGTAGCGTATATTCAACACACTTTTATAAGCTTGGGCTGTATGTTCAGTAGGTATGTAACGAAATCTTTGAGCGCGATTTTTACCTATCTCCAGTAGTCTAAATTAAAAAAAACCTAATTTGAATAGTTACTAAGTGCTATAAAAAAAGCATGTTTTTTAAAGTTTTTTTTTTCTAATATTATTTTCTCGCCAGTTTTCTATGATGGCATGTAACAAATGTATGTATTTTCAGCTAAAATCGTGAAGCCGGTGGCCCGAGCGGTGCCGTTTAAACGCACCGGCGCGGCGTTTGGCTCGAGTGTCCCGAGAGACGGTGCTCTACCCCGTAATATCATACAAGGTGAATATAATATCATATTATTGACAAGGTATTATTATCAGAGAAGTTGATTCAGAGGCATATTTTGGGGACCAACGTATTTTGGTCGCGTTATGTCAAACCCAGATGACGATTTACATTGAGTTGACATAATTCGACCAAATGACTTAGGGCCATTCCACACGACGTATTTTCTGCGCACCGTCGATGCGAATTTCTGATGCGCTCGTCTTCTGCGCGTTTTCATCGCGTTTTGGCAGATATAAAGTTTAAAACGTGTCGGTTTCCTTGCGTTTTCTGAGCGTTCAACTTGCGTTTGTATCGATACAAAAATAGCGTTAAAAACGTCGTATAGAAGGGCCCTTAGGTCTGTCAACTGCTTATGAATCAACTACTCATATAGTACATAAAAAATCATGATATTGACCAGGTAGAGGGTATAAAAAAGAGAGTCATCAATGGAATAGCTAGCTTTTAATTATGTGTAAATATGAGAAACTTACTTCACTTCAAGTTTGACTCTAGTACCTGTCTTATCAAATTATACTATTTTTGACAAAAATGTCTAATAGTTGGTGTGGGTGTTAACTGTTGTGTTTTGTCTTTGTTTGTTATCTACATTTTCTATTTAAAATACATAACTGTATAATTCAGCGCATGTATTTACAGTTCCCGTTTAAAGTTGCGCGTCCACCGCATCGGAATCGGAGCGTACGGTGCGGGTGGAGCGTCGTCACTTATAATTTGTCAGGCGCAGAAATGACGTTCCAGTGCATGCAGTACCATAGAAATCAATACAAAGCAATAAATCCGTCCGCTGTGTACGCTCCGATTACGATCCGGTGGACGCGCACCTTAGCGCCAATTCAAAAACATGCCTTGCGCGGTAATAGTCGCAAATAGATGTTGACGTATGACGTCTTTTACGCTATGTTTCTAAAACCGAATCAAACAACTGTGAAGTTCTGAATGAGTCATTTTTTTTTCTTACAATATTATATTCTTTTTTTAGGGTTCCGTACCCAAAAGACGTAAAGACGGGACCCTATTACTAAGACTTTGTTGTCTGTCCGTCTGTCCGTCTGTCTGTCACCAGACTGTAACTTGAGAACGGCAATAGCTAGAGAGTTGAAATTTTCACAGAATGTGTATATCTGTTGCCGCTATAACAACAAATACTAAAAATAAAATAAAATAAATATTTAAGGGGGGCTCCCATACAACAAACGTGATTTTTTTGGCCTTTTTTGCTCTATATCAATAATGGCAACAGGTAGGTACTTAACTTTTTCACTAAATCCTTAGTTATATATGTACTTTAATAATTAATAATAATATTAAAATAAAATAAAAAATTAAGGCGGGCTCCCATACAAAAAACACCATTTTTGGCCTAATTTTGGTCTATAAAGATACGGAACCCTTCGTGCGCGAGTCCGACTCGCACTTGGCCGATTTTGTTACCATCCCTCTAACCGTGTCAGGACCTGTTTTTTTTTTGCATAATTTTAAATCATTTTCTTTTTTGCCTTCATTTTTCTTAACAATATTCTAGCCTTACGAAAAGTTTATGTTTAACCCAACTAACATTGTGTTCGTTCATATTAACCGACTAACAGACGCGCGGAAAGTCGCGGCAACTGAGCGGTCAGTCGGTTTCAAAGCGGTGCGCGCGCGCGAGCGGCCCCAGGCGCACCCCTACACGCGGCCAGCGGCGCGGCGGTGACGTCACCTCGTCATTCCTGCTGACGTCATAAAGTAAGAAATTAGTCAAAAATAAAAAATAAATCGAACACGGGAATCGATTTTTTTCATTCGCTCCCTACGAATAATAAAAACTAAGGAAGAGTAACTGTGTCAAAAAAAAAATGTCCACAAGTCTACAAAATGTGACCCGAATAGATGCATACTTTATGCATGTATTCGGTACACAATTTTGTGCAAATATAAAAGTGACAATTAATGTCAACGGCTTTAATTCGTGGGTGTTAGCAGAGTAGACAGAATTATAGAGTATGCCGACTTAGAACAGATGTTGAAATTTTTAAATTTGACGTATTATGACGAAAATCGTCGCTAGGGTTGTTGACTTACGAATTTAAAACTTTGACATATTCGCTGGACGTGTTCCTCTTTGGTCATATTGTTGTTTGTGTTTTGGCACATGCGATTAATGTTGTCACAATCCAATTTTGAAATCTTTATTTTAAATATTTAAAATAAATATCAGCCAGCGCGAAGCACATTCTGTTCATAATCCTAGCGAAACCCGACGAATTTGACAGATATTGAAACCTGTCCATTTCTTTGCAGTCGAACTACTGGTAGTTACGTCTATTGTGGTGTTAGTGTTTCGTTACTATTGCCATATTTTAGTTTGCGAAAAGGAACCAATTTAAAAACGGTTGAAGTATGGGAGTTATGTTTCCTTAGTTTTTATTATTCGTAGTACACATTATTCGTAGTACACGTAGTACACATAGTCTAAGCTTAGATTTTTGAATATTTCAGGCGAGTTCGAATCCGATGGAGGATCATAGCCATTTTTAAGAGATTATTAACCTAATAAATGTTTACATCTAAATGGAATCTAAAATTGTAATATAAGTACTTTTTTTTGGCAATATTTGTTCATCCGATCTTTAACACATATCTTGTCATCCAAAATATTAATTCAAATATGTTATCCCAGGTCAGTTCTACGTGAGGAAATAACACTACAACATGCGTGACGACACTTGGGCCAGGACCAAAGCGACAAAATCATCACGTAATGACGTCAATGCGTCACCCTCATCATTCCTGCGAAGCTCGATGACGTCACAGCGTCATCCTCGTCATTCCTGCAATACTTGATGACGTCATAACGTCATCTCTGTGACCGGTAATGACGTCATTCCTGCGCTGACGCCCGCTTTCCTGAATTTTCTACTTTCACAGGAGTAGCTTTGATGAGCGTTAAGTCATGACATTTAAGTGTGCAGGTAAGGTCAAAATATAAATAAAATCCTTTAAGAATAATGTATGTTCAATTTGAAACTGATTAAAGTGTAGTTAAATAATTATAATTATTAGTTTAATTTAATATGTTTTACTTAACGTCGAGAAGAAATAATTCTTTGAAAAGATATATGATGCATTGCTAACGTTGTTTTCACATTATCATGTCGTAGTCGTCTTTTGGCTGATGATAATTTTTATAATTATTGTCTTGACAAAAGTATGATATTCATAAATGTGTAATAATTTCCATGGACCAACCAATAATGACGCTGCAGTGTAGTAATGATGCTTTAATAAGGCTCCACTGTTTAGAGAAACAGCTAAACAGTTTGAGCCTTAATATTATTGAATGAGGCACTAATATGTACAATCGAGGAAATTGATTCCTATGCAGTTGATAGACCAACGTTATTTGGTCGAATATGTCAATTTGTGATCTGTCGGCTGGGTTTGACGTAACGCAACCAAACTACGTAGGTCCCCGATCTGCATAGGAATCAACTTCTCTGATAGTACAATCGAGGAAATTGATTCCTAGGCAGTTGATGCATCTACGTCAGTTGGTCGGCTTATGTCAATTAGCTGTGATCGGTCGGATGGGTTTGACTTAACGCGACCAAATTACTTAGGTCCGCCATCTGCATAGGAATCAATTTCTCTGACAGTACTGTCAGAAGAATTGATTCATCTAGATTCGTAGGCAGATGGTAGACCTTCACAATTTAGTCGGGTAAAGTCAAGCCCAGCGGACCAAACGACTCATAATAATATTAACTTGACATAACCCGACCGAATAATGTAGGTCCACTTAGCTATGAATAAATTTCTCCGAAATATTTTTTTATAAATATTTTTAGGGTTCCGTAGCCAAAATGGCAAAAAACGGAACCCTTATAGATTCGTCATGTCCGTCTGTCTGTCTGTCCGTCCGTATGTCACAGCCACTTTTCTCCGAAACTGTAAGAGCTATACTATTGAAACTTGGTAAGTAGATGTAGTCTGTGAACCGCATTAAGATTTTGATACAAAAATTGAAAAATTATAAAAAATTTTAGGGGTCCCCTAGGTACAACTGAAACAAAAAAAAAATTTTTCATCTGGCCTATGCGTGTGGGGTATCTATGGATAGGTCTTCAAAAATCATATTGAGGTTTCTAATATCATTTTTTTCTAACCTGAATAGTTTGCGAGACTCTTCCAAAGTGGCAAAATGTGTGTCCCCCCCCCCTCTAACTTCTAAAGGGGCATGATAATTCTAAAAAAAACATATGATGTACATTACTATAAAAACAACCAACAAAAACTGGTTTGAACGAGATCTAGCCAGTAGTTTTTTTATACGTCATAAATGATAAACCTTAATTTAACTTTCATTATATCAAAAATGAAATATTAAAATAAATCAAAAACCTTATAATTTCATAGAAATAATTCTTATTGCTGCTGCGGAACCCTTCATGGGCGAGTCCAACTCGCACTTGGCCGGTTTTTTTATTAGGATTGTCTCCAAAATTTGCAATAAAATACGAATTAACTCTTTCGTTAACATCTACCACACTTCTTGTATTAAACACTTGCACATGTTAGTTTCTTATGATTTCCATAAGAAAGGAACATAAAATGTGAGTCATTAAAATATTTTTTCTGTAGACTCAAGTAAATATTCGATAATAATTACTTGATAGTTGTCGTGGGTCGCGGGTCGCAGTCGCCAGAATCGAAAGGCCTCAAGAATCAAAGTTTAATATGGTTTAAAAGTACGCACCCTTGTTTGAGTTGGCCCATTTGTTGGAATAGTTGAAAACTTTAATCCACATTGCGGGCACACACTTTCTTACCTATGCGGGCTTAAGGCTGATTATACACTTTCGGCTTAACAAACCACTTAGGATATTTTAATGCTTCTTAAAGTTGAGAGGATCTCAAAATATCATAGTTCTCTTGGTAGAAGGAAAACATGTCTCTTCATAAAACTCAAAATAAAATTACTTCTCAGATATTTCAGCTGAATATTAATTTTCTGTTGCTTTGTCCTAGTTAATAACAGCAACCTTAACGATATTTTACTCTAATCTTTTATAAACAGTTAATAATCTTTTGTGAATTTAAACCTGCGTCTTAACTAAACTGGATATGTAATCTACACATTTTATCGCGTAGTTCTTTCGAGACGTACGGTGTTTTCTTCGCTTTTAAAAGTTTTCGATAAACGATTTAAGTTCGTGATAGATTGTTCAAACCTTTAGTTACGGCCAAGAGGGACAGGCAAGAAATATAAGTGCTAGTTTGAAGCTAAATGTAAGATTTGTAGCTTCATATTTTAATCTCTTACTTATAAAGAAACTTAAGCAGCGGTTCTCTGACGTTTCCAATGTGCGAAAGGACAAGCACATTTTGTATAGTTATTCACTGAAAAAATAGTTTTTTTTGTAAGGGTAATGGATAAGTAAGTGTGATCAGCCAAAGTTAAAATTATTATGTAATTGCCCGCATTAGGGGGGTATTATATTATCATTTATATTGGATCCTAGATCATTGAGTCATTTATATTGGATAATGTAATATAGATAAATGATTCATTTCTTCCTTGATCATAGATTTTTGACGTTTGCTGAGAGATTGGATCCAATATGGTCATAGAAATTGGTGTTGCCAGTTATTTAATATAAAAAAATAGTTTTTAAATAACTTGTTCGTTAATATGTTTCAAATAATGTAATGTCATTCTTTTTCTAATTATATATACTTAAATAATCTTGCTGAAATAACATAAAACAAGCCATATTAAAAATGACGATGTCTTTTGACAAATCGAATTCTCTGAGATCTAGTAACTCTGATGTCAATACCTGTCAGCGTTAGCGTTCCCCATTGGCTATTGAAACCACATATGACGTAAAATAGGATCAATGATAAATGATAATGTAATATGCAGATATGATCAAATGATCATTTTTATTGGATCCTATATATGATCCTATAAATGATAATGTAATACCCCCTTAGAATTAAAACCAAAATGTGCTGTGGCGCTCTACCCGTACCAAACTTACTCTTGTCACTCTATAATTTACTGTCATAGGATAAAATATGGACAAACAGATAGATTTACCTTTAATTTTCAATGTTACAAGTCTATCACTACTTAACTTAAAATTTAAAAGTAGAATAATTTATGTAATTGATTTTCTGGCAGCTATAAAAATATATCTCTATCAAAGTGAAGTAAAAAGAAAATAAAATTACAGGCTCATTTGTTATAAGGTCATTGATCGCACTCATCTGATTTCGATGGTTTAATTGATATTATTAAAATTATTTTGAAATCAGCTGTCAGGTCAATTACCTCGGCGTCAAAAAGAGTCCTATATTTTGTATCATATTTTTTGGTCTCTTTTTTTGTGAGAACGCCTTTGCATTTGCTGTAATTCATTAAAGCACAAAACTAAAATAAATCGTTTTGAGCTGCATTTGCTACCATTTACACACATAAGCACACTAGACATAAATAAATGATTTAGATTTTTTTAAATATTTTAACTATCAATAAATAATGTTTCTTCTTCTCGGCGATAATAATTAAGATCTGAAATAATGTTTAATTTGTTATTCAGAAAGTTTAATATTAAAGACTTATTAAAATATTGTGTCTATTACAAATTATAAAGTAGCATTATAAAGTAGAAATTTTCTTTATCTGTGACGTTCTCATCTATACTTATTATAAAACAAAGTCGCTTTTTTTCCCTCATGTCCCTTTGTTCCCTTTAATCTTTTAAACTACGCAACGGATTTTGATGATTCTTTCAGTGTTAGATAGCCCATTTATCGAGGAAGGTTATAGGCTATATTTTATTACGCTAAGACTAATAGGAGCGAAGAAATAGAGGAAAAAGTGGAAAAAACGGGGGAAATTATTTGAAAGGTCTAACTTGAATGCGCTAATCTCAGGAACTACTGGTCCGATTTGAAAAATTCTTTCAGTGTTAGATAGCCCATTTATTGAGGAAGGCTATAGGCATAATTTTTTCAGTGGCTATATATTTTATACCCGTGCGACGCCGGGGCGGGTCGCTAGTCTGATGTAAAGTAATTTTGTTGGTCAATTAAAATTAGAAAAGCAATTGTTTGTAAATTCTCATCTTATTGTAACAATATTTCCTAAATTGTTAATATTTCGAATTATTATAGAAATTTAAATTAGCGGTATAGAATTGAATTTAATATTATGACTTCATTAAATGCTATCAAAAATATAACTCGATGTACTATCAGAGAAGTTGATTCCTAGGCAAATGGCGAATCTAAGTTTGGTCACTTTATGTCAAACCCAGCCGACTGATCACGATTAATATTGAATTGACGTAACTCGACCAAATGACGCAGGTCCGTCAACGGCTTATGAATCAATTTCTTCGATGGTACCATCAGATGAGCTATACGTCATTTAGCCTGGTTATGTCTAGCTATAGTATAACACAACTAAATAATATTGATTTCACATAACCCGACTAAATAACTTAGGTCCCATCTGCTTATTAATTTCTCTGAGAGTATATTCAAATGTGTAATTACTGGATAATGTAGACTTAATTAACCTTTTGAAGTAAGGTTGTATAGCTTTAATATTTTAATGTTTTCTAATTGTAGTAAAATGTTTTTTATCTGTATTTATTTTCGAGTGTGTTGTGACCTTGACATTTCAGGTAAGAATTTGAGATTTGTTTTATATGATATATTAATTTTAATTTAATATCTTGTATTATTTTATCTAATATTTGATGAGTAATATCATAGTTTAATGTCTAGACCAGGGGTTCCCAATCTTTTTCAGCCAGCGGCGCACTACACATCTCAATATTTTGTCACGGCGCCCTACTCTACCTAGCTATTACAAAAATATACATAAATAAACACATATTTTAATGATTATAGTCAGGTTAAGCATGTAAATAATAATAAACAAAATATATTTAATTATCTGCCTGCTTTGTCTAATTTATATTATAATTTAATTTTATAATATTAGTGGTTTAGGTTTAAGGATCGACTCATGGCAGCCCCTCTTGCCTTTACACGGTGCACCAGGGCGCCGCGGCGCACAGTTTGGGAACCCCTGGTCTAGACTCTAGACAATTAATTTAATTTGAAACAAGGTTAATGTTGGTTAAGCAAACTATGTAAAATTAGGTTTCTAATGAACTAAAATTAAAGTAAAATTAAATTGTAATTCGAAATACTAAAAATTCCATTAATAAAAGACTATGCTTTTATGGTAGTTATTGCTAAGCCTGTGACCGAATCTGACATTTTAGGTTCTCTCGCATTTAAAAAAATATGTTTTAACATAGTTATTTTAAATTAGATTGGCGCAAGTAGTCCTTTTCAGATTTTGATATTTTAGGCCCACTAGCTCCATGGGGTTTTTTTAAACAACAATGTTAATTGTTATGTATTTAAAACATAGAATAATTTAATTGAGGGCCTAAATGTTGCATTTAAATAGAAATTCTATTTTCAGTTTTTTGATTTGTCCTCTGCGTCTAGATCCGCACAATTTTAGCGTTAGTGTCAAATTATTGAATTTGAGCATCTGATTCGCAGCCGAATCGCATTTGCATCGTTTAAACGAATTTTGCATTGTAAATTAATTTCAGAGTCCTGTATTTGTTACGTATTTTTGTGTTTTGCATGATTTTATAAGGTATCCGTATTGGTTTTAGGTAATTTGTAATTTTGTATTAAGACATTATATTGTGTGACTGATTTGTATGTAATAAATATATTTTAAATAGCTTGTTTATGGTCCTTGTTTACTCCCAAATATTTTTATTTTTTACTACATAAACGATGCCTTTATTGATTATTCCGTCGACATTCGTTCAAGCTTTCAAAGAAAAAACTCTTATGTTTAAAGTATCTTCATGCCAAATTTCATTAAAATCGGTTGTTAAATCGTGAAGAGGTAACAAACATACAGACACACTTTCTCGTAAGTAGTATTAGGGATCCCACACATAACTGCGAATTCGCATAACAAAAATCTGCAACAAAACTCATACTAAAAAATATGTTTGTAAAAATGACACTGCGATGCGATTGCAAATTCAAAAACTTCTATGGGGAGACCCTATTACGAGGATGGGATGAGAGGTAACTAGCCTTTGCTATTTAAAATGTTAAAATATAAAAAAAATATACGTATAATAATATCACAGATTAAGGATATATATATATATATATATATATATATATATATATATATATATATATATATATATATATATATATATATATATATATATATATATATACAGTACCCGGCGATAAATATTGCACATCGACCTTTGGAAAGAGACAGTCGGCTAATTTCGGTTTTGTAGAGCGTTATCTCTTACGCACGAAATACAAAAAGTCCGGTATATATTAGGAGCTGTTAAAACAATTATGGTTTGCTTCTTTTGACAATTTTACTATTCTTTGTATAAAATACACCAAATTTTCTATAAGTTATGGCTTTAGGTTCGGGTAAAATAAAATAAAAAAGGGTGTTCAAATTATGTTTACGTATTTAAAATTCGTTTGGAAAATTACAGCTGTAGCAAATTTAGGGGTGTTAACAACTCTAGATATATATTCTGAACTGGACGCGACTGCACTCTATTGAATTTGAACAACGACTGACATAATGTCAAATAGGTGTGTGCTACAAAGATAACGCTCTATGAAACCGAAATTAGCCGAATGTCTCTTTCCAAAGGTCGATGTGCAATATTTATTGCCGGGTACTGTATATATCAGCAGACAGACAGCTAGTATATATATATATATATATATATATATATATACTAGCTGTCCCGGCAAACGTTTCTTTGCCATATTAAGTATATAAAGTATTTTTTTTAAATTTGGTCGAAGCGCTAACTGTCGGACAGACTAAAATTAAAATCCGAATTCGAATATTATTTAAAATTTGACACTGCGATGGCAGCCGACTGTCGGATCCAATGTAAAACATTCCACAATCAACAACTACTAATAAATTAAAAAAACATTGTCCAGCGGACAAAATTGTGAATCTAAACCATTCCCAGATCCCCTTGAACACACACAAAAAATTTCATCAAAATTGGTCCAGTCGTTTAGGAGTTCAGTCACATACACACGCACACAAGAAATATATATATATGATAGGATAGGATAGCTTAGAATCTTAGATCTTTAATTATAGTCGCAATTTTATTTTATTGCAAATTATTTGTCTATAAAGAGCGACCATTGTTTATGCGACGCGGGTCACGGGATAGAGATGGACGTTGCCATGGTGACATACGAGTACTTATTTAGTCACTAATTCAATAAAATAATACGGGCGATATATATAATATGGCAAAGAAACGTTTTCCGGGACAGCTGGTTATATACTATTATCTTTTAGTTCGTAGACTGTAGTCTGTAAGGGTAGGTTTCGGTTGATGAAAATGCATCCTTATTTTTACAACACTGAAAAATATAATTCATCAAAATTAAAACGAAACAATATTTTAAAATACCTGCTTGTTTAAGAATACTTTAAGATCTCCAAGATATGCCCGGCGTAATTACAATGAAATTGTTAATAAGCTAGATTGCAGTTGTATAACCCTCGTTAATCATGGGACGTCTAGCGCCGCAATAGGGTCGGTGCATACAGGATCGTCGTAAAAAAGAGTAATTCTGACGCAATACAAAATGTCAATTTCATGCAACGTAATCACTGACCTCTATAAACGTAGTGCATGTTTTCTTTCTGAGATTTTGATTTGCTTACGTTACTAATTTTGTGCCGTAACAAATTTTGTAATGGATCTATCATCCCAACGTAGACTACGCCCTTTTGAGTCAAAAGTCAAAAGTTTTGACTTCCGCGCCGCGTCGCACCAAATATTTGGTCACAGACATAACATTCTGCATCAGGAGGGCATTCCTAATCATTGTGTGTGCTTAGAAGTCACTTTTCATGTGACTTCTAAGCACACACACAATTAAAATTAACGTGACGTATATGAACCAGCGCGACAGCCACATAAACACATAACAAGAAAATATTCCATCAAGCCCCATAAGCTAAGCGGTGAGCTAGACACAATAGAAAAACAATAGATTTCCAAGAATCCACGATCGACGGATCTGCGTTTTTCCTACGCTAGTGTAAACAGACCCTAAGAGTCAAGATTGATAGATTCTCCGGCGTGCTCCTGTTTTCGGCAACGTGCCAACCTACCTGCACCTCAGTGCTTTGTCTTCGGGTGACGGGCGCCGAGTACCTATTCCGTATAATTTGAAGGTGGATTCATATTTCTTAATATTTTGCAGTGTGTACTACAGTTTGTCAAAAAGAGTAGACGCCGGTTTTTAAATCACAAAAATCTTTGTTAAATAGATAAATAAAAACATCTGAACAAAGTATTTACAACATTTAAAAAGTAAAGCTTAATATTATGTTTACGCTTCACGCTGTACAAATATACATTGACTGTAGGTTAACACTTTACATTAATACTGTGCTCACTGCTCATCCGGCCACATTAAAGTGGCGGCCGCTCGCGCTATTAGTAAAAGCATGGTAAAAGCTTGACGAAGTTACAGTTTTCTAAGAAAAGGCGAATTTTACCATATAAGTCGAAATCAACTAATTTATAAAATTTTTATATCCGGCAAAGACCTGAATTATAACCCGAAGCTAAACTAGCAAACGGTGTTTAATATAACAATTAAGTAAAGAAATAATTAATAAACCGAGATATTATAATTTATAAGTTATAACAAACTTGGCATAGGAGTACTATTTAAATATATGTATTATATTCTGTGGTAGTAGGTGTATAGGTCTACCAGAATTAATTGATGGCAAATTTTGACAGCAGATTTTCAAAAAATATCCTTGATCATTGGATAAGTTTATATATTTGCATGTTACACATACAGACTCAGCCGCTATAAGGAAAAAAAAGGATAAAAAAATGAATGTTTTATTCCAATTACCCCGGTATTGCTAGTCAATTTACTTTCGTCTTTATCACTTTTTGCCATCAGATTCTGGTAAACCTACCTTACCTAAGCTTCCTTTGACGCCGAAAAAGTGTACCGTTTCCGTGGCTTACATGATGAGGGCAAAAGCCAAAGTATAATAAAATATATTATGTCGAGTATATCTCTGACCGCATTAGCCGTCGACAAAAACTGGAGCTCAAATGAATTGATTCAATCAATTTTTTCTCTCCCCGTTTCTGATTAAACCGGTCAATCTTCTCACCGTCCAGTTAACTGGAAAATTGGTAATTAGATGTAGGTGATAACCGCCGGTTTGTTCCGTCAGATTTATTGCTTAAGTGGAATTGGTTTCCCATTAAATATATCTTTTGGTTCACTTGTGCCAAAAATCAACAAACAACTCATCGAAACAAAAAAGTTTATACAATATACATGGTTGTTTATGCCTCTAGTCCACCGACGCTGCAAGCTGCGAAATATCTGCGAAACCAATACGAAACAGGAATAGAGCGAGATGCAATATAATGGTAACTCCCACACCGGTTTCATTGAAACCAGGCCAGGTATGCAGGAGTAATTTTATAGTGCCCAAGTGTGTGCGCAGTACACAAGAGCACTCCCTATTCCTATACTCTCATAACCCAGTGATCAGGCGCAGGACCGACTTTTTACATGCCCATCCGACGCATGGATCATCTTACTTTCCAGACGAATCAGATGATCAGCCGGCATTGTCCTAACCAAACTTGGAAATAACATGTTTCCAACGCGGGAATCGAACCCACGACATCCGAGTCAAGAGCCGCGCTCTTAACCACTGGACCACGGAGGCGTGCAATATAACGCATTGCCGTATGGCGGATGAGACAGTAAATCGGTTCGCCACTGTTTCGCAGTTCGAAGCGTAGGTGGGATAGAGGTTTTTGATTAAAGTTTATCTTAGTACATATTAGATACTTATTATTTATCTTATATATAAAATTCTCGTGTCACAATGTTAGTCCACGAACTCCTCCGAAAAGGTTTTACTGATTTTTACCAAATTTTATAGGCATATTCAGTAGGTCTGAGAATCGGCTACTGGGTACTTTATAAATTGATAAGTGCATTTGTTGAATAAATAATAGTAAATTATTACAAGCTGAGACTGACGGCGACCAATAACTTTGTGCGACGGGATAGCGATCGACGTTGCCATGGCGACATATTTATTTAGTCACTTTAATAAAATAATATGGGCGAAATACTTTATATTATGGCAAAGCAACGTTTGCCGGGACAGCTAGTTATAGTATATAAGTGACGTCAAAATGTTAGTTTCAATTTATTATCTGAAAGTACAACACGGTTAAAATATCTGTAGCAATGATTTGATGACGTCACAATGACCTGTAAATATTCTCTCATAGCCAAGTCTACATTTTCACCGGGCTGTAACTTGAATGTATGTAATGCATAAATAAAAGCGTAATAACTTTGGCGTCCGTGATGAAACATAAATAACGTTCGACGCTATAACTTTTTGTTAAAACGCAATACGATCGTATTTCGAGCATTAATTATTTTTCAGCAGTAATCACTATATTACCTCGCTGTCGACGAACAACCAGACAAGTTTTATACGCATAACAATTATTTTTACTTT
Organism: Polyommatus icarus; assembly: GCA_937595015.1. Classification (NCBI taxonomy): domain Eukaryota; kingdom Metazoa; phylum Arthropoda; class Insecta; order Lepidoptera; family Lycaenidae; genus Polyommatus; species Polyommatus icarus. Next base: position 4,511,693 of record OW569331.1, read on the forward strand.
ATTATTTAGTATACGTATAAGTCTCATCATGACACGTTTTCGACCATAACAAAAATTATTATTACGAGTAGTTTGCGGTATTAAAAGTGACCCATAGGTCACGTACATCTTTAAGCAGTCTTATAATATTATGTTCTTGGCGATATTTGAGGGGCATTCGGCGCATGTGCCTATATCTACAATTAACTAATCCTATTTACAACCCATTCTGACAAAACCAGAAGTTTTCGAAAAATAATTCAAAATAATAATATAGGTCGTTGTTTTATAAGTTCTCAACTTTTATAAAATAGCGATTTACGAAAAGTTACCTATATAATATGAGATTTGTTAACTTAAGAATAGCTAACGAATTAAAAAAAATATTCTTATGCAAGTCTTCTGTCACCACAGAGTGGGTACCAGTGGACGGTCGACGCCGCCGTGGGCGGCGTCCAAAAAGATGGCGGGATGAACTGGACGCCTACAAGCCAGGCTGGCCTGCGGTGGCGTTGGAGCGAGACAGGTGGAAGACCTTGGGGGAGGCCTTTGCCCAGCAGTGGGATAGTATAGGCTCATAAAAAAAAAAGTCTTCTGTAGGTTGTTCTTCTGTCCACGGGCGACCTTTGTCGTTTTCCATCAGGTGACCCGTTTGCTCGTTTGCCCCCTTGTTATTATACAAAAAAGAAAGTAGAAATAAGTTTCTAATTTTAAAAAGATGGTTTTCACGAACGCAAATTTGACCATAGTAGGTACTATCTTTTACGAGGGATGGAGACGACAGGTAAATGTTATGGCTGGTATAAACTAAGTTTAAGTATCTCACCTTATATTCACGTTATCATATTCGCAGGAAAATCTTTTCCATAATCGCTGAAGCTTATAAGTATGGATATAGTACCTATTCTAAAGTTCAGACACAGTTCAATCTACGAAATCTGTACAGTTGTCTGCGAAGACTGTGGCAATATCTACTAAAACTGTGCAGGTGCCTACGAAAACTGTGCAGGTGCCTACGATAATTGCACAGTTGTCTACGATGATTACGAAAACTGTACGATTGTCTACGAAAATTGTACAGATGTCTAAGAAAGCGTTGTGATTAGGTTTATAATTATCATGTAATATGAGGCATACAGATAACCTTTTCAAAAGTTACAACTTTCATAATGTATGGAATGGATCCCAACACCGGGTGACCAGGGCCGGTCTGTGTTGTGGGCGCAACGGCTCGAGGAGCCTACCGTGAGCGTCAACCTAATCGAGGCGATCCGACCCCTATTTAGGGAGTGGACAGAACGGAGGTACGGAGCACTAAGTTTCCGTCTAACACAGATACTGACCGGGCATGGCTGCTTCGGTCGGTATCTGTGTGAGATCGCAGGAAGCGAACCGACCGCAGAATGTCACCACTGCGGTGCGGACCGGGACACGGCCGAGCACACACTCACGACCTGTCCCGCTTGGACGGAACAAAGAGCGGAACTATCGTCCGCCATCGGAGAGGACGCAACGCTCCCAGCGCTCATAAGGGCCATGCTGAGGAGCGAAGATGGATGGGCAGCCGTCGAGACGTACGCACACAGCGTAATCACGACGAAGGAGGAAGCGGAGCGCGCTAGGGAGGCGGCGCTCGAACCTCAAAGAAGAAGGCCGAGGCGAAGACGAGTGGTTCGTAATGGCCACGACATCCCGCCTTAGCCTGGGAGCTCGGGGCAGCGGTGTGGGGATGCTGCTGCCCATTGCACCGAGTTCCCGAGAGGGTCGCGATGCGCAACATGTTCCCGCGCATCGCGACATACGAAGAGGAACGGCCCTCTGTTGGGCCTGGGGGGCCATAAAACCCCTTCAATGTAAGGGCCTGCGCCGTACAGCAGGTGTCGCCGACCGAGTCCCGGAAGCCATGTTGCAGTTACCGGTCGCACTCGGTCCAGCGTGTTGAGGTTTTTTTTTTTTTTTTTTTTTTATTTTTTTATTTTTTTATTTTTTTTTTTTTTTTTTTTATTTTTTATTTAGGGCCGGTCTGTGAGCTTATGGGGCCCTGGGCTGAAACTACGAGTATTTAGGGCTACAACATATTTTTAACCGTCAGTTCGTAGTACCAATACCTAAATTGTATAATAAACCTTTATCGTAGGAATCTCTGGGATACCAACAAAAATTAATTAAATTATGAATTCTTTCGCATTATCGTCTATTTTTGACTTGACTTGACTGGGCGGCGGAGGCCCTTGAACTCATGGAGCACTGAGCTTAAGCCCAAATAGCCATATGGTAGATCCGGCCCAGCGGGTGACTCTTAAGAAATTTAATATAAAACTGTAACGTCAAATATGACGCCCGCAACTCCGTTGCGCCAAAATTCTTTTATCGCACGGGAACCGTACATTTTTCCGGGGTATAAAGAATCCTATGTTCTTTTTGGGACTCAAAGTATCTCCATTCATAATTCCAGTTTAGGAATGAAGAGATAACAGACAGACAGACAGCTATATACACACTTTGCATTTATAATATTAATAATATGGATTAATGTAAAATCTTAGAAAAATATAAAACATAATAATCCTTCGATCGGAGGTTCTAGGAATTCCCATATTCTTTTGTTCTCGCGATCACCGGTGCTCGCGCGGGGCCTAAAGGATCAATTAATAAAAGTACGTACTGTCTGGAGCTCAGATAACAAACATAACTAGCATAGCGTCATACTAAATACCACCTTCTAATCCTTGTTTAATACAAAGTTCGCAACTATTCGGGAGAGAGATGGGGCGCATTCCTCAGGAACAGTATAGGCCAAGAGCCCGGAGCTATATATTTTTATGTACGAACTTTTAAGATTTATTGCACAACTTTATTTAGGTTGCTCTTGAGTTATTAACTGTAAATTATTTGAACTAAATGGTTGGGCTCAGTGGTGCTTATCACACCTTGTGTCTAGTGTCTACGATTCATTGGGTATGGTCTATGGACGACATTGATTTTATTGCGTTTTCAGCTTTTCTTTTACTGATCTCACTGTAACATAAGGGGTATTTTAAATGTTCAGAAGACCCATACGCTGTGTTTAATTTGTGCGTTATCGATTATTATAATATTATCATTAACAGAAATAAAAAACACAATTGTATAAGTGTATTGTGTATACGGTACAGCTCTGATAGTTTTTTTTTTATTTATTCACCCCCCTATCATTATTAGGGCTAGTTATTTAACTTTTATTTATTTCTTCTTTCTTTTCTTTCTATAACATAGCTATTACATAATATTAAGTCATATTTTCTTGATTCTTGTCATGTGATTATAGTGATTACCTAAAATGGTTAGAAAAAATAGATCACAGCCCTAAAAATTTGCAATGTGTAGATAGCTAATCTTGTAGAAATGACTTAGTCTCATCGTATTTTAATTAATATTAAAATAGCATAAAACTTACACATAAACTTACTCATAATCCTTGTACCGAAATCGAAAAATATAAGAATTAAGATTCTAGATAAAAACGCTTAGCTCTTCGACTAAAAAGGTGATATCTTAAAAGAGGGCAGTTTTAATTACGACTATCGGAATTCCTACAAGGAATCTGCGCGATTGGCCGTCTAACTTGTCAAATTCTTAACTTAACTGGACGCTTATACTAAATTAACTGCGCGTTTGACAACGTCGGAACGTTCAGAACTTCCAGTAATTAAAGTCATTTGAGTTTTTGCAATTCCACGCTGGTCGTTTGTTTAAAAGAATCTTTGATTTCATATCTATACTAATCCATACCAACAAACTTATCCATACTATCTTATATATAAAATTCTCGTGTCAATGTTAGTTACCGTATTCCTCCGAAACGGCTTTACTGATTTTAACCAAATTTTATATGCATATTCAGTAGGTCTGAGAATCGGCTACTGGGTACTTTTTATATTGATAAGTGCATTTGTTAAATCGATAATAGTAAATTATTACAACTCGAAACTGACGGCGACTAATTTAGTTAAAGTATTTCGCCCATCCATATAATTTTATTGAAGTCAATAAAATTATATGGATGGACGAAATACTTTATATGGCAAAACAACGTTTGCCGGGACAGCTAGTAATATTACAAATGCGAAAGTCTGTCTGTTACCTCTTCATGTTTAAATAGCTTAACCGCTTTTGATGAAATTTGGTAAATTTGGTATGCCGGAAGAGGACCTAAGATAGTTTTTATCCCTGGGTTTAAAAAATTTTTAATAAAAGAGCACGTGATTAATAGACGGCCCCTAACTACCCTCTTATAATAATTCTCTCATTTCGATTAATAAGACGTATAGGTACATAGTACCTGGCGTTTTCTAGAACTTCATAGTAGTTTTTCAGTTAATAGTTATCCTTTTTAATCACGAGGAAAGTTTAAAATGAAGTCCGCTCACTTCGAAACTTATAAAAATCTGAAAATGTTTTATATTTAGGATGACCTATTTATGAAAGCTCTCGGTTATTTCTTCGAGGTGAAGATGTCACTCATAATTACGAATTTTTTTAAAGAATGAAATAATTTTCGAAGAATTTAATTATAATTTTTACAGTAACAGAATAGGTATTGTGTGGGCAAAATTTTTGAAGCCCTCCGGCGAAGTTAAACTAATTTCCGACTTAAAATTAACTTTAATTTATTTTTGCTGGGCGCAAATCAAGCCGGGTTAATATTTAGACAGGGACGGTTCTTATTTTTTTTATCTATCTCGAACAATAACGATTTCAAATTGAACTTTTTTAGGGTTCCGTACCTCAAATGGAAAAAACGGAACCCTTATAGGATCACTTTGTTGTCCGTCTGTCCGTCCGTCTGTCAAGACCCTTTTTCTCAGGAACGCGTGGAGGTATGAAGCTGAAATTTATATCAATTACTCAGGTCTACTGTCCCTTGAAGCTGTGAAAAAATCAAACTTCTAAGCCAACGCAATCAAAAGATACAGCCGTTTATGCCGCAAATTTTCGACACTTGCAAGGGAATCAAAACCTAAAGGGTGCTTCCCGTGAACTCAGAATCTTGAAATTTGGTACGAAGCAACGTCTTATAGCATAGATAAAGGAAAAATTACGAAAACCATAAATTTTTAGTTACATCACATAATATATATTTTTTTTATAATTTTAAACTTACTACCCATTTCCTCATAAACGCGTAGAGGTATTAAATTGAAATTCATACCAAATACTCAGGTCTATAATACCTTTAAGCTGTAACAAAATCAAACTTCTATGTCAACGCAATCAAAAGAAACAGCAATTTAAGCTGCATATTTTGAAACTCGCAAGTACTCGCAAGGGAATCAAAACCTAAAGGGTACTTCCAGTCGACCTAGAATCTTGAAATTTGGCACGAAGCAACGTTTTATAGCACACATAAAGGAAAAATTCCGAAAACCTTAAATTTTTAGTTACATTACAAAATATATATTTTTTAATAAATATAAACTTATTACTTTTTTCCTCATGAACGCGTAGAGCTATCAAGTTGAAATTCATATCAAACGAACTTTGTAAACCTTGCAGGTTTGTACGGAACCCTCGGTGCGCGAGTCCGACTCGCACTTGGCCGGTTTTTTTTTATTTATTTAAAGGTCGCTTGTAACAACTATGGTCATTAGCGACCACAAGAATTTACAGTAAATACAATATTAAATCAAAGAATAATAACTAACCAATTTTAAGAATTTTATAGTATTTTCGTAATCACTTAAACAATCTTTAAGCGTTTTATGCAAATTAACAATACGTCTTTCTGAAGTAAACAATGGATAATCAATTAGTAAATGTTTTATACTTAAATTACTGATACACCTTGTGCATTTATTTACAGGGGCTTTAGTGATAAGATGAATATGTGTGACATTACAGTGACCTATTCTTAACCTATTTACAACAATTTCGTCCTTTCTATTTCTAAACTTTAATTTTCTTTTTTCAAAAACAGATTTTCTTATATTGTACAAAGCACTAGTATTGTTACTAACCCAATAGTCGTTCCAAATATTCTTTACTTTAAATTTTAGGTATTTTTTAATATCAGTCATACTAGAAATTGTAAGATTACATTCATCAATGTTTGTAGCTTCATTGGCTAGCACATCAGCTTTTTAATTTCCTGGAATGCCTTGGTGGCTGGGAATCCAAATTATTTCTATGAAAAAGTTAATAGTTATCAAATCAACTATGTTTTCTTTTATATCTTTAATTAATGGATCAATATTCTGACTATTAGATAAGGCGGTTAGACATGATAAAGAATCTGAAAAAATAATGTATTTTTTGGAATTCCTGGGATCGTTTTTAATGATTTCCAAGCACTTTAATATAGCTAAAGCCTCACATGTAAAAATTGATGAAAAGTCTGGTAGTCTGTACTTGTAATTGTTAAAATCCGATACAATCGCACAACCCGTTCTATTATTGAAAACAGAACCATCAGTAAAATACAATACACAATCATTATATTTCTCAGTAAGTTCATGATATAAATTTTTATAGACATAATGAGGAGTACTTTCTCGGGGATATTCATTTGCTATATCTAAATTATTTTTAAATTCAGATCTAGTCCATGGTGAAATTGAACAAGGTATTTGACGAGTAATTATTTCGGGAAAATCAAAACCAATTTCTTTTAGATAATTTTTTACTCTTACTCTTAAAGGCATAGAAAGAGAAGGACGCAGGCTATATTCTAGATCTGATAGTAACGGGGAGTTTAAAAAGGGAGATCGTTTATTGTTTACTATATGTTTTACAGCGTACGTTAGACATTGTTCCTTCCTTCTAAGAACTATTTCTTTATTTACTAGAAGGTATTTCATCTGATTCAACAAGAACGCTATCAACTGGACTTGTTCTAAATGCTCCTAAACTTAGTCTGAGACATGAATTATGGACTGTTAAAGCCTGGCTTTAACATGCCTAGAACCAGCAGCGAGCAATTGCCATATAACTTCTGTCAGGCGCTCAAATAAAAGGACGACGAGCCCACTACCACCTGACGTCACGAGCTACGTCACCGAGGACGGAGGAAGGGGCTCGACTTGGCAAGAACCCGTTCTCTGTCGCTCTGCAATCGCCCGTAGCCTAGCATCATTCCCATTTTTGTTATCCTCTAATATCTTTGCAATCTGTAATCGATCCCTGTTCATAATTGTACAGAATAAATTTATTATTTTGTACGAAGTTGTTTTAGTAACAATTTCCAAGAATTTTCTTGTTTCTAACAAGAAAAAGTGGCGACCGTGACAGGACACTTAACTGGATTGCTTTTGTTCTCGGGACATCATCGCCGCCGGTGAGAGGTCTTTGCCGCAGCAGCGCAGCCCGAGGAACCTCCAGCAGCATCATCAGCCGTCGTGAGGTCTGCAGCGATCGCAGACGACTCATCTATTCCCAGCGGCAGGTGGCACAGCTTCTGGAACCACGCCGGTCAGCTCTTCGCGCCGCAGCGTTAGCCAACCAGCTAAGTGTCCCTATTTCCTTTTCTTATTTATTCCTTTGTTCCAAAATCCCGTTCTTCTAGTAGTTTCATACCTGTGTGGATAGCGGTAGTGCAAAGAACGTGGATCATTATATATCGATATCTAAGATCATTTCACAAGGGATCGATTCACGCAACTCAAGTTTTAGCTATTTACATACAAATAACAAGATTTAAGCTAAATCTAGACGTTTATTTCTATAATTTAGGCTCAAACTTAGCTTTAGTCTACCCGCCAAACTTCGTACGTAATTTACCGAAGCTATTTGGTGCCATTATTCTAGCTATTTTTCACCTAATCTATTTTCAAAATCAAATTATAGTAAGTTTTGTGTATTCTAAGGTTAAAATTAAACAATATTTTACATATTTTTACAAATTATATTTACAAGAATTAATTATATAATACCATACTATTTAGCAAACTTAACTAACTTAACTATATACAAATACTTAAACTAAAATTAGTATTTACAATAATCGCAGTTTTCGATTTGTATTTCCTACGATTCACATTATTTTAACTGCGAATTTCAGGAACTTCGGTGGACTTGATATCAGCTGACCACGTAGGTAATCTGCGCGTCGCCGGCCTGGCTCGCGTGGTAAACCGGTTGCATACGTTGGAGTGGCGTAAGATTGCAATATTCATTCACTAGTTCTTATCTGTTTTTTCAATTATCTTTCTTATCAATTAGTGATTCATAAACATGTCCGATGCTAAGTTAAAGGAACTTTACGCTAAACGTAGCTCAGTAAAGGGTCGTTTAACTAAGTTTAAAAAATATTTAGCTTCATTCGAGGAAGGTAACGTTTTAGATGAGCTCGAAATATCTAAGCTTAACATTCAATTACCTAAAATTGAGAGCTTATCTAGTGCGTTCGAAGAGTTGCAAAACCAGATAGAAGTGTTAAATTCGACAGACATAGATAGTGAGTTAGAGGAGCGCGATGTAATCGAGCAGGAGTTTGCACATTTAATTGCTTTAGCCCATCAGCACCAAAATAGGTACAACGGTAGCAAGACACCTCCTCTCTGTGATGCTCAAAGCACGTCTTCATGCTGTCATGAGCGCCCAGGTTTAGGTTTTAAGCCTCCTACACTACAAATAGGCAAGTTTGACGGAAGTTATTACAAGTGGCTTGAGTTTCGAGACCTATATTGTTCTCTCGTTCACGAAAACAAGCACATTCCTATTCCGATTAAATTTTGCTATTTAAATTCATACTTAGAGGGTGAGGCCGCGCGTGTGATTAGCAATTTAGAGGTCACAGAGTCTAACTATAATAAAGCGTGGGACTTGTTACGCGAGCGCTATGACAATAAGCGATTACTAATTAAAAATCATTTAAATGCGTTATTAAATTTCGACGTTAAGTCTAATGAAAGCGCATCCATGCTAAGGTCTATAATCGATAACACAAATAAAAATCTTCGCGCCCTATCTAGCTTAGGTGAACCAACCTCATACTGGGACTCGATTATAGTACACATTATTTCCTCAAAATTAGGTAGCAAAACCAGTATGAAGTGGGAGGAATTTAGAAATACTATCACAGGGTCACCCTCACTTGAGGAATTTAATTCATTTTTGAAACAGCGGGCTGATATCCTAGAAACTTACAATCACAGCCGAAGTATCGAGGATAAGTTGAACACGAGTTCTAATAAATCTAGTAATTTTAATAAAAAACGACCAGGTTTAATGTCAAATAATAATAGTTCCTTTACAGCTCAAATTTCTAGCGTAGGTAACAGTAATTCGACTTCCAAAAATTGTGTTGTTTGCGACAAACAACATCGTATTTACGATTGCGATAAGTTTAAAAATATGCCTATTGAGCAGCGTCAAAGTTTAGTCATAAAATCAAAGCTTTGTCAAAATTGCCTTCGTCCGGGGCACAGAGCTTTTACCTGTAAATTCGGTGTCTGTCGTAATTGTAGACGGCGACACAATACTTTACTTTGCGAACATAATAGTCAAGGTCAAGACCTAAAGTCATCGGCAGACAATAATGCAACTAATTCTAATTCGATTGCTCAAACTCTTTGCACGACAAATTCAGGGCAAAATACTTATACTTTATTATCTACGGCTATGGTGTTGGCGATTAATCCGTGCAATAATAATAGACAAGTTGTCCGTGTGCTACTCGACTGCGGCAGTCAGTGCAGCCTAGCTTCTAAGCGTCTGAGGGACAAGTTAGGTTTACGATCACGGCCCGCAAGCTCGATCAACGTTGTAGGCATAGGCAATTCAACTTCACACTGGGCGAACGAATTTTGTGATTTCAAATTAAAATCATTACACAGTGATTACACTGTACAACTTACTTGCCCAGTGCTATCTGATCTGACTGGCGAAATTCCTAAGTTTACGATGGACCCTAAGCTAATCAACATACCTACGGATGTTCAGCTAGCCGATCCTAGTTTTTATAGGCCTTCTCCAATAGATGTGCTGGTCGGCGCTGATCTATTTTGGAGCATCGTAGGTAGTGAGCGACAATCGCTCGGTTCTAAACAACCTAGTCTTATCAATTCGGAGTTTGGCTGGATTCTATCCGGTCCTATTTATTTAAACTCGCGAATCTCGAATTATACTTGCAATTTTTCAAAGACGCAGTCAGATAATTTTAATAATCTTCTGAGTCGATTTTGGGAGCTAGAAGAGCTGCCGCCAAGGTCAATTTTGAGCGATGATGAGAAAGCATGTGAGCAGCATTTTAAGACTCACACTTCTCGCGATTCGTCCGGCAGGTTTTGTGTGCGTTTACCTCTCAAAGACTCGCCTAATTGCTTAGGTAATTCATACTTTCTAGCTAAGAAAAGGTTTTTTAATTTAGAAAAGCGATTTAGAGCTAATCCCGAGCTTAAATCCCAATATGTTAATTTTATCAACGAGTATATTAGTCTAGGTCATTGTTCCATTCTAACAAATAATTATAAGCCGAACCCGTGCTATTTTTTGTGTCATCACGCGGTTCTCAAGCAAAATAGCGAGTCGACTAAGCTACGAGTGGTATTCGACGGATCCGCTCGCACCTCATCGGGTTTATCAATTAACGATTTACAACGAATAGGTCCTACTGTACAAGATTCATTATTTTCTATATTGTTGCGTTTTCGTCAGTACCTATACGTCCTTACGGGAGATGTCGAAAAATTCTTTAGGCAAGTAAATCTCCACGAAGACGATCGTGACCTTCAACTAATACTATGGAGGGACGATGAATCAAAGCCTATTCAAGTACTAAGACTCAATACCGTCACTTATGGTTTTGCTAGTGCTAGTTATCTTAGTACGAAGTGCATTTGGCAGTTAGGACAGGAATGTTCCGATGAGTTAATCCGTACGGTAATCCAGCATGATCTGTACCTAGACGATTTAATAACTGGTGCTAATTCCATAAATGAATTACGTCATATTTTAAACTCTGTTGTTTCGGTTTTGCGTTCAGGCTGTTTTCCACTTAGAAAATTTAAATCTAATGTGCCATCTATTTTTGAAAACACGCTAATCAATCCTCTCGAAACCTTAACCTTAAGCGAATCGTCTAATACTTTAGGTTTACAGTGGAAGCCGCCTTCCGACACATTACATGTTTCGTTGTACACTCCCAACAATATAAACGAACAAACAACAAAACGTTCGATCTTATCTAACATGTTTAAAACCTTCGATCCACTCGGTTTAATTTCTCCTTGCACTATTCGTTTAAAATTATTGATGCAGGAGTTGTGGCGTCGAAATATTGACTGGGACGAGCCAGTTCCTTCTGACATTCGACTATACTGGCACGAATTGGTTCAGGAATTCAAAAATGTACCATCGGTCACCGTACCTAGGTTAGTTTTATGCGATTCCCCGGTTAGTATTCAGCTACACTCATTTTGCGACGCGTCAATGTCGGCTCACGGCGCTTGCGTTTATTTACGATCCGTGGACTCAGCCGGTCGTGTAGTAGTCAATTTACTATGCGCTAAGTCTAAGGTGAATCCTAGTAAGCCTATTACTATACCGCGACTGGAGCTCATGGGAGCCTTGCTAGCCGCTAGGCTGTGCAAGTCAGTTCTCGAGTCTTTGCGATGCAATATTTCTCGTTGCACTCACTGGAGTGACTCGAGCGTCGTTTTAGGGTGGCTACACACTTCTCCAAGCAAATTAAAAACGTTCGTCGCGAATAGGATAGTCGAGATTTGCGAAACTACTTCGGCTACAAATTGGCGTCATGTACCTACAGATGCTAATCCCGGAGATCTAATCTCACGCGGTACCCAGGTACATACACTCCAGCAATCCAGATTCTGGTGGTCGGGTCCAGAATTTCTATTAAAATCGGAGTCGGAATGGCCTATGCTAAACGTCAATTCACAGCTGGTAGACTTACCAGAAATAAAGTGCAATATTGTTCAGAGTTTCGAGCCAGTTATAGATTTCTCACGGTTTTCTAATTTTATGCGGCTAAAACGTTCATTCGCCTATGTTTTACGTTTCATACATAACGCTAGGTTTCCTAAAACTAAAATGAGCGGAGCCCTAACCGTGAAGGAGTTAACTAAATCATTTAATTTTCTATGTAAATTTTCTCAATTGCAATCATTTTCTCTCGAGTATGATGCCTTAAGTAAAAACAAATCTATTTCTACAAAAAGTAATTTACTATCACTTAGTCCTTTTCTAGATAAGGATAGCGTAATGCGTGTTGGTGGCAGACTAGCCCACTCAGACTACAGTTACGACAAACGGCATCCCGTCATATTGCATTCCAAACATCATTTTACCTCCCTTATTTTTAGATACGAACATATTAGGCAAATGCACGCTGGCCCACAGCTACTATTATATTCAGTTCGTGAATATGTGTGGCCCATTGGGGGGAGGTGTCTAGCCCGGAGTACGACGCGAAACTGTGTGCGATGTAAAAGATTTCAAGGTCGTACGTACTCCCCAATGATGGGACATCTGCCGTCGCAGCGTACGACTCCATCTTTCCCGTTTGAAACGACAGGAGCCGACTTTGCTGGTCCTTTCACTATTTTAAATAAAAAGGGTCGCGGTGCTAAAACTCTAAAATGCTACCTATGTCTGTTCGTGTGGTTTCGTTTCAAGTGTGTTCACTTGGAGGCGGTAACAGAATTGTCTAAGGACGCGTTCATAATGACTTTACGTCGATTTATTTCTAGACGCGGAAAGCCATTAGAAATTTATTCCGACAATGGCCGTAATTTTGTCGCCGCCGCCAAAGACATTGGTAATTTTTTGAAAGACAATTCAAACACTATTTCTGAGTTTGCCGCGAATGAAGGGATCAAGTTTAATTTCATACCTTCTTACGCCCCTCACTTCGGCGGTCTATGGGAAGCTGGTATCAAGTCTGCGAAGCACCATATAAAAAAGATGATGGGCAATTTAAATTTAACGTATGAAGAGTTGTCTACTCTGTTCGCACAGGTGGAAGCTATATTGAATAGCCGCCCCTTGTGTCCTATCTCTTCCTCTCCTCACGACTTCCAATCTCTCTCTCCAGGGCATTTTCTGGTTGGTCGGCCGCTGACATCGCTGCCGGATCCAGCCAACGACGACGGCAGCTCCAGCTTCAAGCGCTACGCCCGCATCGAACAGGCTCGAAGACACTTCTGGAGTCGATGGCAGCGGGAGTACGTGAACGAGCTTCAACAGCGTGTCAAGTGGCGAGATAGCAAGGGCAACCTCTGCGTAGGAGACCTCGTCCTTCTTCACGAAGATAACAGCCCTCCACTACACTGGCGCCTGGGTCGTGTTCGCGAGCTTCACCCCGGTGTCGACGGAGTTGTCAGAGTGGCCGATGTCGCCACTCAGAGAGGAGTCGTGCGGAGGACACTCACACGATTGTGCCCCCTGCTAGCAGCTGATCCAGGGACTGAAACACCCGCAGGGATTTCAGGGGGGGAGTTATGTTAAAGCCTGGCTTTAACATGCCTAGAACCAGCAGCGAGCAATTGCCATATAACTTCTGTCAGGCGCTCAAATAAAAGGACGACGAGCCCACTACCACCTGACGTCACGAGCTACGTCACCGAGGACGGAGGAAGGGGCTCGACTTGGCAAGAACCCGTTCTCTGTCGCTCTGCAATCGCCCGTAGCCTAGCATCATTCCCATTTTTGTTATCCTCTAATATCTTTGCAATCTGTAATCGATCCCTGTTCATAATTGTACAGAATAAATTTATTATTTTGTACGAAGTTGTTTTAGTAACAATTTCCAAGAATTTTCTTGTTTCTAACAGGACACTTTCTAAAATTTATAAAATATTACTAGAAGCTGAATCGTAAATAACTGAGCCATAATCCAATTTTTGTCTAATTAATGCATTGTAGGTATTTTTAGTACATTTACTATCTGAACCCCAATTTTTTGACGCCAAAATTTTGATGATATTTATCCTATTACATCATTCAGACTTAAGATTCTTTATGTACGGTACCCAATTTAGTTTAGAATCAAAGGTTATTCCTAAAATTTTTATTTTGTTCACCTCATTCAATCTACAGTTATTCATAAACAAGTTCAATTGATTTCTGTTATAATATTTCTTTGATAAAATCATAAGTTCCGTTTTAAATTCTGAAAATTTAAAACGTGTTCTTTTATACCATTGCCATAACTTGTCCAAAGTGTCTTGCAAATTTTTTTTCAGAAATATTTAAATCATTGCCACTACATACAATTGTGAGATCATCTGCAAATAAGAAACCTTTAACCGGACGTTTAATAACTTCAAGGACATCGTTTATTGAAATTAAAAATAAAACTACACTCAATACCGAACCTTGTAGAAGACCGTTTTCAGTGGACAGTAAATTTGAGAGAATATCGTTAATTTTAACTCTTATCTGCCGATTTGATAAAAAGTTTATTACGAAAGCTAGTATGTTTCCTTTTAGATTAAACTTTTGTAAAAGCAATATACCCTATGTTTCCAGAACATCTCGTATGCTTTTTCTATGTCAAGGGCTACTAATATTACTTTATTTTGGTTAGCAAAAGATTTTAGTGTGTGATCTTCCAAAAGCATTAAATGATCTATTGTTGATTTGAACTGTCTAAACGCAAACTGAGATGATGATATAAAATTATTACGCTCTAAATACCATTTCATTCGGTTACTTATACTTTTTTTCTAAAATTTTGCAGAGGTTGGATGTAAGTGAGATTGGTCTATAGCTTGAAGTCATAGTGGGAAACTTTTGAGGTTTAAGAATGGGAATAAAAATTGCCTCTCGCCACAATTCAGGGAAAACTTGGTTCATCCAAATATAGTTATAAATATCCAGAAGCCGTTCTAAAGCTAAAATCGGAAGTATTTTTATTAAAATGTTTGAAACATTATCCGGACCAGCGCTAGAATTACCTAGTTTTGGAATAATAAGATTAATTTCATCCATAGTTATAATTTTGTTAATAGGATTACTATTATCAAGAGTGTCAAAATCTGAATGGCTCTCTTCAATGTCTTTCTTAAATTGTAAAAACTCTGGGCTATAATTATTTGAGCTAGAATTTGCTGCGAAACCTTTCACTAATAATTCAGAAGTGATTATAGGATCAGAAGTTAGTTGCCCCTGATTGTTTTTTAAAACTATGACTTATTTTCTCCTTCTCATTCCGTTAATAGAATTTAATATATTCCAAATTATACCTGACGATGTTAGACTATTAATCGAAGAAATAAAACTTTCCCAATTTGCTTTCCTACTGTCCTTAAAAATCCTTCTAGTTTTAGCTCTCAATTTACGATACTCAATTTTTAATAACTCTTCTTTACGCCTGTCATCTTCATTAAATTATTGAATAATTTGTTTATTTATATTTTCTTTTTTATCTTTTATATATTTTCTATATATTCGTTTTGTTTCTTTTAAAGATTTAGAACATTGATCATTCCACCATGGAACTTGCCTTACTTGTAACTTTCCACTAGTTTTAGGAATGTACTTTTCAGCAGAATCAATAATTATTTGATTAAATTCATCAACAACCTTATTTATACAAATATTTGAAGTGAGATTAAGCTTATCCAATTTTTTAATTTGATTTTCTATTTCGTTACAAACCAATCAGCTTTAGAGTATATCCAATGCTTGGGAACCATTTGTGATTCAGGGCTTAAGTTAACTACAGTAGATAATACTATCGGAAAGTGGTCACTGTCGTACAGGCAGTCATTCCAGTCGAAATATGCAGATATATTCCGCGAAGCAATAGACAAATCAATGTTACTCGTATGACCATTACTGCTATTGCCTATTAAAGTCACCTAGAATGAGAAATGGAATAGGAAGCTGATTTATTATATTGTTTAGCTCTATGTCACTAATGGAACAACTATTAGGCAAGTAAATATTACAAATAGTAACCGCAAATGGAAATTTTATTCGTACTGCAACTACTTCATAACAACTGTTGACATTTATTAGTTCTGGTAGCGTGAGAAACTTAACATAAGTAGCAACGCCGCCACTGGCAATACAGGCCTTGTACCATGAAACTGTTTTGAGACTCAAATAATCGGCCGAGAATGCCGCGTCCTGCACTAACAAACGTGCAATGACGTTTGTTAGAGCAGGACGCTGCATTCTCGTCCGATTATTTGAGTCTCAAAACAGTTTCGTAGTAGGACTACTGCTTTGTATCCGATTTTTATAAAAACATTTATAGTTTTTTAGATTGGCATAATAAGTATTTCTAAAATTTGTTTCTTGAACATAAAAACATGTCGGATTTATCTCGTTCAAAAGTAGTTTAATATTTTCATATCTAGCATGGAAACCATTTGTATTCCACTGCAAAATTTTCATAGTAATGGACTTAAAAAGCATATGTAATATTAAGCGAAGTGAGAAAATAAACCTTGTAAATTGAAGTATAAGAATATGAATGTAAAATATTACTTATCTTTCCTAAAATTTAATTCCTGAAGCTTCCTTGCGAATCTTGAGCACCTATTTTTTAAATTTCTATTTAATTTGGGATGCAAAAATAAACACATTTTAATTAAATCATCCGTATTATCGGTATAGTCTTGTATAACGTCTCGAATGTTTTGTTTACTGCGGGTTTCGTTTATAAGATTCCTTAATTCATCCAAAGTTAAAGAAAACTGGGGGAGGGTATTTTTACTAGTTAATTCTATAAATTCATTTGTCACATCATTCCATACTTGTTCTTCCGATCGATTGTCCAAGGTCTTCTTTTTCTTCTTCAGCGCTTTCTTTGTAGTTACTTCTTCATCCACAGAAAAATTGCTGTCAGTATCATTTGTGTGGTCACTCAGTGGTATATTAAATTCCATATTCGTATCGACTGGGTTCCAGTCCGGTTGCGAAGGTTCCGAGGTCGTATTTGAGTGTATTCTCTTTATACCCTTGTTCTGGTCCAATATAGTCGAAGAGAGATTCAATATTTGCAACTGGGGTTTTGAGGTATCTTCTAAAATGGGGATAGTGTCATCACTAACAACCTGTGTATTGTTTTGAATATTTACAGCTGCAGTTTGAGTACTTTGAGGACAAGTTTTTGCTAAATGTCCCATAGTGTTACATACAAAACACTTCATAGATTCGTTAGAAATGTAAATCCAATAGTTCGTATCTTCATATTGAATTTGTAGTGATTCGGGGAGTTTTTTCTCGTCCTCCGGAGAAACATATAATTGACGTCTGAAACTCATTATGTGGGAAAACCCAGCGTCCGGGATACCAACCTTCATGAACGTAATAGGACTCAATATTTTATCATTTATTTCATTAAATTTTTCAATAAGAATCTCGTGCGGAATTATAGGGCAGACGTTGGACAAAACAATACGCTTATTTCTTGATATCAAAGGTCGAATTTCCAAGACATGGTCCTTGATTTTCACCTTTTTAGTCACTTCCACGAGTTCGTCAACAGTTTCTTTAGAGTCCATGTAGACGCATATTCTCGAATTTGAAATCCTAGAAATGAAACGTATTTTCAATGACTTTGTAACTGTAGATAACGAAATGAGGTAGTCTCTCAACATTAGTCCATCAATGGAATCAATAACTATGGCTTGGTCCTTCTTTGGGTACATGATTTTAGAAGTTACATTGGCATAACTCACAGTAGGTGTACTGGTAATGTTCTCCATATTTAATTAAAAAATTACGGTGTTAATCGCACTGAACTGTTTTTTGGATTTTCTTAAAAAAACTTTAAGAGTATGTTTTTGCTTATTTAAGGTGCACCGACCACACGTTATAAAATGTCAATTAAAATTTTTTTACTAGTAAATTACCATTTTTTTCTATTTATTTAACTAGAACTTAGTGAGATATTTAAGCATAATAAAATAAGTCATCTTTGCTCTTACTACCATATTTTAGTTTTAACTTTTAACCAAACACTCTGTAGTATAAAAGCCCTGATAACTGCACGAATAAAGAAGATGTCATCAAATTGTACAAACATTTTGAAATGAAAAAAAAAAAAACATAAAAACGTTTTCATACGAAGCGTTTCGTGTGAAATTTAAAAATGGCGGAATAAACCGCAACCGCGAATCTGTGACAAACTTTTAACGTGTTTGTAACGCTCAGTTTTAATATAACATCGGTGTTTTATCGTAAATTTTATATGTATTATTTTTTACAAAAAGTCAACTAAATGTTTCGTTTTTATTATAAGCGAATGGCTAAGTAGCTGCAGGCAACACGTAAAACGTAGCCGTATAGTTTTCCGCAATAAAACTGTCCTATGTCCTTTCTCAGGACTCGAAAGTATTTAATAACTTTAATTCTAGTCGGTAAAGCGATTGAAATGCGTGAAGTGGTAACAATGAAGAGTTTGGAGTTGTAGTATTTTAAAAGAAAACGACTTGTCTCCTCCGATGCATCTTTATTAATAATTAATCTCACTTAAAATTATAATTTAGCTTATTCAACTTGGGTGGTACAATAATTATTGAGAAGTTACGCCACAATATTCGGAACAACGTTGGACACATTGGGAAATAAGCATAAAGTTAATACCATACATTAAGCTATACTAATACTATACTATAATATATTATAGCATAGTATTAGAATATACAAATATATAATTATCACACTTCAACAAGCAGTCAACCCTACGAATAATAAAACCTAAGGAAACGTAACTCCCATACTAATACAGTTTTAAATTTGGTTCCATTCGAACTGTCATGTAACGTCAGCCTTTATACCGCTCAAGGTCACCTAAATATCGCAAATGTATGAAATGTGAATTTAAGGTACACTTTTTGGACAAGTATTTTGGAGCATGTTTTTTGACGGAGTTACTCTTCCCTAGTTTTTAGTATTCGTAGAGTCAACCCCTACTTGTACTAACTCTACTTCTATAACTATAGCTTCCATAACTTCTTTAGCTACGAATAATAAAAACTTAGGAAAGGTAACTTCAACCGTTTTGAATTTGGTTCCTTTTCGCACACTGAAATATTAAAAGCAACGAAACACCGCTTACGAAATAAAGCCGTTGACATTTATTGTCACTTCAATATTTACACAAAATTTCGTACCGAATACATGCATAAAGTAATAAGACAAATTTTTTGACACAGTTACTCTTCCTCAGTTTTTATTATTCGTAGCTTCAAAGCTACATTGTAATTGCTATTGCGTTTTACGTACTATATTATGTTTATGACATGCACCATGCGTTGCGTCATCGCATGTTTTAACGGATTCAGTGGCTGATTCTGTCGTGACCATGCAACCATTGGTAGCATTTCTTTTGTGTTTTTTTTTGGTTGTCCGTCTGCAGCGACGATCCAACGCAAATCTACACAGTGCGACGACACAACGTTATTTATTTTTTATCGTTATTATACTGTGGCTTTCTAAGATTTAGTGTACCGTGACTGCTAACGGTCAGTAAAGCCATTACAAATCCAATTGAACTAATGTACAGTAATCCGATAATGTACATTCGATCAAACTCAATTTATCGGCAAATTGAACGCTGATTCACACAATAGCTGTTAAATGTACTAATATGTATAATTGTGGCAAGCCGCGACATTGATGTCCGATGTCGAAGGATGTTGCATCAGGAAATCGAGTGAGATGCGACATACCTTTCATCAGAAAATCGAGTGAGATGTGACCTTCAAGGAGAGAGCGTATTCTCTCTTAAAAGGCCTCTTTCTTTTAAAAGGCCGGCAACGCACCTGCAGCTCTCCTAATGTTGCGAGTGTCCATGGGCGACGGTAGTTGCTTTCCATCAGGAGACCCGTTTGCTCATTTGCCTCCTTATTTTATCAAAAAAAAATATAAAGCATACATACTAGTTAGAAAAAATGTGTCACGTGACATACTAGTTAGAAAAAATGTGTCACAAAAAGTAAAAAATCGACTATTCTTTTACAACACTGTTAATATTATGTTTATTATTGTTGGTTCCAATTTTGAATAATTTAAGGAATTTGCGATGTTCAATGACTGAGCGTCATTGGTAAAAACTTTGTAGTGAAAAAAATCTCTTTCATAAAATATATAATATCATCTTGCAATAAATACCTAAATAATAATCGGTCATGATTATAGTGTAATGAAAATCACACACAAAATAATTAAATATAACTATGCGAATCTATTTTTAAATAAAACATCAGTTTTCTGTATTTTGTAGAGGTGCTACGAATTTGTAGCAGTTTCGTAGCACCTCTACGAAATACAGATGATGTACGAAATACGTACACAGAATATGACAATACTTTAGTTCTTTATCGGCGTTGAGTATTGCAATCTACATCCTCATTCCTTACAAACATTTCATACACATCCATTATCCGTGGCCAAGGAATCAAGTCGTTCGTTCCTGAGACACGAGTTGAGAAACCACGCATTTTGCCACTGAGCTACAGTGGTCAACGTGGGATTACAAATAGACAAAGAGTAGCTTAATCCAGGGCTATTAAACCTTTTATTGCACCGCAGGTTTCTTTAAAGTTTGCACAAAGAGCCATACGTTGAGCGGTGCTAACAGAGATATCTATTAAGGTCCATTAAGTGCGGGCCATTTGCCGCAATTGCCTTTTATTTGCTCACCGAGACCGGGTGCATTAAACGCCCATTACTAGCTCGGGCACGTCGCAATCTCCGGCCGTTTAATTATATAATTCCCCGCCGATTTCATTACCGCGATCGTGACGTAATCTGTCAAATCTGACAATAGATTCGGCGGCACGTCAGTTTGACAGCTGTCAACGTCAAATATATCATCGTTATTTGTGGCAGCGGTGCGGTTCCAAATGCGCTCATTATAATAATGAAATGTAATAATGGCGAACAATAATGCACTGTTATTACAAAATAATTAATTTACGATATTAAGTCGGCCATCATTTTGTTTTATTACGCTGTTTATTGTTTAATATTTGGCGAACGGGCGTCATGTTTCCGAATTTTGTGATGGTTTACTCGAAATAATTATTTTGAATTTTCGAAACATCTTAATTTATTTTATTGATTTATTGTGATTTGTTTGTATCCAGTAGAAGAACAATCTAAAATGGAAATATTTTTTTTTCTCAAGTTCAAGTTCTTAAAACCCCTATCGTTGTACAAGAACAATTTTACCCTTACCCTAACACAAAATTGACCGAATCACTACAGTCTATACAAAGCAGTTATAATTATTTAAATAAAGTTGAAACAATGTGTAACACGTTAATATTTTATAATAGCGTGTAACATACGCTATAACATGTCAAGAAATAAACGTGTCTTTTGTTATAATTCGTAAAAAATGTTAGACAACAACATAATATGTTACCTCACGTTATATAACTGCTGCGTGGGAGCACCTTTAGAATTAACAAAATGAAAACCCCAGTTAATACCAACAGTTAAAGTTTAACCAGTCGTTTCCCGTGAAATATGCTTTTTGTTTCTCCGTATGTGGGTCTCGTACTAGTTGTATTTATTGGGCATTGTTGGGGCCCTATAAAAAGGAGATAAGGAACAATACCGGCAAGACAATGGACTCCCGTGGGATGCAGATAACGTTATTTACTATGGAACGTGTAATTTTAATAGCCAACTCTAAGATTTGAATGCACGCTACAAATATTGTGTAGACAATGGATTTTATTGGGTTCACACTTACATTTGTCAAAGGTGTGTTGTGTATTATTTCTATATTATTATACTCTGTACCAGCGGTTTTCAAACTTTTTGGAGGCGGAACCCTTTTAAGAAGTGACATTTTCGACTGACCCCCAAAAAGAATTGTTGTCTTTGAATGTATTGTCCCCACGCTGCCGTTTGGTGACATTTCTAAAAAAATTAATGTATCGCTCACAGAGAATACAAGGATTTTGCGGACCCCTTTCGAAAAAGCCTTGTATGTGTAAAAACGTACAGTACTTACTACTTAGATAACCACGCAGTCGTTAACTAAGTTGCGGGTGATATAAAATAAAACCGTGGTACTAAGCGTTTAGTGTTTACCAACTTAAAGGCAAAATATGATGATAGTTAAATATTTACTTGGAGCAATTTCAATTAAAGTGTACACAAATCATGTTAACCCCAGGCCAATTTAAATAAACCTAACAAACAATTATAATACTCCAATTTAAGTGAAATATGACGTAACAAGGCCATTATACGCGGCACCCGATCCGCGCGGCTATTTCATGTCGATAGAGATCGGTTGCTATCATTATTATAGACTAGATTACGAAATTCGTTTGTAGCGTAGGAACCAATGATATTATATAAAAAAACTCGAAGCAGATATGTTACTACCGCGCGCGTTGTGAAGCCATTAAATACGGGCCAATTGACCCGTCTTTTGTATAGTCTGTCTCTTTTATGTAAATGTCATTTCGTATCTTTTGTTTCACTTATCTGTCAAATTTGACAATTGAATTTGAAAATTGTTCGGAAGCAATTTAAGCCGGAAAATAGTATGAACGTAACAGATCTGTATTTAGTTGAATATCATTGGTAGGAACCGTACATGTTTCCGGGATATAAAGTATCCTATGTCCTTTTCAGGAACTCTGTATCTACATATAAAATTTCGCCAAAATCGGTTCGGCGGTTTGGGCGTGAGGAGGTAACGAACATACAGACCGACACACTTTCGCATTTATAATATTAATGGAAGTATGGATTTACAAAAGTCAAATTCTTGACAGGTCATATAGTGGCCTGGTGGAAAATACACTGCAGCACTGGCGCGGCGTAGCAGAAGTAATTTACCATCCATTCTAACATTTTCAATTCAAAAGTGTCTGTCTGTATGTCTGCTTCCTTTTCACACACATAAATAACTACTAGATGACGATGACTTCGTTGCGCCAAAACTCGTTTATCGCGCGGGAACCGTACATTTTACCGGGACAAAAAGTATCCTATTTCCTTTCCCGGGATTCAAAGTATCTTCATGCCAAATTTCAGCTAAATCGGTTCAGCGGATTGAGCGTGAAGAGGTAACAGACAGACAGACAGACAGACACACTTTCGCATTTATAATATTAGTATGGATAATTGAGAAGCGTCCTGAGGTAACATAATAACGAATTCCCAAAGAAACTCGCGTTCGTAGTTTATATTATGGACGTGAGTTTCATGTGCACTTTTGACCGACCTCCAAAAAGGAGGGAGTTATATGTTCGCCAGTTTATTCATACGACAAAAGTTATGGCAACGTCTAATGATATAATGAATTCATTTCATTTAATGTAGTAACTAAGATAATTTCATTTCCGTCGCCTTGTATGATAGAACTATGTAAGTTCCCATTCAGGACCTACTTAAATGTTGTTAGTTGTTTGTTCTGTAACATTATAAGATAAAATGAGACGTAACACTGGAATAAAATATATTAGTTGTGTTGCATAATATAAAATTTTGAATTTCTTCAATGATTTTTAATGTATGCTAATAAGACCTAGGCTAGGTCGCTAGATAGCTTAGAGCCCGTCTAGTTTAACTTCTTTGACTCGTATTTCTCTCTCGTTCTTTGTATAATATAATATGTATACAATGTGTCCCGATACCAGTGTCCAATCCTTTAATGTTGCGATTCAGTGATGAATAGTGTTTCAATTAATTGGCTCTTATTTTTTTTCTCTCTCTCACGGTTGTAAAATGACAGCCATTTAATTTTTTCTATGGCTCTTATAGTAATTTGATCAATACTTCTGTAAATATCCGATGAACAAAAAAAAGGTCGCATTTGATACATACATAGACTACAATAACACAGAATTTAATTTCCGTGGAATAAAACATAGAAAAACAAATGGTTTGGGGTTTTATTGCGTATTTTTTAATTATTGGCTTTTTATGAAAAATCTAGCGTGTAAAACTGGTTCATTTTTCATGTTAAGAAATAAATGAGGTTTTTAGCTAGATATATTCTTAAACATCTTTGCTCTCAGACAAACAGTTTAGAAAATATGTATATTATAACAATTTGAATAATACCCTTTTCATTGCATGCACAGTTCGCTGGAAATAAGATGATAAAATGAGCAATTTTTTTTCGCGCACAATATCGTTACTACGTCACGACGATTAGCATTGGAACTGCGAAGCAGTACTTCAGTCCGGACCAACGCCTACAACTTTACAAGGCGCAGGTTCGGCCTCATATGGAATATTGTTCTCATCTCTGGGCAGGGGCGCCAAAATACCAACTGCTCCCTCTGAATCGTATCCAACGAAGGGCCGCTCGAATTGTTGATTGCCATAGTGTTTCAAACAGCTTGGACCCCTTGGAATTACGTCAAGATGTAGCTTCGCTCTGCATCCTCTATCGGTTGTATCACGGGGAGTGCTCTGAGGAATTGTTCGGAATCATACCACCTGCAACTTTTCGCCATCGTCCCACGCGAAAAACATACCATCCTCATCACCTTGATGAGTGGCAGTCTTCCACAGTGCGTTTTTCGCGTAACTTTCTACCGCGCACTGTAAAACTCTGGAACGAACTGTCACCAGCAGTATTTCCGGACCTATACGACCTGCAAACCTTCAAGAAAAGAGCGTATTCCCTCTTAAAAGGCCGGCAACGCACCTGCAGCTCTTCTGATGTTGCAAGTGTCCATGGGCGACGGTATTTGCTTACCATCAGGTGACCCGTATGCTCGTTTGCCCCCTTATTTAATAATAAGGAGGAAGGATATAGAATTAGATAGATATAGAGTTTGGTAGGTAGTTGCTTATTCAGCTTAGGAAAAAAAATGGTGCTTAAGAAAGCTAATCGTTATAACTTCTAAACTATCCGACTGGGAGCAAAGATGTTTAGGAAATTATAGAACTTATTTTAGTTTAAGCATGACAGCCGCAAAAGGGCTTAGTTTTTCTACGGGAGTAACTTGGTCTAAGTTGCAGATTGACAAGGTGTTTTTATTATTATTTATTTGCTATTTCTATTGGCGTCATGATGCTTTTCAGATCCTTCCATACACTCCATCAACCGAGTTCCGTAATAGGTCGTTCCGCGTAAATCAATTATCCACTACAAGACGTGCCATGTTGGGACAGTCCTGGCCTGGGACGGGGACATTCTATTTCGGCCACCCGCGGCCCTCGCTTGCGGCGTATTCCGAATATCCCTCGAATTGGAAACTCGCTCGCAACGGAACCCGATTTAATTGCTTCGTAAGAAATGTTTACTGTTAGAGTTAAGATGTACTGTAAAACGTATTTTGCGGTAAGTATACCCGAGTGTTGCCAAAAGTTTTTCCTCGTCCCTTAACACATTATATTTGTTTCATATTTTAGGTACTCATTAAATACTTATTTGTCCTCTCTCCATAGTAATTTTAAATTTTAGGTATATCTCTTTGTTCTCTAGCACTTTTAGTACTGTACTTATTTTCTATTGTTTTCGTATACTCACTATAGGTGTACCAGAATCTGATGGCAAAAAGTGAGAAAATAAATTGACTTTAGCAATACCGGGGTAATAGGAATAGAACATTTTCATCCTTTTTTAATAATTTAGCGGCTTATTTTGTGTGTGAAACATGCAAACATAAAAATGTATTCAATGATCAAGGATATTTTTTGAAAATTTGCTGTCAAAAATTGCCATCAGATTCTGGTAGACCTATACTATGTGCATAATTTGTATATTTAATCGTGATAAAATTCATTTATGAATTAGAACATTACGGTCAAATGATTAGTGTGTCTTTTTATTTGTAGACGTTGTGCCCGCTTAAACCGCTGAACTGATCTAATGGAAGAAATATGGTAAGGAAATATCTTAAATCCCAGAAAAGGAGAAGGGATAGTTTAAATCAAGGAAAAATGTACGGTTCGCGTGCCACAAACGCATTATCACGATTCACGACACAAAGTTGTCGGAAAAAAGGCTATTAATTTTTTGTAGCCAGTTTAATATAATAATAAAAAATCTTTACCGAAAATGCTAAGAAATGGGAAATATAAATTTTTACTTCCCGTGCAAAAATATATTCACTTACTGTGCGAAAAATATAAACGTTTCATCTGTCCACCTGGCAATATAAAAGGAACGGTTTTTATAACTGAATAATTTCAAGTTCGTTGGGAATAAAATATGATTTCTCTGCATCAAAGACGGCCTGTAGCACTAATGAACCTGGATAATCTATTGAACAGACTACAGTCATCGCAGACACTTTAATAACGTTCAAGTTTTTTTACATATTATTATTAGTAGTTTAAGTAAGTAGTAACCGAAATTCGAATGACTTTAAGTATAATTTTAGGGCCTTTTTGCTTATATATTATTTTACTTTTTGCTTTAATTATTTTAAATTTTTGTAAATCCTCCATCGCATAGTTTCGGGTTTAAAAAAAGCTGACAAATTTTTACCTCCCTCATTAATGCAAAGTACAGGAGCAGGCTTAATCGGATACTAATATATTTAACTTTTATTACTTATTACCAAGTCACAAGAGTTACTTTTATATTTCAGCAAGGTAATTATTTAGTTTTTGTCACAAACTAAATAATTACCTTGCTGAAATAATAAAACTGAATATTCTACTAATAACTATAACACCTTACCTGCTACAAAAGAAAATATTTCTGGAAAAGGAAAAAAATGCTTCATTCTACCACCCATTACTCTGTATTAATTCTATTGAACATTATGCTGTCTGTATAAATTCCTCAATCAATCTATTCTTTGATAATCGCGGACGGCGCGTAATGATGGGGCGAGGCGTGGTGTCGCAGGATGTACAGAATATCCTTATAAACCTATCAAGTCCCATTAGATCACCGGTGATAAATAGAATAACAATAGATTTCCAAGAATCCGCGATCGAAGGATTAAATAAAACACGGATATGAAATAAAATTAGGAATGATGAACTTTTAAACTTTCGCTTTGCAATATACCTAATTGATATAATTGATACAGTGAGTGTTGTCAGTTGTGTTTCGCACTGAGCTTCTGACTCTAAATATATTGGAACACAAATTTTGGACAATCCGAGGGTAGTCGTAGATCAGACCGCCCGGTGCAAACGAAGGCGCCGCACTCCTGCAGTCCCGTCGTGACCACGGCCATTGCAACACGGCCGAAACGTCGAGAAAAGTATGTAGTAGCATTACTACTAGATTATAAGTCGCGTTAAGTCCCGAATAATAAGTTTCAAAATTAGGAGTTGTTATAATATCTCTACGAATCTCAATCACCAATTATTCTCATCAGCTTAAAAAAGAGTTGTAAGACAAAAACGCTCCCATTATTGAAAGGAATAATATTAGCAGCCCCATTCCCATTTTTAGGGTTCCATACCCAAAGGGTAAAACGGGACCCTATTACTGAGACTTCGATGTCTGTCCGTCTGTCTGTCCGTATGTCCGTCTGTCTGTCCGTCTCCAGGCTGTAAGTCAAGAACGGTAATAGCTAGAGAGTTGAAATTTACACAGATCATGTATATGTTGCCGCTATAACAACAAATACTAAACACAAAATAAAGTAAATATTTAAGGGTGGCTCCCATACAACAAACGTGATTTTTTGGCCTTTTTTGCTCTATATCAATAATGGCAACAGGTAGTTTCTTAAATTTTTCTCAAAGTCCTTACTAATAATGATGTTAAAATAAAAATAAAAAATGAAGGGGGGCTCCCGTACAAAACAACACAACTTTTGGCCCAATTTTGCTCTATAATGGTACGGAATCCTTCGTGCGCGAGTCCGACTCGCACTTCAGCCAAGTGCGAGTGCGACTATTTAAAGTTAAGCTTAGTTTCGGTACCGTAAGGTACAATTATAATATATTCTGTGGTTTCGGTAAGTTTCTGTTTTACCCTTAATTGCTACGTTATAAAAGACTAAATGAAAATCGTCTGTTTAGTTATTTCTTCTTATTAATGGTGTTTTTACAAAAATATCACGTTAGTAGCCCTAGCATGGCCACCAGTAGAAATGCAAAAGTATACAAATTGTGGAGATAAACTTAAGGTGTCGTTCCGATCTTTTTTCTTTCCAAAAAATTCAATTACAATGCCACTTTATGACAGACTATAGTCCTAAAAATTCAAATAATATCCTTCTTTATGTTATGACATAATAGTCATAACATAAAGACATAATAGTCATGACATAATAGTCATAACATAAAGAATTATGTTAGTTATGACATAATAGTCATAACATAAAGAATTATGTTATGACTATTATGTCATGACTATTATGTCTTTATGTTATGACTATTATGTTAACATAAAGAAGGATATTATTTGAATTTTTAGGACTATAGTCTGTCATAAACTGGCATTTTAATTGAATTTTTGTCAGTCGCGATTAGCCGCGGTAAAGATCGGAACGGCACCTTAAGTTTATGTTCACAGTTTGTCCTATACTTTCGCATTTCTACTGGTGGCCATGCTAGGGCTACAGTTCATTAAAATGCAACAATTTCATATTTACCTACTACCTATTTCTCAGAGTTTTTCCTGGAACTAGCTGCTCCATTTGATAGAGCAAAAGTGAATTTTAGGACGAAGAAGGTATAATTTGCTATAGCTAAAACATTGAATTAGGTACTACTTTTTGATTTGTTTTCTTATAACTTACAATCTCATATACTTTTTCTATCATATACCTACTACCTATATATCTCATAGACCTACCAATATCATGCAAATTCAATAAAAATATAACGTAACAAATTCTCCTTTCCTCCTAATAAACCTCTTTCTTTTCGATACACAAATTGTAATTTTAATACAAACATTGTAACGAGCGATTGTTTAGTGTAAATATGTAGCGAATGTTCTCGAAGCCTGCCTCGTGTGTTTGTCAGCGCGCAATCAGAGCCTGACGTCTCGCGATGGCGGGAACCAATCAGCTGTGCTGACTTATCGACGCCATGTTTTTTTGGTCGAGCTGTCAGATCGGGAAAATCCGACAAGGTTTTCAGTTGACAGAACAAATACGCCTCGCTGATTGGCGCTTTCGAACGCTCTTGACGTTTGGAATTTTTATAAATTGTTTATGGCATTGGCGACTAGTGCGTGTTATTATAGGTCTACCAGAATCTGATGGCAATTTTTGACGGCAGATTTTAAAAAAATATCCTTGATCATTGGATAATTTTTTATATTTTCATGTTTCACACACAAAATAAGCTGCTAAAGAAATAAAAAAGGATGAAAATGTTTTATTCCTATTACCCCGGTATTGATAGAGTCAATTTATTTTCTCACTTTTTGCCATCAGATTCTATCCTATAATTATTATTTCAAAGTGGGTAATTTTCGTTGCAAGCAGTGAACGTTGCAAGCCATGAAAGGTTCCAGTCATTGGTTATAAAATTAGCTTTCCACATGACCCTAAAGGTTTTCAGTTATTATTATTTTTAACAAAAAATTAATAGTGCCTAAATGTCTAATAGTGCCTTTTTCCGAATTCGGCTAAACCTCAACTATTTCTGTACTCAATCTTCATAATTTTGAAGTCGGTGCCAGTTCCAAAACTTTCAAATATTCTGTCAGAGGACTGAAGATTCCGCTATCTGGTACCGACTTCAAAATTATGAAGATTGAGTACAGAAATAGTTGAGGTTTAGCCGAATTCGGAAAAAGGCACTATTAGACAGCAAAAATTATTTAATACTTTTTAGTTCATATCAATGTTAATATTGTTTTTACCTTGGAAGTCGGTTTTAATTTTTTGTTAAAAATAATAATAATTTCACTCTTTTTAGTTACACTAGTAGGTAAACCTTCGCGTATATTTTACGTATCTTATTACAATTTGTTAAGAGTCACAGTTCACACTCACAAAATAATATATTATCAGTGAAGTGAACATATTGTGCTTTAACAATTTAACAATTTTAATACTTCAAACCCCAAGCGGTCACCGGCGATTGCGATAACAATAGAAAGGCTATTGTGTCTCGTTTTTCTACGATCGAAGGATCTATCAGATAAAAAGTTGTATAAACTTGCATAGGATGTAGCATAGCTACTCATCTAATATATAAAATTCTCGTGTCACAGTTTTCGTTGCCATACTCCTCGGAAACGGCTTGACCGATTCTCATGAAATTATGTGAGCATATTGTGAGGATATTGGTCTGAGAATTGGCCAACATCTATTTTTCATACCAAAAGTTATTTATATGGCAAAACAACGTTTGCCGGGACAGCTAGTAATATAATATAATATTATCATAATTATTGACAGCTGTTCTTGTAATCAAGAATTCAATTTCAAATCCATTCAAATCGATACTTAGTGCGCCATCTATCGATTAATAAATATAACTAATTAAAAAGACACTTATTGACTTTGTTTTGTTTAAATGCTCTTTTTAAAATAACTTTATTTTAATTCTATATATTGTCTATTAAAATTTTATAAAGTAGTTAGTAAAGTATTCGATCTGTATATAAAGTAGTAAAGTATATTCGATCTTTCGTGCCGCCACGCGCCGCGCGGCGGCGCTGCGATGCCGTCGCCTCCGCGGCGCTGACCGCCGTGTATATTTAAACAAAGTGTTGTTATACAGTATAAAATTATTATTATTATTAGTATATCCACACCTATGCCTTGTACTATTATCTATTCTGTGCCATGAGACATTGGTGACCTTAACACGACGTGGTAATGATGAAGACGATGATGATGATGATGATGATGATTATGATGATGAATATGAGTTGCATAGTAGCACATGCTTTCTGTTCTTAAAACAACGCCGAAACTCCCAAACGTGTATCTATAAGGAGTCAGGAGTTCTCTCAGCATCTTCGAAACCATGGTATACCTTGACCCAATATTTGACTTTTTGGTAGCATATTCTTAGTACACTTCACATAAAACCAAAATCACCATATGTTTCCTTATAAATTTCGAGGAGTTCCCTCGTTACTCCTGGATCCCATCATCAGGTCACCACTTTTGTGAATATGGTACCAAATTGGAGTAAAACCAAA
Source organism: Polyommatus icarus (assembly GCA_937595015.1). Classification (NCBI taxonomy): domain Eukaryota; kingdom Metazoa; phylum Arthropoda; class Insecta; order Lepidoptera; family Lycaenidae; genus Polyommatus; species Polyommatus icarus. The sequence goes on from OW569331.1 coordinate 4,542,636, forward strand.
TACAACAAAGCAAAAATTTCGAAAATCGGTTCACAAACGGCGGAGTAATCGTTGAACATACAAAAAAAAAAAAAAAATATCCACAGCCGAACATATAACCTCCTCGTTTTTTGGAAGTCGGTTAAAAAGTGACAATCGATACAAAATGTGTGAAAAACTTCAATCCATCAATGCGGCCGAAAATAACTCTCAACTAGTGATGTTCTGTGTCGACATCATACGCGGTGGCTGTTTTAGGTCGCTTTATTGTTTTGGTATAGTCAGTCAAATTATATTATCGTTGCTTGACAATGCGCTTACAAAATATTTATTAAAAATTCAAAGTGACTTGCGCGAATTTCTTCAAGTTTTCATTTTGCACTTATCGTACTTATTATGAAGTAAAAGCCTATCCAAATTAGATAAATTAAATTATTATAAGAAGGAAATAATTGTAATCTACCTAGATATATTAAGTTTTGAGAAACTTTAGTCCGCCTCATAATATACATATTTTGTATACTTAGATAAAAGTACCTGCGAGACCGCTCTTGGTTTGGAGTTTGCAGCACTATTATAACAAATAACACAATAACTCAAAATGCTCAGTTTCGAGGGATCTATAGCTAGACAGTTATTTAAAGCAAAAGTACAAGTAGATCTCGAGTATTAGACAAACAAGTCTAGATTACTTTTTCGTATCACTTCCCTCCTAATAAACCTTTCCTGTAATTCCACGAATATTTCAAGACTAAAATCAGCCAAATTGGTTCAGCCGTTCTCAAGATTTAGCGAGACTAATAAAATTGAGGATATTTAAATTTATATAGATATCTAGATGACTCTCGCAACTCCGTAGCGCCATAATTCATTTATCGCCCGAGAACCGTGTCATTTTTTTTGCGGAATAAAAAGTATCCTATGTCCATACCAAATTTCAGCAAAATCGTTGTCGACCTTTTCACGCCCAAAAGCTGTTTGGCCATGAAGAGGTTAAAGACAGACAGATAGACAGACAGACAGACACACAGACACACTTTCGCATTTATAATATTACTAGATGATGCCCGCAACTCCGTTGTGCCAAAATTCGTTTATCGCGCGGGAACCGTACATTTTTCCGGGATAAAATGTATCCTATGTCCTTTCCCGGGACTCACTATATACCTCCATACCAAATTTCAGCAAAATAGGTTCCACTGCTTGGGCGTGAAGAGACCACAGACAGAAATACACACATTCGCATTTATAACATTAGGCATGTATTACGTTTGAAGTATCTATGTATAATTATAATTATTATATACGTAATGTATAATTATAATTATTATATACGTATTCCATTAAGTCTCATCACTAAATTTGTTGTACATTTGTTGGGGGAAGTTGGTTTTTTGTGCGAACTTGGCCCCCGGAGTGCTGCGGGCATCAGTTAGCCGCAAACTCCGCTCGGAATCCTCCGGGGAGGTTTTTCAACATCAATCCAGAATTCCTGGCAGAAAATCTCATTCAATATTCCACGTGTTTCTTATTTTTATCCCCAATTTTACGGTCGGCGAGGATATTTGTATAAGTTTAATTATGTTGACTTTGTAGTATGTAAATAAAAATAAAGAGAATTAATTTTTATTTTTTTAGATGTTTTGTGTTTCCTTATATCACGTTTTATTTGCTTTCTAACGATAAATTTACAAACGTAATTATTATATTTTATGAAATCAAAATGACTCTCTTTACATTAATCCTGCGATCGCGGATTCTTGGAAATCTATTGTTATTCTATTTGTTGTTAATGCCGCACTCGTTGCTAGACTGCCGTACTTAGCACAATACATCTTCTATACTTATAAAAGTACATGTCCTGACTGACTGACTGATTCATCATCGCTGAGCAAAAACTGTTAAAGTTACAGCCACGAAATTTGGTGAGTAGGGTTGTTTTATTAAGTAGACACCCACTAAGGAAGGAATTTTGAAAATTTTACCCCGAAGGGGGTGAGATAGGGCTTGAAAGTCTGAATGAAAGTCCGTCATTTCTTAAGTTAGGAACATGAAACTTTATTTTTGGATTACTGATTAAAAATGAATGGACACGTATTTAAGCGTTTTTGGAAATTCTTCCCCCAAGGGGGTGAAATTGGGGTTGAAAGTTTCAATAGATGTCCGTTATCTCTTGAGTTAGAAGCATGAAATTTTATGTTTGGGCTATTGATTAAAAATGATTGGATACGTGTTTAAGCGTTTTTGAAAATATTACCCCCAAGGGGGTGAAATAGGGGTTGAAAGTTTAAATGAAAGTCAATATAGGTATACTATGATAACGCGGACGAAGTCGCGGGAAATTGTCAGAAGTCCACACACGTCGGCTATAATGCAAATTTTTACATTAACTCATGAGTCATGATTTCTACAGGATGTAACAAAACTTGAGTCCATTGTATAGAGTTCACTGGGAAAGAAGTGCCCAGCGTGAATAAAGCCCCTAATTTTGTACACTAAGTACGTCTGTGCCATCGCGATACTAAGGGCCTGTTTCACCACCTCCTGATAAGTGTCAGATAGGCTATCCACCACTTAACTTGACAGATAGAGTATGGAGAATCTGTAAAACAAGTTGCGGATAGCCTATCCGGTACTTTAACAGGAAGTGGTAAAACAGGCCCTTAATCTCACATCGACTTAAATACTAAGTAATAAGTAGTTTCTTACATGCAAATATAACGCAATTTTCCACGCAAAGTTTATCAGATGGTATACATCAGCTCATGTCGCGAAGACACAGGGCGGGGGTGGGGGGCATGCACCATGATTTATCTGGCGGCTTGACGAGGGAAAATTGCTGTTTGTTTAGGTTTCTTTTAACCGAGTTTCAGATGTGTTATCGAAAACAATATTCGTTATAGATGGTTTTGCAAACAATTCAACTTTTTTGTGGAAATAGTGGTGAAATCCATACTTCCACACTTATCCGTAGCCTTCTATACTAATATTATAATTGCAAAAATATGTCTGTTTGTCTGTCTATCTCTCTGTCTAACTGTTACCTCTTCACGACTAAACGGCTGATCTCGGTGAAATTTAGTATAAAGATATTTTGAGAGCCGAGAAAGGACATAAGATACTTTTTATCCCGGAAAAATGTACAGTTTCCGTTCTATAAACGAATTTTTGCCCAAAGGAGTTGCGGGCGTCATCTAGTATTATCTAATATATATAAATCTCCTGTCACGATGTTTGTCCGCCATGGATTCCTAAACTACTTATTCGATTTTAATGATTCTCTTTTTTTAGTGTGTGCTTTTTTCCAACTTGAGAGATAGGATAGCTTAGATCTTTAATTATAGTCGCAAGTTTATTTTATTGCAAATCATTTGTCAATAAAGAGCGACCATTGTTTATGCGACGCGGGTAACGGGATAGCGATGGACGTTGCCATGGTGACATACTTATTTAGTCACTAATTCAATAAAATAATACGGGCGATATACTTTATATAATATGGCAAAGAAACGTTTGCCGGGACAGCTAGTTATTATAATATAACTCTGTAAAATGGAATTCAATGACATTGTACTTTATAGACAATTGTTTTCGTCGATTTAATACTCGCCGCCAGCGGGGATGGACTTAAAAAAACCCTAAACATTCCTTCCGAGATTATTTAATGAAGATTTTAATGTCGGGTGCCATTACAAGGTTTAGTACCTCCCTGGCGGTTTAAAATGCAGCATTTATTCCGCGCTAGCCAGATGGCGCGTTTTTTCTGAATATATTTTCATACGAAACGTTTTCCATATGACAGCGAAGTTTTTAGGTAAGATATGCCGGGGGATTTTTGCTTTCGTATATTAAGGATTAAAATGTGGAATCAAATAAAAATATTTTTATTGCGTCGAGTGTTAAAATACGCAGTAGTTTTATGAAGAGTTACGAGTTAGTGAAAGGTACATGGCGCTGAAATAAAAGTTTATATTACATTATTGACTAAAGGTTCGATTACAGGTTGTGGCATGTACTTATGACATACGGCCGCTTCCCTTCGCTCTGGTACCAGATATTAATACCTCGATCGTGGAAAAACCAGACACAATAGCTTATCTATTGTTATCGCGACCGCATGTGGCCGCTATGATATTTTTAATCCGACAAAAGTTTCTGTCGGATTAGCGAATTTATTATAGAGTAATGCATATATTTTTACGCATTACAATACCTTAAAATCATAATATTAAAGTTTTATCTGAACTACAAATCATTTTCCTAAAGCTAGGTACAGCGAGCTGCATGTCGTATTACAAGGGGTGCCCGATTAGTCAGGGGTTGAATTAGCGAGGGTCTACTGTGTTACTATGAAGAGTTTTTTTTTCTTTGAATGCGCTAATCTTAAGCTGGGTATCCACTAGAGGCAGCTTCGGGCTGAGCGGGCGCCTCGACTCGAGGCTGCGCTTATGGAGACGTTGTTTCGAGTCGAGGCTGCCGCGACTCTGAGGCAAAATGTGCAGCCGCGGCGCGAGCCAAACTTTGTCGGTAAACGGGTGTGCTCAAAGGAGCCTCAGTGAGCGGCGTGCGTTCCGTGGAGACGGTCGTGCGCATGCTCGGATCGCGGCAAGATGGACAGTAAAGAAAAATGTGTTTAATTTAATTTAGTTGTATGAAAAGCATAGAGAATTGTGGGACCCAACTTCACCAAATCATTTTAAAAGTAATTTCAAGGAAGATTCTTGGAAATTAATAAGCGAAGAAATGAATGAAATAATAATAATATAATAATAATAATAAATTAAAAACCGGTGCCAGAATTCAAAAGAAAATGATTTCACTTTGCGGTTTCTCACATTTTTTCCTTTTGTATTGCCATATAACTACCAATGCTGCAGCAACTTTACGTCTGTCACACATGGTGGTAAAAGAAATACCGAGGAAATTTCGGTTTAGGTTCGAGGCTTGCCCCTCAAAGTTATTTTCGTGAGCTCAAGTGGAGACGTCGAATTTTCCGCGTGTCGCGGCAGGCTCAGGGTGAGGCTGCTCAGCCCGAGGCTGCCTCTAGTGGATACCCAGCTAAACGAACCACTGAAACGATTTGTTTGTTATTTGGCGCAGTAAAAGAGTAGACTGTGGAGAAAGACCTAGGGTACTTTTTGCAGACAAAGGTACGGAATTTCTTATTTGCGCTAATAATAATAAAATTTTAGAAAGGGAAGTTTTCTTTTTCTTATTCTCACATATTTGTTCATTTCTCTAGAGTCTAGACTAAACATATTACGTCTTGTGAGAAAGCAAAGCTTACGGACTTTAAAATAACCTGTCCCAAGCGTTACAGTCTCTTATGAGTGATAACTTCGTTTGGAAAACACTGTATAGACCAGCTATACTCAACCTGCGGCCCGCCGAGACTCGATCAGTGGCCCGCGTGAAGTTAAAGATAATTGTAAACCATTTTGAATTTCATGCCCACCGGCAAAATAGTGTAATGTCGCGTCATAAAGGCGTGATGATTTGTCCATAATTAAATCACTTATTTTGCTGAAAGATTTTTTAACCCTGATAATAATTATTTTGGTAACACCAAGACCAAAACGTGTTTGTGGCCTGTAGAAAAAAAAAGGTTGGGTCTATATACCAATTTATAGACCATCCAAGAAGGATGCAGGGAATTTAATTGTTTTTTTTTTAATTTAAAAGTATTCGAAGTAATTAAGAAATATTTCAACTGTTAATATTAGTTAGTAGAACGTGTTGGTTTGCTCGTCCGTTCCACATATGCCGCTAGTTGTGTTGCTGCCAAGTGGTAAGTTTATAATAATATGAACCGTGTTGCTTGAAGTTTATTAGCTGCTTTTATCCGCTAAGCACTGGTTTAATTTTAGACCGCGTAAATAAATATAGGCACTTTATATTAATTAATGATATTGCTTAGCCATTGAGCATTGTTTTGTTAGAATATTGATACACAGAAATGTGAAAATTTTCAGTTGAAGTTTACATAAATTCAAATATTTTCGTTGTCTGGTAGGTACACGTAAATAGTGAAACAAGATGTTTAAAAATTGATAACAACCATGACGTGATATAAAGCGTCCATTGATATCATGAAGAAATATTATGATGATAGTATTATGTGGTCAAGAAACAGCAAATTTTCATAAAATAATCATAGAATTTGAAAATAACCATTTTGAGCGCCAAAGTAGGCGCTCCAACCTTTGCCCTTTTATAAAGCATAATAAATAAGTTTTTGCAGACGGTATTATATGGAAATAACTTTCACTATTTAATATTGAACATATTAATTTACATGTCATTATTTCGATATGAGATTGGTACAATAATATATTTTAAGAGATACATTATTTTAATATGGCGCGGTGATTTTAAAATGCGTAATTAAAATGCCCGACTGCCGCGTGTATATTTTGTTAAAATGGCGTTCGAAGTGTGTTATAATATTACCTCGGAGAATATGCGGTAATCACCCTTATGTAGTTGAAATAAAGGTCATATCAGGAGTAACTTTACGCGCACCGTAATAAAAATAAGCCAAGGTGATAAAATTAATCTCTGCTGACGTAGAAACAAAAAACCTCATATTTTCCAGGGGTGTGGAATTTTAATATTTTTATTAGACATTTTATGTTCCGCCATTGAAATGTTTGTTTTGATTAATAAAGCGCCTCGAATTTCCAACAATTTCAAGTAACATATTTTTTATTGGAATTCCTACGTAGCTAAGAGAAAATGTTGTAACGGTAAGTTTGCCGTGGGGCATACGTACAAAATTACTTAACCGATTACTGGAAACACGAAAAATAAACAACGACAGCTAAAATATATTCTGTATAATATGAAATCAAATGAGCTAAGCAGCACGACACAGCAACGGCACTACGCGATACAAAACGTTAGTTCTATATAGCAGGGGCTCCTAACCTTTTCTAGGCCAGGGATCACTATTACATTTTTCTAGGTAACAAGGACCCCTATAGTCATTCGCGGACCGTATTTTGACTCCTATAGACCACTGGTTTTTTTGTAGACAAATTGTCTCAAATGTCTTGTAAACGCCCAAAGGGAGGAAACGCACTTGCAACTCCTCTGGTATTGCAGATAGTTCCCTCACATATAATATTTGTGTAGGTGTATTTAATATATTTATAAAAGTCCGACAACGCACCTGCAGCTTTTCTGATGTTGCGAGAGTCCATGCGCGACCCTAAAGCTACATAGCGGCACCTGGTGGGAAATAGAATTATTTCAAACACCCTCATTGGCGTCATACTTTATTTAGTCACATGCACCAATCAAGAAGCAGCATCGTGAAACAGCGCTTGCGCTGTGTTTAGACGTGGGAGAGTCATGCTTCGGCACAAATGGGCCGGCTCGACCGGAGAAATACCACGTCCTCACAGAAAACCGGCGTGAAACAGCGCTTGCGCTGTGTTTCGCCGAGTTCCCTTTCCTACCCTTCCCTATTCCCTTCTCTTCCCATACCTACCCTACCATATTCCCTCTTAAAGGCCAGCAACGCACCTGCAGCTCTTCTGATGCTGCGAGTGTCCATGGGCGACGGAAGTTGCTTTCCATCAGGTGACCCGTTTGCTCGTTTGCCCCCTTATTTCATTTTAAAAAAAAGCACCGTTAAATGGTGCGTGGCATCACTAATTGGCACAAAGGCCCGTTCTGTCGTCGAATGACGCTGTGTACTTCAAAATGCAATAACAAAGGTCGTTCATTCGCTGAAATTGCGACGCGCCTGTTTGATTAAACCGCACGTAACCGGGGCACAACGAATTGGGAAGTTTTTTTGTTTATAAACCTACAAAGAGGGATATCTTATGGCAAGTTGAGAATAACTAGCTAGTTTGGTTGGACAAGTTCTATTGATCTTATATAAAAAATTCTCGTGTCACAATGTTTTGGCACGAACTCCTCCAAAACGGCTCAACCGATTTTAATGTGTATGTACTATTAGAGAAGTTGATTCCTAGGCAGATAGGATTCCTACATAGTTTGGTCGCGTTACGTCAAACCCAGCCGACAGATCACAGTTAACATTGAATTGACATGATCCGACCAAATGACGTTGCTCTGTCAACTGCCTAGGTATCAATTTCCTCGATGGTACATTCTTTAGGCCTGAGAATAGGTTTATATCTACTTTTTGTATTGATACTAGAAATAATATAAATGGAAAAACAATTCTCGGCTAGTATCTTTCTATAAAATATATAGGAAAAATTTGCATCAAATATTATGTTCAAATCTACCGCCAATCTAATTTTCATAAAAGTCAACAGACAATGTAGACCACAAAGAAGCACTATCAGAGAAATTGGTTCATAAGTAGATATGGACCTATATTATGTAGTCGGGTTATTTCAAATTAATATAAGTCTTGATTTGTTAGATGAATCTGGCAAAACCCGACCAAATAACGTTGGTCCGTTATCTGCTCATGAATCTACTTCTCTCATAGTACATAATAATTATTTATTTATTACGAAAGTAACGTAAAATTCTATTTACGCGCACGGGTAACATCAACTTAACAAACAACTTAACTGTACTGTTAATTCGTTATTTCTTCTGTAAGAAAAACAAACAAAATATGGTAATTACCTGGCAAAGAGTTCGTCGAATATACGTTGAAAAAAACTTGACAAGTTGTTGTAACTTGTAATGCAGAGTGCGCGCGAAGTTGCTAACTTCGCGTTAGTTTAGAATTAGGTGGAGATGGCCAACACAAGTCTGTAATGGTTGAATTAATTTTATAAGTCAACACTACCACCTACGCGTATACCAAGACCAATATATACGTACTATACAGAGGCGGCGCAAGGCGTGGGTGACGTGGGCCACCGCCTACGGTCTCGCGCCCACGAACACCAGAATTTTTTAACCGATTTACGGGTTTTGATACTATTTTTTAATGAATAAAAACTTGAGTGTCAATTTTTTTTTCTCTGAACTAAATCCGTCTTCTTCTATCGTCCATCAAAATATAATATCTTGCCCACATCAAATTTAGGTCTTGAGCCACAACGTAGGTTATACACATTATAAATACTCGTAATATAGGGTAGAATGTGTAGCTAATATAATAATTATAATCTTCGTATTAAAGTGAAGTGAAATTAGTGATTATGATTCCGTGCAGGTTGGCCAATATGATGGACACACATGAATACCAACGTCAGCATTCACAATCAATGTCCTCACTGGACAATCACATAGGGATGGTATACTCGTATTCGTGGTAAATCGTTCTGTACACTCTCGTAATTATTGTCCATCAATGTGAAGAATAAATAATAAACACCACATAAAAGTAACAATTCGTATATTTTGTTATAATTGGTATTAATTGTACAATTTGTCATTATTATTATTAGAAAATTAGTCTGTACTTAAATGTGCTTAGAAGAAATAACTTATGTACGGGCGCTCCCTAAGGTGTCGTACCCGTGACAAATTCCCGTTGAAAGCGGGACCTCGGGAAAACGGGACTTCGGAAAACGGGACTCCGGCAAAACGGGATTCCCCGGGAAACGGGACTCCGGGATGCGGGAACTGTCGGGAACTCCGCGATTCGAGGGGAGGCTCCATCAATCATCCGCTTCAGTTATTTCGGCTTGATCAAGGGAATCTAATCGTTTTCGTGCGCCGCCTCCAAAGATTTCCTTTAACATTGTGTTTGTAATGTTCACTCGACGGTAATATTTGTATGGCAATTGCTCTACAATCTTAAAACGTTAATGTATCAACCTCATTGAAATACCTATATACTAATACTAGCTGTCCCGGCAAATGTTGTTTTGCCATATAAAGTATTTCGATTTTCGCCCATATTATTTTATTGACGTGACTAAATAAGTATGTCACCAAGCCAACGTCGATCGTCGTCGCACAAACAATGGTCGCTGTCAGTCTCGAGTTGTAATAATTTACTATTATTTATTCAACAAATGCACTTATCAATATATAAAGTACCCAGTTATAGCCGATTCTCAGACCTACTGAATATGCATATAAAATTTCGTAAAAATCAGTAAAGCCGTTTCGGAGGAGTTCGTGGACTAACATTGTGACACGAGAATTTTATACATAAGAAGATAATAAATACGAAACGTACGTCTTCACGATTAAACTGCTGAAATGTTTTTAGTGAAATTAATTTTGAGATACTTTGATCCCGGGAAAAGATCACGGATTTCCTGTTCTGGATGGTCAAACGGCATAACAAATTTGCGGGAAACAAGTTAATAATAAAAAAACGGCCTATTTTGAACTTACATATTTCAATTAGTTTAGAATTTAGATTTAGTTTTTCAACTGAGAATTAGGTAAAAAATCGAAACTAAATAACTTTAGAATTTTAAGTTTTCAGTTTATGTTTCATAAAAACCGATAAAAATATTTTACAATGAATTTGATCGAAAGCGGCTTATAGTTTCACGTCAACGCATTGTTGTTTCGGATACCCCTATTTTATAAGTTTTATATAATAAAACTTTCGATATTTTGTATTTTTAGAAAAATAAAAGGTCTAGAGATCAATACGTATGCAATCTAAAACTACACTATGCTACAAAAACAGCTATCATAAGTTTCTTTCTTGAAATCTAAAAGAAGACATATTCTCAATTGTGGAACAAACGAACATACATTTAATCCGATCGCGGATTCTTGGAAATGCTATTGTATTCTATTGTTGTCGCGATCACCGGTGCTCTTATGGGGCTTGTAGGATTAAACACAGGGTGCAATTAAACCTTCCTGCCAAAATTTTTCCAGGGCTCAGGTATCATTAGGAGATCGTGTCCACTAATTGTAGTGTTTTTTATTAGGATAAGTTTCGGAATCTATTTCTCAACATTTTAGTACTGAGTGACTATAAAAGAAAAAATACGCGTATTTTTATTTTTAACAAGGATATTTCAATTTGGCAGGAAGGTTTAATTGCACCCTGTATATAATCTAAACAGAATTGTGAACATAGGACATGTTGTATTACAATTTCAAAGACACAAACCCTAGATAATTAGGAATAAGATTCAGAAACAATGTATTGGTATCGAACAATATTGTCCTCAGCCCTTTGCCTATATATCACTCCCGTCTGCGGCTGTCGAAACTTCCCAATACGGAAACTGTCACGAACTAAACCTAATGGAACCCTCACGACTGGTGAACACATTTTCCGTCTCCAAACTAAATTTCCTTATTGTATAATTGTATACAACTGAGTTGCGGGCGTCATCTTACTAGATGACGCCCGCGACTCTGTTGCGCCTAAATTCGTTTATCGCGCGGGAACCGTACATTTTCCGGAATAAAAGTACCCTATGTCCTATCCCGGGACTCAAAGTATCTCCATGCCAAATTTCAATAAAATCGGTTAAGCGGTTTGGGCGTGAAGAGGTAACAGACAGACAGACGGACAGACAGACAGACAGACAGACACTTTCGCATTTATAATATTAGTATGGATATGAATACAACGGAGTTTTTTTTATTTTTATTTATTTATTTATTTTAAGTCGCTTTTCAACACCAAGGTCATTAGCGACTACAATAATAATTAATTTATATACTATCATACATTATTTAAATACTTAACAAAATTAAACGGAAAATTTAAACATTATGGGATACTGATTGGAAGAATAAAAATACAAATAGTAAGTTATACAGAATTAGAAATTCAGTTTTTGATAAAGCTCAAACATTATTTCATACTCGAAGAGATCAGACCGTTATCACTAGACTGCGTATGGGTCATACAAATATGACTCATGTGCACTTAATCAAAAAGACTGATAAACCAAAATGTGAATGCAGAATGGATCTAACCGTGCTACATATTTAAGAAGAATGTCAATCTCATGTTGATCTTAAATTAGCTTGTAATTTACCAAATAACATAAAGGATTGTTTATGTAACGGAGTTTTTTGTGTCAATTGTACTCAATGTTTATTCCAAAAGCTTGTCTTCACACTTGAACCGTACATTTTTCCGGGACAAAAGTATCCTATATCCTTTCCCGGGACTCAAAGTAGCTCTATGGAGCTACTTTGAGTATTTCCCAAATTTTACCAAATTTCAGCAAAATCGGTTAAGCGATTTGGGCGTGAAGAGGTAACAGACAGACAGACGGACAGACAGACAGACACACTTTCGCATTTATATTATTAGTTTTGTCACCTGGCCGGCATAGGGACTATAAAAAGAAGAGATAAATAAAAAAAAATTAACAATATAACAAATTTATTTAAATAATAATTACTAGGTAGTCAGCGGAGAGCGGGTATCGCGGGTACGAAACTTAGCCTCGGTCTATTTTCTCAGTCTTTAGCTCTCGGGTTTGGAGACACGACACTTATCTGGGGACAGGCAGCGACTTGCGGGACTCCAGCTCCTCAAGTCTCCGTGACCCCGGTGACAGGCGCAGCGTCGAGTGCCGGGTGTTGGTGAAGCAGTTCGGGATCCCGTCGGTGGCGGCCAGTTCAGCGTGTGCAGAGAGGAGGAGCGTCAGCCAGACGACATGGGCAGCACGAGGTCTACTCCAAGTCCAGACGGAGCACGAGGAGACCAAACGTAGCAGGAGTGTTGCTCTAAAAGTAGCAGAAGTATTGCTCCAAACGTAGCAGAAGTATTGCTCCAAACGTAGCAGGAGTGTTGCTCCAAAAGTAGCAGAAGAGTTGCTCCAAACGTAGCAGAAGTATTGCTCCAAACGTAGCAGGAGTGTTGCTTCAAAAGTAGCAGAAGAGTTGCTCCAAACGTAGCACCCCTGGAATTTTCGAAAAGAGACTTAGAGGAGTGTTCACGCTGTTGACCCCCCAAGCACGTGTTTTCCATCCGAAAACGTCGAGCACGTGGTTGCAGAGTCCATCACAAACATTAAAAAACACTAATTAAAAAGGAATTTAGAAAATATCAAAATACAGTTAAAGAGCAAAAGGTTATTGAACTTGTGACACTGACATTTAAAACTAGGTCAGGGCCAATTTTGTTATGACATCAAAGAAAACCATGAAAATAATTTGACCACGGTGAAAGAATTAATAATAGAAAGTTAATAATATAAATAAAGATCCATTTTACAAAATAGGCAGTTAGCTAAATACGTGGTCCATCACAAAAGATAAATTTTACAATTTAGACAAATACATAATGTTTTGATTTTCGCCACAATAAAAACCAAATACAGAATTAAACTGAATTTACAATAAAAGGTATTGAAAGACAAGAAACTTGGAAAATCCTACAAACACAACACTAAACACGCACTCACCAAAGACAGGGGGTCCTTTGAAAGTAAGGAAAAAGAAAGTCACGCCCAAGCCGGAGAGTTTTTATACCCTCGAGCCGGTATATTTTTTTAAAGTTGACAGTGGTAGCTGTCAAAGAACGCAAATTAAAAGTCATCAACAATTAAAAAAAAATTAAGTTAAAAAATATAATTATCTTTAGGTAGATATAATTTAATACAATACTTTTTATTTAATTATGAAATAGTTAATAAAAAAGGAAAATATCTGGTAAAAATAACAGATATCCCAACAAAGAGTTATAATAGTTGCACCATTACCCCAAAGATGACGCTACTAACCTCATTCCAAGTTATAAATTATCGATAAGCGACGCAATCTATTAGGCGTAAAGGTTCTAAAGAGGCCTAATAGATGTCGCTACGCGACAGTTTGGATATGGATACAACGGAGTTTTTTGTGTCAATTGTACTCAATGTTTATTCCAAAGGCTTGTCTCTACATGACAAAAATGGAAATTGGAATTTCGAATCATTAAAAACAATCAAATTGTAGTTGAAGCAACAAAACTCTTACGCCTCTAGTACACCGACGCTGCGAACTGCGAAACAGCGGCGAATCGATTTACTGTCTCACCCGTCACACGACAATGGTTTATATTGCATCTCGCTCTATTCCTGTTTCGCAGATTTTTCGTGTTCAGTTCGCCGCTGTTTCGCAGTTCGCAGCGTCGGTGTACTAGAGGCGTTACAAAAGGAAATATTTCGCAATGGTCGGAGTAGAGCGCTACAACTGTAAAATTTGACATGTTGCACCAGAATATTGACAGAAACTTTGTAAAACGTCGAACAAAACTTTGTTTACTGTCTATGTTGGTGCTGCCTCTAGCGTGAAGACATTACAGTTACATTATGTCCTATTTAAAACTAGATTTAGGATTTGGCTACCAACCTATGAAAATTAAATCACGCCGTGTTCTCACGTGTGAGAATCCCGCAATATCCCTAATATCGGGATTTCGAATTTCCGGGATTCCCTAATCCCGGGATAGGGCTAATCGATCCTAATTGCGTTATTTGACGATAGTTAATATTGGTCTTATGATTCCAATGGTTTCGCGAACTGAAACACTGTCTACAATATTCTAATGTCTTCGTTTTACAAAACTTCAAAAATGTTATTATTAACCTCATCCCTCTTTTTTGTCTGTAGTTAAAAAAAACTAATATTTACATTTTATAAGAAAACATCTTTGCAGTTTGTACTATATCAAACAAATAACGAATCTGAATAAATATTGCATTAGATTACCGACTTTGAATATTCGTATGTTGTTACGGCCTACCAATCTACTGAAATTAATATGTTTATTGTAGATACCAGTGAGTACTTGATACTAGTTTATTTTTACAAAAGTCATAATATCATGTACTCAAATTATACAATATTGCTTAAGCTTACTATGATAATATTTTTAATATAAAACACAGATACCGATTTCATAAAAACTTAAGCATTTATTGGCTATTGGCTTAAAAATATCGATAAAAAAGACAAGATTAAGCTCAGAGCTTTCTTAAACCGAGGTCAATATCTTTCACATTAAAAATCCTTCGTTGTCCTAAATCTAAATTCTAATCAATTTTGATCGAGTATAAAATTGAAAAAGGCTCTAGTATTAAGCCACGTTGTATAATAACGATGTTCAGGGGCCGCATACATAATGAGCTATGCACAATGAATATTTCAGTACTTATGCGCTTAAATAAAGTTTCACTTTAAGAATTTCCTCCTGAATTTATAATAGAAACGCCTAAAACAATGTTTGAACGTTTCTATCGTGGTTTTCTCTCCATTTTGATATGAATGTATGTTATGTGCTTCGAGATATTATATTTGAAAGGGCTTATCTCGCGAACTACTGGAACAATTTTTATGTTATTTAGCACAGATAAGAAGTAGACCACCTGAAGGATCATAGGCTATCGATTTTAATAATTTTTCTAGTGCTAGCTGTAGCTATATTATATTTTATATCAGTGCGACGCCGGGGCGGGTCGCTAGTTACTATTTGTAAAATATAGCTTTGAATATTATAAACTATTAGCCATTTAGGTATCCGATTTTTTTACATAAATAGTAAGGTCTCGTAAAAGTATAATACAAAATATATAACAAAGAAGCAGCTTTAAAGTTTTTAAACTTTTATCTAACATCAGCTCCTAAAGTGGCAGCTTGAAAGTCTCCTGTTGTTTGGGACATTAGCCGACATGACTAGCGAAAAATCTTACGCCGGACATTTTACATGCTGATACGACGCATGAATCATCTTACTTGTGAGACAGTTAAGAAATCCTGCGTTCACTATTTACTAGCGACCCGCCCCGGCGTCGCACGGGTATAAAATATATAGCCACTGAAAAAAATATTAAAATCAATAGCCTACGATCCTTCAAGTGGTCTTCTTCTTATCTGTGCCAAATTACATAAAAATTGCTCCAGTAGTTCGCGAGATAAGCCCTTCCAAATAATTTTACACCGTTTTTTCCACATTCTCCTATTAGTCTCAGCGTGATAAAATATAGTCTATAGGCCTTCCTCAACTAACTCTAACACTAAAATAATTTTTCAAACCGGATCAGTAGTTCCTGAGATTAGCGCGTTTAAGTTTAGCCCTTTCAAATAATTTTCCCCGTTTTTTCCACATTTTGCTCTATTTATTTTCGTTCATGTTAGTCTTAGCATGATAAAATATAGCCTATAGCCTTCCTCGATAAATGGACTAACACTGAAAGAATCATCAAAATCCGTTGCGTAGTTTTAAAGATTAAAGGGAACAAAGGGACATGAGGGAAAAAAAACGACTTTATTTTATAATATGTATAGAAGATGCATAGTAGTTAATACTAACTAAACTTGGGCTCGATTTATATGCGTGCGAATGAGCGGTTCGGCCGCTGCACAAAGATAACAAGCAATGCTTGTGATCTCGTTGTCTAGCGGCTCACGCGGACGCGTATAAGTGTCTAAACACACTAGGCCGAATAAGCGTGGCCGAAATTCGGCATCACTACGCCTGCAATGTATACACACCGGCAAAATTAGCGGAACATAACAAAATTTTCAATTTTTTTGAAAATTGTTCAATGTTTTTTATATAATTATTCATTTATTTATTAATTGATTATTAAAAAATAAATTAAATATAAATTTAGGGCATAAAAACGTGAAAAATAGAAAAAAATCGGCAAAAATCGAAAATTAAGAAAATCTTTGAAATTTCAGTAGTAAGTTTTTAAGTTAAATTCTCCATTTATATTAAAGAAATGCAATGTTAAAAGCGTGTAATGTCTTCTATGGATTTCAAGAGGGCCTGGATACGCCATTCCATGCTTGCATTTTGATTGTCAATCATTCCCTGTGGGATATTCTCCTACTCCTCCAGTAGCGCCAACTCGAGCTCCTGGACACATTTTGGACCTTTTATTTTAAACTCGTACCGTTCACCCATTGATGTGCCACACGTCTTCAATCGGATCCACATCCGTAGACCGTGCTGGTCTCTCCACCTGGGCTACGCCAGCATCATTAAGGTAACAATGCCCGATTTTTGTACTCTATGGACGCGCATAAAATTGAAGTTACTACCTAAAACTGTGTAAAAGGCACATCATGCAGTTCCAGGATGTCTGTGCTATAGCCCTGTACTGTCAAAGTACCATCATCAATAATCATCAGCTCCGTGCGAGCTCCAAATCATGTGCCACCCCAAACCATTACGAAGCCTGCATCATAGGCCACTGTTTCCGTTAAGTTTGATGGTCTATAGCGTTCCTTACGATTTATCCACATTATTTATCGCCTATCAACAAAATGTACACAGAATTTGCTCCCATCACTGTACAGCACAAGATTTCACTCACTTGTCTAATTTTGATGGTCACGCGCAAATCTTAGCCTGGCTCTTCGGTGTCCTGTCTCAAGTTCTGGTGCCCTTGCTGGCACTTTTGAGTTTAATTTAACTTTTTTAAGTCTTCTTCTTACTATACAATCACTTACACGTACATCTCGGACCTGATCCGACAGGTTTCGTGTCTGCATAGCAGTTTGAGGTCGATTTCTTAAGGTTTGTTTCCTTACTAAACGGTCATCCTGAACCATTGTCACCCGATATCTGCCTTGTTCTCGTCTCCGAACGTAAGATCCAGTCTCTCTGTACCGTTGAAAGTTACAATGGACCACGGAAGCCGACACACCTAAGGCCTGACTGACCGAACGGTACGTGTGACCTTTCTCTATCGTGGTTACAGCTTTAGCCGTCGTAGATGCTAGGAAATCACTAATTTTGTATCTAAGCAATGTGTTCTTCCAAAAACCAAACAATCAAATGAGCTTAGCATACCTTGCACCCCGCTAAAAATCCATTCTTATCAGGAACACTTACATCGTCAATCATCGAAAAACACTTATTAGGGCATAATTGTCCTAATAAGTGTTTTTTAAAAATAAAAAAACCTGTCAACTTGCCAGTTTTGTTCAATATTTTATTTCTTAAATGAGCTTAGAAACTATAAAAAAGGATTTCACACAGCCCGACCCACTTGAGTTCAAGTTGTAGCCCTTTTTACCTATGTTCCTCTAATTTTGCCGGTGTGTGTATTTTAAATTGCTGATGACACACTATGCCGAAATTACGTCGCGTCATATTGTATGTGTAGCGCATTACAAGCGTAATCATGCCGAACTTCGGGCACATATTTTTGGCCTAGTGTGTTGAGACACTAAATCGAGACTTAGAAACAATATTTTTCGTCATTCCACCCGAGATCGAACCCACGAACTCCAAGTTTTAAACCACTAGACCACGATGATGGTGTAAGTGAACCGTAATTCGTCAGTTACGTAATATGATAGACCAATTAACAAGAGGAGCGTTACATGTGGGGCCGAACATGTCCGACGCTGTTAAAATCTACTTAAGAAAGGACTAGACACATTAATTCTTGTAAGACAACCCTTCCGATGTGGCCACGAAACGAGCGGGATGTGCGTCTTTATATTATGTTATGGATTAATCTGATTTTTGTTAAAATAAATAAAAAAATAATCGTTTATCAATCATAACGTCATATTCCTGCAAGAAATATGTAGGACCTTGCAATATAGTTAAGTTTTCAATCGTGTTAAGCTTTATATTTAAACTACCCGTGAACTTCGTAATTCACTTAGTTCCTAAATTTTTTGCCACAGTTAGTAGCAAGATTAACAAATTTTGAAATTATTTTCCGTTTGAGTAGATAGATGTATCGTTTGCCCGGTAACGCTGAGGTAGGCTGACGGGATACCAGTAATTGCAGTACTACAAAATATAATAATTTGGTTTCTCGGCAACATCTGCAACGTCCATGCTTGTCTCTGTCATCATAATATCTGTTTTTCATTGTCGTTCATGATAAAATAAGTTTAAACACTTACGGATTTTGTCGCGGAGCACTTTTATTAATCCCGACGTTTCGGCTACTTTGCAGCGGCCGTGGTCTGAGGTTTATTCTTGAAGTTATCCAACTACCCGACGACTCATCAATTTTTATTTGCGTTCCGATCTACGCAGAATGAACTCACAGTGTCTTGAAGCCGAGGTGTCATGGATTTGTGCTTGAGTTTGTTTATTACTGGATCCCAACTAGATGGCAGCACCCAATCATCTTCACGGTTAAAATTAGGGTGTTTTTAATTTCTATGGCCTCGCGTATCATTCTTGGGCGGTATCATGCTTCATTTGCCAGTACTTGTGGCTTATCAAATCTTATGTAATGGCGAGGTTGATCCAGTGTGTGTTCACAAATCGCAGACTTGGTGTTTCTACGGTGTTTGACATCTGCAATGTGTTCCTTGATCCGGGTTTTGATGGACCTTTTGGTTTGCCCTATATAAGAGAGGCCACAATCACAGTCGAGTTTGTAGATTCCTGCATCTTGAAGCTCAGCCAATGTTTACCATCAGTGAAATGCAACTTACCCCAAGTTGCATTTCACTGATGGTAAACATTGGCTGAGCTTTTTGTGCGGCTTAAAGTATGTTTTTATTGAAGCTTTCCTTAGAATGTAGCTCACTTTATCAGTGACTCCCTTTATAAATGGTAACACTGCAGGTAATGTTTCAACTGTAGCCGGCTTCACTCGGTTGCTGCTCTGTTTGCGTGGTACCCGAAGCTTATTGTCGCGTAAAACTTGTGCAACATGATGAAGTTCGGTATCCACATGCTGTTCATCGCAGATTCCTCGCGCTTTTTGAAATAAAGATTTTCCAACACTACTTAACTGTGCTGGGTGATGATGGGAATCACCATTTAAATATCTGTTTGTGTGTGTAGGTTTGCGATACACCGTATGACCTATTGTGCCATCAGGATTCCTTATAATATCATGAGTGATACTCGCGAAAACTTAAGAAATCATTTAAATAAATAAATAAAAGTTTATTTGACTAAATAGGACATTACACTACAACATCAACAATTAGAATTTATACAAACATTAAAACATAACAATTCAACTCGAATATAACCGGACACATACAATGAGAAACAACAATAAATAGAATTAAAAAAAATACAGTTAGTACATGTATTACAGCTATTGTATTACATGGGAATGGTAGGTAGTGCAATGCCTTATGTGCCAAAAAGGACACACTCAGACGTAACTCTGTAGCGAGCACTACAGCGCCTGGTGTTCTGTGGCTCCTGCAGTTATTGACGTTGGATGGACAGCCAAACACTCAGCAATTATAAATACTTAAGTCTAATTGTAACGCAAAAAATACGTACGCCACAATTAATAATAAAAATATACATTATTATATTATATACATATATAAAATATTATATTGTACTTGGGATACTAAATAATAAATACATAATAAAATACATAGCTATTAAAATGTGAAAGTATTTATTGCTGTGAACAATGATCGCGCCACCCGGACCCCCGCACCCCTCGCACTCCCCTAACGCCCGTTCCATCCCGATTCCCGATTCCCAATTCCCGGCAGACGCGCGCGCAGAGAGCGGGCGGCGGCAGTGCGCCACCTGTTCACAGCAATAAATATAACATCTGAGCTAAAGAATAATTAATATGTATGGTTATAACTTATAACGGTAGTAATAAAGCAAGATACATAAAATGGTAAGTAAATAAACATGATAATATTATAGGTTCTGCGAATATTTCGATTAAAATGATCATCAGATCAATGATTAAAACGTAGTAAATATATTCTATTTTCACTGTCGTTTTCAGTTTTCACATTAAAGGCCGGATAATGTAATAGTAAATGGTTTTTGCGAACAGAACAATAACCAAAGTAAAATCGTTTAGCTGAGTGAGGTGTTAGCTTAACACCTCGCTATATAGACTTATATATAGCGAGGTGTTAAGACCTATAAATATATAAACTTTAATAATGCGATTCAGGTATATACGCTGTGTGGTCTGCTACAGAGCCCCAAGCCCATTCCCTTAATATTATGAAGTTTCTCCATGAAAAATGAAAAAAATATAATATAATATTACGCTTATTTCGTGGCCCGACGACGTCGTAGAGAAACAAGTATTTAAATGTCGTAACAGTGGCCCACGCCTTGATTAATTTTGCCCTTACGTCGTTGTTTCTCATCATTTGAAGGGTCATTTATTCTCACAGCCACAAGTTTCTTACATTTAAAACCCTGTAATCTACACTCAGAATGACTTCCACTGAGATGTGTGTAGGCTCAGATAATATTAGTTTATGTGTAGGTGTAGAGTTTAGACAATGTTAATTGTGTAATATTATGTACACACGTGTCACAGTATAATATTATAAAGGCGAAAGTTTGTGAGTTTCTATGTTTGTTACTTCTTCACGTCTAAAATAATTATAATAAAGTTTGGTATGGAGTTAGCTAGTATCCTGGATTAACACATAGGATACTTTTTTACTGTGGGAAAGTTTCCCATAAACCGCGGGTAACATCGCGGGGCACACCTAGTCTTAAATAATATAATAAAGTGTAATTTATTTGTCTGTTTTAAGAAAAATGATCTAATTTTCAAAATGTTGTAAATTTTCTTTTTTCGCCACAAATTTAAAGGTTTTGACGTGGCCAATTTCAAGTTCAAAGTCTCAGGCAAATTTAAAAGCGAAGGTTAAAGGTTCAATAACTGAATTTATCTGTTAGCAATAAAACGTTTTGTAAATACAACCTATAATATAATCAGCATTCGCTCGCATCAGTTGGGTGGTGAAGGGCTAATAATTTCACAAATAGCAGAGATAACGTTATTTGTGAAAGGGATTGATATGTGTTATCGTTGATCTGGAGCCCTAAGGGCCGCCGGCGCCCTCCGCCGCCCTAGAGGGTCAAGGGACGGTCGCTAACAAATTGGATAACTTATGGGAAATCGCCCTCCAACTATTGCGAAAATAAGGCATTCTTTCAATATTCTTAGTAAGTTGGAGTTAACCGAGGTATGGTTTCATGCTTCATTGCCTTATTGCAAAAATAAGGGTTCATAATGAAATGGAATCTCGACGCGATCGTGGGGTTAGTTTCTATTTGCACAAGATTTTTATATAAGTTCTAATTGTTATTTAATTATAGCTACATCAGCTTATAATTAATTTAAAAATATATTTTATAAAAATACAAAAAAATACATACTTACAAAAAAATAATTAAAGTCAAGTTTCTACATTTTTGACGATTAAAGGCGCTTCGCATGAAGTGCGCTACCTGTGCTACATGCGTAGCGGCGTAGTAGTCTACGGCGTAGCAGTCTACGGCGTAGCAGTCTACGGTGTAGCGCTACGAACATAGCCTCTACGAAATGCCACAAGTTTTACTTTACCAAAAAAAAAGTAATCTTTATTCAAAGTACCTACCGACCGCAATAATATTAAAGCCAGGGAGACAAAAATCATGTTTTTATGAAAAAAATAATTGCGAAAAACGTCAGGGCCACCGATTTAACCCTAATTTGTTCGACCGAAACAATTGTTTGTGTCGGCGAATGTTTATTTAAAAATTTCAACACCAAAGCTGGAAGCGGCGACGCGACAATTTAATTAAATAACTTAAAGAAAAAATAAAATGGCGAATTTTTTACACGCGCGAATTCACTAATGAAAGTTTTAAATGACCGACAAAAAATCTGGTGACCTCGTTATTTAAAAGTGCAAACTGTTTACCTCTGTAAACGTGGTTTTTTGTATTTAGGCCCGTAATGAAATAATTTTAAGGTTGGGAATCGCGTGGCGGTTGTTTTGGAACGGCATCGGACTTTGTTTTGAAAGTTTTTTCTTTTTTTAATCCGAGCCGAAACAATGGTTAGTGAATTTCATAAAGGGTCCAAGTGTCGCGACTGGACAATGGAATCAGATCCCGGCGATTAATCTTCGAATTGAACTCGGTTCCTTTCGGTGACGCTTTTCACTGACCATTATTAATTAAAAAATATTTCAAAATTTTTCACATAATGAATCATGATACAGTCGAGGACAGAATTCAATAGGCCTGTAAAGCTGATCGCACATAATTATGTTAGCACCGTACTCGCCGTACAGTGCTGACAGGCTTTTTCCACACTGTGCCTTTTTCTGTTCGTTAAGGGCATGCGTTATAGCGCAGTCAACAGCGAACGTGAGGCATGCCCGCGACGCATCACACGTCACGACACGTCTGACCGTATCCAAAAAATAAAAATGACAATGTTGGCGTTGCGTTTTTTGACGCATTCAATTGTTGAATGCGCCAAAACGAAAGTTGAATGACAGAAGATGAAGAAAATTGAAGATGAAAGTGCATAGTGTAGACATAGCTTGTGCGAGGTGTTACATCATTTCATACAACGAATTCTAAAATACCGCGCGTTCGGCGCGTGCGTGCTGATAAATGTGCGATCACCTTAATATCGCGACCACACTGATGCAAAAAATAAAATATAAACTGATTCAATTATATGGCTTTAAAATTTGCGTATTTTACGTTTCATAATTTATAATATGACACCGTTGAAATGTATAAGCGAGCTTATAATTTATTATAATAGTTTATATTTTATTTATTTATTTTATTTATTCTTTATGCACAAGGTTACAAAAACACATTTAAAAAAAGTTTGAGATAATGCATCGGCGTACTTATTTCTTAAAAGAGATCTCTTCCAGCAAACTATTGTAATAGAGGGGGCATGTACACAAAGAGACAAAAAAAAAAAGAAATCAAACAATCATAAACCTATACTAACTTATAAATCTAAAATTTAAATTATAGCTAAATATACTAATAATAATAATTACTTACATAAATACGTAAAATACATATTATACTAATACAATACACATACAAACTATAATAATTATTAACAAGTAACAACGTATAACATAATATATAAATATAATAAAACAATACATAGATATAAATAAATATAACAACAACGGCAGATAGTGTGAAGACAGATGCACATTGGTTAATTAAATTTAATATGAGAGAAAAAAAAATAAAAAAAGGATTACACAATAATTTAAAGTATCCGATCAAGGTAATGCCAAAAAGTAACGCTTTAATCTAGACTTGAAAGTGTTGACAGTTGGGGCTTCACGAACGTGGTCCGGCAGACCATTCCAGAGACGCGCTGCGACAGCCGAAAATAAGCTCTCATAGAAAACTGTGTTGCAGTGTGGTATTTCTAGAGGTCTCTTTACTGTGCACGATCGAACAGGCCTCTCGCTTGGTGGAGTAAAGCTAAACCTTTCATAAAGGTATGAGGGAGAACGAAAGCGAAGAATCTTGAAAAGAAGCGTGAGAATGTGCGAATTTCGGCGCAATCGTATTGGGAGCCAGTTCAAGCGCTTGCGAAAATCTGAAATGTGTTCATATTTACGCAGACCAAAAACGTATCGAATACACATGTTCTGAAGTCGTTCCAGTTTATTAATCAATGCTTCAAACACATCCAAATAAACGACATCAGCGTAGTCAATGAGAGGGAGAATGAGAGATTGCACCAGTAACATCTTAGTTGGGATAGGCAGGAAATTCTGTAAGTGTTTAAGCGCATGCATAGCTCCATTGACACGCCTACTGACATCGCTAACATGAACCGTCCATGTTAGGTTTGAGTCAAAATAAACTCCTAAATTTTTAACCTCATCCGTTATATGAATGATATTACCAATATACGTAATGTTATCTAGGTTCGCAAAATCTATTCTACTGCGCAACTGTCTATTACCTATAATGATCGCCTGAGATTTTTTGGGGTTTACAAGTAGGCCGAATGTTTCCGCAAACTCCTGAATTGTCTCTAGGTCTTCATTGAGCTGGAGCACTACATTATTTATGTCATTTAACGCGGCATGCTTGTAAATTTGTAAATCATCAGCATAAAGGTGGAAAAAGAACTTATGACGCGTGTGATTTCATTTATAAACAATGAAAAAAGAGTTGGAGATAAGACTCCACCCTGAGGAACACCAGCGTCCAGGTCCATCCAGTCAGATATAGAGTCGGGTATAAAAATGCGCTGTTGCCGATCTCTTATATAGGAGTTAAACCACGCTAGAGCCGAATCTGATACACCTAACGAGCGAAGAATACCAAGTAAGACGTCATAATCTACTACTATATTGCTATTAATGTCAGCGAATATACTATTCGATAGTAAAAAATTTAAATATTCAATAGTCGTATTAGCTATATGTATGTATATTACACCTTTAAATTTGGCTTAAAAATACAAAAATTTGCCTATAGTCTGTTCGCAACTAGTTGGCCGCTCTGCCCATATACTCACATACCGGCAGAGCGGCCAACTAGTTGCGCACAGACTATACAATATTTAATGAATAAAAAAGTATATTTCATTTTAAAAAAAACTTTGAAGACCTTGAAATATTGAAGTCAAACTTTAGAGATCTTTTAGTCTATAACCCAACTAATTACCAATCCGGCGCTAAAGAGTTAATGGAAGGCTTCTCCGGTTTTAAGGCGGGCTTCAACTTTTTACTTAAGTGTTTTTCCGAGCTAGTCGGAGGTTTTATAACCTATAAAACACGGTTATAATAATGCGGGCGGCTAACAGAGAATTACGACGTAAATGTACACGCCTATTATTAAAGAAAGCGAAGAAAAATATGATTAACGGGTTTGTTTCGTCTGTTTTCGGGATTCGGTTACTAGTAGATCGAGTTAGTAATTCGGTCGGAATTACTTTTAATTATCCATACTAATATTATAAATGTGAAAGTGTGTCTGTCTGTCTGCCTGTTACCTCTTCACGCCCAAACCGCTGAACTGATTTTGCTGAAATTTGGCCCATGCCAAATTTCAGCAAAATCAGTTCAGCGTATCAACTCAAGGTATCTCCATAGATACCTTGAGTCCTGTGAAAGGACATAGAATACTTTTTATCCAGGAAAAATGTACGATTCCCGCGCGATAAAGTCAATGGAGCTGCGGGCATCATCTGGTAATATTATAATAGTTCATATTATTATAAGTACGGGATGATATTATAATACTGGATAATATTGGTACTTATATTTGTAGAATAGTGTAATGTCCTATTGTGCCAAATAAAAAGTTTATTTATTTATTCATTATAATAGTTTATATTATTTCATAATGTGACTTAAAAAGTTGTTTTCAATTACCACATCACATAGCGTACTGCGTAGCTTTGTAACTTAGACTACTTGTTGCTGAAAAGGTCACAAAATAATTATCAGGTAATTTTTATGGACATTAAGAAAAGAAGATAACAATGTTGCTGCAAATTATTTTAATTATAAATTACAAAATTGGCGCCAAAGTATAACTTCTCACGGAGCCATTGCACATTTTTGTAAACAATACTGTGGGGAATGCCCCGCAGGTATTCGGGGATCGCGCCGGGAAATCCGGTCAACCACCGCATACCACTAAGGTTCTATTCATACAGTATACATATTATAACCGAGTACCAACTTTAAAAAGGTGGTGGTGTCTCAATTCATCCATATACATTTTTTTTGTTTGTTCGCCGATAAATTCACCGTTTGTGATCCGATTTTAATGATTATTTTATTGTTGCAAAGAAGATACTTCAGTGGTGGTCCTATGATAAGAAAATGCTGTTCAGTCATTTTTTTTTATTAAAATGTTTGCTCTATCTATTCCTACCTCCTACTCTTCTTATTTCTCGTCCTATTAATTTTATTGCGAGTTCTAAGACGGTTGAGCATGGCTCTAGTACTAATGTGAATGGACCCTTACGTGCCAACCTTCTCACGTATCTACGTGTGCAAGTATGTGACTAATTATACAAGATTAGTTTATTTTATTGGTTAACCACACTATTGCAAAGATTTAATTCTAGGAAACGCAAAATAACGTTTATTCTTAGCAATTGAGCTAAAACATCTAAATGTTCAGTGTTTTACACAGCCTGGAATTTAGTCTTATATCTATTGTTTTGTTCTTCAAATAAAATGGATCAGCCATTCGATTTTTAACCGACTACGCTAAAGCCAAAATAGATAGTTATGATTTTGGAAGTATTTAAATTAATTATACAGTGTGTACTAGATGCCGCCCGCAACTCTGTTGCGCCAAAACTCGTTTCGCTGAAATCGTACATTTTTCCGGGACGAAAAGTATCCTATGTCCTTTCTCGGGACTCATTATATCTCCATGCCAAAGAGCAAAATCGGCAAGTAGTTTAGGCATTAAGAAGTCACAGGACGCACTTTCGCATTTCTAATATTATTATGGATGTATATTCGTTTGTACAACCGTGCATTGCAGTACAAGCTTTAGATCTGATTTCAATAGATAGTAAATTTTCCAATTCTTAATTACTCATATTTTATCAGATAGTAATTCGGAGTTCCAGGCTCATTCGATTTTCAGTTCCATTAAAGTCACAAGCAAATCATTGTCTTATTGATATCCATACTAACATTATAAATGCGAAAGTCTGTAAAAGTTTGTCTGTCTATCTGTTACCTATTCACGCTTAAACCGCTAATCCAATTTTGCTGAAAATTGGTATACAGATACTTTGAGTCCAGGGAAAGGACATAATATTCTGATACTTTATACCGGAAATTTTTTGGGGCAACGGAGTTGCGGCTGTAATCTAGTTAAATCTAAATCGATTATACCCTCGGTATAATTTACGTAAGTGTTTTCTCTTTCAACAGAAGGTTTTAATTACACATATTATTACTGCAAAGTTACTTCACCGTCCCCTTTTTAACGGCCAAGCGATTGCGTAAACGATAATTACGAACGGTTCCATTACATTTAATTAATTTCTTTTACAACACTCCGAAAAGACGTATGTAAATGACGGTTAATTAAAACGGACCCAATAAAAGGTACCGTCTAATATCAAATTAGACACATAATTATACTGGTTTCGGTGACGGTGGCCGGTTTTATTAAAACCAGAGCCCCGATTCACAATGCGTATTTGACTCGGATTTGGAAACTTCGTCACCCGACATCTAATAAATAGTACAATCAATATGTAATTTTGCCCTCCGAATAAAGACCTACCGTTATTTTACGTGATGAATCGTTAGGGAATGTCAAGAGGTTACAGAAAAATTTAAAAGTTCGCGCTACTTGCTGTTTTTGAGAAATCCAAAAAATGAATAAATAACTTTTGAATTCCTTTTTTCTCAGAAACTATTGGTTTTAGGAAAAAGGTTTTTTAAATAAAAATTTAGAGGGCATTGCGAACTACATTTTTTGTCATTGGAGTGACGTCGTAGGTCGGTCGTTACATATTGACTGTATCAAAACGTTCGCCGCGCTAGGCGTTGACCAATCACCGCACTGTAAAGTTTCCGAATCCAAAAAGAGTCTAACGAAAATCGTGAATCACCCTACAAACCAACTACGAGAGAGTGACTTGGAACATAAGAGCACTATCTCTCTTCTTTTACTCTCATAATCCAGTGGGGCAGATGGCTGAAACGACAGGCAAAGTATCAGACGCAGGAGCGAAATTTTACATACCCATCCGATGAATAGATCATCTTTCTTATCAGACAATCGATCAGCCTGCATTGTCCTAAACAACTTGATTTTCAACATCTTTGCAACGCGATCGAACCCACAACCTCAAGACACGCTCTAAACAACTGTACCCGGGTAAATTGTCAAATTTAACAGACGCTAATACAAACAATAAACGGAACATCAATAGTTACTTGTTATAAAATAATTTATTGCTGGACGTCTTAATAATTTATTCGTAATAGTATATTTGAGAAACTCACAGACAGATAATAAATCTTGATAATAACTTTTCGTGTTATATTACAATTAAATCATACTTTATGAAGTGTATTTGCGAAGACAATGGACGGCATTAATAAA
Organism: Polyommatus icarus; assembly: GCA_937595015.1. NCBI lineage: Eukaryota > Metazoa > Arthropoda > Insecta > Lepidoptera > Lycaenidae > Polyommatus > Polyommatus icarus. The sequence continues at coordinate 4,571,296 of OW569331.1, forward strand.
TTAATGTTAATTAAATTTGCCAGGATTTGCCGTTCCCTTTGAAATGAAACAGTATTTAAAATTCATTATTATCATGAATTTGACGTCTACAATTTCAAATAACGTTATATTAGGAGGGGTGAAACTATGACTAAATTGAATTAAATATCTGGTTTGAAACGTTTAATATACTATACAAGTTTTTTTAACTATAAATATGTGGGCAAACGAGTAAATATAAGTCACCTTATGAATAGTGATTATTATTGCTGTCATAGAAATTCACAATTTTCAATTGGAGTCACAAGTGAAAAGCTGGATAAAAAAATATCTTTTAAGATAAAGCAAAATTTTTACAGCCGTTTTAATTATTTTTATTTTTTGCTAATTGGTAGGCGGTAGTCGATATATTCTCGTCTCGTCCATTTTTTTGCATTGTAATGCTGTTCAATTGTTATCAAACTAATATACAAAAGTTCATCTAAATTGCATTTTATTCAATAGGTATCCAAATAGGATTAAAGTTAACTAAATCCAGTACGTTATAATATACGTATCCAGTTCAATACGAAACAGGGCTTATGTATAATACTGGGTGTAACAAAATTCTAAGTGATAAGACTTAGGTGTGTATGGGTGTACCCTTATAATATTATAGAGTTCACTGTGAAAGCAGCAGTAAACTCTATACACACCCTGAAGTATTATCACTTATTTCGGTTACATTCTGTATAATACACAAAGAGAATAGAAGAACTTATTGTCCTTTTTTGTCAATCAACGTTAGTTTTAAAACTCAACATATTATCTGCTTACCATCCAGTATTACAGATACCTGGACATAAAACAACATAATAAAATTAGCCTACTAGATTATAAACTAAATTTTATGTAATTTTGTGTTTAAAATCACCAGGTGTATTAATTATAGTTTAAAATAAACTCTTGACGCCACTAACTTCTGGTAATGTGTACATACTAGAGAGAGTAATATAATGTAGCGGATGGTGCAAGTTCAAAGCGGAGCGTTTCTTGCAAAATTAATAATCATGTCATAAACTACATTTCGGACCATTTTTAACCCCCGACGAACACAGAGAGTTATTACAATTGACTTGATTGGCGTATCTGTCGTTTTCGTTTAGTTTTTCTTTATTTTTAAAGGTAAATCTAAACGAGCGGTGAGTTGTGAGACGCAGAATTTCGGTCGCGTAAATATCTTTTCATAAAAATCATGACTCACAAAATTAAGCTCATGTGAATCAAACAGGACTTTTGTATGAAACTGAATGCAGCTTCTGCTGCATTCGGTTTTCTGCCAGCCGAAATTCTGCGACTCACAACTCACAAATTAGGCTCGTTTATCTTAAGCCTAAATATTCCTTTATTAAATTTGTTGTAAGTCTGCTCGCATGCTTGGCGTCATATTTTGTCATAAAGTTTATTCCTATGCACTTCCAATGTCTTTTCCTAGAATTGAAATGTTTGTATCTCTTTAATCTAAGTAAGTTTTGCTGAAAGATCTCTAATCAGACGCTTTCCTATTTTAAATATTAGAATATTTATCGTATTTGTAATGTAACATTTCAACCAAACTTCCTCGCATAAGCAACAGTGAAGCACCACTTGTTTCGAGCGTGTAAATTACATTTTGTCACAACACAAGTATTATGACGTCAGATGACAAATCCGCTTATCGCGACACCACACCCTCTTAGTTCCAGTTAAGAGCTAACTATAGCAGCTGGATGCTTTCACTCTACCTATATTTCGGCGTGTGGCTTCAAACAACACGAATGCACGTAATATAACAATAAAGCCTTCCCTTGCAGGTGTCGGACGCCATACCGACACCTAACACGTCGTGTTAAGGAAGGTTTTGCGATGCATCGACGGCGAATATACGGAGCAGATTCCAAGCAAATTTGCACGCCGCGTCGGAAAATTCTAGTTAATTTGTGGTGGATTAGATCATACTCTTAGGGCCTGTTTCAAAACTTTCTGATAAGTGCCGAATAGATTATCCACCACTTAACTTGACAGATGAAGTATGGACAATTATTATACTATTTATTTATTATTATACTAGCTGTCCCGGTGAACTACGTGTCACTTTAAAAACTTCCCTGGACTGCTACAAATATTTTAAGACTAAAATCAGCCCAATCCGTTCAGCCGTTTTCGAGTTTTAGCGCGACAAACACATTTGAAAATCCATTTTTACACATAAGAAAGAGGGTAAAAAAGCTATAATAAAGATTATATACTATTCGGCACTTTATCAGAAAGTGGTGAAACAGGCCCTTAATCTTGGAAAATAGCAGATAGATAGCTTATAGCTGTTGCGGTACGGACAAAAAATTTAAGGCTGGATTTATGCGTCCGCCAGAACGCGCAGTTTAGCGGCTAAGCCCGCTTTCCAGCAAATGAATCTCTTCTGATGTTACGAGTGGCCATGGGCGAGGGAAGTTGCTTTCCATCTGGTGACCCGTTTGCTCGTTTACCCCCTTATTTTATTTAAAAAAAATGTATGTTATGATTTTATTTAGTTACATAAAACAGCTCGTGACCTAGCGGTGTCGCGGCCGAACCGCTCGTTCGCGTGGACGTATATATAATAAAAATCGAGCCTAAGGCCGCACTCACACCAAACCGACTGTAAGCCGCTGAATGTAAGCAGGCTCACTGTGAGCCCCAGTGTAAACGTTAAAATATACGCTATCGAATGTCCGTGCCTACGCCTAGTCAATAGCGTATTGTCGGTTAGGTGTGAACGAAAAAGTGAATATGTATGGAAATACAATAAACTGCGTAACGTTCGCTCACATTCGGCGGCTCATAGTCCGTTTGGTGTGAACACGGCCTAAGAGCTTTGACAGTTTTCTAATGCACTCGGGGCATCAATGAATTATTTGTTAGTTAAATTAGTGATTCTCAAAGACCATAATACTCGTATTATCAATTCGGTCGAACAGATTAATATTATAATAATATATTCCTACACTATATATTGTGTTATGCTTATGCAGTGGTTTTGTAGTTAAATATATTATGAAGTAATTAAGCTTTATGATGATTTAATAAATCATGCACTCGGCTTTTAATAAATAAGCTTCCGTTAAATGAATTTATAATTTCATAATTAGTCTTACCTTGAAAAGATGTAATTATAATAATATAATAAGAACACCCATACCGGTTTCGGTGACGGTGGCCGGATTCATTGAAATCAGGCCAGCTACGCATGAGTAATTTTATAGTGCCTAAGTGTGTGTGCAGTACACAAGAGCACTCTCTATCCTTTTACTCTCATAACCCAGTGGGATGGAAGGCTGACACGACTAGCGAGAGACCAGGCACAGGACTGAATTTTCACAAGCCCATCCGACGCATGGATCATCTTACTTATCAGACAATCAGGTGATCAGCCTGAATTGTCCTAACCAAACTTGGAAATAACATGTTTCCAACGCGGGAATCGAACACGACGCTGCGTCATAGCAGCATTATTACGAAGCAGTCTTACGTCAACACCCCATCCCGCTTCATCTCTGGGGCTGCTGAGTGCTGTCCGTCATGTGTGCGTCGTGTGGACTGGCTCTAATTCAGACAGCAGTGCAATTTGTAGATGCATTTCTAAAGTTCTGAATTGCCAGATTTCAATTGCGAGAAACGTCTTGCAAATCTGTCAAATCTATATAAATTTAGCAATGCATCTACGAGTCGCGTTGCGGTCTGAATTGACCCTAAAGAACGTTAACTAGAAACTATGTAGAAACTTAAAAGGGCGTATTTGCGTATCCGTTTGGGATCGGGAATGGTTTGGGGATTGTGGACAGAGCTCTCCGACAGCTATTTGTTCAAGACAAACACGGTTACATTTAACTAAACCATGTTAAAATTGTAGGTTCGTATTAAATACCTATTAGAGCGCTTACAGACGAACGGCACTTGTCGACGGCACGCATCGACAAGTGTAAAAAAATCAATGAAAAGAAATCCAGCGACTGCGTCGATTGCCGCCGACGCGTTCCGTCGACATACGTCTTGTCGACGTACGAACGGTACTCCATTCGTCTGTAATAAGCCTTAGCACTCGTAGTAATATAAGCTTGAATATTATAAGCAGGCTAATCAATGATTATCTGAGGAGTAAGTTGATCCATGCGTTGGGTGGGCATGTAAAAAATCTGTGCGCCTAGTCTCTTGTCAGACGCGTCGGTCATCAGCCCCACTGGGTTATGAGAATAAGATGAGAGAGTGCTCTTGTGTGTTGCGCACAAACTTGGGCACTATGTAATTACTCCTGCGTAATTTGCCTGGTTTGTCAACTTAAGCATTTAAAATTTTATTTTAAGCCTGAAATTTGTCAAATATTGTCACTGGTTGGCTTTCATAAAAGTTTGTCGTGACAAAATCGCGGTCACTACTTTTTATAATCCGATGAATATTGAAAAACTTTCAGGCTAAAATTAATGTGAAGCAGAAAAACATATTTTATTATAATTTGTGACGGTGGGTCGGTGGGTATTGACATTCTACCTGAGTACGCGAGGATTATGTTATTGATTTTGTCGTTAGAGTGGTTAAAATCTTCATTCAATAAGTAGTTCAATATCTTTATTGGCATGAAACATAATCTTATCTATACCTGACTGACTGACTGATTCATCATCGCTGCGCAAAAACTGTTAAAGTTACAGCCACGAAATTTGGTGAGTAGGGTTGTTTTATTAAGTAGACACCCACTAAGAAAGGAATTTTTAAAATTTTACCCCGAAGAGGGTGAAATAGGGGTTGAAAGTTGGTATGAAAGTCCGTCATTTCTTGAGTTAGAATCGTGAAACTTGATTTTTGGGTTACTGATTAAAAATTAATAGATACGTATTTAAGCGTTTTTGGAAATTCTACCCCCAAGCGGGTAAAATTGGGGTTGAAAATTTTAATAAAAGTCCGTTATTTCTTGAGTTAGAGACATGAAATTTTAAGTTTGGGCTACTGATTAAAAATGATTGGATACGTGTTTAAGCGTTTTTGGAAATTCTACCCCCAAGGGGGTGAAATACAGGTTGAAAGTTTAAATGAAAGTCCGTCATTTCTTAAGTTAGAAAAATGAAAGTTTATTTTTGGGTTACTGATTAATGGATACGTCTATTTAAGCGTTTCTGGTAATTTTACCCCCAAGGGGATGAAATTGGGGTAAAGTTTCAATGAAAGTTCATCATTTTTTAGAGTTAGAAACATAAAAGTTTATTGACGTTTGCTTAAATAGGGTCGCGTTTTTACCCTTTGTTTAAGGAACCACAAAAAGGGGAAAACTATTCATCTTTGTAATTATACTATGTTAACGCGGACGAAGTCGCGGGCAACAGCTAGTAAGTATATAAAATTCTCGTGTCACAATGTTAGTCCACGAACTCCTCCGAAACGGCTTTACCAAATTTTAACGATTTTTACCAAATTTTATATGCATATTCAGTAGGTCTGAGAATCGGCTACTGGATACTTTATAATATTATATTGATAAGTGCATTAATTGTTTAATAAATAACAGTAAATTATTACAACCAACAAACAACCAACCATTAGAGTGAAAGCGCAAACTGAACTGGCTAAGCTTTTGTTAGACAAAAACTTGACAAAACCCTAATCTATTATAGTACAGAAAATGACCGAAATCGCCTAGACTTTGTTAGCTAAATTCTTTCTTACATTGCAGTAACAAATGCTATTCAATTTGATACCGATATGGTAAATACAACCTCATTGTTAGCTTTAAAAATAATATGTAGATTGTAGGTGTATAGTTACATGGGAAACATTATTATTTTAATGATAAAATAATTAAATTACTCGTTTCTATTCTGTATTTAAGTGGCAAAAAATACTAAATAACAAACGTACTTATAATAGACCGTAAGATTGGTAAGAAACAGGTACACACTTGTTGAGAGTACAAATAATAATTGTAGGGGCTACTGCTGCAGCCTGCCCTACAACTAATATTATAGAAAAGATGTATGATAAAGATAAATGATAATTAAGGGAGAACGATTAAGGATGATAAATAAAACCGCTCCCTTTGATGGATAAATGATAACTAACTTTATTTCACGTAATACAAATGAATATGATCCACGACATTATTGAATCTTAACGTGTAAGCATAATTATTTATGTACGGTTGGCAACAACCCGTACATGCTGCGCCCCCCGAAAGATGGCGAGGTTGATATAAATTGAAAACTACATCATACAATAATACATTATAAACTATTCAATACAAATTGTATACAAGATATTTTTAAAAATGTAAATAGTAAAACATAAAATGTATATAAAAAGTGATAGGTAAAATTCTTGTTCAATATAAAAACAAAAGAGTAAATAATTTGCAAAAAACAAAATTTATCTTATGATATTATAAGCATGATAGCTTTAGTCATTCAATTCACTTAATCTAACAGAACGACTAAACATAGGGGAAGTGCTTTTATCGAGGCTTAACACTGATTGTCTGATTTCACCTGATACATTTCGAACATTCGGGACACTCGAGAACACTTCACTAATTGCCTTTTTATTTAGCACATTCACATCACTAACACTAACACTGCGCTGGACTCCCGCGCCAGCGGCAGGGGCGGGGGCGGCAACGAGGGCGGCGGCGGGGGCAACGTCCGTGTCGCGCGTGCCGCGGGACGCCTCCCCGCCCGCCAGCTGGCGCCTCCGTCGAAGCCGGCGAAACACTACCACACCGCCGATGATGATGAACAAGCTAACCATGATAATATATCCCAGAGCATAATGATGGACATCGTGCACACTAAAGTCCATACTATTAGCTGATTGTTCCTTTATTTCTGATATCTGCGTCTTTAATACTTCCAACTCACCTTCATGGTTTTCTAACTTAGGTATATCGATCGAGGAAGTGTTAATAATATTATTCAAGACGGAGGACTGGGGTATTTCGAGCTTTTGATTGATATCTAATCGGTTGCTAAAGTAGTTGTGGGTATAAATTGTGAAATCATCACCCTTCAAAATGCACATAGGACCTAAGCGTATGACTCCGCTGCCTATCAGTACCTGTGACGTAATCCCAGCTGGGCAAATCAGCCGGACACTGCATTGTGCGCAACAGGTGTACAGCCACTCGTTATCTGCGTGTAATTTTATCCAGCGCTCTGTGCAACGCGATAGCTCCGACTTGCATAGCGGTAGGTCAGTATCGCCGTCGACGATGTTGACATCACAAATTGATTGTTTAATCTTTGTAGTATAAACAGGGCTATTAAGAAAGCATAAAACTTTCTCGTTTGATAAATGCCGACATGATTGAAGATCCGATTCTGATAAAAGGATGAGGGAATCCTTGTTGATATTAAACCCAATATAGGGGGATTTCGTGGTTAATTGATAGTATTTCTGATCTCTCTTCTTAGATAAACTTATGATCTTGTCAAGCTCAAAAATTTCGTTGTTTAATACAGGAATCTTTACCTCAGCAATAAGATATCTGTCTGTGACTCTCGCGGCGACTCTCAGTAGCTTGTAAAGCTGAATGATATTTGAGCCGTCCGTCGGTAGCACGAGCTCTCTTTGCAAACGACCTGATATTATATTTATTTGATTTTGCAGTTGTTCTGGTGATAAAAAGTTTATGCTGATATGACCTTGATTAATTTCGGTGAGAGTCGAAATTAGAGTATCCTGAATACGTCTAATTTTGGAAATGATGATATGAGCAACTAACGACGAAAAAGTGATATACGTGGAACGTGATGAATATTGCTTAACTTGATACACCTCAGAAGCCAAATCCTTGATATGATTTTCGATAAGAGAAAATTGTTTTTGCATAATATCCTCGTGCCTCTTCACTATGTTATACTCGGCCTCTATGACAAGAGTTTGGTTGTGTAAAAGTGTTTGTAAATGATTCTCATTTTGCTGAATATGCTCTATGTCCTGCTGATACTGCGTGGCGAACCTTTCATCTAGGACACCAAATAGGGAGTTAGCCATGTAACCAACGCCATTAATTAACCCTCTCTTCTGTCTTCTGTTTAATTGATTTTTCAGGAGCTGATTAAAATGATCTATCTCGTCGAGTTCATGTTCCAGTTGCAAGGTAATAGATTGATAATCTTGAGAAGATCCATTCTCCTTTATGTGCGTAACATATTTTTTAATGTTTTCATAGCCTTGCCAATATGTAGACATATTATAAAAAATAACAAGAGTCCATTCGTCTCTTATATGTTGCAGGTCCGCGATTTTGTCAAAATAAATGCTTTGATTTGTGTTTACAGGCGTGATCATAAAATTCTTCTGAACTTGTTGCAAGCTCGGTGATAAAAGGAATGACATAAACATGAAAATAGTCATGAAAAAGTTTTTAAAGTTGATACGTCGAGGACGACGAGACCTCGTGTTACTTGATTCTGGAGTAGATATTTCCTGATTGATAGATGCTGGTGTCTGATCTTCTACCTCTTCAGACAGTAATGGAACTAATTTGATAACTGGCCTCTTAATTATATTTTTTTTAGTTTTCAGTGATACAACTCTGACCTGTCCGTCTTTTCCAGGGTAAAGTTCCAGCACCCGGCCCATAGCCCATTTTCCAGGAGGTAAGTTTTCTTCTTTAATTAGTACAATGTCATCTATTTTGATATTTTTTCCTTCTTTCTTCCATTTAGATCTAACCTGCAGCTGCTGCAAATAATCAGACGACCAACACTTCCAAAATTGCTTATTGATAGATTGAACGAGCTGCCATCTCTTTGATAAACTCATGGACTCGGGTTCCGTTTGAGGCCTGGTGATGATCGGACTGCCAATTAGAAAATGTGCCGGCGTTAAAATAGGATCCTCTGGATTTTCAGTGAGCGCGCAGAGTGGCCTTGAGTTGAGGCAAGCCTCTATTTGATGAAGAAGGGTAGTAAACTCCTCGTACGTGAGCTTCAGCTCGCCGATGACCCTCTTGATATGAAATTTTAAGCTTTTTACAGTAGCTTCCCACAAACCTCCTGCATGGGGGTGAGAGGGAGCGTTAAAATGCCACTCTACTTTCATCTCAGTGATGTTATCGAAAAATTCCTGATTGTCAGATAGTGTCAGTCGGGCTCCACCATGTAACGTAGTGATATGCGCTTGATCAATGATAAGAGAAGAAAATCTACTATGGCTACTAAGTATGATAGGATGCTTCGCGGTCCAATTTATATGTGAATTCTTCAGACGACCGCCAACTCTTAATAGTCCATTTTCATCAATAAAAGGATTCAAACTTGATAATTTGCTGTTCTGATGAACATGCTCTTTTGACTTGATAAATGACAAATCCTCGCTAAAATCTATAGCTTGGATATTTTTGATAATAATATTGTAAGCATTGTTTATTTCCACGAGTGACAATGTTTTTGCTGTGTTGGACGGTTTCCGACTTCGAGTGATGAAACGTAACACCCATGCCACGGTTTTCACAATAAATGTAACAGAACTGTGATTATTTAACAGTTCTAATATAAAATCAACCTTACTGCAATGTAAGGCTGTGTTCACAATGCAAGAAACTTTTTTAATTTCAAAATCTGGTTCTGCGTATGATGGTCTAAGAATTTGGTCAGGTTCGAAGGAAGTGAGCCATTCCGGGCCCCCCCACCACAAACGATCGTCAGCTAACTTCTTGACTGATTCTCCTCGTGTCGCACTGTCTGACGGATTTAATTCCGATGGTACATAGTTCCAGTTCGACGATGGTACAATTTCCTTAATCTGTTGAACCCGGTTTGCAACAAATTGCTTCCATCTTGATTGATCGCCATGAATCCACCCTAACACGATCATGGAATCCGTCCATGCGTATGTTTTCGCATGTATGCTAGGCAGGGTATTCTCCACCTTCCGAATCAGCTTTGATAAAAGTAGTGCACCTAATAATTCTAGTCGAGGCAGCGACACGCTCTTGCTTAAAGGCGCTAATTTTGTTTTTGCAGTTATTAACCGCGATGTGCGCTCGCCTTTATAATTTGTTGCAACACAATATACTGTGCAAGCGTACGCTTTTGCTGATGCGTCGCTGAAACCATGTATTTGATACGTACATTGAAGGTTACCGATGCATCGTGGGATTTTTATGTTCTTGATATTTTTAAAATCTGTTCGTAATTCTGTCCACTCTTGAATGATATCACATGATAACTTTTCATCCCAGGATTCCACCGTGACCCATGCTTTTTGGAATAGTAACTTAGCCTTAATTGATAATGGTGATATCCAACCGATGGGGTCAAATAACTTAGAGATATCTGATAATAATTCCCGTTTAGTGTGATATTTAGGTTCCGATTCAAATTGATAATCATATGTAAAAGTATCTGATGACGGATTCCACTTAAGGCCTAACGTTTTACGTGATTCCGAGCAACGAAACTCGTACGGATTATTTAATTGGTCGCATGATAAATCTTGTAGAAGCTGTGGTTCGTTGCTTGACCATTTGCGTAGGTTCATGCCAGCCCCGCGTAAGATGCTTATCAACTGCTTCTGCACTTCCTTCGCCGTTTCTAGATCGTTACAGCCTCCCAAATAGTCATCCATATAAAATCTATCTTTCAAAGCCTTCGCACCCAAGGGGTACTTCTCAGCATCGTCCATAGCCAGCTGCTTCAACGTCCTCATTGCCAGGAACGGTGCTGCCTTCGTCCCGTACGTCACAGTCGTGAGTCTATAATTTTGAAGAGGTACATCTCTTGAGCTTCTCCAGACCACCGATTGAAGATTTTGATGAGCCTCTTGGACCAGAATTCTTCTGAACATCTTCTCCACATCAGATGTCATAACAAATCTATATTGGCGCCAAGATATGATAAGAGCCTGTAGGTCGGCTTGTAAATTCGGGCCTTGCTCCATCACGTCATTTAAACTCAGACCTGATGATGTCTTGGAAGAGCCGTTGAAGACCACCCGCAATTTGGTAGAAGTGGAGTTTAAATTGAGTACGCCGTGATGGGGAAAATAATATGATGGACCCTCACCAGACTTGGTATACGGCACCATGTCTCCTAGTTCTTGATATTCCTTCATGAAATTTTTGTAGCTGTCCGAAAATGATTGATTTTGAGCCATTTTGCGCTCTAACTGATAAAATTGGGCAACTGCTTTCGGACGTGATGAACCAAGTTTTTCCTCAAAATTTGGTTTCATAGGAAGACATACCTCATACATGCCACTTTCCAAACGTTTTGTAGTCGAAGCATATAAATCTTCACAAAACTGTTCTCCGGCTGATAGTGATGATGATTGTTCGACTGAGATCTCCTCCATCTCCCAATACTTTGATAAATCTGATACATTGTTGATAATCACGTGGCAGTTAAATCTCCTAACATTACCAGACAAAATCCAGCCTAGCCTGGTCTGCTGCGCAATAGGAGCCTGAAGTGGCCCTCTGATAAGTCCACTCATTAATATTTGAGAATAGACGCTGGCATCTAATAATATATCAATAGGACGGGAAATATTATAATCCGGATCCGCTAAGTTGATATGCTGCAAGTGTGACCATGATTTTTTAATAAAAGAGATATTTGGCAAATTATTTACAACACGTGAATTAATGATCATAGCTTGTGTCGTAAAGCTAAAGTCATCATAAATAGAGTGACATTCAATTTCCAGCAGTCCTTTGCTCTGCTTTGATCCGTAGCCTATACCTGATACTGATGCATGATATTTATGCCGTCGGAGTCCTAACATCTGTGCCGCATTTTCTGATATCAAAGAAATTTGAGACCCTTGATCCAAAAGCGCTCGAAGAGTGATAAGAGAGCCGTCAGCTGATACAACCTTTAATAAAACTGTGGTCAACAAAATTTCTTCATTTTCTCCGGCGACGAAATTAACGTTATGCTGCTTAGTAACATGATTAATGTCATTTTGGCTACTTTCAGGGCGAACAAATTTAGAACTGGAAGTACCAGTATTTACAAAAGCCTCATGCAACAAAGAATTATGGTCACCCTGGCATTCCTTACAACGCTTTGTAGAAATGCATGGATTATCAAAATGCTTGTATAGACAATTCCTACAAACTTGATGTTTCGCAATTGTTTGTAACTTTAACGCTGGTGTCATATTAATAAATCGCCTGCATTTAAATAAATCATGATTAAAATAACATAATGGGCATTTCGTAGAACGAGTATGATAAGTTTTACCCTGATACTTTTCGCGACTAAAATTTCTTGCAGGTTGATACGATGATGATGATGACTTCGGGTTGGTTACATGCTTCGATGTTGTAGGCGGAAAAACTTCTCGTTCTTTTTTATGCATCGGTTCCAACGCAATAAATTTGGACTCTAAAAATGTGATAAATTCAGATAACTCAGGTAATTCTCGCGGCGCCTTTCTGGCTTCCTTATAATCTTTTAACGTTTCGACGTCCAGCTTTTTTGATAGAAGATGAACGAGCAAGGGATCCCAGGTATTTGTGTCCACCCCCAGGTTGTGAATGGCGTGGATGCACTCGACGGACGTGTCGTGTAATTTTTTAATTTCATAGGCCGACTGCTTCTGAAGACTCGGCTGATTAATCAGCGTCTCAATTTGGTTGATGAATAAAAGCTGCTTATTGTCATACCTATGAACTAAAATATCCCAGGCTGTTAAATAATTTTCAGATGATATATGCAGGTGCTGGATCAATCGCTCGGCTTCTCCTCTTACCTTCCCTTTTAGGTGCTGCATTTTCTGGGCGTTCGTCAGCGAGCTATTATTATGTATAGCTTCGCTGAATAAATCAAAGAACGTGGGCCACTGAGAGTATTTACCGGTGAAGATAGGTATCTCCAGCTGCGGCGTTGATTGCTGGGTGTGAGCCGTAGATGATAACTTCCTATGGAGCGCCCGCTTGATATCCTTGTACTCCTTCTCGTAGATGCTATATTCTTCTTCGTATTCTAAATCAGAACCTTGCAAAAAGTCATCTAATTCTAAATGCTGCGTGTCAATAACATTCCAACGGCCTTTCAGATTTCGGAGCTCCTCTTCTATCTCCCACTTCTCTGCGATTTCTTCGATATTGATGCTATTAATTAAGCGGCTCAATGCTCGGAAATTAGTGCGCTGCTTTGATAATAATTCCTGAATCCTTTCAGGTGGAGCAGTCGAAGATTTGTCTTCTTTAGGCTGATAGGTCAACAAGGTGTGCTTAAGGGTTTGATAAATGTTTTCCATCTTCCCGAAATGATTTTCCGTGAAATATGGATTATTTTTGTCCGAACTACCTAATAGAAGCTCGTTATTCTGCTCAAATTCTACCCACAGCTCCTCGACAGTGCTTAGTCTCCTTTGAATATATTTCGGAGTTTTTCTACTTGCGGAATCCTTTCCGAAATTTATTTTTATACTATTAACCGCCTTGATAATTTCAACTTGCCGTTCAAATATATTTTCCATCATGTTAAATCAGAAATAAAATTATATTATGATAAAAAGGAACAATCTTACTTGAGTCAGCTGTGCTCGGGATACGAAACAGCAAACCTGCGAGCTGCGACGTCACGATGATGATGATCAGCGATGATGAGCAGACCTCCCGGCCCGCCAAATGATGATAACACCACACAAACACTCCACCAATTCACATACAGTACAGTACACCACGGTTTGAGCTTTGCAAAAAGTCACTTAACACTGATATTGATATGATAAAGTACCGAAAAAGTCTTGATAAAATATAATAATTATAAAGTTCAAAGTATAGTCCACACGCGCTGAAAGTTCTGATAAAAATTAATTTACGAAGGACCAAAAAAAATATAGGTGTAGGGGCTACTGCTGCAGCCTGCCCTACAACTAATATTATAGAAAAGATGTATGATAAAGATAAATGATAATTAAGGGAGAACGATTAAGGATGATAAATAAAACCGCTCCCTTTGATGGATAAATGATAACTAACTTTATTTCACGTAATACAAATGAATATGATCCACGACATTATTGAATCTTAACGTGTAAGCATAATTATTTATGTACGGTTGGCAACAACCCGTACAATAATATACAAACTATAATATTTTTTCTAGCGTAGTTACTAGTTAGGTACCTATCTAATGTAAAATACAAAACGCAGATAATCATTTTTATCAATTTTACGATTAGCTTTGTATTTTTACAATTTAAACGTAGTTGGTAACAGTCAGTCTTATTTAAGTATGGCGATAAACAATTACCTAACCCATCAAGCCGCACGCGAGCACCGGTGCTCGCGATAACAATTAAAAGGCCGTGTCTCGTTTTTTCACGATCGAATCGAAGGATATGGCGGTGAGCCGCTACTCGACTAGGTTGTTTCCGTGCATTTTCTTCGAGGCAAGGCAAAAAGCTAATCCACTTGAGTCAATTTTTTTACTGAGATAATAATAATAATAATAATATCTATTGACGCTTCACACCACGTCAGTCTGGCCCCGTGCTAAGTACCTAAAGGACTTGTGTTACAGGTACCAGACAACGGAAATATATTTAATACTTTATACTATACATATATTTAAGATTTTTATTATATAATACACATATTTAATACACATTCAGACCCGGGAACATTGAAAAACTTTTTGTTCCGTCGGCGGGATTCGAACCCGCGACCCCCGGCTTGAGCTACCAACGCGCTCACCACTGAGCCACAGAGGTCGTCACTAGATAGAATAGATAGAATAGGTATTGTCGAGTAATATGCATAAACAAAAGCTCATCTATTAGAGTCTGGCTCGTGGCTCAAATGGCTGGCTGGCCTTTGTAAATACGCTGCCGGGACAGCTAGTATTGTTATAAAAAGTTAAGAAGAAATACTTTTGTTTCTCTTTCCTTCATATTTATATCGTTAAGGGCCTGTTTCACCGCTTCCTGATAAGGCTATCCACCACTTAATTTGACAGATGGAGTATGGAAAATCTGTCAAATAACCTTATCGGGCACCTTATCAGGAAGCGGTGAAACAGGCCATAAATCTTTAAAATTTAAGGTTGTTTATCTGATATTCAAAAAATATTATATTGATTCAGTATTTTTGCCATGAATTTAAATTTCCCTTCTCAGTATTATTTTTAATGATGTCATCAATTTTATGACACCTTAGGTAAATTATATTGATAATAATATAAGCCAGTAACTCCTAGTAGGAGGGAAATTGGAATTTTTCCTACTCCTCCTATTTTCTTCTGATTAATTTCGTTGCGGGTCCCAAGACAGCTTTAGCATGTCCCTCGGGCATGAGATCATATCGAAGGGTTTTCGTGGTTGGATACCGCTGTCGATCCTGGCGACACAGGAGATACAGTGGTGGGAATGTGTGGTGGGCCAAAGCCCGTTTAAAAAAAATATTCTTTACAAATTATGTAACTTAAATATATTAACATCATAGTGCAAATTTTCGAATAACCACACCGCAAAACTACTTCTTAATAAAATTACGTAACAGCACTCGTAAGTCAATTTAAATGCAAAATGCATCAGCCAATTCGCAAAATATAGAATAATGAGCTAAATGAAGTTAGCGCCAGTGCCTGGAGTCTGGACTATCTGAACTCGGTGTTATGATTTTATTAGCCCCCGACAAAAAAGAGGGGTGTTATAAGTGTGACGGGTCTGTCTGTCTGTTTGTCAGTCTGTGTGTGTGTGTCTGTCCGAGTTATCGTAGCATCCAAACGGCTGGACCGATTTTGATCAAATTTTTTTCGTAAAGACTCTACCGAGATGGTAAGAAGCTATAGTTCATCATTATCAGCCCGCTCAGTGCTGATTGCTGAATAATTTGGTTTTATCCACTTCAAATGTATGTATCAGGGGTTTTTTAATTTCTTAATTTAACATTATTAAAATACTACCTGAGCTCCGGCAAATGTTGTTTTGCCATGTAGACAATAATATATTCAGGCTTATCGTGTGTTCATAATATTATGTTTGAGTGGGTGTGTGAGTCATCATATTATGTGGGCCTTAGCCCACTGTTAATCATTTCAGACGTTACCGTCTTAGAAAATTCTATAGACACGATTCAGGACTGTGCTTGGTATGCTACAAAGTAATTTCGAGAAAAAAAAATAGATGGTGGCCGATTTCAAGACCTTATAAGATACCTACAAAGATATTATAACAAATTTTAGCATAATCGGTCCAACCGTTTTAAAAGAGTTTTCCAACTAATACCGCAACACGAGAATTTTATATTTTAGAAGAGTATAGTTTGCAAATAATTTACTGAGAAGTAGGTGCATAATGCTACGCACACGATAGGAGATGACATGTGCATTGTGAATTGTGCATTGTGCACATAAGCTATAAGTAGTACAATCAAATTGACAGCTCACTTTCTAGTTTGTAGCTAGTCGTAGTTGGCTCACTGTACGACTCGATGTACTATAAATTCCCAGCTCCCTCATATGGATAAGTAACTGAATCAAAAAATATCCCACAAGATGCAAACAAACCGTGAAAATTCTATGAACCTCGGAAAAGGATATAATGTGATACTTTTTATCCCGGAAAAATGTACGGTTCCCGCCCGATAAACGAATTCTGGCCCAACGGAGTAGCAGGCTTCATTTGGTGCATCTGTATTTGAGCAGTATGAGAGTTGCCGCTCTATACAGTATTGTATTTCTATGCTCGTAGTAAAATGCTTTTAATGAAGTACGCGCGATAAAATTTATTCAAAAACAAACTAGGCTTAGTGTAAATCCGGGGAAATTTTCCCGCAGCAGTGTCGTTTATTCAAATTATTAACAAAGGCTTTGTGAGCGTTCCTGGATACTTGTTGTGATGCAAAATGCTTTGAGTCCGAATTTACTCGTTGGTTTTTCGTTGTTTGCGCAAAAAACAAAGCAATCTGCATATGAACCATTATTTTACCGGGAAGAAGTGGTGAAAACAGATATCGGTGCTATATAATAGATCCGAATAGTGGGTTTTTAGACGTGTTTTGAAAATCTGTGTGTTTACTCTGCTATATATTTAGTTGTATTTCTTCATTTCATGTTGTGGCTCATTTTAGAAATTATGGCGTATTCTGATACTGTATCCGTTAGATTAAAAAAAATTGATTATCCTTCCTTTAGAGACCGATCACGTAAATTGTAGGTCAATTTCAAAAGTATAATATGTTTGTATGGAAATAAAATATTTGAATCATCTTATTTTTATATTTTGAATAGAATATAATGTGACCGGTGGAGAAAAATAATCGAGTCGAAATTTAAAACCTTTCGACTCGCCTACTAAAGTTAATGTCACAGACAGACCGACTTTAATTATTTTATATACTACCTCGTCGTCAGTTATATTAAATGTGGCGTTATGTCGTTTAAAATATGTTAAAGTTTTTATATGATTTCTGAAATTGATTTATTGACAAATAGCGCGCCAAAAACACAAATAAATCACAATTTACATGTGCACTTTTTCCACTATATTTGGTATTTTTTATCAATTTTACCGAAACACATAACCGATAAAAGTCATCATCAGAAGTATTCTGGTCGGGTAACAAGCTTAACTGACAGATCACGATAAAGGGCGCGTTCAGACGTGCGCGTGTTTTTCCAAACGCTACAGCAGAACGCGCGCACGTTGAACACACACAAGGCCGAACACACCGGAATGGCAGCGGCGCGGCGAGCATTTTCAATGACATATGATTTTAAACTTTATCTTTATTATTATAATACATAGTCTCAGACCAAATAAATTACTCAAGACAGAGCGCTGCGAACAACGCGCGTGAAGCAGGTTTTTTAAGCATGTGTGCGCGAAGCGCGCTGCGCGGGCTAGTGTTGCAATGTAATTCAAATTACCTCAAAATCAATGAAATATATAATATAATAATAACACCCTTTTACGACACAGCTCGGCATTTTGAAGTGTTTAGAAATTATTTTCTAAACGCGTGCTGCTGTCACGAGTCGCGATGAATAATGTACTGACGAAATATGGCGTACTTTCGTTTTGCGTATGTGGGCGTAAGTGTGTACATACATACACAGCTGGCGTACTTTCGATCGGCTTCACCTTGTTGTTCGCAGCGCTCTGTCTTGAGTTTTTATTTGGTCTGAGTACATAGTATGAAGTATCGCTTGAGAAAGTTGGAAAGCGATACTAATTACTATGTATTACAGTAATGAAGATAAAGTTTAAAATCATATGACACTGAAAATGCTCGACGCGCCGCTGCCATTCCGGTGTGGTTCGGCCCTTACACAACAACCTCATTCGATCGATTTCGACCTTCAGTTTTGTCGTTTGGCTCCTATGAATCAATTTCTATGATGGTACATTCTGCCATATAAATGGCGTATAATAATTAATGTGCGTCTTATAAATTATAAATGACATTAGGCAAATTGAATTGAAACCTGTACAGTGTACATGCTTAAGTATTTGCCATAAGATTGTGTCCAAATTAGTATTAAATATCAATATTTAGAGCTATTTCCAAGTGAGTTGAAATTGAATAAACAGGATTCAAAGAGAATAACAACATGCGGAGAAGATAAATATAGTCTACTGTATATTAATTATAGTGTGGTTGTAGGATTAAAACAATTAGCAGCAGGCAATAGCGAATCCCATAATCAGCAGTAATCAGATATAATTCAGGATTAAATGCCTGATTGCGTATTCCACTCACGAAATGCTACAATTGTATACGTGTTTTCAATGAAACATACCTATACAACGACGGTCGCATTATAATTTGCCGTGTCACGGCGCGTCCGCGTCACGACGTGCCGTCACGGTAAAAAAGGAAAGCAAAATATTTGCAACTAATTGTGCCCCGCGGTTTATTAAGGTGCTCCCCAGCAGCAGTTATATAACGTTAGATAACATTCTTGTGTAACTTTTTTTCACAAATTATAACAAAACACACGTTTATTTCTTGACATGTTAAAGCGTATGTTACACGCTATTATAAAATGTTATCGTGTTAAAGAATGTTGTATAACGTTAAGTATATTATACTGCTGTGTGAGCACATTTAGGAAAATTAAATTGTGATATTTTCCCGCAGTAAAAAGTAATCTATGTGGTTAATCCTGGGTATCAACTATCTCCATACCAGAACTGAAATTTCTGTAGCCGTTTAGATGTAAAAAAGTAACAAACTTTCGCTTTTATAATATTAGTGTGAGTGTATGCAATTAGATAGTATAAAAGCGGCTATACATGCTTTTGACGACACGGTAAAATAGGAAAGCAAAATGTAAGGAATCGTATGCAAACGCTTTTAATTTAAACGGCAAAAGCTTACGAAGACCTGCAACGTCAACGGTCTCCGTGAAGTGCTACGGAAAATGAAAGGAGGAATTAAAGAAGAATTAGAAGTATAAGAACTTTTATTTACAAAAACATGGTTGATACAATAAGATACAATGTGAAATAGCACTCATGTTTTGTCGGATACATCTAGACGTGCAAATATTTTGAAAAATAAAACGATACAATGTGATTTCATGCGGTCCAAATAAGTCTTAATAAACTTAATTTTGTTGGTTCTGAAATTTCCACTACATTTCATGAATATATTGTTTTGGTGTCTGTTACTTCTTGTAGGTTAATTTGAACAGAGTAAAGATTGAAAACATACCTTTATTATTCTGTACTACAGAAAATGCTTTAAACAGCTACAAAATCTGTAGCTGTTTAAAGCGTGCACAATTCTCGCCGATCATGAGCGGTCATAGTGGCGGTCAATATTCTCTACAACTTCGTCAATCGTAGTCAATTAAATACGTCCAAAAAATGAATAAATGTCGATTAGGTAAGAAATCCGTTTTCATTAACTATTATTCAAAATCAAAATTCAACTTTCAATATCCATACTAATATTATAAATGCGAAAGTGTGTCTGTCTGTCTGTCTGTTACCTCTTCACGCTCGAACCGCTGAACCGATTTTGCTGAAATTTGGCATAGATATACTTTGAGTCTCGAGAAAGGACATAGGATAGTTTTTATCCCGGAAAAATGTACGGTCCCTACGGGCGGGGCGGGCGTCATCTAGTACTATATAAATCGTAATTTAGTAAATTGAACTAATGAGACAACAAGTAACAGCAGTTAGCTTATTACAGTTTGTTTGTACAAATTGAAATTAAACCGTACGGAACCACGTTCCAATTCAAAGACATTTGCTACGAGTATCACGCGCGAGTACAAATTATGTGCATTGACATACTAGTACCTATGGAAGTTGCATTGCTGAAATATAAAGTTTACAATGAAACTCAACTTTCAGTTTGCAGACAAACTATAAAATCAACAGGATATATTTACTGCAAAGTTTTCATACTAGAGGCTGCACCAGTTCATACAGTAAACAAAAAGTTTGTTGACGTTTGAGAATGTATCTGTCAATATTCTGATATGACGTGTGCAACATGCATTATTTACTGTATGTGTTAGTAGCATCCTCATTTACCCTGAGGGGGTCCACATCTAGCTAAATATTAATAACAAAACTGTTTCGAAATAACATTTTTCGTTTTTTTTTTGTTTTTCTAAGCGTCCACTCGACATCAACGACATAGTACTATAAAATATTATTTTTACACAAAATTGATAATTCTAGGTTGCTGTTACATCGACGCTACATTGTCTTTCACTATTACAAAACTGGGTACCTACGTTATCTAATTAGCTAGTTCCATAATTTTAATTTTTGAACTTACAAAAACACGAAATTTATAATACTAATTGAATTATCCAACCAAGGGTATTCTTTGCTTTTGATTAAACTACAATAACCATATAATAATACTAGAAGCTTAAACTACACACACAATAACATATACGATATTATTATTAGCTAATAATAAGCAGTAAAATACAGAAGCATTAGTTCAAACTGAGATTGAACGCTACGCGTCGCTAGGTTTTAAAAGCATCGTTTTAATATCTGGGGGCACGGTAGTGCCCCCGCCGAGACAAGCCACTTCACTTTATATACTACACAAAAGAAACTATAGAGAAAACACTACTACGTTTCTTTGCAAAACAACGCCGCAACTTGATATTATATTAAATCTGTACTACGCATGTTTACTTGTGTAGTTATCCAATTTTTGATTGCTATTTAAATACGTAGCAGGAGATCGGTCATCTTGGCATTCATTGAGAGAGGCCTATGTCCAGCAGTGGACGAATATAGGCTGATATGATGATGATGATGATGATGATGATTTAAATAGGTACGACACGTTTCGGTGTCCTACTCATCGCTCCTCAGCGCCTGGTCTATAACTTTGTACAGCTGGACCTTCGCTCGGCAGTATTGTCTCAGAATGTGCACCTTCATTATTTTAAAATTATATTTCTCTTTCGATTCTTTCTTGGTTTTAGTTTTTTTGCTTCGGTGAACTTTTATTTCGACGGCGAGCACCAGCGCTGAAAATATTGAATAAATGGGATTAAAAAAGTCCAATACACTAAGATGAATTCATAATTTGAAAACAGTTCGTCTTGAAAAAAAGTGCAGACGTGTGACAGGTGAGAAGATTTGTAAATTTACAGGCTATTTGTATTCAGTTAACAGTAAATCATTAATGTAAAACACGTATAAGCTGTAGGGCAAACCCGAACAAAATGTATAAAATATCGGTATTACTTTTCAACATTTGTAAACTTCCAAATCTGTATTTTATAATTTAAATCCCCAATACATCGAAATCCCGAAAGCGCAAATAAAAGAAAACAACTTAATCGAATAAAAATAATATTATCCGCGCCGAGCAACGACGTAATTTGGATTAAATCTTATTATAGATATTGGCGGTACATTAAAATCTTCGGAACGAGGTCAATATCGGGGATATCTCTTAATTTTTACATTTTCCAATAAAAATATTTCGCGCCGCCCCATTATACGGCTAACGAGGGTAATTTTATAAAATTTCCCAAAAATAATGAACGCTCATTAATTTTAAAGTGAGTTTACTTCACTATCTGCCGGCGAAATTTTATCGCAATCATTTTCGTTTTATTACAACGTTTATGTAAAGACGCGTTTACACTGAGCGAAGGAAACGAACAGGAACTAAACATTTGCCTGCGAAAAATATGTAGTTTGACTACATTTTTCCTTTTCTCTTGTTTATTAAGGAAAAGTACTTATATTTTTTTGCATGGGTAAACTTAAAAATAATGCTTAAAACATACTAGCGATTTTTTTATAATTTTCTATCTTTTCTTCTAACTTCTTCAAGACTTATACATTGGTTAATTAATTTATTACGAATCTTCAATTACGTAACTAATATCCAAAAGTTGTAAATGGCAAAGTTTCATGTCTTGGCAATAATATTTTTGGCAACGCCGTTACGTTGTAAAAACACTTTAAGCCACTTGTATTTTCCTTCTATTTGTTAAATTGAAGTTCATGTGTAAAGTGTAAGTATTTGTTAGCGAGGTCTGCAAAAAATACAACCAAGAGTGTGACGGGATATATTATATCTAAAGAAGGTTCCGCAACTTTAAAAGTTATTGAAAAATAATCTTTTACCAATATTTTGCACGACTTTCGTGAAGATATACCTAATATCTCAACGTATTTTTCAGCTAAGTATATTAAAAACTGGTAGTCAAACTCAAATGATCTTCTCCAACGTTTGCCGCCATGATTGTCAAGATCTATAATATAACATTCATAACCGGAGACGACTATGAGCAATTTTATAAACGAATAAGCCTGCTTACACGTGCAGCTTGGTCCATTTAGGTCGAAAAAAAAATAGTTTGTTATTATTTTTAGCAATATTTCGCAGAATATTGCTAAAAATAATAACAAACTAAATTTTAAGCTATGGATTTCCGCAAAGTAACGCCTGATTCCATTAAACATTTAGGTCGTATGAATGAGTGCAATATTAGGTACCGGTAAATCTGACCTGCTAGAAGGTATCCTATGCCAATAATACAGAATGCACCTCGCAACATCGTCAGTGTGATGGGTTGGAGTCCTTTAGATGATTCGGTTTGAGTCTGAAACAGAAATGCCTTGTACACAATATGACTGACATTAGCCTGCCTTGAGCTATGAAGAGAGTACCTTACCGTCCTTGTATTTAGCAAAAACAAAGCGTTTGGATTGCCTGCAGTCTGCAGTGTCTGTTTGTCGGTTACCTTAGATGAAGTTTGGTATGAAAACATTTTTAACCGACTTCCAAAAAACGAGGAGGTTATATGTTCGGCTGTGGATATTTTTTTTATTTATTTTTTTTTTTTTTGTACGTTCAACGATTACTCCGCCGTTTGTGAACCGATTTTCGAAATTTTTGTTTTGTTGTATTAGGTTTCACTCCAATTTGGTCCCATTTTCATGAGATATGGAAAGGATGTAGGATAGTTTATGTTAGGAATAATGTATTAGCGCTAAAAATCAATTTTAATGCAAGGGACTTGCACGCGTCATCTAGTAAATTACATAATAACATTAAATTTATAGCATTAAATCCTGTTAAATGACGAAATCACCCTACGTGTCCTACATAGGGCGATTTCGTCATTATTTTGTCATACACCGCATGTTAGTAACGTGCCGTTGAGAAATTGATTCGTAGTCAGTTGGCGTGAGACCAGACAGACCTACGTTGTTTAGTTGGGGTAAGTCAAATCAATGTAAGCCGTGTTAGCTGGGTTTGAAAACCAAATTACGTACGCCAGCTGTCTATAATTCAATTTCTCTGACGGCACATATTTTAGCCCCACATTGGGCGCCACAATACTATGTTATTACCGGTGAGCTAGGCGTGCTCTCCGCGACATCGTTGCTCTCGTGGCTGTCGCTCTCCGTGACAGGGTCCGACTTGCGAGAGTGTTCCGGAAGGTTCTTGTACTCGTCCGTTGTCATTTTAATCAGGATGCCAGCCTCAAAAAGGGTCATAACTCTGTAATTAGTAAAAAAGTATCCCCAAATAGGTATATTATTATTTTCTACCTACGTCGCTGATATCTACACAAACAGTAAAAATATAGCCTCTCAGAAATTTCTCTGCCTATAATCTTTGTTGTTGTCGGTATTTAGTCGTAAATAAAACTCAAAGTTTGTAATACTTAACTAGGCCACTATATTACCAAACAGTTTCTAGAGCGTTATCGCTTACAACGTGTAACTTTAATCCCTATGTTATTGGAATAAATATCCAGTTAGAGGTAAAATAACATAGAACTTACACGTTATTAAATGTTTCGAGGTAGGGACAGCCGATCTGCAGGGCGATGGCCGAGTACCGCGTGTAGAGTTTCTCACTCAAATGAAAGTTGTGAGACCCTGGACAAATATTAAATGATATTTAGTAATATTAAATATCTAAAATATATAAAACTCCTGTCACGATGTTTGTCCGCGATGGATTCCTAAACTACTTAACCGATTTTAATGTTTTTTTTTTTTAAATGTGTGCTTTTTTCCAACTTGAGAGATAGGATAGCTTAGATCTTTTATTATAGTCGCAATTTTATTTAATTGTAAATTATTTGTCTATAAAGAGCGACCATTGTAGCGACGCGGGTCACGGGATAGCGATGGACGTTGCCATGGTGACATACTTATTAATTCAATAAAATAATACGGGCGATATACTTTGTATAATACTAGCTGACCCGGCAAATGTTGTTTTACCATATAAATAATTTTTGGTATGAAAAAAAGATGTTGGCCGATTCTCAGACCTACTCAATATGCTCACAAAATTTCATGAGAATCGGTCAAGCCGTTTACGGAGTTTGAGGAGTACGGGAACGAAGATTGTGACACGAGAATTTTATATATAAGATGGCAAAGAAACGTTTTGCTGGGACAGCTAGTTATTCTATAAATTATTTTTAGTCAAAAAAAAAGTTGATGAATGATTGAAAAAATGTTGTTTAGTAAAATTAATTATTTCTCGCCAAAGAAAGGTATTAAACTAAAAATATTTGTATACTTACAATTTTATTGTTTCTAGATTGTTTTTGTTTCTCCATTAATTTTTTTCGCTTTAGACCCTTAGAGCCCCGCAGACTGCAGACTTTTGATAGGCCGATAGTTTAGTCTAGCTCTTGATCAGTATGAAGCTGTATGGAAGAGTGCATATTACAACGATACAGAGTCGGTCGATAATTAAGTTTGATGGGCCATACGATTGCCTTAAAACTTAACCATCGGCAAACTGTAAGTCGATGCTAAGTCAGTACGACGTTCTTCCACGCGCGCACACGACGCCGATTGTTTGGTCGGCCGACTCGGCAGAAATCCGAATCGTGTAAAAATTTCCATTAAGTAAATAATAATCTATCGCTGTGAATGGAACCGTGCGAAAGCAATCGGCCCAATGCTGACTGGTGTGCGCGTGTTATAATATTATATTTTTAACTAATACATAATCTAATATATATAAATCTCCTGTCACGATGTTTGTCCGCGATTGTTTTCCTTAACTACTTAACCGATTTTAATGTTTTTTTATTAAAATGTGTGCTTTTTTCCAACTTGAGAGATAGGATAGCTTAGATCTTTAATTATAGTCGCAATTTTATTTTATTGCAAAAAATTATTACAACCTGAGACTGACGGCGACTATTGTTTGTGCGACGGGATAGCGATCGACGTTGCCATGGTAACATTATAACATACATATTATTTAGTCAGTTCAATGAAATAATATGGCAAATACATAATATATTATGGCAAAGCAACGTTTGCCGGGACAGCTAGTATTATATAAACACGCGCCTATCACCTGTGCGCGCTGCCAGCCCAGCCCTACAATCAATCTGTCGGCCGGTTAAAATTCTGCAGTCTGCGGGGGCTATTTTTTTTATATATTACTATAGTTAAAACTATGATATCGTAGATGTCTAGTTAACTACTGTTACGAATTTACTGTCGTACAATTTCAGGAGCTATGGTAAATAACATACATACTTACAGGCTATCTAAGTTCGCTTCGTCGGGTCAAAAGAACAGCAAAGTAAATACAATAACATTGCAGAAAATGTGGAAAATCTCATCCCGACAAAAGTGTTTTACAGGATGAAATTTCTCGGATTTTATTTGTAAATCTTGTGCATTTGAGAATTAAATAATTTCTCCGCCTGAACGTGCTTCGACGAGTACCGAGAATATTGCTTAAAGCAAACTCGACTCTGCTGACATTAAATTACTTTTACTTATACAGTATATAAATAAGGCATATTGCAGGTTTCGACTTGATTAGGCTTCATATGGGTTAGTTCAGGGCTTCTCAAACTTATTTGTACTGTAACGCCCTTGGTACTTCGCCATTTCTTTACGACGCCCCTCAACCCAGCCCCCAAAAATAGTTTCTAATTTTAGAACTAGCCTACCCAACATAAATAAAACACTATTTGGACATTTATATTGTTATTAGGAAAAAATTACCAAATCAAAACACAAGCATAAAAATAAAAAAATATATATTTATGAAACATATTAAAGCCTGGCTAATGTGAAGGATGCGCTTGCTTCTCTGAGCATAGCTTCTGAAACCGGGGATTTAGACTACCCGGGATGTATGAAAGACATAATGGGCGAGGCGTTTACTCGATTTGGTTGTGTTGACATGCGACGCCCTGGCGTTTACTCGATTTGGTTGTGTTCACAATCGACGCCCCGGGGCGTCGCGACGCACAGTTTGGGAAGCCCTGAGTTAGTGGGTGGTGTTTAATAGTGTGTAAACTTTTTGTTTTAGGTGGCTCAAATTAGCCAGACACATCACACGTCCGCGACATATCACAATTTATACAATGGACGCCTACCTAACCTAACCTACATTTACAACTTTAGGTTTTTTACACTATCGTTTCTCAGCCAGGGGTGCTATAAAATACCTTTACAGCGTCGTCATTGCATAATGTGATACATTCGCGTGCTCATACAAAATCCAATCACATCAGCAGTCGTTGCGCACCATAATTAAAATTAAATCCTATTTTCCTTACCAAATCTCTCCGTGTCATAATACAAGGTCTCTCTACCGCCCAAGATGGCGACGCGACGCTTCGTCAGCACCATCCGCACACCGACTTCCACGCTGCGCACGCGCTGCACCCGCTGTCGGCGCATCAACCGAGCGAGACGACCGTATACACCTGTCCCGTTCTAAAAATGCAATCCCGTATAACATTATTATTTTTAACAAAAAATTAAAACCGACTTCCAGAGTAAAAACAATAATTATTATTAAAATGAACAAAAAAGTATAAAATAATTCTTACTATTAATAGTGCCTTCTGCAGAATACTCCTAAACCTCTACTATTTCTGTACACAATCTTCATTATTTTGAAGTCGATACCAGCTAAGAATGGCGAGTTCTTGGACAAAATATTTTTAATTTTAAAGACTGGTACCGACTTCAAAATTATGAAGATTGTGTACAGAAATAGTAGAGGTTTAGGAGTATTCTGCATAAGGCACTATTAATAGTAAGAATTATTTCATACTTTTTTGTTCATTTTAATAATAATTATTGTTTTTACTCTGGAAGTCGGTTTTAATTTTTTGTTAAAAATAATAATTTCACTCTTTTTAGTAATTTAAGTAATTTATAAGGTTTTCTGTAAATACTAATGTGTTCTACTAAGTGACTTTGGAGCCAGGATACACATTTATGATATGAGAACTATAAAGTTAATATACCTAGCGCCCTCTCGGAATAGAGAATTGCATAAGAAACTCCAAGAATACACTCGTATCACTGTATAATTATTAATTAATAATATAAGCTTGGCGTTAATCAAGCAATGATAAAATTAATGTTCATGCGCCTATCTCTAAAGGCTCTAAAGTTCTGTTCAGTGACTTTCTTTCTATCACAACACTACTGGAAAGTCATTAGCTCACTATAATTATTGTTCATATATGTTATGCTTAAAGTACTTAGAACTACGTTAATATAACTATTTATTTTGTCCCAATAACAAGGAGTTTCCTACATACGGACATACCTCATAATTCATAGATCTCATAATCAAATTGCTAACTTGGTAACCTGATCATCAAGTTTGAATCATTTACTTTGATATAACAATATAACACCAATAAAATTTTTGAAATAGTTCGACAAATTAAGAATTATGATTTAATGATTCATGGTGTGGTAGTAGTGGTGATGATGATGATGAATGTAACTTGCATAGTAGCATATGCTTTGAGTTCTTAAACTAAAGCCGAAACCCCCAAACTTGTATCTATACGGAATCTGGAGTTCTCTTAGCACCTTCGGAACCAAGGTATATCTTAGTGCAAAATTTTGCTTTTTGGTAGCATATGCTTAGCATTATGCTATACTTCTCATAAAATCTAAATCACCATATGTTTCCATATAAATTTTTAGGAATTCCCTCGATCACTCATGGACCTTATCATCAGGTCGAAATAATAAAATAATTTTCAAAATAGTCGAATTAATATCATTTTCTACAGAATAATGTTTAAAGACATCCATGATCCGTTTTGATCTAAAAATACTATGAAAAATACCTACCAATTATAATAGGGTCATAATGTGAAGGTGTATGGTGGAATGGTGATGATGATGATGATTAATGTAATTAGCTTAGTAGTATAATATGCTTTCAGTTCTTAAAACAACGCCGAAACCCCCAAACATGTATCTATAAGGAGTAAGGAGTTCTGTTCACCACCTTCGAACCATGGTATATCCTGGTGCAAAATCTTACTTTTTGGTAACATATACCTGGAATACTTCATATGAAACCAAAAAAACCATATGTTTCCATTTGAATTTTGAGGAGTTCTCTCGATTACTCATGGATCCCATTATCACGTCACCACTTTTGTGAAAATGGGACCAAATTGGAGTGAAACCTAATACAACAAAACAAAAATTTTGAAAATCGGTTAACAAACGGCGGAGTAATCGTTGAACATACATAAAAAAAATATCCACAGCCGAACATATCGACGGGTGAAAGCGGAAGTGGCGTAACTTGAAAAACCCAACTTTACAGGAGAGCCAAAAAACTTTTTAAAAAATTCATAACTTCTATATTTATTAAGGTAGAAACTTAAAAATTGGAACCTATTTAAATTAATCTTAGATCCATACGATGAGTTTGTTAAAATTTTTCTAAAGTTGATATTTCATTGATTTTTAACAAGTTACGACAAAAAATATTTTTATTTTACGCAGCAGAAATGTTGTATCTTTGAGAGGAAATGTATAGACAACTTAAAAAAGCATAATTTTTTGAGCGACGGATCTGTCGTATCTCAAATATAACACGCCCCTACACATTTCATTTCGCCGTATCTTGTTTACTTAATTAAATTGCCTTACAACTTTTGGTTCAACTGCAAAATCGGCGACAGACGTTGTGAAAATGAAATGCTGTATCTTAAACTAAATGAATTGTTTGTTTTTAAAAAATGTCATTATAAGAAATTAAAAGAAATAATATGACTATTTACTATTATTTTTTTATAATATAAGAAAATAAAGGCATGGAAATTTGTTTTATTAATCATTAATCAACATTGAAATATGAAATTATTGTAATAAAATGAAAATTGATGTAGTAAACATTTTTTTCTACTTCATAAAGGTTTAAGCCCTAATATTTTATTCATACTCATGAGCATGAATAAAATTAAATTCATGAATTTAAAGTTATTCTTTTTATTTTATAAGATATGGGGGCAAACGAGCACAAGGGTCACCTGATTGAAAGTAACTACCGTTGCCCATGGACACTAGCAACATGAGAAGGGCTGCTGGTGCATTACCGGCCTTACGCGGTACTAATACGCTATCTTTTTAAAGGTTTGCAGGTCGTATAGGTCTGAAAATATTGCTGGTGACAGTTCATTCCACAATTTTACAGTGCGCGGTAGAAAGTTACGTGAAAAACGCATGGTGGAAGACTGCCACTTATCGAGGTGATGAGGATGGTATATTTTTCGCGTGGAACGATGGCGAAAAGTTGCAGGAGGTGTGATTCTGAACAATCCCTCAGGGCATTCCCCGTGATACATCATGAAGCCGATAGAGGATGCAGAGTGAAGCTACATCTCGGCGTATTTCCAAGGAGTCCAGCCTGTTTGAAACACTATGGCAGTCAACAATGCGAGCGGCCCTTCATTGTATACGATCCAAAGGGAGTAGTTGGTATTTGGCGCCCCTGCCCAGAGATGAGAAGAGTATTCCATATGAGGCTGAACCTGCGCCTTGCAGAGTTATAGTCGTTAGTCCGGACTGAAATACTGTCTTGCTCTGTTAAGGACGCCAAGCTTTTTCGAGGCTAACTTGGCCTCACCCTCTAGATGACATCGGAACTGGACTTCGCTCGATATGTTTACGCCAAGTATTTCAATGTTGGAGGAGAATGTTAAAGGGGTGCCCTGAAAACGAGGAGAATATGAACGAATATGACCATTGGTGACTTTTTAGTAGTGAACGCGCAGACTTGTATATTGGCGGGGTTGAATAAGTAACGTCTACCCCATTCAGAGACTTTCTCCTGTGAATTCTCTATTTAGACACAAGTTCGTTTCGACTCTATATCTAGAAAAATATCGGTGGAGCCGGTATATAGGGCAGCGCCTGTACTATAATCCGCCTAGCAATAAATGCCGTTGGTCTGTAACATGATCTGCTAAGAAACTTGTGACCCATTTGCATAAATTTTCGGGGAGCCCATATGATGGAAGCTTTGATAGCAGCGCTTTTTGCCAAACTCGATCAAAGGCCTTTGCAATGTCCAAACTAACAGCCAGTGCCTCTCCCTTAGTCCCCAGTGACGAGTTAGGTACGCCAAGAGATCACCAGCCAAGCGACTCTTTCGGAACCCGTACTGTTTATCCCTGCCGCCCAAGTATTGAAAGAGCTGGGTATTGATAATGGATTCCAGTGGCGAAGCCTCCATAGAACACGATTCCTACCGGCTTACCTTGGCCAATTTTAATATATACATTTTTTATTATTAATAATTATAGCTTACCCCGCTTCCTACAATTTCATAAAAATAATTCGCCATGTATTTAAAATCACGCAAACGCACACATACCCGTTTTTACGATCGCACTCAGAATGCATACGTACTGCTCCATAGTGTGCGGCGGCCGCGCGGTGGCGCGAATTCCCCGCTCAAAACATGGGGAATCCAAACATTTGAAATGTATGAAATTCACGCACACATACACATTACTACTACATGCAAACGACTCGTCGATATTGTCGAACAACAAGCCGATCCCACATAGCCTACCTAGTCTTTATTTGTCAAGTGTTAAGGTTTACTTTCGCATGTTTCGCTTCAAAAAATTTCGTCCAATCACAACAGAGCTAATTGCAGCGGCCGACCGGCGCGTGCTGTCATTTCAATTCACTTTAACAATTATTATATTACGCGCTCATTTGCACTCATTTTGTACTGTTATTATTGTAACATGCAAAATTTTGTTTATTATGTTAGTGGGCTAGCTTGATTGTAATATTATATAGTTTAAAAGAATCGAAAGTAGTGAAATTTTACTTGCCAAGTGTTGTGTTGTGTTTTTGTTTGTTACATCGTAAAGGTTGGTTTGTTTTACTTACTTTGTAATTTGTCGTGACACGGTTAGGTGAGAAATGGCAGCATTAGTACAAATTGACTGTTGTCACGGATTACCTATTAAATGACTTAAATTCGTTCTCAAAACAATCGTTCGAAAATAAAAAAAACATATCATTAAACAAGGACGGGCGCGTCCCGATATGAAAATTGATTATAGGCGTAAGGATGGGGTTTTCAAACATTTTCACAGTTCAGTGTATGATAAATATAATTGGATAGCGGGCAGTTGCAAATTAAATAAGTTATTTTGTTTTCCATGTTTGCTGTTTTCCAATACAAATAGTGCTTTGAATAAAACGGGTTTCTCAGACATCAATAATTTGACCAATTCGGCTAGGAAACATACTCAAACCGAAAAACATTTACGCAGTTGTATATTATTACACAATTTTGGAAATAGTAGAATAGAAACATTTCTCGGAAATAAATTATGAATCCCATAATCGAAAAGTGGAACGTAATCGAAACTTAATGAAACGTTTAATACACACTGTTGTTCTTCTTGGAAAACAGGAGTTATCCTTCCTCGGGCATAGTGAAAACGTTAATTCAGACAATCGTGGCAATTATATAGAAACATTATTTTATCCGTGTTTACCGGTCTATCGGGAGACATTCAAAATGATCTTATACAATGCACCGCGGCGGTAATTTTAGACGAGATTAGACGTGAGATTAGCCATGCCAAATTCGTTTCAGTTATGATTGACGAAACCCCAGATGTCAGTCATAGAGAACAGTTGTCTGTTATATTTCGTTATTTGTCCGAAAATGGTCTGGAAGAAAGATTTGTAGGTTTTTACGACGTTAGCGAAAGCCGGACTGCGACTGTATTAGCGACTCAGTTGCTCGATATTCTTGAACAATATCGATGCAAAGACGAACTGATCGGTCAGACATATGACGGTGCCGCCGTTATGTCAGGTGAACGTGGAGGCGTTCAAGCACTAGTACGGGGTCAATGCCCTCTTGCGCGTTTCGTACCGTGTTATGCTCATATTCTTAATTTCGTACCGTGTTATGCTCATATTCTTAATTCTCATATTCTTAACACTGCATGCAACGCACTCAATGCAAGCAAAGCACCCTAGTAGTTATGTAAAAGGTAAACTAACACACTTAATACAGGTATGTAATTTATTGCACGTTTTTTTTACAAGAATTGAAATTTTGCTTATTCACGAGTTAGCCGTTTTTTGGTCCGGCTTTACCTTTATTTTTTTTCACCCCACGCCACTGATGGATTCCATAATCTTCGAGAAGACGGAGGTTATAGCGATTGGTCTGTAGCTGGAAGAATTTGAGCGGTCACCTATTTACACCAAGGCTGTCTTCCAAGAAGCCGGGACAATGCCAGAAGAGTAGGTGAACGAAAAAGACGCGTTAAGACCGGAGCCAACTCTGGAGCACACTTTTTTAACACAATAGGAGGGATTCCGTCAGGCCAACTCTACTTTTGGATATCAAGGGAACGCAGGACTGAGCGCTGATGAAACTCCGACATGATGCTCGTGCATCGTGGTATGGTCGGCGTTTTCTATCCCCCATCATCTAGGGTCGAGCTTGACGCAAAGAGCTTACCCAGAAGATCGGTTTGTATTTTGCATAGTGGGCTAGTGATCCATTTTCTACTTGTAGGGATGGTAGGGATGGCTTGCAGAAATTGCCTTCAATAGCTTTGGCCAGAGACCATGTACGGGTTCCCGGAGAGAGTCTCGAGTCTCTCACAGACAGAGACATCTCTCTCTGTCTCTTGAAGGCCCTAGAGGCAAGGTTGTACTCCATTTTATATTATGTGTGTGTCCACACATAGACCCGAAGGAGCTCAATATTTATTAACAACAACAATTATAGCTCAACAATATTTTTATTGAACCATCAACAAAAAAATATGAGCAAATTTACATAAAAAAATGAGTCGATATTGTTAACAGAAAATATACGGGCTTTTATCTTTACAAACATGTAAAATCAACAAAATATGTATACAAGAATAAGTGTGTAGATGTCCTGAGCTATGCTCAGGGGAAAAAAATATACGTGGACACATACATGCAACATTTCACTATACGTCTTTAAGCTTTATTTAAGAATAAACGTATTCAGTTCCATTCAGAATAAACGTACATTGATACACACAAACACGTTTTCTCAAATCGACGCTAACAATCTACTTAAAGGCGTTAAGAACGGCGTATATGGTGCGCCGGCGAAGGTATCATACAGGGGCGGGAGGGAGATGAAATAGCGTTACTTATCTTTGTACTCATTACTTAAGTATATTCATTGGTTGTAAGTATAGGTTTAAGAATAAAATTATGTGTTTGAAATGTAATAACTTTCTCATACCTATAAAATTAGCATGAAATAAATTGTCGTATCTTTGTAAATGTTGTATTTTAGGCGACAAAAATGTCGTAACTTATTTAAATCAGACTAGAGAGTTAAAAAACCTGTGTCGTATCTTTTTCTAATTTCTCACGCATTGTCGTATCTATCTTTTATCCAAAAATTGTAGTTTTTCGTCTAGTTACGACAAAAATTTTTAAGGTCTGTGCTAAAAGGTGGTAAAAATCCATGGTCGTATCTTTACTAGAATTTATCGCAGAAAGACGAGATATAGACCATTCGACGCAGAATTTTTTTTTATACAACAATCAATTAAAAAGTGATTTTGGCCAAAATTCAAGTTACGCCACTTCCGCTTTCACCCGTCGATATAACAACCTCGTTTTTTTTGGAAGTCGGTTAAAAATTACCGAATTCTATAATATGGTAGCAGGAATGAATAGCTCATGGTTTCTGTGTTTTTCGATTGTTTGTAATGCAAAGACATTCTATGAACATTGCAATGTTGCAATATGGCGCTTATTGTGGCGCATTTCCCAAACTTATTTTTTACGACCCACTAAATAACAGATCATGCATTTTATAAAATGACGAAATTAGTGCAATATGGCATGTCACAAGGAGTGGACCAAGATGAAGGAAATACTACCTTTAATTTCGTAACATTTAGGCGCAGCGCAGACGACAGACTATCCGTGATGCACTTTTTAGTCTGTGGGAAATAGAACCTATGCAATTATATGCAGTAACGCACACGACGCGCAAAAAGTCCGCTGCGTTACTACGTATAATTGCATAGGTTCTATTTCCACAGACAAAAAGTGCGTCACGGATAGTCTGTCGTCTGCGCTGCGCCGTATTGTACATACTAAATCAGGGGCAATATTATATTATTAAGCCGGTCAATAAAAATGCTCTAAATTACCTGTAGTATCGACAGCGACGAGCTATGCCTCTCCACGACGAGCTCATAACCGCTGTCTCTCATGGCTTCCTCCAGGGCTTGCAACGTTCCTATCGGCTTCTCCTTCGCCGGTTTTGCGAGGAGACTCGTGAGGTTTGCGGAGTACATGTCGCCTATGACGTAGGTTGCTCCGAGAGAGATTAACACTGTTACTAGACGAGCCTTGAATGTGCTTGAGGGTTCTTTACTGGAGGCTGTTTGGAAGAGAAGCAGATGATATTTTAATCGAGCGCGTTGCAACTTTATTAAACTTTAAAATATTAATATGTTTATTATTGAACTTTAAAATATTAATAGTTTCATAATAAGGTCAGTTTGGCTTTCACGCCTGATAACTGACTGAAAACTGACTGTTTTTTGCCGAACCGAAAGAAGTGTAAGAACGAAAATAAATTAATTGTAGTTTGTTAAGTAGGTTTATTAGTTGTGTTCTATATTACATTAACAAAATAAGTCAAATAAACTTTGAGTACATTATTTTATATGTAAAAGACGTTTGGGCAGAAAAAAATTGTGACGATTAAAAATTCATAAAATAATATGCTTAAAAAATAAATTACATTTTACCTCTATTACGTACTCTATACTTAGAGTTATTTCAGACAATGAAGTTACCTTAATGACCGCGCTAACTTAATGCAACTACATATTTTACAACATAGTGACTGTCAGTCGACGAAAGTAAGCACTGAGCCTACGAATAATAATTTAAACTATTATTATTCGTAGCACTGAGCAGATAAAGCTACATGTATAGTGTATACGTGTAAACAAAAATGGGAATGTGTTAGGTGAAATAGGTAACTAGTTTTTTATGCTAGTCTACTGACAGTCACTATGTTGTAAAATATGTAGTTGCATTAAGTTAGCGAGGTCATTAAGGTAACTTCATTGTCTGAAATAACTCTAAGTATAGAGTACGTAATAGAGGTAAAATGTAACTTATTTTTTAAGCATATTTTATGAATTTTTAATCGGCACAATTTTTTCTGCCCTAACGTCTTTTACATATAAAACACGGCCTATAATCTTCATACAAAAAAAAACATGATGTACTAAGCGACGCCATATTGAAAATTTCCAGGCGATACTGACAGTTGCCCCTCCCCCCGCTCACCCGCACCCCTACGCAATGTGACGTGTCTGTACTCTGTGCTGCTGCCAGCAGCCGCCATTACTGTTATTCAAAAACTTTAATTAAAAGAATTCTAACGCATCTGATATTGTGTCGATCGAGTGAAATGTGAACTCTTCCTCTCAAACTGTAATTTTCTGCTTTACTCCTCATACTGAGAGATACCTCAATCCTCATACGCGTTGTGTGTATTGTTGTTTGTTGTATATTGTGTGTATTTGGACATTTTTTGCGAACTGGACGCTATTAATTATCATGTATTTTAATTAGTGTTGTGTACGTAATTATTGTAACAGCAAGCGCAAGGACGCTATGTTACATAAATTTCCATGTAACGAAAATCGTTTATTAAAATGGATAATGGATTCAGTGCCTGAAAGATGATAATCTAAACAGATCTTCTATTCACAATTTGTTTGTATGTCAAAAATTTCTAAAAAGACTTAAAAATAAAACACTAAGGGCCTGTTTCACCGCTTCCTGATAGGGCTATCCACCACTTAATTTGAGAGATGGAGTATGGAAAATCTGTCAAATAACCCTATCGGGCACCTTATCAGGAAGCGGTGAAACAGGCCATAAGGGTCTGTTTCACCGCTTCCTGATAAGGCTATCCACCACTTAATTTGAAAGATGGAGTATGGAAAATCTGTCAAATAACCCTATCGGGCACCTTATCAGGAAGCGGTGAAACAGGCCATAAATAAATAAAACCTTTCTTTCATTTAAACCTTGGGTATATTACAGAAGTTTATATCAATTATAATTTATAACCTCATTTCTACTAGTGCTTTTTAACCGACTTCCAAAAAGGAGGAGGTTCTATGTTCGGCTGTGTTTTTTTTTTGACAACCTAAATTAGGTTCCAGTAGTCATTCCACAGTCCACACCATCAAAGTTGACACATTCACAGTGGCCGCCACCGCAAGGGAAAAAAAAATTTAATGTCAGTATCGCTCGGAAATCGTAACACTTGCACCAAATGTTAGACATATGGCAGTCTGATACGTAGTATCCCTAAGTAGTCTGTGCATATAAAATAATGTACTCAAAGTTTATTTGACTTATTTTGTTAATGTTATATAGAACAAAACTAATTAACCTACTTAACTAACTACAGTTAATTTATTTTCGTTCTTACATTTTATTTGGACATACACTTGTTTGAACTTTAGGTTTACATACACACTGCTACGAACTGCAACTATTTATACAACTTCCCTCTGCTTTGGGCCATACATTGTATAAAATGACCCCTACTGCAGGGTTTACAAGTTTTGGCATGAATTTGAACTCCTCATTTCGTCCCTATTTTCTTTACGTATTAAATAAACTTAACTACAAAATATTCTAACAAATTGCGTTGTGAGAATGTAGATTTTAAAAGATAGATCTGATATTATATAAATTCTCGTGTCACAGTGTTTCGTTAGGACTTAGGCCTGAGAATAGGTTTTTGTCTACTTTTATATTGATACTAGAAATAATTTATATGCCAAAACAACGTTTGCCTGGTCAGCTAGTTAATTAAAAAAAAACATCTAACAGGGGAGAAACTACACGATCG
This sequence comes from Polyommatus icarus, assembly GCA_937595015.1. Lineage (NCBI taxonomy): Eukaryota > Metazoa > Arthropoda > Insecta > Lepidoptera > Lycaenidae > Polyommatus > Polyommatus icarus. The sequence continues at coordinate 4,608,938 of OW569331.1, forward strand.
TTTTGGAAATTCCTTTTGCAAAGCACTCTGAAACCATTCTAGAGCGGCTAAGATCGCTGATTTTTCCTTGTTAAAAATCCTAACAAGAATAATTATTCAACTAACATTGCCTCAAGAACAGCGTTGTGGTGAACCAGCAGCAGTTGTTGAGGAGCCGCAGCTGGTTCCCCTGACCGCGCCAGAGCGATGGTGCGGCGATGACCAGCCACAGCGCCGGTCCGCTCACCAGTAGTGTAAAGCAGAGGAACGGCCAGACCTGGAATATGCTGCTGTTTAGTGCTTATAAGTTATAATATGGGTACAATTAGCATGACGACAATTTTTTTTCTGGTTGGTACGTAAAAAGGACCATACGAAAATAGAGACATTGGTGAAAAAATGACTCCGATAGCTTAAAATCTCTCCAAAATGTCACAATTCAAAGCTCACGTAAAAAAACTCTTCCCAAAACGCTCCAAACAAAACGTTAGCTAACTATGACGTCACGCCTAACTAGATTGTACGCATCGCAGGAAGATTTTGTTCTATAGCTATGTTAAATATTACGTTTATGAAAGTGGTTTTATAATAAAAATTGTTATAAATTGCATAAATTATCGAATGGTATAGAAAAATTAAGAAATTTTGTTTAAAAACATCGACTTGACTATCCTTAAATCTTAACTTTGAAGGCCCATAACAAAAAAAAAAAACTACGTTTAATTTTTTCTGCTTCTATTAAGAGTGTGTCGTCATTATTGAGGTCATGCGTATATTATGTAAAAACCTCCTCAAAAGCCTTACCTCCCACCGGAACGGTCGTATAACAGCTATAGTCTCGCTGAGCTTGTCCGGCGCGTGCGTGAGGAAGGCACCGGAGTCGGCCAGCGTGAAGAACGAGAACTCCACCGCCTGCAGCCTCTCCCATGTCACCGTCACGTCACCAATGAAGAAGTCTGCCTTCTGTGAAGAGAGGGTATACTTACAGCAGAAAACATAAGCTAACAAGACTACTACCACAGGTAGTCTCTGAGGAAATTTCTTATTATGATTAGTTTTTCATATATTTCATACAGGGTGCAATTAAACCTTCCTGTCAAATTTTGATATCTTGATCCTTGTTAAAAATAAAAATACACGTATTTTTTCTTTTATAGTCACTCAGTACTAAAATGTCGAGAAATAGCTTCCGAAAGTTATCCTAAAAAACACTACAATTAATGGACACGACGCGTCGGCCGCGCGCTCCTCCCCCCGCGTCACCTCCGCTCATTCCCCCGCGCCGCGAGTGACCGTTCTGCAATGATTCTAAATGGGACAAAATATGTCATAAAAAATAACACCCATTTTTTGGTTAAAGGGTCTCTCCTAATGATACATAAGCTCTGGAAAAAATTTGACAGGAAGGTTTAATTGCACCCTGTATATTTAAACGCACTGACGTGCTTGTTCTCTTCTACTTTGATTTTCGCAAATAATATGCATATTTTGTATGATACCATGCAAAATCAGTTCAGCAGTTTAGGCGTAAAGAAGTACAGACAGACTGACATACAGGGACACTTTTGTATTTGTTTGTTACATATTAGTATGAATGGAAACTTATGAATACTATATTTAGTACGGTATGTGAAATAAAATACTTACACGTTTCCAAATGAGGCCGAGTACTCCTTTGAAGGTCCCGTTGCCTGATATACTAGACCCTTGACTTCTGTCTGGAGGGTCAAAATACTTGTATCTAAAAGGGAATTTGTAAATATTTTATACTTAGCTTTTGCATCATTTATTTTAAAACGTACTAATTGTATTGAGGTACTTAACCTTGTCTAATTAATATAATGATAAAAAACTTGTTTAGTTCTATTAAAATTTAGTACTTTTGTAGATTATGAATTTTAAATTATATTAAAAGAATATTTTCTTTGCAAGTATATTTTCTTTCGTATACTGTTAATATTTGGTTCTTCTATGAAGATCACTCACGCTGTGATCTCTATAGAAGAAGAACTTTATAGAGTGAAGTCCACTCAATTAGCAATCTGCTTAAAATATTTTGGTATATTTCTACCAATTTTTTTTACAAAATAAGGGGGCAAACGAGTAAACGGGTCACCCGATGGAAAGCAACTACCGTCACCCATGGACACTCGCAACATCAGAAGAGCTGCAGGTGCATTGCCAATTGTACCATTGCTATAATTATCACCTGAAGTTGAGTTTGTTGGCCATAAGCGATAACAGCTTGTGATCTCTGCCGCCAGTAACGTTCACTCCTGTCGAGGTGTTGGTGTATTGCACGAAGTGCCATGGGGGTGACTGTAACATAAGTGACATAACACAGTATAGTAATGTAGACTTTGCCTTTATGTCTATTGTATCGAAATTAGTCTGTCGCTTGGAAATCTAAATATGAAATAAAAGCTATAATAATAATAATATTATGTACTATTTAATTTTCGGGTCTCAAAGTAACTTTATGACCATCAAAATCAGCGGTATCGTGCTTATAGACAATATAGACAGACAGACCGATAGACTCCAAATAAACTCAAATTAAGGAAATACCAAAATACGAAAAACATACGAGCATATTTTAGTCAGCAAAAAAGTTAAATTCGGTTTCCTAGGAAATTTCTACTTCATTTCCATTAGCGTAATTATGTGAGTTGTGATTAATATGAAAATGAAAATAATAGTTTATACAAACGTGCTCAAAGATGCCATTAGAAACATACGGCCTGAGCTAATAAAAGTGTGTTAAAAATAAGCTATTGACCTACTACAAAACCGTTTTGAGACTCAAACAATCGGACGAAAAACGCGTCCTGCTCTAACAACCTCATTACACGTTTGTTAGAGTAGGACGAGGCATTCTCGTTCGATTGTTTGAGTCATAGAACGGTTTTGTGGTACGGCCCCAGATGTGAGGTCACGTCTGCTACTTACATGTAATACAGGTACTTGGAAAACTCTGCCCTGGAAGTCTCCATACACTTTACCAGCCGGCGGAAGCACGGGGGACTTGTACAGGGTGCCTGACCACCAGTTGACTAGCGACAGTGCCGGGGTTAGCCGCGGGGACGCCTGGTTGTAGTATATACGGAACCTGTTGTACGAATGTTAATAAATTAGACTGGTATGAAAGGTGTTACCTAAGTGATAATACTTTAGGGTGTGTATGTGTTCCTTGTATAGAAAGTAGCAGCGCTAAAATAATTTTTTTACTTTTTTTTTTTTTTTTTTCTTATTTATTTATTAGGCTTGTGTCGAAACCGACAATGCCAGCCTCATAAATTACATCCAAATTATACACTTCATTGTTAACAATTTGCAAACAGATACTAATTAGCTCTACACTTAATAAAATTCAAATACAAATTCACTAGCCCCCAGCAAACAGGATCTTTCGGCTGAGCGAGAATGGCGCTCACACAACCGAGCTGTGTCAGCGCCACCCCCAGCGCCAATTTTTTTACTTATGTATGGGTTAGCGCCTCAACGTCACGAGTTTTCTCATACAAATGTAAAAAAATTGGTCTTTTAGCGCTGCTATTTTTATATTGAACCATCTACAACGAACACATATACACCCTAAAGTATTATCACTTAGTTTTGTTACACTCTATATAAAGGACACGCACAACTTTGTGATCGGTCGAGGTTTTTTTTGTCTTTTACTTGTATTATTCGACTTGTGGTGTAGTGGTCAAAACAGGAGAATAAACATTTATTTATTTATGAGCTTTTGCCCGCGGCTTTGCGTGCGTCAAGAAATATTATTATATACAAACTTTCATCACCTATTTTAACCTCTTGGGGTTAGAATTTATCAAAATCCTTTCTTAGCGCATGCCTACGTCATAACATTTATCTGCATGCCAAATTTCAGCCCGATCCGTCCAGTGGTTTGGGCTGTGCGTTGATAGATCACCATGTCAGTCAGTCGCCTTTGAGTTTTATATATATAGATAGATTTAAGAATGCGCTGATCACTTCTTTTGGTGAAGTGAGGTGTGAGTGGGGAAGGTGCGTGATTACTTTATTTTTTATTCTATTTTTATTTGAAAGGAAAACATACAGTGATAAACTTAAATTAAAAATTAAACCTGATTAATATCTAAGCACTATTATTTTACTCGGTTTTAATACTGGCAAATTCTGGATTAATTTTGTTTTTTTTTTTGTTCGTTTTATACACAAACAGATGCTCAATTATTCATTATGGTACTTTTCATGATTGACAGTCATAGCCTAACTTGAAGGCCTACCCTTTGTATTGGAAAAGAATTTGCAACTAAAGTGTATCGTCTCAGGACTCTTTCAAAGGAGGCTTTTAGGAAAAGGCTGAAGCTGTTACGTATGATACCGCTAAATCCTAACCCTTCAGAGGCGAGTAAAAGGAACAACAGCGCATGTTGTCTGCAAGCATTCGCCAGCATCTTGATTGTTGGACATCGATGTTAAAATATCTAGATCTAATGGTAAATTTAGAATTTTCAAAACAACCACCGATAAAAATAAGTGTCAAGTGTCAGTCAGTACACAATATTGGACCGATCAAATCAGTCATAGTCACTTACAACCTTTCATTAATTCGATAAACTTAAATTTTCCAGCACCGAGCGGGCTGATAATGATAAACTGTTCAAACTAAAAACAAGATCAAAACCTACAAGGATGTGACACATACACACACACACAGACCGACCGATAGACACGGGTTAAAAAATAGATCATGTTTTTGAGTATATTTTTAGTTGCGTGAAGAATAACAACCTTGTAATCGCTTCGTTCGCGAAGTGAATAGATCACTTCGCGTCGGTGTAGTGTTTTGTCAAAACCTATCATGATATTTCAAGGTTAATTGCTACCATCCAATCTTCAAAAACCTGAACTTCACAGCTTAAAATGGAACTAAAAATAGGATGTACGAAATATTTTGTGTGATACAATAACAGCTCAAGCACCAATAGGTTTCAGGTGAACAAATACAGTAGAGGCCCGTACTGAAACGGAACATTCAAAATGGTTTTATGTTTTGTCTAAAATTACAATTTCGCCAATTTTTGTTACAATTTTGGGTCTTGAATGTTTATTTTATTAGGATGGATTCTGTGTTTGTTGAATTCAATTTCAGAATTATTTATAATTTAATTAATTTTATTATCAAAGAAGTTAATTCATAGGCAGATTGCGGACCTGCGTAATTTAAAAGCGTTATGTTAAGGGCCTTCCCTACGGAGAGTCCGTAATTTGCCGTATTTAGAGCCTTATAAACTCATAATTTGAAAGCTACACAGTTATAATAAAAATACAGCAATAATCTTCAGTATCTCAACATTCCTTTCCACGTTTTAAATTTTCTATTTTCGTTTATTATACTCATGATATCAGCTTCCAAAGTAAAGCCAATTATTTATTAAAATTCAAGCATACATTCAGCATCTCCTTAGTATTTATAAATTACAGTGTAAACTCTATATAACGTCACTGAAGGGACCGTGCATTTTATTGCGTTATATAGAGTGGCCGTTAAATGGAGAGAAGGAAAATCAATACTTTTTCGTAAATATACAGTGATTTTAGCTAAACATCATCAAACAATTAATTAATTAAATCAACAAAATGCTTGCATAATGATCTCTTTAGATCTTTTCTTTTACAATTTTTTATAATCCATTACTCCTTATTATTAGTTAGGGTCTAAAACAGCCTACACGTGCAATCATACTCAATTTGTAAACAAAAGAACGAATTTCTTGGAAATTTCTGTATGCATGTTGCCGAAAGTCGAGTTCATTGCGGGCTAGGATAACAATGCGACAAAAAAACGTACACAGCTACGCAGTTTTTACTAATTTTAGTAATTTAAAAGGTACTTTTTATTTTTCAATCGTTGTGATGCTGTCGTTATTGGGAGTGGGTGTGATGTAGAGTGTATCATTGTATGGCAGACAAGCTAAACCAACCAAAGTCAAATGATTTCGACGCTTTAGAGAGTTTGTCGTTAAATAGAGTGACGTTACATGGAGTTTACACTGTACTTTTATTTGAAACTCACGCCAATAGATCGTCAATATCATAAACTACATATACCCCGTTTTAATTTTTTTAGGACAATTTTGAACTAAGATAAGGAAAAAAATAGGGTTTTGGTGCGATCTTGTTAACGCGGCAAATATATGGCCAAGGTCGTTTGCTCGGGGGACAGCCTTAAACCAAGCCGACAGATCGCGACCGCAACCCCTTCACACGGCGCTTGCTCGAGCGGGCGAGGCGCGGCTCGTGGTGGCACGCATTGTGAGAACGTAACCGCGCAACCACTTTCACCGGGCGCGTGGCTCGAGCTGGCGCGTGATATTAAACGCGCCTGCTCGAGCCAGCCCGAGCCACCCCTCGCAACTCGACTCGAGACACACGGCGCGTGGCTCAAGTTGCGGGCGCGGCGCGGCTTGTAATATAACGCCGTGAGAAGCCAGCTTTATGTTGAATTGACAAAGCAACCAAATTGTGTATAGTCCGTGCAATCCACGAAGACATGCCCCACCACTTTTAGGATGAGCATCTTTGCCTTTGACCGTGACGCTTTTTCTTAATTGGTCTATTTATTGTAGTGTGCGCTTGCACTCATAGGTAATTATTGTGTACTGATAACACGCAAACATTGTTGAAAGCTTGCACACATATACTATAAGCGATTAGGAGGAATAGTGGGGCGCGTCTTCGTGGATTGCACGGACTATAGATCCTTCAACTGCCTATGAATCAATTTCTTCGTTGGTGCATCCATCTCTAATAGTTTTATGAAAGTGTGTCTAATAGTAATAATTATTGTAATTACTATTCAGACTGATGTGTACCTGATGTCTAATACTTGTTTACGTTTAAGCGTCTGAACCGCTTTACGCGAAATTTGGTATGGAGATACTTTTAGTCTACGAATAATAAAACTTTTAGTCCTAGGTCTAAAAATTTAATTTTGTAACCTGCTATTAGACTGCTCACTCCTGGGTTAGAAAAGAATGCGGTTGCCTTTATAGTTCTTATTAGGTTAAAAATAATTAGGTCTTCGCGTATTTACTTGTGTCTGTACTCTGAACTTGAAAGAAATAAGAACCCTCTTCAGTCTCTAACCTACTTTTATATAAAACTAGCTGTCCCGGTGAACTTCGTGTCACTTAAAAACCTTCCCTGGACTTCTACGAATATTAATTTAAGACCAAAATCAGCCCAATCCGTTCAGCCGTTTTCGAGTTTTAGCGCGACTAACACATTCGAAAATCCATTTTTATATATATAAAGATATCTATCAAATAAAACAACGCGGACGAAACACAACTTGTTTCGAACATATTAGGAGGCAAAACTTCTGTAATGTCATAAAGTAAAGCGTTCCATCTTGAAGTTGGGACTTCTTTATATCTACAAGAAGTAACTAATATACTCCCTCGGGCGAAAAGCGACTGCTTCAGGTGAAATGTGAACTCGTATTATGGTGATTAAGCTACAACATGCAACTTGCTGAGAATTTTGGAAATATAGTACAAAGTTATAATACAAATAAGCTAATCCTTTAAGTAATAACTTATAACACAAAGTGAAAATTCGGTTTACTTTGAAAACTTATGCGAACTTATGCGGACAGTCGTGGGACATAATAATATTAATCCCATAAGCCCCGTAAGGCCCATATGGGCCGCGATAGCAAAATATTTCCTGGAATTGGTGATCGAAGGATTTAGCGCAGACGACAGACTATCCATGACGCACTTTTTAGTCTGTGGGAAATAGAACCTATGCAATTATAATAATATGTCTGTAGTACCGCACACGACACGCAAAATTCCACCGCGTTACTGCATAATATAATTGCAGTTCTATTTCCACAGACTTAAATGTGCGTCACGGGTAGTCTGTCGTCTGCGCTGCGCTTAAAGGTTCGTCCACATTTGTATCATTTGCGCGTCAATGTGGTGTGTAATGTGTATGTGTGGTTTGTAGTCAAACCAAGGTAAGGCTGCATTTTCAAGCTATTTCCGAATCAATAATTCCGTAACGAAAAAACCTAAGATTCGTCTAACGTCGTTTCAGATCGGTAGACTTTGGCACGGTGTTTGTAGCTGCTAACTGCATTAGCTTTACCGCGGCAGTATCCGAGTGCCACACGTATTTTAATTCAACTTTGAAAACAAGTTGTCTTGTATTTAAAACCAGATAACGCCCGCAACTCCGTTGCGCCAAAATTCGTTTATCGCACGGGAACTGTACATTTTTCCGTGATAAAAGTATCCTATGTCCTTTCCCGGGGGCCGGTACCCAAAATAGCTGCGTACCAAATTTCAGAAAAATCGGTTTAAAGTAGTTTGGGCGTGAAGAGGTCACAGACAGACAGATATACTTTCGCATTTATAATATTAGAATGGATATGGATATTAAAGTGGCATCTATGGTAATATATCAAGGCGCATCTCTGTCTCCAGTATCTTTAAGCTTCGTTTTATATCTGATCCTAGCGTACAAAGGCTTGGACACTCACGTACTATATAATTCGATTGCGGAAAATGCCAGTTGTGTATTGGCCAAAACATATTTTAAGCCAAGTGGCATATTATAGGTTTTAGTATTGCACCTAGGTTTTGCTTGACTGAATGCTTAAAAATGACTATCTGAAAACATAAAGAGACAGTTGACGGACACACGTTATTTGGTCGGATTATGTCAATTAAATGGTCGTGATCCGTTGGCTGGGTTTGACATAACGCGATTAAATTACGTAGGCCCAACATCTACCGATTGAATTACAAAATAGTACAAATACATTCGATTATTATTTGGTGTTTCTGAAAAATTAAATTGGATTTATTTATTAATAATTAAGGGCCAAAAACAGTTTTGCATTAGTTATAAATTACAACATTTGGTTTGCAGTTTGGACATCAAAAATACAAGAATTCACCGTGAAAATTACTTATCTTACATTTAAATTTAAATTACTAGGCGACCATTTGTACTAGTCAAGGAGTACCATTTCACGCTAGTTATAAAGGGTGACTTACACGCTCTGCCGAGGATTGGTGATGACGGCAACCCGCATAGCCTCTTTTATGATAGAGGTAAAGGTTTTCGTGACTTCCCCGTGAAGCCACAAGAATGTATACAGCATTGAACGGTGGATGAAATTATTGGATGTTATCTGGAATCATCGTTTAGGGTAAATTCAGACCGCCACGTGACGCGTAGATATGCATTTCTTTTGTACTAAATTGTCAGATTTCAATTGCGCGAGATGTCTTGCAAATCTGTCAAATCCATACAAATTCTGAAATGTGTCTTCGCGTCGCGTTTCGGTTAAATTGACCAGATCACAATGCGACGTAGCTAGGCGTTGCGATGCATTTCTTTAATGAGGTATTCAACATTTTAAAGTTAAATTTGAATGTGTACCACAGTGAATTGACAGACTCGGTGTCGTTGTATCGGATTGCCTGTTCGCCTGTGTGCCATAGTCATTAAATTTATTAAATATGCACAATACTTTTGCTAAAGTGATTCAAAGCATTAAAAGCAAGTTAGGACCTAACATTTTGTTATGATATTTAATTCTTAAACATGATGTAATGATGTATTTATTACCTCTTCTAGAATTTCCTCGCACTCCTCTGGAGCGCAGAAAATTAAACTCGTTCGTTCGTGTGAGTCGTCCAACCCCCGCTTCAAATAGCTGAAATACTTTAAAAAAGAAAAGAGCCAATAAAGGCCCTCAGATTTTTTGGTACCGAGCGGGGTACTATGCTTAGCTAGCACGAAGCTGATTGTATAAGTTATTATGTATACACAAATTTTTGTAATAACTTATACATAATATACAGATTGTATAAGACGTTATAGGCTAGTACACAAAACTGCGATGCAACGTCGCGTCGCACTGCAAATATATGCGAATTTTTAAAGTGTTTAGTGTGAGACTTTATATAATTAATTATTATTAACCCGCCAAGCCCCAAGCGGTCAAATCCGACCGCGATAGCAATAGAATACAATAGGTTTCCAAGAATCCGCGATCGAGGGATGTAAGAACTTTCGTAACCTACATTCAAGGCAAATAAATGATTATGATTATGAGATTTAATTGGAATGTTTTTGCCACCAATATTCATCTCATTGCAGTTTTGTGTACGAGCCCTATTTCAAACGATTATAATATGATTTCAGAAAATTTCAATAGCGTGATTTAGGATTACATGATATACAGGAATAAATCTTTTTTTACAATAAAATGAATTAAACAGTAAACTTACAATGTCCTTATTGTCCACTGTGGATAGTTCAAAATTTACAACCTGGATATAGCTCTCACTCAACAAGCACATTAATTTGAACGTGTCTTCGGGCCTACAATATTCAGATTAACATAAAAAACGATCTAGAATTTTTTTGACACTTAAACAATGCTATTAAATTTTTGTATTTTTTTACAAACTGCTAGTTCAGTTTAGCGTATATTTGTATATATTGTTAAAGTAAAGTGAATAAAGTATTGAAAAAAAAAACATTATGATGATTATACTAATAAAAAGTATTCAGACGTAATACTATGTTTTGTCCCCATCCGTCAGGCAGCTTTTTTACGTATCTGACAATGACAAAACAACGTAAATCTAATTTTTACAGAGCGGATCCTTTTATAAGTAAAGCAGTATCTTCACATACTAAAAGCGATATCTTAACTCAAAGAGAATTTTCATAAGCCATTATAAAATTAGTATTAAAGTAACTATATCAAAGTAAAATAACATAATTACGTAATACAAAATATAAATCAATTTGCTACTAAAAGCCTTTCGACTTTCTTTATAGAATTGATATTTATAGGATTGAAAACATAATAAATCTCACTTTATCCCGGACGTGTTTCCTCGAACAATGCTCAGAGAGTGTGTCGGCAGCCCTAGCGCTATGTCTACTATAGCCTGCGGTAGATCCTTCGGTAGTTTCCGCAGGTACCTCACCCCGTATACTGGAATAAGGAAGAAAAATAGTAGCACAAAATTCATTGTGAACGGGCCGGAATAAGAGAGAATTCTGACGCCGAATCATATCACGCGTCACCTTTATTGAAATATGGATTAAGTTGTGAGTAGAAGCGATAAATAGCGGTACCCACAATTCGCCTAACATACCTGCATCGCGCTATCGAAGTTTTTGGACGAATATTCCAAATGCCTCCAAAGAAAGGCTTTAATACTACTGTAACTTGTTTCACATTTTTAAATATTCAAAAAGATTTATAAGCAGAAACTTTTGTTGGATAGCTATTTAAGTATACTTATCTCTTATGGCTTGAAATTCTGAAAATAAACCCAAAAAAATATAAATTCTAAGCTGAAAAAAAAATCGTAGGCCTATTGTAGCAGTGTTAGGCAAAAATTAAGTCACGTAGCACTGCTACGTAAATTCGTAGAAGCAGCGTAGCAGCGCTACGACGCTTTGATGACGTCATCAGAATCTATTAGCGTGTGTGTTTGAGGGATTAGTTAAAGCACACGGTTTCTGTTTGACTTGTAGATAACAACGCGTTCACTTGACACGCCATCATCATCAGGCTACACCAGTTAGTGCGTGATTTACGAAGTTTTAATACTTATTTGGTCGAGACGAAGTCCAAGGAAGTATAATGATTTCGAAAGTTCATGTATAACTAGATGACACTCGTAACTCCCTTGAGCAGAAATTCATTTATTGTGTATTCCCGAGAACCTAGCTAACTCCATACCAAATTTCAGCAGTTTGGACATCAAAATTGAATCAGCAGTTTGGACGTGAAGAGGTGACAGACAGACGGACACACTTCTTCATTTATAATATTACTAGCGACCCGCATCGGCGTCGCACGGGTATAAAATATATAGCAACTGAATAAATTATGCCTATAGCCTCTAATTTAATACTGAAAGAATTTTTCAAATTGGACCTGTAGTTCTTTAGATTAGCGTATTCAAGTTAGCCCTTTTAAATAATTTTCCTCGTTTTTTTCCACATTTTCCTCTATTTCTTCGCTCCTATTAGTCTTAGCGTGATAAAATATAGCCTATAACCTTCCTCGATAAATGGGCTATCTAACACTGAAAGAATCATCAAATTCCGTTGCGTAGTTTTAAAGATTAAAGGGAACAAAGGGACATGAGGGAAAAAAACGACTTTGTTTTATAATAAGTATAGAAGTTTGGATTCAGGCAACACAGCTCCTTAGATAGATTTCGAAACATACTCTAACAGTAGCGTTCAGAGACAATAAAATATAATTAACTTTAAAGTCATAAAGAGTATATCAAAAATGTATTAAGTTTGTGGTAAAATATTAATTAAATTGAATAATTAATATTTTACCTTTATTGTATCTCTCTGAGTGTACCGTTAATTTCATGACGACCAATTTTCCAGAACATCTGCACTGTTTTCTCTACACTCTTTAATATTCTTTGCGGTGCGTCCAAGTATATCGTATCCTTGGGCCACGGATTGACATTTGACGAGCTAAGTGGCCACTTTCCATCGGAAGGGTCTATGACTGATGGTTTAAAAACTTTGCCATGTTACCTTCCACTCGAACCACCTTATTATAAGGGCTGTTTACACTGGAGGTTGGTAATTATACTAATTTAAAGGGGTGGAAGTTGTAGGTACTATTAATTGATACTTAGGCATATGGCGGACCTGTGTTGTTTAGTCAGGCTATGCGGTTATGTCAAGCGTTGCCAGCTCATCACAACTAGCGTAGTCTTGACATAATAAATAAATAAATAAATAATAAAAAATAAACCTTTATTTGACCAAGCTACAAAGATTCTTGTCAATTAAGTATTAACATAATGTTTATATTACTTTTTAAACTAGGTCCCCAGGTTAGGTAAAGGCCTCCTCCAAGGACGACCACTTTAGGGCCTTAGGGCGATTAGCGAGCGATTTGAAAGCGACGCGCCTGCGCAGCGCACACGCCGCGATGACGCCGCGATTGCGTGGCTTGCCTTCCGCGTTTTGGACTCCTGACCCACGCTGTCACATCTCTAGACGAGTGTACAAAATGGCGTCCACACGCCGCGACGACGCTGCGCTGTCGCGGAGTGCACGCCGCGCGATCGCGGCGTGTGCCTTGCGCAGTCGCATCACTTTCAAATCGTTCGCTAATCACCAGTGTGATAAGGCCCTTAGTCTTGACATAACTCGACCAAATAACGTACGTCCACCAAGTACATAATGACAATGGTATTTAAAGTACATAATGATAAGCTCCAGAGGAAGATCTGTCGAGCTAGGTAGTACAAGCGTTCAGGCCTAACCCTACTGAATCAGATATTAAAAAAGTGTTCCGATTTCATGAAACTATGATAGTGCGTTCCAGAACTGTATGCTATTTGGCCCGCTATAGACTGTGTTGAAAATATTTGTTCAATTCATTGAATTTCATAAATTAAAACGTGTCGTATTGAAAATTTTAATTAGCGTCGTTGTATTCAATACGATCGTATTCCAGGTAACTGTATATTCGCGTATTGCATTGTTATACATGAAATGTCATGAAATATTTATATTGTATTCAATTCAAATTGTATAAAATTACACGGCCTAATAATCTTAACTGAGCTGGACTGGATAAATACTAGGAATTAGCTGTATATAGGTTGTGTTTCACTGGCTTATTTTAATAGAAGCATATGAGATTGAGTCTGTAATTGTCATTCAAGGATCATTACATTACTGAGGTAATGCGAAGTGGAGCATTTTTAAGTTAAACATCTTAAACTGAATTTTGTTTGCTATTCAGGCACCTACAGGCATCAATTCTTTTAATGTTGCGAGTGTCCATGGGTGACAGTAGTTGTTTTCAAATAGTTGAACCGTTTGCACGGATACCCCCTTATTTTATAAAAAAAAGACAGTTGGAGAGTAGTGTTTTGTGTCGAACTTGAACTCGAACTCGACTCGAACTCGACTCGAACTCGGTTGTCTGTAAAGTCAGTTTACTGACGATAGTTGAACGTGACAACGACATAGCCTTAAATGGAACGCCTCAGAGCGAGGTAACGCCGCATATTGCGTCATGTACTTTATTCGTGCGCGCAGCCCATATCGAATTATAAGACGTTTTCACGTCAAAAACAGAAACAATAAGTTTCTTTTTTTTACAGACTTGCCGTACGCACTGTAAAGCGGTTTGTTTCAATTTTAAATGTTAATTGGAACATCGCATCGCCTCGGTACGTCGCTATGTAAACTGACCCTAATTAGACATAGTGCCGTACACAAAGCAGAGCAACTGAAATTTAAACTTTATAGTATAGCACAGTGTTCCGCAAACTTTTTGTGTGCAAGGTATAGCTAGAAAAATTAAATTTTTTGGAGGTACGAGTACACCACAAATGAATCAGTGTGTACGGGGTGCTCTGTTCCCTATTCTTATTCCTTTCGTCGATCGTCCTATGTTATATATTATGTTTTCTTTTATGGTTCTTATAAACAAGGAATGTGTAGGTAAAATGTCATCACTAGTAGCCATGTGTGTGATAGTGATAATATACGAAACATACAGGCCTATGTATACAGCGGACGGAAGCCACGGAAGACATGTAATAGACCCTCGTGTCTCCGTCCTGCGCGGTAGTAGGAACATGGTCGGGTTTTAGTGGGTACAGCTGCGGCCACTTACCATCTCTTCGGCCGTAGCAAGTCCCACATACCCCGGTGGTCCTTCCCCAATGCTGCCGGGGATGCGTAATTGCATTTCCCGACCAAAAACAAAAAAAAAAAGGCCTATGTATACAGAAATCAGTAGGCCATTAAACATATACAGTCTACAGAAATTGGATATTGATGTACCTACTTCAGTGTACAGAAGTCAGTACACCAATATTCCGTGTCACAATGTACAGAAATCAGTACACCAATATTCCGTGTCGCAGTGTACAGAAATCGGTACACCAATAAAACAAAGGCTGTTATCGTACAGGGGCCTTTAGTCAGCAGCGGTAAATAATTCACGGTGGTTGCGCACCTCTAGCCGGCGAATCAAAACGACCTGAAATATGACGTCCCAATCCGTGTTTTATGTGAATACTGTATGTTGACTTGATGCCCACAAACGACAATTTGACGACCTCTGTGGCTCAGTTGGTGGGCTGTTGGTAACTAGAGCCGGGGGTCGCGGGTTCGAATCCCGCCGACGGAACAAAAAGTTTTCAAAAGTCATGGATGTGTATTAAATATGTGTATCATATTATAATAAAAATCATAAATATATGTATAGTATAAAAGTATGAAATATATTTCCGTTGTCTGGTACCCGTAACACAAGTCCTTCAGGTATTTACCACGGGGCCAGACTGATGTGGTGTCTTCGACATCTTTTAGTGATAAAAATTTAAGTCGTTAGTAACTAACAATCTTAATATATATAATTCTTCTGTGAGTGTGTATGTCACTGAACTTCTCTCAAACGACTGGACCGATTTTGATGAAATTTTTTGTGTGTGTTCAAGGGGATCTGGGAATGGTTTAGATTCACAATTTTGTCCGCTGGACAATGTTTTTTTAATTTATTTTTAATTTATTAGTACCTTTATCCCTTTATTTGGCAATGTTACAATACGCCTACTCAGCTCGTTTATATGGGCCATTTGATCGACTCGTCTGTTGGCTGTCAGCAAGGAGATCCCCTTGGGCCGGCTATTTTTAGTTTGGCCATTCATCCAATAATTTCGACCCTTACCTCAAAATTAAATATTTGGTATCTCGACGATGGGACCATTGCTGGCCACTCTGCCACGGTTTGGAATGATCTAAAGTGTCTATAAGCGAATTGGAGAAAATTGGTTTAAAGATTAATTTTTCCAAATGCGAGCTTTTTT
This sequence comes from Polyommatus icarus, assembly GCA_937595015.1. Taxonomy (NCBI): domain Eukaryota; kingdom Metazoa; phylum Arthropoda; class Insecta; order Lepidoptera; family Lycaenidae; genus Polyommatus; species Polyommatus icarus. The sequence continues at coordinate 4,624,822 of OW569331.1, forward strand.
TGGTGACAAATTTTCGGCTCAGTCTCAAGCCGCTGTGGTTAATAATTTTAATAGTTTGGCCCCCAGTATTAAATTAATAGACAAGTATACACTGCGTCTTTTAGGAGCTCCTATTTTGGAGGAGTCAATTCCACTTTTCCTAGAGGAACAAATGTTGAAATTTCAAAATTCTAGTGATCGTTTAGAGAATATTAATATTCATATGGCTTTTCAAATAATCAAATTTTGTTTGTTTGTACCAAAATTTACCTACTTTTTAAGGTGTTCTCCAGTCTGGAAATTTACCGATATTTTGGCCTCTTTCGACGCAGCCATCCTTAAAATTTTGACCCATATTTTTAATTGTTCAGTTACAGACAGGCCGTGGTGCCAAGCATCACTTCCTATCCGCTTCGGGGGCATCGGCATCAGAAAAGTATCAGATGCTGCTCTTCCAGCCTTTCTTTCCTCAGTGAATAGCACCAGTCCATTGATTCGCCAAATTCTTACCCCTTCTCTTTGCAATTTTGATTTTCCGTATTATGATGAAGCCTTAGAGGCCTGGAGAGAAGCTAGTGCCAATGGGGCCGTTCCAGCCAACATATGTTTGCAGCGTCTTTGGGATGAGCCGCTTTGCCGTGTTGTATTTGATAAGCTAGTTAATACTAGTTCCGACGCGGCTGAGCGAGCCCGCCTTCTTGCTGCTGCAACTTGGGAATCTGGACTCTGGCTCCAAGCACTTCCATCCCCAAATTTAGGCACGCTACTGGACAATACGACCTTCTCCCTTGCCATCAGTCTGCGACTAGGTTTGCCAACAAACCATCCACACTGCTGCCCTTGTGGATCTATGGTAGATCGTCTGGGTCACCATGGGCTTTCGTTGAATGATGTTGTGCGTCGGGCTTTTGTCTCCATCAACGTCCCGGCTATCTTAGAGCCGAATGGTATTGCTCGTGATGATGGCAAGAGACCCGACGGTTTAACATTAGTTCCAGGTGGTGCTTAGTGTGGGACGCAACATGTGTTGACACACTGGCGGCCTTCTACTTACATGGAACATCAGTGACGGCTGGTGCGGCGGCGTCCGAAGCGCAAACGCGTAAGCGGCGAAAATATGTGTCTTTATGCTGTGACTACATATTTTTGCCGCTTGCGTTTGAAACGTTAGGCCCATGGGAGGATGATATGAAAAAGTTTTTTAATTTGATTTCATCTCGCCTCATAGAACGCACGGGTGACCAGAGGGCTGGAGCGTATTTTGGCCAGCGATTAAGCCTGGCTTTACAGCGGAGCAATGTCGCTAGTATTCTAGGCACTCTCCCTAAAGGCAGCAGTCTGGATGACAATCTTTTTCATATTTAGTTTTTATTATAGTTTAGTATTTATTGTATTAGTTAATTTTGTTCATTTATTATTTAATTTTATTTTAACTTAGATTTTATTATAGCTTTTGTTTGTATATTAAATAAACAGAAGAATTTATTAGTAGTTGTTGATTTTGGAATGTTTTACATTGGATCCGACAGACGGCGCTACCATCGCAGTGTCAAATTTCAAATAATATTCGAATTTTAATTTTTAGTCTGTCCCGACAGTTAGCGCTGCGATCAAATAAAAAAAAATACTTTATATACTTAATATGGCAAAGAAACGTTTGCCGGGACAGCTAGTTTAAATATAAAAATACAATTTTGCATAAATGTAGGCTTTCGGATCAGGATGTGGATATTATGTATAGCCAGATGACAAAGTCGGAGCTTAGGAGTTAGAAAGGAATACCTACATAAATACAGTAGCTAAGTATATTTTATTCTCACATTATTTTCACATAATATAATGCCTGCTGTGTTTATCCATACTAATATACTAAATACGAAAGTGTGTCTGTCTGTACTAACACTAAACCGACTTTGCTGGGAATGGAGATCCTTTGTATTCCGGGAAAGAACATAGGATACACAATATTATGTTAAAATCACTATCCTTCTCCATGTAGTTAATGAAATGGGTAATGAGGTTGAATTTTGGGCGATCGGAGCCAGACGATGGTTACCACGAGTTGCAGCGAATTCCATTACCTGTTGTTCTGTTCCCATGTGGGGGCGGGAAATACCAGGCCGAGATCCCAGAGGCTCAGCGGTTCTCACACGCGCGTGGTGTAAGTCACAAGTTTAGCGGATAATTATGTTGATTCGTATCGCTACAAACTTAATGCTAATGCGATTATATTTTTGAGAATAACCACTTATTGGCTACCTATTGTTTCGCTCGGTTGGAAATATAAGAAGTTTTCATCAAAAAAGGTTACTAATAAAAATGTTTCGAGTTTTAAGTATTTGGTTTGCTATAACGCAGTGCTAAGCTTACGATGCGTCAAGTCAAATCGTATGTATTTTTGATATCTAACTTCGTTCTCGAATTGAGAGTTATGCCTAAGTACTATCAAAGAAGTTGATTCCTAGGCATCTGCCTAGGATAAGATGGGGGACCTGCGTAGTTTGGTCGCGTTACGTCAAACCCAGCCGACACATCTCAATAATTATTGAATTGACATGATCCGACCAAATGACGTTGGTCTGTCAACTGCCTAGGAATCAATTTCCTCGATGGTGCATTCGTCTATTCAGCGCGTCCTTATATTATCCTTAGTTAAATAATGCCCTGTTTCTGAGGATTTTTGATAATAGTTTATCTGTTCAGGCGTTTTGCTGTTTGGTTAGTTGTTTAGGATTAGCCAATCAAAAGCGTTACTAAGCATAAAAGCTCTTGCCAGAAAATCTTAGAAACCAAGCTCAGCAATCCTAGAAATCAATATGTATAATAGATGTAGTGTTGCCCTGTTTTTGCTATAGCTTATATTTTGTACCACGCACAAACATCTATATTTATGTACCTTAAGTGTTTGCTCCTAGAGTCTATTTTCGTTTGTCTCTGTATTGTTGTGCTCTGCCATGAGAATATGTGATGAGGTGACGTTAGAAACTCAACTTAGAAGATCCCCTTTCAACACTTTATCTTTAAAACGGGTCAAATTTCACAAGACACAAAAGGTTGCTTCTATTATATAAAATAATCTCACATTTGAGCCAAGGAAGCAGCGTTATTGTTTACATGTTTTCTGTGTTATTTTTGTATAATGAACGTCATGTATATTTTTAGTTTTTAAACCCATTATAATTGAAGACATTTATTTAGATGAAATACGTAACTTTTGAATATTTACGTTTTTTGCATAATTGGAAGCTTTATGACCGGAAAAATTATTTAATATCTGGTTTGGATATCTACTTGCGTCATATAAAATATATAACTTAAAGAAAATGTTATTACAATGTTTAGTCATATTATTTCGAAAGAATTCCAGCTTATTAAAAACATTGTTTTGAGCAATGTTTAAGTTTAAATGGGATATTAAAATCTTACCGTAGTCTCAGCGATAGCTGGAGGCATCCAAAAACATTGTCGTATGGTACAAGTATAGAGGATACGTTAAAATCTTCGTAAGCTGCAAGCGATAGTATAAACGACATAGTAAATCATCCTTATCATTGTGCTTCCTTTAATATGATTTTAAGTAACTTTAAATAGCAAAATGATGCCTTATCTTTCGAGTGACTTTCAGTTTTAAAGGATATAATGTTTGTTCATTAATTAAGGCAGCATTGGGACATTTTGTTTACGCTTTAATCACTTTTGAGAGTTGAGTTTGACAAAAAATCTATGCAGTTTATGTCAACACTTTAATTAAAGTTAATTATTAATCATTGAATCTCTCTGAGTTTAATATTTCAATCGCGGATTCTTGGAAATTATATTGTATTCTGTTGTTGTCGCGATCACCGGTGCTCGTATGGGGCTTGAAGGATTCATATACAGTTAAATTAAATTCAAGGAATAAAAACTTTAGATTTGCAAGATTTCTGGAATAATCTGGTTCCGACACCGCAACGTTTGTACCGTGTCAGCGGGTGGGAAGGAATTTTGTCATTAGAGCAGGGCTGGTATTGCGGGGAATTGTTTTGTCAGTGACAGGCTTTTAATCTAGGTGCAAAAATCCATACTAATATTATAAATGAGCGCAGGAGTAAGAACAGTGGAAGATCCTGGGGGAGGCCTTTGCCCAGCAGTGGGACACTACAGGCTAATAAAAATATATTATTAGAAGACGCCTATCCTATGTCCTTTCTTGGGTCTTAAAGTATCTGGAGATACTTTAAGACCAAATTTCATCTAAATCGGTTCAGCGGATTGGGCGTGAAGAGGTAATAGACAGACAGACAGACACACTTTCGCATTTATAATATTAGTATGGATAAATGCAAAAATATGACTGTCTGTCTGTTGTTACCTCTTGACGCCCAAGCCGCTGAGCCGATTTTGCTGTTTGGTATTAAGATACTTTGAGCCCGGTATAGGACATAAGATACTTTTTATACCGGAAAAATAAACGGTTCCTGCGTGATAAATGAATTTTGGCGAATATTATATTTTCATGGCCCTAATATAACTAAGTCATGCATCGCACCGCTTTGCGACGTTGCAGTTCGCATTGCATCGTCGCATGGCGTTACGATGCATTTTTAAATGAGCCATTAAAAATTGGAACAGGCAGCTCGACACCGCAAGCGGCAAGTTTGTCAATTCAATATTTATCTTTTTGTGTAGTAATTAAGATTCAGTTTTGAATGTGTCTAAAATGTATCGCATCGCCACGTCACTTTGCAATGCGAACTGACCTGACTGACTGACTGATAAATATATAAATATTAAATAGCGACTTCCTCTATCCTGTTTGGTTTTGCATTTTATTAAAAACCCATGTTCCATATTGTAATAAAATTAATGTAATTACACTCGATTTATTTTGACTGGAACCTTATGGTTGCAATCAGAGACATTAAATGATAATTTTACTTTAATTTGACAAAGACTTTGACAGACTCTGTAAGGAGCTTATGTCAAAGTCTTCGTTAATTAATGGCAGTTAATTAATTATTATTAGTCACTGAGTTCGACAGTTAGATAATATTATATAAAACAAAGCTATTTTACTTCAACGATTTCAAGTATTAACGTCGATATCCCCACAATATTGGTTTTTGGATTTTTGAATTTATTTTAACATTCACATGCCGACGGATATGGAAAATCTATTTTATTATTCCGAGCCTAGCTCCAGTGAACGAACTAAATTTCAGACCGAAGCCACATATAATTTAATGGGATCTGTCATAGGCTATAATCTAGTCAAAAATATCGGAATTTTTATATTCCGCTTGTATTTGCGGGCTTAAAAATTGTCATTACCTTTATAGTGTGGTGATTTTTTTAATTCCCTGAATGACTTCACGTTGGACAATGTTAGACCCTGATTAAATCACTGATTGCGTAGGTGTATTATTTATGTATTTGGATGTATAATAAGAAGCAAACAGTTGCATCACAATATGACTACTTTACAAGAGAGATACTAGTTCCTATTTTATTTTACCCTGTAGCATTATTTTTATATTATTTTGTCGGTCATAAATAATTAGACACTTTCCTGAAAACCAATTTCCCATTTGTACCGTAGCTATAGGCATCAATTAGCGATGTTTACATAGGCGCCCTCACAAACATTGCGAGGGAATGATAAGTACGTTGCTTCTTTATTAAGAGCCATAACAATATTTGTCTTTGCCAACACAGGGGATAGATAATATTATAAAGCTAATAAAATATCTTACATACGCAAACAATTGTCTAACGAGGTGGATTATTAATAGGAATATCCAAAGACTAGCGTGCTCTACGCGCCTTTTGGACGTGGGAGAGCCATGATTCGGCACGAATGGGCCGGGGCTCGACCGAAGAAATACCACGGGCTCACAGAAAACCGACATCAAACAGCGCTTTTTTCATAAATAAAAACCCGCGTAGAGCGAACTTACGCTATGCTAAGAGAAATTATTATAAGGAGCGTTGCGGGACGATTGCTGGATATTTTTCAAAAGTCATACGCGGCCATAAACCAGCTCACTAGCTCCTGGTTCTTTGGAATTCGGGGTATAAAGTAAGCTATTACTTCAAGACAGGAGTGTACATAATTATGTACAGTGTACACCTAAATAGTCATGTAAAATGTAGTCATAATAACGCTATAAACGGAAGCAACTAGTTGATATTGCGCAATATCTCTTGATGTTTATTGTTTAGTCTCTGCGAGTACCAGGAATTTCTATATTTAGAAACTCGTAAAGTCTAAAGATAGCTCTTAGAAATGCCCTCTAATTCACCCTGTAGCCTACGGCTGATACGAAATTAGCGCCATGTTTACACAGCAAACGCATAAGGGCATCACACAAAATAGCAATGAAAAGCGAGGCCATAATATTGCTTGCACGTTGTGTTACCGGAACGGAATAGTGCATTATATGCCAAGGGTTCCCACACAAAACTGCGAATTCGCATCGCATTTTAATGTCATTTTATTATGAATTTTGTCGCAGATATTTGCGATGCGATGAGAATTCGCAGATATGTGCCCTAAGCTGCATTGCAAAGTCGCACGATACGAGTACATTAAATGACAGTGCAGTGCGTGATACATCCTTCTCCTTTAATTTCTCTCCGTATTAAGTCCGTGTTAAAACATTGTGTCCGACTAAGCAATGCATCAATGTAGCATAGCATGTTATAAAATGTTAATTTGTAAAACGTCGAAGCATCCCCGATGTATCCTAAGATGATCACATCCTATAAAGAAATAGCTAAAAAATTAAAACGGATACGATGTTTGTTGAAATTTTAGTACATAAAAACCCTTTTATAATTGGAAGAATTAACCCGAATTTTGCGAATATTTTGTTCAAGGTTGTAGCTAACATTAATTAATATTAAAATATAAAATGTTAGCAATAAATTATTTGTCTATTAAAAATATCTCCCGGCATTTCACTTAACTGAAATACCACTTTCCGGTGACTTACGGGTTTATTTTCTAGAAAATTCTTATGATCTCAAAAGGATTTATACTGACTAGGATAGCTCGCTGCTTCATAGATTTAAAGACGATCTTTTGTTCTCTAAAATTTATTCGCCATAGCATTTAATTTAATTATCATAATCATAAAGATAACACTTTGGTATCCACTTTTAATTTAGACTTTTATTTTTCCACTTTTTATTTACTGAATAAATAAACTTTAAGGTTACTCACTAAAAGAGATATAATACAGACTTGAAGTCAGATTTTATGACTTAAAATTGATACGACGAATTTAAAATTGATAGCACTATAGTAATTTTAAACTTCAAAACAGGAACAACATTTAAAACATTTACAGATAGTTTTTTTTTCAGATTATGTAAGTGAGTAAATATTATCATAATGTTAAGTAACTGTAATCAAAACTTGATCGCCAAGTCGTCTTGATATCACACTTGAATCATGATGACTTGTCGAAGTCATTAGTGACTCAATTAGCAGATAATCAAGTCGGCGATCAGATGCGATTGCTAAACGATTGATTTGAACCATTTCCCTGATTGTGTAGGCGCAGGCCATTATCGTTTTAAAGCGTCCATGGTAGTGGGTAGATACTCGAGAGGTGTGGGTTCGATCCCGGGTAAAGGTGTGTACTTGTGTAGTAATGAGACATTTTGAGATTTCAGGTAGCCCGTAGTATGCTACAGACGCTCGTTCAGTGAAGGAACAACCGTACGGTACATAGTTGGTCACAGACATATTGACCTGTTCATTCCTCTGGACTAGGTCAACTATGTTGCGAGAATGTCGCAAGTGTTAGGCATTTATACGGACATTTAAATTCATGTCCCAGATGCTATAGTATTTGAAGAACGGTTAATTCCCTCTGAAAATATTGTATGCATTATCCACAATGAAAACCAAGACCTTGTACTATCGATATGACGCATTTGGACTGAGTCGAATACTGCCACTAGATTTCATCTTGCTCCATCATGTGATGATGAGGTCCTAAAATTTAAGAGCGTAATAAGCAATAACTCTAGACATCTCGACAAGAGCTATCATGTTCTGAACGTTAGGTGAGCATTAATCGTTAACTACTAAAACGGGGTAATTGGCTTCCATATCCCACATCCCATAAAAACTATAAATGCAATAGTGTGTCTTTTTTAACATAAAATAAGGGGGCATACGCACAAACGGGTCCTGATAAAAAGCAACTACCGTCGCCCATGGGCACTCGCAACATTAGAAGAACTGCAGGTGCGTTGCCGGCCTTTTAAGAGGGAATACACTCGTACGTAAAGATCGAAACGGCACCTTCAGTTTATCTCAACAGTTTATCTATTCTTTCGTATTTCTACTGTGCCCATGCTAGGGCTACAGGTCGTTTTGGTTTGGAGATACTCTCTGTCGTAAACGAATTTTGGCGCTACGAAGATGCAGGTCACAGGTGTTATCTAGTATCCCATATTATTTTAAAGGCGATTTATTTTCAACACTATTAATATTAAATCACATACAGTGGTCGGAATAGGTCATTTTATTTATTTGGTTTTTCTCTACGCTGCAACTCTCAACTCTCTGTTACTTATGAATTGTTGAAAGTGATTCGTCCCTCTGAAATGCGAAACAAAACAACATACGTGTACTTGTGATTTATGTAATTGCTATGTTATATCGCTAAAAGTCCTCGCCTCCATTTCACTTGATCGGAATTTTTATAAAAACGTGGTGTAATGGAATTCTCATAATTTGGAATTGAAATGAACGTTACTCGTACGTTTATCTAGGCGTGTTTACTTATTTGCTATTCATAGATCAAATGTGGAAATTACTAGTTTCAACCGGGCGCTTTGAAATATTATTGTTGCGCGAGTGTCCTGTTTGAGATATTTGTTTAATTAGCAAATAAGTTAATTAAATTGCCTTGATAATTTGTTTATTCGCCTCGAAATGGATACGAGGAGTTTATTCATGAAACTATTGTTTAGACGATTTGAATGTTACGATACGTTTTGTCCTTGGTAAAGCATAAAATGAAAAAAAAAAAACAGAAACGATAAGAAATCTGCTGAGTCGTATACTTGTGCGTAATATATAAATTTTGATATTTTTGTATTAAAATGTTTATTGTTAATAAACGTATTTGGTTTTGGATTTCACACACACTATATATATATATATATATATATATATATATATATATATATATGTGTGTGTGTGTGTAAAATATTGGAAAATATATACTAGAAACAAATTATATTTAATATAAATAAAAATAGATGTAGTGTGTATCGTAAAAATCGATGAAACGATAAAAAATCAATGTATGCGGCAACTACGGAGCGATGAGACAGAAATACCGATCGTGACAGCGATGTAACATAATGTTTTAGACTCGATCCAAACCATTAGGCGATTGGCGAGTTAAGGAATATCTAACGAAATGTTATATTTCACTAGATAACATTCGAAGCTCCGTTGCGCCAAAATTTATTTATCGCGCGGGAACCGTACATTTTATCGGGATAAAAAGTATCCTGTGTCCTTTCCCGGTTCTCAAAAATCTAATAGAATAGAATAGAATATTTTGTTGCGAGAATGTAGTGTTACATAGGTCTTAACATTAATATAAAATTGTTCTTGTACTTTCTGCCACACAAATGGCGTGCAATTGAACATCGAGAATATTTATTGAGCTATGTTATATTTAAATAACAAAAAACGATAGGATTAAATTAAGTATTACATATTTATCAAAGTTAATATTACAATGTCAAGGTAATGTCAGAAAATTAATGAATTAAAAATAATTCAGTGTTAGTAATAGAATTATAGGTAATAAAATGCGAAAGTCAAAATGGAAGTCTTAAGTTAATTATTAAATTGCTTATATGATAAATATAAATTTTAGAACATTACATTAGCTCTGACACATGAGACATGTATTAATTTAAACAATAAAAACAATGTTTTAGCAACCATTTGGATATCTCTCTTTTAAAGGGAGTTAAAGGTAATTCCTTAAATCTGTTAGGCAGTTTATTATATATTTTTATAGCATTTACGTAAGCATTTCGCTTGAAAATATCCATTTTACATTGAGGTAGAAAAAGTTTAACGCTAGCGGGACTCGCCCAGCCTCACCTTATATTACTTTGGTGCCAGGTATTCTGATTCAAAATCAAACATTACACAATGCGCCTACAATAATTCTAATAATAAATGGATACTTTACAATTAACACGTTTAGTGCCACAAGTGTTTATTAGTTCCAATCACCGTAGCATCCAATTTTATAAACATTAAAATTATACTTATTTATGAGGACGAATGAATTTTTTTGTCCCTTTTCATCCAAATATGTTTTCTTACCGCATCTAGTATCGAACATCATGTACGACCCGGTAAATAACGAGAGTCGATCGTCGAAAGCTTTTAAGAGATGAGCTCTGCCACCTCGGCCGTAACGGTATACCTTCATCAGTATGCCCCACAGTAACTGCATACTAGTTGTTCCCGTTCCCATAGGGAAAAGCCTTTACGCAAGGTCATATTAGGATAGTACAGGAATTTTTGATTTCGTGTACGCATTCTCAAAGTAGGGTTAAATTAAAGTGAATTATTAGTCGTGTATTAGTGTTATCTAAAGTAATTTTACATGTTAGAGTTATTGAGACTAGTTTTACAGAGTGACATTATTATTGACACTAAGGTGGTGAAAATTGTTTCCTAAAAAGTTTAGGGCGTTTTTTTTATCCTGAAGTACTAGCGGGGTTACATTATTCCATTCCAGTGATATAATTCAGCACTGGATAAGTAGGTACTAGAATAATTTAAACGGGCATAGATAAGCACTGGAATGCAGTTCAGCACATTCCAGTGCCCGTTTACGTTATTCCAGTTTTCCAGCGTTGGATTGGACCACTGGATTGGAATTAAGTAAACCGGTCATTAAGATAAAACACCAATGCAGCGAACGTGTTAAGTCGGCCGTTGCGGTTGGCTTAACATGATTTTAATCTCAATATTCTGAATATTATTTTGAAGCAATCGGGCTTCAACTTGAAATGATAATGTTAAAGAAATTTCATTTTGTATGAAATAGCCAGTTAATAAATAATGTATCAATGAAATATTTCATTTTAAATTAAATTGAAAATATTTGAAAATATTGTTTTGAATGCGACCTGCTTTTATGTGAAATAAAATTAATTTTTTAATAAACATTTCTTCTATTTCCGTATTTTACTATGAAAGTGAATAAATTATTCAACATTTGTGAATATTAATAGATTTTAAATCGTTCAATTTATAAATTTTAATAAATACGGTAGTTATTAGTTTCCAAAATTGTCAATTAAGGATAAAAATATGTAATATTTACAAGTCAAATATTTAGCGTGGATAATTATTATTTGCTGAATATTTTAATAAACAGTTTTCATATTTGATTGTCATGCTGTGGACGAATTATTTTGAGCGAAAATCAGCTGCGTAGATTGGCGCGATTAAAAAAAACGTCGTTTTAACTTTTTCATTTATCTGCTCAATAATTTCTGAACCTATTCAGTGCAAACGGAAAAAACATTAATTGATCTTATATTTTGTTATTTAAATTACACAACTATATTAAAGTAAAAGGTCGATTTTGTTAGTGAGCATGCTTCTTACTTCTTTAAGCAAAAAGTACTGTACGGATTTTTATGAAATTTGGTACGGTAGTAGCTTAAAGTCTTAATCGGCATAAAACGTTTTGTTTCGAAAAAGTACATAGTATAAATTACACACATACACAGTATAAATTACACACATACACAGTGCACATAAGTAGTGCTACTGTGAGACAGTATTATAAGTACTTTGTGAGCAGAGACGCGGGCAAAATTATATTTACTGTACCGAACCCGCTTTTCTTCTAAATACATTCGATTATCCGGATCTTGACGACAATCATTAGTCCAGTTAATCGAGGTCCTACTGTATGCCTGAAATATACGCAACATGATGAGAAAAGGTATGTTATATTAGCACAAATTAATATTCAAGCGACGTACAATAATCCATATGTACAAAACGTATTGACCGTCCCAAGTAAATAGATACTCGTAATATTGTATCTGGGAACGTTACAATAATATTGCGGGCATTTTGATGAAAGAATATTCTAGTTTATTGCTTTTTATATACTCCTACGATCTGTTTTTGTTTGCTTATAGTTAGTGATTTTGTTATTCATAAACATTTTCTACACCGAAAATGAAAAATGTTTAATTGCCTATTTTGCAATGTTTAAGCCAGGTTTAAATGTAATATACTTTTACAGCCTAAGCTTAACTTACGCTTAAGCTTAAGCTAAGCTTACTTTAGTAGTAGTAAAAATGAAAAGCTAAAAAATAAGTACTGTTTTTTTAGCTTTTAACTTTTTATACGCATAATACTCTCATAATGATAACACAATTAGTTTCCATATTATGTGTAAACAAAAACGATACGAATTTCTCTCCTAAAACTTAGGAGAGAAATATATAAAACTCTAATAAACTATATAAAACTCAAAGGTGACTGACTGACATGTTGATCTATCAACGCACAGCCCAAACCACTGGATAGATCGGACTGAAATTTGGCATGCAGGTAGATATTATGACGTAGGCATCCGCTAAGAAAGGATTTTCATAAATTCCAACCCCAAGGGGTAAAAATAGGGGTTGAAAGTTTGTATATAAAAATACTTCTTAACACGAGCGAAGCCGCGGGCAAAAACTCGTACAAAATAAACACGTGGACCCGTGCATTTTGCTGCAGTAGGAGATACATCAGAACTTGTATTTGAAGTATGAACGTAATCAATAATTCATTTCATCAATAATTCATCAATCAGTATAGAAATAAATAACAAAATAATCACTTTTGTTCATAAATTAAAAAAGAATTATCCTGTAAGTTATATCATAAATGAAATGCCTCCGTGGCGCTTAGGAAAAGCTGCTCTTTGAGCCTGTAATTACTGACATACGTTCATTACATTTACTGTTCCCATTCACTCGTTCGTTCATTCATTTAAAATGGCGCATCCTTAATTCGTTCTATTTGTTTTTGTCTAGAAATTGTGAGCGTCGTACGAGCGAAAAAGTTTGCTATTTATTTCTGCTTATTTCTTGCAATATGCGTTTATGTTATTTTCAACTAATGTGTATCTTGAGATTATGTTTGTACTATCAGATAAATTTAATCTGATGATTTGATTGAACATTGAAAGGTAAAGGTAAGTACAATTACTGTTCGAGGTACGTCGAACATATTTCGTAAATTCAGCATTTTACATTACTTATATTAAATCGCTTTCGCATTTGCGAGCAGTAGTAGTCAAACAGTTGTCAACCAATCGGTCCGCCGCCGTCCGAGACGCTCGTATACCATATTTAACCATTACCATTTACCACTGATTAAACCATAATAATTAACCACACTGGTAGCCAGTGTAGTAATAGTGTATAAATAATTTAACCAGTTTTGCATCTCTTAACTCTACCAACTACGCGTGTGTTAACCATAAACAGAACCATCACAACCAACGAACCAAACAAAACCACCAGAAACTCTACCCTAAAACACTACCCTTTACAATTAGGTACTTTTGTGTATGGAGATTTTTTGTTGCAAATATACACATCTGCCGTACTCAGAGATGAATAATAAATAATTATTTAACTGTAGTAAAGTGAAGAATTTGACTAATACTATATGGGGCTGATTTCAAAATCTTTCGATCACAGTTACGTAGTTAATAATTGTCTTTGAGTGCGACAGTACGAGTATATTTTGAGTTATGAAACCTTTGTAAAGGCCTGTATTCACTTTGATTAGTGATAAGTGCAGGTGATCAGTAAACAGGAGAAAGTAAGTGTTTTAAGATAAGTGCTAGTTCTTTACTTTCTCCTAATCACTAAGCACCTGCACTCGCACTAATTGATTAGTGTACAAACGTGACAAAATAAATTCAGTTCCTTAGGAAACCACAAAATATAATGACGTTAAAAATATATTTTAAGCTGCCATTCTTATTATTCTTATTACTTATTCAATTCGTGATAACTCATACATAATTTCCCCAATGATTTTACTCGTTAAATCGATTTCCCGCTGTTTTCCCGACGTTAAAGAGAACTCAAGTTGCGGTCTAATAATTTTTCATCGCACTTCTTTCAACGATCCCTTTGATTTCAATTATAGTCATTAAAATTTAGCGGATAATTTCATTAAACCTTTATTCTTTCGTAATACTTAGTTCGTTCGAATAAATTGTGTTAGTAAATTTAGTAAAGCAACAAAAATTTTATAGCAGGTACTTTGATTTTAGTATTTTCATATAATATGAATGCAGTTTCGTTTCTATGATTTATTCTGTTTTCTATTAAACTGCAAATAAATTCAAATCGAGGTAATTAAAATGCATTAAATAATAAAATGAAGGTACAATAATGTTCCAATAGGTCATAGTCCAATTTTAATTTTTGAAAATTCCACGCAAAAGGAAAATTATTGGGACCAAAATCTCTGCGCTATGTTAATTGCTCGTAGTTACTTATTAGTTAGTTACCTATATTGTCTTTTTATTAACACTGTGTGTGTGTGTTTTGTACCTTGTATAATTTATTAATCCTTCAATCCCCAAGTGATCCCGTGGGGTGCAAGAGTACCGGTGATCGCGACAGCAATAGAATAAAATAGCATTTCCAAGAATCCCCGATCGCTGGATTATGGAGTTTTTTAAGCTATGGCATAGCTTTTATTGCAGGCTTTGAGCACGACGACCGAATTAAGAAATTCCGTAACGAAAACAAACCTAACACCCCCCAGTCCAACCGACACAGCGGTTTGGCGTTGAAACCCGTGCAACATCTATCGTCGTTTCAGTTCGGCAGACTTTGGCACGGCACGGTGTTTGTGTGCGTGCGACTATACATGTTGTCTAGTCGCACGCACACAAACACCGTTAGTTGATAATAAAATGCTATGGCATAGCTTTACCGGGGCAGTCCCCTAGTGCCAACACTATTTTATGCTGGCGAAGCCACTACTCGTATAATCAGGGAGCCCTAGAACTTTTTTTTGATTGAATTTTCACATTTTGATAGAAAAAAAACAAGCAAATTTTTTGTGAGTAGCTTCATTTTAATAAGACAAACTACATTTTCATCTGCGAAAAATCTTGAGAGATGGTAGCTAACAGAGATAGAAAAGATTTCATACTTAGATTTGATGGTCCTAAAATATGGATTGTTCTATATTTCGTAGAATCCGTTTTAGGGTACGGTAGCCAACCAAGTTTTGTTGATTACAGAACCCTAAAACGGAACCCTAACCAGCTGATTTTTTTTTGTATATTGGTAGGTTAATAGTTATTTAATTTAAGAGTAACATTGTCCCACAAAAGGAACAATCCATATTTTAGGACCATCAAACCCTTCCTATCTGTATTAGCTACCACTTTCAAGATTTTTCGCAGATAAAAAAGTCCTCCTCCTCACAAAAAATTAGCTTGATAGTTATCAAAAAAGAAAAAAAAACTAGGGCTCCCTGACTAATAGCTAGTAGGCTCATAATAGCTTGTAGGTGTACAGTTTTAACAACACAGTGTACACGGGAGTCGTGTATCCCTAATGTGTTTGTTGCGTCGATTGATTCACCTGATCAAATCCGGCACGTGCTCTGTTAATTTAAGGCCTATGATCCGTATATCGTTGGAATAAAGGCCATGTCGCTAAACGGATTGACGCATTAGCATCGACAACCCAAAATTACGGGATATTAGTACTTGTGGAACATTACATCCGTATGTTTACGCCTGATAACACCCGAATTTGATGCGAGTAAAAAAGGGTTAATATTTTTGTTAGTCAATGACCAATGTCTTTAGAAGGCTTTAAGATTCATGGGTTTGAAGCTATTGCATAGCTTTTATCGACTGAATCAAATAATTCCGTAACGAAAATAAACCTAACATTCCCTACTACTTTTTTCACGCTTACTACCTACGTGAAGCTAATGAAAATTATAATTTCTGCTGGACGTGAAACATTGGTATGAACAAAATGGTTCCAACGCGACATATTAAAATGGATATGGGCAAAAGACGACTACTGTAATAAAAAAATGCTGTACTTTTTATTGTTTATGCATACAACATGGCACAAAGTCCAGCTTGATGTCCCGTTTTCTTGTAGCCAATCATTGCAATGCATTTTAAATGACCCATTCAAATTTGAAACACACAGCCCGACAGTCAAACGGCATCAAATCTTCAAGAAGATATCTCATCCAGTATAGTTCTTGCAATCTACGAGTGCGCGTAGCCTTTATTTGTAGTTGGAAATGTGAATAGACATTTTCGTTAGTGTGCGTACCCGACGGAGCAGTCAGTAGCGAGCGAACCATGTACGCGTGTATAGATATGGTCACTCACACAACTAAGGGCGACGCGCACTCCTAGATTGCAAGAACTATAGATAAAGCACAATTTTGAGTAATATGTTTAAGGGCCTTCCCTACGGAGAATCGATAATTTACCGTATTTAGATCCTTATAAACTCATAATTTGTAAGCTACAGAGTTATAATAAAAATACAGCAATAATCTTCAGTACTTTTACTTACCGTTTTAAATTTTCTATCTTTGTTTATTATACTCATGATATCAGCTTCCAAAGTATAGCCAATTTATTAAAATTCAAGCATACATTCAGCATCTGCTTAGTATTTACAAATTACTTTTATTTGAAATACACGCCATTAGATCGACAATATCATAAACTACATATTCCCCGTTTTAATTTTTTTAGGTCAATTTTGAACTAAGTTAAGTAAAAAAATAGGGGTTTGGTGCGATCTCGGCAACGCGGCAGATGTATGGTCAAGGTAGTTTGCTCGAGGGATGGCCTTAAAATGTGTCCCCATCGCAACGACGCGTCACGTCGCAATGTAAACAGACCTTTGTAGTGAAAACAACGAGAAAAGTTTTATTCGTAGTATGATTTGTTTGATGTCAAAAATACAATCCCTTTTCGCAAACGAACTAATAAAGCTTTCCACGGTAAAATCCTTCGCTGTGTATTGACGCTAAGCCATAGATTTTCCTTTTAGTTTTAACGCGCTGTTTTAATAGCTTTTGCTCGTGACTTTGTCTGCGTGGGACTATGTCTGATAATATCCATACTGATTTTGTAAATGCGAATGTGGGTCTGTCTGTCTGTTATTTCTCAACGCCCAAACCGCTGAACTGATTTTGCTGAAATTTGGTATGGAGATACTTTGAGTCCCGGGAAAGGATATTATAATTTTTATCATAAAAAAATGTACGGTTCCCGCGTGATAAACGGAGTTGCAGGCGTCATCAATTATAATAATAAAAGTCAAATACATACATTGTAATTCAGAACATAAATCACAATAATTAGTTATAGCCCACGTTATTATTTTGATACTCATAAAATAAAACTGCTTACCTACTTAAAAGTATTTTTTGTGCAAAGGATTTTTAATGTCATTGGTCCTTATTATTACAATCATGTAACATGTTTATTGTTTATGTCTAGAAGTAGGTAATTTTATTAGTATAATAATATTAGAAGGCATTTATATTACACACGTCGTCATAGACTTAATGAAATTAAACGTTTTAGACATGACATCGTTATAATATTAAGATTTAAGACGTATGCACATATCTTCTCTGGAGCTGATTAGAACATTTTACAATTTACTAAAATAACAATATTATAATAATTATAAATACAGCGCATCATATATGTATGATGTATGTATGATGTCTGCTCGTAGGCGTTTGTCTGGCTTGGAAAGGTCACATGGCAGTCACCGACAGTGGACCGATAACGTACGGGGGAACAAGAATATATATAAAAACTAGCTGTCCCGGCAAACGTTGCTATGCCATAATATAAAGTACCTATTTCGCCCATATTATTTTTTTGAAGTGACTAAATAATGTATGTTACTATAGCAACGTCTATCGCTGTCCCGTCGCACCAACAATGGTCGCCCTCAGTCTCGAGTTGTAATTATTTACTTTTATTTATTCAACAAATGCACTTATCAATATATATAAAGTACCCAGTAGGCGATTCTCAGACCTACTGAATATGCATATGAAATTTGGTAAAAATCACTAAAGCCGTTTCGGAGGAGTTCGTGGACTAACATTGTGACACGAGAATTTTATATATAAGATAATACGCCGAGTTAATGTTTTTTATTTTGGTAAAAAAAACATGTTTTCGTGTGGCGCAAGACATGGCAAAGAACTGCACAGTTCTGTAGACTTTTTTTAAATAAAATAAGGAGGAAAATAAGCAAACAGGTCATCTGATGGAAGGCAACTACCGTCGCCCATTGACACTCGCAGTATTAAAAGAGCTGCAGGTGCGTTGCCAGCCTTTTAAAAGGGAATACGCTCTCTTGAAGGTTTGCAGGTCGTAAAGGTACGGAAACTGGGACTGGGCGGGCCATACAAGCCGTATGCATCCGGACCGCTGGGCAAAGATCACCACAGAATGGGTACCAGAGGATGGACAACGCCGCCGTGGCCGGCCTCGAAAAAGATGGCGCGATGACCTAGACAAATACGAGCCAGGTTGGCCTACGGCTGCGCTGGATCGAGAGAACTGAAAGACTTTGGGGAAGGCCTTTGCCCAGCAGTGGGACATCATAGGCTCTTAAAAAAAAAGGTACGGAAACACTGCTGGTGACAGTTCGTTCCACAGTTTTACAGCGTGCGGAAGAACGCAAGGTGGAAGAATGCCACTCATCAAGGTGATGAGAATAGTATAATATATTTTTTCGCGTGGGACATTCCTCAGAGCACTCCCCGTGATACAACCAATAGAGGATGCAGAGTGAAGCTACATCTCGGCGTAATTCCAAGGGGTCCAGCCTGTTTGAACCACTATAGCAGTCAACAATCCGACCGGCTCTTCGTTGAGATTGGCAATGTATCTTATTCTTATGTGTGTATGTTTGTGCTAGTTTGGCTAGGGTATTCATAAGTATTGATGTATAACACTTTTATTCACACCACGTAATAAACAAGGATATAGTTCCAGGCCGAACAGATTCAAAACTTTACTCTTCAAACCAACCAATAACAATTTTTTGACAGTGCAAGTGCCACCAGGTTTTTTGGCCCCGGTTTGGATTGGTATATTCTTTACTATCATAAAGATACAGAAATAATATAGTGTCATAAGTAAATACTAGTAAAAATTAAAGCAATTTTAAATAAATATGTATTATCAGTATAATATGTATGTAGTGTTTTAATTTAAATTTTAACGAACTAAACAAACCTAATCAGAGAATGAAACCGCTGTAGCTTCATCGTTTTTATCGCGCCGTATCTCAGTAAATCTAAGCCGTTGTTGATATTAATTTAATCTAAGATGGCTGAGAATCGAACAGTGGTGCCGTAATGTCATTATTTAGTTCAATTTGTGGAATTATCTTGATAAATGTATATAAATTAGCGGCGATGCGCGCGCCGCGTGGAGCTCTCTCCAGTGTGCCTGTGACTGCCCACGGGGGCAGACGGACTTTCTGTGTGGACTCCAACATTACGTAGTGACAGTTCTAGTGTTTAGTGGAGTGAAGTGTTTGTGCGATATGGTAAGGGTCTTTATTGCTCAGTAAATAAGGGTCTGTTTTGTTTGATATTAGAATTAAGTCCACGATAAGTTTCAACGCGCAAATGTATGTAGATAAAACTTTGTGGATCCAAAATTGTTAGAAATCTAAAGTTTGATTTAGATGTATGTTGCGTAAGCGTTGTAACATTTTAAAATAACATTATCAAATATTGTTTAAAATATGTAGGTGTCTACTTTTATTTACTTAGTACGTTTTCATTCAATTACGTTCTTTTAAATCTTGCTTGTAGCTTTGATGCACTAAGATTATCGTATTGCGCGGGAACTATTCATATTTAGTATTCACGTGATAGTTATGTCCTTTTCCGTGATTCAAAGTATCTATCTACATACGAAGTTTTTTCTTCATTTCAGCGGCTTAAGCGTAAGATAGGAACAAACATTTTACCGTTATGATGAACTGTTTAATTTTTACTATTAATGTCTACTATATACAAGGTGTAACAAAACTAAGTGAAAATACTAAAGTATTATTATTAGGGAAACCCATCATGGGTGCCCCGGATTGGGTACCCCGGGGGTATGTGAGACTCCTACTCACTAAAACCACCTGCGGTTCGCCTTCAGCCGTATAACGGAGGGAAATCCCGGATCTAACAAACACAAGACTCCCTCCACGACGGACCGGACTTCCACCAAAGTAAGGGAACGCTTAGGCGAACTAAAGCGTTCCCCTCGGCGCCGGGACTGACAAAGCCGGGCAGGTTCCCATCCTGACCCGGAGCCCCGTTAGACAAGAGATTGGAGGTTCGCGTAGCGACGCCTCCGCACTCCCGTCCTACGCCGGCGGAGCGGCAGAGAGGTGGGGTCATTCTCTCTGTCCCGCTCCGTGGCCTCTTTCTGCGACATGGCAAATTCGCAGAAAGAGACCGCCAGACCTGCCATTTTTGTGAAGCCTAACCTAACCTAACCTAAAGGGTGTGTATGTTTTTTTTTCTGAGGCACGTACCCAACCCGGGGCACCCATGATGGGTTTCCCCTGCGTAAAAAAAGGGCGTGTATGTTTCCCTTATGCAGAGTTAAAAGAGCAACTTTTTTAAAACTTTTGTATGGGAAAACTCATTTGCTGCTGCTGGGGCGCTTCCCCATACAATTCTAAAAAAAAAAAAAACAAATGCTCTTTCAGCGGTGTTACTTTTACAGCGAAATATATAAGGGACACAATATGCACACCTTAAAGTATTTGTACTTGTACTCATATTTATAAAGTATATTTTGTACACCTTAAACATTGTTTTGTTAAAGATGTTACAAAACAATGTTTAAGGTGTACAAAATATACTTTATAAATATGAGTACAAGTACAAATACTTTAAGGTGTGCATATTGTGTATGGATAGTTAATAATTAATAATTACCTACGTGGACGATTTTTGATTGCGAGAAAAAGTACGTTGCTTTGTGGTACCAAGTCATAGGTAATTGTATTTAGAAAATATTGAAGTAATTACTTAAATATTGATGAAAATATTAGGAAATAGTAGTTTATCGGTCGGAAACCAAAATACAAATGAAACCGAAACCGTGAATGAAAACCGAGACCACAAAACGCAATAGCTTCCCAGCAATGTATCTTACCGAACTTAAATCTTGCTGACCCTAATTTTATGCAGCAGTTTACGTAAATTTAGCTCATGGTTAATTCCGTTGAGCCTCATGTGGATGGCTTTAAGTTATTTGAAACTTTGCGTGTATTGGCTTAGAGCGTGCTTACCACATCAATCTGGTCTCGTGATGTACTTGTTACGGGTATGAAACTAAAGGTTTCATTGTTTGCATTGAAACTTATCAGCCGATTTTGATTAAATTTTGCTACGAAATCGTAGCAGTGCTACGATTTTGTAGAAGTGCTACGGGATTGTAGCACTAGTACTACGATTTCGTAGAAGTGCTACGGGATTGTAGCACTAGTACTACGATTTCGTAGAAGTGCTACGGGATTGTAGCACTAGTACTACGAGATGTCGTGTAGCGACGTGTGGTCCTAGCAGGAACGTTTGGCAGCTGCGTTATCGTTACAAATAAAAAAATCACTTTCTACCACTTTATGACTACGCAGTTCCTATTAATTATGTTCCTGTTCGCTACTTTAATAACAATTTCTTTTTAATGAAAACATCGTTGCTATTTCGATACGATAGGAGCGCTATAGTGATATTCTTGCGTGGGAATGTTTTATGTCATCGATAGGTCACAAATTTAAGTCTTTTGAAATATAAATAGACTAGCTAATAAAGTTAAAATAAGTAAAATATATTTTGATTTAATATTAATATCAAGGTTTAGGAAGCGAACACAAGGAACCCTCAGAAGAAACCAATTAATTTGCGGTGGATCGAAACGATCGAACGCGTAAGCTGTTTATGTCACAAACTACGAATACTAACTAACCTGTCTATATAATCACTTCAGAGTTCACACTAAGCTCAGTTTGTTGTATATTTTCAGTCGTATTTTAAACGTGCAAAGCCTGATCAACTGTACGATTTATTGTATAAAATATCGAAATGCTTCGTCACGCCGTTATGTCTGTAAATATTTTGTTAAAATATTACACTGAATAAAATAAAGGTTTATGTCGAGAATAATGACAACCTTTAAATATTTAAATTCTTTAAACGTAGACGCGAAAACTGTGTTTTGATGTTTTTTTTTTAACTTTTTATGCTCCTTATTATTACAAACTAAGTGAATTTAGAAGTTAATTGAAACTTCGTATCACTTTTACTTCCAATTTTTCTCAGAAGTATAAACCTTCCTTGGACTTCCACAAATATTTCAAGACTGAGCAACTTGGTTCAACTGTTCTCTAGTCTTACTAAGACTGAAAAATTTAAATTATTTTTTATATAATATAGCTAAATTATTTTTTATATATAGCGTAGTTTTACAGATCTATTGTTTGGATCTTTACAACTATTTAGATTTATCAAGGAACAGAAATCAAAACGCGAATCTTAGTGTAAAAAATATTTTTATCGGATACTAATCTCTTATAGCAGGAGATCGGTCATCTAGGCGTTCATTGAGAGAGGCCTATGTCCAGCAGCGAACGAATTTAGGCTGATATGATGATGATGATGATGATGAATCTCTTATAAGGAAACAAAAATATATCTCCAACTGATTTGTCAACAATGTTAGGAAAGATTTGACACACTCAAAACAAGCGGAGCTAAATTCATAAGAGGCAAAGATTGATGGATTTATTTTCACCCCCTGGGCCAGGTTTCACCCCCCAGCGGCCAGGGTAGAACTACACGATTAATCATGCGATGTCACCTGGCCTAAGTAAGCAACAGCATTTGGGGAAGGTATGATGTATTCTTGACTAGCTTTTGATTAATCTTTATTAACCTCAGGTGTTAATGAATACGAAAAAGTACTAAAAAAAGATATGAAACTATGCCACTTTACGTCATTTTGAGGTTATAATATGATAAGTGTGAAGGGCCTTTACTACAATGCTTTAACCTTAGACTCAGCACCAGCATCTAAGACAGTACCTTAGAAGCAAAAAGTTTTGCTTGACGTTTGAGAACGTTTCGGTCAATAATCAATAATATTCTGATAACTGAAAATAAGAATAATGGTTTTGAAGTAGGCACGGCTCTTTATCCAAGATGTTTTGTTTATCGCTTCTTTATAGAATCGCCGATGAGAGACGAGAAAATGTATGTAATTGACTCGTTTAATGTCAATTAGCTTTGTCCACACTGGGCCTTTTTTTGTGCATCAAGGGCATGCGTTATAACGCAGTCAACAGCGAACGTGAAGCATGCCCGTGACGCCTTTGAAGATGAAATTGCATAATGTGGACATAGCTATTGGGTAGGGGATATTTATATTGTTCTAATGTCGCCTAGTGTTCGTACAGCTTTTAATCCTTTGATCGCGGATTTTTGGAAGTCTATTGTTATTCTATTGTTGTCGCGGTCGCTGGTGTCCTTATGGGGATTGATGTGTTAATGACCAAGGTGTCAATTAAATTATCAATATCATTCAATAGGGCTAAAAGTAATAACTCCATCACATAAAAATTAATCCACAAATCCCCAAGCGGCAGTCGGCTGCCGCATAGCAATTGAAAATCTATTGTGTCTGCGATACCCACGATGGAGGTGTTAAAACCTATGCTACTTGGGCTATCGCGGGTAACAGAGGCTTTTTACGTTGTGTAACTGCAATGATATTATACCCTATGTATGAAGCCATTGTTATTATACAAAGTCAAATATTTTTATCTTCAATGTTTTTATTATTTTATTTCACAAAAATACCAAAAACATACCAAGGTTTATCATTATGAGAATTAAAAAAAAATGGACTCACAAATGCTGGAACCTAAAAATATTCGTAGCATAAGAAAGTCGATTACGTAGCGCCGTTACTTAGTTGTAGGAGATTAGCTACAAATTGGAATTTATGCAATTACACTAAACCATATCTTGGGATGGAACTGTAATCAGCCCGCACTCCAATTAGACGGCGCCTTTGACTTGTCTGAAAACTTCAACTGTGCTACAATTAAGCTCTAGATCTATATCCATACTAATATTATAAAACGAAAGTGTGTCTGTGGGTCAGTCTGTTATTTTTTCATGTCTAAACCACTCAACTGATTTTTCTGGGTAAAGAGATATTTTGAGTCCCAGGAATACTTTTAATCCAGGAAAAAAGTTCGGTTCCCGATAATAATAATATTGGAATATTTTATCCATGCTAATATTATAAATTTAAAAGTATACACGTCTGTCTATCTAATATCATTTCATGCCTAAACCATGGAACCGATTTTTTTGAAATTTGGTTTGGTTAGAAGAGGTAACAGAGAGACGGACAGACACACTTTTGTATTTATAATATTAGTAAGGATTTTCGTTTTTCCCTCCTTTTGGATTCACCGTAGTTGCTAAATAGATGCCCCTTTAATCGGAGGATCTGCCTCGCGGAAAATTCTTGATATAATCGATGCGCGAAATAAACATAACAAAAAGTTATCGCATCATGCCGAGTGCCTCTTGACACGACAATAGACGCGAGATCCAGATAGGACACACTGTCTTATCTACATGAGAGATTGAGCGCTTGTAATACATATTATATTAAATATTCCATTATCAGCAGCACTCGTACTTAGAAACCACCAAAGAAATAAAAGATACATACAACCGAACGTATTACCTTCCTTCTTTTTGGAAGTTGGTCAAAAATGAGGGCGTTATATATGTATGTTTGATGGCAACTGTCTGTCTGCGTGTGTCTGTTTAGCATCGTAGCGCCCAAACGGGTGGACTGACTTTGATCTAGTTTCTTTGTATTTATTGTCTTTTAAAACTTATAGCCAGCCTGGCACCAGCCAGGCTGGCTATAAGTTATACTTTAAGTAAATAATTATATAAGATGCATACCAATGGATCCAGCTCGTCACGCCACCTTTTCTAGGCCGGCCTCGACAGCGGTGTCCATCTTCGGGTGCCCACTCCTTTGAGACCCTTGCCCAGCGGTCGGGATTCATGCGGCTAACGTGACCCACTTCAGCTTAGCCGCCTTGACACCTACGTCCTTGATGCCCGTTTGGGAGCGCAGTATGGTATTTCTTATTTTATCGAGAAGCTTTACTCCTAACATACTCCATTGCTCTTTGGCATACCCCGAGTTGAATCTAATAATAATACCTTTGCGAATCGGTCGGATATCGGTGGCGCAGGAGCGAGAACAGTGGAAGATCCTCGGGAAGGCCTTTGTCCAGCAGTGACACACTATAGGCTAATAAATAAATAAATCTTACAGCTCTAACAATTTATAATAGTAACTTTTATATTTCTACAAGAATGTACTTACAAGAAAACAATAAGCCAATATATATATAAATAATAAATATATCTATATAAAATATAATATCATAAATGTAAAATATATGAGTTAAGCAGATACTACCCGCAGTTACATTGCGTCAAAATTGGCTTAGAATGTAGTTACAAACCTTAATAATTTATCCTGGATAAAAATATGCTTTGTCATTTCCTAGGACTTAAATTGTCTCCATTTCTATGAAAGTCTGGCAGTTTAAGCACTATCATACCCATCACCCATCTATACAACGAATATGCGACACCATTAAAAATATTCAAGACCTTATCTAATTGAAAATAACTAAACTAGTTCTTTAACATTTTTATGAAATTGACAAAGTTGTTTCTACTTTAAGTAAGTAAATATATTTTAAACATCCTTAGAAAATGTCCGGAAGTTTTTCTGTTAGCTTAATAATCCTATTTAAAAGTTGGACTCGAGAAATCATGTTTTT
The DNA here is from genome assembly GCA_937595015.1 of Polyommatus icarus. Lineage (NCBI taxonomy): Eukaryota > Metazoa > Arthropoda > Insecta > Lepidoptera > Lycaenidae > Polyommatus > Polyommatus icarus. The sequence continues at coordinate 4,650,811 of OW569331.1, forward strand.
GAGTAAAATTAAAAGTAAAAAGAACTAGGGACGTTTTTGAAATTGCTTGCTAAGTTTTTACTTTGGTCATACTTTGGCATTAACGACGGGCCTGACTTAAGAAACTTATGTTTAATCATGCAATGAGAGTTGTTTTTTTAATTACTATCCAAACTTTTAGGAGTGATTACACTGAAGAAAATAGGAAACTTTTAGTAAGCAGTCAAGTTATAAGTTGAAAAAAAAAATCACATTCCATACTAAAATGGCGCTAAGGCGTTTTTGCAGAAGCTGAATCTTTTTATGACAATTTGTATATCAGGCAATTCATGGCTCGTTTTTCCACATCCGTATCTGCGCCAGCACTCGACTATATGAGTTGTGCCAGTGTGCGTACGAGTTCACTTGACCACTTGACTCACTTGCTATAACGACTCGCTCGGCTCACGCTTTTGTTAAAAGTGCCCACAAACGACCAGCTTATAGTTTTAGACGTTAGATGATATTATTTTTATAAGATAGTGATCCATACTAATGTTATAAATTCAAAAGTGTCTCTGTCTTAACACACTGAAGAGGACAACCCTCTTCACGTCTAAATCGATGAACCGATATTGCTGAAATTTGTTATACTGGTTGGTTAGTTAGTTGATTGGTATAAATAGGGATACTTTTTATTCCGGAAAAATGTGCGGTTCCCTCGTGATAAACGTATGTGCGTGATAAACGTTTGGCGCAACGGTGTTGCGGGTGACATCTCATTTTATACCACTTATTGCGCGGCAATTACTGTGTATTTTTCCTAGTATTTATTATTCGTAGATTTTTCCACATTAATTTTTTTTGTATTCTTTCCTGGGAATCAAAGCAATCAATTTTCATGGAATTATTATGAAATAATTCCATGAAAATTGATTGAGCCATTTAGGCGTGAAGAGAATACAGACACATAATATTAGTAGGTATGGATTATATCAGAAACGTATTATAAGTTACCTAATTTTAATGAAAGTAAAATAGTAATAGCTTTAATATCATGTTCTTGCGAAATCGAACGACATTTTTTTCTTATTTAAAAAATCTGCTTTTACGTCCTTTCGTTCGAGCGATTATTATTTGTTAAAAATATTAAACAAATAATTTAACTATAATATCAAAACATAATGTTCATAATAATATTGTAATTGAAGAAACACGGATCAAATTCAAAACTCTGAGCGTTTGAACGGACTTGCGATATTTCTTAACCCTAGTTTAAAGAAAATTTCCCAACAAAGAATCGGTTCCCGTACTTTACATTTTTTTCTACTAAGTTGGAACTGGGATTATGTTCGTTTTGTTACTTAACTGAGCTGGCGTTTAAAGTTTATAAGCTTTGAAGGTGTTCAAGCCATACGTTCGTTGCAATTATCAAAGTACTTTTCGTTATCGAGGACCGCTTTTTCCATTTAAAGTGTTATTATTTTTTTATCGTGAAGCTTATATTATTACTTGTACAAGTTTTGTGTTTACAACATCCTTTTCTTCATTTAAGACTTTGATATTAAGGAAAGCGCGTATTGCGCATAGATTTGAGGTCCACTTGATTGCTGTATTATTTCCCAGACACATACTACACATTACGTCTGATATTAATATTATAGAGTCACAAGAACCTAACGCACGATTGATATTATAAATCGCTTGTAAGAAATTTTGCCTCCTATAATATTTTCAATAAATACGCATATTGAGAAAGGTAACATGATATTAAATCAACATAATATACGCCAACCCCAGCCCCTCTAGCATACGCCAACGAGAAAATGTTGTCTACACGTTTTCTCGATGTTTGATGGCGTTTCTCTTCATCTCTATTGTATTGACCCTACATGACATAAATGTTTTCTCGTGTAGATCTGTCGTCAAAATCTATCGACAAAATGTCAAAAAATGATTTAGACATGTCGTTATCGACAATATAACTATTACTACACACGAGAGTGAGATATCTCGAGATTTTCTCGTTTTCGCATCTTAGGCCGGCTGGTGTGCAAAATTATCGGAAAGATCAATAAAGTGTTTTTAGACAAAGGGTCTGTTTCACCGCTTACTGATACGTACTGGATAGACTATCCACTACTTATCTAACAGGTAGAGTATACTCCATCAGTCAGCTAAATTGTGGATAGCCTATCCGGCACTTATCAGTAAGTGGTGAAACAGTGGTAATACGCGTAAAATTTAACATTTGTTATATCGTGAGTATTTTCATTCAAATTAATTCTGGCTTCATTTATTTAATGGAGGGTCATGCGTTTCTCGTTCTAGTAATCCGTTCTTTTCTTCCGTCTAATCCTTCTGGAGCTACCCCTTGAAGTAACAATCGCGCCCGGCCCTAGGGTTGTCAACGGACTAACATATTTTATACTTATGTTATTACATACTAGGCGACGCCTTTTTTTAGGTTTAAATAGTATCCTATGTCCTTTCCCAGGACTCAAAGTATCCCCATACGAAATTTCAGCAAAATAAGTTCAGTGGTTTAGACTTAAAGAGGTAACAGGTGGATAACTGCAAGTTAAACCTGTGGAGTAGGGCCGCCATAGAATAATTTGCTTGCGAATAAATAGGCAAATTGGCATATTTTCTTTGTTAATCGGTAATTTTGCCCCTGAGGTCAGCTAGTACCTCTTATATTGCTTATTAGCTCTTAAAGATTCTAGTATTATGGACAAGACGGTCATTCGTTTCTAACTGATCGCAGGTCGATCTGAGTCCTGTCAGACTGATCTAATCCACATCGGTGTATGGACATACACGGTGTATGTCCATACACCGATGTGGATTATATCAATCCAACTGTAAAGATCGGCCTGAAGGATTGCACTGTCTTTTTTATACGAGAATATAGGGCATGTGGGACTCCCATGCGGTCTACCCACTAAAAGCCAGTGGTGTTACACTCCCCACTTAAGGCTGAGTTGCGGGCACGATAGAACCTACTGAAACTCTGCCAAAGACAATACCTTACGTAACGCAAAACACAACGCATCCAGTTGGTTTTACGAGTCTTGAGGTCTTGAAGTCTATCACTAGATTGCCAATTTATGCCAAAACAAAATTCTCCACAGCGTTTTTATAAGGTCATTAAAATGTTTAAGTCCAACGGCCAACCCTAATTACTTAATTTCCGGTATTATAAAGGCTTTTATTTTACGAGCAAATTCATTAATGTCCTCTTTCATGTGAAACACAATAATAATAAAGAATAATTTATAATTTTTAAACCCTCGTCAAAACTGAATGCAGCTTATTTTGCTCCAAGCTTATTTTGATGTGAGTTGGATATAAGGTGAATTAAGAAAGTATTTTTTGAGGGCATGGACGTACATTTAACGTAAATACACACTAATGTCGACAGAGTAATCACGTTAAGATTGTAGTGAGTCATTCGTGGAAACAGCAAATTTATAGTTACCGGCTTCATCCACGCGATGAAGCCGGTAACTAACAATTTTAAAACTGACGTTTTTTGCATAAATGGAGAACATAGGACAGGGAAAATGATTTAAAATAAAGAAAATGTAGATTCTATGTATATTAGCTAGTATAGATATAATGTAATTTATAATATTAGCTAGATGATGATTAATGAACTAGGTAATTTACAAGGTTTGTACAAACTATACGGGAAAAAACGCATAAGCGTTCTCTGTTGTAAAATGTTACTTACCGGCTTCATAGACGCATGTTTAATTGAAAACTCATCTTTATCAATATCACGTGCAGGTCTACTTCTTATCTGTGCCAAATAACATAAAAATTGCTCCAGTAGTAGTTCGCGAGATAAGCCCTTTTAAATAATTTCCCCCGTTTTTTCCACATTCTCCTATTAGTCTTAGCGTGATAAAATATAGCCTATAGCCTTTCTTAATAAATGAACTATCTAACACTGAAAGAATTTTTCAAATCGGACCAGTAGTTCCTGAGATTAGCACGTTCAACTTAGCCCTTTCAAATAATTTTCCCAGTTTTTTTCCACATCTCCCTCTAATCCTTCGCTCCTATTAGTTCAAGCGTGATAAAATATAGCTTATAGCCTTCCTCGATAAATGGGCTATCTAAAACTGAAAGAATCATCAAAATCCGTTGCGTAGCTTTAAAGATTAAAAGGATGAAAGGGACATGAGGGAAAAAAGCGACTTTGTTTCATAATAATAATATGTATAGAAGATAGATTAACAAACGTGTGACAGCCCTAGTGACGTCAGACAATTTAAACTTCCAGCCATTGAGTATCAGTCGGAATGTCGACGAATGTCGGCCGAGCGATTTCGCCGATAGACCGTCGTCGCAACATTGTGTCGAACAAAAGACTACCGAGTCGCACGACAAATGCCTCGCCTTTGTAACATTTTTAAACAACTTAGACGAAGGAACGCACTTTATTACGAAGTTAAGTGAAATTAAGATAAATTACAAGTATAATGAAAGTAATGGACTGATTTTTAAATCTGGATAAAATGGGTCTAAATTACAGCGACGCAGCAACTATTTATTAACCTGTGGTTATACAGGGTATAACAAAACTTAGTGATTACACTTTAGGATGTGTATAAAGAAATCACTGTGAAAGTAGCAGCGGTAAAAGAGCAACTTTTTAAAATGTTGTATGGAAAAAATCATAACGCGGGGGCGCTTGCCCATATTAATCACAAAAAATGCTCTTTCAGCGTTGCTACTTTCACATTGAGATCTATATTACGTATAAGAGACATATTATACACACAGCTTAAATTATTATGACTTAGTTTTATTACACGTTGTATTAATCTGTAGCTGATGCGGTATAAATTGTACCTTCAAAGATACAATCTGTAGTGCAGCTTAGGGCATCCGCAAATTAATAACTTCGAATTCACATGGCGTCGCATCGCACACTGTAATTTTATTACAAGTTTTGCCGCAGATATTTGCGATGCAAGCTCGCGCTTATGTGTGAGAGCCCTTATTTTGACGCAGGGCCCCCGTAAGGGCTACTGGTGCCTGTGTGCAAAAAAGGATTCAGGCAAATTTTTTACGACTTTAGTTTTGGCGCCCCTAAAGATGGCAATTTGGCGCCCCTAGAGGATGGCACCCGTGTGCATTGCACACATTACACATATGGTAGCGGGGGCCCTGTTTTGATGGCAATATAGAGAAAACTTATTGAAGCTTGAGCCGCAAATATAAAAGTGGTGGTTATTCTAGTCTTCCTAGATACTTATATAGGTAATTGTCTGAGTTTGCGGCAGAAAAGTAATTTTTTCATTTCCTGAGAGAAAATAGTAGAGACGTAACTTAAATTACTAACAACTATAAGACTAACTATTCTTTCTTCGAAATCCTAAGTTATTCCGACTAGTTTGGAGTTTGTAAGTGTTTCTACCACAGAAAAATAAATATTCACAGATATGGCATATACTTGAAACAGAACAGCTCAAACTTTCTTAGTATTCTGTTTTCTTTTCATAATAATTTTTATATAATATTATAATAATATGTTCACGTAACTGTCTATTATTACTACAGAAACAGAACATATTTTTTAATATTTTAATACAGGAAAGAGCGACTAAATACAAGTAAAGTGTTTGTACAAACTAAACATAAATTATATTACGACAAAATATGCCATATCTGTTTTTATTACATCTACGAATTAGTGTAAAAACTCTGGACATTGTACTGACTTTTACAACTTGGAAAATTATTTATACCGTGTCCATTATCTAAAATATGTAAAAGATAGAACAATGAAAAATGTAAAAATCATACGAAGTAAACAGGAAGCCCAAAAATACATTTTTCTGAAATACTACATTTCATTTGTAAATATGCCTGAAAACGTACTCAATAGAACGAATAGTACATTCTCATTTCATTCTTTATATTATTAGTACTCGTATTTACATTTTTTATAATTTTTTATGGCACTGGCAGATATTCAATTCTAACGGCAATAACTTAGCAAGTTAATTTGCGATGGATCAAAACGATTAATCGCAAGTAAATGGCTTTAGCTCTTGGAATTAAAATATATAAAATTGATTCATTATGTCGAAGTTAGCTACTTCGGTGTTTAACACATGAGTCACAGAACTTCCATTTAGAACAGAACTTCCTTTCTTACCTTACCTTGTTTTTAAATTTTTTGCTACATAACAGTAGACATCGCAAAAAAATCAAAGTAAGGTAATCATCATTGGAAACCAAGCTTTATTAAAATAGATAATTTATTTTATTTAAGATACGTGTGGCACTCTGGGACTGCCGCGGTAAACCAATTGCATAGTATTTTTATCAACTTATGCAATTAAAATTCGCATACGTCTAGTCGCACGCACACAAACACCGTACTGAAGTCTGCCGAAATGAAACGAAGGTGTGTAAGCCTTTTCACGCCGCACCACTGTGCCGGACTGAGTGGTTCGAGGGGGTTGGTAGGTTTATTTTCGTTACGGAATTTCTTGATTCAGTTGCCGCGGTCAAAGCCCACGATAAAAGCTATGCAATAGCTTATAAAGTTAGTTGCTGTAAAATATTAGAACACTAATTATGGAATAAGCAATAAATATAACAAAGACAAAACTATTAGAATCGTCGTGAACTGATAATTCGAATGGCACAATGGCATAATGAGTGCAGTTTGAGATTTAACACGGCGACACAATCTAACGAACAATAGAAGCTTTGTATCTGAAGCCATTGTCTGCGTTACCAAGCTTTTTATATTGTACTGTGTTCACACATTTGCCATGTGTATGCACTGTGCACTGTACAATCGATTCTGCAAAATCTTAAAATTTCTATATTTTTTCATCCAGTCGCGATAGCGGATAGAGTATTCTGTGTCCTTAAAATCAAAATCACTGAACAAATATAACTTTGCGATCTACGTAATACTTACTGCATTATTAATTCCACACATAATTAATCTGTAAATCGTGTACTACAAATAATGTCAATATCGATATTAATCCGTGGATCACCAATTCTTGGAAATCTTTTGGTATCGCGGCCCATATGGGCCTTACGGGGTTTGATGGGTTAAAAAGTGGTAAAGTGACGCTATATTTTAATCCCTAGGGATTGCCCGTATTAAAATAAAATAAATTTTAATACGGTACGATACGGTACGGTTTGTTTTAGTAGATCTAGATCAACTAAAACAATTAAAAATTTATTTCAAGTCAAGACACGTTACTCATAATCTTCACAGCCTGTATTTTTTTTAATTCCATGGGGACTTCAATTTTAAACTTTATAGCTAAAAATACTAGTTCGGGGAAGAAGCCACCACAACAGCTATTTTACTCATTATATTGTGGTTGCCGTGTCCTCGCAGGCAAGGTCTATGGTCACAAACTTAACACTGTGACTGCTAAGTTATAATTAACTGCGACGTCACGCGCTAACTTCATTGTTAACTTTATTATTATGCTAAACTGATGGAGGCACTTGACTTCATTTGCAGAACTCTACGTTTGTTACAAATGTGATAATAATTATTGTTTTCATAGAGCGTGTAAAAATAATGTATTGCGTTTAATAAGCTGGTATTTTATATTTATTCCAATGGAAGTGACGTGGCATTGAAAAATATTAGATAACTTTTGTAGAAAAGAAATAATGTATGTATATATATTTCGAAGTCATCTCCTTGATTGTGCTATTTGATTGATTGATAGCGAATTCATTGAATGAAACTATTTAATTGAATGACTAAAGGCCAACTCAAGTCCTCAGTGCAAATTATTATTATTATTACTTTTATACTATTATTTTATTCCACAAACTGTGGAAGTGTAAAAAAACCGGTTTGCAATTTTCACGCAACACGTACTGAAGTAGATACACATATTATGCCTTCTTATAAAATCTCTACAAACTCAAAGGCATGATATTATATAAAAAGAAAAAATTGTGTATTGGGTTTATAAACTTAAGGTAAAGTGAACTTTGTTAAAACAAGACTAGGAGTTAGCTTGAGATAGCCACTTTGTTTAGTTTAATATTATGCAAACTGTCGATTTCACTCGGTATTTAAAGGCGAATTTATATAATAGTAATATCTTGGGGTATTTACCCTCTACGTTATGTACACCAGTATTTTTTAGTATAATATATTGTATAACTAAGTATGATTAAGTTAATCGCGCGGGAACCGTACATTTTTCCGGGATAAAAAGTATTCTATGTTCTTTCCTGAGACTCGAAGTATCTTCATAGTTCAAACCGTTGTTTCCAAATTTGATTAGGTCAATGCAGGCTGATCACCTGATTGTCTGACAAGTAAGATGATCCATGCGTCGGATGTGCATATAAAAGTCGCTCTTGCGCCTGATCTCTCGCCGGTCGTGTCGGTCTTCCGTCCCACTGGGTTATGAGAGTAAAGGATTAGAGAGTGCTCTTGTGCACCGCGCACACACTTGGGCACTATAAAATTACTCTTGCGTAGCTGGCATCGTTTCAATGAAACCGGCCAGCGTCACCGAAACTGGTGTGGGAGCTGTTATAGTTCATACCCAGCAAAATCAGTTCATCGATTTGGACGTGAAGAGAGACATACGACAGATAGGAATACTTTTGTATTTACTGAAGTGAAAACTTCTTTAGCGGCGTTGAGCACTTTTGTGGGATGGGTAAAAACTGTGAAACTCGCGTCAGATTCTCGTGCTGATCGAAAAACCAAGGAAAAAACGTAGTACGGTTGGAGAGTAGTGTATCGAAATCGATTAATCGAACAATCGATTTTCATAAAAAATGAGTTAAAAAAAATAATGCACAACGTTATTATCAAGTTTCCACTTCCTCCGGCACTCCCGGAGTGCGGGTTGTCTTTTTTTATTATTATTAGAATGGATATGTTCTATTACATTTATATTTTATTTGAATACGGTAAGGAAGTGGATAGCGCTGATATTATTATCTCTAGATAAGCTTCATATTATATTTTACCTCTTAAAAGTGTAATATAATTTTAGGTGGTATTTTATAATCCGACAAGCTCGGTACATAAATCTGAGCGAATTATCAACTTGAGTGCCTTGTAAACGTTAGCATTTTGTTCGAAACATTTTAGTATTAATATGGAAGACTTTTTTGGAATGTCAACGGAAAATGTATGGTATAAAAGCTGACCGAAATTATTTATAAGTGTCTAAACACAGCATGCCGAAGTTCCGCGGCGGAAGTTCGGCTTGATTTCGCCTGCATTGTATTTTAAATTACTGATGATACACCATGCCGAAATTTTGTCGCGTTATATTGTATGCGTTTGACATTGCTGACGAAAGCATGCCGAAATTCCGTCCCAGAACTTCGGCATGGTGTGCTTAGACACTGACAACCTACAATTTGAGTTTTGTACTATCAGATAGAAGTTAATTTATAGGTAGATAGTGGACCTGAAATTTTGTGGCGTTACGTCAACCCAGCCGACATTTACGAATTACATTGAATGGACATAATCCGGCCAAATGACGTAAGTCTGTCAACTGCCTATGAATCAATTTCTTTGATGGTACTATGCAGTGTTTAATTAATTATAGGGTAAGAGCCTGCAAGAGCCACACCTTCCGCAGTTTAGAAAAGCTGAAAGTTAGCCAATTTTTGACCTTCAGCTATTCTAAACTGAGGAAGGTCTGGCCGTCGCGGGCTCTTGGACCATAATCTTTATTGTATTTAAAAAATCTGCTTATCTTTGACCTTGTCATAATCCCAATAGCAGACGTTGTTTGTTATCAAAAATTATTATTTAAAATATGAGTTTTATAAAAACACGAAAACACGATGAGTAATAAGAGGATTTAAATTACGCTTAAATGTTTTTTTTACTGTTACGAGTACCCTACTATTGTAGATATTTAATTATTATTTATTAGTTATTACCACGGACGGAGTCCCACCATACACAAAATTGTGTCGTTCAGAGTCGGCCAGCTGGCTGTATGTACACGGTCCGCACGCACACATTCTTGCGCTAGTTCATACCATTTGACAGGCGTCAGAACGTGTGCGTGACCGACTCAGAAGAAAAGTGAAGACACAGTTTTGTATATAACAAGACTCTGTAAGAACTAATCGTTAGTCCCTTACGATTTATTTATTTATTTTATTTATTTAGGTCCATAAATGAAAATTCAGAGTCCAGAACACTTTGTTTATTCACCAAATTAAACTCAGTACAATTCTCTACCACAGCATACTTCAAGAACCAAACGTCAAGAAAAAAACTTCAGAACTAAATATGTACCATGAAGTTCCCACTGCATGATAGTTGCAGGAGCTGCCACAACTCCATCCGGCTATTTTTCTACGTTCATGGTTACTACTATTTAACCCATCAATCCCCAAGCGGCAGCCGGCTGACGCATAACAATTGAAAATCTATTGTGTCTGCGATACCCACGATTGAGGTGTTAATATTATGCCTCCCACATCGGGTGGTGACGTGGCGGGTGATGGCGGGATACTGGCACTGAAGACACAGACTATAATGCCTAAATGTCTGCGCAGTACACAGAAGCTCTCTCGCCCTCTCTCTATACTTGGAATCCAATAGAGCGGATATGTCTCAAGTCACAAGGTACAGGTCAGACTTTTTCTTGCCCTTTTGATTATGGTCCCTCTTTGAATATAATTTTCTTTCTAATTATTGAACATCTAAACTTCATGTCACCTATGTAATTTTTCCGGGTTTTGTCAAGGTTATTCAAAACATCGTGATTTATACCGACGTTGACATAACCGGACTAAATAATGTAGTTCACCATCTCTATTTCTATAGTCAAAATAGTATTGAACGTTGCAACTGTCTGCTGCATACACATCACATCTCGACACATGGTTTAAGAGTATTTTGTCTAGTATTTGCTCTACAAATACGACTCGTATAACAAACAGAATAGTCTATCTCTTGTAGATTTCTGAGAAGTAAGGCCCGATACTATTGACACTAAGCTGTGGCCATTCGGAAAGTAAAATGGAGTTTGCGAAAACAAATACTGACGAAAATTCACAGTGAAAAGTTAAAAGTCATGCTGTGCAGACAATCGGGACTTAATAGAAGTCTTGACTGTTAAAATATTATGTAATTTATCGCATCTTCTTCTTTCTATATCTTTACTAATATTATAAATACAATAATCCTGTCTGTCTGTTACCTCTTCATGCCCAAACCACTGAACTGATTTTGATTGGTTTGAATTGAGGGGATGAAATTGGATAACTAACATTTTACAACTTAAGAGCGATTACCTATAATTTTCCTTATTATTTGAACAAATCTTTGTAATTTGTATCTAATTCATCATGTAGCTAATATATCTAGCTATTCGTATACATTGAATATACATATTTTTTCAAATCATTTTCCCAAACTTAAAGCCTCAATTTATATGCAAACAAAATGTTAGTTACCCACTTTCTCCACTCATGTCTTTACGGGAACTAGTCTTTAAGTGAACCATATCGCTCAAAGAGTAAATGTTTAGAAAATAATTAACTATGCAAAACCAATCGGAGTAGTTCGAATAGGAAATCGATTTTCCAGCAAAGACAAAGTTAAGTAAACTGCTTGTTCTCATTAAGCTTATTTTCCCTCTACTCCTTATTTTTCTTTTTAATATTTTCACATCCTTATTAAATTAGTTACTATCCAAAAAAAAAAACAAGAATTATAAAATTTTCGTTTCTTTTTTTTTGGATTTTACTCAGATCAATTTCATACTATTTTAAATTTTGAACATGTTTCTGGGGTACAAGTTTTCTGCTTAGGATAACACTAGATGACGCCCGCAACTTCGTTGCGCCAAAATTCGTTTATCGCGCTGGAACCGTACATTTTTCCGGGGCAAAAAGTATCCCATATCCTTTCCCGGGTCTCAAAGTATCTCCATACCAAATTTCAGCAAAATCGGTTCAGCGGTTTATGCGTGAAGAGGTGACAGACAGACAGACAGACACACTTTCGCATTTATGATATTAGTATGGATCTACTAAGACTAAAGGCGCCTGTCCTCATGGGACAAAAAGGTCCAATATTGCCACCATAATAACTTATATCGAAGTTGTCGTTAGCTTGCGCAATCGTCAATCATAGACAATCATAGACAAAAAATACGTGTGACACTCGGAAACTGCCGCGGTAAAGCTATTGCATATTACATAATTTTTCATCAACTTATGCAATAATAACTCGCATAGAGATCAACTACGATAATATGGCGCGCCCCTCCAAATGACTGTTTCAATTTGTGTAGTCATATCCTTATGAAAGAGTTTGTATGTAGTAAGTATTCAACCAATCACAGTACACGTAATATTTCACTTAATGTCACTTAAATTACCAAGATTTGTTGGTCAACTAATCATAACTAGCCGACCGCACAAGACAACGCACTTCAAACGTTTTGACAACGCACTTCAAACGTTTTGAATTTTGGAGGGGCGCGCCATGTTATCGTCGTTGATCTCTATGTCTAGTCGCACGCACATAAACGAAGTCTGGCAACATTAGACACCCCGAGCCACCCCTAGCCGAAGTCTGCCGAACTGTAACGACGTTAGACGAACGTTTGGTGTTTTTCGTTACGGAATTTCTTGATTCGGTCACCGCGCTCAAAGCCCGAGATAAAAGCTATGCAATCGCTTAAAAAGTTAACTCCAAAAAAGTATACTCCATCGCGTAGTGATCTTTGCAGTCCGTCATGAAGGAAAGGCGAAAAGTGTTACTACAACAGAGAGGCATTTTATTCCCATTTTCAACATCTTATAAGATATTCATGATTCCCCGCCTTGTTTACAGAAGCATATAATGAAAATGTAATTGCGGGATGAAAATTTTACAATATTTCGTGCAGAGCGCTCCCTTAGCGCTCGCTGCGATTATCCTGACCTATAATATTTAGTTGCGAACTCTCAGCCATTTAAGCTCGGAATAAGATATTGTGCTATTAAGTTTTACTACATTGTGTAATTTTAAATAAGTTTCTTAGAGAAAATCGCTAGTTGTGGTGAATTACGGGTTCATATACAGTCGCTGGCAGTTTGGGTTATTTTTCGGCCCTCTTTTTTATTTATTTTTTTATTTATTTAAATCAGGCTACGTAGGCCCATACAATATATACCTTAATTTCTAACATACACATCAATTATAATCTTAATAACTACACTTTATCACGAATTAACGGCGACGTGACGCGCGCTTCATTCCGGAGTCTTCCTCGGAACCTTCGGTAAACCACACCAGTCGGCCAGAATTCCTCCGCTTCAAAGGTCGACAGAAGATGCGTCGGTACTCTCACCACAAAGGAACTGAAGTTGACCTTGTGGTGAGACTGCAGACGTTCGACCCTCAGGCGGAGGGATGTCTTCTTACTGATGTAGTCCACGACGTCCTCGACCTCCGTGGACCAGTGCAGGCGGGATATGTACAGGGGCGTCGCGGGGACCTCGCTCCGCAGACGCAGCTCAGGTACATACATTTTTTGTGAGCGCGAAAGTGCAGAGGCCGTAGCCAAAGTCCCTCTCGTTAAAAACGATAACCAAATTCGTTATCAAAATGAATGGGATTTGACATTAGTTTTCGAAAGCGAAATGTCATTTAGCGATGACTTGTGTCAAACCGCATATATTTTGATAACGAATTTCGTCATCGTTTTTAATGAAAGATATTTTGTTTAAGGGGGCAATATTATTATACTTTTTACTTCTTCAATTATTATGTCCTGACATAATAATTGAAGAAGTAAAAAGTATAATAATATTGGTGAAGGTATGATGTTGCATAATTGAATATTTCATTCCGCGTATTTCCCAACAGGAAACAACATTACTCAACGGTCACGTATTCGGAAAAAGATGGGTTCCCAGTAGATACAAGCCACAATCGGAATCATAATATTATTATGTCTCAGCTTTATATTTTACCTGATCTTTGCTTGCGACGTCCTTGCATAAAATGGCATCGGACTTTTTTGTGAATGCAATAGGCATATAAGCAATAAGCATCCTGTTTTCTAGTATAATCTATACTAATATTATAAATGCGAAAGTATCTCTGTCTGTCTGTCTGTCTGTCTCGCTTTCACGCCATAACTACTGAACCGATTGTAATGAAATTTTGTACACAGATAGTCTAAAGCCTGAGAAAGGACATAGGCTACTTTTTAACTGGAAAAAGTGGTAAGGGGGTGAAAATGCGTAAATTTGTTCAAATTAAGTAAGTTCCAAAAATTCATAACAGATGGCGCTAATATTCGCCTACATCGCGCTATTGCTTGCTCATGCGTCTTTCTATAAGTGGTGGTACCATGTTAAATTAGGGTTTCCTATTCTTTCGATTACTATCACGTTATTAAAATAATTATTCACTACACATCACTTTTATCTATGCACAATGCAGTGACGTAACCTTAAGAATTAAACCTACCAATAATAAATAGTCAATAGGTAAACTCAGTAAAGCTAAAGTTGTGTAATGTAGTAATTTAATTTATACCAAATTTTAAATAAGCTTTAAAATTTAAAATTTGGTAAATAAAGTTTAATTTTAAAAAATTAAATATTATGTGCATACTGCACAGCTGTTTTTGGGTATTTTGATTTATTTTATTTTATTTTTATTTTATTTTATTTTATTTAAGGGATACCAGGGTTTTTAAAAGCTTTTAAATTTGACACCAATTTTGTTGACATCGCGCGCTATAAACTGAAGTCCACGCGGACGAAGTCGCGGGCAACAGATAGTTTTATTTAAAATAAAAATAAAAATGTTTTATTTTTTTGGTAAAATTATTGGCAGTCTTCCACCGTGCGTTTTTCGCGTAACTTTCTGCCGCGCACTGTAAAACTCTGGAACGAACTGTCACCAGGAGTATTTCCGGACCTATACGACCTGCAAACCTTCAAGAAGAGAGCGCATTCCTTCTTAAAAGGCCGACAACGCGCCTAAAGCGCTTCTGATGTTGCGAGTGTCCATGGGCGTAGTTGCTTACCATCAGGTGACCTGTTTGCTCGTTTGCCCCCTTATTTTTAATAATAAAAAAAACCCGAACGAGTTTCTTATGCAGGGTTCTTCCCGCCGAGTCTTCTGTCAGACCTACGTAATTTGGTTGTTTTATGTTATAGTTCTTGCAATCTACGAGTGCGCGTCGCCCTAAGTTGTGTGAGTGACCATATCTATACACGCGTACATGGCTCGCTCGCATCTGACTGCTCCGTCGGGTACGCACACTAACGAAAATGTCTATTCGCATTTCCAACTGCAAATAAAGGCGACGCGCACTCGTTGATTGCAAGAACTATAACTCAATATAAATAGTGGATTTATCAAGTAAGTTTAATATAATTTGACCAAACCGTCATCGTCCTATGAATAAATTTATCTCATAGTACTTTGTCTAATGTCTATCCAACCGGTGATAGGATACACAGAGTTCATACTTTGCCATTAAAATATTAGTAATATGGATACTGTATTTATTATAGGTTTAGGTTTAGAGATCTTTATTCTCATTAAGACTTACAATATGTCACTTACATGAGAACAAAAAATTACGAGAATAAAATAAATATGTTGCGTTCGTCAGTTAGCTTTCTCATAACTAAATAAACTAATGTTATAAAATAAAAATAAATAAAATAAAAATATCTTTATTAAACATACAAGGTATATATAACGATATATATAACGATTTGGTTTTACAGTGAACCACTTTATTTTAAACCACACTGTTAAATATCTATGGAATAATAAACCACGGATAATTACAGCAAATAAACAAGCAATTATAAAAAACAAAATGGCGAATAACGGGTCCCAATCGAACGGGTAAATCACATTGACCGCGAAATAATGGCCTTTACGTTACAATAATTGTAATTCAAATTTTATATTATATCATTTAATATCTGTTTTTTATCGTTATCAGAAATCTGCGACATATTTTTAACTAGATGGCGCCCGCAATACGTTGGGTCAAAATTCGTTTATTGCGCGGCTCCCGTACATTATTCCGCGATAAAAACCATCTCTTTCCCCGGAACTCAAAGTCTTTCCGAACCAAATTGCAATAAAATCGGTTCAGTAGTTTGGGCGTGAAGCAAATTATATTATATTCACTCTTAAAAGGCCAGCAACGCACTTGCAAGTTGCAACTCTTCTGATGTTGGGAGTGTCCGTTGGTGACTGTCGTTACTTATTTGCCCCTAATGTTATAAAACAAAAGAGCGTCCGTGGCCTAATGGGTAGACCTTTGGTTCGCACTCTGAGGGTGCAGGTTCGATCCCGGGTGGAGGCGGGTACCAATGAGACATTTTCTGATCTCAAGTACATAATACGGACGCTCGTACGGTGAAGGAAAACATCGTGAGGAAACCCGCACATAGTTGGCCCCAGACGTATTGACTAGTTCTTTCCTCTGGACTAGGCCGACTATGTTGCGAGAATGCCGTATGCGCTTGGGCGCATACGGCATTCTCACAACCATACGGACATTTAAAAATCTTGACCCAGGCACTACAGTGTTTGAGGAGTGGTTACTTCGCTCTGAAAATACTGTATAAATCATCCACAACGGATGAAAAGGCCTATTTTTTTATAAAACAAATTCAATACGTACAATTAAATCTTATTTTTCATATAGGAAACGAAATCAATACTAACATTGAACTTTAGTAACTTTCAAGTTTCCCTGGAAGTTTTGAAGCAGAAATTATTTACACAACTTCAATTTAAAAAAGGAAAAAAGTGTCTTCAAAGTTTGTGTAAAGTCGGAAAATATACGGAATATTCCATTATGTGAGAATTCATTAGGCGCTACTTAAATATTTAAAGGTATGAGTGGATGAAGTGGGTAACACATATTTTACAACATAAGAACAATTCATATCTATACTAATATTATAAATGCGAAAGTGTGTCTGTCCATCTTTCTGTCTGTCCGTCTGTCCGTCTGTCTGTTACCTCATCACGCCGAAACCACTGAACTGATGCTGCTGAAATTTAGTATGGAGATACTTTGAGTCACGAGAAAGGGTATAAGATACTTTTCATCCCGGAAAAATGTACGGTTTCCACGCGATAAACGAATTTTGGTGCAACGAAGTTGCGGGTGTCATATTCTAGTTACTCATATTTCCCTTTGAATTTAAACAAACCTTGTAACTTACCCTTCATCGTCTAGCTCATTGATTCCCAAAGTGGTCCAGGTGGACCCCATGGGGTCCACGGGAGCCCGATAGGGGTCTACGCTTGCGTGGAAAAAAATGGGGGTCCACTAGTCTTTAACGGGGGTCTATGAAAATTAGGTGACCCGATTTGTCTTCTCCTATGAATATAGGCAGACAATATTATATTAATAGCAGATTAAACATTACAGAGCGAGGAGATTTAGAAATAAGTGAAGGTGTGGTAATTTTTGTGTTAAATAGCTACAAAACAAGAAAATATTTGCTTGGTTCATTGGTTCCTTGTACTGTGACTTGTGAGTCAAACTTAGAGTACAAAGGTCCAACAGTTGGATGGTTAGCTGTGGGGTCCACCGGATCCAGCAAAATGTTAAAAGTGGTCTATGACAAAAAAAAAGTTTGGGAACCTCTGATCTAGCTAATATACATAGGATCCACATTTTTATGACTTCAAATAATTTTCCCGGTCCTAAAGCCTTCATTAAAGAAAAAACCCAATCATGTTCAAATTGTTAGTTACCCACTTCATTCACTCACGTCTTCATTTGTGAGATTCTAAGTAATTAATGTTTATCTAAGAACTACTTAATAAATGAATTTCCCGATCGAAATGTTTGAATTTATTCCTACTACAGTACATAAAGGGGATTCTCTCTGGAGATTGGAAGCTCGTAAGAGCATTTCGTATACACGTTTAGTACGAAAATGCAGTGACGTCATAGATTATACTCGTATAATCAGTTCAAGTTTAGTATGAAATACTTTAAAATACTAATGTTTTAAAATAGTAGAGATAATGTCTCTTCTAAAATTATATCGTGTCTTGTGATCCATACTAATATGATAAATGCGAAAGTGTGCATGTTTGTCTGTATGTTACCTCTTCACGCCCCAAACCACTAAACAGATTTCGCTGAATTTTCGTATGGAAATACTTTAAGTTCCGGAAAAGTTCCCGCGCGATATACGAATTTCGGCGCAACGGAGTTGCGTCATCTAGTATAATATAGTGTTTTTTTTTATTCTTCTTTTTTGGCAACTTGACACAAAGGATGTGTATGTTGTGCCACAGACAAGGTAAGGAATATGGCGGGAAAACCATATTCCTCCTATTATATTTTTCATCATCGTTTTCATGTATCGTCAGGTCTAAAGTCTAGTCAAAGTCTAAGTAAAAGTCAATACAGTCAAGGAGTCAAGTCGGTCGATTCAATAAAGTGGTAGACGCTTTACTGAAACTTTCGATGGAGTTTTGGAGGGAACACAAAATAGCACGTTTCTGGATATTACATCACTTTCCTACACTTGTGCATGAACACGAATATCTAATGGTTAATATTCTACCAATATTACACATTAAAAACCCAGCTAACACAATTTTAGGAAAATAATATAAAAACACAACAGCCCACTTTACATTCCCGGCAAAACTCCTAATATAATGTTTTGTCAAGATTATAATAGTCGAGAACACTTCCTTCTTTTTTGGTTTTAAAGTGCATACTCGTACCGCCTAATGCTTAAGAGTGTGTATTGGCGATGATATACTTACCTCTAACACAATTATTTAGAAAATACTGGCTGACCAAAAATTCTCAATCAAACGAGAACTTTCACTACTTATACCTAAACGTCTAGACTCTTATAGAGTCTAGACGTTTAGGAAGATTTTAATTACTAACATATAAACAGAAGATTTATACAGGGTGCAATTAAACCTTCCTGCCAAATTTTGATATATCTATTGAAAAATAAAAATACAGGAATTTTTTCTTTAATACTTAATAAAAAAACTCAGTACTAAAATATTGAGAAATAGCTTCCGAAAGTAATTATCCTAAAACACTACAATTGATGGACACGACGTGTCGCCCGCGCGATTATTAAAGATTTAAAGAGACATGCATATCAAATTAATAGAGCTATATGTTTCGTAACCCTTTCAACGCTAAACGAGTGTCAGCAGGCTTTTGTTTCGCGGACACTTTTTACGAATTCTCTCTGCCAAAGAGACTAAAATAACGTGCCCATGACAAAGTTTATTTTAAACAAAAACAAACACGACCTTTTCAACTGAAGTCGTCCGAATGTAAAAAGTCTGAATAGTTATAGAGATCCGCTTTGGGATATCGGAGCTATATACTGTTACATAATCGTTTTATTTCAATCCATGCTAATCCAATGATATATAAGTTCCAAATCCTGTCTGTATACCTATTATCTTTTCAAGCCCAAATTGCTAAAACGATTTCGATGAAATTTGGTATGACGTTACTCTGAATCCTACAGAAGGAAATTTGAAAAAACTCATAATATTATAAAATCTTTTAAAACAAAATATAATAGTCTATTTTTCGCCCGATTAACATCTTTCTGCGTTGCGGAAAAATCTAGTAAAAGTAATCTGAATAACGCATTCTTAGAGCTATTCAACAACTAAATTGCATTATTCAGATTAATAGAGAGATAAGCTAGCGTAGCCATTGTCATGAGATAGGCACCATATAAACCCACCACACAATCCTACCATAGACCACAAGTCTTTATGTACGTGCTTATACCCGTTACGAAATTAGAAGCAGGATATCAGCAGAATTATAATAAAAGATTTTCCAAATTGGGTTAAGACTCCGCCACATTGTTAAAATAGTTTCAGAGCCTATGTTATGCATTAAAAAAAAAACATTCGTCATAATATTATTAGGTAGGTAGGTTAGTAGTATTATAAGTAGGTAGCATATTTCCATTATCTGATTTCATTGCAGCAGTAGTACAAATTCTAACATATTATTATCTAGTAGAGGGTCAAAATATTAACTTTGTACAGAAACATTCAACAGATACTACAGCCTTTACATGGTTATAACTTAAAAGAAAATGAATGAAAATAGTTTTAGTTTGAAGTAAATTTGAAACAAATCTTTAAAGAATGTCTACGTGTTGACCTACTACTGGTTCTAATGGAACTTGTAATTCATCATACCAATACACCACAGAAAAACATTGTTACGCATTTCGCATCACGCAATTCTTTCCAACAAGAAGAGTACACGAGACAAACAAGTTAGGAATGCAAAACGAGCGACTGACAGAAACTAGTAACTCAATAATCTCATAATCAGCCTCATCTTTATTCGTAAAGAGTTTGTTCATGACATTTTATGGGGCAGTATATTTCCTGTCGGCGAATAAAATCCTTTTCATGTAAGACATCTGAATAGGAACACGTCATTTCTGTGCGAGAATCTTTTTATGCCCCTGAATAGTGTATTATCACTTTAATGTAATTGTGTTTTCTTGTATGTCATGGTTTATTATGTAGATGATTTGGAAATGAAAAATTTATCAGGTTTGATGACACGTCAGATGAGTAAAGTTCTGCGCCCGATCTTTCGCCGGTTGTACTGGTGAATCCCGCTGGGCTATGGGCGTAAAGGTGGCTTTGTGAATTGCGCACTTACTTATAGAAGAGGAGGTCGCGCTCAGTTTAAAAAATAATTTCATACCGAGCGAAAATCGTTACAATAATAGTATTCCACTAATAGATAACAACTTTGATCGTCAGCCACTTCATAATGGGTGGAATAAAAACTGAGAGCATCTCAAAGTTGGAATTGGGAATCGTATTGAATTGACATTAAAACGATCCCAATTTGCACCCAAAAAAGGTTCATATCTAGATTATACACATTTAGGTTGGGTAGGTGTTATTTTAGTTTTAGTATATAACAACAGATGGCGCTTTTAAAGTAAAATATATGTACTCGTAATTCTTCACAAGTATTGACTATCGAATTAATTAAGTACTTAAAATTCCTATGTGAGATAATTTTATGGTTAATTCAAACGAAAATCCCCGTCAGCTGAATGTTTGCAGGTGGAAATATCGTCTACGCGACGCCCTAGGATACATTGAGCGCGAAGTAGGGCTATATTGGTCATAGTTTATATCGCTGGCTGACCATCGCTTTTTCCACCATCGTATTAGCGACTGACGGTTTTATTTATTATTTACAAAGTAGAAACATTCACCTGTATAAATTTTGTACGGTATAAAATGACTTTATATTTAAAGAATTTTTACATGTTCAGTTACGCGACTGACGTTGAATCCCCCGTCTGCAATATGGCTGACGGTGATTTTTTGGTTAAACATCAATACTCATCCATCAAAGTTTCATTCGGTCTAAAATCACTTTTCGCAACAATTTTTTTTACAACTTTGAAATACTCTCAGTTAACATTCCACCACGGGTGGGGCGACTGACGCTGATTATATTGATTGATAAATATTAAGCTACCGCTGGACAAAAATTTGGTCGGTATGAAATTACTTTTTAAACGCTAGCACTACCTCCCCTACTATTAGGAACTATACAAGTAACATTTGCGTGTATGATTGTGATTTAATTCTTCAATCGTGGAAAAACGAGACACAATAGCCCTTCAATTGTTATCGCGGCCCACTTGGGCCTTACGGGAGTTGAAGCGTGAAGCTGGGAACACCAAAATCTATGGTAGCTTTTATACTTAAGAAACAATGATATAGTGTAAACACGTCAAAGAAACTCGCTTAAGACTTCTTCAAACAAACTCTATCTGTGCAAGCAACATATTGGAATACACACTCGTAGCGTAAGAAATCGAAAGAAAACATAGGACTTCTTTAGCCTCAACTAGTGAAACTGATCGAAAGATATTTGCGATGTAAACGACGCAACGTTTTGCGTGGAAGCATCATGTATTGGTTTGTTTTCCTTTCAACGGGATCTATTATATTTGCTATCATCATCATTATGAATCATGCTTGTAGTGTGATGCGCGTACAAAATAAATATGTGTGGCACTCGGGGAGTGCCGCAGCAAAGAATTTTGTTATCGACTTAGACAATATAATTCGCCATGACATACGTCCAGTCGTACGCACACAAACACCAAGCCGAAGTCTGGCAACACCGCACGACTGTTAGGTTTTTTGTTACGGAATTTCTTGATTTAGTCGCCGCGCTTAAAGCCCGCGATAAAAGCTATGCAATAGCTTGAACTCAATTAAACAAATATTTTTATTGCAATTAACTTCATGTTACGTTATTATTATTTTTGCGCCACAGACCACAGTTTATTTATTCATTTCCGTTTTTCAAGCGATTTTGACGTGATAACGTCTTATAATTCGATATGGGTTGCGCGCCCGAAAAACATGACAGTTCATGCGGCGTTACCTCGCTGACAGCTGCTCTGAGGCGTTCCACTTATCCTCTCAGCAAGCGTACTCAACCCACCTGGGCCGCGCTCTTTGTTTCGATTATATTACGTATTTCGATGACTTAAAGAATACTTTTGTATAAAGAAGTTTAGTTAGTTATGACCTTTGATACATTGACCACAATCTGAATGAAAAATAAATAAACAATCTGTGAGCTATTAGTATTATTTCGGCTTTTCAAAATTGTGCTCTATTTCCTACGTGTCAAGATATGACTTGTGCTTTGTTCGAAGATTTTACTGGATTTCGTCTTTGTTCGAATGTATGTAGCGTTTTGTATTGCGAATAGTTTATTTTACTCATTCTAAATATTTTTAGACAGTCATTTGAAAGATCGAAATAACTTTAGGTTACAGTCGAAAAAGTTTGTTTCTATTTATAGAGATTCGGAAGCGAGGGTTAAGGGGTTAAGGATAGTTGAACGTGACAACGTCATACGTTGTCACGTTCAACTATCGTCAGTAAACCGACTTTACAGACAACCGATTTTTTTTAATATACCTAATAGTTAAGGATAAAACATTAACTAGACCGTCCGTGTCTGCATAATAGGTACCTACAGTGTTCGAATCTAACCTTCTCTTTATAGGACTGGAGTAATCATTGATCTGTGAATTATAAAAATATGGATTAATGTTAATATCACTAGTTTTTACTCTTATATTTTGGAGAATTTGTTCACATAGTGATCTTCGTATTTCAGTAAGGAAGCGAAAAATAGGAGTCCTTACTAATATTGTAAATGCGTCTGTTTATCTGTTCCCTCATCATGTCCAAACGGCTGAACCGATTTTGCTGAAATTTGGCTTTGCTGAAATTTGGCATGGAGACACTTTGAGGAAAATACATACTTTTATCCCGGAAAAATTTACTGTTCCCGCGCGATAAACAAATTTTTGCCGCGACGTAGTTGGAGAATAGTAATAATATTGCTATACGACAGGTAGACACTATACACTAGCTTTACAAGTGCTATTTGTCGTTTCGATATACGAACTACTTCGGCCTTTGACGTAGCCTTTGTCATAGCTTTCACTAAAAGTCTCACATGCTAGTAATCAGCTTAACTCTGATCAGATGAAAAAATTTAATGGACTGAAAAAAACCCATCGCTTGTATCGCGTCCGGTTGAATTTTTGATTGAACTGGCCCGAAACTATCTGGACCAGAAATGATTGGTTTTTCTGCGTTGCGAAATTCACAGTACTTTAATTTAATGTTGCGTGTTATTGAAATATTAAATGCTACGAAATTGCTCCACTATAGATACTTAATTTTTTATTGCATCTGCGATTCTCGTTATAAACTCACGTTTGGATGACTTTTGTTCCTCTGATAGTAGACTTCTTTTCTTTTAAAGGAAACATATTTCATTTTCATGTAAAGAAACATTGGGTATCTGTTAAAATATTGGATACGACTTTGCTCGCGTTAAGAAGTATTATTATATTATACGTTATTTCAACCCCTATTTTATTCTCTTAGGGATGGAATTTATCAAAATCCTTTCTTAGCGGATGCCTACGTTATAAAATCTATCTGCATGCCAAATTTCAGCCTGATCAGTCTAGTGGTTTGAGCTCTGCGTTGATATCACTCAGTCACTATGTCAGTCAGTCAGTCAGTCACCTTTGAGTTATATATATTTAGTTTTATTTTTGTACCGAGGTTTATACCGAGAATGGGCGTTTTCACACTGCGACGGTAACGACACGACACGATACCACAGAATAGATAAGGGCCACCGCCTACAAGTAACAAAACTACAGGAAACGTAACTCTCATACTTCAACCGTTTTAAATTTGGCTCCTTTTCGAACACTAAAATATGACAATTCAGATTCTCGCCAAGGTCTTTTCCCAGGTAACGTGTCATAATATTGCGCGCTGGACGACAGCCTGCGCGGTTATTGTCACTGTCACGTATGAAACAAAGCCATGGACAATATACACCAAACATAATATTATCTACTATCACGAAGAAAGGAGTACATAATTATTATTTTAAAATCAAACATTTTCCGCTGATCCTTAAGTCATAATAATAATATATTATAATTTTGAACAAACCTTGTACGACTCGGACGAATTTAAAACTATCCAGAGCACCTAGACAAGACGTTTTCAGATTATAATAATAATAATAATAATAATAATAATAATAAGGTTTATTCGATAATAAGACACCACATTACACTACAATAATAAATAACACGTTACAATACAATATCTAAAGAAAATTAAAACATCACATACGCAAAAGACACAAAATTATAAAATAAAAAAAGAAATCAAAAGGGAGGAATTAATACTCATGAGACAGTATGCATAACAATATAAGGACGTAAACTATGGGGACATCCTCGACATCATCATAGTGCAAGGGTCAGCTGTACGAGTAGTGTATTGTTACGAGTATGTCCATTGTAGAAAAGGATACAACTCAGGCTTATTACCGTGGTGTACACCACAGTGCCTGGTGTTATGTGGTTCCTAATAGCAGTCATCAAGAAATGGGGACAGATACATGTACTCAGCGTTAACTTTTCAACCTAAAAAAATAATAATATAATACATTATATACATAATATAGTAACATAATAAGTAAGTGAGTAAGTAAGTAAACATTTATTCAGTACAAACACATTACACCACATTACAATAAACATTTCACAAAAAAGACACTGAGTAATAATACGATGATGTCTAATTATGAAGATTAAAAACAAATAAATAGATATTATAAAGCAGTGCGTGTGACTCATTGCCAGCTATGGCATGATTTTACGGCTATCCCGCCCCCCCGCCACCCGCGCCCCTCGTAAAACCCGTGCACTCACCATAACGCATATGGTTGTTGCATGGGGTAGGTGCACCGCGCGCGCAGGGCTACCGGTCACGGTTACAAAAATCTATGTGCTAAATTATTACAGAATTATTACAGAATTGAAATAAAAAACTTACGGTGCAAATGCAGATTTTCGTAATCTCTTTAATTTTCGGTTATTACTCATTACTCATACAAAATATATTATCATGACTAATAAAGTGTATGCTACATTAACGAGTAATCTGGCTCGGCATCCAATTCGGTTCGTTTCTTACTAAACGAAGTACGAACGGCATTATAAAAATAAGATACTCCATACTGATGTCAGTCAGACCCTCGTTTATGAATTATGATTAAATTGTTACATCTTGCATAACACTGTCCATGGCAACTTTGTAAAAATTTAGTAATTATATTATTTTTTGATTATTGCATTTTTACAATAACATTTAAACTTAATATGACAAACACAAAGAGACCAGCTTAATTTTACGCAAATACCCTGGCATCCAACTTAAATAAACCATCTTTTTGGGCATGTTTTTGGGTCGGAAAAAATACAAGAACTTTACCTAAGCATAATTTTAAAAAAATCACTTACTGATGAAACTTGAAAGGTTATTCCTGTATTAAAAGTCGTATCTGTATGACTTCTACACCATTTCACAGGGCATTTAGGCATTTTAACAACGAAAATTTTGTAAAAACCTACGTAAAAAGTAAGTAAACAAATTGTAAAATGAGTTTGACAATAATTATCATGTCAACCTGGTTGAATGTCACTCGTGTATATATACACGAAAAATGTGTACCGAACACATGAATAAAGTAGACATGTATTCGGGTCACATTTTTTACCCTTTTGGTGCACTTTTTTTGACAGAGTTACTCTTCCTATAGTTTAAAGTACACTGGGCACCGCACATATTATAATAAAATTTCAAGTTGGCCGACTATCGTACAAACTAAATTGCGTAGTGTCACAATTTAATTTCATCGTGAACGCTGCCAGCCGACTTTTAGATTTAGTTGGTAACGGTGTTGCTAGCCTAGCGACGTGCGTGTTAAAATGCGTAAAAAGCACGCTTTTATTGTGGCACTAATAAAACGAAGGTGAAAATAAAGGAGAATATTTTGGGTGCATTCAATATTAAGTGACAGAATATTAGAATTAGTACGATAGTCAGTTTGTACGATAGTCGGCCAACTTGAAATTGTATAATATGTGCGGTGGCCCTCTATTCTTTGGTATCGTATCGTGTCGTTATCGTGCAGTGTGCAAACGCCCAATATAACACAGTCTGAAAAGGTTTTTTAAGTAGGTAATTATAATGTTTTTATATTATATATAATATAATAGACCTTTAATTATGACAACTTTTGCGTATTCATACATAATACATAAGCCATGTACAGATATCACAAGAGTATTTGTAACATACGTAGAAACACCTCTATTGGCTTAATTATTGTATCACGCTCAGGTAAATATAAGCTGTAGTTCGCTAATTACTGTGCTTGCTCAAAGTCCTAATTAAGTGTTAAAAGAAGTGTTTTAGACACGTTAAGCACTAAAAGTTAGAACATAATCCCCCAGTTTAATGCACGTTTAGTTTCAACCAACAAAAATTTCAACCTCGTTTGAACTAAGTGCGCTAAAAATTTAACACCTTACCTATCCTAATAAGAAGAATTAATGTATCAAGTTTTACTTATTACGGTTAGGTTTATTAAGAGGTGAAATTTTATTTTGGACTTTAACTTGTGTAATTTTAAGGGTGCCACATTTTAAGGGTATATAAATATAGTTGAAAATTGAACATTTTTTACTATCCTTGCAAGATAATATTATTCCTTCCTGCTCTGCGCACAATTTTTGAGCACGCATGCGCCGAACGCGCCGTAATTCAGAATTCGTTGTATAAGGTTGGTTTCCTACGCTGCTCTGCGCTTGAGAAGCGCGCTTAACTATAAAACGCTACTACTACCCCCATACATCTTCAAACACGCACGCTCCAACGGCGCTGCTGAAACGCCTAGCGATAAAACCAGCCTAAACTGATGTGTAACCTCGCACTGTATTCGTCCGCGCTGTACGCGCCGCATTTCGTGAACTATGCCGTGTTTCGCGCGTAATGCGTAAGGCGCGTACGGTGTTGACAGATATCGACGCGCAAAGCACCACCTTTCTTGTATCTGCTGAACTAAGCCTAACACTATAAGGACGAAATAAGATTACGATTTTTAAATCAACTTTAAAACATCTGTTTTGACTCAAAACCGTATTCTCAACAGACAGCCATATATCGTGGAGTTCGATTTACGGACTGAAATCCAACGTAGGTAGGATCTAGGTCTATAAATCTAAAAATACTCGCTGAGTGCACGTGTTAAATATCTTGAGTTATGTGTATTATGTACCTGGGCTGCGGCTTACCCGCGATTTAACGTTCCTGGCGCTTACCCAATTCGCTAAAAACCGGATTTCTCCGCATAAATAAATCGTTAATTTCCCGGCCACGTAGTCCTAATAAAACTATTATGCTTAGCCGATAGAATATTTAAGTACGCTTAATGTTCGGTCGAGTCCCGTAAGTAGCGGCCGGGGTTTTGAAGGTGTGTGGGGTCTTGGGCTATGTCGCATGATTTTACTAGCAAAATATAGAAACCTCAAAGGTATAATTTAATATTAGTTTTATATCTATAAGGTACAAGATGACGCCCGCAGCTCCGTTCTGCCGAAATTAGTTTATATCGCGGGAACCATGCCTTTTTTCCGGGATAAAATCTATCCTATGACCTTTACCGGAACTCTAAGTATTTGCACAAAAAGTTTCATCAAAATCGGTTCAGCGGATTATGCGTGAAGAGGTAGTAGATAGACACAATTTTACATTTTAAAATATATCGTGTAGTTTAATATATAATATGTAAAGTATATAATATGTATTACTAGCTTGGATTTTATAAATTGTAACGCAAAATCTCTTATTACTTTGAAGGTTCTTCCAAGTACTGGAATGGCAATTTATTTGTCCCATGGGAGTTTTGAGAAACGAGAGGCTAGATTCGAGTTTCTGATGTATGCAATATTTCGTTTACTTGTCGAAGAAACATCAATTACTGTTTCTTAGCTTACATAATAATTATATTAAGTTATTTCAAATTTAATTGTTACTTTCAGTTATCCTTTTTCATTTGCCATCTTTTATCTCTATTAAAAAAAATACATTATATACGAATTTTACCAAGATGCCTCTACGCTCTAACTATGAAACTTGTATCTTCTGGAGTACCTACTTACTGAAGTTTAATTTTAAATCAATATTTGAAATAACGTAGCGTCGCGTTGCGCTTAAGTGTTAATCGACCCTTATCCAAAAAGAAATTGACAAGACTCATCATCATATTTTAGAAACTCTGTTTCTTTCTTTTTATCATTGTGCACAAAAAAACTTTATTAATTCACTCAAAGGAAAGAAGTTAGGAGCAAATTTTCTCATAATGTAAAAGTTAGACTCTGATATAATTATTGTACGAACTAATTGAGAAATATTGCTATAGTTACAGATTAGTGAACTAATTTATATGTTTTTGTACGAGAAAATTAATAGCAGTTACATTTGTTCATTAAGTCTAGATTTTTATAATACGGGACCGAATGATTAGCTGCATAAAAGCACGCATTATTATTGATACAAGCTACATACAAAGCACATTGTTCTATGCATTACAATACAATATATTAATAATAACAATAAGAATGGTACCTTGATTATTGTTATAAAACATTGTTTAATATTTTATAAATAAGTCATCTACTTATTTTCTAACTTTTAACCTAGTTTTTAATACGATAAGTGCTATAAAAACACCGTAGTTTTTCGGTATAAAAAGTAACCTCTTTGCTAATCTACAGCCTGAACCAAAACCATACCCTTAAAAAAATAAAAAATAAAAAATAAAAAAAAACTAATACCATACCCCACGAATAATAAAAAACTGGGTGGGGTTTTTGGCGGGCATGTGAAAGAGTGCTGTTGTGTTTTTATATTATTTTCCTAAAATTGTGTTAGCTGGGTTTTTAATGTGTAATAATGGTAGAATATTAACCATTAGATATTCGTGTTCATGCACAAGTGTAGGAAAGTGATGTAATATCCAGAAACGTGCTATTTTGTGTTCCCTCCAAAACTCCATCGAAAGTTTCAGTAAAGCGTCTACCACTTTACTGAATCGACCGACTGACTCCTTGACTGTATTGACTTTTACTTAGACTTTGACTAGACTTTAGACCTGACGGTACATGAAAACGATGATGAAAAATATAATAGGAGGAATATGGTTTTCCCGCCATATTCCTTACCTTTTTACCTTGTCTGTGGCACAACATACACATCCTTTGTGTCAAGTTGCCAAAAAAGAAGAAAAAGAAAGAATAAAAAACTGACCATACCGAATATCATAACTGTTCTGTAACTAACAAAAACACAAACAAACATAATATTATATACTTACAAACTTTCGCCCTCATAATATTAGTGATAACTTTTTGATATAATATAAGGAACCGTTTACCGAATACTACACAAGTTCCCATGTACTTTTAGCCCGCATAGTAAATAAGCTGAGTAAACATAATATATTAACTATGACCCCGATCGGGCACGTAGTGGTTATTACATAATTTAGCCGCTATTGGGAAAACATCGTTAAGTTCGGTAAAAGGGTTTAGAAGCAAAGTTCGCTAGTCACATCTGGTCAAAACTTTATTGAATATATAATTTTTAGGGACGCTTCAGGCTTACAGTGGATAGTTAATAATAAACGAGATTAGCATGTTCGAATAATATCGAAGAGGCTTTGAAAACAATGGAATAAAAAATTTAATTGTGCATAAAACAGAAGAAAACATAATATAATTAGTATATTATACAGTAAGACCATTTACGGTTACGTGAAGACGTGAGCAATAGTATAATTACGTGAGCTATTCGAAATTTAATTACGTACGGTTGTTTATTGTAATTCGAACATAAGTTTTAGTGCTACTAAGGAATTTTTAAGAGCAAGACTTCTTCTTCCTTCATCTTATTGATAAGTTTAAAAAAAACATGCATTGTAAACCAACGTTCTCTCCTTCATTTCGTCCTCATTTTTCAGCGAACACCTTGAGTTTATTTTAAAAAATGCACAACAGTATTTTTACCAAAATATTCACTAGTAAAATATCAAATTTTTCCGAAACGCGTTTAGATAAAAGGCCGATAGTGTACGCGTAAGTGCTAAAATTACAATATTCCGCCATAAACCTGCGGAGGAGTGTGCACAAAGCAATATTTCAAGTCATTTTATCTTCAGCCATTTTTCATGCTGGACCCGGGGTACAGTACAAATTATATACAGTACACCATCGTTATACAGGCTGTAACAAAACTAAGTGAGACTTTAGGGTGTGTACGTGTTCCTTGTAGAGAGTTCACTGTGAAAGTAGCAGCGCTGAAAGACCAAATTTTTTTTCACTTTTGAAATCCTGGATAATTACAGCTGATCCAGGTCTCCATTTGACATCGGCTTAATACGAAAAGATATTGCTACTTCAGACTCCCATGGTGTGTAATCAAAGACTACGCAATAAACGATTTTCAATAGAAAAACGTTTAAATGACTTCATATAACACTTGGACCCTTTTAAATGTATTTTGAATACCTAGCGACCCTGGGGCCTGTAAAGAATTATAAATACTAAGTACCAATCTTATTAAAACCCTTCATCCTTGTCTTCGCTTTAGGTGGACCATGGGAACTGTCGATACCATAAAATATATAATACTACTAGATGACGCCGAAAACTCATTTATCGCGCGGGAACCGTACATTTTCTCAGGATAAAAAGTATCTTATGTCCTTTCCCGGGACTCAAAGTATCTCCATGCCAAAATTCAGCGAAATCGGTTCAGCGGTTTGAGCGTGAAGAGGTAACAGACAGACAGACAGACAGACAGACAGACAGCCAGCCAGACAGACAGACACACTTTCGCATTTATAATATAAGTATGGATAGTCGAGTTGTTTTAGTTTGAATGGTTCACATAATTTGACAGAGTATGGAGAATCTGTCAAATAAGTTATGGATAGCCTATCCGGGACTTGATCAGTGGTAAAACAGGCCCTAAATATTTTATTTGCAAGGAATAAGCTAAGAAGCTGCTGGACCGATTTTCATATTTTAATCTTATTACAATAAAAACATAGTTTTTATCGGAGATACTTCAAAAACGGGCTCCACACTCGTGGCGCGAAAGCCCGCGAAGCCCGTGAACCGTGAGTGTGGGGCGCTTCGCGGCTTCGTATATTTTGTTTGCATCGTGTTCACGGCGCGTAGCATCCGTGAATCGCGGCCGCAATTCGCGCCGCGAGTATAGAGCCCGCATAAAAGCTTAATAAACAATTCGACACATATAAACCCTGGAATATGAAACAAATATCTGAACAAATGGAGGGCCGAAGCATCTAGAAACAATTACATTAATAGGTTAACTTTGAAGGATACTTGATAATATTTTTGCCGAGAAGTTGGGAAGTTTATTGGACAGATTAAGGGCTCTCGAGATAGTCGCGCTCGGCCGGACCGAACTTAAGATGTTATCAATACAGAGCTTGTTTATGAGCTAACGTCCATCTTTGCGTGGCCGGAGTAAAACAACATGAGAAAACTACTACCCACACTCCGTGGTAACTCGGTTGTAGGTTCGATTTCCATGTTGGAAAAATTTTGTTTTTAAGTTTAGTTAACAATATTCCAGAACCTTAGCTTTGGTATATTACTGTTATATCGAGACATTGTAGTAGATACACGAGAAGCGAAAGCGTTATACCCATTTCAAAAACCATACGAAACGGAGTAGTACGACAGGAGAAAGTTTATATCTTAGGCCGTGTTCAAACCAAACTGACTGTCAGCCGACGAAAGTGAGCGAACGTTACGCAGTTAATTGTATTTTCATACATATTCACTTTCTCGTTCACACCTTACCGACAATACGCTATTACGCTAGGCGTAGGCGCGGACATTCGATACCGTTTATTTTCACGTTCACACTGGGGCTCACAGCGAGCCTGCTCACATTTGGCGGCTGACAGTCAGATTGGTTTGAACACGGTAGCTACGTATTGAGAGGCCAATACGTAGCCATACGTAGCTGGCCATTGCCCAACGAAGAAGTTGCAGACGTCACCATACAAGTTTATCAAAAATTGTATCTATAATAATATATTTTTAATTAAGTCGACGGCATATTATTATGATGTTTATAAAGTGTATTTTTTACTGTACATAATTTCTAAGTATGTTATTTTTTCTTTGCTTTGACGTAAAAGTTTATATAAATAAAGGATGGTTCTTACATAAACTTTAGCGTTTTAAAAAAAACAGAAACATTTAACTACTTTTACACTTAATTCTGAATAATACTAGTAAAACCATAAAGCATATAACAGAATGAATCCAAATAAGGAAATTCAAATACAACTTATCTTACATCAGTAATATTTTCAAACTCTACATCTGATACAACTACGTAGTCAATTGTAAACGCTGTGAGATAATATATTCGTCGAGACAACATCGCCAATTGCTTTAGAGATTTATTAGGATTTGCCTCGTGTTATTTTGATTTATATGATGTTATTACCCATCTTATATAGGGCAATATGAATTAGTGTAGATTTAAATAGCCCATTCAAAGCAAAATCCTCTGTTTAGTTCAATATTGTGGCCACAAAAAAAGTTATGAAAAAAAATATATGCTTGGCTTTCATATTCTATTATCATTTAATAAATTTTCAATAATTACTTTATTTTTAACTTCTACAATAAGTAACTTTGTTGCTATAGTAGCTACAGCAATAAACAAAAATGTAACGTAAACAACTTAATTACTAATTGGCATTCAAGTACTGTCAAAGTTTAACTTCAAATCATAAATAGTGAAGCAGCGCGAGACAAAAGTCAAGAAGACCACTTAATGGCGCCCAGACATAGTGCAGATATAATACAGTAATGCAGCCGTATTCGTATAAAGTTGCGAATGTCCATGGGCGACGGTAGTTGCTTTCCATCAGGTGACCCGTTTGCTCGTTTGTCCCCTTATTTCATATGAAAAATTGTGAAATCAAATTCGTGCAACGACTGCGATGTAGTACTGTATCTTTATCAGCTCTCATACGTTCAACATTTTATATTGGATAGCGTAACGGTTTGTATATTTATCAAACATACTTTTTTACACGCATAAAACACTTAATTATTATGTGTGCGTGCGTGTCAGGGAGTCTTATACAAGGTGTAACAAAACTAAGTGATAACATTGGGATTTGTATGTGGCCCTTATATAGAGTTCACTGTGAAAGTAGCAGCGCTGAAAGACCATTTTTTTCACTTTTGTATGGGCAAGGGCCCGAGCGTCACGAGTTTCCCCATACAAAAGTGAAAAAAATGGTCTTTCAGCGCTGCTACTTTCACAGTGAACTCTATATAAGGGCCACATACAAATCCCAATGTTATCACTTAGTTTTGTTACACCTTGTATAAGACTCCCTGACACGCACGCACACATAATAATTAAGTGTTTTATGCGTGTAAAAAAGTATGTTTGATAAATATACAAACCGTTACGCTATCCAATATAAAATGTTGAACGTATGAGAGCTGATAAAGATACAGTACTACATCGCAGTCGTTGCACGAATTTGATTTCACAATTTTTCATATGAAATAAGGGGACAAACGAGCAAACGGGTCACCTGATGGAAAGCAACTACCGTCGCCCATGGACATTCGCAACTTTATACGAATACGGCTGCATTACTGTATTATATCTGCACTATGTCTGGGCGCCATTAAGTGGTCTTCTTGACTTTTGTCTCGCGCTGCTTCACTATTTATGATTTGAAGTTAAACTTTGACAGTACTTGAATGCCAATTAGTAATTAAGTTGTTTACGTTACATTTTTGTTTATTGCTGTAGCTACTATAGCAACAAAGTTACTTATTGTAGAAGTTAAAAATAAAGTAATTATTGAAAATTTATTAAATGATAATAGAATATGAAAGCCAAGCATATATTTTTTTTCATAACTTTTTTTGTGGCCACAATATTGAACTAAACAGAGGATTTTGCTTTGAATGGGCTATTTAAATCTACACTAATTCATATTGCCCTATATAAGATGGGTAATAACATCATATAAATCAAAATAACACGAGGCAAATCCTAATAAATCTCTAAAGCAATTGGCGATGTTGTCTCGACGAATATATTATCTCACAGCGTTTACAATTGACTACGTAGTTGTATCAGATGTAGAGTTTGAAAATATTACTGATGTAAGATAAGTTGTATTTGAATTTCCTTATTTGGATT
Organism: Polyommatus icarus; assembly: GCA_937595015.1. Classification (NCBI taxonomy): domain Eukaryota; kingdom Metazoa; phylum Arthropoda; class Insecta; order Lepidoptera; family Lycaenidae; genus Polyommatus; species Polyommatus icarus. The sequence continues at coordinate 4,685,528 of OW569331.1, forward strand.
CATTCTGTTATATGCTTTATGGTTTTACTAGTATTATTCAGAATTAAGTGTAAAAGTAGTTAAATGTTTCTGTTTTTTTTAAAACGCTAAAGTTTATGTAAGAACCATCCTTAATTTATATAAACTTTTACGTCAAAGCAAAGAAAAAATAACATACTTAGAAATTATGTACAGTAAAAAATACACTTTATAAACATCATAATAATATGCCGTCGACTTAATTAAAAATATATTATTATAGATACAATTTTTGATAAACTTGTATGGTGAGGTCTGCAACTTCTTCGTTGGGCAATGGCCAGCTACGTATGGCTACGTATTGGCCTCTCAATACGTAGCTACCGTGTTCAAACCAATCTGACTGTCAGCCGCCAAATGTGAGCAGGCTCGCTGTGAGCCCCAGTGTGAACGTGAAAATAAACGGTATCGAATGTCCGCGCCTACGCCTAGCGTAGTAGCGTATTGTCGGTAAGGTGTTTTAACGTTGTTCGTGGCGGCCGAAAAGGAAGATCTTCCGACCGAGCGAGATGGCATGCTCGGTCAGGCCGAAGCCCACTGACGTAATTTCAGACGTTGTATATATCTTGCCGTTCTCCGAAACTTCGATAGCGCGATGTAGGATTGTTAGGCGAATTGTGGGTACCGCCACATCACTCCCCCCCGAAGACCGATGGTATTCTTCAATGCGCTTGTGTTGTCAGGTGTGGGCCGAAGCTGGGGGGGGGGGGGGGGGGGGGGGGGGGGGGGGGGCGCGGGGGGGGGGGCACAGTGTTGATGATGATTGATGTCCAGAAGGATGCGTGTTCTTGTCGGTGGTCACCAATTTAACGTTGTGGGTACCGCCACAGTGTGAACGAGAAAGTGAATATGTATGGAAATACAATAAACTGCGTAACGTTCGCTCACATTCGTCGGCTGACAGTCAGTTTGGTTTGAACACGGCCTAAGATATAAACTTTCTCCTGTCGTACTACTCCGTTTCGTATGGTTTTTGAAATGGTTATAACGCTTTCGCTTCTCGTGTATCTACTACAATATCTCGATATAACAGAAATATACCAAAGCTAAGGTTCCGGAATATTGTTAACTAAACTTAAAAACAAAATTTTTCCAACATGAAAATCGAACCTACAACCGAGTTACCACGGAGTGTGGGTAGTAGTTTTCTCATGTTGTTTTACTCCGGCCACTCAAAGATGGACGTTAGCTCATAAACAAGCTCTGTATTGATAACATCTTAAGTTCGGTCCGGCCGAGCGCGACTATCTCGAGAGCCCTTAATCTGTCCAATAAACTTCCCAACTTCTCGGCAAAAATATTATCAAGTATCCTTCAAAGTTAACCTATTAATATAATTGTTTCTAGATGCTTCGGCCCTCCATTTGTTCAGATATTTGTTTCATATTCCAGGGTTTATCTGTGTCGAATTGTTTATTAAGCTTTTATGCGGGCTCTATACTCGCGGCGCGAATTGCGGCCGCGATTCACGGATGCTACGCGCCGTGAACACGATGCAAACAAAATATACGAAGCCGCGTAGCGCGAACGCGAAGCCGCGAAACCCCCCACACTCACGGTTCGCGGGCTTCGCGGGCTTTCGCGCCACGAGTGTGGAGCCCGTTTTTGAAGTATCTGCGATAAAACCTATGTTCTTATTGTAATAAGATTAAAATATGAAAATCGGTCCAGCAGCTTCTTAGCTTATTCCTTGCAAATAAAATATTTAGGGCCTGTTTTACCACTGATCAAGTCAAGTCCCGGATAGGCTATCCATAACTTATTTGACAGATTCTCCATACTCTGTCAAATTATGTGAACCATTCAAACTAAAACAACTCGACTATCCATACTAATATTATAAATGCGAAAGTGTGTCTGTCTGTCTGTCCGTCTGTCTGTCTGTCTGTTACCTCTTCACGCTCAAACCGCTAAACCGATTTCGCTGAAATTTGGCGTGGAGATACTTTGAGTCCCGGGAAAGGACATAAGATACTTTTTATCCTGAAAAATGTACGGTTCCCGCGCGATAAATGAGTTTTCGGCGTCATCTAGTAGTATTATATATTTTATGGTATCGACAGTTCCCATGGTCCACCTAAAGCGAAGACAAGGATGAAGGGTTTTAATAAGATTGGTGCTTAGTATTTATAATTCTTTACAGGCCCCAGGGTCGCTAGGTATTCAAAATACATTTAAAAGGGTCCAAGTGTTATATGGAGTCATTTAAACGTTTTTCTATTGAAAATCGTTTATTGCGTAGTCTTTGATTAAACACCATGGGAGTCTGAAGTAGCAATATCTTTTCGTATTAAGCCGATGTCAAATGGAGACCTGGATCAGCTGTAATTATCCAGGATTTCTGTGTATCGGGAGTCGAGTATGCAATATCTATTGTCATTCTGTGGATTTACGATACGCTGGATTCGTTGACTCTAGTTGACTCAGTGCTATTGTCCTTACTGTTGACATATCGAAAGAGCTTGAATACAGGTATAATGTATAGGAAATTGAACGCTTGGCAGTTTGATCCTTCGATACAGTTATTAAAAAAAATTATCAAGGAATTAAACAAGAAATAAATGTGCTTAAGCAGTTCCTTATTTTTATTATAATTAGGGATATTTGGGGTAATTTTAGAGATAAACGGTTTAAGACTCCAAGTTTATGGTCATCCTACAATTTGTATATTGCAGGTATTATTTTGAATGATAACGGTATCCTCATTCCCTGCCCCAATGACAATGTTATCATTGCGAATAACATCTTTGCTGCATCATCAATATTAGATCAGATCATCAATGGTGTAATGTCGTTTTCGGTAGTTTTCGTGGTTATGATATCCGCTGGTAATTGTAGTGTTAGTCATCATGCCATCTTTTAACCCATCAATCCCCAAGCAGCAGCCGGCTGCCGCATAACAATTGAAAATCTTGCGTGTCTACGATATCTCCACGATGGAGGTGCTACTCCATAACAATCTTAACGTTATATTTTCAGGTAACATACCTACATAACGGTTACATAAAGGTTAAAAGTGTACAAAACTAAAGCAATAAAAAGCGTATAAATCTCTTAAAAATAATGCTTGTTATTTAAATGTACATTATCCAGCGAGTTGGCTCCGTCGGATCTATCAATCATTTCCGGTGTGCGCGTCAACACATCGCCTCCCATAATTTAAGGCTTTTCCCCGGTTTTTTACGAGCGCCTGATTTTCAGTTTTTCTGCCCCCAAATGTCGCCGCTTCTCTGATTACACGTTCGTTAGTTTTTTGTGAAGTTAGCCTCAATTTTTATTTCGTCATCATTATTTTGAAACTGTAACTCAAATATGAATAAGTCCTTTTAAATGAAAAAGATAATGTGTTTTTATCAACAGAACATTTCAAAGTGTAAAAATACGTCATAGACTTACATCTTTTAAAATATTTATAAGGATAAACGAAGGTTTTCCAATTAATAAAAAGCATATTACATATTAATTACTTCGGTTTCCTGTAAACCAAAATACCGTGGAATATCGTATCACCCGAAGCTAGAATTTAACGTCTCAATATTATATTTTGAAGGTTTTTCTTCATGAAATTGGTCTCCTTTGTTGCAGCTGACATGAAAAGCGACCCACATCTCGTATGGATAATGTGTGACTTTGTGTGAGTACACGACCAAGATGGCTGCCCACTGGCCCAGAGGCGTCGTTGGCTTCGTCGTTCTACTGTGGATTACAAGTAAGTTTTTTGTAATCTATAAAATATATTTAGGTGTAGATTGTATGTAGAAAGCGTGCTAAAGTTAGCCTTCGGCTTTAGGGTCAATTCAACTGGAACGCGACGCGTTGATGAATTTGTAAAGTACTGAATTGACAGATATTTTCGTAAGCGTGAATACAAATTAAGAAATGAATCTGAATGAGTCTGAATTGACCCTTATGCAGCACGCAGTTGGAGGTGCGCGTATAGCTCGGTTGCACTCTGCGGGGTTGTTATGCCCGGTTCTGAGGTTTTGACATGGGTTCTTCCACAGAACAGCATTTTTGATTGGTCAATATTTCTAGGTCAGATAGTAAAAATCGCTGATGAATAAACTCCTGTTAATAAACATTAGAAACTGCAACATTAGGGCCTCATATAAAACAGTAAGCATAGGCTGTTTCTCGGGTCGCAGTGTTCCTTAAGGATCGAAAGATTGCCTGCGCATTTCGCTATTTTTTATAAAAAATAATATAAAGCAGCCGGCTGCCGCATAACAATTGAAAATCTATTGTGTCTACGATACCCATGATGGAGGTTAACAGTACGCAGAAAATATGTTTGGAAAGCTTAAAAGAACATTATTATAGCTTTAACGTTCAAGATAGAACGAGATTGTCTTTATAATTATTAAGTTTGAAACTTAATAATTAGCTTAAAAAATACGTAAAGTTCTCCATTAATTCGCTGCTTAATTCAAGAAAGCTTTTTGGCTGATTAACTTGTGAAACACTGGACCTGATCCAAGGCATAAGTCACCATTACTGCTAATGCTTTATTAACAAGAATTCTCTGAATATTTATGGATCGAAGAATATTTTAATAGAACCTTACATTTTGCGGAATAAAATGTATGAAAAATAAAATGTAGTAGTTAGTAATAATAGCTTTAAATAAAAATGTTTTGTATATTTTAAATCTACACAGTATCAAAATAACATATACTTAAGTATATACAAAATCAAATAAAGTATCAATCGTAGTACTCCTAAGAAAAATAAGTTTTGAACTACTATTTTCTCTTCTTTACTTTCTTTTTCGACTAATTTATTGAGAACCCTAATTTACATCTTGGAGTTGCAATTAGCGCCGCGACCGAAAGCCTTGAGTGAAAAATACTCCTACCTTTAATCCCCTGAGAATATTCTGAAATAGATACTTCTTGGTAATGATACTGTGAATTGTTATTTTAAGAGATATATTTTTATTAAAGCTTCTAATAACTTTGCCGTGTACAATAAAGACGTAGCATTTCAACAATTATTCACAGTCACGTAGATCGCTTATCGAGTTGGGAGTTTCTAAAATACCTACGCGACAAACAAAATTATGAATGCAGCGTACACGGGTAAAATTATACGGTAACTCAATTGGTACGGGCAAAATTGTAGATAAATGTTCCTAGTGAGCAATGGGAGTAAATATACCGGTGCGAGGCGGTTTAAACCGGTTTTCTCCGGCGCAAACCGGCCCCATCCGGCTTCGGGTATCCACCGCGCGGAATGCAGGTGCAATATCTCAGGCTGTCGCTCGTTCAGATGCATGCCTGTATCGGATTGCCTCGCGTTGTAAACTGCCATACACTCCGAAATAGATAGCGTTTGCGACACGTTGTTTATCAGATTACCAGCTTCAGACTGGAAATTTTCTATTGTCAAAACTTGTTCCTCAAACTTTAAACGTACGTCAGTGAAATGTATTTCGCGAAACATTTTACAGTTTGGATATAATATGAATGTTTGTTACAACTAGTCTTATTGTTACTGAAGACATGAGTGGATGTAGTGGTGTACGAATAATTTGAAAACTGTAGTTTTTCCACGTAAAGGGAGTTCTTAGGGCCGGAAATTTATTTGGAATAAAAACTATTATTTGGATTTGTATGGCCAGATAATATATTAGCTAGACGATGAAGCTACCTACATTACAAGGTTTGTTCAAATTATAAGCTAAAAAATGAATGATTGCGAACATAATATTATAATGTTGTATAATGTTAGTTACCCACTTCCTAGTCATGAGTCTTTAATTTTGAATTTACTGTTTGAAGAACGACTATCAGAAATTGGTCCGTAGTTGTCTTTACTTTTTTTTTAAATTGTTTTCCTGTAATAAACCGTTATAATAAATATATATTGTTGTTATCCTTTCCCAGGAACAAGGAAGCATACTCAGAAAATTTGACAAAATTGGAACACTCGAATAATAATATTATACAAATTCAACCCCGTTTCTACGAGTACAGCGCTCAAAAATGTTTACTGGAAAAGCAATAATAGTGTTATTTGAATATATTAAGTCATGTAGTTTCCTCCAGGATATTATTATCGTACAAAATATTATGTATAACCTCCAGTATACATTAGTTTCTATATTATCTTTATATTATAGACGTGGTCAGTACTAGGCGACTATGCGACCAATTTAAATAGCGTATAATATAATTACTAACTGCCGCACTCAGAGACCAATATTGTTATGAAATGAAGATTTTGACATAATATGCCCCATAATACCGTCAAACTCTTCATTAAATTTAAGTTTTATCATAATTATTATCATAATTAAATGTTTCTAAGTACGGCCATAAGACAATTTAATATTAAATTTAGAAAAAAATAAATAAAAACGGAGTATAGATAAACACCTTTCCGTCATCGATACTGAGTCGGTATAACCATAATAATATCGATAAATTTCGGCCTACGTGTCCAAACACGAGGGGAGATGAAACTACAATAACGAATGGGAAGTGAACATCGAACGGAGCTTATATGTTAATCAAACATAAAACAGGGGAGCGATATTACCAGAACTCGTATAAGTAACAAAAAAGATATCATTCGCGAATGTCCGACGAGATTATTCTTCTGCGGCGTCTGCAAATCCAATAATTCGTTATATTGAAGAAAGTTTCCCACAAAGTTGCGGTCTCAAAATGATTTTCTTTGACCCGGCTTCAGCCATTATTAGTATTATTCTGATTTGCCAATATTCCGAATCCGGGATTTGTATTCGCTGTAAAATATTCAATGGCCGGCTCATTTTTAATATCTCTTACCTTCAAGTGCTGTCCTGAATTAATCACTTTTACCTTATGTTTACGTTCAACAGGTATCACAAATTGCTATATAAACTGTGGATACATTGGTGGTGACATGCTCTTGCTTGCTTAATAATAAATAAAAATGAAAAAACTTCCAGCTTTCAAAGTTTATTTTCATTGTAATGGTTAATCAATAATAATCAAAAATCAATAATTATTAAAAAAAAAAAAATTAATCCTTCGATCGTGGATTCTTGGAAATGTATTGTTATTCTATTTTGTCTCGCTCACCGGTGAGCTTATGGGGCTTGATGGATTAATAAATAAATTAAAATATGATTATTTACAGATAAAAAACATTTAACAAACTATTGCCGTGTAAAGCCGTCTATCGTCTAAATAGAACACTTGCATACTGCCGTCCATTCAGAATAACGGCCTTATAACCATTCCAGGAATCCACGATCGAAGGGATCGTGGATTCTTGGAAATCTATTGTTATTCTATTTTGTCTCGCTCACCGGTGAGCTTATGGGGCTTGATGGATTAGTAAATAAATTAAAATATAATTATTTATAGATAAAAAACATTTAACAAACTATTGCCGTGTAAAGCCGTCTATCGTCTAATTATAACGCTTGCATACTGCCGTCCATTCAGAATAACGGCCTTATAACCATTCCAGGAATTATTTTAGAGTGCGATCACGACATTTAGCTTTAAATACGACTTATATGTTGCCAACTTATTGCTACAGATAACATATATAATTTAAACAATTAACTTTGTTTAATACAAATCCAGGTTGCCAGGTTGGCCTACGGTAGTCTTGGATCGAGAAAAGTGGAAAGCCTTTGCCTAGCAGTGGAACAGCATGGGCTCATAAAAAAATACAAATTTTAATGACGTCCCTTAATTTTATTTACCTGCGTGACTTTTGTAAAAAAGTGGTGCAAAGTTTTTGCTGCTTCTAATATTGTAGATATTATTTGCATCTATCTAAATTCTGAAACATTAAAGACTTGTAGCACATTTTAGACTTCTAGTTGATTGTAATAACTTCTGTAAAACACAAAGCAAGCTGAAACTCGTATTTTACTTTTCCAATGCCAATTTCCGGCACCAATTTCTCGACTCAGGGTAAACACTCGTTACGTTGAACTCTAAGAATCTTCATACATCAAAGGTTTGCCTTATAATGGAGCTACCTGGTAATAATCGTTTGTACTGTTTGCCTTTATCTCGATTTACTCATTGATTGCTACTGTCGAATATAATTGCTTGTGTGAGTTTTCCCTAAGTTTGTACGGCTCAAATTAGCATAAATTGTATGCCTTTATTAGATGTGTTTTTTTTTGGACTTATTTTATATAATAAATAATCTTGTTTATTTGAGTGCACCAAAATAATCTAATAAAGCTAATAATATTGTCCCCCTAATAATCTGAAGGTTAACATTATATATTTTAGAATTAATATATTTTAAAAGAAGAGAAAAATATTATTGGTATTACTTGAGAAATTCTGGTCAATTCAACTAGGAAAATTTTCAATTGGGTACCTACTTAAGAAAGTAATTTCATATTTAAAAAAATACTGTCACTTTGTAAAAATTATATACCTACTTTTCTAAGGATGACGGATTCTTTTCTATGTGACATTTATTTCAGTAAATACGTATCTTCTTACCGTATCCTTGCTATGTAATATATTGTAGGCTGTCCGTCACAAAACCTCTAATTACATTCTGTAACATTTAGGTACATTAACCTGCAAGTGAAACTTAATACTTGATATACCTGTCTTAACCCAGTTCTCAAGTTGGGTCAGGTGAAATTTCAGCTTAATCGAATCTGTCAATCGAAATACATCCCAAGTGTCTAGAGAATTAGGCTCCAAATAGATGAGCCGAAATTCAGTGGCCGGAGGAGTATGGGTATTACTTGCAAGATCGCTTAGTAAATCTGTAGGTATTAGGGATGTAAGGACTCGTATGATATGCAATCAAACCCTAGCGTGGGTGGGCTTAATCTATGCATACCGTATTAAGTATTGTGTGGACTGTGGACCTTTCTCATCTCATCAATTCATTGAGTAAAGTGAGTGAAGACTGTCTATAACATTATAATATTACTAGCTGTCCCGGTGAACTTCGTGTCACTTTAAAACCTTCCCTGGACTTTTACGAATATTAATTTAAGACTAAAATCAGCCCAATCCGTTCAGCCGTTTTCGAGTTTTAGTGCGACTTACACATTTGAAAATCCATTTTTATATAATATAAGTAGTTAATTAATTATACATCCAGAATCTAGTGACGTTGCCCGGAACTTTTCTGCAACTTACAATTCGATCAAAATATCATGAATTATTATTAGGCCCGATTTGATGACTATACTAGACGAAAGAGTATTCTTTTTGGCCTCCTCAATATTGTATAGCCTTCGTATAGATAGTCTCCAAAATCGGACTGATTCTAATAAAATTCTGCGCCAAATTATATGAAACTCGAAAGGGACTTCACATTAAGTTAATGACACGCTCAGAGTTTCACAAAGTTAAGATTCAGGAGACAATAAATCATTCAAGACAAATTACATCCAAGCGAATCTCATGTGAAAATGAAGCGTAATGAATATAAAATCAATAATTAATAAGCCTAATGTGTAGCGTCAAGTAAGAGTAATGGATGAAATACTCAGCCGAATAACTTCCCGATTTCGTTAAAACTTTCTTAATATTCTTAAGTGATAATAAATTGAGTGATATAAGCTGGTCGAAGAATTAATATGCAGCGTTGAGGAAATGTATAGTTTGTACTGACTAAGAGCTGGTACACATTGGGCGTTTTGAAACGCGCGCTTTGGTAACGCCCAATGTGTACCTGCTCTTAGGCTAATTGGGGCAATACATCGCGAGATCACAGACAATTATTTTGTAACGACTAGCTGTCCCGGCAAACGTTGCTTTGCCATATAAAGTATTTTGTCCATATTATTTTATTGAAGTCCCTTTTTGATAATATAATATTATAGATTGAAGTGACTAAATAAGTATGTCACCATGGCAACGTCCATCGCTATACCGTCGCACAAACAATGGTCACCGTCAGTCTCAGGTTGTAATAATTTACTATTACTTATTCAACAAATGCACCTATTAATATAAAAAGTACCCAGTAGCCGATTCTTAGACCTACTGAATATGAATATAAAATTTGGTAAAAATCAGTATTAAAGCCGTTTCGCAGGAGTACGATAACTAACATTATAACACGAGAATTTTATATTTAGGATTTATTTAAAATTTACACATAAATGCTTGTGACAATGCGGTGTGGTGTGGTGGCCAAACCGCTCCTTCGCGCAGATTTAGGGAATTAGTTAGGATCAATAATTGGGGACAACTATGCGAAAATAATTCTAATTGCAACAAATTAATCGACAAGATTATTTTTACTGCGACAAAATATACGGTACCTGCGGGGTTTTCTTGGTTCTTCAAGTATCATAACAACGAATATTACATTTAAGACAAACATATGAGAACATTTAAAAGTAATAACAGAGGAACAAGACAACAGATGCTGCAACGATTGCAAGAACAGCAGTCCCGTTAAATATATCAGCCACTTAGCCTGATTAAACTTTAGAGATTACGAGAAAAGAATTCATCACTAAATAATTTAATCCTTTCAGAAATTGCCTTTTAGCAGAAAATATACCTATGGAGTTTTTGTGTTTGGTTGAAATCTGTGTTAAGTTCTGTAGAAAGAACGAGACGGAAGTGACGTGGTATGAAGCGTATAATATTATGTAAGTAATTAGAATTTAGATACTAGATGATGTCCGTAGCTCCTTTGAGCCAAAACTCGTTTTTCGCGCAGAAACCCTACATAATAATTATGTTTACTGGATAAAAAGTATACTATGTCCAGTTCCAGGACTCAAAGTATCTCCATACAAAATTTTACTAACACCTTTTCATCGACATGAGGCAGGTAACAGACAGACAGATACACTTTCGCATTTATTATAATGCTACGGATTATAACACATCCTGTGTTACGGATATTATTCACTATTGATATCTCATCCATTAAAATTAACACAGTAATGCATTCATTAAACACATATTAAAACAAGACCTTTGCATTCGTTGTTGATGATTTATATAGTACTAGTTTTTGCCCGCGGCTTCGCTCGCGTTAAAAAGTATTATTAATATTACAAACTTTGATCCCGTATTCTAACCCCTTGGAGGTAGAATTTATCAAAATCCTTTCTAAAGCGGATGCCTACGTCATAACATCTACCTGCATGCGAAATTTCAGCCCGATCCGTCCAGTGGTTTGGGCTGTGCGTTGATAGATCACCATGTCAGTCAGTCACCTTTGAGTTTTATATATATATATATATATATATATATATATATATATATATATATATATATATATATATATATATATATATATATATATATATATATATATATATATATATATATATATATATAATATATTTAGATTTTCAGAGGAAACTACTCATCAAATACTGTCATGTCTGGGATAAGATTTTAAATGTTCGTATGGTTGCCCAAGCACATACGGCATTCGACTTGCAACAGTTGGCATGTTGGTCAGTCCAGAGGAATGACCACTTAATACGTCCGGGACCAACCATGTGCGGGTTTCCTTACGATGTTTCCCTTGACCATACAAGCGTCCGTATTTTGAAAATGTATCTTTGGTACACGCCTCCACCTGACTCGAAGCTGAACTCTCTTGAGTGCGAACCAAAGGTCTACCCACTGGGCCACCCACACTAGGCAAAATCACTAGGACAAAAAAATTAGGCCGCCGCGCCGCTCTCGCGAACACCTAAATAATAGTACCAAAATCATTACTTTTAGCTTTGCACATAATGCGCCAATAGTTACCTACAAATAACTTATCCACTGTCTCCTTTTCGTCCCCTAATAATGTATGAATAGGGCCACAAAAGCGTATATTGACTTCTGGAGCGCGGTGTTCTTTTGTGTTTTTGGGTTGAACTACATAATATACTAGATGACCTGGAGAACTCCATATCAGTTTCCGCTTACTGCTTATTTTTGTCTTTATAAAAAATATTCCTTAATTTTGTTGCTCTCGCAAAAATTCAAGAATGGCTGAGTAGTTTTGGCTAATTTTAGTCTTAAGGCCGTTCCCCGAGCAAACGACCTTGGCCATACATTTGCCGCGTTGCCGAGATCGCGCCAAAACCCTATTATTTTTACTTATCTTAGTTCAAAAGTGTCCTAAAAAAAATTTAAAACGGCGAATATGTAGTTTATGATATTGTCGATCTATTGGCGTGAGTTTCAAATAAAAGTAATTTGTAAATCCTAAGGAGATGCTGAATGTATGCTTGAATTTTAACAAATTGGTATTACTTTGGAAGCTGATATCATGAGTATAAGAAACAAAAATAGAAAATTTAAAACGACAAAAGGAATGTTGATATACTGAAGATTATTGCTGTATTTTTATTATAACTTTGTAGCTTTCAGATTATGAGTTTATAAGGTTTTAAATACGGTCAATTACGGAATCTCCGGACGGAACGCCCAAATTCGGGAACAGCTGAACCAAATGGCTAATTTTAGTCTGATAACGATCATGATAGTCCAGTGGTTTTTATATTAGGAAGAAAGTGATGAGAAGTTCACTGGGCTAACTAATAATAAAAAGTGAACAAGAAGAAAAATTTTAAGTCTGACATGGAAAATGTACTGGTACAGAGGTGAAATGAAATAGAGACAGACATATTTGGTGTAAAGACGACCTAGTTAACTTTAAAAATCTCTAACAGCTGGTCTAAATAAGAGAAGTGTTTGTAAAAATATCAATGTATGAAAAAAGATATATATTAATGCTATATCTTTTAAAATTTAACTTTCTATGCGGAACCGCGTTCATATGATCAGACATATTGTCTTAAAATAAATGAAAGGTTTAGGTGAAGTTCAAGTATAAATGGAATACGGCTTTTCAAATTGAGACAAGTTTCTTAATTTGGAATAGTAGTATTAATTTCTTATTCAAATTAACTAAAGGAAGACAAGCACAAGTGGAAGGCTAGTATTCTTTCGATATCTTATATAGCTAGTAATATATTATAACCTCTGCATTTTAAGAAAATTTAAAAACTTGGAAAAGCTGAATAATTGAAGCTTGGAAAAATTGAAATAACTAAATAAAAGTAATTTTTTAAGGTTGTGTCTACGAATAATGATTATTATTCGTAGGCTTACTGTACACGGAGGGAGAAATCAACTTGATCCATTCGAATCTAATTTATTAAACACAACACAACAACACATACACAAATACTATACCATATACTTACACACTACTTTAAAATCCCGTTAAATTACTAATTCACTACTACACACACTAAAGACTATTATTGCGGCTACCCGATCGAAAGTACTGAAACTAGTGTATTTATGTGCTCGCACTGAGCCCCCAAACTCGCTGATCTCCAAGTTGGGGGCAATAAATCCCCCGAATCGCTTTCCAGACTCCATAGAAGATCCGATGTTTTCAGAACACTAGTTTTACTCCACGGATTTATTTGTTTACTCCACTTCTTTGAGGTATAAAGATATCCTGCAGTAACCGTACATCGATGAACTGTAGTTGACCTTTTCCGGGATATCTTACTCTATCCATTACAATCGGGTTGGTACTCGTATAGTTCTTGCAATCTACGAGTGCGCGTCGCCCTTAGTTGTGTGAGTGACCATATCTATACACGCGCACATGGCTCGCTCGCTACTGACTGCTCCGTCGGGTACGCACACTAACGAAAATGTCTATTCACATTTCCAACTACAAATAAAGGCGACGCGCACTCTTAGATTGCAAGAACATCTAATTTATAGCGCGGGACCATACGCTTTCCCGGGATAAAAATTATCCCATGTCCTTTACAGGGACACAAAGTATCTCTATACCCAGCAAAATCGGTTCAGTAGTTTGAGCGAGAGGAGGTAGGACACATACACACTTTCGCATATTTTATAATATTAGTATAGTATTAATTCAGTGTCAACCAACATCCCTTTTTTCGCTATGTATTTAACCCTTTAAAAGAACAAAATCGAAACTATGTCACAGATTAACAAAAAAGTTACTACGTAATTTGCGAACACAAATGTTCTTATCCCAGACATTACAGTTTTAATATTATGTTTTGTCCTTATTTGATACACATTTAAGACTATAATATTGTGTAACTATAACATTTATTCTGTATTACCTATATGTAGTATATAGTGTGGATCTTTATATTAGTAAGTGGGTAAAAGTATAATTTTGAAGAGATGTGGCTGTTAAATAACGTTTGCATTTTGGCTTTTCATTTTTTTTAAATCATCATATAAAGTCGACATAGCCTCCATTTATTTGCTGTCAAACTCTTTACTAAGTTAAAGTTGAGTGATCCTTAAAATCAAGTAATAAAAAAGAATGATGAAGATGATGGCGATGTCAAGTTATGTACAACGAAATATCTAACCTCAGTAATAAGTTTTTACTTCTCAAGGGATCGTCCAAGTTTTGGGTAAACTATTTTCATTAAAATACATAGAGAGCTCGGTTATTGAAATAATATTCAGATAATATTATATGTAGTATATTGATAAATAAAGATGGCCGCCTTACTACCAATCTTTATTGAATATTAAGTTTTTGAGGACTAACCGCCGTACTCAGAGACATTTAATTATGATTTAGCTCCAATTTAATGAAGAGTTTGACAGATAAAGTATGGGGCTTATGTCAAAATTTTGAATTAATTACATTTAACTAAATAATGTTCCACTCTGAGTGCGGCAGTAAATTAATTTGTAAACCGGGATAAAACCTTTGCTAAGGCGAGTCTTAGATTATAATAACTATACCAAGTATTGCTTATTAAAACTCAGGTTTCATTACCTTTATGATATTCTGATATTTTTATAAATGTGAAAGTGTGTTTGTTTGTCTGTTATCTCTTCACGTCCAAACCACTGATAGGCTTTGCTGTTTGTTATAGAGATACTTTGAATCCCGGGAAAGGACATAGGATATTTTTCATTTCAGAAAAATGTACGGTTCCCGCGTTTGGCGCAATGGGGTTGCGAGCACCATATTCTGAATTATGAAATAAAAACTGTGACACAAAATATTAATGTTATAAAATTGAGCGGCAGGCAGGATTATATAATTTAAATTTATCCGTGTCATTGTGGAACTAGGTTGGCGAGTAGTCAAAGCGATTGTGCCCCTCGTTTTCACGCTAGGCTAGTCAACGCTGCACCCTTATCCGCTTTCTCTATTAAAAATTCAACGCACAATGCCTCACGTGCATCTACGTTATAATAAGGCTTTCGTCAAATAATACCCTCATTTCATCTCGCACAATGGCCGAATCATATTCAATGGATTTTTTAGCGCTTTGTGCGTTCTTTTGGGCTATAAATGGGTCACACGTTAATTGGAAACTTTTAATTACTAAGTCTGGGAATACTCTTAAGGTCTAAGTTTGCTATTGAAAGGATACACATTGTAAGCGCCGCATTTAGTACACAAAATACTGCGCGTGCGGCGCGTATGTTTCTGATAAATACACGATCACCGTTACCCAGTTAATATGATATAGGAATTAAATAACCCTATACACACGGATGGCTAAAATCTTTATTTTTATCTAACCGTAGTGGAATAACAAAGGCATGTAATAATTATTTTAGGTGACTGAATTAGGTAAAACAAATCCCACCAAAACATGAAAATATGTAAAAGGAGCCAAGCAAAATATTGCATAGCTTAAAATAAGTACTTCTGTCGTAAAAAGTTTTCTGGCTACAAGTGGCTTGGCAATAAGCACTAGAGAAATAATCAGCTACTAATTGGATTTATTGGGTACCATCGGCAACTTACGTCGTTACATATTAAAACACTTTACGCTTGCAGTCTGTCATTTGTGTAAGTATGAACTCCTCCCAATATGCAGTTTTATATTTGTTTCTATTGCGTATTGCTAAGCCACTATAATAATTATAAAATAAAGAAATCTATTGATACATTTACTGAATGTTGATTTAAATTACAAAATAAGTTGAAGGCTTGGCTTGAATGTGATCTGAAAACTTTTTACGACAGAAGTACTTATTGAATAGCTATGCAATATTTTGCTTGGCTCCTTTTACATATTTTCATGTTTTGGTAGAATTTCATTTCTTTTTTGAAGGTTTTTTTTTCATTTCTTTTCAGGACACGTTATAACTATTTTGTACTTAGCTTAGCACCCATTCCCTATCTCCTTTATATTTTTTCTTTGAGGCTTCGTTAGTTCTACAGGTGGACAACGTAACGTAAATACTTCTGAGTTCTGAGTCGATTATTATATTCATATTATAATATAAATGACTCTTAAGCCAATACTTGAATGTGGTCATTTTTATCTTTACCGTTGAAAACATAGCAGCACTGTTGTAAGCGTCTCGACGTTCCTCGCAGGAAAGGAGCACACCTTATTTCATGTGATTAAACTTAAAACTCCCATAATAATTGTATTGAGCAAGGAGTGTATATCTCAGTACTGAATAGTGATTACATTTATATTTAAATGGCATTCAATTATCGTTTCATTATTAACGTTGTTAAAATTATTTTATATTTAATTAATGCCATTTCATTAAGTTCATAACTAACTTAAAGCCTTTTGTACGTCAAACAAATATGCAGTCGAAACTCATACTGTTCCTGCAAAGTTACAAACATAAAAATCTTTTATTTTTTTAATAAATTATTATATTATTACCTATTATATTATTTTTCAATTTCAGTTATTAGGTTTCCCTACCCAAAGGATGAAAATGGGGCTCTATTATTAATAAGTCTTCGCTGTCTGTCCGTCGTACATCCGAATATCACCACTCACCAAGCTGGATCTCGAGAACCGCAATAGCTAGATAGTTGCGATTTTCACAAATTATGTATTTCTGGTGTCGTTACTAAAGCTAATAGTCCAATCAAAATAGAATAAATTATTAAAGGTAGGCCTCATACAACAAACACGATTTTTTCCAATTTTTTGCTCTATAATGGTAACACTAAGGTTTTTGAAAATTTCAGAAAACGCTCATTTGTACGTTAACTTTAATACTTAATAATAAAAATTAAATAAACTTATTATTTAAGGGGGGCTCCCATACAAATTTACGGTACGGAACCCTATGTAATCCATTCCGACTCGCACTTGGCCGGTTTCATAATTTTTCCTTTCATTGTGAATAAAGACCTATCCGAGTATCAAACTTCAAGGTTCTAAGTCTGCTAGAAATACCTTAGAATTTTGATGATCTATATTATGTCAGTGAGTGACAAAATGTAGTAACTTTGACCATCCGTAACTCCTAAACTATTTATTGAAATTTCATGTTATTTGGAAATTAAGCTAGTTCTAATACTTGCTCCTAATGACCGAAATTTTAAATCCCTAGCTTTGTTAAAATCGAAGATAAAGGGGGTGTGAAATAGCCGCGAACCGCTTCGAGAAAAGTATGGTACGGCCGTGCCTTTGCTAAAAAGCTTGGCTGGGGCACTGCCGTGCCCCCAGATCGCAATAAAGCGCAAAGAGCGCATAAAATTCCATTTGCAGGTGCGCAATACATGAAGAATTATATTGTTTATATTAAGTTTATGTATACAGTGGATACAGAATTAGTGAATAAATATATTAATTAATACAATGAACAAGTGATTTCAAATACGTTTTATTTTACTTGGGACTATTTTGTTAAATAAACTATTCAGTGAACATTTTTTAATTCACACAAAGTGAATTAAAATTTTTACACTGAATAGTTTGAAAATTTCGCCTTTATTCACTAATGATAATTAGGCTGAGATTAATATAAGTACATTTGCTTCTGTAAATTATAGATTTAATAGTTTAAAATTTCGGCATTACTTGTAGCTATGATACTTAAAACTACATTTGTGATCGTAAAAGTAATGAAAAAATATATTGTTATGAAATTATTTTTAAAATTTCAGCTATAATAGTGGTCCTGAGGCTAAAGTATGATTGCGATTGTAAAATGATTTAAAAGCAAAGAAAAAATATTCTTTTTTTTTAATCATTAAAATTGTTTTAAAATTTCTCCTTTAGTAGTAGATAAGATGCTAAAAATACATCTTCTTTTGTAATGTATGTAAAAGCAAAGAAAAGATATGAAATGGTTTAATCGTCGGGCTGAATTCACCCAAATTAAAGGTACAATGGGCAAGTTTTCAGCTCATCAATCCCTTACAGGAAAATAAAAGTACGGACGAAGAATTTCGGATACAATTTTAATAAATCATGCGTGAACGCTTTTTACTTATATTCAGAGGAAAAACACTGAGTTTCATGAAAATAACTCATTCGCAATCATCATTGTTCAATAAATATCTTGACATTCTGGAATTTAATTACAAAACCATATGCAATAAATATTAATTGCACTATTAATCCTTCGATCGCCAATTCTTGGAAATCTTTTGTTATCGCGGCCCACTTGGGCCTTACGGGGATTGATAGGTTAGAAGTTGATTCCTAGGCAGATGGGGGACCTACGTTATTTGTCGCGTTATGTCAATTGTCAAACCCAGCCGACGGATCACAATAATAATTAACATTGAATTGACATGATCCAATCAAATGACGTTGGTTTATCAACTGCCAATTAATCAATTTCTACGATGGTACTATCAGAGAAGTTGATTCTTATGCAGATGAGGGACCTACGTAGTTTGGTCGCATTACGTCAAACCCAGCCGACAGATCACAATTATTAACATTGAATTGATGATCGACCAAATGACGTTGGTCTCTCAAATGCATAGGAATCAATTTCCTCGATGATACATCCATAGGTACTTATTTTCCATTCTATCCGGTAAAGGTATTAATGTTACGGTGCGTCCACATTTGTATCATTTGCGCGATCAGATCTCCGATCAGATCTCCGTCGCGATCATCGCGCCGTATCAAGTATGCGTGTCATAGTGTGGACGCCTATTAGATCATTGTGCCGATCATGCGAGTATTTGATACGGCATGTATTAGATACGCGGTTAATATCGATCAGGGCGTATCATGATACGCGTATCATTTTGACACGCTTCGATGATACGCGACGGAGATCTGATCGGGGATCTGATCGCGCAAATGATACAAATGTGGACGCACCGTTAGATCATTCTTCCGATCATGCGAGTATTTGATACGGCATGTATTAGACACGCGGTTAATAGCGATCGGGGCGTATCATGATACGCGTATCATTTTGACACGCTTCGATGATACGCGACGGAGATCTGATCGGAGATCTGATCGCGCAAATGATACAAATATGGACGCACCGTTAGATCATTCTTCCGATCATGCGAGTATTTGATACGGCATGTATTAGACACGCGGTTAATAGCGATCGGGGCGTATCATGATACGCGTATCATTTTGACACGCTTCGATGATACGCGACGGAGATCTGATCGGAGATCTGATCGCGCAAATGATACAAATGTGGACGCACCCTTAAGTATCTGTATATTGTGTGTCTTGCTACTAATTATCACGTGGTTAAACTGGGCGTCGAATAAACCACCAAAAGCCAACCTTTTAAGAGATAAAAACAAATAATATTTTGATTTGAATGTTATTAAAGAAGATCAGAAAAACTCTAAATGACTCAAATAAGAAGCCTCAAAGCTCAACTAAAAAAGGGTCCATAGATACTTAGTCAACAGTAATCACGAGAAAAATACATTTGAAAATGTTGTCTTTGCGCTCGAGATTATTGGAACTGAAGGCGAGTAAAGTGAAAGCTTTAGTTATTTTTACTTAGCTGTTTACAAAGCGGACCAAATATGGCGCGACAATTCGTGGTTTAAAACGTGTCAGCGGCAAAGCTATGGTATTATAGCGAATTTACAATTTACATGAATCCAATAACCTTTGTCTACACTGGGCCTTTTTTTGTTCATCAAGGGCATGCGTTATAGCGCAGTGAACGAACTGTCACCAGCAGTATTTTCGGACCTATACGACCTGCAAACCTTCAAGAAAAGAGCGTATTCCCTCTTAAATGGCCGGCAACGCACCTGCAGCTCTTCTGATGTTGCAAGTGTCCATGGGTGATGGTGGTTGCTTACCATCAGGTGACCCGTTTGCTTTATTATCTTAATATATATATTTCTTGTGTGCGTGTGTATGTGACTGAACTCCTCCTAAACGACTGGACCAATTTTGATGAAATTTTTTGTGTGTGTTCAAGGGGATCTGGGAATGGTTTAGATTCACAATTTTGTCCGCTGGACAATGTTTTTTTAATTAATTTTTAATTTATTAGTAGTTGTTGATTTTGGAATGTTTTACATTGGATCCGACAGTCGGCTGCCATCGCAGTGTCAAATTTTAAATAATATTCGAATTCGGATTTTAATTTTAGTCTGTCCGACAGTTAGCGCTGCGACCAAATTTAAAAAAAATATTTTATATACTTAATATGGCAAAGAAACGTTTGCCGGGACAGCTAGTTTAATTATAAAAAAAGTAAACAGCGAACGTGAGGCATGCCCGTGACGCGCGTTGAAATCGTAGCGCTCGCTATTGACACTTTTCTTTCAACGCGGGTGGATTTTGACGCATTCAATTATTGAATACTAGCGACCCGCCCCGGCGTCGCACGGGTATAAAATATATAGCCACTGAAAAAATTATGCCTATAGCCTTCCTCAATAAATGGGCTATCTAACACTGAAATATTTTTTCAAATCGGACCAGTAGTTCCTGAGATTAGCGCATTCAAGTTAGCCCTTTCAAATAATTTTCCCCGTTTTTTCTACATTTTCCTCTATTTCTTCACTCCTATAATTAGTCTTAGCGTGATAAAATATAGCCTGTAACTTTCCTCAATAAATGGGCTATCTAACACTGAAAGAATCATCAAAATCCGTTGCGTAGTTTTAAAGATTAAAGGGAACAAAGGGACATGAGGGAAAAAAAGCGACTTTGTTTTATAATAAGTATAGATATAGAAGATGCCAAACGAAAGTTGAATAAAAAGAAGATGACGAAAATTGAAGATGAAATTGCATAATGTGGTATTATACAGTACTTTGCTATGATACTGGAATGCATTAGATTGCGCTAAATTGCATTTAAGTGTCTAAACACACTAGGCCGAAAAAACGCGGCTTAAGTCCGGCATAATTATTAATGTATTTTAAATTACCGATAAAACACCATGCCGAACTTCGGCCGCGTATTTTCGGCTTAGTGTGTTTTCCAATGCCCGCTTTTATTATTCCAAATCCTGCTGGTTGGAATGATCAAAACCCGCCATAATGCGGTAGTTTAGGCTGTGTTTCCACCAGAGATGTGTTGCGAGGAACGTGTTTTTGAGAACCAATAGAATCGCTTCAATAGCCGCGTACTGACCAAGCGAGCCGCCTCGCTGCGGCAGTCTCGCGCGCATTTGCTCGGTCGGTCAGTACGTGTTAGTGCGCGGCAAACGTCCGAGGCGCCTTTGAGCATCGACCAAAAACCGACAACTTTTGGCTCGACCGCGGCACGCTCGGGCGAGGCAGCGAGGCGGCTCGCTTGGTCAGTACGCGGCTATTGATGTCACCTCGCTCAGCGTAGTGATCATAAAAACAAATCTGTGGTGGTAACGCAGCTTAAAGATGGTGGTAAACATAAGCCATCAGATAAAATGTGGTAAGGTTATGTTTTGGCGTCAATAGGCCAGCTGGATTAAAATGACGACCTCATTGAAAACCAGCATGCAATAATGCTTATGTTTTAATGCACTGAGTTATAACCACAGACCGTATCAAAGTATTAAGTGTGGTTCAACCTGTAACTCGGTATTTTTAACGTCAATGGATAGCAGATACGAGGTTCACCTTTCAAGTGTTATATGTACTCATTTGATGGTTATTTAAAAATCAGATCGTCAAAATAAAATCAAGTATACACTGAAACACTAATGGAATACAAATTGAAATACCGAAGCCGTAATTATTGAAAGCTTTTTAGGAAATTGGACAGCAAATCAATTTTATCCTCAGATGCAGCGTACTAAAATAGTTCACGTGATACTTAGTAGTAGATCTGTTATATTATTACGTGAATTTTAAGAAATTTCAAGCAACCTAAAAGTATACGATAACAGTAAATAGGGAACTGACCAAAACGTATGCGGGTCGAAGCAATTTTAGAACCCAATTTATCTAAATCGTTAAGGGCATTCGGAATGAGCGCTTTAGGTTCGCATTTTTCCTTTTTAAGTTAAAATGTTTTCTACAAATGTTTCGGAAGTCATTTAAAATACCAAACAAACGTTTTGACTGAATGCAGCTGTATGTTATGGTGTTGCCAAAATACAGCCTTTGTTTATTTTCTTTGTTAAAAATCATCATCAATCATCGGTGAAAATAATTTATAGGCTTAAGGCTAACTGACTTATTAATCCTTCAAGCCCCATAAGAGCATCTGTGATCGCGACAACCATAGAATACAATAGCATTTCCGAGAATCCCCGATCGAAGGATTAATGGACAATTTATTTGACATTAAGATTTAAAGTCGGGCACGTTCAAAATTAACCCCAGACCGACTATAATATTGCACAATACGTTATATTATAAATAAAATTGATCGTCTAGGGGTCCGCTTATGTCAAGACAATGCTAGCCGTGATGTCACGGCACGGCCGACACATTTGTGTAGGCTAGACTTGACATAACTCGACCAAATTCAGTTGTCCGTCATTAGCTGTCTATTAATAAATTTTTCTGAATATTATCACTTATTTATTCAGGATAAGAAAATGGAGTTTAATGCGGGTTTACATTTTACCAATCTAGTAATCTAATTTAGCGCTGGATTGCCTGGAATAACGTAAACGGTACTGGAAAGTACTGGAATGCTATTCATTAATTCCAGTGTCCGTTTATACTATCCCAGTCGCAATCCAGCGCTCCATTGGATCACTGGATTGAAATAATGTAAATTACCATTTCTTATTTAATTAAAAATAATATCACCCACAAAAATACATCAGTCGTCACCAAAGTTGGTGTAACAACACAGATCGAAAGGTTTTTATACTGAAATTGAAATCTGCACATAAAAACTCGAAATCTCGACGAAGTCTCGCAATATCGAGGAACTCTCGAGTTTTCGAGATAAAAGAACGGGTAATGTCTCATTTCCTCCGAAGCAAGCGCTAAACCAATTTTCTGTCTCATTTATCAACTACACCAACAAATAAGGGGGGAAATTTATTATTTGCGATATTAAGAATGTTGATATAATTAAGATTTATTTACGACATTTCATTAAGATATATTATATCCAACATTATCATAGAATAATTGATGGAATAAATGCGAAAACAAAGGAAAAGTTACAGAAATTATTTTTTTTTACTAACCGTTCTTGATACAATGCATCCCGACTCCCGACACCAGTGTCCGAGCCCGAACCTGATATCACGATGTATGACATATTTTATCGACAAATTGGCTTTAATTTTCTTTTCTACTAATCTAACCAATACTTCATTAAATTATAATGACATATTATTATATCTATGTGTGATATTCGGGTCATTCCACTAACACACCCACATCTGAAGCCCGTCGAACTCGTGACCGCAAACCGAGCGCGAACAGCCCTGAACCTTACATTTTGCCTGCGGTTTGGGTTACGCGTTTGCCTGTACCAATCCATTAATTTATATCAGTTCCCGTTTTAACCAAAAAACAAGGGGTTGCAAACACGGTTTATAAGTAACATGTTTTTGTTGGTTCCACAATAGCAGGTGGCATAAAATATTTTCGGTATGCAAAAGAAAGAGACAGGCATATTGCTTAGTCTCCTATATCGTGCAGGTGGTCTACTATTTCTCAGTTTTCATTAGTCAGATTAGCACCCGTAGCATGGCTATAGTAGAAATACGAAAGAATAGATAAACAGCGGAGATAAACAGCGGAGATAAACTGAAGGTGCCGGTCCGATCTTTACCGCGGCTAGCCGCGATCGACAAAAAATCTGTATAATATTTCTACTGTAGCCATGTTACGGATGCTGGTAGCGTGTAATATACAAAGCCAAAACAGTTTTCACTTCTAAAATACTTTATTTATCTAACAAAACTTGTATATAATCTTATGGGCATCGACAACTTCAACTGTAGCTGAAATTTTGTTGTATCTATTACATTGTATTTGGATTCATCCATAATACGCGCAGAAATAAAATATATCTCAAAAATTATAGCGTGATTTCAAGGAGTTCAAAATATAGTGTTTTCTAATATTAACCACTATAAAATATATGCGTATTATCTTAATGATATGAATACATTCAACAAACAACCACAAACGCAAAGCAAATACTAAAGTTTTTGCGTCGAATTTCGGTCAATTTCAGTCAAAACTTCTGCTATAATATTAACTGAATTGACCTCATAAAGCAGGGTCATTCCCTCGCGGCTCATCGCATTTATTGTAAATAAGGCGCAAGCAATCTATATGGAAAACGCCTCTAAATGTTATTTCGTTCGATACGATCATCGGCTTTACAGTCTACGACCGTACGTCTTTGTACCATGGGAATGATAGTTGGGATTTCTGTCAGCAATCGCTCTTTGCATACTAAGGAATCGAATCCCAAAGGTCAAATACATGAGGTGGAATCCCTTTTAGAGTCGTGAGATGTGAATCGTTAACTATATAACTGTATTTTGTCCTTCATGTTTGATCGGTTTTATATTTAACTTTTATTTAGATTATAGTTTCTCGTGATTTGGTGAATGATGAATCTTAAAATAAAATTGTCATGAGAATGAGACCATGGCATTTGAAAATTGTGTGTAATTAATGAAGGTATTTTGTTTTTACGTCATCATAGCAGATGTTATCAGAATATTTTGTCAAAGTAAGTATACAATAATTTTCAAGCAATTTATGTGCAGAGAACATAATATTGTGTCCGGTCACAGTCAAGTTACATATTGATCGCATGCTTATACAAATACTAGGCGATGCCCGCAACTCCTTGCGCCATAGTTTATTGTACAGGAACCGTACATTTTTCCGGGATTAAAAGCATCCTATGTCCTTTCCCGGGACTAAAAGTATCTCCATTCCAAATTTAACCAATTTTTTTTTGGATTAAGGGGGCAAACGAGCAAATTGGTCACCTGATGGAAAGCAACTACCGTCGCCCATGGACACTCGCAATATCAGAAGAGCTGCAGGTGCGTTGCCGGCCTTTTAAGAGGGAATAGGTACGCTCTTTTCTTGAAGGTTTGCAGGTCGTATAACTTATAGTTTAATAAAATATCTATATATTCAATTCAATTTCAACTATATCAAGTATAGAGATATAGAGCAATAGGACGTAATAAAAAAGCGGAAGACTAAACACATCCGAACTCGCCCAGACGATAAGTGAAAATATTAATAAGTCATATAACAAAGTAAAACCTAATCAAAGACAATCCCGCGGCGTCAATAGCGAAAGTTTCAAAGTGACAAAGAAAATTGTTCCATACTTCAATGAACGTCGAAGTTGTTGTGCGACGTGACTGTTGGGGCGGGAGTCGGGACGGAGGTTATAGGTGAATACGACATTCTAGCTCCACTTCCATAGATAGAACATTTTCACACTATCCGATACGATATTTGTATCGGACCGATAAACGTTAGCTAATAGTTACAGTTGATTACGATACTGTAGCTCTAGCTACGTAAGTAGAGTCTTTTCACACTATCTGATACAATATGGGTCATATTTGTATTGGATCGATAAAAGTTAATTTATGGTTACAGGTGAATACGATGTCATAGCTCCATCTACAGAGATAAAGCTATTCATACTTTCTGTTACGATATGTGTATAAGATCGTGTCTTAGTGTCTAAATGTTTTTATTATTCGTAGGTACACACTATGCCGAAGTTCCGCGGCGGAAATTCCGCATAATTACGTCAGCAATATCAATTGTAAAACGCATACAATATGACGCGACGGAATTTTGACATAGTGTGTCATCTGTAATTTAAAATACATTTCAGGCGGACTCATGCGGAAATTCCGCCGCGCAACTTCGGCATCACGATATCGATTTCCGAAATCTGAATGATAGTAAAATGATGTGCACTATCGTGTTAGAATTATTGATATTTCAATTGGTTAACTTTTTGAAAATATTATTACATAAATATACGCGTGTAATCACAAACTTATTCATAAGCAATGTTTTTGTACAGAATCGACAGTTAATTAATAACTTTAACAAAAAAACGCATCATGCATCAAAAAAGGTTCTAAAATTAACATTAAATATTTTACTTTAAAACCTTTTTTGAAAATGTAAATATCATAATTATTACGGGTAAATTATTATAATATTCCCATAGATAGAGACCAGAAAATGTGAATAATAGTGGTTTTAAAATATAACAAGTACATAATTATCTGCAGTAATTAATCCTGCTTCAATGGAAATTTGGCAACTAGAATTTAATACTACTTCATGCAAAATAATATTTCAAATTCAAATATTTTTCATCCTTCAATGAATAGCATAAAAGTGTTTTGTAAAAAACAAGGGCTATTCAAATTTTTTTTGAAATGGAACAAACTCACAAAGTTAAAAGAATTGAATAGCATAACTTATTAAAAGTTTTAATACGTGAGTAAACTAAAAACCTATTTTCCGACAAATGACCCGGTTACTTAGTAAGTCCATTTTATACCTTTCATTTACATCTTATAATATTTTGCTAACGTTAGGAGTAGGTATGTAATATTTTTTTTTAAATCTGGATATTGTCACACACGTCGACTAAATCCTCTAGATTCACTCATCCACTAAATCTTATAAGTGTAGTGTTATACTTCTACACTTCTAAGATCTAGTGCTATCGTCAAACGGATTTGAGACAGTAATAATTTTCCATAGATCATCTAGTTTTATCTTCATCGTCAGCAGAGCATGGTATGTAATTATGATATTGTATAATTTGATTAATTATATTATTTTGTTTATTAAGTAGTGCCATATTTCTGATACTAATAATGTATTATATTATGCACTATGTATATTATATAATATGCAAGGGCTGATCATACAAAGCAATCACGCGACTAATTTATGGGTACACAATAAAATTCAAAACGTTACGCATCAAAAATCAATTTAGCTAATTATGCGATGGCCGGCCACATTCCACGCTCGAGCCATTAATTAGGCGAGTGTGCGCTAAACACTTGAATTTCGCATAATTTTACAACACTGAACAATTTAGGATCCTCATTAAATATTATCATATCGGCGAAACCGACAACACGCTTGTGTGGATAAGGCCGGTCACGCAGACAGGCGAAGCGAATAGCGATTGCGTGCGGTGCTGCAAAAAAATATATTATATTTTTAAATGAAACAAAAAAGGTAATTTAAAATAGGCATTTAATAATTTACTATCATGTGCGTTTTAGTTTTTTACATTAGATGCCAAAAACAGAAACAGGCACTGTCTGCACTGTGCGAAATAAATATAGTGTTTAAACAGATATTATTGTGATGTACATGGAGAATGAAAGCCCTCGTTTCTAATAATGCTAGTCTTAACTAGGATCACTATTGACACAAGACCTAAAGTGACAATATTACCTAGTATTTGAATTTCTGAACATTCAGGAACCACTAAAGCCTGCAGCGTGTCTAAGTGCTGGGCCTTACCGTATTATATGGATTGATTATTAATACAGAAACTGTTCGCTCTCCCCGCCGCTCACCGCAAGGAGCTTTTAGTTACTATATTATAATACAATGTAAATTTTATCATAGTTATTAAACGTGATCCATCTATATTGGTTAAATTGGATGAGTTAGGTGATGTTATAATAAATTGTCGAGATTAGTCCAAGTAAGCCTCTTTTTCGCCAAAGCTCATTATATTTTATAAAGTTTAATATCAGCTCTTATTGCAAACGCTTTACAACATTAGCAAATATTTATACCTAATCAGATTAAAAATGAATCTTCTTCTTATATATAAGAATGTATTTTCAAATGTGTTAGTCGCGCTAAAACTCGAAAATGGCTGAACCGATTGGGGTGATTTTGGTCTTAAAATATTCGTAGAAGTCCAGGGAAGGTTTTAAAGTGACACGAAGTTCACCAGGACAGCTAGTATAATATTAATAGAGAATAATTATACAATGTGTCCCGACTGCAGTGTCCGAACTCCCCTTTAATGACATGATGTATACTGTATAGCATATTTTATAGACAAATTAGCTCTCATTTTTTTCTGTCTTTACGGTTCTAAAATGGCAGCCATGTTATTTCATTCTCAGACTCTCATGCTAATTTGACCAATACTTCTCATGTAAATATCCTATGAACATAAAAAAAAGATCTCAATGCCTACTTATACCTCTAAAATGGAAATGAAGTTTTAGTTACCTAAAAATGTGAATTACTTTTTAAAAGTAAGCTTTGGGAATAATAAAAAAACATAAATCATTTTCAAGTAAGTTAAAAATGTGGCTTTTTAATTTGCCTTGAAATACTAACTAAATAACATTTTCACGTTAGTAACCAGCTTTTTATCTGCAAAACCATTAGTTATTCGAAAACTTCGTTACCAATGACATATAGCAAAAAATTGCACACAAATCCTATAAACCGGAAACCTCGACAGAAAACAATTAAAAACAAAGGAATTAAAAGTTTTAATAGAAAGGGGAATGAATAAAAAAGGTTTCGGGGTGCGGGCGAGCTCCAACACAACATGTTTTACGAATCAACCGACTAACGACTTTGGTTAGCGATTCGTTTTGTTCGTCGTTCTATTTTACTAGAAATTTTATTAGGTAACAAATCTAAGTTTTTAATGCCTTTTTATGATAAGAGATCATCTTTGAAATCGACATAGAAGGAAGTTTCATGCTAAATAATGTTAGTAATAAAAAAATAATTTCATTTTGATTCGAGCCCAACAAAACAAATCCGTGGTAATATTTTATGTCACAAACATTAAGCTGTAGTTTAACAGTTAACGTATTATACGCATCGTATTAAGTCATCATAAAACTTACGATCCGAAATAATAAACTGTTATGGCAGTTTAAAAAACAATTTGGCCTCCTTTATTGCTATATTTATTGTCGGGCTCTGGCGACGCAATTTTATCCCTCTTTGCTACATCTGTTATCTAATATCGAGATGATAACGTACGAGTATATTTTCACAGAGTCGCGATAGAATGGTTCGGAACTTTCTCGAAGGGGACGACGAATAACGAACGAGATCAATATAGATTACAATAATATAAGACGGAATTTGGGTAGGAACTCTTATTTTGTTCGATACCTTCTAATATTATGTACTTACACGACAATATTTCCATATTGTGGCAGAAATTACTATCCAACAAAATTGTAAGTACCAATTTCTCGGAAATAAATAACAAAAACAATATTATAATATGTATATTTTTTTGTTATTTATTTCCGATAAGCATACATTTTTAGTATAATGACTGTATGCTAATACGTACAAGCAATTCTTTAGCTAAACTAGTTTTATCTAGACTGTACTGGTTATATTATGTATGAATACCAGTAAATGCTAGTAAAACCAGTCTGTTGTAAGCTGGAAAAATTGCTTTTTACCTCGGATTTATTTCACTTAAATATACGAGTAATCAAATGATCCCTGTCTGGCTTTGACATTTATTTAATTAACGTTCATGATATGTCACGACTGTGTAATGTATAATTAATTTACTTGTTAAACAATATAATATGATTTATAGTCTGTGTTAAATATACACCAAAAGCCAAAGAAGATATGATTGATTGGGATGGTTATTGTGTCTTTACAATTTGCTTGCGTAAACAATTCCAATAGAATAAATGAGTTAATACAATGATAAATGAGTAAGAAATCGGTGATCGTACTTCCTTGCTAATATAATAAACTAGATGACCCCCGCAACTCCGTTGCAACGCGCGGGAACCGTACATTTTTTGGAGATAAAAAGTATCCTATGTCCTTTCCCGGAACTCGAAGTATCTCCATACCAAATTTCAGCCAAATCGGTTCAGCGGTTCGGGCGTGAAGAGGAAACAGACAGACATACAGACAGACACACTTTCGCATTTATAATATTACTGAGTATAGTAAGTATGGATTTGAAAGTGGATCTGTCTGTTACCTGCAAATACGTTAAGTCGCGGGAAAGGTCATAGGATATTTTTTGTTGCAAAAAAATGTACGATTCCGATGCGATAAACGAATTTTAGAGACACGGAGTTGCGGGCGTCATCGAGTTTAAAAATAAGAATAAACGTCGAGATAATAATGACATTTCTAAGTTAAGGGCGTTCCTTACGGAGATACCTTAATTTACCGTATTTCAAGCCTTATAAACTCATAATTTGAAAGCTACAAAGTTATAATAAAAATAGAGCAATAATCTTCAGTATAATATCAACATTCCTTTCCCCGTTTTAAATTTTCTATTTTTGTTTATTATACTCATGATATCAGCTTCCAAAGTAAAACCAATTTATTAAAATTCAAGCATACATTCAGCATCTCCTTAGGATTTACAAATTACTTTTATTTGAAACACACGCCAATAGATCGACAATATCATAAACTACATATTCCCCGTTTTAATTTTTTTTAGGACAATTTTGAACTAAGATAAGTAAAAAATAGGGTTTTAGTGCGATCTCGGCAACGCGGCAAATGACGTATGCCCAAGGTCGTTTGCTCAGGGACGACCTTAAACTGTTGTTGTGAACATTCAATTCATGTTTGTCTGTATTCTTAAGACACACACCACACAAAACTACTATTGCTAAAATACTTTTGTAGAATTTCTGTTCCAAAAATTATCATTCAAATTAAATTCCTTTTATCAATTTTGTCACTCGAAAGACCTGAATTTTTCAGTGTTATATTACGACGATGGCTTTGCTTTTCGGTCTCACAGAAAAAACTAGGAGCGCCGTCAAAGGCCAATTTATTTTGGTCACGCGCGGGCTTGTTAATGAAAATAATAGACGTCGACCGCAGTTCTAGAACTAAATTGCTTAGATGTGCCACTGATGTGAATTGCAATGGATACAGAATCAGAAAATTATATTTTGTTTCTGAAAATTAGAATTCTGGATTGTCAGATGTGGAAGATGTGTGATCATATTTTAGACTTGTTTAGGTACTACTAAATATTTGCTTTGGTTTATTTGTTTCATTATTTTATGTGATAAATGATATCGAGGAGTAAGTTATTATGAAACATCAAGGAAATTTTCCTACTCTAAAGAGTTTTTATTTGGGGTTTGCACCCATTTGAAGATGTTACCTTCTTAATATATTATCATTTCTCTTTATAATTATATAATCTATTTCTTTATAATTAATTAATGTAATTATTTTTTTTTGTCTTCTCTAGGTAAAGCTTGTAGTGTTTTATTGTATAATCAAGTATAATCAAAATATCAAAATCTTTAACGCTATAGTAGATATTATTTTCTGTAGCAGGGCATAAGTATTGTGGTATTATTTGGAATTTTTAGATACAAAAAGTTCATACACAAAAACGTTGCAATGTTTTGTAGGCTTCAACTGAAAAGCTTCAATTATTCAAATGAACTAAAACCAAAGTTGAATCTGTCAAAGTCAGTTCGCTTCATTTGTATGGGCGGCGCAAAAACAATTGCTTTAATGTATCATTTATAATATGACGTTTCCAGTGAACGTGACGCAGTGGACAGCAACAATACAGTAACAATACAGAGCCCGTGGGAATGGACCGCTGTCACTGAATATCAACCGGATTTTTTACACTGTCCCTCACATTGTCCCTTAATTATCTTTGAATACATATTATAAATATGTTCGTAATGTTGCCGGTTTTAATACATTGAATTATGTTATAATTTTACTTAATTTAAACGCTTTTTAATAAAAAAAATTCGTTATGTTTACCTTAAATCATAAATGTGAGACTATTGCATAGAACCAATTTTGATGAGGTTTATTATAGTCGTCGCTTTATTGCTGGAAAAATATAGCCTTATTAATCATTTAAACGCTCTGAAATTGTCAGCAATCTAATGGTAGTTGATGCAAGCAGAAACGCTTGGTTAATTCAAGTTGTTGCAGGCTCCAATAATTTATAATATACTAGCTGTACCGGTGAACTGCGTGTCACTTTAAAACCTCCTCTGGAATTCTACGAACATTTTAAGACTAAAATCAGCCCAATCGGTTCAGCCGTTTTCGAGTTTTAGCGCGACTAACACATTTGAAAATCCATTTTCATATATAAGAGAAGATATAGACTTCTAGCAGACCAAGATACGCGTGGCTGTGGCTAAGGTTCTTCAACAGTAGGAGGACATCAGTCATGAAGCCCACCATTTTACATAGATGCTATTTGTAAAAAAAAAACATGGCGAAGACTGATTTCTGCTTCGCAATAAAATAATATTGACTATAAATTGAGATATAAGCTATCTTATCTTTCAAGTTGAATAAAAGTGCTCACGGTATATAAATCAAATTTTAAATCGGTTCAGTAATTTAGGAGTCCATCGCGGACAAACAACGTGACATGTAATTTTTATATACTTAAAAAAAATATTAAGGGATTTAGGAACCTAATTTGTCAAATTTTAACTTAGCGACATAAAAATTACATACAATAATAAAGCTCGGAAATAATTAAACTTTGCCAATTAATCACAAATTGGAAAAGTCACTCAAACAACTTCATTTAAGGTAAAATATTAAATTGACGTTGAAAATTCAAGTATCAAGTTTTACTTCTTGAAAGCCTAAAATTCGACAAAATAACCCATTAACTCTCCATTATAATATAATTATTAATAACAAATTTAAAGCTATGATCTGCAAATGTAAGTCTATATCAGCGCACTGATTTATGTAATTCATTTTTTTGGTTGTACTGCGTATTTTTCAACTAAGGGAATACTGCAAAATTTCATCAAAGTAGGTTCAGTAGTTTTTGAGATAGGTAATTTTAAGTACAATTTTGAAGTCACTTTAAAATAGAAAGTATTTTTTTTTTATGTAGGTGTGTCATTTTATTTCTAGTTAATTGAAGGAAGTGTTGTAACTTAATCTTGAAACATTTAAACTTTGAAAATGCGTCACAAAAGAAAACTAAGTTTTACTTTTGAACAACGGCAGAAGGGTCGAAGGAAATAATAGGACAATTATTCTAGAAAAAATTTTAAATTCAGAAATAGAACATTTTTGTGAACACCGAACAGTACGATCATAAGTTGTAACTTATGATCGTACTGATCGGTGTTCACAAAAATGTTCTATTTCTGAATAATTTTTTTTTTTGGAATAATTGTCCTATTATTTCCTTCGGCCCTTCTACATCAATAATCTTGAGGCAGATAGGGCAAAAAAAAACGCTTATTAGAACAGGCCAAAAATTGTTCAAAATTCCAATTATATAGTGGCATAGTAAATTGCCACAAATTCAATAAAAACACTGTGTCATAAATTTTTTTCTGTGGCGTTCAAAAGTAAAATTCAATGAATATTTTCAATATTTACTATTGTTTGTTCGTGTTACACTCAACTCCGACAAATCCCGATCATCCTCGCCACTGTTTACAGAAACAACATGAGACGTATCACATCTACATAATATGTAAATGTTTCCAATTCTTCCCATATTGTGCTTGAGATGTCGGTTGAATGTAGACAACGAAATCGGTTTTAAATGTACCTGGGAAGAGGGCATTTTATTTAGATATGTCCTTTCTAAATAATTATTAAGACGAATGTATTTTCTTATATTATGCTTAAGCATTGAATAGAAAGCTCTTAAAATGTACACAACTAAAAACAACGTATAATTCTAGGGATAATTTATAACAACTAACTTTTGCATATTTTATCATAGATCAGAGATTCAGATCAACTGAATATCTGTGTTATTTTGTTGCAAAAATTAATAAAATAATAATAATTAAAAGTTTTTAAAATATAAAATCTGAAAGTAAATGTTACGTTAGGGAAATAAAATAAAATATTAATTATTAATTTAAAGTTAAGTACATCCCACGACATGCTGCTGCTATATTACGGCGTAGCACGTCGTAGAGCGCTACGCCCTACTTAGCGTGATAATTTCATAGCGGTACTTTACACTAATTTGTTAGATACATCATACATAACATTACTTATCCAGTTCTATAATAATTTATCAAAACCATGCCACTACTTTGCAATATTGAGTAGTAAAAATCACGAAACTTAAAAGAAACCAAACAATTTTTTGGAGCATTTCGGGATGAATTCTGTCTTATTTGGGGGCAATTGAGTTTCATACAGCAGCGAATATCGGCGGGTTACTGAGGCAGGTTTGATACAGGGAATACGGAGTGCGATTCAATTAACTCTGCCATCGGCAGAACGTTTACGTTTAATCGCACGGACTTCTGTGTGCAATCTGTATCGCACAGATTTAACGAAACAAATAGCGCCTAATTACGACGAAAATTCTGTTGGGATTTTTGTCGTAATCAGGATGCGCATGGCGTTTTAATATTATATTTATATTGTTCTCAGAAATTATTAAAGTCCGAATGACTAATCGAGGCAGGCTGTAATAAAACCAAGTGATAATATTTTAGGGTGTCTATCTATTCCATGTACCCAACCTAAGACCATTTTTTTTTCTTTTGTATGGGCAAGTGCCTCAGCGTCACGAGTTTTCCCATACAACGAGAAAAAATTTCTTTTGTATTGGCAAGTGCCTCAGCGTCACGAGTTTTCCCATACAACGAGAAAAAAATGTTGGTCTTTCAGCGCTGCTACTTTCACAGTGAACTGTGTACGAGAAATACGTAAACACCCTAAATAATTATCACTCAGTTTTGTTGTAACAATGTAATAAATAAAATAAAGACACAGTACAGAGTGTACCCTGTACTGTGTCTTTATTTTATTACATTATTATAATATTAACCTAATTAATAATAATAACAAACACATCGAATGTAAATCATAGACTAGGATAATTAGGATACTGTATAATTATAATATACTTTATAGTATCATTTTAAATCACTAACCGGGATTTCCCTTCGTCAGACAAAGTTGCTTTGTTGTCAATATCAAAACCAACGAATCATTTTGCATCCTTACCTGGTAATATCACTCAAGCAATTGTTTTTTTTTATGAAATAAGGGGGCAAACGAACAAATAGGTCACCCGATGGAAAGCAACTACCGTCGCCCATAGACACTCGCAACATTAGAAGAGCTGCAGGTGCGTTGCTGGCCTTTTAAGAAGGAATACGCCTTTTTCTTGAAGGTTTGCAGGTCGTATAGGTCCGGAAATACTGCTGGTGTACTTGTAAATCTGACAACCTCTGTGGCTCAGTTGGTGGGCTGTTGGTAGCTCAAGCCGACGGAACAAAAAGTTTTCAAAGTTCCTGCATCATGGATGTACTGTATTAAATATGTGTATAGTTCTTGCAATCTGAAAGTGCGCGTCGCCTTTATTTGTAGTTGGAAATGTGAATAGACATTTTCGTTAGTGTGCGTACCCGACGGAGCAGTCAGTAGCGAGCGAGCTACATGGCTTTAGTACACGCGTACATACGCGTGTATAGATACGGTCACTCACACAACTAAGGGCAACGCGCACTCGTAGATTGCAAGAACTATATCATATTATAATAAAAATCTTAAATATACCTATGTATAGTATGTATTAAATATATTTCCGTTGTCTGGTACCTATAACACAAGTCCTTCACGTACTTACCACGGGGCCAGACTGACGTGGTGTGAAGGGTCCAAAAATATTATTATAATTATCTGTAAGTTGTAACAAGTTATGGCTCATTTTCACTGGTCGATAGGGCCCGCATGCGGGGTGAGGAAGATTTCTAAAACGCATGCCTCGACCAATCAAAATGCGCCATTAGTTGTCATAGACTCCCCGTATGCTGTATCCCGTACGAGTTAACGACTACCTAATGAAAATGCGCCCTTAGGAATATAAGTACCAATCAGTTAATGTGAAACTGCTCGCAAGTCATCACCAATATACCTCAGCATTCCTATCATATTACTCGCGAAGGGGAGAAACAATAAAAACAAAATGTTCCCCACAAAACTAGATTTTATTATCTTCATCTTCAATATCTTTCTTTATTGGAAGCGAAACGACCATTTCAGCAACCTGAATTAGGTATGTCAGTTAGGACAGTTTTTTTTTTATTTTAGAAAATTATTATTTATAAAAATATTTGGTCAGCGTTTAAAAAACAATGGAAAATATTTTCGCCGCTTTATTAAACTGGAAATAATAATCCTACTCCACTTTTGTGAAATTTTAAACAGTTCATTAATTGTGTATTGATTTTTATATTATAACTAGCGACCCGCCCCGGCGTCGCACGGGTATAAAATATATAGCCACTGAAAAATCGATAGCCTATCACGATTCTTCATGTGGTCTACTTCTTATCTGTGCCAAATAACATAAAAATTGCTCCAGTAGTACGCGAGATAAACCCTTTCAACTAATTTCCTCCGTTTTTTTCCACATTGTCATATTAGTCTTAGCGTGATAAAAATATAGCCTATAGCCTTCCTCAATAAATGGGCTATCTAAGACTGAAATAATTTTTCAAATCGGACCAGTAGTTCCTTCGATTAGCGCGTTCAAGTTAGCCCTTTCAAATAATTTCCCCCGTTTTTTCCACATTTTCCTCTATTTCTTCGCTTCTATTAATCTTAGCGTGATAAAATATAACCTATAACCTTTCTCGATAAATGGGCTATCTAACACTGAAAGAATCATCAAAATCCGTTGCGTAGTTTTGAAGATTAAAGGGAACAAAGCGACATGAGGGAAAAAAAATTGACTTTGTTTTCTAATAGACGTAATTGATTGTAATTTGCACTGCCTGTTTTTGGTGAAAATTCATTTTAACCAATCAAGGCCGCGATAACAAAATATTTCCAGGAAGGCTGCATCTATTTATCCGGGTACCGTACGAATAACTTTAAATTATTTATCCGGGTACCGTACGAATAACTTTAAATTATTTATCCGGGTACCGTACGAATAACTTTAAATTATTAATCCGGGTACCGTACGAATAATTTTATTTTATTAGTCCGGTAATCTGGGGGCACGGTAGTGCACCCGCCTTATACAGTACCCGGACTATAATTAGTCACTTCGTGTAGTATGTAACATTTTATTATTTTCGTCGTTAGATTACAGAGTTAAGTGTAGGATTTCTATATCAAAGAATTCAGAAAAATTCAGGCTGGTAATGACTTCAAAAGAATGAAGATTGAGTACAGAAATAGTTAAGTATGTCGAATATAAATTCGATTTCTTATAAAAAAAGGTACTAATGAAGTATAATAATTACTTGATCCTTTTTAGATCATATTTAGGGTTCCGTACCCAAAGGGTAAAAACGGGACCCTATTACTAAGACTTCGTTGTCTGTCCGTCTGTCTGTCTCCAGGCTGTATCTCAAGAACCGCTATAGCTAGACTTCTAAAATTTTCACAGATTGTGTATACCTGTTGCCGCTATAACAACAAGTACTGAAAACAAAATAAAATTAATATTTAAGGGGGGCTCCCATACAACAAACGTGATTTTTTCGGCTTTTTTCGCTCTATATCAATAATGGCAAGAGGTAGGCACTTGAATTTTTCACACATTCTTTTGTTATATGTGTACTTTAATATTTTATAATAATATTATAATTAAATAAAAATTTAAGGGGGGCTCCCATACAAAAAATACAATTTTTAGCCTATTTTTGCTCTGTATTGGCACGGAACCCTTTCATGCGCGAGTCCGACTCGCACTTGGCCGATTTTATTAAAAGTATTACTATTGTTTTTACCTTGGAAGTCGGATTAAATTTTTACTAAAAATAATAACGATTTATTTTATTTCACATATTTATGTATCTATACATACT
Source organism: Polyommatus icarus (assembly GCA_937595015.1). Classification (NCBI taxonomy): domain Eukaryota; kingdom Metazoa; phylum Arthropoda; class Insecta; order Lepidoptera; family Lycaenidae; genus Polyommatus; species Polyommatus icarus. The sequence goes on from OW569331.1 coordinate 4,723,453, forward strand.
ACTTGTGATAGTATGGGGAGCCCTAGAACAATTTTTTTCTGATTACTATCAAGCTTATTTAATTATATTTAGAATAAATATAATTAAATAAATAATTAATAATTACCTATTTTGAAAAAATAAGAAAAATTTCAATTAAAAGTCATTGAGATTTAACATCTCAATGTTAAAAGTAATTGAAATTTTAGTATACATAAGTATTTCAATTTTCACATCAGCGTCAACAGTATCAGAGTAGACAGAATTATAATATGTCTAATGGTCTAAATGTCTATTGTGAAAAAATCTAAATTAAAAAGAAAAATATGGTTTACTACTACAAACTTTTTTCTTATATCTAAATCTTTTTTATTTTATTGCATATTATAATATAATGGTACTTACCATTTAGCTCAGTTATCTATATCATCATCATTATAATATAAAATCCTTTGTCCTGAAAGACATGCAAATGGCATCACCGTAGGTACAGCCTCAACCACTGATAGTAGAGACTTGAAAGAGGGGATTTGTTATCCGTACGACGAATGAATAAGATGGGATTTTCCGAAATTAAAATAAGCCGTGATCGAGCTTTACTCAAGCGTGTGTACGAATTGCGAGACTTGCTAAATGTAGCCACCCTCCATAGTTGGATAGTCATATTTTGGCTCGAACGGTTCGGTGACAACTGAACGGCGCCCATCACTCGATACATTAATGCTGAATGTGTGGCTCACGTGTGGACGAAAGCCCAAGCCGTGGGTTCTACTCTACTTGATTGCACGATCGAGATTCGAGTGAACGTATGTGAACATATGTGTACTGAGCATCACGGGCGTGATTTGCCGCTATATTACATATCAAAACTCCTTCGTTCATTTTAACTACATTTTATTTGACACATTTTTACATGATGTTTTAAAATTATAATCCCAAGTTATTTATGCTAGCCTATGTTACGTGGGAGAGCCATGCTTCGGCACGAATGAAACCGAAGAAATACCACGTTCTCACAGAAAACCGGCGTGAAATAGCGCTTGCGCTTTGTTTCACCGAGTGAGTGAGTTTACCGGAGGCCCAATCCTTTTTCTCAACTCTCAATTTTATGTATACTTTAATAATTAATAATAAAATTGAAATAAAATTAAAATTTAAGTGGGGCTCCCATACAAAAAACACAATATTTTGCCTACTTTCGCTCTATGACGGTACGGAACCCTTAGTGCGCGAGTCCGACTCGCACTTGGCCAATTTTTTATAAAAAACCAATATACCCGTACGAATAAATTAGAATTATTCATACAGTACCCGGATAAATAGATGCAGCCGAGAAGTACCAGCTAATTGTCCGGCTATTGTCAAACTATCTTCTACTTTTTATAAAACAAAAAAATAATATACCCGGACGAATAAATAAAAATTATTCGTACGGTACCCGGACTAATAGTCACTTCGTTCCAGGAATTGGTGATCGACGGACTAAACACAAAATATGAAATACGTGCAGTTTTTTAATTAATAAAGTATTCATTTAGTATAGTAAATTAATTAATAATATAGTGGAAAAAGTGCACGTAATTTTGCACATGATTGAAGATTGTGTTTCATTTATGTTTTTTAATAATCTATTTGATACATTTAAAACTTATACATAACTGTGATTCAACGTTATTATTATCGTTCGTAAATGTATTATTGTCAAGACCACGATCATACCTATATAGATACAAAATTTGAACGATCTAACACTAGACCTTATTTAATTAATTCAATTTTGCATAAAAACACGTAATAATGTTTGGAGAAATAACACATAACTAAATAAATATTTTAATTAATTCCAATTATTCTTAAATCGTATCAAAACGTTAACGATTGAAGCTTAAAACGTATTTTCAAATTTCAAAGGCCTAATAGACGCGCAAACTCACTCAAAAGCCTCCGTACAAGCTTGAAGTAAGCGAAGATATTTATTTTGTGTTGAACTCACCTTTAGGAATCCTAATTACCGAACCCATTCGCTGAGCGACTGCAAATGAGGGCCTTTCACCACGCACCGGGAATCGGGACCCAAGAATCATCCCAACGTTCAAGGAACTATAGTTTTTATTTTAAAGATACACGGACTTTTATTCTATAACAAATTTCTGTACGGAATTCCGACGTACCCTTTTAAAGGGACGCTCGTTACCAGTGTACATCATTGAAATATTCTAAGGGTCTGCGGCTCAGAGATTTCAAACAAAAAGGGTTCTGAATTCGTTATGACAAAACACATCAACATTCTTTTATATGTTTACGGATTCACTGGTTTATTTCGGGGATATTTTGTGTTCTTTTAGACTTTAAATATAACATTCATTTTTAACAATAATGATTTTTCATTGGATTACTGTTTGCAGAAATTTGCTTATCGTACGGAAGAAGCAATAAGTATATCTTTCGGTAATAAAAACTACATATTTTCTTGTCCCAGAACTTAAAAGATTCCTTTCATTTAAATCAGTTAGGTATTTCAGGTATGCAAAGGTAAAAGATAGATAGTTTATATCTTTACTAAGAAATTATTTTATTGAATTATATTTAGTTATAATAATTGATCACCGTTTCCAACTTCGCGTTGTTATAATGAAGGAGATTTCAAGCAAACGATAAGTTTTCCCTACAAAAATTTTACTACAAGTAAATTCCTTAAAATTTTTATAAAACTCTTAAAAATTTCTAATTGTCTTTGTTATTTTTTACTACCTGTCCCGGCAAACGTTGCTTTGCCATGATATAAAGTATTTCGTCCATATTATTTTATTGAAGTGACTAAATAAGTTTGTCGCCATGGCAACGTCGATCACAAACAATGGTCGCCGTCAATCTCAGGTTGTAATATTATTTTCTATTATTAATTCAACAAATGCACTTATCAATATAATATAAAGTACCCAGTAGCCGATTCTCAGACCTACTGAATATGCATATAAAATTTGGTTAAAAATCAGTAAAGCCGTTTCGGAGGAGTTCGTGGACTAACATTGTGACACGAGAATTTTATATATAAGATTATCTGTGTCATAACAATGATCCTTCTATAGAACATACTTTTATAGTTTACGGTTCCAGTAGCGTCCCTTTCATTTGTAGTTTTAGAGGAGCTAAGAAAATAGCAAATTCTTAAGAATATTAGTTATAACACTGTTATTTTTATTCCTAACAAAAAAAAATGTTACGGTCGGTACTTTCGCAGAGTATTAGAGTTCAATTTTATTAGATTTCAGTCAGAAACGTCATCAATATGTTATAAAGGCTTGGACAACCGGACAAAGAACCTCCAGCTTTTTGGAAGTCGGTTAATAAAATGACGATGCGGTCGTAACGTATTAAACGCTATCAATATTGAGGCTGGAGTCCGCTATTGAGCCTTTGGCTTCACAGCGGGGAACATAATAATTTACTTTAAAATATAGATTACTCTATAGAGACGATATTCTGATGGAGCAAGATAGGAAAACGGGAAAACTAGCAAACGGATCACCTAATAGAATGACAAAACATTTGCTACAAAGTATTTTTACCCATTAGTCGCCAATGTACCTATTACAGCTTCACTTCTCTTTTAGAGATTTCTTCTTTCTTATTAGAGCTTTCGCTTACGGACACACCATGACACATGTAAAAAAAAAAAAAAAACTACCATGCGCCTCATTCACTCGGCAATATAAAATCAAGAACGTTGGTAAACGCCGGATTTCTGTAAAGCCCTGGTATTGATCTGGTCAGCCCGATTCATGTTATAACGATTTAGCAATTGCAATTTACAATACAATTTTAAATTAATAAGAAATAGAATAGAATATTATAGAAATAGCGTCATTTAAAATAAAGTACTCCGCTAAGCAGCTTAAGCTGAATGTAAAATGTCGAGGGATTTACAAGAATACACTTTTCGTTTATAAGACGTCTGATAAATCATGAATTATTATTAAAATTCGTTTATATTATTCATAGTTAAAATAGTTATAATTTGGTATTAATTGTGAATGAGGCGTTTTTTTTATAATTCAAGGCACGCCATACCACAGCAAAATTGGTTCGGCACTTTGGGCGTGAAAAGGTTACAAACAAACTGAGTTTCGCAATTGTAATATTAGTAGATTTTTCAGTAGATTGTTTCAATTCCAAAATGAACTAGTATGAACTGGTTTTATTGGAGTTAAAAAATATATTAACATTCGAGAGATCAAAAAAATTTGAAATCAGTAGCCCCTCTTAAATATTTGGAAATGCTTTGACTGTACGATTTATTCGCTCTCATTTATTTATTAAACTATTCGTTCTCAAAATAGTCCATTTCACAGGTAAAAGCTTTTAATTTAAAGACCGACAAATATTTACATTGGTTAAGTGGTTGACCGAAACCAGGCCGGTTGAATTTGAGGAAAACGTTGAATACGAAACCTGAAATATTAACTCGTGCGTCCCTACCCTTGTTACCTTCGTAAGTTATTGAATATTGATTTATGTATTTCGAATAATTAAGGCTACGTCCACATTGACATGGTATTTCCGTGTATGAATTATGATGGCAAAGGGCGCAGATATATAGGACAGGACAGCTATGTATTCGTTAAGTAATCGTTTAAAAATCGCATTTGAGAGCAGCCATTATTTTTAATAATGTAGAGGATCGCTATAATTGGCTAAGATACGTGCATGAGCTATTTATGAAAGCAACCCTTTATATTATACTAATTTATTATTTAATTGCAGTAAAATATTATAATAGAAATGATGTGGTAAAAATACGCATCCGCATCCATACTTTACTAATATTATAAATGCGAAAGTGTGTCTGTCTGTCTGTCGGTCTGAATTGCCTCTTCACGCTCGAACCGCTGAATCGATTTTGCTATAGTGGATAGTTTTTATCCCGGAAAAATGTACAGTTCCCGTGCGATAAACAAATTTTGTCGCAACGGAGTTACGGGCATCGTCTAGTATTACATAATAATATTTATTATGTCACATGATGCTACAAAAATGTGGACCCGGCCTTAATATATTTGGAGACGAGAGGACGATATACATTGCGTATTAATATGGACCCTTCTCGAATCTCGATGTTATGATCCTAGTCCGAGACGCGTGTTAAAAGATTTTTGTTCGGACCGAAATACTCGCTTACTTTTACCCGAATGCGATAGGACGTTGTTACTTTTATAGTATTTTGTAATATCTAATGCCAATGTGTCCGTCATCCACACATCACTAGCACAATAGACATAACTAGTATTTCTTGCCCTTTAATTACAAACGTACGAATTACATATTACATAATCACATGGCAAGAAATACTCCGAGTCTAATAACTACAATTATTAATACACTAGCTGTCCCGGTGCTCCGTGTCACTTTAAAACCTTCCCTGGACTTCTACGAATATTTTAAGACTAAAAACAGCCCAATCCGTTCAGCCGTTTTCGAATTTTAGCGCGAATAACACATTTGATAATTCATTTTTATATATAAGACTAGCTGTCCCGGTGAACTTCGTGTCACTTTAAAACCTTCCCTGGACTTCTACGAATATTTTAAGATTAAAATCAGCCCAATCCATTCAGCCGTTTTCGAGTTTTAGCGCGACTAACACATTTGAAAATCCATTTTTATATACAAGACTAGCTATCCCTGTGAACTTCGTGTCACTTTAAAACCTTCCCTGGACTTTTACGAATATTTTAAGACTATAATCAGCCCAATCCGTTCAGCCGTTTTCGAGTTTTAGCGCGACTAACACATATGAAAATTCATTTTTATATATAAGAAGACTAGCTCTCCCGGTGAACTTCGTGTCACTTTAAAACCTTCTCTGGACTTCTACGAATATTTTAAGACTAAAATCAGGCCAATCCGTTCAGCCGTTTTCGAGTTTTGGCGCGACTAACACATTTGAAAATCCATTTTTATAGCTAAGATTAGGGTTTTACATATTCAAACCCATAGCTAGATACTACAACACATATAACCACAATCGTAGGTATCTAACCCCAAAGGTGTCCTACATAACAAACGATAGCCTAGTGTATACGTATAAATTTTATTTAAGATTTATTGAACACGCTCAAGAGTCCAAATTGCTTAAGGTCAGGTAGTAAAAGGAACACCAAGCAACATTATAATATACTAGTTTTAGATGTTTAAAAATAAATTCATTATTTGGAAATAATATGATCGATTAAAATCATTATGGCCTGTTGATAAATGTTTACCGCGAATCGATAAATCGTTTTTTTAAAACTTACACTACCTATTTTTTACTAACGAATGTCCTAAGCTCGTGTGTAGCGTGATGATGACGAATCAGTAGAAAAATTTGCATCATTAGCGACGGCGAAGTTGTGTGAAAGCCACCTAATATATCGAACAGAAGTAATATACGGTCTCGGCAGGCTTCCAACTCGGATATGAATGTGTCGGTGTCAAATAATGAATACCGAGCTCTGTACCTCTAAATCAATATCTGCTGCAACAAATTGCAATTATATTTCAGCTAGGTGCACACAAAATAGTGCCATTTGTGTGCCAACATGGGGCCGTGAAAAATAATCATGATTGGCTATGTGAAAATCTGTATAGAATGTAGAACAAATAACAATTATATTTCAGCTAGTTGCACACAAAATAGTGCCATTTGTGTGCCAACATGAGGCCGTAAAAAATAATTATGATTGGCTATGTGAAAATCTGTATAGAATGTAGAACGAATTACAATTAATCTTAACTTATTATTACTTATATAAAATTCTCAATAACAATATGACAATATTAACGTTAAATGCAAACAGTCGCTCTGTTATCTTGGTTTTTACTTGGAAAATAAATTTACATATTTAAAACATATAATTCAAACTGGTGAGAAAGCAAAGCGCAATTTTTACTCCTTTACCAAAATATCTACGTCGACATGGGGCCTCTCTTTCAAAACCCTAAAATTAATTTACACCGCCACTTACCTAGGCAGCATTTGCTACGGGGCCCCCGTGTGGGCCGACAGAGCAACTATCGGCGCGGCTCGTCGCAAGTTGCTACAAAGCCAACGTCTTGCTCTTATATTCTTATGCAAAGCTTACAGGACCACAAGCACCGAAGCCTTGCCTGTGTTAGCCGGAGTTTTACCCGTTGACCTTGAGATTCAGCGTCGTGCGACAATGTATTATCATAACAAAAACATTGACAACCCGTTCTTTTTAAGCGCTCGCGATAAAATTAAAATAACAAGATTGTTTGAACCTTTAGAAAACTCTGTGCAAAGCATAATCTCCGAATGGCAGTCGCGATGGGACTGTTCCACCAAATGGCGTCATCTTTATAATTTTTTCCCTAATATTCGTGAACGGCTATCCAAACAGTGGATGGATATTGATCACTGCGTTTCTCAATTCCTGACCGGTCATGGAAATTTTAAGGCCAAACTTTACGGATTTAAACTAGTGCCTTCACCCATGTGCGAGTGCTCGACCGAAGGCAACATGTTTGAACAAACCGCTCATCATGTTCTCTGGGAGTGCAGTCTCTGGCAGGTCGAATGAACTACTATGCTAAACAACCTATTCTGTACATCTGGAGTCGCATACTACGGTGATCTCGTGGACAGCGCTAGGAACTTCCGTGCCTTCAAGCGTTTTTGTCACAATAATTATTGGCAACAGTCAAACACAATAAACTCCAATATTAACTTAGCTTAGCTTAGGAGTCACAATTATTAACCTTATTTCCGTGGTGCTCCCCCTTAAGTTCTTTGACTTTCGGTCATTGCAACTTTGTGCTGTCTCCCGCTTTTATGGGGAGGGAAATTGGAATCTTCCTACTCCTCCTATTTACTTCTGGTTAATTCCGTTGCGGGTCCCAAGACAGTTTTAGCATGTCCCTCGGGCTCCCTGAGATCATATCAAAGGGTTTTCGTGGTTGGATACCGCTGTCGATCCTGGCGACACAGGAGATACAGTTGTGGGAATGTGTGGTGGGCCAAAGCCCGTTATATAAAATTCTCGTGTCACAATGTTAGTTACCGTACTCCTCCGAAACGGCTTTACTGATTTTAACCAAATTTTATATGCAAGTTCAGTAGGTCTGCGAATCGGCTACTGGGTACTTTTTATATTGATAAGTGCATTTGTTGAATAAATAATAGTAAACTATTACAACTCGAGACTGATCACTGCCATTGTTTGTGCGACGGGATAGCGATGGACGTTACCATGGTAACATACTTATTTAGTCACTTCAATAAAATAATATGGGCGAATTACTTTATATTATGGCAAAACAACGTTTGCCGGGACAGCTAGTAATAAATATAATATGATTAATATATTATATCAACTAGGTGCAAACAAAATAGTGCCATTGCAGTCGGCAGATGTTACTAATATGGGAAGTGATGAATAACTATGACTGACGATGCAAAACTCTCTATACAGGGTGTAACAAAACTAAGTTATAAATTATTATACTTTAGGCTGTGTATGGTTCTACTTTCACAGCGAACTCTATATAGGGGACCCTATATATCTGTGAAAGTGGCAGCGCTGAAAGAGTAACTTATTTTTCATCTTTATATGGAAAAATTTATAACGCGTGGGCGCTTGCACAAAACACAAAAAAAAATTGGTTTTTCCAGTGCTGCTACTTTCACAGTGCACACATACACACACGCTAAAGTTCTATCACTTACTTTTGTTACACCTTGTAGAATGCACAATCAACATCGATCATAGGCAAATGCACTTCCGACATCATGAGCCAATATGAAAAGGCCGAATAAAATATCAACGTAATTTCGTAATTGTTCAGTTGTTGTTCACAATTCACATACATTTTATAAGGCTTCCAGTTTACAGTAAGCAACTTTTCAAGTTCTATCCAAAATATTCTTGTACTAGTTGGTGTCCGCAACTCCGTTGCACCATTCATTTAGTACGCCGGAACCGTACATATTTCTGGAATGAAAGTATCGTACATAATATGTCCTTTCCCGGGACATCAAAGTATCTCCATATCAAAAATTCAGCAAAATCGGTTCATTGGTTTGGGCGTAAAGAAATAACAGATATACATACTTTCGCATTTATAATATTAGTATTGATATGGATTATTTCAAAATGAATGCTATTCTATTACTTCAGTCATGAATCCGATGGAAATTTTGTCCCAGAAAAAAGGCAAAGATAGGAGTAAGTTATGTACTTATTATATTATAATTTATAACTAAAAACTATTAAGAACTAAACTCTTCATTATTTTGAAGTCGGTACCAGATAGCTGAATCTTCAGTCCTCTGACAGAATATTTAAAACTTTAGGAACTGGCACCGACTTCAAAATTATGAAGATTGAGTACACAAATAGTTGAGTTTTAGCCGAATTCGGGAAAAGGCACTATTAGATAGTAAAAATTATTTAATACTTTTTAGTTCATATTATTGTTATTATTGTTTTTACCTTGGAAGTCGGTTTTAATTTTTTGTTAAAAATAATAATAATTTCACTCTTTTTAGTTACACTAGAAGGTAAATCTTCGCGTATATTTTACGTATCTTATTACAATATGTTAAGAGTCACAACTCACACTCACAAAATAATATAATATTATCAGTGAAGTGAACATATTGTGCTAAGTTATTTAACAATTTTAATGCTTCAAGCCCCAAGCGGTCACCGGCGATTGCGATAACAATAGAAAGGCTATTGTGTCTCGTTTTTCCACGATCAAAGGATATATCAGATAAAAAATTGTACAAACTTGCATAGGATGTAGCGTAGCTACTCATTATATTTAAAATTATCATATTTATTGACAGCTGTTCTTGTAATCAAGAATTCAAATCTATAGGTACTTAGTGCACCATCTATCGATTAATAAGTATAACTAATTAAAAAGACACTTAATGACTTTGTTTTGTTTAAATACTCTTTTTAAAATAATTTTATTTTAATTCTATTTGTCTATTAAAATTTTATAAAGTAGTTAGTAAAGTATTCCGATATTCTGTCGTCTGCAGCCACGCGCCGCGCGGCGCGGCGGCGCGGCGACGCCGACCGCCGTGTATTAAAAACAAACAGGTGTTGTTATACAGTACATAATAATTATTATTAGTATATCCATACCTATGCCTTGTACTATTATCTATTTCTGTGCCATGAGACATTTGTGGCCTTAACACGACGTGGTAATGATGATGATGATGACGATTATGATGATGAATATGAATTGCATAGTAGTTTATGCTTTCTGTTCTTAAAACAACGCCGAAACTCCTGAACGTGTATCTATAAGGAGTCAGGAGTTCTCTCAGCATCTTCGAAACCATGGTATACCTTTACCCACTATTTGACTTTTTGGTAGCGTATTCTTAGTACACTTCACATAAAACCAAAGTCACCATATGTTTCCATATAAATTTCGAGGAGTTCCCTCGATTACTCATGGATCCCATCATCAGGTCACCACTTTTGTGAAGATGGTACCAAATTGGACTGAAACCTAAAAAAAAACCACAGCCGAACATATTATAACCTCCTCGTTTTTTGGAAGTCGGTTAAAAAGGCAAAGATAGGAGTAAGTTATGTGCTTATTATATTATAATTTATAACACTATAATATAATATAACTAGCTGTCCCGGTAAACGTTTTTTAAATTTATATATTGTTTTAAAATATTTCACCCTGGATATTATTTTATTGAAGTGATTAAATAAGTAATATTATGGCACCATGGCAAAGTCCATTGCTATCCCGTCGCACAAACAATAGACGTCGTCAGTCTCGAGTTGTAATAATTTACTATTATTTTTTTAACAAATGCACTTTTCAATATAAAAAGTACCCAGTAACCGATTCTCAGACCTACTAAATATTATACATATAAAATTTGGTTAAAATCAGTAAAGCCGTTTCGGAGGAGTACGGTAACTAACATTGTGACACGAGAATTTTATAATATGCAAAATAAGAAGACAAAAATAATACGAACACTCGTAAAGGAATATAGTTGATTAATTTTGAGATTTACGCTGATGACTCACTTAGAACTTAACGCTAGGCTGCAGAGTTTGGTTATCAGATTAATCGTACGTGGTTTACGGACAAATGTATTTCCTACGGCCTACGCCTAGTGTCACGAGTCATCTAGATTACAATACTATCGAATATTGAGCTGCTGTTGAATCACATACTAGTTTATCTCAGTCTATTAATGCAAAAATAATTATTAGGTGTACAGTTACATTTCTATTTAAAACTTTATTTTCTACATACAATGCACTAAAATATAAAAGGAAATCAACCAATTACATATTCTGAAAAGGTTGGATCTACGTTGAACGTTCACATAAAATCAGGTTATGAGTACTAAACTTTATTTATAAAAATAATAATTATTACAAATAATAATGCTAGACTACTATTGATTAGGCAATACAGCAATCCATAATTAACCTATTAATTTGTATATAATTATGTTTGTTATTTTAAAACAAAACGTTTTTTGTGGACGTAAATTAAGTGCCTTTACAAACATTTCCTTCTTTTTTAAAACGTAATTGAAATAAAAAGTGGCGCAGATAACATTTTAAGCGTTCCCTTAGGAATAATTTAATTGAAACAATAATTAAAATTTCTTATATTTTGACATTAACCAGCCGAATCAGACCAAAATGATTATGAAGAGCATAAAGTTTAAGAGTCCCATTATAAAAATTATTTTAGTGCTGAGTTAAACGAATCCCTTTTACAACGTCGTAAAGTTCAAATTTCAATAGGACGGTGGCTCCGGCCAATTTGCAATATTAATAAAGGATCTTTTCTGACGGTTAGCGTTGTACATTTTATTGCTGGGATTGAAAACAATATCTCCAGAAGAAATAAGTCTTTTGTGAATTTAGTTTTCTTTTTAAAATGTACCAGTTGGAGCTCTTACTTTACGTTTTGAATAAAAATGTCCTAAGCTTCTTTCGCGATGGTCTTGTTTATTTTCAGACGTTTTTAACCGACTTCCAAAAAACGAGGAGGTTATATGTTCGGCTGTGGATTTTTTTAAATGGTTGTTTTTGTTAAGATATGTACTTATTAATTTATTGTTACATGTTCTCTCTATCTTACAAAAATTTTGCCACTGTAGGTCACTAATTATAATATTACAGTCTTCATTGTCAGATTCACGATATTATTATGCTGCACTACACAATGTGTAATTTGTGCGGTAGTTTCCTACAATGGGCATTGTCCAAAAATAATCACATGTACTTTTTATATTTTTTTTCGTTAAAATAGGGTATTTTAAGAATATAAATTAAATAATTTTGAAATTCATAGGCTAGTTTTTTCTCAATAAATTTTTAAAGTTTCGCTCTGACGTCATCATCGGCGGCCAATTGACCTCTGCGGTATGTTTTTTTTCCTTTCAATCTTATTTATAATGACTGGTTCGTCAAATGCAAGTTCTCATTATGTGAAAACTGATATGAGAAGCTTACCAAAAGTTCGAAACGTAATGTTGGTCGAATTTATTGCTAATTTAACGCCATTGAAGGTCAAACTAAGGTTAAACGTATTTGTTCAAAAATATAAGTAACTAATGGGTATTTTTTTCGTTTATATACAGAAAAACGATCACTGACCTTATTCCTCGAAATGTTTTTGTAATAAGCAAAATAAAAAAAAAATGGACAATCCCCATTATATTTTTAAGTTACTTATAACTTTTTAAAGACGGAATGGATATGAAATGACAAAAAAGTAACTTTTACACAAATACAACTATGTAATTTAAAAACTCGTGCGATCTTTTGTCTCGTATCTGAGCGCAATAAAGTCTGATTAAAACTGAGCTTGGGACATGGCTCTCCCATTTTAGTCTGAACAAAGATATCTATGTGCTTTAACTCTGTCCCCTTTACTAACAAAGTTATTTACGTAGCGTAGGTAAGGTCCACTGTTTCTGTCAGTCATATTGTTACTTTAAATATGCCAGACATAAACGAGTTGACCTAGTACGACCGTGTTAATTTGAGCCAATAGCAGATATAATGTTCTTTTTTAATAAAATAAAGGGGCAAATGAGCAAACGGGTATAACAATTACCGTCGCCCATGGACATTCGCAACAGCTTTTAAGAGGGAATACGCTCTCTTCCTGAAGGTTTGCAGGTCGTATAGGTCCAGAAATACTGCTGGTGACAGTGCCTTCCAGAGTGTTACAGTGCGCGGCAGAAACGCACGCTGGAAGACTGCCACTCATCAAGGTGATGAGGATGGTATATTTTTCGCGTGAAAAATGTTTTATTTTTTATTAAATAGGGGGGCAAACGAGCAAACGGGTCACCTGAGGGTTAGCAACTACCGTCGCCCATGGACATTCGCAACATCAGAAGAGCTGCAGGTGCGTTACCGGCCTTTTAAGAGGGAAAACGCTATTTTTTTGAAGGTTTGCAGGTCGTATAGGTCCCGAAATACTGCTGGTTACAGTTCGTTCCAGAGTTTTACAGTGCGCGGCAGAAAGTTACGCGAAAAACGCACTGTGGAAGACTGCCACTCATCAAGGTGATGAGGATGGTATGTTTTTCGCGTGGGACGATGGCGAAAAGTTGCAGGTGGTATGATTCCGAATACAGAAGCTACAACCAATATTGTAGCTTCTGCATCCTCAATGAAATCACATGCTAGAATTCCGCCAAAGGAAGTAAAATTTTGTTTTTGAACTTGGTTAAACATCTTATTTAAACACACGATTATCAAACGATTAGTCGTACAACAAATCGGTCGGTAGTGTGCGATATCCCCAAGCTTTGACTTTTCTGTAGGTTTTTATAATTTCGGTCACGTAAGAATTGTCGACGGCGCGGCGGGGGCATTTCGATATTCCTATCACAATCCGGTTCGGAAGAAATTTATAGAAAACATAATTGGTTCGGTATCGGCCAGTGGCAATTCTCCTAATGGACGACACGATTTATATCAAAATATTCCGAGTCCATAATCCCAAACTAAATGGTAGTCCAAAACAACTATGGTCTATTTCACTGTGACACAGGGTTTACCTGAAAGTCTTTTTCAATAGGATTTCTATCAACATTTCATTCATGGATTTATCATAATAATAATAATATGTTCTCGTTTCTTTGGAGCCTCAGCAAATCCACTAGGGCAGGGGTTCCCAAACTTATTTTGTCTACTGCTCACTTTGAGAAAAAAAATATGTATTAGCGCCCCCATTGTTCCAATTTTAAATGCATCCAGATGAAATAGATCACCCCCCAAGCCTCTACACAACGCCCCCATTTTTTTCTGGGTCCCACACCGCCCCCCTTTAGACCTTCACAAGAGGGCGCTATCGCCTACTATGGGAAAGGCTGCACTGGAGCTATGTAGCAAGGAAGGTGTTTTTGAAAACCAGTGGAATCATTACCTACATTTGCTTTACCTTACTAAGCGCATATAGATACTTTTGGATCTTAAAAACACGTTCGTAACACTAAAACACAGTCTCAATCTTTGATCTTTTCTTTTGTGTCAACAAATTACATTAAACCTATAAGTTTAAGGTTCATTATTCGATGTTCAAAATTTACTTAGCTCTAATTCTTTTACTTAAACAATGTCGCAGAATATTCTGACTTTAATCATTGAAAAGGCATATTGCTATGGTCAATCATTAATCACAATATTTTAACATAACGAAAGGCAATATTTCAATATAAATAATCGTTTTAATTTTCATGATTGGTGCTTTATGTGGCGTGTGGTTTCCCGAACTAAGTGGCTCTCGAAAGGATAATTTATTACAAATTTTTAGGGGTTCTAAAGTTAGCTCATTAATCTTAATAGTCTCTATTCCGTATTAATTAGTTGTCAGAGCTGAGCTTGAATTATTTTTCACCGACTTTTGACGCTGGAGTGGTTTTACGTTAATTAAAACTCTTCGTCAAAGGTCGACGTATCCAGGACGAAAGGTTTACAAATAAACGCAAGAATGGCTTTCGTGAAAGTATTTCTGTTCCATGCATGAAAATTAAAGGACGATGGACCCAATGATGGTGATGACTCGTTTTAAATAGAATAAGTTACGACCATTACAAGCTTACTTTACTTTATTATAAACAATCCAAGATGAGACGCGACGCCGGGGCGATGCTTAGTAATAGTAACTTAGTAGTGATACAAAATTGAAATTTCTTTTTAACCGACTTTCAAAAAACGAGGAGGTTATATGTTCGGCTGTGGATAGGAGTAAAACCAAATACAACAAAACAAAAATTTAGAAAATCGGTTCACAAACGGCGGAGTAATCGTTGAACATACTATATATATATATATATATATATATATATATATATATATATATATATATATATATATATATATATATATATATATATATATATATATATATATATATATATAGTATGTTCAATAAATATATGTTGTATATATATATATATATATATATATATATATATATATATATATATATATATATATATATATATATATATATATATAGTATGTTCAACGATTACTCCGCCGTTTGTGAACCGATTTTCTAAATTTTTGTTTTGTTGTATTTGGTTTTCTAAATTTTTGTTTTGTTGTATATATATATAGTATGTTCAACGATTACTCCGCCGTTTGTGAACCGATTTTCTAAATTTTTGTTTTGTTGTATTTGGTTTTACTCCAATTTGGTACTATGTTCATAAAAGTGGTGACCTGATGATGGGATCCAGGAGTAATTGAGGGAACTCCTCAAAATTTATATGGAAACATATGGTGATTTTGATTGTATGTGAAGTGTACTAAGAATATGCTACCAAAAAGTCAAATATTGGGTCAAGGTATACCATGGTTTCGAAGATGCTGAGAGAACTCCTGACTCCTTATAGATACACGTTTGGGAGTTTTGGCGTTGTTTTAATTACAGAAAGCATATGCTACTATGCAATTCATATTCATCATCATCATCATCGTCATCATCATTACCACGTCGTGCTAAGGTCACCAATGTCTCATGGCGCAGAATAGATAATAGTACAAGGCATAGGTATGGATATACTAATAATAATAATAATTATGTACTGTATAACAACACCTGTTTGTTTAGTACACGGCGGTCAGCGCCGCGGAGGCGACGGCATCGCCGCGCCGCCGCGCGGCACGTGGCGGCAGACGACAGATCGAATATACTTTACTACTTTATATTATACAGATCGAATATTTTTTTACTAACTACTTTATAAAATTTTAATAGACAAATAGAATTAAAATAAAGTTATTTTAAAAAAGAGCATTTAAACAAAACAAAGTCATTAAGTGTATTTTTAATTAGTTATACTTATTAATCGATAGATGGCGCACTACGTATCGATTTGAAATTGAATTCTTGATTACAAGAACAGCTGTCAATAATTATGATAATATCATAATATATTACTAGCTGTCCCGGCAAAAATAGATGTTGGCCGATTCTCAGACTTACTCAATATGCTCACAAAATTTTCGGAGGAGTATGGCAACGAAAACTGTGACACGAGAATTTTATATATTAGATGAGTAGTTACGCTACATCCTATGCAAGTTTATACAATTTTTTATCTGATAGATCTTTCGATCGTGGAAAAACGAGACACAATAGCTTTTCTATTGTTATCGCAATCGCCGGTGACCACTTGGGGCTTGAAGCATTAAAATTGTTAAATTACTTAGCACAATATGTTCACTTCACTGATATTATATTATTTTGTGAGTGTGAATTGTAACTCTTAACAAATTGTAATAAGATACGTAAAATATACGCGAAGGTTTACCTACTAGTGTTACTAAAAAGAGTGAAGTTATTATTATTTTTTATAAAAAATTAAAACCGACTTCCAAGGTAAAAACAATAATAACAATAATATGAACTAAAAAGTATTAAATAATTGTTACTATCTAATAGTGCCTTTTTCCGAATTCGGCTAAACCTCAACTATTTCTGTACTCAATCTTCATAATTTTGAAGTCGGTGCCAGTTCCAAAAGTTTCAAATATTCTGTCAGAGGACTGAAGATTCAGCTATCTGGTACCGACTTCAAAATAATGAAGATTGAGTACAGAAATAGTTGAGGTTTAGCCGAATTCGGAAAAAGGCACTATTAGATAGTAAAAATTATTTAATACTTTTTAGTTCATATTAATGTTATTATTGTTTTTACCTTGGAAGTCGGTTTTAATTTTTTGTGAAAAATAATAATAGTTATAATTCTATTTCATTTTACCGTGTCGTGCGTCGTCTCGTCTCGTTTGCGACCTGACCTTAATACTATCATCTGATGATGCAATGGTTTCTGTGATGAATGAAACAATCTCGAATCTTTTGGTGTTTATGTAAAAATTCCTAACCAGAGTAAATAAGTACCACCTCATCACCTTGATGAGTGGCAGTCTGCCACAGTGCGTTTTTCGCGTAACTTTCTGCCGCGCACTGTAAAACTCTGCAACGAACTGTCACCAGCACTATTTCCGGACCTATACGACCTGCAAACCTTCAAGAAAAGAGCGTATTCCCTCTTAAAAGGCTGGCAACGCACCTGCAGCTCTTCTGATGTTGCGAGTGTCCATGGGCGAGGGTAGTTGCTTACCATCAGGTGACCCGTTTGCTCGTTTGCCCCGTTATTTAATAAAAAAAACCTTCATACAATCTTTAGACCTCTCTCCACTTTGTATCATATTACCATGATGCACATGCCTACAAATGCACGTTGATCATCGCCAATCCACATACCTATCTACACGGAATCACTTATGTTCGTCCATCATGGGCCAAAAATTTCTCCACACTCACGACTAATTTATACTCATGAATGACATGTCACATTTCACAATTTGACATCCCCCGTCATGTCCCGAGTGCCCTACTTCCGTCGCTGCAGCTGAGCCTCGAGATCGCATTGTGACTTACATAAAAATGGAAATAATTAATTCTTCAGTGGAAATCAAATTATACGCAGAGAATAAGATTGTTCCTAGATATTTCTGAATAATTTACAAGGTAGATGAAGAAAAGAATAGAATAGCTCTGTCCACACTGTGCCTTTTTTTGTTCATCAAGGGCATGCGTTATAGCGCAGTCAACAGCTAACGTGAGGCATGCCCGCGACGCATGCCCTCTGACCGTATCCAAAACTTCCAAAATGACACTGTTGGCGTTGCGTTCGTTGACGCATTCAATTATTGAATGCGCCAAAACGAAAGTTGAATGAAAGAAGATGACGAAAATGGAAGATAAAAGCGCACAGTGTGGACACAGCTATTGATAGTTGAAATCTTGTTTTGTTTTTATCTGAGTAAGGTCTTATACATCATGCAATATAGTATTAAGTGCTAATGACACTGATTAGTTACCCTTTTGTTTCATGATCCTAAAGGCCCCCATACAGAAAGGCCGATCAAACTGCCGAACCAACGCGACGTAGCCCGTACGATATGGTTTATAACAGTATGTTGCAGACCAGCTTGCGTCCGCCGTCCAGTCTAACAAGATTCAATGGGGCTCCTCTTATGTATAGAGGCTTTTAACAGTTGACAACTAAATATGTTATTACATTAAATTGGAGATGATAATATCTTATTGATGATAATAATCGTGTAAATATAAATCATTAACGATCTTTGACAACATTAATCTATCTATATATATAAAACTCAAAGGTGACTGACTGACATGTTTATTTATCAACGCACAGCCCAAACCACTGGACGAATCGGGCTGAAATTTCAGCATCTACATGTTATGACGTAGGCATCCGCTAAGAAAGGATTTTGACAAATTCCAACCCCAAGGGGTTAAAATAGGGGATGAAAGTTTGTATATAAAATACTTCTTAATGCGAGCGAAGCCGCGGGCAAAAGCTCGTCATACACAAGACAAACCTAAATTATTCCCATCAAGCGATCCGTCTGCTCGTTTTCCTCAATAAAAATGACTATTTTTTCACAAAACAGGAAAAGGGGACTTTTCCCACTTAATAACGTATTCAGGAGGCAGTTTATTCCAGATTCGAGTGAAACGTTCTAACATCATTATAATAATGAAATGAAAGCAATTAGGGGCAAATCTAAAACACGTCTTATAATTACGTACGGAGTAATGTTGCTTAATTACTGTGAATTCCTCAGGAATTGTCAACAATTAAGCAACAATTGTTGATAATTCCTGAGGTTAAAAAAACAGTTTCTCATTCCAATGTACTCTTAAAAATGAATATTTTATTAGTAAAAGTATTATATTAGTAAAATTATATTAGTAAACGACCTCTGTGGCTCAGTTGGTGGGCTGTTGGTAGCTCATGCCGGGGGTCGCGGGTTCGCCAACGGAACAAAAAATTCCCGGGTCATGGATGTGTATTAAATATGTGTATCATAATATTATAGTAAAAATCTTAAATATATTATGTACAGTATAAAAATTATATTTCCGTTGTCTGGTACCCGCAACACAAGTCTTTCAGGTCCTTAGCACGGGGCCAGACTGACGTGGTGTGAAGCGTCCATAGATATTATTATTATAAAAAAGGTGTTTGTCTGCTGGTTACCTCTGTAGGTGACAATTGTCTGGCGAATATTCGGTATGTATATTGTGTAATATCATTATGTGCTCGGCCGAGGGTACTGTCTCGCTACTCTACTCGGTAGGTGTAATTAGCCCTTAATCCTTCGATCACGGATTCTTGGAAATCTATTGTTACTTTATTGTTGTCGCGATCACCGGTGATCTTATGGGGCTTAATAGGTTAATTAGTTACCATTAGTACCAGGGAAGAACATACCAGGATAGTTTTTCCCATATCAAATTGTACAATCACCGTGGAAAAACAAAATCGCGCAAACGAATTTGAACGCAAAATCTGGAGCTTTTGCTCGGCCTCATAGAAAACCGGTGCTTGCGTTATTAGATTTTTAAATAGAGCTCGTTATGTTACCGACAACTTAAATAATTTTGGTGTTTTTATGTAAGACCACTGCAGCGGTAATTTATTTTTCGTGAAATACGTCATATTTATTCTTGGTATTTTACAAAATTCAAACAAACCATTAGGTTGAAAATAAGCTCTCAGACCCCAACTTCAGTTCTCAAAGGCCATGTAAATATTTGTCGTACTTAAAACGCGGAATAAATGAAAATGTTTTATGAATTATTTTATATGTATGTCCTTGGCAATTTATATGAATAAATAATCGTAGCGAGATAATATTTTTACAGAAACGTAAGAAAATAAAGTATGTTTTTAGGAATTGAGAAATAATTATTTCAAATATCTTTACACTGCCAACTAAAAATTATGAATAAAAAGTACTGACATGCGGTTTTGCTCGATAGTTTTACTCCAAATCGAGCAATAACCACAGTGTGGACCGCAAAACTGACAGCTCGAAGGCTCGCTTCGAGCCGGGCTCGATATAATTAAATATTATGTCAAATATTGTCATTTCCTTCGATTTGGAGTAAAACTATCGAGCAAAACCGTATGTGAGTACTTAGTATAAACGTTAATAAAAAAAGACTACTAAAATAGAATATATATTTTATACAAACTCAAGTTTAAGTCTATAAAACTAACTTTGTTTCTTTTGTTCCAGATACAATAGCGCTAAGAGATGTGCAGATGGTCGCACCGTCAGCAGTGAAGTTGGGAGACACTGTGCTCCTGAGTTGTAAATGGACGTTGGAGGGGAATGAGACTCTATACAGTGTCAAGTGGTACCGGGGAAGACAAGAGTTCTTTAGCTACTTGCCTAAGGAGTACCCGTTTACTCGCATCTTCGCGCAGCCGGGAATTGACGTTGATGTAAGTACTTACTGAGTAAATCCCACAAAGTGAGCGCTTAATTTGTGGTACACTTTACGGAAAAACTATCACGCCTACTGATTTGTACTTTAACATAGTAATTTTTATTTATATGTGGATGTGTTATCATCAGTCAGCCAAGGTGTGACGACGCGAGCCCTCACAAAGCTCGACTTATAGCTAGTATATTCCATAACCTGAGCACTTTTATGGTTCACTTTACGGAAAAACTATCACGCCTAAATGTGCTCTAACATAGTAATTTTTATTTATCTAATATATATAAATCTCCTGTCACAATGTTTGTCCGCGATGGATTCCTAAATTACTTAAACCGATTTTAATGTTTTGTTTTTTTAAATGTGTGCTTTTTTCCAACTTGAGAGATAGGATAGCTTAGATCTTTAACCCGTGAGAAGGCGCGCTATGAGCAATTTGCTCACACAAAATTTTTTTTTTTTTTTTGTGATACCAATGCCATAACGTTCTAAGTGTCTAGGTATCTTCCTAACTATTCATCCTCTCCCCTCCTCCTCTGAACGCCTCCGTGGTCTAGTGGTAAAGAGCGCGGCTCTTGACTCGGAGGTCGTGGGTTCGATTCCCGCGTTGGAAACATGTTATTTCCAAGTTTGGTTAGGACAATGCAGGCTGATCACCTGATTGTCTGATAAGTAAGATGATCCATGCGTCGGATGGGCATGTAAAAAGTCGGTCCTGCGCCTGATCTCTCGCCAGTCGTGTCGGTCTGCCGTCCCACTGGGTTATGAGAGTAAAGGAATAGAGAGTGCTCTTGTGTACTGCGCACACACTTGGGCACTATAAAATTACTCCTGCGTAGCTGGCCTGGTTTCAATGAAACCGGCCACCGTCACCGAAACCGGTGTGGGAGCTATTATTATTATTATATCCTCTCCCCCCTGATGCAAGTCTCGTGTTGGTCAGTTCCATTGCGACCGCTCAGCGAGGCGTTTTTGATGGCCACGTACCATCGTGCGGCAATTTGCTCATCGCGCGCCTATCCGTGTAGGTATTTATTTTTCGAATAAAATACATTGTTATTGTATTTTCTTACGTACTGTGTTATTAATATGTATTATAATGTTTAAATAATAAGTAAATGATCTGTAGTGATATGTACATATCATTTTTTTTTACTTTAGCTTCAATACAGAAATAAAATGAACGATCAGCGCTCCAGCTTGTAAAACCACATATTTCACGCCGCATTTGCATGACAAACATATCATCCGATCTCCAGTTCCTTATGAAACGTTTTGTTTCAACTCCTGAACCCATCGCACAGCCTACGTCAAGCGGATTTTGTTCTATATTGTGTCCCATGCGTAAGAATAGACGCTTGAAAAAAGCATGTACTTTGTGCAAGCAATGACTCTGCACGGGACATGTTATATATATGTGTACAATGTGTTTTGATAGTCACACCCGTGGACATCTTATGGAAGAGTAATTTTTTTAAGTATATCTTATGTAAGATTTTTTAATGTGATTTGTATGCAGACTGATAAAAATAAGAAAGTATTATTAAGTTGTTTTGTAATTTGCCTAAGAAGTTGATTTATGTTTTAAATGTTCAATTAAAAGTCTTAATTTCTTGTTGATTAAACCTTGTTTTATTAATTTACGTCAATTATAATCCAATAACTACTGAAACACTAGATTAATAAGTATTTAAAGTAGCGTGAGCAATTTGCTCGCGCGCGCCTATCCGTGTAATAAAATAAGGCGCGCCTTCTCACGGGTTAATTATAGTCGCAATTTTATTTTATTGCAAATTATTTGTCTATAAAGAGCGATCATTGTTTAAGCGACGCAGGTCACGGGATAGCGATGGACGTTGCTATGGTGACATACTTATTTATAGTCACTAATTCAATAAAATAATACGGGCGATATACTTTTTATAGTATGGCAAAGAAACGTTTGCCGGGACAGCTAGTTATAATATACAATGTGTCCCGACACCGGTGTCCGATCCATTAATTCGATCGACAAATTGGCCTTCAAATTTTTTTCTCTCTCAAGGTTGTAAAATAGCAGCCATTTTAGTTTTTCTCGGGCTTTCACAATAATCTGACCAGAACTGCTCTTGTAAGTATTCTATGAAGATAAAAAAGGTCTCATTTGATAGTTAAATTTGTGGACTATGCTTACACAGGCAATATGTTATAAATTTCGTGGAATTAAACATAAAAAAAACCCAAGTTTAAGAAAAAAAATTGTGTATTTTTTATTAATGGCTTTTTGTGAAAAATCTATCATATTAAACTGGTTCTTTTTTATTTTTAAAAGATAGAGGAAGTTTTCATCTTCTAAAATTATTTTACTTCAATGCTCTAAGTCCGATAGTTTAGAAGTTATAACGATTTACTTATGATGATGTGGTCAGATTAGTATGAAGCCAGAGAATTTTTTTTTTCAAAAGTTGGAGAAAAAAATAATTTGAAAGCCAATTTGTCACTAATTAATGCCATATAATATCATGAGTTCAATTTATTTTCTACAACTTTTGAAAAAAAAAATTTCTCTGGCTTCATACTAATCTGACCACATCATCATAAGTAAATCGCTATAACTTCTAAACTAACGGACTTAGCATTGAAGTAAAGTAATTTTAGAAGATGAAAACTTCCTCTATCTTTTAAAAATAAAAAAGAACCAGTTTAATGTGCTAGATTTTTCACAAATAGCCATTAATAAAAAATACACAATTTTTTTTCTTAAACTTGGGTTTTTCTATGTTTAATTCCACGAAATTTGTAACATATTGCCTGTGTAAGCGTAGTCCACAAATTTAGCTATCGAATGAGACCTTTTTTATCTTCATAGAATATTTACAAGAGCAGTTCTGGTCAGATAAGTGTGAAAGCCCGAGAAAAACTAAAATGGCTGCCATTTTACAACCTTGAGAGAGAAAAAAAATTTGAAGGCCAATTTGTCGATAAAATATGCCATAGATCATGACATTAAAGGATCGGACACCGGTGTTGGGACACATTGTATAGATGACAGATGTGTTATCAATAGTCAGTGAAGGTTTTTTATATGAAGATATTGTGTTATCATCAGTCAGCCAAGGTGTGTCGACGGGAGACCTCACAAGGCTCGGCTTTTAGCTAGTTGATACTAAAACACACATAATATTAACTTGGAAACGGGTCGTAACCGTATTTATCCCCTCGAGCTGATCAGAATGCGTATGAAACTCCCTACTGTAAATTCACTCAAATCGGAATCGTAAGGCCGTGTTTCCATCTGCAAAACAACTGTCGCGAGAAGTGTTTGACAGCAGCTTGTAAGTGTAAGCCCCGCAGCAAGTTCTGTCGCGATTTCGCGACAATTTGTCAAGCGCATCCAGCGAGTAGTTGCGACAGCATGTCTAATGTCTGCGAGGACTCGTGACAGATCTCTCTGCAGGTCACCGCAGATATACGGTCTAGTTTCATATAGCATTTATCCGCGAGCTTCTCGCACGACATTTTTGCAGCAGTAAATTGCAGGAATTAGTATGAAATGTAAACAACATTGCAAGAAACTCACGCAAGACTTCCGCGAGTTTGCTTGCAGGTGGAAAGACGGCCTAATGTCCCCGTCTCGGAACATGCTCGATTTGTACTTACGATTCAGCGTTCTCGTGCTTAGGGTCTGTTCATACCTACCAAGTAGAGTGCCGTGACAGTGCTCTCGGTCGAGCACTCAGCATGTTTAATAATAATAGTAGTATACTAGTCGTAACCAAGTTACGGCGATAAGGTGACGATCCTCTAAAAAGTTCCCCAATATATTATATCCCCAATAAATAATCTTCTCTTCCTGATCATTTCGTGTGTGCAATTTTATTGCGGTAGATCGCATCGTTTTGACATAAACTTAAATTTAGGCTATAAATAAACTTTGACTAAAATATATTAGTATAGCTGGCGCATAGTCATAAATGTTCGAACCAAGTCGGTAAAAGTTTTGCGAGAATTCGACATGAAGTCCTTCATTAAAAATATCCTCGAAGGATACTCGCAATAATGTTATTTGAAAAATTATTATCTCCCCCTTTAGACTCTTTAGAACTTTTCCTGGTCACTTAGTAGTTCTACTTTCCAATCAATTTTAATTTGAAGTATAAACGCTCGAGTTTTTTCTCCGTATCTGTCGTCTCTAATTAATAATTATATAATAATTAATTTAAACTTAGCATCTTTCTTTTGAAATTTTGTTTCATTATTTGTTTTTTTAACTTATTATAAATTTTGAATTATTGCTTCTCCTCAAAGCTTTGCTGTAAGTGTAGGAGTTTTCAGGAGTAGGTACCTATGCCTTTTTGCCTTCCAGACCCAAAAACCTAGTTATAATATTATATTGCAAAAAATCTGACATGGAAACTATAACATAATATTATCCTAATGCACCCAAAAGCCAACACAATAAGAAACAGGACAATAACAAGGATTGGTGGCTTGACCCCACGACGTTAACAGTAAACACATTTTTATCGGCCATTAACGTACTTTACACGTTTTATTGTGGGCATTGTTAACATCATTTACGACCGCCACTAAAATCCTGATATTGTCCACAAATATGCCCGCTTCACCTTGGAAACCCGCCGTTATTAATTGTACTAAAGTTGTCGAAATTGCCACGGGGACAGTAAAATATATCGCTGTTGTTACAGCTCCTCGTATTGTCCAACTTTGTGGCTATTGGTACATCAAAATTTAGTGCATTCTGATTTGTTGTTGTCGTAAAAAGTTTTTTCCGTTAGCGGAATACTTGATTTTTACTTATAATATACTTGCGGTATGTATTATATTATGTATTTTTGTCCTATCTTCATTATTGATATTGTTGCTATTTATTATTATTTATGATTTAACTTTTGCTCTTGTTTTTCGTAGATTTTTTTATGATACTCCTAATTTGACGAAACTGTTGAAATTCAATTGTGTACAATAATATCGTTTGTCTTTCAAAACGTATTTCCTCTGCATTGAGAATTAGTATACTAAAATGTAGTTTTATTGCTTACACCAAGAAGTTTTCGTATAAAGGAAGGAAGCTTGTAAAGCCCCACTTAAGTTTGGTCTCATATCGTATATTGTTGGATCGACTTGTACTTGTGAATTTTAGTATGGCATTCAACTTCAATTTAACAGCCGCTTACATTCATATATACTTCACATACAACACTGTAATTTTATGTTCACAAGCATCGTTTTATCTGGGGGCACGGCAGTGCCCCAGCCAAGCTTTTTAGCAAAGGCACGGCCGTACCATACTTTTCTCGAAGCGGTTCGCGGCTATTTCACACCCTCCTTATCTTCGATGTTCACAAAGCTAGAGATTTAGAATTTCGATGACTTGGAGGAAGTATTAAAACTAGCTTAACCTCCAAATTACATTATATTCTGATCAATAGTTTACTAGTTACGGATAGTCAAAGTTTTGTCACTGATCTGACTGATCATCAAAATTCTAAGGTAATTCTAGCAGACTTAGAACCTTGAAATTTGGTACTCGGATAGGTCTTTATTCACAATGAAAGGAAAAATTATGAAACCAGCCAAGTTCGAGTCGGACTGGCGTAGATAGGGTTCTTTTTTTTTCTTTTTTTTTAATTTGTATGGGAGCCCCCCTTAAATAAAATGTTTATTAAGTTTTTATTATTTATTATTAAAGGTGAAATACAATTGAGTACTTTCTGAAATTTCCAAAAACCTTACTGTTACCATTATGAAGATAGAGCAAAAAAGCAAAACAATCGTGTTTGTTGTACGAGACCCGCCATTTCTAAATTATTTTATTTTAATAGGACTATTATATTTTATAGCCACAACAAAAATATATAATTTGTGAAAAATTCAACTATCTAGCTATTGCGGTTCTCGAGATCCAGCCTGGTGACAGACAGACAGTGACTTCAGTCTTAAGACTTTGTTAATATGGTAGAATAGTTTTAACGTGACCTGAAAAGAAAAAAAACCTTAAAAAAAGAAATGAAATCCCACCAAAATATGAAAATATGTAAAAGGAGCCAAGCAAAATATTGCATAGCTATTCAATAAGTACTTCTGTCGTAAAAAGTTTTCAGATCACATTCAAGCCAAGTCTTCAACTCATTTTGTAATTGAAATCAACATTTAGTGAATGTATCAATAGTATTCTTTATTTCAAAATTATTATAGTGGCTTGGCAATGAGCACTAGAGAAATAATCAGCGACTAATTGAATTTATATGCATGTCGATGCAGGTACCCTGCATCGACCAGATGCGTCGTTACGATGAACTAAAAAAACACTTTACACTTGCCGCCTGTGTAAGTATGAACTCCTACAAATATGCAGTTATATATTTGTTTCTTAATAATTATAACGTGCTCATTGCTGAACCACTATAATAATTTTAAAATAAAGAATACTATTGATACATTCACTAAATGTTGATTTCAATTACAAAATAAGTTGAAGGCTTGGCTTGTATGTGATCTGAAAACTTTTAACGACAGAAGTATTGCATAGCAATGCAATATTTTGCTTGGCTCCTTTTACATTTAATGTTCTGGTGGGATACAATTTAAAACGGTTCTATAACATTTTCTGCAAAAGAACAATTTCACTTATTAGTTTTACTAGTTTGTTTAGTTGTTTATTTTCATGAATTATACTTAGGGCCGATTTTGCAATCCTCAGATAAACAGAAAAATAGTATTTATACGACAGATAGCAAGATATTGAAATTTTCAATCGTCAGATAGGACTTAACCGGCGAATAACCCCGCTAACTGGGGAATAAAACTATCCGTCGCGTGAACCACCAAATAACCCCTAATAAACAGATAGTTTACGTTGACATTGGTAACTGGTATTTGGCTTGACGTTGTATTTTACGTTTATTTAATAACTAAGGATATTTTCGATCAAATTGATGATCTGGCAATTGAAGAAGAGGCCATAATAAACGAATATATGATTCGAATGAATCCTTTGGAAAGAAAATAAAGAATCATCAGATCGAAGCCTGATCATTATAACATGTGGGATTCAAAAGATTTTCAGCGCCGATTCAGACTTAAAGAATCTGTACTACATTTTGTTTCTCTTAGGGCCGATTTTTCAATCCTCAGATAAACAGACAGATAGTATACAAATATATGAATATTAAAAATACCTTTCTTGTTTATAAACTTACGTTTACATTATAATTACTTTTATGTGTACAGAAACTTCGAAATAATTTAGCAATTCTTTTAAAATGTCAGTAATTCTAAAGTTGATGAATTCTTTAGGAGGTTGCGAAGACATCAATCTTAATAAGCAGATAAGATATATTTTCACTATCCAACGCGGGTGCACTGTGGAGTTTTCTCAGAAATTTTAGGTGACGTAATTACAGAAGTTTCAATGGAGTTTGTTATCTAGTTAGTTTTAATGATCCTGTTTTTGCTGCAGTTGTTTTATCACTAATTTCATTGCAACTTGTTTTTGTGTTTCCGTTGTGACTTAATGTTATTATTTTAAAGTTTCTATTTTAGAAGTTTAACTTTAGGTTGCCCTGATAATGTTCGTACCAATTGTGTGCTACACCTGGTGTGCCGCTGCATTAACATTTTCTAGACTTTAAACTTTATTTATTTATTTTAAGTCGTTTTAATCATCGAAAGTCATTATAGCAACTACAATTAGTAATAACACATACACGTTTTTAGGGGCCCGTACCCAAATGAATCAATTGAGACCCTATGACTTTTTTTTTAATAGCCTTTATTCTACCACCATACATTTAGAATATTACTAGCTACATTAATTATATTTTATTATTATTAGCTACATTAATTATATTACATATTAAATTGATAAATATTACACAATATAGCTAGGGAGCTGGCGAGCAAAATTTCTATATGATCAGCACACATGGCAGACGTTATTGATAGCGATAATTATACCCTAAGATGAACCTCGTCTGCCACCATGGTGGCGCTGCGTTGTAAATTTACAGCGTTTCAAAAATGTTGAAAAAAAAGGTGGGTGATATGATATGCACATGTCTGCCTCTGGGGCTGATGATCATAGTCATCCTGTAAACACAAAAAATCGTAGAGGCAGACATCCAGGGCTCTGACTTTTGTAGTTTTCAATTTTTCAAGTTTTTTTATGATTTAAAAACTCTATATGAAGTGCACACTTGGCAGATTGAAATTGTTCGATTAATAGCAATGAGAAGGACCACGGAAAAATAGTTTGCCAGCATGTTGCCTCTGCGTTCGCTATTGACAGCGTTTCAAAAATGTAAATAATAAAGAAAGTGCTATATTATGCGCACATGTCTGCCTCTTGGATTGATGTTTAAATTTATCATGAAAACCAAGAAACTCGATGAGGCAGACGTTCAGGCCTCTGATATTTGAAAGGCAGACGATTTCAATATTTTTGCAACCCGACGCTGATAGAGGAGACGAGGAAGGAGACATGGATGAAAACGCCGACAAGAACGATCCCCAAGGTTTCTCGGATGCCAGCGATTCCTGAATATTTTAATTCCTGTTTCATTACAATAAGGAAGGAAAAAATAGAGCCTATGTTAAAATCTACGTATTTCGAATAAGTTAGAGTTTGTAAGTCTTATTCAGATTAAATTCAAGTATACATAAAAAAAAAACATTTACTCTCTAGTTAAAGTTTCAAACGCATTTCATTTTCTCTTGCTTTATAAAAAAATGTGATTCCATAGATTTCAGCTTCAGAAGAAGTTGAATCGTTACCGCGACTTCAGCGAATAATATCAAACTAAATAATAACAATAGACTATAAAGAATGACAATAATCCCATGCAATACCCGCTTCCCCTTGATTCCGTGAATTTCAAACAGTTATACTATCAAATTAAAATCACTAATTTTTAGGTAAAAATCAGTGACAAAAATGTCTGCTAAATGTTTTCTTATATCCACGGAGTCATAATGAATCGAATGGGCGCAATGACAACCGTGTGTAAATTACTTAGTAGAGCTTTTTTTTAAAACATTTTTACAACTCCGCCCCATAATAATGCAGAGCCCTGAATGTCTGCCTCTTCGATTTTCTTCGTTTCCAAGCTGTCTGTGACCATGAACCCTAGAGGCATACATGTGCAAATGATTTAATAACCCCTTTTTTTAAGCAACTTCAATCGGCTGTAACGCGAAAACGCAGCGACGTAGGCGGTAGGACCTTAATTGACTGGACCAAATCAATTCGTAATGACGTGAACTGCAATCTACCTCGATGTGAAACTTGTGCAAATCATATACCTAAATGCTCACCAGCACCCTAACTATTATAAAATAACTTTGATCGTTTTAAATGATATTAATTGATATTACAATTATTTTAAACAATATATTAAATTATTAATTTTAAAATATAACATCTTTAAATTATTGATTTTTCTATTATTATTAAATAAATTCTACAATATCCTATTATTATTTTTCTTAAATCTAAGATGTGGAAGTCGCCTCTTTGGCGTAGGCCTCCCCCAGTCTTCTCCAGGTATCTCTGTCTCTCGCCTTCCTTCTCCAATCTAATAGATAATCTAATTAGATTGGAGAAGGACCCTATGACTTAGACAGCTGTAACTCTGTCCGTCTGTCTCTGACCTATCTATATCATCAATCACATCCTTCCATCCATCAACCTTATCTTGTATGTAGACTTTTTCACTGTTTAACACTGTAAAATAATAATATTGTGGGAATATGCGTGGAGGCCAAAGGAAGATCTTCCGACCGAGCGAGGTAGAATGCTCGGTCAGGCCGGAGCCCACGTGATACATTTCAGCTGTCGTATATATACTGACGCGGACGCGCTCAGAAAACTTCGATAGCGCGATACAGGAATGTTAGGCGAATTGTGGGTACCGCCACAATATCATAACAAGCCTAAGATATATAGCCCACCGGGACGCCACTGCAACGTAGCCAGCGACGATACCATGGCAACGTCTTAGCAACTTCTGGCGTCTCTACGTCGCGTCGCCGCAAAGCGCTGTTTTTCTTAAAGTTAAGTTAAAAACACCGCTATGCAGCGACGTAGTGGTGACATGGTAACGTCACTGGCTACGTCGCGATGGCGTCCCGGTGAGTTATACGAGTAGCTCTAACGGTTTGCCGTTAGTCAATTTAAAAAGTCTGCTGGCCGATTCTGTATCGTATATTTGTGAGTTTATCACTGAGTTTTTAATGAAACGGAGGAGTGAGCAACGGAAAGTCTCACTTTTGTATGCAAGTGAATACAAAAAGTGGCACTTTCCGTTACTCACTCCTCCGTTTCGTTACTAACTCAGTTATTCACTCACAAATGTACGATACTGCTTGGCGATTCTGTATCGTACATTTGTGAGTTAATAACTGAGTTAGTAACGAAACCGAGGAGTGAGTAACGGAAAGTGCCACTTTTTGTATTCACTTGCATACAAAAGTGAGACTTTCGGTTGCTCACTCCTCCGTTTCGTTAATAACTCAGTAATTAACTCACAAATGTACGATACAGAATTGGCCCGCAGAATCGGCCAGCTGGTCTGTTCAGTCATAGCCTTCCGTCCGATTACGTCAAACTTTCGCCGTTACAAAACAATGACACAGTTCCAGATAAAAGAAGCGTCCTCAATTGTTGACTGACTAATGAAAAGGCAGTTTGTTAATATCTGATTCGTTAAACAATCGGAATGAAGAAAATATTGTTTGACTCGATACTTTATAATGTCTATAGTCAAAATGAAATAAGGTGTCCACGGCGGTCATTGAATTTTTAGTCTAGGAGCTATAGGAAAAAAAACACAGACTGTTATAGATTCGTCGGCAAACCTTACTTTTTATAAGTTTTAATGTGATTATAATAAACTTCATACTGAGTTCTTATGAAGTATGCAAAATATATCGCCCTTAGGGCACATTTTCATTTGTCGTTAACTCGTACGGTATACAGCATGCGGGGGGTCTATGACAACTAATTGACAACTAATGGCGCATTGTCATTGGTCGTGGCATGCGTTTCAGAAATCTCCCGCACCCCGCATACGCATATCGACCAGTGAAAATGTGCCATTTGACTAGAAACACAATATTATGTGAAACACACAAACGAAGCAATATAACAAGTTTTTTGACAGGGGGTCAATGACCGCTTCGGACATTATTGGGCAATACCAATAATATACATTCTGTATCCCACTTGGCATCGCGTATTGACAATAACGCAAAAATATTACCGCAAAACTCATTCCGTCCCAATTCCAGACGATTCGGATTCAGATTGGAACGATTATTGGGACACCTTCATTGTTCTGTTGTTTCGTCCCAGCTTTCGGAGATGTAACGGATATATCTCTTTTTATCCGTTCTAAATTGATGTTTGTGAAGCTTGATTTGATATCGGAAGTTGATTTTGAAGCCTTTAGATTTGTTTTCGTATATATTTTCAACGTGTTTTACAGATTTGTTTTTATATGGTGAGCTCCAAAAAATCATAAACATTTTTTATATCAGCGTTATGGACCTATAAAAAAAGGCGGACGGAGTCCCACCATACACAAAACTGTGTCCTTCAGAGTCGGCCAGCTGACTGTATGTACAGGGTTCGCACGCACACATTTTTACCCTAGTCGGCCATTTGACACCAAACATGAAGACAGTTGACACGTATAAGCTGCGAAAACTTAAATCAATATAAAATGTCGTGTATAGTAAAATGGTGCAAAAACCGTAGCGATCGCAAGAAAAAATGTCCAGGAATCTCGTTTCATAGGTGGTGAATAATTCTATGACTACTTTCTCGATTTAAATTATTTTAAAGTCAACATTATATTTTTTAAGCAAAATATTTCGTTACATGTCAATGTTGCCAATATTCACGTGTGCAAATATCCCCAAATTGTGGGTGTTTATTTCGCTTTATTTCCAATTTATTATATATATTAATGGTTATAGAAATTTTATTCTAACTAGATTTCCTAAAGAAAACGAGGCAAGGAGAAACAATTGGACTCAAATAATAAGACAATGTAACGATGAAAGATATTGGTACCCAAACAAATACAGTGTCATTTGCAGTAATCATTTTGAAGATTATGAAATATATGTCGCAGCCAACTGGTTTTAATAGCCGATCAATCAAACAGCTAGCCCTTTGACAGAACAGCGCCATTCAATCACACGGCTATACGTCGTTTAGCCGACTTATTGACTGCAACGTTTAACACTACAGCTAGACGACGCTTAGCTAACTGGTTAAATGGCAAATTAACTAAGCTGACCATTAGTTTAGTTTTATTATTACACAAGCGCAATGATAATAAGCAGAATAAATTGTATTTTAACTCATTTTGAACACAATTGCAATTAACACCTTCGTGATGCATTTCATAATCCCGTAATTTCTCCTCGAAATTCGAATATTTGTTTAAATTTTGATTTACTCGTATGTGCTCCCATAATTTATGTCACTTTAATAACACTTGCAACGTATATTTACGTAAAATATCTTAATACAATCACAAAACACCGGCTAGTTGACGCCATATTGTAAACAAAACGCACCTAGCGCCGCGGTGGTGAGCGCTGAACTAATTCAATCAAACGGCGGCGGCTTGAATCAGCTGTAGTGTTGAACGTTTTGAGCGACTGAAATATTCAATTAAAAAGCTAGCCGTGAAATTGAATGGCGTTGTTCAGTCAAAAGGCTAGCTGTTTGATTGAACGGCTATTTTAACCAGTCGGCTGCGACATATACACAATAAAAGGGGGTCTCCGACGTGTTGTTGCATGCACAACAACACGTCGGAGACGTTCCACAAAAGGTGAAATTAAATAATATTTACCTTTTTGACGACCTCTGTGGCTCAGTGGTAAGCGCCTTGGTGCTCAAGCCGGGGGTCGCGTGTTCGAATCCCGCCAACGGAACAAAAAGTTTTCAAAGTTCCTGGGTCTGGATGTGTATTAAATATGTGTATGATAAAATAAAAATCTTAAATATAATATGTATAGTATAAAAGTATTAAATATATTTCCGTTGTCTGGTACCCGTAACACAAGTCCTTTAGGTACTTAGCACGGGGCCAGACTGACGTGGTGTGAAGCGTCCATAGATATTATTATTATATTATATTATTAATTCTAACAACCTAGCATTTAATATATTTGTTATAATATATATTATTTAATTTATTATAATAAATGTTATTCGAACTTTTTATCAAAACTATGTAGATCATTTAATCTATACTACGTTATTATAGGTCTACCAGAATCTGAATTTATGACAGCAAATTTTCAAAAAATATCCTAAATCATTGGATACATTTTTTGGAGATTTGCATGTTTAATACACAGATTGGCTGCTAATAGAAAAGGATCAAAATGTTTTATTTCAATTACCCCGGTATTGCTAGAGACTAGAGTCAATTTATTTTCTCACTTTTTGCCATCAGATTCTGGTACACCTATACAACATACATTACAAACTGCGAACAAGCAGCTAGTTATATATTGTGATAATATTAAACGTTGTTTAAAACTCTTTGTTAACCACTTTTAATTAGTTTGATACTATTTTTAGACCACACCACACAATATACAATTTTCTAAATAATCATAAGTATTTTTTATTTTAGGGTATGACAGAGGCTGATGCTAAGGCACTTAATGAACCTGTAGAACCAAGATCATTAAGTGCCTTAGCATCAGTTTTTTCAGTACTATACAAGAGGTGGGTAGGTCTATAGAACAGCAGCTTCAATTCTGATTGTAATGCTCATTACACAATTCAAATTTAAATTCTTTGTTAAGCCTACAATAATATGCAATTAATAAGTAAAATTAATTAAATTAGCAATTAATATGTATATTTCGCCATACAATGTATTTTCTCATACACATTCAATTTTTGTTCATTTAAAATTTTATGATATTAAAAATATAAATATAAGTAAAATATTATGGGTAAATTTCATGTAAATTTGACTGACATGACAACCCCCAATTTACAGACACATGAACAGCCGCCGCCATTACGGTGACACAGTTTTGTCTTACAGGACTCCGTCCGCCTTTTTTTCTACGTTCATGATCAGCGTATATATAATATGGCAGACAGGCAGACATTTTAAACTCCACGTTCAAAAAAAGTATTTTATCATCAAAGAATAGATTCATAGGCAAACAGTTCTTCACTATTTGGTCGAGTTATATCAAAATAACGCTGGTCGTAATTTGTCAGCCGGGATTGGAATTACTCGACAAAATTACGTATGTCTGCCCTGCTCATATTGTATCAATTTATCTGATAGTACAATACCAAATTTAAAAAAATGTTTTTTTTTCGAGTAAAGAGATACTCTTATTCTACACACTCTCGGCTTTTTTCGTATGCGGGTCAAAAATATAAACGTGACAAATGAAAATTAGCTTCACGAGTCCGTGCGTGTTAAAGAATTACGAAAGTGGAACTCAAAGTGTGAAGGGTTGGTTCGGGCTGAAATTCCGGAAGTGTACAAAGGTACAGTCGGTAACCGATCCAGTGGGTAATTTTTGAACTCTATGCCTTAAGTAATAAGGTCGAAATTTGATATCTCTGTTGACGAAAGATCATCAAATGAATGAAATGGTAATTCGTACACAAATGTGTACGAATTACCGTTTCCGTTAACACTTAATATTCCCCTTTACATGAGTTAAATTTATGTTTTCCGAGAGACACGCCTTACTCGAAACCAGAGGGGCTAGTGCGAGTTTTATTCGATCATACGCATCGAGCGCGTAAACGCGAATTTATATGGGATTAAAGCAGCGCCATCTACTGGCTAACGTGGATACCGCTTTAATTCCACATAAATTCGCGTTTACGCGATCGATGCGTATGATCGAATAAAACTCGCACTAGCCCCTCTGATTAAGGTGACGCTGCGTTAAAGTAAAAAATCGTTTTGCATAATAATATGTTTTAGTCTTAGATCGCTTGTTTCAAATGACTCTCATAGAAAACAAGAAATGGAACAGCAAGAAATGGAAAGTGCGTAAGCGACAAAATGGTTTTTGTCGCGTTATTTAAAAACCAATAATATATTTCATATAAAATATGGATACATTATAGTGTATGTATGAACTAATCTATGTACAAATTTTGCAAGCATAAATCACTCTCTTCTGTTGGCAAAATTAGAATCTCTGTTTTTATAGAGGTATTTTTGATTAATTATTATGTGTTATGAAAGTTGACTAATCGTGTTATGCTATGGGTAATTCAAAGATAAAGACATGATAAATACCGACAATTAACTTTAATTTCTTAGCTTTAGTCATTGTTAAGAAAAATCGATATCGCTGCAGCCAAATTATCAAGGCGTCACCTTAACTGAAGGGTGCTTTCAAATGAGGGATATGATTCAATAATGGATCAAACTGTTTTTTTACTATCGTAGCTCATCTCTAAAGAATCCATACTAACATTCTGAATACGAAAGTGTGTCTGCCTCTCTGTCTGTTACCAGCTCTTTACGCCCATGAACCGATTTTGCTGAAATTTGGTATGGAAATACTTTGAGTCCGAGAAAGGATGTCTTTTATCAAGGAAAATGTACGGTTCCCGCGCAATAAAGAAATTTTGGTGACATTCGGAGGTGTGTGCTTTATCTAGGTAGTAGTTTTAATAAAAACCGGCCAAGAGCGAGATGAATGGTACCACAGCAGCAAGAAGGTTTATTTAAATAATTGAAATTAAGAGATTTTTTATTTATTTTTATATTTTAAAGTTAAATTAAGGTTTACCATTCATTAATTATGACGTATAAAAAAATTACTGGCTAGATCTCGTTCAAACCAATTTTCGTTGGTAGTTTTTATAGTAATGTACATCATATATTATTTTAGACTTATCATGTCCCTACTTTAGAAGTTAGAGGGACACACACACACACACACACACACTTTACCACTTTGGAAGAGTCTCTCTCGCAAACTATTTAGGTTAGAAATAAATGATAATTATTAGAAACCTCAATATGATTTTGACCTATCAATAGATGCCCCACCCACATAGGTTAAATGAATTTTTTTTCTTGTTTCAGTTGTACCTATGGGAATCCCTAAAATTTTTAATAATTTTTGCATTTTTGCATCAAAATCTTAAAGCGGTTCACAGACTACAATATCTACTTACCAAGTTTCAATAGTATAGCTCTTATAGTTTCGGAGAAAAGTAGCTATGACATACTGACGGACAGACAGACAGACATGACGAATCTACAAGGGTTCCGTTTTTTGCCATTTGGCTACGGAACCCTAAAAATGTAGCGTAGTGCGGGTTTATTCACCAGTCAAATAATTCGCTGACATCATTTGTCTTGATCATGCAATTCATCTCGGTGGTGACAGGATGACATCGTTGTCGGCGGTCATTGTCCAATAACTGTGACTATTGCACCGCATGCTTAGTAATGACAACGACCTCCTTATTAGGGTCAGCGTTGTAACGTGACGAGACGATGCATTTTTCAATGATGTAGGGGCTAAGATATAGTATGATAAAAATAAATGATTAAGGGAGAACGATTGGAAATGATAAAATGAAACCGCTCCCTTTGATAGATAAATTATAATTGACTTTATTTCACATAGAAATGAATTTGATCCGCGACATTACTGAAACTTAACGTGTAAGCATATATTTTATGTACGGTTGGCTATAACCCATACAAATGAGCTATTTAAAATGGGGATTGTCCATTTTTTTAAAATTTTGCTCATTACAAAAACATTTTGAGGAATAAGGTCAGTGATCGTTTTTCTGTATATAAACGAAAAAAATACCCATTAGTTACTTATATTTTTGAACAAATATGTTTAACCTTAGTTTGACCTTCAATGTCATTAAATTAGCAATAAATTCGATCAACATTACGTTTCGAACTTTTGGTAAGTTTCTCGTATCAGCTTTCACATAATGATAACTTGCATTAGACGAACCAGCCATTATAAACAAGATCGAAAGGAAAAAAAAACATACTACAGAGGTCAATTGGGCGCCGATGATGACGTCAGAGCGAAACTAGCTAATGGATTTCAAAATTATATAATTTATATTCTTAAAATACCCTATTTTAATGAAAAAAAATATAAAAAGTACATGTGATTTTTTTTGGACAATGCACATTGCAACAGGTAGCCTAACATTGACGGCAAGTTTGTCGTTCAAAGTGTATCTTAATTCTTCTGTAGGAAATCAAGTTCAGTTTTTAATTGCCCATTTAATAATACGCCGCATCTCCACACTATGTTGAAATGTTATGAACCTCATAGTCAGCAATTTATACTTTCACGCTTATAAAATTAAATTAAACTTTTTCTAGGCAAGTTAAACTTATCAGATTATGGAGTTACTACATCATCATAGCAATTATGTATTTTTAGCTACTGAGGAGATAATGTACAGTATGTACAGTAGTTCAATTATCTATAGCCGTTGTACATAGAACTCTACTGTACATAAATGTAACAAATTATTATTTTTAACAAAAAATTAAAACCGACTTCCTAGGTAAAAACAATAACAATATCCGTATAATATGAACTAAAAAGTATTAAATAATTTTTCCTGTCTAATAGTGCCTTTTTCCGAATTCGGCTAAACCTCGACAGCTATTTCTGTACTCAATATTCATCATTTTGAAGTCGGTACCAGATAGCTGAATCTTCCTCTGCCAAATATTTTAAACTTTTGGAACTGGCACACACTTCAAAATGATGAAGATTGAGTGAGTTTTAGTTCATATTATACGGATATTGTTATTGTTTTTACCTTGGAAGTCGGTTTTAATTTTTTGTTAAAAATAATAATTTCACTCTTTTTAGTTACATGCATGCTAGGTAATTTAAGGGAGAAGCCACACGGGTGCGGTGAGGTGGCGGCGCGGCGATTGGTGACCCTGACGTGGTAATGATGATGATGAATGTAATTTGCATAGTAGCATATGCTTTCTGTTCTTAAAACAGCGCCTAAACCCCAAACTTGTATCTATAAGGAATCCGGAGTTCTCTTAGTATCTTCGGAACCATAGAATACCTTGGTGCAAAATCTTGCGTTTTGGTAGCATATGCGATACTTCTCATAAAACTAAAATCACCATAATATGTTTCCATATAAATTTTGAAGAGTTCCCTCGATTCCTCATGGATCCCATCATCAGGTCACTATTTTTGGGAACATGGTACCAAATTCATACTATATCCTATACAACAAAAAAAGAATTTTGAAAATCGGTCCACAAACGGCGGAGTTATCCGCGAACAAACATAAAAAAAGAACATTTAAACGGTCGAATTGAGAAACCTTCTCCTTTTTGGAAGTCGGTTAAAAACACGTGTGGCAGTTGGGGAGTGCCGTGGAAAAGCTCATCTCATACAATTTTAATTCTCATACGCCTAGTCGCACGCACCAAAACACCGTGCCGAAGTCTAGTAACGCCGCACCGCAGCTGTGCCGCTGTGTTAGGTTTCTTTACGGATTATCTAGATTCCGTCGCCGCGCTCAAAACTCGCGATAAAAGCTATGCGATATCTTAAAATAATAAAAACCCTTTGTGCGCAAGTTCTATTCCTACTTAGCCAGTTCCCAAAACTCAAACCCGAGCCCCAAACGCGATAAAAACCGACAACTATTGGCAAGCAAATATCTCTGTATTTGCTATTTATCTGTGTACACAGTATTGTATGCGGTTTAAGCACGGTTAAGTCTAGCTAAGCCGACTAGCGCAGCAAATATTTCGCTAAACATGCCGTAACGCGGTACCGATACTGGTAATAATGTGGATATTGAGCAAAAATATGGCGCTAGTAAGTCGGTATGCTTTGATAGTGTATGAGAAATTAAATGTTTATGATATTGACATAATACTGAAAACCAACATTATGCGGCTGTTCCACGTTGTTTTTTTTTGGAATGGAGTTCCTTATCGCGCGTAGCGATAGGGGGCTAGACCGAAAAAGTTGTAATGACACTTTTTTATTAGTACCTGCATGGTAGGGGCAGAGGGCGTTGATAGTATTCCTGTCTAACTAGATGGCGTTTTTTGAGAATAAACAGCGACGCGTTGTTAGTATTCCTGGGCGTCAATAGATGCCGTTTTTTTTAATTTTTTTTAGCTTAAATGTATTATGTTTACATAATATTTTTTGAACAAAAAAAAAAAATAACTCCGTTCCATTCGGGTGTCCCAAAGTCACCTCTCAAGTTTTTCGTCCAGCTTTGGATCGTACCACTATAGATCGTACCATTATAGATGCCGGTGTCGCTAGGATCGACAGCGACATCCAACTAGGAATACCCCAAATGATCTCAAGGAGCTCGATGGACATTTTAAAGCTGTCTTGGGACCCGCAAATAAATAATCAGAAGAAGATAGGAGTAGAAAGTAATGAGAGGTTATATTACTTTCTATGTATTAGTCAACCTATAATAATTGATATCATTCGTCCATGATATAGACAGCTTCATAATCTGATGATTTAATGAAATCGTGATCCATCATGGACCCAAAAGAAGAGAAAATCTACTCAACAGATGTTAAAATGAGACTAACTCAACACAGAGACAAGTTTAACGCGTGTAGTGTATTGGTATGCTTCCTAAATCTAATATCTGAAACTACTCTATAATACATGCACGCTTTCAATGGGGATTGTCCATTTTTTTTTAATTTTGTTCATTACAAAAACATTTCGAGGAAAAAGGTCTGTGATTGTTTTTCTGTATATAAACGAAAAAAATACCCATTAGTTACTTATATTTTTGAACAAATATGTTTAACCGTAGTTTGACCTTCAATGGCGTTAAATTAGCAATAAATTCGACCAACATTACGTTTCGAACTTTTGGTAAGCTTCTCGTATCAGCTTTCACATAATGAGAACTTGCATTTGACGAATCAGACATTATAAATAAGATTGAAATGTAGTTTAAAACATACTACAGAGATCAATTGGCTGCCGATGATGACGTCAGAGCGAAACTTTAAAAATTTATTGAGAAAATACTAGCCAACGAATTTCAAAATTATTTAATTTATATTCCTAAAATATACCCTCTTTTAACGAAAAAAAAAGTACTAGCATGTGATTTTTTTTGGACAATGCCCATTCCAGCGATCTACCAATAAAACATCACATACTCGTAGGAGTTAAATTCTCATAATAAATATCTACTATAATATTACAAGAAACAAAACTTTCTTAGGGCAAAACATACCAGCGAGTTTCAAGAGACGAAGTATTCGAATCAATCTTGCATTAGGTCTTACGCCAGCCAATTTACTGAGCTCTATTAAAGTAATGACTTTTCTTCGTGGCTTATTTGCTTTCAAATTAATTACATTACAGTCAGTTAAAGTAATTATTACCGTAATTATTATTCACTTCTATTTAATTCATACTTCATGCGAATATTACAAATGCGAAATCGTGTCTGTCTATCTGTCGGTTTGTTACCTCTTCACGCCCAACCGCTGAACTGATTTTGCTGAAATTTGGTATGAAGATACATTGAATCCCCGGAAAGGACATAGGATACTTTTTATCCCGGAAAATGTACGGTTCCTGCGCGATAAACAAATTTTGGTGCAACGAAGTTGCGGCAGTCATCTACCTAGTTCTCTATGTTATATTTTATACTAAGGAGGAAAATAGGTTTCTTTGTCCGATTCTAGCTCTTGGATAGGTTAGTAGGTCGATGATTATATATTTTGTCACACGTGTTAAGGTACATGATCATAAGGGAAGGGTATATTATCACCTCAGTATTTTAATTGAAATTAAACATAACATTAATATTATGATAATTTCCAAATCATTATCTAGAAATTTTGGAAATAGTTTCAAGAGCATATTTAAATAGTAATGTCGATTAAATAAGTTGATAATAATTTAACGTGCAAAAAATAAAAAGTGATATAAGTACTTACGTGCAAAAAAATACTCGATATATTTACTTAACTCACGTTTAGGATTTAAAAATTATTAAAATTTTGATCATTTGATATTTAAAGGGAAATAAAGCTTTTCTAATTTTGTTTAGCTGTATCATGTATTTGGGTGAAATTCCCGACCGCTTTTTTTTCGCGGCTACTGTGAAATTGGGGGTGTGAAATGGCTTTTTAGGGTTCAATTAAAATGTCATCGTATAGTTTGTGTGATTATCCATATGAGGCAACAGACACGTTTTTAATGCTGAATGAACCCGAATTTAAAAATTCATATTTTTTGTAAATGAAGGTAGAAAAATAAAAAAATCCATGATTCACGAATCACGCGGCGAAAGCTTATATTCCTTCCATCCCTTCCTATATATAAAGCAGTCGGTCTTCGCGAGTGCTCAGTTTTGAAACCGAACATCAGCTAAACGAATCGCTGCCGCGCAACGCCGTGAAACTAAATAATTCCTGCGTCGTTAATATGCGCGATAGCCTATAGTCTACTACTTAACTAAGCCGAGTGTGAAAAAGAATTTATACACCAGATGTTAAGTTGGAAGAAGACAAATATATCTGCGAAAACCACATTCAAATCGGATCAGTGGTTTTCGTGTGATGCTGGAACAAACATACAGACAGACAGACAGACAAAAATCTAACCACATTTTTGGCTTCTAAAGCGATGTAGTGACACCCCCCACTTATTATTTTTTGAATATCTTTAATAGTATAGATATGCTGGTACATGATCACTAAGGCTGCATTCACACCTAACTGATTGTCAATGCTGACTGTTAAGGCGAGATCGTCGCACTAAAGTGACACTACGCGGCAACGACGCGACGTCACACATCACGGCCAAAAACTATGTCCACACTAGGCACTTTCGTCTTCAATTTTCGTCATCTTCTTTCATTCAACGTTCGTTATTGAATGCGTCAACGAACGTAACGCCAACATTGTCATTTTTGAAGTTTTGGATACGGTCAGACGGCATGCGTTGCGGTCATGCCTCACGTTCGCTGTTGACTACGCTATAACGGATGCCCTTGAAGAACAGAAAAAGGCACAGTATGGACAAAGCTAAATAATATTCTTTGTATGAAATCGTATAAGCTAACCCGCACTACACGGCAGCGACATTACGCGACACAAAACATCAGTTCTATAAAATGTGGATTGTCACGTCGCGTCGCGCGTCGCTACCACGTGATGTCGCGTCGTGTGGTCTCATTTTAGGGCCTTATTCCACCTTCCTAATATTTTAGACATCCTATTTAGGATCCTAAAAAGAAGCTTCTGATTCCACCAATCAGAAACCACACTTCCTGAGATTTAGTACGCTAATTAGGATCCTAACTTTCTATTTTTTCACTTGACAAAATTTTCGTACTGAATCGATTCAGGCGTCTAATTTAGAAAAGGTGGAATGAGGTCAGGCTTACGGGATCAATAGTTTAACAAACGTATTTTCGGTTAGATGTGCACGAAAAGTTGCTTTGCCATAATATAAAGTATTTCGCCCATATTAAGTATATTTTATTGAAGTGACTAAATAAGTATGTCGCCATGGCAATGTCGATCGCTATCTCGTCGCACAAACAATGGTCGCCGTCAGTCTCAGGTTGTAATAATTTACTATTATTTATTCAACAAATGCACTAATCAATATATAAAGTACCCATTAGCCGATTCTCAGACCTACTGAATATGCATATAAAATTTGGTAAAAATCAGTAAAGTCGTTTCGGAGGAGTTCGCGGACTAACATTGTGACACGAGAATTTTATATATAGGATAACATAAACAGTCTAAAGCTCGCTTGATTTTAGTGGCTTACAGTCAGTTTGGTGTGAATACAGCCTAAATAGTGAACCGCGCTGCGAACTAGGTCCAGAGCGTTGTAGAATACATTAATTGGATTATTTCATTATGTCCAATGTCCATCTGTTGTCTGTCTCTGCGACATTCCACACTCGTCCGGAATATTACTCGTATCTACAGTACTTTAACGTTCACGTTTGTGATGGTATTTTCTAATGTGATCAAATTAAATATTATTGTTTTGATAAAGTTTTAATAAGATCATTTTTTTTTTCATGTCAAAACGTCTTTTGCGGCCTACATACACAGGTTTTTGAGATGGGCAATAAACTTGCATCTAGGATAATATAAAGTTTTGTGACTTGATCGAGTAAGACAAGGTGGGAGCCGCTAGCGAATGTCTTTTCTGCTGTTTCGTTAAGGCCGTCCCCCGAGCAAACGACCTTGGCCATACATTTGCCGCGTTGCCGAGATCGCGCCAA
Source organism: Polyommatus icarus (assembly GCA_937595015.1). Taxonomy (NCBI): domain Eukaryota; kingdom Metazoa; phylum Arthropoda; class Insecta; order Lepidoptera; family Lycaenidae; genus Polyommatus; species Polyommatus icarus. Next base: position 4,767,617 of record OW569331.1, read on the forward strand.
AACCCTATTATTTTTACTTATCTTAGTTCAAAATTGTCCTAAAAAAGTTTTTAAACGGCGAATATGTAGTTTATGATATTGTCGATCTATTGGCGTGAGTTTCAAATAAAAGTAATTTGTAAATCCTAAGGAGATGCTGAATGTATGCTTGAATTTTAACAAATCGGTATTACTTTGGAAGCTGATATCATGGGTATAAGAAACAAAAATAGAAAATTTAAAACGACAAATGGAATGTTGATATACTGAAGATTATTGCTGTATTTTTATTATAACTTTGTAGCTTTCAGATTATGAGTTTATAAGGTTTTAAATACGGTCAATTACGGAATCTCCGGACGGAACGCCCACAACTAAACTAAACTTTAACTACTTTAACTACTTTGACAGCAAACAAATCAGGAACCGTTAATGATGCTAGTAACAACAATAAATAGCCTTTATTATTCGGAACTAGATGACCCCCGCAACTCCGTTGCGCCAAAATTCGAATATCGCGCGGGATATACGAATTTTGGCGCAACCCTACATTAGAAGTATGCTATGTCCTTTCCCGGGACTCAAAGTTTTTCAAGCAATATATTATTATCAGCAAAATCGGCTCAGCGGTTTGCGCATGAAAAGATAGACAGACACACTTTCACATTTATAATATTAGTATGGATCTATATCAAAATATATTGAAACTTAACTTTTAAACCTTCTCACACAAACAATCAAACCTTTCTCTTTATGATGTCAATAAAGATCATTTTGAGACGTTCCGCTCCGTCCATATTCGGGGAGCGTTCTGGGTAAATTTTTAATCAATTTCCAATCCCGCTGGCTGGCTAAGCCCCTCCATCAATCCGGATCGCTGTGGTTCCTCGCGTTTCATTACGCTGATAAAACACTCCAATTAAATAAACCCTGTCTGATTATGATAGTCAGATTTAAAAGCACTTTGGGTATTTCCATTTGCAGTATTATATATTACTAGCTGTCCCGGTGAAATTCGTGTTGCTTTAAAACCTTCCCTGGACTTCTACGAACATTTTGAGACTAAAATCAGCCCAATCCGTTCAGCCGTTTTCGAGTTTTAGCGCGACTAATACATTTGAAAATCCATTTTTATGTATAAGAAGAAGATATCCCGCTTGCACTTGCACTACTTGCGTTCTCCTAACAATTTAAGGAATTATTAAAGTTCTTTTACACTTCTTTTTATCGAAAGTTCTATTGCTTTTATCTTGAACCGAGATAATTCTTTCAATTCTAAAAATTTCAACCAAATACTCCTACTCGGAGTAGGGATCGGGTACGTAATCCGAAATATGAAACCGAAACCGAATATGTGAAAACCGAAACATAGAATTCAGAATCTGAAATCTGATGTTATCCGAAATCAGACATACAAAATCCGAAATTCAAAATCTGAAATCCGACTCCAAAATCCAAAATTCGAAAATCAAAACTGAAACTGAAATCCTTAAACCGGAACCGAAACCGATACCCGTATTCCAAAATCCGTAACCGAAAGCGAAACGAAAATGCAAAATTCGGATTTAACACATTTTAATATTAATATTTTTATATAATATTTTTCTTAAAACGCAGTATGAGTAGCATGAATACGACTGGTTAGTAGTTTTGTAATACGACTGGTGGCACTAGTTACCTGCCAAAGTCGTTTGGAAAGTTGAGGTTAACGTATTGAATAAAATGTATTCGACTAAAGCCGGCCGAATATATTGAAATAAAACTGAGCGCCAACGACACATTGATAGTCAGAATGGGTAGAACATTGACATCGAATGGTGCCAAATCGCTTCGGTGTTTGTTTTGTGACCATACGACTCTATCTGGTGACACTGGTTAAATTGAAAAAACCTTAAAATTTAGTTTGTTGTTACGTTTAGCAATATTCCGCGAAATAAACTTCCACCTTTAAGTAAATGAGTGAGTGCACGCATAGGCATGCGTACAGCACCTCCCTCCTCCCACACTGCCTATGCGTACACTCGCATGCAAGAACTTGCAAACACCACCACCACACAAGCAATAATGTTGGCAAATCCGTGCAAGGCCCCTCACTACCATGCAGGTTGAAAACCTCGACGCGCGTTTCGCTCCAACACCGGAGCATCCTCAGGACGTGGACTCTACAAACAACGTCCGTCAAGTTGCTAAAAATAACAACAAACTAAATTTTGAGCTATGGATTTCCGCAAAGTAACGCCTGATTCCATTAACTACGAAAAAACCTTACATTTTAATTTAAAAACTAATAGTTAGTGATAAGTGCAGGTGATTACTAATTAGGAGAAAGCAATTAGTGTGGACAGCGACTGACTAGTGGAGGTCCTTTACCTTCTCCTAATCACTAATAACCTGCATTCGCACTAATCAAAGTGAATACAGGCCCTTCGAGTTAGCCTGTGTTATAATTTCAAGCCTTTCTGTCGAAAATACGAAAATCAGGAGAAATAACATAACTTTCAAGCTAGGATTAACTCAAACCTTAAAAATTATTTAAAACATTGTCAGGGTTGATTGTTTGTCTAAATATTTTGCTCTTTCATTATTACGAAGAACGAGAGAGTAAGACGTTCGCAATTTTAGTTTCGTACCTAAGTATAATATTTTTTTTGTTAGCCTATACTATTCCACTGGTGGGCAAAGGCCTCCCCCAGGGTCTTCCACTTGTCTCGCTCCAGCGCCACCGTTGGTCGGCTGGTACGCCTCCAGCTCATCACGCCATCTTTTCCTAGGCCGGCCACGGTTGCGTCTTCCGTCTTCAGGTACCTATCAACTCTGTCGATATCTTTTCTCTTATATATCAAATGGATTTTCAAATGTGTTAGTCGCGCTAAAACTCGAAAATGGCTTAATTGATTGGGCTGATTTTAGTCTTAAAATATTTGTAAAAGTCCAGAGAAGGTTTTAAAGTGACACGAAGTTCACCGGGACAGCTAGTTAATATTAATTGTAATTATTCTATGTTACGATTTAATATAATGTTAAGAAAATCTCTTATTTCCAACAATTTAATTAGCCATCGTTCAGAGTCCGTGTAGTGAGGTGGATTCACCACGAACAAAATCACGGGCTACATCTATTTTGGTAATTACTTGTGTAAGTAAATTTGCTTGTCAGCTTAAGTAATTAAATTTCAGTTCCATCTTCAAGACTCGCTAGTTGGATAAGTATTAAGTACATTAATCTATTATACGCGTAAGTTTCTTCAACTCCTTAACTAAACTAGTCTTTTAAAAATATAAGTACAGCGTATGTGGATACTAAAAAGGTTGACTTTTGCTTTTTTGTGTTTGTAGTAGGCTCTGAAAGTACTGAATTGATGATCGCGCAAAATGTAGTGAGTGTTCATGTATTTTCATCACTTGGTTGTGATGTTGATTTGTTGTTCTATTTTTTTCTATAATCCATGCTAATATGTGAGGAAAGTGTGTCTGTCTGTCTGTTACCTCTTCACGCCCAAACTACTGAACCTACCTACAAAGTATCCTATGTCCTTTCTCGGGACTCAAATTTTACATATCAAATTTTAGCAAAATCGGTTTAGCGGCTTGAGCGTGAAGAGGTAACAGACTGACAGACACACTTTCGCATTTATCCATCCATACTAATATTATAAATGCGAAAGTCTGTCTGTCTGTCTGTTACCTCTTCACGCCCAAACCGCTGAATCGATTTTGCTAAAATTTGGCACGGAGATACTTTGAGTCCCGGGACAGGACATATGATACTTTTTGTCCCGGAAAAATGTACGGTGTAATGAGTCCCGGGAAAGGACATAGTATGTCCTTTCCCGGGACTCAAAGTAGGTATCTCCATTCCAAATTTCAGCCAAATCGGTTCAGCGGTTCGAGCGTGAAGAGGTAACAGACAGACAGACAGACAGACAGACAGACAGACTTTCGCATTTATAATATTAGTATGGATGGATAGTGATATCTAAATGTGTAAAAGAATCTCGTTTAAGTCTATATCATCGACATTTTCCGACGCAGTGGAGTTTGTAAAAATATCACATAGTTTGCTTTAATCTTAGAAGTTTTTGTAGCTGTAATCAACATATTCATGAGTTGAGTACTTTTCCATTAGGGACAATAGGTATTATTTTCTAGCTTTAGTGCTTCGACGGTCTTCTTTACATTATACTAAACGCATTTTGAATAAATAATGTTGTACGCGTAAGGGTCAGCTCACAGTGAAACGAAGTGTGACGCGTCGTAATATTTTTTTAGCTATTCAAAAATAGGCCTTATTCACTTAAACTGCATACTGTATTCTATGATAATACCATTGATACAATGCTAATTCTTCATGTGTACTTATTTTTTCGTCTTTATTTCTATCTTAAAGTAAAATAGCTATACCGTCGATGGAAAAAGTAGAAGTTTTATGATACGTTTATGATGACAACAATGTTAGAAAATAGAATAAAAATAATAAAACGCAGTGAGTCAGTGACACGGTTACTTAGAAAGACATTAAAAAGTAATATAATGGTAACATAAAAGGGGCAATAAAATAGACGCTAAGTGAATATATAAAAGAAAATGTAATAAAAAGATAAGTGTATGATAATTGATAAGATAAGGTCCTGTATTATTAAAAAACAAAAACATAAATACCCATGAAAATAAAATAAAAAGTTATGGCTATTTAGCGCGACTAAAAGGAACTTGCGTTGTATCCATACTTCCATACTAATATTATAAATGCGAAAGTGTGTCTGTCTGTCTGTCTGTCTGTCTGTCTGTTACCTCTTCACGCTCAAACCGCCGAACCGATTTTGCTGAAATCTGGCATGGAGATACTTTGAGGTCGGGAAAGGACATAGGATACTTTTGTCCCGGAAAAATGTACGGTTCCCGCGCTATAAACGAATACTGGCGCAACGGGGTTGCGGGCATCATCTAGTTTTCTATATTATCTGCAGTTTTTAATTGAAATCGGTCCAGTCATCTTATTTTTTAATCATGATAAAACTTGTAAATACTTTTAAAATCTCTTAGTTCTTACTGATATGTTAAGTACGGCCTATAAATAGGTAGGTACTTGTCCTATCTACTCATAGCCAACTTAAAGGTTTTCAAGGAAAAGAAGATGCCACCTGTTAATTCAGAATGATTGAATATTTGCAACGTAACGAAGAGGGTTCCCTAAACATTGCTTGTGTGGGCGACCGTCGACTAATGAAGAGACATTCGGAGATAAAAGGAAAACCTTTGTAATACAATTTATGAGCTGACTTTCCGTACAATACGGGTGGAATTCCTTAGAAATACTCGAGTACTTTCAGACCAAACGTAGAGAGTACAAAAGTCAGTTAACTACACATTGCCGCTTAATAACAAAAATGTCAATAATATATAAATGTCACGCACACACTTGTAACGAAACTACGCCTTAGCGGGCCGTCAATTTTAGTGTGCAATACGTGGGTATTGTGTAATATTATTGACCGTCTAGGGTTGATATTGAACGCCCTTTTATTGTTCCTTTTATTTATCGTTCGATTTCGTCGATTTTGTTCGATTTATCTAATATGTAAATCGAGCCTAAGGTCAGGTCACATTGTGACGTGAAGGTGCAAAGACGCATTTTTGAAGTCATTCAAAATTGGAATAGGCATTTAACGTGCTTCTTGTCTAGTTACTCTGGCTTAGTTTTGAATGGCTTTAGAAAACCTAGAAAAACGGCAGTGTTTTATGCTTGACAAAACTTCTTCCCCGTTTTATTCGTGGTAGATGGTACTTGATAAACTACAACATATTGTAGCTACGAAATACATTTATTCGATATTGAAAGTTTCTACACATCTTTGTACTTCGGTGGACCGTTTAGCTTTTTACAAAGAATAACTTTTTCCCTGAGGGAAAGATACATTTTGATACATCTCAACACGTACAATACCTTTGTATACTTTTTCAATGTCAGAATAGTTTTTTTGCCAAATATTTTTAACATTCCTTACAAGAATTTACCATTGTTACACGCAGTTGAAATTTAGCTTTATCCACATTGTGCCTTTTTCTGTTCATCAAGGGCATGCCTTATAGCGCTGTCAACGTCAAACGTGAGGCATGCCCGTAAAGCGCGTTGAAATCGTAGCGCGCGCTATGACACCCGTCTTTCAACGCGGGTGAATTTTGACGCGCGTCACGGGCATGCCACACGTCCGCTGTTGACAGCGCTATAAGGCATGCCCTTGATGAACAGAAAAAGGCACAATGTGGACAAAGCTTGTGGTCTTTTCGCGTTTTTGAAGTTCAACATGTGTTATCAAACTGACATACTTTGTTAATTGTATAATAAACTAGCTGTCCCGGTGAACTTTGTGTCGCGGTAAAACCTTCACTAGACTTCTATGAATATTTTAAGACTAAAATCAGCCCAATCCGTTCAGCCGTTGTCGAGTTTTAGCGCGACTAACATATTTGAAAATCTATTTTTATATATAAGATAATAATTAGTTTGAATTTGCTTCACTGTAAATCACTGCAAACTTAACTCACAAATCCCGGTCTATCAATAACCTGCACGATCATATTTTAAACGGAAGAAGTATAATTTCGGATCGTTTATTTCGACTTCGAGATACAATCTACTGACACAAAGAGCAATGGACCAAGATACTTTGATTTCTTCAGGACGCTTCACACCACGTCAGTCTGGCCCCGTGCTAAGTACCTAAAGGACTTGTGTTACAGGTACCAGACAACGGAAATATATTTATACTTTTATACTATACATATATTTAAGATTTTTATTATATCATACACAATATTCCAGACCCGGGAACATTGAAAACTTTTTGTTCCGTCGGCGGGATTCGAACCCGCGACCCCCAGCTTGAGATACCAACGCGCTCACCACTGAGCCACAGAGGTCGTCGGTCATAAATTATGTTTTCTTATTTTAAAAGTTATTTATTTCTTAAACAAAACACTTAAAAGTCAATACTTATGAATCTAACATTACTTCGAAATATAAATTTTGTTTGAGACCACAATATTTTTATAAACTTTATAATGAAGTCTAAAAATGATATTATTATGTAGACAATTATTTATATGAAAGATTTCTTCGAACATGATATTATTATCTTGATTGCGGCGTAGGTGACGTATAGGTGTAATACTTATTGATTTTTATTTAGCAAAAAGGTGCTCCCTCACCGATAGCATACGCGTGTACATATTGTAACATTATAGATTCTACTTTGAGTGTTACATTACAATACTACCTGACCGACGAGCATTCTCGTGTAATATCAAATTATAACCAAGTTATATTAACATATTATGTATTATTACAAGGTGCGCATTGTAATGCTCGATTCTCCTCCTTCACTGATGTAATGCTCGACTCTGTAACGTTATATTACACGCGAATGCTCCCGGTGAGGGGCACCTTTAGGTTCAGTCGAGGCACGCTGTAAGATCGAAAGTGGGTGCTATTGTAACCCAAGTTGAAAAGTTAAATAAAGATATTGGTAAAATAATAAAACATATTTTACGTTCCAAGTTTATATTTTTTTTTGTTAGAATGAACAAACTATACAAGTGGTACGGAATTACTGCTTAAAGTCTGTTTGTTGGATTATAATATTTTTAATAGTTGACGTAGTAACAGACAGACAGACACACTTCGCATTTATAATATTACGAGCTTTTGCCCGCGGCTTCGCTCGCGTTAAGAAGTATTATTAAATACAAACTTTCATCCCCTATTTTAACCCCTTGGGGGTAGAATTGATTAAAATCCTTTCTTAGCGAATACCTACGTCATAACATCTACCTGCATGCCAAATTTCAGCCCGATCCGTCCAGTGATTTGGGCTGTGCGTTGATACATCACCATGTCAGTCAGTCACCTTTGAGTTTTATATAATTACTAACTGTCCCGGCATACGTTTCTTTGCCATATTATTATATAAAGTATATCACCCGTATTATTTTATTGAATTAGTGACTAAATAAGTATGTCACCATGGCAAACAATGGTTGCTCTTCATAGACAAATAATTTGCAATAAAATAAAATTGCGACTATAATTAAAGACCTAAGCTATCCTATCTCTCAAGTTGGAAAAAAGCACACATTTAAAAAAAAGAAACATTAAAATCGGTTAAGTATTTTAGGAATCCATCGCGGACAAACATCGTGACAGTAGATTTATATAATTATGTTACGCTCAAAGACCGAAAACGCTCAGTGAGCGAAAAAATGGCTCACAACGCGTTGTGGTAAATTTCGCGTCATGGCCGTTTCACTATTACCACAACGCGTTGTGAGCCATTTTTTCGCTCACTTAGCGTTTTCGGTCTTTGAGCGTAACATATATTATATTAGATTTAGATGTATGTATGAATTTGAACAGCCACGACGATCCGCGTGCGATAGAGACGTGGCGCCACTGCGGCATCAGCGCAGTCTACTAGCCCGTTACCATCCAATAAAAATTTAAATGAACCAATCACAAATAAAAGTAAACAAGTAATAAAATCTACGGAAAGAGATACTGATAATGGAAATGGAACAGTATTACCGGACGGAGAAATAAGAAAAACTCTCTTTAATTACGCGCTGTGATTCAAACTAATAGGTGTTTTATCCTCATGTTTTTACTAACATTCCACTAATTAGATTGAGAGAGGATCGAAACATAAACATCAAATGTGTTTCTATAGTGCAGGGATCACCAATTAGTTTCGCTCGGGGTCCATTTTAAGAAATGAAATGACCTTCGCAGTCCACACATTTTATGAAAAAAATATTTATTAAACATTTTTTTGCAGCTAATTATATCTTTCTGAAGTTTGGAGTGAAATATTAGTGTATCCATCCTGAAGATGTTCGTCAGTATGTCAAGATCGAATTTTATTTTTAGCGCAATTTTATTTTTTTCTTTGAAAATTCTTGTCCGCACACTGGTCGGTCCGCGCACTATAGGTCGGTCCGGATGCGGACCGCGGTCCGCCATTTGGTGACCCCTGCTATAGTGTATCGATATGGTTGATATATCCGTGTACTGTAATTCTAACATTAGTTAAAAAAAAATAAAGGGTCGTAATGGCTTAATCGGTTGATGATAAAGTAACTCTCATTCTATATTGATCTAATTTATCTATTGTGAACTTGGTCGGGCGTTTAGTAAAGCTGCATTAGATAATTGCGCCTGAAACTGGGAAACAATAATAATGCAAATGTCTTGACACAATGCATCCTAAAAGCCGTAAAGACCACAGATATATATATATATATATATATATATATATATATATATATATATATATATATATATATATATATATAAGGTTACATCTATATATATATATATTATAGATGTAACCTTAGCCCGTCATCGCGTGGCCATTTTGTGCTTTTTTTCATGCATTTTCTTGAATATTTCTATTTATCGATCATTTCGAAGCACATTATTATACAGAAAAGAAAGTCATTTAGTTCATGATATCGATAAACTATAGTTCAAGTAATGAGAATCCGTAAACACACGTAAAAAGCTATGCAATTTTTGTAGACAAATTATTAATTGATGTGACATTTTTAGCACTAATGCCTTATATAGCACGATTAAGGAATTATTAAACTTATAAATTATCTTTTTAGCTCACAAAAATACTGATTGAAAAGCCCAAAAAACCTTGTTCAAAACTTACGTATTTAATGTTAAATCCACGTGTTTGAGGCATTCTTTGGCCATTCTTATGGTTTATTATTTAGCGGAGTATTCAGCACAATCACAAAACTCAACAATATCTAACACAAAATGTTCACTAAAAACCTTTTTTAACACTTTTATTACATGAAATATGCAAACCGACTCCTTTGTTATGTCCGAGTAAGTCGGACATAACATTACACGCTTTTGACGCTTATACACCGATATAAGGCTCTCTCCTAGTGTATAATATCTCAATGGTAAAGACATTGAATAAAATCGTAAGAAATCACGTGCACACCACGTGAAAAACGTCACAATGTCAATAACATGGCGAATCAGAAAAATGGAAATTGACGTCACAGTCACTTCCAGTGATTCCGCTGAATACAAAGCAGGTTTGTTCTTCAGGTCGAACAAAACGTGATAGAAACGGAGAACAATATTATGAGTTTTCATGTGTGAGTCGAACAAATATTATACGAACTGTAGTTCGTAATATACGAAGTATAACGACACTTGGCGTACTCGTAGTTTCATGCATGTGTGTGCGTTAGAAGAATCTGTTAAAAAGCGTTATAGAGCACATAATATACATCAGAGCATTTTTATTACAGCATTTTTTTTATCAGAGCAATATTAGCACATAATATTATGTGTTAAGGCCGTACCCGAGCAAACGACCTTGGCCATACATTTGCCGCGTTGCCGAGATCGCGCCAAAACCCTATTATTTTTACTTATCTTAGTTCAAAATTGTCCTAAAAAAATTTAAAACGGCGAATATGTAGTTTATGATATTGTCGATCTATTGGCGTGAGTTTCAAATAAAAGTAATTTGTAAATCCTAAGGAGATGCTGAATGTATGCTTGAATTTTAACAAATTGGTATTACTTTGGAAGCTGATATCATGAGTATAAGAAACAAAAATAGAAAATTTAAAAAGACAAAAGGAATGTTGATATACTGAAGATTATTGCTGTATTTTTATTATAACTTTGTAGCTTTCAGATTATGAGTTTATCTTATATCTTTAAACGAGCAATTCTTGTATATAATTGGAATCTCGGAATCGGCTCCAACGATTTTCATGAAATTTAGTATATAGCGGGTTTCGGGGGCGATAAATCAATCTAGCTAGGAATCATTTTTAGAAAATGTCATTTTATTCGTGTTTTATCGAATACCGAGCAAAGCTCGGTCAAATGGCTAGTAAGGTTTTAAATACGGTCAATTACGGAGTCTTCGGACGGAACGCCGAATGTGTGCCTTAAGTGTGAAACTGAATTCTGCCAAAAAGCTGCTCTGTTAACTGCCTTTTGATAGGCCAATACTGCAGTGCCGTGCAGCTATTGGTAGGCCGTAGGCGGTAGGGTACGTATTTTTATCACGATCATGATGTTATTTTATATTCGGATTTTGAGTGATTGTGGTATTTTAACGTGTTTTGAGATTATTATGGCATACATTGCAAGTATATCATGTTTAAATGGTTTTACCTCTGATAATTCGTGTTCTTGGAATAAAAGTTGTGCGACACACAGTCAAAAAGCGCACGTTGATAATATTCTACTACAATATTGTGCTACCAAAGAGTATTAAAAAAAAATACGCTAGGTGCCAGAAGATCTATTATAAAATAGTTGTGTTGATAAAAAGGCCGTGCGCTATATTCTTTCCATTTTATTAGATCTTACGTGGAGTGGTCATATTGGGTTATACGCATATCTATGAGTACTCATTAGTTCACTTAGAGGTTGCCATCTTGTTGAGGGATTTCCCTAAAAGTAATAATGATATAAATATGCTATAGATTTTTGAAAGTAACACTTGATTCTAATAAGTATGTAACGTTTGTTCCAGGTGTCGAGGTCCACGTCACAACAGGTTGTGCTACGGGACGCGACGCGGGCCCTCGCGGGTCGCTTCCGATGCGAGGTGTCGGCCGACGCACCGTCGTTTCACACGCAAGTCCGCTCAGCTTATATACACGTTGTCGGTGAGTACAATTTGAAAATTAAAATACTTTATTAGACGAACTATGGTCTATGGAGGTTAGGACTTAGGTATGAAATGAAAATGTGTTTCTTTAGTTTATACGGAGCTTGTAGTGATATTGATTTTCAGACCAAAAATCTTGGTAAGTCATTGGTTAAAACTCGTTAGAATAAAAACATAGAGCCATTCAATTCATAATAAAACAAATGTCTCAGAAACAAAACAATACAGATTCTAAATCTGATTTCTCTATTGCCAGTCGATTCGGCGAACACGGCTACAAAGAGCAAAGATATGAAAAGAGTACGTACATTGAGCGCAGAGCGAAAATTATTCGAGTAGAAACGCAAGCGAGCGCCCGGCGAATCGTAAACAAGTCTACTTTGTCGTTCTTTGATAGGCAGTAGGCACACGTAGCCTGCAACTAGGCGTGTATTTTTATCTAGCGAGGATTAAAGCCTACTTTCGACGAAATCTATTCACACGACTACGTTTTGCATAAGTATCGGAGATTTAAAGTGAACGCAGATTTGGCCGCACCGCACGCACCGCAGTCGCCGCATTTCGAATTCTTCATATAAAAGAATGTAGAAGTTGCGAAGACTGCGGCGCGGGTAGGTATACGAGCTTGCCTATAACTTCATATAAAGAATACGAAATGCGGCGACTGCGGTGCGTGCGGTGCGGCCAAATCTGCGTTCACCTATAAAAGGCCTCCTAGAGTCTAGAATCCGACCGGAAAAAGGTGACTTTTGTCCAGTTGGGTGAAAAATGAACCTTGTAGAAGTCTTTTCACCCGTCATATTCTATTGCTGTCAACGACCTTGATATGGCGCAGGCTGATTTTATTGTCGCGCTGACCGCTCGCTGACCAACGAAAACACGGAAATGTACATGAAATATCAGCGCTGACCGATACGCGTTATTCAAAAACGCTTGCTAGAATTTCATACATCTCGGGCCATCAGCGCCGATCGACTGTCGGCGTAGGACTAAAATCAGCTTAATAAAAATAAACCCATACGAGTATAAGAAAAAATAATGCCATTGACATCAATTTCATCAAGTACATATTACGTTCTAAAAAGTTTATTTTTGGGTAGACAAAGATAAAAATGGGTTGAATAGTTCAATATAACTAAATCGCAAAAGAATAAAATCTTTAATAAAATAATTATTTTCTCTCGTAAAAAATATCACGAATAAAAGTTAATGTCCGTCGTAAAAATTATTCCTCTTAGATACTTCGCGTAAAAACATGAACCAGTTTTTAAGTATGATTGTTATATTATCAGAAAATAAATGCAAATTGCGCTGGAGAGTAATAATTTCAACATCAAATCTCTCAAGAAATGACTATCACTATAAACATAAATTATGACGCAGTAAATAATATTTTGTTACGTACATTACAAAACTGTTATCTTGTGCTCATAAGATAACAGTTTTATAATGTCTGCATACTAGACATTATAAGAGAAGTGGTCAAAAATTCCGACCCAACCACTTTATGGAGAGCAGCTTACATCCGAAAGTCAGCTTTTAAAGTCCTAATCAATATCATGAACAGCTAATAGTTATTGATGGTCAAAAGTTATATTTAAGGTTTTTTTGGATCAAAAACAATAAGTTTCATCTATTAGAAAGTGAACTCATACATTAATTTTTTCTTCAACTTTAACTAACGTTAAAAAAGTGTACAGAATTTTTAAATCAAATCTCTCAACAAAAATGGTTCGCTCCACGTTAACTCAAATGTCATAATCACTGAGTATCTAAAAATAAAAATTGGAAACTAAAATATTTGTATTACGATAAGCATCGATTTAACCGGGTTGTTATTGTTATCGAAATTGCGAGCGGCGCGGGTCGGGCCGGGCTTCTGTACGACATTTATTCAGAATTCGCGCTCAATGTTCTGGGAAAATTGAGGAATGAACTTCTGGAGCCCAGCCAATATTACAACTAATGGAATCCGTGTTTGTACACAGTTTAAAAACTTTTTAAACGCTTTACAAGACTATAACAGTGAAGATTATAATAATTATAACACTTCATGCAATACTAATTGTACTATTATAGGGGCAGTCATACCGAGATGCGACGTGGTGGTCACTATCAAAATAATAATTTCTATCGTTGTTAAAGCCACATTTACATTCTCAAATCAACCAAATTATTATTGTCAATATATAAAAAAACCGGTTATGTATAATTTATTCAACTTTGTAATGCAACAGAATACGATGAAAAAACACGAAAAACAATCAAACACTTTTCTCACTCTCAACTCCATTAATTGTTTCGTGTATTAAAATATACAACAAAACAACAAAAAAAAACTTCGTCACCAGTGTATTTGTACCGAACCGTTCTCTGCACTAATTAAAACAACTTTTAATTACGAGCGCTTTGAAACCGAACTATTTGGTATTGTATCGATTCCACAGAGTGCGAAGAATGTAGAACTGAAAAAATATGTTGATATTGTTATTTAAAGAAATACAGAAAAACAAGTAAAATGTCCACAATCAATCATAGAATCTCCTTTTTATTTCGAAGTCAGGTAAAAGGATGGAGCTGAATATAATATTATGAATTCTGTAAACAACAGTATCATTAATATTATGTCCTTTCTCAAAGTAATATCAGCAAAATCAGTTCAGCCGTTAAGAGGCAACTAACAGCCAGACTGACACACTCTCGCATTTAGTAGTATGGATTCACCTAAAAATAAATTAAATCATTAAAAATCATCATAGAAATACCAACTGCTCCCTCTGAATCGTATCCAACGAAGGGCCGCTCGAATTGTTGATTGCCATAGTGTTTTAAACAGCTTGGACCCCTTGGAATTACGCCGAGATGTAGTTTCACTCTGCATCCTCTATCGGTTGTATCACGGGGAGTGCTCTGAGGAATTGTTCGGAATCATACCACCTGCAACTTTTCGCCATCGTCCCACGAGAAAAACATACCATCCTCATCACTTTGATGGGTGTCCACAGTGAGTTTTTCGCGTAACTTTCTGCCGCGCACTGTAAAACTCTGGAACGAACCGTCACCGTATTTCCGGACCTATACAACCTGCAAACCTTCAAGAAAAGAGCGTATTCCCTCTTAAAAGGCCGGCAACGCACCTGTAGTTCTTCTGATGTTGCGAGTGTCCATGGGCGACGATAGTTGTTTACCATCAGGTGACCCGTTTGCTAGTTTGTCCCCTTATTTAATAAAAAAAAAGAAAATGTTCAATATCTGTCGGTCGCTTCGATCTACAATGAAATCTCTAGGAACAACGCGTTCAAGTGATCACGGCGCATTTTTCACGTAAAATAAAATCGGCGTGGTTTTTATTAAACAAAAGCTTAATTAGAAAAAATACCTTCTCAGATTCGTTTCTAATTTCCTGTAATATCAAAATATAAGTTACCAAGGAGTATTTCAGAAACATTTTAAGCTAACGATGAAAAAGATTTTCTCTTTTCTTTTCTGTCTAGTAAGTAGTAGATAAAGTATTCCTTTATAACTAAATGTTATAATATAATATTTGTCTGATTGTTTTACATATTCTTTTAAATTATTAGATCAACTTTATTTGAATTTAGTACACTATAATATTATAAAGTACTAGCGACCCGCCCTGGCGTCGCATGGGTATAAAATATATAGCCACTGAAAAAATTATTAAAACCGATAGCCTATGATCCTTCACGTGGTCTATTCCTCATCTGTGCCAAATAACATAAAAATTGCTCCAGTAGTTCGCGAGATAAGCCCTTTCAAATAATTTCCCCCGTTTTTTCCACATTCTCCTATTAGTCTGAACTCTTAGCATGATTTATTTATTTATTTAATCAGGACACCAAACAGTACACACATCGAAACATTATTACAATAAGCATATTAATAATTAAAATTCTTCTAATGCATGTACCTAAGCAGGTGACACGGCATTTACAACTAAAGCTCCACAGAATACACTATGAAATTATTAATTACATACTAAACTAGAAGAAAAACAATTACATGCATTAATTATATTGTGTGATTGTAACAATAAAATATGATATTTCAAGTACAATACATTATTACATTAATAACAGAATTTCAGAGTAAATCTTAAAACTATGATATAACATAATATTTATTTTAATTTAATAAGTAATTATTGTAAATTAAATTATATTAAGATTAAACATGTCAATAAAATATAGTAAAAAGTCAGAAAAAATGTGTACACAGAAACAAAATCATAATATTATTATATATGTCAAATAGGGAATTATTATTATAAACATGAATAGAATTATTAATTGATTATTATTATAGTTCTTGCAATCTAAGAGTGCGCGTCGCCCTTAGTTGTGTGAGTGACCATATCTATACACGCGTACATGGCTCGCTCGCTACTGACTGCTCCGTCGGGTACGCACACTAACGAAAATATTTATTCACATTTCCAACTACAAATAAAGGCGACGCGCACTCTTAGATTGCAAGAACTATAATGTCATAGATATGTCACTATATTATTGATTAGGATTTTAAGTTATATTTTAATATGTCTTTTTTGAATGAATACAGATTACTATAAAATATGTCAAAATCTGAGCAGATACTATTGTAAAGAGAGCACATTCTTTGAACAGGAATATTCTTAGCTACATTGTTTTTATATTTTGGGATATTAAAAAGTTAGGATATACGTACGGATCGGGTATGAATTTTAATCGATATATGATTCAAAATCTCTATGTCCATGGTTCCGTTAATTATTTTGTGTAAATTACATAAGTCCAACATCTGTCTGCGGCCTTCAAGACTCTTTATGAAGAATTTATTAAGTCTATCCTCGTATAAGGGGATCTTCCGTCTGATCCCACATCTAGTACACAGTGATCTTAGAAAACGGCGCTGTATAGACTCAATCCTGTCAATGTGTATCTGATATAATGGGGACCACACTGATGAGCAATATTCTAGGACCGATCTTAGTAGGATATAATACATTTGATACGTCGATAAATTTTTATATCATCTGCATAATATGCCAAACATTCACTCACTATAATATAAAGCAAATCATCAATAAACAAAAGAAACAACAGGGGACCAAGATTGGATCCTTGAGGTTTGATAAAATATAGCCTATAGCCTTTCTCAATAAATAGGCCTGCAATAATTTTTCAAATCGGACTAGTACTTCCTGAGATTAGTGACTTCAAGTTAGCCCTTTCAAATAATTTTCCCCGTTTTTTCCACATTTTCCTCTATTTCTTCGCTTCTTCGTCTTAGCGTGATAAAATATAGCGTATAGCCTTCCTAGGTAAATGGGCTATCTAACACTGAAAGAATCATCAAAATCCGTTGCGTAGTTTTAAAGATTAAAGAGAACAAAGGGACATGAGGGAAAAACGACTTTGTTTTATAATAATACTAGCGACCCGCGCCGGCGTCACACGGGTATAAAATATATAGCCACTAAAAAAGTGTGTCAGCTCCGACGCACGACTGGAGTTTACTCCTTAAGTACGAGTATCTAACCATACGCAAAAAGAGTTTATTCAACTGAACAAAGATTAATATCATATGAAATCAGACGTTCCGACAGTATTATTATCTACACCCCTTTCTGCCATAGTTATTTCAAAATACTTTTAGTTCACTTTAGCCAGTATAATGATAAAAATTATAACTTCACCATAACAATATTAATTATTGATATTTATAACAATTAAAACCGGCCAAGTGCGTGTCGGGCCACGCGCAATGTAGGGTTCCGTAGTACCGCAAGTTTTTGACACTACCAGAGTAGACAGAATTACAACATCATCTCAGTTACTTTCAAAGGAATTTGAACGAAAAGTTTCTTTATACTTCGCCGAATACATTTTTTTAGTTAATCGACTATTACTCAATAACTTATGAAGTCTTCTTAGCCGTAATAGTTTTACTTTTAAATTCAGCATATTTCCTACTCCCGTGAACACAATTTTTCACATTTCCAAAACCAACCGGTTAGCTGGTAGAAGGGGGGACACTGGACTCTAACGATTTTTTCCACTTTAAAACTTAATATTTTACAAACGGATCCCTAAATCGGAAAATGATCTATGAATACTCGCAATATTTTTTAAAAACCTATTCAACGACACCCCACACGATGAGGTGGGTGAAAAAAAATATTCATCCCCGCTTGATGTGTAGGGGAGGTACCATAAAAAATAATCTTTTTTTACCATTTCATGTACTATTTTGTTACCCTCGTTAATATGTGTATTCATGCCAAATTACAGCTTTGTAGGTCTTATAGCCTCTGAGTGAAACCGCGGACAGACAGACAGACAGACAGACAGACAGACAGACAGACAGACAGACAGACAGACAGACAGACAGACAGACAGATGGACAGACGGACAGACGGACAGACGGACAGACGGACGGACAGACCGAAACTATAAGGGTTCCTTGTTGACTACGGAACCCTAAAATCCAGGAAGATCAAGCCGAAGAAACTCATAATTATCCAGGACAAATAGTTGCCGAGTTACAAGCAATCAAACTTTGACATTGACAGCTCGGCAACTGTCAAACGTCGAACAAAAGCGGCCATAACTCAGCTTCAAATAGGCCTAGAGGAACGGAGTTTCTTCTAACATCAAAGGCAATACCTCGGCTACCCCCTCCCCGAATTTGAACTAATCTACTACTCTACTACTTTTTTATCTGAATAATGTGTACATTCTATATGTATACCTAATATTTACCGGGGAAAACCCACTCTTTAAACTATAAAGGATTGTGCATTCAAATCTTGTTAAAACAAATTAGAAAGTTGCGCACTAAAGGTGCGCGCCAAAAACGTGACACGATTTTTCGTTACTTTTAGTAGGTTTTACCACTCGGGTATTTCTCATACCAGGCGCCTTATATATTAAAATCGATTTTTAAGGAGTAAACTCCAAAACAATTATGCCTATAGCCTTCCTCAATAAATGGGCTATCTAACACTGAAAGAATTTTTCAAATCGGACCAGTAGTTCCTGAGATTAGCGCATTCAAGTTAGCCCTTTCAAATAATTTCCCCCTTTTTTTCACATTTTCCTCTATTTCTTCGCTCCTATTAGTCTTAGCGTGATAAAATATAGCCTAATGGGCTATCTAACATTGAAAGAATCATCAAAATCCATTGCGTAGTTTTACAGATTAAAGGGAACAAAGGGACATGAGGGAAAAAAGCGACTTTAATAAGTATAGATGTAGAAGATATAGATATATGTATAGATATAGATTATAGATACCACACAAGTGGATATAGTTTAACTTTTCTGTGCAGCAAGAGGAGCAGTTTCCTTACCTAATTTTTTATAAAGTCTCTGTTATATCTAATATATATAAATCTCCTGTCACGATGTTTGTCCGCGATGGATTCCTAAAATACTTAACCGATTTTAATGTTTTTTTTTAATGTGCGCTTTTTCCAACTTGAGAGATAGGATAGCTTAGGTCTTTAATTATAGTCGCAAATTTATTTTATTGAAAATTGCTAATTAAATGTCTATAATGGCTCCTCTTCACAATCAGCGATGATCGGCACTCGTTGATCGCCTGTGATAGGCAAGGTAATCGCCACGATCATCGTGCAAGCATCCACACGATCGTCCGCGTTCATTCATTGAGCGGCAAGCCATCAAGATGGACGTGGAGGTCATAGCTGCAGCTACAATCACGTAGTTTAATTTCAATTTACAATCATTTTAGCAATATAGTTCAACGAAAAGTTGTGAAAAGAAAATGGAAGAAGAGAAGATGGTGGTGTTTGAGCATTCATTGCAATAGAACAAAGTAATTATTATTTTAGTATAAATTCTCGATGATAAGATAAAGAATGATCGGCGATCGTGTGGGCACGCGCTGCCGACTACACGCGATTCCCTTTGATGCGTGTCCAAAAAACCGACAAGTCACCGATCGCGGCGATCGACGGCGATTATGGACGATCATAGCCGACTACAGGCGAGTATCCCCTCTACACAATCGTGCTCGCGCGTAATCGCCTATGATCGCCGATTGTGAAGAGACGCCTTAAAGAGCGACCATTGTTTATGCGACGCGGGTCACGGGATAGCGATGGACGTTGCCATGGTGACATACTTATTTACTCACTAATTCAATAAAATAATACGGGCGATATACTTTATATATAATATGGCAAAGAAACGTTTGACGGGACAACTAGTTATTTTATATATTTTTATTCATTGTATAGCTTCGCATACTTATTAATTTCGACACTGTCGGATAAATGAATGGAAAATCTAGAACAGAAGAGAGTAATTGCAGGGCTTGGAGTGCATGAACTGCGCCGGGCTAATGCATTTGCATACGTTTTATGCAAAGAGCATTCTCCGAATCCTGGACACAATATGTGAGTAACAATGGACTAGATACCCCGAATTCTTCGACAGTTTAATGATAGAAGCTCAGCGGCTTTGGAGAATCATATTATGAATCATAATATTAAGTTTAATTGATTTTATCGCAAAATGGTCACTCTGCTTGCAATTCATGTCTAGTAATTCGTACTAATTTGACATTCGTCAGTTTGATAATTTTGAAAATTAATTTGCTGAATTGATTGAGAGGAATATTACTAAATGTGACCATTTCAATTAATTGTTTTCTTGTAATCTATATTTTTGTTTCAAACACTATTGTATAAAATTGTATGAAATTTCCATAAGAAACTCGAACATGGTGTTATCAATTGTCAACTGTTGCTTAAACGTATCACAAATTGATCTAGACACGCGGTAGAGTGTCAAGCCGAGTTCCAGAATAACAGAATGGCGAGCCGCACCGTGAGTAATATTACACGAACCATTTGCAGCTACTTTTGACCCCCTCATAATTCAGAAACTATTTCACATAAACGTTTCAAATTTAGCTCATATAATGAGACTTGCGAGATAAATACATACTTTAAATTTCATAAGCACAGCTTAAACGATTGTTGAGATATTAACGTCCGAAAATCTAAATTTTTATCACTGACTGACTGACCTACGAGTATAGATCAAAATTCTAACCCAGTTCCAGATGACCTAGAAGGCTGAAATTTGGAATCCAGCTCGATAATTGTGTGTAACCGTAGGGAAAAATCCGAAAACAAAAAAAAAATGGTCAAGTGCGAGTCGTAGACCCCCCTTAAATATTTATTTTATTTTACTTTTATTATTTGTTATGAAAGAAGAAATATAATTAAGGATTTTGTGAACATTTTTAAGTACCTTTCGGCTGCCATTATTGATTTAGAGCAAAAAAGGCCAAAAAATCACGTTAATTGTATGGAAGCTCCCCGTAAATATTAATTATTTGTGAATTGAAAAAACTTGAAATGAATAGAAGGTGACTTTATGAAGTGTGTCTATCTGTCTATAACGTCTTCACGCCTAAACTGATTGTACCGATTGTTCTTTGGTATGGAGATATAGTTTGAGTCCCGAGAATAGACATAGAATTATTTCAATATTATGTCTGTCCGTCCGTCCGTTTGTCTGTCTGTCTGTTAGACAACTATAATAATAATAGCTACTTAACTTCCGCATAGTAAGTTGTACACTCTGCATTTTCCATTCGCTTGGATTTTCTTTGTTTTATTCGTCTGATACTCACGTCTCAACAAGGCTTAGGGGCTGTTTCCCCACTTCCTCATAAGTTTCAGATAGGCTATCCAAGATTTATCTGATAGATGAAGTATCTGCCAGATAAGTTGCGGATAGCATATCCGACACTTGTCGGGAAGTGGAACGACACATTAAGGTTGCGAATTGCCATTGAATATAGTCGAATATTATGAATGTTTAAACTGGGAAGATGAAGGTGTCTACCCTTGCTCGGCAAGTTTACTTTACAAAAAGTAGTGATATCCCACCAAAAACATAAATGTAAAAATTCTGAGCCAAGTTCCATACAAACATTATATTTCTTGTCTATGCACTTCGCCGTAAAAAGGATGGAGATCTAAATGAGTGCCAAGTTCCATGGAAAATCGAAATAAGTACGTATAGGAACCAAATAACATAATGAACAAATAATAGAGTCTATTTCTTTGCTTTATTAAATGTCTATAACAATTGATGTTATTTAAATAATGTGAGATCTTAAACTAGATTAGATTTTACTTGGCTAGTTTTCATCAGAATTAATATGTTCAATAACTTTATGAAAAATGACTGAATAATGAAAACTTGCCAAGTTAGCACATAAACATTGTGTGCGTGTGCACACAAAGTTTATGTGCAATTTGGAAAAGTTTTTTTTTTGTTTTGTTGTACAGTGTATTTTGACATATTATACGCTGCCACAAAAAACAAATGAGAAAAATGTAAAGTGATGGACCATAATGCTTAAGTACCCCGTAAACGATCAAATTTGTTTGACAAACATGTTTGATGTAATTTACGTTTTCATCAAACAGCAGCGCAAAAGAATAAAACGTGCATCAAACAAGTTTGTCAAACAATCAGCTAGAATCGGTTTGAGATCATGAGATCTTGTTTGACAAATACAGTGGAACACGTTCAAACACGTTTGTCAAACGCTACGCCAATGCAAATTTTCTTCAAACAGGTCAAACACGTAGTTTGTTTGACAAACGCTTCAAACAAAGCTATACAGTATGCACTATCAAACTGTTTGACGAACATGTAAAATTTGACGAACAATTTGATCGTTTGCGGGGTACTTTAGAACCTGTAGGTATTTTAAAGAGAAATCACATTAGGCTTAGTCCACATTTGTATCATTTGCGCGATCAGATTTCTCCGATCAGATCTCCGTCGCGTATCATCGAAGCGTATCAAAATGATACGTCCCGATCGCTACTAACCGCGTATCTGATACGTGTTGTATCAAATACGCGCATGATCGGCAGAATGATCTAATAGGCGTACACACTATGATACGCATACTTGATCGCGACGGAGATCTGATCGAAGATCTGATCGCGCAAATGATACAAATGTGGACGAGCCTTTACGTTGTTTAAACGCAGCGGGGACGTTCTTACGTTTACGTATTGTGTCGTCGGACGCCACATTTTGACGGAACGATGTCGAAATGAGGTGGCAGGGTGCTAATCTGCGCTATCGTGGTCTTATATTATGTTATCGCGTGTATCAGAAACGCAGCTTTGTGGCATACAATGCGATGTTGCAACGCCGCACTGAAGAAAAAATATGACCTAGATGTTTGTAGGACTTTAACCTGCAACCTCCTCCAAAAACCTGAACGCGGTCAACCAATGACCAATATTAATATCGAATATTTAATTTTGTGTAACGAAATATTCAGCGTGAACAGTATCTGTGTGCCATTTTTAATATGATTAACTCGAGTGCAAGTAATGGATGGAAATCACTGAATTTAACATATTATTATGGACATAAAACAGGTTGAAAATTGCTCATTGCTTTGAGAGCAATCGATCAATAAAGACAGTAGACATCCATAAGTATATAGTCGCACATAGCTTTGAGATCGTTTGGCGTAACTGAAGATGGGAAACAGGCACATGGTGTATATTCAACCAATTGCGAACAAAGATAACAAATAACTTGACATAGTCTAACAATAAAGATTTGTTTAGTGCGTCATCATGCAACAAACGCCTCCTTTCTCTCTAAAAAATCTCATTAAGAGTTATGACAGATTCATGTTTACCGTTCTTTCGTGGTACAAACAATTAAAAGGCGAAAATACCTCGTAACCCTTTAAAAGTAGGGTGTAAAGTGAAACGAGTGTTACCGAGCTCACCGCGGCTGCCCGCAGCGCTATCGGAACTACCTAAGGGTTAACTTCCGGCTCGCTCACTGTGTCGGCACCCTCAGTTGAAGGTGCCACTTTTTATAGTGTAAGTGCAAAATATGCGTTTGTAGATGTGAATCTCGAGCTGTCAAACGAAACCGAAATTTATTTACATCTGTGTATAAAATATATGTACGTATTTTACACAAGCAACTTTCTATGAGATTAAATTGTCAACGTGCCGATAAGTGCCGACTGGACGTCAAAAAAAGAGTTCTGCTGTCATGTATCACACGTCTCTTTTTACCACGCAGTGTTAGTGATAATGACATCTCGCTTGCTCAGGTCTTTGTTTCGCTCTATTCCGCTAGGTATATTAACTTTATGGTACCATGAGGGATAGATGAATGTGAATATAAAAAAAAAAGGTTAGAGAGAGAAAGAGAGAATCACAAAAAAAAATTCGGATATTGAGCTAATATAAATAATAAAGCTGCTAGTCCTATTCACTCGCACACTAAAATATTGGTACATATACCTCGTTAAATGCACATTTTTGTGAGCTGCGTACTGATTTTTTTATGCTAAAATGATAACACTAAAATATGAATGAAACGAAACGAGCAGATTTTACTCAGTACTTAAATTTGTTTTGTAGTTCTCTTTCCCTCTAATTCGATTGGTATTAAATTATTAATATTTCCTATTTCTGATACTTAAAAATTATTATAAGTACAATCTTATTAGCCAACTGGTATTCGTTGGAACCTAGCCCCGCCCCATAACCATTAAAGTCTTAATATTAGAATTTGCTATCATAGTCATAAACCATCTATACCAGATAATCTAAAATGACCTACGACTCACCGGTAAATCATTTTCAGCGGCAAAGCCGGACTTAATTTGAATATAATGGTCGAAGTCCAGGGCCAAAGGTTCATCTAAATCTGGACCAGGAGACATCTGACTGGGTTTGATAAACTGCGTCACGCGGAAGCCTGGTTATGATTTATTTGAGCAAATAATAGTTTAAGACTTAATTTATGCGATGCAGGAATCCGCTTATTGGCCGTTGTTATTGTATAGTGTTATGAGACCTAAATAAAAATATGTATTTTTTGCGTGACACTCGTGGTTTGAATCATAAGTGTCTCAGCACACTAGGCCAAAAAAACTCGGCCGAAGTTCCGCATGATTACGCCTGCAATGTATTTTAAATTACCGAATGACACACCATGCCGAAATTACGTCGCGTTATATTGTAATTTGTACTAGATGATGCCCGTAACTCCGTTGCGCCAAAACTCGTTTATCGCGCGGGAACCCGGAAAAGTCCCGAGAAAGGACAAAATATGCTTTTTATCCCGGGATAAAAAGTATATTTTGTCCTTTCTCGGGACTCAAAGTATTTCCAATTTTCCATACCAAATTTCAGCAAAATCGGTTCAGCGGTTGAGGCGTGAAGAGATAACAGACAGACAGACACACTTTCGCATTTATAATATTAGTATGGAAGTATGGATGCGTTTGATATTGCTGACGTAATCATGCCGAAGTTCGGCCGCGGAATTTCAGCTTGATGTGTTTCAAATCAAATCAAATCAAATCATTTATTCTTGCAATTGTAGGTTACATAAGATATTACAAAGATGTCCTGGTACTTATCTACAATTAGCCAATAAGGCGTGCAATAATAATAATTAATAAGTCATAAATTATACTTAATATTTTATCAGAATTAGTCTTAACAATTTTTTTTTAATAAATATATTATGACCTATGCACTGGTGTCAGTAACAATAATAATTATCAATACTGTTACGGATACGGACACGTGGTGCCATCTAGCGTCGGGCCAGCGAACCTACCAAGGGAACACAGGCAACGTAAATCCCCTACTCGCTACTAGATGACGCTAGGTGTATGTACCTACGAGTACTTTCTAGAAATATCTGATGCTTGTTTACGCATATCGGGTTCATTCTGGGATGTTCCGGAATTTTCTGAGATTCGATCCGACCCGTATAAATAGTCGCAGACAGTCCGGCCGGCAATTCAGTTTGATCTGAGCTATCTTCGAGGCGACTTCGGAGCGAAAACAAGTGATCAATAGTGAGTGATTGTGATTGTGATAGTGACTCGGCTACGACCTAGGACAGTGATAGTGCTCAGTGATTTGGATCTAGTGCTTAGTGTTTGGACTCAGTGATTAGTGTGAGCTAGTGTTTGTGAATAAAGTCTTCAAGAGAGTCACCAGGTCTTTCTCTCCGAATCATCGAACCCTAGCACGTAACAACTGGTGTCGGAAGTGAGATTTGGAGATGCCATTGACTCCGAGAGAGGACTTCAAGGGGAGTGTCAGGACAAGGGCGCAGCGAGCTGCTGCCATTGACTTCGAGAGAGGAGTTGGCGGTGGAGCTGCGGAGGCCATACCCACTGGGGACCAAGCTCCGCCCACTGCGGGGCAGGCCCTACCCGCTGGCCCCGCCCACCAGGCTCCGCCCACTGACCACGCCCCCCAGGCTCCACCCACTTCGGGTGAAGCCACGCCCACTGGCTCCGCCCACCGGGACCCGCCCACTGACCACGCCCCCCAGGCCCCGCCCACTCTGGACATGGCCACGCCCACCGGCTCCGCCCACCAGGCCACGCCCACTCAGGCCACGCCCACTGGCCCCGCCCACTGGGCCCTGCCTGCTCAGGCTCCGTCGACTAGCTCCATCCATCCTGCCATGTCCGTAGTTTCTACGGCCCCTCAAATGGCTCTTCAATTGGAAAGTTTAATTAAATTAATGGAGCTGCAAAGAGCTGATATTCAGGCTTTGCAAGAGGCACAAGATCGCAAGCTCGGCGCTTTGCAGGAGTCCCAAAAAGCTGAAAGTCAGGCCTTGCATGATTCTCAAAGGGCAATGATGGAGTCTCAAGAGCAACAAAAGGACCTCCAAGAAAAAGCGCTATTGGCTATAAAGGATGTTAGTGATACGGTAACTAAGCTTCGGAAAGATGTCGATGTTATGGAAGAACGAGTTACCGGGTTAGGATTGGATATGGAAAATGTGAAAACCAACATCACCGAACTACAGAGGAAAGTAGTGCGCCTTGAAACTACGGGAGCTGCGGTGTCTAGTGGAAACACTGTAGTGGTGCAGGGACCAAGAGTAAAAGTACCGCCATACGACGGCACTACTTCTTGGAACGCTTACCGTCAGCAATTCCAGGCGGTTGCTTCTGCCAACGGATGGACTGACGAACAATGCCTGACCGCTCTCACTGTTGCGCTTAGAGGGCAAGCTTTGTCGGTCCTGGAAGCACACACAGGAAATGGGTTCCAAGATCTGATGGAGGCGCTTGAATCAAGATACGGGGAGCGACACCTGGAGCACGTGTTCCGTGCCCAACTTCGTGACAGAGTCCAACGCTCTGGAGAGGGACTACAACAATGGGCGTTGGAAATTGAAAAACTGGTTAAGAAGGCACATCCAGGAGCAGACTCCAAGATGGTTGACTCGAACACTATTCAAGCCTTTGTCGACGGAATCAGGGATCTGGAGGTCAGAGCTGCAGTAAGGCTACGTCACCACACCTCGCTCAAGGAAGCGTTGGCGCATGCTCTAGAGGTCGAGGCTGTCCGGCGTGACATACGGCAGACCTATAAGATCCACGAGGTCTCTGAGGAAGTTAAGGAGGTCAAGGCTCCTACGAAGAGAGGTTATGGAGCCATGTGCTATAAGTGTGGTGAGAGGGGCCATCTTCAGCTCAACTGCCCGCAGAAGGAGACCCATCTGGCAAGGATGAAAAGGCTCGAGGAACGCATGGAACAAATAGAAGAGCTGAAGAAGCAAGGAGCTTCATCCCCTGCCCCAGGATCAAGGAAACGAATAAAAGCCAGGACTAAGGGGCGAGTGCTGGCTGACGCGGAGGAAGCCCCGATAACTGTTATCTCCCAAGCATGCAGCGGAAATAGTCTTGTGATTCAGGGGACTATTAACAGGACGGATTGCAAAATGACTCTAGACACAGGAGCCTCTAGAACGATAGTGAACCCAAATCTAGTAAAAGCCGCAAGTAGACATAAGAGGAGAATTAACTGTCGGCTTCTTACTGCCTCCGGTCAGCCAATACCCGTCCTGGGAGAAATATCAGTTACGATTAATGTAGGGGGGTCCTCATACCCTCATGACGTTATCGTGGCTGAGATTATGGACGATTGCATCTTGGGTTTGGATTTCATGAAGAAGCACAACTGCGAAATTAATGTCGCTGACGGAGTTTTCAAGTGTGGTGAAGAGGAAATTTTCATCCTTGGAGGCGCCTGCGGGAAAGTTGAATGTGTAAAGAAAGTCATTATACCTGGACGTGCGGAAGCTCGGGTGCTGGTTAAACTACCGCCAGCTGGAAAGAAAAAGTCAAACAGATGCGTGTTGATCGAAGACACGGCTACCAAGACATCAGCGCAAAAACTGATGACGGCGAGAACCCTTGTTAGTGGAAACAGTAACGCTGTGGTCAGGGTTTTGAATCTTGGTGATCGCGAGATCTGCTTGAACAAAGGTGACGTCATTGGAAAGTGCGAGGAAGTTGTCTGGATGAGAAAGTGTAGTTCGATCACAGGCTCAGACTCAGCAAACAGCAGCAACTATGGAATAGTGACTGAGCTACTCGATGACTGCAAGAGTAATCTGACTTATTCGCAGAGCATGAAAGCTAAGAAGTTTTTAGAACGCCACGCGAATATCTTCTCCAGTCAGGAAGGCGACCTTGGAAGAACGTCGATGGTTCAGCACAGGATAGATACCGGAAGCGAGAACCCAATTCGTCAACGAGCAAGACGGATACCCATTGCAAAGGAAAAAGAAGTTGAAGGCCTTTTGGAGGACATGAGAAGGCATAAGATAATTGAACCGTCTGCAAGTCCGTGGTGCTCACCTGTTGTGTTAGTGAAGAAGAAAGATGGCAGCACAAGATTTTGTGTGGACTACAGGCGTCTCAATGATGTCACTAAGAAGGACAGTTATCCATTACCTCGAATCGACGACACTCTGGATACCTTGAGTGGCATGAAATGGTTCTCGACCCTGGACCTGAAATCTGGATACTGGCAGGTGGAAATTCATCCAAAAGACAAGGAGAAGACAGCTTTCTCCACCGGTAAAGGTTTATGGCAGTTTAACGTCATGCCCTTTGGATTGTGTAACGCGCCTGCCACATTTGAGCGACTCATGGAGTGTGTACTGGCAGGCTTAGTTGGAGAGGCTTGCTTAGTCTACTTGGATGACGTCATCATTGTTGGCCGCGACTTCGAGGACCATTTGCGAAACTTAGAACGTGTTTTCGCTAAAATAGAGGGGGCCAAGTTAAAGTTGAATCCGAAAAAGTGTCGTTTGTTCAGGAGTAAGGTCAATTATCTCGGCCATATTATCTCCAGTGATGGAATCCAGACGGACCCGGAGAAACTGGAAGCAGTTCAAAATTGGCCAACCCCTAAAAACAAAACCGAAGTGCGGGCATTTCTCGGCCTATGCTCCTACTACAGGCGTTTTGTTAAGGGATTCTCAGAGATAGCCAAGCCATTACATCGGCTGACAGAAGATAAACGACAGTTTATTTGGGACGAGACTTCGGAAGATTCTTTTCAGAAACTGAAGCAACATCTGTGTGAAACACCAATCCTGGGGTATCCACAACCTGAAGGTCAGTTTATAGTCGACACGGACGCAAGCAACACGGCCATTGGAGGGGTGTTATCTCAAAAACAGGGTGAAAGAGAAGTTGTAATTGCATATTTCAGCAAGTCTTTATCCAAGCCAGAGAGAAACTACTGTGTGACAAGAAGAGAACTCTTGGCTGTTGTAAAGACGCTACAACATTTCAGCAAATATCTCATCGGCAGACAGTTTTTACTGCGAACTGATCACGCAGCCTTGAAGTGGCTACTGCAATTCAAGAACCCAGAAGGTCAAGTAGCACGATGGATTGAACAGCTCCAGGAGTACGACTTCAAGACCGAACACCGCAGCGGAAAGTCGCATGGGAATGCTGACGCACTTTCACGAAGGCCGTGTTCAGAAGACTGCAAACACTGTGTTAAGCAGGAATCTAATGAAGTAACATTAAAGTTAACGAAAACAAGTCCTTTGGGTCCATGGGAGAATGATGCTATGAGGGAGGCTCAAGAAAGAGATGACGACCTTCGGCACATCATCACATGGAAGAAACGGGGTGACGTAAAACCAATCTGGAGTGAGGTTGCACCCACTGGCGCTGCCACTAAGGCGTACTGGGCGCAATGGGACAGTCTGATACTTCAAAATGGAATACTTTACCGGAAATGGGAGAAGACTAACGGCAGAGAGTTCCATCTTCAGATAGTTGTCCCAAGGACGAGAGTACCAGATGTTCTCCGTGAAATACACGATGGCGTATCAGGAGGTCATCTAGGTGTCAAGAGGACGTTAACAAAAGTGCGAGAACGATTCTACTGGTTGCATTGTCGAGATGATGTGCAGGATTGGTGCCGCAAATGTACTACTTGCGCTGCAGTGAAGGGACCACAGACAAGGAGCCGTGGGAACCTGCGCTTGTATAACGTTGGCGCACCGTGGGAACGAATTGCAGTTGACGTAGCTGGGCCATTTCCTGTAACGGAATCGGGAAACAAGTATTTTATGGTGGTCATGGATTACTTCACAAAATGGCCCGAAGTGTTCGCCATACCAAATCAGGAAGCTACAACAGTTGCTTCTAAGCTAGTCGAAGAAGTGATATCTCGCTTTGGTGTGCCTCTAGAAATCCATTCCGATCAGGGCAGGAATTTCGAATCGCAGGTCTTCCAGGAAGTATGCAGAATTTTGGGAATGCATAAGACGAGGACCACCGCGTACCATCCACAGTCTGATGGAATGGTTGAGAGATTTAACCAGACCCTTGAGAGGCATTTGGCGAAATTGGTAGATGACAAACAAAAGGATTGGGACAAGTATATACCGCTCTTCCTTCTGTCGTACCGTACCGCCGAGCATGAGGGCATAAAGGCTACCCCGGCGTATGTCAATTACGGTAGAGAACTACGAGTACCAGTAGACCTCTTGACAGGAGGGTCACCGGAGGAACCAAAGACCGTACCAGACTATGTCTGCGATTTAAGGGAAAAGATGCGCTATATACATGCCACGGTTCGGGAAAATGGGTTACAGTCAAGTGAGAAGATGAAGACCAGATACGACCGGAAAGCGAACACGAGCGGCTTCGAAGAAGGGTCACTGGTGTGGCTGCATAACCCAACTCGCCGAAAAGGGAAATCTCCAAAGTTACAGACCAAGTGGGACGGCCCATACAAAGTGGTTACCCGATTGAATGACGTGACTTACAGGATCCAAAAGCAACCAAGAGGGACATTCAAAGTGGTACACGTAGACCGTCTGGCGCGTTACCATGGCAGTAACAACGATGCTCGGGACGAGCATCTCTAAGAGGGGAGTAGTGTTACGGATACGGACACGTGGTGCCATCTAGCGTCGGGCCAGCGAACCTACCAAGGGAACACAGGCAACGTAAATCCCCTACTCGCTACTAGATGACGCTAGGTGTATGTACCTACGAGTACTTTCTAGAAATATCTGATGCTTGTTTACGCATATCGGGTTCATTCTGGGATGTTCCGGAATTTTCTGAGATTCGATCCGACCCGTATAAATAGTCGCAGACAGTCCGGCCGGCAATTCAGTTTGATCTGAGCTATCTTCGAGGCGACTTCGGAGCGAAAACAAGTGATCAATAGTGAGTGATTGTGATTGTGATAGTGACTCGGCTACGACCTAGGACAGTGATAGTGCTCAGTGATTTGGATCTAGTGCTTAGTGTTTGGACTCAGTGATTAGTGTGAGCTAGTGTTTGTGAATAAAGTCTTCAAGAGAGTCACCAGGTCTTTCTCTCCGAATCATCGAACCCTAGCACGTAACAATACATTAATGGCCCATTTCACTAATATCAGCTGACCCGATGAACTTGCGGTATCGCTTCCATCCTAATTTAAACCTTCCGTGCACTTCCACGAACATTTCAAGACCAAAGTTCTTGAGTATTAGCGGGACTAACAAAATGTAAAATCGATATTTATGCATACCGATCATGTCTCTTTTTCGTTTAAGTATTCTTTCAATGTGTAATAACATTTATTTATTAAGTAGTTCTTTAATTTACATTTAAAGTGTTTTAGTTCCTCAATATTTTTTATATTTGTAGGTAGTTTATTATAAATTTTAGGTGCCATACAAACTATACTTTTTCTTTTAAATTCCGATTTAGCTTGTATTGCTAGCAGTTTGTCTTTATGTCTAGCCGAGGAACATGTTTCGTAATTCTCTAGATTTTTCCTAACATACAAAGCACATTCATAAATATATATTGATGGTAATGTTAATATATTTAAATTAATAAACTTCGGTTTACACGAATCCCTCTTACCAATATTGCAAATAGCCCTGATGCATTTCTTTTGGGCCCTAAATACCGTTAACCAATGATTGGAGTTGCCCCAGAACATTATGCCGTATCTAATAATAGATGAAACATATCCATGGTATGCTGTTAACAGTGTTGATAAATTTGTTTTAGGTCTAAGTTTATATAGAGCGTATGCACTTTGATTAATTTTTTTACTTATATATTCTAGATGTGGTTTCCATGTCAATTTGTTGTCAATTACTACTCCTAAAAACTTTGTTGTGTCAATTTCATTAAAAATATGTCCATTGTAGTTAATGTCAAATTTAGTTTTTGTATTAGATGTTACGCGTTTAAAATTCATTATTTTAGTTTTATCAAAATTCAGTTTTAAGTTATTACTTTGCAGCCATTCAATAATTTTGTCCATAGTTAGTTTAATATTTGATTCCATATCATTTATGATTTTTTCTATAAATAAAATTGTGCTATCATCAGCAAATAATGTCATATTATTTTTACCTTTACATTTGACGAGGTCATTAATATAAATAAGAAAGAAGAGAGGTCCTAAGATGCTCCCTTGAGGGACTCCGTATTCTGTTTCCTGGGCCTCGGATAGATATTGCTGTTCACATCTGTTTGAAGGACAATATCTCTTTATTTGCGTTACTTGTTTTCTGTTAGATAAATATGATTTAATTAGTTTAAGAGCGATACCCCTAATTCCGTACATGCACAGTTTTTGTAGAAGGCGTTTGTGATCTACTCGATCGAATGCTTTCGACATATCCATAAACAATGCTGTAGCACAATTTCGACTATCCAGGCTGCTGTATACCTTATTTAAAAAGTTATAAATAGCGTCATTAATATTTTTACTCTTTCTAAATCCATATTGTTCTGATATTAAAATTTGATTTTTTTCCATGAAATTGTAAAGCCTACTATATATGACTTTCTCGTATATTTTTGATATTGTAGGTATTAAAGCCACTGGCCTGTACGATCGTATATCACTCCTCAATCCTTTTTTAAATATTGGAATTATTACCGATTGTTTCAGTCTGTCAGGGTAGATGCCGTTTTCAAAACTGAAATTAATTAAATGAGTTAATACCGGTCCGATAATAGGTGCTGTTTCTTTTAATATTTCCGTTTTTATACCATCTATCCCTACACTATTTGTATTGTTGAGCGAGAGTATAATCTTATTTACTTCTTCAGTTGTAGTAAACGACATAAAACATGAATTTAAAATATGTGTTGTGTCATTATTTATTTTATTATTATAGGCGTTTTCGGGTTTTCCTACTTTAGCAAAGTAATAGTTAAAACGATCAGCAATAATTTTTGGGTCTTTTAGAATAAATCCGTCATCATCTATTTCACTAATGTTTTCATTTATAAATTGTGTTTTATTATTATTTATTATCTTCCAAACCGCCTTTGATTTTATTTTAGATTTTTGTATATAGTAATTGTTTTGTGCTCGTTGTGTGTTTTTTATGACTAACCTGTATCTTTTATAATATTCTTGAAAAGTTTTTTTATTTATTTCATTAGGATTCTTTCGGTATTTCCATAGGAGTTCTCTCTTTCTTTTACTGCATATTTTAATGCCTCTGGTAACCCATTTTGGTCGAACTTTATCATAGACTTTTATTCTGATAAAAGGAAAACATAATTCATAAAACAGTTTAAACAAGTCATGAAAATTATTAAATGCTGTATTAGGATCATTCTCATTATAGACTTCAGCAAATTTTAGCGATTTGAGGCACTCTTTGAACTTGATTTTATTTTCTATATTAAAGTCGCGAACTTCTTTGTACCAATATTTTAACAAGCTTGTTTTTTTACATGGACATTTAAACACTTGCGCAGTATGATCAGACAGAGCGGTATCTATGAGTTTGGATTCACTACGTGGTATATTATGGAAAATATTATCTATGCATGTGTTACTAGCAAGTCTCGTAGGTTGTTTTATTTCTATCGTTAGATTATAGCTGCTCAGCAAGCCTTTCAGTTCTCTACTTTGATAAGTATATTTAAGAATGTCTATATTAAAGTCCCCACATATTACTAGCTTACTTGTATTAATTAATTTTGATAGAATTAGGTCAAACCTTTCCAAAAATGAAATAAATGCTTGCTTATTAGGTTTAGGGGGTCTATATATACACAATATACACATTTTTTGTTCTGTCAATCGGATGGCAGAACATTCTAATAAGTTTGGGATTGAGAGATTCATGAGCTCGTTAATTGGATCGGCTTTTAGATCCCTTTTAACTAAAATACAAGAACCACCATCTCGTTTGTTACGTAAGTAGCTTGATGTTAATTTGTAATTTGGAATGTTTAGAAAAGTTTTGTCATCATTTATTATATTATGTTCAGTTATGCACAAAATGTCTATAGGGCTCCCATCATTTGTAATTTCTTCGATACATACTGTCAGCAAATCTGATTTATTGATAAGGCCATTAATGTTTTGATGAAAAATGTTAATATAGTTACAAACGAAAAAGACATTGATTTTGGTTAGTATTTTTATCCAAGTCATTAGATCTAGTCGTAATACTATCATAATTACAATTATTATTGTTTTCAGTATAAAATTGATTAAGGTCAATAGAAGACGTCTGTGTACATTTGTTTTCCATTTTTATTTTCTTAGATAAGTATTGATGTGGATTTAAGTAAATGTTTATTTTATTTTTGTAGCCAACACGTAGTATTTCCCTTAGTAAATATTTAGATATGAAATTTGTAAATGTTCTGTTAACTGTTTTGTATTTATTCCATCCTATGTCGAGGTACGTCGTATGTTTGTAATTTTTACATATATCTCTTAGTGTTGAGTTTAGTATTCTTCTATTTAAAGTTTCGTGCCATGGAATTTCCCCTATTAATATATTTGTATTGTTGAAGTCTTTAAGCCACTGATCTAATGTTGCTTTAATGGAAAAAGGATTTTTTTCATGTGTACCACCTAATACAATCACAATATCCTGTTCATTTAATGATTTTATTTCACTTTTTATGCTGTTTGTAATATTTTCTAGTGTCGCATTCTCCTTCCAAAAACATTTCACAAGGTATTCTGATCCGATTAATCTTTGTAATACTTTAGACACTAAGGATGTGCTTTAATAATTTTTAGAGTTCTTTCATTCAGTATACTATGCATTATTGAAATTTAGATTTTGAATTGCAACGTCAATGATAAATATTATGTAATAATAGTGAAATGTGTATGGATGGTCAGACCTTCAATGCGCATTACAGAAAGAAATCAGGTGTTCTATCGACTTGTATGTATTAAAATTAAAAGAAAAGAGATTGTACTTACAACATCTTTGATAAAATAAACATTATATTATAACATAAAAATACAGTGACAAATTCAAAAATTTCCGTCAGCACGAAAATAGAAACGAAACCTTGTACATATTTGTTTTTGTATTTGAATTTCTCAGCGACAAAATATTTCTCGCCGGAAAATTATTAATTTGATAAAATCAGTATTGTGTTTGAAGATCCAATGTTTTACGTGAAACGACGGCTGAAATTTAATAAGAACTAGAGGGAATGTTTGTTGTTCTGCTTTAAATTGTTAAATTTAATAAACGCTTCCTTCATATTTTATTATTTCTCCGTATCTTAATACTTGGGAATAAATTTAATATTGCTACGTTCCGAGTGCATTTGAGAATGTAACGTGCTTAACGTTGCATGGCTGTACTTATCTACAAATCTCATTGTTAATGCCTTCCGAGAATCGTTATTCATACATTACTTGCATCGGAATAACGAAGTATTGTTGAGAACGATAACAAGGGGTTATCATCATCATTGTCATCATCATCAGCCTATTGCCTTCTGTTACTGAACGGAGGTCTCCTCCAATGAGCGACAACCATCCCGATATTGGGCAGCCCTTATACATCCGCTACCAGCCTGCTTTCTTCAAATCGTTGGTACACCGTGCTGCGGGTCTTTCGACACTACGTTTGCCTAAGCGTGGTCTCCACTCCAACACTAATGTCTACTCCTGTATATTCCCGTCTGCAGACATAACCAGCTAACTTCCACTTTAGCGTGCTAATTGCATTTATGCATAAATCATGAAACGTGTTTTATTACTTTTTGACCCCTTAAGGTACAATTCCGTGCATCGCGATCGATCGCGATCGCCCACGACCTACGACTGTCGTCGGATGCTCGTGACCATAGTCAGTGTATGAAAATGTATGGCACCGCTTCCGAGGCCCGCGATAGACGCGCGCGACCGACGACTGTCATAGACCGCGCGCGACCACGATCGATCGCGATGCACGGAATTGTACCTTTAAGGTAAAAAATATCGCCTCGACTCTTCTTCACTCCAACTTAACCACAAGCGAGACTTATAAATGAATGGTAAACTTCTAATCCCTTCGTAATATTATAAACCTTCCCTGAACATCCACAAATTTATTAAGACTAAAATCAGCTTCACTTGGTTTTAGCGAGACTATAACTGTAAAACCCAGAATAAGGATCTACGTTACTATGGGGGAGAGCTGTATCCTAGCACTAGGAGCCCTAACGCCTACCACCCGAATGCCCTACATCCCTAGCCCTAACCATAGCTTTATAATATACAAATATATTTAATAAGTCCAGGAAACCTGCTACCATGACTCTCACATCGACATGTTCAATGCTGAACAATAACAATATATTTTAAAATTCATTTTTATTGATTTACATTTTAAGATTAGATTGCGAAACGAAACAAGCATTTTAAGGGCGTTCCGTCTGGAGATTCCGTAATTGACCGTATTTAAAACCTTATAAACTCATAATCTAAAAGCTACAAAGTTATAAAAAAATACAGCAATAATCTTCAGTATATCAACATTCCTTTTGTCTTTTTAAATTTTCTATTTTTGTTTCTTATACTCATGATATCAGCTTCCAAAATAATACTAATTTGTTAAAATTCAAGCATACATTCAGCATCTCCTTAGGATTTACAAATTACTTTTATTTGAAACTCACGCCAATAGATCGACAATATCATAAACTACATATTCGTCGTTTTTAATTTTTTTAGGACAATTTTGAACTAAGATAAGTAAAAATAATTGGGTTTTGGCGCGATCTCGGCAACGCCGCAAATGTATGGTCAAGGTCGTTTGCTCGGGGGACGGCCTTAAGTATTTAAGTTAGCGTGCTGCTGTTTGCTGTTTCACTTAGTTTCACTAAATTACGCATCGGCGCTTCGTAACCTTTCCATATGACTTGATCCTAAAGCTATGTTCAGATCGTCGTCGATTCTAAGCAAGTTACTTCTAATATTTACAATAATAGATGACGCCCGCAACTCCACTGCGCCAAATTCGTTTATCGCGCGTGAACCGTACATTTTACCGGGACAAAAAGTGTCCTATGTACTTCCTCAGGACTCAAAATATCGAATTTCAGCAAAATCGGTTCAGTGGTTTGAGCGTGACAGACGGACAGACAGACAGACTTTCACATTTATAATATAAGTATGTATTGACTCACAGGAAACTTAACATGAATGGACTATAACGACACACTATAACTCCAACGTCATACGGTGAAAAAAATACATTAGCACTACTACTCTGGACACGTATTATTGGAGCTAGAGTGAAAAAGTAAATGAAGATAACCGAGCCACGAGTACTTAGGAAACACACTGGAAGAAGATTAAAATCGCCTTGTTAACCTTTAATTGAAGTAACACAAGAAATTAAGCTTTAGCGCGTTGAAGAAAAAACAACAATTTTGAAAATTTATTGGAGAAGGTCTCTGAATGGGGTAGACGTAATTTGGTCCAATTCAACCCCGCCAAGACACAAGTCTGCGCGTTCACCACTAAAAAGTCACCAATGGTCGTATATCCTCGCTTCGAGGGCACATCTTTAACCATCTCTCCTAGCATTGAGATACTTGGCGTCAACATATCGAGCGAAGTTCAGTTCCGATATCATCTAGAGGGTAAG
The DNA here is from genome assembly GCA_937595015.1 of Polyommatus icarus. NCBI lineage: Eukaryota > Metazoa > Arthropoda > Insecta > Lepidoptera > Lycaenidae > Polyommatus > Polyommatus icarus. The sequence continues at coordinate 4,805,588 of OW569331.1, forward strand.
GCCAAATTAGCCTCGAAGAAGCTTGGTGTTCTTAACAGAGCGAGACAGTACTTCAGTCCGGACCAACGCCTACAACTCTACAAGGCGCAAGTTCGGCCTCATATGGAATACTGTTCTCATCTCTGGGCAGGGGCGCCAAAATACCAACTGCTCCCTCTGGATCGTATCCAACGTAGGGCCGCTCGAATTGTTGATTGCCATAGTGTTTCAAACAGCTTGGACCCCTTGGAATTGCGCCGAGATGTAGCTTCGCTCTGCATCCTCTATCGGTTATATCACGGGGAGTGCTCTGAGGAATTGTTCGGAATCATACCACCTGCAACTTTTCGCCATCGTCCCACGCGAAAAACATACCATCCTCATCACCTTGATGAGTGGCAGTCTTCCACAGTGCGTTTCTCGCGTAACTTTCTACCGCGCACTGTAAAACTCTGGAACGAACTGTCACCAGCAGTATTTCCGGACCTATACGACCTGCAAACCTTCAAGAAAAGAGCGTATTCCCTCTTAAAAGGCCGGCAACGCTCCTCCAGCTCTTCTGATGTTGCAAGTGTCCATGGGCGACGGTAGTTGCTTACCATCAGGTGACCCGTCTGCTCGTTTGCCCCCTTATTTAATAAAAAAAAAAAATCAACAGATGGCGGCATAATTGTTGAACATACATAAAAATATACATCCACAGCCGAACATCGAATCCTTTCTTGGAAGTCGGTTACTGAATGTGTTTTCAGTGTATATTCAGCCGTCCGGCCATGCGTCCGTCCATTCGTCCGTTCGTCTGTCCATCTTCGGTTTATAAAACGCTTAGGGCTAAACTCCTACCTTCTCCAAATTTTAACCGACTTCAAAAAAAGGAGGAGGTTTCTCAATTACACCGTATATATTATAATAATATGTTTTTTTATATTTGTTCGCGGATGACTTCATAGTTTGTGAACCGACTTCACAGATAAGAAATATTATAAGCTCCAAAAGTATCGACCGATTTTGTTAAATTTTTTATTATTTTTATGATGCAAAATAATTGTACTCTTTTCCACGAAGTTTTTTGGGCCATACGAAGTCTCAGTAACATATTAATTATTATCTAGTCAAGTTACATCTAAATTATTAAAGCTCTTTTTATTTATTATTAAACAGCTGGCAACGGACCTGCCTGAAGTAGCGAGTGTGTTTGGGCGACGGTAGTTGCTTTCCATCTGTTTACCCATTTGCTTTGTTTTCCCCCTGATTTAAAAAAAAAACTTACTAGAATTTAATTAAAGTAATTCATAAAAGGTGTTTTAATTTCATTCAGTCGTACTTAAGAAGCCACGAATCAGGATTGTTCTTTGAACGTCTAAGCTTAATTAAAATAAGTCTTAAGTGTTCATAAGATGTTACGGTAATCCGTTCTTTATTACTTCTATATAAAGGCTTGTAGTTGTAATAACGTCAATTTGTTGCTACATTAAGCCGAAGTATTAACTTGTGTAGTTTATTGCAAGAAATAACTAGCCGTACATAAAGTCGAATATTATACGACTTTGTCCGTGTAAAGGAAATGCAGTGAGACTACACCTTTCCTGCGATAAAAAGTAACTTAATATGTCTTTTCCCGTGGTCCTTATCAGTGCATTTAGATACGCAGTAGAGTGTCAAGCCAAGTTCCAGCATAACAGAATGGCGAGTATGCACCGTGTGTAATATTACACGAACCATTTGTAGCTACTTTTGACCCCCTCATAATTCAGAAACTATTTGATTTTACATCAATAATTTGATGTAAACGTTTCAAATTTGGCTCATATCATGAGACTTGCGAGATAAATACATGCTCTAAATGTCATAAGTACAGCTTAAACAGTTATTAAGATATTAACGTCCGAAAATCAAATTTTTTATCACTGACTGACTGACCTATAGATCAAAATTCTAACCCACTTCCAGATGACCTAGAAGGCTGAAATTTGGAATCCAGCTCAGTAATTGTGTGTAAGCGTAGGGAAAAATCCGAAAACATAAAAAAATCGGTCAAGTGCCAGTCGTACAGAGCGAAAATTGTGTTTTTTGTATGGAGACCCCCCTTAAATATTTATTTTATTTCATTTTTATTATTTTTATGAAAGAAGAAATACAATTAAAGATTTTGTGAAAATTTCAAGAACCAATAGACTGCCATTATTGATTTATAGCAAAAAAGGCCAAAAAATAACGTTTATTGTATGGGAGCTCCCCGTAAACATTTATTTGTGAATGAATTGAAATGAATAAAAGGTGACTTTATGAAGTGTGTCTGTCTGTCTGTTATGTCTTCACGCCCAAACCTGGTACCGATTGTTCTTGGTATGGAGATAATATAGTAATTGAGTCCCGAGAATAGAGATGGAATTATTTAAATATGTCTGTCCGTCTGTCTGTCCGTCCGTCCGTTTGTCTGTCTGTCTGTTAGACAGCTATAATTATAGCTACTTAACTTCCGCACCATAAGTTGTACACTATAGTTAATGGTTGGAAATACACTTGTGTTATACCGTATCATTCCAATGTCTTCTAATGGTAGCTGCTTTTTCCATTCGCTAGGATTTTCTTTGTTTTATTCGTCTGATACTCAAGTTCACACAAGGCTTAGGGGCTCTTTCCCCACTTCCTGATAAGTTTCAGATAGGCTTTCCATAATTTATCTGATAGATGTATTACCTGCCAGATAAGTTGCGGATAGCATAGTGTTTATAGCGGACACTTGTCGGGAAGTGGTGAAACGAAACCTTAAGGTTGCGAATTGCGATTGAATACTTATAGTCGAATATTATGGATGTTTGAACTGGGCAGATGAAGGTGTCTACACTTGATCGAAAAGTTTTCTTAACAAAAAGTAGTGATATCCTACCAAAAACATAAATTTAAATAATGTGAGATCCTAAACTAGACTAGATTTTACTTGGCTAGTTTTCATAAGAATTAAAATGTTCAATAACTTTATGAAAAATGACTAACGTTATGAAAACTGGCCAAGTTAGATCTAATCTAGTTTAAGATCTCACATTATTTAAATAACATCAATTGTTATAGATATTCAATAAAGCAAAGAAATAGACTCTATTATCCTTCAATCCTTCAAGCCCTATTAAAAGCACCGGTGATCACGACAACAATAGAATACAATAGCATTTCCAAGAATCCGCGATCGAAGGCAAAACCTTTATTCTTTATTATTATAAAACATGCAATAATACAGTTTTACACTTACACTTATTTAAATTGCGTTAGGAATTACAATATTATTACTTAACCTGGGGACCCCAAACTAGGCAGAGCCTGTATCTTGGTGGTCCGTTTTATTTTATTACAAACTATGATTTAACGCGAGTCGGTGCAAAAGAACAAACATCATTAAAATACTACATTAATAATTATGTTACAGTTGTTACCCAATACGTAATCCCTTATATTCTCTCTATGACTCTATTATGTGTTCATAATGTTATTTGGTTCCTATACGTACATAATAATTCGATTTTCCATGGAACTTGGCACTCATTTAGATCTCCATCCTTTTTACGGCTAAGTGTTTGTATGGAACTTGGCTCAGCATTTTTACATTTATGTTTTTGGTAGGATAATTTTATCACAACCGGCTCAGTAGTTTCGATGCTTCTTCAGTGGCAAAAACTGATAGCTATAGATATTTATAAGACGTCATAGGAAAGTCTGGAGTACTTTTTAATACTTACGACAAAATTTTAGGAGCCTTCATGTCTTCTGGTAATTCCATCTTGCGCCTACAGAGTTGCGAGAATCATATTTTATTCTATAATCATTATTGTGAATCAAATTGTTTAAAAAATGCGGAAAACATTTGTTTTTTTTTTTAATTCCAAATTCAAATATGTTGAAAATATAGATCAAGTTTCCACTTTGAAAGTTTAAAAATTCATCACCGTTCGTAATAAACGATCCTAACAAAACGAGGGAGCGTTATTGCATTCAGATTTTGGATTGGAAAATATTTTTATCTATTAAACTTGTACGCGACTATTCTATTTCCGAATAAATTGCAGGCTATCAAATATTTATGTACCGATTTTTGCTTATAACACGAATAACTTTAGTTATAATAATACGTCTTGAACAATTTTCACTCTACAATTTTATTTGTAAAATTTGTATTGAAATATAGTTTATAAAAAGTGAATTAGCCATTCTCGAGTCTTAGTCGAGAGACTAACAAAATTTAAATTTAATTTTACTAACATAGATTAAGTAGATGACTTCCGCAACTTCGTTGCGCTAAAATTCGTTTATCGCGCGGGAACCGTACATTTTTCCGGTTTAAAAAGTATCCTATGTCCTTTCCCGAGACTCAAAATATCTCCGTACCAAAAGGGTTTGGGTAATATTGGCATAATTTTCAAATCTCGCGGCCACTCACCAAACCGGCATATTATGAAAGAATATATCTAGAGGAGTAAACTTTATTATGGGGGACATATAGCTAAACTATATCGGAGCCGAGATATTAGGCATTTTAAGTTCGTATTTTTAAGTAAATTCAATCCTAACATGAATACTCAGTAAAATACAACAAAACTGCATTATTTATTAGCTTAAAGCCTTCCTCGATAAATGGGCTATCCAATACGAAAATAATTTTTCAAATCTAACCAGTAGTTCCTGAGATTAGCACTTTCAAACACACAAACACTTCAGCTGCATAATATTAGTATACAAGGTATAACAAATCTAAGTGATAATACTTTAGTTGTGTACTGTGGTATAAGTCCCGTGTATAAAGTTTACTGTAAAAGTAGTAGCGTTGAAAGAGAAGATTTTTTTGTTTTTGTATGGGGAAATCTTTACGCCAGGGCGCTTGCCCATGCAAATCACAAAAAAGTTTCTTAGTAGACAGAAGCATAAAGGTCGTAGTTGACGGCGAATGCTCGGAAACTCAGTCTGTTGATGCTGGTGTCCCTCAAGGCTGTGTGCTATCGCCTACCCTATTCATACTGCATATCAATGACATTTTACAGACCAACGGCATTAATTGCTATGCGGATGATAGTACAGGTGATGCTGTATATACCGGCTCCCCCAATATTTCAAGGCTAAATGTCATTGAGAGTCGAAACGAACATGTGTCTAAAATAGAGAATTCATTGGATAAAGTCTCTGAATTGAATTGGACTAAGTTACGTCTACCCCAGACGTAACTTAGTCCAATTCAACCCCGCCAAGATACAAGTCTGCGCGTTCACCGCTAAAAACCTATGGTCGTACATCCTCGTTTTGAGGGCACATCTTTGACCATCTCCCCTAGCATTGAAATACTTGGCATTAGCATATCGAGCGAAGTCCAGTTACGATATTATCTAGAGGGTAAGGCCAAGTTAGCCTCGAAGAAGCTTGGTGTTCTCAACAGAGCGAGACAGTACTTCAGTCCGGACCAACGCCTACAACTTTACAAGGCGCAGGTTCGGCCTTATATGGAATATTGTCCTCATCTCTGGGAAGGAGCGCCAAAATACCAATTACTGCTCCCTCTGGATTGTATCCAACGAAGGGCCGCTCGAATTGTTGACTGCCATAGTGTTTCAAACAGCTTGTACCCCTTGGAATTACGCCGAGATGTAGCTTCACTCTGCATCCTCTATCGGTTGTATCACGGGGAGTGCTCTGAGGAATTGTTCGAAATCATACCACCTGCAACTTTTCGCCGTCGTCCAACGCAAAAAATATTCCATCCTCATCACCTTGATGAGTGGCAGTCTTCCACCGTGCGTTTCTCGTGTAACTTTCTGCCGCGCACTGTAAAACTCTGGAACAAACTGTCACCAGCAGTATTTCCGGACCTGCAAACCTTCAAGAAGAGAGCGTATTCCCTCTTAAAAGGCCGGCAACGCACCTGCATCTCTTCTGATGTTGCGAGTGTCCATGGGCGACGGTAGTTGCTTTCCATCAGGTAACCCGTTTGCTCGTTTGCCCCCTTATTTTATAAAAAAAATGAATTATCACTTAGTTTTGTTACAACCTGTAGATATAGATACAAGCATAATAATTATTCATTTCATCATTTATTTTTAATTTTAGTAATTCGTACATTTTAGAAGAATGACTTAACCATTCAACATACAGTTCGACAAGGCTCTTAAGTATATGAACGTGGCGAGAAAAGGAACTAACACTTCTATCATACAAAAACGTTATTTTTGACAGTTCTCCTTTACCAGCAGCGCCCATTGGCATCATTGACATATTTATTTAAAGCCTTGTCGAACTGTACAACAACGCGCCGGTCTTTTAATGATTTTTTAACTATTTATTTTTCTTTTGCAAAAAAAAATGCAAATCAATTTTTTCTCGAATTTCTCAAAGAGGGCCGTTTTGTTTTTTTTAATGTATCTGTTACGCTCAAAGACCGAAAACGCTCATTGAGCGAAAAAAGAGCTCACAACGCGTTGTGGTCACAGTGAAACAGCCACGACGCGAAATTCGCGTCGTGGCCCTAATGAAAACGGCCACGACGCGTTCTGGCAATCACAAAAAGACCACAAAGCGAAATTCATGTCGTGGCTGATTTGTTATTCGTTTTTCTTGATTGATTAATTGTCCATAGGTAAGAAAGAATATATATTTAGATTACCACGCGTACTACTCGTATTAAATATATTTTCTTTTACCAAATCACTGCATAATGTATTTATCAGTATTATTTAGAAAATATGCATTCTATACTAATAATCTATACTAATTAGTAATTAGGTAATTTATTACTGTCTGTCGACTGTCTGTCTGTCTGGCGCAAGTCGCAACGGAGTTGCGGGCATCAACTATTAGTATTATATTTAAATTATATAAAATAAAATAAAACTATATTTTTATTATTTATTGAGATCAGATTACTTTATATTAAAACTACATAATACTTACTTACTTACTTTACTTACTTCAGTAAGTAACAAATTACTGAACACAAAAAATAATATTGTTAATATTTTGTCAATAATACTTATGACAGTATTATAGTACTCTGTGATAGTTCTTATAATTCACATAAAACGATTAGGAATTTTAATTTTAAGCTATTGCTTTGATGATATTATGGTAAGAACGGAGGTAAAATGTTCAGAACGCGTTATGGTCTTCTTGTAATTGCCAGAACGCGTCGTGGCCGTTTTCATTAGAGCCACAACGCGAATTCCGCGTCGTGGCTGTTTCACTGTGACCACAACGCGTTGTGAGCTATTTTTTCGCTCACTGAGCGTTTTCGTTCTTTGAGCGTAACATATCCAACAGATTAATATACCCTTTCTACATCTGTTTGTTAAGGATAACTCCATAAAGTAATGTTAATTACTATTGATTTTGTAAACATTAAGGTTCAAAAATATACATACTAAAATAATCATAGCTCAGCTCCGATATTACTTAGAACAATTTTTATTACTGATGTATGTTTCTCTAATGTAACAAAATAGTAATGGTTTTATCCCTGGCCGCTGGAAAAAAAATGACGCCACAGGTCCATACAAAGTTACCCAATGCCCTTTCACCAAAATCATTTCATCGGTTTGGGCTTGAAGAGGTAGCAGATAGACAGACAGATACACTTTCGCATTTATAATATTACTAGCGAACCGCCCCGGCGTCGCACGGGTATAAAATATATAGTCACTAAAAAAATTGCCTATAGCCTCCCTCAATAAATGGGCTATCTAACACTGAAAGAATTTTTCAAATCGGACCAGTAGTTCCTGAGATTAGCGCATTCAAGTTAGCCCTTTCAAAAAATTTCCCCCGTTTTTTTCCACATTTTCCTCTATTTCTTCACTTCTATTAGTCTTAGCGTGATAAAATATAGCCTATAACCTTCCTCGATAAATGGGCTAACACTTAAAGAATAATCAAAATCCGTTGCGTAGTTTTAAAGATTAAAGGGAACAAAAGGACATGAGGGAAAAAAGCGACTTTGTTTTATAATAAGTATAGAAGTATGGATAAATGTTTAAAATTAGCCGAATCGGTTTAATCGTTCTCGAGTTTTAGAGAGAATAACAAAATTTAAATTCCCTTTTTATATAGTAGGTACAGGAGCCTTAGAGCAATTTTTTTATTACTCTCGAGCTATTTTTTTGTGAGTAGCTTCATTTTGATAAGTCGAACAATATTTAAAAAATGTTCTAGGGCTCCCGTACTGTAGAACGTATGTATGTATTATGTACGTAAAATGAATACGTATAACAGATACGATAAACGCCGACACTTCACAAGTAACCAAATAAGTTACAATAATTGTTACAATTATTTACCAGTATCCTAATAACCCTCACTTGTATTGGGGTACAATTTACCCATAACATAAATAGAAACTGTTGGGAATCAGAAAGTGCCGTTCAGTAAATATCGGCCAGGTGCGCCGTTTGTCTCCTGTATCGACCAGACACTAATACAACGTTGTAAGTCCTCCATAATTAGTTCTATCCCTGTTTAAAATATACGCACGTTTGTGTTCGAAATTTGATAATTAGTTTTTTTTTTTAATTTGATGCCTAAGCTTTGAGCTTTCGATTAATTTTTTGTTTCAGGTTGTAACTTTTTTTTAACCAGTGCACAGGTATTTTTTTGCCTGTGCACTGGTTAAAAAAAAATAAAACAGTGCACAGGAGAATGGAGATTATCTGTTGGGGATACATGGGGGCTACTAGCTATGTATGTACCATGTACTTAACAATTTCTTCTAAAATATTTACCTGTTTATGTCAACTAACGGATATCCCCCTTATCTTCAAATTATGTAATTACTATTTAATAATGGGGTATTTAGGTATGTTGGTAGTTGGTAGTTCATACTAATATTACAAATACAAAAGTGGGTCTGCCTGTTACCTCTTCACGCCCAAACCGCTGAACCAATCTTGCAGAAATTTCGTATGGAGTCACTTTGAGTCCTGCGAAAGAACATAAGATACTTTTTATCCCGGAAAAATGTATGGTTTCCGCGCGATAAACGAATATTGGCGTTACGGAGTTGCGGGCGTCATTTAGTTTATTATAATGCGTAAAATAATATTTGATTTTGAAATTCGTTCGAAATTATGATTTGGGGTAATTGTGATACCATTTGATCAGATTTGGGCGCCTAATTTAGTGTGACCACTTTGCGGTTTGCTAATTAATTTAATGGTAGACCAGATATATGTTATTCAAATATGATGCCAAATTCAACTATTTTACAGAAATTATATTTACAATTTTTATTTGAATATATTATGATCATCATTCAGCAACTCAGAAGTACGTTTGTTGTTTTTATATTTTTGATCGCTTACTAGAAATTTGTATCACCAAACTACATAGTTAATAATACTGTGTGCTAGGGCTTATTATAAGGTAATTGATTTTCTCACTGATAGCACACCTTCGGAAAAATAAGCTGACTGATCACTGTAAGCTGCTTCTATATAAATATAACACATTTTTATATGCTTTTTGTAAATTAGTTTAGTTACTATAATAGTAAACTAAATGTTATTTTCCATCTTTTAAGAAGATACCGTGCGAGTTTCTTACGCCGGTTCTTCTCGCCGGGTTAGTTCCCGAACCGATGGTAGGCCTCATGTTGACTTTCTAAAAGTGTTAACTTTGTTAACCTACATAGAAATAAATATTTTGGTACTCTGAATAGTGTTTAATATTCAGAGATGATGATGATCACCCTGAACCAATAGAATCATAGATATGATCACAAAGGACGGCGTATCCAATAAGGAATTTAATTTTCATTGTAAATGAGCGAAGACCGATCGATATGCATATTTTTTCTTTCCGGAGCCTTTTCGCGCTGATTGAAATGAAATTTTTACAATTGTCAGCTCCCATTCAATAAAAAATATGAATTATATGAATGTCTAAAATATGTTTTATAATAAATTTATAAAAAAAAAATCTTCTTAAGTTTTCGACTTCCAAAATTTTAATTATGATTTTTTTTCAAATGTTTTCTGAACGTCGTTACTACTGGTGCCTACCACCAGCAGTATAATATTATAATGTTTATATTACATTATATTTAATCTTAATAATATTTGCCATACGAGTCACTTTATTGCATATATTTTATATGCAAGATATAGCTAAAATTATATGTAATCTTTCTAGCCTTGCTTAAAAGTATGGTTTAGATTGCTACAAATATTTTTTAGACTAGAATTCTTGAAATGAGAACACCTAAATTTAATCCAGTCAAGATTGAAGCTCGCATCTCCTCAATTTGTGAACTCTTCTGACCCCAGTCGTTGGAAAATTCTTCGGAAAATCGAGCGAAGTATTTCGTGATTAGTGGCTACTCGGAAAGTTAACCAAGCGTAAGTAGGAGTTTACTTAAGAGATTTGTAAACGCTAATTAATTACTACATGAAGTATTAGATGTGAATAAATTGTTGTACCATCGAAGAAATTGATTCCTAGGCTTGACTGACCTGCGTCACTTGGTAGGCTTATGTCAATTCAATGTAAAGCTGTGATCGGTTTGTTGGGTTTGACCTAAGCCGACCAAATTACTTAGGTCCGCCATCTGCCTAGGAATCAACTTCTCTGATAGTACATCTAATGAAAATAGTTGGTTTATATTAGCTCCGTATTTAGTTCCTAAGGTTTTAAATACATCTTTTTACAGTGGTAAAAGTCAGGAATTGGTTATTGACACTACGCAAACCACTGAACCAATTTTGCGGAAATTTTGTACAGTGATACTTTGAGTCCCGGGAAAGGATATAGGATAGTTTTTATCTAGGACAAATGTACGGTTCCCGCGCGATAAACGAGTTTTGGCGCAACGAAGTTGCGGCGCCATACTGTTACTAGAAAACGCCCGCAACCCCAATGCGCTTAGTTTGTCACGTTCAAACCGTACATTTTTCCGTTATAAAAACGATCCTTTGTCTTTTCCCGGGACTCAAAGTCTTTGTATACATAATTTCGACAAAATTGGTTCAGTGGTTTTAGCTTGAAGAGGTAACAGATAGACAGACACACCTTCGCATTTAGCATTAGCGTGGTTGTTATGTCTATTTTGTTACGTCGATAGACTATTAGATAAAAATGCATCACGTCTAACGAGACTTGGCACTTATCAACTCATAAAAATTTTCAAACAGGGTAATAAATATTTATCACCGATGCACTGTAATGTAAATATATTAGCTTGCCGAAGCCATTAACTTTATTTTCTTCGTTACTCTAAAAATCGCTCAACAGCGGATGCCGTAGTCGTTATTAAGCTACGTTTACACGATCCAACTTGGCAGGTTGCCACCTCAACCTGGCTCTTTCACTTTACACAAGATGTGGGTTAACACGGTTTCCCCAACAGATTATAAGATTTATTTTGGCAATCCCTAAATGTAGAGTAAAAATTGGCTGAACCTTGATTCGGAAATTTTCCGTTTGAGTAGACGTTTTAAATTTGGAAGCCGAATTAAATTGCTATCGTAACTTGTATTTTTGGTTCTTAGATGTAAACAGGAACGATGCGACCACTTTTCTAGTTTGTCGATTGTAAAACATCGTTTGACTGTTTTTATGGAGAACGAATGAGAATGGCTAGGCTGTCCGCTAAATAATATGTTTTTCTTCAGCCACTTAGGCAATTTTTGCGGTACAACAGTAACCAATTAGCATGACATCAATATAACCAACATTTAATTTTCATTGCGGCAACATGACTACGGCTCTAATAGAGGTATACTCGCCTACAGGTGAGTATTTCTACTGGTGGCCATGCTAGGGCTACAGCCTTAGCATGACCACCAGTAGAAATGCGAAAGTATAGTTGTCTAAATATTGGATTTTCGGAACAAAAATAGATCGGAACGGCACCATTTTATCTCCACAATTTGTCTATACTTTCTATTTGGTATCTATTTGGTTGCCCTCTATCTCGTTGAAAGCGGTGACTGGTTGTGCCAGTGTCCCGGTAAAATATAGCGTTAATTGTTCTCACATTGCGACAGCAACATTTTTAAAGGAAAGATTTGGATATCTGTACTATCAGAGAAGTTGATTCATACGCGTACGGCGGACGCAAATTAGTCGTGTTGTGTGAAACCCGGCCGCCAGATTACGACTATCAATTATAGTCTGACCAAATGATGTAGGTCTCTCTGCCTTATATCTTCGATGGATGGTGGTCATATTAAAAATGGAAGGCGTATAAGCTGTACTCATAACTGCACCCCCTTTAGAGCGTCGTGAACTCGCTTGAGGTCAGCTCGAACAATTATCGGGCTAAGCCTGGCATTAATAACACATAACATTTGCGCCTGACTCCACAGCGCATTACTTGGCTTCGACAAATCGCCTGAATAGCTTTAGAATTCAAATTTAAGTGCCAGAGGTTACATTCTATTGAATTTTAGAGGGATTCAGTGAGGGATTTATATGATATTCTATTACTGACAATTAAGCTGCGCCAACTTTTTATGGAATACTGCACAAAATGAGATTTAAAAAAGCGCGACTTCACAATAGAATCATCATCATATAAAACAAAATAAAATATTAGTTATCTATTCAATTCGATCTACTAATTGCCTTATTTATGAATCAATAAAATGCAAACAATTTCAGTTGCCCATAACCTTAGCGTTAAAATTAAGAATAAAATGCGCAACCAATATATCAAGCCTTTACAGCCTCGCATAAAACACGCAGTAAACCTGGCAGTAACGTTCACCGTATAATCTCCAGCTAACAGATGATTACAGACATTAACAGCTCTTCGTCATAGCTTAACTACACCAGTAGCATAGACAATAGATATACTACTATTTTATCATAGACATACAGTACATTAACATACTGTTATTACTAATCATAGGCTCATAGCTTAACTACACCAATATTATCGACGGATAGATGAAGAATGAATGCACAGAATTAGTTCATGCTTGTAACTTGCAAAAACAATAATACATGAACTTTATTTTGCGATAAAAATATATTATAGTTTATTCTTTATTGGAATTTATCTTGGTCTTTTATCAAAATTAGTTCCGTTGGTTCAGCTTTAGACAATTTCGAAAAAGTGCACAACACGGCTAAAAAAGTTTTTCACTTCAATAAGAAAATTAGTTTAAAATATAACAAACATAAATAAATTGTCCAATTATATTACTACACGAAAATTTAATTATTACAAAAATGTTTTCTGATCGAAATGAAAGCGGTCGTTGGCTTCGATAAAGCAATATGCAGTGTTTATTAAAGAGAAAAATTGTAAGTAAATTTCATTGTGGTTTTCAATTTCAGTTAAAACCCAATATAATTTCGTTACTCAATTAACAGATTCCAGCTCGATTCTGATGAATAATTTTACAGTTTTCATGTAGTGTTGGTGTAATATAAATACAAAATATATTGTCGTTAAATGTTAAATTATCTGAATTATATAAATATATAATTATATAAATATATATAAAAATATCTGAATTATACGGATACAAAAGGTACAGATTCAAAATTCTAACATTTTTTTTAAATCAATAGGTATTCGTTAAGAAAAGCCAAATTTTTTCACGAAAAATAAAGCCATTTTCACCCAAAAATACACAGAAATCCTCACATGCTACATGACTCAGCCTCACGAGTAATTTCATTAAAATTTAGAGGGGAAATATCGTTGCGATAAATTAAATATCGTGACGGTAAGGTTTGAGCGCGCTTGACAGGCACACGCACACAGGCAGGAGGAAATACACGACAGGCACACATAGTTAAAGGGAATTTAATACGACAGGCACACATATATAACGAAAGAGAATATTGGCCGATAGGCACACACACAAGCAGGGGAAATATCGGCCGACTCACCGTTCAATTACCCACCTAATACTGCACTGGATGTTTTTGACAACGTCAATACCAGAAAAAACATTTCCGCCGCGGAAAAATTGAAACTCAACAAGTCTGTTATGTTAAACATTATACATGTTTCAAACTAGGTATGTTATAGGCTATATTGTAGGTACTTGCAAAAGTTATGACATTTTGTTTTTTTTTTAACACTTGACCAAATAGGTGATACGACGGTATAGCTTCGAATTTTTAAGTATTTATTATTTTAAGTTACCGGTAAAACATGCCAACTTTGCCACATAGGATAACTTTGCCCTAAGATCCATTCTTAAGCAAATCTTTGATGTACGGAGGTATTATAATATTATGGCAATATTTGTTTAATTTGGCGGAAAGTAGGTTGATGTATATATTATAATATAATGTTTCCTCTACCCGTGGTTGCCTGGAAGAAATTACTAATTAGTAATAAGGCCGCCATTGTGTTATACTTGTCTTATTTATAATTAATGTTCTTGATTTTTCAATTTTATGTGTGCACAATAAAGAGTATTTATTATTATTATTATTAGGTTATATGACTGATAACCTTGACAATACCCCGTAGTGCTAACTTTATTAAGTAACTTGTTGGAACTTCTGAAAAATGGTACGTATTTTTGCGGGCAAATTGTGGTGCAGATTTGTGACTAAATTGTGCTTGATGGTGAAACCACAGGTTAGTTTGCTTTTGGTATATTATAAAATAATATCTATAGAGTATTAAAGTGATAATGTAATTAATCAGGGATTTATATAATAAAACTTATGATGGTGGGCAAACTAACCCAGCAGTGTTCCGATCATCGATTGACAACATTGCCCGGTATCAAAAAATGCTTAGGGTTGTCAAATCGGACATTTTTAAATACTTTACTAAAAATCGATGTCATTTTTTATTACTTACTGTATGCCTTGTTCAGCCAGCCAAATAATATAATGATGATAATGGGGTTATAAATAAACAGAATCAATTTAATATTTATAATATATTTCTGATAATAATGTAAAAGATGATTGAGTAATTTTATAGATATGTGGCAGCCCTAGTACTCTTACAGACCAAAATGCAAATTGTATGGAAAAGGAAAAAAATGTAAGGGTAACATTGCCCAGTCAATTTAATAGGATATTATTCGCGATATCGTTTAAATGTCTATAGTAAACGCCATCTTTTCCAAAATTCTTTCACTGGATTTTGATGCCTCCTGGGCAAAGTTCATATTTACGTGAAAAATCAAGGTGGGCAATGTTGGCTACAAGTCCAGGTAACTTTACCCGGCATGAAAATCAATCATAAATAGAATTAAATGAACAGAAGTAATGTTTTTGACATTCCTACACCTGCACATGAAGCCTTGTAGTTTTAGAGGGCAAAAACAAAAACTTACACTTCCATACATTTTTTTACAAGAATGACAATTATTCGAAAAAAGCTGGCAAAGTTGGCATGTTTCGGGTACCTATTTATTATTTTCATTTAAGGATCTACACAGACGGACCGCATTTCAACTGCAATCCAACTGCAAATTGCCGTTCAAGTGCAGTTTGAATGCATTTGATACGACTGCAATACGACTGCAATAGAACTGCAAACCAAACGCGCAGTCGGATTGCAGTTTAGTTGCAGTCGGCGTGCAGTCGTGTGAACTATTTGGTTTGCAGTTCTATTGCAGTCGCATTGCAGTCGTGTCAACTGCATTCAAACTGCACTGAACTGCAATTTACAGTTGGACTGCAGTTGAAATGCAGTCCGTCTGTGCGAACCCTAACACATGACTGAAAACACACTTTCAAATAGCTCCGCAAACCGTTTTCTATAATTTGATTTTATCGCAAACAAAACAATTAACAGTTACTTTTACAACTAAGGGTGTACACAAAATCTAACACCTTTATATTATAATACAATTTATAGACCTAAAACCTGAACCTGAAATTGTGAAAATTCACATACGTTTTACAGTCGAAAGCTTCAGCGTGTATTCCATTTGATAAACTCAATTTACGGCTAATCTCATCTGAGATTGTCGATGAAATAAAATTTCACACTCGGCTGGCTCGGTCGTGAATCTAAATAGGGTGAAGTCTGTGACATGACGGAAGACTGGCAAATAAATATAGCGAGAGCACGCTTCATTGGTCGCGACTTGGCTACAGTTCATATTTCAATCTTGACAATGAATTTAATCAATGTATAGATATGACAGGTTTTTATATTATTTTGTATGAATATTTTGCATTGTGTTGATTAAGTATACAGTGTAAAGACTTCTCTCTACGTTTGACCAATGACCATTGATTGCAGAGATGTATAGTAACCATAGCATGCACATTGCATAATCGACATTGATCATGCAAAATCATAGACAAAATTTAATATGCGTATCTATACTTTCGTGATTGCTTATATTAGGCCAATGTCTTTTGCCTATCATGGGCAAAGTAGACGACCCATAAGATTTAAATACGCAGAAGATACAAAAATGCATTTCTTTTGAAAATACATTTAAATAAAAAATACCATTTATAGGTTTGTTTTCACCCGAAATTTGTAATAGTATTTTTTAACTTTGTAAGTTAGAAACACTGTTTAGAAATTAAGTTGCCTTACAACAAAGAAATTAAGTCGATTAACAAAAAAGCGAGTTTGTCCGATCGAGTCTGTAATCGATTTTGCCGACGGTACCGCTGCGTTCCGTTGTAACGTTTTACTACTCCTTTTATTACAACAAACGATTTTAATCAAACGAGTTTTTGTTCAAAGCGAACGCCATTAACGCCAGGAGACGAATAAAATTTAAAGTTAAGTCGCTTTGAGACTTAAGAATTTGCTTCGCAATTGATTTGATTGGTCGCTTCCGAACCGGTGCCGCGGTGCGAACGAACGAAATAAATCAATTTTACGTAACATTGATTGTATTAGTTTAGCAGAAACAGGAGCAATGTATTACAGATGTAAATGGTTTGCGGAAATAACTTTTAATGAGTTGAATGCTGTTTTCAATTAACTTTTATAAACATAATGCTGTTAGATTGGGATTGTATCGAATGATGTAACTTTTTCAGCTGAATATTCATAGTTCAGAGCGAAACTACATCACTTTGTTGCGTTATACCGCTGCAATGTTTCGACATTTCACATGATATTCTACATGAGTAGCATCATAGGACGTGATATTTTGACAGAAGGTGAAGTGGGAGAGTGAACGCTGCGCTTTCATTGTCGGCTGCGTTTCCACTGAAGCGGAGCGGAGCTTAGTGGTGCCCGAATTGACTAATCGTGCTATTCCAGTGGAATGACAGCGAAGATTTCGAGCTTGGTGATTGGTCAATTCGGCACCGCTAAGCTCCGCTCCGCTTCAGTGGAAACGCAGCCTGTTGTCACGCGTCACAGCAACTCAGCGACTTAGCTAAGTTGCTGTGACTTGCACTCAATGCGTTATTCTGTTTCGACGATCGAACGCACCGCAATGCACCGCACCGCAATGCACAGTGCTAACGTGGCTTCGCTTTTAAATATTTAAATCAGAACTTAAATCGTGAAAACTTGCATTATTGAAGCATCCTTCAATAGACTATGCAAGTTACGGATTAAATCATACATTCCCGAGCTTATATTTTATATTGCATACAAAACTTCCAGTTCAAGTATCGACGAGATTTGTTTACGCGAGATACGAATATCTAACGAGAGGAAGCACTAAAATGCCAACGGAAACATAGGTCTTAAAATTTACTCGAGTATAAGTAAATTGTAGCGAGCATGTACCATTATTCTCCGAGTTCCAGTTTCTCGACGTCAAAGAATTGCATTTTAAAAGAAATAAAATTGTATCGTGGCATGCAAGTTGCGATAAATTCGGGGAAGTCGCTCGTGTAACTCTCATTTGGAGCTAACTACCCTCGAAAAGCATCGTAAGAACAAAGTTTGGCGGTTCGCCGAATACGCAACTCGGTGAGTGATTCCCGACTATGTAGTTCAATTTGGAAAAAATGGGCCAACACTTTTTAGTAACGGCCGTAAGATCTTCGCAAGAGATTAAATACTTGGAATGATTTGAGGTTTTGGCTTCCACGTTACATTTATGTGTCATTATTGTAAGTTATGATATTGTAGTATTTTACGTAAGTTTGGTTACATTGAAAATGTTCATTGTGTACTTGAACCATAAATTCAATTAAAATCTTAACTTTTGCAGTACCCGTGCCTTAATCGCGAGGTTTAGTTTAAACATTATAACGCCTCTACTAACTCTAAGCGGTTAAAACGTACGGATTTAAGCCTTATCAACTGATTTATTATGATTTATTATGAGATTAAAAGGCATATAATGTCCATCACTTCTAATGCAGTCGGTGACGACGGCGTCAGTCGTAGTATGATCATTCCCATTTTAGATATCATTATACCAATACTTTCTCACATATTTAACACCTGTTTAGAGTCCTTTACCTTCCCCGATGTCTGGAAAACAGCCTATATTATTCCTTTACCTAAATCTTCCCGTCCCAAAACTCCATCTGATTTCCGCCCTATCTCAATCCTACCCTATTTATCCAAAGTTCTGGAGAGGATAATCCATCACCAGCTCACAGAATATGTCTCGCGCAATAGTCTGCTTACTCCGTTACAGTCAGGCTTTCGTATTGGCCATAGCACAACAACTGCTCTAATAAAAGTTGCTGATGATATTCGGTTAGGAATGGATCAAAAAAAGCTCACTTTACTCACATTACTGGACTTTAGTAATGCTTTTAGCTCTATTGACCACGATATTCTTTTAAGCCGACTTGCGTCGTGTAACCTTTCGCCATCGGTAATTGGTTTGCTACGAAGCTACCTAGTAGGAAGACGACAAAGAGTTAAAGTATCTGATAGCTATTCTGACTGGAGTAATATTTCGGGTGGTGTTCCGCAGGGTGGAGTGCTGTCGCCTCTTTTATTCTCTTTATTTATTAATTCAATAATAGCTTCAATTAGTTCTTTTTATCACCTGTATGCAGATGACTTACAAGTATACATCCAGTCAGAATTGAGCGGTCTTCATACAGCTATCAGTAATTTAAATAGAGATTTGTCGACGATCTGTGACTGGAGTAGGAACTATGGACTTTTTATTAATCCCGCAAAAACCCAATTAATTCTAATCGGCAGCCCGGGGCTAGTCTCCAGGATTGACCATAATTCCTTACCACCTGTCCTTATCAATGGTATTACAATCCCATTTAGTAAGGTTGTGAAAAATCTCGGGGTGGCATTCGATGAAAATTTTTCTTGGTCGCCACAACTACAAAATGTTAGCAAAAAAGTATTTTCTACCTGGCATTCCCTAAAAAGGCTCCGGTACGTTCTTCCTACCCAAACCAAAGTAGTTTTAGCTCAGTCCCTGTTTCTCTCCCTTCTAGATTATGCTGATGCTTGCTACACCAACCTAACTGAAGACCAACTTAATAAGCTTGAGCGCCTCCAAAATCTTTCGCTGAGGTTCATATTTGGCTTACGTAAATATGACCATATCACTGAATACCGTCTCAAGCTTAAGTGGCTCCCAATACGTTATCGCCGTGATTTTCGCATACTCTCCTTACTATACAATATTTTATTCGATTCCCATTACCCTAGTTATTTAAAAAACAATTATACGTTCCACAATTATGACAGGCATGATCTCCGCTCCCATTCCAAACTCCTCCTCAATATTCCCACCCATCAAACAAAATATTTTCACTCCTCCTTTACTGTCAAGTCCATTGTACTTTGGAACTCCTTACCTAATTATATCAGGCAGGCGAAAACGTTAAATCATTTTAAGTCGTTACTTTTTAATCACTATTTTAATTCATCAGTCAACAATAACTATTAATTTCATTTATATAATCCTTTTTTATGACCACTTATTTTGTATATAATATATTATATATATTATATACGTATATATATTTATATATATAATATAATATTATTATGGTAAATATGTATTATAATTGTATATGTATGTACTATACTATATTTAATATTTATTATATATTATTATTATATAGTTTAGTTCATTGTTGTCAAAAATGTAATATACTTTTGCACATCTCCATTTTCCTAAGTTCTTCATCTCAAAGACGTGTAAAGGTTGCCTGGAAGATATTGCTTTAAAGTAATAAGGCCGCCTTTGTGTGCAGTTTATTTTCTTTGTACCTGTGTATTTTGTATTGATATGAACATATTGTGCACAATAAAGTATATTTGTTTGTTTGTTTGTTTGTATGATGTATGAATTATTTCTTACCAAAAATATTAGAAAAGTGCTTAAAAAGAATATCAATTAAAAAATAATTATTTTCATCAGATATTGTTCAGAACAAGACGTATATAGATAACTAGATGACACCCGCAACTCCATTGCGCCAAAATTCGTTAATCGCGCGGGAACCGTACATTTTTTCGGGACTATCCTATGTCCTTTCCCGGGGCTCAAAGTATTTCTGTGCCTTTCAGCTTAATCGGTTCAGCGGTTTAGGCGTGAAGAGGTAACAGACAGACAGACACACTTTCGCATTATTAGTATGGATATCAAGATTTGCTTGCGCTATCTCGAAAATTGTAAATTGCTATTCAAGCGAATTTCTCGTATGCCCTAGAAGTTTTCATAAGAAAAGTTGTGTATAACTAGAAGTTGTTGGCGGCCGAGAGCACTTGGGCCGCGTGAGGACGAGTTGTATCGTCTCGTTATCCTTCAAGTGTAGTTATATCTCTAAGCCGAAAGAAATATGGATGTTTATATCTCTAATTTGATGGTCTATCTATGCTTTTTTAAGTTAAATTCGTTGGATGTATGGTCAGAGAAATTGATTCATAGGTAGATTGTTGACCTGCGTGGGAAGGACGGGACAAAGGATGCTCCGCGGCCTCTTTCTGCAAATGCATGGTTTCGCAGAAAGAGATCGCCGCCTGCCAGCCCTCTTCGCTCTTGATGATGCAGTGAACCATGCTCGAGAGCGAGAGATCCCGCCCAAGCACCGCCATGAGATCATGACGCTGCACGGCCCAACAGGCTGGCGTAGGCTCCCTCCTGGCGACTTTATAACCCAGGAATACCTGGGCTAGACGTGTCAAGCCCAGCTAACAGAATATAAAGATAATATTCTTTATTTCTTTTTGTGACGCAAACTATCCTGTTTTCTCAGGACTCATAGTATCCATACTTTAATCAAAAACAATTTAATAAAGGTATAAAAATGACTGATAGATGACAGACTGATAAAGGAGAAAGACAAATAGACAGACAAACACATATATACAGTGACCTCAGACACAAAGCCAGACGGACACAGTAAATTTCTTTTGTCAGTATGGCAGTGAGAGAGATCATGATGGATTAATAACGAGACTAGAAGGAAAATTAGCTTACAAAGTTTATATCGCGCCTAATAAGATTTGCAACTTTGGCCTGGAATTAATTTCGGTCCATTTGAAGACGACAAACCAGTTTATCGCGTTTTGTTATCTTATTTCTTACAAAAATCTAATATATATAAATCTCTTGTCACGATGTTTGTCCGCGATGGATTCCTAAACTACTTAACCGATTTTAATGTTTTCTTATTTTAAATGTGTGCTTTTTTCCAACTTGAGAGATAGGATAGCTTAGATCTTTAATTATAGTCGCAGTTTTATTTTATCGCAAATTATCTATATATATATAAAACTCAAAGGTGACTGATATGTTGATCTATCAACGCACAGCCCAAACCACTGGACGGATCGGGCTGAAATTTGGCATGCAGGTAGATGTTATGACGTAGGCATCCGCTAAGAAAGGATTTTGATCGATTCTACCCCCAAGGGGTTAAAATAGGGGACGAAAGTTTGTATATAATAATACTTCTTAACGCGAGCGAAGCCGCGGGCAAAAGCTCGTTTGTCTATAAAGAGCTACCATTGTTTATGCGACGTGGGTCACGGGACAGCGATGGACGTTGCCATGGTGACATATTACTTATTTAGTCACTAATTCAATAAAATAATACGGGCGATATACTTTATATAATATGGCAAAGAAACGTTTGCCGGGACAGCTAGTCTATTATAAAAGTTTATTTTCTATAAATAAAATATAATGCAGCTATTCTTTATTAAAAAAATACAACGCACTTGCGGCTTTTTTGGTTACAATGTGTCCTTAGGCTACGGTATTCAGTCATCGGGTTACCAGTTTCATAATAATAATTATATAATTAGCCTGTAATTTAAAAATGAATTTTGAAGTTTATTAGTCTTTTGAAATGAACCAATTCGGCTAACTTTAGTCTTGAAATATTCCTGGAAGTCCAGGAAAGGTTTTGATTAGGAAGAAAGTGCGAAGTTCACCAGCCAATTCTATGAGTTTAGTGAAATATACATGAAATTCAGTGTTTTGCTGATTACGCATTTTAAAATTTATACATCATATTACCCTTACTAAAAAATAATTAATCCATGCTAATATTATAAATGCGAAAGTGTGTCTGTCTGTCTGTCTGTTACCTCTTTACGGCCACACCTCTGAACCGATTTTGTTGAAACTTGGTAAGGACATAGGCTACTTTTTATCCCGGAAAATGTACGGTTCCATCGCGATAAGGAGTCTTATTATAAAGTGTTAATGTTTGTTTGCTTAAATCCATTTCGAAACTACAGTTCGGATTAACGTGACAAGAATATTCCCACTTGGAAAAATTAAGAGACAGACAGACTAATTAAAAGAAGTTAGTAAATTATAATTCCAATTCCTTGACACAAATCAAAGAATTTGGATATTTTAATAAATATACTCTGTTCCGATTCCACGCATTCTCAAATGAATAACATTGCTTAAATCTCGCTTTTGAATTTTACATGTTAACTTATAATTCCTTTAGTAGGGAGCACCGAGTCAGGTATGTACCGTAATTTCGCTCGCTTACTTCCAGCATTCCTTGTAGACGCTTAATTTGGTTAAAAGGGACGATGTTTTCAAAGCAAGTGTTCTCGGAGGCCTTTTGTACTGGAATATTGCTGAGATAATGTTTACTCGCTTCGAGTGGGGTAGTTTTGTTTCAATTTTAATGGCAAATATTTCGTCTGATATAATCTGTTTGTTTAGCGCTGTCATGATTTGGTGGTAAAATATAAGGTACTAGCCGTTGCCCGCGACTTCGTCCGCGTTAACATAGTATAATAACAAAGATGGATAGTTTTCCCCTTTTTGTGGTTCCAAAGCGTAAAAAAACGGGACCATATTTAAGCAAACTTCGAACGCAAACGTCAATAAATTTTCATGTTTCTAACTCAAGAAATGACGGACTTTCATTGAAACTTTGTACCCCAATTTCACCCCCTCGGGGGTAGAATTTCCACAAAACGCTTAAACACGTATCCAATCATTTTTAATCAGTAGCCCAATTATAAAATTTCATGTTTCTAACTCAAGAAATAACGGACTTTCATTCAAACTTTCAACCCCAATTTCACCCCTTTGGGGGTAGAATTTCCAAAAACGCTTAAATACGTATCCATTCATTTTTAATCAGTAACCCAAAAATAAAGTTTCATGTTTATAACTCAAGAAATGACGGACTTTCATTCAAACTTTCAACCCTTATTTCACCCCCTTCGGGGTAAAATTTTCAAAATTCCTTTCTTAGTGAGTGTCTACTTAATAAAACTACCCTACTCACCAAATTTTGTTGCTGTAACTTTAACAGTTTTTGCTCAGCGATGATGAATCAGTCAGTCAGTCAGTCAGTCAGGACATGACGTAATTTTATAAGACGTATAGATGATGAATTCAACCGTGAATATTTTGGGAATATGATCTATTTGATCTGATAGCTTGTGTATAGAGTATAGGCATTAGGAATTTAAACAAAATATCATATTTGCCATACTCAAAGTGAGAAATCATCATATTATTATGTCACACTCTGCTCAACGCAAATTCACAGCAGGACCTCTGTTTCTATCTATACAGCAGTGCAATTGTGGGCACATGCACTAATTCAAACACTTCATAATAATATTTAGCCGCCACATAGTTTAGCTAACGTAAAATTTAACATGTTTATAATATAAACGTGTTAAATTTTACGCGGTACAGAGGTACAGAGGTTGATAAAAATACCGACAATAATATGTTTTTAATAATAGAATAATATTTTGCCGGAAAGCAAGCAATTAGGAATCTAATTACCACCCACCACAATCGTCTACAATCTTTTGCATAATATTATAAGGAAACGCTGTTAGATATTCGTTACGAAACGCCAAGTGCATTGTAATCAAGTAAGTTTTAATAAGTTCTGGAAAACTCGGACAAATAGGTCGCGACAAGAAAATTTTAATTAGTCACGGCTCACGACGGGTGCTGTGTGTCGAGTTTCATTCGGGTTGAGACATTTTAATCTAAAATCCACTTTTTGATTAAAATATTTTAACATAACCTTTTGGGTTGAAAGTTTCCGGAGTAATGTTTTCGCAATTTTCAGAGAGTAATGTGATTCTTATACATAATATCTTTTCCGACTATCTTCTTGGTAATTTTAAAGCACGTTTTCTTGAATATCCCTGAAATCTGTGCACTAAGGCTGTACTGGTTTTGTTGTCACGCGGACTATCTGTACGGATCGCTCCGTATAGACTGATCTGATTTAAGCTTCAAGGAGTCTATACTGTGCAATCCGTATTGACATTCCGCGTGACACTCAAACCAGTCTTAGGCTGCGTTTTTACTGAAGCAGAGCGGAGCTTAGCGGTGCCGAATTGACCAATCGCCATGCTCGAAATTTTCGCTACGCTTCGCTGTCATTCCGCTGCAATAGCACGATTGGTCAATTCGGGCACCGCTGAGCTCCGCTCTGCTCCGCTCCGCTTCAGTGGAAACACAGCCTTAGCCACGGAATTTAACATGAGGCACCTCATTACGGATAGCCCACACGTATAAAAACAAGCTTCAAATTGTCTTAAAACGAATCTCCAGAAAGTAGCATATAAACGAATATATGCTTATGAAAATATTGTTTCGAAAATCAGATTCGTACTCAAAATAAACTTCGCAAGAAACACGGAGCCGAATAAATATGAGCTTAAGCAAATATTTTGGTGCATACGCTAATACAAGTTTGTCATACTGCGGCCGCCGGTTTATGTAACGTGTTTGCTAGCCAGAGCCGGTTTAGGTAAACCTGGGGTATTGGCGAACAGTTCAAACGATTTCACAGTGAATTTGTCCTAACGTAACTTTATTGTATTGGTTTTGACGGGATATTGGAATATTATTGCCGGTACAAGCTCACTGAGATAGCGTTTGTGTTCTACTGAATGCTGATAAATATTATTGGTATAACTATCCAATAATGTTAATACTTTAAACTAGCTGATAAAATTTTCACTGATAATTATTGTTTTTTTATTCTTTTTATTGTTTCACCATAGGACAACTCCCTATTGTGAAACAGAAAGCATAAAGCTGGCATGTACTTAGGAGCCAATTATTTTTTAATTACTATTGCCTGCTGTACTGTTCTTGACAGAAGTTGATACTTTTATTAGCGTCTTTGATTGGGTTATTTCAACGCGTTAAGCATTCAAAAACTTTATTGAAAAGATAAACTCAACAGAGTTTGTAATAGAGTATTTTTAATATATTAATATAAGTGGCAAATACTTTCCTCTGTAATTGATTCAATACAATTTTACTGTATGATTCTAATTCAATATTTGTGATGTACCATCGAGAAATTTGATTCCTAAGCAGTTGATAGACCAACGTCATTTGGTCGCATCATGTCAATTCAATGTTATTTGCGATCTGTCGGATGTTTGACGTAACACGACCAAATTATGTAGGTCCCCCTCTGCCTAGGAATGAACTTCTCTAATAGTACAAAATAAACGTCTCTTAGTCTCTCTTATAAAAAAATCAAATATATTTGCTCTAACTTTAATTAAGATACGGTAAAAGCCTAAACGGCAATTATAAATGCCTTTTTCGATAGTGTATCTTCAGTGTTGCTAAAACTAGCAGTTCACAAGCAGATCGCTAAATATTCAAGTGGGTGAGAGCGGTGTGGGTTAATTGATGTAAAAGTGCACTCTCTGTTTGTCTTTTTCAGGCTTTCTCGTAGTTATTTTTCGAAAGCGGTTCAACCACAGATTTACATTTTAGAGCTTGCTTTTAACTGCAATATGCCAATGCTAATATAATTTTGCGCGTAGTTTTTGCCTGCTATCTATAAATGAAGACCACACGGGATAAACAATGAATATCCCCTTTTTTGTGAAACTGACTTTTTAATGTCATCTGTTACCTTTTTAGGGAAAGATTCTATTACAAAAATCAGAATTGGGTAAAATCATGACAGTCGACTGTTATAGTTCAATTTGTATTAGTTAGTCCATGGCAAGAAACGGATTCTGAACCGTAACTTAAAACTTATTTTTAAACAAATCAAGGTTTACAAATACAATTAAAGCATAATATTATGTTTACATATTAATAATAAGTTGTTTCAATATTTCACAGTAATAACACCTGATGATGATTTTATCGAAACCGGTCGTGTAAAACAAAATTTCAATAAAATAAATTAATTAAAGTGGAAAAAGTGTATAAAAAGTTTAAGTTATTACTGTGAAACATGAATTTCCACCAAGAAGTTACGGTACGTTCGATATCATATATGTTTCAATATTTCACTTAAAAAAATCTAAAATGAAAGAAATATTTTTTTTTTTCAAACTATATACAACTGTTTTTCTCAATTGTACTTTTCTGATATTCCTTGTTTTTCCGGTGTGGTCTTCAAATACGTATTCCGCGGAAAAACTGCACTTTTTCGGGATGAAAAGTAGCATATTAAGACGTAGTAATGACATTAAATACACTGTCGACAGTGTTCATATTCTAAGTCGCAGCTATCTTAACATAAGTAAAATTGATTTACTCAATAACTAGAGGTTTCCCGTACATTCCGCTTAAGTTTGTTTTGCGAGAAAAGTACGTTTTATTTTCTTAATAAACTTAGGTACTTAATTAAATTCAATACACACAACATGTAATGTATGTTATGACTTATGACGTAGGTAATAGGTATGTAGATCGAAACAATAAACACACAGATAGACACACATTCCTATATTTTATCATATTAATATGGAAAGAGTACAGTGTAACGCTATACGTGTGTAGAGCCCCGTAGACAATCAGTTTAACATCAACATATAAATGGCTGCGAGGATGGATCGTGTGATTTTTCAAGGTCACGCACAATTTAACACCCCTACATCCTTTCACGGGATTACGCGAATCGATTGCCCATTACCGAAAAATGCTGC
This sequence comes from Polyommatus icarus, assembly GCA_937595015.1. NCBI lineage: Eukaryota > Metazoa > Arthropoda > Insecta > Lepidoptera > Lycaenidae > Polyommatus > Polyommatus icarus. The sequence goes on from OW569331.1 coordinate 4,832,805, forward strand.
AGGAAATTTCAATAAAGGCAAAGCAATATAAATCCGAAATTACTTTAGATGAATACTACAGGTGGCGTTAAATCGATACACCTCCGCCTAAAGGTTATCATCATCATTACCTTCAGGCTACCAACAAAAGTAACAAAAATCTCTCCCAAACTTCCAAACTCCCACACCGGTTTCGGTGACGGTGGCTGACTTCATTGAAACCAAGGCCAGTTACGCAGGAGTAATTTTATAGTACCCAAGTGTGTGCGCAGTACACAAGAACACTCTCTATTCCTTTTACTCTCATAACTCAGTGGGACGAACGACTGACACGACCGGCGAGAGATCAGACGAAGGACCGATTTTACTTGTTATACAATCAGGTGATCAGCCTGCATGGTCCTAAACAAACTTGGAAATAACATGTTTCCAACGCGGAAATCAAACCCACGACCTCCGAGTGAAGAGCCGAGCTCTGAACCACTGGACCCCGGAGGCGTTTTTAACCAACTACTCCTTCATTATCAGTAAGGTGGTCCACTACAGCGGTTGCCTTTTTTAAATTTGATTAGGTTAAAGATCTAAACGGACTTCTAATTTATTATTAAAACTAGCGACCCGCCCCGGCGTCGCACGGGTAAAAAATATATAGCCACTTAAAAAAAATATGCCTATAGCCTTCCTCAATAAATGGGCTATCTAACACTGAAAGAATTTTTCAAATCGGACCTGTAGTTCCTGAGATTAGCGTATTCAAGTTAGCCCTTTCAAATAATTTTCCCCGTTTTTTCCACATTTTCCTCTATTTCTTCGCTCCTATTAGTCTTAGCGTGATAAAATATAGCCTTCCTCGATAAATGGGCTATCTAACATTGAAAGAATCATCAAAATCCGTTGCGTAGTTTTAACAATTAAAGGGAACAAAGGGACATGAGGAAAAAAAAAGCGACTTTGTTTTATAATAAGTATAGATGAACTTTAGGCTGATAATAATAAAGATATAAATGTACAAAACTGACGAAAAACTGTTTGAGCCATCCAATGTGAAAGTCCGGTGACAATACAGAGAAATATTTTACATGAATAGAATTATATTTATCTCTTTTACCTACTTATGCACGAATCACCAATGCTATCTCGGTCTTTACGACAAAACTTCGCGCGAGTATAAGAGGCAAGTAGCAATAGATCTATTTCAAAGTCTATGTGAACAGTCACTAAAGTCCAGGTTTAAGTAAAACATAATTAGCATTATTTCACAATTCGTAACACTTTTTATTTACTCTACATAGTACGCGGATATTAAATTTTTTACGATCAAAGTCGCACCACATCGGTTGATATAAAAGTTTTTACATTCAGCGCGTATTCATTTTCAAGTTTCTCGACTCTCGAGTTCCGCATTCGTCCAATATTCGAATGTCCTTGCCTCAGTCGATCTTTGGCTGACTTCCAAATGTCAGTCTTCAGTTTATTACCTCTATACAATTTCCATTACGCTTAAGCAAAAACTTCCAGGGTGGCCAAATAAAACGGTTCCTTACGAAAGTAGCGGGCTTTATATTCTTGGTTGTAAAATATTCCCGAGTTGTAATTTTGTTAAAAAGTTTAAAGGCTGTACTAAATTATGTCAAAAATCGGTTAAAAACGTACAATTTCGTAGACATATCTGCACAAATAAATTATTGATTTTATATTATTTGTTGTGTTAAGTATACAAAAATATATCCCGCAGAAAATAATATATCTTTTACATTGACTTAAGAAACAGATATTTTACGACGGGAAATTTGGTTTACCCGTGGTTTACCTTACATCCGTGCTAAATCAAAATCAATCCACCTTTTCTCCTTTACATATTAGTAAGTAGTGTATCATCTATGTTTACACTTTGTCTATGGTATATATTTATCTATAAACTTACGTAGAAACTTGATTTAACTTCTTAGATTAAACTTGCGCCCAAAAGCATTCTCCAGCTAAAATGTAGCGCGAGTTAAGTGCGACTAAATTGCAGACGCTCCTCGCTAATACCTTCCTAAAGTGTTCGCCATTTTGTAAATTGTAGACGCCACAAAAATCATTAAAACAATAAAATAGAAGATAAATGGACAGTACTAATTGAATGAACACAAAATAATTTTACAATAGCAAATATCTGAAAATAAAATTCTTGAATCTTGTGTCACGGAATTTATTACCAAGCACTTTTGAAAGTCAGATTGTGTTAAAATTTTGTGTTCTAGTCATGAACGTAGAACAATTAAAGGGTTCTTGTCCTAATCGACAAATTGTTAATAACATAGGAATAAAGTGTATACTGTACTGTGTACTGTGAATGGCTGTAATAAATATAATATTTTATTAATTTCATAATAATAAAAAAATGGCTCCCACATGATTATGGACCGGTAGATGCTTTCTACGCTACGCAGGGAATTATATAATATTAATAATAATAACTCCCACACCGGTTTCGGTGACGGTGGCCGGTTTCATTAAATTGTATAGTGTCCAAGTGTGTGCACAGTACACAACAGCACTCTCTATTCCTTTACTCTCATATTAAGTCATAACCCAGTGGGACGGACGACCGACACGACTGGCGAGAGATCAGGCGCAAGTCCGACTTTTTACATGTCCATCCGACGCATGGATCATCTTACTTGTCAGACATAACCGGTGATCTGCCTGCATTGTCCTAACCAAACTTGGTAATAATATGTTTCTAACGCGGGAATCGAACCCACGACCTCCGAGTGCAGTCGAGCTACGCTATAAACCACTTACTACCACTAACACATTAGACCACGGAGGCGCTCAATTTAAGGATTCTATGGTACCTTAACGTATGCGCAGTACACAAGATTCTCTTCCTATACTCTCATAACCCAGTAGAAAATGGAGTTAATGGAAAACCAACACAACCAGCTAGATATCAATTTTACATAGACTTCTTTCTCAAATACGCAACACGAATCATCTTTGTTGTCAAAATTTTCTAATAATCTCTGGAACGAACTGTCACCAACAGCATATCCGGACTAATACCACATGCAAACCTTCAAGAAGAGAGCGTATTCCCTCTTAAAAGGCCGGTAACGCACCTGCAGCTCTTCTAATGTTGCGAGTGTCCATGGATGACGGTAGTTTCTTTCATCAGGCGACTCGTTTGCTCGTTCGCCTCCTTATTTTATACAATATATAAAAAAACAACATAGAAAAACTAAAAATAACATTTAAAACCAGCAACATTGCAGCTACAGCGCGGCGTTTAAATGTTGCCAGAATAAACTGCAGTAAAAACTATTCTTGCAGTAAACTCGAGTGGGACAAAAAGACAGATGTTGTTCTGTCTCTAAATTCCTCAACGTCTTCTTTAAATTGTAAGCTCCATCAGTCCCCGACAGACTTCCGTGTACGGTTTGTACGTTTTTATTTTTATACATGTTTTTATTTATTAATATATTTGTGTTTATTAGTGTCGGAAAAATATTTTGTATTGATATTTAAGACGTGTAGAACTGGAGCATACCAAAAAAGCCATACCAATAATATTATAGATAACTAGATTTCCCGGCAAACGTTTCTTCTATACTTATTATAAAACAAAGTCGCTTTTTTTTCCCTCATGTCCCTTTGTTCCCTTTAATCTTTAAAACTACGCAACGAATTTTGATGTTTCTTTGAGTGTTTGATAACCCATCGAGGAAGGTTATTATAGGCTATATTTTATTACACTAAGATTAATAGAAGCGAAGAAATAGAGGAAAATGTGGAAAAAACGGGGAAAATCATTTGAAAGGGCTAACTTGAACGTGCTAATCGCAGGAACTACTGGTCCGATTTGAAAAATTCTTTCAGTATTTTATTGTATATATTTCAGACAATTTATTGAAGAAGGCTATAGGTTATATTTCATCACGCTAAGACTAATAGGAGAATGTGGAAAAAATGGGGGAAATTATTTGAAAACTACTGTAGCAATTTTTATGTTCTTTGGTACAGATAAGAAGTAGACCACATGAAGGATCGTGATATGCTATCGATTTTAATCATTTTTTCAGTGGCTATATATTTTATACCCGTGCGACGCCGGGACGGGTTGCTAGTTGCCATATAAAGTAAGTATTTCACCCGTATTATTTTATTGAAGTGACTAAATAAGTATGTCACCATGGCAACGTTGATCGCTATCACGATCGCACAAACAATGGTCGCCGTCAGTCTCGAGTTGTAATAATTTACTATTATTTATTCAACAAATGCACTTATCAATATAGAAGTACCCAGTAGTCGATTCTCAGACCCACTGAATATTCATATAAAATTTGGTTAAAATCAGTAAAGCCGTTTCGGAGGAGTACGCGGCCTAACATTGTGACACGAGAATTTTATATATAAGAAGATAAAACTGCAACAGGTTGCGTTTTGTGCTTAAACCGTTGAACTGATGATTGTTTAGTGAAGCTATATAACGGACTGCGTGATGCCCGCAGCTCCGTTAGTCCAAATGTTTTAATACTGCGGGAACCGTACATTATGACTCAAAGTGTCCACCAAATTTCAGCCAAATTGGTTCAGCGGTGGGCGTGAAGAGGTAACTGACAGACAGACACACTTTCGCATTTTATAAATGATAATATTAGTATGTAAGTATGGATAAACGTTAAAAGTTTCAGGGGATATTTATTTATATGTATGTACAATACTGTCTGATATATGTATTATAATACTGACTGATATCACGAGCAAAAATACTAATATTTGTTTAATAATCCTATTGTGTTATTTTATTAACAATGGTATTGTGATACTATTGTGATATTTTATTAATATTAAATATCATACTCAAATTAATGAAACTTAAACTAATTGATTAGTCGCACATTCACGCAGTTCAAAATTTATATGTATGCTAAAATGGTTTGAAATGCTTTTGACGCGATAGATATTCTAAAATAGGATTTAGCGTGAAATAATAATGATTTTGTATCAATTTGCAAAATCATTATCGAGGGTAACAAAATTTATTGTTTTAATGCGAAAATGGCAATACAATATCATGCATGATGAACAAATTATGATTTATCATTAGATTTACCAAAAGTGAAAAATTGATAATTTGTATGCCTTTAATACCTAAGTACTAAACTACATTATAATAATTATATCATATCGAAAATAGTATGCAGTTCATGCCTTTCCTCTTTGCGAAAAAATTTGTACCATCGTGCTTTCAAAACAATATAGGAATCGTAGCGTAGCGAAGCCATGGCAATGTACTATCAGAGAAGTTGATTCCTAGACAGATGGGGGACCTAGTCGTGTTACGTCAAACCCAGCCGACAGATCACAATTAACATTGAATTGAAATGATCCGACCAATCAATGACGTTGGTCTGTCAACTTCCTAGGAATCAATTTCTTCCATGGTACGTGGTCAGTGCAAAATATTGTACGTGTAGCACACGTAGAACAGCTACGTAAACCGTATCTCTGTGCTACGCAGTGTACTACGCGTTTCTACTGACTGCTACGGACAAATACTACGAAGAAATCGTAGCGATTAAAATACATAATATTACAATTTTGTCATAAACATAATAATAATATTTCGATCTGTAAAATATGTTTTATTAAAAGAAAAATGTTTTTTTTTCTATTGTCTATAGAAAAATGTCTATCAATAGTTCAATAAAATATTTACAGATCGAAAAACTATACAATATCTACTTGTCTTTGTCTGGCGCTTCGGAAATGACACAATATGACTAACTAAAAAAAACCTACCTACTTTGAAATGTTTTTATTTCTTCAGATTTTTTGTATTATTTTACCAAATAAAGTTTATTTATTTCTTAGACAGATAGAGACTAGATTGAGGCGTGAATACGTAAATATCTTTACTAGGTGATTAGCGTTTTTTTCCCCAAAACAACATATTAATTCGAGTAGTTTATTATTTAGCATTTAAAAAGATCTGTGCCTTTATACGAAACGATAAACATAAAATACGCATAAAATTTGGTAATCACAAATTTTATGCCAACTCTTTCGTTATAATAGCCCAATTAAACTTAACTATTATTAGTCAAAGTTTGGTTATGTTACAAGCAAATCTGTTTTAGGGTTGACAAAAGTTTTTTCATTAATTGTAATAAAATAAGAATGTTTTTCTCAATACAAGTGCCTAATTTTCTGGTAATATTCTTTTCTGTATGTTTAGTTTTAAAAGCACCACTACAGAAATTACTTAATAAAGTACTTAAATTCATGGCTTACTTTATTTTACTTTTGACAGCCCTATGCAATTAAATTACAACTAAAATGGAAGATTAAGGTTTTGGTTAAAATTTCGGCAGCGTAATTTTCAACAACCATTATGTGAATTGCCTACATAATGGCATCACCTATGACGCTTGGTTTTATGTTATTAGTTTTATTGAACCCAAGTTCTAACATTTATTTAGAAATCACACCAAAGTTATGTAACGTTTCGCAAAAATGTTTTTTTATTTTTTATTTTGTGAGTCTTCCTCGAGAACGTCTGAAACGTTTTGGCTCGTTATAGTCTTGAAATATTTGTGGGGAAGTACAAAGAAAAACATGAAGGAGTGATACGAAGTTCACTGGGTCAGTAAAACGTAAAATATAGTATTCCCCTTATTATTGAAGTTAGTAAAATATTAGAATACTCTAAAAGCTATCGTCCTTAAATACATCTAATTTAATTTAGTTTAAAATATTTTTCTGCTGCTGCCACATCCTTATGACTGTCCTTCCATCTTCCTTCCTTCTCTTCACACTTTGCTGGCACTCCTGCAGGGTTAGCATGGTCACCATAAAAACTTAGTTATAATATAGTAGTTAAATAATAGTTTCTTTCTACAGAAGAATAGATAAAATAACAGATTGACTAAGGAAATCCGCAATTTTATTACTATAATCTGTCAGTATATCCATTATTTCCCGTTTCTAATTTTGTTACTTGTTATGCTAAGCCTGCAGGAGTGTTACCCTTTCTCTAAGACACAGCAGTAGATACAATGACGTTAAGCTAGTTCTAACCTACTGTGGATTGGAATTGAATCATTATCTGTGACTTCGGGCAGCGATTTCGTGAATAAATCGAATTTGGATTCGCGTGACCATAAATCATGCGAGCTTCGCAGTAAGAAATGGACGCTCAAATGTATTGCCAAGCAATAGTCTAGCAATTGTGATGTATTGGTGTATTATTAGTACGTTAGTCCCACAACAAGCATTGGTATATCGAATTTACCATACAGTGATTCACTCTTCTTATGATATTATAATGAAGGGGATGATTCAATTTGTGTGCGATATGAAAATTATTACGATATCATTATAATTACGAAGACTTTATGAAATTATTTTAATTAACTATTGTTTTCATTTTGAAAGGCATTTGCTCATAATTGCCACGCGGAGCAATATAGGCTGATATGATGATGATGATGAACTATTGTTTTGCTAGGAAGGCAGAAAAACATACAGATACGTGAAAGTGTATATCTATATTGCTGGAACATTGGTTTGTGTTTTACTTATATCTTAAATCTAATTATTAATTCAAAACATGAATTTATCAATCAATATAACGAGACACAGAATTTTATGAAGCTTTGTGCCTCGTTTCGCCCTTGGACTTCGTCACGGGACACTCACTCGCCATGAGCGCATCGAGAATGGATCAGGATATATTTTAGATAGTTCGGAACGGAGGAAATAGCCCCTGAATCAGTTTAACGCTATCTACTACGGTCCACTTGCCGGGAATTTTATGGCACTTGGAAATGAACCCTAATTCCATTCGGAGAATGTATTACACGTCGGCTTGTTTAAACTGGTCAGTTAAATACGTAATTAAGAGTGTACTGTGTTTTAATGTTGACCAAATTCAAATAAATAAAGAACGTATGCACAGAATACACAATATGATAGAAGTAAAACTTCTGGCCTAAATCGTGACGGTGCAGGTGTCAAGACGCAATATTATTATTATTATTATTAATACTTTTCTTACATAATGTGACCCTGAAATTTCAGCGTCAAAAAATAAAGTCAACCGTAATAAATGTCACAATATAATAATGAGTATTGTTGCGGTGTTGAACCTTAAAACTTTGGTATTGCACCTTAATATTAATCATGATGCGATTATTGTCAACTGTAGAAGTAGAAGTTTCTGTAGACCAGCAATCTTACCCCCGAAACTGATACGATTTTGATTTACGAGTCTGATTAGTTTTAAATTGAGTCGCAGCACGATCGTGCGCTAGTATAGCTGTCAAGAGAGGGTATAGCCACTGAGATTTAATTAATTCCTAATTGAGCCGCAGCATGACTTTGTGTTAAGGGGATGATAGACGTACGAACTTAAAGCACGCGGGTTTTTAGTTCGCGAACTTACTCGGCTCGCGTCGGTGACACACGAGAATCGCTCACACAGGATTACCATGCCCCCAGGCTCGCGGCTCGCGGCTCTTTGCTGACACACAGGCGATTAAGATCGTCGAACCGTAAGTCCGCGTACTTACTCGCACGTCTGTTACTCCTTTTAGTATATATTATGTCGCGGAAGTAGCAAAAGCTTTGAGATCGAGTTGATCCGATTCTGATTCTGTCGAGAGTAAGGCAACTGAGTTTGTGCCCAAGTGGGTTATTATGACCTCTTATTTCCAGCCAGTTTACGCCCAAAATGTACCGTTTTCGGGCGTAAACTGGCTGGAAATAAGAGGTCATAATAACCCACCAAATCTCGAAACTGTATTGAGTAGAGTATCATAGTAGTTAATCTGTTATTTGATTACGAGCATCATAATATCTAGCGTGTTCAATAAAACTTAACTAACTACTTCATGTATAAATAGTATTTTAAAAAGATAAAACCACCTTCGAAATTGTACGTAATTGAGAATTAAAATTCCCTTTCTCAAAATCTACTGAATCTATTTTGATGAAACTTCCAATATTTCCTAAGTTGCACAATACCTAGTGAAAGTTCTAGAGATATGCTTACACAAAAATAAAACATACATACATACATACATACATACATACATACATACTCTTTTGAAATTTGGCACATTTGTTCAGACTCTGCTCTGATATAAACTGGCATACGAAAAGTAGATAGTTCTGGAAATATTACATACAGGATGTCCCAAAACTCAACGATAATCTGGGACCGGATGAATGGCCAAATTACACCAGTTCCGGGAAAAATAAAATAAAAATTCCATATCACTTAGCTTAGCGAAAATAGACAATTTTGTAAAAAAGTCGAAATTCGACACCTTTGGTCGCATTTTCAAGTCTTGTGATCACCAATGTCACAATTTCGCTGTAATTTTTTTTGATTTTGAGATCTTCATTAACGATGCTATTAATCGCAACTACGAATTAATGCAAAAAACGATGTTAATTTAATAAAATAATTTAATTTTCAGTGAGTCATGGTTCACAAAAATATTGATAGTTAACTTTGACACTCCATTTTGAAAAAAAAATGTACTACACTAGCCTTGGCAAGTTATTTCAAAAGTTGGCACATTTTATCAAGATTTAAAAATGGTGCAACACTAGCCACTTTTCTTGCCATTTAAATTTTTATTTCTCATTTTTTTCAAATTGAGCTCATTTTTAACAACTCAAGATTAGGAATTTTGTTACTAAAATTTGTTATTTTTTGTTTCTAGTCTGAAATAAAATTACTTTTTTTAGTAAAGAGGTAAATCAGTCAGTTAATAACCAATCTTATTGTAAAATCATAATAATAATTAATAAAATAATGAAAGAACCGTCGTAAAACATTTTATTTAATTATTCTCCTTAAAAATTTTAATGGCAAGAAAAGTGGCCAGTGTTGCACCATTTTTAAATCTTGATTAAATGCGCCAACTTTTGAAATAACTTGCGAAGGGTAGTGTAGTACTTTTTTTTCAAAATGAAGTGTCAAAGTTAACGAACAGTATTTTTGTGAACCACGACTCACTGAAACTTAACTCAATTTAATAAATTAACAGCGAAATTATTGTGACATTGGTGATCACAGGACTTGAAAATGCGACCAGGGTGTCGAATTTCGACTTTTTTACAAAATTGTCTATTGTCGCTAAGCTGAGTGATATGGAATTTTCATTTTATTTTTCCCGGAACTGGTGTAACTTGGCCATTCATCCGGTCCCGGATTGTAGTTGAGTTTTGGGACATACTGTATATTTATTTTACTGATGATAACCTCCTTTCTCTTAAGTCGGTTAAAACTAGTTTTACGCTAGAGCGACGGTGATACTGCAGTTTATATTCTGAAACCAGAGAAATACGATTTGGGCGAATATAATATTATTTATATTATGTTAATGTACCACTGTATTTCATTACCGTCTGTTTAATATAATATGACATTGGCATTGATAAAAATAAATTAATTAGTCGATGTAATCCAACACTGTTGTAATATAACATGCGATTTTTATACTATACTAGCTGTCCCGGCAAACGTTATTTTGCAATATAAAGTACTTATTTCAATTTTCGCCCATAATCCTTCAGGCCCCACGCGAGCACCGGTGATCGCGAGAACAAAAGAATACAATGGGAATTCCTAGAACCTCCGATTGAAGTATTAATATTTTATTGAAGTTACTAAATAAGTATGTCGCCATGGCAACGTCGATCGCTATCCCGTCGCACGGACAACGGTCGCCGTCAGTCTCGGCTTGTAACAATTTATTATTATTTATTCAACAAATTCACTTATCAATATATAAAGTACCGAGTAGCCGATTCTCAGACCTACTGAATATGCATATAAAATTTGGTAAAAATCAGTAAAGCCGTTTCGGGGGAGTTCGTGGACTAACATTATGACACGAGAATTTTATATATAAGAAGATATTCTGTTGTACAATGTACATGCCTATTATGTAGCCTAGCTAAGTATTCCTGACAATGCCAAATTCATTTTTTTAATGAGTATACTACTACGCTACTTTATTTCAGCCAGCCCCATGTGTGAAATTTATCGGCCTTCTATGGAAGCTACCTAGACCGCGGCCTATACGGCCTATTTTTTTAAATTCAGGCCTGAATCCTGGCCACAAAACAAGTTACTATAACTGGTACTTTTTAGGCCCCTTACACACTGCGATTTTTAACGGCGATGCACTTTGCCAGATGCGTTTCAAAAACGCGCGACAGCAATTTTTGCATCGATGCTGTCGCCCGTTAGTATCGATACAGTTGCGCGTTAGCATCGATACACACGCGTGACACCAGCAATGAACAGATTTTTCATTGAATTTGCTTCTGCATTGCGACAGCATCGCTACTGTATCGCGACAGCATTGCCATTGTATCGATGCTAAGAGTAGCGCAAGTGTGTAAAGGTGGACCATTTGCGACTGCATCGCTGATAAAAGTCGCAGTGTGTAAGTGGCCTTAAATGCTATTGTTTGTAGTTCAAGCAATAAGTAACATTACCAGTCGTATCGTCTTTTAAATACTATTGTGAGCAAAAAGTAAAAGGGACGATTTAAAATCCTATTGTCTGAAATGCAACGTTGCTTTCGAATGCTCGTATTTGATTGTTCCAGTTTGTCGTGATATGGCGCAGTTAGCTGCATGATCTAATGTATGATCAATGATAGCGTGAGAAATGCCGATTTCATCAAGCGATTGTTCATTTATTCTTGCTTATTCCAAAGTTTGATGAAAGGATATTAAGGTCCATTTTAAAGTATCCCCAAAATAATGATATTATAAACATATTTGAGGATAAGAAATTTTCTGAAAAGAGCAGTTTTTTCAATTATACCTTCTCATCGACTTTTGTAAGTTAAAAGTTATAATAAACTTTATCTTATATGTTGACACAATATAACGTATATTTTATAATATTAGAAACAAAATATTTACGAAAAGTGTATAAAATGTTTAATCCTTTAACCATAACGTATAAAAATAATTATATTGTTTGTATCTCGTCTTATGAAATAAAAAGAAACAAAAATATCCCTACATCATATATAATTTAAATAGTATTGTTGCTTGATTCATACATATTACAGCTGAACAGGTTGATAATTTTAAACGGAGCTGCGGTATTGTTTTTAAAGTGCTCTTAAGAACTACTAAAAGCAATTTAAACGAAAGTTTTATTTTGTCTTAAAAATTTACTAGCAACTGTTCTCTACAGAAACTTAAGCTGTTTGTTAAGGAAAATGTTTATTGTGAGAATCAGACGCGACAAAATACTAACTACATGACCTTTAATAGGGGTGATGTTTTTTAAGTTTAGACATAATATCCTTTGTGGTATTTCTTTTTTTTTGTAGACCCAACTTTAGACCCTACGTAATTATTGGATTACCGATAAGCCTGGTAAAGAAAACTGGTCATAATATTATGAACCCTGAACACGTTTTGACGCGAAAGTAATCAATTTCCTTGTTCGTAGTAATAGCTTTTTTATATTAATTAAACTAGGCGAATAAATACGCCAAGTTTAATTAATATCTATGCCAGATTCTGCAAAATTGGTACCGTATTGTGACCGAACATGAAGATAAAACCCAAAGCTACTACTACGGATAAGAAATTGAAATATAAATAAAACCCATATATTTTACATGAAAGACAAAATAGATAATAATAATAATTAATGTTAGACGTCCTAGTAAGTAACCGTGACCACAAAATATTATAACGAAGTTGTTTCATACGCCCTTGACGGGTCTTCAAAATGTACTCCATGAACAAATTGAACTTTAGGTATCATTTTGATAACTGTGACTTGAACATGGCAGAGGCAGAAGACTTATATTACGATCGTCATAAAAACAAGCGTTTCAAAGCCAATAAATTTTAAGTAGATATCGTTTATAAAGTTAAGATAATAATTTTCAGAATTTTACAACCCCGACATGTGCACAGTAATTAAGAACGTCCTAAGTGCATATAATTTAGCTACAGAGTACGGACTTATATTATGCAGTGATGCACCCTTATTTAGAATGCAATCATTCATCTAAGAATGCAATATTATAACATACGGCCTACGTTCAGCAGTGGACGGCAATTAAATAGGCTGATGATGATGATGATGATTATAACATGTTCTATAATTATGTGCTATCACAGACATTGATGCAAAGACACACGGTGGATATTAGTAGCTCGGTGGATATTAGTATAACGTAACCAATTAATAAAGTAGGTTCACTATCTACGTGCGGTCACATACTTAATCACGATGTGCGAATAAAATAGGCAGTCGTATCGGCCACTCGATTTTTTTCGACCGAAAACACTCGACCAGAACTTCTATTCTAGTGACTCAAACATCGCTTTGATACTCTTCCTATCATACTCGCATGTGACAGCATAATATTATTATTTAATTGCGAATGAAATACAGCGAGTAAAGCGAGATTCAAGGCATGAGAATAGGCCCCCAGTTCTAAAAGTTTGTGTTAAGAACTGGTCGAGCGGCAACTTTATTGATATCGTGTCGATTTTCACCGTGGAGAGTTTCACGGTTTTAGAATTGCCTCGTTTGCCAAGACTGAGAGTAATTTTTGTTAAGAAACTTTGATCAACTTATTTGTCTTAAGACAGTTTTGCACCTTGGACACGCTGTGATGATATTAAATTGTGAGTCGTCAAATATATCTGACGATCCTGACGACAAAATGATGATTCAGTCGTAAGATTTTTTGGAAAGTCTGTAAGAATAAGGGTCAAAACCACCGTACACCATACGGGGTGTAACAAGATACAACTTTAGGGTGTGTATGAGTTCCCATTATTTATTGAGCTCACTATGAAAGTAGCTGTGCTGAAAGAGTAACTGTATAAGGGTCAATTTATACTAGCGCAGAGTCGAAGCGCATCGAAGCGAATTATTTAAACCGAACATAAGAAATTAAATATTAACTCCAGACCGTTAACGCACTTTATTACTTCTGAGAATTAAGAAAGGCGCGCGCATCCTCGTGAATTCGCGTGTATGCGCCCGACCAACGCTGATTGGCATCACAGAAGTAATGTATGCGCTACGCTCTGGAGTTAACCTTCGGATACAAACACTAATTTTGCATACATAGAAGGCAACAGGGGTTACTCACCACCCCAGATTTTAAAATAGTGATTAAATGGTGAAATGAAACATAATCATGTTTATTTATTAACAGATCAATTACAGTAACAATAAAATACATGAAAATAGTTATTGATCTTTTTAAAATATAATTTGGTATTATTATTATTTTAGTTTTAATGCACTTGAAAGCAAAATCTTTGTGATTTTAGTGCATTCAGGCAAAAGGCATTTTGTGCCAAATGTTTTAAATTTTTAATCCCATTTTCTTGAAAATATGCCACATCTTGCTTGTTTCTGTAATTTTATTGGAGGTTGGCCATAAACAGTTTTTGTTAAAGTAGCTTCTAATTCACGCTTCAAATTTATACTGAAGTGATCCTTAATTTACGGAACCTATGACTAAACATAACTGTTTTTACCTCGCAACACATTGTTTTTTAATTAGAAAAGCGGAAACATATCATGGTTAGTAATTTTTTCCATTTGAGATATGACCCTTCTCCTCTAAACGCACCAAAATGTTATTTTCGTATTAGGAGATGCTGCCATCTTCCGAACAACTCTAATCATGTAAGCTATCATTAATAGTCACTTTTAAGTAGTTAGTCCAAAATTGGAGCCATTTCTAACCTAAAATGAAATATTTATTTCGGAATAGCGAGGAAAAGTTACCAACGTGAAAGGCAACAGGGGTGACGCGTCACCCCAAAGATGTCAATATCACAAAAACAAAAACTTACAGCAAAACATCGACGCGTGCAACGGATCAGAATCACTCTAATTAGAGAATAGATCGAGTGTAAGAAATATACAAAATCATAGTTACTAGATACTTATATATTTCTCGAGTGTTGGGGTGACGCGTCACCCCTGTTGCCTTCCGAAGGTTAAACTTGAATGTTATATTGTGTTCAGTTTTTGGGAATTCGCTTCGCTTCGCTTCGACTCTGCGCTATTATAAATTGACCCTTATGGGGACTCATACACACCCCCAAAGTATTATCACTTTGTTTTGTTACACCCTGTATACGAAAATCTCAGATTTTCATTAACAACTTGACCATGAAGCGATAAGGAAAACAAGAACTGTGGTGGAGACAAATGCTCTCCATCATTAGGTCGGATACCAGATTGATTCGGCGGCTGATTGGTGATATATTAGCCTGATTAATGATGGCCGCCTTTGTTTTGTCCGCCATTGTCCGCTAATGTGAATTGTTTCGTGAATCATTTATTTTTTACTGCCTTTGATTCTGTCCATCTATTTTTAACAGATATTTGTAGTAATATTTATAGATAAGTCTATTTCCACCTAATTAGTGCTTGTTTCGAGCTTTTTGTCCGAAGTCAGAAATTAACCAATAAGCAACGCTTGTTTTAAAATCCCTAAACCAGGTATTCTCTAATATCTAAATAATATTTTTTGTAGGTATGAAATCTATAAAATAATGTAGCACGTACTTGTAGTCATTGTATTATTTGCGCTTATATTTATGTTTTATGATGAAAGTGCTGCGGGGCTAAAATGGTTGCTTTGGAGAATCATATTATCTATCTATACTTATAATAAAATCGTAGAGGTAAATTTTTTTACATTGAAAATAAACTTGCAAAAACGAGTCAGGTGCATGTTAGAAAAGTAGTAGAACACATTTTAACTGTTTTTGAAATTTTTGTTTCTCTGTGTGTTTGTCTGTTTGTACAGGCTAATCTCTGAATCCGCTGGACCGATTTCAATGAAATTTGGCATGGTGATACCTTATATCCCTGGTCAATGTAAAAGATATTTCTTTTTAACTGACTTCCAAAAAAAGAGGAGTTAATGTTAACTTTACTGTTTGTGGCCAGATTTTGAATTTTTTTTTTGTATAGATTGTTAACCCGAATTTGATACCATGTTTACAAAAACTGTGACTTGATATGAATTGAATTTCTTCCTTCTTTTCATTTTTTTCATACTTCTACTTTCTTCTAATTAATTTCGTTGCGGGTCCCAAACCAGTTTGAGCATGTCCCTCAACTCCCTGAGATCATATCAAAGGGTTTTCGTGGTTGGATACCGCTGTCGATCCTGGGACACAGGAGATACAGTGGTAGGAATGTATGGTGGCCGGTGGGCAAACGCCCATAAACAAATTACCTTTTGGGTAAGTAAGTGAGTAAACAACTTCAAGCGTTATTTTAAGAAGGAATGGTTCAAGTTTCCTGGGTCTTTGACGTAAATTAACGTGTGCAATATATATTCTAATAAAATAGTCTTAGATGGGTGTTCAATTTTCTAAATCTCGATTATAATAATATACATTCACGCAGACGAAGTTGCGGGCAGCAGCTAGTGAATCATAATATGATTCATTTTTTTTTTATCGCAAAATTGACACTCTGTTTTTCACAATTCAGATGTCTAAATTGGTACTAATTTGAGTGAACGAGTTAAAACTTAAACCGTTCCGACAATTCATTTTGTGAATTGATTGAGAGGAATTGCTAAATGTGACCATTTTAACCCTGCAGTTCTTAGCACTTTCAACTTCAACTGAAATAAAGTACCGTTGAAATCCACAATATCTATAATACATATCTGTCTGTTACCTCTTCATGCCTAAACCGCTGAACCGATTTTGCTAAAATTTGGTATGGAGAAACTTTCGGTAACGAGAAAGGATATTAGATACTTTTTATTACGGAAAAATGTACAGTTCCCTCGCAATTAACGAATTTTGGCACAACCCAGTTGCGGACAGTATGTAGTGAACCATAAAAAAGCTTTTGATGTATTTGTTACCAAATCCCAACATTGTCTAGTTATCAAACCAGTTTTTGTTGAACCATTTTGTGTTCGTTATTTAATGGCGCCATTACAGTTTAAAGTAGCGAAATCTATTACCTCCATTTGCGACCGATAAACGTCCACTGTGCGGCCGGAGAAGCGATGCCGGCTAACTCGCCCATTAGCGCCCCACCTTCCCACCTTTGCTACAGTAGCTGGATCAAGCTACATAATGTTACCTAATGGAAAACATATTATTTTCTTACCAAAGCTGACTTTTCAACTGTACTTTCACTCAGTTTCGGCCAAACCAAAACCGAAAAACCACGACTTATTGTCCTAAAAAAATTAGCCAGTAGGTTTAATTGCACTCTGTATATAGAAGATAGAATAATAATATTATTATGTAGAACGACAAGCAAGAGACAAGCAATGTAGCAATTCGCTTTCATAGTATATTAACTGCTAATTATTTTTGTAATAAAACGAGATTTGCCTCATATACTATCCTCAATATCGAGCAGGTAATATAACAATGTTTTTAATATCACGTTTCAAGGAAGAAAATACACTTATTTTTTTGTATGTGACTTTTATGAAAGCTAATCAAATATTCAGAGACGTCGTACGGCTTATTACATATAAAAGTCTATACAGGGTGCTGTGAATATAAATACCATTATGGTGAAGTATCAAATATTAAGTCGGTTAATATTTGCGTGTCTATTCAGTAATCAAATAAGAAAGCATGGCTTACAAATAGTGCAGGTGGAGTTTTTGTTAGACAAGATCACAAGAACCATTTACACACTCAGAAATTTCGTTTATATATTATTTTAACACACTTTTGTTATGAATGCAATGTTTTTAGTAAGCACGTTTCTTACAATTTCACGCAAAGTCTACAATATTTTTTGGTCTCTGAAAACACTGAAAACTTAAATATGTGTTTTTATGACAACATAATATAACATAGGCTCAGTCCATTTTGTATGCCACTTTTATATTTTGTACGGCACCTATGTCCGCGAGTAAAAGCTAGTGGTTTTATTTGAACAACCTGTATATCATTGAACTAAACTAACATATCCATAAATGTCAGCACGCTAGAAAGAGATGGAGATACCTCATTAAAGTCTATGTTATCCACGGCTCTTTGTTCTAGCTCAAGAAATATTAGCTGCAGAAACCTCGGTACCTCTATTTCACTTAAGTTTCAGCTGTATGATATACTGTAACTCCTGTTTATGAGTAGCTTTTGTAAGCGGCTCCGCCCGTGCTTATTGAGTATCCCAAGGTAATTTTTCAGTTATTTTTAAGGCGGGAAAGTCTATGTTCCTCCTAATTACCTTTTTAATATATCATGTAATAATAATAATAATATCTGTGGACGCTTCACACCACGTCAGTCTGGTCCCGTGCTAAGTACCTATAGGACTTGTGTTACAGGTACCAGACAACGGAAATATATTAAATAATACTTTTATACTATACATATATTTAAGATTTTTATTATATCATACACAATATACTTAATGCACATCCAGACCCGGGAACATTGAAAAACTTTTTGTTCCGTCGGCGGGATTCGAACCCGCGACCCCCGGCTTGAGCGTCCAACGCGCTTACCACTGAGCCACAGAGGTCGTGTAATAATTATGTGTAACAACAAAATAATAATTTTGTTGTTTGAAGACCAAGTACACATAATAATTACAAAATATGTAATTACTAGTCCATAGTCCATTGTTTTATAACACAAGTAACAAGAATATTTTTTTTAAATAATAAAATTACGGGGAAAATTGTTGAATCAATGCGATCCTTATAATTTGTTTGCATTTCAACAATGTTTCCATTGACTACTTAGTAGAGAATGGTTGTACGCATAATTTCAGAAGTAGATACGTTAACTTAACATCCTGTTTTGTAAACTGTA
The DNA here is from genome assembly GCA_937595015.1 of Polyommatus icarus. Classification (NCBI taxonomy): domain Eukaryota; kingdom Metazoa; phylum Arthropoda; class Insecta; order Lepidoptera; family Lycaenidae; genus Polyommatus; species Polyommatus icarus. The sequence continues at coordinate 4,851,624 of OW569331.1, forward strand.
TTGCTTGTATGTTTGTTAACACAACAATTAGTTTCACATCAAACATTAACCTATTCAATATGCATACATTATGACTGCGAACAGATAGATGGATGTAAAGTCACGTTCATATCCTATTTAGCACATATCTATCTTATTATTATCACGGATAATATTATTATAATTATACGTAAGTCTAAGAGCGTCCGTGGCCTAATGGGTAGTCCTTTGGTTCGCATTTAGGGTGTAGGATCGATCCCGGGTGGGGGCGTGTGTACCAATGAGAATATAATATTTTCTGATCTTAAGTACATAATACGGGCGCTCGTACTGTGAAGGAAAACATCGAAAACATCGCACATAGTTGGTCCCAGACGTATTAAAACTAGTTCTTTCCTCTGGACTATTCGGACTATGTTGCGCGAATGTCGTATGTGCTTGGGCAACCATACGGACATTTAAACTTGTCCCAGGCACTACAGTGTTTGATGAGTGGTTACTTCGCTCTGAAAATACTGTATAAATCATCCACAACGGATGCAAAGGCCTAGTTTTTACTTTCGCTCTAATAATACTGTATGAATCATCCACAATGGATGCAAATAAGCTATCATAATTTTATTCAGACAAAATTATAAAGTAAATAAAGAGATTTGTTGTATTTTTTCAGCTTTGGTTGTAATTGAAATTTTGTAACAGCTATAATAAATTTTTAACAGCAATATAATTTATCAATTATTCATAATAGTAACATTTATTAAAAAATGTATAGAAAATTATTATTTGCCTTCAAAATAATATGTTGCTAATCTTTATTATTTTACATTACCGAAAATACCATTTACCCGAAACATAATTTAAATTCATTCAACGTTCATTGTTTTAAAGTAACAAAAATCTTTTGAAGAGTCCTAACAAAGTAGGCGTTGTTTGACCCTTTTGTTCTTGAAAATATATTTTTAAATGGCGTTTGAAATCTGGTAAAGGATTGCGAGAACAATTTCCATAGTAAAATGAAAAAACAATCCATTTTTTTTATCTATAAAATTTGCTTCTCCCATCAAACACTTTTTGCGTTTTGTTTGACGTCACACACACCGGGGATTTCTTGTTGCGTCAATTTTGTTTTGTTGTTCAACAGGGCATTTGTTGAATATTGCATGCACGGCATGCTGCAAACTGTTTGCTAAAAACGGTAGGCTTTTCGAACTAGTAATGTAAAACCAGATATCCTATATCTTACGGTGTAAGGCCGTATTTCCACCTGCAAGACAACTGTCGCGAGAAGTGTCTGACAGTCTGCCTGACAGCAGCTTGCAAGTGTAAACCCCGTAGCAAGTGCTGTCGCGACAATTTGTCAAGCGCTTTCTACGAGTAGTTGCAACAGCATGTCTTAACATGTCTGCGAGGACTCGCGACAGATCTCGCTGCGTGTCGCCTGGTCTAGTTTCGTATGGCATTTATCCGCGAGCTTCTCGCACGACATTTATTGCAGCAAAAAATTGCAGTAATTAAGTAGTATGAAATGTAAATAATATTGCAAGAAACTCACGCAAGACTTCCGCGAGTTTGCTTGCAGGTGGAAACACGGCCTAACAGCCAAATCGCTCGTTCGCTCCGCGCTCGGAGTTCGGACACTCATAAGTTGAGCCTAAGGTCCTGTAATTGAATATTGAGAATATATAAATTAAAGATAATAGTTTTTGTGTCCATAATATTATATTTTAATATAACATTATAATTATGCAGAAACAAAAATTACTATATTTAGTCGGAATGTTTTTTTTGTAGATTTCACTTTAAGCGATTGCAAGGCAGGCTGGCTGGTATAACTTTAGCATGAAACTATTAACATTAATTATAGGAGACGTTATATATAGGTTAATACCTAATATCAATGTATATATGAATACAAAAATATCACAACGTTTATGTATCCTATTGCCGGATGAAACAAATGAGGTTCATAATAAAAGTTAAAGAAGCCGTAAAAATAATAAATAAGTGGGACGGCTTTCATATTCTGTCGTTACCTTTCCGTAAGAATTATTGACGTTATTTTTCACTTAAGACCCTACGGCAATAGTTTGTAACAATAATATGTAAGGTATCTTACTACATGTTCTCGATTGGTTCGAAAAAGTTTAGGCCTAATGTCAATAATCATTACTCAAATTTTAACTATAATATTTTCGTGTGCTGGGTTAATTTAAGAAGAATAAAATAATCATATTATAATATATTATATTAATATGTACAATTGTACATATAACAATGTCGTGTTTTGTTTTACTGTATTACATCATAAGTGAATTAAGTTAAGAAAAAAATTAATTTTATTTATGCACAGTACCCTGTCGCTGAAAATTTGAAAGGAAAAGAAAGTGAGGCCCCTCATCTCTTATATAAGATACATACCGCATATTTTTGACGTGGGAGAGCCATGCTTCGGCACGAATGGGCCGGCTCGACCGGAGAAATACCACGTCCTCACAGAAAACCGGCGTGAAACAACGCTTGCGCTGTGTTTCACCGAGTGAGTGAGTTTACCGGAGGCCCAATCCCCTACCCTTTTCCCTTCCCTACCCTTCCCTATTTTCTTCCCTGCCCTCCCCTATTACCCCTTAAAAGGCCGGCAACGCATCTGAAGCTCTTCTGATGCTGCGAGTGTCCATGGGCGGCGGAAATTGCTTTCCATCAGGTGACCCGTTAGCTCGTTTGCCCCCTTATTGCATTAAAAAAAAATGCCGCTTCGCGGAACCTGCGGTATCTATCTTCTATGCTGTAGGAAAATGTGTCGTTATAACTTTTCGTATGATTTTTTTCCGTGTAGCCTCCTTTCGCAACGCGCGATAAGGAACTTCGTTCTAAAACGCCGCTATCCAGATTCTAGAAACTCGAAGGCGAAAAGTTGTATCGAGAACCCGTAGTACGGGAGTGTCGACACCAACCATGCTCCGATGAATTACAACCCACTTACCGAGTGAGTCTGAGGGGCAAAGTTCCCTAAGTTGCTCTATGGTAATTCTATGAAGATTTATAATAATTTCAACCCCTCGCGTTATGGCGGTCGCGTTTTTTATGGGACTAACAATTTTGCCGGCTAATGTGCGCGGAATAAGTTACTGATGCTTAATATTATGATTTATTCCAGACATTTACGTATCTAAGTAAGCCTAACAGCGAAGTGAAAGATATATTATTATAATTTTTGTTCCCAGAAGGCTCAGACATATTCATAAATAATAAAATTCTTTAGGATAAGGCTCTGTTAAAACTTAAAACACCATACTAATCCATTTGCTCATATTGTTTGCTTCTCTACTAAATATTATAAAGAAATATGCCAAAATTTTCAATCCTTTTCAATTTTTTCAGCGTAGAGTTGCTTTGATGCAAACGAAAATACCTTTTTTTCCTTAAAGATCGAATTGATCGACAAGAAAAGAAAAAATCGAATCGGGATACAGAACCCGGTATATTAAGTTATTTGGTCACGAAAACTTTCGAGATTCACTTCCAGCAGCTGATAAGAGATTTAAATTGCAGATGGCAAGTGCATTAAAAACGCATAGCTGATGCTAATGCCATAGATTGAGTTAGAGAGGTGTTGGTTCCTACAAACTTCATTCTTAAAGTTTGGAGTAGAATTCCGTTGCTTTTTCTGTGAAACAAAGTACGTATTTTCATATTATTTTCAATACTGATCTGGGTGTTAAAAGTGTTAAAATTATAATATGTTTCTTCATAGGTTTTTGTTTCGTGACATGCGATGAACAGAGATACACTTTCACATTTACACTACCCATCTAATAGCTATGTCCAAACTGTGCCTTTTTTAGTTCATCAAGGGCATGCGTTATAGCACAGTCAACAGCGCACGTGAGACATGCCCGAGACGAATGCCCTCTATCCGTATCCAAAACTTTCGCTTTGTTCTTTTTTTCTGGAATTTCTTATGACCAAATAAGTTGCACATATTCCACCCAGTAAAATGTTCTCGTCGCACATGTTACAATAATCATAGACACTGCAACGAAACAAAAATTATAATGTTGGCGTGGCGTTCGTTGACGCATTCAATTATTGAATGCGCCAAAACGAAAGATGACTGAAAGAAGATGACGAAAATTGATGACGAAAGTGCACAACGTGGATATAGCTAATGTATAGTATGGATATTGATTGTATTTTATGTATGCCAATAAATTTCAAGCATACGGATCAGCGTCATCGAAAACTGTATGACTCTAAAACAACCTTAGTTACTGCATTAGCACCAAATCTGTTTTGTCCCAAGTCTAAAGGATCTCAAAAGATATTCGGGTGATTTATTCGCAGTTATCTGCAATCAAAATACAATTGTGATATAAGCGCCTATCAATCTCGAGAGCAGATAACGCACAGATAATGCCAAGTGCGCAACGCAGGATTACGCTGACAAATGTTTTCGTTACAGACAGACAGATCATTTGCAGGCCTTACTGAAACCACTATTTGCGCTATCGCTACGATTAATCGTTTAGATGGTAAAGTTTTCGAGTAATCCATATCCTCACTTTCTTACTTATATTATAAACGTGAAAGTTTGTTTGCTTTCTACCTCTTCATGACCAAACCGCTAAACCTGTTTTGATGAAATGTGGTATGGAGACACTGAGTCCCGGGAAGCAACATAGGATACTTTTTGTCCCAGAAAAATATTTAGTTCATATTTTGGCGCAACGGAGTCGCAGGCATCATCTAGCTAGTTTTTACCCGACTACGGCGAAGCAAAAAGGAGGGTTATGATCTTTATATTATGTATTTAAAATTTTATTATATTTTATTCACCATTTAAAAAATTGTATGATATTGTGTCCTAGGGGCACAATAGACATAACTACCAGTAGTTCGACTGCAAAGAAATGGACAGGTTTCAATATCTGTCAAATTCGTCGGGTTTCAATACCTATAAGTTAAAGGCTGGCGCGCTGGCTGGTACAATTTATTTTTAAAAATACGATTTTGAAATTGAATTCTGACAGTTTTCTTTGCATGTGCCAAAATATAAACAACAACTAAATTTGTAGGTAACGACCCTAGCGACGACTTTTGTCATAATACGTCGAACTTAATTTTTTTTACATCAGTTCTAAGTCGGCATAGTCTATCATTCTGTTTACTCTGCTAGGGGTATTACATCGCCGGCACTGCACGTGTTTGTGCAACCGTACGAACATTTCAAATATTTTATAGGCACCACCGTTTAAAGTGGTTACTTCGCTAGGAGTATGCTGTATAAATTGTCTTCAAGATAACATGCTGCTAATCGTTCATGCAAAAGTCTTGTGAAAAAGAATTCGTCTCCCCTCCCAAAACGATGACGATAATGATAGCCCTGAAGAAGCCTTTAGATACACACACATATTTACATAACGATCAGTGCAAAGATTATTAATAGTCCTCGGATATTCCGAGAACTCCGCATGAGTAGACGATTGTGTAAGGGATTGATCGGGTGTAGGATATAAATATTTATATCCATTTTTGTCGAAAAGTTACACATTTTTGTGAAAATACCCGCAATTTTTGGTATCCGGAAACATGACGAGACAATATATAATGTTATGCCAAAAATATTATCACCCTGACTTATTTTTATATGATTTAACAATGTTTTGTACTTTTAGAGTGATTTAAAATTATCTATATTGGCGTATTCTCTTTTTTGACAAGCTGTACCTTTTTTGGTAGTTTGGGTTACCTAAGATTTTCTAATGTAGTAGTGTACACAAAAAGTCTAGTGACAAAAAGAAAGTTACAAAGGAGATTGAATAAAGTGGTCCAAATTTCCACCACTCACGAGACCCATGTTGACTTATCGTCCATTAAATATAGAGTAACTTTCATTATGAGACAAATTTAAAATAAGCTGTCAGTAAAAAAGTTATGACCATAATATGAAAAATGTTTTTTAAGTGAATATATTGATATTGATATTCGCTTATTTCAGTGAAAACCTAATAGGAAATGCCAAGCGACATGACATAACGACATAACATAGATTGAGTAGTTAAAAAGTACAATGGATCATAATATTAATACTATTTTATGGAATAAAATGATAGAAAACTTTTTACTAATAGGATATTTTTGGTTGCGGTCCAGTTATAATGATTCCGTATTTAGCAGATCATAATGTTAACTCTCAGAATACAGAACAAATGTTCTGTATTCTGAGTGTTAACTGTGTTATTGGTTGTGGACAGATTTGCTCCAAACTCGACATTTTTATTATATCTACAATATTTTTCATACAAAATGGTAAAAATCTCGACTTTTCAATCAGCCATGACTTTTAACTGATAGGATATTTTCGATTGCGGTCTGGTTATAATGATTCAGTATTTAGTCGACCATTTTACTATATAGGTCTCGTTAGTGGTGGAAATTTTGGACCTGACTCCATACATACTCCTTTAGTATTTAGAATACCCACTAAAAAAAGATTGTGTTCGTAAACAAGCTGAAATAAATGTCTTGACGAAAATTGTAGAAACGGCAAATCGTGATCGTGGACACAAAAAGTTGACAAATGAATAAAGTTTCCTACATTTTACGAGACCCATTCAAAATGAGTTGGAATCGCACCCGACCTGTTTAGTTTCCACACAGATTTGTTTTAAATAACAATTTTATCTGAAAACTTATATTTTATTGTTGGGGTTTTGAAGTATGCCAACAATATGAAATGCCGGGTTCTTTATGCCGAATTCACAACCTATCAATCCCCGTAAGGCCCAAGTGGGCCGCGATAACAAAAGATTTCCAAGAATTGGCGATCGAAGAATTAACCAACTAACACAATTTTTATTACAGTAAACAAACTGTAAAAGGTTACTTCAATTGAAAAGAGTCGATATAATATATTACATGAAGAATAGATCGTTGATATCTAGACGATGCCCGCAACTCCGCTGCGACAAAATTCGTTTATCTCGAGATAACCGTACAGTTTTCCAGGACTTAAATTATCACTACACTGAATTTAGTTTATTAATTAACCACACTGAATTAATCCTTCGATCGGAGGTTCTAGGAATTCCCATTGTATAATTCTTTTGTTCTCGCGATCACCGGTGCTCGCACGGGGCCTGAAGGATTATGTTAATTATTTAATAAGTAGTAACAGACAAACAGTCAGACACTTCCGTATTTATTGGTGAAAACGCCTCCGTGGTCTAGTGGTATAGAGTGCGGCTCTTGACTCGGAGATCGTGGGTTCGATTCCCGCGTTGGAAACATGATATTTCCAAGTTTGGTTAGGACAATGCAGGCTGATCACCTCGCCCCTCCCCTCGCGGACTCGGTACGGCTAACATCGTCTGACGTGCGCTCCGGGAATTAAAATTGTTTTCGGTGGTTAAAATCGTTAATTGCGTGCTGAGTGTGTGTAAAAAGCTAGGTAACGGTGTAATCTACGTTTACTGTAAGTTTTTGATCACATTTGCCCGTATTTTATTGGATTTAACTCGGTAAGTAATTCCTTTTGTTCATTTTTAACAGTAAGGAATTGTAGATAGGTAAAGATATTGTATCGTCGGTCCCGCCGCGCAGCGCCGGGCGCCCGGCCTTGCGATCAGCTGATCATAAATAGTGTTATTGTTGTTGTTAACTTTAAAAACAAGACATAATGTCTAGTCATAATAACATGCCGCCAGATAAAAATACCAACCCATTTGAAAGAAGGGACGGCATACCTCGTTCCCCGCCAACTTCGTCCGGCAAACGTTTGCTGTCCGAACTATCGCCTTCTTCCGTGTCACCAGTCGAAAAACGTCACCAACCCATAAGGGACGAGCCGCAGTCCCCGGTTATTTCACTATTAGACACTAGCAGCGCAGTCGATGATTCGTTTAATTACTGCGAGTTAGTCCGCGAAGCGTCCTCGTACTTGGGTAAAATTAACGAATTCGCTAACGACACTGTCTCGAGGCGCAATAACTTTGCCAATAAATCCGATATAATGAACATGACACAAAAATTGACAACTATAGTTTCTCTTCTTGCCATTAAAAACTCGTCACTTGAAACCAAAGTCGCGAATTTGGAGCGGGATTTAATATCCGTTAAACTTAATCAGGTCGTGAAACCGGCCCCCGCGGCGCCTCCGGTCTCTTATTCCGAGGCCCTCAAACTGAAACTCGCGAAATCGGTTCCCCCCGTCGAGACACGTAAACCACTCCCGTGTGTTATAGCCTACCCCACGCAAGAAAAATCGGCGGAATTAAAATCGGCAACTGAGACCAAGCAGGCTTTGATGAAGGTCATAAACCCGGCCGACGGTTTTCAATTTCACGGCGTTAAGAAAACAGCAAATTCAGGCGTGCTTCTGCGCCTCACGAGCGAGTCGCAAGTTAAAAAATTAAAGTCAGTCGAAGCGCTAAAATCTGCCGGTCTCCGTCTCGAGACACCCAAGGGGCGTAGCCCGCGCATCCTTATCAAAGATGTTCCTCAACACATTACAGACGATAATTTTCTTTTATCTCTTTACCACCAAAACGTAAACGGCGAAATTAATGTGACACAAGATAAATTCATGAGTTCCACAAAAATAGTAAGACGTCGTATTTTAAACAAAGAATATAATAATCGAAAATGGATAGGTATCGAACTAGACCCTAAAGTGCGTCAACACCTTATCGAAACAAAAGAAAAACTTTTTATCGACTGGGCGATGTGTCGCTTCTTCGATGATGTTGAACTCGTGCGCTGCGCGTAGATTCAAAAGCTTGGTTCTACATAAAATCTCATATTCTTTTTCACAGGGCAAACCTTAGGTGGCCGTCTCGGCAACATTTTACAAGAAATGTTTTGGTGAGATTTCAGTTCTTCTTGTAAGTTCGACGAAACGACGAAACAAAAAGTGCCCTTGCGCTTCGCTTAGCTCGTCTCGGCCCCCAGATGCATAATTTTAGTTAACCTATAAATTAAGTTTATTTAGGGAACGAATTCAAACGATTTTGTTTGTTTATAATGATGTTTCCTATATATTACCGTTAGAATTTAACAACTCCATTGTGGGTATCGCAGACACAATATATTTTTAATTGTTATGCGGCAGTCAGCTGCCGCTTGGGGATTAATGGGTTAAAGTTTGTATATAATAATACTTCTTATCGCGAGCGAAGCCGCGGGCAAAAGCTCGTATAATATAAATCTTTTACTCTATCAGTTTGAGATATCTAAAATGCAGATATTAGATTACAGCATTCAGGCCCTTTGTGATTTATCGCATTGCAGAGCGATTCGCTTAAGCGATCACGATAATCGATTTTCATTTTTATCGTCTCTATTGCCTACGCGAAGCGTGACGTCACAGTTTTCCCGACCACAGAGCGTGAATATTCAAAATCGATTTAAATTATGTTTCACTATTTCTTTTACTTTAGAGTTTTTGCACGCCATAATGTTTTCTGAATTTGGCATAGAGAAAACGAAAACTGCTATCATTTTGAAGCCTAGGAAGGGCGAGTTTTTGTAGAAAAACGGGCGTTCTATCGCGATTACTGACAAGACGATTGCATCGTTACTAACTATTGTGCGCTTTTAAAATTACGAACTTCACGATATCGTGGACGCCGACTTCCACAATAACATAATATGTACACGTATACACGTTAAATGCCCTTTTGATTTTACGCGCCGCGGACGTTTTGTGCAGTAACGTGACGTCTAGAATTATATAAAAGTACACATTGTCAGTCGCATTTGTAACGCGCTACTGTAGCGCATATCACATAGCTAAATGTGACTTACCTATAGTGGATCTAGTCGTGGCTCTATATTTATTATCGTGGCTCTCGATAACATTCTTGGTTCGATAAGGCCAAAATTTTCAATACTTTAAAGGTCCACAAGTATTAATCCCAGCTTGATAACTTCACTTGTTCCTTATTAATCCCAAATACGTGTAGCGGTTCTTAAAAGTATGTAATAAATAAAATTCAACCGAACGTTACTTAAAAATTCTTAATATACCTGGAAGAGCGAAGTTACTTTGAAAATATTAATATAAACCAGAAGACGAGAGATTTCTTGTAAGCAGTTAACGCAAAATTACTGAGTAACTACGTATTTCCATTAGACATCCTCGACATTCCAGGAAGAGGAAGCATTTTCATTAACAAATTAACGACATTGCTTACGAGTTACTAAATGTTGCCCGCAATTTCCTTAACCAAAAGAGTATTCATTTTTCCCAAACGAATGCCTATATTTTTATATGACTGCATCATATCAAACTCCATCAAAATCCATGTTGTGAAAGTATACAGCGAAAAAATAAATTAAAAAATTAAAATTCGAATACAAACATTATTTCTCGTTTTCACCCTCAATAATTCTTAAAAATTAAAAAACAAAACACGAAATGCATATTTTGAAATTGGAACACAAGGAAAACAAATCCAACTAGAACATCTGATGCTACGTTGATGACTCCATATTGAGATCTTGAATTAATTGAGTTTTCATGTTTGAAGATGGCGGGGATATGGAAGTTCGAGCGACTTACGATCAGATATTCCGACGTTTGCTTACTCTGAAATAGTTTCTTTAGCTCCATCATGATTAAATTGGCTCTTACATTTCACATTACCATTTTTAGTTGAAGTTTCACATGAAATTTCTAGCGATTTTCGACCAAAAGATGCCAATGATGGTGTTGTGATGATATACTTAATATGATATTATTATTAAAAATATCGGAATAAAATTGTTAACAATTAATTAACTCAGTTCTTTTTAATAACAACATCTACATTATTAAGGACCTTAATAACGTTTCCATTTTACCTTTACTTTTCAACAGATATGTAAAGTAGCTATGATGAATACTGAGTGAGTTGATAGAATATAATATTTTAATTATATTTTCTTTTACATTTTTTCAAGTGCCTATTTACAAAGCCGAGTATATTTTCCCCCTTTTGTAAAGCTACGCAAATTCTTTCATATGTTTTAATGTATGCAATATTTTTCATATTGTTTGCACCGGGTTTTTATTCATTGAGGTGGATATATTTTCTAGCTAGTAACTTATCAATTAACTGGACCTCCCCCAATGTCTTTTTTAAATCATTGGCCTAACTGCAATTACCAACTCAAGTTGCCAGAAGTATGAGAACAAAACACGTTGCCGTGAAACTATTACTAAAATGTACAAAATCACAATATCGCCCTGCATAACTCACATTTCTACCCAAATCCCGTTTACCTTACCAAAAATTTAATACCAAATGTCGCTTTGCCCGCGAGTTTATTAAAACAAACCGGACTCACAAATCCCGGGAACTGGTGTAAACTGGTCTGAGCCGGCGCGTACCGGCGAGAACCGGTGTACACCTCATATTTCGTGTTCAGTGACGTCACAGGTGGCTGGAAAAGCCCGCCTTTGTTATTCAAATCCCGCTTCGGAGGGATCCCGTTAAGGTGAAATTTAAATGCAGAATATTAGATTGTGGTAATATAGCACCTTAATATTTAAGGCGAACTTTTAACAAAGGATTTTTTGCCGCATGCACGTTCAAATTTACATTAATCTACATTTTTCTCAGTGTTTATGTAAAGCGTCTTTAAATATTTTATGTTCCTTTTCGTGGCATTTTTTCGGCTTTTGTGACTTTTAAATTATTTAACAGTCGAATGAGGTTATCAGTTCACATTTATCATTTTATCGCGACTTTCACGAGGAATTAAGCATTTCAACTTTTTTCATTAGGTCTCTTGTGAATTTGAGTCTCTGATTTGATTAAATTAAAATTAGAATTTTTAATTTCAAGATAACGACGTGATCTCAAAATTTTTTATCGGATTAAAGTTTTTGAATTGGGTTTCAATTCATTTAAGATTTATCAAAACTAAATAAAGTATGTTTTTATTTCGTGTTCTTAATTTTTATACTGGTAAGTAGGTACTTATATTCAATCAGAAGACCACTTACTTACCCAAAAAATAATCTTCGGCAGGTACTTACTAGTATTTTTCAATTCTATCAACTGTTAAATTTTTATGTTCATTAATTAGGTATAAAATATATTATAGCCACTGAAAAAAGGATTAAAATCGATAGTCTTCACGTAGGTAGTCTACTTCTTATCTGTGCCAAATAACATAAAAATTGCTCCAGTAGTTCGCGAGATAAGCCCTTTCAAATAATTTCCCCCGTTTTATCCACATTCTCCTATAAGTCTAGCGTGATAAAATATAGCCTATAGCCTTCCTCAGTAAATGGCCTATCTAACACTGAAAGAATCATCATAATCCTTTGCGTAGTTTTAAATATTAAAGGGAACAAAGGGACATGAGGGAAAAAAGCGACTTTGTTTTATAATATGACGTATGGATTAGGTTTATTTCATTAATTATTATAAAATTATTTGAGTAAACAAAAAAATACTTAAACCTTAACATTTTCGTATTGTTCATTTTTACAAACGCAAAAGTATTTTCTACATTATTTTTTTATTCAATTTATTTTGTCACTTTGAAAAACATTAACAAGATTAATTCCACTCGAACCACCGCGTTTAAAGACAAACAATTTCCACCGGATTTAGTCTAGTGAAAAAATGAAACCCCTAGTTGGCTCCAACGAGCTGGCAATGTCAATAAGTCGACAACTTCAGGCAACTAACGAGCCCATCATGCTGCGAAATTCATAGCAAATATTATTCCGGCTCGAGGCAAGTACATGAAAAATGTCGGGGAATACACAAAATTCGGGGCCGCTTTGTAAATATTTTGACAAATACGCTATTACAATTTTCGAGGCTCGGCCACGGTGAACGGGCAATTAGCGGGGCTCGGGCAATTTAATGTGTTAGCGGCGAATCGTGTGATTCTTGAAATTGAGTAAAAAGTTTATTTTGGGATACGGAAAACGAGACAATTTCTGCGGGATTTTATTTTGATCAAAATCAAAATATTTAGTTCTAAATAGGTTAACAAAGTTAACACTTTTAGAACGTCTACATGAGGCCTACCATCCCTAAACATCCCTAAACATAGTAATGAAGGGGACAAGCGAGAGGAAAGATCAATATTTTAACAATGCACTGACCTTCGAGTTTGGCCTAACCTATATTATTATAATATAGGAGTTTAGGAGGACTCAAAACCCACGTTGAATTTTACATTTTTAAGAAAGGAAAATTTAATGGGCTACTTTCATACAATTTAGTGAATAGTGACCCCCGTGGTCTTTCAGAGATCCAGCGCTGTCATGGGCTTATGCATCCTGGAGTTCATAGCCCTTTTTTCGAGGCTGGCCACGGTAGTGTTTATCTTCTAATGTCTATTCTGTGCTTTCGAAATGAATACGACTATCCTGATACAACTTAATGTTTTTTTTTTACGTAACAACGTCTTGTAATTCGATATGGGCTGTTCGCACAAAAAAACATGACGCAATATGCGGCGTTACCTCGCTTTGAGGCGTTCCATTTAAGGCTATGACGTTGTCACGTTCAACTATCGTCAGTAAACCGACTTTACAGACAACCGAGTTCGAATCGAGTTCGAGTCGAGTTCGAGTCGAGTTCGAGTCGAGTTCGAGTCGAGTTCGAGTCGAGTTCGAGTCGAGTTCGAGTCGAGTTCGAGTCGAGTTCGAGTTCGAGTCGAGTTCGAGTCGAGTTCGAGTCGAGTTCGAGTCGAGTTCGAGTCAACTTCGAGTCAAGTTGGAGTCGACTTCGAGTCGACTTCGAGTCGAGTTCGAGTCGAGTTCGAGTTCGAGTCGAGTTCGAGCCGAGTTCAAGTCGAGTTCGAGTTCGAGTAAGGCTATGACGTTGTCACGTTTAAATATCGTCAGTAAACCGACTTTACAGACAACCGAGTTCGATTCGAGTTCGAGTTCGAGTTCGAGTCGAGTTCGAGTTCGAATTCGAGTTCGAGTTCGAGTTCGACACAAAACACTAGTAACTCTCCAACCGTCTTTTTTGTTTCAGAACTACCACCAGACAAGCCGAAGATCAAGGCTGAGAAGGGTTGGTATGCTTCCGGGGACTCCTTGCGGGCGCAGTGCACCTCGCCCCCCGCCGACCCCCCTGCTAACCTCACCTGGTTGCTGAATGGGAGAGACGTAAGTATACCTTTATTATTATAAAATACGGTTCGAAATGTTACTTTATAATCTACAATACGTCGACAAAGTTCTTCTTCTTCTTTTAAAATATGGCTCCTTAGGGATTTGTAAAGATTGTACTGTGGGGTGAAAAATTTTAGAGATAGAGAGAAAATCTATATTGCACCATAGATTCATCTACGTAAAGTGGGTCTATGTCATCTACTCTCAATTAACTAAAAAAAATTAGCAAAACACAACCAAGTTTCAGCAAATTAGTGTTGCTCACTTCTAAGTTCTACGTCTTTTATCATCATGATTTCACATAATATCGCTATGAAAAATCGCCTAATAATGAAATTGGCAAAAACAAATTATACCAATGTAATCATAACCTCTCAATCATAGCAATATCGATTTTATCGCGAGTAAATTATCAATTACTTTCGAAATTCGAACCCATGTCCGCTGTGAGTTGTGACGCGACGACTTCCGGCGTGACGTCACTGTCACGTTCTTTGATAAATGAACCCCGAGCTGTGATTACCCTTCAGAGCTATTTCATAGGGGCAATTTGAATAAAAAAGTCCAAGGAGGTAACATTAAAAAAACAAGCTGCTATTTAGATCGTTGAAAAAAGTCCGCACATCGCGTTAAGGCCGTCCCCCGAGCAAACGACCTTGCCGAGATCGCGCCAAAACCCTATTATTTTTACATATCTTAGTTCAAAATTGTCCTAAAAAAATTTAAAACGGCGAATATGTAGTTTATGATATTGTCGATCTATTGGTGTGAGTTTCAAATAAAAGTAATTTGTAAATCCTAAAGAGATGCTGAATGAATGCTTGAATTTTAACAAATTGGTATTACTTTGGAAGCTGATATCATGAGTATAAGAAGCAAAAATAGAAAATTTAAAACGATAAAAGGAATGTTGATATACTGAAGATTATTGCTGTATTTTTATTATAACTTTGTAGCTTTCAGATTATGAGTTTATAAGGTTTTAAATACGGTCAATTACGGAATCTCCGGAAGGAACGCCCTTAACCTATCAAGCTCCGTAAGGACAACGGTGACCGCGACAACAATAGAATACAATAGCATTTCCAGAAATCCCCAATCGACGGATTAAAGTTCATATTGGAAGAAGGACAGTCAACGTAGTGATAATATTTTCTCTTGGTCAGTCTATTAAAAAACTAGCTGTTTTTAACTTCAGTCAGAGAAGTCCATATTTTTGGGATAAAACTATTTTCTTAATAATAAGATAAGACATAATTCAAGACATGAGTGGAAGAATAAGGTTATTAACATGGAAAAACTTCCCGTTTATTGCTTAAATGGAGGCTTAAAGGTCGGAAAAAATATTTGAAATAGATAAACTATGAATTATAATAAATGTGTAGCCAGATATAATATTAGCTTAGTTATGAAGTAGGTAAATAACAAGTTATATTAAAATAATTAGGGAAAAAATGAGTTATTGTCTGAATGTTACGAAGTTGTTCGATTCTTTCACTCACGTCTTCAATTAAGCAGGTATTATATTTTGTCAATACTGTAGGGAATTCATCATAGGGGCTTTCAAAAACTCAACGCAAATCGTTGCTTGCGTTACACTAGACTGTACATAATCTACTGTTAGTATTATTTTGTTAAACTAATATGTATTCTGTGGTATTATCGAGGTCCGATATACATCATACGACAACAGTATATTTTTTTTTTAGATAATTAGATTACAAATGATCTGTCGAAAATTTCGTGGTTAATTCACAAAAAGTGGGTAAATCATGATTTCAATCAGGCAGCAATTGTCGAGCGCGAGATGGCCGGGGGCGAATTTGCATCAGCTGTTTATCTCACTTATCGTTATTGCATTGGAACGCGAATCACGTACGGTAGAACCGCTGATCGACATGCCGAAACAACAAAATATTATGTTCCATTGAAGAAATTGATTATTGGTCTACCAGAATCTGATGGCAATTTTTGACAGCAGATTTGAAAAAAATATCCTTGATCATTGGATATCTTTTTATATTTGCATGTTTAAGACACAGAATCAGCCCCTATTTAGAAAGAAAAGGATCAAAATGTTTTATTCCAATTACCCCGGTATAGCTAGAGTCTATTTAATTTCTCACTTTTTGCTATCAGATTCTGGTAGACCTATACCTATGTCCTACGTCATTTGGTTGGGTCCTGTCAATTGTAAGGCGCGATCTGTCGGCTGGATTTGGTCCGCCATCTGCCTATGAATCAACTTCTCTGATAGTATAGTTCTTGCAATCTACGAGTGCGCGTCGCCTTTATTTGTAGTTGGAAATGTGAATAGACATTTTCGTTAGTGTGCGTACCCGACGGAGCAGTCAGTAGCGAGCGAGCCATGTACGCGTGTATAGATATGGTCACACACACAACTAAGGGCGACGCACACTCGTAGATTGCAAGAACTATACAATGATTTATACAAGTTATTTTTTATGGAAAACTAATTAGTAGATTTATTTCGATGCTGTCAATCTATCGGTTATCATTGACGGATACGTCCGTTCCATAAAATGCCGGTCGACACTCCAAAAGCGGAAAATGTATACGTAAAGATGTTTGAAAGGAACCAGCCTTGTTTATTTAATTACATTGGAAAGTCAAGTAAACGACCGTTTCTTCAATACATACCGTTTAAAAGTGTGAAGAAACATTCATGAAATCACCATAAACAACATAAAACATACACATATTATATAGCCAACTTAATTATTGACGACTGAATCTATACATACATATAATAAAACTGTAGAAATGTCGATTCTGATATTCAAAAAAAATATAAGGGGAAGGTGTCACTACATCGCTATGGCTTGTCTCTGGCTATACAAGCCAAAAATGTGGTCAGTTTTTTTGTCTGTCTGTCTGTCTGTATGTTTGTTCCAATAAATAAATAAAATAAAATAAAAATAAAAAAGCCTTTTATTTCATTAGATTTACACAAATATGTTACAATATGTTAATTTTACAACTTATTTATTTACAGCTAGTTTATTATTTTTGTAATTACTGTTTTAATCCTATTTTAGTTACTAATGATTTATTAATCTACATGAACCCCTGAATGGGTAAAGGCCTCCTCCAAGTGCCCCCATTTTTCTCTGTCTTGTGCCAGTTCTAGCCAATTTTGTCCTGCTGTGGCTTTTGTTGTTGTTTGTTCCAATATCACACGTAAACTACTGATCCGATTTGAATGCGGTTTTCGCAGATATATTTGTCTTCTTCCAACTTAACATCTGATCTATAAAAAAAATCCCCCCACCCCTCTAAAGGGACGAAAGAGGGGGTCAGATTTTGTATAAGACTTTTGCTTTAACACGAAAACTACTGATCTGATTTGCATACGGTTTTGGCAGATATATTTGCCTTCTTCCAACTCAACATCTGGTGTATAACATCTGGTGCTACATAACATTTTTCCCCCCACCCCTCTTAGGGGACAAAAGAGGGGGTAATATTTTGTATGCTGATGAAGTAGAAATACTTTAAATGACAAAACAACGTTTGCCGGGACAGCTAGTATTATAATAAAAGCCATAGAAATTGTACTATTATAAATTATATTGTATATTGTAATCAAAAGCCTGTAGATCAGCGCCCTAACCCAAAAGTTCCCGCATTATAGTTCGCGTTTATTTGCAAAACGATTTGTATTGAGCTGTACATTGTGGGAATCACGCCGAATACAGAATTTGTACGAATGTCCCTAAATTACATTGGTATTTGTACGTTTTATCTATAACGAATCTACATTACGAATGTTAAAATCATCGGAATAGACGAGAAATTTCTAGACTTCCAATTAATTTCACCGACATCATCATTATACCTATTTGTTACTAGATTTCGTGGATTTTTGAAAAATCACTCCTGCAGTCAGCCCTTCGTTATCAGTAAAAGAGCCACTCCATTGCGCCAAGATTCGTTTATCGCGCGGGAACTGTACATTTTTCCGGGATAAAATATTATATCCTATTTCCTTTCCCAGGAATCAAAGTATATCCATACATCACAGCAGAATCGGTTTAGCGGTTTGGGTGTGAAGAGGTAACAGACAATCAGACAGACAGACAGATTGAGAGACAGACAGATGGACAGACAGAAGACAACACTTTCACATCTAAATATATAAAAGAAAGTTGTGATAGTTACGCCACTTATAACTCAAGAACGGATGAACCGATTTGGCTGAAAATTGGTGGAGAGGTAGCTTAGAACCAGGAAAAGGACATAGGATACATTTTGTCCCGGAAAAATGTACGGTTACTGCAAAATATACTTTTATGATTTGCGCGTAAACTTTTCAATCGATTTTGATGAATTATGGTATGGAGATACTTTGAGTCTCGGGAAAGGACAAGGGATACTTTTGGTCCCGGAAAATATACGGTTCCCGCATAATAAACTTTTATGATTTTCGCCTAAACTATTCAGTCTATTTTTATGAAATTCGGTATGGAGATACTTTGAGTCTCGGGAAAGGACAAGGGTTCCTTTTTGTCCTGGAAAATGTACGGTTCCTGCACAATAAACTTATGATTTTCGCTTAAGCTATTTAATCTATTTTGATGAAATTTGGCATGAAGATACTAACTTTAATATATTGTTTTCTCAATTATACCGATTCGAATTAAATAATCATCGTTAAAACAGGACAACGTCTGTCGGGTCAGCTAGTTTATAATATTAGTCAAGTATAGATATATTGTGTGGCCGAAATGATAGTACATTTTTTACCTTTTAAGAGGCAGTTACTACGTCACCATGGTCCTATTACATTGTCAATGCAAGACTGACGACCTCTGTGGCTCAGTTAGTGGGCAGTCGGTAGCTCAAGCCCGGGATCGCGGGTTCGAATCCCGCCGACGGAGCAAACAGTTTTCAAAGTTCTTGGGTCATGGGTGTGTATTTTTAAATATGAGGAAGAGTAACTCCGTCAAAAAACATGCTCCAAAATACTTGTCAAAAGAGTGTACCTTAGGTACACATTTCAATACATTTGCAAAATTTAGATGGCCTTGAGCGGTATAAAGGCTGACGGTACATGACAATTCGAAACGGTAATAGTATGGGAGTTACGTTACCTTAGTTTTTATTATTCATAGATCATATTATTACTATAGTAAAAATCTTAAATATTATATGTATTAAATATATATTTTCCGTTGTCTGGTATCCGTAACACAAGTCCTTCAGGTACTTACCACGGGGCCAGACTGACGTGGTGTGAAGCGTCCATAGATATTATTATTATAAGTGATATAATATTAAGATCCTTGTACACCTGTCCATTTCCTGAAAAGTAATTAAAAAACAAAACACGTGAAATGCAGGTGTCGCCTGACATTTCCGGAGTCCGACCGAGTCCCGAATTTAATGACAAAACAAAAATTCCACTTTAAATCTCAAGTAATTTCATTAAACAATTTTAACTTTTCTCTCAGTAACAATTGTTTTAAGGTGTACTTAATTAATTTACTTTTTATTTTTTTAGTACTTATTCAGAAAATATTTTTAAGCTTTATACTGAAACTTAAACCTTCAAGAAAAGAGCGTATTCCCTCTTAAAAGGCCGGCAATGCACCTGCAGCTCTTCTGATGTTGCTAGTGTCCATGGGCGACGGCAGTTGCTTACCATCAGGTGACCCGTTTGCTCGTTTGCCCCCTTATTTAATAAAGAAAAATATTAAGTGGAACTTGATAAAAAACAAGAACCAATTATAGATTTAGATCTTTTCATCCATTTAAAGAAAAAAAAATCAGCAATACGGTGGACCGTGGAAGCCACATTTAAACATATGTTTTAATGAATTACAGAAATATTTTCTATCTCAAATGCTTAAATGCGTATTTTATTTTATAAGTGGTGCAATTATAAGGAATAAAGTTTTATGTTGAAAGCGTTCAAATAAAAATATGTCACACGTTTTTCAAAGTCCTTTGTATTTCTTCTAGTAGTTGAGACTAATTATTATTATTGCTTTATAGTTATACCTATGTCTGTTGTGGTTTGTTTTCTTTCAAAATAATAAATTGGTTATTTCAGAATTCAGATGATTTGGGGCAAGTTTGAAAATAATATTATAAAACGCCAAACAACTATTGTTAAAAAGATCAACGCATAATTGTCTCAGATATATTTTAAGTGATATTTAACTTTTTATTAATGAATATTTTGACATGAACTTCATACATTTTCTGTTAAACTCTTCTCTGTTGAGCTTCATTCAGTTAAAGTTGAGTAATCATTAAAAGTCTATGAGAGCGCCCAGTTTTTTTTTCTGATACTTTAAAAAAGTTTAGAGTATTGAAATATGATGGAAAATGGGAATAGATTAAGAGCAAAAAGAAAAATCGACCGTCCATTACAATAGATATAATTTTAATACACACACTGGCAAAATTAGCGGAACATAGGTAAAAAGGGCCACAACTTGAATTTATATGGGTCGGGCTGTGTGAAATCCTTTTTTATAGTTTCTAAGCTCATTTAAGAAATAAAATATTGAACAAAACTGGCAAGTTGACAGTTTTTTATTGCAATTATGCCCTACTAAGTGTTTTTCGATGATTGACGTTGTAAGTGTTTCTGATAAGAATGGCGTTTTTAGCGGGGTGCAAGGTATGCCAGCTCATTTGATTGTTTGTTTTTTGGAAGAACACATTGCTTAGATACAAAATTAGTAATTTTTCAGCATCTACGTCAGCTACAGCTGTAACCACGATAGAGAAAGGTCACACCTACCGTTCGGTCAGTCAGGCTTTAGGTGTGTCGGCTTTCGTGGACCATCGTAACTTTCAACGCTACAGAGAGACTGGATCTTACGTTCGGAGACGAGAACAAGGCAGATATCGGGTGGCAAAGGTTCAGGATAACCGTTTTGTAAGGGTACAAGCCTTAAGAAATCGACCTCAAACTGCTTTGCAGAAACGAAACCTATCGGAACAGGTCCGAGATGTACGTGTAAGTGATTGTGAAGTAAGAAAAAGACTCAAAGAAGTTAAATTAAACTCAAAGGTGCCAGCAAGGGCACCAATACTTGAGACAGGGCAGCAAAGAGCCAGGCTAAAATTTGCACGTGAAAATCAAAATTTGACAAGTGAGTGAAATCGTGTGCTGTACAGTGATGGGAGCAAATTCTGTGTAAATTTTGTTGACAGGCGATAAAGAATGTGGATAAATTGTAAGGAACGGTATAGACCATCAAAATTAACGGAAACAGTGGCCTATCATGCAGGCTTCTTAATGGTTTGGGGTGGCATATGATTTGGAGCCCGCACAGAGCTGATGATTGTTAATGATGGTACTTTGACAGTACAAAGCTATAGCAAAGACATCCTAGAACTGCATGTTGTGCCTTTTACACAGTTTTAGGCAGTAACTTCAATTTTATGCGCGTCCATAGAATAAAAAAATCGGGCATTATGACCTAAATGATGCTAGCGTAGCCCAGGTGGAGAGTTCAGCACGGTCTACGGATGTGGATCCGATTGAGAACGTGTGGTACATTAATGGGTGAATGGTACGAGTTAAAACTCCAGCTCCAAAATGTGTTCAGGAGCTCGAGTTGGCGCTACTGGAGGAGTAGAAGAATATCCCACAGGAAATGATCGACAATCAAAATGCAAGCATGTAATGGCGTATCCAGACTCTTTTCAGATCCATAGAAGGCATTACACGCTTTTAACATGGCATTTCTTAAATAAAAATGAAGAATTTAACTTAAAAACTTACTACTGAAATTTCAAAGATTTTTCTTAATTTTTGATTTTTTCTATTTTACACGTTTTTATGCCCTAAATTCATATAAGTTTTATTTTTTAATCATCATTTATTAAATTAATAAATAAATATATTAAAAACAGCGAATAATTTTCAAAAAAATTAAAATTTTGTAATGTTCCGCTAATTTTGCCTGTGTGTTTATATTAACATCACACATGACAGTTTTACATCAACTGACTTAGGTGAACATCGTAGGAATTAAAAAGTTAAGAAAACTTGATTTGAGGTTTACATAATATTATACTTGGATATTTGTACTCTAGTACGTATATTCCAACAGTCCCCCTCAAATATTCAAATATTAACACAATCAGAAAGTATGTAATGTTTGTAATTAATTCAATGTTTAATTTCTTTCTGAATTAACATTAGCTTAAGTTTATACTGAACTTTGCTATAACAAAAATATACTTATCTCTTTTACTACTTATTATAGATTAACTTCAAACATAAAAATAATATAATTAATTTCTCAATTTAAATTTAATTTAATTTACTTCTTATTTCAAGAAACATTGGAGTGTGTACCATTTTCGTGAAGATAGTAGCCAGTTGATTTCCTTTGGAAACATATTCTAGCTTTATTACTTTGGTAGTAATTTGTTCACGAGTAATGTGGTACTTACTTTACGCCGATATGCTTCGACCTTTGTGATGGTTGGATTATTGGCTATACTGATGCAGCTATTATTATCCTCAAATATAATTATTGGCAATTTTACTGGAATAAAAATTCCATTTAATAAAGATTTTAACCAAATTGCTTCTCTAACTGCTTCAAATAATGCCATATATTCGGCTTCTGTTGAGGAAGCGGCGACAGTATTTTGCTTAGGCGTATTCCACGATATTGTAGTGTTTATCCTTTCTATCAGTTAAGTCACCTCTTCAGTACCTAGTAATTTGCATAACCAACGACCAATTGTTTATGATTTACATTTTACATAGGTCAACTTTTAATTAACAGTGCCTTTAAGTATCTCAAATTCTCAATAAATGTTTTAAACATCTCCATAACTTTTCATTATTTTTACTTTGATATCGATTTAGAATACTTATTTCAGTACAAATGTCTGGCCGGGTGCATAGCATTGAACACATAAGACACCCTAAGACATTTTTACAAGGTGCATCATAATGTGCGTCTGAGCTTAAAGCTTCATAATCTAATTTTGATTGAAATAGTGATTTTGAGGTCTTTCTACGAGACTCCATGTATTATTACTGTTAATAGAATCTAGTTCACTCTCTATTACTTTTAGCCATTTGGAATTGTTAGACGTAACATTTGATTCATTGTAAGAGATAGATAAGAGTCAGAATCATTTAATTGTTTATAATCAATTGTGGGCAATTTGTTTTTTAAATTGAGTTTGACTTTCACTACGTCTCAGTTTGCTAGATTAAGATCCAACTTCTGAGCTCATGTGAGGCATTTTTTTTTATTGAGTTCCTTCACTACGTCTCAGTTTGCTAGATTAAGATCCAACTTCTGAGCTCATGTGAGGCATTTTTTTTATTGAGTTCATTCACTACGTCTCAGTTTGCTAGATTAAGATACAACTTCTGAGCTCATGTGAGACATTTTTTTTATTGAGTTCATTCACTACGTCTCAGTTTGCTAGATTAAGATCCAACTTCTGAGCTCATGTGAGGCATTTTTTTTATTGAGTTCATTCACTACGTCTCAGTTTGCTAGATTAAGATCCAACTTCTGAGCTCATGTGAGGCATTTTTTTTATTGAGTTCATTCACTACGTCTCAGTTTGCTAGATTAAGATCCAACTTCTGAGCTCATTTGAGGAATACTGTGTTTGTTGCCTATTAACTTTGCCGATTTATTATTATTATCGGGCTTATTAATTTCGGCGGGAATTTGTATTGATACCAATTTATTGACAGATCTAGAGGATTCGAAATTCAATTCATCAAATACAACATCCCTTGCAAAGTTGCAATTAGGAACTAATTATTTTTTACATTAAATAATTTATAACCATTTTGGTCGTAACCGACTAGTATGGCTTTGAAAAACTTTTTGTCAAACTTCGATCCCTTAGTTTTGTCATGAACATGAACATAAGCAGTAGAACCGATTTTTTAATTATTAATTTTCGGTTTTTTACTATGCCACATCTTGTATGGTGTTTTATTTTTAACCGACTTCCAAAAAAACGAGGAGGTTATATGTTCGGCTGTGGATATATATTTTTTTATTATTTTTGTATGTTCAACGATTACTCCGCCGTTTGTGAACCGATTTTCGAAATTTTTGTTTTGTTGTATTAGGTTTCACTCCAATTTGGTACTATGTTCACAAAAGTGGTGACCTGATGATGGGATCCATGAGTAATCGAGGGAACTCCTCAAAATTCATATGGAAACTTATGGTGATTTTGGTTTTATGTGAAGTGTACTAAGAATACGCTACCAAAAAGGTATACCATGGTTTCGAATATGCTGAGAGAACTCCTGACTCCTTATAGATACACGTTTGGGAGTTTCGGCGTTGTTTTAAGAACAGAAAGCATAAACTACTATGCAATTCATATTCATCATCATAATCATCATCATCATCGTCATCATCATCATCATTACCACGTCGTGTTAAGGCCACCAATGTCTCATGGCACAGAATAGATAATAGTACAAGGCATAGGTATGGATATACTATTAATAATAATTATGTACTGTATAACAACACCTGTTTGTTTTTAATACACGGCGGTCGGCGTCGCCGCGCCGCCGCGCGGCGCGTGGCGGCAGACGTCAAAATATCGAATACTTTACTAACTACTTCATAAAATTTTAATAGATAAATAGAATTAAAATAAAGCTATTTTAAAAAGAGCATTTAAACAAAACAAAGTCATCAAGTGTCTTTTTAATTAGTTATACTTATTAATCGATAGATGGTGCACTAAGTACCTATCGATTTGAATTCTTGATTACAAGAACAGCAGTCAATAATTATGATAATATTAAATATTATGAGTAGCTACGCTACATCCTATGCAAGTTTGTACAATTTTTTATCTGATAGATCCTTCGATCGTGGAAAAACGAGACACAATAGCCTTTCTATTGTTATCGCAATCGCCGGTGACCGCTTGGGGCTTGAAGCATTAAAATTGTTAAATTACTTAGCACAATATGTTCACTTCACCGATAATATTATATTATTTTGTGAGTGTGAGTTGTGACTCTTAACAAATTGTAATAAGATACGTAAAAATATATACGCGAAGATTTACCTACAGTACCCGGCAATAAATATTGCACATCGACCTTTGGAAAGAGACATTCGGCTAATTTCGGTTTCATAGAGCGTTATCTTTGTAGCACACACCTATTTGACATTATGTCAGTCGTTGTTCAAATTCAATAGAGTGCAGTCGCGTCCAGTTCAGAATATATATCTAGAGTTGTTAACACCCCTAAATTTGCTACAGCTGTAATTTTCCAAACGAATTTTAAATACGTAAACATAATTTGAACACCCTTTTTTATTTTATTTTACCCGAACCTAAAGCCATAACTTATAGAAAATTTGGTGTATTTTATACAAAGAATAATAAAATTGTCAAAAGAAGCAAACCATAATTGTTTTAACAGCTCCTAATATATACCGGACTTTTTGTATTTCGTGCGTAAGAGATAACGCTCTACAAAACCGAAATTAGCCGACTGTCACTTTCCAAAGGTCGATGTGCAATATTTATCGCCGGGTACTGTACTAGTATAACTAAAAAGAGTGAAATTATTATTATTTTTAACAAAAAATTAAAACCGACTTCCAAGGTAAAAACAATAATAAAATGAATATGAACTAAAAAGTATTAAATAATTTTTACTATCTAATAGTGCCTTTTTCCGAATTCGGCTAAACCTCAACTATTTCTGTACTCAATCTTCATAATTTTGAAGTCGGTGCCAGTTCCAAAAATTTTAAATATTCTGTCAGAGGACTGAAGATTCAGCTATCTGGTACCGACTTCAAAATAATGAATATTGAGTACAAAAATAGTTGAGGTTTAGCCGAATTCGGAAAAAGGCACTATTAGATAGTAAAAATTATTTAATACTTTTTAGTTCATATTAATGTTATTATTGTTTTTACCTTGGAAGTCGGTTTTAATTTTTTGTTAAAAACAATTAGGAAGCGCTTTTGTGGGCAGTCTATTTTTTATATAATATGAAGATGTAACTTCGCACTTGTAACCAATGTTCAGTTAACGTACGATTCATGCGCTCTTTCTCCTCACCATTTTCTGTGGCGTGTACGGTACAGTTAAATAATAAGTTAAGTTATTCCCTTACAAACACAGTATTTTCTTTAACTCATTAAAAAGCTATTCTGCCCATCGAATTGTATATTTTGTTACTTTGAAGTTAAATAGATTCTCACTCCTAGCCACAATGTCTTGAAAATATTTAGGTACCTCTAACTTGGCATACATTACATAAGTAATAGTATAGTGCGATGACGGTATACCGTCAATAAAAGTTACAAAATAATTTTAATCGTAATCGTTCCGACATACAATGTTGTATGCGATTTACCGATTGTAAATTGTAACGTACCTCCAGGGAATAAAAAACTAAAATTCCTAAATTAGGTGTTACTTCTTTCGTCCTTTACCGAACGCCAGTATCGAAGCTCCATTTTTAGCAACGCCGATATTAAGGGGTGTAGATCATTGCACGCAGGAAGTAAGCACATCCTTAACAATTATGTACAATGTGATCTGTCGGCTGTTGCACCACAATCTAAAAGAAAACAAATTGTATTACTGTTACAATAATTTGAACTGCGTAACTTACATTTTGATAACATAAAAGCGAAACCGCCCTCGTCATTGTCGTCGCACGGTTGAACGTTATTTGCAGTGTTCCTGTTGTTTACAGATTGATTATCTTGTTGTAACTTCTTGAAATATCGACAATCTTTCTTGAAATGGTTTCTACGTCCACAATAATCGCAATACATTTTTGATATTCTATGCAATGAATTCCCGGGCATATAATTATTTTTATTTTGTGTGTATTAATTGTATTTGTTTTTATAAAATCTTGATGAGTTACTATTGGCAAATTTCGTATCTCCTGATTGCAGGACTTTCAGCCCTGTCGTAGGTTTTGCCTTCAGTTTTACTTCGTGATCTAGTAGGCGAGTTTTTACAAACACCAAATTAAGCTGCTCTTCGCCGAGTGTTTCCAACGCAGTAATAACGCCGTCGTATGAAGTGGGTACTCGGTAGCGTGAGCAATAGATGCGATATTTTATCTATTTCGTCCAGTCTGGCACCAGCGGAGATCAATTTAGCATTCATAACATTTTAACTTATTCATAAACATGCACACTTGGTAAAAAGGTGCAAAAGTGAAGGTGAAATATTTTCTCATGCCCAAAATTTCTCAGGTCGCATCATAAAAAAGGTTGAAAAACACTGGTGTAGAACGTTTAAATAAATGTCTCAGTACTAGAGGCTTTAGATTCTCATAAGGCTAAACAGAACGAACGACGGTTGGGTCCCGAAGGTGGGTATTAAAATTTCACTAAATATATTTATCTGCTTCTCTTGAACCACTAAATATATTTCAGTTGTTATCCTCGTATTCGCTGGCTATTTAGATTTTTATAAATGTATCTATCTTTATAATATAGTTTTAGGCATTGTATACTGTGATAGATATTAATTAGTAATGTAATATACCTTTAATGAAATAATACTTTTGTTTTTGTTCTATTTCGTTTAAATAGGTTTTTAATATGGACGTAATATTTATAATTTTATAACTTTTTTTATTATTTGCCCTAAGCAACAATTCAGTAACAGTAAAACAGTATGGTAGCTGTGTTTGAGACATACTTTCGTTATAATCACAACTTCTAATTCTTTTATACCATCATCTATACAATGTCCTAACCAATGTTACTTTATGCTATTTTCAAATGAGAATAATCTCATAATTTAATATTACAGAAAATATACTTTGTGTCGCCTGTTTGAGGAAATTGGCTCTGTTGCTAAATTCTATTTTAAAGTGGAATAAAAATGCTAAAATTCATTAAAAAACTTTGCTTGAACAGCTTTACCTAATACAGTAGTGAACAGAAACAACATTTAAATCATATTGTGTGTGTTGTTTTTACAGTCTACACAAGGACCCATTTGCACACTAAAGTAATTATTACCAGTTAGACCCTGTGTAAGTAGGTACACACTTAAGTTATTATTATCAGTTATATTTTGTTACATCCTATATTTAATGAAAAACTTAAGACATATAAATTGTAACATTTCTTCAATTTCCCCAATAACTACAAACCGTTCTCGTGAAAAAATATTTGTTCAGTATAATATTTACCTTGATATATTGAAAACAAATACAAAGTCCCTGAACCAGTGCCTTCGAAATTGTCAATCTTACAGGAAAATTCTTGGAAAATTCCATGGAAACCGGGAAAAGCTGCGCACTGAGCATACTTATGAGACGAAGTGTGAGGGAAATATTACTGTGTAATGATTTTATATTATGTGTCATGACATCACGAAAATAAGCAATAAAACGGCTTTTTCCTTACGTTAATATATTAGCCAGCAGGTACTGTATATTTTTACTGCTCTCTTATTATGTTGAGCTGTATTTTTACCCGTCTCCAGTAGTCTAATTAATTTGAAACTTTGCAAACGTATTAATCCTTCGTTCGTAATTAGATCGTGGATTCTTGGAAATGCTATTGTATTCTATTGTTGTCGCGATCACCGGTGCTCTTATGTGGCTTGAAGGATTAAGAGCCAATGATATTGCATAATTTTGTTTCAGAGTTCAGATTATATTCGTAGCAAAAAACAAACTTCTACTCTTTATTGCTATTGAAGTTACAATGTCGAAAGCTTCACAACACGTCTGCCTTGCCCCGTGCTAAGTTTTCGAATAAATGGTGTTACTAGAGAACGGAAATAACTTATTTTATTGAATACTTTTACAATACAATATTATTCACACAAAGTTCGTTTGGTGAGGCTGAATGGATGTTTGATATTTTTTGACGCTACATGAATTGTTTGAACCCTTAAAAGGCTGGATATTATCCCCAAAGATTACTGTTCCCATGTAGTTTTCTTCTCCATTCAAATACAATGCGGAATTTTTACCTTATAAAGCACGCGTGTAGACTGTGGAAGAGAAAAACGTCCACATAAATATTCACGTCTCGTCCTGCTCTTTGTGTTGCTAATTCCATTTTATTCTTCCACCGTCATTAACCTCAGCTATAATATATTCAGAACAATTGGCGAGGTAATTTGTGGGACGTTCTACGGCTATTATGTCGGTGTTTTGTGCTCGACGTGTCTCCTTGTAATTTATTGAAAAAACCTACAATCTACTGAGTTATATTATATTATGGTGGCGTAGCAAAGATTACTTTTGGGCAAATACTACGAGCTCGTTCTTCGCTAGGCGAATTACGATATTCATCGAATGTGTACCTATTATATTGAATATAATATTATAACTTATCTTGATATGTATGACTGGATCAGGTATTCTATGATCTCGATTTCGTATAGTATCGTATCTTGCGAGAGCAATAATTGCTTTAAAATCGCAATTTCGTATCACGTATCAGCCAAAGCAATACGATTGCAATCGATCGCTATTCGCTATACATGAGTCATGAGTCATGACTCATGACACTATTGTTTTTGACAACCTGCAATCGATCGCGCGATTATTGCTAGTGGATTGTTGATCGCTATTTTTACGTGATAGCCCTGCGGGTTTTATTCTACTAAACCTAATATTAAATTTTCTCCAGAATATTCTTTACATAAACTTAAGATACCACGAAAACTATGAGTGATGAGCTCACTCAATCACTAACTCGACACGATAAACTTACAATCGAACTATTATATAAAACGTCCAATATCACATCTACCCACGTCATATTCAGTCACCAACAGTTACCAACTCGATCTTACTGCTATAACAATAAGGTTCAAATTGTTGGCAGCTGCTTACCAGGCCAAAATATGACCTTGATATATTGTTATCGATAGCTGGGCATTTATCGTGTATTTTGTACCTAACCCTAGAAAATACAGACGTTTTAAAATTTACGATGTATGAGAAAGTTTATCTGAAAGTTGTGTTCTCTCCAGTGTAGTAGCTAGATTAACGAATAACGACTACCTAGGTAAGTAACAAATAGAACTATTATTATAGTTATTGTTTAGGGTACTAGCTCAAAAATCCACTAACCATTTTTTTTCTTAGTAAATTGAGGTATTAATACTATAGCTAATCGATCATATTTTGAAATTCCTGTGTCACATATTTTGTTAGTAATTCACAAAAGACGCGCTTCCGACATCAAATTCGCAAAAGTCATAACCACTCTCTTATAAATCCAGGTTAAAAACATCGCTAAAATATCAAAAAGTAAATATTTTGCACTAGATCATGCCCGCAACTCTGTTGCGCCAAAATTCGACTATCGCGCGGGAACCGTACATTTTTCCGGGACAAAAAGTATCCTATGTCCTTTCCTGTGACTCAAAGTATCTCCATGCAAAATTTCAGCAAAATCGGTTCAGCGGCTTGGGCGTGAAGAGGTAACAGACAGACAGACAGACACACTTTCACATTTATAATATTAGTATAGATATATAAACGAAGGCAAAGCTAGCCTTCGTTTATGTGAGCCACGAAGCTCTTTGAAACGAGAGTTGGAACAAAATGAAAGGATCCGGTGTCCTAGAGAACATGATGTGCCGATATCAAAGTCAATGTGGTTTTCACACGCGAATAATTACAAATCCCGCAATGGACGTACAAATAAAAATATTTAGTTTCGTTTGTCTGTGATGTAGGAGTTTATTTATCATCCCTATTAGTTGGTTAAATACAGTAAAGTCTCAATTATTATAAATACAAGGCTTATAATTAATTTACGTGTCCAGGTTATAGTTTAAAACTATTAATATTGTTGCTACGTTTTAAACATTCGTGAGTCGTGATTATTAAACCAAACGATCAAGACGATCTACTAAATATAATAACATCTTAGATATTCTATAGTATACCTAGCAACTTATTACATAACTTAACTAAAGTAGACTTACAATAATTTGAAAAAAGACAAAATACGGAATAACTTATAATGTATTGGTTGAAGCACTTTCAATAAATTCCGCTTGTAATGATCCTCATAAAATGGATAGCGTATGAACCGAATGAAATATTCGCCCTCGGCTCTTAATATGACGAATGAAAGAGAAAATGGATACGATATTGTATGTACTGTCACTTCTTGGTGGAAATTCATGTTCAGATAAATAATTTGACACTGTCCTTGCACTTATTCCACTTTATTTTAGTAGATTTATTACAAATTTTATAAATACACGACCGGTTTCGAAAAAAATCATCATCAGGTGTACTGCAGGTAATTTTAAATTTTTAAAAAATTTTGTAAACAAAAAATGGGTTGTCAGCATCATAAAATTTTTCTACCATTCAATACAATTTTATACCAAATAACAATGTTTTCTACCAAAAATCGCAAATTAAAATTTTAAATGTATTGGAACCTATAAAATTGATACTTGAATAAAAAACAATTACATTAAATATATCAGCAGATCAGTTAATTAATGTCCTGTAACAATAATAATATTATTTTTTTAAATATAAGCAAATAATGTCACAAATTAATTAATTGATATAAATCATGTCAAAGTAATTCCAATGTCAGTTTATAAAATCTCTATTAAATTAAATGTCAAACGTAAAATAATGTCCTAAAATAAATTTTAAATGTCCTGTAATAACACAGAATTTGAGAGGCACGTCTGATCGTTTAGAAGGTTCCCATATTTCTTGTGTCTGTTTATTTCCAGTGCTTCTAATGCATCCATCTTCAAAATTTAAAATCAAAATTTAAAATTACCTGCAGTACACCTGATGATGATTTTTTTCGAAACCGGTCGTGTATTTATAAAATTTGTAATAAATCTACTAAAATAAAGTGGAATAAGTGCAAGGACAGTGTCAAATTATTTATCAGAGAAAATGGAATCAAAACGTTTCTTGAAAAATCTATCGCTGTTCAAATAGATATTGAGAATTGTAGCCTCGTCAGATATGCAAATAGACCGACTACAATTTTATTACATTATGATTTATCTGCAATTTTATGCTGTAATGTATTTTAATGATTTTAATACAATGGATTGCTGCAATGTTTTTTTCTCACCTCCACCAAAATGTCAACTTTCTTCCTGCTGCGCTTACCGATGTTGCCGTTTTCCGCCTCCGTCGATGAGAAAAATAATATACGCACCATGGGCAGTAAATAAGAAAACCTCAGATCACATGTTTGTTGACCTCGGCTTCCCCTCGGCCAACAATTACATATTGTGATCTGTGGCATTCCTTATTTTCCTGCCCTAGGTGCGTAATGTACTATATACTCTCGCACCAGCGTAGCTAGCATACCGTCGTAGACAAACGAAAGAAACTAAATTTTGGCAGTTATACCGGAAAAACATTGGAGAAAAAGTTTCTTTCGTCTCTCGATTTCTTCCGCTTTTGAGAATCTATATGTCAAGCATGACAACCATTTTTATCCGCTTTTGACATTTAGTTTCTTGATTCTTTTTGTTTTTTAATATGGCACTTCGGCTATAAAACCATGGCTGGTGTCGAGAAAATGGCGGCAAATTCAAAATATCGATGTATAGCAACCCTGTCTATAGCCGGAATTATAGTTTTGATCTACAAACTACGAGTAATAAACTTCTTTAGGTTTTATTATTCGTATTTCGTAGATCAAAACTATAATTTCGACTATAGATTAGGTTGCTACAAGTCGTATTTTTGAATTTGCCGCCATTTACACGACCACTGGCCATGGTTTTATAGCCGAAGTGCCATATTTAAAAAAAAAGACTCAAGAAACTAACTGTCATTATTTTTAACAAAAAATTAAAACCGACTTCCAAGGTAAAAACAATAATAACATTAATATGAACTAAAAAGTATTAAATAATTTTTACTATCTAATAGTGCCTTTTTCCGAATTCGGCTAAACCTCAACTATTTCTGTACTTAATCTTCATTATTTTGAAGTCGGTACCAGATAGCTGAATCTTCAGTCCTCTGACAGAATATTTAAAATTTTTGGAACTGGCACCGACTTCAAAATTATGAAGATTAAGTACAGAAATAGTTGAGGTTTAGCCGAATTCGGAAAAAGGCACTATTAGATAGTAAAAATTATTTAATACTTTTTAGTTCATATTAATGTTATTATTGTTTTTACCTTGGAAGTCGGTTTTAATTTTTTGTTAAAAATAATAATAATTTCACTCTTTTTAGTTACACTAGTAGATAAATCTTCGCGTATATTTTACGTATCTTATTACAATTTGTTAAGAGTCACAACTCACACTCACAAAATAATATAATATTATCAGTGAAGTGAACATATTGTGCAGTGTGCTAAGTAATTTAACAATTTTAATACTTCAAGCCCGAAGCGGTCACCGGCGATTGCGATAACAATAGAAAGGCTATTGTGTCTCGTTTTTCCACGATCGAAGGATCTATCAGATAAAAAATTTTACAAACTTGCATAGGATATAGCGTAGCATAATATTTAATATTATCATAATTATTGACAGCTGTTCTTGTTATCAAGAATTCAAATCGATAGGTACTTAGTGCAACATCTATCGATTAATAAGTATAACTAATTAAAAAGACACTTAATGACTTTGTTTTGTTTAAATGCTCTTTTTAAAATAACTTTATTTTAATTCTATTTGTCTATTAAAATTTTATAAAGTAGTAAAGTATTCGATCTGTATATAAAGTAGTTAGTAAAGTATTCGATATTCTGTCTTCTGCCGCCACGCGACGGCAGTCAGCGACGGCGGTCGGCGGCGCCGACCGCCGTGTATTAAAAACAAACAAGTGTTGTTAATTGTTATACAGTACATAATTATTATTATTAGTATATCCATACCTATGCCTTGTACTATTATCTATTCTGTGCCATGAGACATTGGTGGCCTTAATACGACGTGGTAATGATGATGATGACGATGATGATGATGATGATTATGATGATGAATATGAATTGCATAGTAGTTTATGCTTTCTGTTCTTAAAACAACGCCGAAACTCCCAAACGTGTATCTATAAGGAATCAGGAGTTCTCTCAGCATCATCGAAACCATGGTATACCTTGACCCAATATTTGACTTTTTGGTAGCGTATTCTTAGTACACTTCACATAAAACCAAAATCACCATATGTTTCCATATAAATTTCGAGGAGTTCCCTCGATTACTCATGGATCCCATCATCAGGTCACCACCTTTGTGAAAATGGGACCAAATTGGAGTGAAACCTAATACAACAAAATAAAAATTTCGAAAATCGGTTCACAAACGGCGGAGTAATCGTTGAACATACAAAAAAAAAAAAAAATAAAAAAAAAAAAAAAAAATATCCACAGCCGAACATATAACCTCCTCGTTTTTTGGAAGTCGGTTAAAAATAGCCGTTGCTATAATGGTTGCTATGGAAAAGTTTCTTGTCTTTGTCCACTGAAACTCAAGTCGATGGGTGGCGCCATGCTCGGGAAAAAGATATGTAGACATGGGAAAGAAACTGCCATTACTTTCTTCCGAAGAATCGACTGGGGAAGGCCGTGCTAGCTATGCTGCATAGAAATATTAAGTTTTGTTCGACGTTTGACAACGTTTCTGTCAATATTTTGAGAGGTGTGCAACATGTCAGATTATGGTCGGATTGTTTACTGTATGTGCTCGTGACGCCGTCTGCACAATAGACATAACTACCAGTAGTTTGACTGCAAAGAAATGGACAGGTTTCAATATCTGTCAAAGTCGTCGGGTTTGGGGGTGATAAGTTAGAGGCTGGCGCGCTGGCTGGTATAATTTATTTTTAAAAATAAGATTTGAAAGAATTCTGACAGTTTTCTTTGCATGTGCCAAAATATAAACAACAACCAATGATATTCAACTAAATACAGATCTGTTACGTTCATACTATTTTCCGGTTTAAATTGCTTGCGAACAATTTTCAAATTCAATTGTCAAATTTGACAGATAAGTGAAACAAGAGATACGAAATGACATTTACATAAAAGAGACAGACTATACAAAAGACGGGTCAATTGGCCCGTATTTAATGGCTTCACAACGCGCGCGGTAGTAACATATCTGCTTTGAGTTTTTTTATATAATATCATTGACAACAACTAAATTTATACCCTAGCGACGACTTTTGTCATAATACGTCAAACTTAAAATTTTTTAATCAGTTCTAAGTCGGCATACTCTACTCTTCTGTCTACTCTGCCGTCTGCCACCTTAGCTTGGTACTACTAATATAATATTATATTCTGTGCCTTAGCGTAATATTCCCTATTTATTTTATTTGTTCCGATTAACCCATCAAGCCCCATAAGCTCACCGATGAGCGAGACACAATAGAATAACAATAGATTTCCAAGAATCCATGGTCGAAGGATTTAACATGGTATAAATACATAGTAACAAAATACACAAACTTAGTAATATTCACCGATTACTTACTCAAACTTAACATAAATTGACCACAGTTCTAACTCGTGTATCCTACCTGGAAATGTCCTGGCTGTAAGGCTGAAAATTATTCCCAGAATAATTATTAACCTCAAACTTAAGTTCAAAGAACTTTCAAAATATGTTAATACTATACAATTTATGTACATAGTATTAGTTTTTTTAGTAGGTTACAACTTACAGTAAGGGCTCCATTCCACCGCGGCGCACGGAGAGGCTACGCACGTGCGTCAAGCTTCGCTTTGTAAAGTCGGCACTACAAATAGCGAACGCGTTGGCCAACGCGTTGGCCCAATGTGTAGAACAGGCGTTCGCGCGTTCGCGGTAGGTATTTATGTCGGCACTTCATATAGGCGAACGCGTTGGCCAACGCGTTGGCCAACGTGTCGGCCCAATGTGTAGAACGGGCGACTCGCGCGTTGGCGGTAGGTATTTAGACGTTGGCTGACGCGTTTTGTCGGCACTACATATAGGCGAACACGTTGGCCGACGCGTTGGCCAATGCGTTGGCTAACGCGTTCGCCTATTTGTAGTGCCGACGTTGGCCAACGCGTTTGCGAGCTTGCCGCGCGGTGTCGGAATGATCAAAGGAAATTTGTCGCAAGGCTTGCGTTCCATCCACACATAGGCCGCGCGATCAGTTCGCCCGGAGCAGCGCTGAAGAGTGCACGTTTCCTTCTTGTGGCGAATTAACATCAAACTTGGCGAAATAGCGAACAATATAAGTATCGAGTAAACATTTTAATTTATTGAGTTAACTATCATAGTAAATCTGCCTGTGGAACAAAAAATTCATATCAAAAGACGTGCAAAAAAATATGGTTTTTGGACAAGCTATTTTCCTCACGATGTTTTTTAGGGTTCCGGATCCAAAGGGTGAAAACGGGACCCTATCACTAAAACTTCAATGTCTGTCTGCCTTTCTGTCTGCCTTTTTGTCCTTCCGTCTGTCTGTCTGTTTGTCTATCTGTCTGTCTCCAGGCTATATCTCAAGAACCGCTATAGCTAGATTTCTGAAATTTTCACAGATTGTGTACTTATATCTGTTGTCGCTATTAAAAATAAATATACTAAAGACAAAATAAATTTAAGTAATAATAAATTTATATATTAATCATGATAATAATTATAATTATAAGGTAATAATTATTATAATAATAAAGTAATAAAATAATTATATTATTTTAATATTATAAAATATGTAAAAGTGAATTTCTTTGTTTGTTACGTTTTCTCGCTTCTTACTTATTTATTTCGAGAATACCCTTTAAAACCTTTTTGTTGTCCACATTTATATATAAAGTAACTATATAACGCCCGCAACTCCGTTGCGCCAAAATTCGTTTATCGCGCGGGTTAACCGTACATGTTTCCAGGATAAAAAGCATCCTTTGTCCTTTCCCGGGACTCAAAGTATCTCCATGCCAAATTTCAGCAAAATCGGTTCAGTGGTTTGGGCGTGAAGAGGTAACAGACAGACAGACAGATAGACAGACAGACAGATAGAAAGACACACTTCCGCATTTATAATATTAGTATGGATTATAAGCTGTGAATAAAATATATACAGCTGCAGCTGTTAGCGACTCAACATCCATTTTGAATCCGTCCGCACATTGGCGCGATCCAAAGCATACTGAACGACCTTCCAATGTGTGGATTATAAACAAACGCCGTTGCAAGCGCACCGCCAACACGTTGGCCAACGCGTTGGCAGTGCGTTCGTCTATATGGGGAGGCAGCATAAGGAAATATATGTGACTGTGTCCACTGCAACCCACGCACACGCCACGCACGAATTGTGTCAAGTCAAAGAAATAAATCCATGCACAGCGTGCGCCGCGGTGGAATGGAGCCTTAATTCTTTAGGCCTACTTCCATATACTAATATTATTATAAAATGTCTGTCTATCTGTATGTCTTTTTGTCTGTTGCCTCTTCACGCCCAAACCACTGAACCAAATTTTCTGTATGGAGATATTTTGAGTCCCAGGACAGGAGATAAATACTTTTTATCTGGGAAAAATGTATAGCTCCCGCGCGATAAAGGAATTTTGGCAGAACGGAGTTGCGGGCGTCATCTAGTTTAAAAATAAAGCCATTCAATACTGGCCTTTATTTAGTATACTAGAAGATACATAATATTATTATATTGACAGTCTGACCCTTCGCGGTGGCTGCCTTTTCTAAAAACATCGCCTCGAACATCGCCTCGTCGCGTTGCAATGTAATCCGACCCTTAAAAATGCATGTGGCACTCGGAGACTGCCGCGGTAAATCTATTGCAATTAGCAGCTTGTCTACACGCATACGTACGCACGCACACAAACACCATGCCGAAGTCTGTCGAACTGTAACGACGTTAGACGGGTGTTAGGTTTCTTTTCGTTACATAATTTCTTGATTCCGTCACCGCGCACAAAGCCCGCGATAAAAGCTATACAATGGGCGTTTGTACACTACACGATAACGACACGACACGATACCACAGAATAGAGGGCCACCGCACATATTATACAATTTCAAGTTGGCTGACTATCGTACAAACTAAATTACGTAGTGTCACAATTTAATTGGAGAACTTCATCGTGACGGCCCCGAATCACATAATAATAAAGAAAATATTAGTATGGAAATATGGATTATTATCACCTTTTTATCTGGATTTTTTCATTAAAATTTATATGGATAATATCGAAGTTTAAAATGCAAGATGCAATGATGTTTTCCTAATTCTAATCTGTCACTTAGTATTGAATGCACAATTTGAAATTGTATATTATGTGCGGTGGCCCTTATTTATTCTGTGGTTTCGTGTCGCAGTGTAAAAACGCCCAATAGCTCAATAACAACAAAATAAATTATTAAGAACCTGAACTTTTGCCGTAAGTGTTTGGAGTGAGTTTGATTTCGTATCAAATAATACCATGTACTTATCTCAACCTCCCTGGTTGGTTGAAAGTATCACGAATATTACCAATCACCTCAAATTCCGCTTAATTTTCCATTTCTTTCCGTTGATATCCCATCCCAGGGATGTCGCACCGTGATCAAGCAATATTCGTAAAAAATTTACAAGCTCTATCTTATAAGATCAATGAAGCCTTAAGCTTAATGAATATAAATAAAATATAAAAAGGTTTAAGCTGTGAATGATAATATTGTGTGAGTTGTGTGTTCTCGGAAGCTATTTTTCTATAAAAAAAACCTTCAGACATCTTTCGGAAAATACATTACGTTTATAATAACAACGATATAAGATCTTAAGCCTCAAACCCAAAGAAAAAGAAGACACGACATTTTTAAACAACTTCCAAAAAGGAGGAGGTTCCTCAATTCGACCGTATATATGTTCTTTTTTTTAAGACTCACTACAGTCCTAAGAACCACATACATAGACTTGGCATAAAGAAAATAATATATAATAAGTATGTATAATATATTATATATCGGCGCAACAGTAAATTATAAAAGTGGAACTTTATACATCAGACAGTTATAATTACTTACTATTTAAAAACAGTTGAAATTACAATAAACTAAGTGTAAATTCTTATTTTTGAAATGTTAAAATTATGAATAATAAAGTACTTCCAGTGTTAATACTAAAATGAAAATTTCTCATTTAAGTTTCTTGATTTGTAAATTTTAATTATATTTTTTAAATGCTATTGCATTAAAAACATGATTTAAATTATTGTTATTACTTTTTATAATTGTTTATTTAAAAATTACAATATTTGTAACAATTGAGAATAACCAGTGAACTTTAAACTACAGGAAGAGTAACTCCGTCAAAAAAAGTGCACCAAATGGCTACAAAATGTGACCCGAACACATGCACATTTATGCATGTGTTCGGTACACATTTTTCGTGTATATATACTCGAGTGACGTTCAACCAGGTTGACATGATAATTATTGTCAAACTCATTTTACAATTTGTTTACTTTTGGTTTACTTACTTTTTACGTAGCTTTTTACAAAATGTTCGTTGTTAAAATGCCTAAATGCCTTGTGAAATGGTGTAGAAGTCATACAGATACGACTTTTAATACAGGAATAACCTTTCAAGTTTCATCAGTAAGTGATTTTTTTTAAATTATGCTTAGGTAAAGTTCTTGTATTTTTTCCGACCCAAAAACATGCCCAAAAAGATGGTTTATTTAAGTTGGATGCCAGGGTATTTGCGTAAAATTAAGCTGGTCTCTTTGTGTTTGTCTTATTAAGTTTACAAGTTATTATAAAAATGCAATAATCAAAAAATAATATAATTACAAAATTTTTACAAAGTCGCCATGGACAGTGTTATGCAAGATGTAACAATTTAATCATAATTCATAACCGGGGGTCTGACTGACATCAGTATGGAGTATCTTATTTTTATAATGCCGTTCGTACTTCGTTTGGTAAGAAACGAACTGAATTGGATGCCGAGCCAGATTACTCGTTTATGTAGCATACACTTTAATAGTCATGATTAGGGAATGTGTTTTTACACGAATTATCATATTTAGACTGTGAAATCCCAAGTTTTATTTTCCATATTTTTCCATATTTTAGGGTTTTACAAAGAAAAGTCCATATTTTGAAAGAAAATGTCACAATCGTCCATATTTTCACTAAAATACAAAAAAAAAATACGTTCCCGGCACCATGCGGCTGCGTATTTCGTTCCTCTCGCATTTTATATTATTATTTATTATATTTTTTCGGTATTCTGTTTTCAAAAAAGATTATTGAAGAAATAGAAAATAAAGTTTCAGCTATGCTGAAGGTCATGTTACTGACATGGCTAAACAAAAACTGAAGTAAAAAAATATCGTGAATTGTGAGTTGTGACGTGCAGGGATCATTTAGCCAATATTAAGCGAACCCAAGACGATCATTTTTTAAAATGAAATAAGGGGGCAAACGAGCAAACGGGTCACCTGATGGAAAGTAACTTCCGTCGCCCACGGATACTCGCAGCATCAGAAAAGCTGCAGGTGCGTTGCCGGCCTTTTAAGAAGGGCAGGGAAAGGAAAATGGTAGGGGATTGGGCCTTCAGTAAACTCAATCACTCGGCGAAGCACAGCGCAAGCGCTATTTCACGCCGGTTTTCTGTGAGCCCGTGGTATTCCTCCGGTCGAGCCGGCCCATTCGTGCCGAAGCACGGCTTTCCCACGTCAAATCATGCAGCATGACGTGCGTTACGTGCTGTCATGGTTACAATATTATGATCAGCATGTCATGCAAGTTGTACAGTTAATACTGTCACATAATATGTTTATTCCCAAACCATTTATGCATAGGCAAAGCCAGTATAGCATATTTCTGGCCTACCAAATATGCAAAGGCAAAGCCAGCATAGCATATTTCTGGCCTCTATCTCTTTGTTAACTGTCACGAGTGACTCTTTTCTTACCTATAACACTAAAACAACGTTTAATTTTTGGAATTTTATACTCCATATTTTTTCCATATTTCTATTTAATACTCCATATTTTTCCATATTTTCGATTTTTTAGTCCATATTTTATGTACATATTTTGGATTTTTTAGTACATATTTTTCCGGGCCCTAGTCATGATATATTTTGTATGAGTAATGACCGAAAATTAAAGAGATTACGAAAATCTGCATTTGTACCGTAAGTTTTTTATTTCAATTCTGTAATAATCTTTGCTAATACTTTAAATGCGAAAGTGTCTCTGTCTGCCTGTCTCGCTTTCACGCCAAAACTACTGAACCGATTGTAATGAAATTTTGTATACAGATAGTCTAAAGCCTGAGAAAGGACATAGGCTACTTTTTAACTGGAAAAAGGGGTTGTAAGGGTGTGAAAATGCGTAAATTTGTTCAAATTAAGTTAGTTCCAAAAAAACATAATAGATGGCGCCGTGCGTCTCCTACATCGCGATATCGCTTGCTCGTGCATCTTTCTATAAGAGGTGGTACCAAGTTGAGTACCGTTTTTCGATTCTTGCGATTGTTATGCACGTCTATAATGAATAACTCACTACTCTACTTAGTAGTCAGTACTCAGTACTTTATCTAAGCAGTGATGAGTGACGAAACCTTAAACCTACCAATGCTAAATAGTTTATAGGTAAAGCTAAAATTGTGTAATGGGGGGCTAAATAAGCTTTAGGTATAATATAAAAAAATGAAATATTATGTGCGCACTGCACAGCTGTTTTTAGATATTTTGATTTAAGGGGTACCAGGGTTTTAAAAAGCTTATAAATTTGACACCAATTTTGTTGACACCGCGCGCTATAAACTGAAGTCCACGCGGACGAAGTCGCGGGCAACAGCTAGTTCTGTAATAATTTAGCACGTATATTTTTGTAATCTGAAAACGTCTTGTCTAGGTGCTCTGGATAGTTTTAAATTCGTCCGAGTCGTACACGGTTTTTTCAAAATTATTATATATTATTATTATCGACGATTTAAGGATCAGAGGAAAATGTTTGATTTTAAAATAATAATTATGTACTCCTTTCTTCGTGATAGTAGATATGTTTGGTGTATACTGTATAATGCCATCCGCTTTGTTTCATAACTGTGACATTGACAATAAGCGCGCAGGCTGTCGTCCAGCGCGCAATATTATGATACGTTACCTGGGAAACGACCTTGGCGAGAATCTGAATTGTCATATTTTAGTGTTCGAAAAGGAGCCAAATTTAAAACGGTTGAAGTATGGGAGTTACGTTTCCGTAGTTTTGTTATTCGTTGAGAATAACACTATTTGTTGTTTAGCTTAAATAATAAAAATAATTAAGTTTATTAATTTGTAAATTTAAATATTGATTTTTGATGTAATAATTACAACTCATAACATTTGTTTCTTTAAAATTGCATTATTTTGTAAACAAGTGCAAACCTTATAAAACCTGTTGCACAGTGCTCAATCGGTTCTGTTCGATTTGAGCTGTTGAGCAGTAAGGATCGAAAAATATTGCTGTTACGCTAAGTAGGAATAAATATATTATAATAAGAAGGAATTTGTAAATTGTATTAAGAATAGTTGGAATAAAAGTGTTTTAAAATTTACTAAAAACAGTTTTACTTGGTGAGTGTTATTCTGCTTATATCAGCACGAGTTCTGAATTCAATAATAATTTAGATATTAAGAAAGTGATGCATTTTAAAAACAATGCTGGTGAATTCTTCCTTCGTCATAGACTATTTGTGAAAATCTAGCAAAAACCGTGTAAACATAATCTTTAGGAGCTGTTTCAACACTTGAAGTGTTGGATAGGCTATCCGCAAATTACTTGTTAGATAAGTTGTGAATAGCATATCCAGCACTTATCATTAAGTGGTGAAACATGCCCTTAGTCTAAATCTTATGATTACAGTAGAGATGCATATAATAATAATTAAATTTACAAAACGGTATGTTGAATGGGATGTTCCCATATCTGGTACGTCGTTGGGCGCGTCCCATTTCCCCAGAGTGGAGCGGTAATGGAATTCTGTAACGTTCTCGTGTTACGTTTATTTACACTTAATTTTATGTTTAAATGAAAATCATTTTAGATACATCTAAATTAAGTAGGTATTCTTCAAACTTCGTCAAAAGTATTATGTTATTATTTATTACCAGCAACTCTATTGCGTGAAAATTCTTGTATGATTAATTATTATTTATTTGTTATATTTTAGTAGCTGGTAACTTGATATTATAATAAACTAGCTGTCCCGGTGAACTTTGTATCATTTTAAAATCTTACCTGGACTTCAACGAATATTTTGAGACTAAAATGAGCCCAATCCGTTCAGCCGTTTTCTAGTTTTAGCGCGACTAACACATTTGAAAATCCATTTTTATATATAAGACTAGCTGTCCCGGTGAACTTCGTGTGAATACTTTAAAACCTTCCCTGGACTTCTACGAATATTTTAAGACTAAAATCAGCCCAATCGTTTTAGCCGTTTTTTGAGTTTTAGCGTGACTAACACATTTGAAA
Source organism: Polyommatus icarus (assembly GCA_937595015.1). NCBI lineage: Eukaryota > Metazoa > Arthropoda > Insecta > Lepidoptera > Lycaenidae > Polyommatus > Polyommatus icarus. Next base: position 4,895,160 of record OW569331.1, read on the forward strand.
ATCCATTTTTATATATAAGATAAGAAGAAGATAATAATAGCATTGATGTCACTTTATATTTTGAAATAAAAATATGAGGGTACCCTCTTCGTTAAGTTTTTATACTTACAGGTGAAAACTTGTAATGGGGATTGTCCATTTTTTTTAAATTTTGCTCATTACAAAAACATTTCGAGGAATAAGGTCAGTGATCGTTTTTCTGTATATAAACGAAAAAAATACCCATTAGTTGCTTACATTTTTGAACAAATATGTTTAACCTTAGTTTGACCTTCAATGGCGTTAAATTAGCAATAAATTCGACCAACATTATGTTTCGAACTTTTGGTAAGCTTCTGGTATCAGTTTTCACATAATGAGAACTTGCATTTGACGAACCAGCCATTATAATAAGATTGAAAGGAAATTTAAACATACTGCAGAGGTCAATTGGCCGCCGATGATGACGTCAGAGCGAAACTTTAAAAATTTATTGAGAAAAAACTAGCCAAGGAATTTCAAAATTATTTAATTTATATTCTTAAAATACCCTATTTTAACGAAAAAAAATATAAAAAGTACATGTGATTTTTTTTGGACAATGCCCATTGGCTTTCTGATTCACACACAAAATTGCCACCGATATGACTTAGCTGTAAGTTTTCCATGTTAACATAAATAAATAAATAACTCAACATAACCTATACCTTCCAGATCCAGGGCAAGCCGATCATTCAGCAGCGCATTCTTCCAAGTCCAGCCGTGTCCATCGAGCTGCCCCGCCACACGCCCGCGCCGGCCCCGGGCGACGAGAACACCAACATCATATTCAGCCCGTGGAAAGCGTTTGGGCCTTTCGTTGATACTATCCAGGTAAAAGAGATTTGTCTATGGGCTTTCTGCCTATTATATCCTTTGTATGTCGCTTTTTATTATAATTTAGCAAACGGGTAAGTTTTTATTGCAAAGTGATAAGGCGATGGGATTCGATTAACTAGCAAATTAAACCTCCTACACAAAAAGATACACATTTAATTGGCAGACTTGCAGCGTAGGGCTGCCTATTCCTATTCAGAATGCCTAATCATCATCCTTCCATTTCAATTTTTATCGCCATTCATCCATGACTTTGCGGCTATAATTTGCAGTAGCCTATGTAGATATAAGATTTACTTTATTCTGAATACAGTATGTGGTAGTAGGTTAAGCTAGGCCTAGAACCCATAATATTATGATCAAGGTCAAGTCATAAAACATACAAAATGTAAAACTAGGAACGCGGCGCGTTCGACGCACCACAGCTCAGTGTAGATTCAGATCGCAATGCGATATGTGGATGAATTTCTAATTTGTATGGATTTGACAGATTTGCAAGACGTCTCACGCAATTGAAATCTATCAATTCAATAAAAAGAACAATGGCCAAATCGTACCCGATGATAAAATGTGGGCGGTGTCGTGTCGATATGCCATTGGTAGGAAAATTTCCTAATATTTTAAGGCATCGAAAAATATTAGAAATGTGTCTGTAAATAGCCACAAAAAAAGATCAATATAATATTTTAGTTTCGTTATGTTCTGACAGCCGGCGATCATTTGCATTCGTTCTATTTTTTGGGTAATACTCTAGGAAAAATTGAAATAATTAGAAACGAGATCGCCGATTATACACTTGTAGGCAACACCGCAGTCGAGTTTATTTTGGGACATCAAAAATAAAAGTCGAGTCCAGCTTCTATACAAATTTGGCCATGATTCTTTAGAAATTTGCATCTACGCTTCGCGTTGCGATCTGAATTATTGAGTATTGACGTAGGTTTTGACCCTAACAACAGAGCGGCGCGTTCGACGCACCACAACGATGATACCCTCTGTTACTAACACATCTGTTACGTCACACATTTCTGCTCAACAATTTATGTAAAACACAATAGGCACTAAATCACGGAGCATGATTCACGAACAATATTCCGTTCGAGATCTTCCCCGTACAATTATTATACCCTAATTGGTTTAAGACGGAGATTAATAGCCGCGCCAACAAAGTACGCCAGTTTTCTCTCAATCATTCCTTCATTCCCCAACATTTTCATTACTAAAGATTATGTTTTCACTCTGAAGGTACCTACACTTAAGATATTATTAATTTTAAATTAGTTTTCCTAGTATCGAGTTACTTAAGTTTCAGTTTTGGGATATTTTAGAAAAGTTAATTAGTTCTGATAATTTATAGAACATAAGTAATATTTTTCAGCAATAATAATTTAATCAAGTACTTGCCCCAAATGTTATTTTAATACAACAATAATATCTACAGTTTCGATCCAGGACAGAATTACAATAAGAATTACAGAAGAAGAATTACAGTAATCACAAAATCACCCAAAGAGAATATTATAATCACTACGTTTTAAAATCACCAAGCAAACATTTTTGAAGAAGTGACTGTAGTCGGAACTCGGAACTTAGGGCTGGTTTACACGTATTAAGTAGATAAGTAGTTAACTAAATTTTAACTTAATTTTAAGTTACTTATTGCCTGTAAACACAAAATTTAGTAGTAAGTAGCAAGTTAAAATTTAGTTAGGTACTAAACAAGGAAATTAGAATTTCGACTATTTTCTGTTAAGTTGGCAGGCGGGTCTTGTCATTTCGGGCAGGCACTTCAAATTAAGTTAAAATTTAGTTACTACTTATCTACTTAATAAGTGTAAACCAGCCATTAGATTTAGAAAGTGTTGAATGTCAGTCTGACATTGACAGACTTGACGTTAGTTATAATATAAAAACCAACTTCAAGCCTAGACGGCTTTGATCAGTGCTGAATTAATTTACTATTATTTTTAACAAAAAAATTAAAACCAACTTCCAGAGTAAAAAACAATAATAATTATTATATTATAAATTATAATGAACAAAAAAGTATGAAATAATTCTTACTCTTAATAGTGCCTTATGCAGAATACTCCTAAATCTCTACTATTTCTGTACACAATATCTTCATTATTTTGAAATCGATACCAGCTATGAATGGTGAGTTCTTAGACAAAATATTTTTAATTTTAAAGACTGGTACCGACTTCAAAATTATGAAGATTGTGTACATAAATAGTAGAGATTTAGGAGTATTCTGCATAAGGCACTATTAAGAGTAAGAATTATTTCATACATTTTTGTTCATTATAATTTATAATATAATAACTATTATTATTTTTTACTCTGGAAGTCGGTTTTAATTTTTTGTTACAAATAATAATTTCACTCTTTTTAGTAATTTAAGTAATTTATAAGGTTTTCTGTACATACTAAAATAATATGAGAACCATAAAGTTAATATACCTAGCGCCCTCTCGGAATAGAGAATTGCATAAGCAACTCCAAGAATATACTCGTATCACTAAGCTTATAATAATAATATAAGCTTGGCGTTAATCAAGCAATGATAAAATTAATGTTCATGCGCCTATCTCTAAAGGCTCTAAAGTTCTGTTCAGTGACTTTCTTTCTATCACAACACTCCTGGAAAGTCATTAGCTCACTATAATGTTCATATAATATTATGCTTAAACTACTTAGAACTACGTTAGTATAACTATTTATTTTGTCTCAATAATAAGGAGTTTCCTACATACGGACATACCTCATAATTCATAGATCTCATGATCAAATTGCTAACTTGGTAACCTGATCACCAAGTTTGAATCATTTACTTTTTAAGAGTTATGATTTAATGATTCATGGTGTGGTGACTGGTGGTAGTGGTGATGATGATGATGAATGTAACTTGCATAGTAGCATATGATTTGAGTTCTTAAACCAAAGCCGAAACCCTCAAACTTGCATCTATAAGGAATCCGGAGTTCTCTTAGCACCTTCGGAACCAAGGTATATCTTAGTGCAAAATTTTGCTTTTTGGTAGCATAGTATCCTAAGATACTTCTCATAAAATCGAAATCACCATATGTATCCATATAAATTTTGAGGAGTTCCCTCGATCACTCATGGATCTTATCATCAGGTCGAAATAATAAAATAATTTTCAAAACAGCTTAACTTTTTACAGAACAATGTTTAAAGACATCCGTGATCCGTTTTGATCTAAAAATACTATGAAAAAATACCTACCAAAATAGGGTCATAATGTGAAGGTGTATGGTGGAATGGTGGTGATGATGATGATGATGATGGTGATGATGATGATTAATGTAATAAGCTTAGTAGTATATGCTTTCAGTTCTTAAAACAACGCCGAAAACCCCAAACATGTATCTAAGAGGAGTAAGGAGTTCTGTTCACCACCTTCGAACCATGGTATATCCTGGTGCAAAATCTTACTTTTTGGTAACATATGCCTAGAATACTTCATATGAAACCAAAAAAACTATATGTTTCCGTTTGAATTTTAAGAAGTTCCCTCGATTACTCATGGATCCCATCATCAGGTCACCACTTTTGTGAACATGGGACCAAATTGGAGTGAAACATAATACAACAAAATAAATATTTTGAAAATCGGTTCACAAACGGCGGAGTAATCGTTGAACATACATAAAAAAAATATCCACAACCGAACGTATAACCTCCTCGTTTTTTGGAAGTCGGTTAAAAAATAGTCCAGTATATTTTATTGTTGACATTGCTACAGTACTGGGCCACTGCGTAAATTAACAGTTATTTATGTGAGTAAATTACTATATACTTTTTTATGTTATACTCATTAATTTATTATGTATGAACTAGAGTAAATATTGTAATACTGTGGTATGAACTTTTATAGCATTACAGGATCAAAATTGCATATAAACAGAGAAATACGATTTAATTTAAAAATATAATATGATTTTAAAATATTGAATTGTTTCAGGATGGTGCTATTCTACCCAGTCAAGACTCAGTAGTATTTCCTACTCCAAGAAGTAGCGAGGCGGTCACAGATGAAGATGTCACGGATCCTACTCCAACTGTTGGATCTTCTAAAAAGGTTGGTAACATCTCCTACAATAGATTTTAGCACTTGGTTAGATGAAATAGGTTCTAGTCAAGTTCTAGTGGGATACTTCATACTTAGTATAATAACTGTATTATACTAAGTATCCCACTAGAACCTTAGAAACGCAGCCTTAGAGTCTGAGCGTGTACTGACTCGTCCAGACTCTAAGGCTACGTTCAGACCTGCGCGTACTCTGCGCGATTCCTACTATAATTAATTATAATAGGGCATGGGAAAACACGCGCGCGGGGCCGGCGCGGATTCAGCGCGTGCTGCGCGTGTGTTTTCCTATACGCTATAGTAGAACACGCGCAGAACACGCGCACGTCTGAACGTAGCCTAAGGGTGTGTTTCCACCGGAGCTGCGTTGCGAGGAATGTGTTTTGGAGAACCAATATAATCGCCTTATTTGCCTCGCTAAGCGCAGCGATTCTATTGGTTCTCAAAAACACATTCCTCGCAACGCAGCTTCGGTGAAAATACAGCCTTAGAGATATTATATAGACGGCGAAATCAGATACCAGCCAATGTACCAGCAAGCTCTGTAGCGAGTTACTCAAGGTGTCCATTTGGTTCCGCTTTAGCTCTTCGTTGGTAACGGTTGCGCGGTCATGGTGTACCTACTGGTAGAATATAGCCCTATAAACTCTTAAAGGCGAACTATGAAGACTAAGATAACAAGTTTATGTACAGTAGTCCAAAATTAATAATGCGCTTGAATGACCGTGAATAATGACCGTGTTACAAAAACTACAGGAATATCACGACGAACTTTGACTAATATGTATCTTTAACGCAATGCAATTAGAAAATGAAATATCGTCTACCGTCGCTATGGAAATGCGGCCGTTGCCGAAAAATTTCGAAAACTTCCATGCGCATTATCACTTTGGGAGCACTGTATGTAAAATGTTAGAGTTTTTAACATCTGATGAGACCTTTTTACCGGCGAGAAGGTACGAGGTAAAATTGAATGTTCATAGAAACTGTTCATAACGGGCGCTAAAGCACGGCACCGCCTTTCAAGGAAAACCCTCAGATTCCTTATGAGCAATTTCTTGCTAAATCATTTTAATTTATTTCTAAATTGAAAAGAATGTGAAGATTCTTTGAGTATCTTTTAAAAGTACATCTTTCAAGTATGCTTGAGTGTGCATTTTAATTACTTACGATTTATTAAATTGAATTAAAAGTAGTTATTTCTTTAATCGAATGATACGTCTTGAATTCAATCCAGAACTTCAGTTGAAGATTTTATATCTTTCCGGGATCGTTGCATTCCGTTTTCCTTGAGATATAGATGAGACAGGTTTCAATCTTTAAAAACTCGTGAAATATATTTTTTATACCTCTTCTGTTATTACAATATTTGATTTTTGAAGAAAATTTTAATTTTATTCAGAAAAGTAGCTTATTGTGCTAATCCAGAATAAATTGAATAAATTAAAATTCAGTCTATATGACTGAATTTTAAAATTTTGAAATTAAAATTCAGTCTATATGACTGAATTTTAAAATTTTGAAATTAAAATTCAGTCTATATGACTGAATTTTAATTTATTCAATTTATTAGTAAATTAATAACTAGCCTTATATGTAATATGAATTTTTGTAACTAATTCATGTTAGTAAATAATTATAATGTGCGTTAACACAATATTTATCTACTGTATGAAGTGAAACCTCTAAATATGCGGTATTCAATTCAAGGAAAATTAACCTTTGTTTTTCAACCTTTCATTTACCAATTTTAATTTATAATAATTAAAATTCTAATATGTATAATATTATGTAGTGCTAGGTTATTTGAATTCACCCATACATTATACAGATTCATAAATCCAATCCATACAAACTTTCCAAGTTTAGAAGACGTTTCATCAACCTCGATTTGATATTAAAACTATTACCAATAGTCGATGAGTTCATGCAAATCCAATATTCCAAGTTATTCAAATCAAGCCACTGATCCATCTTTGGTTAACTACAGAAACTTGAAGTCAACATGAAGTTAGTTATTCATGTTAAGAGACTATCTACATTTTTAGGTGTATGTCGAGTATGTAGTATGTAGCATGTAGTAATTGTATATTTAGGGGCTGTTATATTACTGTTAGGTAATAATTTGCTAAAACTAAAGTTTCTATACCTATTGTGTCATATTATAATCATATTGTTACTTGTTGAGTGTCGACCATGCACATAATATTATGTACAGTCATCCTTGACGGTCAATGAATTCTTTTATTTAGATTTTTTGTTTCAGAAAGTTAAAATTTCTTTAGCTCGTATGCCTGGTCCTGTGTTGTTTACACTGTTATTGGCACTCAACACTCCTGTAATGCAACCTGCAGGGCGATTCACAATTTTCTCTCGAACTCTGAATCTTTTTCATTCGCTCATTGGTGAATTGGCACGGCGAGCGTTCATTGGATGTTGCGTGATGAAGTTCCCGAATCCTAGTCTAATAGCACATTGTGAATCAAGCCCCTGGGCCCTGTTGTTTTTTAAATTTTCTAAAACACCGAGAAAAACAGTCTCCCTTAGGCTACGAATAATAAAACCCTTAGGTATATAACCTGTATAAGTACCCTTTTTAGGGTTCCGTAGTCAACAAGGAACCCTTATAGTTTCGGTCTGTCCGTCCGTCTGTCTGTCTGTCCGCGGTTTTACTCAGAGACTATAAGACCTACAAAGCTGTAATTTGGCATGAATACACATATTAATGATGGCAACAAAATGGTACGTGAAATCGTAAAAAAATATTTTTTTTATGGTACCTCCCCTACACATCAAGCGGGGATGAATATTTTTTTTCGCACCCACCCCATTGTGTGGGGTGTCGTTGAATAGGTTTTTTAAAAGTATTGCGAGTATTCATAGATCATTTTCCGATTTAGGGATCCGTTGGTGAAATATTAAGTTTTAAAGTGGAAAAAATCGTTAGAGTCCAGCGTCCCCCCCTTCTACCAGCTAAATGGTTGGTTCTGGAAATGTGAAAAAATTCACGGGAGTAGGAAATATGCTGAATTTAAAAGGAAAACTATCAAGGCTAAGAACACTTCATAAGTTATTGAGTAATAGTCGATCAACTAAAAAAAGTGTATTCGGCGAAGTATAAAGGAACTTTTCGTTCAAATTCCTTTGAAAGTAACTGAGATGATGTTGTTAGTAGTGAAGAACAAGCTATAAATGTACGTTCATTGACCATAAAAAATTGTCAAAAACTAGCGGTACCACGGAACCCTATATTGCGCGTGGCCCGACACGCACTTGGCCGGTTTTATTATTTTATTTACCTTGCAGGTGGCGTCAATAAGTCAGCTGTCGTTCATGGTGCGTCCTGACAGCTTCGAGCGCGGACAGCTGCGGCTGACGTGCATCTCGTCCGTGCACGCCGTGTACAGTGAGCAGGCGGAGCTCGTCATCAACGAGGAGCGGCCGCAGATCGCTTCTGTGCTCGGCACCAGGGATGCTGCAGGTAGGTGGCTTTGAGGAAAAAGGGACCTTTATGCAAATGTCATAACTTGTCTACTTGTAGACTAATCTTGTATACCGTATTAGGCATTTTGTAACAAAATCTGAGTTCATAATATCAACTTCTGCGCCCGGCACCAGCGATGCTGCAAATTGGTGGCTTTGAGGGGAAAGGGGCTAATGACATAAAAACTAATGTGGTATGCAGTTTTGAGGCCTTTATGCCAACGAATTATTTTGAGTATATATTTACGAAGAGCGGCCGCAGATCGCTTCTGTGCTCGGCACCAGGGATGCTGCAGGCTAAGGGCATTTATACATTTATATGACATAAAGACTAATGTGTTGTGTAGTTTTGAGGCCTTAGGTAAAATGGACCTTTATGCAAACGATGTATAGGCTAATTTGTGTAGCTTTAAAGCTTTTATGCTACAGCGTAAAGACTAATCTCGTAGGCATTCTACAATAATATTTTCTGAGTGTATATATCAATGAGAAGATCACGTAGATTGCCTCTATGTTTGGCACGATGGATGTTGCAGGTGCGTTAATAGATAAAAGAGACCTTTATGGCAACAACGTAAAGACAAATACAAAGTAATTATAGCATAAAAAGAGTCATTTGATATCGAAACAGATCGGCTAGATTAAATCCTATAATAAGGCGTGACGCTTGAACTTCAAACTTTTTAGGGCTCCCGCACACGGGCCACCACCACAAAACGCCGCCACCGGCATATTTTCTGTAGTTTTAATACAATACGCCGGTGGCCGCCACACTCTACAAAGATTCATTTTACGACAAATAGACTAGGTTAAAAATGTCGTATGTGGCCCGTATACGGCGATACTTAATCACGCCTCTCGACTCGCATCATACAAGAAAAAATGTTATGGAAGCCACTACTTTACGATAAGTTTTTCTCGAAGAGCCAATATAAGAAACGCCCCTAAGAAACAAATAATTTAAGCGTTCAATGAAACCACACAAACTTATTTCCACGGAATTTTTATATTTCGACGTAAACATTGGCTTTGAATGCGTCGAAAGCAAACCAATCTCATTCTACAATTCAAATATTTACTGCGGCTGACTTGCAGTGCAATTCACGAGAAGTTTGGCGCGAACTGCTGCAGCTTGCCAAGCGACATTTAATACTTTTTTTATAGAGCACTTTGGTATGGGAATATTAAGTGATTATTGCTTTTAAATACATTGCAAGTTGAAACTATTTCTATGGTAATTGTATTGGAAACGCTTAATAGGTTCCTAGATGATGCCCGTAACTCCGTTGCGCCAAAATTCATTTTTCGCGCGGAAACTCTTCGCGTCCTTCGCGACAAACAGACAGACAGACACAGTGTTTCATTTATAATATTAGTATGGATACTCGATAGGTTACAGGGATATTATGCATTACTATTAAATCAAGTTATGTTAAAATTAGACATTCTAAAACCTTCTATATCAGTGATATAATTCATCCTAATTATTATTTAACTAGGACATTCAAATGACTTAGACAAGAGGAAATCATCTATGAGAAGGTATTACGAACGCTTCTCAGTATTCCAAGTAGACTGTTTATAATTAATACTACGAACAATAAATAATAACTGATAAAATTTGCTTCACGATGAAATTCCTTAATAGAAACGTTTGAAACTCTCAGCGGGGAAAGGATTATATTGAAGAGACTTCGGAATAGAATTGTACGCACGACTCAAGTGCCGTTAGAGTTCCCTTTAGGAAAATCTTTAATTAGTGCCAACAATAAGTTACCATTTTGATTTTAAAGTTTGCTACAAATAATAAGATATTAATGTCATCAATCCAAAAATGTGCTAGTTGTTACCTCTTCACGCCTAAACCGTTGAACTGATTTTAATGAAAGAGTCCTAGGAATGGACAATGGACATTGGGATGCTGAGGGAATGGACCTTGATTATAACATTATACAAATCCCGTGCGATATTCAAATATCTGTGCAACGAAACTGCGAATAACAAAGTCTATGTATAATTTTACAGATAGACTCCTGAAAAATGATCTACGATACTTTATAAATTCACAAAATTCAAAATTTACAGTGAATATATTATGCTTTGAACCCAGAACAATGTTTGAACAACCCAAAAAGGTAACACTAAACATATCCCAACGTTCTGGCAATCACTCAAATGTTTGTTGTGAGTTCCGGCCGAGTGGGCAAAGGTAATGTTTAGTAGATGCAGCGCAAACAGACTTGCTCACGTGTCCGCCCTGCAACACTTAGGCCGTTTCTTCACTGCCATAGTCACCGGGACGTCACTGACAAAAAAAACTTTATGAGTGGTCATTGACTCCCTGTCAACAACTTGTCATTTTCTATACGAAGCCGCGATTGACAACATCTGACACTTCACCGTCAATCGCGGTTTATATAGAAAATGACAAGTTTTTGACGGGGAGTCAATAACCGCTACCGTTATGTTTCGCCGAGTACAGTATAATCACACGTCTTTTTTTACCACGCAGTTGCTACTGATAGTGACATCTCGCTTGCTCTGGCCTTTGTTTCTCTATTCCGCTAGGTATATTAACTTTATGCTAGGAATTAGGACCTACGTCATAAAGTGCCATTATGTTTGAGTTTTTGTCGGTGACTGTGGCGGTGGACAAACGACATTAGTCAGCACTGATACAGTTCAATCAATACAGTACAATTAGAGATCCGTACTTTGAGCCTGTTGATTAGACCGGTGTTGACAAGCCACACACATAATACAAATACAGTAGCGAGTGCTTTCGCACTACGTTCGATCTAATCTGATCAGCGCTCGTACTACTGTCTATAATAGCTGATCTATAATTATTTCTATGATTTTTTGCAGTTTTTGTAGGCACTTGTACAATTTTCGTAGGCATATGTACAGTTTTCGTAGGCAACTGTACAGTTTTCGTAGGCATATTATGTACAGTCTTCGTAGGCACCTGTACAGTTTTCGTAGGCATCTGTACAGTTTTCGTAAGCACCTGTACAGTTTTCGTAGGCACCTGTACAGTTTTCGTAGGCATCTGTACAGTTTTCGTAGGCATCTGTACAGATTTCGTAGATATCTGTACAGTTTTCGTAAGCACCTGTACAGTTTTCGTAGGCACCTGTACATTAACATATCAAGCCCCATAAGAGCACCGGTGATAATGAAAACAATAGACTTATAATAACAATAGATTTCCAAGAATCCGCGATCGAAGGATTAAATTATTTTAAAGATCACAGTAGTTATAATGATAGTTCTATTATTTTATTATATTGATAGTTTTTTAAGCTGCAAGAGCATAATATAAACATAATAGCCAGTTGGCAAACAATATCATATCTTCCAATCATTATTGTTAACGTCGTACAAAAACGATCAGTTTATTATATTTCGTGTTCTCACAAAATGTCATGTGATGCAAATTAATTTCGAGTGTATTTGGAACAGGCATTGTTATAGACACATACAACATATTCAATTTGAATGACATCCCGATTCCCGATACAGCCTCTATTATCGTGAGATTTCAAACAAAATGTTCAAACAAAACGTGGATCGACAAATAAGGACAAAACTTTGTATGAGTATAATCAGGAAACCAATTTGTAGCAGAACTCGTTCGAATGCATTATGCATAATTTATCTATACAGGGTGTTACAAAATTAAGTGATAATACTTTAGGGTGTGCACATGTTCCTTGTAGTAAGTTCACTGTGAAAGTAGCAGCGCCGAAAGACCAAAAATTGTTTTCACTTTTGTATGGGGAAACTCGTGACGCTGGGGCGCTTGCCCAAACAAAAGTGAAAAAAAATTTCGTCTTTCAGAACTGCTACTTTCACAGTGAACTCTCTACAAGGAACACGTACACACCCTAAAGTATTATCACTTATTTTTGTTACACACTGTATAAAAAATACGTGTGGCACTCGGGGATTTCCGCGGTAAAGATATTGCATTTCATTTTTTATCAACTGAAGCTATCATAATTCGTATACGTCTACTCGCACGTACACAAACACCGTGCCGAACTGAAACGACTGATGATGCACGGCAACCCTGCACCGCTGTGCCGTTCGTGAGAGTGTTCGGTTAATTTTCGTTACGGAATTTCTTGATTCGCTCAAAGCCCTCGATAACTTAGCGAGAATAACAAAATTTAAATCAATTTTAAATTTAGTTATTCTCGCTAAAACTTGAGAACGGCTGAACCGATTTGGCTTATTTTAGTCTAATGTGCATGAAGGACCAGGGATAGTTTATAATTGAAGAAAAGTGATACGAAGATTACCAGGTCACCTAGTAACGATATAATATTAAAAGTTTTAGGTTACAAATTACAATGTCGTGCGTCATGGCACGCGTGACGGGTGCTCCCCTCATCGGGAGCATTCGCCTGTAATGTAACGTTACAGAGTACAATGTAACGTATTATATCAGTGATGGAGAAGAACCGAGCATCACAATGTGCACCTTGTAATGATACAATGTGTAATATCTTGTAACATTAATGCTACGTCATAGTGAAGTCTACTTGGTATGGAATGCTCAAAGTCTAATCTATAATGTTACATTACACGCGAATGCTCGTCAGTCAGGGAGGCAGTATTTTAATATAGTGCTCAAAGTCGAATATCACGCGAATGCTCCCAGTCAGGGAGCACCTTTATGTTTATACGAGGATTCAGGTATGTCCTATGCTTATTAGACTAACTTTGTCACGTTCGTAGCGTGACAAAGTTGGTGAATAATTTGGTTATACACTTGGCAACGCTCGCTGGCTTGAGTGACGATGATAGCTTTAATTGTTTTGGTGGAAACTGGACTGGGTTAGCAACAGCTTCAATTTGAATGTTGATGTGTTGATGTTTAACCGACTCCGCCAGGAGGTTGGTTTTTCGAGTGTATGTAATTGTTTGGCAGGCTCCGCAGCCTTGGCTTGACGGATTTTAGGTTGAGAACTCTCCTCTCTTTTTCTAACCTTTCTTTTTCTTTTTTCTTAGTTAAGAATAAAGAATTAACTTTTAAAAATGCTTTTTACCTTTCACTTACCATATTCTGCAACACAACCGCGAAGTCTATAAAATTTATTTTAAGTACTTAAACGTTAAATTACAACATCTTTCTGCGTAAATCACCTTTCGATGGTTGCACCTCGTGGTCGGAATGTGGGACGGCCATAGGCGATCTTAACCCATTTGTTCCACGATCGCTGTCCTCTGTATAAGTTATACGCATGTTCCTCACTTCTCAGGTTTAGTTTTTTTTTATACTTAAGTTAAGTGGTAACATAATATTTTAAGAGGTTATGCCACGTATAAAACCATGTTACACTTTTATAAATAAGGAATTGGGTAGGTAGGTATGTTTATAATTAAAAACATCCTTTGTTCGACACGTCAAAACTCAAACCGCAAACGTCATAACTCATAGAGTATAGACAATAATTGACAGTTTTTTTTTGTTTCTCTTAATTGTTAGGCTATATTATAATTATTTTTATTTTTTTAGTTACTTATATTTTCTTTAATTTATATTTTAGTATATTTTAGATTATTAATTTAATTTAGTATGCTCCTTGTTTTGTGATTATATTGCCATTAAGTACTATATTATTGTGATGTCATGTTTGGTCCGAGCAGAAAATCAATGCAGCAACTCGCTGCTAATGCTGAGCTGCCCCCCTAGACAACTGGCAAAACGCTAACGCTAACGCTAACGCTAGCGCTACAAAATGTATGGATTTGACATGACATGACAACATTAGTATTCGCTAGCGAAGCGATGGATTATGTCAAATCGCATACATTTTGTAGCGCTAGCGTTAGCGTTAGCGTTAGCGTTTTGCCAGTTGTCTAAGGGGGCTGGGGTCCGTTTTTGGCATCACACAATATAATGCTAGATTATTTGTTTTGTGTCCTTGTTCTTTAGTCTGTTTGTAAATATTGTGTTGAGTGATGTGCAAATTAAACGTTTCTTATTCTTATTCTTAAAAAAATTCAGCCCGCGTCTTTAGATAGTACAAAATCGTGTAAAGCAATGAATTAATTAAGATTTATGTTAAAAAGTTGAAAGCCGAAAACAAAAATTAAATATTCATCCTGGGCTAATCTTGCTCCCTTCTCCGCGAGAGAAATTTTTTAAATCGCTAACGTTTTTTATGCCTAGTGTGGTTTAATTCTTTTGTCGATATCGATAATTTTATTTCACACAACAATATTTTTACGTCTAGTTTTTACCATAGTATAGCGGTCGGCAACCTTTTGGCAGCCAAGGGCCACAAGATGGCAAAACAAACCAAAGGCGGGCCGCAGACCTCATGCTCGTGCCCTAGAAGCTCAATATACCTACACACAATGACACATAATGAAAGGAAATAAGTAAAATGGCACAAACAGCTACGTACTTAAGTGGCGATAACTACTGGCAGTATTAGAAAACATTGTTTTTGATACACATAACCTGACATAACTCATTCACATAACATTCACGGGCCGCAAGTAAGACGTTCGCGGGCCGCGTGTTGCCGACCGCTGCCATAGTCAAATTTTAAATATCTACTTTAAAACTATAAGCAACGGATTCGAATGCTGTTTCTATAGTAGAAAAGATGTAAAATTAGTATTTAATTTTACATAGAATAATATTATGTTTACACGGGCAAAGTTGCGCAGTTTAGCTAGTATAATATGAACTACGTGTAAACAAGTTAATTACTTGTTCGAATAATAAGGAAACTACGTCGCATAGATTCATCAGTCTTATGAGTATAAACACAATACTAACATTACGTAATTAGTTTTAGACGAACTCAAAAGCATTAATTTGAAATTCAATTACTGTATTTAAATCGATATTTAACTGTTTCCGACATTAGTACACTTCCACTCCGGTTATTTTACTAATTATTCAGTAGAACCACCTAATTTACTAAAATATTATCAATGTTTTCGTTATTCTGTCACTGTAGTTTAAATTAATAAATAATATAAACTATATTATATTATACTAGCTGTTTCCCGCGACGTTGTCCGCGTAAACGTAAATATTTTTTTCGTATTTTTTTAAAGTATTCTATGTTACTTCCGATACCTCCAAGGGTATGTGTGGAAAGTTTCCTGATGTTTTGCGTGAAAACGTAACAAACATCCACGCTTTCACACAAATTAAAACATTAATATGTATAAGTAAGTATACTTATTTACTATGAAACTACAGTGACAGAATTCAATATTCTTTTTCAATGTAACAATTATACAACATCCATACTAATGTTATAAATGCGAAAGTGTGTCTGTCTATCTGTCTGTTACCTCTTCACACTCAAACCGCTTAGCCGATTTTGTTGAAAGATATGGAAATACTTTGAGTTACGGGAAAGAATATAGTATACTTTTGTACCGGAAAAATGTACGGTTCCTGCGGGATAAAAATTTTTTGGCGTAACGGAGTTGTGGGCGCCATTTAGTGTATAATTCACAGACATGATAGATACCACATGTGTATGTACTTCGCGTGCCATATTGCGTTCCCAAACGACAAATTCTGAAAAAATTTTGATAGTCTGTTCTTTAGTCTGCTATCGGAATCGGACATCAATCGGAATTTTTAAAGTGCTTAAATGCCTAAAAGTGCCGTATTGAGCTGCCGAAATTCAAATAGAAACGTTGGCCTTGATAATGGACACGTTTCTTATCATCGGTACGTCATTCACAGTGGTAGGAAAAAAGTGACACGCTCGTTTTCATACAAATGGAGCGACATGCGGTATCTATCTTGATCTATGTCTGTGGTATAATTTATAAAATTGCAAACCATTGTTTTTTGGGGAGCGTGTTATAGTATCTTAAAAATAAATCGATATTTCTTTCACAACACTACTTTCATTCCTTCATTCAACTTATTAGGCTTATGATTCGTTTTCGTACGCCATCTACAGGAGGATACTTCCCTCGATTCGTCTTAATTTTGGTTTGTTTTGTGGTCTTTGATATTTAACGTTTCGCCGTCCATATACAGGGTGTATCGAAACTAAGTGATAATACTTTAGGATGTGTACGAGCCTCCAATAAGTATAGAGTTGGATGTGAAAGTAGCAGCACTGAAAATGTAACTTTTTTTACTTTTGTAAGGGTAAAGGGTACTAGGTAAATTTGACGCTCGGGCGCTTGACCATACAAATCACAAAAAATTGCTCTTTCAGTGCTGCTGAAAAAACATATTTTAAAACATTATTCAATCCAAACCCTTCGATTACGGTGCGGCCAGATCCGGCCGCGCTATCTAAACGCAGTCTATTTTTGTCTATACCCACGCGGCCACATCCGGCCGCGCTCTTTCATTCGATTGAGATACGTATTTCGTCGATTTAGAGACTACTTTTGTATGAAGAAGTTTGGTTAGTTATGATCTATGGTAAATTTGACACATTCTGAATGCAAAATATTATACAATCTGTGGTCGACGAGTATTTGTCAGTCATTAGAAAATCGTGAATTTTTTCGTGTGTGTTCTGACATTTTGTGTGTTTTTTGTGAAATTATTGATGGATTTAACGAATGTAAGTAGTAAAATAAGTTACTTTAGTAATAAGCATTAGTTTTAGATAATCATTTGCAAGAAATGCTTCGTAAAAAATTGTGAAAGTTCAGAAAAAAGTTGTGTGTGTTATAAGTATTTTGAACGTAATTTGCTTCATATATTGGTAAATTAATTACGTAAAACGCTAAAAGAAGTTATAGCAAAAGGTCTACAAGATTTTGAATTACGATAGTATTTCTTACAATTCTAAAACAAAGAGTTCAAAGTCCGCAGGTAACGGCCATATTCTGCCGGCCACGGCCATTTTGAACTTTATTTGTAAAGCCCTAATGACGAAGTTTGCTTGTGGTAATACGAAACCCATTTTTTTGGGTTAGATTTATGACCTGTTTTTATAAACATCTCGAGTAGTAATGATAAACAATTTATGTAAGAGTTAAAAATCAGGGTTCCCTCGAGTAGAATAAAACAAAATATTAACTTATTTCATGTGAAACAGTCAGAAAAAATATATTTCAAAATATATACTTCTGAAAAGAATATTATATCAGACTAAATACTATATTATAATGGCTTGATAGATAGAAAATTTATTAGATATTGTAAAATGCTTTACAAAAACATGAAATATAGTAAGGTTGTAAAGTTATTATATTATTTGTACAAATAGGGTAGGCCGGGCGCCATGTTTTTTAAAAATAGGTCTGCCTAGAATCTAGGCAGCCATTTTTTTTTTAAGACTGAGGGGTTAAAAACTTTACGGTCTGTCTAACCATTTTTTCTTTTGCAATTAAGAATTTTCTATAAAGTCACGTGTCCTTACGCGAGATATTTTTTTTTTTACCTAAGTATTAAAAAAAGTGGACCATTTGAATTTTTACTTTTAAAACGAAAAGATAAAAAACAGGTCAAATAATAGCAATGCCATTTTGATTGTATACCACGCGCTTAAAGTCAGGTCTTTACCTCCGCAGGGAACAGAGTTGTCCTGTTTTGACAAGACTATAAGGGACCTTAGGGATTTTACGTTACTTTAAACTTTAAAGGAATATATAATTTAATATTAATACAATGAAAATTATTCACTTTTTTGATATTTATTGTTGTAGTAGGTACTGATTTTTATCTTAATATATATAATTCTTCTGTGAGTGTGTATGTCACTGAACTTCTCTCAAACGACTGGACCGATTTTGATGAAATTTTTTGTGTGTGTTCAAGTGGATCTGGGAATGGTTTAGATTCACAATTTCGTCCGCTGGACAATGTTTTTTTAATTAATTTTTAATTTATTAGTAGCTGTTGATTTTGGAATGTTTTACATTGGATTCGACAGACGGCGCTACCATCGCAGTGTCAAATTTTAAATAATATTCGAATTCGAATTTTAATTTTAGTCTGTCCCGACAGTTAGCGCTGCGATCAAATTAAAAAAAAAATATGGCAAAGAAACGTTTGCCGGGACAGCTAGTTATTTTATAACATTTAGAATTAAAATCATAAAAGTTTAAAATACTATAATGTACATCAAT
Source organism: Polyommatus icarus (assembly GCA_937595015.1). Taxonomy (NCBI): domain Eukaryota; kingdom Metazoa; phylum Arthropoda; class Insecta; order Lepidoptera; family Lycaenidae; genus Polyommatus; species Polyommatus icarus. The sequence continues at coordinate 4,913,701 of OW569331.1, forward strand.
CTAGTACTAAATTTATAAATGCGAAAGTGTGTCTGTCTGTCTGTTACCTCTTCACGCCCAAACCACTGAACCAATTATGCTCGGCATAGACGATAATTTGAGTACTTACTGGGAAAGGACATATTACATTTTATCCCAGAAACGATAAACGACTTTTGGCACAACGGAGTTTCGAGCCTCATCTTGTAATAAGTAATGACAAAAAAACGGGTTAATATTCAAACATTAACATTACGTAAAATCAAGTGACCAATGAACTATAAAAGTGTAACAATATAATATTCACAAGCTAATGTTAACTGCATAAAAAAAAAACAATTCAAAAATGCACTCAACAACGGTGATAAAATGCTCAATCAAAAAATATATTAAACGGAATCCTCACTCAGGCAGCCGCGAACGCTGTCTTACCATTCATTACAATCCTTTTAAAAATCCAGAGATCATTAAAAAAGATGAAGTTTCGCAATATAAACGTGGCCTCATTTCAGACCTCGCCATCGCTTAGTACTTTAAATAATTAACTTACTTGCTGCCAGATAATTTTTGTAATTTTATCAACAATTTTATTATTTAACCATCGTTGTAGACTGTAACAAGTCACAGACAGAAATTTTTATTTTTTTTTCATTTATAGTATTAGTTGGGATTATATTTTGCTAATCTAACTACGACTCAATCGCTGCCCGCAGCGGAAATAGAAGACTGCAGTGACTGCGTGCGGCGCGGCTAGATCTGCCCCCACCTTTAGGGATTCCTCCGGAGATTCCGTAATTTACCGTATTTAAAATCTTATAAACTCATAATCTGAAAGCTACCAAGTTATAACAAAAATACAGCAATAATCTTTAGTATTTCAACATTCCTTTCCCCGTTTTAAATTTTCTATTTTTGTTTATTATACTCATGATATCAGCTTCCAAAGTAATACTAATTTATTAAAATTCAAGCACACATTCAGCATCTCCTTAGCATTTACAAATTACTTTTATTTAAAACTCACTCCAATAGATCGACAAAATCTAAATTACATATTCCCCGTTTTAAATTTTTTTTAGGACAATTTTGAACATTTTTGAAAATTTGAGTTTTGGCGCGATCTCGGCAACGCGGCAAATGTATGGCCAAGGTCGTTTGCTCGGGGGACGGCCTTAAGGCGACGCCTTGATAATTTGGCTGTAGCGATATCGATTTTTCTCAGCAATGACTAAAGCTAAGAAATTAAAGTTCATTGTCAGTATTCATCGTGTCCTTGTCTTTGAATTATATATAGCATAATAGATTGGTCAACTTTTATAACACAGAATAGTCAATCAAATAGACCTCTGTAAAAAAAGGGATTCCTATTTTGCCAACAGAGGAGAGTGATTTAAGCTTCCTGTTGTACATAGATTGGTTCAAGCATACACTTTAATTTGCCCATAGCTTATATGAAATGTATTTATGGTTTTTAAATTACGCGACAAAAACCATTTTCTCGCTTACCTTTTTTGCTGTTCCATTGCTTGTTTTCTATGAGGCCGCCCCCGTATCACGTATCTTGCGAGAGCAATATAGCAATTAATGCGCGATAATTGCTCCAAAATTGCAATTTCGTATCACGTATCAGCCAAAACAATACGATTGCAATCGATCGCTATACATGACACCATTGTTTTTATACCCAGCAATCGCTCGCGCGATTATTGCTAGTAGATTGTTGATCGCTATATTTACGTGATAGCCCTGCGGGCCAGCCGCACCGCCGCCGCCACCGTCCCGCTGTTTTAAGGCTGAGGCCTTAGTGTCCCAATGGTGGGCGAAGGCAAATTCAAAAATAGGTTATTTATAAGCTATTTTTGCTCTCAATTTCGGTGCCCAAAAAATATATTTTTGTAAACGATCTTTCATGTCGGGCAGACAAGGAAATTAAATGACAGGTTTATTCTTATTCTATTTAATAAATCAAAAAAAGAAACGAAAACAGGCCTCTGACAAGTCCATTACGTTATTTTAGGGAAATATTGTATTTGCAAATCATTGGAATAAATGTGGGAGCAAATATTAATTTTAATGACATTGATAAATATTTCGTAATAGGAGCTGGTTCTAATTGTAGCGGTATCTTCCTTCGTCCTGTTTTTGATACAGTTTTATACATAATGTAGTACAGTAATAACCAATGATATTGTATGTTACTAACGTAACTAGATTGGCAGTCTACGACAGAAACGCGTCACCACTTTGAAGATGCCTGCAGGCATATCTGCCATACATAATGACATAATAACATTATGGAGTGACATTGTCTTTTGGGCTATCAAGTGGTTACGCATTTTTTGCATCAGTTTGTAAGACATTGCCACTCTAGTATTTTAGAAACTCATTGGTAATAACAGTTATCAGTATCTCAACTTATATTTTTGTTTGTCAAAAAAATAATGCCAAATAGCCAAATAGGCAGTAAACTTTTTCTCATATAACTACTTATAATATTAATATGACAAGTGACAACTTTTATCCTCGTATATTGTTTCACATATTTAGGCACTATCATTTTCTACATAATGTATCGTGAGATATTTGGTCATTTCTCTAAAACGGTTTGTGTTCAATATGTAATATTTAATACCATTCAGAATACACATATCTACCATAATGCGTACTATTAGTAATATACTTGTGCATTCAATAGTTCAGTGGTTCCTGTACCTATATTCAGCTAGCACATGGCCGATTGGTCCCTGTGGGCCAAACACTAGATTAATTTGCTACCTCAAAGGACTGAGCCTACATGGACATGGTCTAAATAACTATTGAGATTGATAGAATAGTAAATTCTCATTAAGTTCCAAGTAAGACATCATCCCCATGGTCAGATAAAGCGTAGTCCTCTATTCGCAGGTTGAGGGTTCAATTCCCATGTTGAATGAAAATAATGTTTTTAAGTTTTGTAAGAACAATAATATGTAAGTGGTTTACCTGATTGTCTGATAAAGATGAAAGATAATATTATGATCCTTTTGCGCACATTAGTAGCTGGCTTATTTTCAATGATGGCGCCTCTGAAATTAGTGTGATTAGTAAAGCTGTAATTTGTAAATAACGAGCGTAGTTTGAACTTGAACTAGATCATTTTTGATGTCTTGTTCCAAAATAATCCAATTAATCCTTCAAGCCCAGCGCGGGTCGCATGCGACCGCGATAACAATAAAATAACAATAGATTTCCAAGAATCCGCGATCAAGGGATTAATACTAGTAGCGTAGAGATCCCACCAGTATCGAGTTCATCAATGTTGATGACAATGATGATTCCCATCATGTGTTGAACTTCCATCACTAGGAAATACGGTTCCAAAATGAAGACTCGAAAGAATTACCAGAGAACGACTTATTGGAAACGTGGAATTGGAAAACAGTAGCACACGAAAAAGACGAAGGAATAAATATCGAGTCTGTTACAACCTAAGAATTGGAATTAGACAAATTCGCGCGTTAAATTAAAGTCATTCGGCGCGAGCGGTGGAATTCGATTTGGGGTAAATCTTTCAACTGGTTGTTGGAGTTACTGCGGAAACGTACCGAGGTACTTTATTTTACCCCAGACCTGGGTATTTTTGCCCGACTAGTAAAAATGGATGATGTTTGTATGGTAGATGTTAAACTGTTGAACTGATTTTTATTAATTTTGTATGACATACTTTAAGACCAGGGTAAGGACAAGACACTAATTTCAGCGTAACGAAGTTCCATGTAACTAAGTCGTTGAATTTAAGGGTGAAGCCAAAAGAGCTTAATTTGTGAGTTGTGAGTCGCAGAATTTCGGTCGCGTATTCAAATTTTCATACCAATCATGACTCACAAAATTACGCTCGTGTGAATGAAACAGGACTTTAGTATTCAACTGAATGCAGCAGAATTTCTGCCAGCCGAAATTCTGCGACTCACAACTCAAAAATTACGATCGTCTGGCTTCACCCTAAAGTATTATGTGGTAGCAAAATAATAATTATACCTATGAGATTTGTATGCATAGATATAATCTAATATATAAAATTCTCGTGTCACAGTTTTCGTTGCCATACTCCTCCGAAACGGCTTGACCGATTCTCATGAAATTTTGTGAGCATATTGAGCAGGTCTGAGAATCGGCCAACATCTATTTTTCGTACCAAAAATTATTTATATGGCAAAACAACGTTTGCCGGGACAGCTAGTAAAGTATATTTATGTTGTCTTTATTACATGTAGGTATAATAATATGATTTCTCATAATCGGTGAACTTTGCATCGCTTCCCTCACTCCACTAATATGAACCTTCCTTGGACTTCCACGAATATTTCAAGACTAAAATAAGACAAAATAGTTTGGCCGTTCTCGAGTTTTAGCGAAATTAAAAATTAAAATTTTAGATTATAAAACATAGATAACCTAACTTATCCCTTCATAACTTCACCCTTGTACTCTGGACGGACGGACGGACAGATCAAAATATAAGGGTTCCTCGTAGCTACTAATACTAGTGACTTAGTGACTGACTACATACTACTAATACTATATAATATAGTCAGTCACTAATTTGGCTCAATTCACTGAAGAATTAATGTAAGTTGTGCTTCATTATTTATAAGAATCATAAGTTTTAAAACAATAGTGTGACCCTTTCGGCCTAGGTCTCCTACTGCTTTTTCAACCCACGTACGTGACGTCATTAAACAGTACAAGAGGGTTTAAATAGGAAAATGTTTTTCCAGATTTCAAAAGGAGAATTTTGTTTAAAGAAAAATATTTTCGCAAAAGGATTACACGGTCTAAGGTTTCATGTTTGTGAATATCCTTTTGAATCAGCTCACATGCTATATATTAAGCTTGAGATCCTATAGCTCCTTTCAATTAGGTATTACTTTGATTAGGAAAATTTACATACGCTATTCAAAGTTTTTTACCCTTTCAGAATCTTTAATTTATTGCCAGATCATACATTATTCATATACTATCTTTACGAAACACTCAAAATCTATAAAAAATATGTGTGGCGCTCGGGGAGGCAAATCTATTGCAGTTAGAAACTGGTGAACACGCATACACTATGCCGAAGTCTGCCGAACGACACTCGATGCAGGGCTTTCAACGCCGCACCGCTGAACCGGATTGGGACGTGTTAGGTTTATTTTCGTTACGGAATTTCTTGATTCAGTTGCCGCGCTCAAAGCCCGTAAAAAAAGCTATGCAAACTTCAAATCAAAAAACTTTGGAGTGTAGAAGAATGCAGTGCCATGTAGCAATAAGAACATGGAGGTGCTGCATGCTAAATACAATAGGTATTATAGGTACTACAAATTAGAAGACCCTAAATTAAGGTGACGCCGCGTTAAAGTAAAAAACCGTGTTGAATATTATGTTTTAGATTGCTTGTTTTGCGAGCCGGCCTATCATAGAAAACAAGCAATGGAACAGCCAAAAATGGAAAAGTGTTTGCTTGAACCAATCTATGTACAAATTTTGAAAGCTTAAATCACTCTCCTCTGTTGGCAAAATAGGAATCCCTTTTTTACAGAGGTCTTTTTGATTGATTATTCTGTGTTATAAAAGTTGACCAATCGTGTTATGCTATGGGTAATTCAAAGATAAAGACATGATGAATACTGACAATGAACTTTCATTTCTTAGCTTTAATAGTAAAATTTGCTGAGAAAAATCAATATCACTACAGCCAAATTATCAAGGCGTCGTCGTCTTAGTGGCAGCAACTTAGGTTTTTTTCACCTAAGTTGCTGCCACTAAGTGCGTGTGGCACTCGGGGACTGCCGCGGTAAAGCTATTGCATAGCATTTTTTATAAACTTATGCAATTATTCGCATACGTCTGGTCGCACGCACACAAACGCCGTTCCGAAGTCTGGCAACGCCGCACTGACGTCGGAGATTACGGAATTTCTTAATTCAGTTTTAAACCCGCAAAATATGTACAAGCTATGCAATAGCATAACATAATATTACCTCACAATATTACCTAAGTGTCACTTAAATAAGTACCGTTTAAGTATCATCGTGAACGTAATATGCATAAAATTAATCTGCATTACATAAATACATTTAATATCTAGGTTCACCCAGAAAGAGTTTAAAATTTCAGTTTAAATTTCGTTGCGGGACCGTAATTCGCTAAATATGAAACTCTGTCCTATTATCAACTTTCATAAAGGCTGGAATTATAGTTTTATAAACTTTTGATAAACACGAGTGGAACAGGGCACTATTTTAAACTTTATCCGGCTCGCTATCTCTACTAGAATACAAATTGTTCACATTTAAAGAACTTATGATATTGCAATAACATGAACGAATAACACAGGTATATTCTTAAAACACATGTTTTATAAAAATGAATTTTAAATTTTATTGGTCTCGTAACTCGAGAACAGCTCAACCGATTTCACTAATTTTAGGCTTGAAACAATTATTGAAGTTCACCGGATCACCTAATTAGATTAGATTTTGATTAAATTAAAAAATGAATACATAACGTACTACCTAAATATTGGAACGAAGTTCCTTATCCCGCGTTCGGTGTAAATCTGAAGGTTAGATAGAACGATATTTGAGCTTGATTTGACTTCATTTGACCTCGACACTTTTTTATTAGTACCTGTATGTTAGGGGCAGATGGCGTTGATAGTAAATATTCCTGTGCGTCAAAGGTTTTTTGAACATAAATGAATAACTTCGTTCTATTCGGGTGCCCCTTGACACATCGCAAGTTTTTTTTTACTATTATTTACCTTAATTTTATGTATTTTACTTATTTCGTTTTACTACTTTCAATTGGAAGATGTATCTTTAATCTTTATACATTTTATAATGCTAGCCCAATTTTGTTTCAATTTTTAAATTGTGTGTTTAAATGAGTTTAAGACAACCACTTGTCAAGTTTCAATTTAAGACGTGCACTGTGTACTGTGTAAATATATCGACCAAGTGCGAGTCGGATTTGCGCACGAAGGTTGCCGTACCGTTATAGACGAAAAATAGGCCAAAAATTATTTTTTTAGGTTTTTTGTGCGTAAATTTTCAAGTCACGACAACGTACCGTGCCTACGTTGACGAAGTCATAACGTCATGTGGACAGGCCCTAAGTTTTTTTGTTTGGTCAAATTCATGACGTCGGGGCGTTTCTCATAATATAAACATAGAAATCAAAAGTAAATCTGTAATAATAAGGTACACTTAAATCCTTAAGTTCACTTTGTTTTGTTACACACTGTACAATCGTACCTTTGGAGAATTTTTGAAATTCAACTTTTATTTCTAAAAACGACAATCCATGTAGCTTTTCCCGTCAAACACTGTGTACTGACTACTGACATGTTTTCACTATAGTTTGGCTTCAGCTCTGTTGGATTTTGCTTTATTTGTACAAACAATGGTACATTTTTGATAAAAGTTTGAATTTTATGTTCTATTTTAAAAGATAAACAATGAATCTAAATAAAGATGAATGATAGAGGTCGGCAACGCATCTACGAGTTACGACTCTTCTGATGTTGCTATATAGTGTCCATGGGTGACACTGTAGTTGCTTTCCATTAGCTGATTAGGGGACGCGTTTGCTCGTTTGTCCCCTAATTTTATAATTTACTAGCTGATGCCCACAACTTTGTTGCGCCAAAATTAGTTTATCGCGCGGTAATCGTACATTTTTCCGGGATGAAAAGTATCATATGTCCTTTCGCGGGTCTCAAGGTATCTCCATACCAACATTTTTCAAAGTTGGTTCAGCGATTTAAGCTTGAAGATGTAACAGACAGGCGATATGACAAATTTATATGAAGAGTGGTGTCTATTTTATATTTGGTTGCATTGGACCGTAGAGAAATGAAGGCCACAAGAAGAAGCAAATGGTTTAATATAAAGTACATAGCACGCATCCCAATTAAACCCAACAACTAAGCATTAAATTATAAACACCTGCAATTTAAGTACATATTATATTTAATGTAAAATTTGTAAGACAGTTTGTCGTTAATCGTTAATGCAAAATATTTACTGCGTCAATGACTACCCTTTAAAAGTATAAATTTTGAAAGTTTTTTCAATGAGGCTTTTCGATATAATATCATTTGCCACCAGAGGGATGGTGTACTAGGCTAGTCTTTCGTGTCAAATGTCGATTCCAACCATAGTCCAACAGACATATTATAACAATAGTGACAATATGTGGAAGGTATTTCGTGACATATTATGACAGCTGTTTGACACGAGAATTGACACGATAGACCCCAGCTACATAGCGCCATACTTGGTCCCTCATGCCTCATTACAACAACCCAAAACTAAAAAAAAATTCACTGATTCAAAATCTGAAAATTCCGATGTCATAATAAATGCTAGATTGGAATACGTTATCTGGTTGTACTATACCTTATTGTTCTATTTCAATAGACAAAGCCTTTTGTCCATCAACTGTGCATCAGATTTGTATAGCACTGGAAAAAGAAACCAAACAAGTAGCGTATTCATTCTAGTAATCATCTTTTTTCGGCATAACTTTTTGATGGTAAAAATATTATACTTCTACTGCAGCTAACCGGGGTAATCCCCGTATAGCCTGAGGGCTATGAACAATAAAAGCAATAGGGGTTGGACATACACAGTAATTGATATAGTATGTTAGTTCAAAAAATCCATACTAATATTATAAATGCGAAAGTGTGTCTGTCTGACGGTTACTTTCACGAATCACGCCCAAAACGCTGAACCGTTTTTAGTGAAATCTGGAATGGAGATAATTTGAGACCCAGGACAGGATACTTTGTCTCTCGGAAAAATTTGCGGTTCCCGCGTTTTAAACGAATTTTGGCGCAACGAAGTTGCGGGCGACATATTTTATTGAACAATATAAGTACATAAACTATAAAGGTTAGCCAGACACAATATTATTTTTGTATTTTATTGAGTGTTTTACTAAGATCAGAAGATATTGTATAAATCATACAATATTGTATTTAAAGGAAACTTAATTTTATAAAGCCTAATAAAATCGTATTGGTAGTGGGATCATACAATTTAAATAATAGGAGATGATTTGTATGTAACACGTATAATGTATATATTTTGTAATCCCACCAAAAACATGAAATATAAAAGGAGCCAAGCAAAATATTGCATAGCTATTCAATACTTCTGTCGTAAAAAGTTTTCAGATCACATTCAAGCCAAGCCTTCAACTTATTTTGTAATTTAAATCAACATTCAGTAAATATATCAATAGATTTCTTTTTTTTATATATAATTATTATAGTGGCTTGGCAATGAGCACAAGAGAAACAAATATAAAACTGCATATTTGGAGGAGTTCATACTTACACAGACGGAAAGCGTAAAGTGTTTTAGTATGTAACGACGCATATTGTGGCCGATGGTACCCAATAAATCCTATTGGTCGCTGATTATTTCTCTAGTGATCATTGCCAAGCCACAATAATAATTATAAAATAAAGAAATCTATTAATACATTTACTGAATGTTGATTTAAATTACAAAATAAGTTGAAGGCTTGGCTTGAATGTGATCTGAAAACTTTTTACGACAGAAGTATTGAATAGCTATGCAATATTTTGCTTGGTTCCTTTTACATTTCATGTTTTTGGTGGGATTTCATTTCTTTTTTGAATTTTTTTTCTTTTCTTTTCAGGTCACGTTATAACTTTTCTGTACTTAGCTTTGCACCCATTCTCTATCTCCATTATATTTTTTTCTTTGAGGCTTAGTTAGTTCTATAGGTGGACAACGTAACGTTAATACTTCTGAGTTTTGAGTCGATTATTATATTCATATAATATAATCGGTACCCTATTATAAATAAGTCTTTGCTGTCTGTCCGTCGTCCATCCGTATGTCACCAGGCTGGATCTCGAGAACCGCAATAGCTAGATAGTTGCAATTTTCACAAATTATGTATTTTGGTGTTGTTATAAAAGCTAATAGTCCAATTAAAATTAAATAAATTATGAATGGGGAGCCTTATACAACATACACGATTTTTTCCTTTTTTGCTCCAATAATGGTAACAGTAAGGTTTTCGAAAATTTCAGGAAATACTCAATTATATTTTAAGTTTAATAATTTATAGTAAAAATTAAATAAACTTATTACTGAAGGGGGGCTCCCATACAAATTTACGATACGGAACCCTATGTAGGCCAGTCCAACTCGCACTTGACCGGTTTCATAATTTTTCCTTTCTTTGCGAATAAAGACCTATCCGGGTACCAAATTTCAAGGTTCTAAGTCTGCTAGAAGTACCTTAGAATTTTGATGATCTGTCAGTCAGTGAGTGACAAAATGTAGTAACTTTGACCACCCGTAACTATTAAACTATTTATTGAAATTTCATGTTATTTGGAAGATAAGATAGTTTTAATACTTGCTCCTAGTGACCGAAATTCTAAATCCCTAGCTTTGTTAACATCGAAGATAAAGGGGGTGTGAAATAGCCGCGAACCGCTTCGAGAAAAGTATGGTACGGCCGTGCCTTTGCTAAAAAGCTTGGCTGGGGCACTGCCGTGCCCCCAGATAATATTATGTGCAATCAAATTGACAGCATGTAAGCTGTTTCGCAGTATGTAAATTTAATAATTTCTTTGCTTTATATTAGTCATTGAGATGGCTTTAGTAAGTAATTTCATCATAGTGACGAAAATCAGGCTAAAGTATTATAATGTCTGAAGATAGCCTTTAAACTATTTTCAAGACTATTTGTGGACGAATAAATATTAAAACTATTTACAGACTTTGAAGCCGTGACAATAATTGGACTTCTCAATTGGAGTTACGAGAAATTGAGGACTTAATATTTCAGTTGGTTCGGTAAACAAGTGAGACTTGTAAAATTGAATCTAGACCCAGACATTTCTCATTACTACAGCTATTGTCTCAGATGAAGAAATAGATTTTATATCTTTTATAATTTTTTCAATCTCCCGATTAACTCGTAGGCAACAAAGACTTATGTTCGTTCTATGCTATCGACTTTTTCATAAATCATATTTTAAGTAGTATATTATCAGACTTTTATTTACAAGTCAGATTTACACGGAGGCCGTGGTATAATGACTTAGAGGGTGCTTCTTGACTCAGAGGTCGTAGGTTCGATTCCCGCATTGGAAACATAATATTATTTCCAGGTTTAGTTAGGACAATGCAGGCTGATCACCTGATTGTCAAACAAGTAAGATGATCCATGCCTCGGAATGTAAAAACCGCTCAGGGAGATAAAGTGGTCTTGTGTACGGCGCACACACTTGGACACTATAAAATTACGGCTATTGTCACCGAAACCGATGCAGGAGCTATTAACGACTTACTTTTTGGGCAGCCTGTTCCTATAATAGTGACTAGCGTACACATAATCGTTCTTAGACGATTGATTATAAGTTAATCATGTGGAACAGTGTTTTTCAACCGGTGAGGTCGCAGTCCCTAAGGGATCTAGAAGCCTCTTAGAAAGGTCACTAAGCTCCTATTGGATATTAGTTGCTGGAAAAACTATAAATTAAATTAATTGAACATTACACAAACAAATTCAAGAAAGTAAAAGAAACTTGTGTGTAATCACTAATCACCGTTAAAAATGACAATTCGGGACAATATTATTATTATAGGTTTTTCACACCTATTTTATTTATTTATTTATTTAACAGTTTATTGCACACAAAAACATTTAACAAATTATACTTATGAAGAAAAACGACACAACAGGTACTGCTTATCTCTAAAGAAATTTCTTCCAGCAGCCCTAGGAAGAGAAATTTGATCACAAACAACAGATAGGGCGTGCATAAACAGAAATGAACAAATAATAATAATATATAAAATTATAACTACTTACAGGTACAGTTATTATACAATTATTATTGTAATGTTCAACAAAATACTACATTATACTAATAATAATAACATACTATAATATTAGAATACATACTATACTAAAAACTTATAATTATACTTACTAAAATAAATACATACTATATGTATATTTAATAATCATAGTTGGATTCAGTATTGAGGTAGTGCTCCTTCAATCGTCTTTTAAAGACAGCGACAGTAGGACTATCACGGATGGCGTGGGGTAGGGAATTCCACAATCTGACTGCATGAACAGTAAAGGAGTAGGAAAAGAAGTTAGATCGATGGGAGGGGAGGGAAAGGCTTGTTCTAACATTAGGTCTACAAGGGACGTCTAAGGATCGTGAAAAGTTAAAACGCTCTACAAGGTAAGAGGGAGACAAACCCTATAGTCACTATAGGCAGAACCACCAGTACTTATAGGTGTAGATTGTAGAATTTATATCATTAAATAACATCTAGGAAATAATATTGACTCAAATCAGAGTAACTTTGGAGAATGCACACAATATAAGCGAAACCCTTTATGAAGATGTTATTATGAAGGTTTTCTATTGCCAAACACTTACATTTCCTTTCAAACGACTTAATTTAAATCGCTTTTCATGAAGTCATTGAATGTCGTAAGATTTCACCAGTAAATCCATTAAGCTATTTTCAATGGGGCTCACTTAATTCTGCGAACCAGCGCGCAGTCACGACCCCCTCGACAAATGTTTGAATTTAATTATTCTGTTTTACTTTAAAATTTCAAACCTGTCCCGATAGCTCTCCATCGCATCCTAAAAAACCTCAATTGAAGTTACATACGCGTTTATCATATTTCAGTGAATTTTCAAATACAGTATAAATCCGATACGGGTTTTTATCGCTCGCGTATAAATTTCGCGCTAAAATCTCAAACACCCTACAAATAAACAAACAGAAAAGCTACAATTTATTCCGTATTTATGTTTAGATTGGTTTTTTGCCGAAACACACAGTTTGTCGACAGAATTGCTTTTTGAATATTCGAAAAACAGTGCATAAAACATTTAGATGTCAGAGTGTAATTGGAGTCGAGTTAAAATATTTCCCGTCCTGCAAAACTCGTCATTCCACAACGGCCCGCAGACAGACTAAATGGACAGGCATAATAGGGCGGCAAATAGATTGGCCGACGATCCCACTACCATTAAAATGTGGGGATGATCGTTTCTTCCACGCGAAACACAAATGAACGAAAAAAATCAAAGTGCTAATGTAAACGCTATTATAATACTCGTAGAAGCGTTGTTTTGAATAAATAAGCGGAAATATTTTTCATAAGCCGCAGTTTCGCTCAATTTGGGAGTTCGCAAGTTGGCGAGTAAATCAGAGCAGTTAAAAGCACCTGATGGCGACCTCTTGAATTACAGCTTTAGCACATTTTTTAAACGAAAACTTCGCTGTAATTCCGATTCTGATTAATGTGTTTTCGTTAACATTGTTGCCTTTTTTTTCAATACAGTTATAAATTATTGCAAAAAAAGAAATAAATTATTTAAAAAGTCGTGAATTTTACAGTAAAACCAGAGACCTAGTATATCAGCTGGTCTCTGGTAAAACTGAGATTTTTGCATGAAAGGTCGACAGTTATGTAGCTCTAATTGATATCATTAATAGGCTCACTTTAGTCTAAATGAAAGTAAACCCTGGGTTATATATAATGTTGTCTCTTACGTAAATACGAAGAACAATTGAGATGAAATTATATTTAGCTCAAGACTATCTTTCAGTCATCAGCGTTAACCAGTATTGTTTGAAAATACCACATCAATAATTTTATAGACGCGAACATAATAACTTATGCAAATAATTACTAAATCCATTTCTTCGTAATTAATACCAGAAACAAGAAGCCAAGTAAAAAATGTTTATTGTCACTATTAGCATTTGGCAGACGCAGGGTGCGTGCAAAAAACACCGCTTGAGTGCCGCTGGCCGCCTTCCATTCCCATTAGCGATGTTTAGCTAAAGTGTTTCCCAAACTTCGAGCCATTAAGCCAGTTCCTTTTTGTCTTTGCTAACTAACTGTTTTTCATTAGCTGTTGTTTTTTGCTGGAATTTATCGCTCGCGTTCTGTTGCTAATGTTCCCGTTGAACTTTCTGATTTGTTGGCTCTTGCTTTGATAGTTTTTTTTTGTCTGTTACACTTATGTTGCTCTAGATATTTCTAGGATTTACTAGCCTTTATCCGTAGCTCTGCCCGATGTCCTATGGAACTACACTGTACTTTTTCTTGCTAAAAATGAACTTTGTTGCCTACTGCCAGAGCCTACTGCTATGTAGTTTTCTGAGCGAAGAAGCAGTCTTTATAAAGAACTAGCTGACCCGGCAAACGTTGTTTTGCCATATAAATAATTTTTGATATGAAAAATAGATGTTGGCTGATTCTCAGACCTACTCAATATGCTCACAAAATTTCATGAGAATCGGTCAAGCCGTTTCGGAGGAATACCTACGGGAACGAACATTGTGACACGAGAATTTTATATATAAGCTGATAATGTCGGTTCTTACTTACAATTTTTTTACATTATTACTAGCTGTCCCGGCAAACATTGTTTTGCCATATAATGTATTTCGCCAATATTAATATTATGTTATGGAAGTGACTAAATAAAGTATGGCACCATGGCAACGTCAAACAATGGTCGCCGTCAGTCTCGAGTTGTAATAATTTACTATTTTGTATTCAACAAAATATTATGCACTAATCAATATAAAAAGTAGCCAGTAGCCGATTCACAGACCTATTGAATATGCATAAAAAATTTGGTAAAAATCAGTAAAGCCGTTTTGGAGGAGTACGGTTACTAACATTGTGACATAAGAATTTTATCTATACTTATAAAATTACATGTCCTGACTGACTGACTCACTGATTCATCATCGCTGAGCAAAAACTGTTAAAGTTACAGCCACGAAATTTGGTGAGTAGGTTTGTTTTATTAATTAAACACCCACTAAGGAAGGAAATTAGAAAATTTTACCCCGAAGGGCGTGAAATAGGGGTTGAAAGTTTGAATGAAAGTTCGTCATTTCTTGAGTTAGAAACATGAAAGTTTACTGACGTTTGCGTTTGACGTTTGCTTAAAATAGGGTCCCGTTTTTACCCTTTCTATAAGGAACCACAAAAAGGGGAAATCTTGTTGAATGTTAACGCGGACGAAGTCGCAGGCAACAGCTAGTATAAGTATAAGATTTATTTGTTTTGCTTACCTTGGGGGTAGAATTTCCCAAAACGCTTAAGTACGTATCCATTCATTTTTTATCAGTAACCCAAAAATAAACTTTATTTTGTACGTACGTATCCATTCATTTTTTATCAGTAACCCAAAAATAAACTTTATTTTTGGGTTACTGATAAAAAATGAATGGATACGTACTTAAGCGTTTTGGGAAATTCTACCCCCAAGGGGGTGAAATTGGGGTTGAAAGTTTGAATGAAAGTCCGTTCTTTCTTAAGTTAGAAACTTGAAATTTTATGTTCGGGCTACTGATTAAAAATGATTGGATACGTTTTTAAGCGTTTTTGGAAATTCTACCCCCAAGGGGCTGAAATTGGAGTTTAAAGTTTGAATGAAAGTCCGTCATTTCTTGAGTTAGAAACATGAAACTTTATTTTTGTGCTACTGATTAAAATGAATGGATACGTATTTAAACGTTTCTGGTAATTCTCCCCCAAAGGGGTGAAATTGGGGTAGAAAGTTTCAATGAAAGTCCGTCATTTCTTGAGTTAGAAACATGAAAGTTTATTGACGTTTGCGTTTGACGTTTGCTTAAAATAGGGTCCCGTTTTTACCCTTTGTATAAGGAACCACAAAAAGGGGAAATCTTGTTGAATGTTAACGCGGACGAAGTCGCAGGCAACAGCTAGTATAAGTATAAGATTTATTTGTTTTGCTTACCTACAATAAATTGTCCGATATAAATAAAATACTGTATATTATAATAATATAAATTAGGATATTTGGTTGTTTAAAACATGCGGTGTCCATCTGGAGACAGGGTACAGACCTCCATTTATTATAATCATGAAAAGGAAAATCTTTTATGAAATTAATAAGTTTCATTTTCGGATGAGTCTAAAAGACAAACAAAACAAGAATGGTGAAACCAGCTGGCACATGTCGTGGGGTTCCAATAAAGTACAATATTGAGTTTTTGTGCCAGAAACTGACCACTATGTATGGTTTTTCATTAGTAACTTACTCGTTTATATTGGGTTTGCTTGTGATACAAAAAATAGTAGAGTTTAAATGAAAGTGATTGGTTATAATCATATTGTGAGTTGGCTTTGTAGATTTTTCTGTCCTGTGAAAGATTACGGGTTAAGTGTATTTTTTAACCGACTTCCAAAAAACGAGGAGGTTATTATGTTCGGCTGTGGATTTTTTTTTTTATTTTTTTATTTTTTTTTTATTTTTGTATGTTCAACGATTACTCCGCCGTTTGTGAACCGATTTTCGAAATTTTTGTTTTGTTGTATTAGGTTTCACTCCAATTTGGTACCATGTTCACAAAAGTGGTGACCTGATGATGGGATCTATGAGTAATCGAGGGAACTCCTCGAAATTTATATGGAAACATATGGTGATTTTGGTTTTATGTGAAGTGTACTAAGAATATGCTACCAAAAAGTCAAATATTGGGTCAAGGTATACCATGGTTTCGAAGATGCTGAGAGAACTCCTGACTCCTTATAGATACACGTTTGGGAGTTTCGGCGTTGTTTTAAGAACAGAAAGCATATGCTACTATGCAATTAATATTCATCATCATAATCATAATCATCATCATCGTCATCATCATCATTACCACGTCGTGTTAAGGTCACCAATGTCTCATGGCACAGAATAGATAGTAGTACTGCAAGGCATAGGTATGGATATACTAACTCGTAATAATAAATATGTATTGTTACATAACAACACCTGTTTGTTTAATATACGGCGGTCGGCGCTACAGAGGCGACGGTGGCAAAAAATTAAAACCGACTTCCAAGGTAAAAACAATAATAACATTAATATGTACTAAAAAGTATTAAATAATTTTTACTATCTAATAGTGCCTTTTTCCGAATTCGGCTAAACCTCAACTATTTCTGTACTCAATCTTCATAATTTTGAAGTCGGTGCCAGTTCAAAAAATTTTAAATATTCTGTCAGAGGACTGAAGATTCAGCTATCTGGTACCGACTTCAAAATAATGAAGATTGAGTACAGAAATAGTTGAGGTTTAGCCGAATTCGGAAAAAGGCACTATTAGATAGTAAAAATTATTTAATACTTTTTAGTTCATATTAATGTTATTATTGTTTTTACCTTGGAAGTCGGTTTTATTTTTTGTTAAAAATAATTAATATTTAAATTTATGACGGGTCTACGATTTTCTTAACATTCTAATTACATTAGTGCTGTTTTGGCACAGAGGAGAGCGAGAGAAGTTTGTTGGTAAATATTTAAGTTGAGATTATAAAGACATAAACAAAAACTGTGTTAAAATCACAATTTGAAAATGCAATGACGAATAATGTATGAAGCCTGGAAAACTCTTAAGGTGCCACCTAGTGAGTAGTCGCTTTAATTACTTTTTAATAACTACTACTATTATTATTTTTAACAAAAAATTAAAACCGACTTCCAGAGTAAAAACAATAATCTTACCGAGTTAAATCCAATAAAATACGGGCAAATGTGATCAAAAACTTACAGTAAACGTAGATTACACCGTTACCTAGCTTTTTACACACACTCAGCACGCAATTAACGATTTTAACCACCGAAAACAATTTTAATTCCCGGAGCGCACGTCAGACGATGTTAACCGTACCGAGTCCGCGCGGGAAGTCGGTTAACTACTTGTTAATTTAAGGCAAAAGACTAAAAATATTTTATTCTCTTTCTTTTCAAATCGCGGGTATCGTCTACAAAAAGTGTCACCTACCCGTCTGAGATGCCAAGTTACAGAGAAATATAAAATCACCCCGCTTAATCCTGAACATTATACCAAAGTGTAAACATCACCACAAGGTGAGGAGGGTAATAAAGTTGATTAACGGGGAACCCTCGCTGTTAACACGAATTAAGATTTCCAACACGCGTCGGAGCCGTGTTTAAGGTGACAAGTGCTCTTAAACCGCTTGTGTGACTACTTTTAAGTGTGTAATTAAGTAAATTAAGATGTGCGATTTGGGTAAAAGATTCTTGCTTTGGTAAGCAAGGGGCTCGCTGAAAAACGACGTAAAATGACGTTATGGTTATATCGAAGGATACCGGCAGATACTACTTGTTTTAATCTAATATTGATAAATTGGCTTTTCTTGATATTAAAATTCTCATAAGCAGAAGAAAAATAAGGGAGGCCTCTCACATGAAAATAATTATCGCAAGTCCATGGGCGACGATAGTTGCTTTCCATCAGGCGACCCGTTCGCTCGTTTGCCCCCTTATTTCATAAAAAAAATTACCGCACTTATAAAAGATACTACATGACGCCAACATCTTCGCTGCGCTGAAAAATGTTTATCACACGTCGGAAACCGTATATTTTTTGAGATAAAAGTATCCTATGTCATATCCAGGGACTCAAAGTATATCTATACCAAATTTCAGCAAAATCGATTAAGCGATTCGGGCGTGAAGAGGTAACAGACTTTTATTAAGGAGTAGTAAAAGTCTTGAATAATTATACATTGAGCGGTATTTATTCGAGCAGAGTTTCACCTTACACGTTTCAAAGCTATTTACAGAATGCCCCCATCAATGCAATATGGCTGGCTTTTATACCATTTTACACAAAAGAAACTAACTTCCGTTGACAATTCAAATATAGTAAAATCATTAAAGAATACATTAAAAATTAAGAATAGCTAAGAATAAGTGGGTATATAATTCTAAATATTAATTAATGTACTTCTCATATTAAATATAATTATTTACTTAAATATGAGAAGAGGAAGTTATAACGGAAGTAAATAATCCTCCTGTCCATTTATAACTATTTGTCAAAATCAATTACCTTACTTATTACTATTCAAAATATAATAATCACTAATTAAACTTATATTTAGTGACTAACATAATATACAGATTTATATAAAATAATTATAATACTATGTAGCTTGTCCATTGACATCCGCTAACACTCGGCCATCCTGCATTAGGAGTGTCCCACGACGTTCCCATGGTTTGCTACCCTGTGCTGTACCAGTGCTAGAACTGCCAGTGGTCTGAAACAGATGAAGACATCGGAACAGTATTTTGTAAACAAAAAAATAATAATATAGGTATGCATTGATGTCAGAGAAATTTAGTATCACAATTCACATCTCATCTCCAATAGCCAACACATGGCATTTCTAAAGCCATTATATTATGCATTTATGTAATTTATTTTATTTGTATTTATTTATTTATTTAACTCAGGCATCTTAGCCCATATTATAAATACCTTATAGACTAACATAGACATACAATTATACTAAAAACTAACACTAAAACACTAAACACGTATTGTCTGCGACGACGTGGGGCGCGACGTGTTCGGAAGTCGTCCCCGGAATCTCCTGTAGACGGCCAGAACTCCTCCTTCTCGAACGTCGGTAGATGGTGCGTCGAAATTCTCACCACAAAGTAGCTAAAATTCACTTTGTGGCGGGACTCCAAGCGCTCGACCCTCAAGACGCGAATTTATGCATTTTGATTTTTGTTGTATTGTTTGTTATCAGTAATATAATATTTTGTAACGCAGACTTATATAGTTGTATTGTAGTAATTAAATTTAGCTCAATTTTAGAATATTTGTAAGGTCACACAGACATCGGTCACATAGACATCGGTCACATAGACATCGGTCACATAGACATCGGTCACATAGACATCGGTCACATAGACATCGGTCACATAGACATCGATCACATAGACATCGATCACATAGACATCGGTCACATAGACATCGATCACATAGACATCGGTCGCATAGACATCGGTCGCATAGACATCGGTCGCATAGACATCGGTCACATAGACATCGGTCACATAGACATCGGTCACGTAAACATGGGTCACATAGACGCCAGTCACATGGACGCCAGTCACATAGACACCAGTCACATAGACGCCAGTCACATGGACACCAGTCACATAGACGCCAGTCACATGGACGCCAGTCACATGGACGCCAGTCACATGGACGCCAGTCACATGGACGCCAGTCACATGGACGCCAGTCACATGGACGCCAGTCACATGGACGCCAGTCACATGGACACCAGTCACATAGACGCCAGTCACATAGACGCCAGTCATTGATTTTAGGATTTGATCACACAGCCATCCTATATAGATAATATTACTATGTTGATTTTAGGGTTTGATCACACAGCCACCCTATAGATAATAATATTATTGTCGATTTCAGGGTTTGATCACACAGCCACCCTATAGATAATATTATTGCGTTGATTTTAGGACTTGATCACACAGCCATCCTATGGATAATAATATTATTGTTGATTTTAGGGTTTGATCACACAGCCACCCTATAGATAATAATATTATTGTTGACTTTAGGGTTTGATCACACAGCCATCCTATAGATAATATTATTGTTGATTTTAGGGTTTGATCACACAGCCACCCTATAGATAATAATATTATTGTTGATTTTAGGGTTTGATCACACAGCCACCCTATAGATAATATTATTGTTGATTTTAGGATTTGATCACACAGCCATCCTATAGATAATATTATTGTTGATTTTAGGGTTTGATCACACAGCCACCCTATAGATAATAATATTATTGTTGATTTTAGGGTTTGATCACACAGCCACCCTATAGATAATATTATTATTGATTTTAGGATTTGATCACACAGCCATCCTATAGATAATATTTATTAGAGAGTAGTAAAAGCACAGAATACATAATAGTACCTTACGGTACAGAAGTCTCTCTCCCGAGTTTAGGTATGATAAACGCAAGCGTCCGGTCACCGGACTAGTCTCAATAGGCTGGCACTCGCTCGACTTGTCGCATACGCAGCGCACACATCCGCAAAACAAAAGTAATAGTACCCGGCCGCCGCCGTGCCGCCGCGCCGCCGCGCCGCTGCGCCGCTCGCTTGACAGCCCTGGCAGATTGAAGTGAGACGGCGGACCGTTATTGTACTATGAACGCTAAACGTTGAAATTAGGTTGTTTTCCAGAATAGTAGGTAAATATCTCGGCGATTCCGCGCCGTTTGTATGGAAGTGAGACAGGCCTGGTAAAAGTCTTGAATTATTACATTGAATGGTTATATTGTTAGTGAGTAGGTCACACAGACTTGAATTACGTTAATAATTTATTTATTTTTTCTTTTAGGTGCAGCTTCGGGACCAGTTTCTTATATTATCAATTGTGAAGAATAATAAAAGTAGAAAAGCTAAAGTGTGATAGTAATAAAATAGTTATTAAATTTGTATAAGTATACTATTCGATCAATAAAATTTGTTTCTGTACACATGATACTGTATAAATTATTATCCCTAATTTTTTAGTTATACTGTACAAAAATTATATTAAAAATAACTTTCTAATCAATCAATTAGATCACCTCAGCATCGCTAGATGAACTGTCAGTATCAGAAGTTGCTGATTTATAAGGCCTTAATACCTCACCCCTACTACAGCTGAAAACTTCTTATTTTTCAATTTTTTGGTCTCTTTGGCATTGGGGTTCGCCATTTCCACAACACTAGATCACCGACTGAATTTTTCCTACATTTGTGAGTTTTGTCAAATCTATTTTTCGTAACAGTTACATAATTTCTATCATTAGAAGTTTTGCTGTTGCCCCTCTTTCAGTTAATGCCTGTCATTGTGAAGTACGGTCACTAGGACCACTGAATGGAATAGCTGGTAATTTAGAGTTATCATGGCTAAACATAAGTTTAAATGAAAGGAAGGAAGTAGTAGAATTAGGTGTATTATTTTTTTACCCCATACTATATCCATTCATTTATCATCAAAAACAGTTTCATTTTCAGGCAGTGTTCAGTCCATCAATATTGGTACCATTTATTTTTTTCACTGGGCCATTTGATCTGGGACCAGCTATAGCATTAAGGACATGTTTTAATTGCATGTCTTCTGTAAATTAGTTAAGGTATCGGCTAGGAAATGCTTTGCCTCTATGCTATTATGCAGACTGGGTTTGTAAACTGTAAAGTAATATCTTTTAAGTACTTTATGGTTTTTATGGAACTAGAGTTTTTTTCGGGCTTAGCAAAAACAAATTGTGCCATTCCTAGTCTTAACAAATGATCCTAAGTTATCGGCAAGAAGGATGTGCATAGATACAGGTACTTTTCTATAAGATGTAAATTTTTCTCCTTCAGATTTTCCATAATTACCCTTACCGAAAACATATTGAAGGCAAGAATTGATGAATTTCCTTATTATATCGGGTCATTTTAGGAAACCAAAACTGTTGTCAAGCCAGGGTGTCATTCATGTCAGCTGGGGGTCATGATAACATATTTTAGCTGCATTAAGTTATATTTTGCCAATTTGGGAACAGCAAATCGTTCTCATCTCTCAATACAATGGGAATTCCTAGGACCTCTGATCGAAGGATTATTATACCCCTTAAACCTAGTTTACTAGCATCCGTATTAACCTGCAGATCACAGCCACACAATTTTGATACTTGGTCCTCAATATGAGGCAAAGGGTACGGATCTTTGATTGTCTGAATTTAAATTTCGGTAATCAATGCACAGCCTGTAATCTCCACCCTTCTTTTTATCTAAAATCACCGGACTAGCATATTCAGATATAGAGTGACAATTGACAAATCATACCAGCTTCCGAAAGATCGTTAACCTTTTCATCAACTATTGCATTATATTTTCATTTATAATAAATCCCACCAAAAACATACCTGTTAAAATAGGGCCTAGTTCCTATAGGCCAACTATTGGTCTAAAAAAAGAGTTGAAATCCAATCCAATGCCAAGTTCAGATGCACTTCATCGATCATAATCATCTTCATCAACAGCCTGATCCATAATACTTCTAATTTGAACTTGGCAGGTTATTTAAATTCTATTAATATTATCTAATTATATAATTAATCAAGTGTAACGCATAGCACAAAAACCTGCCAAGTTCAAATTTAGAAGTATTATGGATCAGGCTGTTGATGAAGATGATTATGATCGATGAAGTGCATCTGAACTTGGCATTGGATTGGATTTCAACTCTTTTTTTAGACCAATAGTTGGCCTATAGGAACTAGGCCCTATTTTAACAGGTATGTTTTTGGTGGGATTTCAATACTTTTTTTCAAGAAATCCTACCTATGTTTTCTTTTTGTGCTACGCCCGATATAAACAATACTTTCAATAGATGCCTCATTATATCACTGGTACATAAGAATTTTTATCTAAAGTTCATAGATGAACTGACTCACGCTTGACGATTTCTTAAATTTCTTAATTTATCGTTAATCTACATAATAATATAACACACAACCTGTATGCTAAATTTCATAACGCTAGGACATTTGGAAGTAGCCTCTAAAGTTCGTAGATCGGCCGACTCACGCTTGACCGATTTCTAAAATTTCTTAATTTTTTGTTAATCTACATTTAACACATGACCTGTGTGCCAAATTTCATAACGCTATGACATTAAAGTTTGTAAGGGCTGTAGATGGGCCGACTCACGCTTGACCGATTTCTAAAATTTCTTATTTTTTTAATCTACATATAACACACGACCTGTGTGCCAAATTTCATAACGTTAGGACAATTGGAAGTGGCCTCTGAAGTTCGTAGATGAACCGACTCACGCTTGACCATTTTCTACAATTTCTTAATTTTTCGTTAATCTACATATAACACACGACCTGTGTGCCAAATTTCATAACGCTAGGACAATTGGAAGTGGCCTAGAGGTTTTGATTACCGGTCAGTGAGTGAGTGAGTGAATGAGTGAGTGAATGAGTGAGTCAGTGCCAAAATAAGCAATTTTTACAAGGACATATCTCAGGATCTACTGAAGCTATATCTTTGAAATTGGGTATACTGCTTAAGTACTAGTAAATAATTACGTAGGTATAATTTTATCTTTGCACTCGCAATAGACACTGAGCTAGAGGGGGGTCAAAAGTACGTCGAAACGGTTCGTGTAAATAGTGCACGGCATGCGCGCGGCCTGCTGGAACTAGGCTTGCGCACTTCCGTGCGCTTTGATATTGAAGAGACTTCGGAATAGAATTGTACGCACGACTCAAGTGCCGTTAGAGTTCCCTTTAGGAAAATCTTTAATTAGTGCCAACAATAAGTTACCATTTTGATTTTAAAGTTTGCAACGAATAATAAGATATTAATGTCATCAATCCAAAAATGTGCTAGTTGTTACCTCTTCACGCCTAAACCGTTGAACTGATTTCAATGAAAGAGTCCTAGGAATGGA
Organism: Polyommatus icarus; assembly: GCA_937595015.1. Lineage (NCBI taxonomy): Eukaryota > Metazoa > Arthropoda > Insecta > Lepidoptera > Lycaenidae > Polyommatus > Polyommatus icarus. Next base: position 4,938,081 of record OW569331.1, read on the forward strand.
CAATGGACATTGGGATGCTGAGGAATGGACCTTGATTATAACATTATAGAAATCCCGTGCGATATTCAAATATCTGTGCAACGAAACTGGGAATAACAAAGTCTATGTATAATTTTACAGATAGACTCCTTAAAAATGATCTACGATACTTTATAAATTCACAAAATTCAAAATTTACAGTGAATATATTATGCTTTGAACCCAGAACAATGTTTGAACAACCCAAAAAGGTAAACACTAAACATATCCCAACGTTCTGGCAATCACTCAAATGTTTGTAGTGAGTTCCGGCCGAGTGGGCAAAGGTAATGTTTAGTAGATGCAGCGCAAACAGACTTGCTCACGTGTCCGCCCTGCAACACTTAGGCCGTTTCTTCACTGCCATAGTCACCGGGACGTCACTGACAAAAAAAAACTTTATGAGTGGTCATTGACTCCCTGTCAACAACTTGTCATTTTCTATACGAAGCCGCGATTGACAACATCTGACACTTCACCGTCAATCGCGGTTTATATAGAAAATGACAAGTTTTTGCCGGGGAGTCAATAACCGCTACCGTTATGTTTCGCCGAGTACAGTATAGGGTTTCATCTTGTTCTATGCCACTACAAAGCAGCGTCGGTAGAAAATAATAATGGCACTTTATGACGTAGGTCCTAATTCCTAGCATAAAGTTAATATACCTAGCAGAATAGAGCAACAATCTCGAGCTGTCTAACGAACCCGAAATCGATTTACATCTGTGTGTGAAATATGTGTACGTATACACTTATACAAGCATCTTTCTTAGAGATTAAATTGTCAACGTGCCGGTAAGTGCTGACTGGACGTCAAAAAAGAGTTCTGCTGTCATGTATCACACGTCTTTTTTTACCACGCAGTTGCTACTGATAGTGACATCTCGCTTGCTCTGGCCTTTGTTTCTCTATTCTGCTAGGTATATTAACTTTATGCTAGGAATTAGGACCTACGTCATAAAGTGCCATTATATTTGAGTTTTTGTCGATGACGGTGGCGGTGGACAAACGACATTAGTCAGCACTGATACAGTTCAATCAATACAGTACAATTAGAGATCCGTACTTTGAGCCTGTTGATTAGACCGGTGTTGACAAGCCACACACATAATACAAATACAGTAGCGAGTGCTTTCGCACTACGTCCGATCTAATCTGATCAGCGCTCGTACTACTGTCTAAAATAGCTGATCTATAATTATTTCTATGATTTTTTGCAGTTTTTGTAGGCACTTGTACAATTTTCGTAGGCATCTGTACAGTTTTCGTAGGCAACTGTACAGTTTTCGTAGGCATATTATGTACAGTCTTCGTAGGCACCTGTACAGTTTTCGTAGGCATCTGTACAGTTTTCGTAAGCACCTGTACAGTTTTCGTAGGCTCCTGTACAGTTTTCGTAGGCATCTGTACAGTTTTCGTAGGCATCTGTACAGATTTCGTAGATATCTGTACAGTTTTCGTAGGCATCTGTAGTCTTCGTAGGCACCTGTACATTAACATATCAAGCCCCATAAGAGCACCGGTGATAATGAAAACAATAGACTTATAATAACAATAGATTTCCAAGAATCCGCGATCGAAGGATTAAATTATTTTAAAGATCACAGTAGTTATAATGATAGTTCTATTATTTTATTATATTGATAGTTTTTTAAGCTGCAAGAGCATATAAACATAATAGCCAGTTGGCAAACAATATCATATCTTCCAATCATTATTGTTAACGTCGTACAAAAACGATCAGTTTATTATATTTCGTGTTCCCACAAAATGTCATGTGATACAAATTAATTTCGAGTGTATTTGGAACAGGCATTGTTATAGACACATACAACATATTCAATTTGAATGACATCCCGATTCCCGATATAGCCTCTATTATCGTGAGATTTCAAACAAAATGTTCAAACAAAACGTGGATCGACAAATAGGGACAAAACTTTGTATGAGTATAATCAGGAAACCAATTTGTAGCAGAACTCGTTCGAATGCATTATGCATAATTTATCTATACAGGGTGTTACAAAATTAAGTAATAATACTTTAGAGTGTGCACATGTTCCTTGTAGTAAGTTCACTGTGAAAGTAGCAGCGCCGAAAGACCAAAAATTGTTTTTACTTTTGTATGGGGAAACTCGTGACGCTCGCGCTGGGGCGCTTGCCCATACAAAAGTGAAAAAAAAAATGTCGTCTTTCAGAACTGCTACTTTCACAGTGAACTCTCTACAAGGAACACGTACACACCCTAAAGTAGTATCACTTATTTTTGTTACACACTGTATAAAAAATACGTGTGGCACTCGGGGACTGCCGCGGTAAAGATATTGCATTGCATTTTTTATCAACTGAAGCTATCATAATTCGTATACGTCTAGTCGCACGTACACAAACAGCGTGCCGAACTGAAACGACTGATGATGCACGGCAACCCTGCATCGCTGTGCCGTTCGTGAGAGTGTTCGGTTAATTTTCGTTACGGAATTTCTTGATTCGCTCAAAGCCCTCGATAACTTAGCGAGAATAACAAAATTTAAATCAATTTTAAATTTAGTTATTCTCGCTAAAACTTGAGAACGGCTGAACCGATTTGGCTTATTTTAGTCTAATGTGCATGAAGGACCAGGGATAGTTCATAATTGGAGAAAAGTGATACGAAGATTACCAGGTCACCTAGTAACGATATAATATTAAAAGTTTTAGGTTACAAATTACAATGTCGTGCGTCATGGCACGCGTGACGGGTGCTCCACTCATCGGGAGCATTCGCCTGTAATGTAACGTTACAGAGTACAATGTAACGTATTACATCAGTGATGGAGAAGAACCGAGCATCACAATGTGCACCTTGTAATGATACAATGTGTAATATCTTGATACAACTTGTAACATTAATGCTACGTCATAGTGAAGTCAACTTGCTATGGAATGCTCAAAGTCTAATCTATAATGTTACATTACACGCGAATGCTCGTCAGTCAGGGAGGCAGTATTTTAATATAATGCTCAAAGTCGAATATCACGCGAATGCTCCCAGTCAGGGAGCACCTTTATGTTTATACGAGGATTCAGGTAGCACTTATACTTTACTACGGTGGGAAGAAATTCACCCTTAGCGCTCGACTCTCATAAGCATGGAAATATGTCCTATGCTTATTAGACTAACTTTGTCACGTTCGTAGCGTGACAAAGTTGGTGAATAATTTGGTAATACACTTGGCAACGCTCGCTGGCTTGAGTGACGATGATAGCTTTAATTGTTTGGTGGAAACTGGACTGGGTTAGCAACAGCTTCAATTTGAATGTTGATGTGTTGATGTGTAGATGTTTAACCGACTCCGCCAGGAGGTTGTGTTTTTCGAGTGTATGTAATTGTTTGGCAGGCTCCGCAGCCTTGGCTTGATGGATTTTAGGTTGAGAACTCTCCTCTCTTTTTCTAACCTTTCTTTTTCTTTTTTCTTAGTAAAGAATAAAGAATTAACTTTTAAAAATGCTTTTTACCTTTCACTTACCATATTCTGCAACACAGCCGCGAAGTCTATAAAATTTATTTTAAGTACTTAAACGTTAAAATATTACAACATCTTTCTGCGTAAATCACCTTTCGATGGTTGCACCTCTGGCGGTGGTGTAGGGTTATTCCATGGTCGGAATGTGGGACGGCCATGGGCGATCTTAACCCATTTGTTCCACGATCGCTGTCCTCTGTATAAGTTATACGCATGTTCCTCACTTCTCAGGTTTAGTTTTTTTTTTTAATACTTAAGTTAAGTGGTAACATAATATTTTAAGAGGTTATGCCACGTATAAAACCACGTTACACTTTTATAAATAAGAAATAGGGTAGGTAGGTATGTTTATAATTAAAAACATCCTTTGTTCGACACGTCAAAACTCAAACCGCAAACGTCATAACTCATAGAGTATAGACAATAATTGACAGTTTTTTTTGTTTCATATTTTAGATTATTAATTTAGTTTAGTATGCTTCTTGTTTTGTGATTATATTGCCATTAAGTACTATATTATTGTGATGTCATGTTTGGTCCGAGCAGAAAATCAATGCAGCAACTCGCTGCTAATGCTGAGCTGGGGTCCGTTTTTGGCATCACACAATATAATGCTAGATTATTTGTTTTGTGTCCTTGTTCTTTAGTCTGTTTGTAAATATTGTGTTGAGTGATGTGCAAAATAAACGTTTCTTATTCTTATTCTTAAAAAAATTCAGCCCGCGTCTTTAGATAGTACAAAATCGTGTAAAGCAATGAATTAATTAAGATTTATGTTAAAAAGTTGAAAGCCGAAAACAAAAATTAAATATTCATCCTGGGCTAATCTTGCTCCCTTCTCCGCGAGAGAAATTTTTTAAATCGCTAACGTTTTTTATGCCTAGTGTGGTTTAATTCTTTTGTCGATATCGATAATTTTATTTCACACAACAATATTTTTACGTCTAGTTTTTACCATAGTATAGCGGTCGGCAACCTTTTGGCAGCCAAGGGCCACAAGATGGCAAAACAAACCAAAGGCGGGCCGCAGACCTCATGCTCGTGCCCTAGAAGCTCAATATACCTACACACAATGACACATAATGAAAGGAAATAAGTAAAATGGCACAAACAGCTACGTACTTAAGTGGCGATAACTACTGGCAGTATTAGAAAACATTGTTTTTGATACACATAACCTGACATAACTCATTCACATAACATTCACGGGCCGCAAGTAAGACGTTCGCGGGCCGCGTGTTGCCGACCGCTGCCATAGTCAAATTTTAAATATCTACTTTAAAACTATAAGCAACGGATTCGAATGCTGTTTCTATAGTAGAAAAGATGTAAAATTAGTATTTAATTTTACATAGAATAATATTATGTTTACACGGGCAAAGTTGCGCAGTTTAGCTAGTATAATATGAACTACGTGTAAACAAGTTAATTACTTGTTCGAATAATAAGGAAACTACGTCGCATAGATTCATCAGTCTTATGAGTATAAACACAATACTAACATTACGTAATTAGTTTTAGACGAACTCAAAAGCATTAATTTGAAATTCAATTACTGTATTTAAATCGATATTTAACTGTTTCCGACATTAGTACACTTCCACTCCGGTTATTTTACTAATTATTCAGTAGAACCACCTAATTTACTAAAATATTATCAATGTTTTCGTTATTCTGTCACTGTAGTTTAAATTAATAAATAATATAAACTATATTATATTATACTAGCTGTTTCCCGCGACGTTGTCCGCGTAAACGTAAATATTTTTTTCGTATTTTTTTAAAGTATTCTATGTTACTTCCGATACCTCCAAGGGTATGTGTGGAAAGTTTCCTGATGTTTTGCGTGAAAACGTAACAAACATCCACGCTTTCACACAAATTAAAACATTAATATGTATAAGTAAGTATACTTATTTACTATGAAACTACAGTGACAGAATTCAATATTCTTTTTCAATGTAACAATTATACAACATCCATACTAATGTTATAAATGCGAAAGTGTGTCTGTCTATCTGTCTGTTACCTCTTCACACTCAAACCGCTTAGCCGATTTTGTTGAAAGATATGGAAATACTTTGAGTTACGGGAAAGAATATAGTATACTTTTGTACCGGAAAAATGTACGGTTCCTGCGGGATAAAAATTTTTTGGCGTAACGGAGTTGTGGGCGCCATTTAGTGTATAATTCACAGACATGATAGATACCACATGTGTATGTACTTCGCGTGCCATATTGCGTTCCCAAACGACAAATTCTGAAAAAATTTTGATAGTCTGTTCTTTAGTCTGCTATCGGAATCGGACATCAATCGGAATTTTTAAAGTGCTTAAATGCCTAAAAGTGCCGTATTGAGCTGCCGAAATTCAAATAGAAACGTTGGCCTTGATAATGGACACGTTTCTTATCATCGGTACGTCATTCACAGTGGTAGGAAAAAAGTGACACGCTCGTTTTCATACAAATGGAGCGACATGCGGTATCTATCTTGATCTATGTCTGTGGTATAATTTATAAAATTGCAAACCATTGTTTTTTGGGGAGCGTGTTATAGTATCTTAAAAATAAATCGATATTTCTTTCACAACACTACTTTCATTCCTTCATTCAACTTATTAGGCTTATGATTCGTTTTCGTACGCCATCTACAGGAGGATACTTCCCTCGATTCGTCTTAATTTTGGTTTGTTTTGTGGTCTTTGATATTTAACGTTTCGCCGTCCATATACAGGGTGTATCGAAACTAAGTGATAATACTTTAGGATGTGTACGAGCCTCCAATAAGTATAGAGTTGGATGTGAAAGTAGCAGCACTGAAAATGTAACTTTTTTTACTTTTGTAAGGGTAAAGGGTACTAGGTAAATTTGACGCTCGGGCGCTTGACCATACAAATCACAAAAAATTGCTCTTTCAGTGCTGCTGAAAAAACATATTTTAAAACATTATTCAATCCAAACCCTTCGATTACGGTGCGGCCAGATCCGGCCGCGCTATCTAAACGCAGTCTATTTTTGTCTATACCCACGCGGCCACATCCGGCCGCGCTCTTTCATTCGATTGAGATACGTATTTCGTCGATTTAGAGACTACTTTTGTATGAAGAAGTTTGGTTAGTTATGATCTATGGTAAATTTGACACATTCTGAATGCAAAATATTATACAATCTGTGGTCGACGAGTATTTGTCAGTCATTAGAAAATCGTGAATTTTTTCGTGTGTGTTCTGACATTTTGTGTGTTTTTTGTGAAATTATTGATGGATTTAACGAATGTAAGTAGTAAAATAAGTTACTTTAGTAATAAGCATCAAAGCGCACGGAAGTGCGCAAGCCTAGTTCCAGCAGGCCGCGCGCATGCCGTGCACTATTTACACGAACCGTTTCGACGTACTTTTGACCCCCCTGTAGCTCAGTGTCTATTGCGAGTGCAAAGATAAAATTATACCTACGTAATTATTTACGAGTACTTAAGCAGTATACCCAATTTCATAGATATAGCTTCAGTAGATCCTGAGATATGTCCTTGTAAAAATAGCTTATTTTGGCACTGACTCACTCATTCACTCACTCATTCACTCACTCACTCACTGACCGGTAATCAAAACCTCTAGGCCACTTCCAATTGTCCTAGCGTTATGAAATTTGGCACACAGGTCGTGTGTTATATGTAGATTAACGAAAAATTAAGAAATTGTAGAAAATGGTCAAGCGTGAGTCGGTTCATCTACGAACTTCAGAGGCCACTTCCAATTGTCCTAGCGTTATGAAATTTGGCACACAGGTCGTGTGTTATATGTAGATTAAAAAAATAAGAAATTTTAGAAATCGGTCAAGCGTGAGTCGGCCTATCTACAGCCCATACAAACTTTAATGTCATAGCGTTATGAAATTTGGCACACTGGTCATGTGTTAAATGTAGATTAACAAAAAATTAAGAAATTTTAGAAATCGGTCAAGCGTGAGTCGGCCGATCTACGAACTTTAGAGGCTACTTCCAAATGTCCTAGCGTTATGAAATTTAGCACACAGGTCGTGTGTTATATTATTATGTAGATTAACGATAAATTAAGAAATTTAAGAAATCGTTAAGCGTGAGTCAGTTCATCTATGAACTTTAGATAAAAATTCTTATGTACCAGTGATATAATGAGGCATCTATTGAAAGTATTGTTTATATCGGGCGTAGCACAAAAAGAAAACATAGGTAGGATTTCTTGAAAAAAAGTATTGAAATCCCACCAAAAACATACCTGTTAAAATAGGGCCTAGTTCCTATAGGCTAACTGTTGGTCTAAAAAAAGAGTTGAAATCCAATCCAATGCCAAGTTCAGATGCACTTCATCGATCATAATCATCTTTATCAACAGCCTGATCCATAATACTTCTAAATTTGAACTTGGCAGGTTTTTGTGCTATGCGTTACACTTGATTAATTATATAATTAGATAATATTAATAGAATTTAAATAACCTGCCAAGTTCAAATTAGAAGTATTATGGATCAGGCTGTTGATAAAGATGATTATGATCGATGAAGTGCATCTGAACTTGGCATTGGATTGGATTTCAACTCTTTTTTTAGACCAACAGTTAGCCTATAGGAACTAGGCCCTATTTTAACAGGTATGTTTTTGGTGGTTAGTTTTAGATAATCATTTGCAAGAAATGCTTCGTAAAAAATTGTGAAAGTTCAGAAAAAAGTTGTGTGTGTTATAAGTATTTTGAACGTAATTTGCTTCATATATTGGTAAATTAATTACGTAAAACGCTAAAAGAAGTTATAGCAAAAGGTCTACAAGATTTTGAATTACGATAGTATTTCTTACAATTCTAAAACAAAGAGTTCAAAGTCCGCAGGTAACGGCCATATTCTGCCGGCCACGGCCATTTTGAACTTTATTTGTAAAGCCCTAATGACGAAGTTTGCTTGTGGTAATACGAAACCCATTTTTTTGGGTTAGATTTATGACCTGTTTTTATAAACATCTCGAGTAGTAATGATAAACAATTTATGTAAGAGTTAAAAATCAGGGTTCCCTCGAGTAGAATAAAACAAAATATTAACTTATTTCATGTGAAACAGTCAGAAAAAATATATTTCAAAATATATACTTCTGAAAAGAATATTATATCAGACTAAATACTATATTATAATGGCTTGATAGATAGAAAATTTATTAGATATTGTAAAATGCTTTACAAAAACATGAAATATAGTAAGGTTGTAAAGTTATTATATTATTTGTACAAATAGGGTAGGCCGGGCGCCATGTTTTTTAAAAATAGGTCTGCCTAGAATCTAGGCAGCCATTTTTTTTTTAAGACTGAGGGGTTAACTTTACGGTCTGTCTAACCATTTTTTCTTTTGCAATTAAGAATTTTCTATAAAGTCACGTGTCCTTACGCGAGATATTTTTTTTTTTACCTAAGTATTAAAAAAAGTGGACCATTTGAATTTTTACTTTTAAAACGAAAAGATAAAAAACAGGTCAAATAATAGCAATGCCATTTTGATTGTATACCACGCGCTTAAAGTCAGGTCTTTACCTCCGCAGGGAACAGAGTTGTCCTGTTTTGACAAGACTATAAGGGACCTTAGGGATTTTACGTTACTTTAAACTTTAAAGGAATATATAATTTAATATTAATACAATGAAAATTATTCACTTTTTTGATATTTATTGTTGTAGTAGGTACTGATTTTTATCTTAATATATATAATTCTTCTGTGAGTGTGTATGTCACTGAACTTCTCTCAAACGACTGGACCGATTTTGATGAAATTTTTTGTGTGTGTTCAAGTGGATCTGGGAATGGTTTAGATTCACAATTTCGTCCGCTGGACAATGTTTTTTTAATTAATTTTTAATTTATTAGTAGCTGTTGATTTTGGAATGTTTTACATTGGATTCGACAGACGGCGCTACCATCGCAGTGTCAAATTTTAAATAATATTCGAATTCGAATTTTAATTTTAGTCTGTCCCGACAGTTAGCGCTGCGATCAAATTAAAAAAAAAATATGGCAAAGAAACGTTTGCCGGGACAGCTAGTTATTTTATAACATTTAGAATTAAAATCATAAAAGTTTAAAATACTATAATGTACATCAATCTAGTACTAAATTTATAAATGCGAAAGTGTGTCTGTCTGTCTGTTACCTCTTCACGCCCAAACCACTGAACCAATTATGCTCGGCATAGACGATAATTTGAGTACTTACTGGGAAAGGACATATTACATTTTATCCCAGAAACGATAAACGACTTTTGGCACAACGGAGTTTCGAGCCTCATCTTGTAATAAGTAATGACAAAAAAACGGGTTAATATTCAAACATTAACATTACGTAAAATCAAGTGACCAATGAACTATAAAAGTGTAACAATATAATATTCACAAGCTAATGTTAACTGCATAAAAAAAAAACAATTCAAAAATGCACTCAACAACGGTGATAAAATGCTCAATCAAAAAATATATTAAACGGAATCCTCACTCAGGCAGCCGCGAACGCTGTCTTACCATTCATTACAATCCTTTTAAAAATCCAGAGATCATTAAAAAAGATGAAGTTTCGCAATATAAACGTGGCCTCATTTCAGACCTCGCCATCGCTTAGTACTTTAAATAATTAACTTACTTGCTGCCAGATAATTTTTGTAATTTTATCAACAATTTTATTATTTAACCATCGTTGTAGACTGTAACAAGTCACAGACAGAAATTTTTATTTTTTTTTCATTTATAGTATTAGTTGGGATTATATTTTGCTAATCTAACTACGACTCAATCGCTGCCCGCAGCGGAAATAGAAGACTGCAGTGACTGCGTGCGGCGCGGCTAGATCTGCCCCCACCTTTAGGGATTCCTCCGGAGATTCCGTAATTTACCGTATTTAAAATCTTATAAACTCATAATCTGAAAGCTACCAAGTTATAACAAAAATACAGCAATAATCTTTAGTATTTCAACATTCCTTTCCCCGTTTTAAATTTTCTATTTTTGTTTATTATACTCATGATATCAGCTTCCAAAGTAATACTAATTTATTAAAATTCAAGCACACATTCAGCATCTCCTTAGCATTTACAAATTACTTTTATTTAAAACTCACTCCAATAGATCGACAAAATCTAAATTACATATTCCCCGTTTTAAATTTTTTTTAGGACAATTTTGAACATTTTTGAAAATTTGAGTTTTGGCGCGATCTCGGCAACGCGGCAAATGTATGGCCAAGGTCGTTTGCTCGGGGGACGGCCTTAAGGCGACGCCTTGATAATTTGGCTGTAGCGATATCGATTTTTCTCAGCAATGACTAAAGCTAAGAAATTAAAGTTCATTGTCAGTATTCATCGTGTCCTTGTCTTTGAATTATATATAGCATAATAGATTGGTCAACTTTTATAACACAGAATAGTCAATCAAATAGACCTCTGTAAAAAAAGGGATTCCTATTTTGCCAACAGAGGAGAGTGATTTAAGCTTCCTGTTGTACATAGATTGGTTCAAGCATACACTTTAATTTGCCCATAGCTTATATGAAATGTATTTATGGTTTTTAAATTACGCGACAAAAACCATTTTCTCGCTTACCTTTTTTGCTGTTCCATTGCTTGTTTTCTATGAGGCCGCCCCCGTATCACGTATCTTGCGAGAGCAATATAGCAATTAATGCGCGATAATTGCTCCAAAATTGCAATTTCGTATCACGTATCAGCCAAAACAATACGATTGCAATCGATCGCTATACATGACACCATTGTTTTTATACCCAGCAATCGCTCGCGCGATTATTGCTAGTAGATTGTTGATCGCTATATTTACGTGATAGCCCTGCGGGCCAGCCGCACCGCCGCCGCCACCGTCCCGCTGTTTTAAGGCTGAGGCCTTAGTGTCCCAATGGTGGGCGAAGGCAAATTCAAAAATAGGTTATTTATAAGCTATTTTTGCTCTCAATTTCGGTGCCCAAAAAATATATTTTTGTAAACGATCTTTCATGTCGGGCAGACAAGGAAATTAAATGACAGGTTTATTCTTATTCTATTTAATAAATCAAAAAAAGAAACGAAAACAGGCCTCTGACAAGTCCATTACGTTATTTTAGGGAAATATTGTATTTGCAAATCATTGGAATAAATGTGGGAGCAAATATTAATTTTAATGACATTGATAAATATTTCGTAATAGGAGCTGGTTCTAATTGTAGCGGTATCTTCCTTCGTCCTGTTTTTGATACAGTTTTATACATAATGTAGTACAGTAATAACCAATGATATTGTATGTTACTAACGTAACTAGATTGGCAGTCTACGACAGAAACGCGTCACCACTTTGAAGATGCCTGCAGGCATATCTGCCATACATAATGACATAATAACATTATGGAGTGACATTGTCTTTTGGGCTATCAAGTGGTTACGCATTTTTTGCATCAGTTTGTAAGACATTGCCACTCTAGTATTTTAGAAACTCATTGGTAATAACAGTTATCAGTATCTCAACTTATATTTTTGTTTGTCAAAAAAATAATGCCAAATAGCCAAATAGGCAGTAAACTTTTTCTCATATAACTACTTATAATATTAATATGACAAGTGACAACTTTTATCCTCGTATATTGTTTCACATATTTAGGCACTATCATTTTCTACATAATGTATCGTGAGATATTTGGTCATTTCTCTAAAACGGTTTGTGTTCAATATGTAATATTTAATACCATTCAGAATACACATATCTACCATAATGCGTACTATTAGTAATATACTTGTGCATTCAATAGTTCAGTGGTTCCTGTACCTATATTCAGCTAGCACATGGCCGATTGGTCCCTGTGGGCCAAACACTAGATTAATTTGCTACCTCAAAGGACTGAGCCTACATGGACATGGTCTAAATAACTATTGAGATTGATAGAATAGTAAATTCTCATTAAGTTCCAAGTAAGACATCATCCCCATGGTCAGATAAAGCGTAGTCCTCTATTCGCAGGTTGAGGGTTCAATTCCCATGTTGAATGAAAATAATGTTTTTAAGTTTTGTAAGAACAATAATATGTAAGTGGTTTACCTGATTGTCTGATAAAGATGAAAGATAATATTATGATCCTTTTGCGCACATTAGTAGCTGGCTTATTTTCAATGATGGCGCCTCTGAAATTAGTGTGATTAGTAAAGCTGTAATTTGTAAATAACGAGCGTAGTTTGAACTTGAACTAGATCATTTTTGATGTCTTGTTCCAAAATAATCCAATTAATCCTTCAAGCCCAGCGCGGGTCGCATGCGACCGCGATAACAATAAAATAACAATAGATTTCCAAGAATCCGCGATCAAGGGATTAATACTAGTAGCGTAGAGATCCCACCAGTATCGAGTTCATCAATGTTGATGACAATGATGATTCCCATCATGTGTTGAACTTCCATCACTAGGAAATACGGTTCCAAAATGAAGACTCGAAAGAATTACCAGAGAACGACTTATTGGAAACGTGGAATTGGAAAACAGTAGCACACGAAAAAGACGAAGGAATAAATATCGAGTCTGTTACAACCTAAGAATTGGAATTAGACAAATTCGCGCGTTAAATTAAAGTCATTCGGCGCGAGCGGTGGAATTCGATTTGGGGTAAATCTTTCAACTGGTTGTTGGAGTTACTGCGGAAACGTACCGAGGTACTTTATTTTACCCCAGACCTGGGTATTTTTGCCCGACTAGTAAAAATGGATGATGTTTGTATGGTAGATGTTAAACTGTTGAACTGATTTTTATTAATTTTGTATGACATACTTTAAGACCAGGGTAAGGACAAGACACTAATTTCAGCGTAACGAAGTTCCATGTAACTAAGTCGTTGAATTTAAGGGTGAAGCCAAAAGAGCTTAATTTGTGAGTTGTGAGTCGCAGAATTTCGGTCGCGTATTCAAATTTTCATACCAATCATGACTCACAAAATTACGCTCGTGTGAATGAAACAGGACTTTAGTATTCAACTGAATGCAGCAGAATTTCTGCCAGCCGAAATTCTGCGACTCACAACTCAAAAATTACGATCGTCTGGCTTCACCCTAAAGTATTATGTGGTAGCAAAATAATAATTATACCTATGAGATTTGTATGCATAGATATAATCTAATATATAAAATTCTCGTGTCACAGTTTTCGTTGCCATACTCCTCCGAAACGGCTTGACCGATTCTCATGAAATTTTGTGAGCATATTGAGCAGGTCTGAGAATCGGCCAACATCTATTTTTCGTACCAAAAATTATTTATATGGCAAAACAACGTTTGCCGGGACAGCTAGTAAAGTATATTTATGTTGTCTTTATTACATGTAGGTATAATAATATGATTTCTCATAATCGGTGAACTTTGCATCGCTTCCCTCACTCCACTAATATGAACCTTCCTTGGACTTCCACGAATATTTCAAGACTAAAATAAGACAAAATAGTTTGGCCGTTCTCGAGTTTTAGCGAAATTAAAAATTAAAATTTTAGATTATAAAACATAGATAACCTAACTTATCCCTTCATAACTTCACCCTTGTACTCTGGACGGACGGACGGACAGATCAAAATATAAGGGTTCCTCGTAGCTACTAATACTAGTGACTTAGTGACTGACTACATACTACTAATACTATATAATATAGTCAGTCACTAATTTGGCTCAATTCACTGAAGAATTAATGTAAGTTGTGCTTCATTATTTATAAGAATCATAAGTTTTAAAACAATAGTGTGACCCTTTCGGCCTAGGTCTCCTACTGCTTTTTCAACCCACGTACGTGACGTCATTAAACAGTACAAGAGGGTTTAAATAGGAAAATGTTTTTCCAGATTTCAAAAGGAGAATTTTGTTTAAAGAAAAATATTTTCGCAAAAGGATTACACGGTCTAAGGTTTCATGTTTGTGAATATCCTTTTGAATCAGCTCACATGCTATATATTAAGCTTGAGATCCTATAGCTCCTTTCAATTAGGTATTACTTTGATTAGGAAAATTTACATACGCTATTCAAAGTTTTTTACCATTTCAGAATCTTTAATTTATTGCCAGATCATACATTATTCATATACTATCTTTACGAAACACTCAAAATCTATAAAAAATATGTGTGGCGCTCGGGGAGGCAAATCTATTGCAGTTAGAAACTGGTGAACACGCATACACTATGCCGAAGTCTGCCGAACGACACTCGATGCAGGGCTTTCAATGCCGCACCGCTGAACCGGATTGGGACGTGTTAGGTTTATTTTCGTTACGGAATTTCTTGATTCAGTTGCCGCGCTCAAAGCCCGTAAAAAAAAGCTATGCAATATAACTTCAAATCAAAAAACTTTGGAGTGTAGAAGAATGCAGTGCCATGTAGCAATAAGAACATGGAGGTGCTGCATGCTAAATACAATAGGTATTATAGGTACTACAAATTAGAAGACCCCAAATTAAGGTGACGCCGCGTTAAAGTAAAAAACCGTGTTGAATATTATGTTTTAGATTGCTTGTTTTGCGAGCCGGCCTATCATAGAAAACAAGCAATGGAACAGCCAAAAATGGAAAAGTGTTTGCTTGAACCAATCTATGTACAAATTTTGAAAGCTTAAATCACTCTCCTCTGTTGGCAAAATAGGAATCCCTTTTTTACAGAGCTATTTTTGATTGATTATTCTGTGTTATAAAAGTTGACCAATCGTGTTATGCTATGGGTAATTCAAAGATAAAGACATGATGAATACTGACAATGAACTTTCATTTCTTAGCTTTAATAGTAAAATTTGCTGAGAAAAATCAATATCGCTACAACCAAATTATCAAGGCGTCGTCGTCTTAGTGGCAGCAACTCAGGTGAAAAAATGCGTGTGGCACTCGGGGACTGCCGCGGTAAAGCTATTGCATAGCATTTTTTATCAACTTATGCAATTATTCGCATACGTCTGGTCGCACGCACACAAACGCCGTTCCGAAGTCTGGCAACGCCGCACTGACGTCGGAGATTACGGAATTTCTTAAATTTCTCGTTTTAAACCCTCTATATATGTACAAGCTATGCAATAGCATAACATAATATTACCTCACAATATTACCTAAGTGTCACTTAAATAAGTAGCGTTTAAGTATCATCGTGAACGTAATATGCATAAAATTAATCTGCATTACATAAATACATTTAATATCTAAGTTCACCCAGAAAGAGTTTAAAATTTCAGTTTAAATTTCGTTGCGGGACCGTAATTCGCTAAATATGAAACTCTGTCCTATTATCAACTTTCATAAAGGCTGGAATTATAGTTTTATAAACTTTTGATAAACACGAGTGGAACAGGGCACTATTTTAAACTTTATCCGGCTCGCTATCTCTACTAGAATACAAATTGTTCACATTTAAAGAACATATGATATTGCAATAACATGAACAAATAACACAGGTATATTCTTAAAACACATGTTTTATAAAAATGAATTTTAAATTTTATTGGTCTCGTAACTCAAGAACAGCTCAAACGGTTTCACTAATTTTAGGCTTGAAACAATTATTGAAGTTCACCGGATCACCTAATTAGATTAGATTTTGATTAAAAAAAAAATACATAACGTACTACCTAAATATTGGAACGAAGTTCCTTATCCCGCGTTCGGTGTAAATCGGAAGGTTAGACAGAACGATATTTGACCTTGATTTGACTTCATTTGACCTCGACACTTTTTTATTAGTACCTGTATGTTAGGGGCAGATGGCGTTGATAGTAAGTATTCCTGTGCGTCAAAGGTTTTTTGAACATAAATGAATAACTTCGTTCTATTCGGGTGCCCCTTGACACCTCGCAAGTTTTTTTTTTACCATTATTTACCTTAATTTTATGTATTTTACTTATTTCGTTTTACTACTTTCAATTGGAAGATGTATCTTTAATCTTTATACATTTTATAATGCTAGCCCAATTTTGTTTTAATTTTTTAATTGTGTGTTTAAATGAGTTTAAGACAACCACTTGTCAAGTTTCAATTTAAGGGCGTTCCGTCCGGAGATTCCGTAATTGACCGTATTTAAAACCTTATAAACTCATAATCTAAAAGCTACAAAGTTATAATAAAAATACAGCAATAATCTTCAGTATATCAACATTCCTTTTGTCGTTTTAAATTTTCTATTTTTGTTTCTTATACTTATGATATCAGCTTCCAAAGTAATACCAATTTGTTAAAATTCAAGCATACATTCAGCATCTCCTTAGAATTTACAAATTACTTTTATTTGAAACTCACGCCAATAGATCGACAATATCATAAACTACATATTTGCCGTTTTAAATTTTTTTAGGACAATTTTCAACTAAGATAAGTAAAAATAATAGGGTTTTGGCGCGATCTCGGCAACGCGGCAAATGTATGGCCAAGGTCGTTTGCTCGGGGGACGGCCTTAAGACGTGCACTGTGTACTGTGTAAATATATCGACCAAGTGCGAGTCGGATTTGCGCACGAAGATTGCCGTACCGTTATAGACGAAAAATAGGCCAAAAATTATTTTTTTAGGTTTTTTGTGCGTAAATTTTCAAGTCACGACAACGTACCGTGCCTACGTTGACGAAGTCATAACGTCATGTGGACAGGCCCTAAGGCACAGTAACAGCGCTAAATTCATGACGTCGGGGCGTTCCTCATAATATAAACATAGAAATCAAAAGTAAATCTGTAATAATAAGGGACACTTAAATCCTTAAGTTCACTTTGTTTTGTTACACACTGTACAATCGTACCTTTGGAGAATTTTTGAAATTCAACTTTTATTTCTAAAAACGACAATCCATGTAGCTTTTCCTGTCAAACACTGTGTACTGACTACTGACATGTTTTCACTATAGTTTGGCTTCAGCTCTGTTGGATTTTGCTTTATTTGTACAAACAATGGTACATTTTTGATAAAAGTTTGAATTTTATGTTCTATTTTAAAAGATCAACAACGAATCTAAATAAAGATGAATGATAGAGGTCGGCAACGCAACTACGAGTTACGACTCTTCTGATGTTGCTATATAGTGTCCATGGGTGACACTGTAGTTGCTTTCCATTAGCTGATTAGGGGACGCGTTTGCTCGTTTGTCCCCTAATTTTATAATTTACTAGCTGATGCCCACAACTTTGTTGCGCCAAAATTAGTTTATCGCGCGGTAATCGTACATTTTTCCGGGATGAAAAGTATCATATTATGTCCTTTCGCGGGACTTAAGGTATCTCCATACCAACATTTTTCAAAGTTGGTTCAGCGATTTAAGCTTGAAGATGTAACAGACAGGCGATATGACCAATTTATATGAAGAGTGGTGTCTATTTTATATTTGGTTGCATTGGACCGTAGAGAAATGAAGGCCACAAGAAGAAGCAAATGTTTTAATATAAAGTACATAGCACGCATCCCAATTAAACCCAACAACTAAGCATTAAATTTTAAACACCTGCAATTTGAGTACGTATTATATTTAATGTAAAATTTGTAAGACAGTTTGTCGTTAATCGTTAATGCAAAATATTTACTGCGTCAATGACTACCCTTTAAAATTATAAATTTTGAAAGTTTTTTCAATGAGGCTTTTTGATAAGTATAATATCATTTGCCACCAGAGGGATGGTGTACTAGGCTAGTCTTTCGTGTCAAATGTCGATTCCAACCATAGTCCAACAGACATATTATAACAGCTATATCGTGACAATATGTGGAAGGTATTTCGTGACATATTATGACAGCTGTTTGACACGAGAATTGACACGATAGACCCCAGCTACATAGCGCCATACTTGGTCCCTCATGCCTCATTACAACAACCCTAAACTAAAAAAAAATTCACTGATTCAAAATCTGAAAATTCCGATGTCATAATAAATGCTAGATTGGAATACGTTATCTGGTTGTACTATACCTTATTGTTCTATTTCAATAGACAAAGCCTTTTGTCCATCAACTGTGCATCAGATTTGTATAGCACTGGAAAAAGAAACCAAACAAGTAGCGTATTCATTCTAGTGATCATCTTTTTTCGGCATAACTTTTTGATGGTAAAAATATTATACTTCTGCAGCTTACCGGGGTAAGCCCCGTATAGCCTGAGGGCTATGAACAGGTGTTTTAGTATGTAACGACGCATATTGTGGCCGATGGTACCCAATAAATCCTATTGGTCGCTGATTATTTCTCTAGTGCTCATTGCCAAGCCATAATAATAATTATAAAATAAAGAAATCTATTGATACATTTACTGAATGTTGATTTAAATTACAAAATAAGTTGAAGGCTTGGCTTGAATGTGATCTGAAAACTTTTTACGACAGAAGTATTGAATAGCTATGCAATATTTTGCTTGGCTCCTTTTACATTTCATGTTTTTGGTGGGATTTAATTTCTTTTTTGAAGTTTTTTTCTTTTCTTTTCAGGTCACGTTATAACTTTTCTGTACTTAGCTTTGCACCCATTCTCTATCTCCTTTAAATTTTTTCTTTGAGGCTTAGTTAGTTCTATAGGTGGACAACGTAACGTTAATACTTCTGAGTTTTGAGTCGATTATTATATTCATATAATATAATCGGGACCCTATTATAAATAAGTCTTTGCTGTCTGTCCGTCATCCATCCGTATGTCACCAGGCTGGATCTCGAGAACTGCAATAGCTAGATAGTTGCAATTTTCACAAATTATGTATTTTTGGTGTTGTTAAAAAAGCTAATAGTCCAATTAAAATAAAATAAATTATTAATGGGGAGCCTTATACAACAAACACGTTTTTTTCCTTTTTTGCTCCAATAATGGTAACAGTAAGGTTTTCGAAAATTTCAGGAAATACTCAATTATATTTTAAGTTTAATAATTTATAGTAAAAATTAAATAAACTTATTACTAAAGGGGGGCTCCCACACAAATTGACGATACTGAACCCTATGTAGGCCAGTCCAACTCGCACTTGGCCGGTTTCATAATTTTTCCTTTCTTTGCGAATAAAGACCTATCCGGGTACCAAATTTCAAGGTTCTAAGTCTGCTAGAAGTACCTTAGAATTTTGATGATCTGTCAGTCAGTGAGTGACAAAATGTAGTAACTTTGACCACCCGTAACTATTAAACTATTTATTAAAATTTCATGTTATTTGGAAGATAAGATAGTTTTAATACTTGCTCCTAGTGACCGAAATTCTAAATCCCTAGCTTTGTTAACATCGAAGATAAAGGGGGTGTGAAATAGCCGCGAACCGCTTCGAGAAAAGTATGGTACGGCCGTGCCTTTGCTAAAAAGCTTGGCTGGGGCACTGCCGTGCCCCCAGATAATATTATGTGCAATCAAATTGACAGCATGTAAGTTGTTTCGCAGTATGTAAATTTAATAATTTCTTTGCTTTATATTAGTCATTGAGATGGCTTCAGTAAGTAATTTCATCATAGTGACGAAAATCAGGCTAAAGTATTAGAATGTCTGAAGATAGCCTTTAAACTATTTTCAAGACTATTTGTGGACAAATAAATATTAAAACTATTTACAGACTTTGAAGCCGTGACAATAATTGGACTTCTCAATTGGAGTTACGAGAAATTGAGGACTTAATATTTCAGTTGGTTCGGTAAACAAGTGAGACTTGTAAAATTGAATCTAGACCCAGACATTTCTCATTACTACAGCTATTGTCTCAGATGAAGAAATAGATTTTATATCTTTTATAATTTTTTCAATCTCTCGATTAACTCGTAGGCAACAAAGACCTATGTTCGTTCTATGCTATCGACTTTTTCATAAATCATATTTTAAGCAGTATATTATCAGAATTTTTATTTACAAGTCAGATTTACGCGGAGGCCGTGGTATATTGACTTAGAGGGTGCTTCTTGACTCAGAAGAAGTCGTAGGTTCGATTCCCGCATTGGAAACATAATATTATTTCCAGGTTTAGTTAGGACAATGCAGGCTGATCCCCTGATTGTCAAACAAGTAAGATGATCCATGCCTCGGAATGTAAAAACCGCTCGCATAACCTGTGCCTGATCTGACGGACGACCGACACGACTGGCGAGAGTCAGTCGTGTCGGTCGTCCCTCCCACTGAGTAATATGAGAGTAATTCAGGGAGATAAAGTGGTCTTGTGTACGGCGCACACACTTGGACACTATAAAATTACGGCTACTGTCACCGAAACCGATGCAGGAGCTATTAACGACTTACTTTTTGGGCAGCCTGTTCCTATAATAGTGACTAGCGTACACAGAATCGTTCTTAGACGATTGATTATAAGTTAATCATGTGGAACAGTGTTTTTCAACCGGTGAGGTCGCAGTCCCTAAGGGATCTAGAAGCCTCTTAGAAAGGTCACTAAGCTCCTATTGGATATTAGTTGCTGGAAAAACTATTAATAAAATTGATTGAACATTACACAAACAAATTCAAGAAAGTAAAAGAAACTTGTATGTAATCACTAATCACCGTTAAAAATCACAATTCGGGACAATATTATTATTATAGGTTTTTCACACCTATTTTATTTATTTATTTATTTGTTTATTGCACACAAAAACATTTAACAAATTATACTTATGAAGAAAAACGACACAACAGGTACTGCTTATCTCTAAATAAATTTCTTCCAGCAGCCCTAGGAAGAGAAATTTGATCACAAACAACAGATAGGGCGTGCATAAACAGAAATGAACAAATAATAATAATATATAAAATTATAACTACTTACAGGTACAGTTATTATACAATTATTATTGTAATGTTCAACAAAATACTACATTATACTAATAATAATAACATACTATAATATTAGAATACATACTATAAGTACTAAAAACTTATAATTATACTTACTAAAATAAATACATACTATATGTATATTTAATAATCATAGTTGGATTCAGTATTGAGGTAGTACTCCTTCAATCGTCTTTTAAAGACAGCGACAGTAGGACTATCACGGATGGCGTGGGGTAGGGAATTCCACAATCTGACTGCATGAACAGTAAAGGAGTAGGAAAAGAAGTTGGATCGATGGGAGGGGAGGGAAAGGTTTGTTCTAACATTAGGTCTACAAGGGACGTCTAAGGATCGTGAAAAGTTAAAACGCTCTACAAGGTAAGAGGGAGACAAACCCTATAGTCACTATAGGCAGAACCGCCAGTACTTATAGGTGTAGATTGTAGAATTTATATCATTAAATAACATCTAGGAAATAATATTGACTCAAATCAGAGTAACTTTGTAGAATGCACACAATATAA
Source organism: Polyommatus icarus (assembly GCA_937595015.1). NCBI lineage: Eukaryota > Metazoa > Arthropoda > Insecta > Lepidoptera > Lycaenidae > Polyommatus > Polyommatus icarus. Next base: position 4,959,869 of record OW569331.1, read on the forward strand.
GCGAAACCCTTTATGAAGATATTATTATGAAGGTTTTCTATTGCCAAACACTTACATTTCCTTTCAAACGACTTAATTTAAATCGCTTTTCATGAAGTCATTGAATGTCGTAAGATTTCACCAGTAAATCCATTAAGCTATTTTCAATGGGGCTCACTTAATTCTGCGAACCAGCGCGCAGTCACGACCCCCTCGACAAATGTTTGAATTTAATTATTCTGTTTTACTTTAAAATTTCAAACCCGTCCCGATAGCTCTCCATCGCATCCTAAAAAACCTCAATTGAAGTTACATACGCGTTTATCATATTTCAGTGAATTTTCAAATACAGTATAAATCCGATACGGGTTTTTATCGCTCGCGTATAAATTTCGCGCTAAAATCTCAAACACCCTACAAATAAACAAACAGAAAAGCTACAATTTATTCCGTATTTATGTTTAGATTGGTTTTTTGCCGAAACGCACAGTTTGTCGACAGAATTGCTTTTTGAATATTCGAAAAACAGTGCATAAAACATTTAGATGTCAGAGTGTAATTGGAGTCGAGTTAAAATATTTCCCGTCCTGCAAAACTCGTCATTCCACAACGGCCCGCAGACAGACTAAATGGACAGGCATAATAGGGCGGCAAATAGATTGGCCGACGATCCCACTACCATTAAAATGTGGGGATGATCGTTTCTTCCACGCGAAACACAAATGAACGAAAAAAATCAAAGTGCTAATGTAAACGCTATTATAATACTCGTAGAAGCGTTGTTTTGAATAAATAAGCGGAAATATTTTTCATAAGCCGCAGTTTCGCTCAATTTGGGAGTTCGCAAGTTGGCGAGTAAATCAGAGCAGTTAAAAGCACCTGATGGCGACCTCTTGAATTACAGCTTTAGCACATTTTTTAAACGAAAACTTCGCTGTAATTCCGATTCTGATTAATGTGTTTTCGTTAACATTATTGCCTTTTTTTCAATACAGTTATAAATTATTGCAAAAAAAGCAATAAATTATTAAAAAAGTCGTTAAGTTTACAGTAAAACCAGAGACCTAGTATATCAGCTGGTCTCTGGTAAAACTGAGATTTTTGCATGAAAGGTCGACAGTTATGTAGCTCTAATTGATATCATTAATAGGCTCACTTTAGTCTAAATGAAAGTAAACCCTGGGTTAAATATAATGTTGTCTCTTACGTAAATACGAAGAACAACTGAGATGAAATTATATTTAGCTCAAGACTATCTTTCAGTCATCAGCGTTAACCAGTATTGTTTGAAAATATCACATGAATAATTTTATAGACGCGAACATAATAACTTATGCAAATAATTACTAAATCCATTTCTTCGTAATTAATACCAGAAACAAGAAGCCAAGTAAAAAATGTTTATTGTCACTATTAGCATTTGGCAGACGCAGGGTGCGTGCAAAAAACACCGCTTGAGTGCCGCTGGCCGCCTTCCATTCCCATTAGCGATGTTTAGCTAAAGTGTTTCCCAAACTTCGAGCCATTAAGCCAGTTCCTTTTTGTCTTTGCTAACTAACTTTTTTTCATTAGCTGTTGTTTTTTGCTGGAATTTATCGCTCGCGTTCTGTTGCTAATGTTCCCGTTGAACTTTCTGATTTGTTGGCTCTTGCTTTGATAGTTTTTTTTGTCTGTTACACTTATGTTGCTCTAGATATTTCTAGGATTCACTAGCCTTTATCCGTAGCTCTGCCCGATGTCCTATGGAACTACAATGTACTTTTTCTTGCTAAAAATGAACTTTGTTGCCTACTGCCAGAGCCTACTGCTATGTAGTTTTCTGAGCGAAGAAGCAGTCTTTATAAAGAACTAGCTGACCCGGCAAACGTTGTTTTGCCATGTAAATAATTTTTTTATATGTAAAATAGATGTTGGCTGATTCTCAGACCTACTCAATATGCTCACAAAATTTCATGAGAATCGGTCAAGCCGTTTCGGAGGAGTACCTACGGGAACGAACATTGTGACACGAGAATTTTATATATAAGATAATGTCGGTTCTTACTTACAATTTTTTTACATTATTACTAACTGTCCCGGCAAAATTGTTTTGCCATATTATAATGTATTTCGCCAATATTAATATTATGTTATGGAAGTGACTAAATAAAGTATGGCACCATGGCAACGTCAAACAATGGTCGCCGTCAGTCTCGAGTTGTAATAATTTACTATTTTGTATTCAACAAAATATTATGCACTAATCAATACAAAAAGTAGGCAGTAGCCGATTCACAGACCTATTTAATATGCATAAAAAAGTTAGAGGAGTACGGTTACTAGCATTGTGACTTAAGAATTTTATCTATACTTCCTGACTGATTCATCATCGCTGAGCAAAAACTGTTAAAGTAACAGCCACTAAATTTGGTGAGTAGGTTTGTTTTATTAATTAAACACCCACTAAGGAAGGAAATTAGAAAATTTTACCCCGAAGGGGGTGAAATAGGGGTTGAAAGTTTGAATGAAAGTTCGTCATTTCTTGAGTTAGAAACATGAAACTTTATTTTTGGGTTACTGATAAAAAATGAATGGATACATATTTAAGCGTTTTTGGAAATTCTACCCCCAAGGGGGTGAAATTGGGGTTGAAAGTTTAAATGAAAGTCCGTTATTTCCTAAGTTAGAAACTTGAAATTTTATGTTCGGGCTACTGATTAAAAATGATTGGATATGTGTTTAAGCGTTTTTGGAAATTCTACCCCCAAGGGGCTGAAATTGGGGTTTAAAGTTTGAATGAAAGTCCGTCATTTCTTGAGTTAGAAACATGAAACTTTATTTTTGTGCTACTGATTAAAATGAATGGATACGTATTTAAACGTTTCTGGTAATTCTACCCCCAAGGGGGTCAAATTGGGGTAGAAAGTTTCAATGAAATTCCGTCATTTCTTGAGTTAGAAACATGAAAGTTTATTGACGTTTGCGTTTGACGTTTGCTTAAAATAGGGTCCCGTTTTTACCCTTTGTATAAGGAACCACAAAAAGGGGAAATCTTGTTGAATGTTAACGCGGACGAAGTCGCAGGCAACAGCTAGTATAAGTATAAGATTTATTTGTTTTGCTTACCTACAATAAATTGTCCGATATAAATAAAATACTGTATATTATAATAATATAAATTAGGATATTTGGTTGTTTAAAACATGCGGTGTCCATCTGGAGACAGGGTACAGACCTCCATTTATTATAATCATGAAAAGGAAAATCATTTTATGAAATTAATAAGTTTCATTTTCGGATGAGTCTAAAAGACAAACAAAACAAGAATGGTGAAACCAGCTGGCACATGTCGTGGGGTTCCGATAAAGTACAATATTGAGTTTTTGTGCCAGAAACTGACCACTATGTATGGTTTTTCATTAGTAACTTACTCGTTTATATTGGGTTTGCTTGTGATACAAAAAATAGTAGAGTTTAAATGAAAGTGATTGGTTATAATCATATTATGAGTTGGCTTTGTAGATTTTTCTGTCCTGTGAAAGATTACGGGTTAAGTGTATTTTTTAATATTTAAATTTAAGACGGGTCTACGATTTTCTTAACATTCTAATTACATTAGTGCTGTTTTGGCACAGAGGAGAGCGAGAGAAGTTTGTTGGTAAATATTTAAGTTGAGATTATAAAGACATAAACAAAAACTGTGTAAAAATCACAATTTGAAAATGCAATGACGAATAATGTATGAAGCCTGGAAAACTCTTAAGGTGCCACCTAGTGAGTAGTCGCTTTAATTACTTTTTAATAACTACTACTATTATTATTTTTAACAAAAAATTAAAACCGACTTCCAGAGTAAAAACAATAATCTTACCGAGTTAAATCCAATAAAATACGGGCAAATGTGATCAAAAACTTACAGTAAACGTAGATTACACCGTTACCTAGCTTTTTACACACACTCAGCACGCAATTAACGATTTTAACCACCGAAAACAATTTTAATTCCCGGAGCGCACGTCAGACGATGTTAACCGTACCGAGTCCGCGCGGGAAGTCGGTTAACTACTTGTTAATTTAAGGCAAAAGACTCAAAATATTTTATTCTCTTTCTTTTCAAATCGCGGGTATCATCTACAAAAAGTGTCACCTACCCGTCTGAGATGCCAAGTTACAGAGAAATATAAAATCACCCCGCTTAATCCTGAACATTATACCAAAGTGTAAACATCACCACAAGGTGAGAAGGGTAATAAAGTTGATTAACGGGGAACCCTCGCTGTTAACACGAATTAAGATTTCCAACACGCGTCGGAGCCGTGTTTAAGGTGACAAGTGCTCTTAAACCGCTTGTGTGACTACTTTTAAGTGTGTAATTAAGTAAATTAAGATGTGCGAGTTGGGTAAAAGATTCTTGCTTTGGTAAGCAAGGGGCTCGCTGAAAAACGACCTAAAATGACGTTATGGTTATATCGAAGGATACCGGCAGATACTACTTGTTTTAATCTAATATTGATAAATTGGCTTTTCTTGATATGAAAATTCTCATAAGCAGAAGAAAAATAAGGGAGGCCTCTCACATGAAAATAATTATCGCAAGTCCATGGGCGACGATAGTTGCTTTCCATCAGGCGACCCGTTCGCTCGTTTGCCCCCTTATTTCATAAAAAAAATAACCGCACTTATAAAAGAAACTAAATGACGCCTACATCTTCGCTGCGCTGAAAAATGTTTATCACACGTCGGAAACCGTATATTTTTTGAGATAAAAAAATCCTATGTCATATCCAGGGACTCAAAGTATATCTGTACCAAATTTCATCAAAATTGGTTAAGCGATTCGGGCGTGAAGAGGTAACAGACTTTATAATATTACAGATAGCATTGCAAGCAAGTATTTGCAATCAGTGCTCAAAAGACCTACCGTTTTCCGGTCCCCATGAAAAAACGTTAAATACAGCTGATTTTCAGAAAATTTAGTGGACGGTAATACATTTATCCCGGCAGCAGATTCTGTTCCCTTTTACGATGGTCTCCATCAAATCTGACAGTTATATTGTTTTCCGGGAAAAACAATTCGGGCATAGGATAAAAATATATATCCAAGGGTAAAATGTTCCCAGTAGTAATCTCGTATATGCACATTTTAGCTTTAATAGAGCAATTAGGAACACTTTTAAAAAAATGTTGTCTAAAAATCCCAGCATGGATAACTATAAAATACTTTTCGGTTGTGTTTTAAACATACTTGCCGTTGACAAAGCAAAATTGGTCGAAAACCTGGAATAAGATTGAAAACTGTAGTAAATAATTTTGTAAAGAATAAAAAATGGGAAATTATTTTATTACAAACTAGTTGATGCCCGCAAGCCCGTTGTGCCAAAATTCGTTTATCGCGCGTGAACCGTACATTTTTCCGGGATAAAAAGTATCATATGTCCTTTCGCGGGACTCGAAAGTATCTTCATACTAAATTTCAGCAAAATCGGTTCAGCGGTTTGGGCATGAAGAGATTACAGATAGACAGATACACTTTCGCATTTTTAATAATAGTGTAGTATAGTGTAGTATGGAGTATAATAACAGTAATAGATCATTCAGGATATACTCGTAAAAGAAAATTTAAAAAAAGATCCGTGTTTGTATCCCTCTTAAAATCACATTACTTAACATCCCCGAGTAATAATTCTAAATGATCATTAGCGTTGTCATAAAAATAGAATTAAGATTTCATAAAAATGTAATTACCATAAAAATTGAGCGTACTTAGCGGGGAAATACAAAGAAAACTTGTAGGGCGCAGTGGGCGGGAAACCGACATAATTACGTCAGATCCGCCCTTTATCCCGGATTATAATTATATTTAAGGGCCAAGTAAGAAGTATAGCCGACCCTATCCCTCCGGATAATAGAGGTGTAACTGTATGGCTTTTATTGTTGTTTTATATGTTTCATTGTTAGCTTTTATCGTAAGATGACTTATAGACCACTTAGGAACTTAAGATTTCTCTATGTGAGTTGAATCTCGAAATGAAATAGGTTTTCCTGCTTATCGGTTTATTTTCAAGTCTATAGCATTGTAGTGAAATAAATATCTGCTTTTTAAGCCTCTTATTTTTACACTACGAATAATAAAACTTAAGGAAACGTAACTCCCATACTAATACAGTTTTAAATTTGGTTCCATTCGAACTGTCATGTAACGTCAGCCTTTATACCGCTCAAGGTCACCAAATGTATGAAAAGTGAACCTAAGGTACACTTTTTTGACAAGTATTTTGGAGCATGTTTTTGACGGGGTTACTCTTCCTTAGTTTTTATTATTCGTAGTTTTTACAAGTAAAAATGTTTTCAAGTACGCAAAAAAATCTGGAAACAGTAAAACAACTGCAACTCTCTCCATAAAATAAATTGGGCCTTTCAGATTTCCACGACCATAAACAAAGAACCGCTGTATGTGAAATACAATTTTATAATTTTATAACAGTTGGCGGAATGGGCCCCGTTATATGCACCGAATGCCCTGACCGACGCACTTCGCAACGAAACCGCGATGTTCCATTTACCAGTACATCACTGTTGTCGATAATTGCCGTCTCTTAATTGAAATGCATATAATAATAATAATAACTCCCACGCCGGTTTCGATGATGGTGGCCGGTAGGAATTTTATATTGCCCAAGTGTGTGCGCACTACACGAGCACTCTCTATTCCTTTTACTCTCATAGCCCAGTGGGACGGACGACCGACACGACTGACGAGAGATCAGGCACAGGCCCGACTTTTTACATGCCCATCCGACGTATAGATCATCTTACTTGCCAGACAAGGTGATCAGCCTACATTGTCCTAACTAAACTTGGAAATTACATGTTTCCAACACGGTAAACGAACCCACAACCTCCGAGTTAATAGCCACACTGTAGCCACTGCACCACGGGGGCGTCAAATGCATAATATTATGCAGCGTCAGTGGCGTAGTGGGTAGACCTTTGGATCGCTATCGAGAGGGTGCAGATTCGATCCCGGGTGGAGAAGACGTAACGTGACGACGATAAGACATTTTCAGATCTCAAATACACAATATCTCGCTCGTATGGTGAAGGAAAACATCGTGAGGGAACCCACACAATATGGTTGGTGTCAGACGTATAGACACGCTCATTCCTCTGGAGTCTGGACTAACTAGGCCGACTATGTTGCAAGAATGCCATATATGTATATGCTTGGGCAATACGGACATTTAAAATCTTGTCACAGTGTTTGAGGCGTGATTATTTTGTTCTGAAAATGCTGTATAAATCACCCACAACGGATGAAAAGGTCTTGTTTCTTTAACTAATATTATTAAATACTTACCTGTTTGTTCCATTCATGTCTTCTTATAAGACAAGACAAAGTCGCGTGCTCCAACTAACTAACATCAACAGACATTAAACTCTCACGGGGTCAAGACACAGACGAGCTCTCTGCGCTCTCTGCCGGTACTCGGCCTGTCTGCACGTTCGCTCTCGACTGTCAACTTTACACGTCCGCTAATTTTGTCGGTTGGTTACCCGCCTATGCCAGAAAGGCTATGTTTTTATGTGTTTTTACGTGTATTACTACTATCCCCAGCGCCTAAAGAGCTTGAGTTTGTATTTGAAAGGTTCGTTAGTCGTAGCATAGGTACTTTTGTATATTTTTATCCCGTAAAAATGTATGATTCCCGCGCAGTACCTAAACGAATCTAGTATAATATAATTGAAAATTGCAGATAAAACATATTATTAATCCTGCGATCGGGGATTCTCAGAAATGCTATTGTATTCTATTGCTGTAGGGATCCAGTGATCGCGTGCTCGTACGGGGCTTGATGGGCTATTAATAAACGAGCAATCAAACAACATTAATTTTATTGACTGTACCCCGTACCCCGTAGCATTTCAGATAATTTAAACTTTTTCTCGCATCATGAACAAAAACAACGAGATAATTCGTCGAATTTAAGCGGCGATAAATTAAAGGGAACAATACATGCCGGATAAATCGTTGTCACGTAAGAATGTCGCATTAGAGGGGCGAGGGGGGGTGGGGGGTCGGACCCCCCGGGAGTGGGGAATTTCGGTGGGAGAAGCAATAACAGTGGCACGCCGCAGTTAGACGGTGTTGTTATTGCTTTGTATTATTTATGTCCCCCTGTCCGAGGTGAGAATTATACGAGTGACCCCGTTTTAAATTTAACTAGTCCTTTTTGTGATGCTAGTTTATTTTTAAAGCTTGCGAGAAAAATATAGTGCTTTGTGCTTTAGTCTTCAAGCTGCAGACTCGGAAATTTTAACTATTCAGTGACGACTCTGTTACGTCAAAATTATCGCGCCGTTGTTGTGTTGAATGTTCGGGATGAAAACTTTTTTTTATACTTTGCCGGGATTCTGAAGTATTTTCATACAAAATTTTATCAAAATGGTTCATGGGTTTGGGCGTGAAGAGGTAACATACAGACAGACATACTTTCGCATTTTACAATAGTATACTAATAAGAAAGGATAAAGCTTTAATACACTAATTTTCAAGCTACGAATACGTAAAAATAAAAGTATGCTGTGCTGTTTGGCTTTACTGTTTCTACGACCGGCTGTCAAAATTATCCATAAAATAGTATTAGGTAATAAACACTGCAGATTCTTTATCACTATTACTCTTAAATGACCTACTATTATTATAACGTTAAGAGAACTCATTTTGTTTTACTCATAAAGTACTTATATATACTAATATTATAATTGGGAAGAGTTTGTTTGTTTGAACGCGCTAATCTCGGGAACTACTGGTCCGATTTAAAAAATTCTTTCAGTGTCAGATAGCCCATTTATCGACAAAAGTTTTAGGCTATATTTTATCATGCTAAGACTAATATGAGCGAAGAAATAGAGGAAAGTGTGGAAAAAACGGGAGAAATTATTAAAAAGGGCTTATATCGCGAACTACTAGCGAAATTTTTATGTTATTTGGCACAGATAAGAAGTAGACCATGTGAAGGATCATAGGCTATCGATTTTATTCATTTTTTCAGTGGCTATATTTTATTTTATATCCGTGCGACGCCTTCCACTTCCACACGCATTTCCTCGATAAATGGGCTATCGAACACTGAAAAAATCATCAAAATCCGTTGTGTAGTTTCAAAGATTAAAGGGAACAAAGGGACATGAGGGAAAAAAGTGACTTTGTTGTATAATATGTATAGATTATGATTTCACATAATATGACATATTTCCGAAAAAAATACAGTTCCCAAGCAACAAACAAAATGAATATGTAAATAACATCTAGTATAATATTATTATCTATAATTATGAAGCAAACAATGTTTTAGTTGCTATAAATCAATTATTTCACTTTAACTTTAGGATGAATCCAATAGTCTAAGATCCCACTGCAAAACTGTGCAGGTATCGAGTACACGCTTAAAACCACATTTTTACAAATATTTATGATAAGGAGAACCTATTTCTACTGGGGTGCCAGTCCAAATGTGGGCGCAACTATTTTTAAATATTTTAAAAAAAATTAAGTTTGCGGGATAAAATGTTTTCAATTCAAATATTCTTTATTGTGCACACAATACAGAGATAATGCAAACAAATATAAACAAGATATTACATAGGTGTCACAATGGCGGCCTTATTACTAGGTAGCAATCTCTTCCAGGCAACCACGAGCGAAGGTGAAATTGAAATAGAAATAAGCGTGCATGTGCAAACAAAAGAATAGAGATCTATAATAGTAATGATTATATGAATGAATATACCTATAATATATATAATAATACTATACATAAATACTAAATATATCATAAAATAATACAATATTTATATAAGTTAGGGATAACGACATAGAAAACACGGACATCCAAAATGATTTTAAGTGTAAGTAATTAAAAACATATTCACGAATTATTTTTACAAATATTTAAGTAGTGTAGCTTGACTAGACTTTTAAATGCATTTAACGTTTTAGCAAGTTTTACATGCTTAGGCAAGGAGTTCCAGAGCTTAACACCGGTAACGACGTTTTCATCGGGTATTGAAAGCAAACATGGTTCATTTCACGGCAATGAGTATAGAGATTTAGAAAAATCCGGTGTGCCGTTAGGTACCCGGCTGCAACTCTGTCGTAACCAGGTGTGAACAGGTACCATTCCGAAACATTTTTGCATCCATAACGTATATTGATATTTTATATATCAAATGGAAGCTTATTTTCCTCTTGACAGACAGACAGACAGACGGACAGACAATGAAGTCTTATAAGTGATAGGGTCCCATTTTTGCCCTTTGGGTACAGAATCCTAAAAACGACCAAATAAATTAATACTTTACAAGAATTTAAAAGTTTATTCAAGTGTTAAATTGTTTGTTACATAAAGATTAAATATTCATAATATTATGTACTAGCGACCGTCCCGGCTTCGCACAGGTATAAAATATATTATAGTTTATGTCACTCACTGAAGAAATGATTAAAATCAATTCCGTAGTTTTTAGTTACATAATATTAATAGATTCATTACTACCCGCCCGCATTGTTCGGTACCGCCACAAAAGCTACGTCCCGCAATTTTAGAATCTGTAATATCTTCAAAAATATATAAATCGTATGCCATAAAGAGCCATATAGATCTATATTAAATCAATAATGTATTTAATAAAGTATTTAATTTAATAAGGATTATTGCCGTATTGGTTAAAATTGCTTCGAAAATTAACTATTTAGCCAAGTTTAAAGTAAATGACAAAAAATGTTATTGTGGGATATCCGAGATAGACATATTATACCATCGCGGAGTTTTCTGTAGACCTTTTCATAGTGTACAATACTAAGGCCCAATTTCACCAAAGACTGTTAAAGTTAATGCTCGAATTAGTATCACGTTACCTCTTTCGTTTTTCGTATGAATGAAAAAGAAGACATGACATTTTAAGAAGCTGTTAACATTAGCAGACATTGGTGGAATTGGGCCTTGGTACATTATTTTGATAAATCTCGTAGGAAGCCTGCGTTTGCAGGCTTCCTACGAGATTTACGAAAGTAATATTTACAAAAATTAAATGAAATGAAAAATAAAATTAATTACTAATAATAAGTAATCAAATAAAGTAAAAATAAAATATAAGGGCGGCTCCCATACAAAAAATACAAATTTAGGCCTAATTTTGCTCTTTAATAATACGGAACCCTTCGTGCGCGAGTCCGACTCGCACTTGGCCGATTATTACTATTGTTTGATGAACGAATGAACCGATGTTTAAGTACACTAACATGATGTATTATCACTATCCCGTAATGTTTCGCGCTAGCTCCCTTTCTCTCAACCTTCGATACTTTGCCATCTTTGACAGCCGGCACCCCTTATTTGCGGCCAGATTTAATTAGGCACACCTTTATTATAATAATAAGAGGAAAATAAGCTTCCATTTGATTTATAAAATATCAATATACGTTATGGATGCAAAAACGTTTCGGAATGGTACCTGTTCACACCTGGTTACGACAGAGTTGCGGCCGGGTGCCTAGCGGCACACCGGATTTTTCTAAATCTCTATACTCATTGCCGTGAAATGAACCATGTTTATTTTTAATACTCGATGAAAACATTTTATCCCGCAAACTCAATTTTTAAAAAAATATTTAAAAATAGTTGCGGCCACATTTAGACCGACACCCCAGTAGAAATAGGTTCTCCTTATCATAAATATTTGTAAAAATGTGGTTTTAAGCGTGTACTCGATACCTGCACAGTTCTGCAGTCGTATCTCGTACTACAATATCCATGCCTTCTTCTATACAACAATCTTGTGTTCCTACATCTTCAAAATAGAAAAGACTAAACCACATATTGCCGTTCAAACCAATCAGGGTTTTTATATTATTGTCCTTGATAGAGACACTGATAGACCTGATTTTCTGAAGATAACAACAAAAGCTAAGTGATAATAGAAATGCCATAATATAAGCCGCTCTCGATCCAGTCGTGTTTATTCAGACTGCTTGTTTTGCGGATAAGATAGATAAAACAGTATTTATTGCCTATTCTTTTCTTATGTTTACTGTTATCATTCAACAATATACTTTATTTGCTAAGTTTATTTCGGAAGAATGGATCGTTCGAGTGGCTTACGAACAATGTGTTTTAAGTTTCCTGTGCCATTCCAAACCCTCTAAAAATCTGTCCTTGCTTTTTAAGCGAAAACTTATTTATGTATGTTGTCTACTTTTTAACGATGAGTACAACATGTTAAAGTTCAAACTCTAGTCAGATCCCGTGACCCGATCGATTATTTCTTAGACACCTGTGCTCTTATGGGGCACCTATCAAGCCCCATAAGAGCACCGGTGATCGCGACAACAATAGAATAACAATAGATTTACAAGAATCCCCGATCGAAGGATTAAGATCGCTTCTATCTGGTAAAATTATTAATTATTATTCAATACGAGATTTTAAAAATCTAATTTGAGATACGTCTCTAGCTAGGTGAAATTTGTAATTCTATATTTATTATTAATTAACAAATTAATTGTTAATTAAATTTAATTAAAATAAACAACAAATCAATTTCTGTTTCACATTGTTAAATATCTTGTTATTTATTGTTAATTTGATCGACTTTATTAAATAAGGATTTCGGGCGGCATCTGTGGGCGCCGGGCTCTAACACAGTTTAGGATAACCTTATTGGATGGTCCCGTGGTATTTTACTATCAAATATTAAATCTATATTATCCAATGTATGAAGTCTCTATTTAATATAAGTCAATGTAGGGTTCGTTTAAATTACATGTTGTTTTAAGTTAGGAAACTATGTCAAATAATGTTTATAATGAAAACGTGTTATGGGGGCAACTTTGTTATTCGTAAATATATTATGTATTTGTTCAAGGTATTAGTCGTTTGCCGTGTATTATAATATATTAAGACCTGTTTTTTTAAGATATGCAAGAGCTAGATGTCTGCAACGTGAGAACGAAAATTAATTTATCGCGTAAAAATCTCATATTTTTTCGAAATAAAAACTAGCCTGGGGCCTGAGTCAAGACGAATTCGTAATCGCTTCATTATAGAATCGCTGATCAAAATGTATGGAATTGACATATTATGTCAATTCCATACATTTTGATACGTTTAGGATTCCAAGTATCTTTATACCTCATTTCATTAAAATCGTTTCGGCAGCTTAAGTGTCCTGTGTCTTTAATGCAAATAAAAAATAAGTGTGGCACTAGGCAACTGCCGTGGTAAAGCATAAGTCCGTGCCGTGTCTGCTGAACTGAAACGACGTTAGACGATGCACGGCTTTTAACACCTTACCGCTGTGCCCGTCGGAGTGGGGTTGTTAGGTTTTTTCGTTACGGAATTTTCTCGATTTGAATTTTTCTTAATTCGGTCGTCGCATTCAAAGCCCGCGATAAAAGCTATGCAAGAGCTTAAAATGTTTTCTGTAAATAATATACAATTTAATAAATCGTTTATTAACTATTTAATTTCCTTAAATAATAAACAATTTATACTAAGTTACTCTTTCTTTGTCCACAGGAGCAGCGTCGGCATCGCTTCTATTAATCGTAATCTCTTGCACATTCACTGTCTTTGATACTTTAAGGTGGGTTTATACTATAATCAGATTATAATAGTAATAGTAGTGGGTTTATACTAATAAGCCATTAGGATCTTTCGAGATTGAGTAACAAAACTGAAAACAGTGGTTTTATTCGTCACTTTGTCACTCTCACGCCATTTCCGGCAGTGCTGCTATTGACTCTCTCCATTTTAGAACGTATCCTAATAGCATCCGTACTTAATTAATATTATAATAAATGTGAAACTTGAAAGTATGTTTGTCTATCTGTCTGTCTGTCTTTCTTGAAGTGGATAACTAACGTTAATTTATAACATAGAGAGACTTACTAATTTTTCCCTTATTTGAACAAACCTTGTAACTTGCCTAATTCATCATGTAGCTAATATATAATATAGCTATACAATATATAATCTAGCTATAGACCTATACATAGATAATCTAGCTATATATTTTTTTTATTTTTAATCATTTTCACTGATTTAAAGCTTCCATTTATTCGAAAAAAAACGCAGTTTTCAAATTGTTAGTTACCCAACTCATCCACTCATCCTAATTTATATTAAGAAATTTTAAAGTAAAAAATGGTTTCACGTTTTCATTCTCTGAAACCGAGAATTATGAATTTAAGGCTCAACCGGAGACTAATTAGGACTAGTCTCGTTCTGTCAGCACTAAAGAATGGCTCCTCTTTGATATTTCAGACAGATCCTGCGATGATGACTCGCCTGTGGCTACGGAGAGAACAGATTATTGTAAATAGGAGAGTAAAGAAATGCCATTGTACTCGTAGTGTGATGCATAAATGTCATCTATTGTTTAATATAAGCGTATCTGCTAGGACAATAGCTCTTGTAATCTACGGTTGACTCGCCTGTACAGAGTTCGATTGATTTCGTTTGTGTTTGCGCTAAGTTGCCGTGTTGACAAATTCCGCACTCAGAGATATATTTTAATGATGATTAAACTTCAATTTGATGAAGAGTGACAGATAATGTATGGGACTTATGTCAGAATCTTCATATTTTGTAGTTAAGAGGGCGACTTATGCAAAAAATCAAACATCGTCCTTCTCTTTTCACACTCACGCCCGTCTTTCATATGCCAGGTGAAAAAGGACGACGCGGATTCATCGCCAATATAGTTTTTTCTCAATAACTCGATAAATATTCTATTTTTAACTGACTGACTGAGCGCATTTCAAAAATCCGCTCAGTCGGATTCTCAATGATACAATTTTATACAATGTGTTAAAATATTAACTTAGTTTAATGCGCGGTTATGGCTATATATGAAAAAATTGTGAAAATTAGATGCATCTTTGTGTTCTCGCTAGGTCGGATCCTCAAAAATATAGTATAGAATCTAATATCTATATTTAGATTTTAGAAAATTTCGGCAAAAATTCGGCGCTTATTTTCAAGTATAAAAAATAATAAAAATAATTATAAAATCGACAATTTAGGGTTAGTCGCCCCCTTAAGTAATTAATATTCGTCTCTGTGTGCGGCAGTAAGATTCCAGTAAACATACGGCGTATTACAATTTAAGCGTATTAATTTAAGGCTCAATATTCGCGCTATAATTTTGAAGTATTTTTAAGTCACGATTTCAAAATTTTTAATTCCACGGTGCTTTCTACACATTTAAACTACGTCGTGTTTTAGTGCCCTAAAACAAAATATTAAATACCTAAAGGCCAAAGTCATTAAATACTGAATTTTCCTAGAATGAAAAATTATTACCAATGAAAATATTTACTTTCGCTGTAGTAATAAAGGTTATCCAATTTAGCGAATGTGCAATAATTTTGACTCAAATTTCTCTGAAGTCGGAATTTATCCATATAAGGCCCGGGAAAAAACAATTTTCATGAATTTCCAAATTTGATCCGATATTTATTTATAAAAACCAGAATAATTAACATCACGAATTTATTGAGAATTGATGTTATAAACAATATAAAAAATACACAAATAAAATCGCCAATATTCTTGTACGATACAACGAAAGTATTATTTGGAGCAGCCGTATGTAAATAGTAAATACTTATATTATGTAACATAAGTATGTAGGTATATAATAAGTAATAACTGATAAAATGTACTCGTGTGTTGTTACGTAGATATAAGTTGTCTGTATATCCCTGTTTAAAGTGTTTTAGTTAGAATCTACTCAAGCCAAGCTAGAGAATAATAGTAGTGAATGTGAGTTTTTTATATTATTTTTGCCACTAGGTGCCGCTATGTTGCCTTGGGTCTATCGTGTCAAAATGCAGTCATAACAATATGTCATAATGTCTATTTGAGACGATAGATCCTAGCGCTAGTGGCACCTGGTGGCAAATAGAATATCAAACACCCTCATTCAAAAGTGAAAACATTTCAAACAAAGCCATAATCGGCGAAGGTGAAACCTCACTAAATCGATACGACACGACGGCCGACGTGACTCTTCATGTAAAACATCAGTTCTATAGAACGTAAGGTGTCGTGTCGTGTTGTGTCGTGTCGTGTCGTGTCGTGTCGTGTCGTGTCGTTTCGTATCGTATCGAGTAAGTGCGATCTCACCTTTATTATGGACAGCTTGGTCTTTACAACCAAAAAGAAAACTTTAATAATCCCCGTTCGTCCTAGATGACGTCTAAAAAAGTAATTCTTGCTCAAATTGGGTTATTTCTATTCAACCCGCTTATTTTTTAATTGAAATGACAGTAACGGCTTCTAATTAGCTAATATATGGGTCATTTTAGTTTTAGCATTTCGATCGGCCTTCAGGAAAAGCTATTCAAAATGTTGCCCGCTTGTACTTACTGTTACGAGCAAAAATACCTAAAATTTGGCTATTAAATATTGTTTTTATTCATAACGAAACTCAATTTATTGTGGTTTATTAAGAACAAAATTTGTCAAAGCTATATCGATAGTTAATAATAATAGTAATTAATTAATTAAACGACTAATAGAATTTATTTATTGCAAAAAAATACTACGTAGAAACAGTGCGTGTACTTCTTAATTTTTGTCTGAGTATGTGATCACTGAGTTCTACTAGATAATAAAACTTAAACATCATTTTAACCCTTATGTAACATTATTAAAATATTTACACATAATATTATTGATGTAATATCAAATTACTAACAAAATAGTATGATTAATAAATGAATGAATTGTATATGAAATTACTGACAAAATATGATTGATAAATGAATGAAACAAGTATTACTTAGTAACTAGTGAATTGATTAATTGATTAAATATGAATTGATAGATTGATTCAATTCCAACAGCCATCGTAAAAAAATTGGCATTAATCTTTTTTATGACAAAAAGTGTATGGGAAATTACTTAATTTGATGTTGGATTAATTATTGTGTATCATGGTTGTGCAAGTTTTTTTTTTGAGTAAATATTGAACAACTAGACAACAAGATGTTACTTTTGTTGTAAGTTAGAAAATATTATTATTATTATTTAATAGGAAATTATGGAAGGGTATGCTAAAAGCGAATTTAGGTGTAATTAAAAAGTTTGTTGGAATGTTTGTGAGAGTATAAATCATGGCTCATGCAGTAGTTACTTGGATTACTATTGTACTATTACAATGTATAATACTTATTTAATATTAAATGATACTTAAGCCATCCGATACGATTTCGATCGGTACGATAATATTCAATTTGAACCGGTCCGTGAATCCGTGAACTATGTATTTCTGATTTTAGTTTACAGTAAATGATTTTTTAACGGATTTGATTCGAATCGGACGTTGTGTGGAATCGTTCTACTAGTGACTTATTGAGATCCAAGTGATTACTAAAAAACTAGTAAAATAGATTTAAATGCTATTACGTGTATAAAACACCATATACTTTAGTTAGGATGAGGTGAATTCAAATATCTGTATTCTATTTTTACTTACTTCCGATTCGTTTTGATCTTTAATAAAAAAAAACTATATAATGCTACAAATTTAAATGTCACCACAGCGCAATAAAAATAACAATGGCATTTTAATCTGATTAGTTTATTTACTTAATTCAAATCAAAATGAATTGGAATAGTGTATTTGAGTACGCAGTATGTCGATATAAACTTCTGTACATACAGCATTTGATGCTATTTATACTAAAGGATGGTACTAAAACTTATAGAATATTAATTGTGATTACATATTTTATACGATTAGGTTCCAAATTATTTGTCTATAATAATTAATATTTTCGTGTTATATAAAGTGTGTGGTCACATGTGAAATTGATATTTCACTTGTGAAAAAAGACACCTGCTTCACATCATTCCTGTCAGTATCATTGAAGCAATATTTCGCTTTTACCCAGGATTTATAAATAGGCCATTATAGGCCTCGGCCTAGGGGCGGGAGCGTCCTAGGGGGACAGCCTCCATAGAGGCCCTACAGAAGTGGCCTACTGCTATAAAAATAAAAATTCTGCATTGGCGTATACCCGATACTCTAGCTTTATATAACGCCAGTGCTTATTTTATTAACGCTGGAATCATTTTAAATGACAGCTGGTATAGCGCTTAAATTACGCCAGCCTCGCCCCCAAAACAGTCACCCAAGCGCCAAAACATTCCTGTTTGTGTACATACTACTCCATTTCTTTAATGTTTAGTGAATATTGTACCATCCTTTACCATAATAATATTATTATACTTAATGTAGACAATATTTGCGTAAGAAATGGGAGAAAACTATTAGTTTACTAAGTGATTGTGTTACTCATATTTTCAGCTGTTTCGGTTGGAAATTTTGTATGATAACTTAAGATCTTGATTTGCTCAACTTACTTTTGAAGGAGTTTAATAAATTATCGGAAAAGAAATTGTAGTTTTTCTTGGACTATTCCATTATAGTATATTTTTATTTACCAAACAATTCAGTACCTATATCGGTCCATCATAATCACTTCAAAAACCAATTTTAGCCTTAGACCCTACATTATATAATATTTTGAAATTAAATCTTTGATCTTGATTAACTAATTCAAAATTTGTTGATTGTAATATTTTGGAATGTATAATTAGGGTGAACTTTTAACAATACCATTCACTAATTAACTCCAGAAATACTCATTTCAGTTTTAGATTGTAAACAGCTAATAGTATTAAATAATATTATATTTATATTATAATATATTTTATTTTTGTTCACACAAATATTATACAGGTTTAGGTTTATACAGGTTTTTACAGTTTCAGTGCGATTATAAAACACAAATTATTTTTTTAATAAACTCAAAAACAAAGTGCAATAATACATTTGATAATAATATTATATACTATCCGATATAAGTACAAATATAAATTGCTAGCTGATTTATTTTGTTTGGTATCAAATATTATATTAATTAAAATACTAGATTCTTTAAGAACCCGAATAAATAAGGAAAATCAAACATTCAAAAGTTTTAAGAGATTAATTTCATTGAATATATACGGTTACATTTTTTGTGTGATAAGAAAATATTATTAAACCATACAATTAACCTTATTATGAGATTTTATATAAGTTTTGGTTCAAACAAAATACTTTATCTACTATTGTCTAAATTTCAAAATTATGTTCTGTAAAATACAATCGAATTATAAGATTAATATAATTATAATAGTATTCGGTTATAGTTATTATGACAATGTGACTGATAGGTCAATACACAATTATATGTAACACTTTGCTTACGACGCTAACTAAATATATGCGATGATAATTATATCAACGAACAAATATTTATAAATAAAATATTATACATAATGGAAAATTGTTTCGAGCATACTGTATTGCTTCATCAATAGACTCTGCACTCGCATTAAAATGAGTAAGGAGGAGGTCCCTTTGAAGGGACCCAAAGAGAAACCAAAGAAGAAGACACTAAGGGAACGAATAGCGTACATCAGAGAAAATATAACTTTGGAACCGGTACTAATAACGTCGGTTGTCCCCGGAGTCTTAGCAAGACTAGCGACACAAAATTTAAATTTGGATAAAGCGTGCAGAGTTAACTTGAATTATGGAGACGTTGTTTGTAACGCCCTCATTGCGAAAGAAGGAACCCAATATCAGAAACAGGAGCTGGCCGTACAGGAGCTCATCGCGTCTATGGAGGCCTGGAAGAACTTGATTCTCACAGCGATACCGAGTTTCCTCATCCTCTTCATTGGTGCTTGGAGTGATAGAACTGGCAAACGCAAGATTTGCATCTTGATGCCGATTGTGGGGGAATTTCTTATGTGTCTCAGTAATATACTCAATGCGTACTATTTCTACGAGCTGCCTGTCCAAATCACGATGTTCTTTGAGGCCTTCTTCCCAGCGATCACCGGTGGCTGGATCACGACGTACATGGGAGCTTTTAGTTATATTGGTGAAGTGTCAAGTGAGGAAACTAGAACATTCAGAGTGGGTGTTGCTAATCTTTGCCTGACAGCTGGAGGACCCATCGGAACTGCACTCAGCGGAATTTTGCTAAAGAAGATTGGCTATTATGGAGTGTTCTCTATATCATCTGTTCTATACATTTTTAGTCTTTGGCATGGTTTCTTTTACATCAAAGATCCTGAAAGACCTACGACCAATGAAAAGTTAAAGGTATGTTTTCATTGCGTTTGAATAGCAAGCCATACTAGATGTTTTCCATATTATTATAAAAAAATACATTTCAATTTAGTTTTGTCACTACCATTTCTCGCCTCCTGCTAAATAAAGCTTTTGTTTTTTATCTTATCTACAGAAAATATTTTCTTTAAACACCCATCTACAGGTAGTGATCGATAATAATATTTTTTGTTTCATGTTTACCAAAGGATGAAGAAAGTAGTTTATTTGCGTCCGTAATATCTTTCTTTAATATAAAACACATAAAGGAAACTTTGTCAGTGGCATTCAAAAAGGGACCTAATTATCGAAGAACAAAGTCCATACTCATTTTAGCTGCAATTGCATTTATTTATGGTCCTTCTAACGGTGAGTTTTATTTTATTTTTAACATGATTTCTTTTTTAAACCTAGTTTTGAGCCCTCGTTTTATAATTAATATTTTCCACTTGCTAGTGGAATAAACATAGTAATCTTTTTGTTACTGTATACATTTTACATTCATGATTAACTAACAGCATACTTCAGGGATTTATTGAATTATTTCAGGTGAATACACTGTGCGTTACCTCTTTACTCGCTTTAAATTTAATTGGGATGCGCTCAAATACAGCTTCTATAATACCTTTTATATCTGCATCCACATTATCGGTAAGCTCACATATTATTATATTTCTGCCTTGAATTGACTTGTTGCTATTTCATCTTGATCATATATCATTGATCGATAGTACAAACGTTAATGTAAGTGCTTACTTTGATAAGCAATTATAGGCTATACAAATTATTATTTAAAATTAAGTAGAATATTATTACATTATATTCTCCTGTCAAATTATCATACTACAAACTAATTTTAAGAGAAAACTTATTTTAATTGAATAATGTTAAAAAACTTTACTAGGTGGTAAAAAATTGTAAGGTGGTGGTTAGTCCCTCGATCACCAATTCCAGGAAATCTTTTGTTTTCGTGGCTTGAGGGATTTAATTTTTTTTTTTGCTACAGGTGCACTGGTATCCATAAGTATATTTAGTCGTCGATGGAAATGGCAAGACGCTACTTTAGGCCTGATGTCTACCTGCAGTAAATTTGTTGGCGGTCTTTGTACTGGTTTATCCAGAACCTCATTAGAAATGTATCTTGGTATGTCTGCATTATTATTCAAGTCAATATTATATTGAATGCCCGTATTTATTATTGATCCTATCAATTTTATTTTTGCAGCTGTTGCTATCGAAACTTTTAATGCGACATCGTTCACCGCCCTTAGGTCGATTTCATCGAAGTTAGCTACAACTGATGAATTGGGTAACATTTTTATTTTATGGGTCTTTTAAGACAAACATAAATAATTGATAAGTGATTACAGAAAAAACAGTGACGATACATTCATCACTATCGTCACTATCTTTTTTGTTATCGATTATTTTGATTATTGACGTGATTAACGTCTTATAATTCGATATGGGATGCGCGCCCGAAAAACATGACAGTTCATGCGGCGTTGCTTTACTCTGAGGCGTTCCATTTAAGGCTTGAAGTGCAAGCGAGAGCGCGGAACGAGCGACAAGGAAGCACGCACGCACGCAGAGGCCTTTGCGCTCGGCAGACTTCGGCAACGTTCGACATCCGTCTATCTCCTATTCTGTAACTTTTTCGGCGCAATTTTGTATAGATGTTTTTTGTTCGTCTATTAAATCCATTTGAATTTCTCGAAGAGCGGCCATAACCTCCCTCTTCCGTCTTCAGAGTTGAATCAATATTCTAGTAATCTCGTGAAAAACTTCTCACTATTCAGAAATTTTTGTACGGCCCCCGGTGAGGATCGATCCTACGACTTCGGTAATTGGAGTCATTAGTATCGTCCACCTGCGCCACTGGAGCGATGACGTAAATATCGCAATTGTCTTTCACTTGCAGCTGCTCCGGGTTGCTTGTTTACTATAGTGAGTTGAACTAGCAGTCCAAAGTCCAATGTTTAGACACCCGCAATTTTTTTATATTATATTTTATTGTTTTAGCAAAACACTTTTTAGCATTATTTTAACCACTTATTCCAGTTTTTATTGTCCATTTTCTTATTTTTCACTCTTATAATTGATGAAATAGTGTGATAATAGGATCTTTTGACGTGTAAATATTTTTAGACAATCATTTGAAAGAAATACATCGAAATAACTTTAGGTTACAGTCGAAAAACTTTGTTTCTATTTATAGAGATTCGGAAGCGAGGGTTAAGGGGTTAAATATAGTCATACGTTGTCACGTTCAACTATCATCAGTAAACCGACTTTACAGACAACCGATTTTGTTCACTAATTTTTTACCACGAAATCATTACAACCAGACTCTGATATGCTTTTTTAGGGAAAATGACATCAGTATTCAATCTCATGGAGGTAGTAACCTCTATGGTATTCGGTCCTATCTACTCATGGATCTACATGATGACACTGACCATTGATGCTGGTATCGTCTATTACTGCAGCACCGTGTTGACGCTTGTACCGATCCTGATTTTCAGGTACTTGTATTTTCAGATGTTTATTTTATAGATACTTCAGTAAGGCTCTATAGCGCGAGATCAAAAGTATAATATTTTGTATGTAAGGTAAACGTCTACTTATGATCTCGTGGTATAGCGTCCAAACTGTTCGTTCGCACGGACTCAAATAAATGAAACATGATCATGAGTCTAAAGGGTAAAGTATATGAAAGCATGTAGTGTTCAGCTACATGCTTTCATATACTTTACCCAGTATCATTTTCACTAGTAGTTCAAAAATATTCCTGCGAGATATCAAATAATTATCATTTGAATAAATAATTACTATGAAATTAAAATATTTTTTCAGTTGGTTTTACTACCAAGATAAAAAAGCAGCTGATCGTGAGCATAGAGAATGCAAAGATAACGAGGAAGGGAAAATTAGGAATTCTAACTGTGATAATGATAATAAGAAAGTTAAGGAAGACAATATAATAGATAGCATAGATTTAATGGATGCAAAAGTGAAGGAAGAAGTTATATGTTAAGAATTTGTGTTCTCCTAGTTTAAGTAAATAAAATTTTATGCCAATAAAGTTTTTTTAAACATGTAGTTGAAGTTATTGGACAATCCTGACAGCAGTTGAACGGGAAATAAGAGAAGGAGGGTTATCTCGATAGAAGCAAGAAAACATTCAATACAATTATTAGGTGCTTTGTGATAGATATTATATGAAATAATATCAAAGGAGTTGTGTGTAGTCGGTGGCTGGTCAAACAAACACCGTTTGTGTACAGTATGTCAATAAGTCATCCGGTACAATTTAATACGTAAGTTCCAAAATATTATAATCCAGTATACTGGCCATTCGTGAGCACTGGCCAGTGGCCAGTGTACTGGGTTATATTTTAGAATTTACCCAATGCAATACCATTAAAATCTATAAAACCTCACTATTCTTATCTCTCCATATAGTAAGAAATATAATCTTGTAAGTTGTAGGCTTTTACTTATATTCAAGGAGCTACACTCTTTTCGCATTTATATGAGTAGGATGTTTAACACCTACTTTATGTTTACCCATGTCCTCTTGACATTGAGGACCTGAAGAGCTATTCAGGATATTGCGAACATCCTCCACGCCTCTAGAGCGTTTAGTATATTTGTTTTCCAAATTCATTAATTTTAGTGCAAGTAAATAATTTAGTATTCAATTAATTTTACTAATGATTTTTTTCGTAGAGTGTTTGCTACTTGGGTTGGCGTACAATTTTTTTAATCAATATCCAATAGCTGTAACTGGTTCCAGGAATTAAAAGTTTTATAATTAAATGTGGAATATAGAAAAATAAAGATTAAAGTACAAGTAAATATTAATAAAATTAAAGTAATTTTAATTTTTAGTTAAAATTCCATTCTCAACCTTAACAAGATTAATATTTTGTCTTTAAGATAATTATTATAGAATATCTGGTGGTCTTCAGAATGTGAAATAAAGCATTGCTATTTGCTGCCGACTATAATATTTCTCAAGCTTTTTTATGTAAATTCAGTATTTGAAGGCAAGTACTTCAATCACAAGTATCAGATAAAAAAATACTTTTAAACTAGACGGTTTAAAAGTATTTTTGTCATCTGGTACTCGTGAAAGAAATATAGACATAATAATATTATCTCATAATATTGTATATTTTAAGATTCTTGTAAAATAAACATACCAACCTGGTACATATAACAAAATTTTTCGCCGCATTTGGCAAGATGGATCCCATGATCTCTAGCTAGACCACGAACCTGAGCCACAGAGTTCATTAAATATTGATTTGAACTATCATTTGACATGATTAAGCCTAGATAACTAATTGTATACTTAATTGCAGTGATAACGTTATCAGTGTTTAAACGTTTCTGTTATTTAACTTGAACTAAGTTCCATAACTCCATCGACAGTGTGAGTAAATAAATCAAACAAACATGCCTCCTTGGTTTACACTTGTGTCTACAATGGTAATACCTTCATACCTACCTTGTTTGATGTAGCAGCTTTATTTAAATGAGAAATATTCTATCACGATAAGGCTGGAGGAAAACAACTATTTTACAGTCAGTCATACAGTCGCAGCAGTTAATTATGTTTTACGTCACTTAAACGAGTAGCTATCATTGGATTAGGGCGCGTTCACACCAAACTGTCAGCTACAAAAAGTCAACGTTAAGATACAAGTTGGAAGCCGGCTACATGAAGCTGCAGCGGACGACTTATCGTCGCGACACTACTGGTTTCTATGTATTTCTATAAGTGTCGCTAGCTTCGTGTGCTATATCGTGAGTTCGTGCTAGCTGCGCAAGGTATTTCATAGAAATACAATTATTATATACCAGTAGTGTCGCGAAGACACGTCGTCTGCGGTTGCTTCATGTCGCCCGCTGCCAACCAGCACCTTTAGCCAATTTATGATATTCCCATGCGTATCACTTTTTCGTGTATACCTATCGGAGAAACCGTTATTGCACTTGATATTTTCAGCTATAAAGTGAGCTTGCCTAATGTCTGCGGTTGCCAGTTTTGTATGAAAGAATCTTGAGATTATATTAACTTACCGAGACGCCAGACGACATAAGGTAGAGGCATTTATAACATGATATCAATCTGTAGTAGAACCTGATTTCCTGCACAACAAGAGCTACGCGCTCGCAACTTAGTTCCTTCTATCCATACAAAAATCCAGAAGAGTGTATGTCGGAGTTGAAGCCAAATTAAAATAATAATTAACACACTAATAAGGCATAACTACAATTATTATTGCACTATGCTAATCCTCAACCATTTTACACAACTGTTAGTTACGACTTATCTTTCTATCTATTGTCAGTTACAAGCAGAAGAGTTCCGAAATTTCATAACACTTTTTTTGTTCCAGATATACCTATATATTATTATTTCGTAAAAAAAAGGTCACAAGTTTATTGTATAATTTTTTAATAAAAGTAATTGGCCCGACTACTTTTTTTATTGCTCGGGCAACAACGTGGGCGACCCCTTAGGAAGCATCAATTTGAAGATAAAATATTAAAATATTGTAATACTAATTTTAGATTTACTTACGAATCAAATATCTTATAATATCATATTTCAGAGAGCTTGACATTTATTTTAATAAATACGATTTAAATATAATATATTTTATGATATACAAAGTATATTTTTGAACCAGTTACTTCAAAGTATCTATATAAATATAATTTAAGCGGGATAGCTCTAATATTTTACTATCTCTTATCATAAATAAATATTGTAATTTAAGTGGAGCACAACAAAAAAGTTTGTCGTTGTCACAAAGAAAATAAATATACAAATACGCGCGGCCAACACGCATCAGTAGCGGCGGCGCGCTCGTACCGTACCAATGTTCGCCGCTGAAAAGTTAGCAGCGCGGGAGGAGCTCCCCCTGAACAAAGAAAAAAATGAGCCCGAAAAACGGACGTTCCTCGAAAAACTTTACGAAATAAAGTCGAACATAACCGTCGAGCCGATATTCGCCGGACTCATCATACCGTCTATGCTCGCGAGGCTCGCCATTCAGAATCTAAATTTGGACAAAGCCTGCCGCGTAAAGCTGAATTTTGGCGACGAGATCTGCGACTCGCTGATACTGCGCAAAGGCAACTCGACGGAATATGAGGGCGAAGTGCAGAAGGTCATATCGTCAATCGATGCCTGGAAGAGCATCATCCAGACGGCCATTCCAACGATCCTGGTCATCTTCATGGGGGCATGGAGCGACCGGACGGGAAACAGAAAAGTGTGCATTATGCTGCCGGTGGTCGGCGAGCTGCTGGTTTGCGTCAGCAATATAATAAGCACGATATTCTTCTATGAAATTCCAGTGGAAGTGACGATGTTCTTCGAGGCCTTCTTCCCTGCGATCACGGGCAACTGGGTGCTGGTATACCTTGGTGTTTTCAGCTACATCAGTGACATAACCGACGAGAAGTCTCGGACGTTTCGGGTGGGAATAGTTAACCTGTGCCTGACGGCGGGGATTCCCATCGGCACCTCGCTGAGCGGCATCCTGCTCCACCTGTGGGGTTACTACGGTGTGTTCCTAATATCGTCCAGCATATACGTTCTCGTACTCATATATGGGTATTTTTGCCTATCCTCGAACACGAAACCCAAAGATGATACGAAGGTAAGGATATAATTTGATAAATACTGCTTTGTAATATTCGATTGTGTTGCGTTTTATTTATAAACAGTCATCGTTTGTCTTTTTACAAGCAATTAACACACCATTCAATGATAGAACAGATATCAATTATCCTAAAGAATGCAATTACTATCTTGATATTATTATGAATGAATGAAAAGTAAAGAAAGGAGTTTTGTTATTACTGAGTCCCGCATAGATAACATTTTTAATCATCAATCACAACAAATGATGACCAAAATTATTAATTAACTAACATAAAAAATCTAGGATCTTCTGTAAATAAAGATAAATAGTAAGTACATGGACATTGGACGCATCAATGGATGCGTGCCATACATGCCTTCAAAGAATGAGATGTTAAAAAAACATTTAGTGTGCTAGTACTTTGATTCCATGTTCATTACTTAGATTTTCTGTGAGCTAGTAGTGCATACTTTTATCACTATCACAATAGACATACACATTATGCTATAATGGATATGATAATATATTATACCTTGTTCTAAAGTATTTTTTCATCGATGTGCGATTGATCTGTCTTCTAGCACTTTTTAAGTAATATTAAAGTAAACCATCAATCATCACATATTCATATATTAAGAAGTAGGTAACATTTTTTAAATAAATTATTAATATTATAATTATGACCCATTTTAATCCACATTATATCAGAATAACCGGTAGCATAGCGGTATCTTTATGTCACATTGCTAGCATAAACAACGGTAAACCACTTATTATTTGCAAGATTTATAACTTAAGGTACAAGTTGGAAGCCGGCTACATGAAGTTGCAGCAGACGACAATATGTCGTAGCGACACGTCATTTCTATGAATGGGATGTTTTCTTATTTTAATCTCCACCAGACGGCGCGACGATAGACACTTCTAGATTTTCTATTGGTTCCCCACCGATCTGAAACTATCTGCAGGTTGACATCACTGACTACATATTATGATCTGTGTTTTCAAAAAATATAAGTGTACTGTCAAGTCACGAAGAGCATACGCCTAAGCGATAATAATTGGCCTAAGCGATTAGGCCAGTATACCGGTAACAGTTTAGGAACACGCAAATTCTCAAACTGAAAACTGATAACTGACAGAGAGTTTTGGCGGGCATGTCACTTTCAAACTTCTTCTACTTTTTATTGTTGGTGTGGCTTTTATTATTTTTTCCCAAATAGTGTTATTTGGGTTTTTGATGTTCATTACTGGTAAAATATTAGCCATTATAATATCCGTTATCTTGCACAAGTGCAGGTAAGATGTTGTCAAAATTAAAATGTATATTTCCTGTGACATTTGGTGTTAATATCGGTAAATAGGGCTATTTTTTCCGTGAGTTTTAACTAAAACATCGTTATAACAATTCTATTATCCTACTCATTGGAATATTATTGCGTCTTTTTCAAATTGAAATGTATCAAGTTTTACATTCTTTTGCCCAGTTTTGTAGCAATTAATAGATGGTATTCCCTGGTATTACCGATAGTTGTCTACCCATACGCCATCTAGTTACTAAAATGGAAACTGTTTGACAAGCAAATTAAAAAAATAAGAAAATGCCTCTGTGTCGCTTGCTTCGTGTCGCTAGCTGCGCAGGGTATTTCACAGAAATACATACAAACCAGTAGTTTCGTCACGACACGTCGTCTGCGGAGTTGCTTTATGTCGTCCGCTGCCAACCGGCACCTTTATAATAAAACAAAATAAACATACACCCTAAATAAATATAAAATGTTTTGATGCTATCATTTTCCCGATAACTTAGATGTTTGATGTAAGGATGTGCCACGTGTAACAATAATAATAAAATATATTGTTTTGTCGTATTTTAGGCAATTGAAAGTTAGTAAAGGCTTGCTTAGTTTAAAAATTTGAAAATAAAATGCATTTTATGTATACTTTAGCAACATAAGATAATTTTTTTTATTGCAAATTATTTCCCAATCATAAAGCCCTTAAATGGATTATGCAAAAACGAACTTTAAAAAATATAAGTTAGCCACTTCATCTAACTTATTCAATTATGACAGTATACTTGCTACTGATGCCACTCAATCATCAACATTTGGACTAAAAAGTGTATAGAAGATCTAGACTCAGTACATTGCTCATGACCTAGTTTAACATAGGAATTCAAAGCGTTACTGTACATTCGCTATAGGATGGTATCTCAGAACACCTTGCCTGCTCTTTGTCAGCAATATTCAGAGCTCTCTATTGTAGTCTTAAGCTCTGTTACTTTGTTCGAAGCTTGCATTTTAGGTAATCCTAAATAAACTTGAAGGCTATCTTACCGGAGTTAATGTAAGTCTTGACAATATCTAAATACAAGACAGTTGCATAAAATATATCTAAATATTTGATATTAATTTAGCAAAGTGCTAATTTACGTCAGATAGATCTAAAACGAATGTACTTATGTTTTTATATTTAATTGTTTTTCCACTTCACTAGTATCTGTACGCTTAAATATTTTAATTGTTATAGTTTATAAAACCTTACTAATAAAAATACCTGGTATAAATAATACAGTTCATAAGATTTTGGCAATATTTATCTGTTAAAGTTACTGATGGTAGCGAAGATGGCTGTCGAGTGTAACTACAACGGTTAAGTTAAACAGAACTTTTATAATCAAGCCCGAACTTAAGGCAGTCTTCAAGCAAACTCAATATTCAAAAAGTTCTTAAAAACATTTCAGAGCCAAGAGCCAGTGACACTAAAGGACATTTACACATTAGTCAAGGAGACGGTGGCCGTTGCATTCAAAAAACGCGATGGGAGTGGAAGAGCGAAAATCATCTTGACTCTCCTCACAGTCGCTATCATCTATGGACCTGATCATGGTAACGTATTCTAATAGGTGTATCTCTACTAATTTTATAACTAAAGTTACGGGCAACACATTTTATTATCCGAATAACCCTAATTAGTCTGATTAAAAAGTGCAATTTACGTCAAAACCTGATCTCATGCACCGAAAATTATGATTCTGGTCTCATTCGATTCGGAATAAATACCATCTAGAACATTCTATCAAAATTCTAAGAGGGGCTGGAAAAAATGCAATAGTTATAAACAATTAAGTAAACATAAATAGAAGGGTTTGGATTTTTTTTAATATTTCGAAAACTATTTGAGATAATCAAAATTTGAAAATAGATACTTAAAGAGCAGGAATTTCTTAAAAAAATCTTAGATCCTGGAACCTTAAAAATAATCCATAGCTTTAAATGAGCGGCGAAAGTAACGGTAAAAACGCGTAGTTCGGGTTGCGCGTGAATTGCCGCAATCTGCCACGCGAACTAAAAAATATATTTTAACTGATTAAATATTAATATAAAGAAATAAAAAAAAAATGGGTACTAAGAAGACATATCAATAAACAATAATCCGTCAACAAAAATAAATTATCACAATTTGTTTAAATTTTATGCTTTTGTTAATTTGTTAATAGTCACCATTTTAATGTGAACATAAAAACGCTGATTATTTCTAAACAAGAAATCTAGAAATTTTTATTATTCTTTTGAGCTAATCTTAAAAGGGCTTAAAAGAGATATCCGGTGGAAAATTCAATAATTTGGATTTTTCACTTTTTTATGAACAATCAAAGACATTCATGAAATTTTCATGTAAATAAAGCAATTAGGGTTTTTTCATCAATAAAAATGATTATTTAAATTTTATTAGTTATAAATGTAAAAATATATATTGTTATCTGGCTTCTAACAACAACAAAACAAAATAATAACAATAATTGGATATAAAAGTACCATAATTTCTTTATTTACATGAATAATTTTGGAATGCTTTTGAATGTTGATAAAAAAGTGAAAAATAAAAAAAAAATTTCAACGGGAATCTCTTCTAAGCCCTTTTAAGATTAGCTCAAAAGAATAATAAAAATTTCTAGATTTCTTCTTTAGAAATAATCGGAGTTTTGATGTTAACATTAAAATGGTGACTATTAACAAATTAAGAAAACCATAATAATTAAACAAATTGTGATTATTTATTTTTGTTAATGGATTATTGTTTATTGATATGTCTACTTAGTACCCATTTTTTTTATTCATTAATATAAACTATTTTTTTAGTTCACGTAGCAGATTGCGGCAAATCACGCGAAACCCGAACCACGCGGTTTTACCGTTACTTTCGCCGCTCAGTTAAAGCTGTAAAGCGCATCACAGACGGTGAAGATAATATAAAATATATATTATCTTACAGCATATTTTAGAATATCGCTCACCATAGAAATCCTATGAACCATCACACACGACGAAGTTAATTTATATTTTATATTTTGTATCTTAAGATACCGAGCGATATGGAAATATATATTTCGTACCTTAATATTTTATCTTAAGATACGAAATATATATTTCGTATTAATATTATGTTATCTTAAGATGCGAAATATATCTTTATGAATAGATACAGGGTGTTTTTGTGTCGAGCAGCGGGCTCGTCGGTGATCGGACGCACTAGTGGATGCAGTGTTGCCAGTGCTGTATGTTAGAAAGTTACATACCTACTACCTACTCATTCAAAAAGTAACATTTTGAGGGAAAAAGTAACATTTCGGATAATTTTAAATAAAATTGACTTAAAATTTATTGCTTTATTATTATTGCTTAAAAAGCTCATGAATCGAAATGAATGTTTCTCTTGAATTTCTAAAATACTCCTGAAACTTCTTCGTTGACAGATATTCATAAGGATCTACACAGACGGACTGCATTTCAACAGCAATTCAACTGTAAATTGCAGTTCAAGTGCAGTTTGAATGCAGTTGACACGACTGCAATGCGACTGCAATAGAACTGCAAACCAAACAGTTCACACGACTGCACGCCGGCTGCAACTGAACTGCAATCCGACTGCGTGTTTGGTTTGCAGTTCTATTGCAGTCGCATTGCAGTCGTGTCAACTGCATTCAAACTGCACTTGAACTGCAATTTGCAGTTGGATTGCAGTTGAAATGCAGTCCGTCTGTGTAGACCCTAAAGGTTAAATTCGCCGCAGGTTTTTCTCTTTTTAATGTGAGGCTCTATCCAAATGTTTCTCCTTTTGGAATGTCCTACTACAATCTGCATTTCACATTCTATATCTGAATCATCGTCTGAGAAGCTGTCTAACAAATCAAGAAGTAAGGCAGTATCAGTTATTAGTTATCACTCATAGTCAATCACCTCTCGTAGACTCGTAAGGAAATGAACAGATTTTTAATATTATCGTATCTTAGCCGTGTGTGATAGCTTAAGATACTATAATATTTTATATTTGGGCATCTTAAGATAAAATATTATATTATCTTCACCGTGTGTGATGCGCTTAAGTATTATAAGGTTCCAGGATCTAGGATTTTTTTAGGAAATTTCCTGCTCTTTCAGGATCTATTTTCAAATTTTGATTATCTCAAATAGTTTTTGAAATATTAAAAAAAAACAAACCCCTATTTTTATGTCATACTTAATTGTTTATAACTTTTGCATTTTTTTCAGCCTGCCTTGGAATTTCGATAGAATGTTCTAGATGGTATTCCGCATTGAATGAGACCAAAATCATAATTTTCGGTCCATGAGATCAGGTTTTGACGAAAGTGGCACTTGTTTACCAGAGTAAATATTTTGTATACCATTCGAAATCGAAATCTTTTATTTGCTAAAATAAGGTACAATATTATGATGTTAGTCAGGTAAACAGGTCTCTTATTTTGCCTTTGGATGGCGTGTAAATTTTACAAGTCACTTACAACTAAATAATAATAATATTATAGTATAGGTACAAAAATAGCCGCCTACCTTTATCCGTAATCTGTAATCCGTGGTACGTTTAAACCTCCTTTCGGGATTCAGTGTAATTATTCCCTGTAAGGCTTTAATTTGTATTTTCAAATGTATCTATTATTCTACTTGTTTATTGTACCTATAAAATGTGCTAAAAAGAAACAATAACTAATAAGAAAGTGTGCCAGAAATAATTCTGTAACTTCTTTTATTTTATTTTTACATAACCAAAAATCACATCTCTTCGATCGCACGCCATCGAAGCTACATTCGATGTCTGAGAATCGGGCACCCGAATAATATAAACGCGCATTACAGTCATCACAAACGCTCATTTTATGTGAATAACGATTTTCACTTACCCCTCTCACGAAATCTAGACTGATTACAATACCTTAGTAGTATTCGAGGTTGGAAAAATAAGTTTAGTATTCCAGTCGCGTTGGAAAGCCTCTCTTATTCGGGTTATTTAAGGTATGTTTTTGTTTGACAGGTGAGAGGAATATCAAATACTTGTTTGTGAGGTATCGCCTAAAGTGGGATGCTCTGAAATACAGCATGTATTCCACGTACAGCACCATCATGCACTCTATGGGTGAGTGAACTTGTACGCATGTTGTTGGCTATTTTCACAGGTTACTTTTTTATTTGGTTTATTTTAGTTTTAGACAATAGAGTTTAACAAGTACAATATTTAAAGCTTTTCCACGTTAGTTGGTTGTGGAACCAACAGAACAATAATTCAAAAAACGTAGAGCGAGCTGTTAAATTTTGCTGTGTTTTCTAATAAGTATTACGATCCCGGAAGACGATTGACTTAAATGAAATTGAGACTTATTTAATAATTATAAATTTATCTGATACTAGCCTAACGGAAAACACGATTCACTTATTTTGACTCGATAGTTTTATTTTTCGAAATTATGAATATTTCTGGGCTTTTCAACAAATATCTGTTACAGTTGTTCAGTTACTATCATTGAATTACTTGCACTACTACAATCATACACTTTGTAAAATTATAGCTAAAGGAAACATTAGTGTTGTATTTAGTTTTTAAGTAATCATCAAAAAACTGTTTTGGGTTTACGACCTTTACTTTCGTGCTATAATGCGGGAATCCTTGTTACGCAATATTGTTCACTACTGGCTGCGGCTCAAAGTAGAATTCATGCGGGCAAGATTCATGGAATCATATGGAATCATTAAAACACGATTGGAGGATAGCGGGGTATGTAGGCGGGGCTAGCGTGTTTTGATATTTTTGGCAGCCCGGTCTTAGTAGTAGAAGGATAAATTATTCGTCTGTGATTATCCATAGACGTGGGTCTATAGGTAATAAATAATAATAGACGAATATTATATCCTTCAACACGTTCGTAGTCGCTTATGTTGGTCTATCATTAGGCTTACTATGGTACGTAAAGAGCTAAGGAAAAGGATATGCTCTACCTTTTATAAAAGCTAGTTGTAGAGATATAGGGATTCCCTTCGCCAAACTACTTATACAGGGTGTGATAAAACTAAAATATGATAATACTTTAAAATCTGTATGGGTCCCCTATATTATAGTGGACCCATAAAGAACTCTATATTATAGAGTTCGCTGTGAAAGTAGCACCGCTGAAAGAGTAACTTTTTTATCTTTGTATGGAAATAGTTTTGACGCGCTTGCCCATCTAAGGTAGGTACCATCGAGGAAATTGATTACTAGGCAGTTGAGTCATGTGGTCGTCTTATGTCAATTCAATATTAACTGTGATCGGTCGGATGGGTTTGACTTAACGTGACCAAATTACTTAGGTCCTCCATCTGCCTAGGAATCAACTTCTGTGATAGTACAAATCACAAAAAAATTTTTGCTCACTTTCATAGTGAACTCTATATTATAAGGAATACATAAGTATTACCACTTTCGATAAACCTTGGTTTGGCGGTTTAAATGAACCTATTAGTTTTTAAGTTTTTTGAAATAAATAAATATAAATAAAAAAAACTTAATTTTGTTACACCCAGTTTAATCAAGATTAAACTAATATAATTATTCTTTGCCATTCCAGGTGCTCTATTCTCAATAAGCGTGTTCAGCAAGCGTTGGGGCTTCCACGACTCGCTGCTCTGCCTCATCTCGGTGAGCAGCAACCTCGTGGGCTGCGTCTACATCGCCTTCGTCACCACCGACTTGGGGATGTTCATGTGTATGCTGCCTTATTTTATAAATTGACAGCTGTCAAATGTCTGACATTTATGGCCTGTTTCACCGCTTCCTGATAAGGTGCACGATAGGGTTATTTGACAGATTTTCCATACTCTATCTGTCAAATTAAGTGGTGGATAGCCTTATCAGGAAGCGGTGAAACAGGCCCTTAGTGTCAATTCAGACCGTAACGACACGCGCAGATGCATTTCTAATGCTAAGTACTGACATATGGTTTTGCTAGATAGTTTTACTCCGAATCGAGCAATAACCACCGTGGGGACCGCCAAAAATAACAGCTCGAAGGCTCGCTTCGAACCGGCTCGATGGAATTAAATATGTCAAATATGTCATTTCCTTCGATTTGGAGTAAAACTATCGAGCAAAACCGTATGTGAGTACTTAGCTTAAAGTAAGTATAGATTTGTCATTTGACGCAAGACGTCTGTCAAATCCAGACAAATTTAGAAATACATCTACGCGTCGCGTAACGCGTTGCGGTCTGAATTGAGCCTTAAGTACTCCGCAAACGATCAAATTTTACGTGTTTGTCAAATAGTTTGATAGTGTACAGCTTTGTTTAAAGCGTTTGTCATTTGTTAAACAAACTACGTGTTAAACCTGTTTGCAGAAAATTTGGATTAGCGTAGCGTTTGAAAAACGTGTTTGAACGTGTTCCGCTGTATTTGTCAAACAAGATCTCATGATCTCAAACCGATTCTACCTAATTGTTTGACAAGCTTGTTTTATGCACGTTTGTTTGTCTGCGCTGCTGTTTGATGAAAACGTAAATTACATCAAACATGTTTGTCAAACAAATTTGATAGTTTGCGGGGTACTTTATATAGCTGGTCAAAAAAATTCAAATCAAATCAAATCATTTATTTCGGGCATCAGAAGAACATATAACAAATACCTTAAAATCTAACATACATATTATAATTATATAATAAATACCTTAAAACTAATATACATATTTTATATATTAATATATGTACTTAAAAAGCTAACACTGTCACGTTTTGCCGGCGACGTGACTCGCTTCGTTCCGGAGTCTCCCCCGGAACCTCCGATAGACTACATCCATCGGCCAGAACTCCGGCGCCTCGAAAGTCGACAGAATATTCGTCGGTACTCTCACCACAAAGGTTGATTGATAGTTGTGGATGGACCTACGTGATTTGGTTGGATTATGTCGAACCTAGCCAAAAGATTACGATTAACATAATAATTTAAGTCCACCATCTAAAAACAATATTTTATCTAATGACATGTCTGTCTGTCCAGCAATATAGTATTAACATATTACCAATATTTATTTAATACTAGCGACCCGCCCCGGCGTCGCACGGGTATAAAATATATAGCCACTGAAAAAATTATGCCTATAGCCTTCCTCAATAAATGGGCTATCTAAGACTGAAAGAATTTTTCAAATCGGACCAGTAGTTCCTGAGATTAGCGCATTCAAGTTAGCCCTTTCGAATAATTTCCCCCGTTTTTTCCACATTTTCCTCTATTTCTTCGCTCCTATTAGTCTTAGCGTGATAAAATATAGCCTATAACCTTCCTCGATAAATGGGCTATCGAACACTGAAAGAATCATCAAAATCCGTTGCGTAGTTTTAAAGATTAAAGGGAACAAAGGGACATGAGGGAAAAAAAGCGACTTTGTTTTATAATAAGTATAATATAGATAAGCGACGACAATAATAATATGTTAGCTAAGTCTGGTAGCTGAACTTGGTATTCACGTAGCTTGAAATATTTCAACTACATCTTTACTCCTGTGTCTAATACCCTTACTAAAAGATAAACCTTCAAATTCAGTTCACATTTATTTTTTCCTTCGACAAAATACATTATTCTTAAAAAAATATTCTTCTAATCAATGATTTTTTTCCCCAGTTCCCGTCATTGAAATTCTGAACGCGACTACTTTTACGTCTCTCAGATCCATGTCTTCAAAGCTGATCAGCGCAGAGGAATTAGGTCTGTATAATTTCTATTGCTGTATTAAAACTTAATAAACAAGACTTGAGTGGAAGAATAAGGTAAGTAACATGAAAAACTTCTGGTTTTTTTTTGATAATTGTTGTTGTTGTTGTTTTGATAATTCTGTTGTAAAGAACTTTACAAACTGCGTGAAACCTATAACTAGCTTGTTATTAATGAGTAGGATGTGCCTGGACTGGAAACCTTGATAAACTACAAACTAATATGCCCCTGTATAAATAACTAGACGTTCTGTGCGGCTTCGCCCGCGTAAATAAGGAATTTCATGGAAACCGTACATTACCCACAAATAAATAAGCCTGTATCTCACGTGGTCTACTCTATATTAGCTGTGCCAAATAACATAAAAATTGCTCTAGTTGTTTGTGAGATAAACAATAACAAATATTTTTCCCCTCTTTTTCACTTTTTCCTCTTTATTTTTATTAGTCTTAGCGTGATGAAATATAGCCTATAGCCTTCCTCAATAAATGGGCTATCAAACACTAGAAGAATTTTTCAAATCGGACCAGTAGTTCCTGAGATTTGCGCGTTCAAACAAACAAACAATCTCTTCAGCTTTAAAATATTAAAAGTCAAAAAATTTAAAAAAACACCTCACGTAATCTGTGGACTAACCGCATGACAAGCTGTTGGTTTATATCGTGTCGATATCGTCGGACGATATCGTTGTCGTCCGAGCAGACGACACAACAGTATCGTGTCGTGTCGTTATCGTCGCTGTGTGAAAACGCCCATTGAAACCAGAGTGCTCTTGTGTTTTGCGCACTCACTTGGGCACTTTAAAATTACTCCTGCGTAACGTGCTCTTGTGTATTGCGCACACACTTGAACACTATAAAACTACTCCTGCGTAACGTGCTCTTGTGTATTGCGCACACACTTGGACACTATAAAATTACCCCTGCGTAACTGGCCTAGTTTCATTGAAACCAGAGTGCTCTTGTGTATTGCGCACACACTTGGGCGCTATCAAATTACTCCTGAGTCCTGCGTAACACGGTCTGGTCAGAACGCGTCATGGCCGTTTTCAATAGGGCCACAACACGAATTCGCGTCATGGCTGTTTTTAAATGCTCAGAACGCGTCATGGCTTTACTCGATTACCACAACGCGTTGTGGTCGAATAGCACGTCAGCCACGACACGAATTTCGCTTTGTGGTATTTCTGTGATTACCAAAAAACGTCGTGGCCGTTTTCACTAGGGCCACGACGCGAATTTCGCTTTGTGGTATTTCTGTGATTACCAGAACACGTCGTGGCCGTTTTCACTAGGGCCACGACACGAATTTCGCTTTGTGATATTTCTGTGATTACCAGAACACGTCGTGGCTGTTTTCACTAGGGCCACGACGCGAATTTCGCGTCGTGGCCGTTTCACTATTACCACAACGCGTTGTGAGCCATTTTTTCGCTCACTGAGCATTTCCGGTCTTTGAGCGTAACACATACATATTATACGTAGTACGAGTCTCCTTTGTTATTGCAGGACTAATGCATGAGCTGCACGGACTTTAATTGCGCTCGCAATTTACCTTGAGTTGCGGAAATGTCGCTTGGCTCAGTAATGATAGGAGATCCAACGTTAAATTATTATCTATTTTTACTGTTTTTCAAAAGGGTACTTACGGAATCCAGATTTCAGGTAATATATGAATTCGTATTATGAAGTTTCGTAAGAGGAAAATACTCGGATTATGGATGGTTTTTTCGAGATGATACTTTGGGTCGTTAATGATGAATTAAGCAACCGACCGCAACGATATGCAGATTTTTGAAAGATAATCTTGAAGATCAAATATAACATTATCTAGCGCCAAAATATGTTTATCGTCCCGGAACCGTACATTTTTCTGGGATAAAAACTATCTTATGTCCTTTTCCGGGACTTGAGGTATCTCCATGCCTTTCAGAAAAATCGGTTGAGCGGTTTGAGCGTGAAGATGTAACAGACAGACAGACACAGACAGACAGACAGACAGACACACTTTCACATTTATAATATTAGTATGGAACTATGGATAATAAGCAAGCAATAAATATT
Source organism: Polyommatus icarus (assembly GCA_937595015.1). NCBI lineage: Eukaryota > Metazoa > Arthropoda > Insecta > Lepidoptera > Lycaenidae > Polyommatus > Polyommatus icarus. Next base: position 4,998,831 of record OW569331.1, read on the forward strand.
CGTCTATTTATAAGTTAACTAGCGACCCGCCCCGGAGTCGCACGGGTATAAAATGTATAGTATCCTTCTATCCTAATAATCTTATCTTATCTTATCCTAATAATATCCTTCTTTAATAAATGGGCTATCTAACACTGAAAGAATTTTTCAAATCAGACCAGTAGTTCCTGAGATTAGCGCATTCAAGTTAGCCCTTTTAAATAATTTCCCCCGTTTTTCCACATTTTCCTCTATTTCTTCGCTCTTATTGGTCTTAGCGTGATAAAATATAGCCTATAACCTTCCTCGATAAATGGGCTATCTAACACTGAAAGAATCATGAACATCCGTTACGTAGTTCAAAGATTAAAGGGAACAAAGGGACATGAGGGAAAAAAGCAACTTTGTTTTATAATAAGTATAGAAGATATAGATATAGTTACGAAAAATGACACATAGTGACATCTAGCGTCAAGCTAGCGCAAAATGTAGAGAAAACGCAGACGAATCCCCTAATCGATACAAGATGGCGTGAGGTGTACGATTGCATGCTCGAACATTCCATACATGTTTATGTAAACAAGTGATTCAAGTAAACAAGTGTTGTTTACGTGTTTATGCGAATGTTCTCGTACAGTCTGGGACTCGACTCACCCATATAAATAGGCGCAGGTAGACGGTCAATCAATTCAGTTTTATCTGAGCGATCTTCGAGGCGACTTCGGAGCGAAAACAAGTGATCAATAATGAGTGATTGTGATTGTGATAGTGACTCGGCTACGACCTAGGACAGTGATAGTGCTCAGTGATTTGGATCTAGTGCTTAGTGTTTGGACTCAGTGATTAGTGTGAGCTAGTGTTTGTGAATAAAGTCTTCAAGAGAGTCACCAGGTTTTCTTTCTCTTCGAATCTTCGAACCCCTAGCACGTAACAATATAGATAGTTAATATTTTTTGAGCCGAGTTTAAATTCTTTTAAACAATGTATAAATTACTAATTAATTAAGTAAGTGAAATTACTCAAAGATAAGTACTAGATCTAGCCTATTAACGTTTAAGCTTGTACCACCGTTAAATATTACGTTTTAAGGCCTCTATATCCGCCAATGACCTTGATCATTGTCTGTCAGTGCGAATATCGACGTAAATGACATTAAAATAACATTCATAACAGCGCGCCTTGTACGGTGGCGGTTACGACGCTCGCCGTGTCCATGATAGGGCGAAATAGGAGAAAAAACCTTTTTAAGGCTTAATATAATACATAATTCAAAAAAGTAAAAAAAACCAAATCATCAACTTATGTATTGCAAAGCAGTAGATATTTTTTATATATTCTTTTGATAAATAATGAAGGAGTAAAGTGGTTTCATTCAACGATTTGGAGGTGATTTGGTTTTTTATTTCTTTATTATGTGATACCGATAGAAAAATAGGGCAAAACCACGGTACGTATCATATCATGTAGATTACTAATTATTTTTTTCAGATATAATTTCTCTGTTAATGCCGATGAAAAGTGGTTTCATCTGCACGCTTTTTTCGCGAGAGGAGCCTTAAGTTAGGTCACCGTAAATGCGTGAAGGGTCAATTCAGACCGCGACGCAACCCGTTGATGCATTTCAGTCTGAATTAACCCTAAGTAAGTAAAATTGAAAAAAGGTAAATTCATGCATCACTATCCCCAATATATTTGTACAGGAGCACTATTCATAAATTAATTAACCTGCAACATATGATACTGGCGAAATATTAATTAAAATTAATTATGATTGGGCCCTGGATACTTACAAAAGCTATGGCTTAAATTATGGCTTCCTGAAAGCTATCGGGTATGAATTAATTATTTTGTAATAATTGAAGACATGGGCGGTTGAAGTAGGTAACTAACATTTTACGATATTAGAGCAATTTCTCATTTTTAGGATTTCGTACCCAAAGGGTGAAATCAGGACTTCGATGTCTGTCTGCTTATCTGTCCGTCTGTCTGTCTGTCTGTTTGTCTCCAGGCTGTAACTCAAAAACGGAAATAGCTAGGGAGTTGAAATTTTCGCAGATTATGTATTTGTGTTGCCGCTATAACAACAAAATATACTAAAAACAAAATAAATAAAATATTTAAGAGATTCCCATACAACAAACGTAATTTTGGCTCAATATCAGCTGGGGTCTACCTGTTGTTATTTAAACGGGTAACCCCCTGAAAAGTTCACAAAACACTCAATTGTATTTATGCTTCCTTCGATCGTGGATTTTTGGAAATCTATTGTTATTCTTTTGTTGTCGCGATCAACGGTGATTTTATGGGGCTCGATAGGTTAAAAATCATAAAAAGATGTAAATAAAATAAGCGGCTCGCAATCCCATTCAAAAACACTATTTTTGCCTATTTTAGCTCTATAATAGTACGAAACCCTTCGCAGCGCGAGTCCAACTCGCACTTGGTTTTTTTTCCCTTGAACTTGATCTAAACTTGAACAAACCTTGTAATTTACCTTCTTCATCATCTGGCTAATATATGTAGCTATTTATAGAATCTACACGTTTTTTATTTAAAATCCTTTTCACGGTCTTGAAGTCTCCATTTCCGCAATTAAGGGGCCGGGTACCATCGAAATCCTCATACAAACGTAATACCAAAATCATTTTCTCATAGGAAAATATTTAACATGTTTGAGTTATTTTCCAGCTTAAAATAGTAATTACCTAGGTTCCTGCACAAAAATTTACTACAAAATATTTACACACTTAAAATATAAACGATTACATTTCATGCATTTTTACGCCATTAACGACATACTTTTCGCACACTTGTTTTATATTAAAAACTCATCGAATCGTTATGTATTTTTCCTAGGACCACAGCTCATATTGTGTAGTTACAGAATGTCTTCAAAAGAATTGCAATATAATAAATTTTCATTCATCATTTTTGGTATTCGTGAACGCGGCGCAATTTCTCTATAATTTCCAACCTGGTATCGTGCCTATCCGCTCGCACAACAGAGCGCGGCAACGGAGGGCGCGGGCGGCGGAGTGGGGTGACCGGTACATAATTAATTCATGGCATTCAAGTACAATATTCCCTCAAGCTCCAAGCGGTCGCATTTGACCGCGCGCGCGATAATAGTAGATTTCCAAGAATCCGCGATCGAGAGAATCTTATTGTTGTTGATTTTGATAGTTTTTGTGATACTCGAAGAAAATTGCTTGAACAAAATATAATTATTTTGATTTGTGGTGCTTGAACTTTTGATAATAATGGATATTTGGCTAACGATTCCTCATACGGTAATATAGTCTGACTAGCTATTGCCCGCGACTTCGTCCGCGTTAGCATAGTATAATAACAAAGATGGATAGTTTTCCCCTTTTTGTGGTTCCTTATACAAAGGGTAAAAACGGGACCCTATTTAAGCAAACGTCAAACGCAAACGTCCATAAACTTTTATGTTTCTAACTCAAAAAATGACGGACTTTCATTGAAACTTTCAAGCCCAATATCACGCCCTTAGGGGTAGAATTACCAGAAAAGCTTAAATACCTAACCATTCAATTTAATCAGCAGACCAAAAATAAACTTTTATGTTTCTAACTTAAGAAATGACGGACTTTCATTCAAATTTTCAACCCCTATTTCACCCCCTTCGGGGTAGAATTTTCAAAATTCCTTCCATAGTGGGTATCTACTCAATAAAACAACCCTACTCACCAAATTTCGTGGCTGTAGCTTTAACAGTTTTTGCTCAGCGATGATGAATCAGTCAGTCAGTCAGGACATGTAATTTTATAAGTATATATAGATGATGGTTTTTATAATGACATTTATATTGCAAGGTTCTAACAAACTTTCGCTGGATTCTTTCTATTTTTTTGTCATATTTAGTATAATACGGGTCCCATATCATAGATGCGTATTCTACTTGTGGGCGAATCAAACAGTTAAAAAGATAAAGATAGGTGTTTTCGAGTTTAAAATCAGATTATGCTCTCATAACAAAATTGTACATTTGGAATGCTTTAGCAACTATTTTGTCGACGTGTAGGTTCAAGTGTAACTTACAGTCTAGAATGACGCTGAGATCGCAAATTTGGGTGTCTCTAACTAATATTTCGTTACATAGTGAATAGTCAAATTGAAAAGTTTTTTTTATTTTTTGTAAAATTAATGTACTTATTTGCATTTACTTATACTTAACTTGAGGTTGTTTTCAATACAGTATTCTGACAATCTATTTAAATCATTTTGAAGCTGGCGGCAATCCTCTAGGGATTTAATGGTTTTAAACACTTTAAGATCATCTGCGTTTAACAAGAACATGCTATTGCGGAAACATGTGTTGATATCATTGATATCATTGATATACAAGATAAATAGTAATGGGCCTAGCTAGTTAGTCACACGACTGCACACTGTAAATGTCAAAATGATTTATGAATTTAAGGTGAACGCAGATTTGGCCGCACCGCACGCACCGCAGTCGCCGCATTTCGAATTATTTATATGAAGTTATAGGCAAGCTCGCATACCTACCCGCGCCGCACACTTCTCAACTTCTACATTCTTTATATGAAGAATTCGAAATGCGGCGACTGCGGTGCGTGCGGTGCGGCCAAATCTGCGTTCACCATTATGCTTTTCACCTCGTGGTTTATAATAATGGTCCTCATAACCATTTTTTACCCACCTTCAAATACGGTTTCCTTTCAGGTAAAATGAACTCCCTATTCAGTTTAGTGGAGACACTGGCTGCGCTAGTGTTCGACCCATCCTACGCCATCATGTATGCTGTCACTCTGCCCATCTTCTCCGGCACGATATACATCTTCAGTGCCTTCATGACGATCCCACCTATCATTATATTGATGTGAGTATATTATTTATCTCTCTTTTTCTCTATTATCGGACTTGCACTCGCAACGCACCCGAGACGGTGCAGGTTCGATCCCGGGTGGAGACGTGTGCCTACTGAGACATCTTCAGATCTCAAGGGCATAATACGGACGCTGAAGAAACGGAACGGAAGAACGGAGACAGTACGGTGAAGGAAAATATCGTGAGGAAACTGGCACCCGCATCCCAGAATATTGAACTGCTCATTCCTCTAGACCTGCTCCTTCCTAGTCCCTAGGCCGAATATGTTGCGAGATTGCCGTATGTGCTTGGGCAACCATACGGACATTTAAAATCTAATCCCAGGACCCAGACACTGCAGTATTTGAAGAGTGGTTTCTTCGCTCCGTACCTAAATACTGTATAAATTATCCATAACGGATGCAAAGGTCTTGTTTTCTCTGTTATTCTCTTTGCCCTCTCTATCTATATCAATGTAAGCAAGCAAACACAATTACTGATTTAGAAAAAATGTATTTACGCTTACGTAATTAACTGTTCAACTAATAGTAGTTGTGCGTATTGAATAAAGAAATCCAATAATATTAATTTAAATAAGATGGTTGATCAAAAACACCAGGTTAGCAAGGGAACTGTAACCTATTGATGTGGTCCTTTCAATTATACATAAATTTTGTTACAAGTTTACCTAAATGTTGTAAAGTTGAATACATTTAAATAAGTATTTCGTAACGATATACGAAATATATAAATAAACATAGACTAGAAGGGCTTTACTAGATAGAGTAAATGATAAATCACCTTTTTTCTCCTACAGATATCTCTTCGCAAAGCACAGACGAGAGGTGAAGGATGCGCGTGCGCAGGCGCTAATCGAGGAGGCGCCGAAGACAGACAAATCAGAAACGAAGAAGAGAGAGAAAGCAGAAGCAAATAGTGTAACAAAAATGTGACTGATTTAGTTTTAATAAACGAAAAAAATAAAATATAAATTCATTTCTAAAAACAACATAAATGTGAATTCAGCTTCCACACATAATAGTCTAAGATCCCACTGCAAAATTGTGCCGGTATCTAGTACACGCTTAAAACCACATTTTTACAAATATTTATGATAAGGAGAACACATTTCTACTGGGGTGCCAGTCCAAATGTGGCCGCTAATATTTTTTAAAAAAATACTTAGGCCCACCCTTCGGGATACCTGCACAGTTCTGCAGTCGTATCTCGTACTATAATAACTGTGATTTCGAATCGCATCGCATTTTGTTTTATATGAGTTTTGCCGCAGATGTTTCCGATGCGATGCGAGTTCGCGGTTATGTGTGAGAGTCCTAAGATGGTTTGGAGAAGCTGAAGAGAAGGGCAAAAGAATTATGAAGGACCACTATCTGCCAATGAAAAGATTTCTTTGATTTACATCATCCTGGGGGTTTAAATGACAGGAGGCACATACTATGTTATACTTTGTGACCAATAATATAGGACTAGCTAAAAGCCGAGTTTTGTGAGGCCCTGCGTCTTCACACCTTGACTGATGATAACAGCAACAACACATCTGACTAGATGACTATCTACTCGTAGTCATAGTTTTTCCGTAAACTCTACCACAAAACGTGCAGGTTGTGGGATATACTAGGGCTCGCTTCGTTCGCCCTAACTATACGATTGTAGTCGACGATTTTCGATTTATCCTTAGGCAGTCGTAGCTTACTGCATTTAATATTGTAAAGTTTGTGAATTAATAAGCGTCCCATAGAATTTAAATGACATCGCTTGAATAAACGATGGAAGATAAGCATTTGTTGACTGTATCGATGGGCTCAGTTCGGACTCTAAATTCTAATGGATTCCATTAATATCTTTAGGCTTTTAATGTAATCTATTACAATCTTCGAGTTCAAGGCTTTTGTACAGCTGAGAAAACTTGGCGTTTAGCTGATAAGCCCAGGTATATTGACTATTAGTTTTTGCCCTGAAAAGCCGAGAAAACTGGGTGTCTCGTAGTTATCAACTTCTATCTTATCTATTAAGATTTAAACCGAGTTTGATGACTTTTGACATTTATATACTCTAGAATTAAGATACCGAGAATACGTTGGCTACTATCCCAGAAACAATAAAGTAAAAATTCTTGATTTACGCGTATTTCTCCTAATATTATTAAATTAAACATTTTGACAGCATCCAAAGATACCCTGGTTTTTCATTCGTTGTTAGAATGTTTAAATCTAGCCAGTTATTCATCCCCAAATATTGCTATTAGTACATGTTCCCTAGAACATTTTTTGACTTGATTACTGTCAGCTAATTTTTTGTGAGTAGCTTCGAGTAGTATCGAGCAAGCAACTAATCACACTTTGAATTCAGCGCTAAATTATTACTGGAATAATGTAAAAGGGTAATGGAATGCACTGGGATAGAATTCAGCAAACCAGCTCTGGGAGATTGCTAGATTGAAATAATGTAAATTGAACGTAGTTATCTCATGTCTATCAAGGGCTAGTCAAAGACTTTTTAAAGTATCAGATGATACTAATTATGCTGCATCGTATGGTAGTACCTTGTTATTTCAATAGACCTACAATATAGAGCGAAGTTCTCACACATGTTTTCCATTGGCAATTCACTGAGGAGTGAGGCCGCCTTAATAATAGAAGAAGACGGTCAGATGATACACTTTAAAGCGTTGTGCACTTATGAACGGGTAATGCACGTATCAAATACTCATTAGACAGGGGAAGAGAGCTGGGAACAAATTATCGGACAAACGTCCGCGGACGTTTTCATCGGATGCGGCTTGTTTCTATCTGATTAATACAAAAAACACTAAACTGTGTCTGACATAAGTCGCGGACGCGACCTTGAGCGTTCGGATGTCCGAACAGAATCTGTCTGGCCGGATGTTTTTGCATCCGCGGACGTCTGCCATTAACATGTTAGGTCTTTGACGTCCGCGGATGAACTTGATAAACTTGCTACGTGTCTCTGACATACCACGCACTACACAAAGGATAGTCGAAGGAAATTGCTTAAATGCGTAATTGCTGATCGTGTTAGGGTTGACAGTGACATTCTTTTCTTAAATCCAAGAGGTCCACGACGCAATGATTTCGTACATAATCTCGCGATTAATATTATTTATTCATTATAACACCATTTTTTCCGGGAATATTTTATTACTTTAGAACTTCCAAGCCACAAATACATGTTTATAAAAATAAACTTGTCTTTGTGGCTTGGAAATTCTGAAGTACATTTAAATCAAATGTATTATTATATTAAAACATGAGGTCTCCATGCAAAAATAATGCTATTTTATACGGAACCCTTGCCATTTAAGTCCAACTCGCAATTCTCCGGTTTTTAATCAGACGTGTGTATAAATGTGTCATTGGAAGAATAATATTCAAATATTAAGTTTACGGTTATTCCATTCATCTTTGTATACAATGTAGGTGACTGACTAAAAACCTGTTTTTACTTATTACTATTGATGCAGGTAGGTTTGTAGAAAATACAACTAGATTTGCTAAATACCATATTTAGTAAAGTAATAAAAATAGGTAGTAACTATTATATGGCTAGTGGGTACATAGGACATTAACCTCGTGAGTACCCTTACACTAACAGGTTGGTATCAAACTTCAACCACGTAGGTATAATAACATAAAGGTAAGGTAACGTCTAGCCTGCGTGATCCATTTGTTTTGGATGAGAACACTAAGACTTAGCGTTTGAAACTTTGATTGAAAATTTGTAGAAATAGTGGTCATATCTACAGTACGAGAATCTAACCACTGGTAAGTATACGATGGAATGTGTATTTAATATGTATACATTCTTGTACAAATGTTTGTCGATTGTTAACATGTCAATGACGCATCGCATCTTGTATCTACCTGAACTATGGCATAGGAAAAAATCACACAAATGCCATGTACAAATGTAAACTATGTCAATGAATAGATAGCCGATTCCGACTGGGATTACCAAGATATCAAAGAGACGATAATACCTTGCCCAATTACGTTTATATAATGTAAATAGTTATCTGATCAGGTAAATATCGCAATTTGTTCAACAAATTGATTGAGCATGCACTTCAATTAAACGGATTGATGTATAGTTAAAAAAGATGAGATTATTCTAATAGTATTTCTTTTTAGGGTTCCGTACCCTAAGAAAACGGAATAACAGGCTGTATCTCAAGAACCGCTATAGCTAGACTTCTGAAATTTTCACAGATTATGTATTTCTGTTACCGATATACAAAAAATACTAAAAACAAAATAAAATTAATATTTAAGGGGGGCTCCCATACAACAAACGTGATTTGTTTGGCCTCTTTTACTCGATATTGATAATGGCAACAGGTAGGCACTTGAAATTTTCACAAAATCCTCAATTAAGTATGTGTACTCTTATAAAAATCATCATCATCAATCATCAATTAAGTGTACTCTTATAAAAATCAATAATAAAATTATACAAAAACACAATTGTTTTTGGTCTACTTTTGCTTTATAACGGTATGGAACATTTTGTGCGCGAGTACAACTCGCACTTCAGGCCGATTTTTTTAAAGCTTTTATTTTTTTTTGCTCTGCATAGATAAAAAGTCTGTATAGATATAAAGTCTGAATGTAAGTATATTGTTAGTTCGGGACTTTGATTGACTCTTATACATGCTTAGTTTTGATGACAATGCACTATATGGTGTGTGACGTCATTCTAAATACAATATGGCAGATGATCTAAGATAAAGGAATTGTTAAGTATGTTTTATGCATTTCTGCAATATGGGTATCAACAACGAAAGTGCTCATTGGTATAGGTCATAGGACATAGGTCTACTAGAATCTGATGGCAATTTTTGACAGCAGATTTTCAAAAAATATCCTTGATCATTGGATAATTTTTTATATTTGCATGTTTCACACACAAAATAAGCCGCTAAGGAAGATCGCACACGTCACACATTTTGTGTGATCGAGTCTGCGGCTTACATACAATCTGCATGGCGCGCGCCATCAGAATGTATGGAAGCCGCAGACTCGATCACACAAAAAGTGTGACGTGTGCGATCTCCCTAAAGGAATAAAAAAGGGTGAAAATGTTTTATTCCTCTTACCCCAGTATTGCTAGAGTCAATTTAGTTTCTCACTTTTTGCCATCAGATTCTGGTAGACCTATAGTAAATTGTAAAGTAAGCTTCTTGCATAACTAATGATTTGATTTGATTATAATTTAAAGGACCATCCAAGATGGTGGAGTGATTATTTTTAATGAACCTTTACAATTATATGATTTCCAAAATATGAAAGGGATGGTTGTCAGTACCTGGAAACATAATGTGACGTCATTTTAAATCCAATATGGCGGATCATCCAAGATAGAGGAATATATTAGGTACCTATCTATTTATTTTGATGTACTTCCGCAATATGGGTATCAAATGAAAGGGCTCATTGGGATTAAATTAAAAAGTAAGGGTGTCTCCCAAACACCCAAGTAAAAGTGAGACCGGGCACCATACAGCTTAGCGTGCCGTCAGTAGAAATACGAAAAAATATAAATTTTTGGCATATTTTAGGAAAGAACTGACAGATTTCTACCATTCGTAGCATGGCGATCGGGAAAAGAAAGTTTACTTCCTTCTAGATATCTTCCGCTGTCGGAAATCTATAAATAAAGCATGATGATCATTTTCATACTCTTTTGACACTATATGGTGCCACGAATAGACATATTATTAGTATGTCAAATACAAGACCCAAGCGGTAGAGTGTCGTACAAAAAGTTCTTTCGCAACTGACTAAGAAGAGAATAAAATATTATTTTACTAAAATATTTATACTAATACTTGACTCTACTGTACCATATTATATTATGGTCACTGTTAGCATTTGTATATTAACCCACAAAAAAAGGTTTGTTGAGTTACGAATGCGGTCTTATTCCAAATGAAATAAAGAACATGACTGCCTTCATAACTCAATACGTATTTTAGGGTTCCGTACCCAAAGGTTAAAAACGGGACCCAATTACTAACACTTCGATGTCATGTGATTATGTCTGTCTCCAGGCTGTTTTTTTTTTAATCTCACTTTTTTTGGTTAAAAAAGTGGGCCCCCTGCGAGTTTGTTACGCCGGTTCTTCTCGCTGGGTTAGTTCCCGAACTGGTGGTAGGCACCGTAGTATCAACATTCTGAAAGCATTTTTTTAAATCTATTCAGAAATAAAACAATTTTTATTTTATTTATTTTGTATCTAAAACTTTCACAGATTATGTATTTCTGTTGCCGCTGTAACAATAAATTCTAAAAACAAAATAAAATTAATATTTAAGGGCCCATGAAGCAAACGTGTTTTTTTGTTACTTTTTGCTCTACTTATATCAATAATGACAACAGATAGGCGCTTGAAATGTTCACAAAATGCTCAATTGTATTTATACATTAGTAATTTTAAAAAAATTGCTCTATAACGATACGGAACCCTTCGTGCGCGAGTCTGACCCGCACTTAGCCAATTTTTTATTATATTTGTCTATACATTCTGTGGTTTTCACGACCAAAGTCGTGAGCAGCGCCGAGTTCATAGTCGCCAGCCCTGCGTAACGCCCGCTATATACTAGTGCTCGGTGCCGTCTATGTACAGTACAACACAAATCCGTGACAGTGCTAACGAAATGTGTTGTGATCGCACTGAGTGAGTATCTGCATTTTTGGATGAATGTATAATCTAATTATAAAATTCTTGTGCACAGTGTTTGTGGGCGAACTCCTCCAAAACGGCTTGACCGATTCTCATGAAATTTTGTGAGCGTATTGAGTAGGTCTGAGAATCGGCCAACATCTATTTCTCATACCAAAAATTATTTATATTATGGCAAAACAACATTTGCCGGGACAGCTAGTCTAATATATATAAATCTCCTGTCACGATGTTTGTCCGCGATGGATTCCTAAACTACTTAACCGATTTTAATGTTTCTATTTTTTAAATGTGTGCTTTTTTCCAACCTGAGAGATAAGATAGCTTAGATCTTTAATTATAGTCGCAATTTTATTTTATTGCAAATTATTAGTCTATAAAGAGCGACCATTGTTTAAGCGACGCGGGTCACGGGATAGCGATGGACGTTGCCATGGTGACATACTTATTTAGTGTTCAATAAAACAATACGGGCGATATACTTTATATAATATGGCAAAGAAACGTTTGCCGGGACAGCTAGTCTTCTTATATATAAAAATGGATTTTCAAATGTGTTAGTCGCGCTAAAACTCGAAAACGGCTGAAAGGATTGGGCTTATTTTAGTCTTGAAATATTCGTACAAGTCCAGGGAAGGTTTTAAAGTGACACGAAGTTCACCGGGACAGCTAGTTATATATAAAAATGGATTTTCAATTGTGTTAGTAACGCTATAACTCGATAACGGCTGAACCGATTCTGTTAGTTTTAGTCTCAAAATAATCCTGGAAGTCCAGGGTTTATAAATTTTAAGTGACACGAAGTTCACCGGGACAACTAGTCTAATTATAAAATTCTCGTGTCACAGTGTTAGGGGCAAACTCCTCCAAAACGGCTCAACCGATTTCAATGAATTTTGCATACAGTACATTCGTTAGGCCTGAGAATAGGTTTTGTCTAATTTTTATAGTGATACTAGAAATAATTTATATAGCAAAACAACTTTTGCCGGGTCAGCTAGTAATGTCATAAAAATTAAAAATATTTTTTTGTCTGGCTGTAAACTGTAGAGGTAGATCCTAGCTACAAGTAGTCTCTCATCCAAGTAATCTTCTTTCGGACAAGACTAAGGGCCTGTTTCACCGCTTCCTGATAAAGCTATCCACCACTTAATTTGACAGATGGAGTATGGAAAATCTGTCAAATAACCCTATCGGGCACCTTATCAGGAAGCGGTGAAACAGGCCATAAATAAATAATAATGTTGGATGAACTTTGTTAGACAAGAGAACAGATTTCTCCCAGCTCTATCGAGTGCTTCCTTTACACGACTTTAGTTAAAGGTATATTTATTACTCTATGGTTAAAGCAAGCCTTCTAAGGTATTTTTTGCATAGAAATAACTTTGCAACTCATAACCAATCTTCATATTAAAATTGTGTTTAAAAGCATTGTATTTTTAGCCCTAATTTATCATTAAATTATTGTAAAATAGATGGTGCCCGCAACTCCGTTGCGCTAAAACTCGTTTATCGCGCGGGGACCGTACATTTTATCGGAACAAAAAGTATCCTATGTCCTTTCCCGGGACTCAAAGTATATCCATGCTAAATTTCAGCAAATTAGGTTCAGCGCTTTAGGCGTGAAGAGGTAACAGACAGACAGACAGACACACTTTCGCACACAGATATTAATCCTTCGATCGGAGGTTCTAGGAATTCCCATTGTATTCTTTCATCACCGGTGCTCGCGTGGGGCCTGAAGGATTAAGTATGAATAACAGGTTGATCACAATGTAGCTATTTCTTCTAATGAAACCCCTAATAAAATATTATATTCATTACTATATTCGTCTGTCAAACCCGGTTACGGCTCAGTTATATGTTTTTAAATTTGTCTTAGACTGGATAACTGTTCGAGTCAAACCGTGACCTACTCGTAATATATGTATTATAGAGTTAACTGTGAAATTGTGGTAGCGCTGAAAGATCAATTTTTTATGATTTACCTATATGGGCAAGCGCCCGCCTCATGATTTTTTTCATAACAAAAGTCAAAACTAAATGATAATACTTTAGGGTGTGTATGGGGCTCCTATATAATATGGAGTTCGCTGTGAAAGTAGAAGTACTGTACGAGTAACTCTTTTTTTCACCTTTATTAGGAAAAAATCATGAGGCGGGCGCTTGTCATATAAGTAAATCATAAAAAATTGATCTTTCAGCGCTACCACAATTTCACAGTTAACTCTATAATACATATATTTAAAGGACACATACACATTACACACCCTAAAGTATTATCGCTTAGTTTTGTTACACCTTGTATAGTCCGGTTACTTAGACATAATTATTATAATATTTTTAAACAAAAAATTCTTCCAAGGTAAACCCGATAATATTCTTAAATTATCTAAAAAGTAATTAAATAATAATTCTTTCTGTACTCAGTATTTCTGTTCTTATTATCATCTTCATTATTTTGAAGTCGGTACCAGCTAACTTAATCGTAATTTCTATGCCAAAATATCTGCAATTTAAGGGACTGGTACTGACTCAGACCAAATTTGTAGCTCTTCAGATTCTCTACAAAAATGGTCCTAATAGTTTTTTCCAGAACCTAAGACCTGACCTGATAACCTTTATAAGATATCATGGAAATGACTAGTTTTTGGGAAAAAAAAACTATTTTTGTAAAAAGTTTGAACAGCTACTTTGGTCCGAAGTACTTTTTCAAAAAACTCAGTTTCTGAGAAAAATCCGAAAAAAACTCAGTTTTTGCCGTTTGACCTCAAATAACTTTGAACGTACTCACGGGGATTTTTTGAGTTTTTGTGTAGAATGTTGAACCCAAGGTCTTCACCTATTTTCAGTTTTCCGGGAATTTTTGTTACTTCAGACGTCTAATAATAGTAACCGCGGATGATAAGAAGTTTCCCGTTGTCCTCAAACTATTAGCCCACACATCTCCGCTTTGTTGTGGTCAGTATTCGTTTTTACGCGACCACAGCGAGCTAAAAATAATAGTAATTTTAACACTCTATGTGTGAATGTTTCACCATAAGACCTACACTTATTATCCTTAATAAGTTGTAATATAAGCAAATTAAAATCTTTATAATATGGAAACCCTTTCAATTAAGGGTAGGTATAAAAATTGAGGCAAATGTCAAAATTCCTTAGATTCTTTACTCGTACAATGAGGGCTTTTACTAGATTTTTTAAACAAATATGTCGAAACTTTCGACCTCAAATATTTTGGAAAGTAATATAGCATCCGATTGATAAATTAAAGAGAAAAGAGTGTTTTGTTTGTTTACATTGAATTGGATTTTGCAACCACTGGACCGGTTTTGATAAAATTTGATTTAGACAGAGCAGATCATGAGCAAGGCCGTATAATTTTAACGCGGCAAAAAGTAAGTTTCCGTTGTTTGTTTGCCAGAACCCGCGTTGTTATACTTACATCTATGGTCAAAATTAAGGTTATAGGAAGGTTAACTCTGTAACTTTAACAAGGACCACAGAAAAATAATTTGTGAATCGGCTGCTATGCTCGGTTAAAGTTCATGTTAACTTTGACAGAAGTGTCAATGTTAACATTAACTTTAACCGTGCAAAATTGAGCGATTAAGGTTATCATTAAACATGGCGTTCATTATTGACTTTAACCAGAGATTTGACAGTTGATTTGACATTTTTTTAAAGTTAAAGCTATAGTAAATTGGAGCAACCCACTCTTAAGTATTGCATAATTTGTTGTGTACCCTTTATACATTGCAGCACTGTTGCTATGTTGCAAACGCACTTGAAGTCACATGGGTTAGCATATTTTAAGCCTGGCAGATTACTTTCACATACTGGCATATAGAAGTGGACAAGACTTGTGTGCAGTTCGAAAGTTAAGCTCGTGGTGTATTCAAATAATTATGTGTGTTCGTCAAAATATTGTCGTGTTATTTTGAATACTTGTTTGTAAGGCCTGACAGAAGTAAGTATTAGGTATTATAATTATTTTTGAATAATATTTAAACTGCAGTTAATAGTTAATAATTATAATATTATATATTGTTTATTGTTAAAATATAAATATTAAATAGACGTAAATATCTAGTACATTTTTGCAAGGATTGCGGTCTTTCTTCGTGGCTTTTTGTTTGAGCTTTAACTATAGGACTTTTTATTTCTCCAAATAAAATATAACAAATATTATTGGTGCAGTAATTACAATTTCATTTATACTTAAATGTTATAAAGTCAAAACGTTCAGTACGATATAAGGTAGGAAACTGCACTACTGTGCAAGGTTTTTCTATTTCTATGATGTTGTGGTCAGGTATATTATGTGACTATAATATTAAATTACCAACAGTAGTAACTAAACAGGATCCTGTTACACTCATTTATACTTAAGATAAATGCTAGTGATGCTAACGCAAAAAATCAAAATTCGTCCTTCTCTCTTCACACTCACGTCTGTCTTTCATATGCCAGGTGAAAAGGGACGACGCGGATTCATCGCCAAATTAGTTTTTTCTCAATAACTCGATAAATATGCAACATTTTAAAAATCCGCTAGGTCAGTTTTTCAATGATAGAAGTTTATACTATTTGTTAAAATATTAACTAAAGTTAAATAATTGGTTATGGTAATATACGAAAAATTCGTAAAAATTATATTCATCTTTGTGATTTTTTTCTATCGCGAAAATTTTAATAATATCGTGTTTGCCCTAGGTCGGAGCCTTAGAAATATAATGTAGTATCTATGTTTAGAATATGAAACAATTCGGGGCTTATTTTTAATTACTATAAAATGAATTATTAAAACGCCAATTTAGGGTTAGTCACCCCGTTATCTAGATGACGCTGGCAACACCGTTCCGCCAAAATTTGTTTATCGCGCAGGAACTGTACATTTTTCCGGGATGAAAAGTATTATTTGTCCTCTCACGGGGCTTGAAGTATCTCCATACCAAGTTTCAGCAAAATTGGTTCAGCGGTTTGGACGTGATGAGGTATCAGACAGACATGGACTTTCGTATTTATTAATGTTATAATGGATAATAAAACTATGTGAGACCATCTAATTCCTAAAAGATAACCTAACTTTTTATTATGTTATTTAAATAAGGTTTGCAATGTCAGACATTCAAAACCAAAACATAAAACATTATATTGTCATTGATAACGAATTCCCAAAACAAAATCGACTACAATGGCTATTCTCTTCTTAGATCCATAACTATAGACTTCTCAATTTTTCTGTATGTACTAAATTTCCCTTACATTGGGTTTATGAAAAAGCCAATTATGCATCATAATAATATTAATAATGTTTTTCAAAATTAGCCCCCTTCCTAATCCATACTAATATTATAAATGTAAAAGTGTGTCTGTCTGTAAAGCGGGGAATTGACTACCGGGCCGCCCGCTACGGGCCGCCCGTCACGGGCAGGTCTGTCGCATGTCTGCTCGTCAATTCCTAGGTACGGGCACAGACATGCCCGTTATTGGCCCGTGCCCGCAGCCTGCCCGCGAGATCGCATTTTTCCCGCGCGGGCACGGGCAAGTCTGTACATGAATGGTCGCTACGGGCGGCCCGTTGTCATTCGCACCTTGGAGAGCGACTGAACTGCACTTAAAATATTATTTTAAAACATATTATTGTGAACAATACAAACATTAAACTTAAGAAAAACCAACAAAAACTAATTTTGAAATCCGTTTATTTCCATTTACCGGTCGCATCCTTGTTTGTGGAAAGTTATAAAAGCAAGGATTACATGAACACCGATCTACGTAAAGCCGCTTACAGCGAACTTATTGAAAAATCCAAAGAAATCAATACCGATGCTGATCTATCATCGAGTCCATGAGCCCACGACCGAGCTGCAGCTCTCTATATTCTATTCGACTGACTTGCCCGTTCTGTGTGTGTACAATAGGGGCAAGCGGCAGACTTGTGCCAGACCGGGCGGCCCGCGGGCAGCCCGGTAGTGAATTCCCGCTGTAGTGAATTCCCCGCTTTAATGTTTCAACCGATTTTGCTGGTTATGAAGATATTTTGAGTCACTTGAAAGGATAGAGAAAATTTTTGATCCCCAAAAACGCAACGCGACGCGACGTGTAGATATGCAATTTCCAAATTTGTATGGATTTGACAGCTTTGCAAGACGTCTCACGCAATTGAAGTCTGTTAAATCTATACAAAGAAATGTATCGGCGCGTCACGTTGTGGTCTGAATTGACCCCAAAGGCTACCGCATAAAACTGCGAATTCGCATCGCATCGAAACGTAATTATTTTATTTTTATTATGAATTTTGTCACAGATATTTGCGATGCGATGCGAATTTGCAATTATGTGTGGGAACTGAGAGCCCTAAGTGAGCTCCGAATTCTACGATATCAAAATACTCTACGTTCTAATTCTAAGTCCGAATTGTCGATCGCTCCTACATGTAAATGTAAAGATTATTTCCAAGTTCACAGTGACAAGCTATTCGGGAAATTATCGTCGTAGCACATATTTTTCCTGATCACTGGACCGCGACGCATCTATCATTGTTGTATCATGACATTCACAATACGACGCCATTTTAAAAAATAACAACCTACTGTGGTTCCGCACATGGATATTTTAATTAAACTTGTCTTTCGAATTGCCTGAAATAGCCGATGACTGCAAATAAAAATAATAAAAATTAAAAATAATGTAAACAAATGAGATGTCAATAATATGTCAATAATAATCTAACAATACTGAGGGTGGCATAGGCTTTTTTTTAGGATTTTGTAGCTAAATGGCAAAAAAACAAGAGCCCTTATTTTTTTGCCGTTTAGTCTGTCCGTCTGTATGTCACAGCCACTTTTATATTATAATAAGTATAACATTTATATTTTTTTTGAGTCGAGTTGTAGTTTTTTGCTGATTTCTTGTTGTGTTCATGACCTCAGTTTTTTAAAGAAACAAATGTCACAAGTTCAATGACCACAAAGCGACCTTTGCATCAAAAGCAAGTAGCCTGTCATGGTAAAGGTTTTAAGATCAGAAAGTATATATGGAGGTCAATAACATAAATAATCTTGATAAACGTTCTCAAAACTCGTTGTGTTTATTTGGTGCACAAGATCGGCTTGTCTCTGTCTGACATATTGGAACTCCCACGATCGACAGAGACAAAAAGACAGCCTTCAATAATAATAATATAATAAGCACCCTTTTTTTTTTTTTTTTTTTTGATATCGCAGGGGAAACCCATCATGGGTGCCCCGGGTTGGGTGCCCCGGGGGTATGTGAGACTCCTACTCACTAAAACCACCTGCGGTTCGCCTTCAGCCGTATAACGGAGGGAAATCCCGGATCTGTCTAACACAGGACCCCGTCCACGACTGGCCGGTCTATAATAAGGACCCTGAGCTATGTAAGGCCAATCTAACGGGAAAATGCTTGTTATTCGTTTATTAACTAAATAAATTAAGAAAACAAATTATCAAGTAATGCACTGTTTCATAAGGTATCATATTATAAATCTCTTTTTAACCTAGCTTCAATAGCCATTCAATAAACTTAAGTTTTGTTAAGGCTCTTCCAAATGGCCTTGCAAGGAACACAGCTCCAAACAAGGCAAATATTATACGTCAGTCGTTTAACTTGAAAATAGAGTCATAAGACGACCTCTGTGGCTCAATGGTTAGAGTGTGTGGCAACTCAAGCCGGGGGTCGCGGGTTCGAATCCCGCCGACGGAACAAAAAGTTTTTCAATGTTCCTGGGTCATGGATGTGTATTAAATATGTGTATGATACAATAAAAATCTTAAATATATGTATAGTATAAAAGTATTAAATATATTTCCATTGTCTGGTACCTGTAACACAAGTCCTTCGGGTACTTAGCACGGGGCCAGACTGACGTGGTGTGAAGCGTCCATGGATATTATTATTATTAATTATTTATTTATTTGCTTTTACTAAAACAACATTATAATTTATTTCAATTAAGCAACACATTAAATGCTCAATATATTTATAACATTTAAAAAAACTATGACGAACATTGCTTGAACATCATCTTATAACTAAGAATATATAAATGGAAATTCTTTAAAAATAGTAGCAATGAGTGTCACATTGACACCTTAAAACTAATTGCCAATGCGTTTTATAATACAAACAAAAAAAAATGAATCTAAAATGGCCTTCTTATGGGCCCGTTCTTTATAAGGCCAAAATGTTCAATATGCGTGTATAAGTTTAATAATCCTAATAAGTATAGATGTTTTAAAAAACAACATTATTTTAATTATTACGGTACGCATCTATAACTAAAAATAACTGTTTATATGTTAGTGATGTTTAGATGTTCCTTGTAAAGTTTATGTTCCCTAGCAAGGCCAACTATCAAATCTTTGGTTGGTCCTTATAAGGAACCACCGGCCTTCCTGGAAACATTACCAATATTTTAACGTAAATCGAACCATAAGTAGATTTTCTTTTATTTGTACCATACATATATCCCTATACGATAATGCCCTGTAATAAAATTTGAGATAGATTTAGATTATGTAGGTGTTAGTTAGGTTATGTATGTTAGGTTATGTCTAAAGTTTTTCAGGGTGCGGAAATTACAATTATAGCCTCGACAACCAAAGTCTACAAACAGTGAGATTTCACTGCCACAATAGCGGCGCGATCGACTCGCCGCCGCTATTGTGGCCATAAGTTTGATGGATCTATGAACTTGTGTTACAGGTACCAGACAACGGAAATATATTTAATACCGTACTTTTATTCTATACATACATTAAAGATTTTATTATAATATGACACACATTAATTTTGACACAATTAATACACATCCATGACCCAGGAACTTTGAAAACTTTTTGATCCGTCGGCGGGATTCGAACCCGCGACCCCCGGCTTAAGCTACCAACGCGCTTACCACTGAAACACAGAGGTCATCAAAAATAGAAATTATGTAACGTTGCTTAAATCAACTCCGTTGCGACATAATTCGTATATAGCGCGGGAAACGCACATTTTCCGGGATAAATAGTATCTTATGCCTTGCCCCGGGACTAAAGGCCTATCCACATCTCCACGTCACGACATCTTCAACGTGGAACGGTGCGATAACGTGGCGTGTTACATTGTCGCGACGTGCAAATTTACGTCAACGTAACGTGAAAATGCACGTCACGACAACGCAACGTTGCACATCGCCGTGCCTTGTAAAATTCTACCTATTGTGCATGTAATAACTGAGCAAGCGCAATAGATCGAGCCATGTCGGCCGACGTGACGTGCAGATTTACGGTGACGTTGCCGTACCGTACGCTTTTATATTCGAATAACATACTCTAATTAATACAAATACAACAAATACAAATATCTTTATCTCAGACTACTGGTCATACATTGGTCCATTGGTTAGTAATACAAACATAAAAGTAAAGATTATAATGCACAATAGAATTTTGCAAGGCATGGCGACGTGCAACGTTGCGTCGCGCGTCGTCGTGCGTTTTCACGTTACATTGACGTTTTGCACGTTGCGACCAACGTAACGTGCCACGTTACCGCATCGTTCCACGTTGATGATGTCGTGACGTGTAGATGTAGACAGACCATAACTATCACAGTACACCAATTTTTTTTTGTTTTTGTCACCAAAAGTTTGGGCGTAAAGGACATAATATCAATCGTCAAAACTCCGATCATTGCTAGGAACGAGCAAATATGAGTGCTGAAGCTGTAAAGTCCAATATTTAGTTAACGATTTACCTGTAGCAGTTTATTCTGAACCGCAACAAAAAGTTCAATTGAAGCAATTACTAACACGCTTCATGGTTTGTTGGGCAGAAAATTTACAAAAAATATAACACACTATAACATTTAAACGAGCATCACTTTCGCGACCTCGTACGGGACCATCAAAATAAAATACCGGGTCGCAACATTCAAGCCTCGTTGAAAGATTGTCTATCTGTCGATCTATCTGTTACCTCTCCACGGACAAACCGCTAAACCGATTTAAAGGTATGAAGATACTTTAAGTTCCGGGAAAGGACATAGAATACTTTTTATCTCAGAAAAATGTACGGGTTCCGCGAGATAAACGAATTTTGGCGCAACGGAGTTGCGAGGGTCATCTATTCCAGTAAAAAAATAAAATAAAAAATCTTAGAAACAATGATTTTTTTATTTTATTGGAATAGATGACCCTCGTTTATCCTAACATGCAGTTGCCAGTTTACTATTAGTTCTGTGGCAATTCTATGGAAAGTGCCAAGTTTATCTCTACGTGCTAGGGGCCCGCTACGCTATACGGATTTTACTATCAATCAGATTTTCACAATAATAATTATTAGTGTCAACAAAAAATATATACTTTGAACTCTTCACTGTCTAAACACATTTCAGGCGAAATCATGCTGAATTTCCGCCGCGGAACTTCGACATGGTATGTGACACAATTCAGTAATAAATCGGTTTGGATCGTCAATAATAATAATTAACAAAACCGGCCAAGTGCGTGTCGGGCCACGCGTAATGTAGGGTTCCGTAGTACCGCTGGTTTTTGACAATTTTTTATGGTCAATGAATGTACATTTATAGCGTGTTTTACACTACTAACAACATCATCTCAGTTACTTTCAAAGGAATTTGAACGAAAAGTTCCTTTATATTTCGCCGAATACATTTTTTTTAGTTGATCGACTATTACTCAATAACTTATGAAGTCTTCTTAGCCGTGAAAGTTTTCCTTTTAAATTCAGCATATTTCCTACTCCCGTAAATTTTTTCACATTTCCAGAACCAACCGTTTAGCTGGTAGAAGGGGGGAAACTGGACACTAACAATTTTTTCCACTTTAAAACTTAATATTTCACGAACGGATCCCTAAATCGGAAAATGATCTATGAATACTCGCAATATTTTTAAAAAACCTATTCAATGACACCCCACGCGATGGGGTGGGCGCGAAAAAAAATATTCATCCCCGCTTGATGTGAAGGGGAGGTACTATAAAAAAAAATTACGATTTCACGTACCATTTTGTTGCCATCATTAAGGCCATCCCCCGAGCAAACGACCTTGGCCATACATTTGCCGCGTTGTCGAGATCGCGCCAAAACCCTATTATTTTTACTTATCTTAGTTCAAAATTGTCCTAAAAAAAATTTAAAACGGCGAATATGTAGTTTATGATATTGTCGATCTATTGGCGTGAGTTTCAAATAAAAGTAATTTGTAAATCCTAAGGAGATGCTGAATGTATGCTCGAATTTTAACAAATTGGTATTACTTTTGAAGCTGATATCATGAGTATAAGAAACAAAAGTAGAAAATTTAAAACGACAAAAGGAATGTTGATATACTGGAGATTATTGCTGTATTTTAATTACAACTTTGTAGCTTTCAGATTATGAGTTTATAAGGTTTTAAATACGGTCAATTACGGAATCTCCGGACGGAACGCCCTTAATATGTGTATTCATGCTAAATTACAGCTTTGTAGGTCCTATAGTCTCTGAGTAAAACCGCGGACAGACAGACGGACAGACCGAAACTATAAGGGTTCCTTGTTGACTACGGAACCCTAAAAATGAGCAAGATGCGATTTTTTTCCGTATCAAATTTTTTTCAGTGACAATATTTTATTTCCCAACGACCTGTCAAAATGTCGCAAACGGCAGCAAAATGGGCATGAGTTGCCCAGATTGGGATTTTTTGTAGAAGCACTGAAATATTATATTGTAATAGGATTCACATTCATTTTAACTTCACACTTACTAAATGTGGCTTGTAAGTTTCTTGTGCTAAAATTCGGTTCACACTTAATTTTTGATAGTTTAAAAACCCTTGTTAATAGAAAAGTCATGGATTACCAGCATAAATTATGTGCAATATAATATTATGTAATGTATGTATATTATGTAGAACAGATTTTTTTTCATTTTATGTTTCCTATTTCATTCCGCCCTAATATTTGGAAATTTCTATTCAAACTATTTTATACAATATGAATCATTTTATAAACAATCGATTCATAAAAATTACGTACTCGGACATTTTCTGATTTTCCTGGGATTCCCGGGATTACAAGTCTTATCCATATTATTCTTTACATTGAAAATTACACCCAGATTCCGATCTATACAGTCATGTCTTATGACATGAATATATCTAGACTAGACTCGACGAATATGAAAAATTCAAAACAGCGTAGGCGCGTCGTCTTATGTCTATGAATCAATCAATATAATATAAATAGTGGATACAATAGTATTCACTAATATACAATTGCAATTTGCAAAAATCTTAACGCAAGTAGACTATAATACTAGGTTCACTTACAGTCTTGTTAAAACAATATAATTTTATACCTACATAAAAGGGGACAAAATAATCAGACAAAGATTATTTATCAATCAATAAACGGTGTTATCTGCTACTTGCCATCAAAGTGTACTGACACCAATCGCAGGTCAACTAACTGTATTCATCATCATCAGATGATACTAGACAATGCCTCCATGGTCCAGTGGTTTAGACCATGGCTCTTGACTCGGAGGTCGTGGGTTCGAAGATGGAAACATGTTATTTCCAAGTTTGGTTAGGACAATGCAGGCTGATCACCAAGTGTTAAAGTTTGACAAGTATTAAATAATCCATGCGTCAGAACTCGGATCTCTCCGCAGTCGTATCGGTCGTCCGTCCCTCTGGGTTATGAGAGTAAAAGAATAGAGTGCTCTTGTGTAAATATAGTTAATAAAAATTGCAATATAGGTCAGGTCTCTGTAGAAGTAACTCACCTCATCACTAACTTACACGTACTGTAGCTGGCTTCGGTGGCTCTGGTAATGATCTTGTAATGCTATTATGTGTATATTGTATAGGTACAATTTTTAGTCACCTACTTTAAAAAATATGTATAGTCCGTTTACTTACAAACACTATGTCATTAGCTGGATAAGATTATTGTAATAGATTTATCTTGTGGTTATAATTGTGCATGATGGAAGAGACTGCTCCCCACGACACAGGGAATCCTAGTGTGGGGAGCAGTGTTTTGTTTATTTAAGATAACTTGTATTACTTGAAGGAAATAAAGATTTATTTATTTATTTATTTATTTACTGCGCACACACTTGGGCACTTAAATATTACTCGTGCGTAAATGGCCTGGTTTTGAAGAAACCTGCCACCGCAACCAAGACCGGTGCGGAAGTTACTATACAAGCCAAGCCAGGCTAAGCCAGGCCAAGCCAGAAGTAGACAGCGAGGCAGACTGTAGACATAATATTATCTAGTTTCTCGTAAGTTGTAAATTTGTAAGTTAAATAGAAACGAGGAAAAAATGAATAATAGGTACTCATTTTTTCCTAGAAAATCTGATGTGTGAAGACTAATAGCTTTGTCCACACTTGGCCTTTTTTTGGTTCATCAAGGGCATGGGTTATAGCGCAGTCAACAGCGAACGTGAGGCATGCTCGTGACGCGCATTGAAATCGTAGTGCTCGCTATGACACTTTTATTTCAACGCGGGTGGATTTTAACGCATTCAATTATTGAATATGCCAAACGAAAGTTGAATAAAAAGAAGATGACGAAAATTGAAGATGAAATTGCATAGCGTTATAACGCATGCCCTTAACGAACAGAAAAAGGCACAGTGTGGACAAAGCTATTAGTCAACACATATCAGATTTTGACGGCGAAGTTCGAAAACAAACAGTACGAGACGTAGGTCAAATTTCACCAACGTCTGTTAGTGTTAACAGCTTCTTAAAATGTCGTGTCTTCTCTTTCATTCATATGAAAAACGAAAGATACGTGATATTATTTCGAACATTAACTTTAACAGTCGTGGGTTAAATTGGACCTTAACATTAAGCATAATCTTCCGACAAAAAGAGAGGTGTCATGATTTTGATTAGGTCTGTCTACGTAGTTATTATATTCTCCTTGGTCTGTCTGTTTGTCTGTGTGTTTCCGTGGCATCATAGCATCCAAACGGGTGGACTTTGTTATCTTTGTTATATAAAATGTTTACATTGCCTTCTGCAAAATCCTTAAAAAGGCTTCTTTCACAAGTGAAACTAAGCCCTGGCACGGATAGTCATGTCATCTTTAAAAATTTAAAAAGATAAGCCTCTTTATCAGCTTCAGAAGATCGTCTTTGCTCCTTGATTTTCGACGAAATGTCTATAACGCCACAGTTGCACTTTAATCCCTTTAAAGATGAATTAAAAGGTTTAGATATAAAGGATTGTAAATTGGCTAATCATGTCTTGGTGTTTATGATAAAAACTATAAAAAACCATTTTAAGCAGCCAGTGGCTTATTATTTTACGAATTCTTTAAGTAGATTTGAATTAAAGAAATATATTACAGATGTGATTACCAGGATTCATGAGACCGGATATACTATCGTTTGTACCGTTTGTGACCAAAGCGCTACTAATGTAGCAACAATTAATAGTTTAGTGGAGGATACTCGCGCTAATTTGCTTAGAAATAATAAAGAGATGAAAAGGGTCAATCTAGTGTTTTTAGGGTTCCGTAGTCAACAAGGAACCCTTATAGTTTCGGTCTGTCCGTTCGTCCGTCCGTCCGTCCGTCCGTCCGTCCGTCCGTCCGTCCGTCCGTCCGTCTGTCTGTCTGTCTGTCTGTCTGTCTGTCCGCGGTTTTACTCAGAGACTATAGGATCTACAAAGCTGTAATTTAGCATAAATACACATATTAATGATGGCAACAAAATGGTACATGAAATCGTAAAAAAATATTTTTCTTATGGGCGCGAAAAAAAATATTCATCCCCGCTTGTTGTGTAGGGGAGGTACACAACAAGCGGGGATGAATATTTTTTTTCGCGCCCACGTATTCATAGATCATTTTCCGATTTAGGGATCCGTTTGTGAAATATTAAGTTTTAAAGTGGAAAAAATCGTTAGAGTCTAGTGTCAGGTCCCTTCTACCAGCTAAACGGTTGGTTCTGGAAATATGAAAAAAATCACGGAAGTAGGAAATATGCTGAATTTAAAAGGAAAACTATCACGGCTAAGAAGACTTCATAAGTTATTGAGTAATGTCAATTAACTAAAAAAAATGTATTCGGCGAAGTATAAAGGAACTTTTCGTTCAAATTCCTTTGAAAGTAACTGAGATGATGTTGTTAGTAGTGTAAAACACGCTTTAAAAATGTACGTTCGTTGACCATAAAAATTATCAAAAACTTGCGGTACTTAACTACCTAACTACGGAACCCTATATTGCGCGTGGCCCAACACGCACTTGGCCGGTTTTTTTTTGTATTTCTTGTTTTATATATCAACTTTGTATCTTCTTTGCCTGTTTATTTGAAAGTCGCCAATTCCTATGATCTAATGACTAATGCATATAAGTAATAATATTATACCAAAATCATTGACGAGAACCTAACATAATAATATTATGTAGTATCGTATTGAAACCCTTTTATATTATAATAAGAAGTCTTCATGGACCTCTACAGACGATGCAAGTGAACTTACAATACTCAATACGGTCCTCAAGATCGTCTCAATACGAGAACATAACAAGCTGGATATAGAGAAAATAAACATTATATTCGTTTTGAGCATGCAATAATACAAAGGTATGACTGGAATTGAAACGAAACTACTAGAAGCAGGTCAAATTGCATTCAATATTTTCGATAGCCAAGTTAAGTATCGAAAGTGTAATAAAACATAACGAGTCGCTAAGTGGCATGGCCGTTGCTATGCTCTATGTCGAATCCCATACATTTAGTTGACTAACTGTGGAAGAAGTATTTTCAGTTTTAAAAATCACCGTTTTATTGCTTAAATGAAGGCTAGCCAGGAAAGCTGGACTTATGATTTGAAATCAATTATGAGTAATAGAGTATAGAGCCAATTTGCGGCTACAATTTGGAATCGCCTTGTTTTAATGTATGTAAATTTGTTTCATGAATGTAGTTGCAAATAAACTTTATTATTATTATTAATAATTGTCATTGTGTTATAAAATGTTAATTATCTGTTTCTTCCACTCACGTCTTGAATTATTTAATTTGACCAATCTAGTCCCCTTTTTTACACATCTATTTAAAAAATTCAGTCATTGCATAAAATTAAGAAAAAGATAATAT
Organism: Polyommatus icarus; assembly: GCA_937595015.1. Taxonomy (NCBI): domain Eukaryota; kingdom Metazoa; phylum Arthropoda; class Insecta; order Lepidoptera; family Lycaenidae; genus Polyommatus; species Polyommatus icarus. The sequence goes on from OW569331.1 coordinate 5,026,528, forward strand.
TTAAAATTCGGGGATCTATATGACATAATAATATTATTTATTAATAATATTATTTTATTACTAGATGACCCGGTGAACTTTGTTTCACTTAACAATTATAATATTCTGTATATCACTATTTTTACTAATTATGTGAGTTTTTAACAAATAGAGCGACCAGTTTTGATATTAATATTCATCAGATTTGACTCTTCTTCTTCTCTTATATATAAAAATGGATTTTCAAATGTCTTAGTCGCGTTAAAACTCGAAAATGGCTGAACTGATTGGACTGATTTTAGTCTCAAAATGTTCGTAGAAGTCCAAGGAAGGTTTTAAAGTGACATGAAGTTCACCGGGACAGCTAGTATTCGATAAGAATCATTATCAGATGATGACTGCGTTTCTCAAAAATGAGAATTATTATGCACTAGCGACCCGCCCCAGCGTCGCACGGGCATAAAATATTATATTATAGCCACTTAAAAAATGATTAAAATCGATAGCCTATGATCCTTCACGTGGTCTACGTCTTATCTGTAAATAATTTACCCCGTTTTTTCCACATTCTCCTATTAGTCTTAGCGTGATAAAATATATCCTATAGCCTTCCTCAATTTTTTCAAATCGGACCAGTAGTTCCTGAGATAAGCGCGTTCAAGTTAGCCCATTCAAGTAATTTTCCCCGTTTTTTCCACATATTCCTCTATTTATTCGCTTCTATTAATCTTAGCGTGATAAAATAATAGCCTATAACCTTCCTCGATAAATGGGCTATCCAGCACTGAAAGAATCATCAAAATCCGTTGCGTAGTTTTAAAGATTAAAGGGAACAAAGGGACATGAGGGAAAAAAGCGACTTTGTTTTATAATAAGTATAGAATAAGTATAGATAGAATATAGAAGTTGCAACACTATTGACACGACGCCATTTTGTTTTAACCTGTCAACTCCCAAGCGGTCGAATTCGCCCGCGTAAATAATAGATTTCCAAGAATCCGCGATCGAAGAATTTTACCCATCAAGCCCCTTATGGACACCGGTGACCGCGACAACAATATAATAACAATAGATTTCCAAGAATCCGCGATCGACAGATTAAGCAACCGACTCTTGGAGCGGGGGGAAGGGGGCGCGGAACCCCCTTAGTGAGATTGTGAGGTTGACTTTAACCAAAGATTTGACATTTTGCGTTGTACCCTAAAGGTTATTTTAGTGGTATTATAATTTTACAGTCTCCGCCCTCAGTTCATCACATTCTGATGTTGGCGATTCACGCAGGAGCTATTTAAGTAAAAGAAAAAGAAGTATTCATTGTTTTATAGTCTATCGAAATATCAATTGTTCAACCACTTTACTGAATCGACCGCCTTGACTCCTTGACTGTATTGACTTTTACTTAGACTTTGACTAGACTTTAGACCTGACGATACATGAAAACGATGATGAAAAATATAATAGGAGGAATATGGTTTTCCCGCCATATTCCTTACCTTTTTACCTTGTCTGTGGCACAACATACACACCCTTTGTGTCAAGTTGCCAAAAAAGAAGAAAAAGAAAGAAAGATCAATTGTTCAAACTGACTTGTTAGAAAATGTAGGTATTTGATAAAAAAATATTTGTTTTTGTGTCAAATAGAATTTCGAAAGTGTCTAGTCTTTTTAGTTTTAAAAATACGCGATTATTCGGCTATAATTATGGATATATTATGTTGTCGATTCCAAACCATTATTGTATCTAGATCTACGTGTTATCATGCCAAAAGTACCGAATCTTCGTAACAAACAGGTAAGAACATTTTGTATGGTGAAATTAAATTGTCGTTATTAGCATAATATTATTACTCGCAATTTTTCATTATTTCTCATCTTTATACCCTTCCCTGAACTTCTACGAATAGTTAAAGACTATAATCAACCAAAGCCGTTCAGCCGTTGGGAATGTGCCTCAGTTAGCTGACACACCCCGGGGGTATCTTAACCACTAAAACCACCTGCGGTTTGCTTTCAGCCGTATACGAAGGGATGTCCTGGATCTGTCTAACACAGGACTCCCTCCACGACCGGCCGGTCTACCTCAAAAGGGACTGGAACTCCACCAAAGTTAGGGAGCGCTTAATCAAACTGAAGCGTTCGCCTCGGCGCCGGGACTAGCTAAGCCGGACAGGTTTCCATCCTGACCCGGAGCCACGAGATCGTGGCGCTGCACGGCCCAACGATCGCACACCTTGAGGGTGTGCTGGGCCGTGTCCTTATACACTTCCCTTAGTCATAATAGTGACTATATTTGTTACTAATAACCTAGTGATAAACTTATTACTAACTAGCTATATGACCGAGCTTTGCTCGGTATTTAAAAAATTCAAAATGATTTTTTTATAAATATTCCTAGCAAGATCGATTTATCGCCCCCGAAACCCCCTATATACTAAATTTCATGAAAATCGTTGGAGCCGATTCCAAGATTCCAATTATCCATACTCCCATACTAATATTATAAATGCGAAAGTGTGTCTGTATGTCTGTCTGTCTGTCTGTCTGTTACCTCTTCACGCCCAAACCGCTCAACTGATTTTGCTGAAATTTGGCATGGAGATACTATGAGTCCCGGGAAAGGACATCGCATACTTTTATCCCGAAAAAATGTACGGTTCCCGCGCGATAAACGATTTTTATAAAACGATAACGAAGTTGCGGGAGTCGTCTAGTATATATATTATATACAAGAATTATTGCTCGTTTAAAGATATAAGATAAGTTTATCACTAGATTAATGAATAATGATGTACTAATATTGATGACGACGCCTTAAATAGACCAATTCATAGTAATCTTCAAATTCCGTCTGCTTATCTTTCTTTGAAATTTAAAATTTTAATGCCCAAAAAATAGCCAGACAAAAATATCGGTGGGAAGGTACCAAAAACAATTCTTGAAAACGTTGAATCTGTATGAAAATCGCCGATTTCAACAATAAGTAATTATTGTTTTTGGTACCTTCCCACCAATATAATATTTGTCTGGCTATTTTTTTTTTTTTGGGATTACATACTAACTAATCTCGCGTCAGAAAAAAAGACAACACAGCTGAACTCACATGAAAATAATAATAATTTTCCTACTTTTAACGCTGGCTACCCCTTCCCACCACCCGATCGATTTTTTTTTGTGTACAGGAAGTATTTACAGAGCAATCGTTTGGAAAAAAACTAAAGCCGCTGAATCTAAATTTTTTTTTCAATTTTTTTCTACTACCCACACCCACCGCCCACACTTGCCAGTACTCAGATTATCAGAAAAGGTTATTCAGGGAAATAGCTAACGGAGTTTTAATACAGCTGAAGCCACATGACCGATTTGGTCGCCAGCTCTCCGTCGAATAGACTTCCACGAATCTTTTATGACCGAAATAAGCCAAATCGGTTCAGCCGTTCTTCAGTTTTAGCGAGACTATCAACTAATACTATTGACAAAGAATATCTATGTAAATAAAAATATTATATTTTCCATCTTTTTAGTAAAAGATGGCCCCGTGCGAGTTTCTTGCGCCGGTTCTTCTCGGCGGGTTTTCGAACCGGTGGTCGGCACCGTAGATTCTACGTTCTTCTTCTCTTTTCTTCTACGTTCGTTTTCTTCTACGTTCTTCTGACTTTCAAAAACTGTATTCATGATACCTATTTTGATTGCAAGTATATTTTATTTACTTATTTTAGTATCAAATAATCAGTTTCTCGACAACAGATGCATATATATTTGTCTGGCTATTTTATGCTTGAATCAAGCTTATACTTGAATGAAATTTAGAATAGTTTTAGGGCAGAACGATTCGACTTACGGCCGTTCCCAATATTCAATATATCTCTGGTTTGACATACGACCGATCGCAGCTGATATTGAATTGACATAAAATATATGCCTCTAATGTCTAATGAGAGCTATTCCTATCTGTAGTAGGGCAAAACCAGAGATAGATCGAATATTGGGAACGGCCGTTAGTCGATAGGTAAAAATTTATAATTTAGTTTATATATTACTAGATGACGCCTGCATCTCCGTTGCGCCAAAAATCGTTTATCGCGCGGGAATCGTACATTTTCCAGGATAAAAAGTAGCCTGTGTCCTTTCCCGGGACTCAAAGTATCTCCATGCCAAATTTCAGCAAAAATCGGTTCAGCGGTTTGGGCGTGAAGAGGTAACAGACAGACAGACACACTTTCGCATTTATAATATTATAGTATAGTATAAGTATTGATATAAGGAGGAAAGTGGAATAAGGTTCACGGGCATAGGTTATGTTTAAGCGCTATTATATTATAGTTTGTTTTTTTTAGTGATTGTGGAGTTCCCAGAGCGTAAAAATCGTGCAAACCTCCGATTTTTGCAATAGTGGATGAAAATTGAAAAGAAAAAAAGGAATGTGTAGCTGATAACATAAATAATAAAGTTTACCTAATGAGAAGTTGTGCTTTTTTGATTTTTAAATTATTCCTCTTCGTAAACTCATAAACTGTAAAGTTTTGAAGAAAATTTGCATATTTATATATTAATAATTAATAAAATATATCATTATTTTTTGGATTAGTATCGTTGCTTATATTCCAAAGAAAGAAAATAAGTTGAAAAAATATATAATTTATATTTAAAATTAATATTTTTGTATGTAGATGAGCATACCTCCAAATGTGCTTGTTGTGTGCCTCGCCAGGTAAATGGCGTTCCAATTTTTCTTTGGTTTTAAATAGGAAGTTGAAAATTATTTTTTAGGCTTAACAAAGCTTTCTATTTATTAATGTGTATAATTTTTTAGCTCTTACTTTATTAAATTATCTGAAAATGTAGCACAAACTTTTCACGGATATTTTGAAGAAAATCTGTATTTTATTTCTTTGGGTTTGGTTTTTACAGAATAAAATAGATTTTTATTTATTTTTTTTCATTGATTACATTAACTAAAACATACTAAAAGAAAAAATTACAAATTAGGTTAAGAACTGATATTTTTTGCATTCAGGTAAGCATTTTCCAAACATAGGTCGCAGCATGCGTCTTTAGTATATACGTGAGATTTGTAGCACCCAATTTTTTTTCTGGCTTTAAGTAGGAAGCTTAAATATAATTCAAAGACTAGAAAAAGTCTTTAATTTGTCGATGCATTTAATGTTTTAGCTCTCACTTAAATAAATTCTCAACAAATATAGAAAAATATTTTCGGTCTATTTTACACATTTTTAGAGATATTTAAACGTTTTTAAGTACTTATAAGTTATCATATCTCTAAAAATTAAATACGCACAATAAGTAAGTTTAACACACTTTTCGTTACAACCCTTAAACCTATCCAAACCCTTTTATCTTGGTGACGATGAGCGTTAATCTCTAAAAACTTTGCAAAAACCTTATTTAGCTTAGCAAAGCAAACTTTCTTTTTTTTTAATTGTGTATTTGGTTAATTTTGAACGTAAACAATCGGATAAGAGTCATTAAATAACAGGAACAAGAAAAAAATTTTTTCGAAACCGATTTTATATGGTGGAATATTAATTTTTAATGAAGTAACTAAAAAATTAAAAGCACAAAAACGTTTTTGGTAAACTTTGCATGTTATAGTGTAAAAAAGAAAATGACACCTCAAAAACAAAAATCCATTCACTATTACAATTTTAGGAGGTTAAAACCTCTGGCGACTGCAGTTATATAGATCCTTTACGTCGATGATAGGATTTAATATATTATTATGCCACCAGTAGCACAATAGATATAACTACCAGTAGTTCGACTGCAAAGAAATGGACAGGTTTCAATATCTGTCAAATTCGTCGGGTTTCACTCGGATTTAAGTTAAAGGCTGGCGCGCTGGCTGGTATAATTTATTTTTAAAAATAAGATTTTGAAATTGAATTCTGACAGTTTTCTTTGCATGTGCCAAAATATAAACAACAACTAAATTTGTAGGTAACGACCCTAGCAACGACTTTTGACATAATACGTCAAACTTAAAAATTTTTACAACTACTGGACCGATTATGAAGTCGGCATACTCTATCATTCTGTCTACCAGTAGTAATAAGTACAAAAGTATGTGTCATAATGACATGATTGATATTAATACAATAATGATCCTGATTATTCGTAGCTGCAGATAAGTACAATAGTAGTTGTGACGATAAGATTGATGATTAATAATGTTACAAGTTAATAACAAATTTCTTTATATTCATTGATACTACGTGGTAAATATTAGTATTTAATAAACAATATTAATTGCTTACGACGTATTTAGATACGTCGTAAGCAATTAATATTGTTTATTTTTTCTTTCATTTTTATTTACTTAACCGGAAAAACAAAACTGTAAATAGGTACGTGACAATATAAATAAATTATATAGCAATAATATACATAATAATCTATACTTATAAAATTACATGTCTGACTGACTGATTTATCATCGCTGAGCAAAAACTGTTAAAGTTACAGCCACGAAGTTTGGTGAGTAGGGTTGTTTTATTAATTAGACACCCACTAAGCAAGGAATTTTGGAAATTTTAACCCTAAGGGGGTGAAATAGGGGTTGAAAATTTGTATGAAAGTCCGTCATTTCTGTAGTTAGAAACATGAAACTTTATTTTTGGGCTACTGAATAAAAATGAATGAATACGTATTTAAGCGTTTTTGGAAATTCTACCCCTAAGGGGGTGAAATTGGGGTTGAAAGTTTGAATGAAAATCCGTCATTTCTTGAGCTAGAAACATGAAACTTTATTTTTGGGCTACTGATTGAAAATAAACAGATACGTATTTAAGTGTTTTTGGAAATTCTACCCCGAAGGGGATGAAATTGGGGTTGAGAGTTTGAATGAAAATCCGTCATTTCTTGAGCTAGAAACATGAAACTTTATTTTTGGGCTACTGATTGAAAATAAACAGATACGTATTTAAGTGTTTTTGGAAATTCTACCCCGAAGGGGATGAAATTGGGGTTGAGAGTTTGAATGAAAGTCCGTCATTTCTTGAGTTAGAAACATGAAACTTTATTTTTGGGCTACTGATTAAAAATGAATGGATTTGTATTTAAGCGTTTCTGGAAACTCAACCTCCAAGGGGGTGAAATTAGGGTTGAAAGTATGTTCTTAAGTTAGAAACATGAAAGTTTATTAACGTTTGCGTTGACGTTTGCTTAAATAGAGTCCCGTTTTTACCCTTTGTATAAGGAACCACAAAATGGGGAAAACTATCGATCTTTATAATTATACCATGTTAACGCGGACGAAGTCGCGGGCAACAGCTAGTAATAAATATAATAACATTGTTTTCGCATACTTAAAGGCATTTGCTGGTCGGTAGAAGTTTATGTCCCTTTGACCCACTGACCTTTAAATACACTACCCACACTGAAGTATGAAGGATTCTGATAAAGGTGACCACCAACATATTATGCGTTTATACTAATTATAAACAGTTTTTTTTAATTATTGATGTGAGTTATAGCCAGTGACTTTAAGTATTCATATTACGAGATAAAATTTAAAATTTTAATATAGACCAAAAATTTAAACAATCAGTGAATATCAGTAATAAGGCACATTAAATGATTTTAAATTTTATCACTTTTCTACGAAGCTTCTGCATGAATGAGGAAATTCGTAGAAAATATTTTATCTACTCGTAGCACAGAGTGCTTCGAGTAGATTTACCTGATGTAAATTCAGTTTTATGCAGAAATCTAAAAAATGTTAAACATATTTCACAAAATAGACGTAGAATATTTTGATTGCCTAGAATATACATATTTTGCTTCAAGAAAAATGATGTGAAAACAAAATTAATATTTTGTATTTACTGCAAACAATCGACGCTGCTCATAAAAGCTTTTGTTTGTAAAACGCTATTAACAAAATATTATAATTCTTTTCAGGTACTATATGCATAAGTAGTTAAAAATCAATTAAGCAACAGAAAAATGTTTAAACAAACATGTAATTAAAACGACGGGCGACAAAAGGATAGACTCAATTTATCATTATCTACACTTAATTGATAACAAACAAACATATCGGAGGAGTAAATAATAAAGGCAGTTCTGTGTCAGATATTGACGGCCATTGTGTTTAATGAAACGTTATATGTAGCGATCCAGCTGCAGTTGCGACGGAAAATGAAATACGCGTTATAAAAGATTCACGCGAGCGATAACACGATGACGGAAAAACAGGAGGTGACAAAGGAGGAAAATTCTTTGAACGAGAGGGACGAATACAAGAAGTACAAGGACAGGAACTTCGCGGAGAAATTATGGTTCCTGAGGGAGAACGTTACAGTAGAGCCACTGCTCGCGGGCCTCATCATTCCCAGCGTGATATCCAGGTTCGCGATGGGAAACTTCAACCTGGATAAAGCCTGCCGAGTCAACCTCGCTTACGATGACGTGATCTGTGATGCGCTGGTGAAAAAGAACAGTGACAATTACACGATATATGAAACGGAGGTGCAAAAATTGATATCGTCTATAGATATTTGGAAGAGCATCCTGAGTACTGCGCTGCCTTGCATCATCATCATGTTTTTAGGCGCCTGGAGCGACAGAACGGGGAAGAGGAAACTATGCATACTGCTACCGATTTTCGGCGAATTCGTCACCTCCTTAAACAATATTGTGAACGTGTACTTCTTTTATGAGATCCCTGTGCAAGTGACGGTATTCTTGGAGACGTTCTTCCCGGCGATCACCGGTGGCTGGGTCACGATGTTCCTCGGTGTTTTCAGTTACATTAGTGACATAACGTCGGAGAAATCCAGGACTTTCCGGGTGGGGCTCGTCAGTTTCTGTATGACGGCTGGCCTCCCGATCGGCTTAGGGATAAGTGGGATTCTGCTGAAGAAGATGGGTTACTATGGAATATTCAGCATGACGAGCTGCCTCTTCATAGTGGTTCTGATGTACGGGTGCTTCTGCTTGAAAGAGCCAGACCAGTTCCTTCAAGACAATGGATTTCCTCCTGTAAGTAAACAATGTCTTATCTACAACATATTATCAGTAATCTTAGCAAAAGTACTCGTTGAGGAAATATAAGGACCTCGTTTCTCAAAAGTATTCCTTTTGTTAGTTTGATAAGTTATAATCATTTCAATTTTGCTAATTCGCTTGTTGATAAGAAGGCATCATAATTTAATTTCAACGATAAATATTACCAAAAAAACATTTATTAAGGCCCAGTAGTCTTGAAAATTAGCAGGTCGATGTCTGTCAGTACGAATATCGACCTAAAGGACATTATAATAACATTCATATCAGCGCGCCTTGTATAGTGGCGGTTACGCGCTCGCCGCGTGCCTTGATAATAGAAAATAGGAGAAAAAACCTTTTGTTTTTAGTATTACACAAATCAAATATATCAAATCGTTTAGGTTAGGTTATGACAAATGTGCTACAATTTTTGTTTTTTCTAGAAAGTGTGTAATTTAGCCATAAAATGATTTAATTATGAAAAACAGCGTTATAAGAGTCATCTTTGAGATTTTTTTTCTATCGAGCAGAATTTTTCAAATTGTGTACTGATATACCTTTGCGTATAGGAAATTTTCTCAATTTTAAAAGGGTATATTTTTTAAACTTAAATAATGACATTTACTTTACAAAAAACGGTATTTAAAAAACCCATTTTACGTAGTTGCAACAACCACTGCACCTTAAGTCCTTATCTTTTTGGAAATTGGTTAAAATACGAAGCCGAAAACATTGCTTTGCACCTGTCCTGTTGTGTGTCACGTAGATTTAATCAGATGTGCTTGGCTCTCATTATTCTCGATGTGTAATTACGAGTTGACATCGAATAGTGTAGACGGGCAACAAACAACCCAAATTAGTCGCTTATATGATTCGATGCACATTCTACTTTTGTGTGGGGTAGCTGTAGTGCAAATTATAAATTGAGTGATATATGCGAACAACAGTTCGACAAGGCTGTTTATGAACGTGGCGAGAAAAGGAACTAACACTTCTATCATACAAAAACGTCATTTTTGACAGTTCTCCTTTGCCAGCAGCGCCCATTGACATCATTGACATATTCATTTAAAGCCTTGTCGAACTGTAGATCCTGTCCAGATTCATTTCGCCAGCTCTGGCTTGACCTTGAGAAAACATCATCTAGTATTTCATAATTACCACTTCAGTGGTTGTCACATCACATATTGTGATTTGTCATTCGTCTGCGCACTCTAAAGCCAGTCACACGGCTGTTGCGTGCAGATAATTATAGATTTATAATGCTTTGTTTACTACTGATTATAATCTATGATTATATGGCAAGTCTGCACGATTTTGCCATCAGAAATTACCTTTTTTTTATGCAATAAGGGGGCAAACAAGCAAACGGGTCACCTGATGGAAAGCAACTTACGTCGCCCATGGACACTTGCAGCATCAGAAGAGCTGCAGGTGCTTTGCCGGCCTTTTAAGGGGTAATAGGGGAGGGTGGGGAAGGAAATAGGGAAGAGTAGGGAAGGGAAAAGGGTAGGGGATTGGGCCTCCGGTAAACTCACTCACTCGGCGAAACACAGCGCAAGCGCTATTTTACGCCGATTTTCTGTGAGGACGTGGTATTTCTCCGGTCGAGCCGGCCCATTCGTGCCGAAGCATGGCTCTCCCACGTCTAAAATTACCTGAAAATAAAGTTAAAATTATTTTCAACTATCAACATTTTTGCAAGTTATTACTAGAAAATAGGTTTTGCTACTATAGTTTTAGATAAGAATCGATATGTGTGTCCTTAAAGTTTAAACATAAAGTAAATAGATTAATTGGATTTAATAATAATCAGAAGATATTGCGTATTCGTTTCAGCGTCCACGTGATATACACGTGCGCTCTACTAAGCCATATAATATAATATTGGTTTCTTTTATTTACATTAATATTATTATGCGGGTTGGCCCCCTTGGAATTACGCCGCGATGTAGCTTCACTCTGCATTCTCTATCGGTTGATACAACCGGGGAGTGCGCTGAGGAATTGTTCGGAATCATACCTCCTGCAACTTTTCGCCATCGCCCCACGCGAAAAATATACCATATCCTTATCACACAGTCTTATCACACAGACAGGCAGTCTTCCACCGTGTGTTTTTCGTGTAACTTTCTGCCGCGCACTGTAAGACTGGAATGAACTGTCAGCAGTAGTATTTCCGGACCTATTCGACCTGCAAACCTTCAAGAAGAGAGCGTATACCCTCTTAAAAGGCCGGCAATGCACCTGCAGCTCTTCTAATATTGCGAGTGTCCGTGGATTATTAAGGTCGTCCCCCGAGAAAACGACCTTGGCCATACATTTGCCGCGTTGCCGAGAACGCGCCAAAACCCTATTATTTTTACTTATCTTGGTTCAAAATTGTCCTAAAAAAATTTAAAACGGCGAATATGTAGTTTATGATATTATCGATCTATTGGCGTGAGTTTCAAATAAAAGTAATTTGTAAATCCTAAGGAGATGCTGAATGTATGCTTGAAGTTTAACAAATTGTTATTACTTTGGAAGCTGATATCATGAGTATAAGAAACAAAAATAGAAAATTTAAAACGACAACAGGAATGTTGATATACTGAAGATTATTGCTGTATTTTTATTATAACTTTGTAGCTTTCAGATAATGAATTTATAAGGTTTTAAATACGGTCAATTACGGAATCTCCGGACGGAAAGCCCTTAAGTAAAAAAAATATAATCATACGAATATTATTTTACTTGCATAATTATTATGTTTAGAGAATTGTATAGGTACTTTTCAGAAAGTTTCCTAAGGTGTCGACGCTGCCGCTGGACTGCTCAATATTGAATGTAATAAACCACTAGATGATGCCCGCAACTCCGTTGCGCCAAAACTCGTTTATCGCGCGGGAACCGTACATTTTCTTGGGACAAAAAGTATCCTATGTCCTTGACGGGACTCAAAGTATCTCCATACCAAATTTCAGCGATTTGGCATGAATTGCTCAAGCACGTACGGCATTTCTCAACAATCAATTAACGTAGTCGACCTAGGCCCGAGTTGGAATGTTCTGGTCGACGCACATGGGACTATAATATTATGTACTTGATTTTCTTAATTTTTTTACTAAATTTTGCATCGACATAATTATCATAATAATAGGAACCAGCTAATAACATTTTTACAACAACTTTACATGGACAGTTAAGCAAAATTATATTTTTCCGGCTTCAGTGAACATAATTTTCACATTTTGTATAAAAAACCCCTGTTAAACACAAACTATTATAGTATTTTGATCGTCACGCTAAATTAAGTCTAAAATTCATGTTTTCCTGTAAAATGACGCAATGGTGCGAAAATTTTTGAAATCTTTTGTAATATTCATAAATTTACACTAGTGGGCTCGACAGACATTATTCAGTAGTCTTTACAAAATATTATGTCTTAAATAATTATGTAAAGTCTTGGACATAATTATTAAGTTGTTACAATCTGGACACAACAATTATTTCAAAATAACTTATCATAATTTATGATGTCAAGTTCAAAGTAACTTTAAGTTTAAATAATTCCTAAGAGTAAAGTAATATTTTAGTCCATAAATGTTGTCACGGTGTGTCAGGGACCGCCAAGTAAACTACTCGTACCACAACAGCGACTTTTACGTTTTGTACCGTCATAATAGTCGCTGATTCTCTCGATTCGGATCGCTGAGAACTGACCATTAAACTATAATGTTATGTAAAATCAAACATTAGCGGTCCCCCGACACACCTTGACAACATTTATGGACTAAAATATTACTTTACTCTTAGGAATTTATTTAAACTTAAAGTCAGTAAACATTATTTTATTACTTTTTAAAGTTTTTTGGCGGGGTTTTTTTTAAATTTCTTAATTTAATTTAATTTTATGCTTTTTAAACTTGTGCAGAATAATTCCTATAAGCTGGATGATATCCCAATGAATACCATCTATAAAATATGTCCTCTTGGATGAGCCCGTCAATATGAGCCCAAAAATGAAACCTCCATTTTCGGTTTATACGGAGCTCTGCTCCTATAGAATGCAGGTGATGCAGCATGCAAATATTTACTGTTTATCTACGTCTTACTGGTTGTCGCAATTAAAATGAGCCCAAACACGAAACCTCTGCTCTAAGTTGGTGAGGAGTTGGGTATCCTATTGATTACCAGGTGATGCTGCAGCACCAGGTCAACTTCCCAATAGTGTGTATATGTTACGCTCAAAGACCGAAAACGCTCAGTGAGCGAAAAAATAGCTCACAACGCGTTGTGGTCACAGCGAAACAGCCACGACGCGAAATTCGCGTCGTGGCTCTAATGAAAACGTCCACGACGCGTTCTGGCAATCACAAAAAGACCATAACGCGAAATTCGTGTCGTGGCTGATGTGCTATTCGTTTTTCTTGATTTGCTCTTGATTGATTAATCGTCCATAGGTATGGAAGATCAAATTTGAATTACCACGCGTACTACAAAATATTTTTTCTTTAACTAAATTACTGCAAAACGTGTTTATCATTATTATTAATTATAAAATATCCATAGTTCCGTACTATCCGTACGGACGGACGGACGGACGGACGGACAGACGGACAGACGGACAGACGGACAGACGGACAGACGGACAGACGGACAGACGGACAGACGGACAGACGGACAGACAGACAGACAGACAGACAGACAGTACCAACCAGCCCATGCTTTTTATAAAATACTAGCTGTCCCGGCAAACGTTTCTTTGCCATATTATAAAGTATATCGCCCGTATTATTTTATTGAAGTGACTGAATAAAGTATGTCACCATGGCAACGTCCATCGCTATCATGGTCGTCGTTTTTCTCGAGTTGTAACAATTTACTATTATTTATTCAACAGATGCACTTATCAATATAATAAGTACCGAGTAGCCGATTCTCAGACCTACTGAATATGCATATAAAATTTGGTAAAAATCAGTAAATCCGTTTCGGAGGAGTTCGTGGACTAACATTGTGACACGAGAATTTTATATATAAGAAAATTATGTTAATAAGACGTATGACAATCGGTAGATAGACTCGCACTCGCATTCCCAGATACGGATACTCGTTCTGTGAAGGAAAATATCTTGAGGAAGCCAGCACATGGTTGATCCCACACGTATTGACTGGTCATTCCTCTGGACTCTGGAGTCTGGACTAAGCTGAATAGAGACCGTATATTGTGAGAATGCCGTATACTTTTTTCTACATCCAAAGTTAGTATTAGACTATGCGAGCTGACAAAATATGTGCGATCAGCTTTAAGTGGAAACACTTTTTACTTTGTGGCGTGTACAACTCAAAAAAATCCTTCGTCATACGTCATACGTAATTTGTATGGGTATAAAGACGGCTTTTTTTTTTGAGCTCCCAGCATTGTTCTCATAGAAAAAGTTGTTCATTTTGACGAACTCATTTGATGGTTTTAAGTATAATGGTGTTCAACCTAACAACCTGTATATAACATAAGACCAAGATTTGCGGATACAATACTGTTAAAGGGGGAATACTGATACAAGCTTCTGAATATTAATACTGAGGATTTCTCCTTTGTCTTGTGAGACCAATAGCTTACAAGGGTATTTCCTATCTCAATCGCTTGGCCTGAAACAGACGCAGACTAGCTCAACTCAATGTAAGATGCTTGGAAAGACGTGTGTGTAAAATGAACATTGTAATTTTGTCTTTTAATGGCCGCCGCAAGCTAAGGTTATTAAATTGGCCAAAATAAATAAATAATAATTAATGCATTGCTAACGCAAAATTTTAAGCGTTAACAAGCCTAGTAGTGTTACGAGTAGGATTATAATTTGACGTTCAGAGAAAATTTAAGTTTCTCATAAAACTTTGCCTTTTTATCCGGCCTCTATACATTGGCCCTTGTTGGACCAATACAATACAATTACGTTGCATAGCTGTTCAATTCGACAAAGATTGCGCTTAAGGCCCTCCCCTCGAGCAAATGACCTTGGCCATACATTTGCCGCGTTGCCGAGAGCGCACCAAAACCCTATTTTTTTAATTATCTTAGTTCAAAATTCACTTAAAAAAATTTAAAACGGGGAATATGTAGTTTATGATATTGTCGATCTATTGGCGTGTGTTTCAAATAAAAGTAATTTGTAAATCCTAAGGAGATTCTGAATGTATGCTTCAATTTTAATAAATTGGTTTTACTTTGGAAGGCTGATATCATGAGTATAATAAACAAAAATAGAAAATTTAAAACGACAACAGGAATGTTGATATACTGAAGATTATTGTTGTATTTTTATTATAACTTTGTAGCTTTCAGATAATGAATTTATAAGGTTTTAAATACGGTCAATTACGGAATCTCCGGACGCAACGCCCTTAATAGACGTCGAGGGGCAATCATGGTGTTAGAGGTGCTGTGCATACTAGCTACATCACGTAAAAATAGCGATCAACCATCCACTAGCAATAATCGCGTGATCGATTGCTGGATGTCTTTTGACAACCAGCAATCGATTATTGCTGGTTGTCTTTTGACAACCAGCAATCGATCACGCGATTATTGCTAGTGGATTGTTTTTAGAATGGTGTCATTTAAGCGATCGATTGCAATCGTATTGTTTTGGCTGTTACGTGATACGAAATTGCGATTTTAGAGCAATTATCGCGCAATAATTGCTATCGCATCGCTCTCGCAAGATGCGTGATACGGCGGCGGGTGGTGGTGGTCAGGTGTGATGGAAAGCAACTATCGTCACACATGGACAGTCGCAACATCAGAAGAATTGCAAGTGCGTTGCCAGAATGAGCAGCGGCCAATGCAATACCAAAAAAATGTCTTGTTCGTAAATAAACAAGCATTAATATGCCTAAATGATTTTCCAGATCGAACGAATTACTTCAAAGGAGACGTCATTCTTCGATGTCACGCATGTTGTGGAGACAATCGGGGTGGCGGTGCGGAAGAGGACAGCTAATAGAAGAGTCAAAGTCATTCTTACATTAGTAGCAGTATTCATTCTATACGGACCATCTATGGGTAAGTTTTTCTACTCCTATTGTCACTACTTTCGGTAAATGCCTTGATGGTAAGGTGTAACTGATTTCTAGATGATCGACCCAAGTCGATATCAAAAGTAGGTAATTAATTGAAGAAGATGCGAATTATTGTATTTTACCAAAACAACATCTAAGAGTGTACAAATCTAGCCCTACCCTTTGTCAATTTATTTCACAAATTTCACGCAAGTACCTGCATTATTTCAAGACAGTGTTCTTTGATGCCGTGATAAATGTTATGATAATCGTGCGAGCGTAATTTGTGAGTTGTGAGTCACAGAATTTCGGTTCGGCAGAATTCTGCTGTATAGTGCATTCAGTTTCATACAAAAGTCCTATTTGATTCACACGAGCGTAATTTTGTGAATCATGATTTGTATGAAAAGATATTTACGCGGTAGAAATTCTGCGAATTACGCTGGCTTAGCTTCACCCTAAAATGTTTTGTTAGGTTTTGATTTATGTATACTCAATTTTTTTCCTTATCTTTCTGATTCGCCACTTACCAAGCTAATGTTCATTGACAAACGCCAGTTTTATCCTAGATTTACAGCTGGACGTCAACAATAAAATATGTTCGTGTTTTCAGCGGAGCACCA
This sequence comes from Polyommatus icarus, assembly GCA_937595015.1. NCBI lineage: Eukaryota > Metazoa > Arthropoda > Insecta > Lepidoptera > Lycaenidae > Polyommatus > Polyommatus icarus. The sequence goes on from OW569331.1 coordinate 5,043,176, forward strand.
CATAGTTTATCTGTTTGTCCGGAATCGGCTGAACTGGGACATGGTGAAGTATGGTTTCTACGCCGGCTACTCTATAGTACTACATTCATTCGGTAAGTGGCATTTTTTTAATAAAAAAAATACCGAGTCACACTCCGAAATGAAAAAATTACCAGCGGGGCTAAAATGGTTGGCTTTGGAGAATCATATTATGAATACTATGACTTATTTTTTAAAAATCGCAAAATTGACACTCTTTTTGCAATTCAGCAGCCTTATTCCCGAAACGAGAATTATTTTAGATGTCGTATCAAAAATCTGATATCAGATTGATATTTCGGGAATTAAGGCTGCAGACATGCAGCTGCAGACTGTCTAAATTCGTACTAATTTGACATTCGTAAGTTTGTCAGTTTTGACAATTCATGTTGTGAATTGATTTGAGAGGAATTTAGGAGGAATTGCAAAAATATGTGACCATTTTAGCCCCGCAGGTCGCACTCCGAAAATGCTGGTAGACCTCTACCAGCATTTTCGGAGTTCCACCTGGAACAAAATAGCAGAAGCATAAATTCTAAGGGTAGAAAAGGAGGACGATATTAATTCTCTCCTACGCCACGATGGTGGTATACTCACCTTCTTCTTTACTCGACCCCATCTATCTAGTGAAAAAGATAACTTTTTGCACAACGCTTCTTAGGAAGTACATGGGCCCAATTTTTTTTTGCAAGTTAAAAAATTTATTTTTGCTAAGCGATATAATTATGACTTAGTCATGGTTTGACGAATCACATATATTTTTTATCTAACTTTGCTGTCAAAATTATCGAACACCTCTTGTGTTAACCATTATTTTTGTGGTTTGAAAAAAGTACTTATGATTACAATTATATTTTTTACACTTAATTGTAATGTGTTTGTGTACATTTTTTGTTTGTTTTAACCAACTGGTAAATCCCCCTAGATAATGAGAATGTTTTTTTCTTTTCTGTGAATTCTTTTTATATCTTCACAGCAATTAACATCATACTATGTACCTGTCAAATCATTTTTAAACCACATCTAAAATAAATCTTCGTCAAAATTTTTCTATACTGTCTGTACTCTATACTCGGCGAATGCCGGTAGAGGTCCATACTCCGTGTCGAAAACTTGTTAATTTCTATTTAAACCGCGATTGACAGTGAAGTGTCAGATGTTGTCAATCGCGGCTTTGTATCGAAAATGATAAGTTTTTGACATGGAGTCAATGACCGCTACCGCCATGTTTCGCCGAGTACAGTATATAGATACAATATGCATAGGTACCACACGTCATGTTCAGAAGTATCTATCAAGGTGCGAGCGTTCACGTGTTAGAGCTACCGCACACCTGAGACACGACTGTCTTAAGACAGACTTTCGCTTAATAAAATGCACTAGATGCGCACATTTGAGACAAAACGTCTAATAGACAAAGTTGTCTAATGCGCCCCGCGACAAGTCTGACTAACGACTGTCGGCTTCCCTTTGAAGTGTATGCGAGCGCGCACATCTACGACAATACTCCCCTGACTTACGAGCATTCGCATACAGCAGCATAACATTCGACTTTGAGCATTCCATAGCTAGTTGCAGTTACAAGTTGTATCAAGATAATATTACACACTGTATCAATTACATGGTGCGCATTGTGATGTTCTGCTCTCCTCCGTCTCTAGTCACTGATGTAATGCTCGACACTGTAACGTCACTGTGTTACAAGCGAATGCTCCCGGTGCACTCACCGGGAGCATTCGCTTGTAACACAGTGAGCACTGAGCACCTTCAAAATAAATTTTTGAAAGCTTACGACTTCTTTCTTCGTTCCTCCTCTGTTGCCTGCGGTTATCCAAACATTTTTATTGGTTAAAGCAAACCGCTCGTAGTAAGACGTTTTTTTGGCATTTACTTCTTCCCTGAGTCTTTGCAATTTTTTATATATTTTCCAGGGGCAATGTTTTCAATAACGGTACTGAGTAAGAAGCTGCAGATGGACGATGCGATCCTGTGCCTCATATCAGTCCTCAGCAAGTTCGTAGGAGCGATATGGACCGCCTTCGTCACGACCGATATTGAAATGTACTTGAGTGAGTACTTCTGTTTTAATTTCTTGATAAGATACATAATAAAGCAATGAATTTTTGACTTGGCTATCATCATAGCAACACAAGGAAACTTGACTTGGCATAAAAAGTCCCAACCCCCAACTAATCTAAAGTTGGGACTGCGTTATCCTTACTTATTTTTCACGTTAGGAGATAGATACGTCCAAATACTTACCTTTATTCTTGAGCTAAGGAAGCACATTTTGGCTCGTAAAGCTGATGCTTCTTGAAGAGCCAAAAGGGGTTTCTTTCTTGCCAACTTATTATAATATTTTAAATACAACCTCGCCTTATTGTATTCTATATCAATTACAGTTCCCTGTATCGAGTTGCTGGGTGGGGTAACTACGACTTCCCTTCGGTCAATCATATCTAAAATAGTGGACAAACAAGAAACCGGTAAGTAATTCCACTGAGTATCAGTAATAAGTAATAACCATAAATCAGGCTAATAACCATTAAGAAATAGTAAGGTAATCTTAGCTTTCCTGAATTCATAAACATGTTGAAGCGCAAAATTTCAATCCAGTGATCCAATCCAGCGTTGGATTGCTACTGGAATAATGTAAACGGGCACTGTTATACACTACAATGAAATAAATTTCATATTCTCACTTCATTTGAGTAGTAATCCTAATCCTAAACTAAACCTAATCTAGTCAAAAAATGGTCTACAGCAAAGGTGGCCAACACGCGGCCCGCCGTCTGTTACCTTGTGGCCCGCGAAGCCGAGCACTTTTTAAAGTAAAAAAAAATACTAAAATTACCGTCTCATACCTACTATAAAAAGCAAACAAATGCTTATTTTCTTTTAAACTTTTAAAATCAACAATATATGCTTTATCTACACAAAGGCTTATTACAGTACATTTTTTTTGTTGTAAGCTCTAACTATACTGTCGGCACTACAAATAGGCGAAGGCGTTGGCCAACGCGTTGGCCCAATGTGTAGAACAGGCGTTCGCGCGTTCGCGGTAGGTATTTAGACGTTGGCCAACGCGTTTGCGAGCTTGCCGCGCGGTGTCGGAATGATCAAAGGAAATTTGTCGCAAGGCTTGCGTTCCATCCACACATAGGCCGTGCGATCAGTTCGCCCGGAGCTGCGCTTTTGTTTTGTTTCCTTCTTGTGGCGAATTAACATCTAACTTGACGAAATAGCTAACAATATAAGTATCGAGTAAACTTATAAATTTATTGACTTAACTATCAGAGTAAATCTTCCTGTGGAACAAAAAATCATATCAAAAGTGCTAAAAAATAGGGTTCTTGGACATGCTATTTTCCTCACGATGTTTTTTAGGGTTCCGTACCCAAAGGGTAAAAACGGGACCCTATCACTAAGACTTCAATGTCTGTCTGTTTTTCTGTCTGCCTTTTTGTCCGTTCGTTTGTCTGTCTGTTTGTCTATCTGTCTGTCTGTCTGTCTCCAGGCTGTATCTCAAGAACCGCTATAGCTAGATTTCTGAAATTTTCACAGATTGTGTAAGTACTTTCACAGATTGTGTAAGTACTTATATATCTGTTGTCGCTATTAACAATAAATATACTTAGAACAAAATAAATTAAATATTTAATAAATAATAAATCTTGTATATAAAATTCTCATGTCACAATGTTTAGTCCACGAACTCCTCCGAAATGGCTTTACTGATTTTTACCAAATTTTATAAGCATATTCAGTAGGTCTGAGAATCGGCTACTGGGTTCTTCATATATTGATAATTGTGCATTTGTTGAATAAGTAATAGTTAATTACTACAACCTGAGACTGAAGGCGACCACTGTTTGTGCGACGAGATAGCGATCGACGTTGCCATGGCGACATACTTATTTAGTCACTTCAATAAAATAATATGGGCAAAATACTATATCTATATCTATATATTATCTATATTATCTATATTATAATATCTATATTATGGCAAAGAAACGTTTGCCGGGACAGCTAGTATTATATATTAATCATGATAATTATAATTATAAGGTAATAATTATTAAATATAAAAAATAATGTACTTAATTATAAGCTGTGAATAAATATACAGCTGCAGCTGTTAGCGACTCAACATCTATTTCGAATCCGTCCGCACATTGGCGCCATCCAAAGCATACTGAATGACCTTCCAATGTGTGGATTACTCACAAAAGCCGTTGCAAGCGCACCTTTGCGTTCGTCTATATGGGGAGGCAGCATAAGGTCTAAACTCTAATAGGAAAAATTTATATCCGATTTTGACTGTGCGCAAACTTATCTGGCGCGCACTACGAGTATGAACTTAAAATTTGGTAGTGCGGCCCCGGGTTAAAATTCTACTTCCGAATTTTGGCCCCATTGTCGAAAAGGTTGGCCACCCTTGGTCTACAATATTGTAATATTTTTATTGTCACATAGGAGGGCCCAGCGAAGCCTGCAGGCGGCTGTACTCCGGGATTTGCCGGAGTATAGCTCTGTACGGGGCCCCAATCTGGGCGGATTCCCTCACCGTTAAGAACAAAACCCAGTTGCGGGAGGCGCAGCGGGTCATAGCGGTGAGGGTAATTCGGGGCTACCGTACAATCTCCTGGATGGCAGCCACTGCCCTGGCTGGATATCCCTCGTGGGAGCTAGTGGCGCCGGTGCTCGCCGAGATGCACCTCTTCACTTCAGAGAAGAGGTCACTCTTCGGTGAGTCGCCGACGTGGGAGGAGCTCTCGCGGGTGCGGAAGCTGGGGCAGGACTGGCTGCTTCGAAGGTGGGGTGAAGTTCTGGCGCAGGCCCAGTACGGTCAACGTACTGCTCAGGGATGCGTCGCAAGAGAAAACCCCTCACCTTCCGTCTTACACAGGTGCTCACCGGACACGGTTGTTTCGGTGCGTACCTGTGTAAGATCGCCAGGAGAGAGCCAACGCCAGCCTGCCACGACTGTTGCGCTGCGGAGGACACGGCCCAGCATACCCTCGAGGTGTGCGATCGTTGGGCCGTGCAGCGTCACGATCTGGTGGCAGTGCTGGGTGGGGACCTCTCGCTCCCGAGCATGATGCGCTGCACGCTCGAGAGTGACGAGGCCTGGCAGGTGGTGGTCTCTTTCTGCGAATTTGTTATATCGCAGAAAGAGGCCACGGAGCGGGACAGAGAGAACGCTTTAGTTTGCCTAAGCGTTCCCTTACTTTTTGTGGAAGTCCGGTCCCAGGTAGACCGGCTGGTCGTGGAGGGAGTCCCGTGTTTGTTAGATCCGGGATATCCCTCCTTATACGGCTGAAGGCGAACCGCAGGTGGTTTTAGTGAGTAGGAGTCTCACATACCCCCGGGGTACCCAACCCGGGGCACCCATGATGGGTTTCCCCTGCGACAAAAAAAAAATAAAAAAAATATTCTCATTGCACTGTTTGTTTCCGATAGAAATATTATAATGTTAAAAATCGGTCAAGTGCGAGTCGAACTCGCGCACGAAGGGTAAAGGTACCATTATAGAGCAAAATAGGCCAAAAATTGCGTTTTTGTATAGGAGCCCCGTTAATTTTAAATTCTATACAGAATGATGCTCATTTATTAAAAACAATAAGAACAAAGTACAGACATACATTTCTTTCTACTACTACTAAACTGCTTGCTTAGTGTGTAAATCAAGCATACGATATTAATTAGTTGTAATGCCGATGATTATGATAATAGCACAGACTACGAGAAAGATGACGGTAAGAAGGATAATAATGATGATTGCGAGTTTCTTACGCCGGTTCTCCTCGCCGGGTCAGTTCCGAAATCGGTGGTCGGTCTCATGTAGACTTCTAAAAGTGTTAATTTTTAACCAATTCATTTCATTTCTATTTCAGCCAAGGTGAATTCCCTGTTCTCGCTGACAGAGACGCTGGCATCGCTGCTGTTCCAGCCGCTGTACGCGTGGCTGTACATGAACACTCTGTCAGTGCTGCCCGGCGCGGTGTTCCTCACCACGGCGGCGCTGATAGTACCAGCGGTGGTTATACTCATGTAAGTACCACACGGACTGCTGTTCTCGCTGACGGAGACGCTGGCATCGCTGCTGTTCCAGCCGCTGTACGCGTGGCTGTACATGAACACTCTGTCCGTGCTGCCCGGCGCGGTGTTCCTCATCACGGCGGCGCTGATAGTACCAGCGGTGGTTATACTCATGTAAGTACAACACGGACTGCTGTTCTCGCTGACGGAGACGCTGGCATCGCTGCTGTTCCAGCCGCTGTACGCGTGGCTGTACATGAACACTCTGTCCGTGCTGCCCGGCGCGGTGTTCCTCACCACGGCGGCGCTGATAGTACCAGCGGTGGTTATACTCATGTAAGTACAACACGGACTGCTGTTCTCGCTGACGGAGACGCTGGCATCGCTGCTGTTCCAGCCGCTGTACGTGTGGCTGTACATGAACACTCTGTCCGTGCTGCCCGGCGCGGTGTTCCTCACCACGGCGGCGCTGATAGTACCAGCGGTGGTTATACTCATGTAAGTACCACACGGACTGCTGTTCTCGCTGACGGAGACGCTGGCATCGCTGCTGTTCCAGCCGCTGTACGCGTGGCTGTACATGAACACTCTGTCCGTGCTGAAAAAAATAATGATCCGTTTTAGAATTTCTATATGACTACGGAAATTATTCCGGTGAGAAAAATCAGCGTATGATACATACACGGAGCCACCTTTTTAGAAAAAAACATTTTGAACTGTTACTGGGCTCTCGACTTTAAAATGTAATAATAATAATTAGCTAAATAATAAGACGCACTCATATTATCATGCAAAACTAAAAAGCCAGAGGTTAATATGTGATAAAAGGCAATATTCCGCTACAATTTGTATTTTTACTTTAACACTGCACTGCTCAAAAAATAAAATGTATCAATTCTTGGACTTCCAAAAGGCTGATGACGCGGTTCCGTGCTCTATGCGACATGATGCGCCTTCTCAATCTAGTTGGTGAGACCCGCTTGTGGGAGGCCGACTGGACCGATTCGCTACTGCACAAAACACCTTTTGGTTTTGAGTAAAACAAGTATAGTGGTTGGATTGGACCACAAATATTCTCCATGATTTGTGATTGATAATCTTCATTGAATGCGTCGACGTCTTTCTTGATTCTTGATAAAATCCTTCGGAAGTAAAGTAAAAATAAAAGCCTATTTCCAAAAGGCTGATGACGCGGTTCCGTGCTCTATGCGACATGATTTTGATATTATTATATATAGCGTCGAGGCAGCAGATCGGGCAACAGATCGGCCGACTGATCGGTCAACAGATCGGGCAACAGATCGACCGACTGATCGGTCAACAGATCGGGCAACAGATCGGCCGACTGATCGGTCAACAGATCGGGCAACAGATCGGGCAACAGATCGGTCAACAGATCGGGCAACAGATCGGCCGACTGATCGATCAACAGATCGGGCAACAGATCGGGCAACAGATCGGACGACTGATCGGGCAACAGATCGGGCAACAGATCGACCGACTGATCGGTCAACAGATCGGGCAACAGATCGGCCGACTGATTGGTCAACAGATTGGGCAACAGATCGGCCGACTGATTGGTCAACAGATCGGGCAACAAATCGACCGACTGATCGGTCAACAGATCGGGCAACAGATCGGGCAACAGATCGACCGACTGATCGGTCAACAGATCGGGCAACAGATCGGTCAACAGATCGGACGACTGATCGATCAACAGATCGGGCAACAGATCGGACGACTGATCGGTCAACAGATTGGGCAACACATCGGGCAACAGATCGGCTGACTGATCGGTCAACAGATCGGGCAACAGATCGGTCAACAGATCGGGCAACAGATCGGTCAACAGATCGGGCAACAGATCGACCGACTGATCGGTCAACAGATCGGGCAACAGATCGGCCGACTGATCGGTCAATAGAGCGGGCAACAGATCGGCTTCTGCGGACTTCTGCAAATCGGCTCTACTATGTTAATGTAGACACGTTCATTATCCGGCAATTTGTTGCTTCATAAATAAAAATGTTTTATTTTCGAATAATACATTTAAATAAAAAACTATAAAAGGAAAAACTTGCCCAAGTTTCGAATTGAAAAGAAATTAATGATCCGTTTTGGAATTTCTATACGGCTACGGAAATTATTCCGGCGAGAAAAATCAGCGTATGATACATACACGGAGCCACCTTTTTAGAAAAACCATTCTGAACTGTTACTGGGCTCTCGACTTTAAAATGTAATAATAATAATTAGCTAGGATTAAAAAACACTAGGTGCTAACAAAAAGTAATTTTATTTTCAGAATATTCATCACTCAAGGCAGAAAAGAAAAAAGAGAGGCAAGAAAGAATGCCTTAGAAGCGGAAGAGAAAAAGGACGCTGAAGCAGAAAAAGTTGCAGAAAAAGCTGTAGAAAAACCATATTTACCTCCAAATCCTCCAAACATAACTCAAGATACCAAAGAAAAAACTAAAATGTAGTGAACCCTTTTAATTTAAGACAAACATAAAAAATATTTTATTGAAATTCAGTTTTTTGAACCTAAAGAAAACGGCTTGGGCCTAGCTGGGTATTTTATAAGTCAGGCCAGAATTCAAAATATGTTGTGTAAATACGAAAGACTAAATGTTTTAAGGGGTTTAAGGGCCTTTCCACACGACATATTTTGTGCGCACTGACGACGAGCGTTTCTGATGCGCTTGTCTTCTGCGTGTTTTCATCGCGTTTTGATATAAAGTTTAAAATGTGTCGGCTTCCTTCCGTTTGCTGAGCGTACAAATTGCGTTTGTATCGATACAAACGAGCGTAAAAGAACTTCGTGTGGAAAGGCCCTAAATTGTATAAGTATTTTATAATACTGAGTGTTTTCACAATAGAGGCAACACCAGCAATCAGCACAGACAGTAAACAAAAAGTTTTGTTGTTTTATTAGGGTCAATTCAGACCCCAACGCGACGCGTAAATGCATTTCTAAAGTATTGAATTTGGTATGACCTCTCATGCAACTAAAGTCTGTTAAATCCATAGAAAAGAAATGCCTACGCGTCACGTTGTGGTCTGTTTTGACCCTTACATTTGAAAACATTTCCGCCAATATTCTGATTTCTGATGATATGACGTGTGCATTAGGTAGGATTTTGGTCGGATTATTTGCAGTATGGGTTCCCTCTGCCCCATCCTTTGCGTAATATTCTCTATCGACGTGTTTCGCTGTTATACACGAGCTTAATTAATGCGTATTATTTATTTTGTTAAATCGTCCTGGGAAACCGTTCCTCTTTTCCATTAAATTTTTAACTACTAGCTTATTACCAAGTTAATTTTACCGTACCTAGTGAACTTATTTCAGTAGGATAGTTCGAAAGCTTTATAGTTAATTAAGTATTATTACATGATATTTTCTTAGTAGAAAACCTTCTTTCTACATTTTTCTATTGAATTAATACGTATAAATAGATGTATTTTATGTTTAATTTTATTTTTGTTAAAAAATAATATTTTACTATTATTTAGGGTTCCGTTACCGAAGGACAAAGAAGACTAGTATTGAAACTGTGCTGTCTGTCTGTCTTTCTGTCTGTCTGTCTGTCTATGTACAATTGTTTTCAGGCTGTATCTTGTGAATTGGAAAAGCTAGATAGCTATATGAAATTCTCGCATTTTATGTTACTAAAACAACTAACATTACTTTTACAGGCAAAAGTTGTTCATACAGGACCCTTTATATTAAATTCTGTTGTTTTTTTAATTTTATTTTTATAGGAATAATAATAATATTATGTTCTAAGGATAACACGCACTATTTTTTAAAACACGAAAACATCATTTCGACAAAGTGCTTCCATATTAGATTTTCGTTAGATTATTATATTAGTTTCAATATACCTAAATTATTGTTAATTAAATTAATAATATAAGAAATTTATGAATGCGCTAGACAAAAATTAATACACTCTGTACTAATATTATTAATCTAATACAATCTAATTATAAAATGATATGAGCTCTATTAAGGATAATTGATTTATTTACTAATTACTAATTAGCTAAGAGGTTCTACTAACTCATTTAGCCACCACACAAGATAATATTATTAGCTGCTAATTAGCATATCGTGTATTAGCTGACAGTATTTATATAACCGTGACTTCGTACCTAAGATTAGCGCCAATCGAAATGTATACTGTATAGCAATGTATAAAGGTCAGTTCATACCAAAAAATCTGTGTGACACTAGGGGACTGCCGCGGTACAACTATTGCATAGCATTTTTATCAATGTATGCAATTATTATTCGCATACGTCTAGTTGCACGCACACAAACACCGTGCCGATGATCGGTAACGCCGCCCTTACTCTGAATATTATAAAAATAAGAATACATAAGAATTTATGGAGTATGTCTAACTGGTAAGTGGTAACAGCAAATAATTAATGTTATAATTAAATTTTGGAACAAAATTTAGTAAAGAACTCCATTATTATTTACATAATATATTATTTGTACCTTGTCATATTTTAATTAGTTTCTATTTTCACACAGTATTTTTCTAAAGAATTTCCTAATTTTATGATTAAAGGGCGATTTCACCAACGAAATTGAACGCGTTTAATGCATACTTGAGGTGCACACTCAACTAGTTCTAAACGTATAAACACGCTTATAATTCCGAGTTGCATTAAATTCAGCAACATAAAACTAAACTTGTTAACAGCAAATCCGAGTTTTATCTTCTGAACGCCTAATGTTCGAGATATAACTTCATAAAACCCGTTCAAGTCCTGTAATTAGTGTAGTGTCATGGCCGATCGAAAAACATAGACGAAAAAAATATCATAATCATGACAGTTTTGACAAATGCGTTTGGTTTTATTAAACCAACTTTTAAGGCAGAGTCTACACCAACACACTATGACATTGGCGATTCACAAAGGAGCCATAAATATGAAGAAGAAGTAGTTTATATATCGTTTCTTGCTATTTTGTTGATAAAATAACGTGATAAGACTCCAAAATGGTGAAAACATGAAAAATTATAGCTTGACGTCACGTAAACTTAGATTAATTATATTCATCGCGATTAAAAGAAGACCATAAAATCCATTTGCAACAAAACGAGATCCATTGGAAAGAAAACGAACGAACGCGTTCAATGAGAACTGAGTTTTATAAAACGGAGTTTTAGGTATTTGGTGAAATACATAATATACAATCATACCAATATTTAATATACTTACATATTACAGCTAAACCTGGATAAGTGACAACTGGATAAGTGAGAAAACTGTATAAGTGAGAGTAATAGCTAGGACCCGTCATTTTAAGCTCCCAAAACCTCTATGAGTGAGAAACAGAAACCTCTGTTAGAGAGAGTCGTTTTTCTCTCATGAACCTCTGTGAGCGAGATTGCTTCTTTTCTATACCTCTATAAGCGACAGTCAAGGTTTATTTTTTTATTAACATACACAGTAACAAATTAGAAAACAAATCAGTAAATTGAACATCTGCTACAATTTAACATATCTGCTAATTTATGACTCATTCTTAACTTTCGTTAAACTTCCTACCATTGTTTTTGTATTGTTTTCACGTCAATATTGTACCCATTCTATTTCATTGAACTAAAAAACGTTGTTTTATTGCATTCATTTTGAACGGACTTACTCAGTTTATAGTTAACCAATTGCGAAGGAAAGTTCTGTTCTATATCACGTCAAAACGGAAAATTAAAGTACTTTCATTGAGTGATAAAATTAAATTAATAGTAAATGCATGTGAATCCAGAAAATCGCGAAATGAAATTCAGAGGCAGTTTAATTTACCAGAATCCACCTACTATAAAATTATAAAATCTAAAGAAATTGACGAATTTTTTTTAATGTAAATAAGTTCTAAATAGATTAAAATTACATAGTGCATGAATTTTTGACTTGTCATTTCTGCGTACCTCTATAAGAGAGAAACGCTAACCTTGTACCTGAATAAGCGAGAAACTCGGGTTAGTGAGAAACCTCTATGAGCGAGAATGAAATCGTGTTCTCTTGAACTCTAGCTTATCCAGGTTTGGCTGTATTATAAAGAAATTAATTATACCTCGCCCCTGGCTACACAGGGACTTAATATTGCTCAAAAATATTTCAATGTGAAACAATATTTTATCAAAATGTTGTGTATAATATTGCTAAACTTCGTTTTAATATTGTTATGGTTACTATGTATACACTATACAGTATAATGTATATTTAGACGTGATAAGTATGATCGACAAAGATGTTTGTATATTTTTTTAGATATGGTATTGTTTTGGTTATTAAAAATTTTGAAGAATTTTCTTTTTCTATTTCCCTAATCCATCAAAAATTTTATTCTTGTGTTTTTTTAATAAATAAGGGGGCAAACGAGCAAACGGGTCACCTGATGGTAAGCAACTACCGTCGCCCATGGACACTCGCAACATCAGAAGAGCTGCAGGCGCGTTGCCGGCCTTTTAAGAGGGAATACGCTCTTTTCTTGAAGACTTGCTGGTCGTATAGGTCCGGAAATACTGCTGGTGACAGTTCGTTCCAGAGTTTTACAGTGCGCGGCAGAAAGTTACGCGAAAAACGCACTGTGGAAGACTGCCACTCATCAAGGTGATGAGGATGGTATTTTTTTCACGTGGGACGATGGCGAAAAGTTGCAGGTGGTATGATTTCGAACAATTCCTCAGAGCACTCCCCGTGATACAACCGATAGAGGATGCAGAGTGAAGCTACATCTCGCCGTAATTCCAAGGTGTCCAAGCTGTTTAAAACACTATGGCAGTCAACAATTCGAGCGGCCCTTCGTTGGGTACGATCCAGAGGGAGCAGTTGGTATTTTGGTGCCCCTGCCCAGAGATGAGAACAATATTCCATGTGAGGCCTAACCTGCGCCTTGTAGAGTTGTAGGCGTTGGTCCGGACTGAAGTACTGTCTCGCTCTGTTAAGAACACCAAGCTTCTTCGAGGCTAATTTGGCCTTACCCTCTAGATGATATCGGACCTGGACTTCGACTCGTGTGCATGACGTCTATCTAACAAAGACCGAAGGAAAAGCACTGGCCAAACAACCCTTGGCCGACCAGCTAAATTTCTTTCAACTAAATGAAACAATATTATATTTCTGGTTATTACAATACCAGCTGCAGTCCTTTGTATCAATTGTGGATGATTTAATACATTATTTTCCGAGTGAAATAACCACTACATTCCTTAGTGCCTGAGATAAGTTTTTAAATGACTGTATGGTTGCCCAAGTAGATATGGCATTCTCGCACCATAGTCAGCCTAGTCCAGAGGCTGCTCATTCCTCTGTACTAGGCTAGGCTCTGGTCTGGGACCAACCAGACGTTAATTCTGTTGCTGTTAATTCCTACCAGCACTCTCGGAGTGCAACCTTTTTCATATGACGATGAATGTGTTTTACCACAGAACGTGACTCAAATTCTTTATTAGAATAGAACGTGATTGTTTCTCTTTACAGTCGTTTCATGGAAAGATGGGCAAAATTTTTCGTGTACAGTAGGTGTGCCGTGCGCAGTGCCAGAGAAATTACGCATAGCTGATGATATATTGATAGCTGCCCTTTGTAAAAAAATTAAAGGATCTTTCCCACATTGATTTCGTAGGAATCACCAGTCACGAATCAAGTCATAGGTTTATACCCATGTAAAGTTTAGAGCTTACAACATGGAGACATACAATATGAATAACTGGATGGCACCCATAACTTCGTTGCGCCAAAATTCGTTTATCGCGCAGGAATAAGGATTCATACATTTTCTCTGGGATAAATTGTTATTTTTTACTCTTAATCATAACGGCAACACATATGTACGAGTATATGAAATGTTCACAAAATACTTAATTGTATTTGTACCTACTTTAATAATTAATAATAAAATTTAAATAAATTAAATAATTAAGGGGGGCTTCCATATAAAAATACAATTTTTAGCCTATTTTTGCTCCGTAGCGGTACGGAACCCTTCGTGCGCGAGTACAACTCGTACTTGGCCGATTTTTTACCTTTAATTTTCTACTTATTTGACGATGAAATCATATAATTTCATAAAAATAAATCTGTATTTCGTGTAAACATAAAGATAAACATTATTACTATCCGCTTATGACTTCTAATATACAGGTTGGTTTAATAATATGAAATATCCATACTTATCCATACTTCCATACTATACAAATATTATAAATGCGAAAGCATGTCTGTCTATCTGTCTGTCTGTTACCTCTTCACGCTCAAACCGATGAATAGATTTTGCTGAAATTTGGCATGGAGATACCTTGAGTCCCGGGAAAGGACATAGGATACTTTTTATCTCGTATGTCGCGTCGTAGAAACTCACGTAGAAATTCAAAGATGAGTTTCTACGTCGTGTCGTGTTTTTGTGTCCCAGCCCTAAGGCAGATTATATTATGCTCTGCAAAGCACATAATGGTGCATTTACTGCTTAAATTCAAACAAAATATATTGACTTAAATTGTATCTCAACTGAACTTTTCTCTCTTCTGTTATTTTCATAAGTATTGATTTGGTATTTATACATAAGTATTAAGTATTGATTCATTTAATTAGGTAAATTAAGTTATTTTTTTATCAATAACTCGTTATAAAATGTCAAAAGAAATTGCAAGCGGCCACACCCACAGACGTTTATCTACAGCCTGTAGATATACCGAATCGTTTATCTATATGTCCAGTGACCGCATTGAAATTCGTCTGTCCTCCGTGACAAATGCGGTACAATAACTAATTTCAGCCAGTATTCCGATGAAAACATCGGCACATGACATTGCGCGTAGATTAACGAGCTTATCGCTGATATCGGGGGACAAATAAATACATCGTTTAAATTCAATTTGTAACACTCGAGCGAGTCTAGTGCCCTTCTGGTATGTGAATGAAGCGATCATCGCTCGGAAACAATGGAACCCGACAGGAGCGCAGTGAACGAACCCAGAGAGTACACGGAGACGGACCCCCTGCGAGGCAACTTTGAAGTTGATGAGAATAAGAAAAGAAGCTTCAAAGAAACATGCGGCTACGTGTTCCGAAATATTACAGTGGAGCCGTCCATGATAATGTTCGTCACCGGCTACACAATATACTCCATGGCGTCGCAGAATCTGAGCTTGGAGAAAGCGTGTAGAGTCAATTTAAATTTTACGGAGCAGATTTGCGACTCGCTCAAGTTGCAGACGGTGGAATCGGAGAACCAGTACGAGAGGCAAGTTCAGCAGCTGGTGACAAAAATGCTGGCGTATAAGACGTACATTACGGCGACGATACCGTGTTTCTTCGCTCTGTTCATCGGGTCTTTTTCCGACAAGACGGGATACAGAAAAATGTTCATCATAATATCAGTTGCTGGCCAACTATGTGTGGTCATTAACAATATCATCAACACGTATTTCCTCACGACGCTGCCGTTGGAAGTGATGCTGTACACCGACGCCGTCCTCGACGGGATCACCGGCGCTTGGTGCTCGTGTGGTCTCACAGTTTTTGCATTCATCAGCGCCATAACTACGACCGAGGAGAGAACTTTTAGATTGGGTTTGATCAACTTTTGTATGACAGTCGGTTTTCCCATCGGGCTGACTTTGAGTGGTACGCTACTCAGCAGTATTGGCTACTACGGATGCTATGGACTGGCCGGTGGTTTGCATCTCATAAACCTGACGTACAATATTTTTATTCTAAGGGACCCACCTAAAACGGAGGAACAAAAATCGGTAAGGTACACATTTTTTAATATTTCAAGCTCAAAACTTTCACTTCACCGTTAAAGTTACGTAATAATCTTTGATGGCCCAGATTAAAAACCGATATAGGCCTGAAGTCGCTATCAAAAATGCCTACTTATCTATTTATCACTTATTTTATTTTATGGATTGAAACTGTCAGATAAACAATTACGAAATATATATTGTAATCTAGAATTTATCTATAATTACTAATTAGTCATTCTTTAACATTGGCGACGTTTTGTCAAATCATCATTATTTCTGCAATTAATTGAAATTTTAAGCTTTTATATCTTTAACGATTCACGTGGCACTTCGATAAAATAATATTCATATTGCAATAGAGCAGCGGTTCTCAAACTTTTTTGGTGGCGGAACCCTTTTAAAAATTGACATTTTGACGGCCCCCCAAAAGTTGTATTTTTAACCGACTTACAAAAAACGAGGAGGTTATATGTTCGGCTGTGGATATATATCTTTTTTCTTTTTTTTTTGTATGTTCAACGATTACTCCGCCGTTTGTGAACCGA
The DNA here is from genome assembly GCA_937595015.1 of Polyommatus icarus. Classification (NCBI taxonomy): domain Eukaryota; kingdom Metazoa; phylum Arthropoda; class Insecta; order Lepidoptera; family Lycaenidae; genus Polyommatus; species Polyommatus icarus. Next base: position 5,059,557 of record OW569331.1, read on the forward strand.
TTTTCGAAATTTTTGTTTTGTTGTATTAGGTTTCACTCCAATTTGGTACCATGTTCACAAAAGTGGTGACCTGATGATGGGATCTACGAGTAATCGAGGGAACTCCTCGAAATTTATATGGAAACATATGGTGATTTTGGTTTTATGTGAAGTATACTAAGAATATGCTACCAAAAAGTCAAATGTTCGGTCAAGGTATACCACGGTTTCGAAGATGCTGAGAGAACTCCTGATTCCTTATAGATACACGTTTGGGAGTTTCGGCGTTGATTTAAGAACAGAAAGCATATGCTACTATGCAATTAATATTCATCATCATAATCATAATCATAATCATCATCATCGTCATCATCATCATTACCACGTCGTGTTAAGGTCACCAATGTCTCATGGCACAGAATAGATAGTAGTACAAGGCATAGGTATGGATATACTAATAATAATAATTATGTATTGTTACATAACATCACCTGTTTGTTTAATACACGGCGGTAGGCGCTGCAGAGGCGACGGTGTCGGCGGCGGCAGACGACAGATCGAATATTTTACTACTTTATATTATACAGATCGAATACTTTACTAACTACTGTTCACTTCACTGATAATATATTATTTTGTGAGTGTGAGTTGTGACTCTTAATGTAAAGAAAAGACGTCATACGCCTAAAACTGGTCTTATGGTTATGTAGGGTTACCCTGGGACGTTAATCCCTCTGGCGTAATATCAATTAAGACAACCAGTGAGTGTGAGCAAGAAGAAAAAATTTATTGTAGCGAATTAGTTATATCAAATGCTGTCGAGTAAGCGATACCGCGATGCAGATGCTTAACAACGACATCTGTTGTTGAATTGCGGAACTAAATTTTCTTAGAAAATATAAAGTTTACAAATCTCAACACTTAACAAATTGTAATAAAACACGTAAAATATACGCGAAGCTTTACGTACTAGTGTAACTAAAAAGAGTGAAATTATTATTTAAAAAAAAAAAAATTAAAACCGACTTCCAAGGTAAAACAATAATAACATTAATATGAACTAAAAAGTATTAAATAATTTTTACTATCTAATAGTGCCTTTTTCCGAATTCGGCTAAACCTCAACTTTTTCTGTACTCAATCTTCATAATTTTGAAGTCGGTGCCAGTTCCAAAAGTTTCAAATATTCTGTCAGAGGACTGAAGATTCAGCTATCTGGTACCGACTTCAAAATAATGAAGATTGAGTACAGAAATAGTTGAGGTTTAGCCGAATTCGGAAAAAGGCACTATGAGATAGTAAAAATTATTTAATACTTTTTAGTTCATATTAATGTTATTATTGTTTTTACCTTGGAAGTCGGTTTTAATTTTTTGTTAAAAATAATAATAATTATCGCCATGCTGGTGTCTAATATTGTTCCTAAAAACAACGTTTGTATCTCTTGCCCCTTCAAGGCATTTGCAGTGCCCCAGAGCTTCGCAACACACACTTTGAGAATAGTTGCAATAGAGTTTAACGCACTCACAATGTCTAGGCGAGCATTGCAACCGACCGGGTGGGTGGGTCGACAAGATACGGAAATAGCCGAAGTTTAAATTAAGAACATAAACTGCGTATTGCACTAGTAGTAAGTACACGTTATTCGTGGATCATCAGTTTTGTTCGGCTATTTCCGTATCCATTCGGCCTACCCTGCCCACCCTGCCCCGGGGCAGTTCGAGATGCCGAAATGTCAAAAGAAAACTTTTGTCATGGATGATGTATATTGATTATTGAACTATATTGTAAGTTGTAACTAATTTAAAAAGTAATAATCATCCACAATCATTTATATATTTTTTTTATATAAGAATAAGATAATATTATAAGAGTTTCTTACGCCGGTTCTTCTCGCCGGGATAGTTCCCGAACCGGTGGTAGGCACCAGTAGTATCAACATTCTGAAAGTATTTGTTGCAAATCTATTCGGAAATAAAACAATTTTTATTTATTATTTTATTATACTAATTTTATATTTTAGTTTATGCGAAGTAGGCATGTATTGTGAATAAGACTATGATTAGTAACATTGAATTACTCTTTCAGCACAATGGCAATGGTTTCTGCCACTACCTTCGTATTTTCTTCGATTTCACCAACATAAAGGAGACGTTAAGAGTGGTGTTTAAGGATGGCCCGAACAACAGAAGAGTTCGCATCATCTTTATGCTTATAACAGTAGCCATTCTCTTCGGCCCTATGCATGGTATGTATCGTTTTTAATTTTATGATAAATGGCGCTTGAGATAGTAAGCCTGAGGCCTAGAATTAAGCCTGAAATTTTGCATGAAGGAAATCAGCAGAGTCATTTTGTATCTTACGACAGCAAAACAACAGGAGAAAACCATAGAATATCTGCTTGTAATAAAAACGTTTGTAAACGAATTATGCAATTTTCCCCTGATGTACTCGTAATTTACGGGAAAAAGATCAAGGGTTGTTGTTTCCACCACAATATGATCCCTGCAATGAGTCTACGCTTTTCCGTTATGAAATTTAACCCCATAAACTCACAACCCAAACTCCAAGATAAAGAATGGACTATAGGCAAAGTAACGTCTCAAAATTAACTTGAATAAGTATGTACTACAGTAGAAAAATGCTTAAAAATATCTATTTATGCTTTTGTTGAATAATAAATCAATCAAATCAAATACAATTACATGACAAGTTCAAGAGATTCTAAGAATACCAGCCATTATTTATGAGGAAATTTTATCTGTTAGCTTATTAGTATTGTTACGGATACGGACACGTGGTGCCATCTAGCGTCAGGCCAGCGAACCTACCAAGGGAACACAGGCAACATAAATCCCCTATTCGCTACTAGATGACGCTAGGTGTATGTACCTACGAGTACTTTCTAGAAATACCTGATACTTGTTTACGCATATCGGGTTCATTCTGGGATGTTCCGGAATTTTCTGAGATTCGATCCGACCCGTATAAATAGTCGCAAACAGTCCGGCCGGCAATTCAGTTTTATCTGAGCTATCTTCGAGGCGACTTCGGAGCGAAAACAAGTGATCAATAGTGAGTGATTGTGATTGTGATAGTGACTCGGCTACGACCTAGGACAGTGATAGTGCTCAGTGATTTGGATCTAGTGCTTAGTGTTCGGACTCAGTGATTAGTGTGAGCTAGTGTTTGTGAATAAAGTCTTCAAGAGAGTCACCAGGTCTTTTTCTCTTCAAATCATCGAACCCTAGCACGTAACAACTGGTGTCAGAAGTGGGATTTGGAGATGCCATTGACTCCGAGAGAGGACTTCAAGGGAAGTGTCAGGACAAGGGCGCAGCGAGCTGCTGCCATTGACTCCGAGAGAGGAGTTGGCGGTGGAGCTGCGGAGGCCACACCCTCTGGGGACCAAGCTCCACCCACTGCAGGGCAGGCCCTACCCGCTGGCCCCGCCCACCAGGTTCCGCCCACTGACCACGCCCCCCAGGCTCCACCCACTTCGGGTGAAGCCACGCCCACTGGCTCCGCCCACCGGGACCCGCCCACTGACCACGCCCCCCAGGCCCCGCCCACTCTGGACATGGCCACGCCCACTGGCTCCGCCCACCAGGCCACGCCCACTCAGGCCACGCCCACTGGCCCCGCCCACTGGGCCCCGCCTGCTCAGGCTCCGTCGACTAGCTCCATCCATCCTGCCACGCGCGTAGTTTCTACGGCCCCTCAAATGGCTCCTCAATTAGAAAGCATAATTGAGTTAATTCAGGCTTTGCAAGATGCCCAAGACCGCAAGCTCGGCGCTTTACAAGATTCTCAAAGGGCAATGATGGAGTCACAAGACCGCAAGCTCGGCACTATGCAAGATTCTCAAAGGGCAATGATGGAGTCTCAAGAGCAACAAAAGGACCTCCAAGAGAAAGCGCTTCTGGCCATAAAGGATGTCAGTGAAACGGTGACTAAGCTACGTAAAGATGTCGACGTAATGAAAGAACGAGTTACCGGGTTAGAGTCGGTTGTGGAAAATTTGAAAACCGGATTCACTGAACTGCAGAAGAGAGTAGTGCGCCTTGAAACTATGGGAGTTACAGTGTCTAGTGGAGCCACTGGAGTGACGCAAGGGCCAAGAGTCAAGGTGCCGCCGTACGATGGCACTACTTCTTGGAACGCTTATCGTCGGCAATTTCAGACTGTTGCTACCGTAAACGGATGGACGGAAGAACAATGCCTGACCGCTCTCATTGTTGCGCTCAGAGGACAAGCTTTGTCGGTCCTGGAGGCACTGCCTCATACGGGAAATGGGTTCCAAGACCTGATAGAGGCACTGGAATCCAGATACGGGGAGCGACACCTGGAGCACGTGTTCCGTGCCCAACTGCGTGATAGAGTCCAACGCTCAGAAGAAGGGCTTCAACAATGGGCGTTGGAAATTGAAAAACTCGTCAGGAAGGCGTACCCCGGAGCTGATACCAAAATGGTCGACTCAAATATTGTTCAAGGATTTGTCGATGGAATCAAAGACCTGGAGGTCAGAGCTGCAGTAAGGCTTGGTCATCATACCTCGCTGAAGGAAGCATTAGCGCATGCACTGGAGGTCGAGGCTGTTCGGCGTGACATACGGCAGACCCATAATATCCGGGAGGTCGCTGCGGAAGTCAGGGAGGTTAGGGCTCCTACGAGGAAAAGATTTGAAGTCATGTGCTATAAGTGCGGTGAGAGAGGCCATCTTCAGCTCAATTGCCCGCAGAAGACCCAGATGGCAAGGATGGAAAGGATCGAGGAACAGATAGAAGAGCTGAGGAAGCAAGCAGTTTCGTCCCCTGCCCGGGATAAGGGGAAACAAATAGAATCCAGGACTAGGTGGCGAGTATTGGACAATGTGGAGAGAGCCCCGATAACAGTTACCTTCCAGGCACGGAGCGGAAGAACAAAGACAAATACTTTGGGTCTCTCTGAAAATGATGCTATGAGGAAAGCTCAAGAAAGAGATGACGACCTTCAGCACATCATCACATGGAAGAAACGCGGTGACGTAAAACCAAACTGGAGTGAGGTTGCACCCACTGGCGCTGTCACTAAGGCGTACTGGGAGCAATGGGACAGTCTGATACTTCAAAACGGAATACTCTACCGGAAATGGGCTAACGGTAGAGAGTTCTATTTCCAGATAATTGTCCCAAGGGCGAGAGTACTAGATGTTCTCCGCGAGATACATCAGGGTGTATCAGGGAGTCATCTAGGAGTCAAGAGGATGCTGAGGAAAGTGCGAGAACGATTTTTCTGGTTGCATTGGCGAGATGATGTGCAGAATTGGTGCCACGAATGTACTTCTTGCGCTGATGTGAAGGGACCGCAGACCAGGACAGCGTGCCATGGCAGTAACAACGATGCTCGGGACGAGCATCTCTAAGAGGGGAGTAGTGTTACGGATACGGACACGTGGTGCCATCTAGCGTCAGGCCAGCGAACCTACCAAGGGAACACAGGCAACATAAATCCCCTATTCGCTACTAGATGACGCTAGGTGTATGTACCTACGAGTACTTTCTAGAAATACCTGATACTTGTTTACGCATATCGGGTTCATTCTGGGATGTTCCGGAATTTTCTGAGATTCGATCCGACCCGTATAAATAGTCGCAAACAGTCCGGCCGGCAATTCAGTTTTATCTGAGCTATCTTCGAGGCGACTTCGGAGCGAAAACAAGTGATCAATAGTGAGTGATTGTGATTGTGATAGTGACTCGGCTACGACCTAGGACAGTGATAGTGCTTAGTGTTCGGACTCAGTGATTAGTGTGAGCTAGTGTTTGTGAATAAAGTCTTCAAGAGAGTCACCAGGTCTTTTTCTCTTCAAATCATCGAACCCTAGCACGTAACAGTATAATAAATTATTATGTTTGTACGTCCGTGGCGCGTGTTTGATATTGTTCACGTCTCCTGTTTCTTCGATAACGGAGGATTAGAAGATGCGATCATTTCCGTAATTAAACTAAGTTCTAAACACACAATTTCGATACATCGTTTGTTACCGGCCGCCTAGATGAGCAATTTTATTGTCAATTTTATTGATTAGTTTATATATTTTTGACAATTAGATTGAAGGCACGTGATTCAATATCAATCCTAGACGGTCAATAATAATACGCAATATGTGATACTATCTATACTAATATTATAAATGCCAAAATATCTCTGTCTGTCTATCTATCTGTCTATCTGTCTCGCTTTCACGCCAAAACTACTGAACCGATTGTAAAGAAATTTTGTACACAGATAAACTTAAGACTGAGAAAGGATATAGGCTACATTTTAACAGGAAAAAGGGATAGTAAGGGGGGTGTTTGAAAATCCATTTTTATATATAAGAAGACTAACCACAGAAATAAATCAAGATCTTGATTTATTTCTGTTATACTAGCTGTCCCGGTGAACTTGGTGTCACTTTAAAACCTTCCCTGGACTACTACGAAGATTTTAAGAGTAAAATCAGCCCAATCCGTTCAGCCGTTTTGAATTTTAGCGCGACTAACACGTTTTTTGGAATATGACGTCTAATGTACCATCAGGGAAATTGATTGATATTCAGATAACGACAAACATTATGTATTAGTAGAGTTTTCAACCCAATATAATAGATAATAATATCTAGAATTATGGTTATAAGTAATTATAAACTAATTATAACTAGCACCAGCATACACAGTAAACAAAAAGTTTTGTTCGACTTTTGACAACGTTTTTGTCAATATTCTGATATGACGTGTGTAACATGTCAGATTTCGGACGAATCGTTTATTATATTATGTACTAGTAGCGCCCTCTGCCCCGACCTTTGCGTAATATTTCCTACTGTTGCTTTAGCAACAGTAGGAAATATTACGCAATTTAAATACACAATTTAAATTACTTTAGTACTGCGCAGACGACAGACTATAGCTTTGTCCGCATTGTGCTTTTTTTCTGTTCAACAAGGGCATGCCTTATAGCGCTGTCAACAGTGAACGTGTGGCATGCCCGTGACGCGCGTCAAAATAAATGATAATTAATTTTTTGGCGAGGGAAAGTCAATTTTTTGCAAATTTTTTCGCTAATTTGATTGTTCGTCGTTTGTTCGTGATTGTTTGAACAAAAATAATGTTTGTTCGTTTGTTTTTATTTTAATTTTCAAAAATTTGACCTAAACCTAGCGCCGACAATTATTATAGTATCTAAACTTTTTTTCAATCAATCTAAGCTAGTTATCGTTTGTTCGATCAAAAATTTTTTCCCACTACCTACAGATAAAAGGTTGAAACCATCTGGCAACACTGATTTAGTCAGTTAAGCGCTTATTCCACTTATCCTAGCTAGGAAGTCCTAGCTAGGATCCTAGCTTTCTAAATGTTATTCCAACTTCCAACAAAAATTTAGTCAAGTGGAATAACATTTAGAAAGCTAGGATCCTAGCTAGGACTTCCTAGCTAGGATAAGTAGAATAAGCGCTTAACTGACTAAATCAGTGTCGCCAGATTATTTCAACCTTTTATCTGTAGGTAGTGGGAAAAAATGTTTGATCGAACAAACGATAACTAGCTTAGATTAAAAACAAGAAAAAAAAGTCTTGATACTATAATAATTGTCGGCGCTAGGTTTAGGTCAAATTTTCTAAAATTAAAATAAAAAAAACGAACAAACATTATTTTTGTTCAAAAAATCACGAACAAACGACGAACGATCAAATTAGCGAAAAAAAGTTGCAAAAAATTGACTTTCCCTCGCCAAAAAATTAATTATCATTTATGAGCGTAAATAGGATCGAACAAACATTTTTTTTTTGATCGCACAAACGATAACTAGCTTAGATTGATTAAAAAAAAGAAAAAAGTCTAGATACTATAATTGTCGGCGCTAGGTTTAGGTCAAATTTTCGAAAATTAAAATAAAAAAAACGAAAAACAAACAAACATTATTTTTGTTCAAACAATCACGAACAAACGACGAACAATCAAATTAGCGAAAAAAAGTTGCAAAAAATTGACTTTCCCCGCCAACTTAAAGGAGCCAAATCCACCCGCGTTGAAAGAAAAGTGTCATAGCGCGCGCTACGATTTCAACGCGCGCGTCGTCTCTCGCATTCCGCCCGTATTTTGTATGAGATTGAAACGCGGCGTAAACGCGGCGGAATTCATGCCGGCGTAATTCGGCCTAGTGTGTTTCGACACTTAAGCTTAATGCAACTCTACCAAATTACGTAGGGCTTTAATCAATTAATCTGACAGTACATACACTAGTATAATATTATGTTTGTTTTTGCAGGTGAACTATCAATAATATATCTATTCACGAGGTACAGGTTTAACTGGGATGAGGTGATGTTCAGTATTTTCCAGACGTACAATTTTATTACGCATACTATAGGTAAGTTTTAGTTAAGGTCTGACTAGATATTAGTGTCTAAACACACTGGGCCGAAAATACGTGGCATGATTACGCCTGCGATGCGCTACGCATACACTATAATGTGAAGAATTTCGCCATGGTGTGTCATCAGTAATTTAAAATACATTGCAGGCGTAATCATGCCAAACTTCGACCTTGTATTTTCAGTCTAGTGTATTTAAACCATAAAGTTAATATACCTATCGGAATAGAGCAACAATCTCGAGCTGTCAAACGTAACCAAAATTGGTTTTCATCTGTGTGAAAAATATGTGTACGTATACACTTACACAAGTATGATTGAACATGAATTCTATGAGATTATATTGACAACGTGCGGCACGTGCCGACTGGACGTCAAAAAAAGAGTGCTGCTGTCATGTATCACACGTCTCTTTTTACCACGCGGTGTTACTGATAGTGGCATCTCGCTTGCTCAGGCCTTTGTTTCTCTATTCCGCTAGGTATATTAACTTTATGATTTAAACACTTACCCCCAGCTTGGTGTGTGCTAAAATCAGTTTGCGGCGCTGCAATAGTATTTTAACCGATTTCCAAAAAAGAGGAGGCTATACATATATTCGTCTGTTAATATATTTTTTAAATAATTGCATTGGCAAATTCATGACGTTTGGTGGAGCTACGCATTATTAGGGTGCGTCCACATTTGTATCATATTTTGCGCGATCAGATCTCCGTCGCGTATCATCGAAGCGTGTCAAAATGATACGCGTATCATGATACGCTCCGATCGCTATTAACCGCGTATCTAATACATGCCGTCTCAAATACTCGCATGATCGGCAGAATGATCTAATAGGCGTCCACATTATGATACGCGTACTTGATACGGCGCGATGATCGCGACGGAGATCTGATCGCGCAAATCGATCAGATCTCCGTCGCGTATCATTGTAGCGTGTCAAAATGATACGCGTATCACGATACGCCCCGATCGCTATTAACCGCATATCTGATACTCGTCATATCAAATACGCGCCTGATCGGCAGAATGATCTAATAGGCATCTACACTATGATACTCATACTTGATACGGCGCGATGATCGCGACGGAGATTTGATCGGAGATCTGATCGCGCAAAATATGATACAAATGTGGACGTACCGTTACGGTGCAATGTTAGGTGCGTCCACATTTGTATCACTTGCGACGTTGATACGACACGTATCAAATACGCGGTTAATAGCGATCGGGGCGTATCATGATACGCGTATCATTTTGATACGCTTCAATGATACGCGACGGAGATCTGATCGCGCAAATGATACAAATGTGGACGAAGCCTTATTCGGCGCATTTTCATTAGTCGTTAACTCGTGCGGTATACTGTATACAACATAGGGGGATTCTATGACAATGGCGCATTTTGATTGGTCGAGGCATGCGTTTCAGAAATCTCCCGCACCCCACATGCGGGCCTTATCGACCAGTGAAAATGCGCCCTAATATTTTTCCCCTTCTAATGAACACACAACTATATAATATACACTGTCAATACTGTCAATACTAAAATCGTTCTTTTCTTCCAGGCACTATATTTTCAATAGTTCTCTTCAGCAAATACTTGCAATGGCACGACTCGATACTAGGCATCATATCGACAGTGAGCAAAATCGCAGGTTCTTTCATATACTGCTTCGCACCGAACGAAAAGATATTTTTTATTGGTATGTATAATTTATTATGATCCTAGACTAGCCGTAGGTTTCAAAGAGTAATATGGGTCAGTCCACATATCCACGTCATGACGTCGTTAACGTGGAACGGCGCGGTAACGTGGCATGGTACACTGACGTGACATGCACGTTAACGTAACGCAATATTGTATGTCGCCATGCCTTGTAGAACTGATACATTCTTCACTACTGATCGTTTTTAGGGTTCCGTAGTCAACAAGGAACCCTTATAGTTTCGGTCTGTCCGTCCGTCTGTCTGTCTGTCCGCGGTTTTGCTCAGAGACTAAATGACCTACAAAGCTGTAATTTAGCATGAATGCACATATTAATAATGGTACATAAAATCTTAAAAATATATTTTTTTTTATGGTACCATCCATACACATCAAGCGGGGATGAAATTTTTTTTCGCGTCCACCCCATCGTGTGGGGTGTCGTTGGATAGGTTTATTAAAACTATTATGAGTATTCATAAATCATTTTCCGATTTAGGGTTCCGTTTGTGAAATATTAATTTTTAAAGTGGAAAAAATCGTTAGAGTCCAGTGTCCCCCATTCTACCATCTAAACGGTTGCTTCTGGAAATGTGAAAAAATTCACAGGAGTAGGATATATGCTGGATTTAAAAGGAAAACTATCACGGCAAAGAAGACTTCACAAGTTATTGAGTAATAGTCGATCAACAAAAAAATGTATTCGGCGATACATTTTTTTGTTGAGTATAAAGGAACTTTTCGTTCAAATTCCTTTGAAATTACTTTCAAATCTTAACTGAGACGATGTTGTTAGTAGTGTAAAACACGTTATAAATGTACATTCATTGACCACACAAAAATTAAAAAAAAACTAGTGGTATTACGGAACCCAATATTGCGCGTGGCCCGACACGCACTTGGCCGGTTTTTTTAGTAAGAAGAACTTTTGTATGAAGGTAGCTGTTGACTGATTACCGAGTTATGATACTAAATGGAAAAATCATTTATTATATATTTTGCAAAAATAGACCAAAAGTAAAATAATAATCTAGCAAGATTATCAAAACTCGAGGCTAAAAGTTTTCAAGTGTATAAATTAAATATAGCGTAGGGATGTGAGAGCAAAGTTTTACTTTCGAAACTCTTGTTAACTTAGTGTTTACTCTCACCCTGATAACGTATCAATATTTTACTTGTCCAACGTCCATGATATATATTTTAGGACAGTCCAAAAGTGCATATTCTTGTACTCTTAATTTAGAAGTCAGAGAGGCCGGGGACACACATTTTACCACTTTGGAAGTGTCTCTGGCGCTACCTAAAAAGTAAAAATGATATTATGTGAAATTTCGAACACCATCCTAACTTACATGTTTGAGTTTTAGTTCGAAGATTCATGACCCCCAATTTTTTTATCTGTTTTTGTTTGAAATACGGTTCATCGAATACACAATAGTTAATACACATATGTACTTACCAGGTTGCAACGGTCTAAGGCCGTGTTCAGACCAAACTGACTATACGCCGCTGAATGTGAGCAGACTCACTGTGAGCCCCAGTGTGAACGTGATGGTGCTCCCACACCGCAGTTAGAAAATGTTTGTAAACATTTTCTAACATAAAAACATTTACTAACAAATGTTGTCAATTGTTACATTTTGTTAGGAATTGTTACATGTTATATAAGTGCTCCTATATTGATAGAAAATGTTTACTAATGTTTACTAACATTTTAAAACATTTAAATCTGGTATTGGATTATCGCATACCCCGTCGTCCATTATAAAAGGTGTACAAACAAAAGATAACACAATATGTTTTATTTTGTTATATTTTGTTTTGCTATAATATTTTGTTAACTTACGTTTACGAAACATTTTCCAACATGAAAACATTTTTTAACATTTGTGACTAAAATATGTTTGCTAACAAATGTTCAGTAACGTAACTTAACATTTTCTAACTGCGGTGTGGGAGCACCATGAAAATCATACAAATATATACGGTATCGAATGTCTGCGCCTACGCCTAGCGTAATGGCGTATTGTCCGTTAGGTGTGAACGAAAAAGTAAAAATATATGGAAATACAATTAACTGCGTAACGCTCGCTTACATTCAGCTGCGTATAGTCAGTTTGGTCTGAACACGGCCTTAAAGTTTTTGGGAAAAGTGGTTGTGACATACGGACGGACGGACAGATAGATATGACGAATATATAAATGTTCCGTTTTTTGCCATTTATCTCGGTAACCTTACGGTTACCTAGATAAATGGCAAAAAACGGAACACTTATAGATTCGTCATATCTATCTGTCCGTCCGTATTTCATAACAACAGTTTATTTTTGTTATTATCTTACGATAATAATAAAAATAAACTGTTGTTATGAAATATGACTAGGGTATGGCCACAGATTACTAAATAGGTATGGCTAGCAACACTGATTAGATATAATTATTTTTTTTCCTAGAACTTGGAGTTAAATCTAGGTCATCTTTATTTGGTTTTTTGATAACATTTTGAAAGTGAAACTAGGTATAATTCGTAGAAAAATTCTAGTTTAATATAAATATTAATCATCAGGTCTATAGTGCTCTCAGCCTATCCTGTCTCTAGCGTTTATTCATCAAACATGGTAGCGGTAGGCCGCTACCATGTTTCAAAAAACCTTGACGTAATTTATCGTTTTCTATCAAATCGCGTCAGAAAACGAAGCGACAGAAGTTTCATAATACCTCAACCAAATACGTTGTGTCGTAACTCGTAACTAAGAAATTAGGGATTTTTGAAGTTGGATTTCCTTAATTACGATATTGTCAGCAAATTCATGTTATTTTTATCACAATTATGATAAGAATTGATATTATTCTGAAAAAATCGGTTTTCAAATTTTTTATAATTTTCTCTTAGTTTTGTGCGTGTTCAATAAACAGTTTGCAAATAATATCATCAGATAAAAGTGAATCATTATTTTTTTACGAAAACTACGCAAAAATATGAAGAAAATAAAAAGTTATATTTTTCACCAGCTGTCATTTACATAAATCCAAAAATTTAAGTTACTCCTGTTTTGTCACAAGAATCTTTTACTTACCTTTCACAACAGGGGTACATAATTTTTGGTCACCTTTTTTATGTTTGCATTTGAGCTCGGAATCTCCTTATGCTCGCTATAGAAATTATTTACATAATATATAATATACAAAATGTTTTATAAAATAAATTGATTCTTCAGTAAAAGCTGAACGATTCCATTTCATCGTTCGAGCGATGAAACGAAACGATTGTCTAAGTTACAATAAACGTGGTCGGTACTAATTTGCAGGTTAGTAGGTACTTGGTACTAATATGCCATGATAAGCCAAAATACGTTCCTATTAATTTAGGTAGGATAAAATAGGTAAACGTATTGTGGTTTTAATTTAAAAATATCCCTATAATAATAGCAAAAAAAAAAGAATGTGGTAAGTATACAATAATATGTAAGAAGTGAAAATTCATTATGACATTAATAATAATAATATCTATGGACGCTTCACACCACGTCAGTCTGGCCCCATGCTAAGTACCTGAAGGACTTGTGTTACGGGTACCAGACAACGGAAATATATTTAATACTTTAATACTATACATATATTTAAGATTTTTTTTATAAGATACACATATTTAATACACATCCATGATCCAGGAACTTTGAAATTTTTTTGTTCCGTCGGCGGGATTCGAACCCGCGACCCCCGGCTTGAGCTACCAACAGCCCACCAACTGTGCCACAGAGGTCGTCATTTTATTTTTATATTATATTTACAACTTCAATGAAATTAGGTAGCCAAGGCATAAAGAAATAAATATATAAAAGCCGAATAATTGAGTTCCTACGAAATCTTTATTGGACTGTTCCTATGTTTTGTTCTAGAAAATTTTACACATCAATATTCAAGTTGGCAGAAGATTTCACGAATACGCGTAGGCCATAATAATTATTATTTTCACGAACTTCAAAGGAGTACTTAAACGAGATACTGATATTTTGCACAAAAAACAAGATACTTAGTGTAAACTAAAAACGTCACGTTTTTCACATTGCTTCGAAATTTCTCTTATATATCAATAAAATATAAAAAGCTCTACTTCATTAGGTATTTTCTCTTCCCCTCTCGAATAAAGGTTAGTTTTATAATATAATATTATCCTCTAAACAGGCAAAGGTAATCGCGCAGGAGCAGCCTTTTCACCGATTTCATATACTTACATTTTGATATCTACTTAATTACAATTAATTAATACAGAATGTGTTTTTCTTATCGTGTAGCAAAATCTTGTTTTGTCACAAAAAATATCTTCGCTGACTTTTTATTTTACTGTATACTTTTAGTTATTTATAAATTAGAAACTAGGAGTAGATGAAACCTAGTATTTGTTCAAATCATTAGCTGGAGAATTATAAAATAATAGTAATAATAGAAATATATTAGATTCCAAATGAACCTATTAAGTGATAACTGATAACCCAGCCCCTTTCATACTCCACGCAAAATAAAAAACAATGTTTTATAATATTATGTGTGTTTAGGTCTCCATCATTTTAAAAATATAAAATGGCCCCTACAAAAATAACCATTGTAAAATGTATATTATTGTGCTTCGTCGTGGGATAAATGTCTTATATTTGTATGTAAGTGTTATACCTCATCCGTTATAGTCTACAATATTATAATATACTAGTAATCTGTGTACATTAGCTTATAATATTGAATAGCTCATGCTCGTATCGTTTTAAAAATTTTTCCAATTTTGACAACCGTTGTTTAAGGTCTACCTTCCGTGAATCAATATCTATATTGATTCATGTATAAACTTAGTTTAAAGAAGCGACATTCTGCAGTCACCAAATAAGAAGCTGACATAGAATATAATATTATAATAATATATTAATTTTTACTCTAAAACATGAGTTGCTTATAGCATGATTGATTTGATAACAATTAAAAAAAATAACAAAATAAGTAATTTAAAATAAATGATATTATAATATTAGTAGCTTCATAATTTCTCCTAAAAATATTTCGTAAGAAAAAAAGGTTCGTGATACATGGCGGGGTCACGCTTCCTCCTGCTTGCTCTACCACGAAACTCGCGGTCATTTGGATTTAGAAACTTTTTGACAATTATGTCATACAAACGATGCGATAGACTGCGATAATAATCGCTACATCTGTAAAATTAGAATACAATGGTAGACGAGATGCCGATAACCGCTAGAGACAGGACTGAGCGTTTGAACCATAGTTATTTTATTTTGCAAACTCTTTGATAGATCAATGGATTTAAATAATCAAATGATTGTAGCGGGTTTATATAATTCCAGTCCCATAATTCAATGCAGCGCTGGATTACTACTGGAATAATGTAAACGGGCTCAGGAATGCACTGGAATTCAATTCATTCGTACCAGTGTCCGTTTACATTTTTCATGTAGTAAACGCTGAATTGGATTACTGAATTGGAGTATGAAAACTGGTAAATAAGCATTAAAAAAATCTTACATTCATTCCATTATGTTATCAGGGCGAGCGAAGCGAACCCTAGTACAATCCCTTTGTGGTACACTTTACGGAAAAACTATCACGACTATAATTGATTTCTACATAGATTTTTTTATTTATATTGTAGATGATCGGTCAGTCAAGTTTGGTAACTATTAAAATTTAAAAATAAAAATGGTTTAAAGATTGTTACCACGCAAAAAAACGACTCGAGCCCTCAAAGCTCGGCTTTTAACTATTTACTACATGTGCTATAATATTTTCAGCTCCACTGGTAGACACTCTGAACGGGATGGGTCTACTCGCGATTAGATCTCTTACTTCCAAGTTGGTAGCTGTAGACGAGCTCGGTAAGTATCAAACTAATATTATTATTCAGGCGAAATTTTGTGAGTTTGTATGTTTGTAACTTCTTCACGCCCAAACCGCTTAACCTACTTTGCTGATATACTCGTATTTTCGAGATAGGATACTTTTCATCCCGGGAAAATGTTCCCGCGCGATAAACGACTAATAGGAGCGAAGAAACAGAGGAAAATGTAGAAATAACGTGGAAAATTATTAATTAAAAGGCCTTATCTCACGAACTACTGGAGCAATTTGTAATTTGACACAAATAAAAAGCAGACCACGTGATAGATCCTATACTGTACCTACTCGGCGAAACATGGCGGTAGCGGTCATTGACTCCCTGTCAAAAAACTTGTCATTTTCTATATTAACTGCGATTGACGAACATCCGACACTTCATTGTCAATCACGGCTCATATAGAAAATAATTACAAGGTTTTGACAGGGAGTCAATGACCGCTACAGCCATGTTTCGCCGAGTATAATAGTATAGGCTATTTTTTGAGCTAATTTGTCTGTGAAATTCCTAATTCACGCGGGCGAAGCCGCGCGGAACGTCTAGTATCAAATAATCCAAATAAACATGAAAACACATTTTTTATATATGCATCAATTTTCAGGCAAAGTGAACTCCATCTTCGCTTTGAGTGAGAATCTGATGCCGCTTGTGTATATCCCGCTGTACACAAGGGTGTACGCGGCCACGATGGAAGCGTTACCAGGGGCCGTGTTCCTCATGGGCTCGGCTATGACTATCCCCGCCTTGATTGTGTTCATGTGAGTACAGCATTCATAATATCCATCTATATCTATATCTATCTATACCTATTATAAAACAAAGTCGCTTTTTTCCCTCATGTCCCTTTGTTCCTTAAATCTTTAAAATTACCCAACGGATTTTGATTATTCTTTCAGTGTTAGATAGCCCATTTATCGAGGAAGGCTATAAGCTATATTTTATCACGCTAAAACTAATAAGAGCGAAGAAATAGATAAAAATGTGGAAAAACGGGGGAAATTATATGAAATTGCTTATTATCTTAAGAAATACTATCTGGAGCAATTTTTATGTTATTTG
This sequence comes from Polyommatus icarus, assembly GCA_937595015.1. Lineage (NCBI taxonomy): Eukaryota > Metazoa > Arthropoda > Insecta > Lepidoptera > Lycaenidae > Polyommatus > Polyommatus icarus. The sequence goes on from OW569331.1 coordinate 5,076,600, forward strand.
TAAATGTGAAAAAAACGGGGGAAATTATTTGAAAAGGCTTATCTCGCGAACTACTGGAGTAATTTTTATGTTATTTGGCACAGATAAGAAGTAGACCACGTGAAGGATCATAGGCTATCGATTTTGATCATTTTTTCAGTGGCTATATATTTTATACCCGTGCGACACCGGGGCGGGTCGCTAGTACCTATATAAATTCGTGGCACCAACCCCAAACATACCGTTCAATTCATGAGCAGTATTGGGTTGGGGATGATACTCTAGTGCGAAGGAGTCACAATAGATCCTCATGGGTCGCAGTGACGTCAGGGCTACAGCAACCTGCCTTCCTTAAAAAATCCATACTTATATTATAAATGCGAAAGAGTGTTTGTGTGTCTATCTGGAAAACTGCATGGAAAAGAGGAAATAGATAGACAAGTCTGTCTGTCAGTGACCTCTTCATGCCTAAACCGCTTAACCAATTTGGCTGGGTATTGAGATACTTTAATTCCCGGAAAAGGATATAGGATACGTTTGATCCCAAAAATTACTACGGTTCCCGCGCGATAAATGAACTTTTAGAAAATTTGAAAATTTTGGCGCAATGGAGTTGCGAGCAGCATCTAGTACTATAATTATATGAGCTGTTAATATTACAAAAGCGTATTTAGCATTACATAATAGCCCATAATACTACTAGCCTCTAATACTACTGGACTTAGTACTTACTAGTAATTTTGGTGCACAATCGAAAGAATTATTACTAGACGACAGATCATACAATAATATGATTTTAGTGTTGCTTGACATAGCCACTTCCAATTAATTACGTAGATTCATCCTCTACCTAAATGCTTGAGGATCACAAATTATACCTCTTCTAAAATTATTACAAGAGATTTTTAAGTCTATGTAAAGTTGAACAAAATAAACATAAATTTTAAACATAATTTGAGTTTCAGATGGATTCTTGTGGACTACAAACTGGGACTTAGAAAAGAAAAAAGTAAAACGCCTGTAGATTAAGACAACGTTACGAAATATTATATAATAATAATTTATAACAATATATACTGGTCTGTTTTTAACAACTTGTTAATATATTCTGTGCCATTTTCTTCATCTTTTGTGATCTAGTCAAAGATCGACCGATCTAAGGGCTGGTTTACACGTATTAAGTAGATAAGTAGTTAACTAAATTTTAACTTAATTTTAAGTTATTTATTGCATGTAAACACAACATTTAGTAGCAAGTAACAAGTTAAAATTAGTTAAGTACTAAATTACAAGGAAACTAGAATTTTGACTATGTTAGTTAAAATAGTCAAAATTCTAATTTCCTTGAACTGATAGGTTGGCAGGCGGGGCTTGTCACTTGACAGTTGACACATTTCAGGCACGCACTTCAAATTAAGTTAAAATTTAGTTACTACTTATCTACTTAATACGTGTAAACCAGCCATAACTGTAAAAGCTACAATTAAATTTTTATAATCTTTTTAGAAATTGTAATCTTTTTTACAACCCCACCGAAATCGGGACTAATAAATAATATTATTATTAAATTTATGATTTTTTATTTCGGTATATTTTTGAATATTTTTACACCTTTCAAGATTTGCAAGTCTTTTTTAGATACCTTAGCCGGCCCCTAGACGATCAATTGTATTGTCAATATCACACTTCAATTTTATTGAACAGTTTATTTGACAATTAGATTGAAGGCGCCCGATGTTCAATATCAACCCTAGACGGTCAATTATATTACGAAACACGTGATATTACACAATTTAATTGCTCGTCTTGGGGCCCGCTTAGATAATATGTCATTAGACAGACAAAGAAATAAAGTGTGCATTTAAGTTATTGTAAATATTTTATGTTGAAGGGATAGTAATTAATAGATATAAAATAATAAATCTGGATAATTATTTACAACAATGCTACGATCGAGACATAGTGTATCGCGTTCAAGACAACATCATATTGTGATAAACACCAAAATATATTCTGTTTATAGGCACTTTTTGACGTGATAACGTCTTATAAATCGATATGGGGTGCGCGCCCGAAAAACATGACAGTTCATGCGGCGTAACCTCGCTCTGAGGCGTTCCATTTAAGGCTTGAAGTGCAAGCGAGAGCGCGGAACGAGCGACAAGGAAGCACAATCGGCCTTTGCATTCGGCAGCGTTCGACTTCCGTCTCTCTCCTAAGTCCTACTTGAGTGAGCGATGCGTCTGCGTGGACAGCTGCTTTATATTATGTTTTTTAAAGAAAGCGAAAAGTTTAGCATTGCCGCCGCGTGGACGCGAACCTGGAACTTGGCGCTGTGATATCTAGCTTGTCCCGCTGGGCCAACAAGACGCTGACGCAAGTGCTGCAATTGTCGATATCTTGCTACTCGAAGTTGGTAGTGAGGTGACACTTGTAGTAACTATTGTTTTTACGTAACATTTTTACCATTATTATTATTTTTTTTTATAAAATGTAGAGGTCCGATAGCAGTAAAAAATACAATAAAAGTACTTTGGTGATATATTCAAATAGAACTTTGTTCTTTGCGTAGGTCGATTTGAAAGAAATGCATCAAAATAACTTTAGGTTACAGTCGAAAAAGTTTGTTTCTATTTATAGAGATTCGGAAGCGAGGGTCAAGGGGTTAAGGAAAGTTGAACGTGACAACGCCATAAGTTGTCACGTTCAACTATCATCAGTAAACCAACTTTACAGACAACCGATTTTTTTTTCCTTATCAAGTAGGACACTTTTTTTGGAGTACCACTAACAAAGCGTAATAAAATTAGTATATCCCCTAGGATTAACAGATAAACAATAATGAGTATATTTAAACGACGTAATACTAAAGTTATCTCAATAGGTATGTGCTTCTGCCGTTTATTATTTCTAGTCACTGCAACAAACAAGAACTATATTAATCAAAAAGCAAATATTGTATTAAAAATATAGTAATATCTATATTACGTATTACAGTAGTGATATTCCATCTACTTTATTATAACAATGGACGTGTGATACTAAATACGAAACAAAAGTAATAAACAATTAACGAAAATGACTAAATCGGAGTATCCAAGTGATAAGCTGCCCAAAGCAGAAGATGATAATAAAGAAGAAAATGAAACCTCGCCGTTGAAGCTCGAAGAAAATGTTACCAGTGAAAAGGGAAAAGAAAGTAAAAAGGTAACACTTCTACAAAAGATCAAAAATATTAAGGATAACGTAACTGTGGAGCCTATAATGGCATGCTACGTGATGCCTAGTGTTTTAGCATCACTCGCCGTACAAAATTTAAACTTGGAGAAGGCCTGCCTTGTAAACTTGAATTTCAGCAGTGAAGTTTGCGAAGCGTTAAAATTGAGACAAACAGAAAATTACACAGAATACGAGGAGCAAGTCCAAACTTTAACGGCGGAGGTGCAGGCTTGGAAGAACGTGGTGCAGACAGCCATCCCCGTTTTAATAATATTGTTCGTCGGCGCTTGGAGTGATAGAACCGGCAAGCGAAAAGCATGTATAATGATACCGATAGTTGGAGAATTCGTTGGATGCCTCGGGTTGATTATCAGCACCTTTTTTTTCTATGAACTTCCAGTTGAATTCACAGCTCTAGCGGAAACTTTACCCTCTGCTCTCACTGGGGGCTGGTATACAAATTTTGTAGGCGCCTTCAGTTACATAGGAGACGTGACTACTAAGGAAGAAAGGACATACAGAGTTGGAATCGTAAACTTGTGCATGTCTCTTGGTTACCCCGTAGGAAGTGCTCTAAGTGGAGTTCTACTATCGTGGCTCGGCTACTACGGGGTATTTGGTATATCTCTTAGTTTGTATGTGTTCAGTATAGCATACGGATATTTATGCCTGAAAGATCCCATCAAAAAAGACGCAGTAGTGGTAAGTTTAATATTTTTTTGGAAACAATATTATAAATCTAAGTTTACGTTTTCGTGCGAAGGAGTCACAATAGATCCTCATGGGTCGCAGTGACGTCAGGGCTATAGCGACCTGCCTTCCCAAAAAAAAAAAAAAGTTTAATATTTTTTTGTAAACTATATTATAAATCTAAGTTTTCGTTTGTGGATATTTTGTTTTCTTTAATAATGTTAAATATCTGAATAATATTTTACTATATGACAAGACCTACTCATTGTTTACGAATTTGTTTCTAGATCGAAGGAGGATGTTTAAATTTTTTGCGAGAATTTTTCAACATTAGCCTCGTACTTGAAACTTTTAAAGTAGCCTTCCGAAAAGGCCCTGGGAATAGACGTCTTCGGGTGTGCTTACTTCTTGTGTGCGTTTGTGTCATTTTTGGACCTATGCAAGGTAAGCTCTTTATGAAGAAAATTTTAGCACTTATATTTATATTAAAGAGAATATTTTATGTACTAAAGACGTTGCTATGAAAAAAATTTGCTTGTTTACAAAAGTTCATTACAAACTTTTTTTAGCATTTTTCCTTAAAATTATTATATTTGTAGTCTCAAAACCTATTGAATTTTTTGTATTCGTGTAATCACCCTCTTACCCAATCATCCACTACTCCAAAATAATTGTTGCTATAATATAGCAACAATTATTTTGGAGCTATTCACTAGACATTCAATATCAATTACTCTCCGTCTAGTTTCAACAATAATTAGAATAAAGCATTATAGTTAACCACACATCGGACTACGCTTGAGTGCTGTTTTGTGTTTAATAATTTCTGATTTACTGATGTTAACGTTTCGACGTTTACAGTACACCAAGTATGGTAATGGATACAAAATTTAATTAGATACCGAAACCGAGTGATAACATAAAGTTTATTTATGTTGATATATATGATTTTGAATTAGGCGTAATATTAGTGAATCTAAAAAGCTAATTTAAAAGCCCTGTTCAGTGTTCTAGGTTCATTATAAAGAGGTTGATAATGGGGCTCAAAAAATGTTTCATATCAAGCACGGTAGCTAGACGTGAAATAAGCAGTATGTTTTTATTACAACTCTGCTTTGTTTACATTTAAACAAACTTGTGATGTCTAAGTAGTTCCCAGAATCTCTAACTATATCATTAACTACTTTTATCTTAAACCAGAAAAGATGATAACTGATATTTATGTTTAATTTAGCTTTGTTATTGCTGAAACTAGAATATATGTCCTATTACTACCCCTCTGGGTAGCTGTTGCGTGATTTCGAATCCTGATTATCCTCTTCAGGATAAAAATGAAATGTTTAAGAAAGGTTTTTGTTTCAAATTTTGCAGTTAAAGAAGTCGATAAATTTTGGCAAACATTTGTTTGTTCCACCTTAAAGTCGTCTAGAGTCAATTTTATCCATTGACATGTCCATAGTTTCATCCGAATGGCCATTTTAACGCTACATTGGTTACAAAAGTCTTTATTTTTAACCGACTTCAAAAAAAGGAGGTTATCAATTCGACGCGTATGGGCAGTTCTGGAAATATTACATACATATTTCCAGAACTGCCCAGTTTTTGTATATGTTAATCTATGACAGCTTCTGAACAAATGTGCTAAATTTCAAGTGTATGTATGTTTTTATGTTTGTGCACGCATATCTCTGGAACCACAAGTCCGATTTTAGTGGTTCTTTTTTTATTGTACTAGGTATTATTCAACTTAGGGAATTCTGCAAGTTTCATCAAAATCAGTTCAGTAGTTTTTGAGATAGGGAATTTTAATTCTTAATTACGTACAAAAATTTGAAGTCGGTTTAATCTTTTTAAAATACTATTAATATTATTTGATAAATGAAATTGTTTCAGGTGAATTCACCATCATGTACCTATTCACGAGGTACAGGTTCAACTGGGACGAGGTTAAGTACAGCATCTGGTCTACCTATGGCATCGTTACTAACTTAATTGGTAAGATTATAATATCTGAATATGAAAAAAATCTTAGAAGCTATCCATACTACTCCATACTATTTACTTATCTATATATATAAAAATGGATTTTCAAATATGTTAGTCGCGCTAAAACTCGAAAACGGCTAAACGGAATGGGGTTTTAGTCTTAAAATATTCGTACAAGTCCAGGGAAGGTTTTAAAGTGACACGAAGTTCACCGGGACAGCTAGTTATGTATTAATATTATAAATGCCAAAGTGTGTATGTCTGTCCGTCTGTTTTGCGGGCGTCATCTAATCAGAAAAGTGTCCTATTTTAAAAGACGTACACCATCATTTTATTAAATTAAAAAATATGCAAGTAGATTGTACCTGTAGGTAATCAATATAATATTATAGATATATTATAATTATTGTTTACCTACAGATATGGTCTACTAGCATATTTTTTTAATCACACAAAGCTCAGCAGAGTCCCAAAAATTATGTTTTACTTCACATTGTTATCCTCCACATTGTATTGTAAGACTTCTTATAAGATACCATTTCGGGCAAGCCTTCTTTTGTGCCTAATATAAAGTTGGTATTTTACTTCGAGCTTACAACAGAATTATCATAATATCAATTTACAAAGGATGATTTCTTTAAAAACTCTGAAGTAAAATATTTCTCAACGGCCGGTTAAGGCTGCGTTTCCACTATTAGCGGTGCCCGAATTAACCAATCGTGCTATTCCAGCGGAAGGACAGCGAAGATTTCGAGCATGGTGATTGGTCAATTCGGCACCGCTAAGCTCCGCTCCGCTTCAGTGGAACACAGCCTAACAAGTTCATTAATGTCATTTCAGGGACTGCGTTTTCTATGAGTTTGTTCAGTAATTATTTGAAGTTCGACGACACTGTTCTGGGAATAATATCACTGGCGAGCAAAATATGTGCATCCTTCGCGTATGCTTTCGCCAGAAACGACCTTGAAATTTATATTGGTAAGTTTCTTTTTAATTAGTATATTTTAGACTTTAATGTAAGTACCTATTTTTTGTGCCATTATAATTTTAGTCTAGTGAAAATTGACGTTTCCCGTTTACTTTGTGTGACGTGTCTTTTGATATACTCGATGAGAAAGTTTAATACATTTTTGACATAATATGGTTGCAAAAAAATGTTAAGTATATAATGTTAAATAAAATAAAAATAATAAAAATCGTTTTATTTCTGAATAAATTTGAATCAAATGTTTTCAGAACGTTGAGCTACATGTTGCCTACCACCGGTTCGGGAACTAACCCGGCGAGAAGAACCGGCATAAGAAACTCGCACGGGGTTAAGTTACTTAATCCTTAAAAATAATATCCAAGGCATTCCTAAACTACGTGCGTTACTGCATATGTATTTATTATCCTGAAACTCCATTCTATGGATTGTTTTAGTTCTAGCAGACACCCTGTACTAGCGTAACTGAAGTTAGCATTGTTGAATTCTCTCTCATTTTACAATAATTAAACTAAGTTTGAGTAACAGTCCACTCGAGTTTTGGTTGAACTGTAAGGCATTTCTCCCGCGGTAGTACTAACTTTAACTTTGCTTCTTGAATCATCATTTAGCTTAGCTTGGTCATATTCGCGCTGTGTTTGCAATAGGTTAGTTTAGATAATTATTGGTTAATTTAATCGGATAAATGCCGTTAAGTATAGTATGTTAAACTAAATGAGACTGCACTCAAAAAACTTTAATAAATAATTAATTTTATGAAAACTTTGACGTACACTCCTCACATTTTCAGTTATCAAACTCTTCATTATTAAAGTAACCATCAAGTCTCTGAGTGCATCTCTATGTATAAGTTTATTTTTAAAACTTTTTTTTTTAATTTTTCAGCACCGCTCATTGAAATTTTGAACGGAACCTCGTTCATAGCGATGCGATCGATAGCTACTAAATTGGTATCTGGCGAAGAATTAGGTATGTCTATTTGTACTGATCATTGATAGTTCTAGTTATTTGTATCATCAGAAATAGATACGCAAATGGCGAATCCCTACTAATATTATAAATGCGAAAGTGTGTCTGTCTGTCTGTCTGTCTCTTACCTCTTCACACCCAAACTGCTGAACCTATTTTCCTGAAATTTGGCGTGGAGAGAATTTGTGTCCCAGGAAAGGACATAGGATACTCTTTATCCCAGAAAAATGTATGGTTCCCACGTGATAAACGAATTTTGGCGCAACGAAGTTGCGGGCATCGTCTAGTTTAAAATAAATTGGTCTATCCAGTTAGCAGATTCTTCAAACCCAGTCCATCCGACAAATATCGGAGGTTTGTCATTAGAATTTAAGCAACTTTTATTTATACAGCAGAAACTACAAGTGTATGTAATATGTATGTTTTGCGTAACTCAACACGCACATATTATTATAGCATGTAGGTAATACAAGAAATACTCAATACTTATGATATTGATTATTAATCAATATCATAAGTATTGAGTATGTACTCTGAACAAATGTTACATTAGAGTACTTACTACTCAGTACACTGTACGATAAGTGTAGGATGGAACAACTAAGTATTCAATCAAGTGTCTATATAAAAAAGACGGTTGGAGAGTAGTGGTTTGTGTCGAACTCGAATTTGAAATCGAACTCGACTCGAACTCGGTTGTCTGTAAAGTTGGTTTACTGACGATAGTTGAACGTGACAACGTCATAGCCTTAAATGGAACGCCTCAGCTCAGAGCGAGGTAACGCCGCATATTGCGTCATGTTTTTTCGTGCGCGCAGCCCATATCGAATTATAAGACGTTGTCACGTCAAAAAAGGTTTTTGACCTACTAAGCCTACACTAAGCCTTTTTGTGTTGCCCCGCGTCGAAGCAACGCAAATATTATTTAAATGTGACATAGCGTTATCACTTACCCGTTCCGATGACGCGAGCCACCCCTACGCAACGCAGCATTATTATGGCTTCGTTTTAGCGTCAATTCAGACGCGACGCGTAGATAAATTTCTGTACAGATTTGACAGATTTGCAAGACGTCTCACGTAGTTATATATCTATTGTGTCTCACGCAATTGAAATCTGATGCATCTACGCGTCGCGTTGCGGTCTGAATTGACCCTTAGCCGTTTGGTGGCATCCACAAATCACGTGAGGTGTTTTTTTTTTTATTTCCCCTCTCCCTATGGTGAGATTTCATGAGATTTTATTCAACTCCCTTCCCCACCCCCCGATCTCACTCGAGCTTTTCTAAATGTGGGTTTCTTACGTAAACGCGTTGGATTTATATATAACCAACTAGCTGACCCGACAGACGTTGTCCTGTCTTAACGAAGATTATTTAATTCTAATTGGTATAATTATTAAGAAAACAATAGATTAAAATTAGTATCTCCATGCCTTTCATCAAAATAGATTAAATAGTGCGAAAATCATAAAAAAATATTGTGCAGGAACCGTACATTTTCCGGAACAAAAAGTATCCCTTGTCCTTTCCCGAGACTCAAACTATCTCCATAGTCCATACCCATCAAAGGTCAAAAATCATAAAAGTTTATTGTGCGGGAACCGTACATTTTCCGGGACCAAAAGTATCCCTTGTCCTTTCCCGAGACTCAAAGCATCTCCATATCTAACCTAACCCCCCCCTTCCCCCCTTAACGCCTCAAGTAATTTGTGGACGCCCCCTTTAACGTAACATCTTGGCAATTTTCAGGTAAGGTGAACTCATTATTCGGTCTGGCGGAGGCGATGACGCCTCTCGTGTACGGCCCTCTGTACTCGAGGGTGTACATAATGACGCTGAACGTTCTGCCCGGAGCGGTGTTCCTACTGGGCTCGCTTCTCATCATGCCGGCGGTTGCGATTTTCACGTGAGGCTACTAGTACTAGAACTTCTTAGTATGCTGAAGAGCTCTAAGGCCGTGTTCACATCAAACCGACTGTGAGCTGCCGAATGTGGGCGAGCGTTACGCAGTTTATTGTATTTATTTTATTTATTTATTTAAAAAACTTTACGCACATAAAAAGTACGAAGGTGGACTTAATGCCTAATGGCATTTTCTACCAGTCAACCTTTGGGCGATACAGGAACAAAAATTGTGTAGTTGCCAGTCAAGTTACAAAAAAAGGAAAAGCAAAAAACTTATACTCTTATCAAATAAATAATAATTATTGCGTATTAATATTATGCTATACTTTTAATAAAATACATACCATAAATAAATTATAGTAGTTATTTCCATATAATATATTCACTTTTTCGTTCACACATAACCGACAATACGCTATTACGCTAGGCGTGGGCGCGGACATTCGATACCGTACATTTTCACGTTCACTGCACTGGGGCTCACAGTGAGCCTGCTCACATTTGGCGGCTCACAGTCGGTTTGGTGTGAACACGGCCTAAATAGTAACTACGGAATGAAGGGCGCACTGCAATAATGATGAATGTCCTCAGTCCTTCATTAATCCATATCCATACTAATAATAATTAATATAAATGCGTGTCTATCTGTCTGTATGTCTGTTACCTCTTCAGTCCTAAACCGCTGAACGGACTCAAAGGTATGTAGATACCTACTTTGAGTCCCGGGAAAGGACATAGGATGTTTTAATCCCGGAAAAATATACGGTTTCGGCACGATAAACGAATTGTGCCCATTAACTCGTTTAAAACAAAAATAAATGGTGTAAACAAAACTCTAACTTAAAGATTATTTTGCAGTAAACACCTGTGTCGTTGGGGGTTCTAGTCGTATAGCCAAATATTAAAAACGTCAAAAATAACGTCGTGCCGTGAAAAATATTTCACGGAACTGAAAATAATTGTTCGTTAAAATTTAAGTTTATTTTGGACATTCGTCATTATTGCAGTGAACCCTTCAAATGATAAACACATAATATTATAAGCTCAAGATAGATAGCTAAAGAACTAGTTTTTTTTTCTTTTTTATTGAATAAGGGGGCAAACGAGCAAACGGGTCACCTGATGGTAAGCAACTACCGTCGCCCATGGACACTCGCAACATCAGAAGAGCTGCAGGTGCGTTGCCGGCCCCAGTGCTTTAGACAAACTGTATTATGGCCGGGCTCATTAATCAGGCCTATGAACCTATGATGATGATGAAAAGAAAACCCTGCCAAGCAGAAACTCGATTCAAATATTCTGTTTCCAATATTATTATTGGGACAAAGACTAAAACGTCTTCAATTGTTAGGTTTACATATTATGTAAACCTGGACTTACATAATATTATGTATAATTAAAATCTTCCTTCATTTTATAGTTTCACTCTATCCGTTTGTCTCATACTGCTGCTTTTTATATTATAGTCTAATAATGTTGTGTGATAAATAAAAAGTTTAAAAACACTTGAATGAACACGAGAACAATATTTATTTAACAACTGCGATGTACTTTCATCTTGCAATAAGAAGTTGTTAAAATTATTTCTATGATTTCAGATGGCTTTTTTTCGAGCACAAGAAAGACAAAAAAAGAAATTTGGAATCCACACAAACATGTGAAAAGAATGTGTGTTGAACAAGAACGAAGTCGAATAATTTTTGAAGAAGACTTTTGTGATGATTGAGGTTGAAGAATATTTGAATGATGAAGAAAGTATCTTGTGTTGTTTCTAGCATTAAACACTTTTTTATAAAAAAATGGTAATATTTATCGTATTTCTTTCATCAGGTATTACAACTAACTTTAGCTAATAAAGTAAGCAGTTATGTCGTTCGAACTTGTAACCCTAAAATGAATTTAAATGAGCATAGTAAAAGTTTTACTATGCCTAAAGTCTGGCCATCGCTGGCTCTTGGGTTATAAAGAAACGGCAAACTTAAGGAGCAGTGGTTGTTGCAACTACGTAAAATGGGTTTTTTAAATACCGTTTTTTGTAAAGTAAATGTCATTATTTAAGTATAAAAAATATACCCTTTTAAAATTGAGAAAATTTCCTATACGCAAAGGTAATTACAGTACACAATTTGAAAAATTCTGCTCGATAGAAAAAAATCTCAAAGATGACAATTTTATCGCTGTTTTTCATAATTAAATCATTTTATGGCTAAATTACACACTTTCTAGAAAAAACAAAAATTGTAGTACATTTGTCATAACCTAACCTAAACGATTTGATATATTTGATTTGTGTAATACTAAAAACAAAAGGTTTTTTCTCCTATTTTCTATTATCAAGGCACGCGGCGAGCGCGTAACCGCCACTATACAAGGCGCGCTGATATGAATGTTATTATAATGTCCTTTAGGTCGATATTCGTACTGACAGACATCGACCTGCTAATTTTCAAGACTACTGGGCCTTAAAGTTAAAATGCAAAGGACATTGCAAGTAAAAGTAAATTAACTTGATTATAATATCAAGGAAATATTTGTTATCGCCTTACGTAAGTGTCATTATTTACTTTAACAGTTTATGCTCATATTTATACAGTGACAATGTTAAACCATCAACAATACACATTATTTTCTTATATCTTATAAGATAATAATGAATTATAATATGGCTTAGCGACAAGCATTGTGTAATATTGTTCAAGAAGTACCAATAACATTGAAAATATTATAATAACCTTCAGTATTAACATTGAACGATTACAACGAGTTACATACTGTTTAAAGTTTATTCAAATCTTAAAAGGGTTCTTAAGCCTAAGACATAGAAACCTTATAATATAATAACTTTTAACGCAGCACACAAATAAAACTTGAAACACACTTTGAGAAGATTTGCTCTCCTGAAAACTGAAATTGGAATATAATAGTTATTAAGTTGTCTCTTAAATCTACACTAAGGGCGGGTTGCAAAAGAGGCGTAGTTAAAGTTATAATTATAATTAATGCTAATTACTTAACTTTAACCTTAACTTTGACCACAAAATTTGACAGATGTCTGTTGCTTAAAATTTAGTTTGTTATTATTTTTAGCAATATTCCGCGAAATAAACGTCCACCTTTAAGTAAAGACGTTGTTCGTAGAGTCCACATCCTGAGGATGCTCCGGTGTTGGAGCGAAACGCGCGTCGAGGTTCTCAACCTGCATGGTGGTGAGGGGCCTTGCACGGATTTGCCAACATTATTGCTTGTGTGGTGGTGGTGTTTGCAAGTTCTTGCATGCGAGTGTACGCATAGGCAGTGTGGGAGGAGGGAGGTGCTTTACGCATGCCTATGCGTGCACTCACTCATTTACTTAAAGGTGGAAGTTTATTTCGCGGAATATTGCTTAAAATAATAACAAACTAAATTTTAAGCTATGGATTTCCGCAAAGTAACGCCTGATTCCATTAACTAGATGTCTGTTGCGTTTATTTTTTTTTGTCAGTTAAATTATCCGTAAAAATCAACAGTTAAAAAATATTTGTTATAATAACAATACTGTGAAATTTTCACTTTCACAATTTTCACGAAAATTTACGATATCTCGATATAAGTATGAGCGGTTATGGTTACCGTTAAAATATATGGCATCCTTAACCAAAGTTTTGAAATTTGACATTTTTCACTGTAGTCAGAGTTAAAGTTACAGCTGTTATAGCTAAAGAAAGTTGGTGCAACCCAGGGTGGGTTGCACCAACTTTCTTATATAAGGATAACCGCTGCAATATTTTCCACGAAAAATGTTTATACACACTTTACGTAGACCAGAATTTCATAGAACTGGTAATAGTTTCGAAGCATAATTAAAAATATTATTATTTATTATAACTTATAGGCGAATAATATCCTTCCTTATGTGGAAGGAAAGAGGGGAGGCCTTTTCCCATCAGTTTCCCTTTCCCTTCATTCCCATAGACACAAACGGCTAATAATAATAATAATAATAATAAGTTATAACTTTTACTTTTAAGGTAGTTTTTCAATATACCAGACAAAGCATACCAACCTAACTGTATATAAGTTATTTACCAACGTAAGTGGGTTAAAAATAAAAGGTAAGGTTTTAATTTTAATTTTTTTAAAGTAGCGTCTATGCGTCTGCGCTTACGTGAGAGCAGCAACAGTATCCTGCAAATGATCTATGCAAGATTTGACTGCCCCATTCAAGATAAATGGATGAAAATCTTAATGGGACTAAAAATAGGATAAGTCTATGTAATAAATTTAATGTGAAATGTATACTGTAAAATTAATAACATATATTTTTTTTGTTTTGCATAATATATTGTATTAGTTCTGATAATATGTATTGTAAAGTAATTATTTAAAAATGTTATGGATATTAATCTGAGAATAAAATTATTATTATTATTATTATGTTTGTGTAAAGCACTCGCCCACTCGCCACTTACGCTTTACATCGTCCCTCCGAGCCGAAGCTCTCGCGACTCCACTCTGACCAGCCGGTTAAGGCAAGGCAGAGGTAGGGCCTGGTTCTCCGTCAGTGTTCACTCCAGCCGGCCGGTGAAGGCAAGCCGGAGATGGAGAACAGGGGCTTCCCTGGGAGCACTCGGGTGCGTGGGGTCGCTACTCCCCAACAGCTCGCCACAAGCTGTCCTGCGGGCTTATTATTATTATTATTATTATTAACCCATCAAGCCCCGTAAAGCCCATATTATTGGCCGCGATAAGAATAGATTGCCAGGAATTGGTGATCGACGGATTAATAAAATATTATAACAAATTTGATGTGTGTTATGTGTAGTCACCATAATATCTCTGCAGATACGTGATTGATGCCTCGCGGAAGCGTGGAGATGGAGGTGGGGCGTTCCACTAACGATGTAACTACCGACACATCGAGTCATTATTCCACGCATTATTCTACTTTCATCATTATCCACCCCTTTTTAATTACGTTTAATGAATAAGCTAAAATTACCTTTTGTTTACTTTAAAAGCTCTTTATATGCGGAGTCTTAATGAGGTTTTCGGAAAGCAGTTTTCGAATAATTAACGATCTTCGTCAGCTGCGTCGAATGAAAAGGCGAAATATTAAACGAAATTCTAAGATGCTGATTCGAGATTTTCATACGCCGCTTATTAAGCTGTATGGTAATTATGTAAGTAAACAATGAGGATTGATAAACAACGTAGGGATTCAAGGAATACAAATTGAAATTTGTTTATAATAATTACCATTAAATGAATATTAACGCAATGGTAATTTAATAATTCAATTGCTAAAATATAAATAAAGGAGAGTAGGATTAAAATAGATTTTGCTTATTGCAATATATTATGTAAAATAAATTACACAAATTAATTGGTATTAAGAGCGCAGCCACACGGCCGTTGCATTACGTTGCGTTGCCGTTGCGGTTACGCTCCGATTTTTCAGACGCGATGTTTTGACAAAACGACAGGCAAGTGGCGAAAGAGGGGCTAAAGGGGGTGAAAGACACGCAGTGCTGTTACTGCCTGGAATGTTTGGTCGCGCGTGATTGCAACGCAGCTATGTGGCACAGGTACAGAAAATTGATTTAAGGGCGTACATTCTTAATTTATAGTTATGCACAGCCCAACTAATAACATTGAATGTATAGTTCGACCAAATAACTCAGATCCACCCATACCTATGAATTAAGACCTCTGAAGTCTGATGGTACCACGCTTTATTCCGTTGCGCCTTCTGTGACAACGCAACGCACCGCGACGCACTAGAAAAACGTGGCCTCGTTCAAACAGAAATAGAGCCGAGCGCTCTACTTTACTCACGCAAGGAAGCATAAAAATCGCTTTCTATTAACAATGAAACAAATTGTGCTTTTAAAACACAATAGATGAGTTCTGTAAACGATTTTAAACTCTCATTTCTATGTATTTTCCGTTACAAAGCCGCCGATTGTCGGAAAACCGTTAAGAAGTGGTTCGGACAGTTTTAAGTACTTCCGGACTATGGCCGCCCCGACTTTTTCTCTGATGTTTAATCCATTTACTGTTTTTGTATTTTTATAGCAAAGATTGTTTTGTTGACTTCTTTCGTTTTATTCAATCAAGCCTGTTGCTTAACTTTTTCATCGGCTTACGTACGAAACGTTAAAAAACTTTTGTCTGTGTTTTGGGTGGTATCACCAATACTCACAGCTTAAGTGATAAATTTAAACTTTGTCGCGGAGCACCACGTAATAATATTATTAAATATCATGTACTGCTAAACATTTCATTACTAAGGATCAATGTTTCCTGGAGGTCACGATCATAATATTTGTACTTCCATACTGTTTTAACCTCTGCACGTAGAACTACTTCCATAACAAGTTCATTGAGAACTTACCACGGAGCTAGACGGAAGTGGTGGCAAACGACCATGGTTACAATTACAGTAATCCCAAATTAAGAATGCGCATGAATGACCGTGAATAATGACCGTGTTACAAAAGCTACAGGAATATCACGACGAACTTTGACTAATTACGTCATGTATCTTAAACGCAATGTAATTAGAAAATGCAATATCGTCTACCGTTGCTCGGGAAATACAACCGTTGCCGAGAATTTTCGAAAACTTAGGGTGCACTGTACTGGTATTTATTATCTTTCGCGTGAAGCCGCAAGTAACACCTAGTACTGTACTCGTACCAGTCAACCGATCTTGTAATTAGGGTCGGACGACTGCGAACTTCCTGTAGGAAATTGAAAACTTTATTTTCGTTTGACTTACAATTTTACTTCAATTATTTTTCAAAGTTCCTAATTGGTCCCCCTTTCTGATAGGAGTTTTCTAAGAAATAAAAAGTCAGGAGTTTTCAAATTAATTGTTATTTGAAAAAAGTAAACAAAGATTATGTTTCATGTTTCATTTTAAAAATAATAAAATATTAATATCTAACTATAAACTTATTTCTATTATATCATGCTGATGAAAAGCGCTATAGAATCTTCCAGCTTGCTAGTTGCTACTATGAACGATGCCCTTGCCAATCGTTACCGCGACTCTTCTCTAAGCAAATAGTGAAGCACCATGAAAAAACCATGAGGTTTGTTTGTAGACCCGCGCCAGGTGGTTCTAACATAACCCGGTCAATCTAAGGATATCGATCGGTATGTAAAACTATGTGAAACGGATTATAGAATCAGCAGAGGGCGCAAGGCGCCACATTTATGCCAATATTAAACCTCAGTCCTCACCTGACCATAAAATAACTTCAATACAGCCAGTGGCAGCCTAAAGCCGGGTCCAGACTCCAGACGAGTGTAACGTGTAATGTAATTCACCGTATAATGTAACACGAATTCTACGTGTGGACGGCACTACGAGCATTACATGTAACGCTCGGGGCTGTCGGTTTTCGCGCGAGCACAAAGGCTCGTTTGGACAATTCGCTTTGAGTTCGTGTGCCGTCCACACTGTTGACGTTAAATTACACGTAATCTTACATTACACGTTACACTCGTCTGGACCCGGCTTTAGGGGGTGTCAAACAGGGCATTCGCCCGGGGCTTCGACCTTGCGTTAAACAAATTAAAAAAAAATACAGATTTCTTGACTCAAATTATATTTATTAATGTAACTTAAGTATTTCTCGTCAAACATAACGAACAAACTACCAAACAACATCTACTTTCGCATCACATAGGTACTTTTCAATAGACCTGCCGCCCGGGGCCTCGCAAAGACCTGCCGTCTGGGGCCTCGTAAAGACCTGCCGCCCGGGACCTCGCATAGACCTGCCGCCCGGGGCCTGGCATAGACCTGCCGCCCGGGGCCTCGCATAGTCCTGCCGCCCGGGGCCTCGCATAGACCTGCCGCACGGGGTCTCGCATAGACCTACCGTTCGGTGCCTCGCTTAAACTGAATTTATTATTTAATACAGCATAATATGAGCTATGACGAGGCCATACATCCCTTTGACAGTGACGACTGACAAGATAATTTTGAAAACTCGATCGACGAAAATTAAATTGTGAACACGTGTAAGCAAATCAAATATTGATTACTTCCGACATTTTTCTCCTCATACCTGCTCATCCCCTCAAGTTTGTTGTTTGTTTAATTAGACTTCGCTACATCAAAAACATTTTTCGAGCAATTATTAAATTCGGGACCTTTCAATAAAACGATATTGCCAATACCTCACTTAGCTGTTTATTTAATATTTACACATAATGACAGAATAAGAAAATTACGTTCCATTATCAGCCTCTTCTATGATGAACTTACTTTTGCGAGCGTCTTGCTTGTGTTGGCGGTAAAACCATCTGAAAGAAGACACCAATGAGACAAAAGATAAAGGAATTATATGATATAATTTAAAAGTAAAATATTTATCGATAACCTGTGATGTTAATCTAAAGCATAAACTACTAGAGCTTGTATACCAATGATATTCTATGTTACTAACGTAACTAGATTGGCAGTCTACGACAGCAACGCGTCACCACTTTGAAGATGCCTGCAGGCAATGATATTCAACTAAATACAGATCTGTTACGTTCATACTATTTTCCGGTTCAAATTGCTTCCGAACAATTTTCAAATTCAATTGTCAAATTTGACAGATAAGTGAAACAAAAGATACCGCTCTTCCTATCAATTTTAAATCGGTTTTAAGCTATGTAAATACCCCTTTTATCGAGATTTTGTGTACATATATACGTGTTAACAATATTAGATTGTGATGTCTTTACTAACACTTGTTTTTGTTTTAGGTGAATCAACTTGTAAATATACATTATTATAATTATTATACATAGTAACCATACCCTTGTTGCTTCACCAGACCTACATTAAATAGAGCAAAGTCTATCCAATACACTCTGACATTGGCAACCCACGAAACTGCCATTAAAGAAGAAGAAGAAGAACAAAAGATACGAAATGACATTTACATAAAAGAGACAGACTATACAAAAGACGGGTCAATTGGCCCGTATTTAATGGCTTCACAACGCGCGCGGTAGTAACATATCTGCTTTGAGTTTTTTTATATAATATCATTGCCTGCAGGCATATCTGCCATATATAATGACATAATAACATTAAGAAGTGACATTGTCTTTTGGGCTATCAAGTGGTTACGCATTTCTGAGAATCGTTTGTAAGACATTGCCACTCTAGTATTTTAGAAACTCATTGTTGTATACTGTCTAATTTGAAATGACGCGCCCCACCACTTCAAAGATATAGATGAAAAATTTTGTACTGTGAATACGAGGGAGGGGCGCGTGATTTTAAATTAGACAAGCCTTACCAATTTCTCATAATATACTGAAAAGGCGAAACAATAATATTACATTCAGCTTTTTTAAAACAACAAACATCCATCCTCATTTCCATCCATCTATCACACATTTCTCCATCTTTATTCCCATCCATTTCTTCTATCATTACATGCTTATATTACTCACATGAATATCCCAAACGGTGGTGTAGTAGCCAGCAGGGTGAGGAGAAACACCGCTCCGGGAAGCACGTGCAGCGTCAGTATGTACACCCTCGAATACATCGGCGCAAACACCAGCGGCATCATCGTCTCCGCTATACCGAACAGCGAGTACACTTTGCCTGAAAAAAGGTAATGATTGTAAATACACTTTGCCCAGAAATAGGTAATAATTACCGTGGAATACACTTTGCCTCGAAATAGGTAAAGATTGTGAGTACTCTTTGCCTGAAAGTAGCTAATGATTGAGAGTACATTTTGCCTGAAAGTAGTTAATGATTGAGAGTACACTTTGCCTGGAAATAGGTTATGATTGGGAGTACACTTTGCCTGGAAATAGGTTATGATTGGGAGTAAACTTTGCCTGGAAGTAGATAATGATTAAGAGTACACTTTGGCTGGAAGAAGATAATGATTGTGAGTACACTTTTCCTGGAAATAGGTAATGATTGTGAGTACACTTTGCGGGAATATAGCTAATGATACGTAATATTTTTGTCTGGAAATAGATAATGACTTAAGTACAATTATTTTCGGTAATATTGTTGATAATTAGGAGTACACTTTGTCTGAATAAAGGGTAAGATTATAAGTAGGTACACTTTGCGTGGAAATATTATACGTAGGTAAATATTGCTCTTTATTCGAAATAGAAAACAATTATTACGAATGTGAATACCATTTAGTGCGACACATGTAAAGATTTCGAACTGCACTGTGCCTGGAAATGATAAATTACCTGCATGATGATTATGAACCCTCTTTGGAAGTAGGTAGCCAAATTATATACTTAAATCTGTTTTTTTATTGTCATTTTATAGCCTTATATAAAACTAATCTTACCTAACTCACGCTGTGACACAATTTTTGAAGCTATAGAACGCAGGGCAATATTTGTTGTACCGTTCAATATCTCCACTATAGGCACTGGAATATAAAAGAATATTATTTACACACTAATATATTATAACAGAAGTTTCCCATCTTTTTGATAATTCCTAAGGGGAATAAGTTAGACCAGCCTTTCCGAAAGTTGGCGATAACGCCCCCTTGTGGGCGCTGAAGGCTTAAAGAGAGGCAGTGTGGGACCCGGAAAAAAATGGGGGCGTTATGTAGAGGCTCTAATTTAAAAGTAGGTGAAACAAAGGGGGCGCCAAATTTTTTTTTCTCAAAATGGGTGGCAGACAAAATAAGTTTGGGAACCCTGAGTTAGACTCTGAAAATGTTAAGCATTTTTGATGGTCACAAAATAAATAGAGTAGAACACGAGGAAAATCCATTGATCACAAAAGTTACCGGCGGCACCACCGGTGTGAAAAGGGCAGGTTGGACGCCTCACGCTTTGAAAAGAGCTATTACATAATTGTTATTTTAAGTATCTTTTATCGCAAGCTTTGAGTGCGGTGACCAAATCAAGAAATTCCGTAACGAAAATAATCCAAACAGAAGTGCGGCGTTGCCGTGCATCGTCTTACGGCGTTTCAGTTCGGCAGACTTCGGCACGGTGTTTGTGTGCGTGCGACTAGACGTGTGCGAGTTATAATTGCATAAGTTGATAAAAAATGCTATGCAATAGCTTTACCGCGGCAGTCCCCGAGTGCCACACGTATTTTTCTCCTCGCTATTATCATTTCATTTATATTTAGATATAACATACCAGCATAAATTTCGTTGTTAGTTCTTGCGAACGCCAAAATGACTGATCCAGCCATTTTGCTAAAAGTCGAAATTATGCCCAGCACCGCATCATCCATCTTCAATTTCTTACTGAAAATACTTATTGAAAACATTGTGCCTGAAAATTAAAAAAAAACAACGTTATTTTACTTTTTAAGATATTTTTAAATGAGGTTTATTCATTTGTTTTCGTTGGTAGAAAAATCTCTAAGTCTACTGGAAAATACCGAAACCATTTAATACAATTTATAAAGATTAGACCAACTCTTCACACTCTAATTTTATATCGCTATTTCAGAAAATCACAATATATTCATGAGCATAATAATATACAGAAAGTAACAAAACGAGGTTCAGGGTTTTTATGTGTTCCTTATATTTATAGAGTTCCCTGTAAATAGTAGCGCTGAAGGATCATATAATACCCATACAAAAGATGAAAAAAATACTCTTTTAGCTCTGCTAATTTTACTGTTAACTCTATATAACTCTACACACCCTAAAATATTATCACTTATTTTATTTCCACTTACCAACAGCATGAGTGATGAGGGCATACGTGGAGTAGATGCTGTACATGATCTCATTCCAGTTGAATCTGTACCTTGTGAAGATGTACATCACACTCATTTCACCTGAAATATTAAAAAATACAATCAATAATTGTTTCTATCCATACTATCTATACTATCGCCGCGGCAGGCTCGCGAGCAGTTGCTTGGTCTGTCAGTACAGTACCCGGCGATAAATATTGCACATCGACCTTTGGAAAGTGACAGTCGGCTAATTTCGGTTTTGTAGAGCGTTATCTCTTACGCACGAAATACAAAAAGTCCGGTATATATTAGGAGCTGTTAAAACAATTATGGTTTGCTTCTTTTGACAATTTTATTATTCTTTGTATAAAATACACCAAGTTTTCTATAAGTTATGGCTTTAGGTTCGGGTAAAATAAAATAAAAAAGGGTGTTCAAATTATGTTTACGTATTTAAAATTCTTTTGGAAAATTACAGCTTTAGCAAATTTAGGGGTGTTAACAACTCTAGATATATATTCTGAACTGGACGCGACTGCACTCTGTTGAATTTGAACAACGACTGACATAATGTCAAATAGGTGTGTGCTACAAAGATAACGCTCTATGAAACCGAAATTAGCCGAATGTCTCTTTCCAAAGGTCGATGTGCAATATTTATTGCCGGGTACTGTACGTGTTATGTCGGCACTACATATAGGCGAACGCGTTGGCCAATGCGTCGGCCCAATGTGTAGAACGGGCGACTCGCGCGTTGGCGGTAGGTATTTAGACGTTGGCCGACGCGTTTTGTCGGCACTACATATATGCGAACGCGTTGGCCTACGCGTTGGCGAACGCGTTGGCCTACGCGTTAACCAACGCGTCGGCCAACGCGTTCGCCTATATGTAGTGCCGACATTAGTGCGTGCCAAACGTCCGAGGCGCCTTTGAGCATCGACCAAAAACCGACAACTTTTGGCTCGGCCGCGGCACGCTCGGACGAGGCAGCGAGGCGGCTCGCCTGGTCAGTACGCGGCTTATAAATGGGCTATCCAACACTGTAAGAATTTTTCAAATCAGACCAGTAGTTCCTGAGATTAGCGCGTTCAAATAATTTTCCCCGTTTTTTCCTCATTTTCCTCTATTTCTTCGCTTCTTTTAGTCTGAGCGTGATAAAATATAGCCTTTAATCTTCCTCGATAGATGGACTATCTAACACTAAATGAATCACCAAAATCCGTTGCGTAGTTTTAAAGATTAAAGGGAACAAAGGGACATGAGGGAAAAAAGCGGCTTTGTTTTATTATAAGTATAGAATGCGAAAGCGTGCCTGCCTGTCTGACTGTTAACTCGTCACGGCCAAACCGCTGAACTGATTTTGTTGAAGTTTGGTATAGTAAGAAGGAGATACTTTGACACCCGAGAAAGGACATCGCATACTTTATATCCCGGGAAAATGTATGGTTCCCGCGTAATGACCGAATTTTGGCGAAACGGAGTTGCAAGCGTCATATAGTACTGAATAAAGTTACAAAAGTTGTAAGGGTGGAAAGACTATCCATGTCTAGTCAGGCGAAAGTAGGCCTTCTTAAAGTTCTAACTGGTATGCTATTAACAAAGTGAGTTAAAATATCGTGTCTTTCCTTTCATCAACATTTAAACAAGAGAGAAAACATGATATTAACCGCAGGGTTTTACCCAGGCTGACTCAAGTTGGCCAGGAGAATTATTATCAGCTGTTTTTGTCGGGAGGATGTAAAAAGTTTGTTCTGTAATAACAGTGCAAATGAATTTAAATAATCGGCCAAGTGCGAGTTGGACTCACGCACTGAGGGTTCCGTACCGTTAGAGAGCAAAAATAGGCCAAAATTGAGTTTTTTGTATGGGAGCCCCCCTTAAATTTTTATTTTATTTTAATGTTACTATTAATATATTAACGTAGACATACATTAAGGGCCTTCGTGAAAATATCATGTGCCTACCTGTTGCCTGACTGATATAGAGCAAAAAAGGCCGAAAAAATAATTTTGTTGTATGGGGGCCACCCTTAAATATTTATTTTATTTTGTTTTCAGTATTTGTTGTTATAGCAGCAACAGATATACACAATCTGTGAAAATTTCAGAAGTCTAGCTATAGCGGTTCTTGAGTTACAGCCTGGTGACAGACAGACATACAGACGAACAGATAACGAAGTCTTAGTAATAGGGTCCCGTTTTTACCCTTTGGGTACGGAACCCTAAAAACAACAATAGGAATTCCCAGTAATTTATCACAAAAGTATTTTGCAGCGATAAATGTCCAGTTTCATACGTTGTTCTTTGTACAAAAGCGAGGGTTTTTATACTGATAAAAAAAATCGCAGCTTCAAGTACAGTATTAAAAGGTTTAATATTTCTGCTAACGCCTCCGTGGTCTAGTGGTATAGAGCGTGGCTCTTGACTCGGAGGTCGTGGGTTCGATTCCCGCGTTGGAAACATGATATTTTCAAGTTTGTTTAGGACAATGCAGGCTGATCACCTGATTGTCTGACAATCCTGCGCCTGATCTCTCGCCGGTTGTGTCGGTCTGCCGTCCCACTGGGTTATGGGAGTAAAGGAATAAAGAGTGCTCTTGTGTACTGCGCACAGACTCCTGCGTAGCTGGCCTGGTTTCAATGAAACCGGCCACCGTCACCGAAACCGGTGTGGGAGCTATATATATTTCTGCTATTGCATAGCTTAAGAGTTAAGAAAATTCTGTAACTTACTTTGCAGCGGCCCATGCAAGGTAAGTGGGCGTGGGTGAACTGAGTTGACAGATGTCCGACTTGAGTAAGTTGGACATCTGTCAACTAATTAAGTCCATGATATAAATGATACTTTAATAAGGGCCTGTTTCACCGCTTCCTGATAAGGCTATCCACCACTTAATTTGACAGATGGAGTATGGAAAATCTGTCAAATAACCCTATCGGGCACCTTATCAGGAAGCGGTGAAACAGGCCATTAATGTATTTAATTATAAAATTAGAATAAAATAAATAATTAACACTATTTTTCCCTACTTTCACTCTATCACAGTACGGAACCCTTCGTGCGCGAGTCCGACTCGCACTAGGCCGATTTTTTGTATATTTGATAGGTTAAATAGTTATTTAATTTAAGAGTAACATTGTTCTACAAAAATAACAATCCATATTTTAGGACCATCAAAACGAAATTTTAAATCCTTTCTATATCTGCTAGCCACCACTTTCAAGAATTTTCACGAGAAAATGGTTGTTCTTAGATTATCAAAATAAAGCTTCTCAAGAACAATTTGCTTGATAATAATTAAAAAAAAATTCTTCTAGCAGACTATAAAATCTTTTCCACTATAAAATGTCTTAAGTTGACATCGGACCCGCTATCACGGTAAATATAATGAATTATCAAAAATTATATATACCACGTAAATAAAGAGGAATTTCTTAATAACATACAAAAATTCAAAAATATAAGTCTTGCAGTTTTTAAGCTATTCAAGTTTTTCACCTTGCAAATCTTCTAATTGCTCTATTTAAAAGTAGTGATTTTGCAGATCGGACTTTGTTCTACGCATAGGTCGATTTTTAATTTTGTCAACCGCATACTTTATTAATTAATTATAATATTACAAGCTGTCGCGGCAAACGTTTCTTTGCCATATTATATAAAGTATATCGCCCGTATTATTTTATTGAATTAACTTGACTAATTAATAAATATGTCACCATGGCAACGTCCATCGCTATCCCCTGACCCGCGTCGCATAAACAATGGCCGCTCTATATAAACAAATAGACAAATAATTTGCAATAAAATAAAAATATTGCGACTATAATTAAAGATCTAAGCTATCCTATCTCTCAAGTTGGAAAAAAGCACACATTAAAAAAAAATAAACATTAAAATCGGTTAAGTCGTTTAGGAATCTATCGCGGACAAACATCGTGACAGGAGATTTATATATAATAGATTATTACTATTTAGTATTAAGTTATATGTACTACTTATTGAACTTAAAAAATGATCGAAGCTGAAAAAGTTGCATATTATAACTTATCATTTTTAATCGGTTAATTAATTTATATAGTTTTTAGATTATTATTAAATATATAGCTGTTGCCTGCGACTTCGTTCGCGTTAGCATAGTAGATCACATCCCAAGTAGGTATTACTTATTTATTGTACAAAAATATTCAATGTACAGAAGTGACTTTCCTACGATTTTATTATAATTATATATATGCTCCGCGCGGCTTCGCTTGCGTAATTTAGGAATTTCACGCAACCGTACATTTTTCCGCGAAAAATTGCTTATGTCCCTACACGTGGTCTATTCTTCATGTTTGCCAAATAACCTAAAAATTGCTCCAGATAATATTTCTTAAGATAATAAGCAATTTCATATAATTTTCCCCGTTTTTCCACATTTTTATCTATTTCTTCGCTCCTATTAGTCTTAACGTGATAAAATATAGCCTATAATAGCCATCCTAGATAAATGGGCTATCTAACAATGAAAGAATTTTTCAAATCGGACCAGTAGTTCCTGAGATTAGCGCGTTCAAAAAAGCCCTTTCAAATAATTTCCCCCCGTTTTTTCCACATTTTCCTCTATTTCTTCACTCCTATTAGTCATAGCGTGATACAATATAGCCTATAGCCTTCCTCGATAAATGGGCTATCCAACAGTAAAAGAATTTTTCAAATCGGACCAGTAGTTTCTGAGATTAGCGCGTTCAAACAAACAAACAAACAAACAAACTCTACAGAATTATAATATTGACATAACTGATTTCATTTATTTTTTGACACGTTTTAGCGAAGAGGAGAGTTTATAAAGTAGGCCTAGAACATAAGAATTAAGTAATAATAATTATATTCTAGGCCTACTCGATTTTTTTGTCTTCAATTTGTTACGCTTTGTGATATTATTTTGGTTGTATCCTGAAACACTTACGAATATTATGTTGTGAATTAAATCAAATTAATTGCGAATAGCTCCAAGCTAGTTGCTACATGTTTTCGAAGGATAAAGATTTCATTAACCTTATTATAATGAAATGCAAACATATTTTAATATATTACGATATAAAATACATTAGCTTTTTATATTTTTCCCGACTAAAGATAAAACTTATTTATTGACGATAATTATTATTATTATTTTTTATCAATGATACTATACTGTACTCGGCGAAATATGGCGGTAGTGGTCATTCACTCCCTGTCAAAAACTTATACAAACCGCGATTGACATCGCGGCTTTGTATAGAAAATGACAAGTTTTTGACAGTGAGTCAATGATCGCTACCGCCGAGTACTGTCAGTATAATTATTATTATTTGATTTGATCCTATTTAATCGAAAATCAAAGAAAAATCGTGACTATGGCATATTTTAACACCTTCGCTGCGGGACTAAAAGAGACGGTTTTTTATATGGTGCATTACCGGGCGGATTAGCCTTATACTTAAACTCTCCGCCGCCGCTGCGGTACTCGTATAGGGCTTATTTTATTGGCCCAGTAAGGTATCGACCGATATAAATGACTGTAACTATGCGAAAACTTAAAAATTTGGAAATCTACCAATCAATATCGATCGTAAAAGAGTTAATGTTCATGGTGCTGGCTTCGCCCTGGATTCCTACTATTTACTCGAGAGATACATTTAAAAATATATATAAGGTCTTGTAACCCGATACCGCACTGAATTTTAGGTTTATTAGGAGTTTTAGTGATGAGAAATAAGATATCGACATATTATTTTTAATATCATTTATTGAAGAAACAAAAATATCTGGCCTGTTATTTTGAAAAAAAAACAGGCCGGTAAGGATTTTGCTGTGACTTATTTTTTTTTGTCATTTTTCAAATAGTCTATATCAGAACGTTCACCTTCCATAAAGTTAATATACCAATTATATTAACTTTATGTCACCTTCACGATTTCTTCCTTGCTAAAACAATTATTCAAGCATTTTTTTACTTTGTTTATTTGGCCAAGGTATTATTAATGATTTAAGAACAACAAAATATCTCAAAAACCTAAACAAATGACTGTGTCAATGCACTATCGTACCACTCCCGATAATTACGTCACAACACTATTATAAAGTAAACAATTCAATTACCTATACCAGTGCGGGAAGGGGTGGATCGACCCTGTGATCTCTGACGGGTCTTTCGGCCCGTTACCCGCAGGGAATGGAAAAAAATATCAATCAGTGAATTATCGGGTCGAAAGACCTTAGCATGATTTTAATGCTTTATCAAGTAGCCCTTAAAATCCTAAACTCAAACCTATACTTGTTTCCTTTTAACATACAAAAATACTCATTACACAGCCCCCGCACCAGGGGAAGTTCGTCATTTCTCGCCTCCGCACAAAGCTCGCGTACATGCATCGGGCGTTTAAGCCTTACAACGCAGCGAACGTGTTAACTGAATTTGAGAACGTCTCTCTTTATTATATAGGGTGTTTTCATACTGCGACGGTAACGACACGACACGGTAGCACAGAATAGATAAGGGCCACCGCACATATTATACAATTTCAAGTTGGCCGACAATCGTACAAACTAAATTGCGTAGTGTCACAATTTATTTGGACAACTTCATCGTGTACGCTGCCAGCCGCAGACTTTTAGATTAAGTTGGTAACGGTGTTGCTAGCCTAGCGACGTGCGTGTTAAAATGCGTAAAAAGCACGCTTTTATTGTGGCACTAATAAAACGAAGGCGAAAAGAAAAGAAAATATTTTGTGTGCATTCAATACTAAGTGACAGAATATTAGAATTATTAGTACGATAGTCAGTTTGTACGATAGTCGGCCAACTTGAAATTGTATAATAACTATGTGCGGTGGCCGGTGGCCCTCTATTCTGTGGTATCGTGTCGTGTCGTTATCGTGCAGTGTGCAAACACCCAATCTCGGAGCATACACAACCTATTCTTATTATTCTTTTGTGATTGGTCGCAGTGTAAACTCATTTTAATTTAACCCATTTTTCTTATTTTTTACTAGTGAACTAATGATATGAACCTGATTTTAAATACTAGTTTTAGTATAAAATATTTTACCCATCAAACCCCATAAGCTCCGGTGAGCAACACACAATAGAATAACAATAGATTTCCAAGAATCCACGATCGAAGGATTAATTTTTAATTAAAAATCCAAATATTATTTAGTTACTTATATTAATTAAATTTTATACTTAGCTTGGATAAACAGGTTGCATGTTGATTTTTAAGAAAAATGAGGAAAATACAATTAATATTTTAAATTTTAAGAGAATTTATCTTTATAAATTATTATTATTGTATAAATATTCGAGAATGTGAGAGCTGTTCTAAAAACTGGAATCGTGTGAACGGCAAAATGTTTTCCGAGAGATAATAATTAATAATTACTAGTTAGATGACGCCCGCAACTACGTTGCGCCAAAATTTCGTTTATCGCGCAGGGTGAAAGTATCTTATGTCCTTTCCATGGGAGCTGGGACTCAAAGTTTCTCCATACCATATTTCAGCAAACAGGGTACCGTGGTTTAGGCCTTTTTGAGTCTGAACGTCGTGACCAACATACCTATTAAATCGCCTCAAATCAAGTTCATATTCTCAAAGTTAAAAGCAGCCAAAAATCTGTTATTACCATAAATTATTACAAGAAAATACTGAATTATTTAATTACTTTAAGTTTGATGATTAGTACTATGTTCTCCACTGCAGAGGTCGGTCACATCAAAAGATGAGGAAAATACAATATCAGAATTACGAAATTTGCACTTTTAAGTTTTACGTCATTATGCAAATATAAAATAATGGATCTAGAAGTCAGACTAATTAAATTGATGTTGCAGAAAATAATATTAATTATTATAGGTAGGCATGGCACAACGAGACACAAAACGTGACACCTGAGAGACAGTACTTTTTGGGTGCCATTTGATTATGGTATATTAGGTTGATATCGTTACTTTAGCTGCTTTTGTATAAATAAAAATTGATTTTGAAATATTTTTCAGAAGGATAAAAATCATAGAAAATATTATGTTATTTTATCAAATACCGCAATTCTAGAATTCGTCTATCCTCGAAACCTTTCACTTTAATTTCAGTAAGCGACCTTTAAGTTGTACGCGGACTGCATCCATCCATACCTAGTAATATTATAAATGCGAAAGCGTGTGTTTGTCTGTCCGTTACCTCTTCACGCCCAAACCACTAAACCGATTTGCTGTTTGATATGAAGGTTATTTGAGTTCCGGTAAAGGATATAATATAATACTTTTAATCTCGAAAACACCTAAAACTTATAACACCCCTCTTTATGGTCGGGGGTTAAAAATGTGGCTGCGCGATATTTTGTCGCAATGGCACAATGACGGGTGAGACATGTTCAATACTTAAGGAGAGTACTCTGTACTCGATTCTCATTATAATTATGTAATAAAATTAGATACATTAATTATGGACACTAAGTAAATTACGCGGATAGGCAGGTAGGCATACTATGCGGCCGACGCGGCGGCGTAAGCTACCAAAGAAACACCACGCCACTACCCTTCCCGCACGCGGTGTCCATGCGTTGGGTAAATAATTATTTAATTAAGCTACATTTACTCAGTGATCAATCTATACTTATAAAATTACATGTCCTGACTGATTGACTGACTGACTGACTGATTCATCATCGCTAAGCAAAAACTGTTGAAGTTACAGCTACGAAATTTGGTGAGCAGGGTTGTTTTATTAAGTAGACACCCACTAAGGAAGGAAATTTTGAAAATTTTACCCCGAAGGGGGTAAAATAGGGGGTGAAAGTTTGAATGAAAGTCCGTCATTTCTTGAGTTAGAAACATGAAACTTTATTTTTGGGTTACTGATTAAAAATGAATGGATACGTATTTAAACGTTTTTGGAAATTCTACCCTCAAAGGGGTGAAATTGAAAGTTTGAATGAAAGTCCGTTATTTCTTGAGTTAGAAACTTGAAATTTTATGTTTGGGCTACTGATTAAAAATTATTGGATACGTGTTTAAGCGTTTTTGGAAATTGTACCCCCAAGGGGGTGAAATAGGGGTTGAAAGTATAAATGAAAGTCCGTCATTTCGTTAGAAACATGAAACTTAATTTTTGTGCTACTGATTAAAAATGAATGGATACGTATTTAAGCGTTTCTGGTAATTCTACCCCCAAGAGGGGTGAAATTGGGGTAGAAAGTTTCAATGAAAGTCCGTCATTTCTTGAGTTATAAACATGAAAGTTTATTGACGTTTGCGTTTGACGTTTGCTTGAATAGGGTTCCGTTATTACCCTTTGTATAAGGAACCACAAAAAGGGGAAAACTATCCATTTTTATTATTATACTATGTTAACGCAAACGAAGTCGCGGGCAACAGCTAGTTGATATATATATTTTTTCATCTAATATAATAGCCAAATATCACATCCTCGAGTGTTGAACATGTCTCACCAGTCACCAATTATGCAGTATATTCTACAGGTTAGACTCACCCCACGTAGGTCCGAAGGTCAAACAGACGACCATCAATATGAGACACATTCGAAGCCTCCTGTTGTTGGTTCCCTTCTTGAATACGATGTGTGTCGTGTCCCTGAGACTTCGGAAGTCGAAG
This sequence comes from Polyommatus icarus, assembly GCA_937595015.1. Taxonomy (NCBI): domain Eukaryota; kingdom Metazoa; phylum Arthropoda; class Insecta; order Lepidoptera; family Lycaenidae; genus Polyommatus; species Polyommatus icarus. Next base: position 5,107,661 of record OW569331.1, read on the forward strand.
AAGTCCTTCAGGAATCCAAGGACGCGTCCTTTTGAAGTGTCCTGCAATAAATTAAACAATTACAAAAGTTTTTGACTCAAAAATTGGTTATCTACATTTTAAATCTACACGGTTCACCTAGGAATACTATTATTATATCATTTTTGATTTAACTATTTAGACAGTTGTATAGCATTAAAAAATCGCATAAAATTGACTGTATCCACAAACAAAAATTGTAAGAACTTTTAAACGTTACAACTACCACACAAAATAAGTATTATAGATTAGCCATAATATTTATTTTCTGTTTATTAACCCAAAAACATCATATTATTATGAACAGTTATGTATCAATAAAATTGTATAATATCTAGTATTACATCCTGTAGGACAAACACATTTCTGGCTTCCCAAAAAACGGTACAAGCTTACCACTGTTCAATAATTGACGTTTGTTAAATCTTTCTATACTAAAATTATAAATAAGAAAGTGTGTCTGTCCGTCTATTACCTCTAGACGCCCAAACCACCAAACCGATTTTACTGGGTATGGAGATAATTTGGTCCCGGGAAAGGATATAGGATACTCGCTATCCCGGAAAATGTACGGTTCCCACGCGATAAACAACTTTTTTGCGCAACAGAGTTGTGGGCGTAATGCAAGCCATAAAACAGTGTGAGTCAATGATATTGTATGTTACTAACGTAACTAGATTGGCAGTCTACGACAGAAACGCGTCACCACTTTGAAGATGCCTGCAGGCATATCTGCCATACATAATGACATAATAACATTATGAAGTGACATTGTCTTTTGGGCTATCAAGTGGTTACGCATTTTTTGCATCAGTTTGTAAGACATTGCCACTCTAGTATTTTAGAAACTCATTGGTGTGAGTATAAAATCTGTAAAATGCCCTACCCGTGTTACGAAGATGCTACGGCTCAAACCGCCGCAAAAATTAAATTTCGGTTTGGAATTGATTTTATATGCGTTTAATTTACTTTATCTCAATCACCAAAACTATTTCTAGTATATTTTAGTTTACCCTGTACTAGACAAGATATGACCCCAGGCAGCAATATTAGAATTGCTCGTATAAATAGTCATATCAGGTACTACGTTATAGCCAACCTCATTACTCATTAGTAATTTGTTTGTGATTGGCATACAAATAATAAATATCTATACTTATACTAGCTGTCCCGGCAAACGTTTCTTTGCCATATTATTATATGGAGTATATCGCCCGTATTATTTTATTGAATTAGTGACTTAATAAGTATGTCACCACGGCAACGTCTATCGCTATCCCGTGACCCGCGTCGCATAAACAATGGTCGCTCTTTACAGACAGATAATTTTCAATAAAATAAAATTGCGACTGTAATTAAAGATCTAAGCTATCCTATTTATCAAGTTGGAAAAAAGCACATATTAAAAAATAAAAAACCTTAAAATCGGTTAAGTAGTTTAGGAATCCATCACGGACAAACATTGTGACAGGAGATTTATATATTATAGTAGATTTTAATATAGATGAGTAAAAAAATATTATATTTACTCCACCACAGTTAAATTATAATTATGTGACTAAAGACTTCCGACCAAACATGTAATTTAATTTTTATGTAATGGATCAGAATACAAGCATACCGATATAGCCTAATGGCAAGCAATAGCTTAGGGATAAGCGTTTTTTTACGCCAGTTTCTTATGAGATCAGGGTACTGATTAGTTCAAGTCAATGAATATCAAAGTATGAGGTATCGTCTTTCAAATCTAAAACAATTACAGTATAATCAACTACAAAATAATAAACTCCTATACTTAACCTATTATACAATCGGAAATGTGTTTGTGATCTAAGATAAAGATACTTATAGAAAACGAAGATTGGTTAAAGATAAACTTAGATAACATAGCGCTCCCCTCCAAAATTCAAAACGTTTGATGTGTGTTGTCTTGCGTGATCGGCTAGTTGATCTTGGTAATACTTATAAGTGACATTAAATGAAATATTACGAGTACTGGTTGATTGGTTGATTGGTGCAACTACATACAAACTCTTAAGGAAGTCTACACACATTGAAACAGTAATTTGGAGGGGTGCGCCATGTTATCGTCGCCTCTACTTAATTTTCCCATGAAAAAGACTGAAGCATACCTTGAGATATAGAGTCTCCTTCCTGTGATCTCTTATAGAGAATAGAATGTACACAAAGTTGAACAGGTGTATCAGTGCGGCCAGCCCGAACACCCCATAATACCCGGTGTACCGTAACAGGACACCGCTCGCCCCCATCCCAATGGGGAATCCCATCGACATGCACAGACTCAGTACCCCGAATCGAAACGTCCTCGCCTCTTTTGACGTGATATCCCCCAAGTAACTGTACGCTCCCAATATCATCGTATACCAGCCGCCCGTCAGCGACGGGAATATAACCTCCATGAAGGTCGTCCATTCCACGGGGACTTCGTAGAAGAAGTACGTGTTTATCATATTAAGTAAGCACGTCAGCAGCTCGCCGCATATCGGCAAAAGCAAACATATCTTCCTCCGCCCCGTCTTATCGCTCCAAGCTCCGACGAATAGCATTAATATTGTGGGCACAGAAGTATGGACCACGCTCTTCCACCCTTGCACCGAAGCTATCAGCTTCTGAACTTCATCCTCCTCGTGGCTGAAGTTGGCGCGCTTCCTCAAATTTAGCGCTGTACATGCGCTATCGTTAAAACCCAGATTCACCCTACACGCCTTATCCAAATTCAAATTTTGTGCTGCGAGTACTGCCAGCACGCTAGGCACTATGAATAGAGCGAGCGCTGGTTCCACTGTTACATTGTTTCTTACGTGTTTTAGTTTTTCCACGAATGTGAGTGTCTGGACATCCTCTGTTCCATTTTTGAGGGGCACCGTTTGTTCCTTGTCTAGCTTGGAGGTTTTTATGTTGGTATCCATTTTATCCTTCTCTGTTCTATTTACCACTGGATATCAATTACTATGAAATGATACTAATCAACTGATATTATTTAAAAGTATCGTCCATTATGCTATTGTGCCGAACAAAACTTCGGAAATATTAAACAAAAGATTAAAACACTGACGACTTATTCAATGAACGATTGTGTTATGTTTGTCATACACTTTAAATACTTGATTTAAACACTTATAGACTTTTTACACTCCCGATAAATCGTGCAGGACATTTGAGATAAAATGCGGTCGGACAATTGAACATCACATATTTATTCCACACAACAGCTTATGCGTTATTGATGTAAAATTATTCACATTCTCACAGACGACACCTTTCGAAAGCCAATCGGTGTGAGCGCAAGCTTTAATCTAGTTTTTTCTAAATATCGAATTGAATACATCAAAGCTTTGCCGCTTTTTAAATAGCGTACGATATTGTGTTTTCATATAACTTAAAAAAGTACTCACAAATTCAAGGTACATTGCAGGATAGGGATTCAATAGTTTTTGTCATCTAATTCAAAAATACAATTTATGTCCTATCAATGTATTATTATCGAACTTTAATAAGTTCAAAGTTATAACTGTTTGGATTATTATAAGATGGGATAGGCTAAGTGGAAAGTATCTTAGAGATTGAAAAAAGGTAAAGTCACCTTGCAGTTTGGACTTTGAGAAAGATTTTTACCAAAGCTAGTGATATCTACTTACTTACATTAACTACCCAAAAATATATTGGCTACGGCCATAATTAAAAAAAAATAAAAGAAAATGTAGTAGGTACCTTGGTACACTTTAAAGGTTTAAAATAAAAAATAACGACCCTGCGCCATGTAAGGCCATGTTCCTTTGAAGGCCAACTATCAAAAAGTCGCAGTTATCGTCATGTAAAGACATTTTCCTTCTACTAAACACTTAGATCCATCAAACTTATGGCCACAAACGCGGCGGCGCGGCGCGGCGAGTCGATCGCGCCGCTATTGTGGCAGTGAGATCTCACTGTTTGTAGACTTTGGTTGTCGAGGCTACAATTATAATTTCTGCACCCTAAAAAACTTTAGTTTTTAGTTACACAACCTATATCTATTTCAAATTTTATTTCAGGGCATTATCGTATAGGTATATATGTATGGTACTAATAAAAAAAAGACTACATATGCCTCGATTTACGTTAAAATTAGAGATGTGCCGACTAGTCGCCGACTAGTCGGTAAAGCCGACTATCCGGCGAATAGTCGGCAAAAAGCGCCGACTAGTCGGCTTTTTACTTTTATACTATTATTGAAATTACATTAAAGAAAACCTTGATTAATATTTATAATATTACTAGCTGTCCCGGCAAACGTTTCTTTGCCATATTAAGTATATAAAGTATTTATTTATTTTAATTTGATTGCAGCGCTGTCGGGACAGACTAAAATTAAAATTCGAATTCGAATATTATTTAAAATTTGACACTGCGATGGTAGCGCCGTCTGTCGGATCCAATGTAAAACATTCCAAAATCAACAACTACTAATAAATTAAAAATTAATTAAAAAACATTGTCCAGCGGACAAAATTGTGAATCTAAACCATTCCCAGATCCCCTTGAACACACACAAAAAATTTCATCAAAATCGGTCCAGTCGTTTGAGAGAAGTTCAGTGACATAAACACTCACAGAAGAATTATAATATATATTAAGATGTACATAAGACACTCAGTCAGTGTTACACATTTTAAAATTAAATGAAATGTTTCTGAAATTACTTGCTAGTAAAGTAAAGAATATTTTTGTAATTAATATAATTTTAACATTAATGTTCGCCTTCAATCTCGTCTTGTAATAGATTACAATTATTTATTCAACAAATTGCACTTTTCAATATAAAAAGTAGCCAGTAACCAATTTTCAGACCTACTGAATACGCATATAAAATTACCTAAAGGTTTCGGAGGAGACAGGAGTACGGCAACTAACATTGTGACACAAGAATTTTATATATTATAAGATTTTATACTTACTTCACGGAAACGCGGTCGAACAGGATAAAAAGTATCATATGTCTGTCTCCTAGTTTTAAGCTACCTCTCCACCAATTTTAAGTCAAATCGGTTCATCCGTTCTTGAGTTACAAGTAGTGTAACTAACACTACTTTCTTTTATATAATACTAGCTGACCCGACAGATGTTGTCCTGTCTTAACGATGATATACGGTATAATAATTAATAAAAAAGTGTGTATATTTTTGAGTGCCATCGTGCACTCATCCCAAACTATCCCGAAAATCATAAAAGTTTATTGTGCGGGAACTGTACATTTTCCGGGACAAAAAGTATCCCTTGTCCTTTCCCAAGACTCAAAGTATCTCCATACCAAATTTCATCAAAATAGATTGAATAGTTTAGGCGAAAATCATAAAAGTTTATTGTGCGGGAACCGTACATTTTCCGGGACAAAAAGTTTCCCTTGTCCTTTCCCGAGACTCAATATAGATTAAATCGAGATTTCATGTACATGAAATATAAATTAATGAAAATCATCAACTGTATCAAAACAAAATAAAGTAATGTACGCGAAGTGAACATACCTTCCAAACACGATTCGACACGTTTGCAGGCGGCATGTGCGCAAACAGTAGTAAAAAAGCATTACGGAAACTTCCGAAACCATGATCGGCTTGGCCGACTAGTCGGCCGATTAGTCGGCTAGTCGGCTAGTCGGCCAAAGTCATGATCGGCACATCTCTAGTTAAAATATTGGTAATGTTCCTAGGAAGGCCGGTGGTTCCTTATATGGCCCAACCAAAGATTTGATAGTTGGCCTTGCTAGGGAACATAAACTTTACACGGAACATCTAAACATCATTAACATCAATGATATTGTATGTTACTAACGTAACTAGATTGGCAGTCTACGACAGAAACGCGTCACCACTTTGAAGATGCTTGCAGGCATATCTGCCATACATAATGACATAATAACATTATGAAGTGACATTGTCTTTTGGGCTATCAAGTGGTTACGCATTTTTTGCATCAGTTTGTAAGACATTGCCACTCTAGTATTTTAGAAACTCATTGATTAACATATAAACAGTTATTTTTAGTTACAAATACGTACACCGTAACAGTTATAATATTGTTGTTTTTAAAACATCTTTACTTATTAGGATTATTAAACTTATACACGCATATTGAACATTTTGGCCTTATAAAGAACGGGCCCATAAGAAGGCCATTTTAGATTAAAAAAAAATTATTGTATTATAAAACGCATTGGCAATTAGTTACAGTGTCAATGTGATACTCATTGCTACTATTTTTAAAGAATTTCCGTTTATAATTATATTCTTAGTTATAAGATGATGTTCAAGCACTGTTCGTTATAGTTTTTTTAGATGATATAACTGTATTTTAAAACGATAAAACCGACTTCAAAATTGTACGTAATTGAGGATTAAAATTCCCTATCTCAAAAACCAGTGAACCGATTTTGATGAAACTCTAGTATTCCCTAAGTTGAACAATACCTAGTACAATAAAAAAAGAATCATTTAGATCGGACTTGTAGTTCCGGAGATATGCGTGCACAAACATATCTACGATATGGTACGAATGGGCCGGCTCAACCGGAGAAATTACCACGTCCTCACAGAAAACCGGCGTGAAGCAGCGCTTGCGCTGAGTTTCGCCGAGTGAGTGAGTTTACCGGTGGCCCAATCCCCTACCTTCCCTTCCCTACTCTCCCCTATTCCCTTCCCTTCCCATCCCTACCCTCCCCTATTCCCTCTTTAAAGGCCGGCAACGCGCAGCTCTTCTGATGCTGCGAGTGTCCATGGGCGACGGTAATTGCTTACCATCAGGTGACCCGTTTGCTTGTTTGCCCCCTTATTTCATAAAAAAAATACACTTTTGAAATTTGGCACATTTGTTCAGTAGCTTTTAAAGGTTAACATATACAAAAACTGGGCAATTCTGGAAATATTACATACATACGCGTCGAATTGATAACCTAATTTTTTGGAATTGGTTAATAAATATATTGAGCATTTAATGTGTTGCTTAATTGAAAGAAATTATAATGTCGTTTTATAGTAAAAGCAAATAAATAAATAATTGTAACTCTATTTTCAAGTTAAACGACTGATGTATAACATTGGCCTTGTTTGGAGCTGTGTTCCTTGCAAGGCCATTTGGAAGAGCTTAGCAAAACTTAAGTTTATTGAATGGCTATTGAAGCTAGGTTAAAAAGAGATTTATAATATTATGATAACCTTGTGAAACAGAGCATTTCTTGATAGTTTGTTTTCTTAATTTATTTAGTTAATAAACGAATAACAAGCATTTTCCCGTTAGATTGGCCTTACATGGCTCAGGGTCCTTACTTAAGGCTGCTTGTGAACAGAAAGCCAGTTACCGTTTTCAAAATTGCGCAACTTTCGAAAAAAAATTTGCAATACCTACATAATTTGGATAATCTCAAAACAATTAATTTGAGATTTACTATAATATTATTCCTTCGATCAAAAAAACGAGACACAATAGCCTTTCTATTGTTATCGCGGTCGCCGGTGACCCCTTGGGGCTTGAAGCATATTATTTATCGTGGTATAATCAACGGGTATAATACCACGATAAATATTATACTGAAGTAAGTGACGCCTGCGTTGCCAAAATTCGTTTATTCGGCGGGAACCATGACAATTTTCCGGTATCTCCATAATTAATTTCGACAAAATCGGACGTGTGGGCTATCAGACAGTAAGTAGACCAAGGTACGGTCTACTACTGCGAATTCGCATTGCATCGCAAATATCTGCGACAAAACTCATACTAATAATTGTTACTACTATTATGTATTCTGTGCTCATACTAAAAATCACATTACGATTAATCTGATCTTCTAATTTATTTTTGTACTTGATAATAAGCTACGAATTGTTTTATTTTTTTACATACTACATTACATTTACGAGGGTCCGACTGGTGAAAACGGGATGAGTACCTTATAATTATTTCCTCGATATAAAAATACATAATATATGCATCAAATTTTCACGAATATTTCATTCGTGTCCGTTTTTTTTTCTATTCGTCCTTACAATCAAAAATCCCAGTAAAGTTTGGTAATTATTATACTTGCGCACGCTGTTAATCGAGAGTAAACGTTTGGTCAAAGCGATATGTCAATCTTGATTCGAGTTGGTTCTGAATCACAATCAAAACTAAATCAAAATTAACATTGCACTTTTTCGACTCTACAAGTAAAAAAAGTTTTTAATTCAAAACTTTCTCAAAACGTAGGTTTTGGGAAATTACCAGAATCCTCTTTCCATTCGAAAAGAAAAAAAAAATTGGTAAAACGACTGTCAATTATTATTATTACAGTACCCGGCGATAAATATTGCACATCGACCTTTGGAAGGTGACAGTCGGCTAATTTCGGTTTTGTAGAGCGTTATCTCTTACGCACGAAATACAAAAAGTCTGGTATATATTAGGAGCTGTTAAAACAATTATGGTTTGCTCCTTTTGACAATTTTATTATTCTTTGTATAAAATACACCAAATTTTCTATAAGTAATGGCTTTAGGTTCGGGTAAAATAAAATAAAAAAGGGTGTTCAAATTATGTTTACGTATTTAAAATTCGTTTGGAAAATTACAGCTGTAGCAAATTTAGGGGTATTAACAACTCTAGATATATATTTTGAACTGGACGCGACTGCACTCTATTGAATTTGAACAACGACTGACATAATGTCAAATAGGCGTGTGCTACAAAGATATCGCTCTATGAAACCGAAATTAGCCGAATGTCTCTTTCCAAAGGTCGATGTGCAATATTTATTGCCGGGTACAGTACCTAGTTTAATATAATAACAAAGAGGATGTAAACTGTATACTACGTAACAAGAGATCGGACTTAGAAGAAAAAAAATTAACATCCGTTATTTTTTTAATTTGAAACTGAAGTTAAAATTTTTAAGTGCAAAACCTTTCACTCTAAACATACCGAAAATTAAAAAAAAAAAAAAAAAAAAGAAATGAGCTCAAATAAATGTTTTATTTCAATAAAAATATTGTACATAACTTAATAAATAGGCTAATAAGGTAAATTAAACAATAAAACAGATTTAATCCACAAGCTTTTGTTGATTTCTATTATTAAATATTATAATATTACAGTACAGTTTTCTGTATTTTATTTATAAATATAATAGAATAGCTGTATATGCTACTCTACTAACTACTTGATTGGCTTGTACACTTATACAGTAAACTCTATATAGGGAGGGGATTAAAGCTGCGCGTCCACCAGGTCGGAATCGGGACGTACGGTGCGGATGGCACGTCGTGTCGTCATATACTTGTCAGGTGCAGAATGACGTTCCAGTACTTCTAGTGCAGTTCATAGTAGTCAGTACCATACATACAAAGCAACAAATCCGTCCACTGCGTACCTACGCTCCGATTCCGATCCAGTGGACCGCACCTTTATACATACACACTTTGTTTTCTTATACCCTGTATACGACAGCTGAAATCTATCGCGCGGGCTCAGGCCAGCTGCATACCACCTCACTTGATCAGAGGATTTTTCCTTGGTGGCCGTACCAGTTACCACTCATAATCCCATACCTTCCTTCTCCTAAAATCTCCTTGCTTTGAATCTCTTTGCTGCTTTCGTTCCCAAGCGGTCGCATGCGACCGCGAGAACAAAAGACTTCCTAGAATCCCCATACAGTTTACATCCTCTTTGGAATCCGCGATCGAGGTAACAGCTATTGCTTACAGACTGAAATGTTGTAAAGTAGCTGTGCTGTGGACCTAAAAATCTGAAATTAATGAAAAATTTTTCATTTACTACATTTCCATACAGTTTACATAAATTATTTAGAATAGTTAATAACCTTATGTATTGTTACAATAAAACAATATACACATGATACACATTTCATCATTTTCCAAATTAACTGCATACTGAATACTGATATACATTATAATATTTTCTATGAAATAATAATCTATCTTTTTCATATTAATATTATAGTTAAAGTTGAAAATTATTGTACAAATATGCAAATAGTACTACGACATACTTTGTATTAGAACATGGTATGATATCGTTATGTTTTGCTTCAATGGGGATTGTCCATTTTTTTTTAATTTTGCTCATTACAAAAACATTTCGAGGAATAAGGTCAGTGATCGTTTTTCTGTATATAAACGAAAAAAATACCCATTAGTTACTTATATTTTTGAACAAATATATTTAACCTTAGTTTGACCTTCAATGGCGTTAAATTAGCAATAAATTCGACCAACATTACGTTTCGAACTTTTGGTAAGCTTCTCGTATCAGTTTTCACATAATGAGAACTTGCATTTGACGAACCAGCCATTATAATAAGATTTAAAGGAAATTTAAACATACTGCAGAGGTCAATTGGCCGCCGATGATGACGTCAGAGCGAAACTTTAAAAATTTATTGAAAAAAAACTAGCCAATGAATTTCAAAATTATTTAATTTATATTCTTAAAATACCCTATTTTAACGAAAAAAAATATAAAAAGTACATGTGATTTTTTTTGGACAATGCCCATTTATCAATTTACGGTTACATTTACATTTTACAATGACTTACCTTTCGTTTTTCATTAATTAGTCCACTTAATTTACAATTTTTGTATTTTTGTAATAAATAATTTTCACAAAATGAAATTCGAACTTTGAGTTTTAAACTTCTTCTTCCTTTATTTTCTTATGTAGTTTATATTCTCTATGGTCTTTTTTATCAACCAATCACAGTCGACCGTGCTTAAAAATTGTACAGATTATGCGATTTAATTTAGTAGCTACGTTTAAATTTGGAACCCAATTTTTTTTTGTTCGAAACTTGCATCCACCTGATAATAATATGTAATTATTCAAACATAGATAATCATAATTTATATTATTGTCTTGCATTAATTCCTCAATTGTTCCTTCTTTAATTACAAATACGAGTATTTTACATAAATTACAATATATTATTGTGAATTTTAGTGTTTTAAAAGACTATTTACTTATCAATAGGATGTAATGCTATGCTTGCATACCTTATACTATACTTACCTATAAATAGACGAAAAATAATAAAAAACCCCCAAAATTATTTTTATAATTTTAGCAAGATGCTAACCTACAACATAAACTGCATTAATATTTTATGAGGATACCACTAGCCCCTTAAGAGCACCGGTGATCGCGACAACAATTATAGAATACAGTAACATTTCCAAGAATCCGGGATTGAAAGATTAAATAGGAATTGGACTGCACCGAAAAACGAAAAAATAAGTAAAATTGGAGTGCAGCTAACGTTGTGGTACGAACTTTTACTGACATTATACTTAATAATTCTGTAATTTTTCCATTTAAGTATATTGTAATTTATCATTCATTTTGGGTAATCATTCAGTAACAGGATAAACTAATTATTAATTAATATTAATTTTTGCGATAGCATCAGCGGCGACCTTTATAGTTTATGGAAATGATAAATTATAAATAATTTATTAGCATTTTTATGACATCAAATAAAAATAATGAAACTTAAAATGCCATTATTGTTAACTACTATACTAATATTGTATTTAATTTTAGGAGTACTCGAGTACCTTAGCCACTTTTAATAGGGTTAAGACAAAGCCAAAAGCACATTTTACCAAATAATTAACTTCTACGTACCAAAAGGCAGATTAATTATTTTGGAAGACTAATCTAATAATTATATCACGTTTATAGGTATCTAACTATAATAAATCACACTATTAAGTACCAGCAACTGGTTTAGATTTTAGGATTTAAAGATTAGCTGCTAATCTTATATCTTTAAACGAGCAATTTTTGTACTTATAATATTATATTTGGAATCTCGGAATCGGCTCCAACGATTTTCATGAAATTTAGTATATAGGGGGTTTCGGGCGATAAATCGATCTACCTAGGAATCATTTTTAGAAAATGTCATTTTATTCGTGTTTTATCGAATACCGAGCAAAGCTGGGTCAAATAGCTAGTACTATATTCATGATAATGAATTGAGTAACATTAGCCGAAAACTTATTATATTTTAATAACTTATTGATATTTTAGCAATACTCAGGTCAAAATAATTAAAACCTTTTATGACGACCTTTTATTTTTTGATATCTTAAAAATATTACAATATTGATAGTTATGAAGTCTAAAAATAATCTTTACCGCTAAGATATATTACCTATATTTTACAAAGACCAGGTAGTCCTTCTTTAGCGCGTTGCAGTTTTTTGAAAATAGAAAAAAAAACTTTAGGTAATTATTTTACTTACCAATATTGGTATCAATGATATTAAAGAAATGTCAACAAAATGCATACACCGGCAGTGGACATTTCAGAAGTTTCACTGTAATTTTTGACGTAATAACGTCTTATAATTCGATATGGGCTGCGCGCCCGAAAAACATGACAGTTCATGCGGCGTTACCTCGCTGACAGCTCTGAGGCGTTCCATTTACACTTTCAAGTCTCTCAACAACCGTAAGGCCCACCTGGGCCGCGCTCTTTGTTTCTAGATTTTAGATTTTAGATTTATTTATTTATTTCCAAGAAATTCGTACATATAGGTCTTACAATTTAGTTTGTTCACAATTTCTGCCACATGGGCGTGGAAATATTGTCATGTTATGTCATACAAAATTTCTACTAAATTTAAATTATATTACGTATTTTGATGACTTAGAGAATACTTTTGTATGAAGAAGTTTGGTTAGTTATGACCTTTGATACATTGACCACACTATAAATGAAAAATAAATAAACAATCTGTGAGCTATTAGTATTATTTCGGCTATTCAAAATTGTGCTCTATCTATATATATACTCGTAAGTGTCAAGGTATGACATTGCGCTTTGTTCGAAGATTTTACTGGATTTCACGAATGTATGTAACGTTTTGTATTGCGAATAGTTTATTTTACTCATTATAAATATTTTATTTATAATGAGTAATTTATTCGTTTATTTATTCTGAACAAGTCTAATTATAGTTTCGAAAGTTTATAATTGAGAAACTAATATCACATCGGACTAAATACTATATTATGACGGCTTGGTAGATAGAAGATTAAACATATATTATAATGTAGGTCACCCAAACATAAACTATGGATTGTATGTAAGGATATTACATTAATTTTACAAAGAGGGTAGGCCGGGCGCCATTTTTTTTTTGCACATTGACCTGCCAACTTTTTGCATAGATTTTTCCCGGAACTGAGGGGTTAAGGCTATGACGTTGTCACGTTCAACTATCGTCAGTAAACCGACTTTACAGACTACCGATTTTTTTTACAAAAGACTCCTCCAGAGAGACTCTTCAGCCAGGAAAAAAAGTTACGCCTGCACTAAAGTTCTTGTAACTTTTATTATCAGAGATTAATTTTGTCTACTGTCGTTCTGTAGGCGTTAAGATTGTTTTATGTGATACGAGCTTTTGCCCGCGGTTTTACTCGCGTTAAGAAGTATTATTATATACAAACATTTCATCCCCTATTTTAACCCCTTGGGGTTGGAATTTATCAAAATCCTTTTTTAGCGGATGCCTACGTCATAACATCTACCTGCATGCAAAATTTCAGCCCGATCCGTCTAGTGGTTTGGGCTGTGCGTTGATAGATCACCATGTCAGTCAGTCACCTTTGAATTTTATATATAAAGATAGATAGACTAGCTGACATTATGGAAAATGAGTTGTTGGATTATTCTCAGACCTATACAAGCACAATAAATCGGTCCAGCCGTTTAGGAGGAGTTTGGCACAAAACACAGTGACAAAACATAAAGAAGTGTAGTAACCGAGATTGCTATTTTAGCGGCCTCGGTCACTACACTTATAAATTAGCCAAATTACTATCGAAAAAAGTAAGGTGTGGTGTTTATCTTGGCTTTAGTGCTTACTTACATTTTAGTTACCAAAAAAACCTTCATAATATTGTAATTTACTCGAAACTCTGACTCTTTGTCCATAAGTTCCGTAATTATCAAAGCTTTAAACTAATACAATATTTCACAAGTATAAATATCGTGTTTTGCTATTTATAATACTAGGCGTCCATAATTGACAGCGTTGCTATGCTATCAAAAGAAGTTACACTAAGCAGGAATTATTGTTACTTGTATCCAAATAAAATTATGTAAGCATTACATAAGAAAACTCTTTTACTACTATTCTTTTACTTTATTACCCAGGGGGGCAGATAAGCCTGAACGACTGGTGAGAGATCTAAAATCAAGTCACTCTTAGGGTTGGAACTCATCTGGCAGCACGGAATCGCCTTTTTCTGTCGCCCTTTCTCTTTCTGTCGCTTAGAACTGCCTTTGCGAGACCGAGACGGAAAGCATAATGCGATAGCACGCGGCGGAATCCTTGAGGCTACCGTATTATGCTTTCTGTCTCGGTCTAGCAAATGGCAGTTCTAAGCAACAGAAAGAGAGAGGGCGACGGAAAAAGGCGATTCCGTGCTGCCAGATGAGGTCCAACGCTAATGCTAAGTACTGACATACGGTTTTGCTCGATAGTTTTACTCCAAATCGAGCAATAACTACCGTGTGGACCGCAAAACTGACAGCTCGAAGGCTCGCTTCGTGCCGGCTCGATGGAATGAAATATGTCAAATATGTCATTTCCTTCGATTCGGAGTAAAACTATCAAGCACAACCATATGTACAGTACCCGGCGATAAATATTGCACATCGACCTTTGGAAAGTGACAGTCGGCTAATTTCGGTTTTGTAGAGCGTTATCTCTTACGCACGAAATACAAAAAGTCCGGTATATATTAGCTGTTAAAACAATAATGGTTCTCTTCTTTTGACAATTTTATTATTTTTTGTATAAAATACACCAAATTTTCTATAAGTTATGGCTTTAGGTTCGGGTAAAATAAAATAAAAGAGGGTGTTCAAATTATGTGTACGTATTTAAAATTCTTTTGGAAAATTACAGCTGTAGCAAATTTAGGGGTGTTAACAACTCTAGATATATATTTTGAACTGGACGCGACTGCACTCTATTGAATTTGAACAACGACTGACATAATGTCAAATAGGTGTGTGCTACAAAGATTACGCTCTATGAAACCGAAATTAGCCGAATGTCTCTTTCTAAAGGTCGATGTGCAATATTTATTGCCGGGTATTGTAAGTACTTAGAGAGCTCTATCACACGTCCTTCCTGCATTGTACGAAATAGCCGGTACGTATTATTTATATGAAAATATGAAATGCGTAAAAAGTAACCGTAATGTGAAAAAGACTCCTGCCGCACCCAAAGACGAATATTAAGTGCTAAATTAAGATTTTGACCTAAGCCCTAAACGTTATAGTATTTGGGGCTTATGACTTATCTTATATATAAAATTCTCGTCTTATATATAAAAATCTCGTGTCACAATGTTAGTCCACGAACTCCTCCGAAACGGCTTTACTGATTTTTACCAAATTTTATATGCATATTCAGTAGGTCTGAGAATCGGCTACTGGGTACTTTATATTATATTGATAAGTGCATTTGTTGAATAAATAATAGTAAATTATTACAACCTGAGACTGGCGGCAAACATTGTTTGTGCGACGAGATAGCGGTGGACGTTGCCATGGCGACATACTTATTTAGTCACTCAATAAAATAATATGGGCGAAATAACATCTCAATGGCAAAATACTTTATATTATGGCAAAGCAACGTTTGCCGGGACAGCTAGTAATATTATAAGATCATCTTAATTTACTTCAATTAAATTAGATAGAGTTCAATAGGAAATTATCTGTCAAACAACAGTTAGACTTTGAATGAACACATTAACACCTAAATCATGGGTACCGCAGACACAATAAATTTTGTTTTTATCCCAATTTCAACGTGTAAAACTGTAAATATAGACTCAATATTGCAAGAATTGTGCCATTGTAGCGGTTATTTCCCGTAACATGGTAGGTATTCCTACAACATGGTGCATTAATTATCGTATTAAATAATAAATAGCAAAAGCCTGTTTCGTGACTCTATTTTGTGTAAAAATACACTTTTAATAAATTACTAGCTGATATACGTTGTTTTGTCATTTACACTGTGGAAATATGAGATAACTACGAATAATAAAAACTTTTAACGTTGCTAGTGGCGCGGGCGGCCGAAAAGGAAGATCTTCCGACCAAGTGAGATAGCATGCGCGGCCAGGCCGAAATTTTTTCTTTCTTAATTAAAAAAATTCTTTCGTCAGTCTGGATCAGACTGATGGACTGAACTGATGCCAGACTGACTGTAACCCTACTGACTGTGACTGTGACAGGGACACGGCCGAACATACCATCACGGCGTGTCCCTCTTGGATAGTACAACGTGCGGCACTCAGTGCTGCCATAGGACCGGACCTTTCACTGCCGGCACCGTTTCGTGCAATGTTGAGCGGTGAACAAGAGTAAAAAGCGGTGGAGGATTTCGCTCACGATGTCATCTCCGCAAAAGAGAAGGCCAAGCGCAAAAGACCAGATCAACCCTCGTCGCAGAAGTAGGCCAAGGCGAAGACGGGTCAACCCAAATGACCATAGCGTCCCACCTTAGCCAGGGAGCTCGGGGCGGCGGTATGGGGATGCCGCCGCCCACTGCACCGAGTCCCCGAGAGGGTCGCGATGCGCTGCGCATTCTTCGCGCATCGCGACACTAAAGTGTTAGGCCTACACAAGTCCTGGAAGGGCCTCTGTTTGGCCACGGAGCCTGTATGGGCTCGAGGAGAGCCTGCTGGTGACAAGCAGGCACACGCACGCAGAGCCGCGAAAAGAAAGCTCGCGCGTTCTCGCAATCTTGCGTGCAACGAGTGAAAGAGTATAGACGGGTTTTAGTGGGTAGGGCTGCGCTCAATTCACCATCTTTACGGCCGCAGCGAGTCCTACATACCCAGGCAAGTTGTCCCCAAATCCTCCGGCATGCGCAACAGCAATCCCTGTCCCAAAAAAAAAAGGGCGCCGTGACAAAATATTGACTTGTAAGTGCGCCGCAGGCTGAAAAAGTTTGGGAACCCCTGGTCTAAGCGTAAAAAGGCAATAGTCAGACAAACACAGATAAATTCATTCATATTATGTAATAATATATTTGGTGGACCTACGTTATTTGGTCGGGCTACATCGATTCCACCGCGACGCACGCTGTACACGGCCACGCGGCGCACGTTTTTATTAGGGCTCCATTCCACCGCGGCGCACGGAGAGGCTAGGCACGTGCGTCAAGCTTCGCTATGTAAGAAAATATTATGTGACTGTTTCCACTGCAACCCACAGACACGCTACGCACGAATTGACCCACGTAGCTTGCTCGAATATGGTGCACACGTAGCTCAACGCTGGACACCACTGAAATAGATCAAGATAGAAGCCACAATATGTCGCTCCCTTTGTATAAAAACGAGCGTGCCACTGTGCGTTTGACTACTGTACGTCAATTCGTGCGTAGCGTGTCCGTGGGTTGCAGTGAACACAGTCACATATTATATTTTCTTGCAAAGCGAAGCTTGACGCACGTGCGTGGTCTCTCAGTGCGCTGCGGTGGACTGACGGCTTTAGTAGTCTTTCACGTGTTTGGCATAATTCGTCAGAACAACCTAGGTCTTCCAACTGCCTTCGAATAAATTTATCTGATAGTACAAAAAATATCTTAATACATCATTAAAATATTCATAGTAAAATATGTTGTCGATAGGTTAGTTATTTTAAACATTATTATTATTTTATTAGTTTAGCCTGCATAAACGGCTGGTTATGTTAATAGTTTTAAAGTATAAATGATAATATTCTGAATTTCCATACTTACCATGATAATATAAAACATCTGGAATTAGTACTTTGCATTATTGGATAGACTAGGCGGCCTAAACAACGTGCCGCAATTGTTGAGGTAAAAATTGTTCACTTTTTAATAAAACAAACAACTAAGTCGGTTTACATTAAGGCCGTCCCCCGAGCAAACGACCTCGAACATACATTTGCCGAGATCGCACCAAAAATATGATTGAACATGACAAAAATTGACCTAAAAAAATTAAAACGTGGAATATGTAACAGTAGTTTATGATATTGTCGATCAATTGGCGTGTGTTTCAAATAAAAGCAATTTTTAAATACTAAGGAGATGCTGAATGTATGCTTGAATTTGAATAAATTGGTTTTACTTTGGAAGCTAATATCATGAGTATAATAAACAAAAATATAAAATTTAAAACGTGGATCTAATGTAGTAATCCAATCCCGCGTATGCAAAATTGCTTTCCAGTGTATTTCAGTACCCGTTTACATTATTGCAATAGCAATCCAACGCATTGGATCACTAGATTGAAATAATGTAATTATGCCAGCATTTTATTTTGATTATGTGTTTAAAATCATACAATAAGATTTTCCATAAAAAATTCAAAAAAACCGGTCAAACTGGCAGACAACTTAATATATAGGTTCATTTGTGTATTTTTAAATAAAACTTGCTAAAATCGTGATAAGCTACGCATTATGTAAAAGATTTCGTACTAACCTTTTACACAAAACAAATTTAAAGTTACATAATATTAAAAAGATAAAAGAATACAATATAATATTATAACCTCTTACACTACATATAGACATTACCTAAGCTCTAGAGCTAATGCCCGGTTGTATTGAAAATTATATTCTAATTTCTACTACCTACATAACGCCTGTAAATCCGTTGCGATAAAATTTGCTTATCGCGCTGGATCCGTACATTTTCCCGGGATAAAAAGTATCCTATGTCCTTTCCCGGGACTCAAAGGATCACCATACGACATTTTAGCAAAATCGGTTCAGCGGTTTGGGCGTGAGGAGGTAACAGACAGACAGACAGACAGACAGGCAGACAGACACATTTTCGGATTGACAATTATACAGGGTGTAATAAGACCACTTCCGATAACTTTGGGGTATGATTATACTACATTTTCTGATTACGAAAATGTATTTTTTTTTAGTTTTTTTTATTTTTTTTTTAATTTTAATTTTATTTTTTTTATATAATTAATACCCTTTAAACATGATAATAAACCACATAGAAAAATAATTTTAATTTTTTTTTAATTTTATTGTTATTACTAAAAATCGCAATGTAAAAACGCGCGCTCAATGTCTTCACGCTACGGCCTACGTACGCTGTCGAAACTCGAAAGGTCGTATGCGACGATACACTACGTCAGAACTGTTCTAAACCCTAATGTATGTTGTGTGATGTGTCCTTCCAACTTTAAACCCATGAAGGTGGTCACTATGACTGACCTCTAATCCCTCATCTTGGCTACTTACAGTCTTAAAAGTTTTATGGTAACTTATGTAGAAAACTGTAATCAACTGCATGTGTAAAACTTACAAGAGTAGGTATGGCAAATTTCTAAGATTTTTAGACTCGACGTTAAAAAGTTCATAAGTAACGAAACCAATGCGGACGAACTGTCTATCCGCAATCGTCACATCTTATCAATCGAAATTACAGATGATACACAAAAATCTGGCAATAATTAACTTACGTGAAAAATGTTGAGTTCAAGACGGGTTCTTACTTCTTTATGAATTTTGAAAATAGTCCTTAACACCAAGCAATAAGACCAGTCACCACCAAAAACGTCAAAAACACTTCCCTTTTTAAACGAAATCTATCACACCATACAGTAAATTACTTAACACAACTGAATAATAATAATCAATTAACACATAACACAATAACTACTACCACGTTTTGATACTTGAAGTACCTAATTGTTAAAAAATCAAACTTATGTCTAACAACAACCTAATACCTCAATGCACAAATGGCTACTAAATTAGAAAATCTATTTTAATTTTAAAAATAATGTTAAAATAATTATGTATCGGCTTTCGGAAGAGGTCAAAAGAAACCGAAGCACGGCGGCATCGATCAATAACAAAAAATTAAAACCGACTTCCAAGGTAAAAACAATATTAACATTAATATGAACTAAAAAGTATTAAATAATTTTTGCTATCTAATAGTGCCTTTTTCCGAATTCGGCTAAACCTCAACTATTTCTGTACTCAATCTTCATTATTTTGAAGTCGGTACCAGATAGCTGAATCTTCAGTCCTCTGACAGAATATTTGAAACTTTTGGAACTGGCACCGACTTCAAAATTATGAAGATTGAGTACAGAAATAGTTGAGGTTTAGCCGAATTCGGAAAAAGGCACTATTAGATAGCAAAAATTATTTAATACTTTTTAGTTCATATTAATGTTAATATTGTTTTTACCTTGGAAGTCGGTTTTAATTTTTTGTTAAAAATAATAATAATTTCACTCTTTTTAGTTACACTGGTAGGTAAACCTTCGCGTATATTTTACGTATCTTATTACAATTTGTTAAGAGTCACAGTTCACACTCACAAAATAATATATTATCAGTGAAGTGAACATATTGTGCTAAGTAATTTAACAATTTTAATACTTCAAACCCCAAGCGGTCACCGGCGATTGCGATAACAATAGAAAGGCTATTGTGTCTCGTTTTACCACGATCGAAGGATCTATCAGATAAAAAACTGTATAAACTTGCATAGGATGTAGCGTAGCTACTCATCTAATATATAAAATTCTCGTGTAACAGTTTTCGTTGCCATACTCCTCAGAAACGGCTTGACCGATTCTCATGAAATTATGTGAGCATATTGTGAGGATATTGGTCTGAGAATCGGCCAACATCTATTTTTCATACCAAAAATTATTTATTTGGCAAAACAACGTTTGCCGGGACAGCTAGTAATATAATTTAATATTATCATAATTATTGACAGCTGTTCTTATAATCAAGAATTCAATTTCAAATCCATTCAAATCGATACTTAGTGCGCCATCTATCGATTAATAAGTATAACTAATTAAAAAGACACTTATTGACTTTGTTTTGTTTAATTAAATGCTCTTTTTAAAATAACTTTATTTTAATTCTATATTTTGTCTATTAAAATTTTATAAAGTAGTTAGTAAAGTATTCGATCTGTATATAAAGTAGTAAAGTATATTCGATCTTCCGCCACTCGCCGCGCGGCGGCGCCGCGATACCGTCGCCTCCGCGGCGCTGACCGCCGTATATATTTGAACAAAGTGTTGTTATACAGTATAAAATTATTATTATTATTAGTATATCCACACCTATGCCTTGTACTATTATCTATTCTGTGCCATGAGACATTGGTGACCTTAACACGACGTGGTAATGATGAAGACGATGATGATGATGATGATGATGATGATGATTATGATGATGAATATGAGTTGCATAGTAGCATATGCTTTCTGTTCTTAAAACAACGCCGAAACTCCCAAACGTGTATCTATAAGGAGTCAGGAGTTCTCTCAGCATCTTCGAAACCATGGTATACCTTGACCCAATATTTGACTTTTTGGTAGCATATTCTTAGTACACTTCACATAAAACCAAAATCACCATATGTTTCCATATAAATTTCGAGGAGTTCCCTCGATTACTCCTGGATCCCATCATCAGGTCACCACTTTGTGAACATGGTACCAAATTGGAGTAAAACCAAATACAACAAAGCAAAAATTTCGAAAATCGGTTCACAAACGGCGGAGTAATCGTTGAACATACAAAAATAAAAAAAAAAAATAAAAAAAAAAAAAAAAAAAAAAAATATCCACAGCCGAACATATAACCTCCTCGTTTTTTGGAAGTCGGTTAAAAAGCACGCCGCCGCGGCGGAGTGTTTAGTGATCGAGCCGACAAAGAGCGGCCGCCATCGGCCGCTCTGCAGGTGCACGACGCACGTGCACGTCACGTGTCGCTAATCCATTTCAAGGACAATCTAAGTGTTGTACATTCAAAACGAAGTTGTCGATACTTAAATTACCATTAAATAATAAAAGTTAATAACTATTATTTAGTAGATCTAATCTCATTTTTAAAATTAACTCTATTAAGAGGTTATGAATTCAGAAATTTTTATCGGGATAGTCAAGTTGCATTCGATAATTTCGATACCTACCGACATTACCGTGATAAAGTGGTTGTTATACTATGGTACGCGTTTGCGCGTCTAGGTATGCGCGTAATGCGTATGCGCGTCTACGTACGCAATGAAAATACTTTAATAATACCTAATTATTTAAATAAATTTTAATTATTGTCGCTATTCTTAACATTGAGTAGGTATTTGCTTATTTTTAGTTTGACTGTAATCAATACGTACTCGTATGTAAAACAATTAATACGATTTATCGATAAAAAATTATCGATAACTCAAAATATGCACAGGGATAAATCCCTATTATTTTACAAAGTTTTTTCTTCATTTGTTCAGTCGGCTGTAAACACGCGCCGCGCTGGTGTACTGTGAAGTTTTTGTTAAAGTTTTGTAATTTTAAGGTAATAAGGGTAATCTGTGGTACTCGTAAACTTTTATGGAACGGGGGTGAACATCGTTTTTAACTGACTTCCAAAAAAAGAGGAGGTTATATGTTCGGCTGTGGATATTTTTTTTTTTTTTTTTTTTTTTTTTTTTGTATGTTCAACGATTACTCCGCCGTTTGTGAACCGATTTTCGAAATTTTTGTTTTGTTGTATTAGGTTTCACTCCAATTTGGTACCATGTTCACAAAAGTGGTGACCTGATGATGGGATCCATGAGTAATCGAAGGAACTCCTCGAAATTTATATGGAAACATATGGTGATTTTGGTTTTATGTGAAGTGTACTAAAAATATGCTACCAAAAAGTCAAATATTGGGTCAAGGTATACCATGGTTTCGAAGATGCTGAGAGAACTCCTGACTCCTTATAGATACACGTTTGGGAGTTTCGGCGTTGTTTTAAGAACAGAAAGCATATGCTACTATGCAATTAATATTCATCATCATAATCATAATCATCATCATCGTCATCATCATCATTACCACGTCGTGTTAAGGTCACCAATGTCTCATGGCACAGAATAGATAGTAGTACTGCAAGGCATAGGTATGGATATACTAACTCGTAATAATAATTATGTATTGTTACATAACAACACCTGTTTGTTTAATACACGGCGGTCGGCGCTACAGAGGCGACGGTGTCGCGCGGGCGGCGCGTGGCGGCAAACGAGAGATCGAATATTTTACTACTTTATATTATACAGATCGAATACTTTACTAACTACTGTTCACTTCACTGATAATATATTATTTTGTGAGTGTGAGTTGTGACTCTTAATGTAAAGAATAGACGTCTACGTCTTACGCCTAAAACTGGTCTTATGGTTCTGGGACGTTAATCCCTCTGGCGTAATATCAATTATGACAACCAGTGAGTGTGAGCGAGAAGAAAATAATTATTGTAGCGAATTAGTTATATCAAATGCTATCGAGTAAGCGATACCGCGATGCAGAAGCTTAACAACGACATCTGTTGTTGAATTGCGGAACTAAATTTTCTTAGAAAATATAAAGTTTACAAATCTCAACACTTAACAAATTGTAATAAAATACGTAAAATATACGCGAAGGTTTACGTACTAGTGTAACTAAAAAGAGTGAAATTATATCATTTTTAACAAAAAATTAAAACCGACTTCCAAGGTAAAAACAATAATAACATTAATATGAACTAAAAAGTATTAAATAATTTTTACTATCTAATAGTGCCTTTTTCCGAATTCAGCTAAACCTCAACTATTTCTGTACTCAATCTTCATAATTTTGAAGTCGGTGCCAGTTCCAAAAGTTTCAAATATTCTGTCAGAGGACTGAAGATTCAGCTATCTGATACCGACTTCAAAATAATGAAGATTGAGTACAGAAATAGTTGAGGTTTAGCCGAATTCGGAAAAAGGCACTATTAGATAGTAAAAATTATTTAATACTTTTTAGTTCATATTAATGTTATTGTTGTTTTTACCTTGGAAGTCGGTTTTAATTTTTTGTTAAAAATGATAATAATCGATAGTGCGGTTTAAACAGTGCAGTAAAAAGTGTGTAAAGAATTGGAATGTCTCCTATTTACTTTTGTTTCGTGTTGAATAACTCTGCAATCTACATTGAGTTAAATGGAATTGTGAGCACAGTTCGAACTGCATTTCATAAAAACAGACAGCTGATCACAGGTCAGTGAACATGTTATCAAGTATTTTTTCCATAGATAGGTGTAACTGTGTAAGTGTTTTTTTTACAATTTCTGATTCAAGAGATCAACTGATTCGAATGTGAATTATTATGATTTCTTTTCCTTTTTGGCCGGAAGTAAAAACGGAGTATTTTTGAGTAATAAGTAATACTTAAACTAATAACCTAAGAAACGGTAATTTATAAATTCTAACATTATGTTAAATCGTGAAAACAATTGTAATTTAATAATCATTACAATACTGGTGGTTTATTCACTACACACGGGCTAGGGCACTGTGGCACACCACGATCAGCTGTTTTGTCTAGCGCAGGGCCGCGCGCGCGGGACTTGGCGCGAGCGGCGCATGGGGGCTGACTCGGCCTGGGGGCCGGGGCTCCACTGGCGCGCGATACTATCGCGCATTTACATCAGCGTTATACATTGCGTGTTGAAAATTTTGACTATTTTAAAAACTGAAGATTTAAAGAAAATTACTTGCACCAATGGATATATCTCATGCCCTATAATAACCCCACGAAGTTATCGGAAGCGGTCTTTTGACACCCTGTATATCTTGAGTGAAGCGACTCATATAATAATATAATTATCGAACTTCACTTGATAAGTTCGTTTGATCATTTATTATATATTCATTCATTCATCATCAGCACTTTTAATGGCCGACATAAAAAAAATAACCAATCAATTTTATAACCTATTACGACAATAGATAACTACTCGAAGAAAATTGCAGATTCACATACATAATATAAATTATTATCCAATTCGCTTTTTTAAGCGTGCAATTAATTCTTTGCATTTCTCAGAAGTATATTTTATTGTTTGATAGAAAACGGACTGCTTTGAACAAAAGAAGCTGCATTATTGTTGAATTACAATAATAATTATTAGTATCTAAACACACTAGGCTGAATTACGCCGACGTAAATTCCGCCTCGTTTACGCCGCGTATCAAACGCATACTAAATATGGACGGAACGCGACAGTTGACACACTATGCCGAAATTCCGTCGCGAGCCCAATTTCCGTCGAGCCGAGTCGAGCGTAAAGTTCGGCAGCGATTCGGTAGTAATGTTTTGTATAACAACACACTATACGCGACGGAATTATCAAAACCGAACATAGCAAATCCAACCTTAACTCCAAACCGTTAACGCACACATTACATCTGAGAATTTTAAATACTCACTTACGCGCGCGTTCCGCAACGGAAATTAGGCCGCGAAATTTCGGCTCTTCGCGTAATTTATAGTTATGTCGCATCAGACGTAAGCGGTTGAACGTAATTTCGGCCACGTAAATTACGTCGGCGTAATTCAGCCTAGTGTGTTTAAACCCTTATAGAATCAGTGTAATTTTTCTTTGTAAAATGTTTATTATTAATTACGCATTAAAATAGAAGAACTGATTAAACTACTGAAAGGGCTGCAATGTTTTATAAATTATATTTATTGACTCCTACATATTGCTATTACAACCATTTTCTCCAACTAACTATACTGACAATTCACCTGTCATTAACTATGTTTCTTAAAATACAAAGAGGATACATATTCGACCGAACATGCCGCCCACCAAGGACATCTTGTAATGTCCTTAACGGGAGAGCAATAAAGTGAAGTAACAATCATAAATTTCTAACAAGTAAACCAATTTGAAAACAAAATACAAAAGTAGTAAAAGTAAACTGAATATAAACAAGCAAAATTGTCTAAAAATAACGTTTATCCCTTTGGAAGGCAGCACACTTTAGCAATCGGTATTTGCAAATATTTATTATTGAATTTCTTTCTACTAATGTATTAATAATGGCCCAGATCTTAATATTCTGCTTTAAATACTCTTTCTCTACCATGACTATCTAGTCTCTAGTCATTTAAAATAATTTCTGGCCATTTTCAATTATCATCATCTCTGTAATCTTTCTTCTGTTCTGTTCTTGTCCTTATTTGCAATTTTCTTCATGTATCTCCCTTCCACATCTCGCTTGTTTATAGTTTTTATTCATATTCTGCTTTCTGTCTCATTTTGTTATCATCCTGGATATTTGTTTCGGAATTTCAACTGATTATGTAGTAACTCTTTCCATTTTATCTTTATCTAGTGATAGCTTCCATATTTACAATTTTTTTTCAATTAACTACTTAATCCTTCAATTCCTTCAAACTTTTTTTTATAACTTGACACTTTTGTCGATTTGAGACGTCTTTCAGGTTAGCTCTTTTCAGGTACCTTTTACTCATATTAAACCTCGACTTTTTTCTTCTCTTTGACTATTATAATATGACGTCTTTGACTTGAATTTTATGAATTTTTCTACAATGACACCTTTCTTTGGCTTTGTTCTTAGGTTCCTAGGCTTCTCACTTTTTTACTTTGTATCTCGAACAATATATTATTTTACTGTATTTTTATACCATCTCTTGCAAGGACCATGTTTAATACTCGATGGCCCTTTTGAGTTGAAGAAGAAGACCATGTTCCATTCTTCCATTCTCAGAGGTCCGGGACCATGTTTAATTACTCTACTCAGAGGTCCGGGACCATGTTTACTTCTCAGAGGTCCGAGACCATGTTAATTTCTTTACTCAGAGGTCCGGGACCATATTAATTTCTCAAAGGCCCTGCAGGACCATGTTAAGTTCTCGAGAGGCCCTGCATAAGTCCTCGAAGATTTATAATGATAAAGGACCATGTTACCTTCTAGAAGGTCCTTTTGGATCATGTTCTTCTGCTTGAGTCTCAGAGGCCCGGTACCATATTTAATTCTCAGAGGTCCGGGACCATATTAATTTCTTCTTCTTGAGTTAACTGTAAGTATACATTTTCTTCGCTCGAAGGACCATGAATAAACTACTGAAAGGGCTGCAATGTTTTATAAATTATATTTATTGACTCCTACATATTGCTATTACAACCATTTTCTCCAACTAACTATACTGACAATTCACCTGTCATTAACTATGTTTCTTAAAATACAAAGAGGATACATATTCGACCGAACAAGAACATTTGGGTTACTGTGTTTCAAAGTCGAATATTTTATGTTTATTAATAGCTAACCAAAAGTCTTAAAAAATAGATTTAAAAAATTTGCCCACTAATACAACAATGTATTGATTTAACGTTTTGTTTTATGAAACTTGTTATGTATAAAGAGGTCATTTGAATGTTAATACTACTAAATTAATATAATATACAGGTAGCGAAGTTCTTGTGACCAAAAAAAACCTTACTAGCAAAGCTTGGAGCACAAAAGAAAACATGTGACAAAATACTCATTGATTATAGGGACAAAATTAGTGATTTCCTTATTCAATATACCAATTATTTATGTATTCTTAGGTACGTAAAGAAAACCCCTTGCTTTTTTATCAAGTACTAGATGTTTCCCCTCGACTTCTTCCGCGTTAACATAATATTATAATACAAATTACAATTTACATCCTTGTGTTAAAATTCTCCTAATATTTTTTTTTTTGGATCTATTTAATTGTTATCTATTGAAAGTTCTCTTTGACCTCTGGCGACCACCTACAGAAGCTTCGCATCCCCCCAGGAGGTCGTGACCCACAGGTTGGAAAACACTGGTGTAACTGCATACTACGCGTGCAGGAACTTGTCAGTACCATTTATTATGGAGGGTTTCGTACCATTTGTACAATAGTTTTTTTTTATATACTCGTGATGTATTCTATTATGCCATCCTCGTTGTGGCTAAATTAAATAACTGAAACTTTTTTCGTTGGTTTAATAGTAGAAAGTGTTACATAGTATATATTTATCTCGTTGCAATACGTCCTATATTTGTAATAACTAATAAGCTTATAGTCCTTCGTAAATAAAAATATCTCAACGCGAAACAATGTTACAAATTGTGGTTGGCAATTAAATTAAGTAGCCTTATTTGGTCGCTTATTAGCAAATTAGTGTCCTGACCCACAATTTTTTGTCGTTTTTCTTAATGCAGTCTTGTTCTAAATCATATAAAGAACATAGTGCATTGATAACTCAATACGTAATTTTTTGTGGGTTAGTACACTGATGCTTAACAGGGTCCATTTAATCCTGCCAACCACTGACGGGGGCGATTCACATTATTCTATCTTCGACAAACATAACGTTATTATAAGTGTTTTTTTTATTCGTTTTAAAATCTATAATAATAATATCACTATCATATTATCATATCATAGACGAGGACACCGCCCTCAGCAATACAATTGACACTAGAACAGGGGTCAGCCAATTCTGATATGAAACAATGTATTCAGAATAATTTGTTAATCTTAAATAATGAACAGAATTGAAAAAAATATTAATATAAAAATTGCAGGAGGCATAATAAGAATAATAAGATAATATTCTGGTCCCATTTGAGACTTGAGAGACGAAGGAGGCTAACATAATTAAGATTAATTTGCCAAACCCTGCCTTTATATTTTAGAAAGAACTATTCAATGATATCCCACGAAACCAAAAATAAAAAAACTGCTTCTATTTTGCATAAATACGAGCAGCCTAAAAAAGTATCTTATATATAAAATTCTCGTGTCACAATGTTAGTCCACGAACTCCTCCGAAACGGCTTTACTTATTTTTACCAAATTTTATATGCATATTCAGTAGGTCTGAGAATCGGCTACTCGGTACTTATTATATTGATAAGTGCATTTGTTGAATAAATAATAGTAAATTATTACAACTCGAGAAAAACGACGACCATGATAGCGATGGACGTTGCCATGGTGACATACTTATTTTGTCACTTCAATAAAATAATACGGGCGATATACGTACTTTATAATACGGCAAAGAAACGTTTGCCGGGACAGCTAGTAATATTATAATATTTTGTTCATTTAAGAATTTCTATTTAATATGTGCACGTTATAAAGATTCACCCTGTATCATTGTAATATTATATTGCGCGCAAAACACTATAATTTAAATATTATTGAATGAAGCACATTAAATCTAAAGGCATTTGTTTCATTTTTATTCTTTTACAGGCCGCAGAGCTGTCGTGTACCTCAACACAATCGTTTACGTGTTAGATTCGAAGAATCAAGACGTGTGTTCTAATTAACGAAAAATTTGATAATTCTGCATAGTGCATATTTACAAAAATGTGACTATTCTATATCTAAAGAAATTGTAAAAATAGACTATGATTTAAAATGTGTGTAAGAAATTAATTAACATTTAATAACAAAATCGTTTAGTGCTGTGATATTGTAATTAGGTCTACAAGTACAACAGAGTTTATGTCTGCAAGTATATAGCAGTAAAAAATATTTAACAATATTTTTAATATAATGATGAAGTTATCTGTATAATACAATTAATTAACGATACTATGCTCTAGTTTCTAAGATAATTATTAAACATTGAATAAATATTAATATTAACAAAACAAAAATGGAAAATCCAAAGATACGGCAAGATGCTGAGGAAACAGTGCCTCTGAAAAAGGAAAAAGACAAGGGAGAGAAATTAACCACCAGAGAGAAGTTCAAGAGTTTAAAAGGAAACATAACAGTTGAACCGTGCCTTGCGTTCTTTATGATAACGAGTGTTGTAACCATGCTGGGAACTCAAAATTTAAATTTAGAAAAAGCTTGCAGGGTCAATTTAAAATTGAACGATACCATATGCACAGCCCTAACGCTGAGGCAGCGAGAGAACTTGACTCGAGAAGAAGATGAGGTGCAGAAGCTGGTTGCGTCTGTGGAGGGGTGGAAGAGCGTCATCCATACCGCCTTCCCCGTCATCCTGATGATGTTCATCGGGGCCTGGAGTGACAGAACGGGGAGACGAAAGGTCTGCATCCTAATGCCGGTTGCCGGTGAATGCATCACCTGTGTCCTCAATCTCATCAACACGTACTTCTTTTACGAAGTCTCCGTGGAATGGACGGCGTTAATGGGTACCATCTTCCTCTCTGTCACTGGCGCGTGGTACACCATGTTCCTTGGAACGTTCAGCTACATTGTGGACATCAGCTCCAAGCAAACGAGGACCTTCAGATTGGGAGTGCTAACTTTCGGAATAACTATTGGGCTGCCAGTGGGGATGGGACTCAGTGGAATCCTCCTCCGGTTTCTCGGGTTTTATGGATTATACGGAGTCTGTGCACTCGTCCAGCTATCAAATTTCCTATACATATATTTTCTAATAGAAGATCATAGATGGCTGGATAATAATTACAAGGTGAGTGTACTTAGCCTTTTTTTGTTTACGAAATCTAGCAGACTACTTTTATCGACTTTTTGTTTTCTTTGCAGTCAAAACGAAAAGGAATCATCGGATTTTTCATAGAATTTTTAAATTTTCAAAGTTTGAAAGAAACTCTGCAAATTCTAACTAAAAAAGGAAATAACCGTAGAAGACTCAAAGTGTCTTTGATTTTGTTAATGGTGTGCTTAAATTTTGGATCATTTTGGGGTAAGTTCAA
The DNA here is from genome assembly GCA_937595015.1 of Polyommatus icarus. Taxonomy (NCBI): domain Eukaryota; kingdom Metazoa; phylum Arthropoda; class Insecta; order Lepidoptera; family Lycaenidae; genus Polyommatus; species Polyommatus icarus. The sequence goes on from OW569331.1 coordinate 5,138,288, forward strand.
TAAATTTTTTCTCATCAAAATGATCAATATTTTTTTCCATACATATTTTTTTTTTGTTTTTTGTAGGAGAGACATCTATAACATACATCTTCTGCCGTTATCGCTTCAATTGGGATGAGCTGAAGTATAGTATTTATTCGATATACAGCCTGGCCTTACACACCATTGGTAAGTATTTCGTTGTCTCAACATCTTAATAATAATAATTGATACTTTTTTCATAACTATAAAGGTACAAGTTGGAAGCAGGCAGCTACATAAAGCGGCAGTAGAAAACGTGTCGTCGTGACACTACTGATTTATATTATGTGAATTAATACCCTGCGCAGCTAGCGACACGAAGCTAGCGACACTTTCATAGAAACATAATATCATGTCGCGACGACACGTCGTCTGCTGCCGCTTAATGTCGCCCGCTGCCAACCGGCACCTTAATTTTACTCTCTTCAACTGCGGCAATACTATATTTCACCTACGCGGATTAAAAGGATGATTCTTTTGAATGTGATATGTCTATCCATGTGTTTATCTTTATCTGCGGACTATGCCCCCTTTGAAAAACTATAGCTTTTATAGGAAATGCACGAACAATGACAGTTGCATAGCACATTTAAAATCTTATCGGTTTTTATTATTGCTTTAAGGACTTTCTTGAGTTGTTAAGCTTGAACATATAAAATATATTTTATGTTAAAAAAATCATAAAAAATAAAATATTATTTCTCACAAATAACTAGTCAGTCGAGTTAACTTGTATTCTATATTATGACAGAGACTCGATAACACACTCCATTTTTATTAAAAATCCCAGAACCATAGGAAATTGTAAAGACTCTGGTACAACTCTGGTAAATATTTAACCAATGTACCATCAAATAAATTTATTCATAGGCAGTTGAAGGACCTTCGTAATTTGGTCGGATTATGTCAATTCAATGTAAGTCGTCGGTTTGACATAACGCGACCAATCTACGTAGGTCCGCCAACTGCCTAGAATCAACTTTTCTCATAGTTGATTCTGGGCAGACATTGTCCTTCTTTTGGTTGGAAAGTCGCATTTAAAATTTATCAAAACTTAAATAAATCAATCATCTAGATTCTAGAGAATCCTCCGTAATGCAAAATCTTGTGGGTGTATTGTACGCCCACAAAATATCGTCAATGGGCAATTATCCGGTAATATATCATTTAATATCAAAGTCCATCATTATTCAGATTTTACCACAGCAATTATTACGCTTCAAATATAAACTTCAGAAAATACCTAAAGAATGTTAAGGGTTATTTACATTCATGATAATGTTTATTATTTACTAGACCCGGTCACAGTTTTACAATATTCACTATACTGAATACTCTATACTATAGAGTATATTTTACCCTATAGAGTCTATAGGGTAAAATATACATATATAATTATAATATAATGTAATAATATCATTATCCCCTTAACGCTTTATTTAAGTTTTAAATTATTTGGTGTTCACTTATAATATCATCTTTATAAACCTTCGTGGTTTCTCGGTGATATACTATGTAATGTTTTGTAATGTGTATTGTTTTAAATGGTAAATAAATAAAAAAAAAAAAAAAAAAAATACTGTGACCCGGTGAACTTCATAATATCAAATCCCTCCTAACGTAAACCTTCTCTGGACTTCCACAAATATATTTTGAAGACCTTTTGGACCTGTTTCACCACTTTCTGAAAAACTGACAGATCTCTATACTTGATCTGTCAAGTTAATTGGTGGATAGCCTATTCGTCACTTATCAGGAAGTGGTGAAACAGGCCCTGAATCAGACAATGTAATCTGGATTGCTAAGACTTTAATTTGCTGATTTTCCAGTTTTAGTTGGCATATTTTTCTTATATATAAAAATGGATTTCTAAATGTGTTAGTCGCGCTAAAACTCGGAAACGAATGAACGGATTGGGCTGATTTTAGTCTTAAATTAATATTCGTAGAAGTCCAGGGAATGTTTTAAAGTGACACGAAGTTCACCGGGACAGCTAGTCTTATATATAAAAATGGATTTTCAAATGTGTTAGTCGCGCTAAAACTCCAAAACAGCTGAACGGATTGGGCTGATTTTAGTCTTAAAATGTTCGTAGAAGTCCAGGAAAGGTTTTAAAGTGACACGAAGTTTACCGGGATAGCTAGTAACTTATAAATATGTGTCCTTAACACGGCAATTGTATAAAAATCTACTACTTATTTTCAGGGACGATGATAGCGATCGGCTTCTTCAGTAAGAAGCTGAAGGTGGACGACTCAGTGCTGGGCATCATGGCCATCACCAGCAGAATATCCGGGGCCCTCGTGTGGGCCTTCGCCGAAAACACCGTGCAGATATACATCGGTAAGTGACGTAAATTAGGTGTTCCGAGTTTTTATACCTTTTAAAATGTACTATCAGATAAGTTGATTATAAGTAGATGCGGGACCTACAAAGTGCACCGCAAAAAATTTGCCCCCAACCATGTTAAAATAAAAAAACTATTCTACTATTTTTCATCCAGGGACAGAAAGTATCTACAGACACTATAGTATATCTGTCCTTTTTTGTTTTTTTTTTTTGCTATAGCGAAAAACATAGTAATTGCATATCAAAAGGCGCTAAGGTGCTAACGTCGGTAAGGATTAATTTTTTAGAAAATATGGTCAAACAAAAAACACAAGATAACTTTATTATTTATTTAATTCTAACCGGCGGTATATGTAATCAGTAATCACACTCAGCGTATACTATTTATTAATAACTAGACTAGATGACGCTTGCAATTCCATTGCGCCGAAATTCGTATATCACGTGGGAACCGTGCATTTTTTCGGGATAAAAAGTATCCTTTGTCATTTCCCGGATCTCAAAGTATAGCGGTTGTTGTTTGTTGACAGACACTTTCATATTTATAATATTAGAAACGTAATATTAGTATTTTTTTTTAAACGGGCTTGGCTCACCACACATTCCCACCACTGTATCTCCTGTGTCGCCAGGATCGACAGCGGTATCCAACCACGAAAACCCTTTGATATGATCTCAGGGAGCCCGAGGGACATGCTAAAACTGTCTTGGGACCCGCAACGAAATTAATCAGAAGAAAATAGGAGGAGTAGAAAGATTCCAATTTCCCTCCCCATAAAAGTGGGAGACAGCACAAAGTTGCAATGACCGAAAGTCAAAGAACTTAAGGGGGAGCACCACGGAAATAAGGTTAATAATAATTGTGACTCCTAAGCTAAAACTAAGTTAATATTGGAGTTTATTGTGTTTGACTGTTGCCAATAATAATTGTGACAAAAACGCTTGAAGGCACGGAAGTTCCTAGCGCTGTCCACGAGATCACCGTAGTATGCGACTCCAGATGAACAGAATAGGTTGTTTAGCATAGTAGTTCTTTCGTCCTGCCAGAGACTGCACTCCCAGAGAACATGATGAGCGGTTTGTTCAAACATGTTGCCTTCGGTCGAGCACTCGCACATGGATGAATCTACTAGTTTAAATCCGTAAAGTTTGGCCTTAAAATTTCCATGACCGGTCAGGAATTGAGAAACGCAATGATCAATATCCATCCAATGTTTGGATAGCCGTTCACGATTAATAAGGAAAAAATTATAAAGATGGCGCCCTTTGGTGGAACAGTCCCATCGCGACTGCCATTCGGAGATTAGGCTTTGCACGAAGTTTTCTAAAGGTTCAAACAATCTTGCTATTTTAATTTTATCGCGAGCGCTTAAAAAGAACGGGTTGTCAATGTTTTTGTTATGAAAATACATTGTCGCACGACGCTGAATCTCAAGATCAACGGGTAAAACTCCGGCTAACACAGGCAAGGCTTCGGTACTTGTGGTCCTGTAAGCTTTGAATAAGAGCAAGACGTCGTGGGACTTGCTACGGCCGAAGAGATGGTAAGTGGCCACAGCTGTACCCACTAAAACCCGACCGCGCAGGACGGAGACACGAGGGTCTATTACATGTTTTCCGTGGCTTCCGTCCGTTAGCAAATGCTGCCTAGGTAAGTAGCGGTGTAAATTAATTATAGGGTTTTGAAAGAGAAGCCCCATGTCGACGTAGATATTTTGGTAAAGAAGTAAAAATTGCGCTTCGCTTTCTCACCGATTTGAATTATATGTTCTAAGAATGTAAATTTATTTTCCAAGTAAAAACCAAGATAACAGAGTGACTGTTTGCGTTTAATGTTAATATTGTCAAGTTTAATGCTAGGGGAAGATATAAGGGAACCTTTTAAAAGAAATGGCGACCACGTATTTCGATTCCGAAAGATTTACTATTTTTCTAACTTCCATAGCCGCGTCAACAGTCGATTTCCCGGCGGTGAAACCGAACTGATGACATTATAAGTTTAAACACTTACGGATTTTGTCGCGGAGCACTTTTATTAATCCCGACGTTTCGGCTACTTTGCAGCGGCCGAAACGTCGGGATTAATAAAAGTGCTCCGCGACAAAATCCGTAAGTGTTTAAACTTATAATATCATGAGTGATACTCGCGAAAACTTAAGAAATCATTATGCGAACTGATGACTATGAAATTTAGGGCCACCGGGTAGCAAGCGAGGTACGATGAGACGTTCTAGTAATTTACCTAAGCAAGGCAGTAACGTTATCGGACGGTAAGATTTTGGATCGTCTGGAGGTTTGTTTCCCGCTTTAGGTATTAATTTTAAGCAACCGGTGCGCCAAATTTTTGGAAATATACCTTCTGCGATACATCTGTTGTAAACATGTAGAATCGATGAATTAGCCACTAAGCACGCTTGTTTTATCATAATATTCGATATTTTATCCTCGCCCGCAGATTTTTTTATGGGCAAAAGGTTTACTATTTTACTAAACTCCTCCGAAGTTGGTAAATCTAAGACCGGTGTATGAATGGGGTCTAACATTCTACTCCTAATGTCGCGGTGGTGTTCATCATCAAAGGAGGGCTCGTCGTCCAGGATGAGAAGGTTTAGATATGCCTTCGCCGTTTCGTCTAAACTACAAGTGTTAGAGTTGTTAATTTTAATATTTGAGAAAAAGCTTGGCTCATTACTACTACTGGGTTTAAGCTCGTGATATAACGAGGACCAGGTCTTTATCTAGTCTATTCGCGGCATTCTTCAACATATTATTTTTTGCTAACGTAACGGCGGCACGATAGCGTGACCTTGAGATGCGTAGGTTATTTAAACTCATTATGTAATTATTATCCGAACGATTGAGGCCAGATTTACGAAGATTATTAATTTTGCGCCTGGCCCTTCTAAATTCCCGACGAAGATTAAGAAGTTTACTGTTCCACCATTTACTTTTTTCAGAGGTCTACGACCCAAGGCTACATCGGCACAGTAAACAAATATGTTTGTCATAATTTCCGCGCACTCGTTGCCGAGTGAAGTCTCCGGCATGAGCGGTAATGAGGGAGCGGAATAAATTCCAATCGCCGTTCTTTACATTGTATTTATAGTCATTAGAATTGACTACGCTATCACTCGGGACCGCACGAGAAAACTCGTACACCAGTAAGCGGTGATCACTACATGACGCATCGGGAAGGACACGCCAATGCCTAATCTGGACGTACGACTGACGTCAATTGACGTTTCGCCCGTTTGGCTACTATAAGTAGGTGGTGCATCGGGGGTGTTGTGAATTTGGAAGTTAAACTCCGCAATAAAGTCTTCGACGGCGCAACGTCGATCGCGATCGGTGTACCTTACCTGGCCGTGCCATAAGAGCGAGGATGCATTAACGTCGGCGCCTATAATGATTTTATTGCCCGCGAGAGTCTGTAGTACGCAACGAAGTTGATGTAGATGGGGGCCTACGGGATCCGCGTACTGGAAATAGCAGCTAACTACGTAAAGCGTAAACTGAAGACACGAAACCTCGGCTACTGCACAGTGCGTTGTCGATAGGTTAGTTGGGGCCGTGATTGAAAATCTAGACTGAGGTGTGTAAATACCCGCGCGAGCTACGTTACTAAATTGTATCATTTTCGGCCGTAGCGACGCGAGTTGATATTGTTCTTGAACTAGTACTAATACTATTACTTAGTACTAGTAATATTAGTATGGTTTATTTTCTAACTACATGTTGCCACTTGCCAAAAAACTGATGTTAAAAATCTCTGGACTTGAAGAACTAGATCAGAACAATTCCATGTATTATCATAACAAATACTCCAATAGCTTGAGTTCGTATTACTTTATTAATTTGAACATTTATAGTACAAGTAAAGTATACAAGATAATAGAATATAAATTTATTATATTATGCTGATATCATACATTCCTGTGAATATGGTGAAGGTTCTTATAATGCATTACGATAGCATAAAAATATATCATCCTATATTACAGTAACAGTAAATTTTGCATACGTACAGCTACGTATAATAGCTGTACGTATGCAAAATTTCGAATTAATTAGACTACTGGAGATGGTTAAAAATCGCGCTCAAATATTCCATTATAGTTGCGGAGGCGAAGAGGGGATTTCGGGAGTAGCTCGAGCGTATCAGATTAAGCTTGTATAGGCTTCCGACATGTGTCTAGTTATCATGGTATAGAAATCAGATTTCGCACGTAGTGGGTCAATTTTTTTTTATATTAAAATGTTATCGGATCTGTCAGATTAAGATAGGAGATGTTTAGTATACCCTAAAGAAGCTTCCATATAAAGCACTGACGATTCAAAGGTTAGGTAAGCCTGTAGGGACATTTTAAAATATAAAATATAAAGCTATATATTTTCCTAACTAAGCTTCGCAGATATTTTATTTGTACTAAAGTAAATGATTTAGTCCTTGTTCTCTAAAATATATTTACAACATATGAAATAAGCAATTTTTTAAATATATTTTCTTTTTCATAACTTTAATTTGGCTGCAGTTTCTGAACCCACCGGTAAAATAAAAAACGCTCTCATTATTTTTTATCAGTTTTACCTAACGTAAAAAACCTACTAGGTCTCCATGACGCTCGAGTGACTACACAAATGGCACCCTCCCCTCCCCTTCTATTGCATACGTACAGCCCAAGCTGATAAATTAGTGTTAAAATCATGCATGTTCCGGCAGCGAGCTGGAAAATATTATTACGTAGTTATTTGTAGCAAAATGTAAATAAGATCCTGTTACATTCTTGTAGCGGTATAAGATCCCGTACCATTCCTGTACCGCAGTGTAGCGTAGCTGTCCTACGCCGTAGAATCCCGTAGCACAGATTAAAATATCCCGTAGCGACCCCGTAGCACAGTGGATCCCTGCTCCTGTGGAACCGTCCTAATTATATTTTTATAATAATAATAATAAGCCCGCAGGACAGCTTGTGGCGAGCTGTTGGGGAGTAGCGACCCCAAGCACCCGAGTGCTCCTAGGGAAGCCCCTGTTCTCCATCTCCGGCTTGCCTTCACCGTCCGGTTGGAGTGAACACTGGCGGAAAACCAGGCCCTACCTCTGCCTTGCCTTAACCGGCCGGGCAGAGTGGAGTCGCGAGAGCTTCGGCTCGGAGGGAGGATGTGAAGCGTAAGTGGCGAGTGGGCGACGTGATGGGACCCTCTGAGGGTGCAAATGATCGGCGTTTAAAGTCCAGCGACACCTCTCCTGCCTCAAGCCGCTCTGTCAATGTTGCCGCCTCGGTGCACCGTGCGTGCGACCATTTTGAAGGGCCCATTCAAAGAGTTGGCGAGTCACCGTCTGCCAACTTTATACATGTTGCAACGTTGTATCGGCAGACGCCATAGTCCTTCCATAGTCCCAGTTACCCAGTCCACTAGCACCTCACCCCCATAGTCCGATATCATATTAAAACTGTGTAACGGGCCTCTACGTGTTGGCTTCGGCCCCACGCATGCCTTCCAAAGGTCCGGGATTTAATTGCCCGTGAGCAAGGAGTGCTTTACACAAACATAATAATAATAAAATGATTTATTCACACATTAAGACAATGCATAGCACACACTAAAACAAACAACCAAGCAATAAACCAAAAGAAAGAAAAAAAAAACTGCATAACTAAAATAAACAAACAACATCGGAAAGAACAATATTATGTAAAAGCATACAAAATAAATCTATAAAAAAAAAATGGTTGCCTGTAAAGTCGGTTTTACGGGCGAAGATTTTACGTGACAACGTGTGGGAGAGAGACGCAAGGCATTCGGCGGGCCTCTCTCTCGTTCGGTGACTCATCGTAACGTTACCGAGCGTTACACTTTTTAATAAGTGACTCCCAGCCGCAACCTAATTTAAGACGTTGTCACGTCAAAAAATTTTTTAGATACAATATACTCATAATATAGTAATGCTACATAATATTATGTAGCATTAATATAGGAGTGCTTCAGCCTCTCCGTATGTACTATCAGAGAAGTTGATTCATAGGCATATTATGGCGGACCTACGTAATTTTTATAATTATTGCAGCGTCTTGAAGTGGCATCGAAACAGCGGCGCCGAGCTGTTAGTTTTCAGCTGAGCTAATCATAATAATTTTAGCAGTTACTAACGTAATCAGTTACGAACGTTACAAACTAAAGTTTAATGTTTTATTTTTGCATCATCACGTAGTAGCAACCTTGACCTTAATATCCAGCAAAAACAAAATTACCACAAGAAACAGTAATTATAATCACAGATTCAACTGCATGCATATAGACATAATAATTATACATATTTCCTCGTATAATGATACGAGAAAATAACGAGACATCGTCTTAAGCCGTATTTCCACCTGCAAGCAAACTCACAGAAGTTTCTTGAAATATTGTTTACATTGCTGCAATAAATGTCGTGCGAGAAGCTCGCGGATAGTACTATACGAAACTAGACCGTATATCTGCGGTGACCCGCAGCGAGATCTGTCGCGAGTACTCGCAGACATGTTTAGACATGCTGTCGCAACTACTCGCAGGGAGCGCTTGACAAATTGTCGCGACAGCACTTGTAACGGGATTTATGCTTAGCAGTTTAGCACAAACCTACGCGACCACGCGATTTCGAAGCGGGAGCGTCAAAACAAAACACACATTTGACAAGTTGTCAAAATGTGTGTTTTGTATTGACGCTCCCGCTTCGCAGTCGCGTGGTCGCGTAGGTTTGACAAGTTGTCAAAATTTGTGTTTTGTATTAACGCTCCCGCTTCACAGTCGCGTGGTCGCGTAGGTTTGTGCTAAGCATTACACTTGCAAACTGCTGTCAGACAGACTGTCAGACACTTCTCGCGACAGTTGTCTTGCAGGTGAAAACACGGCCTTACACCTGGTGATTTAGCATTTTCTTGTTTTTCGGACTACTTTCAACGGGTAATGTACCATCAAGGAAATTGATTCATAGGCAGTTGACGAACCTACATCATTTGGAGGGCTTAGGAATCGAGGGTTTAACGTAACGCAACCAAATTACGTAGGCCCACCATCTGCCAATCAACTTTTCTGATAGTAGACGCTACAGAAATACTAGTAATCTAGAGAAACCAATTTTTTCTAACTAAACATTAATTAATTAAAGTACTTATAGGTATTTCTATAATATAACGCAATATATTACCAATTATGGTTCAATGCTGACTGCAATATCATTACAATAAGTACATGAATCCACAAAAAATTTATAATAATATGTATTTTTATAATTTATGCTAAGTACTTATAAAACTAATATTATTTAATATATATTTTGTAGCGGTACTTGTAAAGTGGTAATATGTTATAATTATCTATTTTCATATTATTAAATATTCTAATGGATTTCGATTATTAAACTGTCAATGGTGTATATTTTTTAAGCAATGCATAAATTTTTAAAATCATAATAATAATATGTTCTGATTGACTGGATAAAAAACTTATATAAAAAAAATAAAAATCTAGGGGCTTCATCTAAAATATTATATTTTTAATACACACCTATTATAATAGCAATAGTACTTACAACAATATTTGTTCTTATCCTAATGACACACATAAAATCTCTAAAAACTAAGATAGTATTTAAATAACAGGATATTCCATTTGTACCCACCTACTATTGTAAGGTTTGTACTAAGAAACATTTAAATTATATTATTAAGTAGACGTACATGCTAGGCTATCCTTTTAATGCTAAAAGCAGAAATATTGTGCTGTATCTGAAGTTTAATAATTAAGCATGAAAAAATTAAAAAGTTTAACTAGGAAGTAGTATTAATACACAAGTGTGATCATAGTAATAATTACTAAATTACAAATATATCATACTATAACTATGATCACACTTGTCGGCATGTAAACTATGCAAGGATTTGTTATATATATACAATTGAGGATATTTTTCTAGGTGTTTTGTTACGTAGCGGTCTTTAACCTACTGGACCTATTAATCCTTCGATCGGGGTTTCTTGGAAATGCTACTGTATTCTATTGTTGTCGCAATCACCGGTGCTCGTATGGGGCTTGATGGGTTAATATTACAAACAATAGATTAAGAATTAACTCACTATTAATTTTACAATCTTTAAATATATTTTTTTCTTTTTCAGCGCCTCTCGTGGAGTTACTGAATGGCACGACGGTAATAGCGTTGAGATCTATCGCCTCGAAACTGGTACCAGCTCACGAGTTAGGTAAGTTATCAAAGGTAACAATTCACCTTTGATTAATTGCAATTCTAATATTAAATATCAATTAACTTTTAAACTAAAATGTAATAGAGTTGTATACCGCAAATGTTATCTGTGGTCATAGATTAAACTGAACAATATTAGTACTTATACTGCATACTCGTATTATTCACGTGTACAATTATTTACTAGAATATATTATGTAACATAACTTTACTTATAAATAAATTTTGTACACGAAAATAATATGAGTATTCAGTAAACTTAGTATACTGTGTACCTATACTAATAACTTACTAATGATGTATTGACGTAAGTGTTCGTTAATATTATCATGAACGTAGAAAAAAGGCGGACAGAGTCTATACACAGAACTGTGTCTTCAGAGTCGGCCACGCACACATTCTTACGCCTGTCAAATGGTATGGACTAGCGTAATAATGTGTACATGCAGTCAGCTGGCCGACTCTGAAGGACACAGTTTTGTCTCTTGGTGGGACTCTTTCCGCCTTTTTTATACGTCCATGGTTAATATGAAGTTGACGTTCGAATCGTCTAATGTCAATTTCATAGATTATGATCGGCGAAACAAGCGATAAATAAAAGGTCTTGGCTACAGTCTCAGGATATTCTTCTTCCAGCAAAAGTGTACTCGCTGTTCGGGCTCGCAGAGACCATCGTACCTCTGATCTTCGCGCCTCTATACACCAGAGTATACATCTCCACACTACACCTCCTACCTGGCGCTGTGTTCCTGGTATCTGTGATCACTGCGACGCCGATACTGTTGATATTCATGTGAGTTTTCCGCAGTAGGCCCTAGCAAGTTTTGAACAAAGTTATTGTTTGATGGCAAGCGATTTCAACCCCTAAAAATTTTAGCATTTCCAACTGGCGAAAATTGTGATTAAATTAGCGTTGATGCTATGAACATAGATAAAATTATTATTGCTACTTGGCTGGATACGAACGCGCGCTTTGGCCGCAAAACCACGTGTAATATAAGTACCAAATGCTTTCTTTTTATTTATAGCACTGACCTCCATTATACAAGTACGCTAGACTATTATGATACCCAGATGTATTTTGTGCCTATTTGAAGCGGAATCAGCTCCCCCAATATTCGGGAAGAGAACTAAATCTGACGTAACTTGCAAATGGCCGCTCAATCGCTATTGGTTGTAAAAACCACAGATACCCAATATCCATGGTAGAAACTAGTATTAGTTCCAAGTACTCCCACTACTGCTATCAGCGCCAATATGACGTCTTTCAAACATCATTTTTACGTCAAATTTAGTTCCTATCCCTAACAGTCATGGGGGAGCTGATTCCGCTTCAAATAGGCACAAAAATAGCTGTCATTTCAAAAGGTATCATTAGTACAGCGTACTTGTATGATGGAGGTCAGTGATTTATAGTCATTTTATAGTTGACAATGTATTTGACAATATATCAAAATTAGATCATTTTGACCCAATTAGGTCGTCATGAGTCATGACGCTGTGAAACAGACTTGTTTGTGTTGTTATTAGTTTTAATGTGGAATTTAACAAGTAAGTAGGTAACAAAAAATCCGGACTAAGCAGCAAATACTTAAAATTACACCTACGTAATGTTAGTATAATATCACCCGTACACACCAAACGTAGATTTTGAAAAGCAAAAAAAGATACGGTAAAAGTCTAAAGATATGAAATTTAATACAAATATTTTAGAGAAAATTCTAGATTGTTTCTTTGGATGTATTTTCAAATAAGATAGGGTACGAAACTGGACTTATTTTGAAGGGTGCAAACAGACTCGAAAAGATAACTATCGATTTTAAATTGAACAGAGAAATAGACAAAATGTACGATTCCTGATAAATTTTATTTCTTTTGATCGCGGACACCTCGTACAAAATATTTCATTCTATGCTTTCCTTTCAGATGGTTCTTCAGTCAACACAAGAAAAATGTAAGAAGTACAGAACTCAACGCACAAGAGAATGAAAAGTCATGACTTGGAAGCTTGAATCATCAAAAGAGTATCATGTAAATAGCTTAGATGTATAATGTATATTGTATAATAGACAATAGTATACAGGTGTACAAACAAAAGTAATAATACAGAGTTTTAAACTTAAAAAATGGGGGAAAAACCCGAAGGAAAAACTCAACGTTTGTGAATGGGCCTCAAATACACTAGGGATTACCCGAATTAATTTTTCCATTGTTAATACATTTTTCATTTTTAATTACTTAGTCTTAAAATTGTTTAACACGATCACAACATTAATTTACAAGAAATTACCACCATTAAATATATTTCGCAACAAGAAAATCCCTAATTAGGATTAAAGATGCCTACAGCTCCTCATGTGTAAAAAATATTTACCGGATCAAACAATTTAAGGCTTAGTTCATAAATCGTAATTCGTAACATTGTAATATATCGTTATTCCACTGTATATTGTAGCTGTAGGTACGTTTAATATATGTAACACTTAAAACTTAGTAATTAGCAGTGTACACGAAAGAAAATCTAGGAATCCATACTTCCATACTTAATATTATAAATACGAAAGTTTGTCTGTCTTTCTGTCTATTACTTCTTCACGCTCAAACCCCTTAACCGATTTTAATAACATTTGGTAAAGAGTTACTTTGAGTCCCGGGAAAGGATAATATATTTTATCACAGAGAAATGTTTGTTTCTCTGTGATAAAATATACTGAAATTAGTAAATTATTGTTATCTAATTGTGATTTAACGTGAGAATGCTATAAACAAAGATAATTATTAATTCAACTGCTCGTGTTTTAAACATATTATTAAATATTATATAAAATATATGAACTTGTGGCAAGCATCGTTAAATGACAATAGCTAGAATTTAATGTGTAACGCTATTAAAAATAAATACAGTTACCTAATCACGTTAAATATTAGCGTTCCTTGACGTTATCTACTGTACGTATGAATAATCTGCGTTAGATCTTTTAAAATATCTAACAGATGTTATGCTGTTGACAAAGTGATTTTAGGATAGTGCTTTATAGATGCGTAATAAATATAGAAATCAAAGATGCAATCGTAATAAGTAGCTAGAAAAATTGTAATGGTATAATATGGACTTATGGATATAGATGGCGCTACAGCCAACAAGTAACTATAGCTCCGTGTAAAAATTACCTCAAAAATAGCAAAAGTTGTTATAATTAGTGAAGAAGTTGCAAAACCTGTTGTATATTGAGTGGACCCTACGTGAAAGTGTTTTCCAAAAAAACTGCAGCCTATTATTCAAATTAAGGACACTTATAACTCTTGATTTCTCAGTGGTGAAATAACATAATCTGCTTAAAGTTTCTTCAAAGTAATCAGTGCAGCAATACCACAAGTGAGTAAACTATCTGTCTAATGAAGAAACTCAGTGTTGATTGAGAGTTTAGTAAAAATTACCAAATAATTAAATTTTGAATTGCACGACCATCGTAACGGACCGCCTCGCTGCTGCCATCTAGCGGACTACAACGGAACTACAATACAAGCTCGTTCACTACGATCGATTCTTAAGCTAAACTCTCATAAATCACCGACAGAGGGCGCAACTACCCCTAAAATATTATAACCATGTCAAATAAAAAGTGTTCAGGCTGTGCTAACAATATAAAGGACCGAGATTTTCTTTCATGCTTTACATGTAAGCTAAATTTTGATTTACTATGCGCCAACGTAAGCGAGAAAAATTACAAAGACATGAACAAAGAACAAAAAAAATCCTGGATTTGTCAAATATGTCGCTGCAAGCAGCCGAAATCTGGTAATAGCAATACACCAATTCGCCCACTCAACAATCCTGTGCATAATTCTCCAATCTCCGACAGCGAGAGTAAGGATCAGTCCTCTAACATCACCTTTCGGACCAAAACATCCAGTAACAATGATCCTGCATTAAAATCTGACTTGGATCCAACCCTATTACAAAAAATAAAACAAGAAATACAAAGTGCTATTAAAGACTCGTTAAAGTCAGCTATGGACTCATTTTTTTCCAAAGAATTTAATCAAATTAAATCCGAGCTTAAGAAATTAAATGATCTCAAAGAATCAGTAGAGTACCTCAACGCAGAATATGACCGCCTTCAATCTAATCTAAAGGAGTCAGACGAACAGATTAAACAATTAAAAAAAGAAAATTCAACCCTCTCGAAGACCGTTGAGTCGTTATCGTCTAGGATTAACCTTATAGAACAGCACTCTCGTGAAAGCAACATAGAGATCAACGGAGTCCCAGAATCCAAATCAGAGAATCTCTATACCGTAGTAAATCAACTGGGTAGTGTTATCTCTCAACCCATCATGGAAACTGACATCTTGTCCTGCACTCGTGTTAGAAAACTTGACGACTCTACAAAGAGACCGCGCACCATCATAGTAAAATTAAGAAATACTAAGGTTAGAGACTCAATAATAGCGTCAGTTCAAAAATTCAACAAAAACAAGGCTAATGAAAGACTGAGCACGAGTCACTTAGGCTACGGCACTACTAAATCATACGTATATGTCTCAGAACATCTTGCTCCATATTACAAGGATCTCCATGCTCGGACTCGTCAAATAGCGAAAGAAAAGGGCATCAAATACGTCTGGATAAGGAATGGTCGCATATACGTGAGAAGAGACGATCAATCTCCCGCTAAACATATAAAGTGTTACGACTCCTTGAACAATATTTAATTTCCCAAGATTTAATTTCTCAATAAGCCACATATCTCGGACATACATGTTATTTATCTAAAATCATAATGGTCAACATTTATTACCAAAATTTCCGAGGAATGAAGACAAAACTTAGTGATATTAGACTAGCGACTCTACAATGCAATTACGAACTAATAGCTGCAACTGAAACTTGGCTTGACCAGACAATTCTCGACAGCGAACTTTTCTCTAACAAATATAATATATATAGAAGAGATTGCCACACAACGGACTCGTCATCGAAGGCTGGGGGAGGCGTCTTGCTCGCCGTATCTAAAGATCTTGAATCTTATCGTGTTGAACACTACGAAAGTGGTTCCGAAGACTTATGGATTAATGTTAAGATAGGTAAAAAGTATTTATTGATCTGTATACTCTACCTACCTCCTCCTATATCTCCTAATGCTCTGAACACTCTATTAGATAATATTAGCTGTAATTTACAATCTTACAATGGAAACGTCATGGTGCTGGGCGACTTTAACTTGGGCTTTATTAATTGGATACCTGACGGTAATGACACAAACCATTTATCTCCGATTAATTATAACAATACCCTTGGCTTTTCAGTGGTTGACTTCATGTCTCTAAACAACCTTACACAGTTTAACTGCATACCTAACCATAATAGTCGCATACTAGATCTTGTTCTGACTAATTTCCCTCACATCAAGGTAAGTAACTCTACTGAGTTACTTAGTAAGCTAGATCCTCACCATCCTTCATTAGATATCGAACTCCCTGTTGAACCTGAATATCAGTTATTAAATAAGAAATTATTCGCCACACACAACTTTAGAAAGGGTGACTATAACGAAGTCAATCACAAGCTGCGTTCAATAGACTGGCGTCGCGAACTAGAGAATTGCACACACGTCAACGAAATGGTGAATACATTTTATACAATCATCAACAACATAATCGATACTTGTATACCAAAGACTCGACCAAAAACCAACAAATATCCTGTATGGTTCACAAAAAATCTTATTAGGCTAATCTCAGAAAAAGAAAAAATTAGGAAACGGCTGAAAATCCACAAAAATCCAAGAGATAGACTTGAACTTAAGCTAGCAAAATATAGAGTGGACTCGTTGCTAAAATCATGTTACTCAAAATATGTATCAGCAACAGAAAATGCCATAACCCGCGACCCTAAGAAATTCTGGTCCTATATAAAAGAAAAACGAGCTTCCATATCTTCTTTACCCTCCGAGATGGTATTGAACAATTCTGTGGCCAAATCTGGAAGTGATATATGTAACCTCTTTGCCAAGCAATTCTCCACTTTGTATTCCCCGATTTCGTCTAATACTGTCTCACAACCAACTGACGCGCAAACATCGGCTCAGAGCCCCCTTTCTACAATACAAATATCTGAAACTGATATTTCCAAGGCGCTTAAATCACTTGATCCTAGTAAGGGTGCTGGACCTGATGGGATACCACCAATTTTTATAAAAAGAAACATATACAAATTTAACTCTACCATTAAAAATTATATTCAACAAGTCATTACAAACATCGTATTTTCCAGACGCTTGGAAGTCTGCAAATATACTTCCTATATATAAAAAGGGCTCAAAAAATAAGGTCAGCAATTACCGACCCATATCAATATTGAGCACATTCTCTAAGGTATTCGAAAGCCTGATCTGTCCAGTACTAACCCACCACGCCAAATTTATAATATCCAAGGATCAGCATGGTTTCTGTCGTGGTCGCTCTACGGTTACAAACCTTTTTAATTATATATATGACGTATCTAAGTTTCTGGACAATCAAAACCAAGTAGACGCAGTATACACAGACTTTAGCAGTGCATTTGATAAAGTTGATCACAAAATACTAATTTCCAAGCTATATGCTTATGGAATTCAAGATCCCCTGCTCTCGTGGTTCCGGTCGTACCTCATGGATAGAGTTCAGGTTGTAATAGTCAACGGCCATCGTTCAGAACCATATGTCGCCTCTTCTGGTGTCCCTCAGGGTTCCCATCTTGGCCCAATCCTGTTTTCGTTATTTATAAATGATATAACCGCCAGAATCATCTTTAGTAAATGCTCTCTGTTTGCGGACGATCTAAAAATATATAGGGTACTTAATTAAATCACCTCAAGACCGCGATTTGCTCCAAAGAGATCTCGACTCTATCGAGGCATGGTGTAACACCAATAAAATGTCCCTAAATGCCTTAAAATGTGCTCACATTAAATTTAGCCGCAAAAGAAAACCCATAAATACCTGCTACTTTATTCAAGGACAGCAACTACAAGAGGTTAAAGTCATCAGGGATCTCGGAGTCATGCTAGATAGCAAATTATCTTTCATTGAGCATCTTGATCATATAATAAGTAAAGCGTGGACGTTACTTGGCTTTATTAAACGTAACACTAGAGACTTCAGAAAGGCAATCAGCATTATAACTATGTTCAATGCCTTAACCCGTAGTACACTCGAATATGCTTCTGTAGTCTGGAACCCCCATTACAAAACACACATTCAAAGAATCGAGAGGGTGCAACGTTCATTTACACGTTATCTTTCATTCAAAGATAAGACGTGCCCTTACAGAGCAAGCTATGAAAACCGTCTTACGCATTTTAATATCTACTCCCTTGAGTGTCGCAGGTTGGTATCCGACCTATGCACCCTGCACGAAATTGTCAACAATAACTTTGACTCAACGAGTCTATTAAATACGATCAACCTATACGTACCTAGATGCCTTCCCAGAAATCCCGTAAAAACTTTTTCAACCAGTCCTGCTAAAACCAACCTAGGAAAATACTCGCCCCTAAACCGACTAACAGACTCCTACAATAAATTTGCTTCATACGACATAGATATTTTCCATGAGAATCTAGATAAGTTTAAGAAAAAATTATATTTGTTAATTAAGGATAATGATAAATTTATGAGTAATTGACATATTGATGTGGTTATATTTAATATTAATTTAATTATAAATCGTGTATTGTTTAGGTTTAATTTAGTTTTAGTTAGTTCACATTGTATTTTTATTCTCAATTTTTGACATTTCCCCTAAATTATTTGTGCGTATTTATCTTATTATTATAAGTTAATCTAAGGACATTTAATAAATTTAAGCTTTTAATTCTATTGACATTTACTAAATTTTGTTATGTTGACATGTAAAAATAATACCTTTAATAAACTATAATTCATTAATTGTAAATGTTATTAATATAATTTTATATTTAATGTTAATTGTGAATAATATTAATTGTGTCTTGCTAATAAGTATTTCTGATAACTGCACGGATAACTATAATATTAATTGTGAATGCTGTGTACACCTGTAATTAACTTTTGCTTTAGAATAAGTATACCTACCTGTAAAGAAATATTGTAATCTTGTAGCAATAAGTTGCTGGTGTATCAATTTAAATAAATAAATAAATAGACTTGTATTAGTTTTTATTATTCTTAGACTTGTATATTAAAATTACATTGATTGTCGTTATAATTATTTATAGCCTCCTGCCAAACGTACACCCGCAAAAAATTGAGTGCTCTGATGGCTCTGACACTGGAGTCCAATAGGGACCGCGCACGAACTATAGGTAAATACTATCATAATATTATTATTATTATGACATCTCTGATATATAAAATGGATTTTCAAATGTGTTAGTCGCGCTAAAACTCGTAAACTAAAACTCTCTCGGTAAAACTCTTAAAATATTTGTAGAATTCCAGAGGTTTTAAAGTGACACGAAGTTCACCGGGACAGCTAGTATTATTATAAATATTCAAGAACAGGTGTCGGATAAGCGACTCCTTTGCTACAGCCTCATCGCACACATCTAATTACTAATTATTCATTTTATTAATAACGCTATTGCATAGCTTTCATCGCGGTCTTTGAGCGCGACCGAACCTAGAAATTCCGTAACAAAAATAAACCTAACACCCCCCACTCCGACCGGCACAGGGGTGCAGCGTTGCCGTGCACCTTTTAAAATCGTTTCACTTTCGCTGACTTCGGCACGGTGTTTACTGTTTATGTGCCTGCGACTAGACATTTTTAGAATTGCCTAAGTTGATAAAAAAAACTGTCCACGTATGGACATCGTGGCCTAATGAGACGTCCCTGGCGCATGGACCTCGCGGACCTGCGGGGGTGCCGGGGGACGGGGCGAAACGAGTTGGGAGCGGCGACGCGGACGGCGGCGAGCTGCACGACGGGGCTCGCTCTCTTCCGCCCGAACCACCGGCGCACATACGGCAAAATGACCAATTTAGGACGACAAAAATAGATTTTTCTACTTTAATGTAAGGTCTTAAATTGCTTGTATTCTTCAAGTCAGGTAGTTGCTCCATAGCACTGGCAATAAAAACCCTTCGTTATATTTATAACAAAAGCACACGAGGCCCTGACAAGTAAGCGTTGTGCAGTGTACGGCTAGTGCCTGGAAAACCCGAAAACATTAAGATGTGTTATTTTCGTTCACCTCGTGCAAAAATCTGAATATTAATTATGGAGATGGAAGCCATAGGCATGTTTACTATATAACACTATATATTATTCTTACTTTAAGCCCGTGTTAATAATAAATAATTATTTCATTCCACTCGTTTTTTTAAACAAAAAAATGTGTTTCCTTAGTCTTTCAAAAAAAGTTCCGCTTAGTACCGCTTTCTGTCCTCAATATTTACATTTATGCGTTTGTTGTCTGTTAGTATTGCAAATTCTAGGAACTCAAACCAACTCATTGTGACACTAGACCCTTTTTCACAGGTAGAGTCGGAGTAGACCAAGTCACGGAAAAATGTACGGTTCCCGCGCGATAAACTAATTTTGACGCAACGGAGTTGCGGGTGTCATCTAGTTAGTTAATATATGAATGATCGATAGTTTGTATTTTTAAAAAATATACTCAATTACATTTTTAATACAATTTTGATTCTATATAAAAAATCTTTTAGATTAAAAAATTTTTCAAGTCTCAACATAAGTAGCCATAAGTAGCCTTTATAGCTCTGAAACGTTTCCAAGCATAAATACACATATAATTTACATCTTTGATTTTTGTCGCCCTAAAGTTTTTTTGCCGTATGTGCGGCGCACGCGCACGTCCACTCATAATATTGTACCAATTAGCATCATTGTAAATCGTAATACATAATATATCGGAGTTCTATCGTTTACCTCTTTTATTCAATCTACCATAAAGATAGGACCCGACAATACTATGCAATAGCTTTACTCACTCAGGATTCATGTTGTAACAACAAAATAAAAGAGAAATTAAATTTTACGTTAATTGTTATCTATATAGAAAGTTGTGTTAGTTACGCCACTTATAACTCAAGAACGGATGAACCGATTTGGCTGAAAATTGGTGGAGAGGTAGCTTAGAACCAGGAATAGCACATAGGATTCATTTTGTCCCGGAAAAATGTACGGCTACTGCACAATATATTTTTATGATTTGCGCGTAAACTATTCAATCTATTTTGATGAAATTCAGTATGGAGATTCTTTAAGTCTCGGGAAAGGACAAGGGATACTTTTTGTCCCGGGAAATGTACGGTTCCTGCACAATAAACTTTTATGATTTTCGCTTAAACTATTTAATCTATTTCGATGAAATTTGGCAAGAAGATACTAATTTTAATCAATGGTTTTCTTAGTTATACCAATTCGAATTAAATAATCATCGTTAAGACAGGACAACGTCTGTCGGGTCAGCTAGTTAATAATATTATTAACTAGCGACCCGCCCCATAAAATATTATTGTGGGATATCCATAAGAGATAGACATAATTATACCATCGCGAAGTTTTCTGTACTTAGATATTTTCAATGTGTACAATACTTGGTACATTATTTTGATAAATCTCGTTGGGTTCAGCCGGCATTTGCAATGTAAGCGGTAAAAAAATTTAATTATTTACGACATCACAATAGAAACCGCAACAATAACAGTATTTCTCCACTATTTAATGAATGTTATTATACCTATAAACTTCCTTTTGAATCACTCTACCTATTAAAGAAAAAACCGTATCAAAATCCGTTGCGTAGTTTTAAAGATTAAAGGGACATGAGGGAAAAAAGCAACTTTGTTTTATAATATTACTAGCTGTCCCGACAGACGTTGTCCTATCTTAACGATGATTATTTAATTCGAATTGGTATAATTAAGAAAACAATAGATTAAAATTAGTATCTTCATGCCAAATTTCATCAAAATAGATTAAATGGCTTAAGCGAAAATCATAAAAGTTTATTGTGCAGGAACCGCACATTTTCCGGGGCAAAAAGTATCCCTTGTCCTTTCCCGAGACTCAAAGTATCTCCATACCGAATTTCATAAAATTACGAGTAGTATAGGTGAAAATCATAAAAGTTTATTGTGCGGAAACCGTACATTTTCCGAGACCAACAGTATCCCTTGTCCTTTCCCGAGACTCAAAGTATTTCCATACCGAAATTCACCAAAATCAATTAAATAGTTTACGCGCAAATCATAAAAGTTTATTGTGCAGTAACCGTACATTTTTCCGGGACAAAATGTATCCTATGTCCTATTCCTGGTTCTAAGCTACCTCTCCACCAATTTTTTAGCCAAATCGGTTCATCCGTTTATGAGTTATAAGTGGCGTAACTAACACAACTTTCTTTTATATATATATATATATATATATATATATATATATATATATATATATATATATATATATATATATATATATATATATATATATATATATATATATATATATATATATATATATATATATATATATATATATATATATATATATATATATATATATATATATATACTAGCTGACCCGACAAACGTTGTTCTGTCTTAACGATGATTATTTCATTCGAATTGGTATAATTAAGAAAACAATAGATTAAAATTAGTATCTTCATGCCAAATTTCATAAAAATAGACTGAATAGTATAGGTAAAAATCATAAAAGTTTATTGTGCAGGAACCGTACATTTTCTGGGATCAAAAGTATCCCTTGTCCTTTCCCGATCGCAAAGTATCTCCATACCAAAATTCATCAAAATCGATTGAATAGTTTACGGGCAAATCATAAAAGTATATTGTGCAGTAACCGTACATTTTTCCGGTACAAAATGTATCCTATATCCTTTTCCTGCTTCTCAGCTACCTCTCCACCAATTTTCAGCCAAATCGGTTTATCCGTTCTTGAGATAAAAGTTTATTGTGCAGGAACCGTACATTTTCCGGGACCAAAAGTATCCCTTGTCCTTTCCCGAGACTCAAAGTATCTCCATACCAAAATTAATTAAAAAAACGAATGAATAGTTTACGCACAAATCATAAAAGTATGTTGTGCAGTAACCGTAAATTTTTTGGGGACAAAATGTATCCTATATCCTATTCCTATTCCTGGTTCTAAGCTACCTCTCCACCAATTTTCAGCCAAATCGGTTCATCCGTTCTTGAGTTATAAGTGGCGTAACTAACACAACTTTCTATACTTTCATATATATATATATATATATATATATATATATATATATATATATATATATATATATATATATATATAGATGTATAGAATTATACAATAATAATTATAAATAAATTGTTAATTTCATATTCGAATCTTTAGATGGCAGTTTCTATGGCACACTCTTCTTTTGCAGCTTTTTGCAGGTCTCTTCTGTATTCGACGTAGAACCATCTGAAAGTATAAAAAGTTCCCACTTTACTCCTTTACCTTTATCAGCTTCAAAACAATAGTAAATAAGGAAGCGTAACGGTGTCACAAGTCACAAAAATTTCAACAAGTGCGTGTCGGGCCACGCGCAATATAGGGTTCCGTAGTACCGCTAGTTTTTGACATTTTTTTATGGTCAATGAACGTATATAGAGTGTTTAACACTACTAACAACATCATCTCAGTTTCTTTCAAAGGAATTTGAACGAAAAGTTCCATTTATACTTCGCCGAATACATTTTTTTTAGTTGATCGACTATTACTCAATAACTTATGAAGTCTTCTTAGCCGTGATAGTTTTCCTTTTAAATTCAGCATATTTTCTACTCCCGTGAATTTTTCACATTTCTAGAACCAACCGTTTAGCTGGTAGAAGGGGGGGACACTGGACTCTAACGATTTTTTCCACTTTAAAACTTAATATTTCACAAACGGATCCCTAAATCGGAAAATGATCTATGAATACTCGCAATATATTTGAAAAATCTATTCAGCGACACGATGGAGTGGGCGCGAAAAAAAAATTTCATCCCCGCTTGATGTGTAGGGGAGGTACCATAAAAAATTATATTTTTACGATTTCATGTACCATTTTGTTGCCATCTTTAATATGTCTATTCATACCAAATTACAGCTTTGTAGGTCCTATAGTCTCTGAGTAAAACCGCGGACAGACAGATAGACAGACGGACAGACGGACAGACGGACAGACGGACAGACGGACGGACAGACCAAAACTATTAGGGTTCCTTGTTGACTACGGAACCCTAAAAATGGTTCCACGAAATGTCATCGAAATATACACCTACGGTGGTTGTTATACTTTGTTTTTATGACACTAGACTCTAGACCTAGAGCTTCTACCTATATCAGAGAAGTTGATTGTTATGCAGATGGCGGAGTATCCCGACCAACCGACATAGGTCCCGCATTTTTCATCCATTTTATAACTTCAAGTCTGACATTCGGACTCCCGTGCTGACCACTATGGCTTATTTTCACTGGTCGATAGGGCCCGCATGCGGGGTGCGGGAGATTTCTGAAACGCATGCCACGGCAAATGACCTTGCGACATTAGTTGTCAATTCGAAGTCGAAGGGAGAGGCATTGGCTGTTAGTTTGGACATTGCGAAGGCCTTTGATCGGGTTTGGCATAAAGCGCTGCTATCAAAGCTTCCATCATATGGGCTGCCCGAGAAATTATGTAAGTGGGTCACTGGTTTCCTAGCAGACAGAAGCATAAAGGTCGTAGTTGACGGCGAATGCTCGGAGACTCACTCTGTTGATGCTGGTGTCCCTCAGGGCTGTGTGCTATCGCCTACTCTATTCTTACTGCATATCAATGACATGTTGCAGACCAGCGGCATTCATTGCTATGCAGATGACAGTACAGGTGATGCTGTACATACCGGCTCCCCCAATATTTCTCGGCAAAATGTCACTGAGAGTCGAAACGAACTTGTGTCTAAGGTGGAGAATTCATTGGAGAAGGTCTCTGAATGGGGTAGACGTAACTTGGTCCAATTCAACCCTTTTAGAACTAATAAGTCACCAATGGTCGTATATCCTCGTTTCGAGGGCACATCTTTAACCATCTCCCCTAGCATTGACATACTTGGCGTCAACATATCGAGCGAAGTCCAGTTCCGATACCATCTAGAGGGTAAGGCCAAATTAGCCTCGAAGAAGCTTGGTGTTCTTAACAGAGCGAGACAGTACTTCAGTCCGGACCAACGCCTACAACGCCTTGTAGAGACAAGGCGCAGGTTAGGCCTCATATGGAATATTGTTCTCATCTCTGGGCAGGGGCGCCAAAATACCAACTGCTCCCTCTGGATCGTATCCAACGAAGGGCCGCTCGAGTTGTTGACTGCCATAGTGTTTCAAACAGCTTGGACCCCTTGGAATTACGCCGAGATGTAGCTTCACTCTGCATCCTCTATCGGTTGTATCACGGGGAGTGCTCTGAAGAATTGTACGGAATCATACCACCTGCAACATTTCGCCATCGACCCATGCGAAAAACATACCACCCTCATCACCTTGATGAGTGGCAGTCTTCCACAGTGCGTTTTTCGCGTAACTTTCTGCCGCGCACTGTAAAACTCTGGAAAGAACTGTCACCAGCAGTTTTTCCGGACCTATACGTATTACGTACACTTATTTTTACACACAGACATAAACCAATTTCGGTTTCGTTTGACAGCTCGAGATTGTCGCTCTATTCCGCTACGTATATTAATTTTATGGTGCCGATTCTCATTTTTCCACTCGTCAAAAAATTACAAATAACGTGCGCTTACACAAAGATTAGCAACGCCGGGATCGCGAGTAGTACGGTGATGAAATAACAGGCGCTCGGGAAAATGTGGAGTGTCGCGATGTACACGCGCGCGTAGATCGGCACGAAGATCAACATCGTGGATATCTCCATCAGGCCGAAGAGAGAGTATACTTTGCCTGGAAAAACAGGAAACAAGTTTTCGTCATATTTTTTCGGTTTTTCAATTACAAATATATCAATAAACAGTCAGTAAAGAACCGTCTTCCGTCTAGTTAATGGAATCAGGCGTTACTTTGCGGAAATCCATAGCTTAAAATTTAGTTTGTTATTACTTTTAGCAATATTCCGCGAAATAAACTTCCACCTTTAAGTAAATGAGTGAGTGCACGCATAGGCATGCGTACAGCACCTCCCTCCTCCCACACTGCCTATGCGTACACTCGCATGCAGGAACTTGCAAACACCACCACCACCACACAAGCAATAATGTTGACAAATCCGTGCAAGGCCCCTCACCACCATGCAGGTTGAAAACCTCGACGCGCGTTTCGCTCCAACACCGGAGCATCCTCTGGATGTGGACTCTACGAACAACGTTCGTTAAGTGCCGCCGCCGGCCAAAACACCGCCCGCCTTCATAGTTACATTCATAGATTATTATCAATCCCTCTTAGTAAATATAATTATGTAAAGGAGCTTAATATCATTTTCCAAATTGCGATATCCAACGGATATAGTCCAAAAATTATTAATAATATTTTGAAAAATAAAAACAAGAAAGAACTGGTTAAGTTTTTGTACGCAGGTCCTATTGATAAGGAGATAGTTAGATATGAGTCCAGTTTGACCTACATGGGAGAGGTATCTGCACGCTTATCCAAAATAATGAAAATCAACAATATGCATATCGCATTCAGGACAAATAATACTTTAAAACATCATTTGTGTCATAACAAAGACCGGATTGATGAAAAATATCAGTCCGGTGTCTATAAGATCGATTGTCCTGAATGCGATAGTGTATATGTGGGTCAAACTGGACGCAGATTTGAGACTCGGTATAAAGAACATATTATCACGGCTTGTAGGAATGGTCATCCTGATAAGTCACATTTTGCTAAACATCTTTTAGATAGTAATCATACCGTGCCCGATGGCCATTCCTATAAAGTTTTACATAAATGCGATAAAGGCTTTCGGCTGAGCGTGTTGGAACAATTAGAGATCATAAAAGAAAAGAAAAATAACAGATTTGCATTGATGAATGACCAAACTTGCTTGACTACGTCACCGCTTATTAATATGTTCGGGGGTACTGGTGAGGGTAGTGGGGATAGTGGGGATAGTAGCGGGGCTTGATAGGGTATAAAAGGCGGTGTTTTCGCCGGCGGCGGCACTTGACGGACGTTGTTCGTAGAGTCCACATCCTGAGGATGCTCCGGTGTTGGAGCGAAACGCGCGTCGATGTTTTCAACCTGCATGGTGGTGAGGGGCCTTGCACGGATTTGCCAACATTATTGCTTGTGTGGTGGTGGTGTTTGCAAGTTCCTGCATGCGAGTGTACGCATAGGCAGTGTGGGAGGAGGGAGGTGCTGTACGCATTACTTTGCGTGCACTCACTCATTTACTTAAAGGTGAAAGTTTATTTCGCGGAATATTGCTAAAAATAATAACAAACTAAATTTTACGTCTTCCGTCTACCAATAATTACACATATTTCTTAATTAAAGACGATTATCTACTGTTTCTCCGTACACAATATATTATTATGTATAAAATATACCGTTTTTATACTAAACTATACGTCTTACAAAAAAAATTGTAAGAACATAATTTGTTGCAAATTATTTTTCCTACAAATATACTCATATAACTTTTTACCCTTAATTGAAAATTATAGTTTCCGAGATATCACGAAAATAGTGTTGTCACCCATTTTTTCAAGATGGCTGCCGGGGGACAAGAGTGGCGACCCCACAAACTTGAGGTTTAGCTTCTATTAACAAGAATAAAATTGCATCCTCTAATAAATGCAATATTCGGTCCTAAAATTGTAACATTTCAATGGACTTTAGACTCTTATTTCACTAAATAGTGAAATTGATTACAAGAACATGGTAGATTTTATGATAATATGTATAAAAGAAGGATAGCAAAAGCTTACCAAGTTCTTGACTGGATACCAATTTGGAGCTGATTGCTCGTAGCGCAACGGCCATTGTACCGTTGAAAAATTCACCGATGGGAGCTGAAAACACACATGGTAAACAAAATACAATAATAAAATTGTTTACATATTATACACTATACAGCATGGATGGATGTAACTATTCGAAAATCTTAAGGGCTGGTTTACACGTATTAAGTAGATAAGTAGTTAACTAAATTTTAACTTAATTTTAAGTTGTTAATTGCATGTAAACACAAAACTTAGTAGCAAGTAGCAAGTTAAAATTTAGTTGAGTATTAAACAAGGAAATTAGAATTTTGACTATTTTCTGTTAAGTTGGCAGGCTGGGCTTGTCACTTGACAAATTTCGGGCAGACACTTCAAATTAAGTTAAAATTTAGTTACTACTTATCTACTTAATACGTGTAAACCAGCCATAAG
This sequence comes from Polyommatus icarus, assembly GCA_937595015.1. Classification (NCBI taxonomy): domain Eukaryota; kingdom Metazoa; phylum Arthropoda; class Insecta; order Lepidoptera; family Lycaenidae; genus Polyommatus; species Polyommatus icarus. The sequence goes on from OW569331.1 coordinate 5,166,279, forward strand.
TGCTGTGACAAGTAAGTGACTAACAAAGTTTTGAATTTAGACAAGTGAAAATTTGTTACGGTCGCGGTTTTCTCAGCTACATAAATATTATTTAATGTTAATATTTTTTACAAGCAACACGCTTTATTTTAATTTTAAATATTATTAAAAAGTTATAATTTTCTTACCGAAGTAAATTTCAAACTCGTTTCTGGATAAAGCCCAGGCTAGGGCTCCAGCTATTCTGCTGATCACCGCTATGATTCCAAGCACTGAATCGTCTAATTTTAGTCGCCTCGTAAACAACATGATTGCTAAAATTGTACCTGAAAATAATATCAATAATAATGTTAATGTAAGTGATTAATGAGTAGTAGCTTTATTCAGACACTAGGTTTCTGAAATAAAATTCATGCAATGTGTGCAATATTATGTCCTCACGACTTGATACTATACATTGTTTTGCTCTATAAATTTTATATTATTAGCAGCCTACAGTGTCTCACTGGTGGGCAAAGCCGTGCCCTTTTTCTTTGCACAGTTCACGATTTTGTGATAATATGCTGGCGACTATATTTTGTCTCTTTGGCTGCTCTATAACGTAACTGAATGTCACGTCTAAGTGTTCATGTATCGGTAAACGTAAGTAAATTATTTACATTTTTTTTTAATTTGCCCTATGAACTAACATAGAGTTAATGTTAAAATGTAAATAATATAGGCATATAACACATTTTGTCACCAAATAATAATATAATTATATGCAAAGTATATTATATCAGTATTTACTATTTACTTACCAAATGTATGTAGGGTGAGGCTGTATGAGCTGTAGATGCTATATTTGAGAGCATCCCAATTGAAACGATATCTGCACATGATATAATTCACAGACATATCACCTGCAAACAAAAAAAATTAAATATATCAAAACTTTATATTTACACTACACGTAGCACAGGACACATTATGTATGTACTTTTCGGAAACTTTCAACACTGCTTCGCTGAGAGACGAATACCACTAGAGTCACGTCACATTCCTAAAACAAAAGTACCTATCCCAAATTCTTTAGATTCAATACTTATAATATTGTAATGATTTTAGTAATCACGATCTAGACTTACCCCATATTGGCCCGTATAAAAAACAAACTGCCGACAGAATCATGCAGACTCTCATCCTTTGATTGTTAGGGCCCTTTTTGAAAAGAATAAGGACCATATCTTTTAAACTTTTGAAGTCAAAAAATTCTGTGATGTGCCTCCATATTCCGATTCCACCTGCACCGGTCTGAAAATAAAGACGAAAATAATGTTTAAACAGTAAGAAAGAAGTAATTTCTCTGTTTAATGAAAAAAGATGTTTGCGTCCAGGGAATGCAACTTGCAACATTACAAGAGTTTAATATTTACTCCACTGCAGGCTGTTGCATGGTTCCAATGTCCATGCGCGGTAGGTACCTAGACTACCCATCGCTTTTGTCGGAAGACCTGCTTCCTTGAAAAATCTTAGAGTTATGAATGAATTGATGACGAATAAAATACGACGAATAAACCGATACGCACCTTAGGCTTATAGCCGGGTACACAATCTTCTGTATAGTAGTAGATATACAAAAAGTTTAACAGTTGGATAAGCCCCATTATTCCGAACACTCCGTAGTACCCAGTATACTCCAGCATTATTCCACTCAAGCCCACTCCTATCGGGTGCGCGATGTTCAAGCCCAGGGTCAAAGCGCCAAGCCTGGAAGTTCTGTTCTCGGTCGTCGTTATGTCGCTTATGTAACTGTAAGATCCTAGCAACATAACGCTCCATGCACCGGTGATTGACATGAAAATTGTTCCCATCAACGACGTCCATTCCACGTTGACACTGTCGAAGTAGGTATTAACTATATTTAATACGCAGGTAATTAATTCTCCGCCTATGGGCATTAACATACATATTTTCCGCTTCCCCATTTTATCGCTCCAACTCCCCAGAAACGCCATTAAAATGATGGGAAACGCCGTATAAATAGCGCTTCTCCAGGCCTCCACCGACGCCACCAATTTCTGTACCTCGTCCTCCTCGTAGGTCAGATTCGCTCGCTGTCTCAGCCTTAGGGAGGTACATACGTGCTCATCAAATCCGAGGTTCGTTCTGCACGCCTTCTCTAAATTTAGATTCTGCATCCCGGCTGCGGTGATACAGCTCGCTATGAAGTAGAGTACGACTGGTGGTTCTATGGTCACATTGTTTTTGATGACCTTGAGTCTCTGTAAGGCGGTTAACTTCTGCTCCTCGTTTGTTTCCTGTTTCAGCGGAACTCTTTGTTCGATATCTTCGCGCGATTTTGATAAGCGCTCCATTTTTTTCAGATGATCATTCAACTTTTACTTCACTTTGTTATATTTTTTAAGTTACAACAGCAGGCACGTTACGCAATCACAGTTCACACTACACATCTTATCTAAACTTAATGTTTTCCTTCACCGCGATTCACAATTCGGCGACAAAAGCTTCAGTTCTTGGTCACCGAATATCGAATATTTATTATTAAAGCATCTACGAATAATAAAAACTAATTAGCATACATAAATTTGTGTCAAACTGAGAGCCTGTAGTACGAGTTGTAAACTCGTATAATATTTCCGTTGTACGTTTCTCAATAAGGTGAATCAAGATGTCGTTTGCATAATATAAAATTAAATAATTCAAGTTGAATTCACGTTTTAGTTTAGTGTTTATTCGGGAACAAGGCAAAATTTACATTCACTATAAACTTATTTAAATGTTTAAGGTTCCTCGCGTGACACAGCTACGCAGAATCAAATCATGTTTCCAAACGGGCCTATTTTAGAAATTATACCTTGTTTGTTGTCTTTCGTTTTGCATACTTTTATCTCTGTCGCTCTAGGGTCAGTTCAGATCGCATCGCGACGCGTAGATGCATATTTTATAAATTTGTATGGATTTGACCAGTGAACTTTAAACTACAGGAAGAGTAACTCCGTCAAAAAAAGTGCACCAAATGGCTACAAAATGTGACCCGAATACATGCACATTTATGCATGTATTCGGTACACATTTTTCGTGTATATATACTCGAGTGACGTTCAACCAGGTTGACATGATAATTATTGTCAAACTCATTTTACAATTTGTTTACTTTTGGTTTACTTACTTTTTACGTAGCTTTTTACAAAATTTTCGTTGTTAAAATGCCTAAATGCCCTGTGAAATGGTGTAGAAGTCATACAGATACGACTTTTAATACAGGAGTAACCTTTCAAGTTTCATCAGTAAGTGATTTTTTTTAAATTATGCTTAGGTAAAGTTCTTGTATTTTTTCCGACCCAAAAACATACCCAAAAAGATGGTTTATTTAAGTTGGATGCCAGGGTATTTGCGTGACATTAAGCTGGTTTCTTTGTGTTTGTCTTATTAAGTTTACATGTTATTGTAAAAATGCAATAATCAAAAAATAATATAATTACAAAATTTTTACAAAGTCGCCATGGACAGTGTTATGCAAGATGTAACAATTTAATCATAATTCATAACCGGCGGTCTGACTGACATCAGTATGGAGTATCTTATTTTTATAATGCCGTTCGTACTTCGTTTAGTAAGAAACGAACTGAATTGGATGCCGAGCCAGATTACTCGTTTATGTAGCATACACTTTAATAGTCATGATAAGGGAATGTTTTTTTACACGAATTATCATATTTAGACTGTGAAAAACCTTTATTTTCCATATTTTTCCATATTTTAGGGTTTTACAAAGATAAGTCCATATTTTGCAAGAAAATGTCACAACCGTCCATATTTTCACTAAAATACAAAAAAATACGTTCCAGCCACCATGCGGCTGCGTATTTCGTTCCTCTCGCGTTTTATATTATTATTTATTATATTTTTTCGTTATTCTGTTTTCAAAAAAGATTATTGAAGAAATAGAAACGTGACGTGACGTGCAGGGATCATTAAGCCAATATTGAGCGAACCCAAGACGATCATTTTTTTAAAATGAAATAAGGGGGCAAACGAGCAAACGGGTCACCTGATGGAAAGCAATTTCCGTCGCCCACGGATACTCGCAGCATCAGAAGAGCTGCAGGTGCGTTGCCGGCCTTTTAAGAGGGAAGGGCAGGGAAAGGAAAATGGTAGGGGATTGGGCCTTCAGTAAACTCAATCACTCGGCGAAGCACAGCGCAAGCGCTATTTCACGCCGGTTTTCTGTGAGCCCGTGGTATTTCTCCGGTCGAGCCGGCCCATTCGTGCCGAAGCACGGCTCTCCCACGTCAAATCATGCAGCATGGCCTACGTTACGTGCTGTCATGTTTACAATATTATGATCAGCATGTCATGCAAGTTGTACAGTTAATACTGTCACATATGTTTATTCCCAAACCATTTATGCATAGGCAAAGCCAGTATAGCATATTTCTGGCCTACCAAATATGCAAAGGCAAAGCCAGCATAGCATATTTCTGGCCTCTATCTCTTTGTTAACTGTCACGAGTGACTCTTTTCTTACCTATAACACTAAAACAACGTTTAATTTTTGGAATTTTATACTCCATATTTTTTCCACATTTCTATTTAATACTCCATATTTTTCCATATTTTCGATTTTTAGTCCATATTTTATGTACATATTTTGGATTTTTTAGTACATATTTTTCCGGGCCCTAGTCATGATATATTTTGTATGAGTAATGACCGAAAATTAAAGAGATTACGAAAATCTGCATTTGTACCGTAAGTTTTTTATTCCAATTCTGTAATAATCTTTGCTAATATTTTAAATGCGAAAGTGTCTCTGTCTGTCTGTCTGCCTGTCTCGCTTTCACGCTAAAACTACTGAACCGATTGTAATGCAATTTTGTACACAGATAGTCTAAAGCCTGAGAAAGGACATACTTTTAGGCTACTTATAGGCTACTTTTTATCCGGAAAAAGGGGTTGTAAGGGGGTGAAAATGCGTAAATTTGTTCAAATTAAGTTAGTTCCAAAAAATCATAATAGATGGCGTCGTGCGTCTCCTACATCGCGATATCGCTTGCTCGTGCATCTTTCTATAAGAGGTGGTACCAAGTTGAGTACCGTTGTTCGATTCTTGCGATTGTTATGAATAATGAATAACTCACTACTCTACTTAGTAGTCAGTACTCAGTACTTTATCTACGCAGTGATGAGTGACGAAACCTTAAACCTACCAATGCTAAATAGTTTATAGGTAAAGCTAAAGTTGTGTAATGGGGGGCTAAATAAGCTTTAGGTATAATATAAAAAAATGAAATATTATGTGCGCACTGCACAGCTGTTTTTAGATATTTTGATTTAAGGGGTACCAGGGTTTTAAAAAGCTTTTAAATTTGACACCAATTTTGTTGACATCGCGCGCTATAAACTGAAGTCCACGCGGACGAAGTCGCGGGCAACAGCTAGTTCTGTAATAATTTAGTACATATATTTTTGTAATCTGAAAACGTCTTCTCTAGGTGCTCTGGATAGTTTTAAATTCGTCCGAGTCGTACACGGTTTGTTCAAAATTATTATATATTATTATTATCGACGATTTAAGGATCAGAGGAAAATGTTTGATTTTAAAATAATAATTATGTACTCCTTTCTTCGTGATAGTAGATATGTTTGGTGTATACTGCATAATGCCATCCGCTTTGTTTCATAACTGTGACATTGATAATAACCGCGCAGGCTGTCGTCCAGCGCGCAATATTATGATACGTTACCTGGGAAACGACCTTGGCGAGAATCTGAATTGTCATATTTGAGTGTTCGAAAAGGAGCCAAATTTAAAACGGTTGAAGTATGGGAGTTATGTTTCCTGTAGTTTTGTTATTCGTTGGATTTGACAGACTTCAATTGCGTAAGACGTCTTGCAAATCTGTGAATTCAGTACAAATTTAGAAATGCATCTACGCGTCGCAATGCGGTCTAAATTGATTCTTATTCAAAAGATACACAATCAAAACTATTTAACAAAAATTTGTCAATTCAGTACAAAAGAAATGCATCTACGCGTCGCGTTACGGTCAGAATTGGCCCTTATTCGAAAGATACATAATCAAAACTATTTAACAAGTATCAAATTCAAATTCTATAACTCGCTAATCATTAAGTCAAGATTTAAAGTCTATCAATTACTGTTAAACTTATTATATCGAGTAAACGGGAAATCAGCTTGTTACGGTTCCGTTTTAGGGTTCAGTAGACAACCAAGTTTTGTTGATCACAGAACCCTATAAGGGAACCCTGGTGAGCTGATTTTTTGTATATTGATAGGTTATTACTTATTAGTTATATAATTTAAGAATAATATTGTCCTACAAATAAAACAGTCTGTAATTGCTTGTTGTTTCTTACGTTACAAGTCCTTAAATAAAAAGGCAGAGTACACAAACAGTTTATTCGCCACTTTTTACACATAAGTTTTGTACACACTGTCACACTAATTGTCTAAGATTTACGAAGTTAGTACAATAGTTAATTCCAATTCAATCCACTACCGCAAGTACAAGGAAACTAACTCCGAACTAACAATTATTAACATCGATAGGTAACTAGGACTTTCCGTGCGCACATTGCTATCTAATATTTCGACTGACTAACAATAATTAACATCAAGACCTTATATAGGTAAGGAAAATAATAAAACGAGCGAATAATAAAAAATGATGAACATCCTGTTTTAATGACTTGAGGGGTATGAATTTGAGTAAGCGAAAAATAAACTAAACTAACGACTAATATTGATTTATTATTAAATCCAGAACGAGCTTACAAAAAGTGGATTGTGATTAATCTATTTCAGATATTAAAATTCTATCCGAGTGACTTTATTATTAGTGAGCGACTGGAAATACAACTTCAATATTAAAGGTAGATTCAATTTTTCTGAGGTACTAAAAAGTTCACTTTGAGCAAACTTTTGTTAGCTGCCAATTAAATAATTAAATTATATGAATAATGGTTACTGATATTCTATTTGAGGGTTTATAATTTATATTTAACCCCCGACAAAAAAGAGGGGTGTTATAAGTTTGACGTGTCTGTCTGTCTGTCTGTGTGTCTGTCTGTGGCATCGTAGCATCAAAACGGGTGGACCAATTTTGATCTAGTTTTTTTTTTTTGTTTGAAAGCTGACATGATCGAAAGTGTTCTTAGCTATAGTTTATCATCATCAGCCTGCTCAGTGCTGGAAAATCGCGGTTCATCTGGTTCGTGAAGAGCTCATTAGCAACTTGCAGTCGTTTGGTGGGCTTTATATTTTGCATTCTAGTTCGTGACATTTATGAACATGAATGGAAAGTTGACCTGGTGCTGCAGCATTACCTGGTAATCAATAGGAATTAGGATACCCAACTCCTCACCAACTTAGAGCAATGGCTTCGTGTTTGGGCTCATTTTAATTGCAACAACTAGTAATACGTAGATAAACTGTAAATATTTGCATGCTGCTGCAGCATCACCCTATAGGAGCCGAGCTCCTTATGAACCCAAAGTGAAGGTTTCATGTTTGGACTCATATCGACGGCCTTTCATAGATGGTATTCATTGGGATATAATATGATCCTGTTGATAAGAATTATTCTGCATTATAACCAACACAAGTTTAAAAAACATGAAATTAAATAAAATTAAGAATTCAAAAAAAACCCGCCAAACAACTTTAAAAGACTTTAGACTAAAATATCACTTTAGACTAGGAATTATTTAAACTTAAAGTCAGTAAATATTATTTCATTACTTTTTAAAGTTATTTGGCGGGTTTTTTTTTTATTTCTTAATTTATTTTTTTTTATATTTTGATACGTGTTTTTAATGAAAATCTCGAGAGTGAATAACTATCAGAGATAGAAAGGATTTCATATTATGATTTGATGGTCCTAAAATATGGATTGTTCTATTGGTAGGACAATGTTACAAAAAATCAGCTGGTTAGTGTTCTGTAAGGCTAAAGTTTAGAATCATGCCCAACAATTTTGGTGGTGAGATGGGTTGGATGAGGAAAACCCCCCGTATCACTCCCACCCTCAGGAAACCCTCCATTTATGATAAATTCGCGTTCAAAAGATGTTTACGAATTGTTTTGAAGGCATCGCAAGGCTGCGGTGAGTGGGAGACGAATATTTCATCATTTCAAAACTATAATATAATCCAAGGTTTCTTGATATAAAGTAAGTAAAATTATCAAAATTCACTACTGTATATTATAGTAATTGTATGGGTTTCGCTATTAAATATTTGGCTTCGTCTTCTTCTTACTTTTTTCTTAGTTGGCTTTTGCCACTGACACGGGGAGTGTACTTTGTCACATACAAAATTAGTCTTCTTCATAATCATTTTCATCATCGTTTTACTATATGGTCATGTCTAAAGTCTAAGTCTAGAAGTCCGTGTTGGCCCAATACGACTTATTTGGGTTAGGTTAGAGTCGTGATTATTTTTTTGTGAACCACCCAGAAGTAGGAGCCCCGCGTAGTGGGGCTCGGTAGACTCATAATAATTGAAGCCATTTTTTTTTTGTATCGGTCGCCATTAAAATTTTTACCCATTTCTTTGACGTTCCGTTAAGGATTATAATTTGTGTGATGTAATAATCTATTAATGATTATATATATAAATACAACAATCAACAAAACTTGGTTGACTACTGTACCTCAAAACGGAACCCTAACCAGCTGATTTTTTGTATATTTGTAGGTTAATAGTTATATAATTTAAGAGTAACCTTGTCCTACAAACAAAACAATCAATGTTTTAGGACCATCAAGTCAAAGTATGAAATCCTTTCTATCTTTGTTAGCTACTAGTCTAAGATCCGGCCATAGAACGACCTTCACCCATCGTATTACGGGATGAAAATGATTTTTTTATATAATTAAATATGTTAAAAAAATTATTTACAGGAGGTTGTCTGAAAAATTTGGTGCAAAGTGTAATTAATTAATAATTAAAAAATGTTTTTTTTTAAACATTACATTCATTCCCTTACGCAAAAAACTGTATACTAATCGAAAGTATGTAGCTCATAGAATATGCAAACGCTGGGTTGACTTTTTTTTCCGGTGCAATTATCAGGTAGGCAGCTATATACAGGTAAATCAATACTAGTAATTTGCAACGATCCAGTTACGCGATAAACCTTATATCAAAATAAAGATAATTTTATTATGAATCTAATGACATAAGGTTGGCTGCAAAAAGTTGGTGCTAAATCCCGGTTGTCGATTTTTGAAAAACGTAATATTCGTGCGGTTGAATACGTGCGAAACAGAGGTCCGAGGAACGTATCCAGTGCGATAGAAAAGGACGCAGCATTGCAGCTGTGTGTCGCTCAATCGTCGAAAGAAAGAGAGTACGCATGCTCTTTGTTTGTGATGATATATATATATATATATATATATATATATATATATATATATATATATATATATATATATATATATATATATATATATATAATATTATTATATGTATAATTTACATAAATGTACTACATACATAACTTTATCATTTTGTACAAAAATGCATTGCCGGATGCTCCGAAATAATGCACAACACTTACTGTAGTCTATCGCTATCTTTCTCAATTTCACAAACAAAGAGCATGCGTACTCTCTTTCTTTCGACGATTGAGCGACACACAGCTGCAATGCTGCGTCCTTTTCTATCGCACTGGATACGTTCCTCGGACCTCTGTTTCGCACGTATTCAACCGCACGAATAATATTACGTTTTTCAAAAATCGACAACCGGGATTTAGCACCAACTTTTTGCAGCCAACCTTATGTCATTATATTCATTATAAAATTATCTTTATTTTGATATAAGGTTTATCGCGTAACTGGATCGTTGCAAATTACTAGTATCGATTTACCTGTATATAGCTGCCTACCTGATAATTGCACCGGAAAAAAAAAGTCAACCCAGCGTTTGCATATTCTATGAGCTACATACTTTCGATTAGTATACAGTTTTTTGCGTAAGGGAATGAATGTAATGTTTAAAAAAAAAAACATTTTTTAATTATTAATTAATTACACTTTGCACCAAATTTTTCAGACAACCTCCTGTAAATAATTTTTTTAACATATTTAATTTTATAAAAAAATCATTTTCATCCCGTAATACGATGGGTGAAGGTCATTCTATGGCCGGATCTCCTACTATACCGCTTTCGAGATTTTTCGAAAATAAAAATGTTGTTTGTCTTATCAAAATGTAGCTACTCACAAAAAATTGCTTGTTAGTAATCACAAAAACATATTTTGTTCTAGGGCTTCCGTACTATTATTAGTGTTTCATCAAATAATTATTTCATATTCATTTTTTTTTTTTGTTTTAATGTGAGCTCATTATACTCAGCTCATTAGTGTATTTTTCAAAGTGATTTTCGTATTCCAAACACTTCATTTAAAATAAAATGCCGCTCAGTATAATATCATTCACAAATTCGTTCGAAAGAAAATGTGTGAAACCAAACGTTTACGTAATGGTGGCAATTCACATGGCTATTGGTATTTGCTATTGGCTATTTGTTGCATTTGACAAAATTATTGACGTATACACTATACACAGACAAGCAAATAAAGGCAAATACGACCTTCCACACATGGACGTCAAATACCAAACTTTTACTTGATTTTGTTTATTTGCCTATTTGAATCTTTTGATGTGCGTCAAAAACCGACAAAGGTACGGATAAGTGTATTTGGTATTGGTCATATTGGTCAAATGGGCAAATAAGGCCAATACTTTGTCAAACATATTATGGTAATTGTTTAGCGAATACATCAAATACGCAAATACAAATAGCCATGTGAAGTGTCACCATAAGAAACCCACATTTTAAAAAATCTCACGTGAGATTTGAGGGGGGGGAGGGGAGGTTGAATAAGATCTCACGAAATCTCACCAAGGATCAAAAAATTCGAAAAAACACCTCACGTAATTTGTGGACGCTCCCTAAACAACTGAAGCGCTTAAAACTATTTTTAAAAAGTTGTCAACTCCCCTATTGCAGTTGATAAAATGCTACGCAATAGATTACCCGAGTGCCACACAAATGAATTTACCTTAAAATAAATATCATAAATATAAAATTCTCGTGTCACAATGTTAGTCCATGAACTCCTCCAAAACGGCTTTACTGATTTTTACCAAATTTTATATGCATATTCAGTAGGTCTGAGAATCGGCTTATATATTGATAAGTGCATTTGTTGAATAAATAATAGGAAAATTATTACAACCTGAGACTGACGGCGATCATTGTGCGACGAGATAGCGATCGACGTTGCCATGGCGACATACTTATTTAGTCACTTCAATAAAATAATATGGGCGAAATACTTTACATTATGGCAAAGCAACGTTTGCCGGGACAGCTAGTCTACTTATATATTTGAATCAGAAACTGTCATAATATATATCTATATGGCAGTTTCTATAGCACACTCTTCTCTTGCAGCTTTTCGCAGGTCTCTTCTGTATTCGACGTAGAACCATCTGGAAGTATTAAAGTTATCCGCTTTACTTCTTGCCTTAAATAAGCTTCAAAATAATAATAAATACTACGAAAGAGTAACTGAGTCAAAACAAAATGGTTCCACGAAATGTGATCGAAATGCACACCTACGTTGGTTGTCATACTTAGGTAAGTACTTTATTATTTAAAGACGTACACTAGCCGAAGAACAATTACTTACTACTTCAAGACGTGAGTGGAAGAATAAGGTGAGTAAAATGAAAAAACTTCCTGTTTCTTTGCTTAAATGGAGGGTTTAGGGCCGGAAAAATATTTGAAATAGAAAAACTATGGATTATATATGTAGCCAGATACATTACCTAGGTTATGAAGTAGATAAGTTACAAGTTTTATTAAAATAATAAGGGAAAAAAATGTTACGAAATGTTACTTGTTCGATTCTTCCACTCACGTCTTCAATTATTAGGACAGTAACTAGAACCATATTTGGATAAAACAATATATGATGATCTATTGTTCTAGATTGTATAATTTCAATGATCATAACTTCAGACTTCCTTGCTTCCGCTCTAATTTTTAGCAAGGCAAAAAATATACTTACACAAAAATTAGCAACGCAGGTATCGAGAACAGTACGGTGAAGAAATAACAGGCGCCCGGGAATATGTGCAGTGTCGCGATGTACACGCGCGCGTAGATCGGCACGAAGATCAACATCATGGATATCTCCGACAGACCGAAGAGAGAGTAAACTTTGCCTGGAAATAAAAAAATAGGAATGAAAATATTTTTTTTTCAATTACAATTTATAACGATAAACAGTCACTACAGATCCGCCTTCTGTCTATAAAATATACATACATATTATATTTCCTGATTGTAGAATGTAGACGGTTATGTGCCTACTGTATCGTATTGACGGCGCTTTTTGCCGACTATTCGCCGACTAGTCGGCGACTAGTCGGCACATCTCTAATTATAACCCAATTATTGGTACTTTTCGTGATATTTTGAATCGAAGCAGATGTTTTTGATGATTATTTCGCTTTTTGTCAACCGAGCTGATGATGGGATCTATGAGCAATCGAGGGAAACCCTTGAAATTTATGAAAACACTCGTAGTGGCTAAAAATTAAAATGTTTTTTCTAGTAACTTAAACATGATATGTTACGAATAAAAGAAGGTGTTTCATACGAAGGTGTCTCTTGGTCCAAAGGCACTGACAGAACTCCTGAACCTTAAAAGATAAAAGTTTGGAAATTGCAGCATTGCTTAGATAACTGCAAGCATTTACCACAATTTCGCTTACAGTAATATAATATGGATAGTTAATATTCGTAGTGGTTATCTACGCATTAAGCCTTGTCTTGTAGATAACTAAAAAGAGTAAAAAGTGGCTAAGTTCTATGTCAAGTATGAAGTATCTCAGTTCTAGGCTGGTATCGACTTCAAACGAATGAAAATTGAGTACAGAATTCGTTGAGATTTAGTCGAATTTTGAAAAAAGCACTAATGTCTAATAAGGATTATTTCATACTTTTTAGGTTAGTTTAAGAATGTTGTTTTTTCATTGGAAGTCGGGTTCAATTTATTGTTATATGAGATAAAAGAAGGACAGCAATAGCTTACCAAGTTCTTGACTGGATACCAATTTGGAGCTGATTGCTCGTAGCGCAACGATCATTGTACCGTTGAAAAATTCACCGATGGGAGCTAAAAAATACAGATTTTATGGTCAATAAATATTAAGACAAAAAAGTGTAACGAGCATGGATGGATGAATTTGCACTAAGTTAAAATATGATCAAAATAGATATAATTACTTAATAATATTTTATAGTGTTTGCACAAAGAACATTAAACGCCGATGAAATTGATTAAGTACTTATTTTGATCATAATATAATATATATCTACAAAATATTTTAAATGAAAATTGATTAAAATCTTTAAATAATACTTTATAGATAACTGAATTAATAAATAGGGTAGATTTCTTACCGAAGTAAATTTCAAACTCGTTTCTGGATAAAGCCCATGCCAGGGCTCCAGCTATTCTGCTGGTCACCGCTATGATTCCAAGCACTGAATCATCTAATTTTAGTCGCCTCGTAAACAACATGATTGCTAAAAATGTACCTGAAAATAATATTAATCATTATAATTTTAAAGTAATTATTTTACTGAATATTAATAATTAATTAATAATATTGTGCATTAGCATAATTGAAGAGGTGAGTGGGTAATTAACAATTTGAAAACTGACGTATTTTTGGATATATGGAAACTTTGGAACCAGGACAAAAATTTAAATTATAAAATTGGGATTCTATTTATACTTTAATATATTTGATAGATGATGTAGTAAGTGTGTCCAAATTATAAGGAAATGAATGAGTAATAATTGCTCTTATGTTGTAAAATGTTAGTTACCCACTCCATGCACTCATTTATTCAATTCAATTAATTCAATTAATCAAAAAAAAGGAAATTCGATTTCAAAAATAATATGTCTGTTTTTGAAATTAATTTATATAAATTTCGAATTTCCCGCTCGAAAACATGATAAATACTACATTTTTCTGCTATATAATATGTTACGCTCAAAGACCGAAAACGCTCAGTGAGCAAAAAAATGACTTACAACGCGTTTTGGTCATAGTGAAACGGCCACGACGCGAATTTCGCGTTGTGGCCCTAATGACAACGGCCACGATGCGTTCTGGTAATCGAAAAAAGCCATGACGCGTTCTGAGCATTTAAAAACAGCCACGACGCGAATTTGTGTTTGAATAATGAAAACGGCCACAGCGCGTTCTGAAACCAGGCCAGTTACGCAGGAGTAATTTTATAGTGCCCAAGTGTGTGCGCAATACACAAGATCATTTTGGTTTCAATGAAACCAGGCCAGTTAGGCAGGGGTAATTTTATAGTACCTAAGTGTGTGCGCAATACACAAGAGCACTCTGGTTTCAATGAAACCAGGCCAGTTACACAGGAGTAATTTTATAGTGGCCAAGTATGTGCGCAATACACAAGAGCACTATTCTTTACTCTCATAAGTCATAACCCAATGGAGCGGGAGACCGACATGACTGGCGAGAGATCAGGTGCAAGACCGACTTTTTACGTGTCGTGGCTGTTTTTAAATGCTCAGAACGCGTCATGGCTTTTATCGATTACCAGAACGCGTCGTGGCTGTTTTCATTAGGGCCACGACGAGAATTTCGCGTCGTGGCCATTTCACTATTACCACAACGCGTTGTGAGCCATTTTTAACCGACTCCAAAAAACGAGGAGGTTATATTATGTTCGGCTGTGGATATTTTTTCGCTCACTGAGCGTTTTCGGTCTTTGAGCGTAACATAATTATTATATACCTAATATTGTAATTGAAAATCACGCCTCTCACGCCTCATATTCATACCTCTGATTCGGTCTATGGTATATCAATATTGTATGGTATCTTCGGGTATATGAAGATGGATAACTGTATTTAAATAAACTATTGTAAACATAGAGCGAGCAATGCTTATGATATCTGTATACATATATATTTACCCTATGAACAAACAATAAAATGTAAATACAGAAATCTGACACATTTTCTTACCAAATAAGTAAATGTACGTAGGTATTACATTGATAGTATATTTACTATTAACTTACCAAATGTATGTAGGGTGAGGCTGTATGAGCTGTAGATGCTATATTTGAGAGCATCCCAATTGAAACGATATCTGCACATGATATAATTCACAGACATATCACCTGCAAACAAAAAAGTTTATTTATATTTATATCAAAACTTTATTTACACTACACGTAGCATATTAGATATTGTGTAGATACTTTGGTTGGGAACCTTTCAACACTGCTTGCTGAAAGACGAATACCACTAGCTAGGGCTAGGGCCCTAGTGGTATTCGTCTTTCAGCAAAGCATTCGTCGCAACGTCGCATTTTCAAAACATAAGTACCTATCCCAAATTGATTCATAACTTATATTGTAATGATTTTAGTAATCTCGATCTGGACTTACCCCATATTGGCCCGTATAAAAAACAAACTGCCGACAGAATCATGCAGACCCTCATCCTCTGATTGTTAGGGCCCTTTTTGAAAAGAATAAGGACCATATCTTTTAAACTTTTGAAGTCAAAAAATTCTGTGATGTGCCTCCATATTCCGATTTCACCTGCACCGACCTGAGAATAGAGACGAAAACAATGTTTAAACAGTAAGAAAAAAGTAATTTCTCTGTTTGATAAAAAAAGATGCTTGCGTCCAGGGAATGCAACTTGCAACACTTGAAGAGTTTAGTATAATGCTGTATCCGTACATGCCGCCGTATTATACCGGCGGCACGGTCGACGGCCCGGCCGCCGGCTAACCACACATGCCGCCGGCTTCGGTGACAAGGCAGGCTGAAAGCTGGCGGCAAACCCGGCTGTATAAGCCGGCGGCATGTGTGGATGCGCCATTAAATCCACTGCTGTTGAATGGTTCCAATGTCCATGAGCGGTAGATTCCTGTCGCTTTTGTCGGAAGAATTATCTGCTCTTTACCTGCTATTATAATCTTTGAGTTATGAATGAAATGATGAATAAACCAATTATACGCACCTGGGACTTATAGCCGGGTACATAATCTTCAGTATAGTAGTAGATGTACAAAAAGTTCAATAGTTGGACGAGCCCCGTTATTCCGAACACTCCGTAGTACCCAGTATACTCCAGCATGATTCCACTCAATCCCACTCCTATCGGGTGCGTGATGTTCAAGCCCAGGGTCAGAGCGCCAAGCCTCGCAGTTCTGTTCTCGGTCGTCGTTATGTCGCTTATGTAACTGTAACATCCCAGCAACATAACGCACCATGCACCGGTGATTGACAAGAAAAATGTTCCCATCAACGACGTCCATTCCACGTTGACACTGTCGAAGTAGGTATTCACTATGTTTAATACGCAGGTAATAAATTCTCCGCCTATGGGCATTAGCATACATATTCTCCGCTTCCCCATTTTATCGCTCCAGGCCCCCAGAAATGCCATTAAAATAATGGGAAACGCCGTATAAATAGCGCTTCTCCAGGCCTCTACTGACGCCACCAATTTCTGCACCTCGTCCTCCTCGTAAGTCAGATTCGCTCGCTGTCTCAGCCTTAGGGAGGTACATACGTGCTCGTCGAATCCGAGGTTCGTTCTGCACGCCTTCTCTAAATTTAGATTCTGCATCCCGGCCGCGGTGATACAGCTCGCTATGAAGTAGAGCACGACTGGTGGTTCTATAGTCACATTGTTTTTGATGGTCTTGAGTCTCTGTAAGGCGGTTAACTTCTGCTCCTCGTTTGTTTCCTGTTTCAGCGGAACCGTTTGTTCGATATCTTCGCGCAATTTTGATAAGCGCTCCATTTTTATTTTCTTCGGATGATCATTCAACTTTTACTTCACTTCAGTATATTTTTTAAGTTACAACAGCAGGTCACGTTACGCAATCACAGTTCACACTACACATTTTATCTAAACTTAATTTCCTTCACCGCGATTCATAATTCGGCGATAAAAGCTCACCACCAGTTCTTGGTCACTTATTATTAGCATACATAAATTTGTGTCAAATGTACTGAGAGCCTGTAGTATAAGTTGTAAAATGGTATATTTCCAAGTTAGTACGTATGTAAATAAGGACATATTAGCATCAAGATGTCGTTTGCATGTTATAAAATTGAATAGGTTGAATCCACGTATTAGTTTAGCGTTTATTCGGAAATAAGGCAAAATTAACATGCACGATAAACTAATTTAAATTTTTAAGGTTTCTCGCGTGACACAGCTACGCAGAATCAAATCATATTGTTTCCAAAGGGGCCTATTTTAGAATTAATTATACCATAAAGGTAACATACCTATCGGAATAGAGAAACAATCCCGAGCTGTCAAGCTTAACCAAAATTTGATTTACATCTGTGTATACGATTATGTTTACGTGTGCGTGTCAGTGATGTACAAACATCTTGTAATTCGACAAAATATCGATCATGGAATAATAATTGTAAGATTGTAAACATAATGCCGGCTGTACATTCTCGCCGAGACACAGCGAGGCGGCCCGAGTGCGAGAGTGTAAATGGGTGCGCTCGCCTCGTCTCGCCTGTCTCGGACCCTCTCGGTCCGTTGTCGGTATTTTGCGCCCGAGACAAAGGGTCTCGCGAGGAAAACGAGCGCACTACTTTACACTCTCGCGTCTTTCAGTACTAGTCCCGCCGTTGGACAGTATAAAACAGAAAAATAACAATAATAAACGTCATTATCAGTCATCATCTATGAGAAATAAAATTAAATATGATTATAAATCTTCGGATTACAATGATATCTTTCGATGCATGGTGAATGGTGAATGGTCGTTTTCGTCCATCTTCTCTGAGTTCTTATCTGCGATTGAGCTAAGCGAGAATGTACATGATCGCACTCGGGCAAGGGGCTCTCGCACGAGACTCTCGCCCGAGAGCTCTAGGCGAGAGTGTACAGCGGGCATTATAAAATGGGATGAAATAAAACTGCATAGATATAATATAATAAAACTGTAATTTTGAAGTAAAATGTGAATTTTCTTCAAAATGCTTGCTGCATAATTAAGTATGCATGAATTTTTCTTCGGAGTCCAGTTTGGACCATGTTTGGACGGTTAATTATTTTAAGCCATGAATTTCTGGTATCCAGGTCAGCAGGAAATCTGAAAAATTGGCCAAGTGTAAGTCGGACTCCCGCATGAAGGGTGGACGGTTTCAACCGGGCATTTTCTAAAACCCGGTACGATACGTCATACGACACGACATGTCATGACACGATTCGACACGACAGGTTACGTCACGTGACATCAGTACCTACACGACTATTTCCCTATCTTGGATGAGCAGCCGTATTGGATGTAGAATGACATTACATATGTGGAAATTTTAGAAGTCTATTACTATAGTGGTTCTTGTTATACAGCCTGAAGACAGACAGACGGACGGACGGATGGACAGATGGGCAGGCAACGAAGTCTTAGTAGTAGAGCGGGCTGAGGGACCCCACTACTAGGACTTCATTTTTACCCTTTGGGTGCGGAACCTTAAAAACGATAAATTATGTATGATAGTATATTAATATACTTAAACTAATTATACACTACGGATGAGTATGTTATCATTTCAACATTCCTAGATAATTAGTATACTTAACTAAAAAATATTTTCATATCGACACAACTTATCGATAACTTGATACAGCCCTAGTGTAAAATAGATGAAAATTGTTTACACAAAATATCCTTAAATTGTGCACCATGGCTTGTCAAGTTATGTTTTCGATATAATTAAACATATACAGAAGTGAACACGGACGTAAAAATACCAATAACTCGTAGGGAATTGGCAAAAATAAACTTAAAACTAGGTCCTGTCGATGTAGAATAATTCACCTGTGAAATGAATATTTGGCCGGGTGGATCCAGAATCATTCGACAAACACTTAACCATGTTTCTAGAGCAGTATTTCTAAAAATTATTCATTATTTAACTTAAAATCACAATTTTTCTGAGAGCCCAAATTGACAACGATCGGCCCAGGGGCAGACAGACTGTCAAACAGATGAAAAAAAAGCTATGCAACCTCAAATCACGCTTCTCCTTCTACCACGCAGTGTTACTGATAGTGACATCTCGCTTGCTCAGGCCTTTGTTTCTCTATTCCGATAGGTATATTAACTTTATGAATTATACCTTGTTTCTTGTCTTTCGTCTTGCATGTATCTTTTATCTCTTTCGCTCTAGGGTCAATTCAGACTGCAACGCGACGCATAGATGCATAATATTTGTATGTATTTGACAGACTTCAACTGCGTAAGGGTCAATTCAGACCGCAACGCGACGAGGCGAGGCGCGGCATAAATTTGTATGGATTTGACAGATTTCAATTGCGTGTCAAATCCATATAAATTTAGAAATGCATCTACGCGTCGCGTTGCGGTCTGAATCAACCCTTAGACGTATTGCAAATCTGTCAATTAAGTACTTTAGAAATGTATCTACGCATCGCGTTGCGGTCTGAATTGATCCTTATTCGAAAGATGCATATTAATCAAAACTATTTAACAATTAGTATCAAATACAAATTTATAGCTCGCGAAACATTTAGTCAAGATTTACAAGTCTATCCATAATAAAACTTATTATATTATCAAGTAAACTTACGTATTAGTAATTAGAAACACACTTACGGAGCACCCAACCATCTTCACGCATGGTTGGGTGCTGCCATCTAGTTGGGATCCAGTAATAAACAAACTCAAGCACAAATCCATGACACCTCGGCTTCAAGACACTGTGAGTTCGTTCTGCGTAGATCGGAACGCAAACAAAAAAGATGAATCGTAGGGTAGTTGAATAACTTCAAGAGATTGGACACCTGTCACCTCAGTCCGCCCGTGACCACGGCAGCTGTAAGGCAGCCGAAACGTCGGGATTAATATAAGTGCTCCGCGACAAAATCCGTAAGTGTTTAAACTTATAATATCAATTAGAAAATAATTGGAATAAAAAAAGCAAAAATCGAAAATTTTAACAGAAATTCAACGCGTTGTTCAGTATCAAGATGTAGTCAACATTATCATCCATGAATTAAACACTATGCAAACGTGTCCCTTATCACTTGAAATGTAAATTAAGACACCTGGAAAGCTATTGAAAAAAACGCACCAAATATTTTACACACCCGCAACTTGAAATAACTACCAATACCTTAAAAAACGAACATGAAATTTAAAGAAAAATAAAGCATATTTCATGCTTACTTTTTAAAAAAGTATAAAAAGGTGCAAACAAACCTAAAATAACAGTGTACCACAATATACAGGAACTATCTTTTAGGTATTTGTATAACTTGACACAGCTGATTTCAAAACACTGAGTTCCCTGACCTAAGTCACCTGCCTCAGCTTATCTAATATCTCTTATATATAAAATTCTCGTGTCACAATGTTAGTCCACGAACTCCTCCATCGGCTACACGGTACTTATTATATTGATAAATGCATTTGTTGAATAAATAATAGTAAATTATTACAACCTGAGACTGACGGCGACCATTGTTTACGTGCGACGAGATAGCGATCGACGTTGCCATGGTGACATACTAATTATTTAGTCACTTTAATAAAATAATATGGGCAAAATACTTTATATTGTTTTGGCAAAGAAACGTTTGCCGGGACAGCTAGTAATATATATATATATATATATATATATATATATATATATATATATATATATATATATATATATATATATATATATATATATATATATATATATATATATATATATATATATATATATATATATATATATATATATATTACTAGCTGTCCCGGCAAACGTTTCTTTGCCAAAACAATATAAAGTATTTTGCCCATATTATTTTATTAAAGTGACTAAATAATTAGTATGTCACCATGGCATGGCAATATATATATATATATATATATATATATATATATATATATATATATATATATATATATATATATATATATATATATATATATATATATATATATATATATTACTAGCTGTCCCGGCAAACGTTTCTTTGCCAAAACAATATAAAGTATTTTGCCCATATTATTTTATTAAAGTGACTAAATAATTAGTATGTCACCATGGCAACGTCGATCGCTATCTCGTCGCACGTAAACAATGGTCGCCGTCAGTCTCAGGTTGTAATAATTTACTATTATTTATTCAACAAATGCATTTATCAATATAATAAGTACCGTGTAGCCGATGGAGGAGTTCGTGGACTAACATTGTGACACGAGAATATATATATATATATATATATATATATATATATATATATATATATATATATATATATATATATATATATATATATATATATATATATATATATATATATATATCTCCTGTCACGATGTTTGTCCGCGATGGATTCCTAAACTACTTAACCGATTTTAATGTTACTTTTTTTTACATGTGTGCTTTTTTCCAACTTGAGAGATAGGATAGATTATATCTTTAATTATTATAGTCGCAATTTTATTTTATTGCAAATTATTTGTCTATAAAGAGCGACCATTGTTTATGTGACGCGGGTCACGGGATAGCGATGGACGTTGCAATGGTGACATACTTATTTAGTCACTAATTCAATAAAATAATACGGGCGATATACTTTATATTAATATGGCAAAGAAACGTTTGCCGAGACAGCTAGTTAATTATAAATTATTTTAAATTAATTTTAAATGTATAGGTTGATGATAGGTTTCAGAGATAGTTATAGAAAATCTTATAAAGTGAGATCTACAATGGCATAGGATAATAGTTGTAGATCAGCAGAGAGCTACATTTGAGTTTAAAATCGATAGGGGTGGTAGTCATCAGAATTTTTTACTATAAGTCCAGAAGTTTTGGATGAAAATGATTAAAATAATAAGAAGACCGTTAGGAATAATCCTAATAATAAAGATATTATATATTATATGCTTATCATAGCCCACAAAAATTGAATGAATGAATATTCTTTATTACATTTACACATAACATTTAAAGAAACACAAACTTAGCACTATTAATAAACTACAAAATTATTATAGATATGTTTTTTTTTTGCTTTATAATTTTTTAATTTCTACTATGAACATGCTAAGGCCGCTGGTTATTATTATATAAACACTAGCTATCCCGGTGAACTTCGTGTCACTTTAAACGGACTGGACTTCTACGAATATATAAGACTAAAATCAGCCCAATCCGTTCAGCCGTTTTCGAGTTTTAGCGCGACTAACACATTTTTATAAATAAGAAGATGTGCTGATAACAAAATACTTTTTTTATTTGACTCTTTGAATTTTCAATGTATCGCCTTGAATAAAGTCTCAATAATAAATAATAATTCATGGTAAGCCAAAAAAAAATTTGCGGACTTACCACATTATTGAAGTAAAGGGGCGAATCGTGTGATAGGTAATAAGAAATTAAAATAACATTTGAAGTTAACTCTGTTCCAATTCATTTTGAACTAAAATGTAAACTCTAATATATCAAGCGTATGAAGTATGAACCGTACAATAAGAAAGCAATGGCACATAAAAACAGAGTTTCCGCATTTTGCTTACATTATGTAGGATGAAAATGAATTAAAATTGGAAACTGATTATTATAGTTCTATTTTAAAACTTTTATTATTTAAATACTCTTATTTTTATAAAATACAAATCAATATATTATTATTATGGATTAGTTTTCGGTCTATTTTATCATTTCCTCAGTACAGCTTGCGTTTACAGTAGCAGCAGCCCTTGCAACAGTCTTCAACTCCCTCTTATACTCGCGATGGAACCATCTGAAAAACCATTCGTAAAAAATGCTTATAAAAATAAACATAACAACTTACTATACTTTTTGCTTTATTCCACTCTTAAGCACGAGAATGACTCATACTTAAGAGGGCGAATAAAGCAAAAAATCTAACATCGTCCATCTCTCTTCACACTCAATAACTCACTTCACTCACTCACTTCTTTCAATAATTTAAATTTTTTTCTTTAATAATTTTATGAATAAACAATCTTTTTAAAATCCTCCAGTACAGTCACAAACAATTTATAGTACCAAGTAATACAATATCAAGTACAAAAAAGAATAATTAGATCATAATAATATATTTTGCTTAAGTCGCCCCCTTAATAGGCATCGCTTATACTAAGTATTTAAGCGATAAGTCTTATCAATTATCATAAATTATAAAAAAAAAACTAGGTGCATATGCATATGCCAGGACAAAAAAAACCTCTTCCGATATCTTTTTAACTTAAAAAGAGGAAATTGTTTATATTGAGTTATCAGTAGAATTCAAAGCATTCTATACAAACTATATTCACGTACGTATAATAAAATTTGACTTAAAACCTGCTTCAGTATCTTCATTCTTAAAAAAAAAGAGTATTTTATACACCGATTAGTGAAGCTACTTACATGAAAATGCATACAGCGGGTATGGAACACATAATGGTGATGAAGTATGCGGCGCCGGGTAGGATGTGTAGCGTCGCGATGTACACCCTCGAGTAGATCGGAGCTAACACCAGCATCATAGTGACTTCCAGCACTCCGAATAGGGAGAATACTTTACCTGAAATATGGACGAAACTATTTATTGTCTATAGTTTGCATGGATATAACTTATAAGGGTCTACACACACGGACTGCATTTCAACTGCAATCCAACTCCAAATTGCAGTTCAAGTGCAGTTTGAATGCAGTTGACACGACTGCAATACGACTGCAATAGAACTGCAAACCAAACGCGCAGTCGGATTGCAGTTCAGTTGCAGTCGGCGTGCAGTCGTGTGAACTGTTTGGTTTGCAGTTAGGCAGTCGTATTGCAGTCGTGTCAACTGCATTCAAACTGCACTTGAACTGCAATTTGCAGTTGGATTGCAGTTGAAATGCTATCCGTCTGTGTAGACCCTAAGGCTACGCACCCAATGGGGATTGTCCATTTTTTTTTTAATTTTGCTCATTACAAAAACATTTCGAGGAATAAGGTCAGTGAGCATTGAGATGTAAGTGAGTGTTTTTCTGTATATAAATGAAAAAAATACCCATTAGTTACTTACGTTTTTGAACAAATATGTTTAACCTTAGTTTGACCTTCAATTCGACCAACATTACGTTTCGAACTTTTGGTAAGCTTCTCGTGTCAGCTTTCACATAAAGAGAACTTGCATTTGACGAACCAGCCATTATAAATAAGATTAAAAGGAAAAAAAACATACTGCAGAGGTCAATTGGCCGCCGATGATGACGTCAGAGCGAAACTTTAAAAATTTATTGAGAAAAAACTAGCCAATGAATTTCAAAATTATTTTATTTATATTCTTAAAATACCCTATTTTAACGAAAAAAAAAATATAAAAAGTACATGTGATTTTTTTTGGACAATGCCCATTATTGACTACCTAACCAAAATGTAATCCATACTTCCATACTTTCATACTTTCATATCCATACTAATATTATAAATACGAAAGTGTGTCTGTCTGTCTGTCCGTCTGTCTGTCTGTCTTTCTGTCTGTCTGTTACCTGTTCACGCTCAAATCACTGAACCGATTTGGCTGTTTGGCATGGAGATACTTTGAGTCCCGGGAAAGGACGTATGGGATACTTTTTATCCCGTAAAAGTGTACGGTACCCGAGCGATAAACGAATTTTGGCGCAACGGAGTTGCGAGCGTCATCTAGTAACTAATACTGCAGAAAGCAACAAAAATCAAAAGCGCCAATAGTAGGATGACTGCTACCGATGGGGTAGTTTGGTCGATACACAAATAATACCTAAGACGCACGGCAGATACCAATTACTGTAGCCGTCGACAAGTGTCACTTGCACTTGTAACTGCCGTTGGCAAGTGCCGTTCGTCAGAAGCCTTTCAAGGAAGAACGTGTCACTTGAAAGGTCCCATTTTCGTGTTGCACAATTTATTTCGTCTTACCTAATTCAGTGCTTGTTACGAATTTTGACGCCATCGCTCGAAGAGCAATGATCATTGTGCCATCAAAAAATTCTGCCACAGGAGCTGAAAATATATTATAGTTTATTGCCATCAGAAAACTAAATACATAACATTTTATAGAGAACGATAGAAATAATACCAAATCCTGGTAAAATTAAAATATAAACTTCTGGATGTCCGAAAAATCAAAATAAATGTTGTACACGACTGTTTGAAATGTACTATCAGAAAAGTTGATTCCTAGGCAGACCTAAGTAATTTGGTCGCGTTAAGTCAAAGCCATCCGACCGATCACAGCTAATATTGAATTGACATAAGCCGACCAAATGACGTAGGTCCGTCAACCGCCTAGGAATCAATTTCCTCGATGGTACTTCATGAGACAAATGTATTTTTTTTTTAATAAAATTCATTCATAATTCTTATATTTCTAAATGGGTTTCAGTTTGAGTATATTTAGCTTGGTTGTTTGAGCGACAGTGTTTTTTAATAATGGTGAAGTAATTTACCTAAATATATTTCAAGTTCGTTTCTAGCAAAAACCCAAACAAAAGCTCCTAGTATTCTACTCAGCGTGGCTATAATTCCCAATGTAGAGTCATCCATTTTCAGTTTTTTTGTGAACAAACTGATCGCGAACAGAGTGCCTGTAAAAATTTCCATTTCTAAGTAACATTACATTAGTTAGGGCCTGTCTCATCACTTCCTGATAAAGTGCTGAATAGGCTATTCACAGCTTTTTTGACAGATTCTCCATACTTCATGTGTCAAGTTAAGTGGTAAAGTAGCCAATATCCTTCTTCATCTACTTTTCATCTGAACTCAACAATTGAATCTTGTTTACAATTTGTCATAATATTTTTATTTATAGTTTCAATGATAGTAAGCTTCAATTGTATGCTGGCCTACGATTGCATCAGAACGAGAGCAGTGGAAGACCTTGGAAAACGCCTACGTCCAACAGCGGGACACCATAATTAAAAACATGAGTGGATGAACTGGGTAAATAATATTTTATAACATACTAGCGACCCGCCCCGGCGTCGCACGGGTATAAAATATATAGCCACTTAAAAAAATTATGCCTATAGCCTTCTTCAATAAATGGGCTATCTCTAACACTGAAAGAATTTTTCAAATCGGAAGTAGTTCCTGAGATTAGCGCATGCAAGTTAGCCCTTTCAAATAACTTCCCCCGTTTTTTCCACATTTTCCTCTATTTCTTCGCTCCTATTAGTCTTACCGTGATAAAACATAGCCTATAACCTTCCTCGATAAATGGGCTATCAAACACTGAAAGAATCATCAAAATCATTAAAGATTAAAGGGAACAAAGGAACATGAGGGAAAAAAGCGACTTTGTTTTATAATAAGTATAGAAAGACAATTACTCATTTTTCCCTTATTCTTTGAAAAAATCCTGTAACTTTATTTCATTGTCTGGCTAATATAATATAATATAAAATCCACATTTCTTTATTTCAAATCATTTTCTCGGTCGTCAAGCCTCCATTTCATACACTCAGTGACTACACTACATCCACTTATGTATTCAAAAAGAAATGTACTCACCGACAGCATGCAAAGCGAGATTGTATGAGGTATATATACTGTACTTGATTTCATCAAAATTAAAACGATATCGACATGATATATAAAATATGGACATTTCACCTGAAACAAAAATATTATATATACGGTATACAATTTCTGAAGAACGGTAAATCTTAAAGGAAATAAATTAAAAGAAAATATAGTAAAAGATATATTGGCGCCAGCATTCCAAATAGAATAAAGGTCTTCATTCTAAAACATTATCTTAAATATTTTATAATGAATTTATATTATTGGGCTTTATAAATAATATTGGGCGTCTTCTAGCACGTTCCAAAACAGTTCAGTTTTTTATGAATTTTGACAAATAATAATAATCATTAAATAAATGAAAATAATATTATATACACTCTGTGCTACCTGAGATGCTACCATTCTCATCATTCTCGTCGACTTTGTAGCGATTAAAACACGTTATGGAAAGTAATGATATTTGTCAATGACAATCTTAAGGAAAATGTTGGAATTTAAGATATATTGTAACATATTATATTGTTACAATGATGTAGATTGTAGATAAAAACATTTTTTGGTGGACTACAGAAGATTATAGACCATGAAATATTTTTGTACTTCGTCTTGGGAAATTCTTAACTTACTTTTTACTTACTACCTACCCCAGAGTGGTCCATTAATCAAACAAACTGCTATCATGATTAAGATCAACTTCATTCTTTGATTATTTACTCGCCTTTTCAATAGTAATCCAAGCATGTCTTTTAAACTTTGTAAGTTGAAAAATTGAATCAAAAATTGCACCCACCTCGGACGATTACTCTAAAAATCAAAATTAAAAGTTTATTTACTAGGTGTATCCATTACTCCTAGTCAAATTTCAAAAATATAAAAAAATTAAACAAACACATTTTTGGAGATATTTGTTGATTTATCAAACAAGTTTTGTGAATTACCTTGCACTTCTTTTCATGTAGTCTACTCTTGTCTTTAATATAAAAGCAGATGTAGAGGAAATTCAACAGCTGCATAAACGCAGGTATTCCAAACACCCCATAATACCCCGTGTACCGCAGTATTATCCCACTGATGCCCATGCCAATAGGGAACGATATGGACATGCCCAGAGTCAGCAACCCCATTCTAAACGTCCGCGATTGCTCCGTAGTAACGTCAGCTAGATAGCTGTATGTTCCTAAGTACATGACGTACCACGCCCCACCAAGGGCTATAGCAAGAGTCGACAACACAGAAGTCAATTCTACTGTGAAGCTGTCGAAAAAGTAGAAGCTGATAATATTCATGGAGCAACTGATAAATTCTCCTGCGATGGGCATCAGCATGCACACTTTGCGTTTACCCATTTTGTCGCTCCACGCTCCGAGGAACACCATCATGATGAGAGGAAATACTGTGGCGATGATCGTTCTCCATGCTTCCACTGACGCTACTAACTTCTGGACATCCACTTCTGCGTAGCTGTAGTTTTCCCGCTGTCTGAGAGTTAAAGCTGTGCATACTGTATCGTTGTAATTTAAGTTCACTCTACACGCCTTATCCAGATTCAAGTTTTGAACGCCTACCACCGCAATCATACTCGCTATCATGAATACTGACATTACTGGTTCTACTGTAATATTGTCTTTCACATCTTTAAACTTTTGGATCCATGTTAGGTTTACTACCTCTTTTTTGACTTCCTGCTCTTTGAGAGGAATAGTTTGCTCAATATCTTCGGCTGAAGGTTGTTCCATTTTGTCGTATTAAATTAATTTACTAGTATCACTGCTTTCGAATTCATTTACTTTATCATAGTTTATTAAAATAAACTCATAACTAATACCACGAACACATTAGCTCTAACTATTAAAAAGACATCAAGTGGCGAACAGCTGACAGTTGTTAGGCTACGATATTCCAGTTATAAAATAAAATAAGTATATTTTAATATATTCATTTATGTTACCTTATAAATGTCACTAGCAGATACAGAGTGTTTCAAATTTATTGAAACTGAGAATGTTTTATACAAAGTTAACAATATTAATTTAGTATTCTGATAACAAAGTTTATCAAAGGTGGTTGACACTAGGGCGAGGACAAACGTTGGGCATATGTAGGCACATCCAGTTTATGTGGTTAGCAGAACACACAACAGTTACACGGTCAATCTGGCATCAGTTCAGTCCATAAATCTGTGACTGACGCCAGATTGATGGGAAGTACATAATTCAAAAATTATCAGTCCCTCAATCAACCGGTTAGACAATCAGTTTTACGTTAACCATACCAGATTGATACCAGATTGACGGACCGAACTGATGAGAAACTGAGCGTGTAAACTCCGACTAAACTCAATAGCAATAAATTATTGCTCAATAGCAATAAATCCGCCTAGTTGCGTTCTTGTATCTTTGCTGAATGTATTTTATGTTTGTATATAATATAACAACAATATCTTGAACGCAATAAAGTATATTCTATAATTTGTTCTATTCTATTCTATTCTACATATTTTGACTTCCAATGTCGTTTGAGTGGAGATTTGTAAAAAAATAAAGTAAGATATAGAATCTCCATCTCATAATATAGAGCGACTGTGGAGGTTCTGGCTAATGAAACCAAAATGTTCCCGAGTATAGATTTTATTGATTACGAGTAATAATATGCTTGCTATAAAGGTGCTGGGGAGCACGCGCGGTGCTTAGCGGTTATTAACGCGTACTGACTACTGACGGTAAAATGTTACGGTGTGATTTATATGACAGCGTACAGTGACTATTATTATCCTTTTTTAAGTAACTAACTCTTTATGGTTAGGTTAACAGGCTTAGGCTTAGTTTAGGCTCCAAGTCTCCCATAAATTACTACATTGTAATTTTTGGGAGGAATAAATAAATAATATCATTATGTTTTTTGTTGGCATTTCCATTCTCCTTTATAGGATTCTACGGAAGTTGCGGGCTTGTTGCAATTATTATTTTTATCAAAAGCTAAAAACTTGCGGACTATGCGACTTGTGTTGAGGATGATTATTTTCTGTAAAGTGATTTATGTGAGTGGATGTATATTGAATGTTTAGAGGGAAGTATGAACGTTTTAGGTACAATTCCAGAGGTTGAAATGACTATTAGTATGGTTTTGACTGTGTTAACTTTCCATTGCGTCTTTATTTCTATAATAAGGTCAGCAAATTTGGTTACTTTATTTGTGTGTGTAGTGGCGATGTCAATAAGGTAAACTGTCGTATTTTGTTTATCGTAAAGAGTTACGTTAGGTCTAGTGTGAATTGCGGTCTTATCTATCAATATTGTCCTATCCCAATATAGTTTACAGTCCGTTGATTCTAGTATGATTTTGTGGTGTAGTATCGATTTTTATCTGTAATGAGGTTGTGTTTGAGTGCGAGTATCTGGTATATTATGATTGCTGCTACTTGGTCGTGTGTATGTTTGTAGTCTGTTTGCATGATAGATGAACTGGCTCCGGTAACATTATGCTGAATAGTTTCACGTTGTCTGTGGCAATATCTGTAGTGGTCGCTACCTGCTTTGTTATCCCGAATGATGATATACTTTCTATATTTGCTAAAAAATATAATAACAATTGGTTTTATTATATTTTTAACAAAATAGATTTTTCTGTACTAATAAAATAAGGTGGACCTTGATTAAAAAAACCACCTGTATATAATATTGATTATTTAGCTTACTTAACTTTATTATGATAGCATGCAACTTGATACCGGTGTTGCAACTAAACAAGTAATAAACTGCAGGAGTAATCGTTACTTTAAAGTATTTTCCTTAAATTAAATTGGGGTAATAAGATGAGTAAGAGCAAAACTTCTCAGGTAACTTTTTTAGATAATTTTTATTCTTTAATAGCATAATATAATGTATTATAATATATTATCTAATCTGCAATGTTTTCACGCCAGAGGCAGCACCAGCATAGAGGGTGAACAAAAACGTTTGTTGTACGTTTGACAACTTTTTGTTGGACAATAATCCGACATGATGCGTGCAATGTCATGTGCAATGTGTAGTATGTGCTAGTAACTACCTCTGCTCCGACCTTTGCGTAATATTCCCTATTCAAGATTTGTTGTTGTACTTATTATTCTCAATAATTAAAATATTAACTTACTTCAATGCACGGTTATGTCAATAAATGGAAAATTCGTGACAATTTGATGCATCGTTGTGATTTTTTTGTATGGAGAAAATTTTGAGATACTTATCGTATTTTTGCTCAAATTGATTTCTTGGAAATATTATATAGTATCAAATTTTAGAAAATGAAACAGTTCGGGGCTTATTTTCAAGTATAAAAATGAATTATAAAATCGAAAATTTTGGGTTAGTCTAGCCCTATTTACCAATGCCACAACGAGACTACAACGACACGGCTAAGACTCGGTTACGGTACTCGTATCTGAGTGCCTGTTTTCACCAACCGTCTTCTAACTCATGTTTCTCAGCGGCCATTTACCCATCAATCCCCAAGCGGCACCCGGCTGCGGCATAATAATTGAAAATCTATTGTGTCTGCTATTCCCACGATCGAGGTATTACGGGTAATAATATAATTACGTATATCCTCCAAAATTTCACCAATTTATGTGTGTATCACCTACGTTTTCAGTGCGTGAGATCTTTTGTAAAGCATAGGTAAGTTTATTCAAAAACTTGTTAGCTTGTTAAATCTATGACATCGTAACAGATAAAATATGACCCTAAAAGACAACTAAGCAACACCTAGCGTTAGGAGGCGGTTGGTGAAAAACGGCATAAGTCTCTAAGATATTATAATATGTAGCTTCTAGTCTAAGCCTTCGACCACACGCATTCTCAACTTTTTGGTTAATTGAAAAAATACATCCAATAAAATCTTATTCAGCGGTGTTTGTGTAAATACCGTTATTCTTGAAACCATCAAATGAGCCCGTGAAAATGAACATGCTGGGAACTCAAAAAAAAAATGCCGTCTTCATACCCATACGGATACCCGGATCGGCAATTTGTATGGGTATGAAGACAATTTTTTTTAATTCCCAGCATTGTTCTCATAGAAAAAGTTGTTCATTTTGACGGGCTGATTTGACGGTTTCAAGGACAACGGTGTTTACACAAACATCTTGTATATAAAATTGTCGTGTCACAATGTTAGTCAGCGAACTCCTCCGAAACGGCTTTACTGATTTTTACCAAATTTTATATGCATATTCAGTAGGTCTGAGAATCGGCCACTGGGTACTTTTTATATTGATAAGTTTGTTAAATAATAAATAAGCATATGTTAAATAAACAATAGTAAATTATTACAACCTGAGACTGACGGCGACCATTGTTTATGCAACGGGATAGCGATCGACGTTGCCATGGCGACATACTTTTTTAGTCACGTCAATAAAATTATATGGGTGAAATACTTTATATTATGGCAAAGCAACGTTTGCCGGGACAGCTAGTAATATAATATTATACAAACACACAGTAGCCATCATGCCTTTACTGATGAGGAAGAAAAAAATGTCGCTCGTGTTCAGCCGCTTCTGTCCTTCAATCAAATATTTTATATCACTTGGGACAAAAAAATTATATATTATAGTGAATTATTCCATAAGTACAATTCTTGAAAACATTTCCAAAACCCACATATCGAAGGAGATCAAAATTATTTACTATTTACCTAAATTTTTTTCAACTTTATAATATTTTGTTGTTTGTGGAGCCTTTTCATCATCCACAATTTTAAAACTTACTAAGTTTCCGAATTGTTAAATTTTACTTTTTGATTATCCTTTACAAAAATAACAGTATAATTTACAAAAAATTTCAAAATATACATTTCCATGTCTAGGCAAAAACCAGGTACAGTCGGAGAAAAATAAGACTTAAGCTTTACAGTATACGGCATATAAACGGCAGGTCTGTGACTTTTATGTTTTTAGTTATTTTCTTTGGAACACTACATAAAAATAGCAAAAACACTTACATTAATTTTACGCTACTTAAAAGTTAAAAATATATTACATTTCTTAACATTTATACAATAAGTCTTAACATAATATATTCTATAGGTCATGTTTTGTAAATAAAAATGTTTTTTTTTTTTTATATTTAACCCGCAATGGAAACTGTCGTATTTGCAACGTTCCTTACGGAGAAACCGTAATTTACCGTATTTCAAGCCTTATAAACTCATAATTTGAAAGCTACAAAGTTATAATAAAAATATAGGAATAATCTTCAGTATATCAACATTCATTTCCCCGTTTTAAATTTTCTATTTTTGTTTAATATACTCATGATATCATCTTCCAAAGTAAAACCAATTATTAAAATTCAAGCATACATTCAGCATCTCCTTAGGATTTACAAATAACTTTTATTTGAAACACACGCCAATAGATTGACAATATTATAAATTACATATTCTCGGTTTTTTTAGGACAATTTTGAACTAAGATAAGTAAAAAATAGGGTTTTGGTGCGATCTCTGCAACGCGGCAAATGTATGGCCAAGGTCGTTTGCTCGGGGGATGGCCTTAAGTACGAAACATTAGTCATAATTTAAGATTTCTTACTAGAAGAATAAGTTTTCTGAGTTTAACTCATTGAAAATGACCTACCTAACTAATAAAAACATTATTTTATGATTGCTTCCTCGGCGTCGGCACAGTCCGTGTTCAAAGCAGCCTTCCTCGCTTGTCTTTTGTAATCGCGGAAGAACCATCTGAAATAATATTCAATAATTGTTATTGTAGTTATCTTCGTTCGACATTGAGATAATGTTTGAAAAAAAATATTCTGAATAAAACATATTTTTGAGTTTGAAGTCGCATTTCTCATTCTAATAAGCCCAATATAAACATTTAAATATTATAATCCATTAATATTACCAATATTGCTGTAGAAAAGTTTGTTTGAGGTTTTGAAAATTTCACAAACACTGAGCCAGAGTTAAAAAAAACTTAAAAATTTTGAGCTTGAAAGGCGTATTTCGCGTACTCCAAGGAATTGTTAGAGTTATTGCAAGGAAAAAATAGAATAAGTATATGAAAAATTCCCCGTTCTCGCCCTACTGAGTATTTCTCGGTGCCTTGTGACCTTGCACCCTCCTGCTATTCAGCCCCCATTCCTCGCTCGCGCACAGTACAATAAAATATTAGGTAGAGTGACACAGGCTATACCATAGCAGTCAGATTCCTAGATTTTTAACCACCGATGAAAACATGGGGTGTTCTTAATTCTGTAACGGACTAAGCAGCACACAATCCCCAAAGTATGAACACCCTAAAGACGTATAATCACATTATTTTGTTACACCCTGTATGCAACGTCTTAGATGACGTCAGTGGGCTTGGGCCAGACCGATTACACAACTTCAGTCATTCGTCAGATCTTCCAACCATATTCCCAGTTCCCACAATGAGGGTTTTTGACATTATTTTTGCCACCAGGTGCCTCTATGTAGCCTTATGGCCTGTATACACTTTGATAAGTGATAAGTGCAGGTGATTAGTAAACAGGAGAAAGTAAGTGTGGTCAGCGACTGATTAGTGCAAGTTCTTTATTTTCTCCTAATCACTAATCGCATGCACTAATCACCTGCACTTGCACTAATCAAAGTGAATAGGCCTTTAGGGTCTATCGTGTCAAACTGCTGTCATATGTCATAGCAGGACCAGGTAGCAAAAAGAATTTCAAACACCCTCATTGAATATTATTTATACTTACATGTAAATAAATAAAGCGGGCACTGAGATGGAGACTGTCAGGAGGTAGACGGCTCCCGGCATGACGTGCAGCGTCGCCATGTAAACGCGCGAGTAGATCGGCACGAAGATCAGCATCATCAGGATCTCGAAGAGGCCGAATAGAGAGAACACTTTGCCTGAAAGTGATAAATGAATCTCTAGTAGAAAGAGTCAGATTCTGTTTTGTTAGTTAGGCCGTGTTCACATCAAACTGACTATATGCCGCTGAATGTGGGCGTACGTATACGCAGTTTATTGTATTTCCATACATATTCACTTTTTCGTTCACACCGGACAATAAGCCATTACGAAAGGCGTAGGCGCGGACATTCGATACCGTATGTTTTGTATGATTTTCAAGTTCACACTGGGGCTCACAGTGAGTCTGCTCACATTCAGCGGCGTATAGTCAGTTTGGTCTGAACACGGCCTTAGAGTTTATTATCTTCTGATTCATTTGAGTTTTTTCGGCTAATGCCAAAAGATCGTTTTTGGTGAGTCCAACTGTCTGGGATCAGTCCAGTTACAATTTAACCTACTTCAATTAAGATAAAATTATACAGACCTAATTGTTGAAATTCTTGCTAATTGATTTTCAAAACAATTAACTATTTGCCCTTAACGTTTATAACTGTAATTACATAGTTATATTGTTACGGAGGAAATGACCCTACAATTAATAAATAATGATTGATGACTAAATAATCCGGTCAATATCATCATCATCCAGTCTGTTGTCAGTCTGTTACCAACTTACTTCACTTTTATTCGGCTCAACTGATTGCTATATAATTTGGTACGGATCATACAATGATTTCTCGTGTGAATTGTGCAAGCATGAATGTCTATGTAAATGTATGTCTCTTACATGCTCTTTAAAGGGTTAAATCTTTTAAACAATTTATACAAAATTTTATAGAATTGAAAAATCTTTTTAATGACATAGCTATGAACAGTTTTGTAACGAAAATATTTACGACTCCTGTACGATAAACGAATTACGGCGCAAACGAAATTGCAGGTGCTAATTCTAAAGTTATAAAAGTTAATTGGTTCATATAAAAGCGCAGCGCAGACGACAGACTATCCGTGGCGCACTTTTTGTCTGTGGAAATAGAACCTATGCAATTATAATATGCGGACTTTTTACTGCATATAATAATTGCATAGGTTCTATTTCCCACAAACTAAAAAGTGCGTCACGTAGTCTGTCGTCTGTGCTGCGCCTTTAAAGTCTATAAAGTAGACCATAAGAAGACTCTACACGTGGCCACTTTTCACTGGTAATTGTAAAAAATCATGAAAATCATAAAAAAGTTTCCACGACTATGATTTATAGTCGTGGAAACTTTTTTAATGATTTTCATGATTTTTTACAATTACCAGTGAAAAGTGGCCACGAAAACTATATAGAACCTATTTCATAAATTAATAGTCGAGTCACGATATAAATAGTCATAATATCTAAGTCGTTTATGCCACTCACCTAACTCTTGGCTGGACACCAACTTTGAAGTGATGGCTCTCAAGGTGATGACCATTGTACCGTCAAAGAACGCCGCGATGGGTCCTGAAATTTAACAAAAATGCATTAACAAAAATAATAAGGCACCTTACTGTTGCATTCAGAGATGAATATTACTTCAATTATAGTATGGGGATTTTAACATAAGTCCCATGTAACACTGTCTAAGGCTCAATTTAGACCGACACAGAAATTGAAGATAATCGTTACAATATTATGTCCCTGAAGACTAAAGCTTAAGAGGCCGGGTACACTTGGAATTTCTCATACATACGTAATTCCAAAATCATTTTCTCATACGAAATTATTTAACATGTTTGAGTGGTTTTTAAATTTTGTGTTTAAATATTTTGAAGTAAATTTTTGTGCAGGAACCTAGATAATTACTATTTTAAACTGAAAAACAACTCAAACATGTTAAATATTTTCGTATGAGAAAATGATTTTGGAATTACGTATGTATGAGAATTTCGAGGGTACCCGGCCCCTTAATAAATTGTAGCATAATAGAGTTGACTGTAAAATAGAAATTACCTACTCAAAGATACTTGGCTTATCACTGAAGAAACCTAAGGTTGATATTATCACCTTTTTTTGCCAACAACCTCCTGCAGATTTTTTGAAATTTCGAGATATAGGCTAAAGCAGTGTTTTTTAACCTGTGGGTGCGACCTCCTGGGGGGTCGCGGAGCTTCTATAGGGTGATGGCCAGAGGTCACTCTCGACATTTGGTTCTTTGTTGTTTTTTTACTGAAATAGTTCTCTAACTATTTCAGTAAGAAAACAACAAAAATTAAAAAGATTGATATATTAAGTGTAATTACTTTTAACAAAAGGTTATATTCATAAACATAAATACAATGTGATAAATAAAATCGACCAAGTGCGAGTCG
This sequence comes from Polyommatus icarus, assembly GCA_937595015.1. Taxonomy (NCBI): domain Eukaryota; kingdom Metazoa; phylum Arthropoda; class Insecta; order Lepidoptera; family Lycaenidae; genus Polyommatus; species Polyommatus icarus. The sequence goes on from OW569331.1 coordinate 5,203,104, forward strand.
GACTCGCGCACGAAGGGTTCCGTAGAACAAAAATAGACCAAAATTGTGTTTTCTGTACGAGAGCCCCCCTTGAATTTTAATTTTATTTTAATATTATTCTTTAATATTAAAGTATACATATAACAAAAGATTTTGTGAAAAAATCAAGTGCCTATCTTTTGCTATTATTGATATAGAGCATAAAAGGCCGAAAAAATCACGTTTGTTGTATGGGAGCCACCCTCAAATATTAATTTTATTTTGTTTTCAGTATTTGTTGTTATAGCAGCAACAGATGTACACTATCTGTGAAAACTTCAGAAGTCTAGCTATAGCGGTTCTTGAGATACAGCCTGGAGACAGACAGACGGACAGCAACGAAGTCTTAGTAATAGGGTCTCGTTTTTACCCTTTGGGTACGGAACTCTAAAAACAAAGTGGGGTCGCCAAATATTTTGTCGTGCCATCAAATGTTGCATCATCAAAAAGGTTGAAAGACTCTGGGCTAAAGCATAATTTTTTATGTACGGTGATATTTATATATTTTTGTTATAGTGCTGACTCGTTTAAGCAAAGCGCTAGACCAGTATTTAATCTATAGATTATAATATTTACCCAAAAACACCTCAACGTCACTTCTAGCGAAGGTCCAAACCAGTGCTCCCAATATTCGGCTTAACATCGCTATTATTCCCAATGTGGAGTCGTCTAACTTTAGCTTCTTTGTAAATAGAATTATTGCGAACAGGGTTCCTGAAACATTATAAAAATAATAGCGTAAGCAAAAGATATATATTTTTTTAATTATTATTTGCTTTCAATATTTTAATAACGGTGCCTTGAAAAATGCAAATGCAAAAACACAATGTTTATTAGGTGTTCGTCCGTAAATAGAGTTTCCCCAAACAAAAGTGAAAAAAATTTTTGGTCTTTCAGCGCTGCTACTTTCACAGCGAACTCTCTACAAGGAATACGTACACACCCACTTATTTTTGTTACACCCTGTATATATATAAAAGAAAGTCGTGTTAGTTACACTATTTATCACTCAAGAACGGCTTTACCGATATGGCTGAAAATTGTTGAGGAGGTAGCTTAGAGCCAGGAAAAGGACATAGGATACATTTTGTCCCAGAAAAATGTACGGTTACTGCACAATATACTTTTTATGATTTGCGCGTAAACTATTCAATCGATTTTGATGAAATTTGGCATGGAGGAACTTTGAGTCTCGGGAAAGGAATAGGGATCCTTTTTGTTCCGGAAAATGTATGGTTCCTGCACAATAAAATTTTATGATTTTCGCTTAAACTATTTATTTAATCTATTTTGATGAAATTTGGCATGGAGATACTAATTTTAATCTATTGTTTTCTTAATTATACCAATTAGAATTAAATAATCATCGTTAAGACAGGACAACGTCTGTTGGGTCAGCTAGTTATTTATAATTATTGCTCACGGTCAACTTAAGAGTTATGAGAAACACTCGTGAAGATGGAGATAGCCCGAACAAAATGGCGCCATACAAGTTTTTCCGTAAACTGTACCACAAAATGTAAAGGTTGTGGGCTCGCTTCACTCGCCCTGATTAACATTGTCTTACGAATTCTTCTTTTATTTAATGTAATAGAGTTGTATCTAGTTTTAGATTGTTTTATGAGTAATAGTAATAGAGTTGTAAATAATAGATTGTTTTATCTAAATCAGAATTCAGAATGTAATTAAGTAAGGTTACGCCTACTTAAAAATAATTCTGGATATTATTTTAGACATTGGCCGTGTAAACTATCTAATTTGAGTCAGGGGCCAAATATTCTAAAAATGTGATATGTGGCTTAGCGATGATAATATATTCAAGCGATATACATTTTTGAAGAATAGAAATAAATTTTAAGCGGTGTTATGCACTTTTTAAGGTTTTAGGCTGGCCGCATACACATGTTTTCCGTATTCGCAAATTCGAATGCGCAAATCCGAATCAGTAGAAAATACATTAAGAGCGGGTGTGCAATTTTGCTGTGTTTTCTAATAAGTATTACGATCCCGGAAGACGATTGACTCAAATGAAATTGAGATTTATTTAATCATTATTTATTTATCTGATATTTAGCTAACGGAAAACACGATTCACTCATTTTAACTCGATAGTTTTATTTTTCAAAATTATTAATCTTTTTGGGCATTCCAACAAATATCTGTTACACTTATTGAGTTACTATCATTACATAGCTGGCACTACTATAATCACACACTTTATAAAATAATATCTAAAGGAAATATTTGATTGTAGAGATTGTATTTAGTTTTTAAGTTATCATCAAAAACAGTTTTGGGACTTACGACCTTTACTTTCGTCGTTTACTGCCGCATACGTTTGTTTCTTTCCGAACGTGACGAATTGAGTGGAATCAGGAGTGCAACGAGCGCATCGCGAGTGAAGAAAAACGAATGTTTATGCTAGTCTCACGGAGTTCGTAACCGAAATTCTACATTAGGAAAACGAATACGGAAAACGGCCAGCCTTATCTATAGTTTTACTTACCGAAAGAATGTAAACTGAGACTGTACGATGAGAAGATACTCCACTTCAGCTCGTCCCAGTTGAATCGATATCGACATAGTATGTACGCTACTGAAACCTCACCTGAAATGTAATTAATATGTTTTTAATATAGATTTTTATACACTTACACCTTTGATACATTTAATTGACCTTAAATTCTAATTGTACAACTACTTATCTGCTAACTAATAAAACATTTAATTCAGTAGATACGCTTTACAATGTTTTGTCATTGCCTATCAAGCGCCTTTTCCAATGTAACAGACAAGGACAAATCAATTTTATATGTTTATTATACTGTTTCAACATTTTTATTAGACAGGGACATAAACTATCTTATGAATAGTTAATAATTAAACTATTTCTTTAAATGTAACCTAAATAAATGAACAACTTTTTTCAAATTTTCAAATTTAATATTCACACGTAAGGCTGGCCGCATACACACGTTTTCCAAATTTCCGAATTCGGAATTCCGTGAGATTATTTCCGAATTCGGATTTCGCTTCTTATTTAGGCTCAGTGTGCGTCAGTTAATTTTTTGTCTAGTGATTCCATGCAATCGGATTTCCGAATACGGAAAACGAAATCGGACATCGAATACAGAAAACGTGTGTGTGCGGTCCAGCCTAAGGAAATACTATTCTTATACTATTAATTCATCTAATTTCTCTAGCCTATCACTGTTTTATTGCACGCCCTTTAAATTATTTAATGATCTCTGTTTCCGAAAAAGAAACCGCAATTAAATTTAATCGTAAACCGAAACTGTTATCATGTAGTAAAAAATATGACGTAAAGGAAAAGAAGATTGGTGTTAAAAGTTTGATCACTATAAAAGCGAGTAGTATTAGTAAAGGTACCACTCTAGGCGTATTATAGCGAAGTGACGAGACAAAACACTTCCCTTATAGGCGGCCAGCGCCTATTCTGCCTGCCGAACAAAATATTATGATAAAATAATCAGCCAAGTGCGAGTCGGACTCGCGCACGAAGGATTCCGTTATAGAGCATAAATAGGCCAAATTTGTGTTTTTTGTATAGGAGCCCCCCTTAAATTTTTATTTTATTTAAATATTATTATTAATTATTAAAGTACACATAAAACTAAGACTTTTGTGAAAATTTCAAGTGCCTACTTGTTGTCATCATTGATACCGAGCAAAAAATGTTTGAAAAATCACGTTTGTTGTATGGGAGCCGACCTTACATATTTAATTTATTTTGTTTTTAGTATTTGTTGTTATAGCGGCAACAGAAATACATAATCTGTAAAAATTTTAACTTTCTAGCTACTACAGCCTGGAGACAGACGGACAGACATCGAAGTCTCAGTAATAGGGTCCCGTTTTTACCTTTTGGGTACGGAACCCTAAAAAATATAATTTAGGCTGCTTATTCTGCTATATTATGTCGCGTGATGTCGCTCCGCTTCAGCATAGCGCGGTCATCTTAAACGCAAATAACTTTTTTTTAATTACAACAATTTTATGAGGTGCGCAAAATAATTAAGCTAAATAATCTTATCTACGTTGTCATGACATAATTGTCATAAAAATTGATAACTATAATATGTACAAGATTTAACTATTAACTATGACATAATTTGTTAAAGCTTTAACTGAAATAGATTCAGATTATCTTAGTTAATAATAATTTTAAGGACAACTGCACAGTAAATTGATCTGGATTTAATGACATAATTCATAAAAGCCAAAACATAAGAGAGCTAGAGAAATACTACAAAATATATTTCATCCACACTGTCAAAAGTATATTATTTAAGAGAACAATATATTTTATTATTATAATACTTCCCACAATAATTTCAAAGAATTTGGCCGATTGCATTAAAAGTACATCTTATACGCAGGAGCTATTTTATAGCGCCCAAGTGTGCGCAATACACAAGAGCACTCTCGCTTTCTTTACTCTTATAACCCAGTAGGAGTAATCAGGTGTAACACTATAATATATTTATGCCCTATATCGTCCTAGCCAAACTTGAAAACGGCATTTTTAACGCAGGAAATGAACCCACAACCTCTGATTCAAAAGTTCTTGCACTTAACATTTTAAAATAATATATTAATATTAATATCTAAAGTGGTTATAAATAGGTAAGTATATTCAAAAAGGTTGAAAACACTTGATAGCTAGTGCTATCTGTTGGATTAATAAAAAGAACAAAATTATGATAATAGAGGGTTTAAATTAGTGTTATGCGGACATTTAAGCGTCAGGCAGGTTTTTAGGAAACCGGCTGCTTAAATAGGTTAGAAGGCTTTATATAATACTAGCGACCCGCCCCGGTGCGGCGTCGCACGGGTATAAAATATATAGCCACTGAAAAAAATATGCCTATAGCCTTCCTCAATAAATGGGCTATCTAACACTGAAAGAATTTTTCAAATCGGACCAGTAGTTCCTGAGATTAGCGCATTCAAGTTAGCCCTTTCAAATAATTTCCCCCGTTTTTTCCACATTTTCCTCTATTTCTTCGCTCCTATTAGTCTTAGCGTGATAAAATATAGCCTATAACCTTTCTGGATAAATGGGCTATCTAACACTGAAAGAATCATCAAAGTCCGTTGCGAAGTTTTAAAGATTAAAGGGAACAAAGGGACATGAGGGAAAAAAAGCGACTTTGTTTTATAATAAGTATAGATACTAATAAAGAGGACAAAGTGTATAAGTTTTTGAGGTAAAAGAGGAGGAGGTATAACATCTGGATTCACTGCTAAGCGATTTTAAGATTATTGCAATATTAGTATCATAGGCTATAATGATTTTAAAATAAAAAATATTTTATTTCTACTGGAGACCAAAATTTGTATGGCAGGAATACCATTTTACGCAGGCGAAGCCCTGAGAAAGAGCTAGTGACAAATACACAAATTAAATCTATATCAAGAATATACTCACTATAATAACAATAAAAGCACTACCACTCAGGGAAAGAAATTGTTGCGCAACATTTTGATGCTATTGTTAAAGATTTTTGACAGTCTTATCATAATTTTTAATAGAAGTTACTGCATATTATTTTATTTTCGTAGGAGTGATAACATAAATTTTGAAATAACTACTCACCCCAAATTCCACCATGGACAAGACACACGGCTATCATAATCAGGCATAATTTCATTCGCCGATTATTGGGAGCCTTCTTAAAAACTATTTTCAATATCTCCTTTAAGCTTTCAAAGTTAAAAAAATCTAAGAGGAATCCCACCAATCCCGAACGTTTGTTCTGTAAAGAAAACAATTATTATACGTTCATCTTTAACGAAATAGTAACATCACCTTTCAGATTGATACAAATGCTTGAAATATAGTTTTTAAATGCTTATGATACCTTAGATATATTTTTATGTTCCGCGTTGTGATCTTGAATTCGATAGCATACGTATAGTAAAATCAGGAGCTGGAGCATCGCAGCTATTCCGAACACTCCAAAATATCCCGTGTACCGTAACAGAACCCCACTCACACCCATTCCTACCGGGAAGGAGATCGACAGCCCCAGGGTCAGCACTCCCATCCTGAACGTCCTCGTATGCTCCGACGTTATATCGCCCAAGTAGCTATACGATCCCAAGAACAAGACGTACCATCCTCCCGAGATCGACAGAAAGATCGTCGCCAGAAACGCCGTCCATTCCACTGGGACTATGTCGAAGAAGTACGTGTTCACCATGTCGATAATGCAAGTGAACAGTTCCCCCGCTATCGGCATCAGCATGCACACTTTCCGTTTGCCCATCTTGTCGCTCCACGCGCCGATGAACATCATCATGATGATGGGGAATACTGTGGCAATGACACTCTTCCATGCCTCCACTGACGCCACCACTATCTGAACTCCGTCCTCCGCCTCGCTCAGTTTGTCACGCTGTCTCAGCTTTAGCGCAGTACACACGCTTTCGTTATACTTCAAGTTCACCCTGCACGCTTTATCCAAATTGAGGTTCTGGACACCAGTCATCGCGATCACACTCGCTATCATAAACATCGAAACGACCGGTTCGACTGTTATATTGTCCTTGAATTCCTTGATCTTCTGAAAAATCGTTGGGTTTTTCATATCGCCTTTTTCATTTTTCAGCGGAACGGTCTGTTCGACGTTTTCACGTGATAGCTTTGAAGAATGCTCCTTATTTTTGGTTTTCATCTTGCTTTCTGTATCCTTGTGTGCACTTTTGTTAAAAATCCAGAGTTTTTTTTTTTATTTATTTTAAAATCAATCTACTATTTTCAATAACAATCTAAGCACCATCACAAACTGCAACAATTGAGAAAATTCTCAAAAAATTAATTATGTAACAAAATTTTGTATCCAGATTTCTGAATACTATTATAATTTTATGGACATTTTATGAAAGCTACAAATGATCGCGGCGGACAAATTCAAAATGAGAATTAATGGGGCAGCCTCTTCGTCGGTTACATAGTACGGCGCGAGCGCTCGTCAGGAACTCAATGCTGAGGACGCTGGCAAAATTAATTTATATACTGCTGACATTACAAAAAACGGCGACAGAATTAATAAATGAAAATCAGTCGACAATCAGAAAGAAAATACAGTGAGCAGTTTACCCTACCTGCTTATATCTTAGGCGATATCTACATGCTTTAGAAACAATAATAACGTAGTCACGTTTTAGCATGAAAATGTCGTTTGCATACATAAAAAATAAATGATGCGATATATAAATACTAAAACGGTGAAGCTTGAGTCTTTATCAAGTGTCCGAGTGTTCCGTCTCTTGATTGAAATACAAGAAAATAACATTTAAATACTCAAAGATATAAAGACCCCAACAGCAAACCAACAAACATAAAACACCTAGCATGTAAATGAGTTAATGTTGAATTAATTATTATTATTAAATAAGTTTCACACACAAACAAGACATAAGATAACACCTTTAAAAACTACATTATCAAATTTGTTCACAACAAATTTCATTTGATTTGACCTACTTTTTTACTGTGGGGGTGTATATTTCAGATTATGTTTTTTTATTTCAATGCTGAATTAATTAGATCAAAATATTCACATACAAGTACAGCACCTGAAACACTGTCAAAAACTACATTCTTTACTTAATCACTATCTATTTTAGAGTCTTATTTTATTATGTACTTATTTATAAATGTTAAGCACGTTATTTTTGCAAGTCAGCATTCACACTAATTATAACAAGAGTGCATATCATAATATCAGTTTGTTGCCTCTTTAAGTGTGCTGCTAAAACTATTTTGATATTATTTTTAAGAGTAGTTTTAAATATCCACGTCAAAATGTAGGTTCCAACGCGATGGACCGCAGTCGGAATTGTTTCCGCTGTGGAAAACCGGGGCACAAGGCGGCCGAGTGCCAGGAGAAGCAACCCAACTGCTGCTTCTGCGAGGCACTCGGCAAGGAGAGCGAGCGGGCACGTCCTTGGAAGCGGCGGCTGTCCAACAGCCAAGAAACCGCCTCCAACCACGAAGCGTCGCAGGAGAGGAGCTCCCTCTGTCAAGGCTCGGCCGCGTGAGCCTGGAGCCGGTGGTGCCGGGGTTAGTCAGCCCCAGCCCGCCATGGAGGTGGAGCAATAGGCCTGTGGGCTGTCGATCGGGGGATCACAGCTCGCACAAAGGGCCTCGAGAAGAAAGCTCCCTAGATGCCCGGGGAGCTCTCGGTGAAGAAAGCGGCAGCAGAACACCAGACGCCGCAGCGTAGATGTGCCGGACGCGGCAAGCGCCGTGAGGACGCGGTGTGAGATATGAGTGCCCGTATCCCACGGCAGGAAGGAGGGCATGGGGGGGTTTTAGTGGGTACACCTATGTAGGGAGTCCCACATACCTCCGCCCCTTCCCCCGAAGGGGTGGAGGATACGTAATGTATTTCCCCTCCTCAAAAAAAGGTTCCAACGCGATAAAAAAATTTCTGCGCGAATAAAGTTGCAGTTGAAAAAAAACAAATTAATGATTGTTCTAAATCCGTATTGAGGTACTTGTATATATAAACATCAACATAATATTTGGGGTAAAAGTATATATACCAATTATTTGGATCAGGGCCATTTTTATTTTGTATTTGGTGCTTATTTACGGGGAATCGGAGTTTGTGAGAAAACACAGTTTACAATATTGCAATGTGATTAGGCGATGCGGTGTGCTTTTAAATGAGTGGTTCAAAACTGAACATCATTGACAATGCAAGAAGGTACACATTGACAAACTTACCACTCTCAGTGTTGGGCTGCCTGATCTATATTTACAAAACAATGTTGCAACTTTTCGCGAAGATGTAATGTGAATTGACCCTTACGACTTTTACCCCAAAAATTATGTTGAGGTTTACATATTACGAGTACCTCAATACGAATTTAGAACAATATATTTTTTTTTTGTTTTTTGGGCAATATTTTTGAACGTAAATAATCGTCATAATGGAGGATCATTTGAATATCCTTTATAGTTTGACACGATGTCTAGGTGGAGTAGAATATTATATTATGTACATTATTTTTTCTTTTTCGGTTTGCTGCAATGTTAGAAACCCGTTTTTATTATAGCATTTTGTAAGTTCTTGAAAAATTCTACCAGTATTTCGCTGTTCTTCTTTGACCTAATTCTTTCTTGAGGTCATTTTGATTTGGTCTGCCAGTCGTTTTTGTTCTATTCAAAAAACATACACATTTAATCTACTTAAAACGTCATAGACATAGAAAAAAATTATTGATGTCTTAACCCATCAATCCCCAAGCGACACCCAGCTGCCGCAAACAATTGAAAATCTATTGTGTCTGCGATTTTCACGATCGAGGTATTAAAGTTAGGAGCTCTACACTTACATGACAATATTTTTCAACACGCTTTTATTAGCTTGGGCTGTATTGTATGTAACGGAATATTTGAGCACGATTTTTACCTATTTCCAGTAGTTATTAATTCTAAACTTTGCATACGCATACGTATTAAAAGCCAATGACAATGTAATAATTGTTTTTTTTTTTTTTGGAATTATAAAAAGGTAGTTTTTTCAGTTTTTTTTAAATATTATTAATATTTAATCCTAAAATCTTAAGGATTGATGAAGCATTGATGAAGGAAACAATACAATGCATAATATCATAAAATACTAAACAATTTAATTGAATTTGTCCCAACTATATATTATTATATTTAATGTGGCATTAATGTAGATTATATTTTATAATTTACTAATTAATATTATAAAAATTGTCCTATTATGCATATTGGGTTAATAGATATACTTTCGTCTATTTCCAAGCTTAAATTTCTAAAAAACATGAATTTTATCTTTACTTTCCTTGATTTAAAATTAACATGATTTTTTCTCTGTAAAGAAAGTGTTTATCACAATGCACTACAAAAAGCAGTTAGGTTGATTCTATAACAAGAACGTGTAAATACTATTAAACTGGTGTTCATGAAACTAATTAAAGACTGAAATACAGGCTATTAGAATATCTATTTTCGAGTTTATTAGCTACAGGTGCCTACGTATGTTCTCTTTCTATACATTAGCAAATTTACGTACCTATATGAATAATGTTTTAAAATTTGTTAGTCCTGTTAAAACTCGAAAACCTATTATCTGATTCGGCTAATTTTAGTATTTAAATATTCGTGGAAGGCCAGGAAAGGTTTATATTAGGGAGGTACTTTACCGGGACATATTTTAGTAAGTTATAATTAACGTTAAGGGCCTTCTACTCCCTAAATTAGCAGGTCGATTTCTGTCAGTGCGAATACCGACGTAAATGACATTAAAATAACATTCATAACAGCGCGTCTTGTACAGTGGCGGTTACGACGCTCGCCGCGTCCATGATAGGGCGAAATAGGAGAAAAAACCTTTATAAGGCTTAAAATAATACATATTTCAAAAAGTAAAAAAACCAAATTATTAACTTATGTACTTATTGCAAAGCAGTAGATATCTTAATATATATATTTCTTGTGTGCGTATGTATGTGACTGAACTCCTCCTAAACGACTGGACCAATTTTGATGAAATTTTTTGTGAGTGTTCAAGGGGATCTGGGAATGGTTTAGATTCACAATTTTGTCCGCTGGACAATGTTTTTTTAATTAATTTTTAATTTATTAGTAGTTGTTGATTTTGGAATGTTTTACATTGGATCCGACAGTCGGCTGCCATCGCAGTGTCAAATTTTAAATAATATTCGAATTCGGATTTTAATTTTAGTCTGTCCGACAGTTAGCGCTTCGACCAAATTTAAAAAAAATACTTTATATACTTAATATGGCAAAGAAACGTTTGCCGGGACAGCTAGTTTTTTATATATTCTTTTGATAAATAATGAAGGAGTAAAATGGTTTCATTCAACGATTTGGAGGTGATTTGGTTTTTTATTTCTTTATTAAGTGATACCGATAAAAAAAATATGGCAAAACCAAATTACGTAATCATATCATGTAGATTACTAATTATTTTTTTTAGATATAATTTCTCTGTTAATGCCGATGAAAAGTTGTTACATCTGCACGCTTTTTTCGAAAGACTAGCCTTAAGAATCTTCATTTGGACATACACGAATGATAGGTCACAGAAGTGACTGCATGTTTTCGGGTATCCATAGGTGGTCATAGCTGACCGGTGACCATAATATAGCATAATCATGCCCTTTTTCAATGCGTCCTACTGCTGGATAAAGACACCTCTCTTCATACCCTACCAAGCATTACCCTACCTTGTACATGAAAAAAAATATATATTTTCAATGATTTCCTCTCAGCTAAAAGTTTACCTGGTGATTGTTTATATGCTACTATGAATGAAAATCAATGTCAGCTTGCTGTATCTCAGTGGAAAGTTTGTCAGCTGGTACCTTGAAAGGTGTAAGGCATCTATGCCTATGACTTACAGCTAGCTGATTTCTAGAGTATTTTAACAATACTCTGATTAATTTTCAAATGAGAGGAAATGACTGAAAAAAATGTTTTTTCTTCATCTTTGGGAGGCTGTCACTGCCCAACCCACCAACGGAGTCGCAACTGACGGTCGCTAGTATTAATAGTATAAGTCCCTCATTCATTTTACGAAGTTTCGGTTGGGAGGGACTTGGTCATGAAAATCTGTCACTGGCCCCAGGTCTATACGACGTCGTGTCGTCGCGGCGTCGTTTCACGGCACGACGTCGCGTCGTAGAAACTGGCAGGCATTGTACTTCTTCACGACGTCGTATCGTTAATGTATCCCGGCCCTTAGCCAGGTAGGTACTCGGGACGGTGGTGTGGGGACACCGCCGCCGCCCTTTGCAACGAGTCCTAGAGAGAGAGCCGTGATTCGGTGTTCCTGCGCATCGCGGCCCCCCGTTTAACGGTGGTGACGGGTCTGCACAATGTGGACGGTCGCTGGTAGAGTTGCGGTAGGTATCGTACCTGCAACTCTGCCTTATTAAGCGAGGAGTGGAGCACCATGGACTTCAGTGGGTAGGTTAGGTAGAGTAAAAGATGCAGCAACCTACTTCCGCAATTTACGATAACGCGCAGGCTACGACACTACTTAATTATATTAATTTTATATTCATACGTGGAAAAGTGTAGAGCAAACTAACCTACCTTGCGGCATCCCAGAAATGAGACTATTTATTTGCATAATATTATCACTTTTCAATGAATATAAAGCAGAAATATGTATGTATAATGCATGTATCCATTCATATCCGCACTAATATTATAAATGCAAAAGTGTGTTATTGTCTTTGTATCTGTCTTTCTGTCTGTCTGTTTGTAACATTTTCACGCCCAAACCGCTGAAACGATTTTGCTGAGGTTGAGGAGACGTTGAGTCCTGGGAAGGGATACTTTTTGTCCCGGAATACGGTTAACTCAGGGGTTCCCAAACTGCGCCGTGGAAAGGCAAGAGGGGCGCCGCGAATCGATCCTCCATCATTATCCAAAAGCACAAATAGTATAAAATTAAACTAATATTGATTATGTAAAGCAGGTAGATGATTAAATATTTATTTATTACTTTATTTTATAATAGTAGTTAGGTTAAGCAGACCTAACTATAATCATTTAAGGTATTTATTTATGTAATATCTTTTTCTAATAGCTGGGTAGAGTAGGGTGCCGTGACAAATATTGTACCTACGTGTTACTGCGCCGCAGGCTGAAAAATATTGGGAATAAACGAATTTTAACGCAACAAAGCTACGGGCGTTATGTAGTATTATTATTTTGAATGCGTGTCTGATTTTATAAATTTGCCTATTTAATAAAATGGACTATACATCTATCTAATATATATAAATCTCCTGTCACGATGTTTGTCCGCGATGGATTCCTAAACTACTCAACAAATTTTAATGTTTTTTTTTAATGTGTGCTTTTTCCAACTTGAGAGATAGGATAGCTTAGATATTTAATTATAGACGCAATTTTATTTTATTGCAAATTATTTGTCTATAAAGAGCGACCATTGTTTATGCGACGCAGGTCACGGGATAGCGATGGACGTTGCCATGGTGACATACTTATTTAGTCACTAATTCAATAAAATAATACGGGCGATATACTTTATATAATATGGCAAAGAAACGTTTGCCGGGACAGCTAGTACTATTATATATTACCTATATAATATATAACCTGTTATGAAATATGACATTTTTATTGACGAATTATTGGCTCTTATTTTTGAATAGTCTAGAAAAGCTATCAAATGAGATATTTTGTATGTTCATAGGATATTAACATGATAATTATTAGTCAAATTAGAATAAGAGCCCAAGTAAAAAATTAAATGGCTGCGATTTTACAACTGTGAGAGAGAGAAAAAATGCTGAACATAAAGGGTTGGACACTGGTGTCGGGACACATTGCGTATAATATAATACATTCTACGTTAGTATTATATTATAATATTATGCTTATCATCGTTTAACACTTACTTATTTTAATATAATTGTTATCAATATTTAAATAAGTGTAATAGTTTTAAATATGTATAAATATTAGATTAATGCAGTATTATAATTAAGCATTACTTAAACATTTAAAACGGGCATAGATAAAGATGAATTATAAATAATTATAATATTGAACAAAATTCAATTGACAGTATAGTATCGAAATAATTTAAAATTATAGTTCTTGCAATCTAAGAGTGCGCGTCGCCTTTATTTGTAGTTGGAAATGTGAATAGACATTGTCGTTAGTGTGCGTACCCGACGGAGCAGTCAGTAGTGAGCGAGCCATGTACGTGTGTATAGATATGGCACAATAGACATAACTACCAGTACTTCGACTTCAAAGAGACGAATAGGTTTAAATATCTGTCAAATTGTCTCCCGAGAAATACAGAAAACCTTATAATGTATGCCTGCAATATTATGTCATAGTTTTAAATTCGTAGGTAACAACCCTAGCGACGATTTTCGTCATAATACGTCAAATTAAAAAATTTCAACATTAGTTCTAAGTCGGCATACTCTATAATTCTGTCTACTAAGGGCGACGCGCACTCGTAGATTGCAAGAACTATATCATTGTTGCCAAGTGTTATTTGACCTCTTCGCGTTGGACCATGTAGAGTGTAGACTGTAGATTAACACATGAAGAAATTATTACAATCGCATTTAGGGACATATTTATAACTAGCTGTTGCCCGCGAATTCGTCCGCGTTAGCATTATAGTAGATCACATCCCAAGTATTATTTATTGTGCAAAAATATTCAATGTACAGAATTGACTTTCCTACGATTTTATTTTATTATAATTATATAGATGTTCCGCGTGGCTTCGCTTGCGTAATTTAGGAATTTCACGCCAACTTTTTCAGTACATTTTTCCGCAAAAATAGCCTATGTCCCTTCACGTGGTATATTCTTCATATGTGCCAAATAACATAAAAATTGCTCTAGTAGTTCTTAAGATAATAAGCAATTTCATATAACTTCCCCCGTTTTTTCCACATTTTCCTCTATTTCTTCGCTTCTATTAGTCTTAGCGTGATAGTCTGTTGCTTTTCTCGATAAATGGGCTATCTAACACTGAAAGAATTTTTCAAATCGGACCAGCAGTTCCTGAGATGAGCGCGTTCAAACAAACAAACTCTACAGAATTATAAAATATTATTAGTAATTACTAATTAGTAATTAGTATTAGTATAGATAGTAACATCAATGAACGCTTCACGCCACGTCAGTCTAGCCCCATGATAAGTACCTGAAGACTTGTGTGCAGATACTAGACAATGGAAATATAATAAATAAATAAATAATAAAATAATTATCTATGATTACCCATAATCGGTTTTGACATTCATAATATTTGCTTATAGACAGACAATCACGACGGCAATGATTATGGTTACCGCTGTCTTCGCAACGTGATAAGGAGCTTTAAATTCCAGCGGGAGAAAAATATATTTTTAAAGGCTTTTAAAAAGGTGCATTTTGTAACATCGAAGAAATTGTTTCATAGTCAGTTGACGGACTTACGTCGTTTGGTCGGATTCTGTCAATATCGGCTGGGTTTGACATAACTTGACCAAACTAAGGTCGGCCATGTGCCTATTCCCTGCAAAATCAACTTCTCTGAAAGTACCATCGAGGAAATTGATTCCTAGGCAGTTGACGGACCTACGTCATGTGGTCAACTTAATAAATATGTCAATTCAATGTTATCAATCGGTCGGATGGGTTTGACTTAACGCGACCAATTAATTAGGTCCGCCATCTGCCTCGCGCAGTGGTGGCAGCGTTTCGCCCGCACCTGCAGACGTGGTTAACGCACTGCAAAGGCGTCCTCACCTTCCGTATGGTGCAGAAGTTGATCGGGCACGGGTGCTTTGGCCATTACCTGCACCGTACGGCTAGGAGAGAACCGACGACACAGTGCCACCACTGCGATCACGGAGATGACACAGCGCAGCACACGCTCGAGGACTGGATGCATGGGCAGAACAACGAGCGGTGCTCTGCGCTACTACCGGATTTGACCTAAGCCTCCCGGCCATAGTGACAGCTATGGTTCGGTCGAGTGAAGGATTTGACGCAATAGCCAACTTCTGCGAGGCCGTCATCTCGCAGAAAGAGGCTGCCGAACGGGAAAGAGAAGCGGACGTGGCCGCGGATCCCGTTCGAAGACGGCGCGGAAGGCGCAGGCGTGCCATATATGAGCGACAGCTCCCGCCGTAATCAGGGCTCGGGCGGCGGATTGGGGAATCCGCTGCCCATTGCACGAGCCCTGTCCGGTAGAAGAGCGCCCGGTGCCTCGGGCTGCTCTCCCGAAGGCTCAACAGCTTACAGCTGCTGCTGCGATGAAGTCTGCCAGACAGATGCCGCTAACTGGGCTGCCGCAGATATCGCCCCCCTCGGCGGGTCCGGTGGCCCAGCAGCGTAGCGGAGGCCTTCCTCCGCTACGGCACCGGTGGGTTTTAGTGAGTAACCCCGGGTGCTCCTCCTTACCGCAGCACCTGGGGAGTCCCACATACCCCGGCGACCACTCCCCCGGGTCGCTGGGGATGCGTAACGCATTTTCCACCGATAAAAAAAAAGGTCCGCCATCTGCCTAGGAATCAACTTCTCTGATAAAATATAAGTCATTGTCATATATGACAGATTTTAAATATAGCAGGATGATAGTTGTAGATATTTTAAATCAATGTATTTTTGTAATAGATTGTGTTCTATTTATGGAGTTTAATTGTGTTCTATTTATGGAATTCAAATTTTATCAAAATCGGTTCAGCGGGTTGGGCATGAAGAGGTAACAGACAGACACACTTTCACATTTATAATATTAGTATGGATGGATTAGAAAATAAGAGGGTAAATACTTGAGTGTTCATGATATCGACGCGCAGTTTTCCCGGAAACACTCGAGAACTGCAATACTAGGAATTTGGGGAAGCAAGAAATTATTATCACATTAAATTGCCGTTTATGTCAATATGGATAACCGTCGCCTTACTATACTCGCACTTTTAGACTTCACCAATGCCTTTGGAACTGTTGACTTTGACTTATTGCTTGCTTCATTAAAGTCAATTAACGCCGCTCCTAGCGTCTTAAGATGGTTTGAGGGCTACCTTAGAGGTCGAAGACAGCGTATTCGTGGTGATAACCATTACTCTGTATGGCATGACCTCTTAGCGGGGGTTCCACAAGGAGGCGTACTATCTCCGTTGCTATTTGCTCTATTCATAAATACTATTAGTAATCGCTTGTCGTCTCTTTACCATTTATATGCCGATGATATGCAGATCTATACCGATTCCGATATTGACCATCTAAAGGAGGCGATAAAACGCATTAACGATGATTTGCTTCTTTTAGAACAGTGGTGCAAGTCCTTCGGTATTTGTGTTAACCCCAACAAAAGTCAAGCCATCATTGTTGGAAGCGCTAAGCTTCTATCAAAAGTTAAGATCCAGGAACTTCCATCTCTCACATTCAATGGCCTACCAATCCCGTTTGTTGATACAGTCAAAAACCTTGGTGTTATCTTTGACAACCACCTCTCCTGGAAACCGCACATCAACGCAGTCAGTAGCAAACTATTCCGTGCAAGTGGATCTCTTCGTCTCTTCGGTAATTTTCTCCCAATTAAAACTAAAATTGCATTGGTTCATACATTGCTTATGCCAATATTGGATTACGCAGATGTCTGTCTCATTGATATTACCGAAGAACTTTTAGACAAACTTGAGAGATTGCAGAATGTTTGTATCAGATTTGTCTATGGCTTGCGGAAATACGATCATGTTACAGAATTTCGGAGGAAGCTTCGTTGGCTTCCTATTCGCTTGCGTCGAGATTGTCACGTCCTCTCCCTTTTGTACAACGTCCTTTTTGTTCCATCCTCACCGTCCTACCTTAAAAACCGCTTTAAATTTTTGCATGATACTCACCAGTTAACATTACGCTCTTCAAGCAATCTCACTCTCGAGATCCCTCTGCACTCTACTTCCTTATATTCCAAATCTTTCGCTGTTCGTGCTGCTTCTCTTTGGAACACTCTGCCTCTAGATATCCGACAAGCCGGTTCAATAAATATTTTTAAACATAAACTTAAATCTCATTTCCTTAATATTATGCACTAGCTCATTCCTGTCAGTTCTCACATCTTTGTCATCAAATAGTTAACTACCAGCATAAATAGTTCTGGTTTTAGTAACAAGTAGTAATAGTTTTAGAATTTGTCTTAGTTTTAGTATTAGTAATACTTTAAGCACTAGGATTAGTTTAGTTTGCGCACCTACACGATTTCTACCTCATTCCAATTTTCAATCGTATCTACAAAAGGTTGACTGGTAGAGATTGCTTAGTAGCAATAAGTTCGCCTTTTGTACATCAATTAGTACTACTAGTATATATATTATTGTATCTTTCGTTTAAGTACTGTATTTTGGTGTGCAATAAAGAGTTATTATTATTATTATTATTATTAAATATACAGGATGTAACTAAACAAAGTAGTAATACTTAAGGGTGTGTACTGTGTATGGGTCCCCCATATAGAGATCGCTGTGAAAATAGAAGCGCTAAAAGACTTACTTTTGAAACTTTTGTTTAGAAAAAGTCATGACACGCGCTTGCCCATACAAATCACAAAAAATGCTCTTTTACAGCGAACTTTGTATAAGGAACACATACACGCCATAATGTATTATCGCTTAGTACAACACTCTGTATGTATATTGTATGTTAGCCTGTAAGGTACTATAATAGTATGGGCCAAGTTGCCTGATGTAAATGGTAAAATAAATAATATAAATAAATATTACGATGAAGTTAGTCCACTTATTTTGTATAACTTTTTGCCATTTTGGCACCGAAATTTGTTTATCGTACCAGAGTCGTGCATTTTAAATATTTATTTTGATCTTTTTTTCCTAGTACCATCATTGACTTGACATTTAAGCTGATTAAATGAGTATGTAAATATTTTTTCCGATATCATGTGCCAAATGCCAAAAATAATAACAATAATATAATAACAATATTTGTTCACAATAGGTTATTTTCCTATTTACATATTACAATAAATCGTATGACGTCGCAATGTCGAAAATTGTTACGTAATGTCTCGTAATGTACAATACTATTAGATAATTTGTAGTAAAAGATGTTACATTTTACATTTAATAATGTTTCCGTTCTACGAAACCCGGATTTATTTAAGGTGTTTATTTTATCACTGTGTACCTTTTATTTTTCTGTCGTCACGTGACACGTCAGTTTAGAATCGATTTAGATTGAAAAGTTTTTTATACTATAAAAAGATAATTAAAAAAAAAGGTGTTCAGGGCGATGTGAGGGTTAAACAATACGAGTATTGTTGATACCTGAAGGACGTTTGACTTAAGGGGGCGACTAACCTTAAATTGTCGATTTTATACTAAATTGTCGATTTTAAAATTTATTTTTATAGTTGAAAATAAGCCCCGAATTGTTTCATTTTCTCAACATAGATACTACATTATATTTTCGAGGATCCGACCTAGCGAAAACACGATATCTTAAAATTTTCTCGATAGAAAAAAAAACAAAAAGAAGAACTTTCACGAATTTTTCATATAATATTGCTATTACCGTGCAATAAACTAAGTTAATATTTTACCACGTTGTATAAAATTTTATCATTGAAAAACTGACCTAGCAGATTTTTAAAATGTTGTATATTATCGAGTTATTGAGAAAAAACTAATTTGGCGATGAATCCGCGTCGTCCTTTTTCACCTGGCATTGTTAAACTAATATGTATTCTGTGCCGGGCATATGAGTGTGAAGAGAGAAGGGCGATGTTTGATTTTCTGCGTTATTCGCCCTCTTAAGCGTAAACAATGTATTGACATTTGACAGCTGTTGTCACGTGCAACAAGTGCTGCATAATTTAAAAACGCCTCCGTAGTCTAGTGGTCTAGACTCTAGAGCACGAGGCTCTTGACCCGGAGGTCGTAGGTTCAATTCCCGCGATAGAAACGTATATTTCCAAGTTTGGTTAGGACTTCAACAGTTCGTGAGATAAAATCTTTCAAATAATGTTCCCCGTTTTTTTCACATATTCATCAGCTGTTTCTTCCCTACTAGTGGTTGCGGCGTGATGTTAAAGGCCTTAAAGCCTTCCTCGATATAATCTAATATATATAAATCTCCTGTCACAATGTTTGTCCGCGATGGATTCCTAAACTACTGAACCGATTTGAATGTTATTTTTTTTTAATGTGTCCTTTTTTCCAAGTTGAGAGATAGGATAGCTTAGATCTTTAATTATAGTCGGAATTTTATTTTATTGCAAATTATTTTACAACCTGAGACTGACGGCGACCATT
Source organism: Polyommatus icarus (assembly GCA_937595015.1). Classification (NCBI taxonomy): domain Eukaryota; kingdom Metazoa; phylum Arthropoda; class Insecta; order Lepidoptera; family Lycaenidae; genus Polyommatus; species Polyommatus icarus. Next base: position 5,222,979 of record OW569331.1, read on the forward strand.
GTTTGTGCGACGGGATAGCGATCGACGTTGCCATGGCAACATACAATATATTATTTAGTCACTTCAATCAAATAATATGGCAAATACATAATATATTATGGCAAAGCAACGTTTGCCGGGACAGCTAGTAATAATATATAAGACAATCCAACCCAAAAATAATATTTCAATTCGAACCAGTAGTTCTACAAATTAATTGGCTTTAAAATATAAGTACATAGATATGATTTTCCCAAACTTTATAACCACGCAACGGATTTTGATGATTCTTTCAGTGTTAGATAGCCCATTTATCGAGGAAGGTTATAGGCTATATTTTATCACGCTACAACTAGTAGGAGCGAAGAAATAGAGGAAAATGTGGAAAAAACGGGGCAAATTATTTTAAAGGGCTAGCTTGCATGCGCTAATCTCAGGAACTACTGGTCTGATTTGAAAAACTATTTCAGTGTTAGATAGCCCATTTATTGAGGAAGGCTATAGGCATATTTTTTTTATTTTAGTGGCTATATATTTTATACCCGTGCGACGCCGGGGCGGGTCACTAGTACATTATATACTCAAAAAAATATTTAAAAAAACGCCATCTATTGACGCCCAGGAATACTAACTACGCGCCGCTGCTTATTACCCCTTATTAGACACTAGTCACTACCATAGAGAATATATAATTCGTTTAAGATACTTCATAAAAATTAAGTGAGGTGAAGCGCCCTGCTACCCTGTACAGGTTAGGAAACCTGTAGTTAGGGCTAGCAGTATATTTTCCCCTAAATACAGAACATACAATTTTTATACAATATTAGTATTTCCTCCTCCTCCTCCTTAATTAATTTTACAATTTGTTTTTGTATTATAAACTTATGTATTCTAGATATGGCACAGATTTTAATAAAATTTGTTATGGAGGCACTTCACATGGCTATTTGTATTTGCGTATTTGATGTATTTGCCAAACAATCACCATGTGTAGACGGTATTTTTGACCAATATTGGCCTTATTTGCCTATTTGAAAAATATGACCAATACCAAATACACGTATCCGTACCTTTGTCGGTTTTTGACGCACATCAAAGGAGTCAAATAGGCAAGTAAATAAAATCAGGTAAAAGTTTAGTATTTGACGTCCATATGTGGAAGGCCGTATTTGCCTTTATTTGCTTGTTTGTGTATACGTCAATAATTTTGCCAAATTCAACAAATAGCCAATAGTAAATACAAATAGCCATGTGAAGTGCCTGCATTATACAAACCAATATTTTTTAGTCCAGGGACAGTTTATCTCAGTACATTCCTGCATGTTAAACGACACATTAATTATAAACGTCCATTATAATTAATTGTAATAATTAAATTGTTAATCACCGTTCATCACGTTACAAAGTAGTAACAAAACAAAAATGTAAAATTTTATTGTATTGTTATTGATGACCAATTTCAATGAGAGCGAGCCATTACAATTGCTAATTAATTATTGTTATCATTTAATAAACGGTATTGTTAAGTAATTAATGTAAAAAGTTTATCCTTAGCAAAAAGTGAGAACTTGGGAATTCTAAGTTTGGTTATTGAAGAATTAATCAATTAATTGAAGATTGAATCAGAATTAATTGAAGATAAGTAATTAAGTATTTACCTCTCGACCTCTGTGGCTCAGTGCTTGAACGCGTGATAGATGAAGCCGGGGTCGCGGGTTCGAATCCCGCCGACGACGGATCAAAAAATTTTCAATAATAATAATATCTATGGACGCTTTACACCACGTCAGTCTGGCCCCGTGCTAAGTAATATAATATAATATAATATAATATAATATAATATAATATAATATAATATAATATAATATAATATAATATAATATCTATGGACGCTTCACACCACGTCAGTCTGGCCCCGTGCTAAGTACCTAAAGGACTTGTGTTACAGGTACCAGACAACGGAAATATATTTAATACTTTTATACTATACATATATTTAAGATTTTTATTATATCATACACATATTTAATACACATCCAGACCCGGGAACATTGAAAACTTTTTGTTCCGTCGGCGGGATTCGAACCCGCGACCCCCGGCTTGAGCGTCCAACGTGCTTACCACTGAGCCACAGAGGTCGTCAGTAAGTACCTGAAGGACTTGTGTTACGGGTACCAGACAATGGAAATATATTTCATACTTTTATACTATACATATATTTAAGATTTTTATTATATGATGCACATAATTAATACCCATCCATGACCCAGGAACTTTAAAAACTTTTTTGTTCCGTCGGCGGGATTCGAACCCGCAACCCCCGGCTTGAGCTACCAACCCACCAACTGAGCCATAGAGGTCGTCAATGATCAATGTTCAGGGGTCATGCATATTTGTGTTAAATATGTGTAAATTATGTTTGTGCGCAAACTCCTCCAAAACGGCTCAACCGATTTAAATGTGTATGTACATTCGTTAGGCCTAAGAATAGGTTTTATCTACTTTTTATATTGATACCTACTACTAGGGAATGCAATACTGGGATACCGGGATCCCGAAATACCGGGATCCCGCATGCATTATGCGGGACTAATCCCGGTCGAAAATTTTGCGGGATCCCGCGGAACTGGCGGGATTACAAAGAAATGTGATTCATACGCGTAACTTTGCGCGCGGGGGTGCGTGAACTGGCTACAGGCAGCCCGCTCAACAATTTAGCTTCAATTCGCCTATAATTCACTATAAATGACAATTGAACTAACCAGTGTGGATGCCGAGCGAGCATTTCCAGCTGCTAGCTACCTTGTGTCGAATATCAGGAACCGTTTCGGAATCTTTGTGCACAATTTTTACCTATATTTCGAAGAAAAATCTATAAAAGATGGACATAAGCGATATATTTTTTAGTTTTTTTTAACTATTATTATTACGAAGCCATTTCCAAAAAAATGATTAGTTTTTTTTTCATTTTTTTATAAAGTCTGAAGTATGGAGGTGTTCATAATTAAACCCTTGAAAAAAGTGTCCGACAAAGTTTGTTTTATTTGAGATTCTAAGAATAAAACGGGGTCTATCAAGTGAAGTCATTATAACGATTTATTTTAAAAGTTTAAATCCACCCAGCGGTAGTTCAATCCCGCAAATACCGGGATTGAAATTCACTTGCGGGATTGCATTCCCAACCTACTACCAATGATATTATATAAAAAAACTCAAAGCAGATAATATGTTACTGCCGCGCGCGTTGTGAAGCCTCAAATACGGGCCAATTGGCCCATCTTTTATTTAGTCTGTCTCTTTTATGTAAATGGCATTTCGTATCTTTTGTTTCACTTATCTGTCAAATTTGACAGTTGAAACTGAAAATTGTTCGGAAGCAATTTAAAGGTGAACGCAGATTTGGCCGCACCGCACGCACCGCAGTCGCCGCATTTCGGATTCTTCATATAAAGAATGTAGAAGTTGCGAAGACTGCGGCGCGGGTAGGTATGCGAGCTTGCCTATAACTTCATATAAAGAATTCGAAATGCGGTGCGTGCGGTGCGGCCAAATCTGCGTTCACCTTAAGCCGAAAAATAGTATGACATGAACGTAACAGATCTGTATTTAGTAGAATATCATTGCCTACTACAAATAGTTTATATGGCAAAACAACGTTGCCGGGTCAGCTAAGACAATTATCTATTATCTTGTCATTTCCTAGACATCACATTAACGTCTCCGTGCTCCAGTGGTCTAGAGTGACGCTCTTGACTCGGAGGTCGTGGTTCGATCCCCGCGTTGGAAACATGTTATTTCCAAGTTTTGTTAGGACAATGCAGGCAGATCACCTGACTGTCTGACAAGTAAGATGATAGTAAGATGATCCATGCGTCGGATGGGCATGTAAAAACGACATCCTGCGCCTGATCTCTCGCCAGTCGTGCCGGTCTTCCGTCCAACTGGATTATGAGAGTAAAAGGAATAGAGAGTGCTCTTGTGTACTGCGCACACACCTGGGCATTATAAAATTACTTCTGCGTACCTGGCCTGGTTTCAATGAAACCGGCCACCGTCACCGAAACCGGTGTGGGGAGTAGGTATTAAGCCCGTCACAGACTTAGCTATTATATATGTATTTATAGCAAGGCATATTAATCTATACTAAATCCACATGTCACAGAAAGATATATTATAGCTGAGTGTGTGGTCACGCGAAAATTAGTATAGAAAATATATATTAATATGCCTAGGTAGGTTTATAGCTAGGTCTGTGAGGGCTTTATTACTAGACATCACTTTTCACTACACTCTGTCAATATCATCTTATCATGTGATCACTTTTGTCTCGACGACAGTATACATTAGAACCCAGCATAGATTAAGGTAGACTTTAAACGTTTGTACTCGTGATATGATAACTTTTTTGTGCTTCTTTACAGTACTTTTAACAAACAGTAATTAGTAAGGTGATTTTTTAGAAACATATTTTGTTTACACAGCATTAATTTTTAAATAACCATTTTTTAACAAAATAGTGTTTAGTTTTAGTGTAACTACGATTACACATCTGTGTGTCTGTCCGTGGCGTCGTACCTCGTAAACTAATCGATTTTGATAATGTTTTTATTGCCAAATAAAAGTTGCCCGCAACATTTATATCATCCAGACTCAAATATAAGACCTATTTATAATTGTAACACACATACGCAAAATAAATGAATTTGAATTTGAATTCAGTACATTACGTCCTTTCTCAGGACCCAAAAGTGACAAATTTCATTCACACCGCGTCAGCGACCTAAGTGCAATATAGGTTTTTTATTGTATAAATATAGTAAAACGCGCAAATGTGTAATACTTCTAGGTAATATTTAATTACTCTATTGAATTGTTGGATACATTAAATCATAGTATAAAAAAAGTTATTACTATTTTCAATTTTATTTTATACCTAAATACGTGTCCTTAACCATTGACATAATATTTAACCTCTAAGACTCTAAGTCATTGATACAAAACTCCTTGGATTGGCATTTAGCAATTAAAACGGACACTCATTTCCGTAGCCCCTAGTTTATGTTAATCATTACATCAGACTCAAGGGATTTTACCTTAGATCAATTAACATAAACTTAAAGTTTTTACCTTCTAGTTAACATAATAACTCTTCATCCATGGCAGCATTTATCCGCTTGTTTCCTGATCCTTTCCACAAGAAATGCCACTTCCCAGTTCCCAGTGATGTTTGTTTTTAACCAACTTCCAAAAAAGGAGAAGGTTTTATGTTCGACTGTGGATGTATTTTTTGTTGTTCTATGCACTAACAACTGAACGATAAAAAAACAACTTATATCAACAGTCTTCGGGATGTGAGTGATCAACATGCGCCCTAGAATTAGGTTATCATTCTAAGGATGAAATATAGTATTTGATTAATGTAATTAGTAATTAAGTTTCAATGCCTTAGGTTGAAATGCGATTATATTGCTATTAAGTACTCTATTATTATATCTGTATTATTATTAGTAACTTTTACCTTTTTCTTTTCTATTTTCTTCAAAATAGGATTAGAATAAGGTTACGTAGAGGAAAAAACATAAGATAAAAGGAGTTAAACAATGTTACTTCTATAAGACCCTAGGGGCCTGACCACATATCCACGTTACGACGTCGTCAACGTGGAATGGTGCGGTACCGTGGCACGGTACGATGTCGTGACGTGAAAATTTACGTCAGCGTAACGTTAAAATGCACGTCACGATGTAGCAATATTGTACGTCACCATTCCTTGTAAAACTGCTATAACATTCTTCACTACTTATCTAGACGTGGACCGCACAATACGTATTCTGCTTCTGCTATTGTTAAGAAGACGGAGAGAGAGATTTGAGAAAAAAAGACGTAAAATGTTGCTACACCGTGACACCGTGACGTGCATTTTCACGTTACGTTGACGTAAATTTTCACGTCACGACAACGTACCGTGCCACATTGACGACGTCGTGATGTTGAGATGTGGACAGGCCGTAATTTGTTTTGTTCAAGTAGATTTGTAACGCTTTTCAAAAAAAAAATTAATAAAAAACTTTAAGTGCTATAATATTTAATATCATTTCTAAGGCTCATTTTCTAGAGTTGTCTTCTTTAAATCCTTTTTATGTTGCTGATAGAACCATCTGAAACGAGAAGAATTATTTATGAAATTCAGGCAACAAGTAAGCTCTTATATAAGAGTTCAACGCGCGACCCTGCCGTGGCACTAATGGCATGGCGTATTAAGTTGATAAGTAGTTAACAAAATTTTAACTTAAATTTAAGTTATTAATTGTATGTAAGCACAAAATTTTGTAGCAAGTAGCAAGTTCAAATTTAGTTGGTTTAGTTAAGTTAGTATAAAGTCATAACTTAAAATTTTGTTGACTACTTATCTACTTAATACGTGTAAACCGGCCATTAGAAACGAATAACATAATTACTTAACTGTAATGAAATGAAATGAAATACTTTATTAAGTGGAGTTACATAGACTCATATTTTGTTAGTATATAAAGGCTTATACATTATGTTAGTAACATTATGTTGCATGTTTAAATAAATAATAAAATTTGACCACATGTGCATCACCTCTGCTCCATACCGTTAGATATGGCACAGCAGTGACGCACATATGGACAATCGAGTCGACTAGCTATCATAGCCAGAATGCTGTTGGTACTCCCTCTCACTCTTCGCACTAAAGACGCGCATAATTAAATCAATATTAATTAATGTCTAATGACTTCAGCCCCATACATTATACCTATCTGTCAAGTTCTTAATTTAATTAAAGTTAAGTAACGAGTACGACAAAAAGTAAATAGGCCATAGAAAACGTAGTAAACGATAAATATATAGCATGTAGCTAATTATATATATTATATTATAGAATACAGCATATTTTTAATGTATTTTTATTGCATTTGTGAATATAGTCTAGAAAGCGCTAATAGCATAAGTTGTTTCGACGGAACTCTTTTATAATTTATCAGGCGCTTAAACGTTGCTGATCGTTGCAATTAAATTAATTATTTAATTCATTCACTAATAATTATAGTTCTTGATAATAACTGAAATTGGCTTGGGCATTTCACTTTTTTACATTTATTACGACTTATTAAAATGTATAATATACTCTTTGTTTGTTTATATTAAGAGAAGGAAATTTTGCATATTTTTATCAAGATCTCATAGCCTGTTAGTAAATGACTGAGTTCACACATAGGCCTGCTATGTACTCTTCACTACAAACGGCTGACCCAATTTTTCTGAAATTTGGCATGGAGATACCTTGAGTCCCGGGAAAGGACGTCGAATAGTTTTTATCCCAGAAAAATGTACGGTTCCGGCGCGATAAACAAATTTTGGCGCAACGGAGTTGCGGGCTCCTCTAGTATTTAAATAAATATACTTACATGAACACAAGTAAAGCCGGTATAGACGCAGCCACGGTGATGAGGAAGGGCGCCCCGGGGAGTATGTGGAGTGTGGTGATGTACAACATAGAGTACATCGGCGAGAAGATGAGTGGTACTATCGTCTCCGCCAGGCCGAAGAGAGAGTACACCTTGCCTGGAATATGAGACAATAATTATTACGAGCTCCTCATAAGGGGCCATCCATAAAGTACGTAGAGATAAACTACGGTAACATGGCGCGCCCCTCCAAAATTCAAAACGTTTGAAGTGCGTTGTCAAAACGTTTGAAGTGCGTTGTCTTGCGCGGTCGGCTAGTTATGATTAGTTAACCAACAAATCTTGGTAATAAGTGTCATTAAGTGAAATATTACGAGTACGTTGATTGGTTGAATACTTACTTCATACAAACTCTTTCATAAGGATGTGACTACACACATTGAAACAGTAATTTGGAGGGGCGCGTCATGTTATCGTAGTTTATCTCTAACACCTAAACGGAGGGAGGACGTCGATGAAGTGTGACATGGTGTGACAATAAGCGAGGAGGGGTCTTAACTACGAATAATAAAAACTAAGGAAACGTAACTCCCATACTTCAATCGTTTTGAATTTGGTTCTCAATGTTCTTTTAGCACACTAAAATAATATGGCAATAGCTACAAAAAACTACATTTAAATTGACAAAGAATTCGCTCTTCCGAAGGACGATCCTGCTTGCAATTCCAGCTTAAAAACAAGATGTTAGTCTAAGGGTATAATTTAAACGATCACCAAGAATATTTTTAAGACCCTAAACCTAAGCAGTCCGAATAAAATAAATAACACCAAAAAAAATTAATTGAGTTTATAAAAAGAGTCCTAAAGTAAATCATATTATGATCCAAAATAAATAAACAAATGTTAGAATAATTGCACGCTTGTGTGTGTTTTTGATTTCCAAAATGGATAAATTGATCACCAAATAATGTCTTACACAAAAATTATTTTTGATGCTCAAATTTGATAAATTGGTCACCAAATGATGTCTTACACAAAAATTCATAATTACTACCAAAAACCTTACTCTTTTGTTTGACCGTCATCCAAAATAAATATATTGAATACAGAATACTTTAATGTAGGACTAAGGGGCAATTCAGACATCAACGCGATGCATAGATGCATATTTTCTAGTCGTTTACACGTCATATTCTGAAACACATCATCAAGATTAAATAAATCTATCGTAGACAATATAATATTTACCTATCTTATATTTAGCATCTGCTAGCTTTCTAAAATTCCATTCTCAATGCTAGTTTCTTAGACATTGTTAAACATCTGTTCCTGTTCCTAAACATCCTTATTCATTGTTCTGACAATGTAGTGAAAAGTGATGAAAAAGAGTTTGATGAAATTTGCACTACTCCCTAAGTTTCTGAACAATACCCAGTAAAACAAAAAAATAATTACTGAAATTGGACTGGTAGTTCCAGAGATGCGATGCGATGCGAACACAAACATAAAAACACACATGGGCCATTCCGCTACCGACGGCCCTTAACAAGAATTTTTTAAATGTGGCATTAGTTACATTTTTCAAATAGAATATACGCAAGAAAGTTGTTTTGTTAGTAAATACACATCGTATTTACTAACAAAACAACTCGACGGACAACGGCAACGGCAACGCGGCAAATGTATGGCCAAGGTCGTTTGCTCGGGGGACGGCCTTAAGTAACAAAATGTAATAAAATTTGTATTAAAAATCAATAAACAGTCAAGTGACTACTACATGTACCTACTATGTATGTAATTTATTACAAAGTATAATTATAGCAATAAAATAATATGATAATAGCAAATACCTATAACTGCTGCAGTCATCTATAAAAAACGCCTGCGTATGCGCATTATGATGTCGTAAGTGGACTACAAAATGCAGTCGGAGGCATATTTTATAATTTATGAAATGTTAAACTTGGTGGTTAAGCGGGCTTCGACTGCATTTTGTAGTCCACTTTCTTCTCCTACATTTTTCTATGTAGCCTTCTATTCATTTTGGCATGAAACTCGTAAGCAAGAGTCGTATAAGTTAAAACATGGATTAGTACGCCTCCGGCAAAATTAGGTCTTGTTTTGGTATTTTTAGTTAAAATTATTTTGCAGTCGGGTTTTTTGATTTTTGAATTAATTTATTTTATTACTCATAGATACAATAAGTTTGTATCTATGTTTAGAAACCAAGTGGTGGTTATTTCACGCTACGCTAATAAACCCTGATATATTACAATGATAGGGGTGTTTCCAAGGTGGAGGTGTTATTGTATACCTATTTATATATAACTTTTGTATTTTTTTTTATTTTTGAATGGTTATATCTTAGTGAGTTTTTAAAATATCAAAGTCATTCTTACCCCGATGTTTCTATTTTCGAGAGTTCTTTTAATAATTGCCAATAAGAAAAAAAATAGTAGGGTAGATTAACAACTGAAGAATATATACTGACCTAGTTCATTGCTGGTCACCATCTTGGAGGTGATGGATCGCGTGGCGATTTGTATTGTTCCGTTCAGCAGCTCTAGCACGGGGGCTGAAAACAAAAACATTAAATAAATTTTAGCAATGTTCTATAATTTACTGAAAATTTAAATTCAAAGTTTTTTTGCTACCAACCAACTGTTTATGTCGTCAAAATACAGCATATTTTATGTTATCATTGATTGGAAGGTATGTAAAAGGGATACTTATATTAATCCTTCGATCGTGGATTCTTGAAAATGCTATTGTATTCTATTGTTGTCGCGATCACCGGTGCTCTTATGGGGCTTGAAGAATTAATATAGAATTTTGATTGTGCATCTGTTTCAGCATCATGCAAAACTATTAGACCGACTTTGATGTCTATAATATTTTTAATGTTAAAATATTTCAGTTTACTTAAGGGCATTCCCTACGGAGAATCCGTAATTTACCGCATTTAGAGCCTTATTTATTACATAATTTGAAAGCTACAGAGTTATAAGAAAAATACAGCAATAATCTTCAGTATCTCAACAATCCTTTCCACGTTTTAAATTTTCTATTTTCGTTTATTATACTCATGATATCAGCTTCCAAAATAAAGCCAATTTATTAATATTCAAGCATACATTCAGTTCAGCATCTCCTTAGTATTTACAAATTACTTTTATTTGAAACACACGAGAACAGATCGACAATATCATAAGTTGTTGACAATATTGTCGATCTGTTCTCGTGTATTTCATATAAAAGTAATTTGTAGTTACATACGAGTATTCCCCGTTTTAATTTTTTTTAGGTCAATTTTGAACTGAGTAAAAAAAAAGGTTTTGGTGCGTTCTCGGCAACGCGCGGCAAATGTATGGCCAAGGTCGTTTGCTCGGGGGACGGCCTTAATATTAGACAACTAGATGACGCCTGCAACTCCGTTGCGCAAGAAATCGTTTATCGGAAACGTACATTTTTCCGAAATAAAAAGTATCCTACGTCCTTTCACTGGACTCTAAGTATCTCCATGTCTTTCAGAAAAGTCAGTTCAGCGGTTTGAGCGTGAAGGGGTAACAGACAGACACACTTTCCTATTTATAACATTTTTAGGGTATGGACGTAATAATAAAGACTATTTCCATTGCCATCATCACATCATAGAACATCAAACATCACTCACCAAAATAGATCTCCTTGCCGTTTCTGGCGAAGGCCCACATGAGCGCGCCGGCGATCTTGCTCGTCATGGCGATGATACCTAGCATCGAGTCATCCAACTTCAGCTTCTTGCTGAAGAAACTTATTGAGAACATCGTTCCTGGAACAGGTAATAAACATATTATAATGTGGCCTTTAATAATAACTAATTGTAATACTATATTATAATGTATCTACTATTCTGTGCTTAAATCGTCGTGTAATGAAGCATAGTGATAATACTGGGTCCCCTATATAGAATTCGCTGTGAAAGTAGCAGCCCTGAAAGAGTAACTTTTTTCAAGTTTGTATGGAAAAAATCAGGCCGCGCGTTTGCCCATACAAAGCCGAAAATAAAGGCGAATGCTCAAAGGTGGTACCAATTTGTCGCATGCTTCAAAATGAAAGTATTATAGTAATTCTTTTTCGATTTTTTTAACGTAATTCCATGCCAGGAATCCAATATTTGAACTGTAAATATAAATTAAAGAATAAAAATTACTAAATATGATTTCCTCAATGTTTGGCATTATTAGAAACATAATACCAAAGAACCGATATTGTAACAATATCGATTATTGCAATCGTTATAAATATTACTTGCTTTAATAACAGTTTATGATAATATTAGGGTAGACTGGGTACGTTTGTGCCAGGTTACGGTTGTGACAGTCGTCATAACAACGAAACTATACGGAATATGGGGATGGGTGCTAAGAGAGAAAGACGCATCTTGCAAGTCTGAATGCTTCTCCTAGCATTGCTTTTGCCAGCACTTGACGATGACGTTATCAGGGGCCTACATTTCTTTTTAACACTCAAAAGTAGATTTTCTCGCTTGGTTTATTTTTATGTTTACTATTTTTTGTATACAAATAACCTATGTCGCTTATTTTCTTGTGATAAGTTGATCATTAGTAGTTAACTGTGAGTGATTATTTGTTACGTAAATCGTTTAGCCGATTCGTGGCGATTGTTTAATAATTGAAATTCTGTGTTGGGTACGGTTGTGACAAATCTTATGGGTACGGTTGTGACATACATTTATCCTATCTTTTTTCTTAGATGTCCTAAAAACGCTTACAAAAGGCCAAACGAGCGCAGAATATTATCAGTCAATACGAAAATACTTACGAAAAAGCCAAATGTAGGACTTATTTACAGAGAACGGCGAAATTCATCAAATTAATCGGATGTCGTTGTTTTGGTCGATAAATATGTTTCAAAATAGAATATGTTTTGATACGATTGATGAATTTGTTTAGAATAATGATTATGGTGTTTTATGGTACAATTTTATTGAAATAAAAATTATATCAACATTTTTTTGTAGATGTCACTACTGACCCCAAACACTGTCACAACCGACCTTGGGTTGTGGTCGGTTGTGACAAGTTCCCTCTTTCGTTAAAATTTGATTACATGACTAATACATTGTATTTTGGCGTGATATTATAATGGTGTTTTTATGTAGCCAAATAAATAAACTATGGTTTGTGACAAAATTTTCCCAGCTAACTGTAAAACTATCAAAATTGTTGGCCTTCAAACCAAAATTGTCACATCCGTACCCAGTCTACCCTATTACATAATGATATCGTGTATTACCTTTTCTATAATATTTATGTTAGATTTACAGTAAAATTAAGCTAATCCATTACATCAAATCGATTCAGTACTGCTACAAGACTCAAAATCGATTTTTTCATAGACTTCGATTTATCGATTTATCGGCTGCTACTTTCACAGTGGCTGTATAAGGGTGGTGATTGTTTCTTTGCAACAAAAAACTCCGGAACTATTGTACCGATTTTGTTAGATATTGGGAAAAGGTTTTACGCTAGTTATCATAGCCAAAAACTACCTAAAGCGTTTCCACTGAATACTGTATTTACGCGACCGAAGCCGTGGGCAAAATAAGATTATGAAAAATGTCAAAACTTAATATAAATTTATTAGACTTGCAACAAATGAAATTCCTTTGGAACCGCATATAATTATATCATGTAGTATGTAAGTACATTATTGTACTCTACCACATATAATAACATCGGAATCAATGCCTTCGTGGTTCAGTGGTTAAGAGCGCGGCTCTTGACTCGGAGGTCGTGGGTTCGATTCCCGCATTGGAAACATGTTTGGTTAAGACAATGCATTATCATTGCATTATAATAATAATTATAATTAAAAGGGCTTTTAAAAAGTCGGTGACTTCTCGAAAGTCGTGTCGGTCTTCCGTCCCACTGGGTTAAGAGAGTGCTCTTGTGTACAGCGCACACACTTCGGCACTGCAAAATTACTCCTGCGTAACTGGTTTCAATGAAACCGGCCACCGTCACCAAATCCGATGTGGGAGTTATTATAACATCGGAAATTACAAAAAATATCTCTATTCGGTACGAACAAAATATCCTGTTTATTTATCTTCTACACTAATATCTAAGATAGGAAAGAGTTATATTATAGTTTGTTTTTTCGTTTGTAGGAGGTAATCTCTGAAACTACTGGTCCGATTGCAAAAATTCTTGACACTGATAGAATGGTGTATTCCTGAGTGACATAGCCAATAGATTATGTATAAAAAGATTTTTTTTCCATGAAATTAAATGTCATTCTTAAAATTCCACGCGGGCGAGGCCACGGGAAGAAGCAAGTAACATTAGTAAAAGTGCAATTAGCTTTTTCTAGTAAGCCTCGGATCTTCATTGATGTGCACGCCTTGAGAAAACATGCCCTTGCTAGGGTATTCAGTATGCCGTAATTGTATTAATTGAGTAATTGCAGGTAATTGTTTTTAATTTTTCTGTTGAATTTAATTAATTTCACTAATCCGCTTTTTATTGTTGTGCCAATTACATAGCTGAATTGACACGTGACAATTGAAGACGTGAGTGGAAGAAGCAGGTAAGTAACAGTTAAAAAATTACCGTTTTTTTTTCCATAAACGGTTTAGGGCCGTAAAAATATTTGATATCAAAAACCGTGGATTATATGTATAGCCAGATATATAAGCCAGGTGATGAAGTAGGTCAGTTACAATATTTGTTAAAATTATAAAAGAAAAAATTAGTTATTGTCCTTTATGTTAAAAAATATTAGTTATATGGTTCTTCCACTCAGGTCTTTAATTATTGAATAATTCAATTGTTAAGGCTCGTCTTTATTTTGTGATGTAATGGATAACCATGATTGCGAAGCTGCCTATAGGAACTCTATGGTGATGTACCATCGAAGAAATTATTTCATAGGCAGTTGACGGACCTACCTTTATTTGGTCGGATTATGTCAATTAAATATTAGCCGTGATCTGTCGGGGGTTTGACATAACACGACCAAATTACGCAGGTCCGCCATGTGCCTGTGAATCAACTTCTCTGATACTTTGCATGGAGATAACCAATAAACAAACAAATTTTAATCTTCTGTGTAAACTTTTATTAAAGTTGGTCTAGTTCTAAATGAACAGCACAATAACGTCCAACGTATATACAAATATAGAGGTACTATATAAATATACTATATTCGCTTTACAAAAAACATAAGTAGTTAATATTCCGACTTCTAGTCGAGTCCGATTCTGGAAGAATGTCGCATCGTTAACATGCAGTGTGTGTGATCGTGTGCGCGTGTGAGACATGCCTAGTTTATGAACATTTTTCACAAATATTGTTAGACACAATCGATTTTGATTGGCTTAAAAAAATCACCAATCAACTCCTGTCAAAAAACAAAAGAAAAAGCCTGAGATCAAAGCAACATGTGGGGTATCAGAGCCAGACATGGATGTTATTTATTACAAACTATATGTTAGCGCCATCTACATTGTTCATAACAAATCTTATAATTATTACTAATTCAGGCAGTCCGCCTTAGCGCTAGTGCAGCATACTTTAATCAAATGGAGCGATATTTCCATCTCCCTCACCCTGAAGCCGTACGCACGCTACGGATTGGTCGAGCGGGTCGCCTGATATTCTCGCGTGGTCCAGCGCAACCAATCGTGCCCCCAGCAAGAGGGCATCATTCGACTTTGCAAATCCGCGCCCCGTGACGCCTGGTCATATCTAGCGTTCTCGTTAAAAATCCGCTGAGTCCTGTGTACATTTTTATCCGCCGTATGCGAGCGCTCGCTAAACTATTAAACTATCTAAGTGACAGTGATTGTGGAGTGCACCAAAGACCACAACAGAAGAAGGGCAGGAGGTTGGCGCCGCGTGGAGTCCAGCTCTGGTCCAGGTAGCGTGCTTTCTCCTTTTCTCCTATATGTTCCCAAAGATATCGCTTCATATCAACTACTGGCGATCACCAGTTCCCTTCAAGATACAGTCCACTAATTAAAAAATTGAATATTTACTTATAAAGGTAAAGCTATCCGCGATCGTCAGCCATTTTTTATATCTCACCCGCACCACATTTTTTGGTCCTTCGAGCCGGATATTTCGGCTAAATTCATTCCTTATCATTTTAATCTATTCGACACGGAATCATATTCCGTATTCTCATATTACCGCATAATTTTCTCCTAGAATATCTACTTATTTAGTTGTGGTTCAAGCTGCATTCATTCATAATTAACTCACTTATACTTATAACCCATTACGTGGTTTTCCTTTCCCGCTCCGCAGTAGGTAAGTCGCTTGCAAACATATTTCAAGCGCTTCATTTAAACCGCCTAAAGTGTTGCCTTTATAATTTAATTATCGCATACAGCATATCGCATACCGCATAACTATCGCATTACGCGTTCCGCAATTTACTTTAAATATTTTACCGCATAACTATCGCATTACGCGTTCCGCAATTTACTTTAAATATTTCCCCGCATCTATTATTTTCCCGCATAAAAGGTCACAGGATTAATTTATATACTCCGCACCGCGTGCCTTACTTCGTTATTTACAAGTAGGTACTTAATATTTACCGCCAAATTGCTTGCTGTAATTTGTACGTATTTACAACCGCATAATATTTGTTTATACTTCCGCAATCTCAAGTATTATATTTGTTCGCACGTTTTTAATAAATACCCAAGTATTTAAATACTTGGATTTCAGTTTATACGGTCGTTTTTATTAATATAAAATGTCGAAAGAAGACAAGCAGTCTCTTTTGAGCGACAAAAGGTTAGCGATACTATTAGCGAAACGTAATGTTTTATTTGAACGTGTTCAAAACATTTACGATCGTTCGAAGACCGCTGAGTCATGCGAATCTGATAAGGAATTATTTCTTAGTTCCTGCATGACAATAG
Organism: Polyommatus icarus; assembly: GCA_937595015.1. Lineage (NCBI taxonomy): Eukaryota > Metazoa > Arthropoda > Insecta > Lepidoptera > Lycaenidae > Polyommatus > Polyommatus icarus. The sequence goes on from OW569331.1 coordinate 5,239,332, forward strand.
AGGAAATCCGAACTAAATTTCATAAATTGTTGGACGATTATAACGCCGAGTTACTTTCTTTAAATCCTGATTCCCAACTAGACTATCAAGCATACATGTCATTTGAAGAATTGTATTGCGTTATTAAACGCGTACAGTCACGTTTGGAGTGTAGCTTCGCTGAGCCCAGCAACGCGGTACGTACCGATATAGTACGTGTGCAGCCAAAATTGCCTGCAATCGAACTCGTGTCATTCGATGGTGACATACGGAATTGGCCGCTTTTTTACGCAAGTTTTAAATCTACTGTGCACGATAATGGCTCTCTAACCGACGCCGACAGATTGTACTATCTTTTAGGTAAACTGTCGCCGAAGGCGCGGTCCGTGTTCGCAGGAGTTACACCAAACGCGGAGAATTATCAAATAATATTCCAATCGCTTCTTGATAGGTATCAAGATACTCGCGTTCTCGCGTCTACGTATTTAGATCAAATTTTAAATCTTAAATTGTCTGGACCCGCTTCAGTTTCTAATTTCCAATTATTTATGAACAACTTTGTCACGGCCGCAAACTCTTTAAAAAACTTAAGATTGGACGACCTGTCAGATTTTATATTGTTACAACTCGCTTTAAAAAAGTTCGACCGAGACACCATACGTGCGTTTGAAATGACGGAGCGTAATAATAAAATACCTACGTTCGATAGTTTTATTTCTTTTATAAGAGACCAGTCTCGAATATTTCTTAATACACAAAATAATATTTCATATAGTAGCGCATCTCATAATATCGCTAAACAAAGTTCGGCTAAATTACGTAGCAATCCCGCGCCAAATCCGCAATCGTATGTATCATGTTCAAAATCGAATAATAATAGCTTGCATAAGTGCATATGCAAAGGCATCATACACGATCACCTTTTTAAATGTCCCGCTTTTAATAACTTAACTCCGACCGCGCGATTTAAATGTGTAAAGGAAAATGAAGCTTGCGTTAATTGTTTGAGTTTAAAACATAAGATAAGTAATTGTTCAAGTAATTCCCGGTGTCGCGCGTGTAATCAACGTCATCATACATTATTGCATTTTAATAAAACCTCGCCGCGCAACATAATAAACAACAATCCAGTTTCTAGCGGTCAAGCTCATAGCGATAACGAATACTCTGCGCTCGCGCCAGCTGATAACAATCCTACGGAGGCTTCATTGTGTAATACACTCGGCGCATGGCCGGCCCGGTCGCAGACTACCAATACCATAATTCTGTTACCAACTGCTCAAGTTGTCGTGTACGACTCAAATGGAACACCGATAATTGTGCGTTGCTTACTAGACAGCGCGTCTCAAAGTAGTTTTATTACTTCCCATTGTCTCCGACGTCTCGGACTATGGAATAAAATGAAAGATTGTAATTCAATAATCACAGGAATCGGTGGTTCGGAAAAATCGTGTATGGGTTCCGTAGACATTAAAATTCATTCGCGTTTTAATAATAATATTCATTTTAATGTTTCTTCGCTTGTAGTGGATAGCATTACGAGCATGATGCCATGCACACGTGTGGATGTATTCGCACTTAATCATCTCGAGAGATTGCCTCTCGCAGATAAAGATTTCGCGCTTCCGGGCAATATAGATATTTTGATCGGAGCCGAAGTATTTCCGCACTTGCTGCTACCTAACACAGTTTGCAGTGAGAAAAATAATATTCCGCTCGCAATAAATACGATTTTAGGCTACGTAATAATGGGCGTCGCGCCTACGTTACATAGTTCTCGTTATACCGCGTCTTGCTGTTCAGTTCTTCAAGATAATAATATTAATTCCCTCGTAAAGCGATTTTGGGAGCTTGAAGAGATTTCCGCGCCGCCCTCGATGAGTCCCAAGGACCTCGAGTGTGAAGAACATTTCCGCGCTACTACTGTTCGCGATAACAGTGGTAGGTATATAGTAGCGTTACCATTTTGTGGTGACCCTTATTCGCTAGGCGATTCATACGCCGTCGCTCTCAGACGTTTTCATTGTTTAGAACGAAAATTGAATTCGTCTCCGAACTTACGCCGCGCTTATAATGACGTCATTCGTGACTACATCGATAAGGATTTCTTGAGTCCAGTTGCTATCGATAACGCTAGCTGTGTTCCCGCCTATTATATACCGCATCATGGCGTAGTTCGCGAGGATAAAATCTCCACTAAACTCCGCGTAGTTTTAGACGCTAGCTGTCGAACTACATCGGGCCAGTCTATCAATGATATTTTGCATACTGGACCGAATCTACAGGGTGATTTATTTAACATAATAATAAATTTTCGTCTTTTCAAAATTGCTTTGTCAGCTGATTGTCGACAAATGTTTCTTAATATAGGCGTTCGCGAATCGGATCGTAGATTCCAGCGTATATTTTACCGCTTTAGTAATGAAGAACCATTAACGGTTTACCAATTTAACCGCGTTTGTTTCGGACTTAGGTCTAGTCCATATCACGCCTTACGTGTTGTGCGTCAGCTGATCGCCGATGAAGGCGATAATTTTCCCGCTGCTGCGTCGGCAGCTTCTAATTCTTTATTTATGGACGATATCGTGTGTAGTGTTATAGACACACCGCGCGCAATTTCGCTTTGTGAAGAGCTTATTCAGCTTTTTAAGCGAGGCCAATTTGATCTTGTCAAATGGACGAGTAATTCAATGGAGGTTCTCGCGCACTTATCTGACTCTCATAAGGCTTCACCGGACATTGAGTTCGATAAGTCCATTCCGCATAAAGTCCTTGGCTTGCGCTGGGACAGATCGCAAGATTGTTTTCGATTTGACGTCGCACTGCCTAATGGTAATTGTACCAAACGCATAATGCTGTCCACGATAGCTCGACTTTGGGACATAATGGGTTTTGTGGCTCCCACCATTTTGTACGCCAAGCTCTTAATAAAAGAGCTTTGGTTGGCAAAGTGTGAGTGGGATGACGCACCTCCTAAACACATAGTCGCAGACTGGAAGCAGTTTTGCCGCGAGCTTCCTAAGCTCAATCAAATTATGATACCGCGTCATTTAGGACTAGTCGACGGATGCAGTATTAATTTAATAGGTTTCGCTGACGCTAGCGAAAGCGCTTACGGCGGAGTAGTATATATGCAAGTCCGCAATGGCTGTAACTATTCTGTGCAATTAGTTTGTGCCAAGTCTAAAGTCTCGCCAGTCAAAATCATTTCGATTGCAAGACTTGAATTGTGTGCGGCCCTTCTGCTGTCACAATTGCTTCGCAAGGTCAAGGACACAGTTTCGTCCCATTACCCTATAAATAATATTTTCGCTTTCACTGATTCCAAGATAGTACTTGCTTGGATTTATTCTTCTCCGCATCGCTGGCAGACTTTTGTCGCCAATCGCATTACCAAACTAATAGAATTGGTTCCCCCCACTTGTTTTAATCACGTCCCGGGTATTGAAAATCCCGCTGACTGCCTGTCTCGTGGAGTCCCTCCAATAGCCCTTCTGGATCACCCCTTGTGGATTTGTGGTCCACCCTGGATTAGCCATGATCCATCAGAGTGGCCCATTGAGCCATATAGGGAAGATACGGAGGTTGAGGACGTACCCGAGCAAAAATTGGTCTCTCATCCCGTGGTCGTTGATGTTACGCATTCCCCGTTTTATGCACTCGCACGGCGCATATCATCTTGGTCTAAGTTGTTACGCGTCATTGTTTATGTTTGCAGGTTTCTCAGGAAATTACCTAAAGGAACTTTTGTTTCAATATCCGATCTGGAATACGCAGAACGCAAATTATTATTAGCCGTACAGGCTGTTCATTTCGATAATGATATTCAGAGTTTAAAAAATAACTTACCTGTTTCCCCCGCTCTTCTTAAACTTAAACCGTTTCTCGATGAGAACGGTATAATCCGCGTCGGTGGCCGTTTGTCGAATTCAGACGAGTCTTATAACTACAAACATCCGTGCATTCTCCCGCGTCATGATCATGTAGTCGATCTTATTGTTGAATTTTATCACAAAACGCATCTCCATGCCGGTCCAGAGCTACTTATGTCCTTACTCAGGCAGAGGTACTGGATTTTAGCTGCACGGCGAACCATTCGCCAGAGAATACATAAATGTAACACGTGTTTTAGATTTCGTCCGCGTCCAACTTATCCTCTTATGGCCGACCTTCCGAGCCAACGCGTCAATCAGGTAGATAAAGCGTTTACACATACCGGTTGCGATTACGCTGGACCTCTACAGTACACTCCAGTACGAGGTCGAGGTGTTAAAGGTCGTAAGGCTTGGTTATGCATATTCACATGCTTAACAACGCGCGCTACGCATATTGAGGTGGCGACGGATTTAAGCACGGTGTCTTTCCTAGCCGCACTAAAACGTTTTCTTTCGCGCCGCGGCCCTATACAGTGCTTGTACTCGGATAACGGCACTTGTTTCGTGGGCGCTAATTCGTACTTACGCGATTTATATAAATTTCTAAATGAAGAATACCGCACACGTCTCCAAGACGAACTTTTAATCAATCACATTGATTGGAAATTTATTCCGCCTGCCTCTCCACATTTCGGTGGATGCTGGGAGAGCATGGTTAAAGTAGTAAAAACGCACCTCTTCAAGGTTATAGGCCAACAAATTCTTTCTTACGAGGAACTTTTAACTGTCCTTGCTCAAGTCGAGGCATTAATAAATTCGCGTCCGCTTACTACGTTAAGCAGCGATCCCGCTGAGCCTTCCGCTTTAACTCCCGCGCATTTCCTAAACACGGTGCCATTGTCGTCACTACCCGCCGCTGAAGCAAACTCATCTAACATGCTTCAAAGACATACATTGCTTGACAAACTAGTACAGTCATTTTGGCGGCGCTGGCGTTTAGAGTACTTGCATAAGCTGCAGACTAGATGTAAGTGGACTAGTCCCGCTTCGCCTATACGGGAGGGAACGTTAGTTATTATCATTAATGACAATTCACCGCCGCTTTCATGGCCACTAGGAGTCATCGAAAAGTTACATACCGCTAAAGATGGTACAACTCGCGTTGTGACTGTTAAAACCGCGAAGGGTAGCTACGTGCGCCCTGTTGTACGTCTCTGTCCATTACCTACTCAGTGAGATCTAGTTGTAACCTAGATCTCTTTCATTTAGTTTAAGTTAGCTGTAATTATTATTCAGTAAATTTACGGTAATGCGATAGTTACTTACTTAAGAAATATATTACTATTTTTTCATTCTCTTTTAAAGGTAACCCTTTAAGGCCGGGGGAATGTTAGCGCCATCTACATTGTTCATAACAAATCTTATAATTATTACTAATTCAGGCAGTCCGCCTTAGCGCTAGTGCAGCATACTTTAATCAAATGGAGCGATATTTCCATCTCCCTCACCCTGAAGCCGTACGCACGCTACGGATTGGTCGAGCGGGTCGCCTGATATTCTCGCGTGGTCCAGCGCAACCAATCGTGCCCCCAGCAAGAGGGCATCATTCGACTTTGCAAATCCGCGCCCCGTGACGCCTGGTCATATCTAGCGTTCTCGTTAAAAATCCGCTGAGTCCTGTGTACATTTTTATCCGCCGTATGCGAGCGCTCGCTAAACTATTAAACTATCTAAGTGACAGTGATTGTGGAGTGCACCAAAGACCACAACAGAAGAAGGGCAGGAGGTTGGCGCCGCGTGGAGTCCAGCTCTGGTCCAGGTAGCGTGCTTTCTCCTTTTCTCCTATATGTTCCCAAAGATATCGCTTCATATCAACTACTGGCGATCACCAGTTCCCTTCAAGATACAGTCCACTAATTAAAAAATTGAATATTTACTTATAAAGGTAAAGCTATCCGCGATCGTCAGCCATTTTTTATATCTCACCCGCACCACTATAGGTGTAATAAATAACAATATCATAATATTATGATAGGGGCAAATACCTACTGCTGCAGTAATGACTGCCCATGCGCATCATGACGTCGTATTAAGTTGAGTGATTTGCGGTGAGGTCGTTTTGCTCGTACAAAAACGTGTTATTATTTGGAGTGTGAATAACCAATAATACCAAAAATTATAAATCAAGCAAATGAAGGACAAAAATATAATTTATCTCTTTTAAAATAACACAATAATATGGGCATTTATAATATGTATTGTGTTGTAAAAGAAACATAATTATTTATTCAATAATATTTTCATCTCATAACGATAAACATCATAAAAACTTTTATTATTTTGTCGCATGGCTCTTAACCCATCAATCCCCAAGCGGCAGCCATAAAAATGGAAAATCTATTGTGTCTGCGATAAACCCACGATGGGTACAGCCATTCTCAAAGTGCGCTCCGTGACTTATGTGCGTGAGTCGTGACGCACTTGCATGAGGCAGACTCAGGGCGAGGCAGCCGCCGACCCGAAGCCACACAAGTGGAGACGCTGCCTCGGTTGGGCTGGGTCGGTGCCCGCAAAGAGTGAACAGCCTCGGTTTGTTTCAAGTCGAGGCTGCTCGGCCTGAGGCTGCTCTAATTATTGATACGTCGATACGTCATCAGACACCAGCATGGAGAAAATTCATTCAAAGACAAAACAATTTTTGGGGTCCTACAAAATTGTTGATTCTCAAAAGGGTTCCACCACCAAAAAAGATTGAGAACCGCTGCAATAGTGGATATGGGGCACGCCGTACAGGCCTCTTGCCAAGATGCTAATGTTTAGGAATTACGATATAAATCAACTTCTGCGACGGAAAAAACAATGAATCATGAAAGCACCTTGGCCACGGGATGTTCTTGTGGATGGTATACTTGGTACTTACCAGATGTATGTAAAATGAGACTGTAAGTACAGTACATGCTGTACTTGATCTCGTCCCAGTTGAACTGGTACCGGCAGAATATGTACACTATTGATGTTTCGCCTGAAAAAAAATCAGTCATTTAATTAAAGTCCTGACATGCGGAAGATAACATTACTAGATGATGCCCGCAACTCCGTTGCGCCCAAATTCGTAAATCGCGCGGGAACCGTACATTTTTCCGTGACACCAATACCCTATGTCCTTTCCCGGGACTCAAAGTATATCCATATAAAACAGCAAAATTGGTTCAGCGGTTTGGACGTGAAGATGTAACAGATCATTCTCTATAGATATGTAAAATATATAAATGGACTGCATATTATATGAAAAAAATGTAAATAGATATCTATGCAAAGAGTTTTAAATAAATTATTGATTGTGTATTAAAAACAGGCACCAATTCAAAAACAATAATTATTTATGTATTTAGAATGCAGTGAAAATAATTGATAAAAGAAATGAATATTATGAAAATGCATTTTACACAAACTTAATAGATTATGAAGTTGGTTAAAAAACATTTGGAACGATATTAACATTAGTTACGGCAATTTATAATATGGAACAATTATTAAATATACATTTTAATTTACCAAAGCATTTTTACTTTACTATGCGCATAGATAACTTCACTTTTTAATAATGATTTAGCCAGATGTTATTTTAAAGTAAGACCCATAGCTTCATAGCTTCCTTTACTACACTGTACTCGGCGAAACATGGCGGTAGCGGCCATTGACTCCCTGTCAAAAACTTGTCATTTTCTGTATAAGCCGTGATTAACAATGAAGTGTCAGATGTTGACAATCGCGGCTTTGTATAGAAAATGACAAGTTTTTGACAGGGAGTCAATGACCGCTACCGCCATATTTCGCCGAGTACAGTATATCATAGTAAAATTTTGAAAAATCACACATTATTAATCAATCATTAAAATTTGTATATATCTCTATATTTTAGATTGTATTTTAGTGCTTAGATTTTTATCATATTATTCATAACATTTATTATTATTTTGTTCTTTTTGTTTTGCCTGTCTGTTGTCTCTTCAGGCTAAACTGATTTTGATGATGGACTCCTTTGTCCCGGGCCCCGGCCATAGCCATATTTAGCCCTGAATTATTTTCGGCTTCCGAGCACTAAATGAATTTCGGTGAGGTGAGGAGGGAGGTGCATACTATTACACAATAATTTTATAATTATTAAGAAGGACATGAAAAGCTGCCTGGTCAGTTATATATTTCTTCAGCTTCCTTTATTATGAAGGTTATGGAGTAGACCTAGAGGCATTTGACCGCACTCAGAGATTATAATAATAATGCTTAAAGTGTACTCGGCGAATAGAGGCGGTAGCGGTCATTTACCTTTTTAGTCTAGGCGCTTAATGAAAAATACTCGCATTGTATTTAGAATATTTAAGAATAAAATAGACCTCTTAAAAGACACAGATTATATATTACAGATTCATCGGATATATAATATCACTTCGAACTCATAAAAAGTTGTACATTATCGTTCTAAGAGTTACCAAAAGGTTATTTTGGTAACTCTTAGAACGATAATCTCCAACTTTTTATGAGTTCGAAGTGATATTATAATATATGCTTCATATTCAGTTCACATCGAGTATGCAAAATACGATATCGCCCTTAGGTGGACACGACTAGGAACACTTCATTGTCAATTGCGGTTTACACAGAGAATGATGCAATATGATAAGTTTTTCGACAGCGTGTCAATGACCGCAACTGTCTCGATTCGCCGAGCACACCGAAAAATTCAAGTAGACTTTCATTTAATGCAGAGTTTGAAAAATAATGTATCTACTGGTATGACGTTTATTTTAAATACTTATTAAATTAAAGTTAATTAATCATTAAAACTTTCTGAGAGGCCGTTAATGTTGTTTTTAAAAAACGCAATTAAGTTAAATACCTTCCTGTCACGACAATATTAAGTGCCAGAAATCATACTATATTATAGCAACTTCGTTGCGCATCAACTTTGAAAAACAATCTTAAGGGCGTTCCGTCCAGAGATTCCGTAATTGACCGTATTTAAAACCCTATAAACTCATAATCTGAAAGCTACAAAGTTATAATAAAAATACAGCAATAATCTTCAGTATATCAACATTCCTTTTGCCGTTTTAAATTTTCTATTTTTGTTTCTTATACTCATGATATCATGAGTATAATAAACAAGAATAGAAAATTTAAAACGTGGAAAGGATTTTGTGAGCTTCGAAAGTAATAGTAATTTGTTAACATTCACGCATACATTCAGCATCTCCTTAGGATTTACAAATTACTTTTATTTGAAACTCACGCCAATAGATCGACAATATCATAAACTACATATTCGCCGTTTTAAAATTTTTTTAGGACAATTTTGAACAAAGATAAGTAAAAATAATAGGGTTTTGGCGCGATCTCGGCAACGCGGCAAATGTATGGCCAAGGTCGTTTGCTCGGGGGACGGCCTTAACAAAAGGCGCTAAAAGTGTGATTATAAGACTTTCCTATATAATTTCCCCGGATTTAAAATACTTCTACTTATATCAAACTTTATCAGCGTCGCCGGTTTACCGATTTAAGAGTGAAGACGTAACAGACATACTTGTTTTGTGTACATAAGACATTAAGAATTAAGAGGGCGATTAATCCAAAATGTTCGATTTTATTATTCATTTTTATGCTTGAAAATAACCCCTGAATTGTTTCATTTTCTAAAATTAGATGGTACATTATATTTCCAAGAATTCAATCTGAGCAAAAACACGATATCTTAAAATTTTCTCGATACAAAAAAATCACAAAGATGCATATAATTTTTACGAATTTTTCATTTATTGCAAGAACCGTGCATTGAAGTAAGTCAATATTTTAACACATTGTATAAAATTCTATCATTGAGGAACCGACCTAGCCGATTTTTTAAATGCTGTATATTTATCGAGTTATTGAGAAAAAACTATTTTGGCGAGGAATCCGCGTCGTCCTTATTCACCTGGCATACGAAAGACGGGCGTGAGTGTGAAGAGATATTTGATTTTTTGGGTTAGTCGCCCTCTTAACAACATTAGTAAGCATAATTGAATTTATATTGTCCAAACTACGTTCCTTTTACGATTCCCTTTTGACTGGATGAAAATGGTCGGTGTGTAAAACTATAAGCACTATCTTAGTGTTCATTTGAATTATTTGTGTGTATTATTAAAAAATTACTTACCCCAAATAGGGCCAAAGGTTAAACAAACTAGAAATAGTATCAGGCATATTTTCAATCTTCTGTTGTTCGGTCCTTTCTTAAATACTATTTGTACAGTCTCTTTCAAGCTATCAAAGTTGAAAAAATCTAGCAAAAATCCAACACAGCCTTTTTGCTTGTCCTGAAAGAAACATTATATGATTAAAAACTGGCTAAAAGTTTCGTAACAAACAGAAAAATCTGTTGTCATAATATTATAGTGACCCCGATTAAACATGTTTTGTTTGATTGAGTTTTTATTAGTTTTGTGTCAACAGAAGGGATAATTTTATTGCAAAACATCAAAATGATTTGTGTCATAAGCAAGGGCTCTCCTAATATAATTTTCTTGTAGAGACCATTTGCCACATTTTGATATAATATACTCACAATCACTTTCTCAGTAAAATCTCAAATCTTAAATCGACTCGATCGAGAATCTTATGACTACCCTTAAGCTGGAATCGTGCCATACAATTATATACACATACTGTAAACAAACAAAACATAACCTATCTTTAGGCGATTCATCTATCAGGTTGCAGATTCATCAGAAAAGAAACTAATATACAAACTCACATTTTTCACGTTTTTCAGCCATCTGTGATCCTCGATATAAAAATATAAGTATAAAAAGTTCATCAAATGTATTAAAACTGCTATACCGAATACACCATAGTAACCGGCGTACCGCAGGATTATTCCACTTAAACCGATCCCGACGGGGAAGGCTACTGTTACTCCTAGAGACAGCACTCCCAGTCGAAACGTCCTCGTCTCCTCTGAAGTTATATCCACTATATAGCTGTACCCGCCCAGGAACATGGTATACCATCCCCCACTCAAAGACAGAAATATGATGGAACAAAACGCGGTCCATTCCACTGGCACCTGATAGAAGTAGGTGTTGATGATGTTTAAAATGCAAGTGATGAGTTCGCCAGCAACAGGCAGCTGGATGCATATCTTCCGTCTCCCCGTTCTGTCGCTCCAGGCCCCGATGAACATCATCAGGATGACGGGGAAGGCGGTATGGATGACGCTCTTCCACCCCTCCACAGAGGCCACCAACCTCTGAACCTCGTCCTCTTCGTTTGTGAAGTTCTCCCGCTGCCGGAGCTTCAAGGCGGTACACACCGCTTCGTCGTACTCCAAATTGACTCTGCATGCCTTTTCTATGTTCAAATTCTGCGTCGACAGCATGGTTATGATGCTCGTCATCATGAACAAAGCGACCGTTGGCTCCACTGTTACACTTGCTTTTAAATATTTTAAATTTTTGTACATCGTCATTTTCTGACTGACTTTTTCCGCCGTCAGTGGTAACATCTGCTCCATATTCTGAAGAGAGTTCTTCTTTGTGTTTACCATTATGCTGTTCTTTAGTTTAACTTTGACACAAACCAAATTTCACTCTAGTGAGAGTGGTATCAATTTTCTTGTCTCTTTTAATCTTCTACAATATTTGTCGCTTAACTCCTATGAGGTTTGTTCATTATTTGATTTCGTTTTTAAACTGTAAATATAAAACGAATTTTAATTTTCGAACGCAATAAAGTATAAATTACAAATAACTTACAAAAGCATTACGGATGCTTCCTTCGGTTGATCACTGCGAAATATTTGCACCTGAGTTTGTTTTTAAATGTCAAGCAGTGTTGTTGCATTTTTTGTTCGTACGTAGTTCGTACGGCTCTCTTTGCTGGTTACGTTAACACTGACTGCCCGAAAAAATTAAAACGAAATTTAAGACAAGGAAATAATATACAGATTTTCGATAATATATTCCTTTCTATTATCATATTCTTAAAATTTACATAATAAGATTAACGTTGTACGTCACCTGTGCGACTATAGATATTTAAATACTAAATGACGCCCGCAACTCTATTGCGCCAAAATTCGTTTATCGCGGGGGAACCGTACATTTTTCCGGGATAAATACTATCCTATGTCCTTTCTCGGGACTCAAAGTATCTCCATGCCAAATTTCAGCAAAATCGGTTCAGCGGTTTATGCGTGAAGAGGAAACAGACAGACAGACACACTTTCGCATTTATAATATTAGTATAGATATGGATTAATATGCATCGGTATTAATCATGTTAAACTAATGAAATTACCCGTTTTTTCAGTTGTTAGTACGCAGTAGTATTTATAAAATTATAATAATAAATTTACTTTTAAAAAACATTGCAATTATAAGCTTCCTAGTAATTCTATTATTATAATAACTACATAATATCACCACGATGTGAAAGCTATGGGGATGGTTGTTGTATGATAAACTGTGATTTTTTGGTGCAGTTATATTGATGTTAAAATATTTTCCTTTTATTAAGATAATAACGTAATACCCATCATTCAAGTTCCAAATCGAGAAACCTCTTCGTCATAACTTCATAAGTCAGTATCATCCAATGACTAAGATTATTTTAGTACCTTAAACGATGCTCATGTTTTTAATAAAGCTTTGTCAGTACATACAGGAAAATTGAACAAATAAACCCATTACTTATTAACATTAATTATTATTGACTTATGATTTATATTATGTTAGAAAAATGTAAAGTAAAGATTTATATATTCTTTATCTTATACTTACATACTTATAATAAAATCCTGGGAATGTCAAAACTGTATTTTTAATATTAAAAAAAAATACTTAGGGCGTTATCTTCAATCGATATTGAGGCCAAAAATATAGTTTTTAGAATTTTTTGCTGTTCGTCTGTATGTCCTGACTAAACCCAAAAAGTACAGCATTGATGCATGGATTTACTTCAAATTTTGCATGAATAGTAAGTACTAAGAGGTCGGGTGCAATTAAACCTTCCTGCCAAATTTTGATATATTGATCCTTGTTAAAAATAAAAATACACGTATTTTTTCTTTTATAACTCAGTACTCAGTACTAAAATGTTGAGAAATAGCTTCCGAAAGTGATCCTAAAAAACACTACAATTAATGGACACGACGCGTCGCCCGGCCCGCGCGTGATGTGACCCCGCGCGCGCGTTACCCCCACTCATTCCCCGCGCCGCGAGTGACCGTTCTGCAACGATTTTAATTAAATGGGATAAAAAAGCCCTGGAAAAAATTTGGCAGGAAGGTTTAATTGCACCTTGTATACTCGTAGGCAACATATTATCATGCTAATACCTACTTTTGATGTTGTAGAGCAGCCTTTCCAAAAGTAGGCGATAGCGCCCTCATGTGGGTCTAAAGGGGGGCAGGGTATGGGAACCAGAACAAAATGGGAGCATTGTGTAGAGGCTCGGGGTGATTTATTTCACCTGCGTGCATTTTTAATTAAAACCATGGAGCGCTAAAACATATTTTTCTCAAAGTGGGCAGTTAACAAAATAAGCTTGGGAAACTCTGCTGTAGAACCTTCACGCAAGCGACGTCGCGAGCAGCAGCTAGTTATAAATAAACAACTTTCTACAGAGCAAAGAAAGAAAACCTCTATTCGGGGAACTCTACTAAACTCTACCAAGTACCAACGACTTATAGAACTTATCAACTTGACTTTGTTTATAAAACCGTCAAACTTTATTTTAAGCATTATGATTTTGAGTAATAAATGAGAAATGCTGCTTTAATTTTTTTCTAACATATAATATGATAACGTAATTCAGTCATCACTGTAATTTTTTAAATGTAGTATTATATATAAAATAATATTGTTTTATATTAACACTTGCACTACAAGTAATAAGATATTAATATAATATATTATCAATTATTATTATTAATACCAAAGATATAATATATTTAAGGACCTCAACAAATACAAAAAAAATAACCAACTGGTTTCACTGTCGACAAACTGAAACGTAATACTTAATATAAAAAAAAAATATCTACTCACATAATATTTTTCAACGTCAGCATTAAAACTTGAAATTAAAACTTCAAAACTTTTTATCGCAATAAAAATATAGAGCTAATTACGGTGTATTACTTGTTACACGTACCATCACGTACTCAGATATAATAAATTGCGATTACTGGCTACTTCATTAAAGAAATACTAGATCAATCATCGAATTACCATACATGATGATAGTCTTAATACAATATTATTAATTAACGTCGCGTCGGAGCTAGATAAGGTAAGCTGGCTCGCCTTCTTGCGAGTTTTCAGTTCTGGATGTTAGTTTTTCTCATTAGACGCCATTTGGACGCTTCCGTGGTCCAGTGGCTTAGAGCGTGGCACTTGACTCGGAGGTCGTGGGTTCGATTCCCGCGTTGGAAACATGTTGTTTCCAAGTTTGGTTAGGACAATGCAGGCTGATCACCTGATTGTCTGACAAGTAAGATGATATCTATGCGTCGGAGAGGCAAGTCGGTCCTGTGCCTGATCTCTCGCCAGTCGTGTCGATCTCCCGTCTCACTGGGTTATGAGTACGGTAATAGCTGGCTTGGTTTCAACTTTCAGTGAAACCAGTCACCGTCACCGAAACCGGTGTGGAGAGTTATTAATTGACGATCTCAGAATGAGATCCATGATATCCATATTAATATTATAAATGCGAAAGTGTGTCTGTCTGTCTGTCTGTCTGTCTGTTACCTCTTCACGCTCAAACCGCTGGACCGATTTTGCTGAAATTTGGCATGGAGACAACTTGGGTCCCGGGAAAGGACATAGGATACTTTTTATCCCGGAAAAATGTAGGAATTTTGGCGCAACGGAGTTACGGGCATCATCTAGTCGTGTTATATTCCTGAGAGTGTCATAAAATGAAACAAATGGTTTAAAAACAAGATAATAAACATCATAATTTAGACTAATTCCCAAGGTGGACTCTACGGCAGCTGGGAATAGTTTTTGCGAAGGAAAAATCCTCCAGCGCGATAAACAAACCGCACAAACGAAGTGGCGGGTAAGAAATTCAGCATCAATTTATTTTTTTAACTCACATTGAGTTCTATATCGTCACATCCGCATCCTTTAGGTTTCTTACATCTCATTTAAAAGTAGCATAATTTACCGTGAGAGAGCCATGCTTCGGCACGAGTGGACCGGCTCGATCGGAGAAATACCACGAGCTCACAGAAAACGGACGTTAAATAACGCTTGCGCTGTATTTCGCGGAGTGAGTGAGTTTACCGGAGACCCAAACCCCTGCCCTATTCCCTTCCCTACCCTGTCCTACCCTATCACCCTCATTTCCTCTTAAAAGGCCGACAACGCACCTGCAGCTCTTTTGATGTTACGAGTGTCCATGGGCGAAGGAAGTTGCTTTCCATCAGGTGACCCGTTTGCTCGTTTGCCCCCTTATTTTATTAAAAATATATATTTATTTATTTAAAAACATTAATTTATTGAACAAAATTTCCCTAAAATAAAATGTACTTAGCTTGTTCGTCCGTATCGATTCTGAGAATGAAATAAATTACCTCAGCATTATGTATACGGTCCATATTGAAGTCACCAAAACAATGAATTTATATTATTTAATTCATTCCGACATTAAATTTAATGTCAAGGACGACCGAAAAGCCTGATCAGTGATCAATAAGATACTTACGATGCGATAGGTTCTTGTTTTAAATGAATAATAATTATTTTATATTGAAAACAATAGCTTCATTTTTTGTTACGCTGCCAGGTTTTGTCCAGCTATACAGAGATAATTTTATATTGCCAAGGAGTGTGTTTAGTACACAACACTTTTTCTATAGGTTATTATAATTCTTTGTGGGATCAATAGCCGACATAACAGTTAAGAGAGTTTAAAAAACTGAACGTGTCTGAAACGACTTTATACAGTTCAGCTCATCTATATTTTTTCTAGTCAGATTTCGATTCAGATTACAGTAGAGCCTTGTTAATCGGGAAAGGCAAAAACAAGACCCTTTCCGAATTATCGAGGCGTCCGGATTATAATATGACAAAATGTACATGTTCATAATAATTACAACCATGTAATAGTCTAAGATCCGGCCATAGAATGACCTTCACCCATCGTATTACGGGATGAAAATGATTTTTTTATAAAATTAAATATGTTAAAAAAATTATTTACAGGAGGTTGTCTGAAAAATTTGGTGCAAAGTGTAATTAATTAATAATTAAAAAATGTTTTTTTTAAACATTACATTCATTCAACCTTATGTCATTATATTCATAACAAAATTATCTTTATTTTGATATAAGGTTTATCGCGTAAGTGGATCGTTGAAAATTACTAGTATCGATTTACCTGTATATAGCTGCCTACCTGATAATTGCACCGGAAAAAAAAAGTCAACCCAGCGTTTGCATATTCTATGAGCTACATACTTTCGATTAGTATACAGTTTTTTTGCGTAAGGGAATGAATGTAATGTTTAAAAAAAAAAACATTTTTTAATTATTAATTAATTACACTTTGCACCAAATTTTTCAGACAACCTCCTGTAAATATTTTTTTTAACATGTTTAATTTTATAAAAAAATCATTTTCATCCCGTAATACGATGGGTGAAGGTCATTCTATGGCCGGATCTCCTACTATAAGAAATCAGTAAATTAAAATAAAACATTAGTTAATTCTTTTTGAATAAGTCTGATTACAGACTTAACTTAAGTATTAACTCTTCTGTTTATGATTTTCGCACTTTATTTCAAAAGCTCGGTATGTATCTTCAGTCTTCAGTCCATTTTAAAGCAATGTTTAAAGCTCCGGCCGGCCGGATAGCAGCGATCACCGAACAAGTGAGAGTCCGGATTACCGAGGGCCTACTGTATTTCGTTGTCTGAATTGAAATCGAAAAAAAAACCTTGTTGGTTAAAACCATTACGAGGTTTTGAGCCAAGCTCTAAACCACAGGACTGTGTACTATGTAGGAATATCATATAATTATTTCTATTAATTGATTATTTCTATTAATAGAAATTCTTATTGTTTATTATTATTATTACACCAGGACCAATAATTTTGAAAACAAAAAAAAATCACAGTAGTATGAAACCCATTACAAAAAGAGGAGAATATTATAAAAATTAAGGGAAAAATAATTTACAGGCGATCTGTGTTAGGGAAAAGTGGGGGGGGGAGGTTTTAAGGGGGACAAATGGTTTATCTCGATTCCTGGCAAAACTAATATTCCTATGAAAAAAAGTCAAATGGCAGAGGTGTAGGTAAAAAAAAGATCTAAAACTTTTGTATTTACACTTTTTTTCCATTACCTCAAAATTTATGAGAAAATTTCAAAAAACCATGTTTTTGGTTCTTCATTTATATCTTTTACAAAAATTATATTTTTTTTTCGCGAAATTTGGTGATAACTTACATTTTCAAGTCCCAAATACGCTGTCATTTATTTGATTAGAAATATTTATTTTTTCACCTTATTTTGAATTTAAATCGAAAAAATACCCTAATTTTCAATCAAAGATT
Source organism: Polyommatus icarus (assembly GCA_937595015.1). Classification (NCBI taxonomy): domain Eukaryota; kingdom Metazoa; phylum Arthropoda; class Insecta; order Lepidoptera; family Lycaenidae; genus Polyommatus; species Polyommatus icarus. The sequence continues at coordinate 5,256,788 of OW569331.1, forward strand.
CGACCGTCAAAATATCAGGTTTTTTTTTTAATTTAATGCTCTTTATTCTTTAAAATCTCTATTTTCCGATGATGGAAAAAATATATATATTACACGATAGTAAATCTTCTCAGAAAATGCAAAAAATCGAAAAAAAACTCATTCGAAAATTCTTTATTAATCATTATGAATAATTTTATATAAAAATGTGATTGCTGCAATTAGTTTTAATTTAAAAGTTGATTTATTTCATTATAATTACATTTCTGTCATAGAAAATATCATTATAATATATAAATATAAATGTAAATCTATACTCATAAAACCGACTTCCAAGGTAAAAACAATAATATTAACATTAATATGAACTAAAAAGTATTAAATAATTTTTACTATCTAATAGTGCCTTTTTCCGAATTCGGCTAAACCTCAACTATTTCTGTACTCAATCTTCATTATTTTGAAGTCGGTACCAGATAGCTGAATCTTCAGTCCTCTGACAGAATATTTGAAACTTTTGGAACTGGCACCGACTTCAAAATTATGAAGATTGAGTACAGAAATAGTTGAGGTTTAGCCGAATTCGGAAAAAGGCACTATTAGATAGTAAAAATTATTTAATACTTTTTAGTTCATATTAATGTTATTATTGTTTTTACCTTGGAAGTCGGTTTTAATTTTTTGTTAAAAATAATAATAATTTCACTCTTTTTAGTTACACTAGTACGTAAATCTTCGCGTATATTTTACGTATTTTATTACAATTTGTTAAAAGTTGAGATTTGTAAACTTTATATTTTCTTAGAAAATTTAGTTCCGCAATTCAACAACAGATGTCGTTGTTAAGCATCTGCATCGCGGTATCGCTTACTCGACAGCATTTGATATAACTAATTCGCTACAATAATTTTTTTCTTCTCGCTCACACTCACTGGTTGTCTCAATTGATATTACGCCAGAGGGATTAACGTCCCAGGGTAACCCTACAGAACCATAAGACCAGTTTTAGGCGTATGACGTCTTTTCTTTACATTAAGAGTCACAACTCACACTCACAAAATAATATATTATCAGTGAAGTGAACAGTAGTTAGTAAAGTATTCGATCTGTATAATATAAAGTAGTAAAATATTCGATCTGTCGTCTGCCGCCACGCGCCGCCCGCGCGACACCGTCGCCTCTGCAGCGCCGATCGCCGTGTATTAAACAAACAGGTGTTGTTATGTAACAATACATAATTATTATTATTAGTATATCCATACCTATGCCTTGTACTACTATCTATTCTGTGCCATGAGACATTGGTGACCTTAACACGACGTGGTAATGATGATGATGACGATGATGATGATTATGATTATGATGATGAATATTAATTGCATAGTAGCATATGCTTTCTGTTCTTAAAACAACGCCGAAACTCCCAAACGTGTATCTATAAGGAGTCAGGAGTTCTCTCAGCATCTTCGAAACCATGGTATACCTTGACCCAATATTTAACTTTTTGGTAGCATATTCTTAGTACACTTCACATAAAACCAAAATCACCATATGTTTCCATATAAATTTCGAGGAGTTCCCTCGATTACTCATGGATCCCATCATCAAGTCACCACTTTTGTGAACATGGTACCAAATTGGAATGAAACCTAATACAACAAAACAAAAATTTCGAAAATCGGTTCACAAACGGCGGAGTAATCGTTGAACATACAAAAATAAAAAATAAAAAAAATATCCACAGCCGAACATATAACCTCCTCGTTTTTTGGAAGTCGGTTAAAAATAACATGTCCTGACTGACTTATCATCGCTGAGCAAAAACTGTTTCGATTTTATACATTTTCTGAGAAGATTTACTAAAGTGTAATATATATTTTTTTCATCATCGGAAAGTAGAGATTTCAACGAGTAGAAAGCACACCATTTTTTTAAAAAGCTGATATTTTCACGGTCGAATTTTCGATTGAAAATAAGGGGAATTTTTCAATATAAATTCAAAATAAGGTAAAAAAATGAATATTTCTAATCAAATAAATGACAGCGTATTCGGGATTTTAAAATGTAAGCTATCAACAAATTTCGTGAAAAAAAAAAATTTGTAAAAGATAAAAATAAAAAACCGAAAACATGGTTTTTTGAATTTTTCACATAAATTTTGAGGTTATGGAGAAAAAGTGTGAATAGAAAAGTTTTAGATATTTTTCTTACCTACAACTTTACCATTTGACTTTTTTTCATAGAAATATTAGTTTTTCCAGAAATCGAGATAAACCGTTTTTCCCCCTTAAAACCTACCCCCACACTTTTCCCTAACTTAGATCGCCCGTATATTATTTTTCCCTTAATTTTTATAATATTTTCCTCCTTTTTCAATGGGTTTCATTCTACTGTGATTTTTTTTCACTTTTCATTATTTTTGAAGGTATTGGTCCTGGTCTATATTGATATCACGTGGTGGAATCGTAAAGATTATGTGTAACTTACTCACATCATTGCCAGCTACATTATTAGCATAATCTGTACTCTTGTAATGGATTTCCTATTGCATTCCAACTACCTTCAGCACTTTTAGCACATAAACCTTGAGCACATATTCAGTGATTCCTTCCTTAGGTTATTTTTCTTCAGTGCATGATCAAAAGTAAATCCATGATGTTATATACTCTTAAATTCATCGTAAGCGAGTATCAAAAATTATTTAAAATTTTCACTTGTTCAACTGGTTTCAGTTAAAAATAAACTAACATTGAGTAACACGTTTTGACAAAGAATACAGGAAAAAATATACGATAGTAATTTAGAAACAATTTATTGATATTTATGTATCACTTATATTATACACGATAATTTTTATTGTACTATTTAAATGTCTTTGCTCACGTTATCCATTTCTTCGACTTGTTTACTGTCTTTACGTTGTTCGAAGTACATCCACCTGTTGACAGAAAATAATAATAGTTTAAAAACACCGGTAAAGCACAAACGCAGTCAGAAAAAATGCAGTTAATACTTATTATGCAATATACTTATTTATATATTCACATTACATGGGCGTACTGAGTTAAGCTTTGTAGCCAGAGTGTATATTAATCTTTAATCAACAATTAGTCGCTAATATAAACTATATTAAATGAAGGCCCTAGAAGTAGCACTTGCGGTACTCATATTTTTGCTTATACTAACTTTTTATCAATTAAATCATAATAAATTATTTATTAGCCATTGAAAGCCAAGCACTTGTGGAACATCAAGGAAATCGCAAGGTTCTATACTATACTCAGCGCAACATGGCGGTAGCGGTCATTGACTCCCTATCAAAAACTTGTCATTTTCTATACAAAGACGCGATTGACAACATCTGACACTTCACTGTCAATCGCGATTTATATAGAAAATGACAAGTTTTTGACAGGGAGTCAATGACCGTTACCGCCATGTTTCGCCGAGTACAGTATAAATGTTTGAGATTATTATTTTTTAACAAAAAATTGAACCCGACTTCCAAGGTAAAAACAATATTCTTAAAATGACCTAAAAAGTATGAAATAATTCTTATTCTAGATTAGAGCCTTTTTCAAAATTCGACTAAATCTCAACGAATTCTGTACTCAATTTTCATTCGTTTGAAGTCGGTACCAGCCCAGAACTGAGATACTTGACATAGAACTTAGCCAGTACCGACTGTAAAAGAATGAAAATTGAGTTGAGTTATAGGAACTCCGAGGTAAAATAACTCTAAACGAAACAAACAGAGGCCTGTGACGCACTCCCAGTCCTTTCACTTACATGTCCATGGATGGCGATAGTCGCTCACTATAATATTACGTATTGTTTACCGTAAAAAATGTAGTCTACCAGGAATAGCTTTTTTAGGGTTCCGTACCTCAAAAGGAAAAAAACGGAACCCTTATAGGATCACTTTGTTGTCCGTCTGTCCGTCTGTCAAGACCCTTTTTCTCAGGAACGCGTGGAGGTATGAAGCTGAAATTTATATCAATTACTCAGGTCTACTGTCCCTTGAAGCTGTGAAAAAATCAAACTTCTAAGCCAACGCAATCAAAAGATACAGCCGTTTATGCCGCAAATTTTCGACACTTGCAAGGGAATCAAAACCTACAGGGTGCTTCCCGTGAACTCAGAATCTTGAAATTTGGTACGAAGCAACGTCTTATAGCATAGATAAAGGAAAAATTACGAAAACCATAAATTTTTAGTTACATCACATAATATATATTTTTTTAATAATTTTAAACTTACTACCCATTTCCTCATACTCGATTGTCGTAATGAACGAACTTTGTAAACCTCGCAGGTTTGTACGGAACCCTCGGTGCGCGAGTCCGACTCGCACTTGGCCGGTTTTTTATTTATTTTATTATATTTCTTCTTTTTATATAAATCAATATCGAACGCATGTTATATTATTATTTTTATTTACAAATAAACACGAATGTTCAATTCTCTCACCCAAATATTGCAACGGCCGGCACAGTCATGGCAGCTCCTAGGAGGAACACCGCTCCCGGTAGTACGTTGAGCGTGGCCATGTACACCCTGGAGTAGAGGGGCCCGTACACCAATGGCATCATGGCCTCAGCCAGACCGAACAGAGAGTTTACTTTACCTGAAAAAGAAACATATATATATATATATATATATATATATATATATATATATATATATATATATATATATATATTAATGCATTTTCAAATGTGTTAGTCGCGCTAAAACTCGAAAACGGCTGAACTGATGGGGCTGATTGTAGTCTTAAAATGTTCGTAGAAGTCTAGGGAAGGTTTGAAAGTGACATGAATTTCACCGGGACAGCTAGTGTTGATATAATAATAATGTCCATATAGCACTGTTTATGTTTCTGTTGAGCAATTTAAGTGGGCAATTTTGACGTTCTTAAATGCTCTATTTTATCATATTATCACCTGGTGGCGCAACCAGTCGCCGCTACCAACGAAATGTATAGAGACCGAGCAAAACCAAATACACCAGCTATGTATATTTCGTACCTGTAGCGACGACAGGATCTAATAAGGACAACATAATATCTTCAATGGATCATGTATGGCCGCCCTAATAACATACTAATGTGCGAAAGTGTGTCTGTCTGTCTGTTACCTCTTCACGCCCAAACCACAGAACCAATTTTGCTGAAATTTGGCATGGAGATACTTTGAGTCTCGGAGAAGGACCTAGAATACTTTTTCTCCCGGAACAATTATGGACGTCTCCCGCGCGATAAACTAATTTTGGCGCAACGAAGTTGCGTGCGTCATCTAGTTAGCTATAATGTTATTAGTGCGGCAATACATGATTTTTGATGACCTTATTGTTATGAAATATTTTTACCACAATAGAAGAATTTTAAATTTTATTGACACCTACTAACTGATTATCTTATAACTTATTAGTCCAATTCAATGGAAACTACCGCAAGTATACCTATAAAATTATGATCCAATGCATAATGGAAATATAGGTCTACAATACTTTATGTTTATGATGTGGAATTTGCTTATCTAATAATAGTACAGATTGAGGAAATACTTTATGTTACTGTTTATGTCTAATGGTGCTCCCACACCGCAGTTAAAAAATGTTTAGTAACATTTGTTAGCAAACATGTTTTAATCACAAATGTTAAAAAATGTTTTCACGTTAGAAAACGTTTAGTAAACGTAAATTAACAAATTATAGCAAAACAATAAAACATATTGTGTTACCTTTAATTGTTTGTAAAGTGTAAACCTTTTATAAAGGACGACGGGGTATGCGGTGGCCGGTGAGACAATACCAGATTTAAATGTTATAAAATATTAGTAAACATTAGTAAAATTTTCTAATAGTGTAGGAGCAACTATAACATGTAACAGTTCCTAACAAAATTTGTTAGTAAATGTCGTGGGAGCACCATAAGGAAATTTCCTTAGACACAAAACAGTAACAATATATTGTATTTTTTGTTCATTTATTTAAGGTAGCTTAGAACAACAAGGTTATCAGCGACCACAAGAACAATTATTACATAAATTTAAATCAAAGTATAAATATTAAAAAACTTTAGGAATCGTAGAACATTACAAGTTACAACACATGATATCAGGATCACTGAATACAAGTTCACTGTTAAGGTTAAACATATTTTGTCTTACAGAAATATAATTAGTAAGTACATTCGAATAAAACATGTTTGACTGAGAATGGTGAACTACATTTGTATTTTATTTTTTTGTTATATTAATTTGCAAAACCATGCAGGTGCAGAAATGTATACAAAAGTGTGTATGTCTGTTAGGTCGTTACGCATAAACCTACTGAACTGATTGGATTCCCGAGAGCAAAAACTACTACTTGTCCTTTACATGTGATAGTTTTTGTTTGGAGAAATGTAAACGAATTGACCCTTATTCGTATCTTACATTTCTCATTTAAAGTTCAGTAAAACCTGTTCTGATAACATTTTTGACCTCAACATTTCAACATTCAATTTGAACAAAAGAACTAATAAATAGCAACCCTATCGGTAACAGTTGGCGGCCATTAATCGCGGGTTCGAAACTAAATTAACTACACGTGAGCACATTAGCTAAGACCATCGAAATACCATCCTATGGAAGAGTTACTGAGTGAAAAAAGTGAAACGAAAGGCGTAGTTTTTAGGCTGAATTTGTATGCGTCTGCGCGACTGAGCGATTTGGCCGCTACAGAAATAATCACAAGCAATTTTCAATTTTTTTTTAATGAATGATTCGATACATACAATAATTGCTTGTGGTTGTGATCTCAATGTGTAGCGGCCAAACCGCTCTGTCGCGTCGCGCGGATGTATATAAATCGAGCTTTAGGGCCTGATACCTGCCGAGTAAAGTGACGAAACAGTGCTATCGGCCAATCAAATTGCCTGTTAGTGTTCTCACACCATTGTCTCGCCATTCAACTCGGTAGGTGCATCAAACCCCTTGCCCTGGTTGGCTGTCGTACTCGCATCGATCATACAATTTTCGTTGCCATGAATGACGATAGCTGGAGCTATAACATTTGAGCGGTTCAATGTAAGAAAGTTATCGTTCTACGCAGTATTGTATATCGATGACTGAGACCCTCTCACATCGCTACAACTGTTTTTACCCTCGACTCTCTGAAGCTAAATAAGTGTACTCTTATGTGAAATACGTTCTGATACAAAATTCAAATGCTTTTCAAATTGATAAAATTTTTTTGCTTTCTGGATCTGGACCATAATATTATTTTGTTGTAAATTGTAATGGTCAACTTGGTGATATATTCTTGTTTTATTTATTTATTCTTCATGCACAAGGTTACAAAGACACATTATAATAATGCGTCTGCGTACTTACTTATCTCTTAAAAGAGATATCTTCCAGCAAACCTTATAATTTTGTGGATGTACTGTAATTAGAGGTGTGTACAAAGTGTAACATGTACACAAAGAGACAAAAAAGACGGGTTGCACTCCGGGAGTGCCAGCAGAAGTGAAAACTTGATTGTGCATTTTTGACCATTTTTTTATGAAAATCAATTATTTAATTAATCGAAACAATTACAATAGATTAAATTTTTAACCCATTTTTTATGAAAATCGATTTTTAAAAAATCGATTTTTTTAATTAATCGAAACCCTTACAATCAATTCGAGTTCGAGTTCGAGTTCGACACAAAACACTAGGTACTCTCCAACAGTCTTAGGGTTTTGCCAAGGTTTTTCGATCAGTACGAGAATCTGACGCGAGTTTCACAGTTTTTACCCATCATCCCACAAAAGTGCTCAACGCCGCTAAAGAAGTTTTCATTTCAAAAACAAATCAAATAATCTATACCTAAATTAAAAAAAAATCTATAATAACTTATGGTAACTATATTATACTAAATTACTAATCTACTAAACTTGTTTTTTAATTTTTACACAATATATATTGTTTCAAATTATTCGGGTCAACTTAAGCTGGATTGTCTATATTTTATTGTAGAAAATATAGTAAAAACACGTGAAACTCACTCACGTGCCACAGTGAGTGTGGTCAGTTACTAATATTACAGTATTAATAGGCAAATTAAGACATTCCATATTAAAATACATTGACATTGAATGCAACATTTTATATAATTACTGTAATAAATGTTATTTAAAACAGGCGCATATGACGTTGATAGTTTTAATTATTTTATTAAACCAGTTTATTAAAAGTGTTACTTCAAGGAAGTTAATACATTGCTAGCAGCTTTTGTTTAACACAATAAAATTACATTCCAGTAGTACCACACATACAGACAAGTTTTCTGCTTCTAAATCATGTTTGATATCACGCTAATTTGTTCATGTGAATGACTTGGGCGAAGCCGAATTTACAGCCATTACAGAATTTATTGGATTTTTCCGAATATATCGACGGGTGCAAAGTAAAAAAAGTCATCTGCAATTTTGAGTTTTTTGTTTTTTTGTAAAAACTAGCTTAAAATATCATGTTCTACAATATAGCAAAAACAAAAATTCGAATATCACCTTATTTTTGGTACTTTTGTAACGTAAAAGAAGACATCTACTCCTGTTTTGTGAAATTGCACGATGTAGATGCGGATAACTACCGCTGGTCGTCTATACGCGGGACGCGCGGTGGTCATGTTATGCGGCATAAGCGGCTATCTGCCATATAGCTTTTTCTACGTTGCGATTGTGATTTAGATGTCTCAATTTACTTTTGTAAATTAGTATTGTTTGTGATGTTTATGAGTACCTATCTATGTTAATTCTTATTGTTAGCTATATTAATTGACTTCTACTTTCCTACTGTTATTTTTAACTGTTGTTTAATGTTTAGAAAGTCCAAAACGACTTTTTAAAGAAGTTGAAAGTTTCCAGAACATAAACGAAAGATTTATCGAGCAAAATATTGTGCTACCCCGATGAAGTTCTATAACATCTTATAGCAGACCTTGATGTGTCAGCGATGAAGACAAAATGTGTATACTTAAGTTAACGAAGTTAACTTAAAGATATATCCCCATGATCTGAATACTCTAGGTCAGTCACACAAGTTCACTCTCAGTTTGAAATAAAAAATGATTCTGAAAATTTGGATGTCGATAATAGAGATTCTCAGAAAATTAACGAATACGGGGACACCCTCAGAATACAATTCATTACTTCATCCATCCATGACTTGCTTCAGTTTATTAACTCATACAGGCAATCGAGTATATTGTCCCTTTCAAACTGTAAATCTACTAAGACAACGCCTTTGATATTTCTTCGGCAGTGGAGGCATCATGTGAATGTTCTACGCCTTCCTCGTGAAGCGGTTCGCTAGAAAAAGACGTCAGTTCAGTATTAATCTAAAGAAAAGGCGATTGAGAAATAAAGAGTACGAGTAAGAGTAATATTTAGGCAAACAATTACATCAGTCCAGAAATGGGAAATTGCAACCTGCAAAACATAATATTCCGGCATTAGCAAGTTTAACTGTAGTTTAAGTTTTCCTATTAACTTATCTTTGATCGGTTTTAGGATATCTGTGATCGTGAAAAGCAATTGAGAAATCGTTGAAATAAAAACTCATTTTTTTGTTCTGAAGAATCGTACATACATTCCTCCGGTGGTATAAAGCGTCCGGCGATGCTTATGATGTTATAATGAACACATCATGATTACAAGTGCCAAGTATAAAGACTTAATAAGCCTCTGCCTAAATTATAATAATTAACAACATAGTCTCTGTACTGATAAAGTATTGACACAGAATTTCGTTTTTCTTGTGAGAAATTACGATTTTTACGAAATTAAATGAATGATTCCTAAGTAAATACATACTAATATTATAAATGAAAAAGTGTGTTTATTTATTTGTTTGTTTATCCTACCTTCTCGCTCTAACGAATAAACTAATATTATAACTTCCTTCTAAATCGTGCACCTTGCACCAAATCGACAACGTAGAAAAAGATATCTACGCAATTATGTTCTGAATTTGCTGTGTTTAAGATGTAAAACGGTCATTAACTGCGTATTTTAATAATATAAAGTGTTACACTTAACGTATTTACTGATAATCGTACTCGTAATCGGTAAAACTACTTTAATTCATTTAATTTTTTTCCCCACGTAGAAACGACCAAGTGGTAGTTAACTCAGTTGTCATATTTTTAAGCGCAATGTAGATGAAGACAACTACAATATCTCGTAAATTAAACAATATTAGAAGAAATTAAGTATACACGTGGATTCATTAATAAATAATGAAGCAATGATAGAAATTTCAATAAATTTGATTGGAAATTGACAAAATGGGAGCATTTTTTCCTATTATGCGCTCTCCTGAAAAGTTGCTGTTTTGTAGATGACTCTTTTTACTTTGCACCCGTCGATATTATTATTTCTTATTTTTAATTAATACGGTATATGAGTTATAGTGAAAGTATATTGAGTACCTAAACACTGACCAATCCTCGCGGCAAGGGACTGCGATTGGCTATTATTATTTTTAACAAAAAAATGAAAACCGACTTCCGATGTAAAAACAATCGAAATATGAACTAAAAAGTATCAAATAACTCTTACTCTTTAATAGTGCCTTTTTCATAATTTGTCTAAATCTCAACTATTTCTGTACATACTACAGTCTTCATTATTTTGAAGTCGGTAAGAGCTAATTTAATCGTGAGTTTAGTAATGTCAGAATATCTGAAACTTTTGGGACTGGTACCGACTTCAAAGTAATGAAGACTGTAATATGTACAGAAATAGTTGAGATTTAGACAAATTCTGAAAAAGGCACTATTAAAGAGTAAGAGTTATTTGATACTTTTTAATTCATATTACGATTGTTTTTACATTGGAAGTCGGTTTTCATTTTTTTGTTAAAAATAATAATTTCACTCTTTTTAGTGTTGTCTACAAAATAAGGATTTATGCGTAAATAACCAATACGAATGTTAACTATTCAGTACATTATGTTACTGTAAGCAAAATTGTGGCAAATGCTTGCAGTTATCTAAGCGATGCTGCAATTTCCAAACTTTTATCTTTAAAGGTTCAGGAGTTCTGTTCAGTGCCTTTGGACCAAGAGACACCATTGTATGAAATTTCTCTTATTCGTAATATATGTTTAACTTACTAGAAACAACATTTTAACCACTATGAGCGTTTTGATAAATTTCAAAGATTTCCCTTGATTGTTCATAGATCCCATCATCAGCTCACCACTTTCGTAATTTTTATACAAAATTAAGATTATATCCTATACAACAACACGAGAATTTTGAAAATCGGTCCACAAACAGTGAAATCATCGTCAAAAACATCTGCTTCGATGCAACATATCACGAAATGTACCAATAATTGGGTCATAGTGTGATGACCATGGTATAATTATAGATGTGATGATGATGATTAATCTAATTGATGTGTTGGCTTATGCTTTCAGTTGTTTAAACAACGCCGAAATCCCCGAACCTCTACCTATAAGCATTCAAAAGTTTTGTTCGGTACCTTCGGATCCAGGGTATAACCTGGTGCGAAGTCTTACTTTTTGGTAGCATTTACCTCCAATACTTCAGAAAAAATCGAAATCACTATATGTTTCCATACAAATTTCAAGGAGTCCCCTCGACTTCTCAAGGATCCCATCATAGATCACCACTTTTGTGAACATGGTACCAAATTCGAGTTAAACCTTATACAACACAAAAACAATTTTGAAAATCGGACCTCAAACAGCTGTGTAATCGAGGAACATACAAAAAAAAAAGATACATACAGAACGTATTACCTCCTCCTTTTTGGAAGTCGGTCAAAAATAAAAATAAATATTAATTTTCATTCCTTATTATGCTCTACTTATAGGACATAATTACGAAAAACGACGGTATACCGTCGCTAGACCAATGTCATTCCCCATTACTTCATCTTCTACACATATTTATACTAAACTAAAAAGGTATCATACCTAGTTCCTCGCTGGTGACCAATTTAGACGCGATGGAGCGCATAGCTATGAAGGAGGTTCCATTGAAGATTTCCACCAGGGGCGCTGAAAAAGTAAACAGGTTAAACTTAAACAAAAACGTTGATTAAAAAAGTTATATTATTTTACAGTTTTACATTTGTCTGACCCTCTTGTTATATAATACTAGTCGTTCCGCGCGGCTTCGCCCGCGTAAATTAGATAATTCACAGACGAATTATTCTACAAAAATAGCCTATGATCCTTCATGTGGTCTTTTTTCCACATTTTCCTCTATTTCTTTGCTTCTATTAGTCTTAGCGTGATAAAATATAGCCTATAACCTTCCTCGATAAATGGGCTATCTAACACTGAAAGAATTTTTCAAATCGGACCAGTAGTTCCTGAAATTAGCGCGTTCAAATAAGCCCTTTCAACTAATTTCCCAGTTTTTTCCACATTTTCCCCTATTTCTTCGCTCCTATTAGTCTTAGCGTGGTAAAATATAGCCTATAGCTTTCCTCGATAAATGAGCTATCTAACACTGAAAGAATTTTTCAAATCGGACCAGTAGTTCCTAAAATTATCGCGTCTAAACAAATAAATTAACAAGCTCTTCCGCTTTATAATATTATTAAACAAACAAACAAACAAACAAATTAACAAGCTCTTCCGCTTTATAATATTAAGAATAGACTAGGTCGTAAAATAGTTTTTTATTTGAATTTTTGTCGGTCGAGGTCGTTTGCCGCGAGGATCGGAAAGTCGCCTTAAAGGCTCGAAGTCCATAAATCATAAATACATAATATTATACCTCCCGTTCCATTAAGCGTTAAAAACGATAAAAACTCTCAAAATGCCTCCTATTTTGAGGCGTTTTGATCGTTTTTAACGCTAAATGGAACGCGGGGATAATATATCTAGGGACACATCTGACACAATTTATTTAGCGTTCGCTATTCTATACCTGAGTCCTTTGTCTGAGGGTCAAACTCTAGGACATCCTCGTTAGTAGGAAATTAATTTTTTATTACTTCTTTGACAAGTACCTAATTTGTACTTGCTGAAGGTGACATAAAACTCAGCATGTTATTTAACTTTAACGAGTACGTTATATGAAAATACTTGTTAAATAAAGAGATTTAACGAATAACCGATAAAATTAAGTGACAAATACCTTTTTATGTACTTCTTTTTTAACCCTCTGACCAAAACTGGGGGTTTAACCCATTAAGTCCCGTACGAGCACCGGTGATCGCGATAACAATAGAATACAATAGCATTTCCGAGAATCCCCGATCGAAGGATTAATAAGTTTCATGAATCTGAATCGCCTATCACACGCTTAACCACTGAGCCACAGAGTTCGTCAAAATCTTTACACTATACTTTTTTTTTTAAGAGCCTCTGCTGTCCCACACTATACTTACCAATGTATATTTCAGTGGTGGTGCTGGCGAACGCAAATATGAAGGACGCGAGTATTTTGCTGGTGCAGGATATGATCCCCACCACAGAGTCGTCCAGCTTCATTAAGTCACTAAATATACTTATAGAGAACAAAGTACCTGAAACAAGTAATACGATAATCTGTAGAGTGGATCAAATAATCTAATATAAAAGGGGTCCCCAATCTTTTTCAGCCTGCGGCGCACTTACAGGACAATATTTTGTCACGCCGCTCTACTCTACCTAGCTATTACAAAAAGATACATAAATAAACACCTTTAATGATTACGCACCAGGGCGCGGCGCCGCGGCGCACAGTTTGGGAACCCCTGATATATAAAATTCTCATGTCGCTTGTTTGTTGCCAAACTCCTTAACCGCTAAACCGAGTTTGAAGAAATTTTGTGTACTCATTTATAATTATATTATGTATCTTAAACCGAAATATGTATGTGACAAAACAACATTTGCCGAGTCAGTTACATTATAAAGATTTTTTTCCTAAGTTTGCTATAGATGGGTTAGAATGGACTGGGGTATTTTGATTACAGCTATATTATAATTTTAAATAGTTCACAAAAAATCAGTCTATCTTACAGTAAATTCGTCTGAATCGTTTTATTTCATACTTGAGTAATGCAAGCATAAACATTACGAAGTTCAGAATGTCTAGGTAAACACAACATGACTCAGCTATTTTCTACATCGAAAAACTAATTATAACTTTAACCCAGATCAAAATACAAAAAAAGACGGGTTGCACTCCGGGAGTGCCGGCAGAAGTGAAAACGTCTTGATTATTAACGTTGTGCATTATTTTTTAAACCCATTTTTTATGAAAACCGATTTTTTAAAAATCGATTTCTTTAATTAATCGAAACCCTTACAATTTTATTTTGAACCCATTTTTTATGAAAATCAATTTTTAAAAAATCTATTTTTTTTTATAATTAAAACCCTTACAATCAAAAAAAAATATCGACAATCGAAAAAAAACAATCGATTGTTCGATCAACACTACTCTTCAACCGTCTTACGGTTTTTCGATCAGCACTAGAATCTGACGCGAGTTTCACAGTTTTTACCCATCCCACAAAAGTGCTCAACGCCGCTAAAGAAGTTTTCACTTCAAAAATGCTTCAATGCATAATATTATTGTATTTTGCCCTGCTTCATTAAAAAAACAAAGGAAGAAAGCTGAGCAAAAAAGTCAAGGAAACGTTTTTACGCAACTTTATTGTATAATATCAATTTTTATGCACAGACGAAGTCACGGGCAACATTAATGGCCGATTTACATTATTTCAGTCCAGTGATACAATCTAGCGCTGGATTACTACTGGAATAACGTAAGTGTAATAATGTAAATTTAACGGGACTATAGCATGCTCTGAATTACATTCCAGTAAATTCCAGTGCCCTTTTACATAATTCCATTAAGAATCCAGCGCTGGATTCTATCACTGAATTTGAATAATCAGGTATCTCACAACTTGAACATTTTGTGGTACACTTTACGGAAAAACTATCACGCCTATTGATTGTGCTTTAATATAGTAATTTTTATTTATATGTAGATTTGTAACCATTAGTCAGTGAAGGTTTTTTATATGTAGATATGTGTTATTATCGGTCCGACAAAGTGTGACGACGCGAGCCCTCACAAAGCTCGGGCTTTAGCTAGTGTACACCCGCTATAACTTATAAGTCTGTTATTCAATATTATTTATGAGTTATGACGTTAGTTATGACAATTACTGGAACGCACAAGTTGCACATAACAATCACTTGCACGTAAAGATTATAAAATTATTATTGTTATTTATTACTGACGAATAAACAGTGTACTACACTTTGCTATTTTATGCCCGGCGGCTCTTCCTATTCAGTTTGTTGATTTTAGGAAAACTTTCGTTATTTTACAGAATTTATCTTCAAAATTTTTAACTGCGTGGTCTTTGTTTTACCCCGACTACGGTGAATTCAAAATGGAGTAACGATCAGTTATGATTTTTGTTGTGGCATTTTATTTGGATTTTTCTCGGTCGCGGCCGCCGTTTGCAGCCTTCTATGTTACAAGAACAGTACTTACCAACTAAATTCGTAATAATACTGTATGTGCAGAACATGCTGAACTGCACCTCGTCCCAGTTGAAGCGGTACCTCATGAACAGGTATAGCACGTTCATCTCCCCTGAAACAAAACAGGATGGTTACTATAGTAGGAGAATTTCGGTCATCGACCTATCGCTTGTCTCTTTCGCACAGAGTGCGAGTAAAGAACCCTAAAAACCTAATAAAAAGGTATTCAGGCACGTTCATCAACACAAGGTGGTCACCATAGTAGATGATGGAGAAATTCGGTCATTGACCTATTGGATTTGTCTCTTTCGCATAAATAGGTTTTTCTCATCCCCATAGTCGATGGGAGTGCGAGTAAAGAAACCTCATATTAAATAGGTACAGTAGGTTGATTTCCCCTGGAATAATACGAGGCGTTTTTTTTATTATGTAATTATGGGCCGTCTATGTACTGTTCGCCCATATCCTTTTACTATATTTATGTATAGGTTTTTCGCACCAAGGACGCAACACTAGGTTACCATCGTAGATGAGAAATTCGGTCACTGACTATATCGCAGGTAATATAATCTTTCGCAGATATGGCAAGCCCTATTTACGAGTACTAATAGTGTAAGCTTACTGGGTGTAGAGTAAAAAAACAGCAATACTTTCATGTAGATTTTATTTGCATGTAACAATCAATCAATGCGATGTAATAAAGGAATCCCACCAAAAACATAAATGTAAAAATGCTTAGCCAAGTTCCATACAATTGTCTATGGACTTCGCCGTAAAAAGGATGGAGATCTAAATGAGTGCCAAGTTTCATGGAAAATCGAAATAAGTACGTATAGAAACCAAATAACAATACATTATGAACAAATAATAGTCTATTTCTTTGCTTTATTGAATATATCTATAACAATTGATGTTATTTAAATAATGTGAGATCTTAAACTAGATTAGATCTAACTTGGCCAGTTTTCATTACGTCAGTCATTTTTCGAAAAGTTAAATTGAACATTTTAATTCTGATGAAAACTAGCCAAGTAAAATCTAATCTAGTTTAAGATCTCACATTATTTAAATAACATCAATTGTTATAAATATTCAATAAAGCAAAGAAATAGACTCTATTATTTGTTCATAATGTATTGTTATTTGGTTCCTATACGTACTTATTTCGATTTTCCATGAAACTTGGCACTCATTTAGATCTCCATCCTTTTTACGGTGAAGTCCATAGACAAGAAATATAATGTTTGTATGGAACTTGGCTCAGCATTTTTACATTTATGTTTTTGGTGGGATATCACTACTTTTTGTAAAGAAAACTTTCCGAGCAAGGGTAGACACCTTCATCTTCCCAGTTCAAACATTCATAATATTCGACTATATTCAATGGCAATTCGCAACCTTAAGGTGTCGTTTCACCACTTCCTGACAAGTGTCGGCTATGCTATCCGCAACTTATCTGGCAGATACTTCATCTTTCAGATAAGTTGTGGATAGCCTATCTGAAACTTATCAGGAAGGGGGGAAACAGCCCCTAAGCCTTGTTGAGACTTAAGTATCAGACGAATAAAACAAAGAAAATTCAAGCGAATGGAAAATGCAGCTACCATCAGAATAATAGGGTATAACACAAGTGTATTTCCAACCATTAAGGGGCCGGGTACCCTCGAAATTCTCATACATACGTAATTCCAAAATCATTTTCTCATACGAAAATATTTAACATGTTAGAGTTATTTTTCAGTTTAAAATAGTAACTATCTAGGTTCCTGCACAAAAATTTTCTTCAAAATATTTAAACATATATTTTTTTTTTAATTTTTTTTAGTAAATTTAGTACTTAATATTTAAACACTAAAAAATAGAGCAAAACACTAAAAAATATATAAATAAATAGTAAATTTACTACAAAATATTTAAATAAGTACTAAAAAATATTATTTAGAGTTTAAATATTTTGTAGTAAATTAACTATTTATTTATATATTTTTTAGTGTTTCACTCTATTTTTTAGTGTTTAAATATTAAGTACTAAATTATTTACTAAAAAAAAATTAAAAACAAAAATTTTTTTTTAATGTTTAAATATTTTGAAGAAAATTATTGTGCAGAAACCTAGGTAATTACTATTTTAAACTGAAAAACAACTCAAACATGTTAAATATTTTCGTATGAGAAAATGATTTTGGAATTACGTATGTATGAGAAATTCCAAGTGTACCCGGCCTCTTAACTATATAGTGTACAACTTACTATGCGGAAGTTAAGTAGCTATTATTATAGCTGTCTAACAGACAGACAGACGGACGCACAGACATACTGAAATAATTCTATGTCGATTCTCGGGACTCAAACTATATCTCCATACCAAAGAACAATCGGTACAAGCAGTTTAGGCGTGAAGACGCAACAGACTGACAGACACACTTTGTAAAGTCATCTTCTATTCATTTCAAGTTTTTTCGATTCACAAAATATAAATGTTTACGGGGAGCTCCCATAAACGTGATTTTTGGCCTTTTTTGCTTTAAATCAATAATGGTAGCCGAAAGGTACTTGAAATGTTCACAAAATCCTTAATTATATTTCTTCTTTCATAACAAATAATAAAAGTAAAGTAAAATAAATATTTAAGGGGGGTCTCCTTACAAAAAAACACAATTTTCGCTCTGTACGACTCGCACTTGACCAACGGTTACACACAATTACCGAGCTGGATTTCAAATTTCAGCCTTCTAGGTCATCTGGAAGTGGGTTAGAATTTTGATCTATAGGTCAGTCAGTCAGTGATAAAAATTTAGATTTTCAGACGTTAATATCTCAACAACAGTATAAGCTGTGCTTATGAAATTTAAAGCATGTATTTACCTCGCAAGTCTCATTATATGAGCTAAATTTGAAACGTTTATGTGAAATAGTTTCTGAATTATGAGGGGGTCAAAAGTAGCTGCAAATGGTTCGTGTAATATTACACAATTACGAACTTGGCTTGACATTCTACCGCGTGTCTAGATTTAAGAAACAGTGAAAAATGCTAAAAAGAGGAGGGATTAAAAGGAAAGGGGTTGAGCTTTTTAGCTCAACTGCGTGGTCAATTTAATTTTCAAGATGCTTTTCAGAAGCTCTATTAACTTTATGGGATATATTTAAGGGTTTTATATATATTCCTAGTTTGCCTTTTTTAAAGCGATCTTGGTTTAAGGCGTGTAATAGTCTATCAGTTAATCAATGTGGTTGCGCGCGTATGAAGCAGGCTACCTGAAGCTTATTTTCTTGATAGATTCTTGAATAAGATGAACTTTCGTAACTTTTGCTAAACTTATTGCAAGTTCGCACGTGCGTGTGAAAAATATGGCTGCACTTGCCGCGTAAAAGTTTTAGAAAAGACAATTGCACTTGTCAAACGTCCTGACGTCACATCAATAGCCAATGGGAGCACTCAAATGTCACTTTTAAGTAAGCGTTCATTGGTTGCACTATACACCACAGATTAAGTAAAAAGTTCAATGACAGATAGATGCACAGTTTATATCCATACTCCCGGCCTTGGAAACCCTAGGTTTCCAATAGATGAACACTACGATGAAGATGCTTCACTCTCAAGAAGCGGGCAAATTTTGGAGAACGCGCGTCGGACCGTAGTCGTCGCTGTTTTTATATCGGCGACCCTGGAGATACCGTCCTTCCCTGGGTATGTCTTGATTATGCGCCCAAGACACCATTTCAATGGGGGCAAGTTATCTTCTTTGATGATGACAAGTGTATTTTCTTTGAGGTCGTCAGTCTGGAATCTCCACTTTGATCGAGACTGTAGTTCCGAAACGTATTCGCGTGACCATCGAGTCCAAAAATGCTGACGGATTTTTTCGATCCTCTGGTACCGTGTCAATCGATGGTCGGGGATGTCGTGCAGGTCAGCGAACACTGGCGAAGTCAATGGGCGGCCGACCAAGAAGTGTGCCGGACTTAAAGGCAAAAAATCGTGTGGGTCACTTGACATCGGAGACAAGGGCCTGGAGTTCAGGACAGCCTCGATTTGAGTCAAAACTGTACTGAGCTCTTCAAAAGTCAATCGTGCATTGCCTACGGTTCGTCGCAAGTGATATTTGCAACTTTTAACCCCCGCTTCCCATAAACCACCGAAATGACTAGCATACGGAGGATTCATTCGAAATTTAATATTTTGAGATAATGCGTAATCTTTAATTTCTCCTGATATACTTGAAAGGAATTTTGAAAAATCGTTCATTAAACCAACAAAATTTTTGCCGTTATCACTGAAAATTTCGGCCGGTTTACCTCGGCGCGAAATGAAACGTTTTAATGACAGCAGGTAAGCATCAGATGAGAGATCACTCACCAGCTCCAGATGAACCGCGCGCGTTACAAAACATACGAATAAGCATATGTATGATTTAATAGATTTAGCTCCTCTTCCTTTACGGTTTAGTATGAGCACTGGGCCAGCGTAATCGACACCGCAATATAAAAATGGATACCCTGGTTGAAGGCGTTCCCGTGGAAGATTGCCCATAATAGGTGTTAATGTTTGACCACGCATTCGTTTGCAAATGACACACTCATGAACGACCTTCCTGGCTAAATCTCGCGCTCTGACAGGCCACCAAGAATCCCTCAAAGCAAACACTAACGCTTGTGGCGGCGCATGCAAAAGCCTGCGGTGCTCATAACGAAATAGTAATAGAGCAAAATGATGTTTGCCTGAAATTAAAATCGGGTGTTTTTTATCAAAATTAAAATCTGAATAATTTTCTAAACGTCCTCCTACTCTTACCAAATTAGATTCGTCGAGAAATAAATTTAACTTCGTTAAACTAGCGTGCATATTTTTTAATGATTGTTTCTTCAACAAACAATCGTATACGTCTCTATATGATTCATACTGCGACAGTCTAGCGAGGGATAATTCGGCTTCATTCATTTCAGATACATCGAATGCACCCGTGCGCCTCTCACTCGGTTTATTGCGCGCGTTATAAACAAACCGTAGCAAGTACGCCATAGTACGCTTCATTCTATTAAACTGCGAGAACCTCTGAAATGGAAACCACACTCCAGCATCCTGCCCAACAGTCAAGGTGACTGTTGTAACAGATTTCACCTCCGGTAAATTTGAAGTGTCATAGGACTCCAAATCAAATTTAATATTAATATCGTGAAGAAACTGAGGTCCATCCCACCATATGGCAGTGCCCCAAAGGTCATCTAAATTGCGACTGCGCGTGATCAGGTCAGCTGGGTTGTGTTCTCCTCTCACGTGACGCCACGAGGCAGTACTAGTTAATTCCTGAATTTCAACAGTTCGGTTTTGGACAAACGTTTTAAGCAAGTTAGGCGACATGTGGAGCCATCCTAACACAATAGTCGAGTCAGTCCAAAAAACCACTCTATCGAAACTACTGCGCAACGAATTAATTATTTTTGAGTACAGCCGGGCTCCAACTAAGGCGCCGCACAATTCAAGCCTAGGAATACTTATAGGTTTAGTCGGGGCGACCTTTCCTTTCGCACATAATAATCTAACAGAAACACTATTGTCAGTATTTATAGTGCGTACATATGCGCACGCGCCGTACGCGGTGAGAGAACTATCGGTAAAAATATGTAACTCCAAACGGTCAGGGCTGTCACTTGCAACAAAACGAGGAATGCGAATATTTTGTAAATTAATTAAATTATCGACGAATCGAATCCAAATTTGTGCGATATCATGAGGAACTTGTTCATCCCAGCCTAATTTTAAGAGCCATAATCTTTGCAATAAAACCTTTGCAATCATTACTGTTGGACTTAATAATCCAAGTGGATCAAAAATTTGAGACGAATATGAGAGTATAATGCGCTTTGTTATTGTTTTATTAAATAAATTATTAAATTTAGTCTGGTAAAATAACTGATCAGATCCATTATGCCATCCCAACCCTAATGTTTTATGATGATAATTATCGCCTAATGACAATTCTTTCGCTGTATTAGTAAATTCTTTAAATTCTGTAAAATCAAAATTAAATATCCATTTCCTGAGGGGAAAACATCCTGACTGTAAAATCTTGCAAATATCTAAACAAATTTGTTTTAATCTGTCTTTATTAGGGTTGCCACATAACAGATCATCAACGTATATATCTTGTTTAATTATACTGGCAACTTCAGGATCATCACACTCTTGAGCAAGTTGCTTTATGCATCTACAACTTAAATACGGTGCCGAAGCCGTACCGTACGTTACAGTTTTTAACTTATAAACTCGTAAAGCATCGTTGGGATTGTCGCGCCATAGAATTAATTGTAAATCGCGCTGTTCTTCATCGATAAGTACTTGTCGATAAAATTTCTCGATATCCGCGCACGCAACGTACCTATTTTCGCGAAACCGTAACAAAATTGAAATTAAGTCTCCCTGAATTGGCGGCCCTACCAATTGCAAATCATTTAATGAGTATCCCGATGAAGATGGCGCGCTGGCGTCAAAAACGACGCGCAGGCGAGTTGTAGCTGCGTTCTCGCGGAACACTCCGTGATGCGGCATAAAATAATGTGGAGTTTTATATGTATCTATACATTCCATGTGACCTAATTCACAATATTCTTTTATAAAATCAATATATAATCCTTTTAAATTCGGATATCGTTGAAGTCGTTTTTCTAACGCCAAAAAACGTTGTTCGGCCTGTTTACGCGTATCTCCTAAAACGTTAGGTGAATTTTTTAGAGGTATCCGCACAGAGAATCTACCATCACTCAATCGTTTAGTCGTTTGAACAAACAACTCCTCACAAATACGTTCGTCTTCGTTGCGCGACACATTAACCCTATTATTATTATTAGATAAATCCTCTAATTCCCAAAACTTGCGTAATTGTTCATCTAAAGAACATTCCATGTCCACACTTTGCATAAAATTACAATGAACATGTTTAATATTTTTATCATTTTTTAAAAACAATGGCCCCGATATTATCCATCCTAAGTGCGTGTTCTGTAACATAGGACCCTTAGTCAAACGTATCCTGCCATCTGTTATCAAGTCCCAAAATACATCTGCACCGATTAACATATCTATGGGTTGACTTTGATAAAACTCAGGATCCGCCAAAACAATACCATCGGGTATACATAATAATTCGCTTCGTATAGCAACAGCGGGCAGCGAGGAGGTTATGTGCGGCAATACAAGACATTTTGCGCGCGTATGATAGTTGCCTTGTATAGATTTAAACTTGATATCACATATCTTAGAACACTGGGATATCGATCCTCCAACGCCCTTTATTTGTTGAATGGACTGTAAACTTTGCGTATTTAATTTATCACACAGCGATTGTGTAATAATGCAACGTTCACTGCCACAATCGAGAAGTGCACGTATTTTATGATAAATACCTAAGTGATCTGCTATTTTTACTAGTGCAGTAGATAATAAAACCGGCTGCATATCAGCTGACGACCGCGCGTATTTGACGTCTATTTGTGAATTACTAGCCGAGTTACCTGCCACATGCACATGTGTAGTATCCGAATTTGAACCGTAAGCGTGCTGATCTGAAGATGCATTATTGCCTAGCTTCAATGGGCTGGTACAATAATCTGCATTTTCGTCACGATGAATAATAGAATTATGTTTCTTATCACATCTACGACACGGTCCATACCTACAAACATTAGCTGAATGTCCTCCTCGCAGACAATTTTCACATAAATTCTTATCGCGTATGAATTTTAATTTATCTTGTAAATTTATCTCTAAAAAGGACTGACAAGAATATAACTGATGATTAGCAGAACACATGGGACACAATTTATATTGCCTTTTATTAAATTGTGTTTTATTTTGGGACTTATCTGTGGCTACATGACAATGAACTTTAGAAGTATTAAAGGAATTTTTATTAATAGGTAAATTATTTTGATATTTTTTACTATCATAAGTACTACTCTTATTGTGCTTAATAGTGAGAGTTTCTAACACATCTGCCCTTTCTCGCAAAAATGATAATAAGTTATCTAATTTTATTTTTGTATCCGTTGACCTTAACACTAGAGAACCTTTTCTTTGCTCCCATTCTCGTTCAGTTGTTGTATCAAGCTTAGAAACTATTAAATATATTATTAAGGTGTCCCAGCTTTCGGTGGACTCACCAAGAATTTTTAATGCACGCAAATTTTTAAGTACTGTATCTATAAGTTTTCTTATTAACGTTGGTGATTCTTTTGATAATGATTGAATTGAAAATAAAGCTTTCACATGATTGTGAATGAGCAATCTATTGTTATTATATCTATTCAATAATAATTCCCAAGCAATATCATAGTTATTTGTTGAAAACTCAAGAGAATCAATTACTAATTCCGCACTGCCTTTTAGCGAGGACTTGAGATAATGAAATTTCTGTATACTGGTAATTTCTTTTGAATGATGAACTAGGGACAAAAAGGTATCACGGAATTCCAACCAGTGCTCATACGACCCGTCAAAGGTTGGCAAAGAAATAGTTGGCAATTTTACTGACTGTAATGCGCTGTTCACCGGTTGCCCGGAAGTTTCCTTATCATCTTTAACCATAACCTGTGTCCTAGCTAATACACTATAGTAGACAGTCTCAAACTCATTACGAATCTCAAGCTGATTGTCTAACTCGGATTCAGATAGAAGATCTTCTATTTTATCTTGAATTTTATTGTACTCATTATATAAACTAATTATTGCGTCCATGCGAAGCTTAATTTCAGCCTGTTGGTCAGATGATAAAACTGGGTCTTGAAAGGTTTCAATGTAATTTTTAAACTTTGTTAACCTTCCTTTTATGGAGGCCCTCTTTTTGGATAAATCACGCAACAAATTATCACTGGCCTTTGATTCGAGTGTATGGGAAGTCATTTTAGTGTAATTTAGAAAAGAAATTCAGTACTTACAGTTGTCCGAAGCACTGCACGATGGACTTTAATACTATGAACGTACCGACTTACTGACACATTAAATCACGCGTACACAACAACCTGGCCGAATCGCTTCACCAAATACGCTGTGCTGCTACCAAACACTTTGCCCAAAAAGTTCAATTATGCGAATTTCTTGAATTTTCATAAGCTGCAAACAGCCGCCTTTTGTATCCTGGTGCTGGTTTGGTATCCGTGGTCGATGGACCAAAAATTATGGATGCGCGCGTATAAAGCAGGCTACCTGAAGCTTATTTTCTTGATAGATTCTTGAATAAGATGAACTTTCGTAACTTTTGCTAAACTTATTGCAAGTTCGCACGTGCGTGTGAAAAATATGGCTGCACTTGCCGCGTAAAAGTTTTAGAAAAGACAATTGCACTTGTCAAACGTCCTGACGTCACATCAATAGCCAATGGGAGCACTCAAATGTCACTTTTAAGTAAGCGTTCATTGGTTGCACTATACACCACAGATTAAGTAAAAAGTTCAATGACAGATAGATGCACAGTTTATATCCACAATGTCATACAATTTTGATGATGATGAATACAACATTTCTGTGTATTGTCAATCGCCACAGTATACTAAGTAAGTTACATTGTAGGTAAAGTTGGTACATATTCATCGAAACTTTTTAACTACGACACAGTACTAGTTAAAGAATTTACATGATGTTAACAACTTAAGAAACAATTAGGAATACTACAGGAGAAGTTTGAGCTGAAAGCTCGGTTTTGAGGTTTTAAGCTTCATTCATCATCTCTCTTTACTTAAATTATATTATCTCTTTTTAATCAACTTCAAAAAGAGGTGTATCAATTATATATCAATTCAGCTGTTCATATTTTTTATTTTAAACTTCATGAGACCTCAGAAACTTTCTTGGAAATAAACCATTCAATTAGTTACATTCTACCCCCAGTCCCCCACACTGCTGATATTATATGGTACACCGTTATAAGAATGGTTTTGCACGTGGCTAGAACGCAGCGCACTTACAGAAACGCTATTATTTCTTTACTTGTGTATCGGTTTTATAAATAAACTAATTGAGTATGATGCCCGGGCCTCAAATTCTCGCCTCTATAGGGGACAGGGGACTACATGTACAGAAAAAATTTCAGCTTTTATGAAATGACAAAGATCTAGCTGACCCTTGCTCTTGGGCCATAAGCTTAATGTAGAGATAAACTACGATAACATGGCGCGCCCCTCCAAATTACTGTTTCAATGTGTGTAGTCACATCCTTATGAAAGAGTTTGTATGTAGTAAGTATTCAACCAATCAACCAGTACTCGTAATATTTCACTTAATGTCACTTATTAGTTATTACCAAGATTTGTTGGTCAACTAATCATAAGTCATAACTAGCCGACGGCGCAAGACAACTCACTTCAAACGTTTTGACAACGCACTATAAACGTTTTGAATTTTTGAGGTGCGCGCCATGTTATCGTAGTTTATCTCTGCTGATTAAAAATGATATCAGACTTCCTAATAAAACATAACTTTATTCATGGAATTTCTCTCCATAATGTTGACCAATTAAAACTGATTACAAAATAAGTATGTTGTTTAGATCTAGTGCATTATGGAAAATTATTTAATAGATACCTATGAGTAACACTTTAGATACGTCATAATAATGTTATAAATAACATAGAATGTATTATGTAATGATTACCAATAATAATTAATGATGTAAGTTTATCTATACTAATATTATAAAGAGGTAAACTTTGTATAATTGTAATGAATAGGCTCAAAAACTACTGGACCGATTTTTAAAATTCTTCCACCACTCGAAAGCTACATTATCCATGAGTAACATAGGCTAAATTATATTTTGGAAAAAATAGGTTTTCGTAAGATATTTGAGTTTTGGTGTAAAAAATCAACCAGAAAAGTTACTTATTTTGCGTACGCTGCCTAAACTATAAAAGATAGAACCATAAAATGTTCTAATTAGTTGTAGATTTTATAAATATCTACAAAAAAGTCCGCGACACACTATACCTATCTATGTCGAGTGAGACACACCAACCATTTTTTTTTATTTAAAAAATCTTGAATTTTTTCGGACTACATTTAAACGCGTTTATTTTACTCATGCTATTAGTCCTTATCAAAATAAATTATTTCGTGACTCAGTACAGTTTATGTAGATAATATTTGGTCTTAGAATGACTAAAATTGGGCGTTTGGTTTTGAAGTTATGGCGAAATTAAAATATTACGATTTCTACTGCACGGCCCGTTGCGAAGTGGGCGTCATCAAAGCGGGGGTGCGCGTGCGAAAAAGTTTAGATCTATAGCAATGTCCAGTGTTGACACTCCACACTGTGCACTTTCATCTTCAATTTTCGTCATCTTCTTTCATTGAACTGCTGTATTGGCGCATTCAATTATTTTCTTAAATATTTGAAAATGCCTCAGAGAGCCAGGTCGGACGACTATGCCACTATTATACCTACTTATATTTTAGTCACTTCAATAAAATAATATGGGCAAAACAACGTCTGCCGGGACAGCTAGTCATTATATAAAACAATCAAGTTGCACGGGATTTATGTAATCGATATATTGTTACTCTATGATCCATAGATCAACTAATCAATAGATACACCTGTCTAAGCTCTAAACTTCTGATAACATATTTATGAATTACAGAAAAAAATATGAGCAATGCATGAATATGCTTAGCATAAGCAAGGAGGTAAATGGATGCAGTAGGTAGATGGGAATTTGAAAATTTACGTTTTTTGCAGAAATGGAGGCTTTGAGACCAGTTAAATGATTTGAAATAAAAAAATGTGGCTTTTATTTATGTATAGTCAGATGATGAAATAGGTAAGTTACAAGATATTGTAAAATGTATAGTCAAATCTTCTTACGTCTATTAATATAAGGTTGCTTACTAGGGAAGACAAAGGATTGCTTAGTATCAACGACTCCAAAAATGTAAGTTGGTCTCTTCTATCCAGACAGTTTGAGGTATGTCTTTTCGTTCTTAAAACTCTAACTGCCGCACTCAGAGAAGAACATTAATTACTTAAACGTAATTAGTAATTAATTTAAAATTTTGACATAAGCCGCATACATTATCTGTCAAACTCTTCATTAAATTGAAGGTTAATCATAATTAATTAATGTCTCTGACAGCCGCACTCAGAGTGGAACATTAATTACTTAAATGGAATTGAGTAATTCAAAATTTTGACATAAGCCCCATACATTGTCAAACTGTTGATTAAATTGAAGCTTAATCATAATTAAATGTCTCTGAGTAGTGAGTACGGCGGTATGTACGGCAGTAAGCATGCTACCTTTTCGATACTATTTTGCTACCAAGAATAATGTACACTTACCATGTAGCGGGCCGAATATAACGCAGACCACAACAATGAGCAGCGAGACCCGCAGCCTCCGCCTTCGGGGTCCACTCCGAAACGCCACAGTCAGCGTCTCCCGGACGTGCCTGGCGTCGAAGAACGAACCGAACCAGCCTCGGCAGCCCACCGGTTGTTCCTAACAAAATATCCAGAATAAGGATTAAATCAGACCGCAACGCGACACGTAGATGCATTTCTTTTGTTATGTATGGCTTTGCCAGATTTCAACAGCGTGTGACGTCTTGCTAATCTGTCAATTGAATACAAAGGAAATGCATATTATCTACGCGTTGCGGTCTGAATTGACCCTAAGGGTGCGTTTTTAGAGTTGCGTTGCGAGGAAAGTTGTCGAGAAACCAATAACCATAGAATTAGGGTATGCAATCTCATTCTCGCGAGATCTCGGCCGTTTGTAGCGAGATTGATTTTATCGGTCGAAAAAAGGGCGAGATCTCGCGAGATTGTACTCGAGCATAGAAACGTCTCATAGCGTGATTTCCATAAACTTGCGAAAACTCCCTTGAGCCTAATCTCGCGAGATTTGCATTCCCTACACAGAGTCACTTCCTCTGCCTGACCTCGCCTTTTTTAACATGGGGAAATGCTTTACGCATCCCCTGCAAATTGGGGATATCGGCCGGGGTATGTGAGACTCCTGCGTAGTCTACCCACTAAAACCCCATGGTGCTCCACTCATCGCTTATGGACGTTCCTTACGGAGATACCGTAATTTACCGTATTTCAAGCCTTATAAACTCATAATTTGAAAGTTACAAAGATATAATAAAAATACAGCAATAATCTTCAGTATATCAACATTCCTTTCCCCGTTTTAAATTTTCTATTTTTGTTTATTATACTCATGATATCAGCTTCCAAAGTAAAAGAAATTTATGAAAATTCAAGCATACATTCAGCATCTCCTTAGGATTTACAAATTACTTTTATTTGAAACACACGCCAATAGATCGACAATATCATAAACAACATATTCCCCGTATTAAATTCTTTTTAGGACAATTTTGAACTAAGATAAGTAAAAAATAGGGTTTTGGTGCGATCTCAGCAACGCGGCAAATGTATGGCCAAGGTCGTTTGCTCGGGGGACGGCCTTAAGACAGAGTTGCGGGTACGATAGAACCTACCGCAACTTGACCGCAACTGCCTGACCTCGCCTAGTGCAGCGATTCTATTAGATCCTAGAAGAAACGCAATTATATATTTAAGTACTTAGGTGTTTAACGTATATTCAAATAATCTGCAGCTTGTCCAAAAGTGTATCAGATTCATCATAAATTGATTGATTCTGGGTATGTGGCATGTGTAAAAACTAAAAGCCTAAAAACATGATCATTTTTGGGCTTAATCCGACTAATTCACACAGTACGGTGTGAATAGACTGAAGCAGGAAGCTTTTAATCTAAATGATCAAATCAATCTTAAAATTCGAAATCAATACATGGTTGTCTGAAAGAAACCGCTAGCGGTTTCTTTCAGACAACCGCCATTTTGCACATTTTCGTAATTTTGTGTATTTTTTTTTTTTTTGTTATTTCCGTGGTTTTTGTCTTTTTTGTCGTCTTTCTCATATTCTTTTGTATCTGCTAATAAAGAATTTATTATTATTATTATGACATTTTTAACATTACTACAAAAGACCAATGGCATTGAAATATGTGTCATCGGATAGGTCTCTTGAAGTGGAACAACAATAATTGCTAAAACACATTTGTTACTAGAGGTGTCCGTTCCGAGTTAGGAGACTTGTAAGTTCAGATATAAAGGTTACATTTACCCACGGCTAGCCACGCTACTTGAATACCCAAGCTATTTTATTAGCTTCTATACTCTGAAATTCTACCCTCCTGTTATTTAAGCACTTGCTTTTTACATAATTGTAGAGGATGTTTAAGTTGCATCCACTTTGTGGCGTATATTATGTCGCGTGTGTGAAAGTGATTTATAATAGCAGCAGCTATTTAAAAATTGACGAACAGGTAAAGCAGCACTCAATTAAAATATTTTTGCCGCAGCAAAAAATCTCGTTTAAAGCGGCCGTTTAACACTTCCACTACCAAGCGACATGCTGTTACAGCTCGAGCTTCACTTGTCTGGCCCTGTTCTGTAGCAAGCTGTATCTCTTCACGGTCTTTAGATGGTGTTTCTTTATAAATAAGGAGGCAAACAAGCAAACAGATCACCTGATGGAAAGCAACTTCCGTCGCCCATGGACACTCGCAACATCAGAAGGTGCTGCAGGTGCGTTGCCGGACTTTTAAGAGAGAATAGGGTAATAGGGTAAGGAAGGGAATAGGGGAGGGATGGGAAGGGAATAGGGTAGGCGATTGGGCCTCCGGTAAACTCACTCACTCGGCGAAACACAGCGCAAGCACTGTTTTACGCCGGTTTTCTGTGAGTCCGTGGTATTTCTCTGGTCGAGCCATGGCTCTCTCGCGTAAAACGAAAGCTTCGAACCACGTACGGTGGTACGAACCATTCATAACCGCAAGCTTCGCCAAACCCACGATCCAAGAAAAACGAGTCATATTCTTGAATTAAAACATGCAATGTGTTTTCATGGTCATTCATGATGTCTTGAATTATTTGCGTGTCAGTTTTCATGTCAGCAAGTGTGTTTCTTACAGCGCATTCACATTACGTCGCAACTCGCAAGCAGTGCGGCAGCAGCGCTGCAGCCGCGCGACTTCATACAAAAGAGAGTCTGAGAGAAATGGAAGTCGCGCGGCTGCCGCACCACTGGCGACGTAATGTGAAGGCAGCCTTAAATTTAGAAAATATTTTTTTAAGTGATAAAAAGTCTCATTACTCCAAATGGACAGTTGTTACAGCAAGGTGGTCATAGTGATTGTTGTTCCTATTGAGGGGACCTGTCCAGTGATACGTACCTTTTCGCTATTGGAGGGTGGTCCCAATCTGCCCAGTGTCCTTTAATATTAAATTAATGCGATGTAATTCAACAAAAATTTCTATAAATTTTAATGATGTGTCTGTCATACACGTGCCATGAACCGTGATCGAATACCTCCTCACTCCTCAATTACTACAACTGACAGATTTTAAACAGCAGGATAATGAAAACAGACATAACTGGCAATTCCACACTAATTATTATGGACGTTCATTTACGCGCTTGTCGCATTTTGTAAATATATTTATACTAGCTGTTGCCCGCGACTCCGTCCGTGTGGACTTCAGCTTATAGTTCGCGGTAGTTCCCGTTTCCATGTATATTGTGGCTACAATCTACATTACTGCAAAAATTCCATAACAACGTTACTTTAGCCGGTTCCGCGGTACGCCGTACGATAACTTCAAATCAAAAAAGATTTATATCCTTACCACCTCTTATAGAAACACGTTTTAGTAAGCGCTAGCGCGATGTAGGTGACGCAGAGCGACATCTATTATGATTTTTTGGAACTTTGAATTACAACCACTTTTTGAAGTTAAAAAGTAGCCTATGTCCTTTCTTAGGCTTTAGACTATATGTGTACAAAATTTTATTAAAATCAGATCAGTAGTTTGACAGACAGACAGACAGAGATACTTTCGCATTTATAATATTATTAGAAAATTAGAAAATTAGAAATATTAGAAAATTAGAAATTAGAATATTAGAATTAGAATATTAGAATTAGAATATAAGAATTAGAATTAGATTAGATATTACAATATTAGAATATTAGTATATTAGTATAGTAATAGATATTTCATTACATTGGATGATATAAAGCTTAGTTTCAAGGCTTAGACAATAAACATATCAAGGGATACATATGAATTACTAGTAGATTCAGTCATTAGTGACCTACTTTTTTTGCACACCACTTACATAACATTTGTGTACAATAAAGTTTATTTTCTTTCTTTTCTTTCTTTCTATTAGCGGCAAAAAATGACAATATTTTTTTATCATGAGCCTTGTGACTCCTGATAATGAAGAATAGCATATTATAATATACCTTCCTAGTACGCTAAAATAAAACATTATTGTATTTAAAATCGATATTAATTTTGGCTCAACAGAGTAAATAAGATAAATACTCGAAGGAACCAAAATATAGAGAAAACGCTGAATGGAGTTTAGCAATTAGCATGAAGAATATTAATGACGCAACCAAGCATGTAAAAAAAAAACCAGTACGACTCTTTTTTAAACCGACTTGAAATAAAGGAGGTTATCAATTATTCGACGCGTATGTATCTAATATTTCCACAACTGCCCAATTTTCGTATATGTTAGTCTATATCAGCGTCTGAACGAATGTGCCAAAAGTGTATGTAAGTAATAAGTATGTAAGTATGTAACATTGTTACGTGTATGTATGTTTTTATTTTTGTGATCGGATATCTCTGGAATTACAATACCGATTTCAGCAATAATTCTTTTTTGTTGTCAAAGTACTGTTCAACTTAAGGAATAGTGCAAGTTTCATCAAAATCGGTTCAGTAGTTTTGGAGATAAGGAGTTTTAATCCTCAACTAGCTGTTGCCCGCGACTTCGTCTGCGTTAACATAGTATACCTATTTAAACTTTCATTTAAATTTTCAATCCCTATTTCACCCCCTTGGGGGTAGAATTTTTAAAAACGCTTAAACACGTATCCAATCTTTTTTAATCAGCAGCCCAAACATAAAATTTCATGTTTCTAACTCAAGAAATAACGGACTTCTGTTAAAACTTTCAACCCCAATTTCACCCCCTTGGGGGTAGAATTTTCAAAAACGCTTAAATACGTATCCATTCATTTTTAATCAGTAACCCAAAAATAAAGTTTCATGTTCCTAACTTAAGAAATGACGGACTTTCATTCAGACTTTCAACCCCTATTTCACCCCCTTCGGGGTAAAATTTTCAAAATTCCTTCCTTAGTAGGTGTCTACTTAATAAAACAACCCTACTTACCAAATTTCGTGGCTGTAACATTAATAGTTTTTGCTCAGCGATGATGAATCAGTCAGTCAGTCAGGAGATGTAATTTTATAAGTATATAAGATTAAGTACATACAATTTTGAAGTTTTAAATTTTTAACGATTCGATCTAGCGCCTCCTCTAAAACGTTTGCGATGGTTGCCTTTCAAAAATACGATCGAGAACAAAGCAGAGTACTCATTCAGTCTATCCGTAAATGGATAAACGTTAGCGGGATATCGAGAGTGACAGGCGAATCGGGATAGATCTGAGA
This sequence comes from Polyommatus icarus, assembly GCA_937595015.1. NCBI lineage: Eukaryota > Metazoa > Arthropoda > Insecta > Lepidoptera > Lycaenidae > Polyommatus > Polyommatus icarus. The sequence continues at coordinate 5,289,831 of OW569331.1, forward strand.
TATTACCGATGCAGACACCTTTCGGAGCCTCGCGTTAAACGCTGATTGTATTACGATTAGGGTGGCCAGAAATTGCGGAACTTCGTGGACAATAATAACTAAATTAAAAAAAAAACAATGCATGGGCTTTGAGATACTTTGCATTAGGTTATTTCGACTGCAAAAGTTGAAATCAATATTAAATGGGACTTTGCATGGCATCGTAATATAAGGGTCGTTTAACTTAGAGATGTATTTCATTGTATTTGCAAACATATTGATGTATGTTTACAATATATTTATTATTTTAGAGTAATAAATAATAGCAACGCTGCAGAATGCGATTAAATGTAACCTAACTAAAGGTTCAGACTCTTATAATATAACTAGCTGTCCCGGCAAACGTTTCTTTGCCATAATATTATAAGGTATATCGCCCGTATTATTTTATTGTACTTGACTAAATAAGTATGTCACTGATGGCAACGTCCATTACTATCATGGTCGTCGTTTTTCTCGAGTTGTAATAATTTACTATTATTTATTCAACAAATGCACTTATTAATATAATAAGTACCGAGTAGCCGATTCTCAGACCCACTGAATATGCATATAAAATTTGGTAAAAATCAGTAAAGCCGTTTCGGAGGAGTTCGTGGACTAACATTGTGACACGAGAATTTTATATATAAGATATAGCCTATAATAATATTATGTTATCCGGCCCCCGTATCACGTATCTTGCGAGAGCAATGCGATAGCAATTATTGCGCGATAATTGCTCCAAAATCGCAATTTCGTATCACGTATCAGTCAAAACAATACGATTGTAATCGATCACTTTTATAAATGACACCATTGTTTGTGACATTCATGACACCCAGCAATCGCTCGCGCGATTATTCCTAGTGGATTGTTGATCGCTATTTTTACGTGATAAGGTAGCGGGCTATTGCTACACTCGTTTATAAGTAACGAAAATTTTTACACACACTCACAACCCAATAATAAAGGCAGTATCCACTTTTGTTGTCAAAATTGGTACTACCTTCTTTTTGGGTTTATCCAGATGCATAAATAACATTTCTAGGGGTCGGACTGTTACAACAAAATTCTCTTATATAATGGTTCAGTTTATGTTCACACATAATATTATGAGCAAACAAGACGCCCGATGTTGCATTAAACGGTATTGGAGATTATAACGTGTGTGTGAGTCTATGTAATGTATTAGATGTTGGTGTTTGCATGTGTTAATGTGAATAAAGACCGAAGTTGGCGATAGATGACTCAATGTTTGGCTGACTTGTGGAGCCGTCGTAACTCTTTAGACAGAAGAAGAGCTGAAGAATTATAAAAAGAGACACTTAAATAAAACTTCCGTACACTTAATAATTATTAAACTCTACCAGAATTTGATGGCAAAAAGTGAGAAAATAAATTGACTAGCAATACCAGGGTAATTGGAATAAAACATTTTGATCCTTTTTAATTCTTGCTGAATTCTTGCTGATTATGTGTGTTAAATATGAAAATATAAAAATTTATCTAATGATCAAGGATATTTTTTGAAAATCTGCTGTTAAAAATCAGATTCAGGTAAACCTATACAATTCAATCTAGCATTTGATGGATAATGTATGGGGTTTATGTCAAAATCTTCATTTTATTACAATTTATATTCGTCGTAGTAATTAATATTCGTCTTTGAGTGCGGCAGTAATAGAACTTTAAATATTTTAATAATTATGCCTTAAATTAATATGATAGTTGTCCGTTTAATTTCGTTAATGTGGTAACCCTGGTAGTGTTCCCCTTCGCTCGAATTTGCGTAGTGGGCTCAGGGCAATTTATCACTTAGACATAGGACTGATCCGGCTACAAGGGAATCACGGATCGTAGTGTGCCAGATACCTTACACTTCCGATAAGCGCCCGCACTCGGTCAAACATTCGTGAATGAACCATAAGATAGAATAATTCATTCACAAGTTACAGTGTTCTTAAATAGTTGCAATGACTTAGATTTCTAAGGGTCAATTCATACATTCTTCTCATTTGACAGATTTAAGTGAGATGTCTTGCAAATCTGTCAAATCCATACTTTAGAAGTGCATATACCTACGCGTCACGGTGCGGTCTGAATCGACCCTAAGTTAAAACTTAACTTTAATTTTATATTAAAATATAAAATTGCGCGTTCGTGTCTGAGTTTTGTAGTATTACAAAAAGCAGATCTAGAAATTTAGACAGTGGAAAGTCACACAGTTCACGAGAATAAACAATAAAGTATCATGCAGTCGATTATTAGATAATGTTAAGAAGATTTTAAGTTAAAACTAATCCGAGAATAATGTAATTGAGTAAAGCATATTATACCCATTGAAACTATTACGTATAATATACAAGGCGCGTGAGCGTTTACTACTATGCCGGGGATGCAGTATTGACAGATAGATTAGTTGAAGCACTCAGCTTAGTTAGGGCTTCAGGCATAAACTACCAATACTGAGCCGTGCTGATGTAGACAATAAACAAGATGATAAAGTCTAATTACTACTACACATTTGAAAGTTTCCGGTAGGTGCTAGTAGTTTGCGAAACATTTGTTAAGAAAATACGCCATTCTACTTCACGTTTCACATGTGAAAAGTTTTGAAACTTAACTTGATCGAAAGTTTGTCAAAATATGTTTGTGTGTTTGTTGTTTGTGTTGATCTAAGAAAGTATACAAAGGCATGAATACCTACTGTACTCACTCGCTTTCTCTCCACCGGAAGTTCGGGATCTTTTAGACGTATGTATCCGTACACGAAACTCGCCAGATACAAACAGTTCGAGATGATAAATATTCCGTAGTATCCGATCTGCTGAAGAAGGATCCCACTGAGCGACATCCCTATCGGGATCCCTAGGGACATGCACAGGTTGGCCACCCCCACTCTGAATGTTCGCATTTCTTTGGTCGTGACGTCACCGATGTAGCTGAACACGCCGACGCACACGGTGATCCAGCCGCCGGTCAGCGACGGGAACAGGTCGGACAGAGCCGTGATCTCCAGTGGCAGCTCGTAGAAGAAGTACGTGTTTAACATAAAACTAATAGTGCACAGAATCTCGCCGACTATAGGTAGAAGTATGCAGGCCTTCCTCTTTCCAGTTTTGTCACTCCACGATCCGACGAACAAAACTAATATACACGGAAATGCAGTCTGCACAACGTTCTTCCAGGCTTGCACGGACGCCGTCAACTTTTGCACTTCGGATTCCTCCACGGTGTAGTTTTCCGTCTGCCGTTTGTTCAGCGCCGAGCATATTTCGTCGCTATATCCTAAATTAACTCGACACGCTTTTTCTAAGTTTAAATTTTGAACTGCGAGGCCGGAGAAGACGTTGGACATGATGTAGCACGCTATGATGGGCTCCACGGTGATATTCGCTTTTATTTGCATTAACTTCTCTCTGACCGTCGCTCTCCTCGGTTTCTTCTCTTCGCCGATCGTTTTATCCGCGTTAACACTTATTCCGTTCATGGTTGCGTTGTTATTTTATGCTTCGAGCTTAAATTGAACTCTAGATTCAGTGTCGAGCGCCATTTTGTTTTTATTGTCGGTCGGGTCCATTATTGTCTATTTGCACTCCATTGTTAATCGATGTATCGGACTGCCGATTCGACGCCGCTACGTCGGGAGTAGGACAGAGGAGTACTGAGTCCCGTTGTCTTAAATGGACTCGACGGATACGCGTTCGAGTGGTGCCATTTACCAATTGAATTGGTGTCTCCTCAGAGCGGCAGCGTTCGCGGCACTGCGTGGATCACAACCTTGCTGCCAGCTACCGTTTATTCCATTAGAGCAATATCTGCTATTATCGTGGCTGGATCCTCGCCTCCATCGGCACGGTCAAGGTACGCTTTATGTGGGTGAGCCGTGAATCGTGATCTACTACTGGATCAACTTTGACCTCAGAAAGATGGATATCGTCTACTCACACTTTGTACCAATGACATTGGTGCTTAAAGGTCGAGAACATGAAGAGAATTCGATAGCAAATCTTCTTAAACATAATTATCAAGTTGACTTGAGAAAAAGTCCCAGATAATTTAAGAACACCGAGCTCCAAATCATCAAACTAGCTTACAGGCTAACACGTGCGCTAAATAAACTCATTCTTTTATCAAAATGGCCGTTAAACGAAAACACTTTAAGGCTACCCAATCGATATTCTATAGTGCAATAGTAACCATTAGTTGATATATATTGCTTCCTCTTGGACCCGCGCGGTGATTTACGCCGTCTATTAAATTATAGTTAAAGCGTTCGGTGCTTATACTGTAATGTTTCCTGTACAAATATATTATGATGTTGATCCAAAGAAAATGGTTCTGTTGGGATGGATAGAGTAAATGTTTATTGTTTTCTTTTGTACAACACATTTTTTTTCACATATAATTTAGGGGTATTCTAGTGTACTTAGTCAAATTGCATCGATAAGTTACTTGAAGTGCAATTCGTTACGCCAAATCTCATACATTTTTGTCTAACTTCGTCAAAACGACGAATTTATTTTGAATATGAACTGGGTTGCCCCGAACCCTCGAATGTCTTTGAGCACTTACTTATCTCCGCGACGAAACAAAATATGGTTTTCTATAGGATATCAACGATTTTTTATTTCCTTGTGAACATAGAGAACATAGATTAAAAATCATTGGTCTTCGCGCGCGGCGCTACGCGTCGCGCCAAGAACGACCGCGATCGCGAAGACCAATGATTAATCTACGCATAGCTGATTCGAAATAGAGTATTTTGTTTCTTTTAAAAACGTGTTCCCAACAGCATACTCTTATTCCGATATAGCTCCAAGCCCTGAATATTCATGGACGGCTGGCATAGTTAGCGATATATTCTGTAACAAAATTACGTCAAATCCGAGGCATTATTTCATATCCCGCTATAGCAATAAAACAACGATATTCTAGAGTTATTTGCATGAAAACAAAAAACGTCATCTATGTTTTATAACGATTTAATGCCATAAAACGACTATAAAGTTAAGCTGTTTCATCAGATTGTTATAGAATGGACAATACTTAATATTTAATGTTACAAGGATGATTCGGCGCATCGATTACATTGTCTTAGAGGCGTTATTGCGTTAATGTTTGATTACAAGTCAGATATCATACAGCATTTTTCACACCTTCATTTCGTTCGCAGACACAGACTAATGAACTAGTAAGCTCACGTGTGGTCGATTTAATATAACAGCGCAAAAGTTGCAGCTAACTAGCTCAACTCGATTTACTATGGTTAAATGGCTGAACGTGATCACACTCCTAATACCGGCACAGTTTGTTTTTGGCTATCTGTGGTGACAAACAGGTGAAAATAAATGTATTCTTGTGGGACAATAATCTCTTCCGGACTCTACTACGTGTGTAGTGGAGATGTGGTTAAAAATTAACGTAGCTAAAGTAATTTTTTGTAAGGTTTACCAAATATACTTAACATGATGACACGATCAAAGATTATGTTATAAGCCCAGGGACCAGCAGGGCAATCGCGTTATTTTTAAACGTTCCAATTCAGGTTCACATTTGCTTTGGTTGTGGTTCAGTTACGGTTCGGTTCCGCTGCGTCTGAGCAAATTTCAGTATCGTGCTAACGTTCCAACCGTAACTCAACCTTAGATGGAACTCGAACGAAGCGCAACGTTTGACCTTTAGGCAGATATTACAGCGGACCAATCAACGCCCTTCTGATTTAATTTTGATTGGCTTAAATATGAACAAATTTTTTCCGATGCGTTAATTGGTCAATTGATAAATTGTTTATTTACATATGGATAAATATGACACGAGTGAAGTTGTTTTGGTACTTGGTAGTTATGATCAATGATGTGAATGATTATTACTTGGAGTTTTTAATTTACGTAGATGAATTCTTAATGTTGTTTTACTATATTTTACAACGGCATATAAGTGTTGAATAGTGACACATAGTGTGAGTTGTGACTTGTGACAAAAGTTTTATGTGGCGCAGAAAACATTTACGTAAAGTAGTAATGTCAAAATTCAATTCACTTTTTAACAAACTCAAAAAACAAAACATAGTCCGTAGCATGTTATTTTACAGCTTTAAAGTAAAACATAAGCTTAAATTATAATTTAATTATAGTCTATGTTATATTTTTCCATCGATTTTTGTCAATTTAATACACCAAAATAAGAAACGTTTCAGAAACGTGCGAGTAGAAGTTGCATTGTATCAACTTTTTGTTTTGACAGCGTTTGCGCTCGGGCTGAGGTTCAGTAACGTCTCAACTAGCTGTCAAAACGTTAGCGCGATACCGAATCGTTCCAAAAGTCGATCAACGTCCGAGTTTCACTTGCGTTTCAGTTGAATAAATTTATCGCGATTGCCCTGAGGGGCTAAGAAAAAATTACTTCAGCTACGTTCATTTTAACCACAATTTTTGATCCAAATAGCAAGTTAGTTAACATGGCGTTTTTCAACTAATATTAAATTACAAACTAATCCATATCCATACTTAATTAATATTATAATTAATGCAGAAGTGTGTATGTCTGTCTGTCTATCTGTTACCTCTTCACGCCCAAACCGCTGAACCGATTTTGCTGAAATTTGGTGTGGAGATACTTTGAGTCCCGGGAAAGGACATAGGATACTTTTAATCCCGGCAAAATTTACGGTTCCCGCGCGATAAACGATTTTGGCGCAATGGAGTTAGGGGCGCCATCTAGTTTTACATAATTTAAAACGGTTTCTGTCGATTACGTATTCTGTCTTAAGGGCGTTCCGTCCGGAGATTCCGTAATTGACCGTATTTAAAACCTTATAAACTCATAATCTGAAAGCTACAAAGTAATAATAAAAATACAGCAATAATCTTCAGTATATCAACATTCCTTTTGTCGTTTTAAATTTTCTATTTTTGTTTCTTATACTCATGATATCAGCTTCCAAAGTTTTACCAATTTGTTAAAATTCAAGCATACATTCAGCATCTCCTTAGGATTTACAAATTACTTTTATTTGAAACTCACGCCAATAGATCGACAATATCATAAACTACATATTCGCCGTTTAAAATTTTTTTAGGACAATTTTGAACTAAGATAAGTAAAAATAATAGGGTTTTGGCGCGATCTCGGCAACGCGGCAAATGTATGGCCAAGGTCGTTTGCTCGGGGGACGGCCTTAATACCTGCGCCTTTTCTTGTTGAGTGTCGATAACAACAAACTGTATGCAAGAGTGAATTGGGTTAATGATTCTAAGAACTGCAAGTCATTAGCTTTTTAGATATCACAGGAAAACATTTATATATTATTATGAATAATATTTATGCAATATTTGTTCATTTATTTTTGTAACATTTCATTATTCGAACATACTAGCCGTCATTTCATGAACTTATAAATTATTTTAAAATACATATTTTAAGTATAAGTATACCCGGAAAGTTACACTAATAATTGCAGACGTGAGTGGAAGAATCGAACAACTAACATTTCGTAACATACGAACAATAACTCATTTTTTCCCTAATTATTTTAATAAAACTTGTAACTTATCTACTCCATAACATAACTTAGCTAATATATCTGGCTACACATATAATCCATAGATTTTCTATTTCAAATAATTTTTCCGGCCCTAAAGCCTCCATTTAAGCGAAGAAACGGGAAGTTTTTTCATGTTACTTACCTTTTTCATCCACTCACGTCTTGAATTATCGTTTGCAAAGCTTTGTATTTTCGAAATAAAAAACCTTTATTCGATTCGCGAGAAACAAGTTTTAAATTTTTACACGGAAAACCCCCGTTAAAATGCCTCAATGTTTTGGTCAAAACTCTCAATAGCAATCACAACCCCCACTCACGTTCTAGTGTAAAAAATATTAACACGCTTTAAATAAATGCGTGAAAGCGTAAACCGTTGAACGATTTGAATTGCAGTTTATGCCCTACATCCTAATATTGCCCTAACATAGCTTTTTAACACACAATTGTGACGTCACTTCTGTTCCGATTCTATTGTTTTAAACTAACTAAAGCTTTGGTTTCGACGCAGTCTCGAAACAATATTATGATGACTACAAAATGGTATTCTATGAAATGTGAAACAACGTCAAACGCATTCTGATTGGTCAAAACATTATCAGAACTCCGAAAGCCGGTCGTTTGATGTTTGACCTATGTATCAATTCCATTTTGTTGTTTGATAGGTGCCAGGATTAATCTGCTGTATTGTATTTCAAAGATTTTTTACGGATTCAAAGGTTTTTTGATTAGAATTTATCTTTTCGACAGCCAACCAAAAGCGTTAGTGAATGAACAGTCAAAAACTCTCAGAATTTGCGCATAATTATATGTTGGATTAAATCGTATTTGTTTGGCATGGAAAACTTTACCAAAATATAAAAGCCAGGAAACCAGTGCAAAATATGATAGTTGATCGAAGACCTAAACAATACATTGTTTATACATGTGGCCCAGTCTTTAAAGGGGATGGATGAAACGCCATTTTATGCTGACATGTGTTTTTATGGGATATCCATACTAGGGAAGGTCAGGTATCGTTGGACTGAAACCTGCTGTTGCGGGTAAACAAGTCTGTCCATCAAAGGTCCGACTCGTAAAGTATGTTTATGGTCGCACAAATTGAAGTCACTTCCCTTCCTGACCGGCACTTAAAAGCCCTTCATGGCGTTTACTGTATTGAACAATGAACTAGCTCTGCCCAACCCTTCAAACGCGAAAACTTGGTCTATGCGACCTGACTGAAAATATTAATGTCAGCTTCTACCATAGTCGGTAGAAAAATAGTAGAAATATAACGTTCTTCCGATCTAATATTAAAGAAATTATAAGTCGGACAAAGCTGCAAAATCCAACCTCAGCTTGTAGAAGATTCGTCTTATTTTTAACACATACAATAATATACATATTGTGTTGGAAATATAATATGCTAATGTCATTTACTGTCATTTATCTAACAATACGTTAGAGTTTAGACTCATATTTGTTGAGATTTAAACAATCATTAGTTCATTGTATTATATAAAAATTACAGTTTACACCATGTTCTTTCAATAAAAGTTATTAATTTTTGGGCCTGTAACTCCTGAATAATATAATTCTCCGTTTACCATTTACCCAGCACTGTGGATATTTCACCGCTGTAATTCAAATTAACTCGACACGCCTTTTCTAAGTTTTTGAACTGCAAGACAGCTACAAACACAAATTGAATAAAAGGTTACAAGTTCGACTTTTATGTCGGATTTAATCTTCATCAACTTTGCTCCACATTGTGTATTAAAAAAGCAATCAATAAAAATAAAGATTGTACAGTATAATACATGCTGTCGTGTTTTGAAAAAGTGTAAACCTGAAAAAACCGTGTAAACCTGGTCTAAGCGACCACACGGAGGCGTTATGGTGTTAGTAATATCCATTCTGACGCTCACAAAATTTTAGGGCCTTTATGATTGGCTGCGAAGGTTTGGAGTAGCTATTTGTAGGGTAATCCTGGCTGGGTTAGTTATTGTGTTCGCTTATTGGGTCGCGGTGAGGGCTGTTGCGATAGTTTTAGCCCAGACTGAACAGAACTTTGATTTACGACGTCTAGTTGTGTGTTATATCTCGTAGTTAATGACGATTTAGTTTTACTTTAAGACTCGATTTGTATGCGTCCGCGGACGAGAGGTTTGGCCGCTACACCACGTGATCACAAGCAATTAATCATCATCTAGTATATCCCACAACCTTAACATTTTATTTATTTATTTATTTAAAAACTTTTTGCACGTTTTAGTACAAAGGCGGGCTTAATGCCTTGTAGCATTTTCTTCCAGCCAAACGAAACACAGGAAACATAGGAATTTCTATTTATATGGAGATGTGCTATCATCTGTCAGTCATGGTTTTTTTTTTGTATCAATATATAAAAAAAACCTTGACTGACAATTAGATGTATTATCATCAGTCAGTCAAGGTGTGATGGCGCGAGCCCTCATAAAGCTCGGCTGTTAGCTAGTAATAATTAATTAATAGTAATTCCTAAACCAGTGTGCCACGGAGGCATCAGGATGAAGAGTGGTTGCTTCACTCAGAAGATACTGTATTAATTATGCACGAGGCTTAGTTTGTTCATAACTACACTCTTACTACCTATGATATGAGTACCTTTGAGGATAACCTGTGTATCGCAATGATCAGTAGCCAACGACACGTGAATTCGTTATACAAATCGTTCCCAACTTCCACGGTCCTGTTTAAATTTCATGCAGTTAAATGTACAGTCAGGAGACTTATAATTATATAGGTAATTAAATTATATTTTAATTATACTAACATAGTCTATACAGGATAACAACAAAACCATAGTGATAATATTTTAGGATGTGTATGGGTCCCCTATATAGAGTTCACTGTCAAACAGCAGCGCTAAAAGAGTAACTTTTTTAACTTTTGTATGGGAAAATTGATGACGCTCGGGCGCTAAAAATCTCTTTCAGTGCTGCTAGCCTCCTACTTTCCTATTAAACTTTATATAAGAAACCCCAAAAGTATTATTACTAACAGACTCAAGGCGGCATAAGGCGTGGGCGGTGTGTGCGTCCGCCCACGGCCTCGCGGTCCTAAGGGCCTCGCACCCCTTGGATGACGCGTTTTTTTTTAGGATATACGAGTTAGTATGAAAAAAATCTTTCAACGAAATCCGTCTTCTAGCATCATCCATCAGGGGGCCTCGCTAAATATATTTTGCCCACATAAAATTTTGGTCTTGCGCTGCCACTGATCACTAAGTTTTGTTACACCTTGTAAGTGCCTACAAAGATTCAAGTTCTTAATAGGCCATATCTTTGAAAAACTGGTGTTATATAAAGAAGAAACTAATCTTTATCAAATTTTGAAAAAGCTCAAAGATCGCTAATTAAAGTCATGTATTTTAAGCCCTATAGATTTTGTACTCACACCCTCTACTCTCTTAGCGACCTCCTCACGGTTAGAAAATTATACGTGTTAAATGTAATTAAGCCTGCATAAAGACCGACCCACGATTACCATTAGTAATAGAAGACGGAGTGTTAATGTTATTCCTGTATGTCCAGTACGTACCGAATTCGCCAGACGTCAATATCTTGCTCAATCATCTTACCTTTATAATTTAATAAATCGTAAGCTAAATATCTTTCCGCATACTCTGCATGAGTGTAAAGTGTCGTTAAATGGATAGATCAAAAATATCACATACGATGACTTAGAGAGTTTGCTTAAAAGAGTAGTTTGACTGTAAAGAAACAAACATACATACATCCAAATAATAATAATAATAATAATAATAATAATAATAAGGGGGTGAAGCCGGTCCCACCTAGTTGGTGTCCCCGGGCAACACTTGGGTGCGCCACCCCACTCTCTTCGGGGTGAGGTACTCACGTGGCTGATCATCGGTTCTTTCTTTCTCGTTTCTATCTTTTCATCACCTTTTTATGTGTCAGTTCTTGGTTTTTGCATCGTTTTTGTTTTTGGTTTGTCTTATTTTCACCACCTTTGTTTCTTCTCCCACTATCTTTCCATTTTTGTTAACTCTTCTTATATTTTTATTTTTATGTGTTAATCATATTAAGGAATAAAATGCGACTACGTAATAGAAAAATACTACCCCAGGCGGGTACCGGCGCGAACAGCAATGGAGAATCCCGCCCCGGGCCTTCGGGTCCGGGCAGCCCCACGTATTCTGGGGGGGGCGCCGTATCGCTTAATTCTGTCCAGTCTTGCGCTGCTGCAGATAACATAACTCCAACAACGAGCCCAACACACTTGTGTCCAACATCACCTACCTCATCCGTCAGCTTATTTCCATCGCCTCACTCGTCACCGCAGTCATACATGCTCAACAATTCATCTTCATCACGGTCCACATCTTTATCATTAATGTCAGATGATGTTACACAGGAAGCAATAGCTGATGATCCTGTGCCCATCGCTGACAGCACTCCATCTACGAGTACTTCAAAAAATACTCACCAAAACCCCGTAGATCACAATATCGCCATTCAACCACAACTCAACATTACACCAGCAAGAAGTGTTTTGCAGGACATGCTTCCTCCAACCACTCTTGCTGGAAAAAGTAGACAACTGATGAAGTGGACTGATCATATCAACAAAGAACTTCTCCGTTGCTACTATATCATTAGTCATTACATCATGTGAATCAAACCTCACCGCTTTTAGACCATCACTGCATAAAAAATTTATAGAAGTTTTCCCAGAATTAAGTCATATATCCGAACAAAGGCTAGCAGACCAGATCCGAGTCATTCATCGCAATAATAGAATATCACTTCCTGAAAGAAATAAAATAAAAGCAGCTGTTGCCCAAATTATTAATAATACCGATTTAGACATTCAAAATAACCTAACACAAAATTCAAATTTACAAACTACACCATCTACCACGCTGTATACAGATAGTTATCCTTCCACCAATGATATAATTCCATGTCATTCTCCCATCGCAACCACAAATTCATCAATCAACTCGCCAAATATCCCGGATACCTTCGAACAAACCATTACGATAGAGTCACTTAATACAAATATTGATACCGATTCCACTGAAACTCAAAAAATTGAAAACATCTTTACAGAAATATTAATAAAGTATTCTGATACAGACCCAACTCTTAGACCTATCATCCCAAAACTTCATATAACGCGCAATATAATTAAAACTGTTAATGTACTCAATAACTTAATTGCAAAATATTTAGAAGGAAAAGAGTTCCCTGGCCTAGATGAAATCCACATAGCCATATACAGTGCAGCTATGACAGCTGCAAGTTTACATAACAGAATAAAAACCCTACCTGAAAATACAAACACAAATAAAACAATAGATCACAGCAACCCAAAATGGCAACAAAGAATTGAAAACAGAATTAAGAATTTACGCAAGGAAATAGGACAATTGACTCAATATCTCGCAGGCAATCTCTCCCCAAGAAAGCAGCAAAAAGTAAACCCGAAAAATCTGTCCAACGCACAACTACTAGACCTCCTAGATAACTTCAAACAAAAACTTCAAGCCCAATCAAAACGATTGCGGCGGCTTAAAATCAGCAACTCGCGAAGAAAAGATAACATACTATTTCATAGCAATCAAAAAATATTTTATCAAAATCTCAATCTCTCTTTTATTAAATCAATTTTATGAAAATTTTAAAATTACACAACCGCCTAATATAGATGAAGTAAAATGCTACTGGGAAAATCTTTGGTCCAAACCTGTCCATCATAACATGCAATCCTCTTGGCTCGATTCTGAAATACAGGAATGTCAAAATTTGATCCCAATGCCTGAGATTAAAATCAGCAAAGATGATGTCACAGTTGCAATAAAGAAAACCCTGAATTGGAAAGCCCCGGGACCGGATAAAATACAAAATTACTGGATAAAATACTTCACAGCAACGCACCGATACATTGCAGAAATTTTCAACACATTTATAGACGATCCCCGGACAATACCTTCATATCTAACACAGGGAATCACATACCTAAAACCTAAAGATAATAATAACACAACTGACCCAACGAAATACCGCCCCATAACTTGCCTCCCAACTATATATAAATTGCTTACATCCATAATAACACAAAAACTTAACACGCATATTACACAAAACACAATTATACCAGAAGAACAAAAAGGATGCGCAAAAGGGTCTAAGGGTTGTAAAGAACAGTTAATCATAGATGCTGAAGTACATAATCACGCTAAACAAAACCATAAAAACTTATACTACTCATACATTGACTATCAAAAGGCTTTTGATAGTGTCCCCCATTCCTGGCTAATACATGTTTTAAAAATATATAAAGTCGATTGTAAATTAATTCAGTTCCTGCAAAATTTAATGTCAACTTGGTCCACAAAGCTTCATTTAAGAACTATTGATACTACCTTCAGTACACCCCCCATCCAAATCAAACGCGGTATCTTTCAAGGAGACTCTCTCAGTCCTTTATGGTTTTGTTTAGCTCTTAATCCTCTCACCAAAATCCTAAATAAATGCCACGGTTATGTAATAGACAAGACAAACAAAATTAAAATAACACACTTGCTATATATGGACGACATAAAAATCTATGCTACAGATAGGCAACAACTAGAACAGCTTCTAAGACTAACGGAAAAATTCAGTACAGACATAAAAATGACATTCGGGACCGATAAATGTAAGATTAACTGTATCCTCAAAGGCAAGCACACTCAAACGGAACCCCATAATCTGGAACTACAAGGAGGCACTATAGACAGCATGCAAGAGAAAGAAACATATAAATACCTAGGATATATACAGAGTACAGCAATTAATCATAAGGAAATTAAGAATATGCTAAAATCTAAATATAAATTAAGAATAAATAAAATACTATCTACCCAACTATCAGGCCGAAACAAAATCAAAGCTATTAATACTTACGCCGTACCAATATTGACATACTCTTTTGGAATAATAAAATGGACAGACACAGAACTCGAAGCTCTTAATATCGCAACCCGAACCGCTAGTTATAAGCACAATATACATCATATCCATTCAGCAACCGAACGATTTACGCTAAAAAGAAAATTAGGTGGCCGCGGAGTCATAGACATAAAAAATCTGCACTATAATCAAATACATAACTTAAGAACCTATTTTTTAACTAAAGCCAATACGAGTCCATTACACAATGCATTAATAAATATTCTCCACTCAGGTACACCTTTAAAACTAAATGATAACCAATTCGATCCAACACATAAAATAGTAAAAGATAGTGATAAAATAATAAAATGGAAAGGCAAAGCGCTCCATGGCAAATTCCCACATCAGACAGAACAGGACCACATAGACCAAGAAGCATCCTTCAGCTGGCTAACAAAAGGTAATATATACGGTGAAACGGAAGGCTTTCTCATTGCAATACAGGATCAAATAATCAAAACACGAAATTACTCCAAATATATACTAAAAGAAAATATAGAAACCGATAAGTGCAGATTATGTCACCAAACAACCGAAACCATAGACCATATTACTGGAGGATGTAGTGCTTTAGCTGGTAAAGAATATACACACCGTCATGACAACGTAGCCAAACAAATACACCAACTACTAGCAATGAAGCACAACCTTATAGACACACACACACCGTATTATAAGTACAAACCTAGTAATGTTCTTGAAAACAGCTCTGTTAAACTTTACTGGGATCGCGACATTGTCACAGACCGAACCATCCTCAGTAATAGACCGGATATAACTCTCACTATAAAATCTGAAAAGACTACATACCTTATAGATATCGCCGTCCCCAACACCAATAACCTAAAACAAAAGCATAGTGAAAAAATACAGAAATACATTCCCCTCGCAGACGAGATTAAGCAAATGTGGCGTCAGAATACTGTTAAAATAGTACCTGTTATCATATCCTCAACCGGCGTCGTCCCTAAAACTCTACATTCTGCCCTGAAAACAATAGATTTACATAAAAATTCATACATACAAATACAAAAATCCATTGTCATTGATACATGCTCTATAGTTCGTCGATTTCTTAACCCATCCTCATCTTTCACCACATCACAATCATAACTCTGCTTATGAATCAGGTTACTTGGCATCAGCCCGTACCTGAATCTTTTATCCGGCTAATAGCCGAGACCCAAACTGTTTACATAATAATAATAATAAACATTTATTCAGGAACTTTAAAATAAAATACACAAAATACACACACAAACGTCCACAAACACACAAACACGCACACACACATACAGAAAGAGAGCTAGGCTACTATAGTATAAATAATAATTAATAAAAAACAAAAACAAAATAATATGTAATGTATACTTACTTATTTAACGGATTTTATGCGTGTTGAATCTGGTCATTATATATTTTCTGTTATTAAAAATTAGTAATAGTATAAAATGTAAGTACTTATATTAATTGTTTCTCAATATTGTTAAGTGACTGAGGGAATGAGCGAGATATCCCCAACACAATTAATTCTTTACTTAAGAGACCGGGTACCCTTGGAATTTCTCATACATACGTAATACCAAAATCATTTTCTCATACGAAAATATTTGACATGTTTGTGTTGTTTTTCAGTTTAAAATAGTAATTACCTGGGTTCCTGCACAAAAATTTACTTAAAAATATTTAAACACAAAAAAAATTTTGTTTTAAATTTTTTTTAGTAAATTTACTACTAAATATTTAAACACTAAAAAATAGAGTAAAACACTAAAAAATATATAAATAAATAATAATTTACTACAAAATATTTAAAAACTAAAAAATATTTTTAAAGTTAAATATTTTGTAGTAAATTTACTATTTATTTATATATTTTTTAGTGTTTTACTCTATTTTTTAGTGTTTAAATATTTTGAAGTAAATTTTTGTGCAGGAACCTAGATAATTACTATTTTGAGCTGAAAAATAACTCAAACATGTTAAATATTTTCATATGAGAAAATGATTTTGGTATTACGTATGTATGAGAATTTCGAGGGTACCCGGCCCCTTAATGGAGATGCCTCATAGTTGGATTGTATGTGGTTTTTTTGAGAAATAAAGATTTATTTATTTATTATTTATTTATCAAATTACAAGAAGCTGTATAACTTAGATACAAATATAAATAACTATTCGATGTATAATAATTCTTATTTGTTACATATTATAAAAAAGGACTACAGACAAGCAAAATGTCGATGTATTTCCAGAAATTAACCTGGCGTCTGCAACCATACTTACCATAGCTACCATAAAACGAGGTAACTATGGTAAGTTCTAATTACTGGAACGAGGTGCCTATTTAATTTCTGCGAGCTATATGCTGCTGAGTGTACACATATAGCATGTGTTAGTTCACAAAGTCGGCAGTTAGTTACAGCTTCAGATCTGATTCGAGCTCCAACTTTATTTACATTAATTCGCCGCGAGTTAATTATGAACGGACCATGGCCAGAATGCTAATTCCAAAATGTTATTTAAAGGTTTAATACTTTTAGTTATCTATAAGTTACAAGACTTAAAACTTAATAACTCTACGATCTGACTTTTCAACATTGTACTACAATAATTTACAGAATGCTCAACTTTTATAAAATCACTAGCTGTCCCGGCAAACGTTGCTTTGCCATAATATAAAGTATTTCACCCATTTTATTTTATTGAAGTGACTAAATAAGTATGTCGCCATGGCAACGTCTATCGCTATCTCGTCGCACAAACAATGGTCACCGTCAGTCTCAGGATGTAATAAGTTAATATTATTTATTCAACAAATGTACTTATCAATATAATATAAAGTACCCAGTAGCCGATTCTCAGACCTACTGAATATGCATATAAAATTTGGTAAAAGTCAGTAAAGTCGTTTCGGAGGAGTTCGTGGACTAACATTGTGATTTGTGACACGAGAATTTTATATATAAGATTTTGGCTTATGTGTAAAATTAAAACAATAATATTGATGTTCAAATTAAGATGGTCTACTGATATGGTTTAATTTTTACTACGGTCTTTATTTAGAAGTAGGTACCTATTAGAAATCCATTCACTAAGTTGCAAAACCTTCCATTTAGGAAATGCGAGCCTTTTAGCTACTCGGTATTAGTAGTTTTGTCCGTGGGAGAGCCATGCTTCGGCACGAGTGGGCCGGCTCGACCGGAGAAATACCACGGCCTCACAGAAAACCGGCGTGAAACAGCGCTCGCGCTGTGTTTCGCCGAGTGAGTGAGTTTACCGGAGGCCCAATCCCCTACCCCCCTAGAAATGCCGCAGTTGAAAGACAGTTTGTTACCCCAGGAGGGTACCAACTGCGTTGGAGAATCCCTCTCTGGACGTCCATGCTCAGGAACCCCTGGAACTGAACATGGACGTCCAGGCTGCCCCTCGTATTCTGGGGAGGGCAAAACTGCGCTCCAATTTGCTCGGGGCAAGAGCAAACACTCTAAGGCACCCCCCTCGATATTAAACATGGACTTTTGTAATATCAGGGGATTACACTCCAACCTTAATGCCGTCCATTACCACCTGGAGACGGCAAAGCCGGCTTTGCTCTTTTTAACCGAGACGCAGATATCATCTCCGAGTGACACATCATACCTTTCCCACCCAGGGTATTATCTCGAGCACTCCTTCCTACCCAAAGCTGGAGTGTGTGTGTACATCAGAGATGATATCAGCTCTCGCCGCCTCAGCAATCTTGAGGTCATGGACCTGTCCATCTTATGGCTCCGCATAGATTGCGACGACCACCCTCGCGTCTACGCGTGCCTATACAGGTCCCATAGTGGTGACCCCGAGACGGAGCGACTCGTCGAGCACCTGCAAGCTGCTTCAGATTTTGTGCAGCGGCAGATCCCATCCGCAGAGATCATAATACTTGGCGACTTTAATGCCCACCACGCCGACTGGCTGAACTCCAGTAAAACTGATCATGCGGGGAGATCTGTCTGCAACTTTGCCCTTGCGAACGACTTGACACAACTGGTTACTACGCCTACGCGAATCCCAGATGTGGATGGTCAGAATCCTTCCTTGTTGGACCTCCTGCTGACTTCAAATCCTGACGGCTACCAAATATCCGTAACCGCACCACTGGGTACATCGGATCATTGCCTTGTCAGAAGTTCTGTGCCACTTACGACGGTGTTAAGACAGCGTGCTGTCAAATACCGTCGTGTGTGGCACTACAAGTCAGCAGACTGGGATGGGATGCGGTCGTTTTTTGCATCCTATCCTTGGGGGCACGTGTGCTTCTCGCCGGATGATCCCGACAACACTGCCAACTCTGTTGCCGATGTGGTAGTGCAGGGGATGGAACTTTTCATTCCATCCTCTGTAGTGCCAACTGGCGGCAGATTTCGTCCCTGGTTTGGTTCATCCCCCAAAAAAGCTTCTCGCCGGAAGCAGGAGGCTTACCAATCCTGGGCCAACGCAGTGTCTGCTCGGGATTTAAATACCAGCGCATATAAAAAGGAGTACAACCTTGCTTCTAGGTCCCTCAAGAAAGAGATTACTCGGGCAAAGCAACAGCACGTCAATAGAATTGGCAAGAGACTTGAGCGCCTCCCCTCGGGAACCCGTGCATTCTGGTCTCTGGCCAAAGCTATTGAAGGAAATTTCTGCAAGCCAACCCTACCATCCCTACACGTAGGAAATGGGTCATTGGCCCAGGACGCAAAAGACAAAGCCGATCTTCTGGGCAAGCTCTTTGCGTCAAACTCGACCCTGGATGACGGGGGGCAGAAACCGCCGACCATACCGCGATGCACGAGCATCATGTCGGATATTCGGTTTCATCAGCGCTCAGTGCGAAAAGCCCTCCGTTCCCTTGATATCCAAAAGTCGAGTGGGCCTGACGGGATCCCGCCTATTGTGTTGAAAAAGTGTGCTCCAGAGTTGGCTCCGGTCTTGACGCGTCTTTTTCGGCTCTCCTATTCCACTGGCATCGTCCCGGCTTCCTGGAAGACAGCCTTGGTGCACCCGATCCCCAAAAAAGGTGATCGCTCAAATCCTTCCAACTACAGGCCAATCGCTATAACCTCTCTCTTTTCGAAGATAATGGAATCCATTATCAATAGCCAGCTTCTTCGATACTTGGACGGCCAGGGATTACTAAGCGACAAACAATACGGGTTCCGTAAGGGTCGCTCGGCTGGTGATCTCTTGGCGTACCTGACTCATCGTTGGGCTCAGGCAATTGAGTCGAAGGGAGAGGCATTGGCTGTTAGTTTGGACATTGCGAAGGCCTTTGATCGGGTTTGGCATAAAGCGCTGCTATCAAAGCTTCCATCATACGGGCTGCCTGAGAAATTATGTAAGTGGGTCACTGGTTTCTTGGCAGACAGAAGCATAAAGGTCGTAGTTGACGGCGAATGCTCGGAAACTCAGTCTGTTGATGCTGGTGTGCCTCAGGGCTGTGTGCTATCGCCTACTCTATTCTTACTGCATATCAATGACATGTTGCAGACCAGCGGCATTCATTGCTATGCGGATGACAGTACAGGTGATGCTGTCTATACCGGCTCCCCTAATATTTCTCGGCAAAATGTCACTGAGAGTCGAAACAAACTTGTGTCTAAGGTGGAGAATTCATTGGAGAAGGTCTCTGAATGGGGTAGACGTAACTTGGTCCAATTCAACCCCGCCAAGACACAGGTCTGCGCGTTCACCACTAAAAAGTCACCAATGGTCGTATATCCTCGCTTCGAGGGCACATCTTTAACCATCTCTCCTAGCATTGAGATACTTGGCGTCAACATATCGAGCGAAGTTCAGTTCCGATATCATCTAGAGGGTAAGGCCAAATTAGCCTCGAAGAAGCTTGGTGTTCTTAACAGAGCGAGACAGTACTTCAGTCCGGACCAACGCCTACAACTCTACAAGGCGCAAGTTCGGCCTCATATGGAATACTGTTCTCATCTCTGGGCAGGGGCGCCAAAATACCAACTGCTCCCTCTGGATCGTATCCAACGTAGGGCCGCTCGAATTGTTGATTGCCATAGTGTTTCAAACAGCTTGGACCCCTTGGAATTGCGCCGAGATGTAGCTTCGCTCTGCATCCTCTATCGGTTATATCACGGGGAGTGCTCTGAGGAATTGTTCGGAATCATACCACCTGCAACTTTTCGCCATCGTACCACGCGAAAAACATACCATCCTCATCACCTTGATGAGTGGCAGTCTTCCACAGTGCGTTTCTCGCGTAACTTTCTACCGCGCACTGTAAAACTCTGGAACGAACTGTCACCAGCAGTATTTCCGGACCTATACGACCTGCAAACCTTCAAGAAAAGAGCGTATTCCCTCTTAAAAGGCCGGCAACGCTCCTGCAGCTCTTCTGATGTTGCAAGTGTCCATGGGCGACGGTAGTTGCTTACCATCAGGTGACCCGTCTGCTCGTTTGCCCCCTTATTTAATAAAAAAAAAAAAAAAAAAAAAAAAAAAAGTAAGCGAAAATGTTGAAATTTCAATTTTATTTATTAAAAACATGTATAAAATAAATATCGAAACAAATACACGGGCGAATTCTGAACTAATGTCAATCCACGGCTCGCAAGTTTTCAATATCGAAATGGACAACGGGGGTCGCAGCGACCACTTAACTAAATTGTTTATCAGTACGAACCTCCATCAATATATTGATATGAATTTTTACATCACTGAGTTCCACTTAGCAAATATAAAATGTGAATTCATAAATGTACCATCAGGGATATTGATTCGTAGGCGGCGGGTCGACGTTATTTGGTCGAGTTATGTAGAGTCGGTTTTAGTTGTGAGTTGTGACTGACATGATATCCCGACCACATAAAGTAGGACAACTATCATGTGTCTATACAGTATCAATTTCTTTGATAGTACAAATGCCAAATGCTATCACTTCTGTATTTAATCATAATCAAATCAAATCATCTTTATTTCGGGCATCGGAGGCCCATATAACAAATACCTTAAATCTAACATACATATTAAAAATATAATAAATACCTTATAAACTAACATTCATATTTTATATTCACTTATAAACTAACACTGTCACTAATTTTTTCCGGCGACGTGACTCGACATGCTTCGTTCCGGAGTCTCCCCCGGAACCTCCGGTAAACTAGATCCATCGGCCAGAACTCCAGCGCCTCGGAGGTCGACAGAAGATTCGTCGGTACTCTCACCACAAAGGAGCTAAAGTTAACTTTGTGGCGAGACTGCAGACGCTCGACCCTCAGGCGCAGTGTCGTCTTCTTCTGGATGTAATCCACGACGCCCTCGACCTCCATGGACCAGTGTATTCCCTCCGGAGATTACGTAATTTACCGTATTTCAAGCCATATAAACTCATAATTTGAAAGCTACAAAGATATAATAAAAATACAGCAATAATCTTTAGTATCTCAACATTCCTGTCCCCGTTTTAAATGTTCTATTTTTGTTTATTATACTCATGATATTAGCTTCCAAAGTAATACCAATTTATTAAAATTCAAGCATAGGTACATTCAGCATCTCCTTAGGATTTACAAATTACTTTTATTTGAAACTCACGCCCGCGCCAATAGACCGACAAGATCATAAACTACATATTCCCCGTTTTAAATTGTTTAAGGACAATTTTGAACTAAAATAAGTAAAAATAATAGGGTTTTAGCGCGATCTCGGCAACGTGGCAAATGTATGGCCAAGGTCGTTTGCTCGGGGGACGGCCTTAATACTGGCATTGCATACAATACTGAAATAACAGGATAATAATTTTGTTTAGTGGTGTCGAGCTTTAAGCCTTTAACGTGCGTACAGTGCACATTCTTTACTAGCTGGTGCCCGCGACTTCTCCTCTTCTTATCTAGTATTTCGAGTGGATTATAATTGATTTACGTGGATAATTTTTAGAATTTTGGGTCCTAAATTCAGGATGATAAATTCTCAATAATTAAGGGTTCCTGAATTTAAGATCTAATTTTAGCATCCGGAATTTTAACCTGTCGCCTACCTGTAAGTTACTTCTTCAGATCCAAACCTCTGAACCGATTCTCATTTCATTATAATATGATAATTTTTGTCGGAAAAATCAATGGTTGCCATTAAACGAACTTCTGGCGGGCAACATTTAATAAAAAAACATATTAATAATTTAGTACATTAACCATCCCAGTGAAACACAATTCGGAATTGACCTCGGCGCGTGTTTGTATTTACGTACGAGAATCCTGCGGGATCGGCCGGGATTTGTCTTCGTATGACGGGGATCGGCTTTACGTAAATGGAACCCCCATCCGTCAGCCGAGCCTAATGCCCGTAAGACGCACGTCGAGATATTCATTATGTTGCCATGAAAGTGACCGAGCGACGTTTGAGATGCGCCTAATGGTTTTCGTGCTCTTCTAGAAAATTGAGATTTTTGGAGCGACAGTTTTGGACCAGTATCCATGTCAAGAGTCTGATTACCATTGCTGAAATGTCGCTTGGGTCCTATGCTGTCTTAATCACACTAATGCCCGTAAGACGCACGTCGAGATATTCATTATGTTGCCATGAAAGTGACCGAGCGACGTTTGAGATGCGCTGGTTTCCGTGCTTTTCTAGAAAATGGAAATTTTTGGAGCGACAGTTTTGAACCAGTATCCATTATAAAAAGTCTGATTACCATTCTTCAAATGTCGCTTATAGATCTCATGCTGTCACTTGCACTCGAAAGTTGAAATTTACCGAAATATTAAAAAATTATAGTTCACTGTTCACACGCTTTGAATCTTGTTAAGGTGCTCCCAGACAGAAGTTATATAACGTTGTAACTTATAAAACATTGTGTAACACGATAACATTTTATAACATCGTGTAACATACACTACAACATGTCAAAAAATAAACGTCTATTTTGTTCTAAATTGTTAAAAAATGTTATACAAAAATGTTATCTAACGTTATGTAACTTCTGTCTGGGAGCACCTTTAAAGCCGTAAATCAGCAAACAGCTCTTTAACTATTATAGTCCACACCTATTAAAAACAATGTTTATAACTCTACCGTTGTAATTATTACCATAAAATCGTTTTGTAACAATAACGTGGTCCCTCGATATACATAAAACTGGGTTGTTTTTATTCCGCGCAAAGGTATCAATTAGTAACATGTGCTTAAATTTAAGGTGTTAGGGTAGAGCTGTTATCCGGCAAAAGGTACCTACAGAGATATTACAAGGATTTCTGTTGAACTGGATAGCGTTACTTCCATCATCATCATCATATCAGTCTATATTCGTTCACTGCTGGACACAGGCCTCACTCAATGAACGCTACTTCCATATTAATATTATTAATGTGAATTGTGAAAGTGTGTCTGTTACCTCTTAACCGCTGAACCGAGTTTGCTGGGTATGGAGATACCTCGAGTCTTGGGAAAGGGCATAGAATACTTTTTAATTTTTATCCCGAAAAAATGTACGGATCTCCCGCGGAAATATTGGCGCAGTGGAGTAGCGGGTGTCATCTTTCTAATAAAAAAAAACAATCGATTGTTCTATTAATCAATTTCGATGTTACAACACTACTCTCCAACCGTCTTACGGTTTTTCCAAGGTTTTTCGATCAGCACGAGAATCTGACGCGAGTTTCACAGCTTTTACCCATCCCACAAAAGTGCTCAACGCCGCTTAAGAAGTTTTCACTTCAAAAATATACTGTGTACAATGTACTATCAGAGAAGTTGATTCCTATGCAGATCGGGGACCTACGTAGTTTGGTTGCGTTACGTCAAACCCAGCCGACAGATCACAATTAACATTGAATTGACATATTCGACCAAATAACGTTGGTCTATCAAATGCATAGGAATCAATTTCCTCGATGGTACATACAGAGTACAGACCTTATAGTCATACTCTCTTACTGATAAAAATATTAACGCACTTTTCGAAAACTATTCGAAGTCCGCTGTCCATATCTGTCATGTTCATTTTCCAATGTGCCAGTCCTCGTCTGACACGTTAGAAAAGTCCATTGGCGAAGAACAAAATATTATGCATGCGTACTTTTTAACCCACTTTTTAATTCAAAATGTAGTTTGGCTGCTATTATCTACTTACATTAACTTTATCGTAACGTATTGTGCGTGAAATACAACATATTTACCCACTAATTCGCGTATTTCATATGGTAATTCTTGTGGTGATAAACCTTTTTAGGTAACACTATTGTGCTATTAATAAAAAAGTATGGCAGCTACGTCTTATAAAATAAGATACGTATGTCTCTTTCACCTCTATACAGTTGCTCTATTATGTATAATACAAAGATAATAATAATTAGTAATATTCTACTTAAAATAAATTCAAATTCTTTATTAAGCAATAAGCATACAATAGTTTAAAAGCTAGGTAGCGTGCATCACGTCTTCTAATCCCATGCTAAGTAAAAACTTGTGTTATGGCAATCAGACAACGGATAAACGCCGAACACTATAACTTTACTAGACTATATTATTCGAATAACAAATTCGCTGCTAGACTATATTATTATAAATCCGAAATGTTCTAATTTCTATGTAGAACTTAAACTTCTCTTCACTTTAATCACGTTTGGATAACGCTATTGTGCTCAAACGTGCAACTTGAAGATGCAACAAAAATTGAAGAGCAGAAGACCGCGTACCTTATTTTGTCATTCTTTTACCTACGAGAATTCGGTCCCGAAGAGGTGAGTGAAATCGCCCGATTTCACTTACCTCTTCGTGATATTTTAACTCCGGATATCCGGGGCTTATTAAAACGCCCGGTTTAAAATGTGTCAGAGCACCGCGCCGCGCAGTATAAATAATGCCGGACCCTTGCGAAAGGATCGTGTGGACAAGTTACCCAGTTATAGTACGAAATTCACCAAACTTCTGTCAATACACTATAATAAGTTTTGTCATGTAAATTACTCGTATAATGTTGGATGTAAATACTTATAATATGGAAGGACTGTGCTTTGGCAAGAATGGTCTGTCTCGACTAGATACAACAACAATATAAAACTGGTGATGCTAATGCTTATGACTTGCGAGTAAGAGCAAAGAAACTATAGGAAGGTTACGTTAAATCTCTGGCTTTCGTGATTAGCAAAATAAAGCAATGGCCAATACAATATTATGTACTTGTCTACTAATTTTATATTTAAAATATAAAATGTTTACAGTGTACACTGTACAGTGTACACTGTACAATTCTTATGAAATAAATTCATTATACGTTTTTAACACATTTTTAACTGATATTTACATTAAAAATATATATTTAACAACTAATATGCAGACTTGAACAGAATCCAGATTATTAAAAAATCTGCAAACTTAGTTCTTTTCTGATATCCCCAGGGGTTTTTATCTGAACCGATCCACTTTAAAATCTCCAAGATATCCTTTGTAGCGAATAGATCCTAAAAAACAGACGAAATAAAGTTACATGGTTGACTTTTCATTTATTAACCTACTATTCAAACTAACACGCAAGAGAGATGTTATAAAATTTGAATATCTGCCGCAATCAAAGACAAGAGATTCTTAACCAGTGGTCTATGGACCACTGGTGGTCCCTGAAGGCATTCCCAGTAGTCCGCGAAGCCTTTATATTTTTGCGAAATGAAAAAATAAGTGCTAATAATTATAAAGTTGTCCTCAAGTATTTTCTTTAACAAATAACCCTTAAATTAAGTAAATTAACCAACTGGGTGGCCCCCGGCAAGACAAACATGTGGCAAGATGGTCCCTCACGACTAAAAGGTTAAGAACCACTGCTCTGCATAAAAATTCAACCTTCACAAAAAAACATTCTGTTAATAACTCTATATTTTCATAAACATTATACCTAACCCGGGCAGGGTTACCGATCCCGAGAAGATCTTGGTACAAAAACGATCAACGGAACGGAAAGTAAGATATAGGTAAGTCTTGTCAAAAGGTCGTTCGCTTTTTTGTTATTTCAAAACAAAATATGCCATGTGATTTTTCACATGATTTTAGATATTTTTCATTAGATTTTTTGATTGATTTACTAAATTGGAATAATGAAATAAACCTTTTCGAATTGCCTTATTTGATCTTCGTATTTAAAAAGCTACCTTCCCGTCAGAACAACCAGCACATAATATTTATTTAATCCATTAATTATAAAACGATATATCATTTTGCTATTAAAAACAAGTTTATAAGCAAATATGCTCTTTTGAAAACATTTTCCTGTGGTTCCTAAGGTGGTAGCCCTACTGCAGGGCGGAAAAACTCACATATCCAATCTCTCTGAGATCCTTTTTACCGACTCTATGAATATTTCAAAGAATGGGGTAGGTGGGAACATCTAATGATCGAATACGTAATCTCGGGCGTTAGTTTCTTATAAATATTTAATATGCACTGATATGATTGAGGTCACACTCGCATTGTAGATATATTATGGAGGTAACCCAAGTTGAGTTTAGGCACTTGACAGTGGCTTCTGTTTGTTTGCGTAAGGATAAGAGGATCTAAAATGTTTTTTTCTCTTGACGGACGTTGTTCGTAGAGTCCATATCCTGAGGATGCTCCGGTGTTGGGGCGAAACGCGCGTCGAGGTTTTCAACCTGCATGGTGGTGAGGGGCCTTGCACGGTTTTGCCAACATTATTGCTTGTGTGGTGGTGGTGTTTGCAAGTTCTTGCATGCGAGTGTACGCATAGGCAGTGAGGGAGGAGGGAGGTGCAAAATGTTTTTATTTTTTTAGGTTCCCTCATCAGACCCCAACCTACTTGGTAAAAGGAACTCCACTAAAGCAGAGGTTTTATCACACATTTTCGAAAACTCCAAGGAGACACCCAGAAAGAAGAAAAAATATCAGCTTACGACTATCGAGCAAAATTATTTTTTTGACCTCAAACATTTGGAACTTGGAACACAACATGAGATGTGGCCGAATCACACACACATTACACAAACACATCTACCAATTAGCACATTTACCTCCCTCGGGTTATTTTTAAGTGTCGAGTAATTCAGAACGGGCGGAAATTGTAATTTCTGGGCGAGTTAACAATGTGCGAATTAACTTTAAACAAGCTAATAATATCATCCGTCTTCCCACGCCGTTTGGAGTTCCTTGAACAAGACACCGATGAGCAAGGTAGCTTCCTGATAAAAAAGTAGTTGTTGATTACACAACGCAGTTTCTTCGTAATCTTTTCCTACTCATAATGTGCTCATATTATAATTAAAACATTAGTGTGTCTGTCTGTCTCTGGGCCCCTTAATGCTTAAGCTATTTAACCGAATTTAATACATTTAGGGCCTGTTTCACTACTTCCTGATGAGTGTCGAATAGGCTATTCACCACTTAACTTGACAGATCAAGTATGGAGAATCTGTCAAATAAGTTGTGAATAGTCTATTCGGCACTTTATCAGAAAGTGGTGAAACATGCCCTTAGTATTCTGATGCTCTGACATCTAGGAAAAGACACAAAGTAATGGTATTTATCACGAGAAAAATATACGTTTCGCACAAGATAAAGTTCTTTTTTTTAATTAACACAAACATTGTCAGGAGAACCATAACTTGAGAACGGCAAGTTACATATCTTCTTGCACTGTTGTAAAGATGTCGCAAGATACAAATTCACCCTGCGGAACCCGTATTTTACGTGGGTATTCTCGCTCTATAAGTATTTGGCTTCATTTCCCGTAATTTTTGCCAAAGCCAATTTGCCCAGCAACCGGACGTTCGAGACAAGACTTTTGTTTACTAACAACCTCAAAGAAAACCGTTCGTTCTCTACAGGACGAAGAAAAGTTTCAAAACTTCCAAGGTATTTAATTTATTTACCTCACTTCAACTGGTGTTAAATGATCTCAGACTGAGGCATTATAACTCTGGCTAGAGAATAATGTTTACTAAGAATAGACTCTTATAAATCCTTAAGCCGGCTGTACACTCTCGCCGAGACACAGCGAGGCGGCCCGAGTGCGAGAGTGTAAATGGGTGCGCTCGCCTCGTCTCGCCTGTCTCGGACCCTCTCGGTCCGTTGTCGGTATTTTGCGCCCGAGACAAAGGGTCTCGCGAGGAAAACGAGCGCACTACTGTACACTCTCGCGTCTTTCAGTACTAGTCCCGCCGTTGGACAGTGTAGAACAGAAAAATAACAATAATAAACGTCATTATTAGTCATTATCTGTGAGAAATAAAATTAATTAAGATTATAAATCTTTTGATTACAATTATATCTTTCGATGCATGGTGAATGGTGAAACGTCGTTTTTGTCCATCTTCTCTGAGTTCTTAACTGCGATTGAACTAAGCGAGAATGTACATGATCGCACTCGGGCGAGGGGCTCTCGCACGAGAGCTCTCGGCGAGAGTGTACAGCGGGCATTACTGTAATAATAACTCCCACACCGGTTTCGATGACGGTGGCCGGTTTCATTGAAACCGCCAGTTACGCAGGAGTAATTTTATAATTTATAGTGCCCAAGTCTGTGCACAGTACACTAGAGCACTCTCTATTCTTTTTCTCTCATAACCCAGTGGGACGTAAGACCGACACGACCGGCGAGAGATCAGGCGCAGGACCGACTTTTTACATGCCCATCCGACGCATGGATCATCTTACTTATCAGATAATCAGGTGATCAGCCTGCATTGTCCTAACCAAACTTGGAAATAACATATTTCCAATGAGGGAATCGAACCCACTACCTCCAAGCAAGAGCCACGCTCTTAACCACTGGACCACGGAGGCGTTAATATATAAATGCAATAGGTTTGTCTGTGAGCTCTTCACACTGATTGAATGAAAGGAATAGGATAGTTTTTTATTGAAGACTCGTCTATATGTTATATTGCCCGTGCCTGAAAGAGACTTGCAATGAACTGCATATCTTGTCATGGTTCCACCAGCGCTGCCGGCCGCAGGTTGAATACTTAGTATATTAGGCTAACTATATAATATAGAACAAGATAATGGCAAAACGATTAAACGATTATTCAAATATTTCCTTTGTATCTGAAGAGTTACGCGACTACACATGAGCCACATTTTGTGTTTTTAGAAACAAAATTTTTAAATTACAATATAGCATAACATCAATGCACAGGTCATAGTAGCGCGAGTACTGTTCTTATTGTTCATCTCAAACCGATCTTAAAATTAATGCGTAAATGAAATGGTTTTTATCATTTGCGAGGCAGTAAATTCCATTTATTATTCGGTTGAAGGCCATAATGACGCAGGTGATATGTCGATTTTCTCGTAAACTCCGCTTCGTGTCTCCAATAAAACTTTATGAGCGTGAAAACTCTTTACCATGTGACTGAATTGAGAAGATTTTTTTTTTAATGCGATAGAAATAATCTATAGTTTGTTAATGATAATGAAAATTGAGCAACAAAAATATTTTATTAAAATTCGGTAGTCTGTAATGGTGTCACGAGTTTATAATATTATGTTTTATGGCAAATTAAATAAACTAGCTATTTGACCGAACTTTGCTCGGTATTCGATAAAACACGAATAAAATGACATTTTCTAAAAATGTTTCCTAGCTAGATCGATTTATCGCCCCCGAAACCCTCTATTTACTAAATTTCATGAAAATCGTTGGAGCCGATTCCGAGATTCCAATTATATAATATGTCGTAGGATAATTTGATAAATCGAATTATCGCAAAAATTCTAGGGACTTTGCGAAAACACGGATAATTAGACAATGGTGATTACATTTTTCAAACTTACTGACAAAAGGTAGTGTTTTCGCGAAAACACGAGTATAAAACTTGGAGCATTTACTTAGAGTATTTTATTCAAGTAAGGATGTAACAATAAATTGACTAAGTATATAGTTTTATGGATAACCATATAAAAATATGAATTTTTCAACATTTTTCCCCAAAAATTTGCCCAACTATAAAGTTTTTGCTTATAAAACAAACATGTCCACTATAGCCTATCGTTGCCTTGTGCTATCAATGGCCGGCGACAACACCAGAAAACTTAAATTTTCCCCAAAACTCTAGCCGGATCTACATAAGATTCGATCATGCAATATTTTATCTTCTCTATAATGTTATGGTTCTGTTGTTACATTGCTTTAACAACGAGTATTTACTCGAGTATAATTTTTATATGAAGGTTAATTTAAAAGGCATTATTAGAATCTACAATAAAACAAAATTTAAGACAGTCAAAAACTGTTTTTATTTATTTTTATAATTTTGGAAATTGTCCTCATTTCGGTAAAATCTGTTTCACGCTTATTGTTTACTTGTACAGTAAAATAAATATTTCGAAACGTATTTTAACGTAAGTAATCAAAATTATTGTATACTTCATAGACATTAAAAAATATGTTGAAAGTCCGTTTTCACCTGACACCAACCAACCGATTAAACTCGATTGCACCTTTCTTTTTTGCCAAGTGGCATTATAGTTATGTGCGACCTATATAATAATTAATAACATTTAAATCGAAATATTATCCATCTCTCACATTTCTCCCGGCGGCGCGGCGGTGGTAACTACAGTAACTGGGGTAACACACCCAATTACGGCCAACATGTCTCCGGGGCGAGGTTATTTTCATCCCCGTATTGAAGACCATCGCCGTTAAATCATTAGTGGATCTTGAGTGAGGTAATTTAAATAGCAATCGTCGTCTATTTATATAAAATCTTTGTCCTTGATGACATAATGTAGTATTGAAGCAAAACCGTTACTGATAGAGCCTTCAAATTTGGGGGTATATTAGCTATGTCCACATTATGCAATTTCATCTTCAATTTTCGTCATCTTCTTTTTATTCAACTTTCGTTTAGCATTTTCAATTATTGAATGCGTCAAAATCCACCCGCGTTGAAAGAAAAGTCTCATAGCGAGCGCTACTATTTCAACGCGCGTCACGGGCATGCCTCACGTTCGCTGTTGACTGCGCTATAATGCATGCCCTTGATGAACAAAAAAGGCCCAGTGTGGACAAAGCTATTAAGTATTTTTTGTATTAAGTACGTAGATTTTCGATAAGAAATGATTATTGACTCCAAAGGGGGTGAAAAGGTGTAGTTTAATGGGACAGCAAAATTACTTCATTTCATTAAGCATATTTAATTTGCAAAATAGCAAGCAAGCAGAAAAGGTAAGTTAATAATATAATTTTTAAAAATGAATACAAAATATATGTTTACCAGAACGTGGACGAATACGTGAAAAAAATTGAGTTCAAAATTCAATAAAGTAATAAAATAACATACAATAACTTGTAATAAAATATGTAAAACGTTTCGGTCTAATAAGCACATTTGCTTTTAAGGTTAAAATATAACTAGCATACTAGTGAGTGGTGATACTAAGCAAACATTGAATTTCTTAACAATATTTGCACCATAATAGGTGAAAATGATGTGTGGAATGGGGTAATTGTGACCAGGATAACAGAGGCAGTTAGGGTTTGAGACAGTCGCGCTAGCAGCTGTTTATGGTTCAAAATTCAATAAAGTAATAAAATAACATACAATAACTTGTAATAAAATATGTAAAACATTTCGGTCTAATAAGCACATTTGCTTTTAAGGTTAAAATATAACTAGCATACTAGTGAGTGGTGATACTAAGCAAACATTGAATTTCTTAACAGTATTTGCACCATAATATGTGAAAATGATGTGTGGAATGGGGTAATTGTGACCAGGATAACAGAGGCAGTTAGGGTTTGAGACAGTCGCGCTAGCAGCTGTTTATGGTGCACGTAAAAAAGTTCAATCCTGTAATGTGCACCCGCCCGAGAAACTACACTTCTAGGGCTGTCCACTACCATAATAAATAACCATATTCAATACACTTTATAGTTTTAATTTTGGCGCAACTCCGTTGCGCCAAAATTCGTTTATCACGCGGGACATGGTACCCTATGTCCTTTCCTGGGTATCTCCATACCCAGCAAAATCTTTTCAGCAGTTTGGGCGTCTGCCTGTTACCTCGTCACGCCCAAGCCGCTAAACCGATTTTGCTGAAATTTAGCAAGGAGATACTTTGAGTCCCGGTAAAGAACATAGAATACTTTTGATCCTGAAAAAATGTGCGATTCCTGCGCGATAAACTAATTTTGGAGCAACGAAGTTGCGGGCGTCATCTAGTCACTTATAAACATTAAGTTGATACACCCACTGAAAAGTAGATGCAACATAGGTATTATATCTAAAATTTACTCCAGGGAAAGACGTTTTAAGTACAAGATAAAAAATAGCGGTATTGTACAGCAAATGTTTTTATTACAGCCCTACGGGTTAGGTAACTTCAGTGCAAACGTTAGCCGTTTCTGTGAAACGAAACACTACACTCAAACCCACAACCGACTCACGATAAAAGAGAGTCGCGTTTCCCGCTATATCTGGGGCACGAGAAAATAGTTCTTAAAAACAATGATGTCGAGGGAAAGAAGTTTAATTTCCTATGAACAGGGGCTGGTTAATTGAAGCTGGTTTGTCGAGTTTTTGCGTCCAGCATCACTCGACTGTTCCGAGTGGAGTCTGGAAAGTTCGTTGTTCCGAGGGGTTGTCGGTCGTTAAAATTCCATGAAGTGGTTTCTTATTCCAGTGCTAGTTTATGAAATGGCCTAGGATTATTAGTGTTTCGCCCGATTTTTGTGCTTTCAATTCAGAGCCTGATGATCGAGACGAGTCGATATTTAGTTTTAGATAGAGTTTGAGGTGAGGCATCAGTGCAAAATAACAAAATTGCATAAGCTTAAAAATCTATTTTTTTTATTGCTTAAGTCGGAACGGCGTATTGAGGCAAAAAACTTTGTATAAAATGTCAGATTATAGGTCTCGTTATTATGATTATGGTATAGTTAAAAATGTACCTGGCCATAGAACTTTGGGTAATTTCTTTAAGTCAAACAACTCGCACTCAACACACAGGTAGTGCGTTGTCTAAGCTGTTAGCACACCTTAAATAATTAAGCTCGAACTACACCGAGCTTAAAGCCTGTCAAGCCCAGCTCCGATCCTCATAACAAACTTAACAAAACCACTACTTTGCAATAAGTTTACCCTTTGTGCGGGGTTAAAGATATTGGCGTGTATAACAAGCTATCGTAACT
Source organism: Polyommatus icarus (assembly GCA_937595015.1). Lineage (NCBI taxonomy): Eukaryota > Metazoa > Arthropoda > Insecta > Lepidoptera > Lycaenidae > Polyommatus > Polyommatus icarus. The sequence continues at coordinate 5,323,510 of OW569331.1, forward strand.
TATTACCACATGTTTCAAGCGTCTCCAACCGCGCAGTTTTTGATACAGGGAATAAATAACAGGCCAGGTTATTATATTTAATTAATTTTAGCCACAATATTTAAAATATCAAAATTCCTTGTCTACCTATAATTACTGTGTTCAACGATGAGCGGAGATACGTCATACATGTGATAGATTTAAAATTTTGTTTCCAATTCGCAAAATATCCGTAGCAAATTTTACCATACTTTTCATAATATAATATAGTATAGTACATATTTCTAGTATGGGTAGTAATAGTTTTTAAGATCAAAATTGTCAGGTTATACAACATAATATAATATCATATTTTTATATCATTTTATATCATACATTTATATCATATATTAATATGTAGCCAGTAGGGAGTAGATATACTGTTCAGTAGATGTATAAAGAAGGTACATATACTCGTATTATATTTGAAGTAGTGGAGGCAGCAGCGCGGAGTAATTCCAGTAATGACTTGCTTCCCTTTAGGGCATTCCGAGACGAATTGAGTTCCTCCACCGCGCGATCTAGCTCAACTACTAGTATATCCGTGTTAGGTTTGCAGTAAATCCGCAGTGCAATCACTAATATAATGTAATTCAAGTACAAGCTAATATGAGTAAGCCATATTGACGTTCGTAAACACTATGAACATATTACATATGTTACGCTCAAAGACCGAAATCGCTCAGTGAGCGAAAAAATAGCTCACAACGCGTTGTGGTCACAGTGAAACAGCCACGACGAGAAATTCGCGTCGTGGCTCTAATGAAAACGGCCACGACGCGTTCTGGCAATCACAAAAAGACCATAACGCGAAATTCGTGTCGTGGCTGGTATGCTATTCGTTTTTCTTGATTTGTTCTTGATTAATTAATCGTCTAGAGGTATGGAAGATTATAAATTTATAATATTGAATTACCACGCATGCTACAAAACATTTTTTCTTTTACTAAGTCACTGCATAACGTGTTTATCATTATTATATTTTATAAAATATCTATAGTTCCGTACTATCCGTACTAATATTATTACTGTCTGTCTGTCTGTCTGTACGGATAGTTATATGGAACTTGATATTTTATAAATAATAATGATAATTTACACGTTATACAGTGATTTAGTAAAAGAAAAAATGTTTTGTAGTATGCGTGGTAATTCAATATTATAAATTTATAATCTTCCATACCTCTGGAGGCCTACCACAACCTCTTAAAGCAGTATTATTTTAATATTACTTCATGATTTCGTACCATCACCTCTTAAAAGTAAGATTATTTTAAGCTTGTTTCATCAAGAAGTTTTGTGACGTCATCTCAATTTCATTCGCTCAATGCGTACCACGAGCTCCATTTTGACACCGTTTGACAGTTGAGTTGAGCATGATTACTTTAACGTCAAACTAGCGATCTTAAAAAAGTTGATATTTCGCAGCGGATTTAACATTACTTTGCATTATTTACAGTTTTTATGTATAATTATATTTGAAAAGTGAGTATTTCTCTAAAGTTATGTAATTCTTTTTTCAAGAAATGTCTTTTTTATTTAAGTTTACAGTGTAAATAATAAACATAAAAAACGGCGTTGGTTTCTAGATGGCCAATGAATTGGAGATTTTTGAATTCCTGCAAGAGTTGCATGCATCTGCTAGCACATCAACAATGCAGCGCAGAAGAAGATTGCGTTCACAATTTAATCCTTTCGATTTAGAGGATGCCGAGTTCGTGAAACGGTACCGGTTGACTAAAAGTTTATCCCGGAGTTTGTGTGATAAACTCGCGCCAATGCTAAAGCGTCCCACAAAATTGACCGATTTATCTGTAGAGAATAAGGTATGTAATATTATATTCACGTTGTTGTTACACAAAATGTGCCATGCCAAGCCAATACCTTTAACCAAAAATGTTTCAGGTGCTGACTGCATTGTCTTTTTATGCTACTGGGTCATATCGACGTCCTACTGGGAATATTGAAGGACATTCCATGGCCCAGCAGACAGTTTCGTCTTGCATAAAACAAGTCACTGCCTGTCTCGACTCTACAGAAATGAGGCAAAAGTATATTATATTTCCTGCTACAGACCAAGAAAGGAATAGAATAAAGACTGTGTAACTATGGCCATATAATATATAAAATACTTTATTAATAATTAATAACACTGAATTTCTTTTACATATTTCAAAAACTTTGAAATTTATTTCAGATTCTACAACAAATTCAAAATTCCCGGAGTACTAGGCTGCATAGACTGTACCCATGTTGCTATAGTTCGCCCGGTGGAAAATGAAGAGCGGTATTATTGCCGCAAACATTACCATTCGCTAAATGTTCAAATAGTGAGTTGTTACCTCGTCATGAGGATCTAACTTAAAAGTTTATTTGTAAATATTTGTTACCAGAAATATGTAGTAAAAAAATTGTTCATAGAATTTTTATTGAGTTATTTAAACCTAAAATAACAATTTTCTTACATAAATAATACATAAAATTATAATTTTAACATTAAACTATACTAAAAATAACAGAGTTGCTACAAATTAGTTTTTATTATTCGTAGTACAAATCACTATAAATTATTTTTAATGTTTTAGGTTTGTGATGCAAATATGAACATAACTAGTGTGGATGCAAGTTATGGTGGTGCTTCTCACGACTCATTTATATGGGCCAGTCATCCATTGAAGGCACATCTTGAAAACCTCAGCGAGGCAGAAAATATTTGGTTTTTAGGTACTATTGTTTTATTGAGCCTCGAATTTTAATATTACATAGATAATAGTGTCACGTGCTAGGGTTCTTTGGATTCAGAGAGAAAGACCTGGTGACTCTCTTGAAGACTTTATTCACAAACACTAGCTCACACTAATCACTGAGTCCAAACACTAAGCACTAGATCCAAATCACTGAGCACTATCACTGTCCTAGGTCGTAGCCGAGTCACTATCACAATCACTCACTATTGATCACTTGTTTTCGCTCCGAAGTCGCCTCGAAGATAGCTCAGATCAAACTGAATTGCCGGCCGGACTGTCTGCGACTATTTATACGGGTCGGATCGAATCTCAGAAAATTCCGGAACATCCCAGAATGAACCCGATATGCGTAAACAAGCATCAGATATTTCTAGAAAGTACTCGTAGGTACATACACCTAGCGTCATCTAGTAGCGAGTAGGGGATTTACGTTGCCTGTGTTCCCTTGGTAGGTTCGCTGGCCCGACGCTAGATGGCACCACGTGTCCGTATCCGTAACACTACTCCCCTCTTAGAGATGCTCGTCCCGAGCATCGTTGTTACTGCCATGGTAACGCGCCAGACGGTCTACGTGTACCACTTTGAATGTCCCTCTTGGTTGCTTTTGGATCCTGTAAGTCACGTCATTCAATCGGGTAACCACTTTGTATGGGCCGTCCCACTTGGTCTGTAACTTTGGAGATTTCCCTTTTCGGCGAGTTGGGTTATGCAGCCACACCAGTGACCCTTCTTCGAAGCCGCTCGTGTTCGCTTTCCGGTCGTATCTGGTCTTCATCTTCTCACTTGACTGTAACCCATTTTCCCGAACCGTGGCGTGTATATAGCGCATCTTTTCCCTTAAATCGCAGACATAGTCTGGTACGGTCTTTGGTTCCTCCGGTGACCCTCCTGTCAAGAGGTCTACTGGTACTCGTAGTTCTCTACCGTAATTGACATACGCCGGGGTAGCCTTTATGCCCTCATGCTCGGCGGTACGGTACGACAGAAGGAAGAGCGGTATATACTTGTCCCAATCCTTTTGTTTGTCATCTACCAATTTCGCCAAATGCCTCTCAAGGGTCTGGTTAAATCTCTCAACCATTCCATCAGACTGTGGATGGTACGCGGTGGTCCTCGTCTTATGCATTCCCAAAATTCTGCATACTTCCTGGAAGACCTGCGATTCGAAATTCCTCCCCTGATCGGAATGGATTTCTAGAGGCACACCAAAGCGAGATATCACTTCTTCGACTAGCTTAGAAGCAACTGTTGTAGCTTCCTGATTTGGTATGGCGAACACTTCGGGCCATTTTGTGAAGTAATCCATGACCACCATAAAATACTTGTTTCCCGATTCCGTTACAGGAAATGGCCCAGCTACGTCAACTGCAATTCGTTCCCACGGTGCGCCAACGTTATACAAGCGCAGGTTCCCACGGCTCCTTGTCTGTGGTCCCTTCACTGCAGCGCAAGTAGTACATTTGCGGCACCAATCCTGCACATCATCTCGACAATGCAACCAGTAGAATCGTTCTCGCACTTTTGTTAACGTCCTCTTGACACCTAGATGACCTCCTGATACGCCATCGTGTATTTCACGGAGAACATCTGGTACTCTCGTCCTTGGGACAACTATCTGAAGATGGAACTCTCTGCCGTTAGTCTTCTCCCATTTCCGGTAAAGTATTCCATTTTGAAGTATCAGACTGTCCCATTGCGCCCAGTACGCCTTAGTGGCAGCGCCAGTGGGTGCAACCTCACTCCAGATTGGTTTTACGTCACCCCGTTTCTTCCATGTGATGATGTGCCGAAGGTCGTCATCTCTTTCTTGAGCCTCCCTCATAGCATCATTCTCCCATGGACCCAAAGGACTTGTTTTCGTTAACTTTAATGTTACTTCATTAGATTCCTGCTTAACACAGTGTTTGCAGTCTTCTGAACACGGCCTTCGTGAAAGTGCGTCAGCATTCCCATGCGACTTTCCGCTGCGGTGTTCGGTCTTGAAGTCGTACTCCTGGAGCTGTTCAATCCATCGTGCTACTTGACCTTCTGGGTTCTTGAATTGCAGTAGCCACTTCAAGGCTGCGTGATCAGTTCGCAGTAAAAACTGTCTGCCGATGAGATATTTGCTGAAATGTTGTAGCGTCTTTACAACAGCCAAGAGTTCTCTTCTTGTCACACAGTAGTTTCTCTCTGGCTTGGATAAAGACTTGCTGAAATATGCAATTACAACTTCTCTTTCACCCTGTTTTTGAGATAACACCCCTCCAATGGCCGTGTTGCTTGCGTCCGTGTCGACTATAAACTGACCTTCAGGTTGTGGATACCCCAGGATTGGTGTTTCACACAGATGTTGCTTCAGTTTCTGAAAAGAATCTTCCGAAGTCTCGTCCCAAATAAACTGTCGTTTATCTTCTGTCAGCCGATGTAATGGCTTGGCTATCTCTGAGAATCCCTTAACAAAACGCCTGTAGTAGGAGCATAGGCCGAGAAATGCCCGCACTTCGGTTTTGTTTTTAGGGGTTGGCCAATTTTGAACTGCTTCCAGTTTCTCCGGGTCCGTCTGGATTCCATCACTGGAGATAATATGGCCGAGATAATTGACCTTACTCCTGAACAAACGACACTTTTTCGGATTCAACTTTAACTTGGCCCCCTCTATTTTAGCGAAAACACGTTCTAAGTTTCGCAAATGGTCCTCGAAGTCGCGGCCAACAATGATGACGTCATCCAAGTAGACTAAGCAAGCCTCTCCAACTAAGCCTGCCAGTACACACTCCATGAGTCGCTCAAATGTGGCAGGCGCGTTACACAATCCAAAGGGCATGACGTTAAACTGCCATAAACCTTTACCGGTGGAGAAAGCTGTCTTCTCCTTGTCTTTTGGATGAATTTCCACCTGCCAGTATCCAGATTTCAGGTCCAGGGTCGAGAACCATTTCATGCCACTCAAGGTATCCAGAGTGTCGTCGATTCGAGGTAATGGATAACTGTCCTTCTTAGTGACATCATTGAGACGCCTGTAGTCCACACAAAATCTTGTGCTGCCATCTTTCTTCTTCACTAACACAACAGGTGAGCACCACGGACTTGCAGACGGTTCAATTATCTTATGCCTTCTCATGTCCTCCAAAAGGCCTTCAACTTCTTTTTCCTTTGCAATGGGTATCCGTCTTGCTCGTTGACGAATTGGGTTCTCGCTTCCGGTATCTATCCTGTGCTGAACCATCGACGTTCTTCCAAGGTCGCCTTCCTGACTGGAGAAGATATTCGCGTGGCGTTCTAAAAACTTCTTAGCTTTCATGCTCTGCGAATAAGTCAGATTACTCTTGCAGTCATCGAGTAGCTCAGTCACTATTCCATAGTTGCTGCTGTTTGCTGAGTCTGAGCCTGTGATCGAACTACACTTTCTCATCCAGACAACTTCCTCGCACTTTCCAATGACGTCACCTTTGTTCAAGCAGATCTCGCGATCACCAAGATTCAAAACCCTGACCACAGCGTTACTGTTTCCACTAACAAGGGTTCTCGCCGTCATCAGTTTTTGCGCTGATGTCTTGGTAGCCGTGTCTTCGATCAACACGCATCTGTTTGACTTTTTCTTTCCAGCTGGCGGTAGTTTAACCAGCACCCGAGCTTCCGCACGTCCAGGTATAATGACTTTCTTTACACATTCAACTTTCCCGCAGGCGCCTCCAAGGATGAAAATTTCCTCTTCACCACACTTGAAAACTCCGTCAGCGACATTAATTCTGCAGTTATGCTTCTTCATGAAATCCAAACCCAAGATGCAATTATCCATAATCTCAGCTACGATAACGTCGTGAGGGTATGAAGACCCCCCTACATTAATCGTAACTGACATTTCTCCCAGGACGGGTATTGGCTGACCGGAGGCAGTAAGAAGCCGACAGTTAATTCTCCTCTTCTGTCTCCTTGCGGCTTTTACCAGATTTGGGTTCACTATCGTTCTAGAGGCTCCTGTGTCTAGAGTAATTTTGCAATCCGTCCTGTTAATAGTCCCCTGAATCACAAGACTATTCCCGCTGCATGCTTGGGAGATAACAGTTATCGGGGCTTCCTCCGCGTCAGCCAGTACTCGCCCCTTAGTCCTGGCTTTTATTCGTTTCCCTGATCGTGGGCAGGGGACGAAGCCCCTTGCTTTTTCAGCTCCTCTATTTGTTCAATGCGTTCCTCGAGTCTTTTCATTCTTGCCATCTGAGTCTCCTTCTGGGGGCAGTTTAGCTGAAGATGGCCCCTCTCGCCGCACTTGTAGCACATGGCTCCAAAACTTCTCTTCGTAGGAGCCTTGACCTCCTTGACTTCCTCCGAGACCTCGCGGATCTTATAGGTCTGTCGTATGTCACGCCGGACAGCCTCGACCTCTAGAGCATGCGCCAACGCTTCCTTGAGCGAGGTGTGGTGACGTAGCCTTACTGCAGCTCTGACCTCCAGATCCCTGATTCCGTCGACAAAGGCTTGAATAGTGTTCGAGTCAACCATCTTGGAGTCTGCTCCTGGATGTGCCTTCTTAACCAGTTTTTCAATTTCCAACGCCCATTGTTGTAATCCTTCTCCTGAGCGTTGGACTCTGTCACGCAGTTGGGCACGGAACACGTGCTCCAGGTGTCGCTCCCCGTACCTGGATTCAAGTGCCTCCATCAGGTCTTGGAACCCATTTCCTGTATGTGCTTCCAGAACCGACAAAGCTTGCCCTCTGAGCGCAACAGTAAGAGCGGTCAGGCACTGTTCGTCAGTCCATCCGTTGGCAGAAGCAACCGCCTGGAATTGCTGACGGTAAGCGTTCCAAGAAGTAGTGCCGTCGTATGGCGGTACTTTTACTCTTGGTCCCTGCACCACTACAGTGTTTCCACTAGACACCGCAGCTCCCGTAGTTTCAAGGCGCACTACTTTCCTCTGTAGTTCGGTGATGTTGGTTTTCACATTTTCCATATCCAATCCTAACCCGGTAACTCGTTCTTCCATAACATCGACATCTTTCCGAAGCTTAGTTACCGTATCACTAACATCCTTTATAGCCAATAGCGCTTTTTCTTGGAGGTCCTTTTGTTGCTCTTGAGACTCCATCATTGCCCTTTGAGAATCATGCAAGGCCTGACTTTCAGCTTTTTGGGACTCCTGCAAAGCGCCGAGCTTGCGATCTTGTGCCTCTTGCAAAGCCTGAATATCAGCTCTTTGCAGCTCCATTAATTTAATTAAACTTTCCAATTGAAGAGCCATTTGAGGGGCCGTAGAAACTACGGACGTGGCAGGATGGATGGAGCTAGTCGACGGAGCCTGAGCAGGCAGGGCCCAGTGGGCGGGGCCAGTGGGCGTGGCCTGAGTGGGCGTGGCCTGGTGGGCGGAGCCGGTGGGCGTGGCCATGTCCAGAGTGGGCGGGGCCTGGGGGGCGTGGTCAGTGGGCGGGTCCCGGTGGGCGGAGCCAGTGGGCGTGGCTTCACCCGAAGTGGGTGGAGCCTGGGGGGCGTGGTCAGTGGGCGGAGCCTGGTGGGCGGGGCCAGCGGGTAGGGCCTGCCCCGCAGTGGGCGGAGCTTGGTCCCCAGTGGGTATGGCCTCCGCAGCTCCACCGCCAACTCCTCTCTCGAAGTCAATGGCAGCAGCTCGCTGCGCCCTTGTCCTGACACTCCCCTTGAAGTCCTCTCTCGGAGTCAATGGCATCTCCAAATCTCACTTCCGACACCAGTTGTCACGTGCTAGGGTTCTTTGGATTCAGAGAGAAAGACCTGGTGACTCTCTTGAAGACTTTATTCACAAACACTAGCTCACACTAATCACTGAGTCCAAACACTAAGCACTAGATCCAAATCACTGAGCACTATCACTGTCCTAGGTCGTAGCCGAGTCACTATCACAATCACTCACTATTGATCACTTGTTTTCGCTCCGAAGTCGCCTCGAAGATAGCTCAGATCAAACTGAATTGCCGGCCGGACTGTCTGCGACTATTTATACGGGTCGGATCGAATCTCAGAAAATTCCGGAACATCCCAGAATGAACCCGATATGCGTAAACAAGCATCAGATATTTCTAGAAAGTACTCGTAGGTACATACACCTAGCGTCATCTAGTAGCGAGTAGGGGATTTACGTTGCCTGTGTTCCCTTGGTAGGTTCGCTGGCCCGACGCTAGATGGCACCACGTGTCCGTATCCGTAACAATAGAATAGAAAAGAAAATATTTTATTTGCACAACTTAAACTAAACTTAAATTTAAAAACACAATAAAGGAAAACTATGTACAAATAGGAAGTCTTACTGCTAACAGCAGTTTCTGCCAGACAACCTTCACATATTATTTTAGTAAAAGCTATTTATATAATTGTATTCATTATTATATTATTTTAAGGTGACTCTGGTTACCCGTTAAGGAAGACAATGATGACTCCAGTATTGGATGCGGCCCCAAATTCACCTGAAGCACACTATACAAATTTGCATGTTCGCACTAGGAATATTGTGGAGCGAACTATTGGGCTACTTAAAGCACGTTTTCGTTGCTTACTTGTACACAGAGTCTTACACTATTCCCCAAGGGTAGCAGGCTCTATTGTGAATGCTTGTGTTATACTACATAACATTTGCAATAGGGCTAATACTCCTGTGCCACAATTAACCAATGAAGAGGTGATACAAGAAGCCCAATTACAGTTGACTTTAAGAAGGGCTGAAGCACTTCCTGGCACTGCAAACATTGAGCTGCAACAGGGCTACGCCACACGGCATGCTCTCATTCAGCGTCTCTGGGAGAGGCGGCACCTACAGACCTGAAACATTTTTTTTGCATTTTTTTATTATATTTCTTTGTTATTAAGTTAAGTATTGATTTTTTTTTATAAATTGATTCTATTGCCAACATGTAAAATTTTTTTGAATAAAAAGCATTTTATTTAAATGTATAGACTTTGGAAAGTATATCAATGCCTAAATCCATAATTAGATAAAATCGTTCAATAACATAATGTAAAATAATATATCTCATTAATAATTTTAATAATAAACAGAGAATTGTTGCGCACTTTTGGAGTAAATTTGTTTAATAGGAAACTCATTGTTATATTTTTTATATTTTAATGTTTTCACAACTTCCATTTAAAGTATTAGTTGACAAAATGTAATAATATAATAATAATTACGGTATGTGATTTAGCAAGTACTACATATTATTGTTAAGAAATTAAAAACAGTTTTCTGATCTTTGTACTCATACAAAATGAAAAATGCAAATTATATAATGTATAATTTAGATTATTATTTATAGTTTATTCAGTTAATTCTGTGTAATATGTTATATACTATAATGACAAGACTACAAACTTTTTTAATTTGGCTGTGTGAAATATAAAAATGTGATCTTAGTTACTTGCCTTTCAATCCGCTGAAGACTGCTGCATATTTGTATCAGAGCTTGATTCATCTCCACCAACGTATCTCCTATTCTTTCAAGACTCTGGCTACTGCTTACAGTAGCCTGAGCCCTTCTCTCTGATGAAAGAATCAAAGACCGGCTAATCGACTGTGTAGTCAGTGGGACCTCTCGCCTGCGACGTCGGCGCCGGGGCGACAACACTGCTGCCGGTTCAACTGGTGCTGGTGGAGCGGTGGGAGGAGTTTGGGTACGAGGTGGAGTGCTTGGTGCCTGTTGCACAACAAAGGTTTGGAGGGATGTGGATGCTAGGATGGACTCTGAGGCTGGTGAATTTTTTTGATCCGGGATAATTGTGTCAGGAAATGGGAAGTTTATAACCTCCAAAGAAGCAATATCAGCTGGCTGTGCGCTTTCAGCTGGCTGTGCGCTTTCAGCTGGCTGCAAGCAATTAATACATAGCAAAAATTACAAACTGTTGTTTATACTATATTATTATCAAACCTATTTCACTTTTAATAAAAAGAATATAAATTAAAATATATTAAACTTAATAAAATAATGACTTAAATTTCTAAAAATTGATTTCCGACTCAGATCTGTAGCTAATAAACATGTGTTTTTATAATGTTACTAAATAATTATAATTTATCTCACGGGGAATGGTTCAACTCGCACACCACTCAACCCCTGTCCATAATCCTCCCCCAGTATTTGGAGGAACTTATCCTCTATATCGGACAGAGGTTGCTCCGTTGATGGCCCTCCTCCAGTCCTGTTTTGACACAATCGTAAGGCTGCCACTCTTCTCTTCAATTTAGCCTTATAATCTATCCAATACTGAAAGCAAACACAACATAAATCTTATGGTCTTAGTAATATTACAGATTAAATAATTTATATATCCATACTAATATTATTATAAATGCGAAAGTGTGTCTGTCTGTGGCCTCATCACGTCCAAACCACTGAACTAATTTTGCTGAAATTTGGCAAAGAGATACTTTGCGAGTCCCGAGAAAGGACATAGGATATTTTTTGTCCCAGGAAAATGTACATTTCCCGTGGGATAAACTAGTTTAGGCGCATCGGAGTTGCCGACGACGTCATCTAGTAAAATATATATTATTATTTTTATTTACTTTAGACCAGCTTTTCCAGTCCTTATGTGCGCCATCGCCTTGAGCATTTAATATATCTGCTATCTCCTGCCATTTTCTCTTTGAATGCTCCTTGGCTTGCAAAGATCTATTAAAGGCAAGAGCGATATCTCTATGAGAGTTTAGGTACTCCCACAGGATATCCAGCTGTTGTCCGGACACCCGACGATTCCCAACGCTGCAAACGAAATCATGAACACTTGAAACACTTAAAATTCCACTGACAGCATTTTTAATTTTGCTTTGGTGTTTTAATAAAAATTATTATAACTAAACAAAACACTTTATACGATCACTAAACAATTAATTCATTGAACACTTTTTTGGATGTTTACTTACTTTCTATTTGACATTGTTACGAGTAAGAAATAAGAATATTAAAATTTATAACTGAAAAACTCGTACAACTCTCACGACTCACACCACTTGAAACTTTTTAGATTTAGCGCGTCAATCGTCACAATGAATAACACTTCAAGTCTTCATATTGTATGTTCAATGCTAAAAAACGGATCGCGTTTTTCAGCATTAGGTACTATTTTGCAACAATTTCACTGTTTGATCTAATTCTTATTGTTAACAATTTAACGCTGTTACATTTAATTTATTAAATATTAATTGAGTTTAACATAAAACCTTTCAAATTTTCTATATTCTCTTGAATTTTTTCTACTTTCATTTAAACAATTCCGTAAAGCGGAACGCAATTCGTTACGTCAACGTCAACGTCGTAAACGTCAATGTCACAGCGTAATGACACTCGTGCGACAGGGACAAAGCGGGCTATCTCGCTTCCACTTATAGCAGAATGTTTTGATAACGTTCGTTCTTTCCCATCACTAAGCAGGCATAAAACAATATTGTTTTCATACACTATAAAAAGTTCATGGTACGAATCAAAGTAAGGTTATTGTAATCTTACAATAAAGTGTTATGGAAACATGATAGTTTTAGAAAAGGTTGTGGTAGGGACGATTAAAAAACGAATAGCATACCAGCCACGACACGAATTTCGCGTTATGGTCTTTTTGTGATTGCCAGAACGCGTCGTGGCCGTTTTCATTAGAGCCACGACGCGAATTTCGCGTCGTGGCTGTTTCACTGTGACCACAACGCGTTGTGAGCTATTTTTTCGCTCACTGAGCGATTTCGGTCTTTGAGCGTAACACATACATTCTTCTTGTTTGATCGGTCACAAATCACAATAGAATATAGATGATAAGCTATGTCCACATTATGCAATTTCATCTTTAATTTTCGTCTTCTTTTAAAAAATTTTTATTCCACTTTCGTTTGGCATATTCAATAATTGAATGCGTCAAAATCCACCCGCGTTGAAAGAAAAGTGTCATAGCGAGCGCTACGATTTCAACGCGCGTCACGGGCATGCCTCATGTTCGCTGTTGACTGCGCTATAGCGCATACCCTTGATGAACAAAAAAGGCCTGTGGACAAAGCTATAGATCCTCAAGGGTCGCAGGCCACAGTGACGTCAGAACTGTAATAACCTAAATGCAACAGAAATACATAATCTGTGAAAATTTCATGTCTCGAGCTTAATAGCTAGAGACATGAAATGTACCTCAAGAACGGTAATCCGTTCTTGAGGTACAGCCCTGGATACAGACAGACGGACAGATACAGACATCGAAGTCTTATGTAATAGGGTCCCGTTTTTACCCTTTGGGTACGGAACCCTAAAAATGACAATCTTTGCAATCGATTCTATGGTAAAAAGTTTTCAGGATCTCGTGAAGTCAAGTTGTGTTAAATGTTGTGCTAAATTAACATTTAATGACTGCATCAATAGTTCTCCTTTATTTTATAATTCGGTGACTTAGCAGTGAGATCCCAGATTGGTGTGGTTTGAAATAATGCGATAAATATGGAGAGTCCACTCGGCCTAACGTCAAATAAAATATTTACGTTTAATAGACAGCAGCGTACTTAATTCTAGGAGGGTCGAGCGATAAATTTCAATAAAAATCTTATTGAGAAATAGAAATAGCTATTCGGTGCGAGACAATATATCAAAACAGAAGTCGCTGAAACAAAACCTTAGAGTGGTCGTTCAATATTAATGGCTCAGCGTACACTTCTTGCGGGCTTATTGTAGCCTTATATTGCACTAGACGATATTTTATATTGTTACGAGTGTTATTTGTGAGATAGACTAATTTCTATCATTATATATAGTAGAATTCTAGTAGGTAAATCTCCTCCAGATCCAGACTCAACTCCACGTGAAGAAGTAAGAAACATACCTAACCCACAAACTTTCGCTTTTATAATATTAGTGTGATTCTACAACTTAAAGGCTGTAAATATGTAATAAAAAGTTGCTAATAAGTTGAATAATTCGCTAGATATTGCTAGGAGCTTGATATAAAACCCCACTGGCGTTCGTTTTGTATCTACAAACGTAACCGTAGTAAACCTAGGTTTTGTTAATATCCGATGCAAATTACAAACGCATTATAAAATGTAATCACCAGCAGTATTTCCGGACCTATACGACCTGCAAACCTTCAAGAAAAGAGCGTATTCCCTCTTAAAAGGCCGGCAACGCACCTGCAGCTCTTCTGATGTTGCGAGTGTCCATGGGCGAATGTAGTTGCTTACCATCAGGCGACCCGTTTGCTCGTTTGCCTCCTTATTTCATAAAAAAAACATCATTTATAATAATCGGGTAAATGCGACGAACATTACGTCAAGCGAGCTTATAATACGATCATCGGCAAGTGGCAACGCAGACGTTTCACGATACCCACGAGACCAAGCATCGTATGTGTCTTCAGCCGTTGCTGTATAGTACTCTCAAAGGAATTCGTATTAATTGAAGTAATCATGTGTGTTAATGTATTCATTTTCTTACATTTTGACGCCGAAAACTAACATGAGGCCTATTTAAATGAGCCTTCTTCACGTAGGGCAACAATGGGTTACCAAGATGGAAAAGATGTCTAAAGGATACCGTTGACGTCGATAGCCAATATATTCAGAAAGGATAAATAAGCTAAGTAGCTAAGTTTTTGAAGAAAACAATAATTATAGTAATTTTATTAATTATTATGTTTGCACCAGGCGTAGTCCCATGCAGCCTCAAATTTTGGTATCCGTCACAAGATTTTTGAGGAAACCCTCCCTCAAAAAAGCGGATGGAAATAGTCAACAATACTTATGTCGAAACAAAAGACTTACGTATTTATCAATTGCCTAGAATTTTTCGTGCATAGTTTGCACTACTCGTTACTAAAATTATCCATTTCCCGAAAAATAGTGCAAGCTAAGCAAGTAAGCAAACAACTCAATCAAAATATGTCTGCATAGCGCAGTATCTTCATCTGCAGACGAAATTAGAACGTAATATTGATGGGCGCAAGCTCATAAAGACTATGAATTAAAATAGGCGCTGGCTGCAGGCGACCACGCCGCAATATACCGCCGTGTCAACATTTGCGGACGCGCTATGAGCTCCGTGTTGAATAAACGGAAAAAATCCCAGTTTATGAACGTCGATGGCCGTCAATTATTACGGCACCTTAAAGTATACTTTGGTCAGACTTTACCTTATATGTAATGCATTATGCAACGTTAGATGGAAGTGTAAATTGTGATTTTTGAAGAGTCTTTTCTCTATCGCTGTTAAACAGTTTATTGTGATGGGTGAAAAACGTTAAACCAGGAATGAGTGCAAGTGAAGGGTCACACACACATCGAAAATTCATAAAATAAAAGGATGAGTATACCGCTGGTTCGGCGTAGGATTAACCAGTTTCAATGACGGTGGTCGGCTTCATTGAAACCAGGCCAGTTACACAGGAGTAATTTTATAGTGCCCAAGTGTGTACGCAGCACACAAGAGCACTCTCTATTCCTTTTACTCTCATAACCCAGTGGGACGGACGACTAACACGACCGGCGAGAGATCAGGCGCAGGACCGACTTTTCCGACGCATGGATCATCTTACTTGTCAGACAATCAGGTGATCAGCCTGCATTGTCCTAACCAAACTTGGAAATAACTTGTTTCTAACGCGGGAATCGAACTCACGACCTACGAATCAAGAGCCACGCTCTAAACTACTGGGCCACGGAGGCGTTTAAACGACGTAGGAGTGGAAGTACATGTATTATTGTAACCCTTTCTTTTTACCGGGTGAAAATATATATCCGCTAGTTTGTAATATAGGTTACATAATATTATATTTTATAGCTTTTTCTAGAAGCTTTCTATGTACAGTGTATGCCTACCTACACGTTTCACCATAACTCCATATCACAGTAGAACTGCAATCAGTTTCACAGAAAGAAATAAACATATCCAAATCTTGTTTATGTAACTCAAAAAGAAGACTTTTGTATCACGCTATGTTTAATAAAAAAGTTATTGCATTATCGAAGCTATCATTATCGGAATGCAATAAACATTTTTACAAGGCGGGGGGATCAAAGGACTGTTGTCAGTCGGGTTATAGCGACAGGATCTGAGTTTATCCCGTATTCAAATAAGAATGAATAAGCCCTTCTATTATATCCCCGTCACACGCTCCGATTTACAGGTCTTGCACGGAGAATGGACACGACCCTGTTATGCAATAGTGTATAAGGTACATTAGATATCGCTTCCTAGACTTTTCTTAGATTTTAATATGACGTTAACAATCTATTTTACCCCATAATATTAAAGTATAATACAAACTATTATGTTAAAGTTAAAATTCTGCTTCAAATTCGCCACTTCCAAGAAATATTTATCTTAAATAGGCCTAGAGGCTGAGGAAATTAGAATTATTTTCGATAAACAAAGCTAGACACGAGTTTCTTTTAGTCATAAATCTCATAGGCTTTATACAAGGCCATTGTAGTTTCACATTTTTAAAGTTCCATATTAAAGTTTTTACCATACAGGTCAAACAAAACTGCACTCAATCCAACATGCCTCACTATGCTACGGCGTAGAGGGTTGTACAGTCTATGGGTCTGTCTGATATCTGGGACGTGTAGACGGGGTACACTAGATATTGGCTTGACAAAATTGTACAAGTTTAAGGCGACATTAGCTCGCTCGTTATTTTCGTTGAATCACCGTACTTCTGTCATTTGTGTGACACGGGGTTTACGGTGGGCTCTACGTTACTACGTGCTACGGCATAGAGGGCCGTATATGCGAGACATTAAATATGTATTATGATTTACAGTAATTTATTATTAAACTAGCTGTTGCCCGCGACTTCATCCGCGTGGACTTCAGTTTATAGCGCGCGGTGTCAACAAAATTGGTGTCAAATTTAAAAGCTTTTTAAAAGCCTGGTACCCTTTAACTCAAAATATACCCGAAAACAGCTGTGCAGTGTGCACATAATATTTCATTTTTTTAAATTAAACTATTTATACCAAATTTTAAAGCTTATTTAGCCATTACACAATGCACAACTTTAGCTTTACCCATTGTTACCCATAAACTATTTAATCTATTTATAATTGGTAAAGATAAGACAAAGTACAGATCACTGCATAGATAAAGTACTGAGTAGTGAGTTATTTAATAAGTAATAACCCATCAATCCGCAAGCGGCACCCGGCTGCCGCATAACAATTGAAAATCTATTGTGTCTGCGATTCCCACGATCGAGGTATTAACGTGAATAACCATCGAAAGAATCGCAAAACAGGAATTGACATGGTACCACGTCTTGTAGAAAGACGCATGAGCAAGCGATAACGCGATGTAGGCGACTCTTAGTGACATCTATTATGAATTTTTAGAACTAACTTAATTTGAACAAATTTTCACCCCCTTACAACCCCTTTTTCCAGTTGAAAAGTAGCCTATGTCCTTTCTCAGGCTTTAGACTATCGGTGTACAAAATTTCATTACAATCGGTTCAGTAGTTTTGGCGTGAAAGCGAGACAGACAGACAGACAGAGATACTTTCGCATTTATAATATTAGTATAGAGTATAGATTGTGTGTTTGATTACTTTAAACTTTTTTATGCGACATACCTATTCGTTATTAAGATAGATAACTTAGCCTTTGCTACACGTGCTATTTTTATAAACCTAAACTTCAACATTTCAAGGGAGAAAAACAAAAGGCAATACAGTGGAAGTGGTGAAATCTTTAAACATTACACACTATAATTGAAACTTATTATTCGCCACTTAACGCGACTTATTCTAGTAGTAATGCTACTACATACTTTTTTCTCGGCGTTTCGGCCGTGTTAACCCATTTAGACCCAAACGAAACTGAGCCGTGGAAAATATGAAATTTCTTTATTAATTTATAGAAAACAATAAAATTATTAGGAAAAAATAAAAAAAACTTATTTTTTTTATTCTTATACTAAAAAAATTTCCGTCCTCAATTGGGGCCAATGGGATCAAAAGGTGTGAAAATTTTCGATACATTCTTTATGAATGTACCGAGTTTTCAAACATTTCTCAAATGCCATTGACCTTTTTCATGACGTAATGCTAGCCCACCAGAACAACGCAATTGTTTGGACAGTTTTTTGGGAAATTTACTCTTCATGCTGCAGGTTTGGCAGTACAGATATGTATTGCTGGTTGCAAGATTCTACCGCTTATATGTATCAAGTAATGACGACCAAATGCCGCTAAAATTGGAGCTGATTGAATTCTTGTTTTTTACTTTGATGATGCAGCCTCCATGCGTTTGCCACTGTAGCAGTGGCAAAGCAATCCAGCATGTGCGTAAACAGAACCTACCAGTTACCACCAATATTTGTTTCGTATAACAATGCGAGAAAATCGATTGACCAGTTGACTAGACCCCACGCATATCCTTGTTTGATAATAATGTAGGAAGCTATCGTCCACATTCTTTCAACAGTAATACAACTAGTTTACTTGGTCCAGAAGAAAAACGCTGTTATGGCTTGTCCCGATCGCATAGACATTATAATCCAGCCGATGTAAAACAAATTCTGATTTAGTTGGTCGAAACGGTAGTCAAACTCAGCGTTTTCTTTTTTTTCATATCCTTGATGGATACGAGAGGACACTTCTCTGTACTGCTTTGGCCAACAGTTGCAGTTGCACAATAGCCAGCTTCCCCTTGGAGCAATGAAAAACTGATAAAGAGACGGTTGAGAGGTTGCGAAGAAAATACGACTAAATATATCTTTCCACTGTCATCTTCAATCACGGTAACTTCCTGAAGTTTATAATATTTATCATAGCTATTGAATATCCTTCAGTTCATTGATAATACGAAATTGATCGCTGGACAAAAATTGGAATAATTTACATCCTATGTGCCCATTGGCCCCAAATAGGGACACTAGTATAAAAGTACTCCTAATCTTATAAGGACTAAATCATTTCACACTAATATGTATATTTTTTAAAGGTTATAGTGTAATGAGCTCTTTTAAGTGAAAAAATATATATGCCTAAAAGAAAAACTTAAAAATAAAAAATACTAACTTGGCGTCATTTCGGATGTTAGGAACAGCTTCGAAAAATCACTATAAAACACTGTGAACTATATTTATATTATTTGTACCTTCTAAGAATATGAAAATACACTATTAGCAAATTGAAACATAATATAAAAATAAGTATAAACTAGAATGACAAAAAATTTTAGTTATTTTAAAAGTGTCCTCATTTGGGCACGGCGGGTATAAATGGGTTAAGTCCCGAAGTTTCAACTATAATGCAACGCGAAAATTTAAAAGTTCATATTACATACTATACTTTTGTCATCGCCGTAGGTTTTACTTAATAATATTACTCGATAATATAAGATTCGATATCAGGATATTGGTAAATATCTTGTATTGTGTTATGGGCACGCGTGGTTTAGTTTGTTGGTGAAGGAAATACACAAGCATTCAGACATCAATATTGACAGGAGCAACTTTACCGATGACGAAGGTGGTTCTATTTATACTTGGGAAGAATAACATCCCTGGAATATGCTGCAGGATATTGTCGACCGTATTACTATTGAAATAGGAGTTTTAAAAGACAGAAAGTGGTAAACTACAATCCACGTGATATCGAAATTTAACGCTAGGTCAAGACTGTGAGGTTTCTAACACAAGACAGTAGTAGAGCTACCTTAATACTAGTTGATTTGATTGATAATAATGCATGAATGTTATTAAAAACGTCAAAACACCGGGATAAAATTTGATTCACAAAGTTGATTATCTAGTAAATGAACTTTACAAAAAATATGTCGACAATCAAAAGCATACCCAAAATTCGTTAAACAAACGTAAAGCAACGCACGAGCGGGCCCGAAATTGCCTAAAAAAACACGTACACGACAAACATTCGCCAATTTGTTTGTGAAATTTCCACAAAATGCATTTGCCGGTGGATTCGTACAATTTCATAATTTGCACGTCCCTAGGAAAACATTCGTTCACTCGTCGGAAATTTCGAAAATAAATAACGTCGACGAACTGACGGTGACGGTGATGTAAAATAAATTGCGTTTAATTCGCGAAAAAGTTCACGCCAAATTGTCGATGTTACACACTGGAGCCTGTCGACTCTACTATATCTGCTGGGATTTTCTTACTTACAGAGCCGGTTTTACCACTACCAGCGCCCTGGGTGAGATTTCTTCAGCCCCCAGGGGTTTTTTAAAGAAGGCAGGTGACAACCCTAGGTACAAAAAATCCGAATTTTTACTAAAAAAAATTTAAATTGGATATAACTTCTGACACAGAAGTTATTAGAGTGTGATTTTTAATAACATTAATAAAAGATTACTCACACTATCGTTTTATGCTTAAAACTTTTTCTAACTCGATCTAATCGCGAAATTAAAAATGAAAAACTAAAATTATTACATAAATAAATATCTCCCTACTTGATCACAGTAGGTTAACCAAATTTGGAGAAAAAGTAAAGTATTAAGTGCTTGTTCCATTGGTTTAAACAAAATTAATGTTACTTGATTAGTTTTTTTTTTATTAATTTTTATGAAAATTTTTGACCCGGAAAAACGCCAACTTTGACACTCTTTAAAAAAATAACTACAAAGAATATCGATCTCGGAGTTCTACTCTAATGTTAATATAGCTATCAACTATAGTATTTTGAAAGAAAAACGCGGTGAAACAAAATCGAGGTTTTTATCACACTGTGCCCTGGTAGCCCTGACGTCACTGCGACCCATGAGGATCTATTGTGACTCCTTCGCACTAGAGTATCAGCCAGGATACTGGTAGAGCTAAAAAACGGCGCCGCTTTTTATTCGGCGCCCTGGGCGGTCGCCTAGCGTCGCTACCCCATAACGCCGTTACTGCCTACATAGTATGTTAGAATCTAGAAACAATAGAATAGGTTCGTATGATGAGTCTACATAGAATGTTAGGATCTAACGTTTAATAAGATGCGGTAGATTGTTACAGTTAAAGGCGACGCCCTTATAATTTGGCTGTAGCGATATCGATTTTTCTCAGCAATGACTAAAGCTAAGAAATTAAAGTTCATTGTCAGTCTTTGTCTTTGAATTGCCCATAGCTGCTGGCCATAGCATAACACGATTGGTCAACTTTTATAACACAGAATAATCAATCAAAAAGACCTCTGTAAAAAAGGGATTCCTATTTTGCCAACAGAGGAGAGTGAATTAAGCCATTTTAAGCTTCAAAATTTGTACATAGATTGGTTCAAGAATCTTTAATTTGCCCATAGCTATATAGAATGTATTTATGGTTTTTAAATTACGCGACAATTATCCAATTTTAGGGTTCCGTAGCCAATATTTTTTTTTAAACGGGCTTTGGCCCACCACACATTCCCACCACTGTATCTCCTGTGTCGCAGGATCGACCACGAAAACCCTTTGATATGATATCAGGGAGCCCGAGGGACATGCTAAAACTGTCTTGGGACCCGCAACGAAATTAATCAGAAGAAAATAGGAGGAGTAGGAAGATTCCAATTTCCCTCCCCATAAAAGCGGGAGACAGCACAAAGTTGCAATGACCGAAAGTCAAAGAACTTAAGGGGGAGCACCACGGAAATAAGGTTAATAATTGTGACTCCTAAGCTAAGCTAAGTTAATATTGGAGTTTATTGTGTTTGACTGTTGCCAATAATAATTGTGACAAAAACGCTTGAAGGCACGGAAGTTCCTAGCGCTGTCCACGAGATCACCGTAGTATGCGACTCCAGATGATCAGAATAGGTTGTTTAGCATAGTAGTTCTTTCGTCCTGCCAGAGACTGCACTCCCAGAGAACATGATGAGCGGTTTGTTCAAACATGTTGCCTTCGGTCGAGCACTCGCACATGGGTGAAGGCACTAGTTTAAATCCGTAAAGTTTGGCCTTAAAATTTCCATGACCGGTCAGGAATTGAGAAACGCAGTGATCAATATCCATCCACTGTTTGGATAGCCGTTCACGAATATTAGGGCAAAAATTATAAAGATGACGCCCTTTGGTGGAACAGTCTCATCGCGACCGCCATTCGGAGATTAGGCTTTGCACAGAGTTTTCTAAAGGTTCCAACAATCTTGCTATTTTAATTTTATCGCGAACGCTTAAAAAGAACGGGTTGTCAATGTTTTTGTTATGATAGTACATTGTCGCACGACGCTGAATCTCAAGGTCAACGGGTAAAACTCCGGCTAACACAGGCAAGGCTTCGGTGCTTGTGGTCCGTAGCCAAAATGGCAAAAATCGGAACCCTTATAGATTCGTCATGTCTGTCTGTCTGTCTGTCCGTCCGTATGTCACAGCCACTTTTCTCCGAAACTATAAGAGCTATACTATTGAAACTTGGTAAGTAGATGTAGTCTGTGAACCGCATTAAGATTTTGATACAAAAATGGAAAAATATTAAAAATTTTAGGGGTCCCCATAGGTACAACTGAAACAAAAAAAATGTTTTTCATCTGGCCTATGCGTGTGGGGTATCCATGGATAGGTCTTTAAAAATCATATTGAGGTTTCTAATAACCTAACCTAACCTGAATAGTTTGTGAGAGAGACTCTTCCAAAGTGGCAAAATGTAAAACCTTGTAATTTCATAGAAATAATTTTTATTTCTGCTGCGGAACCCTTCATGGGCGAGTCCAACTCGCACTTGGCCGGTTTTTAGGGTTCCGTAGTCAACAAGGAACCCTTATAGTTTCGGTCTGTCCATCCGTCTGTCTGTCTGTCCGCGGTTTTACTCAGAGACTATAGGACCTACAAAGCTGTAATTTAGCATGAATACACATATTAATGATGGCAACAAAATGGTATGTGAAATCGTAAAAAAATATTTTTTTTATGGTACCTCCCCTACACATCAAGCGGGGATGAATATTTTTTTTCGCGCCCACCCCATTGTGTGGGGTGTCGTTGAATAGGTTTTTTAAAAATATTGCGAGTATTCATAGATCATTTTCCGATTTAGGGATCCGTTTGTGAAATATTAAGTTTTAAAGTGGAAAAAATCGTTAGAGTCTAGTGATGAGCAAAGCAAGACCAAGACCAAGACTCGACCAGTCTTGGTCTTGGTCTTGTTCTTGCTTGTGCAGTCTTGGTCTTGGTCTTGCTCAAATCTGTCTGGTCTTGGTCTTGGTCTTGGTCTTGCATGCCTAGTCTTGGTCTTGGTCTTGCAAAAAGCAAGACTCTTGCAAACATTTTTCAAAACTTTTTGTAAACGTTTTAATTTTCTCGAAAAAATATTTTCAAACCTAAATTAATTATTAGACTAGCCACATGAATCATGATCTTATCTTAGGCTCTAACTAAAAGTCGAGAGCCAACTCAGTATAGGCTGATCTTTTAGCGGCAAAGTTCTTAAGGAAAATGAAAATTTTGAAAAAAAAAAGAACTTTTTTTTATTTTTAGGGTTCCGTAGTCAAATGGCAAAAAACTTATAGATTCGTCATGTCTGTCTGTCTGTCTGTCCTTCCGTATGTCACAGCCACTTTTCTCCCAAACTATAAGTGCTATACAATTGAAACTTGGTAAGTAGGTGTAGTCTGTGAACCGCATTAAGATTTTGATGCAAAAATAGAACAATAGTGGAGTTGACAGTAAGATTAAAATTTTAAAATAATTATTAAATTTTATAGATTTATTGATAAAAACTCAAAAACAATACAAATGACGAAAAAATAATTATTGATTTATTTTATTTTACATTGAAAAAAACCGGCCAAGTGCGAGTCGGACTCGCGCACCGAGGGTTCCGTACAAACCTGCAAGGTTTACAAAGTTCGTTCATTACGACAATCGAGTATGAGGAAATGGGTAGTAAGTTTGAAATTATTAAAAAAATATATATTATGTGATGTAACTAAAAATTTATGGTTTTCGTAATTTTTCCTTTATCTATGCTATAAGACGTTGCTTCGTACCAAATTTCAAGATTCTGAGTTCACGGGAAGCACCCTGTAGGTTTTGATTCCCTTGCAAGTGTCGAAAATTTGCGGCATAAACGGCTGTATCTTTTGATTGCGTTGGCTTAGAAGTTTGATTTTTTCACAGCTTCAAGGGACAGTAGACCTGAGTAATTGATATAAATTTCAGCTTCATACCTCCACGCGTTCCTGAGAAAAAGGGTCTTGACAGACGGACAGACGGACAACAAAGTGATCCTATAAGGGTTCCGTTTTTTTCCTTTTGAGGTACGGAACCCTAAAAAATGGATTTATTAACTGTAAGTCACGTGATTGGAAACGCCAATCTGAAGCAGTGACGTCATCGTTCAGTGTCAAACAAAATTGACAGTTGTTAACACTCACTTTTGCTCCATCTACGCTTGTTTTGTTTCATGAACGATGACGTCACACGTGATCACGTGACCATAATGCCGCGTTTTTGTGACACACTTTTGAATTCAGTATTTAAAATAATTTTTAACTCATTCTAGGGCATAATAATGAATAAAATATTAATTTACATGTATTATTGTAAACAACTGAAGCGTTCAAAACTATTTTCATAAAGTTGTTATTAAAAATTGTAGGGGTCCCCATAGGTACAACTGAAACAATTTTTTTTAGATTCGTTGCCTGTTTCCAGGCTGTATCACAAGAACTTGAAATTAATGTTAAGTAGACAAATATTGTTATAAATATATTTGTAACATATTATATTGTTATAAATATTTTATCTCATGAATATTATAGTCACTGCGACTAAGTAAATTTTTTAGCAAGAGTCTTGCATGGAGCAAGACTCTTGCATAGTCGGTCTTGGTCTTGGTCTTGTTCTTGCACACCTAGTCTTGGTCTTGGTCTTGCTAGTCTTAGGGTAGTCTTGGTCTTGGTCTTGGTCTTGCAATTTTTGCAAGAACAAGACCAAGACTGCAAGACCAAGACCAATTTTGCTCATCACTATTAGAGTCCAGTGTCCCCCCCCTTCTACCAGCTAAACGGTTGGTTCTGGAAATGTGAAAAAATTCACGGGGGTAGGAAATATGCTGAATTTAAAAGGAAAACTATCACGGCTAAGAAGACTTCATAAGTTATTGAGTAATAGTCGATCAACTAAAAAAAATGTATTCGGTGAAGTATAAAGGAAATTTTCATTCAAATTCCTTTGAAAGTAACTGAGATGATGTTGTTACTAGTGTAAAACACGCTATAAATGTACGTTCATTGACCATAAAAAAATTTCAAAAACTAGCGGTACTACGGAACCCTATATTGCGCGTGGCCCGACACGCACTTGGCCGGTTTTTTTGCTTTTCCATTGCTTGTTTTCTATGAGAGGCCGGGCCGGCTTCTCATAGAAAACAAGCAATCTAAAACATATTCAACACGGTTTTTTACTTTAACGCGGCGTCACCTTAAAACTAGATGCAGACTACTAGTAACACGTATATCAGTACCTAATTATAGTAATGCAACTCAAAATTTAAGCTCTGGCAACGCAACACAGTTATTCGAGTCACACCACCTGAACACCGTACCCATATCGAGTCAGAAGTTTTTTAACTTAACTTAATAATTAAATTGCATCTTTGCATCATTGATACTCTTGATTCTATCCAAACTTTAAATGTCTGTATGAAATTGTGAACTGCCGCTAGTCTAAGCTTTTGACGACATTTTTACTGCAAGCCCTTTAATATTATGTAGCGTACTTTTTTCACAACGAAGATAAAATTGTGCTACAAAAAGCTACGTCAAATATTTACTTACTTTGTAAATATTACACTGCCAGGTAACTATCATCAAACCTTTTTGTTGATAAATTAAACTTAGTTTATTTCAGAAGAAGGTTCAAACCAGATTTTAATTAGTTATGTAAATTCATCATTGCCACTTAATGAGAAACTTTTTATTATGTTCCCTTCTAAATTGATTAAAAAGCAATTTAAAATTAATTTTCGCCATAAATTAAAATGGGTCGCGGTCCGTGCTCTATCGGGTCATCTGTGGTTCGTAATCATTTATTAATTACCATAATTAAAAAGGAAATTAAGTTTGCGGGAAAGGGATGGCGGCAATCACGGATTAAGTATTATACTTATAATACGACAATACAACATATTTTTAAACAGCATGTACCATCGAAGAAATTGATTCATAGGCAGTTGACAGACCTACGTCATTTGGTAGGCTTATGTCAATTTAAGACCGGACTGCCAAAAATATCAAAGCACACTAGCACACTAAGATTTGTATATCCTCCAATCGTGATATAATGATTCCATGATTCGTGCCCCCGAGAATTGTGTTTTGCGCTGCAGCTAATAGTGAACAATATCGCGTAACAACGGTCCCCGCATAAATTTTTTATAAAAAAAAAATAGCACGAAAGTAAAGGTCGTAAGTCCCAAAAATGTTTTGATGATTACTTAAAAATTAAATACAATACTAATATTTCCTTTAGCCATTATTTTATACTTAAAGTGTGTTATTGGAATTTGGAGTAGTGCAAGCTATTTAATGATAGTAACTCAATAAGTGTAACAGATATTTGTTGAAATGCCCAGAATGATTCATAATTTCGAAAAATATAACTATCGAGTCAAAATAATTGAATCGTGTTTTCCGTTAATTACTATCAGATAAATATACAATGGTTAAATAAATCTCAATTTCATTTAAGTCATTCGACTTTCGGGATCGTAATACTTATTAGAAAACACAGCAAAATTTGGCAGCCCGGTCTTAATGTAAGTTTTGATCAGTGGGCTGGGTTTGACATAACGCGACCAATCTACTTGGGTCCGCCATCTGAATATGAATCAACTTCTCTGATAAGTGATAACACAATGTTTGTATTCTATTACCAAACATATTAGAAGTAAAATCAAGGCATACTTAACGAAATTTTACCCGGTGATTTCGTGAATAATCGTGCCTAAAATTATCTATTGAAACTCTTCGATCACATTGGAAACTTCACACTAAGTCAATCTGGCCCCGTGGCGCTGGTAAACACCCGAAGGACTTGTGTTACGTTGGTGTTATGTCCGCTGTACACTCTCGCCGAGAGCTTTCGGGCGAGAGTCTCGTGCGAGAGCCCCTTGCCCGAGTGGGATCATGTACATTCTCGCTTAGTTCAATCGCAGTAAAGAACTCAGACAAGATGAAGGAAAACGACCATTCACCATTCACCATGCATCGAAAGATATCATTGTAATCCAAAGATTTATAATCATATTTAATTTTATTTCTCACAGATAATGACTCATACTGCCGCACTCAGAATGGAACATTAATTAGTTAAATGTAATTAATTCAAAATTTTGACATAAGCCCCATACATTATCTGTCAAACTCTTTATTAAATTGAAGGTTAATCACAATTAAATGTCTCTGAGTACGGCGGATAATGTCGTTTAATATTGTTATTTTTCTGTTCTACACTGTCCAACGGCGGGACTAGTACTGAAAGACGCGAGAGTGTACAGTAGTGCGCTCGTTTTCCTCGCGAGACCCTTTGTCTCGGGCGCAAAATACCGACAACGGACCGAGAGGGTCCGAGACAGGCGAGACGAGGCGAGCGCACCCATTTACACTCTCGCACTCGGGCCGCCTCGCTGTGTCTCGGCGAGAGTGTACAGCCGGCTTTATAGTTCTTGCAATCTACGAGTGCGCGTCGCCCTTAGTTGTGTGAGTGACCATATCTATACACGCGTACATGGCTCGCTCGCTGCTGACTGCTCCGTCGGGTACGAACACTAACGAAAATGTCTATTCACATTTCTAACTACAAATAAAGGCGACGCGCACTCTTAGATTGCAAGAACTATACGAGTTACGACGGCTTAAAGGGCCCATTCACGGCAGTCCGCCGTGCAGGACTGCAAATGAACATAGCTCACTGATTGGTCCACACTCTGTGTTTACGTGAGTGTGGACCAATCAGAGAGCTATGTTCATTTGCAGTCCTGCACGGCTGACTGCCGTGAATGGGCCCTTTTACGGAACACGGCGTACCTGATTGATTTCCAAAGTATATCTTCTTATTCTTATATATAAAATTCTCGTGTCACAATGTTAGTCCACGAACTCCTCCGAAACGGCTTTACTCATTTTTAACAAATTTTATATGCATATTCAGTAGGTCTGAGACGGCTACTGGGTACTTTATACATTGATAAGTGCATTTGTTGAATAAATAATAGTCAATTATTACAACCTGAGACTGACGGTGACCATTGTTTGTGCGACGGGACGGGACGGGACGTTACCATGGTAACATACTTATTTAGTCACTTCAATAAAATAATAATACTTTATATTATTATGGCAAAGCAACGTTTGCCGGGACAGCTAGTATACTATACATTTTTAATACACATGCATAAACAAGGAATATTCGATCATTTTTGTTCCGTCAGCGGACTCGAACGCGTGACCTACGGGATACGGTTTGAGCTACCACGCGCTTGACCACTGAGCCACAGAGGTCATCATACTAGTATTTCAATAAATGCAATGAATACAGTTGTTTTCAGAGTCAAAGCATTTAATACTGTCATCACATCTTTGTAGACTCTGAAAAGAATGATCGATAAATTATCTCCTATTTTTTATCACTTTGTTTTATAAACTCTATGTGTAGTATTTTTTATGTCATGAAACATGACCATATTTTATGTCTAAGTTAAATCACATAATATTACAGTTGTGATACTTTGATGTTGGAAGTCTACAGCTGGACATAGTTTTCGCCAGAGGTGGATAATAATTAGATATGAAACGGATAGTAGTTTGGCCGGATACCAGATACCGGATATTCGGCCAACCACATGGCCGGATAGCCGGACATCCGGCCGCCGAATATCCGGTGGAACTTAGCCGTTTGGTGCAAACGAGATATATTTAAAAATGTATTGTGAAGAGTCCTCAAATAGCAGTTCATCTTCAACGCCGGCTAAAAGAGTAGAGGAGAGGAGGAGTCAGATGTATCTTGCAAAGCTCATGATACGTTTTGGGATTGTTTTGATGAGGTAGCAAATGAAATGAAAGTCAGTGCGAATTAATCGCAATCGTGACCCTATTCTTGGTGGGCAGCTAATGCCAAACAATACCCAAGTTTGCCAAAATCTATCTTGTAGCAGTTGTTATCTGAAGAAGTATGTTTAAGTTCATGTTGGATGACAATTGACAATTCAAGAATATATTATTATTGAATGATTTTTTAAGTATTAAAACATATTTTTTGTAAAAATAATAATTATTAAACATGTAACAAATAACAATTCTAGGCAATTCTCCAACACTAGCGCTGGCAACCCTTGCAATCGTTTAACGCGACAAAATCAAAGAGTAATAATAAGCTTTGGTTTGCTGTTGAAATAACGACCTATAGAATTTGGTTGTGTATTACTACAATAACAATGTTTTTAAATACTATTTTACGCTGTAATAATGTAACTAACACGTCATTCCTCGTGTAATAATATTCTTAGTTAATCATACAGTCAATATTACTGCAAATTGAGAGATGTTAAATGTAAAATATCGTACTTACGAATGAAATGTTATGTTTTCATATTTACGCTCACTACGGCTTTTACAGCCTAAAATGTAACAAATCAGCATGTTTTGCAATAAATATAACACACACTTTAACACCGTCAATATTGTTTTTCGCTAAAAAACACAGAATCAACGAATATCGCAAAATACAATATGAGCAAATCTTTTGTTGATCAAAAGTACGATTCTTGACCAACAACAAAAAGTGAAACTCTGACAAGGACAAAAAAATGTTACTGACTCTATTACTCTTATGAGTTTATGTATAGCTGCGTCTTTGTCAATCTCGGTATTATTATTTGCTTGACAAATCCATTGATCCTTCATCTTAGGTCTGTAGAGTGTAGACACCATAAAGTTAATATACCTAAGGTATATTAACTTTATGGTAGACACCAATACTGAGATCTTATTGCCGATCATAAACCAAGAAACTAAAAAAAATATGACGTTTGCGGTTTGACGTTCTTGATAGCTGTCAAATTGACAACATAATGGCTGCGTTCCAGATGACCTTAATAACGCTCACGCTCAAGACCTTCGTTTCTCCCGTTCCATTAGCATGTGAGCAAATGTGAGCGTCAATGTCACAAACCCAAGTGGAACGGAATTATGGAGCGTTTTGAGCGCTCTGGCGAGGTGACAGTGACAGGTGACAGCTGAAAGAGGTTAAGTTAGAATTCGAGTCTACCGCTTTTATTTGAATAATATTTAGGTACCTATTGATTATCGAAATGGATATTTTTACGGCAGTTAGACATATTATGCAGGTGCATCGGAATAATGATTCAGACATTTCTAGTGAATCTAGTTCAGATGAAGAGTGGAATGCACTTTTCCACAATTATGATCGCGAAAAGCGAAAGTTTAGACCACGAATCAATGACTACGAAAATGTAATCAATCTTTATCACAGAACACTTTTACTCCTACTTTATTCTAATGAAGAATTTAAAAGACCAGGAGAGACGATAACTTAGTATTTTATAGGAAAATATTTGATCTTTCATTTAAAACAATTTCTTTTTAATCAAAATATTTTATTTAATTATATTTAATATATTTCAATTAAAAATATTATGTTTTGCAATGAAACTATATGAAGTTTTTTTGTCGCTACTCGCTCCTGAAAACTTTCCGAATATGGTCTTTGCGATATTGTTACGTTAAAATAAAAAAAAAAACTAGAACGCCCACTTCGACCCATTTTCGTCGTGGGTCGTTTTGAGCTTTGCTTGAGCGAAATTGATGACGTCATGAGTGACGTCATAGCCGCTATCAAAACGACCCCGGTCGCCAAAGGGAACGGCAGAAGGGGACGTTTTGAGCGTTTTGGTCAAAATTAACGTCATCTGGAACGCAGCCAATATGGATTTATTTTAATAAGGAAAATTCACGAACCACGAGTTCGGTTCCGGATCCGGTTTTTGAATGTTTTTTTTTTTTTACCTTGTACTTTCACAAACACCACTACCTATAGTGCAAAGTTTTCACCATCGACAATATAATATAATATAGTCTCTCTTTTATACCTACGTCACGAATTTACTGACATTGGCTATTCCTCAAGGGAGGCCATTTTTAAAGAAGAAGAAGAGTCAATGTCACTCATGTTTTCAAATTTCAGTTTTCACTCAGGGGGGGGACAGAGCCGTGTAAACGGTGTTCCACCAATGAACGATCCCGACATATATAACTACTAGGAAAAAAGATAAATTATTTTTTAAATAGCTGGATACTAGTCCTTTGACCACAAGTGATACCAACTTCTAAAAATATTTAAAAGGGCTCTAGCACACGGTTATTGTTTTATAGCGATGTAAACGAGATATTGTGGCGATACAAACGACCGATTTAAGTGATCAAAATACGTGAATGTATCATGCCACTATGTTGGATGACAGCGGGGACCACAACGAAGAAAGGGTTAATACATTAGGCGCGTTTTGTATCGCGTTTGAATCGCGTTAGCATCGTAACTGAGTGAGCACCCCGTATGCTAGCAACCGTTATTTGCAAACATGCGAAATAGCGGGCAAAAGCTCGTATTTAATAATATGATGACCATCTATAATATTATTAAATAATATGTGAATTTTGAGGACAGTAATAAATAAATAAATAAAATAAAAAACTCTTTATTCAAACCGCTAATTAAAAAAGTCAGTTTACAAAAGTTACAAAGAATGAAAACAGTTTGAAATGGCGGCCTTACTGCTGGAAGCAGTTTCTTCCAGGCAACCATAAACTTAATTAACAAAACAAATAACAGAAAATATTAATTAAAAACAAAGATAACAAATAACGAAATGATAAAATGAGATACAATATATAATTTATAATAAGATAAATAAATATAATGGATACAATTTATATTAATAAACAAAATAAACATATAATGATACGAAGAAGAAAATAAAAGAATTCAGAGTTTTAAGAGTTCGCAGATAGATCTAAG
The DNA here is from genome assembly GCA_937595015.1 of Polyommatus icarus. Taxonomy (NCBI): domain Eukaryota; kingdom Metazoa; phylum Arthropoda; class Insecta; order Lepidoptera; family Lycaenidae; genus Polyommatus; species Polyommatus icarus. The sequence continues at coordinate 5,355,198 of OW569331.1, forward strand.
TAGTGTTGCTTAAGTTTTTTCTTGAAAGTATTTATAGATTTGGAATTTTGTATGCTTTCGGGTAGAGCATTCCACAGACGGATAGCAGAGACGGTGAAGGAAGAGTCATAGAAGTTAGTGTTGTGAGAAGGGAAGGCAAGAGTTAGTTTATTAGCAGAGCGAAGTGTAGGATGTTTGTGTCCAAGAAAGGTAAAGTTTTGTTTGAGGTAAGTGGGAGATTTTGGATTAAATAAAATATTGTAAAGAAGATGGAGAATGTGTGTATTCCGACGCAACTTCACAGGTAGCCACTTTAGCTCTGTCCGGTAGTTAGATATGTGATCATATTTTCGTAGGCCAAAGATAAATCGGATGCAAAGATTTTGCAGGCGTTCTAGGGAAGAAAGAAGTTGTTCGTTGAGGTCACTGTAGCTGACATCTGCGTAGTCTAAGATGGGAAAAAGAAGAGCGTGAACTAGTGAGATTTTAGTTGATACAGGAAGGAAGTAACTGAGGCGTCTGAGAGAGGCAGTGGCAGCGAACAGCTTCTTGCGGAGTTCTTGAGTTTGGGTGTTCCATGAAAGAGTGCGGTCAATGTATATACCGAGGTTGCGAACGGAGGAGCTATAGGGAATGATAGACCCGTCAAGATTTATTTCAGGTAAGTTAGCCCAGTCGACTTTAGCAATCAGCTGCCTGCTACCAATGATGATGCATTGGGTTTTTTTCGGGTTAAGTTCTAGACCGTAGTAATTGCTCCACTTAAGTATTTCTGACAAGTCAGAATTAAGTTGAGCAATCACGTTAGAGAGTGAGGAAAGTAAGGCCTGTCTATAAATTTGTAAGTCGTCTGCATACATGTGATAGAAGGAGGATATTATTTGGGAAACAGAGTTTATGAAAATGGAAAATAGAAGAGGGGATAGCACGCTACCTTGGGGCACGCCAGCAAATATATTACACCACGAGGAAAATTTATTGTCAATTTTAACACGCTGCCGGCGTCCTTCAAGGAAGCTGCGGAACCATTTAACTGCCTCAGGGGAAAGATTGAGCGATCTAAGAAGGAGTAATAAAATGTCATGATCAACTGTATTAAAAGCATTGCTAAAATCTAAAAGAATAAGAATAGTTAAATTTTGGTTATCCATACCGTGGCGAATGTCATCAGTAATTTTAACTAAGGCTGTGGAAGTACTATGGCCGGGGCGAAAACCTGATTGCAGAGGATTTAACAAATTATTTAAGTTAAGAAAAGAGCAAAGTTGTTGCTGTACTAAACGTTCTAGGATTTTTGAGAGGAAAGGAAGTATCGAAATTGGGCGGTAATCAGCAAAAGATTGGGGACTAGATTTCTTAGGCAGAGGAATTATATAAGCGGCTTTCCAGGAATTTGGATAGGCAGAAGTCTTTAGTGAAAAATTAAAGATATGGACGAGGACTGGAGATAATGTGTCAAGCAACGGAAATATCATGTTGCGCCCAATGCTGTCGCTACCCACAGCCTTAGATGAAATTGACATGACCGCCTTTTTAACGTCACTGACAGATAGATCTTTAAAGGAAAATGAAGGATGATCTGGTATGGGTAAGCTAGATAAAGTGTGACTAGTGTGAGCTTTTTTGTGGGCATCGTAGACATGTGCGGGGTTTGCAAAATGACTATTCAAGAGATCTAAATTAATATCGGATGAAATAGAAGTTTTAGGATCTTTGCCAACTCCGAGTGACTTTAAAAACCTCCACACTTTAGCCTGGTCACCATTTTCGACAGCCGAATGAATGTGGCGTTTTTGCGCGTCTCTGCACATAGTGTTGCAGCGATTGCGGAGTTTATTATAGGCTAATTTGTCGACATCAGATTGTGTTTTCCGTAATTTAGCTTTTGCACGATTTTTTTTATTAATTATGGATTTAATATCATCTGTAAGCCATGGAGCTGGAAGGTGCTTAATTTTGACAGGGCGGAGTGGTGCATGTTTATCAAAAAGGTCAATGATTCTACTATCAAACATATGAATTTTTTCATCGATCGATTCAGCATTGGTTATTTCTTCCCAGTCCACATTTTTGGCATCCTCGCGGAGACTGTCTATGTCGATATTTTTAAAGGACCGATGCAAGACAACTTTAGGCTTGGTTTTTGCTAGACGCAATCTATATGAGAGGAATATGCAGTCATGGTAAGAAAATCCATGCGCTGGACACTGACCGTAAGAATCTACAAGGTGAAGGGAAGAAACAAACATAAGATCAAGAAGTGATGGTGTGGAATGAGGATAGTGATGCGTGGCTTGCAGAGGAAGAGTATTTAGATTAAAGGAGTTAATGATAGAGATAAGTTTTTTAGAGCGATAGTCGTCTTTTAGGAGACAAGTGTTCAAATCTCCCATCAAGATAATGTGCTCATAAGAGGGGATAAGTTCATCGAGCAATTTTTCGAAGGTACTAAAATAATTGACGGAGAGATTAGGACTGTAGAATACCCCAAGCAATACTTTAGACACGCCATTTGCTATTTCTAAAATAAGGTGTTCAGTATCATCGGCTGAAGGAGGTTGTGCTGATGATCTCAAAATTTTATATTTAATATTAGATTTAAGGTAAATTGCAACCCCACCACCTGGTCTTCCTATCCGGTCATTTCTAATGAGATGGTAACCGGGTAAAGAGTAAGAAGTGGAAGATAAACAGGGCTTGAACCAAGATTCGGAAATAAGGATAGCGTCAATGAATGATTGAGAGTCAAATGAGTTAAGAAGGTCAGAAAAGTGCGCCGGAATACTTTGAGCGTTCAAGTGTATAATATTAAAATTCTTTAAGTTGTTCGAGAAATGAGAACTTAGTGTAGAAAGTAAATGATCAGAACAAGTGCTGTGGAAGCTATCGTCACTGCAACTCGAGGAGCCCGAAATTGATATAAAACTATCATCTAAACTAGTTTCAACCATTGATAAAAAATATATATATATATATATATATCAAATAAATAACCATACAATATTATATAAATATAAGTAATTTTTGGATCCCAAAATACAAGTTTTTGCGTGATAATATATTGGGTATGTCGATTTTCAGAAATATGCAACTAATTTTGCCTAAAATGACTGGCGAATCGATAATTTAAAACAACGTTGTAAAAATATATCAGGGTGAACATGACTAGTGATTGGACAGTACTAATCATTGGACAGAGCACAAAAACACTATATTTATTAAGGTTGCTTTAAAAACTACCTGTTTTTCTATAAAATCAGGCGTTCTTTTACTTTAATAACAGGCAATTTTTAAAGCAACATTAATAAATATTGTGTTTTTGTGCTTTTTCCAATGACTGGTACTGTCCAATCTTCCAGTCATTTACCCTATGTAACAAACATAAATAAATAAATATTTTTATTTGTTGGTATCACTGAAATTTTCAAAAAATCAAAACAGTTTAAAATGGCGTCTGTGTGTTTACCATAAAGGTAATATACCTATCGGAATAGAGAAACAATCCCGAGCTGTCAAGCTTAACCAAAATTTGATTTACATCTGTGTATACAATTATGTTTACGTGTGCGTGTCAGTGATGTACAAACATCTTGTAATTCGACAAAATATCGATCATGGAATAATAATTGTAAGATTGTAAACAAAATAAAATGGGATAAAATAAAACTGCATAGATATATAATAAAATTGTAATTTTGAATTAAAATGTGACTTTTCTTCAAAATGCTTGCTGCATAATTGCATGAAGTTTTTTTCGGAGTCCAGTTTGGACGGTTAATTATTTTAAGCCATGAATTTCTGGTATCCAGGTCAGCAGGAAATCTGAAAAATTGGCCAAGTGTAAGTCGGACTCGCGCATGAAGGGTGACCGGTTTCAACCATAAAGTTAATATACCTAGCGGAATAGAGAAACAAAGGCCTGAGCAAGCGAGATGCCACTATCAGTAACACCGCGTGGTAAAAAGAGACGTGTGATAGATGACAGCAGCACTCTTTTTTTGACGTCCAGTCGGCACGTGCCGCACGTTGAGAATAAAATCTCATAGAATTCATGTTCAATCATGCTTGTGTAAGTGTATACATCCCTCAGTACAATTATTATTACTTACAATTAGTAATGATTCATAATAAATACTGACAGCCCGTGCATAAAACCAAATACTACGGTTCCTCGTTTGTCGTTACCGGTGTTAAGCTCTGGAACTCCTTGCCTAAGCATGTAAAACTTGCTAAAACGTTAAATGCATTTAAAAGTCTAGTCAAGCTACACTACTTAAATATTTGTAAAAATAATTCGTGAATATGTTTTTAATTACTTACACTTAAAATCATTTTGGATGTCCGTGTTTTCTATGTCGTTATCCCTAACTTATATAAATATTGTATTATTTTATGATATATTTAGTATTTATGTATAGTATTATTATATATATTATAGGTATATTCATTCATATAATCATTACTATTATAGATCTCTATTCTTTTGTTTGCACATGCACGCTTATTTCTATTTCAATTTCACCTTCGCTCGTGGTTGCCTGGAAGAGATTGCTACCTAGTAATAAGGCCGCCATTGTGACACCTATGTAATATCTTGTTTATATTTGTTTGCATTATCTCTGTATTGTGTGCACAATAAAGAATATTTGAATTGAATTATACATACACATATTTTTCACACAGATGAAAACCAATTTTGGTTACGTTTGACAGCTCGAGATTGTTGCTCTATTCCGATAGGTATATTAACTTTATGGTTTCAACCGGGCATTTTCTAAAACCCGACACGATACGACACGACATGACGTCATGACACGATTCGACACGACAGGTTACGTCACGTGACAATATCAGTACACGACACGACACGACTTCACTAGACCCTATTAATTTTCAATTCACTCTCAATGAGCCCTTTTATTTGATGCCCATCTTGCAGAAGTGCTTTCAACTATTCCCCTATCTTGGATGAGCAGCCATATTGGATGTAGAATGACATTACATCTGTGGAAATTTCAGAAGTTCTATTACTATTATAGTGGTTCTTGTTATACAGCCTGGTCACAGAGAGACGGACGGACGGATGGACAGACGGACAGGCAACGAAGTCTTAGTAGTAGAGCGGGCTGCGGGACCTAGGACTTTGGGTGCGGAATCTTAAAAACGATGAATTATGTATGATAGTATATCAATATACTTAAACTAATTATAAACTACGGATGAGTATGTTATCATTTCAACATTCCTAGATAATTAGTATACTTAACTAAAAAATATTTTCATATCGATACAACTTATCGATAAATTGATGCAGCCCTAGTGTAAAATATATGAAAATTGTTTACACAAAATATCCTTAAATTGTGCACCAAGGCTAGTCAAGTTATGTTTTCTATATAATGAACCCTTTAAAGAAGTGAGTTATCAAAATCAATACCAATAACTCGTAGGGAATTGGCAAAAATAAACTTAAAACTAGACCCTGTCGATGTAGAATAATTCACCTGTGAAATGAATATTTGTCCGGGTTTTTTCGATGTGTGGATCCAGAATCATTCCACAAACAATTAACCATGTTTCTAGAGCAGTATTTCTAAAAACTATTCATTATTTAACTTAAAATCACAATTTTTCTGAGAGCCCAAATTGACAACGATCGGCCCAGGGGCAGACAGACTGTCAAACAGATGAAAAAAAAGCTATGCAACCTCAAATCACGCTTCTCTTTCTACCACGCAGTGTTACTGATAGTGACATCTCGCTTGCTCAGGCCTTTGTTTCTCTATTCCGATAGGTATATTAACTTTATGGTGTTTACGTCACGTTTGAACTAAATATTATAATATTAAATTATAATATAATATCTATAGACTCTTTGTGGCTCATTTTTGTGGATAATTGCAATGAGATATTCATTGTTTAATGTGTAATTTGTAATTCTATCAAAATGTGACACGAAATAGTATTTGAGGTTATCTTAAGTTTTCATCAAAATTTTTAACAAAATACGATAAAGATTTTATGTTTTGAGTGTGTGCTGTAATTTTTCTGCTCCAATTCTTATTTTGACACAGTTCTTCTGGGATTAAATATTGAACATGTTGTGACAACAGTGACAAATATTATTTTTTCCAACTTTTACATTAAAACAAGTGCTTGTGCGAGTTGTGCAATGAAAATGTGTTTACTAGGACCTTACCCTAATAGGTAAGTGAAGCTTTCATAGGAATCCAGATACAGCTGTTGTTATGTTTGTAATACAATAACTAGGGCTAAGGCCGTGTTTCCACTGAAGCGGAGCGGAGCTTAGCGCCCGAATTGACCAATCGTGCTGTTCCAGCGAAATGAGAGCAAAGCGGAGCGAAGATGTCGAGCATAGTGGTCAATCCTTCACCGCTAAGCTCCGCTCCGCTGCGCTTCAGTGGAAACACGGCCTAAGGTTCACAAACAGACCCGAATTTTTGGTGCTCACATGGGTTGAGGAAGGATGTTTTGGGTGAGAAAAACCTCCTCGTGCCACTTCCCCATTTAGGAGAAATTAATATTTGAAATTTTCATAATCTTGAGATAAGGTCATCTGTTTTCTGGTGTTTGTGTTACTTACTTACTAGGGAGTGCGTCTGCTGCCGGCGTCGGTTGCCGAAATGGCTGCCGGCGCCGTATCAAGCGCATCATTTTTATTTCATTTGAAAAGACTTAACAGAAGGCCTACTTAACCACGGATACGGGATACCGAAGCAGAGGGACAATAGATTCTGTTGGGATAGATATTGCTAGATAATAAAACTGTTTTGCACTACAACAAAACAGATATTATATGGACAAGAAACACATATGTTAATTGGAAAGAGCTATCTTCGAACATTGCCTTATATGGTCAATTTTTGTCAACTTACCGGTGGCGTTTTGCTATTTGCTTCGCACCAATGGGAAATCTTGATCTTACCTTTCTCTTTCTTGAAGCAGTACCTCTCGTTTGTCTATCTTGAGTACCATAGGAGTCTCCAATGAACCAGCAAGAGCTTGCTGTTAACATATGTGTTTCTTGTCCATATAATATCTGTTTTGTTGTAGTGCAAAACAGTTTTATTATATATCCTTGAAACACATATGTTAATTGGAGACCTGTTTGATTTCTGCTGGTGAAAGAGTAGAATTGATTATTCTTATCTACTATAAAGACGCTATGTGTTGCTGCGTAGGGCAATCTCAATGAAACACCCACACTGCTGTTGGAACTCGGTTTATTATGTCACACGTCATACCTCTAATTCGTATTAAACACTTTGTGATTCTGAATTTACTACATATCTAATAAAATGTACAATGTCTTTGACATTATTCATTTATCCCTTTACCCTTTTAAAGCAAAAATAATGTAAGTGTGTCTAATAGGTATATCCCTTAGCAGCAAGTTCCTTTTGAAAATTAGAAGATATAAACATGGTAAACACAAAAAGGGGAGACAATAATCTACACATAATATCTATAATGTTCCCAAAATCCGTTTGATCCTCTGCTTATTTTTCCTTTATATTCTAATAATAATAATTGTTGTCTTTTTAATAAAATACTGTATAAGTACCTGTAGGTACTACTTTTAGTTTATTATTTCAATCTCATCTTCTATCTGAGATCACGAAATACTAATTATTTAACTACCCACTCCTCATAATTTATGAGTTTATTTCTCTATTTTTTATTATAAATTAAAACAAAGCTTTTATTTTAAATATCTAGCAATCTTACTCAGAGTGGAACAGAATTACTTAAATGTAGTTAATTTAAAATTTTGATGCAAGATTCCTACATTATTTATCGAATTCTTCATTTACTTGATGGTTAGTCATAATTTTAAAATGTATCTGAGTGTGTTAGTAAGGACACAGTCTGCTCTTTCAGTGCCGCACTCGGAGTGCACATCAATTAGGTACCTAAAATATTGTAATTATTTCAAAAATTTTACATAAGCTCCGTACATTATCTGTCAGACTATTCATTAATAATCTCAATTAAATATCTCTAAGTATGGCAATAAATTCACCTAATATTATTAGACTATAAAACATAATATTTTTCAAATATTAATTATTGAAATGAAATAGATCAGCAAGCAATAGTTATAAATTTTGAAAATTTTCTTTTAGTAGATTCTTACTACTCTTGTCATTGTTAACTCCTTTATAGAGTACATCCTTTAATTATTTGTTATTATATTTATCCAGCCAACTCTTAGAGGCAACTGTGGGTCTGAATGCTACCTGTAGGAGCAGCTGTATTTACCTCTTTGAAAATGTACCTGATCCCTCTTGCTATTATCTAGATTTAGTTGCGGTTTTAATCTGACTTGATACCTACGGTGGCTACCTAATTTCTTTAGGGGTTGTGTAAGATTTATTAGCCTTTCACTAAATAATTTACAGGACCTATTTCAGGGCTTTTTGTAACTTACAGGGTATATTATCTCCCTTTAATAGCCTGTCTATGGACACATGGAGCCTATGGACACATAGGAATCCGTCCTAGGGCCAACTCTAGGCCACATGGTTACTGTGGCCTCATTACTGAAACAAAATTTTAGTTTCAGCTACCTCAAAATGATAGGTCTTGTAACTGTCTGCCAGATACCAAGAGTACTTTGTATCTTATATACTATTAGTTGTTACTCTTTAATGTTCTCTTCGGTACCTCAATTAGTGTTTCTAAAATATGTATACAACAGTCTATAAAAACTCTTTGGCAGTATTTCTAGAGCCCTAGCACAATAATAATAATAATATCTTTATTTCAGGCCAAATAGCCCATATTTTAGCCTAACAGCTACAGATTATAATTATTACATATTGACAATTATTTTGACTTATGAGTTATGGGCTTATGGCTGACCTATGTTACAACCATAAAGTTAATATACCTATCGGAATAGAGAAACAAAGACCTGAGCAAGCGAGATGTCACTATCAGTAACACTGCGTGGTAGAAAGAGAAGCGTGATTTGAGGTTGCATAGCTTTTTTTTCATCTGTTTGACAGTCTGTCGGCCCCTGGGCCGATCGTTGTCAATTTGGGCTCTCAGAAAAATTGTGATTTTAAGTTAAATAATGAATAATTTTAAGAAATACTGCTCTAGAAACATGGTTAAGTGTTTGTGGAATGATTCTGGATCCACACATCGAAAAAACCCGGACAAATATTCATTTCACAGGTGAATTATTCTACATCGACAGGACCTAGTTTTAAGTTTGTTTTTGCCAATTCCCTACGAGTTATTGGTATTTTTACGTCCGTGTTCTCTTCTGTATATGTTTAATTATATGGAAAACATAACTTGACTAGCCATGGTGCACAATTTAAGGATATTTTGTGTAAACAATTATCATCTATTTTACACTAGGGCTGTATCAAGTTATCGATAAGTTGTGTCGATATGAAAATATTTTTTAGTTAAGTATACTAATTATCTAGGAATGTTGAAATGATAACATACTCATCCGTAGTTTATAATTAGTTTAAGTATATTAATATACTATCATACATAATTTAGGTTCCGCACCCAAAGGGTAAAAATTAAGTCCTAGTAGTGGGGTCCCGCAGCCCGCTCTACTACTAAGACTTCGTTGCCTGTCCGTCTGTCCATCCGTCCGTCCGTCTGTCTGTCTTCAGGCTGTATAACAAGAACCACTATAGTGATAGACTTCTGAAATTTCCACAGATGTAATGTCATTCTACATCCAATACGGCTGCTCATCCAAGATAGGGAAATAGATGAAAGCACTTCTGCAAGATGGGCATCAAATAAAAGGGCTCAGTAGGCTCATTGAGAATGAATTGAAAATTAATAGGGTCTAGTGAAGTCGTGTCGTGTCGTGTAGGTACTGATGTCACGTGACGTAACCTGTCGTGTCGAATCGTGTCATGACATGTCGTGTCGTATGACGTATCGTACCGGGTTTTGGAAAATGCCCGGTTGAAACCAGTCACCCTTACACTTGGCCAATTTTTCAGATTTCCTGCTGACCTGGATACCAGAAATTCATGGCTTAAAATAATTAACCGTCCAAACTGGACTCCGAAGAAAAATTCATGCACACTTAATTATGTAGCAAGCATTTTGAAGAAAATTCATATTTTACTTCAAAATTACAATTTATTATATTATATTATCTATGCAGTTTTATTTTATCCCATTTTATAATGCCCGCTGTACACTCTCGCCGAGAGATCTCGGGCGAGAGTCTCGTGCACAGATTAATATATGTAGCAAGCTAGTCTCGTGCGAGAGCCCCTTGCCCGAGTGCGATCATGTACATTCTCGCTTAGTTCAATCGCAGATAAGAACTCAGAGAAGATGGACGAAAACGACCATTCACCATTCACCATGCATCGAAAGATATCATTGTAATCCGAATATTTATAATCATATTTAATTTTATTTCTCAGAGATGATGACTGATAATGACGTTTATTATTGTTATTTTTCTGTTCTACACTGTCCAACGGCGGGACTAGTACTACAAGACGCTAGAGTGTACAGTAGTGCGCTCGTTTTCCTCGCGAGACCCTTTGTCTCGGGCGCAAAATACCGACAACGGACCGAGAGGGTCCGAGACAGGCGAGACGAGGCGAGCGCACCCATTTACACTCTCGCACTCGGGCCGCCTCGCTGTGTCTCGGCGAGAGTGTACAGCCGGCTTTAGATTGTAACCATAATGCTGGCTGTATATCCCCTCTCGGTCCGTTGTCGGTATATTGCGCCCGAGACAAAGGGTCTCGCGAGGAAAACGAGCGCACTACTGTACACTCTCGCGTCTTTCAGTACTAGTTTCGCCGTTGGACAGTGTAAAACAGAAAAATAACAATAATAAACGACATTATCAGTCATTATCTGTGAGAAATAAAATTAAATATGATTATAAATCTTTGGATTACAATGATATCTTTCGATGCATGGTGAATGGTGAATGGTCGTTTTCGTCCATCTTGTCTGAGTTCTTAACTGCGATTGAACTAAGCGAGAATGTACATGATCGCACTCGGGCAAGGGGCTCTCGCACGAGACTCTCGCCTGAGAGCTCTCGGCGAGAGTGTACAGCGGGCATTACAATTATTATTCCATGATCGATATTTTGTCGATTTACAAGATGTTTGTACATCACTGACACGCACACGTAAACATAATTGTATACACAGATGTAAATCAAATTTTGGTTAAGCTTGACAGCTCGGGATTGTTTCTCTATTCCGATAGGTATATTACCTTTATGGTTACAACCTATTTTAGACTCTGGGTTTTCTCTTTTAGATATAAATGTGCTGTGAATCCAGCTACATCCATTTCACCCTTTGGTATGGGTGACCCTGGATTTATCTGTTATATGTGACACCAGTCTATTAAGGAACAATTGATTATCCATTATATTGTATCCTAGATCATTGAGTTGTTTATATTGGACACAGAAATTTTCCCCCCTAGTTTTGCAGGCTATCGTTGTATTATGTCTGCCTGAGTGGGGGCCTATTGTGCAAGTCCTGACATCTGGAATAGTAATCTAAAGTAATATCTGGGTCTTAATTATGGATTTTGCCCCAAGAAGCATTGCTTCTATTGAGGAACTATTTCTTTGGCTCCGTACCTGTGGTGCAGCGCCTAAAGTATTATTTGGTGGGTGAAAATATCCAAACTAATGGTGCTGCCCTCTTTGACTAAAGGTATCACAAAATATTGCAGCACCGTCTCTCAAGTCCCAGGTAACATGCAATTGCATTCTGGCTGATCTTCTCTAAGCGAGCAAGTTAGCCGTTGGGACACCCCATATTGACAATGGCCTCCGAGGCCTGGGGTAACAAGTGCCCTTCCGGCACGGGTATGTTATGAGACATCTACCCCTTTTGACACCCTATATTGATAATGGCCTCTTAGGCCTGGGTGACAAGTGCCCTTCCGGCATGGGTTGGTTTGTGAGATAACCACCCTGGTATCACCCCCTATTGAAAACGGCTTTTGAGGCCTGGGGTAACAGGTGCCTTTCTTGCAGGTTAATGTTGTGAGATAGTCACCTCTATGACTTCCCCCATAAAATAGCCCCTTAAGGCCTGGGATAACAAGTGCACCTCCGGCACAGGTTTGTCATGAGAGTCTGTTTATTCTGCTGTTGTGTCTTTCTGGCAGAAAGGCTGCTGATAATGTTATATTTAACAATTTAATATTGTAATTAAAAGTAATAATCTTATAATTTGAACTAGCTTAAAAACTTTTTTCTTTTCTGCCAGCCTTAATGTCAGTTTAACAGGGTTCCTCTCTCCCTCGTTTCCTCTGTACGCTATCAGCGTCCTGTTGTATGACTGTTTAAGAGGCCGGGTACCCTTGGAATTTTTCATACAAACGTAATACCAAAATCATTTTGGTATTTGAGTTTGTTGAGAGAGTTTGAGTTATTTTTCAATTTAGAATAGTAATTACCTAGGTTCCTGCACAAAAATTTACTTCAAAATATTTAAACACAAAAAAAATTATTTGTTTAAAATTTTTTTTTAGTAAATTTACTACTCAATATTGAAACACTAAAAAATAGAGTAAAACACTAAAAATATATATAAATAAACAGTAAATTTACTACTAAATATTTAAATACTAAAAAATATTTTTTAGAAATTAAATCATTTGTAGTAAATTTACTATTTATTTATATATATTTTAGTGTTTTACTCTATTTTTTCGTGTTTCAATATTTAGTAGTAAATTTACTAAAAAAAATTAAAAAAAAAAAATTTTTTTTTGTTTAAATATTTTGAAGTAAATTTTTGTCTAGGAACCTAGGTAATTACTATCTTAAACTGAAAAATAACTTAAACATGTTAAATATTTTCGTATGAGAAAATGATTTTGGTATTACGTATGTATGAAAATTTCAAGGGGTACCCGGCCCCTTAAGTCTAAGAATAGCATATGTATGAGCAGTCTTTGAAACTTTGTGGTTGCTACTAACGCTGCATACATTTTCTTTTTGTCTGAGTGCCACCCTCTCCGGTGTGGTCACCAACTCCTGATTACTACTTCTGTTTTAGCTTGGCACCTTGGCTTGTGTCTGCAGCATCCGCTGTCAGAAAGTGGAATACCTCATCCTTATAGAGGTTTATGGAGCTGTTTTTAGTGCCTATCACCCTGTTGTAGAATTTATTAGGAAAACTTATTGACGGGGTATTGACGATGATAAGCTCTGAGGTGTTGAGCTGTTTGCAAAGTGTTACATAGATCCCCCTAGGGATTTTAGTTCTCTAACAGTACAGCTGTTCCTTTTGTTAATTGACTTATGAATTTGCTTATCCTTATGTCTTTTCTGCTAACAGGAAGTTAAATTCCTAAGGTGTCACAATAATTGACATAAGCTCATAGTGCACAAACCTATTATATTTGAAAAATCTGTCTTAGCAAAACGAACTGAGTTAAAATTTTGTTATTTCAAAAACTAAAGAAATAAGGAAGATATATTATACTCAAAACACCTAAAATTACTATAAAAAGGAATTGATTAAATAATAACTTAAATAATTTACAATTTATGTAAGTATATTAATTTTTTTACAATTTGACCGATATGCGAAATTTCCCATGGGTGCGAAGGAAATAGCAAAACGCCACCGGTAAGATGACAAAAATTGACCATATAAGGCAATGTTTGAAGATAGCTCTCTCCAATTAACATATGTGTTTCAAGGACATATAATATTTTACTTTGAAGAGTGGAGGATTTTACTTAGACTGAGTTTGACCAGGATTAGAAGAAGTCACAATTATAACGTTGTAAATTTTGAGTCCAAGTTGTTTTAGATCGCAAAACATGACAGTATGCTAGCAGAGTGTCGCTCTCTATATTTTTAGTCAAGAAATTCATATAGCTTCGGACAGTGGACTGCTGCGGCTGCGACCTACCTTTAGAAAAAGATGTCCTGACGAGCGTGATCAGCTGCAACTTAATCTGGGCTCTATTTAACTTATAGCTTAAGATTCCTAAGATTTTCATGATAGATAGATTTGACAATAATTGTGTTACCTTAAGAAAATTAATCTACTTTTTAAACATATAGAATTAACTAAGTTAAGGGAAGGGAAATACATCATTTTATTATCTTTAATTTTTGCTTACTTGTGAGAAATATTTTGTGTATCATGAAATTTGATAACTGTCACGGAACTGTGCCTAGGATAAAGGCCTGTGCCTTAAATCCAACATTTGTGAAAGTTACAGATCTATCAAGTTTTGTTTAGATTTTTAACCAGCTTCAAAATGTACTAGATATATCATATTAAGCTTTAGATTTGAATAGACTATTAACGAGAGTTTTACGAGAGTGATGTTGGCGAAGTCTTAAAAGTTTGCTTGCCCGAAGGTACTTGTATGGTATTCGAGAATTCTGTTGGGGCCAAGTTGTAGATCTCTTCGCCCTGATTAAAATGAGCCCTCACTCGGGGGGTCCAGGACTAAAGATGGCTGAGTTATGAGCCGAGGGGTTTTCTTCCAAGGAGGGGGGGGGCAAGTTTCACGAGAGTGATGTTGGTGAAGTCTTGAAAGTTTGCTTGCCCGAAGGTACTTGTATGGTAGCCAAGGGGAACCCTCGCTGGTCTCCTTCTTCCCTGGTCGTGAAAAAGTTACAATACATACAAAAGTTAAAAATAATGTGTAATGAAAATTTGGTTTGGTACATTTTTAAAATACACATTAAATTTAACTTTTAAATTTCAATTTAATTAACTAACGTAATGCATTATTTGCAACTCTGACTGATGTGCTGTTTAATTTTTACCCTGGGACATTTATACAGTGTGTTTGTGTAAACACCGTTATCCTTGAAACCATCAAATGAGCCCGTGAAAATGAACAACTTTTTCTATGAGAACAATGCTGGGAACTAAAAAAAATGCCGTCTTCATACCCATACGGATGCCCGGATCGGCAATTTGTATGGGTATGAAGACAGATTTTTTTTAATTCCCAGCATTGTTCTCATAGAAAAAGTTGTTCATTTTGACGGGCTGATTTGACGGTTTCAAGAACAATGGTGTTTACACAAACATCTTGTATTTTGACCGTCTGTTTAATTATTAATGGTCTGTTATGTAATGCCTAGTTAGGATTTAACAGAGTTTTGTCTGGGTCTTAATATTATAAACTAATTCGTTATTTTAAGTCATAAATATTGCTATTTCCTACTAATAAAAATATTTTTAAGGTGCATAACTTTTCACCTCTGTGTTCCTAAATAACAGAAAAGACAGGCAGACCTTGTATTATTTCCTGTCTATTTTTTTATACTAAGGTTGTTAAGATTATTCTGTAAGTTGTGTGTAGATGGTGCTTTTTGTATGTACTCTGTTTTAATTTCATTTTGATTTAATGGTTGCTACCGATTTTATTGTCACATATTCGATAGAAATCCAATAATCCATGACATTGGTCGACTTCCTTTTTTTGTTTACATTAATTAGATCAAAATGAATTGAAACATCATAAAAATCGAAATACATTCAAATAACACTTTAATATATTTTGATGAAAATTTTCTTAACAGTAAGTAAAAGAAAAATTTCTTGACGCTTTATTATTTTGATGATTTGTATAACCTAGGTAATTACTATGAGCTGAAAAATAACTCAAACATGTCAAATATTTTCGTATGAGAACACTGTATGAGAAAATGATTTTGGTATTACCAGAGACCAGACATACATGGTATTACTTATGTATGAAAATTTTGATGGCACCCGGCCCCTTATTCCAAATGATTAATAATAAATAATATGTAGATCCGTTTCACTATATAAATAGATGAATACCGTTATTTTTGGTAAATAAGATGCAATATTCTATTAACAATAATAAGTATGACTACTTGATTGACCAAATATACAACGGGCTTATAAATGTTATATTTCTTGTTTTATAGTGTTATCTCATTTATATTATTTTCGCTTCGTAGATTATATTAGGTTTAATGTTGAAATATAATTTGAATATTTGTTGCATGATAATTGATATCAGTATGTTTATGCAAATATGTGGATGTGCTTAAAATTGTTAAAATTACAAAAATAACTAGCAATCCTAAAATTACAATGATAATAATAACTTACAAGAGATAATAATTACTCTATGCACCAGTTAATTTCCTAAATATTTCCCTTTTTCTTTACGTCAGCAGTAATTTTACACTAAAACAAGAATTATATAATATTTATAAGCCCGTTGTATGTTTGGTCAATCATGAAGTCATACGTCTTATTTTTAAAATATTGAATCTGTTACCAAAAATAACGGGATTCACATAGTAATAACAATCTACAATTATGTCTTTCTATTTTTAGAATTAGACTATAAAAGTTTTTAGTTTCATTTAGAAATTCAATGTTGTAAACTCACTTTAAATACAAATTATTCCCTACGTAAACAAAAAGCTGTAACTTTTCTAATTTAACTGTACATTGTTGTTATTATGTTATTTTTTCTCTGTTTGTATAAATGTGGTTTTTCATACATTTTATTGATTTTAATAATACCAACGTTTGTACCTGAGACTTGACTTGTGTTTATGTTTTTAATTTAAATAGATTATATTGAAGAAATTATATGTTTTTATCTAACGTGTAATAATAGACTAAAATAAATAAAAAATGTCTATATTTGGCTAAATTTTGTTTTATTTGTTTAAATTGTCGGATTTTTATGTTTCAATAAACTTGAATTTGTAAAAACTGAGTTTGTTAAGTTTAGTTCACATAACAATACACAAATTGTTATGTGAACTAAACTTAATAAACTTAGTTTTTACAAATTCAAGTTTATTGAAACATAAAAATCTGACAAGGATATCCTATCCCGATAATATCCTAATACACACATATAAACATAAACGCACACATACGCACCTATGGAGTTTAATCGAACCAATTCTAGATGGCGCTAGCTGTCGCATCAAATGTCAATTCGTGAGCCGTCAAACTCTTCTAAGACGCTTATCTGTCTACAAATATATACTAGTAATCTGTGGTTTTCACTTTTTATGAAGGAAAGTTAAAGTTTTTCCGATAGTTTGTGGTGATTTTTATTATATTAAAGAGAAACATCAAATAAATTGTAGTTATCACTTGTGTTCATGTTGCATAACTTTTGACCTTCGAATAGGTTAGTATAACACCCATGTACTGTAGCTCTTGCAATGGTATGAAATTGACCCTATTAAATCGGTGTTTCAGTTCTATAAAATCGAAAATGCATGAATTAACAAGTTCATTTATCATGGCACTCAATGTGCGTGGCATGAAAGAGCTCGACAGACAAAAGTTTTTGTGTAAATTAACTGTTCCTATTCTTAGAATCCCCGAGGAGAAGGTATCAAAAATTACTAAAACTTGTAAGCCATACTTTTTGAAAATGGAAAATTTTAAGCCAATACAAAGTACAACAAATAGCCGGTTCAAAGAAGTTATCCTTAATCCCGATAAAGTGACAAAATGGAGCGATATTTCGGAAAGTGACTACCAGGAACTACAAAAACATGGTGTAGATGAAGCCAGCTTCATAACCAAAGAGATCCAGTTGGGTTACGAAAACTTCAAGTATGAAACCATTTTTAAAGCCGTTCTGCCCGAAGGTGAAGAGACTGTCAGTGGATTCTCACAAATTGGTCATATAATTCACCTCAATCTCCGAGACCACCTCCTCGATTATGCTCCCTTTATCGGCCAAGTCCTTGTAGATAAAATTAAGACCTGCCGAACTGTTGTCAACAAGTCCAACATAATAGACAACACATACAGGAATTTTAGGATGGATGTGATAGCGGGAGACGAAGACTTCCTTGTAACAGTTAAGGAAAATCAGTGTCAATTCCAGTTTGATTTCTCCAAAGTATATTGGAACCCGAGACTTGGCAAGGAACATGAAAGAATTCTCAGCTTTTTGAAACCTGGTGATGTTTTGTTTGATGTGTTCTGTGGTGTAGGGCCGTTCTCTATTCCGGCAGCTAAAAGAAAATGTAGAGTCTTCGCTAATGATTTAAATCCAGACTCATTCAAATGGCTCAATGAGAATGCAAAGAATAATAAAATCAATAACAACATCTTCAAATCTTTTAATGAAGATGGCAAAGATTTCATTTGTAACACATTTAAAGAATTCATTGAAGATCTATATAAGGGCAAGGAACAGTTGCAAGTTGGAGCAAAAGTGCATGTCACAATGAACCTGCCAGCCCTAGCTGTTGAATTTTTAAAATATTTTAAACATCTGATTACAGACAAGGATTTTTCAGAAAAATTCAACCGTGATATAATTGTATATCTTTACTGTTTTGCTGTTGGTGAGGATCCTTTTGGTGTGGCAAAACAGATGGTCATTGATAACATTGGTGTTGATATATCTTCAGATATTTTGGATATCTTTGATGTTAGAAATGTCTCGCCCAAGAAAGAAATGATTCGGGTTACATTTAAATTGACTAAAGATGTCCTATTTGGTGTTGACAGTGATTCAGAACCTCCCAAGAAAAAAATGTGTATTAATGATGTAAATGAAAACAAATAATGTCTGTTATTTCTGTAAGAATAAACTTTATTTTTACAAGTTTAATTGCTATTTTATTATATTATACCTGCCATTCTCAAATCTATGAAATAAGTCTCAAAGAAAAAAAATGTAATTCAAGAAGCTTTACATATTTTTACTGTTGAATTTTTTAAACTGCCTGCCTATGTGTGGGATTCTGATAGCAGACTGTATGATCTTACTAGGACATGTTATCAACCAACTACCAAGTGACAAATAGACAATATGAAATTCAAATATTAAGTTACATCAAAGATTACATGAAGAAGTCTTAAATTACATATATTGTTAAATAACTTGCTTGTTTTCCTTGTTTCCTTTAGTGATAAAAAACCTGTATTTAAAGTTTTGCACTGTTTAAATATGTTTAGCCATATCAAACTTTATTCTTTACATAATAGATTTGCAATTAGCCTGTACTTAGTTTGATCTGTATGCACATTGTTTTTTACAGAACAGTGAACCATGATATGTGTACACGGTAACATGGATACAGAGGACTTCGCTAATGCTTTACAAGAGTCAGAGCAGGTAAGCTATTGATTATTTATATAAAGAAGAGGCCATGTCGCATGCCCTTGTAGTACTCCCGCACGGTAACATGGATACAGAGGACTTCGCTAATGCTTTACAAGAGTCAGAGCAGGTAAACTATTGATTATTTATATAAAGAAAAGGCCATCTCGCATGCCCTTGTAACAGCGAGCGAATGATTATTATTGTAGAAAAGAGTTTAATAAGCATTACCACTTGGTAAAATTTATACATTTTAATTATGAAACTTTATAAACCGGCGCGAATTCTAAGATAAGATTAAAGAGTCATAAAATTAAAATTTATATCGATTTCAATCAGACCAGTAATTATAATAAATATAACGCTTATAATTTTTGTTTGTGTTTAGTCTTCGATCACTAATATACAAGATACACAGTCTCATACAAAACCTCTCGAAAATCTGTCCCCGAGTAATAGAGTTTAATGAAGTATACATTTATCTAAAATCAACCTTAATTATAGTAATTAATAAAGATCTTTTTATAAAACAATGAACATTTGTGTTTACAAAGCAATAAAATTTTTACGTCCGATGCACGCTTCATACTAAATTCAACCATCCGCGTATATGATTTAAGTTCAAATTTGTATAGTGCCAAAAAAAAAATCCAATTTTACGACCGAAATTCGCCGCTGGAACAGGGCGAAGTAAAGTATGAGTGGAGTCGAACTGTTCAAATTTTTTTTGTTGATTGTAATTTGTAATAATTTTAATAGTCCATTTTTTTATTTTTCCGAAGTTTAATGTAAAAAGTGAGGAGTAATTATTTTTTACTTGTAATATTATGTTGTTCTAATGTTATGTCTAATTTTATCATTAACCAAAATATACATAAGTGTACATACATTTTCCGATAGGCCACAAAGGACAACTCACATCACCCAACGCCCATACTTTTTAACCTACTTAAAAAATCCTTAATGGGAACTATATTTGATCGAAGATGGGAACATAATATTATTACCACATCTAACTGGATCTCGAGGAAACCTGAAAAAAATCCTCAATAAAAAAATAATAGTAATAGCGACTCCATCAAATGGAACAGAAACATAGCTTATAACCCGAACATTTCAAGTGGGCATGATAAACTACGATAAGTACCTTTAGTATGAGTATTCGCAATTGAGATGGTTTATACCTGGTGTTGATTTATTTACAACTTAATTTTAAAACTGTCTTTTGGTGATTTCTTAAAGAAATACCAATATTTACAATACAATTGTAAGAAATATATTAGGATAAAATTAATACTTACCGGAAATATGAAATTCCATCCTTTTTTTTTGGTTTTAGACGTATGATTTCTACAATTATTAAACGCGCACCGAGGCATGTTTCCCGGCGGAGCGTTCGAGCACTACAAAATCAAAAGTGCACCAGAATGTTGAGTTTGGTGCTCTTTTGGTGAGGTCGTTTTTTGCCGCGGATTGTGTATCTTGTATATTAGTGATCGAAGTGTTTAGTTCATATTTCGTCATATCATATTTTATTTTCTGACTAATATTTCTATATTCAATAGGTTACATCATACTTACTTAGACTAACAATCTAATCTTTTTTATATCGCTTACAATCTGCTATAAAATTTTGAAGTAGTATTTCATAACATTTTTATATTCTAACGGGATTTTTCTTTTCAAACATTTAATTTTGTTTTCAGGTACTTAGAGAATGCTTTACAAAATTCCAGTTAGATGAAGTTTTATTTTCATTCAATGGCGGCAAAGACTGCACCGTTCTACTGGACTTGACAATCAAAGTACTTAAGGAGTTCTATGAACCAAATGAAATAGATAGGCTGAAAATAGTCTATATCAGAACCAAAGGCCCTTTTAGAGAGATCGAAGATTTCGTGAAAGAGATAGAAGAATATTATAATGTTAAGTTGATGGTGTGTGAAGGGGAGATGAAATCTACTCTGGAGGAAATACTAAAAGAGGCTCCTATGTTGGAAGCGTGTTTGATGGGCACGAGACGGACAGACCCTTATAGCGAATCATTGCAGTTTATGCAGGTTAGTTAAGTTAGTTTTGTAATTCTGTAGGCGCTTTCTTGGAAAAACGAGACACAATAGCCTTTCTATTGTTATCGCGGTCGCCGGTGACCGAATGGGGATTGAAGCATTAAATTATTAACACTAGTAAGGATATTTCGATAAGCACACATTATTTTTTTTAATAATAATATCTATGGACGCTTCACACCACGTCAGTCTGGTCCCGTGCTAAGTACCTGAAGGACTTGTGTTACAGGTACCAGACAACGGAAATATATTTAATACTTTTACACTATACACATATTTAAGATTTTTATTATATCATACACATATTTAATATACATACATCCAGACCCAGGAACTTTGAAAACTTTTTGTTCCATCTGCGGGATTCGAACCAGCGACCCCCGGCTTGAGCACCAACGCGCTCACCACTGAGCCATAGAGGTCGTCATTGAGTTTCACAAGTGAAACGCAGCTTGTATGCAGCAGAACTATGCATGTGTGTACCTACACTTTGCTTGAGCTAAGTAGTGTACAACTACTTGGCTCAAGCAAAGATTGTTAGCAGCAGGGTCACCAAAACCTTAAGATCGAGTATCGCCGAATTTTTAGTCCATGGGACATATTTATCATTTACCCGTATTTTCGCGTATATAAATTATTATATAACAGTCTGCAGAAAAATCTGTTAGCTAAATCCGTATGTCTATGGATAAAGGTTTATTTTAATCCTAAATGAGAAAATAACCTACGAAAGCAGATTTAAAAGTTATTCTTTGTTTTACAGAAAACCGATGCAGGCTGGCCACAAATCATCAGAGTGTCACCTCTACTCAACTGGAGCTACCATCAGATATGGAGTTACATACTCAAACACAAAGTGCCTTATTGTAGCCTCTATGACCGAGGGTAAGCATAGTTCCGTTTATATATACAGAGACGTAGAAATTATGGTATGTTGAGTCAGGGAGATCGCAGACGACAGACTATCGTGACGCACTTTTTATTCTGTGGAAATAGAACCTATGCAATTATATGCAGTAACGCACATGATGTGCGTCGGACTTATTGCGCGTCATGTGCGTTACTGCATATAATTGCGTAGGTTCTATTTCCCACAGACTAAAAACTGCGTCACGGATAGTTTGTCGTCTGCGATCTCCCTCATTGTTACTTGTCTCTTCATTTACACACGAATATATGATCATCGCTCACGAGCATTCGGAAATTGCTTGTAAAAATTCCACACGCTCGAAGAAATGACTTTTCTTGACTATGACCTTGCTACTATAGATAAAGCACTATTTTTCTAAAAAATATTTTTCTCCCAACGTAAGAAGTAAAAAAAAAGACGGGTTGCACTCCGGGAGTGCCGGCAGAAGTGAAAACTTGATTATTAACGTTGTGCATTTTTTAACCAATTTTTTATGAAAATCGATTATTAAAAAAATCGAGTTTTTAATTAATCGAAGCCCTTACAATCGATTAAATTTTTAACCCATTTTTTATGAAAATCGATCTTTAAAAAAACGTTTTACTAGTCGACTAAAAAGCTTTTTAATGGGCCTATGATGTCCGAATTAAAGATTTAAAAATAATAATTATACTTAAGTAAGTTTATTC
Source organism: Polyommatus icarus (assembly GCA_937595015.1). Classification (NCBI taxonomy): domain Eukaryota; kingdom Metazoa; phylum Arthropoda; class Insecta; order Lepidoptera; family Lycaenidae; genus Polyommatus; species Polyommatus icarus. Next base: position 5,377,959 of record OW569331.1, read on the forward strand.
ACCTGTTACGTTTGATGAAGTCCAGCAGCGCGGCGAGCGCGTGCAGGCGCACGGGCAGGCGCGTCTCGCGGCGCGGCGCTCGTAGTCGTTGAGCTCGAGTTTTCGAGTTCGAGTTCGGGTTCGAGTTCGAGTTCGGCACAAAACACTACTTTCCAACCGTCTTACGGTTTTTCTATGGTTTTTCGATCAACACGAAAATCTGACGCGAGTTTTACAGTTTTTACCAATCCCACAAAAGTGCTCAACGCCGCTAAAGAAGTTTTCACTTCAAAAAATCTACAATAAAATAACTTAAATTCCAGGTACACGTCAATAGGCAGCGTGCACAATACGTGGCCAAACCCGGCGCTACAGTACACGGACGAGTGCGGACGCGTGGCGTACCGGCCAGCGTACACGCTCGCGGACGCGACGCTCGAGCGTGCGGGCCGGGGGATCGTCAATGGACATTAACGACCGCAAAGCGAAACATTTAATGATTACTTAATTTTAATTACTTAATAAGATGGTTCAGCGACCCTAGTGTAAATTGGCCTCCGACACAAGTTTGCGCCAATTGTCGCGGTCTTTACTTTTTGAAAAAACTTTAAATGAAAGTTAAATAATCGAATATTTCTGAGTGGTCGGAAGGAAAGGGATTTGGTGGTGAGAAAGAATTTTTTGATACTCAAATTTATTTACTTGTATGAAAATGTAATTTTTCATATAAATAAATTTGAGTATCAAAAAACTTTTTTTTATAAAAAGTTGAGTATCAAAACTGGTCAATCCCACAAAAATACGAGGCCGTAGGCCGTAGGTTTATCTCCGCTGTTTGTCTATACTTTCGCATTTCTACTGGTCGCCGTGCTACGGCTGCTGGTAGAAGGGGAGGACTAGACTCTAACGATTATTTCCACTTTAAAACTTAATATTTCACAAACGAATCCCTAAATCGGAAAACGATCTGTGAATATTATTTTTTAAAACCTATCCAACGACACCCCACACGATTGGGTGGACGCGAAAAAAAATTCATTCCCGCTTAATGTGTAGGGAAAAATATTTTTTTAAGATTTCATGTACCATTTTGTCGGCATCACTAATATGTGCAGTCATGCCAAATTACAACTTTGTAGGTCCTATAGTTTCTGAGCAAAATCGCGGACAGACAGACAGACGGACAGACCGAAACTATAAGGGTTCCTTGTTGACTACGGAACCCTAAAAAACAAGGGGCGCAGTTATAGAAGCTCGCACAGGGCGCAAAGGCTATTTACGGCACTGCGTAGGCGGTGGCCCACGTCGCCCTCGCATAGTACGCTGACTCTGTTGCACAGTGTGCGTTACCAAACATGCATAACTCTTAAAACGATGTATAGAGGCTCTGTTTTCCTCTGATTATTGTTTTAAATTTTTTTTTTATTTGAGAAAATATCCTTTACATGTTTGTTTCTTATTAGAAAAAGAAAGTATTTACATGACAATGGCAAAAACGGAAATTACTACTTTAATTACAAAATTGTCTCAATTTTCATAAATCACTGTAAATGCTACCACGCAAAGCATGTTCTTACAATATTTTGAACCTCTGTAATAGCAAACAATAATAATTTTGTGCTATGGATACGAATTAAGTTCGTTTTTAATCATTTACTTAGTTAATTTAGTACAAAAATCGAATTTAACAAGTTACTTAAATAGTGGTTAGCAGTAGCTTATTAGTTATTACAGTAAAACTGTGTCTTAAATATTGTGTGCGTCCCCCCAGAAAGCCCAATCGAGCTAGGTGTATTTTCAATATATCAGAATTTAGAGCAAAAATGGAGCACCTCTACAGTCAAGTAAATAAATTGGAGCATTAATACGAACGACGCTGCGAGCTAAAAACCGTGGGCTTGCTGGCGTCCTGTCCCGTCAGCACGCCCAAGCTAGATCTCGGGAACCGTTGATAGTACTATCGTGTATTGTGGTTCAAATTTTCGAGCAAAATTGGAGCACTCTGCTCCCGTGAAATCAACTTCGAAACTAGAATGTGAAAGGAGTTAGACGTGATTAACCGGTGGGCTTGCTGGCGTCCTGTCCCGTCAGCAAGCCCACGCAGATCTCTGAAACGGTAATGATTTGGATTATGATTAAAAACTCTACAATAGAGCCCTATTTAGAGCACTCTGCTCCAAAAAAAATATTAATGTAGCTTCAATAGTTCTCGAGTTACAGGCCTTTGAAAACGGGCTTGCTGCCGTCGCGTCCCGTCAGCAAGCCCATTTGGAGCGTGGAAACTACTGAACGGAGAGTCGTATCGTATAGAAAATATCTCAAATCGTAGCTTACAATGAGAGAACTATGCTCCAAATAAATCAAAATCCTAGGTTCTACGGTTTTCGCGCTATCAGCGAAAAACACTTCAGCCGCCAAAATTTGTCGATTTTCACAACCGCGCGACGTTGCCGTTCCGTGCAACAACATTTGCTTGTTGTGCAAATCATTACCGTTTCAGAGATCTGCGTGGGCTTGCTGACGGGACAGGACGCCAGCAAGCCCACCGGTTAATCACGTCTAACTCCTTTCACATTCTAGTTTCGAAGTTGATTTCACGGGAGCAGAGTGCTCCAATTTTGCTCGAAAATTTGAACCACAATACACGATAGTACTATCAACGGTTCCTGAGATCTAGCTTGGGCGTGCTGACGGGACAGGACGCCAGCAAGCCCACGGTTTTTAGCTCGCAGCGTCATTCGTATTAATGCTCCAATTTATTTACTTGACTGTCGAGGTGCTCCATTTTTGCTCTAAATTCTGATATATTGAAAATACACCTAGCTTGATTGGGCTTTCTGGGGGGACGCACACTTAAATATTATTTGATTAAAAATCATAAGATTTGTTTTCGAAATTGTGTAAGATTAGTAAGGGTTAGTTGACACGAAAAGAATGCGATGAATGCGATGATATAGAGAAAACTGCGGCTACGTATGCAAGTTATTATATAGCATTGTGGCGTCTCGAAGTGATCTGGTAAGGCTGTTATACAATATTATTTGATTAAAATCATAAGATTTGTTTTCGAAATTGTGTAAGATTAGTAAGGGTTAGTTTACACGAAAAGAATGCGATGATATAGAGAAAACTGCGGCTACGTAGCCACTAGCCCCGTCATTTGATGCAAGTTATTATATAGCATCGTGGCGTCTCGAAGTAATCTGGTAAGGCTGTTTACACACTGACGCCGCAAACTACGAATAAGTGGCTTAAAGCCTATTAAGATCTTATCTTGCATCTCTTTCGCTTCTTCGCCATTACGAAATCGTGTCTGTGTACGAAATTAGCAAGAGCATATTTACCAATAATATACTTATGACAGCTAATAGTTATTATAAATTACCATAGAAAATAGTGAACTATTATTTTTGATTTTTAATTTTATTAAGTATAAGCATTTCATATTATTATACTTACCATTAAAATATACAATGTACCGTCATCATATTTGAAATTCATCTTCACCAAAACAGGAATTCCTATATTATTATCATATTGTTTTCATTTTTTTATTTGAGATAATATGAAATATCCTTTACATATTATTTCTTTCTGGTTATAATAAGAAAGTATTTTATTTAAGTGTTTTTAGGGTTCCGTACCCAAAGGGTAAAAACGGGACCCTATTACTGAGACTTCGATGGCTGTCCGTCTGTCTGTCTGTCTGTCTGTCTGTCTGTCTGTCTGTCCGTCTGTCTCCAGGCTGTAACTCAAGAACGGTAATAGCTAGAAAGTTGAAATTTTCACAGATTATGTGTATCTGTTGCCGCTATAACAAAAAATACTAAAAACAAAATAAATCAAATATTTAAGGGGGGCTGCCATACAACAAACATGATTTTTCAAACATTTTTTTCTCGGTATCAATGATGACAACTGGTAGGCACTTGCAATTTTTACATAAGTCTTAATTATTTTTGTACTTTAATAATTAGTAATAATATATCCATACAAAAACACAATTTTTGGTCTATTTTTGCTCTATAACGGTACGGAACCCTTCGTGCGCGAGTCCGACTCGCACTTGGCCGATTCTTATTTCCTTATAATATCATGTATTCATAATTTTATTTATTCACTCACAATCCCAACGGTTAATTATTTTATTGTTATTTGGTTGTGATTTTTAATAATCTGACAGTCAAAAACAGGATTGTTTTAACATAATACTCGCAGCTGATAGAACTTAATACTTAAGTTGTAAACTAATTTAAATTATTTATTTTATTGTACATTCTGTCCTTATGTCCAAAAGTAGATAGAATTTTGTCCATATGTATAATTAATATAGTTTTTATTCAATGATATTAGCTACTTTGTTATTTATAGTTATTTATTTTATTATTATAAAAATAATTCACTACAATAGCTTAATTTTTTAATTATATTAATTTCTAATAAGTTCCTAAAATTATTTTAAAAGATATGAACAATACTTACCAATATTATTATGTTGCCTTCTAAGTTTTAGGATAACATTAGTTTTTATTATTCGTAGGAAACATAGCTATCTGTTTTCAATTTATTATTAAACATATACTTAATTTCTTTGTGTAGACTTAAATAATGTACTTAATAATAATTTTAAAGTAACTTGCTTTAGTTAATTGCGTTACGCGCTAGAAGTACAAAATATATTATATTTTAAATAAAACCTTGAGAATATTGAGTTTTTGTTGTATTTATAAAATCCTGTTTATATCAATAGTAACACAAGTTTTTCCGTTTCCAATTTCGCCGACCATCCCTGATGTCCTAGCAAGACCTTGTATGATAAAGCACGGCAAAAGTTTGGTACCTACCGACTTAAAAAAATTGTGTCTTCAAAAATACTCAAAACAAGTTCTTATTATTATATATTATTTAATATCACATTAGGTTGAATTCATCATCATCAGGGTGCGCTAAGTTTTTGGTTCAGTGTTGTTTGGCTTCACGTGTTTATTGAGGAACTCTTGGAAAGCTGCCACATCCTCGGGAGGGTCGTCTGGAACATTATAGTAAGGATCAGAAAAACTAGGCCTTTACATCCGTTGTGAATGATTTATACAGTATTTTCAAAGCGAAGTTACCACTCCTCAAATACTGTAAGTGCCTGGGACAAGATTTTTAAATGTCCGTATGGTTGCCCAAGCACATAATATTATGGCATTCTCGCAACGTAGTCGGCTAAAAAAGAACTAGTCAATACATCTGGGACCAACTATGTGCGGGTTTCCTCACGATGTTTTCCTTTACCGTACGAGCATCCGTATTATGTACTTGAGATCAGAAAATGTCTCATTGGACACGCCTCCACCCGGGATCGAACCTGCACTCTCCACGAATGCGAACCAAAGGTCTACCCATTAGGCCACGGACGCTCTTAAAGGTCAGAGCACACTGATATACAATGTGTTATTTGGACAATATTTCTATGCAGCGCGACGCCATGAGCTGTTTCAATTTTTTGTCTATAATAAAAATGTCCCATGTCGCTAACAGCGTGTTTTAAATTGCTGCCTTGTATTCACATGTGTTTGATTTTTAGTTGCTGCATAGGCCGCACACTTTAAGTTTGCTGGACAAAAGTAAATGTTAATGTAATTTTTAGATCTACTGGGTGGTCGAGGACCAGTGGCGGCGCAAGATTTTTTTGATACTCGTAAATCCTAAAAAAACGCGTTGTCCAAGGGACGCGAGGCCGTGGGCGGTCGCCCACACCGCCCACACCTTGCTCCGCCTCTGACGAGGACTTTGAAGAGTGAGTATCTACATGCTATTGATAGGTAGATTAGCATTTGGCGCGTGTGTCTAATACCTAATACCCCTTCCAGTTTTACAGAGCAATTTTATATTAAGGCTCAACCACAGACATAGATCAAGATAGATACCGCATGTGTATGTACTTTGCTGTAGAAATTCAAATAGAAACGTTGGCCTTGATAATAAACACGTTTCTTATCATCGGTATTTCACAGTGGTAGGAAAAAAGTGACACGCTCGTTTTCTTACAAATGGAGCGACATTTGGTATCTATCTTGATCTATGTCTGTAGGCTCAACCTATTTAAACATAGAATTCCATTTTTTTACCAGACAGTCCAACGCTTACCCGCCTCCGGCCTAGTCTCCGTGCCCTCATCGTCAGTAGAGCTCTCATCACCAGGGTGTGTGAGGTACACGTCGCTGACTTCCCTCCCGCCCGCCACCTCCGTGATCAACCCGCGCTCGTCTATGACAACACCTTCGCCTGGACACAGACAATAAAAAAAAATGTTTTATTTCTGAGTAGATTAAAAAAAATGCTTTCAGAATGATCATACTATGGTGCCTACTTGCTGCAATGCTTTTTCATTAGATTTTTTAATGCATTGATTTTTATGGATATTAAAAGTTTTTAGAAATAAGAAAGAGTTTCAAGGAATACATACATAGGAAGAATTCTAAGTTGGATGACATTTAGATTTTCAAATCTTCTATTCATACCTTTATCTTCTTTTTTCGATTCCTCCTCTTTCTTTTGTTGTTCTTGTAACTTTTCTGCTCGCATCTTCAGCCAATCTGCTTTGTAATCTCTGATAAAATAAAAATATTTTATACAATAATATATAGCTGTATGCAGACAAAGAAATCTTAATTTTTTTTTATTTTTGGCCAAAAATAGTGTCGATTTATTATAAGTACACTTTACAGCATATTTAAGTAATTTGTAACAATAACCTATGTGGTTACTGGTTACATGGTTAATACTTAACAGCATTAAAGTCTTGAGACTTTGAGTTGCAGGTTCAAATTCATAGATCATAGATATAATTATTATAATTTATAACATAATAAATATATACACTTACTTTTCATACTCTTCAGCAGCTTCATCTACAAGCTTGAAAAACTCATCAATGCCCTGAAATATAAAGAAGATGCCAAAGTGAAAATTACTAGAATCAACTAAATATGAATAGGAAATATATATGCATTTTTTTTTCTATGGACGCTTCACACCACGTCAGTCTGGCCCCGTGCTAAGTACCTGAAGGACATGTGTTACAGGTACCAGACAACTATTGAAATACATATATTTAATACTTTTATACTATACACATATTTAAGATTTTTATTATATCATTCACATATTTAATACACATCCAGACTTAGAAACAATGAAAACTTTTTGTTCCGCCGGCAGGATTCGAACCCGCGACCCCCGGCTTGAGCTACCACTTAGCCACAGAGGTCGTAATTAAAGTACCAACTACCAACCTCTCCAGTATGTGAACTGACGCCACAGCACTTGAGGTCTGAGTAGAATGTATCTAATGCTAGAGCCATGGAGCGGGTGAGATTGCCGACATATGTGCTGCCCTCTCCGGAACCCTCCACATCAAGGGCCTCTTGGAATGCCTCAAAATCTCTCATCCATTCCACTGCATAGCCACTGTCTACTACATCTGTCTAGAATAAAAAAAAACAAAAATTAAACTTTTTCTTTTATTCAATTTGGTACTGAATAAATGTTCTGTTCAGTACAAAAGACCTTACTTATCTATTCTAATATTATAAATGCAAAAGTATCTCTGTCTGTCTGTCTGTCTCGCTTTCACGCCAAAACTGCCGACTGATTGTAATGAAATTTTGTGTACAGATAGTCTAAACTCTAAAGCCTGAGAAAGGACATAGGCTACTTTTTAACTGGAAAAAGGGGTTGTAAGGGGGTGTTTATGCGTAAATTTGTTCAAATTAAGTTAGTTCCAAAAAATCCTAACAGATGGCGCTAAGAGACGCTTACATCGCGCTATCGCTTGCTCCTATAAGATGTGGTACCATGATAATTTCTGTTTTTGATTATTTCGATTGTTATAATACACTTTATTAAATATTAACTCACTACTCAGTACTTTATCTATGCAGTATGCAGTGACGTAAGTTGTAACCTTAAACCTATCAATCATAAATATTAAATAGTTTTCAATGGGTAACGTGCGCTATAAACTAAAGTCCACACGGGCGAAGTCACGGGCAACAGCTAGTAAAATTATATAAGTAAGCTTTAGTCACAAAAGATATGCCACAAAAGAAGAGCTCTACATCTATACTTTGTCATGAGTTTAGAAGACAGAACTTTAGCAGGTATACATAAAGCAAGCTGTTATCTTTTTATGCTAGTACAAAGTTTCAACACTTACTTTATTCATAACAACAATGAAAGGCAGTCTCGTCTTGTACAATATAGAGCAAGCATATAACATGTTTGACATGAATGTTACAGGTGAGACACTACGCACGGTGTCCATGACGTACACCACAACAGTTGGGCATGACGACGCTAGGGTTTCTGTTATTATTGTGCCCGAAGCAGACCATGTGAACACCTCTATCTGCCCTGGAAAATATAAAACTATATTATAACAGACATTGTCACATGAATTTTTGTTTCTTTAAATAAACAGGTTTTTTAATATTTTATTATACAATGAAATAATGCTTTAATGTGTATGGCATAATGCATGTTAGCCAAAAAATTATTCTACTCTACAGCAAGTCTACAACACATTGAAGTGAACTTGGCTTTAAAGTATCTTTAGAACAGTGTGTAAAAACTTAAAAATATATTATGAAATTGTTTTTACCTACCTGGAGTATCTAAAATACAATATTTGTGTTTTTTTCCTGCTTTTTCTATCAAGTCCACAACCTGTCCAAACTTAGTAGAGAACAGATTAAGAGCTGTGACTATTCCTCCATTTGGTCCCAGACCATATTGTTTCATTACTTCTTTGTAGTTCACTGTGTCTCTTACATCTAGAAGTAAAAAGTCAAATAAACATTTTAGCTACTAGAAGCAAACTACTTTAGGGCCTAACCACACTGGCGGACTTGAAAAGTTGTTTTGGGCTTTAGAGTCACTTAAACCACTCGAAAGATGTAATATTCTAACTTTGGACACTTGGGTTAAAACAATAGGTAGGTATACATTAGTTGATGCTTCTAAGACCCACCTATGTTGGCTGGATATGGCACCTCTCGACAGGCCGGGTCTAAATTGACTAAATATGGTCTACTTCCGTCTACAATTTTCCCAGATAGCTTTCTCGTAAAAGAAGTTTTACCAGCTCCTGCCATACCTAAAATAATACGCACATTACTATTAAAATTGGAACAATAATTTACATTACCATGTACGGTTTGTTTGGTGTCAAAAGATATTACCCAAAATAATAAGGCATACGGGTTTTTTGGTTTCTTCTTCCATTGTCTTTATAATATTCAAAATAATTTATAAATAACAATAAAACACCAAAATCTTATCGAAATTCCGAAATCCACAGATTAAGGATATATTATAAGTGTATAATAACTCAATGCCGAAATCCGAAAGCACAGATTACTAGTATATATTTGATCCGAAAACGTGTTTTCTTGTTTACAAAACGTCAATGTCAACCAATGTCAACACTTAACTGTCAAATTGAATGTCACGTAACATATTTTTTAATGGTGATAACATAACGCTTTAGATTTCTAGATCGTGGACCGTGGTCAAGTCGTGGACACGGGACACCTCCGACACGGTTCATAGACAATTTATATTTGTCTATGAACCGTGTCGTGTCGTGTCTCGTGTGAAAACGTCGTAAGGTTACATCTATATATATATATATATATATATATCCTTAATCTGTGAGTTTTTATTTTAACAGCATGTTCCTAAACTATTACCAGTATAGTAGCCTAATCGCTTAGGCCAATGATCGCTTAGGTTTAAGATTTTTTATTTATGTCATACTTGACAGTACACTGATATTTTTAGAAACACAACTAATATGTAGTCAGTGATGCCAACCTGCAGATAATTTCAGATCCGGTGGGGAACCAATAGAAAATCTAGAAGTGTCTACCGTCGCGCCGTCTGGTGGAGATTTAAAAAAGAAAACAACCCATTATGGGTTGAAGGCGGTGGACACGATATTTTTTACTAAGGTCATAAAGTTAATATACCTATCGGAATAGAGAAACAAAGGCCTGAGCAAGCGAGATGTCACTATCAGTAACACTGCATGGTAGAAGCGTGATTTGAGGTTGCATAGCTTTTTTTTCATCTGTTTGACAGTCTGTCTGCCCCTGGGCCGATCGTTGTCAATTTGGGCTCTCAGAAAAATTGTGATTTTAAGTTAAATAATGAATAATTTTTAGAAATACTGCTCTAGAAACATGGTTAAGTGTTTGTGGAATGATTCTGGATCCACACATCGAAAAAACCCGGACAAATATTCATTTCACAGGTGAATTATTCTACATCGACAGGACCTAGTTTTAAGTTTATTTTTGCCAATTCTCTACGAATTATTGGTATTTTTTACGTCCGTGTTCACTTCTGTATATGTTTAATTATATGGAAAACATAACTTGACTAGCCATGGTGCACAATTTAAGGATATTTTGTGTAAACAATTTTCATCTATTTTACACTAGGGCTGCATTAAGTTATCGATAAGTTGTGTCGATATGAAAATATTTTTTAGTTAAGTATATACTAATTATCTAGGAATGTTGAAATGATAACCTACTCATCCGTAGTTTATAATTAGTTTAAGTATATTAATATACTATCATACATAATTTATCGTTTTAAAGGTTCCGCACCCAAAGGGTAAAAATTAAGTCCAGTAGTAGTGGGGTCCCTCAGCCCGCTCTACTACTAAGACTTCGTACTCCGTCTGTCCATCCGTCCGTCCGTCTGTCTGTCTTCAGGCTGTATAACAAGAACCACTATAGAAATAGACTTCTGAAATTTCCACAGATGTAATGTCATTCTACATCCAATACGGCTGCTCATCCAAGATAGGGAAATAGTTGAAAGCACTTCTGCAAGATGGGCATCAAATAAAAGGGCTCAGTAGGCTCATTGAGAGTGAATTGAAAATTAATAGGGTCTAGTGAAGTCGTGTCGTGTCGTGTAGGTACTGATGTCACGTGACGTAACCTGTCGTGTCGATACGTGTCATGACATGTCGTGTCGTATCGTACCGGGTTTTAGAAAATGCCCGGTTGAAACCGGTCACCCTTCATGCGCGAGTCCGACTTACACTTAGCCAATTTTTCAGATTTCCTGCTGACCTGGATACCAAAAACTCATGGCTTAAAATAATTAACCGTCCAAACTGGACTCCGAAGAAAAATTCATGCATACTTAATTAGGTATGCAGCAAGCATTTTGAAGAAAAGTGACATTTTACTACAAAATTACAATTTTATTATACTATTACTTATATCTATGCAGTTTTATTTTATCCCATTTTATGCCCGCTGTACACTCTCGCCGAGAGCTCTCGGGCGAGAGTCTCGTGCGAGAGCCCCTTGCCCGAGTGCGATCATGTACATTCTCGCTTAGTTCAATCGCAGATAAGAACTCAGAGAAGATGGACGAAAACGACCATTCACCATTCACCATGCATCGAAAGATATCATTGTAATCCAAAGATTTATAATCATATTTAGTTTTATTTCTCATAGATGATGGCTGATAATGACGTTTATTATTGTTATTTTTCTGTTCTACACTGTCCAACGGCGGGACTAGTACTGAAAGACGCGAGAGTGTACAGTAGTGCGCTCGTTTTCCTCGCGAGACCCTTTGTTTCGGGCGCAAAATACCGACAACGGACCGAGAGGGTCCGAGACAGGCGAGACGAGGCGAGTGCACCCATTTACACTCTCGCACTCGGGCCGCCTCGCTGTGTCTCGGCGAGAATGTACAGCCGGCATTATGTTTACAATCTTACCTTTAATTACCTTTAATTACAAGATGTTTGTACATCACTGACACGCACACGTAAACATAATTGTATACACAGATGTAAATCAAATTTTGGTTAAGCTTGACAGCTCGGGATTGTTTCTCTATTCCGATAGGTATATTACCTTTATGTGTTACGTATGCCCTGTGAGACCATAAAGTTAATATACCTAGCGGAATATTAACTTTATGTGTGAGACACGGTCGATCAAAAATGTAAAACTAAGGCACGTTTATACTGGTCATATTTCTCACATGACCGTTTCTCAAAGTATTTAAGGCCTCTATATCCGCCAAAGACCTTGATCATTGTCTGTCAGTGCGAATATCGACGTAAATGACATTAAAATAAAATTCATAACAGCGCGCCTTGTACGGTGGCGGTTACGACGCTCGCCGCGTCCATGATAGGGCGAAATAGGAGAAAAAACCTTTTTAAGGCTTAATATAATACATATTTCAAAAAAGTAAAAAAACCAAATTATCAACTTATGTATTGCAAAGCAGTAGATATTTTTTGATAAATAATGAAGGAGTAAAGTGGTTTCATTCAACGATTTGGAGGTGATTTGGTTTTTTATTTCTTTATTATGTGATACCGATAGGAAAAATATGGCAAAACCAAATTACGTATCATATCATTTAGATTACTAATTATTTTTTTCAGATATAATTTCTCTGTTAATGCCGATGAAAAGTTGTTTCATCTGCACGCTTTTTTCGAAAGAGCAGCCTTAACCATATTTCTATTTACGTTTTTTTTGTCTTACATAAAAATGACCGGAATGTGATATATTTTCACCGGACTTCAAAAAAAAAAGGAGATTCTCAGTTTGTATGTATGTATGTGTGTATGTTTGGCTGTGATTATCTCGCGTTTAGGCTAAACCGATTTTAATATATTTTTTAAAAAGTATTTGTTACATATCGAAGAAGGTTCAAAAAGTCAGTCAAAAGGTTGATTGTTTTTTGAAGGTGGTTTTATTTTTAGCCGACTTCCAAAAAAGGAAGTGGTTCTCAATTTGTCGGATTTTTAAAAGTATGTTCCTTGATTTGAAAGGGCATTTGAAATTAGGCACGCACTCCGTGTTTTCAAGTATTTAATTAAGTTGTTCTGGTATTTTAGTCTGATAGCTATTATGTCATGGAGCTCAGCTGATGATGGAAGGTCCAATTCCTAAGAAGTTAGGAGTTAGGGTACAACAACATAATATCTATATGAGTATACGTATACACATTATATTGGCCTAAATATCTTCTAAAGACTAAACACAAAATATCATGTACATATTTGAATCCTATGTTTATTCCTGTACGTCTAAATCATAATTCATAATATGTCATAGGTACCTATTTGTTCATCAGTAAAAAGTTACCTATGTGAACAGTGAACACTGAACGCATCTTTGTGAGAAATGTGAGAAACGTTTTTGATTTTTGTGAGAAACGTGAAAAATGTTTCTCACAAGAGTCATGTGAGAAAGGTACATTTATTTTTCCTCAAACCCATAAACTACGTATTGCACTATGATGAATGATGATCCACAAAGCACGTGGACTTAGTAGTGCCCCGGGGCAGTGCAGATGCCGAACGCGATATAATATATCACTTTACACTAGGTAACTGATTCCTAAGCATATAGAAATTAATTTAATTTAAATAATATGTAGAATACTCAATTCACAAATCGTAAAATTATCTTTAATCGATAAAAAATAATTATTATTGATCATAGTTGTCCTGGCAAAAAATAGTTTTTATAAAACAGATTAAGACGAAGTATTTAAAAAAAACAAATTACAAAAGAAGAAGAAGAAGAATTCCAATATTGTAATATTTTTGGACACGGCTTGTATTTATTTTATTGAAATTATTACTTCAAACAATAATCTTAACTATGAATCCTCAAACTAAATCAACAGCGCTCTCTGAAGATCTAAATAACTTTATTTATGGCGTTTCACGAAGAAATTACCAAAATGCACCTGAATTAACCAAAATCGGATTATCCTTACTAAAAAACTTCCCTGCAGCTAGAGATGCTGTCTTGGAGTATTTTGCCATGATTTTTCATGAAGCAGTTAACATCTCCATAAATCAAATTGATATCGAAGTAAGTAAACTGCTGGTTTGCGTTAAAGTATTTTAAAACCGGCTGAAAGTTCTTACACAGTTGTTTATAGGCAATATGGAGCCTTATTTAGAGTTTCCTGTTTTCAGGCAGACTCAGCAGCGAATGGCCCACTGGAAGCTGTCAGTATGATTGGTCCCGAGCTCTGTGCGCTGGGGGAATCATGGGCACCCTTCACTGCTCCTTGGTGTATAAAACTGATAATGGACATAGCTACGGACAAGGCTAATGTACAAAGTAAGGGTTGTTCTGTTCATCACTATCATTGTTTACTTTTGCATATTACAAAAACATATTTAATGTTAATTGTATGTTATTATAAGTTTATGTTGATCATCTCTTACAGATTCAACTTTACAAAATACCGAACCAATCAGAATTCTACTGGACATTACTACACAAATCCTGACTTTACTCAATTCAGAAGAGAGGGCAAAATGTATTGACATGATGATAGGTAAGGAAAACTACATATCTCTATAGATAAAAATGGATTTTTAAATGCATTAGTCGTGCTAAAACTCGAAAACGGCTGAACGGATTGGGCTGATTTTAGTCCTAAAATATTCGTAGAAGTCCAGGGAAGGTTTTAAAGTGACACGAAGTTCACTGGGATAGCTAGTCACAATATAAAATAAGTTTCTTTAAAGGGACTGGCACAAATTATAGACAATCAATAGAAATAAAATGATAATTAGGAAACCTTAAGTGGGGTTTCCTAATTATCATTTTATTTCTATTCAAACATAAACTTAATCTAATGCAGTGTATCATAAACCATTTCTGGTTTTTCCGCACACTGCCATTCGTCTTCGACAGCTCTTTTTTAAACAATAATACTATGGCTATAACGTAATGTTTAATCTAATTGGACAATTAAAAACTACTGTATATGCACTTATTAAAAATTATATATATATTATGGTCGCTTGTTAAGCATTAGTGCCCTAACCCATATTTTTTTTGTTATATTTTGGATGCAGTCTTGTTCTAAATCATCTAAAGAGCATAATTGCATTGATAACTCAATACGTCTTTTTTTTTGTGTGTTAGCACACGAATGCCTAACAGCGTCCATACAGCAAATTACAAAACGAGTTAATATTAGATGTTTAAATGGTAAGCCAAGACATGACACTTCATAGGTTATGGCTCGGTTCATCCTTTCTATTTTTTATACATAGCAGTGCAGTGCAACGACGCTCTGCGATAAGAAACTAGTTATGCTCGCTGAAAACACACGGTTGGTGATTTGCGAATAATTTTTTTTATCTTTTAATATTTTAATTATTACTTATGTATTGATTTATTATATATTTTTAATATTATAATATAGTTATTTTTTAGTTTTTAATTTATCTAATTACTTTATATTTATGATAATTTGGAGAGATAGTAGTTTTTTAATTTATACTTGATATTGTTCTCTCGTAATTCTTTTTTCAGGTTGTCAGGTAGGTTGTTAATCAATTTTGGTATCTGAAAATGTAGCCTTTGCTTACCGTAAAGGTTGCAATATCTCGGGACGAAGTATTTGATTTTAGACGAAATTCGAGTTTTCTTATAGTGATGTATTTCATTTAGATATTGTTTGTCGAAATAATTTTCTTTTAATAAAAAATACTTCACATTGTCGTGAATAGGCAATACGTGACTTTTAGTGAAAAGATCGTTATAGTTGTCAGTATTGAGTTTAGCAGGCACTAAAAGGCACAAATAATAATTGTAGGCCGTATATAAGATCGAGATGCGATTTGAAAGTCCTGCCATAGCTACTTAGGCCATAAGATATTGTTGCTTCACCCAGCGCTTTATACAGTGTTAGGAGTGTGGAGTATGGTATCTTATTCTTTATAATTTTGAATTTAACCAACATTGCTCGTAGTTTGTCGCAAACCGAGTTGATGTGATCCGTCCATTTAAATCTGTCATCAATTGTTAAGCCTAGATATCTATGTTTTCTGACCATCTCAATCGGTTCACAATCACGACCACAGCTGTTGCTATCAATAGCGTTTTTATGTAGGCAATTATGACTATGCGCTATTATTTTGGGAGATATAGAAAGTTTAATCAACCTTTATTGTCTTTCAGATTGTAGAGCATGTTCCTGGGCTGTAGGGTGGGTAGGTCGGGCTGAGCCGGCTCTGGTGGCACCGAGGGCACTAGCCTTGGGACCAGATGCAGCCAGGGCTGTGCTTGCTCACCTGGCCAACCACCCACCAGCGCTGTTCCATGTCCGAGCGGCACTACTAGAGTTATTCCATGTAAGGTTCAACATAATTATGCTTATTCAGATGGTAGTTTTGTTAATAGTATTGTGTTATTGCAGGTGTGAAATATAATTGTGCTTACATTTTTAACAGGATGCCATTAGTGACAAAAGTCATGCAGATAAGAAGAGAGATGTTATTCCTTACTTGTTGAATCTGGCATCAAAATCTGATATTGTCTTAAAGGCACTGACACAAGATGTTGAACAGACATGTAAGTTTTATGTTTAATAGAGTTTCATTTTGGGCATTGTCCAAAAAAAATCACATGTACTTTTTATATTTTTTTTCGTTAAAATAGGGTATTTTAAGAATATAAATTAAATAATTTTGAAATTCATTGGCTAGTTTTTTCTCAATAAATTTTTAAAGTTTCGCTCTGATGTCATCATCGGCGGCCAATTGACCTCTGCAGTATGTTTTTTTTCTTTCAATCTTATTTATAATGGCTGGTTTGTTAAATGCAAGTTATTATTATGTGAAAGCTGATACGAGAGGCTTACCAAAAGTTCGAAACGTAATGTTGGTCGAATTTATTGCTAATTTAACGCCATTGAAGGTCAAACTAAGGTTAAACATATAAGTAACTAATGTGTATTTTTTTCGTTTATATACAGAAAAGCGATCACTGACCTTATTCCTCGAAATGTTTTTGTAATGAACAAAATTAAAAAAAATGGACAATCCCCAAGCCTCAAAGACTTGGTCTAAATATTATGCTGTTTACTATTATGTTGTATCATACTTTGGATTGTCTTAAGATTGGCAAATATTTTATTGTCATCCAAATTAGATTCCACAATATGTTATCTTCAGACAAATTGATTCACAGGCATAAGAAGACCTGCCTTGGTTGGGTAATGTAATGGTGGTTTGTGATCCAATTCAATCATTAATTAATCCTTTAAGCCCCATAAGAGCACCGGTGATCGCGACAACAATAGAATTCAATAGTATTTCCAAGAATCCGCGATCGAAGGATTAATTAATTCTATATTTATTATGTAGTGACAGAGAGCGTCATGGAGCGGCTATGCGCGGTGTGCAAGGCTCACGGCGCGTCATGGGAGGGCGTGCGGCCGGACGCAGTAGTGACGTTGTTGATGCGCGCCGATTGTCGCTGCCTGCTGCTGCTGTTGCGGTTCGCCCGCACACACCTCTACTGCCGACAGCTGCTAGGTAAACATAAAATACAGTAGCAGGTCCTTGGTATCAGATCAGCACCTATATAACTGTTCCACTGTGGTAATGGCAACCAGTTTACACTGATGATGGCATGTTGTAGGACTGCATGGAAAATAAGTTAAATAACTATTCCACCATCTAGGATGGTTGGCCATATTGGATTTAGAGTGATGTCATATACCATATTGTGCATTGTCATCCAAACTTAACCCGTACACAAAATTTCAGCTCAATCGGTTTTATATATCTACTGCAAAATTGTGCTCAAAAATTCCACCCGAACTAACATACATTCATACATACAGAGCAAGTTAAATAAAAGCTTTTAAAATGATATATTATAATTAATGTGTATCAAAGATTCAGAGATGATCAAGATGAATGTATTTTCAGAGTATCTACTACAGAAGTTGGAATATGAGAGTCTGTTCCCGGAAAAAATACCTCCCTTGATCATGAGTGCGGCGGAGGAAATAGATATCATGAGAGAGAAGCTACTCGATGGCAACCAGTTGGAGCAGTATTCTATTGCCAGGATACTTATACTTGTTTGTAAGTTATGATTAAGGGTGGGTTTCCACTGACGCGGAGCGGGGCGGATAGGAGCTTAGCGGTGCCCGAATTGACCAATCGTGCTATTCCAGCGGAATAGCAGCGAGGCGGAGCAGAGATTTCGAGCATGGTGATTGGTCAATTCGGCACCGCCGCTAAGCTCCTCTCCGCGCCAGTGAAAACCCGCCCTTAAAAAACAACATCATTATCATTTCAGTTATAAATACTGTCTTTATGACTTTTCTTTCCTTTATATTATGATACTATTTGTCATAAGCGTAGCCAGATAGAGCTCAATTAAGTTCAATTGTTTTCCTTTGTTTTTTGTAGACTTCATTTAACTCTTTATACTAATAAATGTAAATGATCTTAATTTGTTGTTTATAATTTTAAATCTTTACATGTACCATTGAGGAAATTGATTCCTATGCAGTTGATAGACCAATGTTATTTGGTCGAATATGTCAATTCAATGTTAATTGTGATCTGCCGGCTGGGTTTGACGTAACGCAACCAAACTACGTAGGTCCCCAATCTGTATAGGAATCAACTTCTCTGATAGTACATCTGACGCATTTCTTTATTTTGCAGCATACAATTTACCATCCGAATTTGTGAGTACAATCAGCTACTTACTACAGTATTCAAGGAACGATACGACTCTGGCGTTACTAGTTCGTATTATATCCGGTACCCTGACAATGCACACACCAAATGACTCAAGCGACATAAACCTGGACACGGAGAGATATCATAATTTCATAACAACTGGCATAGAATATGCTTTCAGAGATGCTGAGTTGTCTGATACTCAAATCAAGCAATACTTCATTGACGACAACGGCAAAGAACAGAAAACATATCTGCACTATCTCTGCCTCAATATCATCAAGTTGTTAAGGTGAGACTCGTATGTAAAAATATGTTATAGCATCTAATGCTGGATGCATTCAAACGAATCTAGAATTACATCTAAAGACTATAAAGCCATCATCTGGCCGGTAATTCAATTTGATTTTTGTATAACAAGCTGTTGTCCGCGACTTCGGCCGCGTGGACTTCAGTTTATAGTGCGCGGTGTCAACAAAATTGGTGTGAAATTTAAAAGCTTTTTAAAACCCTGGTACCCTTAAATCAAAATACTGATGTGCAGTGCGCACATAATATTTCATTTTTTAAAAACCTAAAGCTTATTTAGCCCCCCACATTACACAACTTTAGCTTTACCCATAAACTATTTTGCATTGGTAGGTTTAAGCCTTAAGGTTTCGTCACTCATCACTGCGTTATCTAAAGTACAGAGTAGTGAGTTATGCATTATCGACGTGTCACGTGCATATCAATCGCAAGAATTGAAAAACAGTACGCAACATGGTACCACCTCTTATAGAAAGATGCATGAGCAAGCGATAGCGCGATGTAGGAGATGCACGGCGCCATCTATTATAATTTTTTGGAACTAACTTAATTTTAACAAATTTACGCATTTTCACCTCCTTACAACCCCTTTTTCCAGTTAAAAAGTAGCCTTAGATGTCCTTTCTCAGGCTTTAGACTATCTTATAATCTGTGTATAAAATTTCATTACAATCGGTTCAGTAGTTTTGGCGTGAAAGCGAAACAGACAGACAGACAGAGATACTTTGGCATTTATAATATTTGTATAGATGGTAAAAATAAACTAGGCCAAAATAGGTTGTTGTATTTTTGTTTTGCGCTTTGAAATAATATTATATGAAATTGGTAGCTTTATAACCATGTAAATGCACACAGCTTTGTGCATTTAGAGCTAGATCAAAAAAAAAACTTGAGAGGTCAAGAGACATCCGGATGGAACGAAGTTATTAAAAAAACGCAATCTTTTGACGCTACTTTGAATACTAACAACGACACTTTTGTGGAATTGTAATAAACATTTATTTAAACGTCCGGTAGATGTCGCTGTTTATTCCCAAAAAATCGGTTGTCTGTAAAGTCGGTTTACTGACGATAGTTGAACGTGACAACGTCATAGCCTTAACCCCTCAGTTCCGGAAAAAATCTATGCAAAAAGTTGGCAGGTCAATGTGCAAAAAAAAATGGCGCCCGGCCTACCCTCTTTGTAAAATTAATGTAATATCCTTACATACAATCCATATTTTATGTTTGTGTGACCTACATTATAATATATGTTAAATCTTCTTTCTATCAAGCCATCATAATATAGTATTTAGTCCGAACTCCGATGTGATATTAGTTTCTCAATTATAAACTTTCGAAACTATAATTAGTGACTTGTTCAGAAGAAATAAACGAATAAATTACTCATTATAAATAAAATATTTATAATGAGCCCCCCCACATTACACAACTTTTAAACATTATAAATAAAATATTTATAATGAGTAAAATAAACTATTCGCAATACAAAACGCTACATACATTCGTGAAATCCAGTAAAATCTTCGCACAAAGCACAAGTCATACTTTGACACGTAGGAAATAGAGCACAATTTTGAATAGCCGAAATAATACTAATAGCTCACAGATTGTTTATTTATTTTTCATTCAGAGTGTGGTCAATGTATCAAAGGTCATAACTAACCAAACTTCTTCATACAAAAGTATTCTCTAAGTCAGTGTTTTTCAACCTGTGGGTCGCGACCCCCTGGGGTCAAAGGCCAAAAAATCACGTTTCTCGTATGGGAGCCCCCCTTAAATATTAACTTTATTTTATTTTTAGTATCTGCTGTTATAGCGGCAACAGATATACACAATCTGCGAAGATTTCAGAATTCTAGCTATAGCTGTTCTTGAGTTACAGCCTGGAGACAGACAGACAGACAGACGGACGGACAGACAACGAAGTCTTAGTAATAGGGTCCCGTTTTTACCCTTTGGGTACGGGACCCTAAAAAAGCGGATTGGGGGGTCGCGAAATATTTTTTCATACCAGGGCGGTGGTCGCATCATGTAAAAGGTTGAAAAACACTGCTCTAAGTCATCGAAATACGTAATATAATCGAAACAAAGAGCGCGGCCCAGGTGGGCCTTACGGTTGTTGAGAGACTTGAAAGTGTAAATGCTCAGAGCTGTCAGCGAGGTAACGCCGCATGAACTGTCATGTTTTTCGAGCGCGCAGCCCATATCGAATTATAAGACGTTATCACGTCAAAAACGCCATCTGGTTGACGCACAGGAATACTGTCAACGCACTCTGCCCCTACTATACTGGTACTAATAAAAAAGTGTCGAGGTCCAGTGTAGTTCCGTCTAGCCTCCTTTCGCAACGCCGAACGCGCCATAAGGAGCTTCGTTCCAAAAGTAAACTACTTAAATTATATACACAGATGGGAGAACAGCAGCCGCATATCGTCACTACGGGGGTGGCGCGTGGGGCGCGTCGGCGGCGCGGTGGCGGGCGCGGCGGGCCGGCTGGGAGCGGCGCTGGCGGCGCGCGCGTGCCTGCTGCGTGCTCACGCGCCGCACACCGCCGCCGAGCTGGACCAGATGCCGACGTGTCACGCGCTGGCTGAGGTACGTGTGAAAAGTATTTTATCTATATACATAAAAGAAAGTTGTGTTAGTTACGCCACTTATAACTCAAGAACGAATGAACCGATTTGGCTGAACATTGGTGGAGAGGTAGCTTAGAACCAGGAATAGGACATAGGATACATTTTGTCCCGGAAAATGTATGGTTACTGCACAATGTACTTTTATGATTTGCGCGTAAACTATTCAATCGATTTTGATGAATTTTGGTATGGAGATACTTTGAGTCTCGGGAAAGGACAAGGTATATTTTTGGTCCCGGAAAATGTACGGTTCCCGCACAATAAACATTTTATGATTTTCGCCTAAACTATTCAGTCTATTTTTATGAAATTCGGTATGGAGATGCTTTGAGTCTCGGGAAAGGACAAGGGATACTTTTTGTCCCGGAAAATGTACGGTTCCAGCACAATAAACTTTTATGATTTTCGCTTAAACTATTTAATCTATTTTGATGAAATTTGGCATGAAGATACTAATTTTAATATATTGTTTTCTTAATTATACCAATTCGAATTAAATAATCATCGTTAAGAACAACGTATGTCGGGTCAGCTAGTATTCAATGAAATATTGTGCCTTTCATACGTATTAAGGTACAATTCCGTGCATCGCGATCGATCGATTGACAGTTTGTCAAATGTGTGTTTTGTATTGACGCTGCCGCTTCGCAGTCGCGTGGTCGCGTAGGTTTGTGCAAAGCATAATTCTTCGAGACACAGCCACGCGCGGCTCACGACAGTCGATCGCGATGCACGGAATTGTAGCTTAATCGCCAGCGCCCGCTTAGTTCTCCTGGAATCGCACGTGTTGCCCGCATGACAGGAAAAACATTAATGAAATAATAAGATGCAGGCAACTTGTTTACGGACCAGGGCTTGTACCACGAAACGGTTTTGAGACTCAAACAATCGGACGAGAATGCCGCCTCCTGCTCTAACAACGTCATTTCACGTTTGTTAGAGTAGGACGCAATATTCTCGTCCGATTGTTTGAGTCTCAAAACCGTTTCGTGGTACGGGCCCTGATCCATCCATCATCCATGTTATCTCTTGGTAATCTTTTTAATATTGTACTGACTAAATATGTTTTGACAGGTGTTGGACCGTATCGACATGTCTGGGACGAAAGTGCCGCCGCCGAGCGTAGAAGCCATCATAAAAGTAGTTCAAGCTACCGTCAAATATTTCTTTCGGTGTCTACACGAGACAAGTAAATATGCAATAAATAAGACTTTGCTACTATTATAATATTTATTTATTTATTTATGTGACATGGAAAACTTACAGCTAAGTGACATCAGTGGAAATTTTATATGTGGATCAGGAAGCCAATTACAAGTTTTCACCTCTAAGTAACAGAGTAATTGAATACAAGATATTGTGAACGGTCTTACTAATTAGATACAGATATTATGTTTTTAAGTAGGATAACAAAATAACTAAAACAAAAAGTTTAAACTTTAGAGGTAGGTCTGACTAAAAACCAGAAAGAAGAGTATGCTAATTATATCGTACAATTTACCATAGTATTGTGGTTTGAATATGTTATACAAATTTAGGAAATCAAGTTATCAAAAAATTTGCAGCTCAAGCTCTTTCTAATCGACGTTGTCTTAGTAGTAACTTTATTGTGCCAAAACCATTAATTAACGCGCTAAACTGTGCTTTATATTTCGAATATATATTATTTATAGAGTTTTTTTTTTATAGATAAAGACTACGAATAATAAAAACTAAGGAAAACGAAGTTCCTTATCGCGCGTAACGTAATTACTAGATGGCGTTTTTGAGAATAAACAGTGACATCTACCGGACCTTTATAAATTTTATTACAATTCCACAAAAGTGTCGTTGTTCGTATTCCTGGACGTCTATAGATGGTTTTTTTTTATAACGTCGTTCCATCCGGGTGTCCCTTGACATCTCTCAAGTTTTTATTCAAGAGATAACAATTACAGACAAACACACATTCCCATTTATACATATAATTTTAATCCTTCGATCGGGGATTCTCGGAAATGCTATTGTATTCTATTGCTGCCGCGATCACCGGTGCTCGTATGGGGCATGATGGGTTAAATAACATATTCACTTTGTTTCATTCCAGACGTAATGCAGAAGCTCCTAGGTGTGCAGACAGCTTGCCGGCTGCTGCACAAGCTGTGTCTCCACAGCAAGCTCGCCCGGGCCGTAGCTCTCAGGAGGTTACTGGAGACTGCGATGTTCACGGAGGGACAGACTTTCGGCTCGCCTCCCGACCCGTCCGCCCCGCCCACACAACTCCTTATACACATGAACCGTCGACACGTAAGTAGTGCATAAAAATGAGTGTGCTTTAGACCACACAACTGAAGTAAAACTTCTTGAGCTCCATCTATATACTTTATACATATATTAAATACATAATATGTATTTAATGTATTCCCCAACTCCCAAGTCAAGCATGCATACAGCAGTTTGAGAAAATATGCGGACACCTCTCCGTACGCTTCACCTGATCATACTAATTTTCGTAACGCTTTCGTCACGCATTTGCCAGGTTACTCCTGTGTTGTCCCGGACGCCATGTCGCAGTTACCGGTCGCACTCGGTCCAGCGAGTCGAGGGAACATCGCGGCGAAGATGGCAGGTGCCGCACCTACCATCTTCGCCGCGGCGAGCCCCACATATCCGCAGTGGAAGCCCCCATCCCCTGCGTCGAATGCGTCACAGCATTTCACTGCGTCAAAAAAAAAAGTTACTCCTATATTACGCCCCTAGTCAAGCATGCGTAAAGAAGATTTATTTTAAAAAGTGATCTCACGTTACACGTAGGATCTTTATTTATTTATATTTTTTATATTTTATTTATATTAGGTCAAAAGAAAGGTACTAATGCAAAGGAACTTTTCGAATCTGGATGTGGAAAGCTTAAGACGAGATGCAAAAAATGTCGACTGGTCTTCGGTGCACAGTGTTGATAATGTTGACGATAAGTTAAGCATTTTCAACACTCTGCTCACCGATCTCTATGACAGGCATGCACCCATCAAACCCGTCAGAATTAAACATTTACCGGTGCCTTGGCTGACAGACGACTTAAAGCACTTGATAAAGCAAAAGCATGCGGCGAAGACAAGGTACAAGCTATCAAATAGTACAGAGCATCGCGAAAAATACGTGAAACTTCGAAACCGCTGTAATAAACTATGCAGGGATGCCCAACGACGGTATATCCACTCGTCTGTGGAGAATGGAGATCCCAGTCGCGTCTGGAAATTTCTAAAGACACTAGGACTTGGCAAAAATTCTGATGGTTGTCAGAACCCCTGTGTTGACGCTGACACATTAAACCGTCACTTTACTTCACCACCTAATCAATTCGATCAGAGACTAAAATTGCACACCCTGAACTGTCTCTCCCACTCATCTACTCCCGAGTTTCCGACATTCCAGCTCAACCAATTCACTGGGGATGACGTTAAAAAACATATTACGTCTATCTCCTCGAATGCCGTCGGTGAGGATGGAATTAGTCGCAAAATGATAATACCTGTTTTAGACATAGTTTTGCAGGTGCTTGTCGACATCCTTAACCAATGTGCTACGTCTTCCGTGTTTCCCTCTACTTGGAAAGATGCCACCATAATCCCGCTACCAAAAACTGCTCGACCAAAACTGGTGTCAGACTTTCGGCCAATTTCTATATTACCATTTCTGTCCAAAGTTTTTGAGCGACTTATAGGTGAGCAGCTAACAAATTACGTGATGCAAAATAACCTGCTTAGCACCTTTCAGTCAGGTTTTCGTCGTGGGCACAGTACGACTACTGCTCTAATTAAGGTCACTGACGACATTAGACGTGGCATGGATAAAAAGCAACTTACATTGCTGACATTACTAGATTTCAGCAGTGCATTTAATGCTGTCGATCACGACTTGTTGATAAGTATGCTTAGGGTTTATAACTTTTCACCTCAAGTTATTGAGCTATTTCGCAGCTACCTTGTGGGGCGTCGACAAAGATTAAAGGTAGCCAATAATTCTTCTGACTGGTCTATGATCATTACTGGTGTTCCTCAGGGTGGTGTGCTGTCTCCACTACTCTTTTCTCTTTTTATAAACAGCATCACACAATCGTTAACCTCATCTTTTCACCTCTACGCTGACGACTTTCAAATTTATTGCCAATCATCCCCACATGACATACATTGTGCTATAACATAAACTCAACAGTGATCTTAACTTAATTTCTAACTGGAGTAAGAGCCATGGCCTCTATATTAACCCAGCTAAGACGCAGTTAATACTTATTGGTAGTCCTGGGCTAATATCTAGAGTCGACTTTGGATGTTTACCTCCGGTGGTTGTGAATGGCGTTGTAATTCCCTTTACCAAATCAGTTAAAAATTTATGAGTATACATTGACGAAACATTATCATGGTCACAATACATCAAAGAGATCAGTAGGAAAATATACGCAACCTGGCACTCTCTATCTAAATAAACAAACTCGAGCGATTGCAGAATCTGGCTATTCGATTTATCTTCGGCCTTCGCAAATACGACCACATCTCCGAATACCGTGCAAAGCTGAAGTGGTTGCCTATTCGCCTTCGACGGGATGCTCGCCTTCTTTCTCTCGTTTATTCCACTATACATGATCCGCATTTACCTTCGTACTTAAAAAATAACTTTCTATTTCGGCAGGCACACGTTAAAGATTTGCGATCAGTGTCTAATTTGCTCCTGGAAATGCCTGTACATTACACCAAATTTTATGGCTCATCCTTTGCTATTACCGGAATAAAACTTTGGAACGCTTTACCAAGAGACATCAAAATGTCTGAAACACTATTTCGGTTTAAGTCCTTGGTCAAGAGACATTTCCTTGCTATCGCATATAATGATGATTGTTGATAGTAATTGAATAACTTGAATTCATTCTCTCTCTTATCGCTAACAATAATAATTATTGTAATTCGACTATAATTGATAACGTCACAAAAATAATCATAATATTAATATATAAATTAATGTTCCATTATTATTATTATTATTATTTTTATGCAATAAGGGGGCAAACGAGCAAACGGGTCACCTGATGGAAAGCAACTTCCGTCGCCCATGGACACTCGCAGCATCAGAAGAGCTGCAGGTGCGTTGCCGGCCTTTTAAGGGGTAATATGGGAGGGTGGGGAAGGAAATAGGGAAGAGTAGGGAAGGGAAAAGGGTAGGGGATTGGGCCTCCGGTAAACTCACTCACTCGGCGAAACACAGCGCAAGCGCTATTTCACGCCGGTTTTCTGTGAGGACATGGTATTTCTCCGGTCGAGCCAGCCCATTCGTGCCGAAGCATGGCTCTCCCACGTTACTAATATATATATATATATATATATATATATATATATATATATATATATATATATATATATATATATATATATATATATATATATATATATATATATATATATATATATATATATATATATATATATATATATATATATATTATATATATATATATATTTTAATATGTATGTATTGTATATTATGTATTTTAGTATTTTAGTCTAGGTAGATATTATATGTATGTATCTGTGTATTTATTAGATATATGTATCATGAATAATAATATATAATTTTATTTTTCTTGTATATTATGGCACATTCACCTGATGTATTTTTTTTTTTTATTAAATAAGGGGGCAAACGAGCAGACGGGTCACCTGATGGTAAGCAACTACCGTCGCCCATGGACACTTGCAACATCAGAAGAGCTGCAGGAGCATTGCCGGCCTTTTAAGAGGGAATACGCTCTTTTCTTGAAGGTTTGCAGGTCGTATAGGTCCGGAAATACTGCTGGTGACAGTTCGTTCCAGAGTTTTACAGTGCGCGGTAGAAAGTTACGCGAGAAACGCACTGTGGAAGACTGCCACTCATCAAGGTGATGAGGAGGGTATGTTTTTCGCGTGGGACGATGGCGAAAAGTTGCAGGTGGTATGATTCCGAACAATTCCTCAGAGCACTCCCCGTGATACAACCGATAGAGGATGCAGAGCGAAGCTACATCTCGGCGTAATTCCAAGGGGTCCAAGCTGTTTGAAACACTATGGCAATCAACAATTCGAGCGGCCCTTCGTTGGATACGATCCAGAGGGAGCAGTTGGTATTTTGGCGCCCCTGCCCAGA
This sequence comes from Polyommatus icarus, assembly GCA_937595015.1. NCBI lineage: Eukaryota > Metazoa > Arthropoda > Insecta > Lepidoptera > Lycaenidae > Polyommatus > Polyommatus icarus. The sequence goes on from OW569331.1 coordinate 5,405,607, forward strand.
GATGAGAACAGTATTCCATATGAGGCCGAACTTGCGCCTTGTAGAGTTGTAGGCGTTGGTCCGGACTGAAGTACTGTCTCGCTCTGTTAAGAACACCAAGCTTCTTCGAGGCTAATTTGGCCTTACCCTCTAGATGATATCGGAACTGAACTTCGCTCGATATGTTGACGCCAAGTATCTCAATGCTAGGAGAGATGGTTAAAGATGTGCCCTCGAAGCGAGGATATACGACCATTGGTGACTTTTTAGTGGTGAACGCGCAGACTTATATATAATATAATGTTTCCTCTACCCGTGGTTGCCTGGAAGAAATTACTAATTAGTAATAAGGCCACCATTGTGTTATACTTGTTTTATTTATAGTTAATGTTCTTGATTTTTCAATTTTATGTGTGCACAATAAAGAGTATTTATTATTATTGTTATTATTATTTAATTTGACGCTTTTAAATTTTGCTCTTTCCATTAATACTTAAAAACAATCTTCCGTGTGTAAAAAAAATATATATCTATTCTGAAGTTTTTAATATAAGATTTACGAAAACATTTTGTTCAAAGGGACAGTCTAAAATTAAAATTCGAATTCGAATATTATTTAAAATTTGACACTGCGATGGTAGCGCCGTCTGTCGGATCCAATGTAAAACATTCCAAAATCAACAACTACTAATAAATTAAAAATTAATTAAAAAAACATTGTCCAGCGGACAAAATTGTGAATCTAAACCATTCCCAGATCCCCTTGAACACACACAAAAAATTTCATCAAAGTCGTTTGAGAGAAGTTCAGTGACATACACACTCACAGAAGAATTATATATATTAAGGTAACAATTGTATGTATTCACCATCAGGGGCCGATAACTCAACTGACGCAGTCGCACACGTCGGTGTTCCACGCGGGCATCATCGGGAAGGGCGTGCGGCGGACCGCCCCCGATGACGCCACGCCCCCCATACTCACCACCAACAACGAGCTGCTCATGGGCGCGCTCATGTCTTGTATGGTACGTTTGTATTACTCATAAAGTTAATATACCTAGCGGAATAGAGAAACAAAGGCCTGAGCAAGCGAGATGCCACTATCGTGGTGGTAAAAAGAGACGTGTGATACATGACAGCAGCACTCTTTTTTTTGACGTCCAGTCGGCACGTGCCGCACGTTGTCAATATAATCTCATAGAATTCATGTTCAATCAAGCTTGTGTAAGTGTATACGTACACATATTTTTCACACAGATGAAAACCAATTTTGGTTACGTTTGACAGCTCGAGATTGTTGCTCTATTCCGATAGGTATATTAACTTTATGGTATTACTATACAATAAAATACTACATACAATAAACTAAATAGACTTATTTAGCAGTGATATAGAGAAGGAGGCAGGGTTTATGTTTACTAGTTAGCGTGATGATTTGTAATCAAATTGATATAGGAGATCTGATCGCGCAAATGATACAAATTTGGACGCACCGTTAGATTTCAAAAATATCTTTGTTTTGTTTTTCACATTTTTGTAATTAGTAAATAAGCTATGTTACCTAATGTAATTCGTTTATAGTCTAAGAGCTAACTGGTTCGAAGGTGGGCGTTGAGGCTTGTACCACAGCCGTTATGGGCTATAGTCCGTGCGCAACTAGTTGGGCGCTCTGCCAGTATAACAGTGTATGGGCAGAGCGGCCAACTAGTTGCGAACGGACTATACTATAAGTGTCATCGCGAGTAACTGTTTTTGTCTATTTTCTGTTATTCTGTTTTGAAAAATAAAATTTCATTTCATATATAACTGACAAGACCATGAAAGTTATAAAAATACTCCGCGTAAAAACGATCAAAACGCTCAAAATGTCTCCTATTTTAAGGGGTTTTGATCGTTTTTAACATCAAATGGAACGCGGGGATAATATTTTTGTGTCAACAAATTTTAACGCTCGTGTGGCGTAGGTATAGTTTAGTTTGCGTTCCCTTTCTTTCCAAAAAACGTTCAAGCAAGATAGCAATATTCAATGATTGTTTTTTTTAAGTGATATGCGTAAGACATGATATATTATAGAAAGACAACTAAATAGAGATGAACAACAATCGTGCGAATTGCAATATATTATACGCGATGTAATGTGTGTGAGCAGGACGGCAATAGTGGCATCGTGGAGGGCGCTACGTCTATCTCGCTTCTGCTGGTGGAACTGGTTTCGCCAGACGTCATGTACAACGGCCTGCCCTGGCCTGACGAGGACTTTACCAAGGTGCTACATTTTACTGTTTTATTAAAGTACTTTTACATTTCATTAAATTAATAAAAAAATCTTCTCTTCTGCAATGTTTACGTATATACGTACTTTGTATTCAGAGCATACTGCAGTGGTTTTAATATTAGCCACAATTTAATATTTAATAAAATTGCGCTGCTAGAAGTTACGTTACAGAACTTGCAACAAAGTAAACGTATAGTGCCACAGGTGATTGTAATTTACCAACAATATAGAGCTATAACCTCAAATAAAAATATTTGAATAATTAATGTTTCATCAACAGCAAGTGAGCATAGAACGCGAGCTATACATCCGCGGTGCGTTGGAGCGGTGTGCGGTGGCGCGCGCGGCGCTGCGGCGGGCGGCGCGCGCTCGCCCCGCTCTCTGTCTGGCGTCCGCACTACTGCGTGCGATCGCCGCGACGCTGTTACACCGCACGCGCGCGCACCTTGGTATGTGGAAACGCGAATCACCTTTAAGAAAAGAGTGTCTTTAAAGGCCGGCAACCACTGACCTCCATTATACAAGTACACTTATGACACTCTTTGAAATGACAGCTGTTTTTGTGTATATTTGAAGCGGAATCAGCGCCCCAATGCGGGGGAAGAGAACTAAAAATGACGTTTGAAAGTCACCATATTGGCGCTGGTAGCAGTAGTGGGAGTACTTGGAACTAATTCTAGTTTCTACAATCAATAGCGATCAAAGCGGCCTTTTGCAAGTTACATCAGATTTAGTTCTCTTCCTCCGCATTGGGGGCGCTTCAAATAGGCACAAAAAACAGTTGGGTATCATAAGTCCAGCGTACTTGAATAATGGAGGTCAGTGCCGGCAACGCACCTGTTGCGAGATGGGCAATGGTGGTTGCTTTCCATCAGGTGACCCGTTTGCTCGTTTGACCTCTTATTTTATTTTTAAAAAATCTCTGCAATTAACTACAGCAAACGTCCACCAAATAGGTTTCCATTAGATCAAGTTTCGAAACGCAGGGTTTTCGTGGTTCGGCTTCGCTGAAAGAGTTAAGATTTTCCACGTATGAAATCTCAGAGATGACTTGATGAGTGATGACTGATGACATATTAATATAAAAAATGTTGTCCGTTCTTTAAATCATTTATTTTTTTATCAGTCAGGCAATTCTCTAAAATTTAAACTAGTAATAAACATTTTCACGTAAACGATTGCTTTTCAATATTTCATGCCTGTAGGCAAGCCGGCAGCCATGTCCGACAGGCTCCCCTACTATGAGGTATATGCAGTGTATTACTTTTTACTGTCACGGGCAGTCCGGCTTATAGTAGCGAAGCCAGTCGGACATAATATCTGTGGGCAAAATGCAAATCCATCTTGTGTATTCACCGCTTTAGCTTAGTTAATTATGCTCTATTTATCAGACACACAGTCGGCGGAGATGTCTCGGGAGCTGGCGGCGATGACGGAGCTGCTGAGCACCATGTCGCTCGGCCAGCTGCTGCCGCACCCGCTGACTCACATACACCAGCTGGCGGCAGACCTCACCGCGGCCGAGGTGAGTAGATGTCTCGGGAGCTGGCGGCGATGACGGAGCTGCTGAGCACCATGTCGCTCGGCCAGCTGCTGCCGCACCCGCTGACTCACATACACCAGCTGGCGGCAGACCTCACCGCGGCCGAGGTGAGTAGATGTCTCGGGAGCTGGCGGCGATGACGGAGCTGCTGAGCACCATGTCGCTCGGCCAGCTGCTGCCGCACCCGCTGACTCACATACACCAGCTGGCGGCAGACCTCACCGCGGCCGAGGTGAGTAGATGTCTCGGGAGCTGGCGGCGATGACGGAGCTGCTGAGCATCATGTCGCTCGGCCAGCTGCTGCCGCACCCGCTGACTCACATACACCAGCTGGCGGCCGACCTCACCGCGGCCAAGGTGAGTAGATGTCTCGGGAGCTGGCGGCGATGACGGAGCTGCTGAGCACCATGTCGCTCGGCCAGCTGCTGCCGCACCCGCTGACTCACATACACCAGCTGGCGGCCGACCTCACCGCGGCCAAGGTGAGTAGATGTCTCGGGAGCTGGCGGCGATGACGGAGCTGCTGAGCACCATGTCGCTCGGCCAGCTGCTGCCGCACCCGCTGACTCACATACACCAGCTGGCGGCCGACCTCACCGCGGCCGAGGTGAGTAGATGTCTCGGGAGCTGGCGGCGATGACGGAGCTGCTGAGCACCATGTCGCTCGGCCAGCTGCTGCCGCACCCGCTGACTCACATACACCAGCTGGCGGCCGACCTCACCGCGGCCAAGGTGAGTAGATGTCTCGGGAGCTGGCGGCGATGACGGAGCTGCTGAGCACCATGTCGCTCGGCCAGCTGCTGCCGCACCCGCTGACTCACATACACCAGCTGGCGGCCGACCTTACCGCGGCCGAGGTGAGTAGATGTCTCGGGAGCTGGCGGCGATGACGGAGCTGCTGAGCACCATGTCGCTCGGCCAGCTGCTACCGCACCCGCTGACTCACATACACCAGCTGGCGGCCGACCTCACCGCGGCCGAGGTGAGTAGATGTCTCGGGAGCTGGCGGCGATGACGGAGCTGCTGAGCACCATGTCGCTCGGCCAGCTGCTGCCGCACCCGCTGACTCACATACACCAGCTGGCGGCCGACCGCACCGCGGCCGAGGTGAGTAGATGTCTCGGGAGCTGGCGGCGATGACGGAGCTGCTGAGCACCATGTCGCTCGGCCAGCTGCTACCGCACCCGCTGACTCACATACACCAGCTGGCGGCTGACCTCACCGCGGCCGAGGTGAGTGCTTTAAGATCGGTGAAACTGATTCGAGCTACGTATACAATGCACCAATAAATGTTTTTTCGAAAAACTTTCTTGAAACTTGTCTCTATGCCGAAAAAATCCGCAAATAAAAAAAATGCACGAGTGAAACCGCTCGCGCTATTTCAAAGGGCCAGTCCACATCTCCACATCACGTGGAGATGTGGACAGGCCCTCACGACATCGTCAACGTGAAACGGTGCGGTAACGTGGCACGGTACGTTGACGTGACGTGCAAATTTACGTTAACGTAATGTAAAATGCACATCACGATATAACAACATTTTACGTCACAATGCCTTGTAAAACTGCTACATTCTTCACTACTTATCTAGATGTAGACCGCACAATACGTAAGCTGCTTTTGCTATTGTTAAAAACTGAGAAAGAGAAGAGAGACATGAATTTTTACGTTGACGTAAATTTACACGTCACGTCAACGTACCGTGTCAGGTTACCGCACCGTTCCACTTTGACGACGTCGTGACGTCTCCACGGTGGACAGGCCCTAATTGACATTGTACAATATGGCAACATTAGTACTGATTTCGGTCACGAGTCAAAACAGCCATATAAAGCTGCACCACCGACCTCTATATCTGGACCGGCGATCGCTATCAATAAAATGTTCCTATTTGAAAGTCGCCATATTGGCGCTGATCTCTAAGTGAAAGCAGTAGTGAGTGTACTTGGAACTAATATTTTGCAAATGGTCGTTGCAATTTGCTATGTAATTAGTTCACAGTACGCTCACCGGTGGCGCTTCAAATCGGCACAAAAAATAGCTGTTATTTTGTACGGCATAGCCTGTCCAGTGTATTAAAGAGGTCAGTGAGCTGCACTAATCCTTAGACAATAAAAAATGTGCGCAACGAAAGTGCTGCGAACTGGTGTCGACAATCCGAAACTTGTACTCTACGAGTTACATTAACAATATGTGCTGCCATTTTCGTTCCTCCGCCTAGCGCCATCTGTAACTTGTACCGTGCATTAGATAGTGATGTTGTTATGTAAGAAGTATTAGAATTCCTGACAGATGGCGTTTAAATATTCGTGACGTGTTATTAGGGCTCAAGGCGAGAAAATGCTAAAATGTAAGAAGTATATTAGAATGTTCCTGACAGATGGCGTTTAAATATTCGTGACGTGTTATTAGGGTTCAAGGCGAGAAAATGCTAAAATGTAAGAAGTATTAGAATGTTCCTGACAGATGGCGTTTAAATATTCGTGACGTGTTAATAGAGTTCAAGGCGAGAAAATGCTAAAATGTTGAAATTGCAAGCTCAATTTTAATTAGGGGCTGTTTCACCACTCTGATAAGGGCCTGTTTCACCGTTCCTGATAAAGTGCGGGATAGGCTATCCACAACTTTTTTGACAGATTCTCCATACTCTATCTGTCAAGTTTAGGTCCAATTTTACCAATGTCTGTTAGTGTTAACAGCTTGTTAAAATGTCATGTCTTCTCTTTCATTCATAATATGAAAGACGAAAGAGCTAACTTGATACTAATTCAAGCGTTAACTTTAACACTCGTTGGTGAAATTGGGCCTAAGTGGTGGATACTGGATAGCGTATCCAGCACTTCACTTCTTCATCAGGAAGTGGTGAAACAGGCCCTAAAACAACTTATCTGACAGATAGAGTTATTTGCCGAGTAAATTGTTTAATAGCTTAATCGATACTTCTAACTTATAAGTAAGTGGTGAAACAGGCCCTTAGTGTTTAAATTAAATTAAACTTTGTTTCAGATAGTGCAAGTGCTACGGGACTGCATCTGGAACTATACGCGTGACAACGTTCCCTCGCCAGCACTCTTTACCTGCGATGCGTCGGGTATTTTTCTTATTAACTGTAATCTCTATTTAGGCAGCATGGCAGCAATCAGCATCAATTTACCTGAAGAAAGATAGTACCATCAGAGACATAAATCCATAGGCAGATGACGGCCTTACGTTGTTTGGTTACATTATTAATTAATCCTTCGATCGGGGATTCTCGGAAATGCTATTGTATTCTATAGTTGTCGCGATCACCGGTGCTCGTACGGGACTTGATGTGTTTATTTTTATTTTTTTATTTAGCCATTATTATGGTTTGACATAGCCCGATCAAATAAGTAGGTCTACTATCCGCCTAAAAATCAATGAGTGATGGTACAATATCAAGAAAGGCGATAATTGTATAGTTTGTATTTTATACCTTAAGGGGGCGACTAACCCAAAAATTGTCAATTTTATAATTCATTTTTACACTTTAAATAAGCCCCGAAATTGTTTCATTTTCTAAAATTAGATAAGTACTACATTATATTTCCAAGAATTCGATCTGAGCAAAAACACGATATTATCTCGATAGAAAAAAAATCAGAAAGATCCATCTAATTTTCACGAATTTTTCATTTAATGCCATAACCGTGCATTGAAGTAAGTTAATATTTTAATACATTGTATAAAATTCTATCATTGAGAAACCGACCTAGCGGATTTTTAAAATGTTGTATATTTATCGAGTTATTGAGAAAACACTAATTTGGCGATGAATCCGCGTCGTCCTTTTTCATCTGGCATATGAAAGACGGGCGTGAGTGTGAAGAGAGAAGGACGATGTTTGATTTTTTGGGTTAGTCGCCCTCTTAAGACTTAAACAGTAAGGTTGTAAATAGCCCGGCAGGCCTCAACAACATTTATTCCGCAGGGCTACACTGGCGGGACCCGGCGACATGCAAGCCGCTAGCGATCTACACCGACACGCTTCGCATCATCATACAGAAGAGGATCGCCAAACTCGGCCACATGTACCCACTCATGTTCCTCAATTTGGAGAAAGAAGCTTAAGTGTAGTTTAGGTTTAAGTATGTAAATATTGTAAATAAAATGAAGTGCCTATGTTTTTTAATGTTGTTTTATTTCTAAAGGAGTGGCATATCGTACCCACCACTGTGAAAGGTGAAATAATACAGGTTTTGCCCGAGGCAAGCCCTATCATTTCATACATGTGTGGTTGTGGTACAGCTTGGGTATGGGTTCCATACAAAAATGGCCATTGTCCTTTACTTACTTGAAAAGAGCTATACTGCTTATTTGCCCTACCTATCTGTTGTGCTATCTGTGCAAAAAACAAACGGACAATATAGGAATTTCTAATTTAGTAGGTAATTTTTTACGATTATGGCCACAGACATACCTAATATAGTATAATCAAGATCATGGCCCACTCTCACTCTCTACTCGTAGATTACAATCCGCGCGTCACGCGTGAGCTGATAGGAATCGAGGGCTGAAGAGCGGACATGTAACTGCCACCGGGGCAAGACCTAAATTTGATGTGGGCAAGATATAATTTGCGAAGCCCCCTGATCTATGACGCAAGAGGTCGGATTTTGTTGAGAGAAATAATTTTTTGATACTCGATTTTTTTAATAAAAATATGAGTATCAAAACTCATAAATCCTACAAAAATGCTCGTGTTACAAGGCGCACGAGGCCGAAGGCGATGGCCCACGTCTTAACTCATTACGCCTTACGTAGGGCCCCCGTAAGGGCTACTGGCGCCTGTGTGCATAAAAAGGATTTTGCACCCCTTTAGGCAAAAGTTTTGGCGCCCCTAAAGATGGCGATTGGCGATTTGGCGCCTGTGTGCATTGCACACATTGCACATAATATGGTAGCGGGGGCCCTGGCCGCGCGCCGCCTCTGCAGGTAAGGTACGGGGCGGCATGGCAGGCGCCCTCGTCAGTCGCAATTAGCCCGCGAATTTAACAATTCCGTCGCGTTTCTTATTCTTCAAATCCGCATTCCATGACCCATCTTTGGCTTTACTTAACGTGGTAAACATAAGAAGAACGTAGAGCTTGTCCTTAAAATGACGCGCCCCAGCGCGCCCCTCCCTCGTATTCACAGTACAAAAATGTTTCATTTATATCAACTTTGAAGTGGTGGGGCGCGTCATTTCAAATTAGACAAGCTCTACGTTATTACTTATTAAGGGGCCGGGTGCCATCGAAATTCTTATACATACATATATAGGTACCTACCAAAATCATTTTCTCATACGAAAATATTTAACATGTTTAAGAGAGTACGACTGTTCATTTATGCCGAATCATGAACCTATAGATGCCTATAGATAGGCTATAACGATAATAATTATTATAATGCTTCGACTCGGACTTTCCAAATGAGCTGTGGGAAGCAGCTATAACCCGCCCACGGAGCCAGAACCCGCCTATAGCATTAGTAGTGAAGTTAGGACTTAAGAGGCCGGGTACACTTGGAATTTCTCATACATACGTAATTCCAAAATCATTTTCTCATACGAAAATTTTTCAGTTTAAAATAGTAATTACCTAGGTTCCTGCACAAAAATTTACTTCAAAATATTTAAACACAAAAAAAAAATTTAATAAATTTACTACTAAATATTTAAACACAAAAAAATAGAGTAAAAAACTAAAAAATATATAAATAAATAGTTAATTTACTACAAAATATTTAAACTAAAAAAATTTTTTTAGTATTTAAATATATATTTTGTAGTAAATTTACTATTTATTGATATATTTTTTAGTGTTTTACTCTATTTTTAGTGCTTAAATATTAAGTAAGTACTAAATTTACTAAAAAAAATTAAAAACAAAAAAAATTTTTTAATGTTTAAATATTTTGAAGTAAATTTTTGTGCAGGAACCTAGATAATTACTATTTTAAACTGAAAAACAACTCAAACATGTTAAATATTTTCGTATGAGAAAATAATTTTGGAATTACGTATATGTATGAGAATTTCGAGGGTACCCGGCCTCTTAAGTAGTTGAGTTTTAAATTTTACTGAATGGACATTTTGTACTTATTAGATAGGTAGGTACTATACCCACCTATTATATCATGGGCAATAGAATATATTATTAATGAGAATTATTGAGAACTATAAATTATTAATGCCCGTCAAAATACGGAGCTTCTTTATATAGCAGAAACCTATTCCTATGTAGTATGGACCAATAAAATAATAGGCGATACATTATTATAACTACATAAGTAGCTGCGTGCATAGATGCATCGTAGGGTGGTTAAATGCGACGGTCACAAAGAAAATCAATAAATACTGCGCACGCGGTCAATAGTTCCCCATACACGCAGGCGAGTCGAGTATATTCGCTTATTTAAAATATAGATCATGGTTTAAATGACTTTAATGAGGCCTAACCATGGCCAAAAAAGTAAATTTAAAAAAAGGAAACTTTTTTGGTAGAAAAAATTCGGTTTCAAAAATATACCAAATATCTAAAATGGCGACGAAATATTAAACAAGTGTAAATTATTATAAAAAAATAAAATTTGTTTGTCTTTATAGTTTATACGGATTCTTGTGATTTTTTTTTACCTACAAAATATATCTTAAATTTTTTGTTTAATTATTGCAAAAAAGAGACAAAATACCAGTATTTTGTCTTTTTATTTTAAGTGACAATTTATTTTTTCGGAACTTAAATTGATAATATTATTGTTTGTTGTATCTAATGTTTTGCGTGTAGCTTATTTAGCCTAGTCTGTGATTTAGCCATACCAATATTATAAATGCGAATATGTGTCTGTCTAGCTGTCTGTTACCTCTTCACGCAAAAACGGCTAAACCGATTCTGCTGAAATTTGGTATAGAGATAATATATCTAAATAAAGAAAATCATTATATAGACATTAAGATCTTTAGACACGTGCCGGTTGCGGGGTGTTCGACCGCGAAGTAAGTATTCCGTGTACAAACATGTCCAGTTTACCTCTTTTTTTGAACGTACTTCTTAGCAAAAGAATTCAAACAAGTACTCTGGATCCTGATTATAGGCCATAATCAGATCCAGTGTACATGTTTGAACACGGCCATAGGCCATAATTTATGACCGCGCTCTAACTTTTACACATAATGGCAGATTGGCATAATATTATACGTAATTCGTTAGATACTTAATATTATAACATAATTATTAGTCGCTGGGTATATAATATGGTACTGAATGGCTAGCCGGCATAATAAGTGAACACTGAAAAGTCATGAGAGTTATGACTTTTCACACATTCTGCACACTATTTTAGGTTTTTTGACGATATGGTTTATGTTCTCTTTCACAATCTAGTGCTTATAATATAGTCTTATATGAGTAGTAAGATAGTTTTCTATAGCAGCGGTCGGCAACCTTTTGGCAGGCAAGGGCCACAAGGTGGTAAAATAAACTAAAGGCGGGCTGCAGACCTCGTACTCGTATTAACCATAGAAGCTCAATTTACCTACACAGTATGATGATGGGAAATAAGTTTGTACTTATTATAAAATGACACAACCATTGTTTTTGATGCATAATTATAACTTATTCACAAGACATTCACGGGCCGCAAGCAAGACGTTGGCGGGCCGCGTTTTGCCGACCGCTGTTGTGTAGTTAATATCCTTGTCTAATATTATATTATTAAATAAGGGATATTGATAACATTATGATTTAAATAATAATGCTAAACACTTCATTTTGTGGCGGCGAAACATAATTATACTCGTATTCAGAACGTACAAAAAATTAATTCAGATTTCATTTCACTGGTAAAATTAAGTTACTACTTATTATTTTGAAACCACTACTTTAATACTCACTAAATTTATTTTTAGTCAGAATTAATTTTAATTGTAATGATTAGTATTAATAAATGATGACATAAAACCGAGCCTTTAATATTGACGTTGTAAGTACGTACAGAATTGTTCTATGTAGGTACATGCTTAATATACTATGTTGTTACTAGGCGTAGCTATGTAGTTATGTTATGTAGCAATTTGCGCATGGACAGGGTGGAGAAGGGTACCGCAGGCGTCGCCGTAGAGCTAGGTGTGTTGAAAACAGGGCGCACGCGCGCGCATGAACACGATGCCAGCGACGCGACGCGAACTCATGGGAGTCATGGATCGATGAGATATACGCGCAACCCCGCTCTTGCGTTAAATCAATACGAATCCTATCGATTTTTAGAGCCGCAGCCGCCGCACACCAAATCCGAGGGTCGCAAGCGGTGGGTGCGCGCAAGTTATTGTATTACAATTTCTAATATATTATTGTGTAGATCTATTAAATAATGTCAATGACTATCAACACGATAAGGTAATAATTATTTAATTTTGTCGTTAGGTTTGTGCTGTTAATTTTGTTTTTTAAATTAATAATACATAGGTACATTATACAATTTGGATTATATTTTTTACAATCAAATTTCAATTAATTTCGGTGTATTTGAGATATTTTACGTTTCTAATTTATAATATTAATTAGTAATATTAAATGTAATATTATTATAACTATTATCTAAGAAAGCCTACGCCATCTCTCGAGATTTTAGAGCAGAATAATTGAGTTTGAAATCATAATCTGTTTGCGTTATGCGTATTCGTATTATTATTTGAAATTTTGATGTTTTCATTATATTATTGTGGTTTGGAAGTTATTATTTGCTATTATTTCTTTGTAAATTCTGGGCTTTGCTACCTAAATCATAAAATCAATATCTCAATTTTTCATAATCAATACGAGCAAGTAGCGGCCATGACGAAACAAGGTCGTAGCATGGGACTAGTTAAGGAAAGGGTTGCCATAATATATAGTGTAAAATACTTCGATTTAAAAAATGATTAATAATAAGGGCCCCCGCGCACGAGCAACTTAGTTGCATGGCGATTTATTTGTCTCTTGATCAAGTCTAGGAGCTAGTATGGAAGTGCGCGAACGTAGCGACGCGACGCGACGCAACTCTGTGCAACTTTTTTAGTTGCAACGCAACTGTCTCCTTCCCTATTGGTTTCTATGCAAGTGCGCGCACAGGCAACAATAAAGTCGCCGACCGGCCCAGTGTTGCCAGATCAGGGGATTTCCCCCTAGATTTAGGGAGCTTTCGTCCAAGATAGGGGCAAAATAGAGGCAAAATATCGGGTTTTCCCCTAGATTTTCATGAACGAGGCCAGGTCGTAAGATTCTGCACAGTTCATTAAAACTTTCGACACTAATTCTAAAGAAAACGTAAATTTTTTCTGGGTATGCTCTCAATTTCATAAACACAGTATGAAATTTCCCAAGAGTCAGGCGATCACTCCATAATGGATGCACCCAATATTCTATTTTGCGACGCTTTCTTCGGTTTTTTATTGCGAGTGCAACAACCACAGCCGTCTCGACCAAATCCATGTTGATGACTGTCTAGAAAAATCGGAAAAAAGTTGCGTTGCTGTCGCTCTCGTGCGCGCACCCCTGTGACATGGCCGCAATTTTTTCGAAAGAGACAAATAAATCGCCGTGCAACTAAGTTGCTCGTGCGCGGGGGCCCTTACATAATATAAAACTAAAACTAAACAAATGAACTGAAATTATGTATCATCAATGCATGTGTAATTTAATAAGTTATTAAACTCAAAAAACAATCTGTTTAGATCGTTTTAAAGTAATTTTGAAATTTAATAAAATACCAAACTCCAATTTCTTTCGAAATGTGACAACACAGCATGGCCGTTGCCTAGCAACGAAATATCGGCACTGCGTTTGGCTTGTAAACAAAATATAAACGGTGCTTCTACAGTTTATGTAAACGATTTTAACTAGAGCAAAATTTACAGATAATGCTAGAGAAAATGAAGAAATAAATAAAAAATGACGTCGACGGACACGTATCAGCTAAAATGGCACTCGCACAGTTCCCATTTGAATGGGTCTGTAGCGGCGCTGCTGCGTTCGGATCGCTTTACCGACGTGGTTCTGTGTACTATGGACGGGTCTCAGATACCGGCGCACAAGTTCATACTGAGCTCGTGCAGCATCTACCTGAGCAGTCTCTTCGAGGGCCAGAGGTCGGTCATGAGAATGGGCGGGATGCTGTATGTGGTTCTGCCCTCCGAAATATCGACCAAGGCCTTGAAGATTCTTATAGAATACATGTACAAAGGTATTTATTGAACGTTATTCAGTTGTTTTTGTACCATTCAAATCAAAATGTACCCACCATGGCCCATGGGAGAAATTGATTCACAGGCAGTTGACGGACCTACGTCATTTGGTCGATTTATGTCAATTAACGCGACCAAATTATGTAGGTTTTCCCAAGGTTTGCCAACTTCCTATGAATCAACTTCTCTGATGGTACAAAGTGTGAATAATAAAATGTTATAAAAAAGAAAACCTCTATTTTAGGCGAGACGACAGTTTCGAACGAGGTACTAGACATCGTTTTGAAGGCTGGGGAGGTGTTGAAAATTAGGGGTCTCTGGAGGCAAACAGATGAAGCCGGCGGTGACTCCACACCAGCCGAAAAAACATCAACCAGCACAGCCAATGTCACACCAGCTGCAAACTTAAATAAACAAGTTGCAAAGAAGCCAGAGGACCCCAAACTAACCGTTAAGAAGGATGATAAGCTCCTCAAGTCTTTCAGCCCCAGCCCCACTCAAGGAGGAGTTACAAGGTACATTATTTAATAAATAGCACTAGCATTAGTTCAATAATTATTCATTAATAAAATAAGTAATGCAAATGGAGCATTTATAATTTTCTTAATATTTTAGGGTAAATAATATTTCAAGTTAATGCCAATCCTTTTAATATTAATTTTAGAAAATTTTAATATTTCTTTAATTTATTGCAGACCCATGTTCATTGGACCACCAAAGCTGGTTTTCATTAAAACAACTGAAGGTGGCACCCAAGCTGCTCTGCGTCCGGGGGCTCCAAAGGGCCAGACTATACTAGTCAGGCCAGCACCGTCCAGCGACAGTATGGCCACAGCCGTCAGTACTGTCAGCACAACATCTACTTGTTCGGTGGCAAGCACAGACGGAGACGATTCCCCTGATGAAGCCCCGACTCCTCGTATACTGAGGAAACACACTGAGAGGAAGTACGGCAAGAAACCAAAGATAAGTGAGTCAATGGAGACAGATGAAAGCAAAGACAACGATGAACAAGATGATACTGTTAGTTCAAGTGAGTGTATGCTTTATTGACATAGATTTATTATAAGGAGGACTTACATAATTTTGTCTATGTTAGCCATGATCTGTTAGCTGGATTTGGATATGACCTGACCAAATATGTGAGTCTTTTATATAAACACACCGGCAAAATTAGCGGAACATAACAAAATTTCGTTTTTTTTTTTTAAATTGTTCAATGTTTTTTATATAATTATTTATTTATTTATTTATTGATTATTAAAAATCAATTTTATATAAATTTACGGCATAAAAACGTGAAAAATAGAAAAAAAACGGCAAAAATCGAAAATTAAGAAAATCTTTGAATTTTCAGTAGTGAGTTTTTAAGTTAAATTCTCCATTTTTATTAAAGAAATACCATATTAAAAGCGTGTAATGGTTCTATGGATCTCAAGAGGACCTGGGTACGCCATTCCATGCTTGCATTTTGATTGTCAATCATTCCCTGTGGGATATTCTCCTACTCCTCCAGTAGCGCCAACTCAAGCTCCTGGACACATTTTGGACCTTTTATTTTAAACTGTACCGTTCACCCATTGATTTGCCATACGTCTTCAATCGGATCCACATCCGTAGACCGTGCTGGTCTCTCCACCCGGGCTACACCAGCATCATTTAGGTAATAATGCCCGATTTTTTTACTCTATTGACGCGCATAAAATTGAAGTTACTATCTAAAACTGTGTAAAAGGCACACCATGCAGTTCCAGGATGTCTGTGCTATAGCCCCTTACTGTCAAAGTACCATCATCAATAATCATCAGCTCCGTGCGGGCTCCAAATCATGTGCCACCCCAAACCATTACAAAGCCAGCATCAAAGGCCACTGTTTCCGTTAAGTTTGATGGCCTATAGCGTTCCTTACGATTTATCCACATTATTTATCACCTGTCAACAAAATGTACACAGAATTTGCTCCCATCACTGTACAGCACAAGATTTCACTCACTTGTCTAATTTTGATGTTCATGCGCAAATCTTAGCCTGGCTCTTCGGTGTCCTGTCTCAAGTTTTGGTGCTCTTGCTGGCACTTTTGAACTGAACACTTACACATACATCTCGGACCTGTTCCGACAGGTTTCGTGTCTGCATAGCAGTTCTTAAGGTATGTTTTCTTACAAAACCGTGATCCTGAACCATTGTCACCCGAAATCTGCCTTGTTCTCGTCTCCGAACGTAAGATCCAGTCTCTATGTAGCGTTAAAAGTTACAATAGACCATGGAAGCCGACACACCCAAGGCCTGACTGACCAAATGGTAAGTGTGACCTTTCTCTATCGTTGTTACGGCTCTAGCTGTCGTAGATGCTGGGAAATCACTAATTTTGTATCTAAGCAATATGTTCTTCTAAATACCAAACAATCAAATGAGCTGGCATACCTTGCACCCCGCTAAAACGCCATTCTTATCAGGAACACTTACACCGTCAATCATCGAAAAACACTCATTAGGGCATAATTGCTATAAAAACCTGTCAACTTGCCAGTTTTGTTCAATATTTTATTTCTTAAATGAGCTTAGAAACTATAAAAAAGGTTTTCACACAGTCACCCACTTGAGTTCAAGTTGTGGCCATTTTACTTATGTTCCGCTAATTTTGCCGGTGTGTATAGTTAGATAACTTTTCTATAGTACAACACATAAACTACCACATGTATTAGAGCAATGTTATAACAATACCTATCTTTATTCTATAGAATATAGATGTTCCAAAAATTTTAGAATAATGAGTTATAGTTAATAGTAGTGGATAATATTAAAATTATATGTGACTTAACATTTAATTACTCAAGTGAGCTTAGTTAGGCTCCAGTTGGAGACATAACTTTTTTCACGACTTTTATAACATCTTTTATAACACTGGAATGCCAAAATGTGTAGTGTGGCTTTTGAAAAACACTTGACATTCTCATTGTGTATTTTCAGAAAAATCTACCCATAGCAATGACTCAATACAGAACACAGAAGTACAGATCAAAGATGAGCCAGAATGGGACGCGAGTAGCATAGAAGAGGAGGAACGATCCATAGCCGAGATGTTTCAAGCTGAGATGAGTGTTAAATCCGAACCTGTCGATGATGTGGAAATTGAAGAAGAGAGTTTGGTGAGTATGCTTAGTATTTTTACAAAAGGATAATATTATAAAATGTATCTGTCTGTTCACATAAAGATTAAACTGTTAAATCTGTGATGAATGATGATGTATCAAGCTACTTTGAATCCTGGAGAAAGACGTAAAATAGTTTTGGAACGAAGTTCCTTATCGCACGTTGCGAAAGAGGGCTAGACGGAAAAAATTAAGACGAAAAGTTGTAACGACACTTCTCGCCATAGTTGTAAGCCATGCGGTAGCGCGTGTTTCTTTAGCTCTCTCTCATTGAACAGTGTGGTGTAGCCGCGAATTTTTTAATATCTTCGTTCCACCCGGGTGTCCCTTGACACCTCTCAAGTTTTTTATCTTATATTGATTTTTTAACAAATTGCGTCGCGAAGAAACGGCAGGAAATTATAGAATATTTTTTCTTTTTCAGCTTTACAGCCCGCTGGCGTGCGAACTCTGCGCCGCGGTGTTTACGCTGCCCGCCGCTTGGGTGCGCCACGTGCAAGGCCACGCCCACTCCGACACTGAACAGCCGCGCAAACGCCGATATCGATCAGGGGTGAGTATACCTGTCTCACTACCATTGTTATCTTCGCCAAACGCCTCCGTGGTCTAGTGGTAAAGAGCGCGGCTCTTGACTCAGAGGTCGTGGGTTCGATTCCCGCGTTGGAAACATGTTATTTCCAAGTTTGGTTAGGACAATTAATGCAGGCTGATCATCTGATTGTCTGACAAGTAAGATAATCCATGCGTGGGATGGGCATGTAAAAAGTCGGTGTGGGAGCTATTATATTATATCTTCGGCAGTGTCTCTGTCACGCATTGCGTGCACGATGACCGCCGAGTGCGAGGCCACGCCCACTCTTACTTTTTATCAACCGGCGGAGCTATTGTAAGCGGCGTCGTCGATCTGCAATTTGTGTCTAATAACTAATAAGAGTATTCGTATCTGCATATTGTATGGCTCCATCTCTCTTACACATCCTGTGTTTACGTTATTTTTTTTAGTGACTGCGACGTCCCACGTAGTCATTAAAGAAAATGCTCTTCTAACCGTATTTAAACATTGTCAACAGAGTGACGACACAGAAGAATCCATGGCGCTTCTACGCTGCGACCTCTGTCAGAAACACTTCCCCAACCCAGCCGAGTGGGTGCGACACATACAGAGCACGCACACTGAAACAGGTCAGTATCAATAGTATTATTATTTAATAGTATTTCTCCGACATAATTGTATTATTATTGTATCAAAGTATAATAATTTTTCAACGAATGATATTTATAAAAAAATATATATTAACATCCTAGCCTAAAAGTGTGTGTTCATAAAATCCAGACGATTTCATTAATATATTATCCAGATTTTATAATATACTAGTTGAAATTCAATCCAGTTAGTATTTTTCAAAATTTTGATCAGAAAGACCTATGTTCAAAGGTTGATTTAATGAATTATAATGTGGTGATGATTTCTAGCAATGATAAACGTCAAAATATAGCAAGTTAAAATATATTATCATTGACTACGGTTTGTTAAGAGTTATTTGACCTTTACATAAGTGATGACTCTGTAGTCTGTGCCAACCTCACAATATGTACCTATCCCTGTCTGAGTAACTCCAAAAAATTACTCTCAACAGACTACATACAATGAATGCCCTTCTTTTTTTCTAGAAATTAATAAAATTAAACATACTTCAGTGTGCCACATTTTTTTTTACTGAATAGTGTGTTATTTTCTATACTGTACTCGGCGAAAAATGGCGGTAGCGGTCATTGACCCACTGCCAAAAACTTGTCATTTTCTATACAAAGCATAAAGGTAATATTAAATATACCTATCGGAATAGAGAAACAATCCCGAGCTGTCAAGCTTAACCAAAATTTGATTTACATCTGTGTATACAATAGGCTACTTGACCTAATTTTTTTCTTCATGCTAATCGCTTCATAATCATTCATTTTTACAAAAAAAAACTAATATTTTAATATTTTACACAGTAGAAACCCATAAAAATGTTTATTGAAAAATATGCCTCTTAAATGGTGCCGAAAACACTGTCCGCCATAGTGTGACGTCATACGCTTTGCATTTTAAACTCTCTTTATTGAAATTTTTTTAATGTGCTAAATGTACGAGTCTAAAAGTGCCCAAAAATTATAAAATAATTATATAAGAAATTAGAAATCATTTGTAATGTTAAAAACTTTTAGAGAAAAGTTTTGGCCATTTCATTTCCCGTCTACAATAAATGGAGATAATATATATAAAACTGATGTTTTATTTGAATTATTGAAGAAAATATATAATAGGCTTATGGCCTGTTTCACCGCTTCCTGATAAGGTGCCCGATAGGGTTATTTGACAGATTTTCCATACTCCATCTGTCAAATTAAGTGGTAGATAGCCTTATCAGGAAGCGGTGAAACAGGCCCTTATTCTTATTATTTATGTACAAATAAACTTACATATAGCGAGCGCGATAAATAAAAGATATTAAATTAGTATGAGGATGACGTCACATCCAAATCGGAAGTACTGCAAAAGCGTTTTCGTCAGTACAATTCCTATTTTCATAAAATCATATTTTCAAATCGACTTTATTTATCAATCATAAGCTTTTATTTGATGATAAGGGTGAAATACGGTTTCCTAGGCCAAGTTCTACTAGAAATATGCATTTGTTCAATGAAATTGAATATAGGTAGCCTATTATGTTTACGTGTGCGTGTCAGTGATGTACAAACATCTTGTAATTCGACAAAATATCGATCATGGAATAATAATTGTAAGATTGTAAACATAATAAAATGGGATAAAATAAAACTGCATAGATATATAATAAAATTGTAATTTTGAAGTAAAATGTGACTTTTCTTCAAAATGCTTGCTGCATAATGGGGATTGTCCATTTTTTTTAAATTTTGCTCATTACAAAAACATTTCGAGGAATAAGGTCAGTGATGGTTTTTCTGTATATAAACCAAAAAAATACCCATTAGTTACTTATATTTTTGAACAAATATGTTTAACCTTAGTTTGACCTTCAATGGCGTTAAATTAGCAATAAATTCGACCAAAATTACGTTTCGAACTTTTGGTAAGCTTTTCGTATCAGCGTTCACATAATGAGAACTTGTATTTGACGAACCAGCCATTATAAATAAGGTTCAAAGGAAAAAAAACATTCTGCAGAGGTCAATTGGCCGCCGATGATGACGTCAGAGCGAAACTTTAAAAATTTATTGAGAAAAAACTAGCCAATGAATTTCAAAATTATTGAATTTATATTCTTAAAATACCCTATTTTAACGAAAAAAAATATAAAAAGTACATGTAATTTTTTTTGGACAATGCCCAATTCGGAGTCCAGTTTGGATGGTTAATTACACACACCGGCAAAATTAGCGGAACATAGGCAAAAAGGGCCACAACTTGAATTCAAGTGGGTCGGGCTGTGTGAAATCCTTTTTTATAGTTTCTAAGCTCATTTAAGAAATAAAATATTGAACACAACTGGGAAGCTAACAGATTTTTATTGCAATTATGCCCTACTAAGTGTTTTTCGATGATTGACGTTGTAAGTGTTTCTGATAAGAATGGCGTTTTTAGCGGGGTGCAAGGTATGCCAGCTCATTTGATTGTTTGGTTTTTGGAAGAACACATTGCTTAGATACAAAATTAGTGATTTTCCAGCATCTACGACTGCTAGAGCTGTAACCACGATAGAGAAAGGTCACACCTACCGTTCGGTCAGTCAGGCCTTAAGTGTGTCGGCTTTCGTGGTCCATCGTAACTTTCAACGCTACAGAGAGACTGGATCTTACATTTGGAGACGAGAACAAGGCAGATTTCGGGTGGCAATGGTTCAGGATGACCGTTTTGTAAGGGCACAAGCCTTAAGAAATCGACCTCAAACTGCTTTGCAGAGACTAAACCTGTCGGAACAGGTCCGAGATGGACGTGTAAGTGATTGTACAGTAAGAAGAAGAATCAAAGAAGTTAAATTAAACTCAAAAGTGCCAGCAAGGGCACCAAAACTTGAGACAGGACCGCAAAGAGCCAGGCTAAGATTTGCGCGTGAACATCAAAATTTAACAAGTGAGTGAAATCGTGTGCTGTACAGTGATGGGAGCAAACTCTGTGTAAATTTTGTTGACAGGCGATAAAGAATGTGGATAAATCGTATGGAACGCTATAGACCCTCAAACTTAACGGACACAGTGGCCTATCATGCAGGCTTCGTAATGGTTTGGGGTGGCATATGATTTGGAGCCCGCACGGAGCTGATGATTGTTAATGATGGTACTTTGACAGTACAGGGCTATAGCACAAGCATCCTAGAACTGCATGTTGTGCCTTTTACACAGTTTTAGGCAGTAACTTCAATTTTATGCGCGTCCATAGAGTAAAAAAATCGGGTTTTATTACCTAAATGATGCTAGCGTAGCCCAGGTGGAAAGGTCAGCACGGTCTACGGATGTGGATCCGATTGAGGACGTGTGGCACATCAATGGGTGAACGGTACGAGTTAAAACTCCAGCTCCAAAATGTGTTCAGAAGCTCGAGTTGGCGCTACTGGAGGAGTAGAAGAATATCCCACAGGAAATGATCGACAATCAAAATGCAAGCATGGAATGGCGTATCCAGACCCTCTTGAGATCCATAGAAGGCATAACACGCTTTAAACATGGCATTTCTTAAGTAAAAATGAAGAATTTAACTTAAAAACTTACTACTGAAATTTCAAAGATTTTTCTTAATTTTTGATTTTTGCAGATTTTTTCTATTTTACACGTTTTTATGGCCTAAATTTATATAAGTTTAATTTTTTAATCCTCAATTATTTCATAAATAAATAAATATATAAAAAACAGCGAATAATTTTCAAAAAAAAATAAATTTTGTTATGTTCCGCTAATTTTGCCGGTGTGTTTATTTTAAGCCATAAATTTCTGGTATCCAGGTCAGCAGGAAATCTGAAAAATTGGCCAAGTGTGAGTCGGACTCGCGCATGAAGGGTGACCGGTTTCACCCTGGCATTTTCTAAAACCCGGCACGATACGACACGACATGTCATAACACGATTCGACACGACAGGTTACGTCACGTCACATCAGTACATGACACGACACGATTTCACTAGACCCTATTAATTTTCAATTCACTCTCAATGAGCCCTTTTATTTGATGCCCATCTCGCAGAAGTGCTTTCAACTATTCCCCTATCTTGGATGAGCAGCCATATTAGATGTAGAATGACATTACATCTGTGGAAATTTCAGAAGTCTATTACTAATAATATAATAATAATATTAATATCTATGGACGCTTCACACCACGTTAGTCTGGCCCCGTGCTAAGTACTTAAAGGACTTGTGTTACAGGTACCAGACAACGGAAATATATTTAATACTTTTATTTATACTATACATATAATTATTTAAGATTTTTATTATATCATACACATATTTAATACACATCCAGACCTGGGAACATTGAAAACTTTTTGTTCCGTCGGCGGGGTTCGAACCCGCGACCCCCGGCTCGAACGTCCAACGTGCTTACCACTGAGCCACAGAGGTCGTCAAGGGATTACTATAGCGGTTCTTGTTATACAGCCTGGAGACTGACAGACGAACGGACGGATGGACAGACGGATAGGCAACGAAGTCTTAGTAGTAGAGCGGGACCCCACTACTAGGACTTTTTACCCTTTGGGTGCGGACTGCGGAACCTTAAAAACGATAAATTATGTATGATAGTATATTAATATACTTAAACTAATTATAAACTACGGATGAGTATGTTATCATTTCAACATTCCTAGATAATTAGTATATTAGTATACTTAACTAAAAAATATTTTCATATCGATACAACTTATCGATAACTTGATGCAGCCCTAGTGTAAAACAGATGAAAATTGTTTACACAAAATATCCTTAAATTGTGCACCATGGCTAGTCAAGTTATGTTTTCCATATAAATAAACTTAAATAGAACTGAATTTGATAAATCAATACCAATAACTCGTAGGGAATTGGCAAAAAGAAACTTAAAACTAGGTCCTGTCGATGTAGAATAATTCACCTGTGAAATGAATATTTGTCCGGGTTTTTTCGATGTGTGGATCCAGAATCATTCCACAAACATTTAACCATGTTTCTAGAGCAGTATTTCTAAAAATTATTCATTATTTAACTTAAAATCACAATTTTTCTGAGAGCCCAAATTGACAACGATCGGCCCAGGGGCAGACAGACTGTCAAAAAGATGAAAAAAAAGCTATGCAACCTCAAATCACGCTTCTCTTTCTACCATGCAGTGTTACTGATAGTGACATCTCGCTTGCTCAGGCCTTTGTTTCTCTATTCCGATAGGTATATTAACTTTATGATACAAAGCCGCGATTGACAACATCTGACACTTCATTATGAATCGCGATTTAAATGGAAACTGACAAGTTTTTGACAGGGGGTCAATGACAACTACCGCCATGTTTCGCCGAGTACAGTATAGATGTTTTTGATAATAACATAGCTGAAATATGATTGTTGTGCGTGTGGCTAATTCTCGACGAACGATGCATCGTGTATTGGTAATATTAAATTTATTAATCACTATTTCTTTCCACCGTTTCGCCTCTTATGTTTTGCCTTTTTATTTTCTCAACACCAGCCCGCTACAGTCATAATAATCACTTCAGTTATGTTTACACAATGAATGCTTTGTCCGTCTCGAAGGACCAACTTAGTCCGTCTCGAAGGACCAATTTTGTTCGACTCGAAGGACCAACTTAGTCCGTCTCGAAGGACCAACTTCGTCCGACTCGAAGAACCTCCAACAAAGCATTTCACTGTCGTGAAACTTATTGTTCGTTCGGTGTCGGTTGTCCAGAATTGGCCATATCAAACAACAGTGCCCCACCAAAACGTCACAATCGTTTCACAGAGGGCGTGCAAAACAAGACTTGCCCACACTGCAAGAAAAACTTCCCGTCGCACGCCTCTATGTTGATACACATGAGGACACATACAGGTGAGTCGCACAAGTATTTTATATTATATCAGTATTTATTTTACAAAAATCTCTAATAAATCCTATTGAAACTATTAAGACCTTATTATAATTGGGTACGTTTTCTTACTATAGTCCGATCATGTTACACTTTAGTTAGTCTTAGACCCTACGAATAACAAAACTACGACCGGTATAAATAGTCAATACTCAAGACGCGGTTCGGCTCTATGATTGGTCCAAATTGACCAATGAATTGATTGGCTTTGACAGCCAACCAATCACAGAGCCTGAACCGTGTCTTGAGACCGAGATGCATCTTGAGTACTGACTATTTATACCGGCCACTTTAGTTATATGATTGCGTCTGTCTGTCCGTCCAGGCGAGCGTCCGTTCGTGTGCGGCATGTGCAACAAGGGATTCAACGTGAAGTCGAACCTGCTGCGCCACCTGCGCACGTTGCACGACACGCTCGACGATCCCGGACCGTCCGACGTCAAGCGCGAGACCTGAGGGAGAGGAGGGGGGGCAGGTGGGTATTTACACTACATACATTAATAACCACTTCCTGAGGTTTAGGAAGCAGGACTTTAGCTAGAGTAAGAGCCATAACTCACCGGGACGCCACCGCGACGTAGCCAGCGACGTTACCATCTCAACTAGTCGATCAACTAAAAAAAATGTATTCGGTGAAGTATAAAGGAAATTTTCATTCAAATTCTTTTGAAAGTAACTGAGATGATGTTGTTACTAGTGTAAAACACGCTATAAATGTACGTTCATTGACCATAAAAAAATTTCAAAAACTAGCGGTACT
This sequence comes from Polyommatus icarus, assembly GCA_937595015.1. Taxonomy (NCBI): domain Eukaryota; kingdom Metazoa; phylum Arthropoda; class Insecta; order Lepidoptera; family Lycaenidae; genus Polyommatus; species Polyommatus icarus. The sequence continues at coordinate 5,430,620 of OW569331.1, forward strand.
ACGGAACCCTATATTGCGCGTGGCCCGACACGCACTTGGCCGGTTTTTTTTTTTCTTAAATCTCTCTCTCCGTCTTCTAAACAATAGCAGAAGCAGAATACGTATTGTGCGGTCCACGTCTAGATAAGTAGTGAAGAATGTAGCAGTTTTACAAGGCGTGGGGACGTACAATGTTGCTACATCGTGACGTAAATTTTCACGTCACGTCAACGTACCGTGCCACGTTATCGCACTGTTCCACATTGACGGCGTCGTGACGTGGAGAAGTGGACAGACCGTAAATTTACAGTTAGATAAGGCTTTTTAAATGAATATGTCAATGATGTCAATGGGCGCTGCTGGCAAAGGAGAACTGACAAAAATGACGTTTTTGAATGATAGAAGCGTTAGTTCCTTTTCTCGCCCCGTTCATAAACAGCCTTGTCGAACTGTACATAACATTGTGTCCGCAGGTAGAGGTAGAGGTCGCGGGCGCGGCGGCGGCGGCGGCGGCGCGACGTCAGCGGCGGCCCTAGCGGCGCGCAAACAGAACTACTCGCTGTTCCTCAAGCAGCGGGCGGTGCTGTTCTCCGCCAAGAAGTGGAAGTAGTAACTCCTCCATCGGCACATTACTTGATAACTGTTATGATTAATATGTATAGCTTGCCAAAAAAAAAGAGAAGATGCCGAACATAATTTTTAAATCACATAAAAACTAAGGAAACGTAACTCCCGTACTTCAAATGTTTGGAATTTGGTTCTGGCGCATTTTCACTGGTGGATAGGGCCCGCATACGGGGTGCGGGAGATTTCTGAAACGCATTCCACGACCAATCAAAATGCGCCATTAGTTGTCACAGACTCCCCGTATGCTGTATACCGTACGAGTTAACGACTAATGAAAATGCGCCCTTCTCGAGGTTCTTTTCGCACACAAAAATAATAAGGCAATAGCTACGAAAAACTACATTCAAATTGCCATTGACAATAATTTATTGTCACTTCTATTGCATGTATTCGGGCCTCTTTTTGCATAAAGTATGCATGATGTATTCGGGTCACATTTTGTAGAATCAGATTTTTTTTTACACAATTACACTTCCTTAGTTTTTATTATTCGTAGCATAAAAAGTATAAAAACCGTATTATTGCAAATAAAAAATGTGTCAGAACGGTAATATTTCAAGTGTACAAACATTATTGAAAATACAAAGCACAAAACTACCGTTTGATCGTGATTATGTTTGGAATTTCAGCGTCTACAGTCTACACTCTGCGCTTTCTTAGTAGAGGCCTCACCAGCAATACAACAAATACAAAACACTACGAATATCGTGATTTTGACATAAACAATGTTTCAGTTTAGTAATTTTATTGCTGGTAAGGCTACATTGGCGTCTTAATGTTATATTATAGAATTATACTTAACTCATCGTCATATTATACAGAAATACTAAACTATTATTGAACATTCCAAAACTTATGGAATGTGGTTTATTTCTTATAAGAGTAATATTGTTTCAGAAGAACTAATAATTTGTGAATGTAACAGGAACTTAAGGGGCCGGATACCCTCGAAATTCTCATACATACGTCATTCCAAAATCATTTTCTCATACGAAAATATTTAACATGTTTGAGTTGTTTTTCAGTTTAAAATAGTTATTATCTAGGTTCCTGCACAAAAATTTACTACAAAATATTTAAACATTAAAAAAAAAATGTTTTTAACTTTTTTTTTTAGTAAATTTAGTATTTAATATTTAAACACTAAAAAATAGAGTAAAACACTAAAAAATATATAAATAAATAGTAAATTTACTACAAAATATTTGAATACTAAAAAAAATTTTTTAGAGTTTAAATATTTTGTAGTAAATTAACTATTTATTTATATATTTTTAGTGTTTTACTCTATTTTTTAGTGTTTAAATATTTAGTAGTAAATTTACTAAAAAAAATTTTAAAGCAAAAAAAAATTGTGTTTAAATATTTTGAAGTAAATTTTTGTGCAGGAACCTAGGTAATTACTATTTTAAACTGAAAAACAACTCAAATATGTTAAAATTTAGTTTGTTATTATTTTTAGTAATATTCCGCGAAATAAACTTCCACCTTTAAGTAAATGAGTGAGTGCACGCATAGGCATGCGTACAGCACCTCCCTCCTCCCACACTGCCTATGCGTACACTCGCATGCAAGAACTTGCAAACACCACCACCACACAAGCAATAATGTTGGCAAATCCGTGCAAGGCCCCTCACCACCATGCAGGTTGAAAACCTCGACGCGCGTTTCGCTCCAACACCGGAGCATCCTCAGGATGTGGACTCTACGAACAACGTCCGTCAAAGACAAATTTTAAGCTATGGATTTCCGCAAAGTAACGCCTGATTCCATTAACTATTCAAATATGTTAAATATTTTCGTATGAGAAAATGATTTTGGAATTACGTATGTATGAGAAATACCAAGTGTACCCGGCCTCTTAACGTGTGTAGCTGTAAGCAGTGTACATTATTATAGATGTTTGTCTTTATTTCACTATAAATGTTCAAAATTATTGTCCATGAAGTATAATATAACAATCTCAACTTTCTTAAAATTGTAATGTGCGCGATGGAAGTATTGCTAATTAATTGTAACTTGCCCACCCTCCTATTTAATCTTTTAAATTATTTCATTATAATAAGTAAATTATTTTTATATAAGGATAATCTTAGGAACATTCTAGTCTCGAGTGAAAAGACTTTTAAGTTATTTTAACTTATTTTATTGTAAATTTTATGAATGCTGAACATAAGCTTAGAGGTTTTATAAAGTGTTTGTTTTACATTCCAGTTTCCAGGTTTTTAGTTTATCCGACATTATTTTGTACTTTAAATACTCATGTTTAACATGAACAATGGATGAGAATATAAACATGTCTGTAATATCTGAATGTTTTATTGTAAAAATTACCAAAATACTTTGAATCCTATCACAATCAAATTATTATTAACGAACATGATGGATAATTAACTTAACATTTAGAAGAATAATTACACATTATGAGATAAAATCAGGAAACCTTTGTCTTGGACATAGGAGCTCTTTCTCAAATGAGAATTTAGGCTGATATCTAACAAGAAATGATAAAGATGGGTATATTAAATACTAAGGGACTGTTTCACCACTCCCTGATAAGTGCTGGATAGGCTATCCACCACTTAACTTGACAGAGTATCTGTCAAAACAAGTTGTGAATAGCCTATCTGGCACTTTATCAGGAAGTGGTGAAACAGGCCCTAGAACACATCTTTTTGTATTTCATCAGCCTGATATTGTATGGTGCATTGTGTAAATCCACTTATATCTAACTTAACTATCATCCTCCTCAATCTTGGGTGCCAGGTAGTATCTAATGTGGCCAATGTCTGGAATGCGGTATTCTACAACTAAGGGCACATCTGCAGACATGGATAGTTGAACCTGTAAAATAACAGTTTAGGCTTTATCATTTTAATATACAAGGCAATAATCAATTAGAAATGAAATAAAAAACTTGTGTTACTTATTTAGAACATTAAAAGCAAGCTCTGTCAACTGTAATCATACTTTGGAAAGCACTGGCCTCCCTCTATCTCAAGTTTCTTCGTGTTAGTAACAAAATTAGGTAGAATTCATGTTCGTTGTATATAGGAGTTTAGTACATAAACAAGTTTTTTTTTAACTTACCTGACTGCTCAGTGGAGTGGCCTTGGTGAAGTAGTTGAGGTACTGGCAGGCAAACGTGAGGGTGACGGGTTCATCCATCTCTATTACTACTGCCTCCTCCTCCTTGTCAATTGACGCTGTTTGAGCCAACTTCACATTGGCTGAACCAATGTCACCACTTGACGAAAACTTGACACCTGGAAGACGGTAAAACTATAAATTTTGGAAACATTATGGTCAACTTGTGGTCTATTCTTGAAAACTTTGTAGTGACTCTTCACTGTAAATGTCTTAACAGTTAACTTATTTTTCTGGTGATAAATTAACAAACAATACTAATACAACACATAGCCAATAGTCAAGACTGATCACAGATAATAATCATATTAAGAAAGCATGTTAATAATATTGTTAGTATACTAGGCTAGTAAAGATGTTACGTTTAATAATACTATTTACTAGATATACTAACCTTCTTTTGTACATGATATGACCATGGACTCTCCAAACTGAGACTGGTCACGGCAGATTCTGGCAAACTCAGCACTGGGCATACGAATTGTACAACTGTATTCTGTCTCTGGTATACCTAGAACACAATTGACAATATTAATTAATCCCTCAATCATACATTTGTGGATATCTATTGTTATCGCGGTCGAATTCGACCACTTCGGAGTTGAAGCATTAATGTATTTTTGTTAAAAACTTCCATAAGACCAGTTAGTAAATGTAGGTATATTATGGCGAATATTCATAGTTATAGGGCCGTGTTCACACTAAACCGACTGTGAGCGAACAATATGCAGTTTATTATATTTCCATACATATTCACTTTGTTGTTCTAACCTAACCGACAAAACGCCATTACGCTAGTCGTAGGCGCGGACCATATATTTAAGTTCACACTGGGGCTCACAGTGAGCCTGCTCACATTCGGCGGCGTATAGTCGTTTGGTCCGAACACGCGCTAGAAAATGAAATTTGCAAATTACCTAAATGTTCCAAATCCAGATTCATTAGTTTCATTTCATAATCAGAAACTTTCTCTTGATTAGGACTCTCGAATACAAATGTAACAGTGTCAGCGTTATCCTGCGCTCTTATTGTTACAGTATCTTTGTCGCCCGCACACTTAAGAATTTTTGACATGCTGCAAAATAATAATTAATTTAATTCCAATTCGGAAATTAATATTTATGAAATATCTCTGTATAATATCTTTACCTTCCTAAATTCATTCCCAAAGAAATATTTCGATCACATCTATATTTGTCAAACCCATCCGCTCGCAGAGAGAGGGACACCAGTGATACGTGGGAATTGTCCATAGCCTGTAAGTGAAATTAGCATTTCATAAAATGGGGTGGTTTCATGAGTCTCACATTCTCCAATGTTTTAAGATTTTGGTGGGAATGGCAACAACCAGCAGGACAACAAAGATAAATGGGACTCATTCTCTGCGGAGCATAGGTACACTATTTGGTTCTTATGGAATGGTATGATAATTACCTGTAGTTGGATTCCATTGTCGTCACAATCGAAGGTTGCCTGTGTCAACAAATCTTTAATCGCTTCCAGGACCTTCTTCAGAATGGAGCTTCGCAGAAGGCGTGCTTCGAACATTTTGGACTGCAAATTGTACAAAGAACGGTAAACGTATGTGTATATATTATTCCATAAATGTTCAATATAAGTTGTCTTACCGATAGAAACAATATAAATTGACGAATTGAGAATAATAAATGGAATCTTTTTAGTTTGAATCACTGAATAATTACGAACACGAGCACAAAGCCGGTTGATTGTTGGGCGACAAGCGGGAAAATTTAGCGCGAACTTTCTGTCATTGTCAATGTCAGCATGAAAGAACCGTAATCTGTCCAACTAGGAGGATAGATTAAATAGATTATAGGAGGGAGCCTTATATCGGTGTATAAAGCGCATCACACACGGTGAAGATAATATAATATTTTATCATAAGATGCCCAAATATAAAATATTATAGTATCTTAAGCTATCACACACGGCTAAGATACGATAATATTAAAAAAAATGTTCTAACATACAGCACTGGCAACCCTGCATCTACTAGTGCGTCCGATCACCGATGAGCCCGCTACTCGACACAAAAACACCCTGTACCTATTCATAAAGATATAGTTCGCATCTTAAGATAACATATTAAGATACGAAATATATATTTCGTATCTTAAGATAAAATATTAAGGTACGAAATATATATTTCCATATATATATATATATATATATAAACCTTTATTAACACTTTTATTACATGAATGACGTCTACCCAACCCAACGATATCTAGCATAAAATGTTTACTAAAAACCTTTATTAACACTCATAACAAAGTGTTAATAAAGGTTTTTAGTAAACATTTTATGCTAGATATCGTTGGGTTGGGTAGACGTCATTCATGTAATAAAAGTGTTAATAAAGGTTTTTAGTAAACATTTTATGCTAGATATCGTTGGGTTTTGTGGTTCCGCTAAATAATAAACCATAGGAACGGCCAAAGAATGCCTCAAGCACGTGAATTTAACATTAAATACGTAAGTTTTGAACAAGTTTTTTTGGGCTTTTTAAGCGGTTTATTGTAAGCGGTAATGAAACATGCCGACCGACTCCTTTGTTATGTCCGAATAAGTAGGACATAACATTACACGCTTTTGACGCCTATACCGATAAAAGGTATATTGAAGCGCTTATTCCATTTCACTAAATTTAGATATCTAAAAAATTTTGTGACTAAATTTAGTCAAGTTGAACATTTAGAAAGTTACTAAATGTTATTCCACTTGACTAAATTTAGTCACTAAATCATTTAGATATGTAAATTTAGTGAAATGGAAAAAGCGCTTTACTCAATGGAAACATCATTGACTTTGACATGAGTGTTCCAAACTTTTACAGTTTTGCAGAAGATACGGATTGACGAGATTTGATTGGCTACAAAAACGTCAGACGTCACGGAAGGTACACTGTTATGAGTTTAGAAACAAATTATTGTTTTTATTAATCGGCGAATGTCTTGGAATTTACGAAAACATTAATACCTACTTATTTATTACAATAAATATTTTACTATCTTAAATTAATGATTATCAAAAGAATTTTCGCAAGTGCTGTAGTAGTAAGTCTTTTTGTACTATTCTTTTACTTTTTATCAGTAAGTAATTGTTTAGGAGAGTTAATGATATTGCTACATGTTTTATTATCATAATGTTATTTGCATTTTGCAGTTAAGGCTAGCATATTTTTGTACCAGCTCTGCACACACAGCGAGCCAAAATAAGATAAAAATGAACTATTTGTCGCAAGCAAACGCAGCAGCACTTGATCAAGAGTTGTTCAACGAATATAAGTTCAGTGTTGATCAATTGATGGAACTAGCTGGACTGAGTGTAGCCACGGCGGTAGCTCGTGTGTACCCGCCCGCTTCGTAAGTAATAACTTGTAAATATTAAATTATAAAATATATTTAAACTTCCTTGCTCAAACATGAAGTAGTAGTGCACAGGCTGTTAATATTTCAACTTGTTTCTATGATTTAGATAAAATATACAGTACACAAAATGGTTTATTTTTCTAGGCATACATCTGCTCTAATAATATGTGGCCCGGGTAACAATGGAGGAGATGGTCTAGTGGCAGCTCGCCATATGAGACTATTTGGCTACAATGTTGCTGTTTACTACCCCAAAAGAACACCAAAGCCGCTTTACGAAAATCTTCTCTTACAATGTGAAAGATTTGGTGTTGATATTCTAAGTAACTTGCCTGCCACAAATGATATAAATACAAAATATAATCTGTTGGTAGATGCATTATTTGGATTCAGCTTTAAGCCACCTGTCAGGGAGGAATTAAAACCAGCTTTGGATGCATTAATTAATTCAGCATTGCCAGTGTGCAGGTAAATTTTTTACTTTTTTAAAGTAACAAAAAGTAAGTAATTACATTATTAATTTACAAAAGTACTATGAAACTTTTAATTTTTATAATGCTTAACTTAGTTAACTTTTTTATTTTTGCAGTGTTGACATTCCTAGTGGATGGAATGTAGAAAAGGGACCGGACTCTGAAAATGCTCTAAGGCCTTCTCTTCTAATATCTCTCTCAGCTCCGAAGATGTGTGCGCAACCTGATATACTGAAAGATACGAAACATTACTTAGGAGGTAGATTTTTACCCCCTGGGATAATACAAAAATATAATCTTACATTACCCGAGTACAAGGGACAAGATCAAGTTGCAGAATTGTAGTTCAGGGAAAATGTTCCTGCAAAATATTTAATGGCTGCAATGAATAGGAATATTTTATTTTTTAAATTGTAATTAAGTTGTTTCAATTAGGTTTATGGGCTATGTTTCACATGATTATAATATTATAATGTTTTGTACTACTTGTTATTAAAATGGTTTTCTAATTGTTGCAACTTGCAAGTGTTTTTAATTCATTTTAAATGTACTTTCTATAAAGAAAATGGAAATGACTAGGAAAAATTATTTTGAGTGGGCGTTTTTTAATTATTATTAACTTTGGATAATTTATCAAAGAAATAGAGGATATTAGGCATGCTATGGTTGACCTTTACGTTCACTGACCTCCAATAAACAAGTTGTTTAATGCAGGTCAGTGTTTACCTACGTTGCGCCTATGAAGAATATTTTTTTTAATGATTCATGATGAATTTTCATTATTTGTGTCGTAAACATATCGTGCATACGAATAATTAATGATACGAATCGTATCATATACCATTGTCCATTACACATCGTATCGTATCATACGATACGATGTGTAATGGACAATGGTATATAATTTTTTTTTAATGAACGCATCGTATAATCTGTCAAGAAAGTCATGTCTGCATTCGTGGGATGTCAGATTGACAACTGACAACCATCATAAAGATGGCCGCGCTTAGAGTGTTTAGTCGAAATATACCATATTTACGACAACAATTTTCGGCATTATTAGGAAACACATCGCCATCAGTGAAATTTATTTGTGTAGTAGTGATAATAGGCTATATTTTATCATTTTCCGAAGATGTTGTGAACGTTCTAAGTGTTACTCCCGGATATTTGTTGCCACCTTCTTTTCAGTTGTGGTCTACTTTCACGTTCTGGTTTTTAGAAATACATCTATGGGAAGTGATTATAGACATAGTGACAGTGGGCCTATGTGGAAAGCTAATAGAACCATTATGGGGTCAAATGGAAATGATGAAATTTTTCTTTCTCACAAACATAGGTGTAGCTTTCTTGACAACCTTCTACTATTTGCTGATATTCTCATGGACTCAAGACACCTCGCTATTATTTGATATTCATGTCCATGGTCTAGCCGGATACCTCGCGGCCGTAAGTGTAGCTGTGAAGCAGATAATGCCAGATCACTTGCTAGTTAAAACACCATTAGGTAAGATGGCTCTACTAGGATTACTCATTAGAATAACTGTACCTACTTAGGTTTAAATATCTACAGATAGTCATATTTCTGAACTCTAAGCATAAAACTATTCATACAGAAATTAATCCTTCGATCGAAGGTTCTAGGAATTCCCATTGTATTCTTTTGTTCTCGCGATCACCGGTTTTCAGGCGGGGCCTGAAGGATTAATTAAAGAAAATCTAATATAATATCTATACTTATAAAATTACATGTCCTGACTGACTGACTGATTCATCATCACTGAGCAAAAACTGTTAAAGTTACAGCCACGAAATTTGGTGAGTAGGGTTGTTTTATTAAGTAGACACCCACTGAGGAAGGAATTTTGAAAATTTTACCCCGAAAGGGGTGAAATAGGGGTTGAAAGTCTGAATGAAAGTCCGTCATTTCTTAAGTTAGGAACATGAAACTTTATCTTTGGGTTACTGATTAAAAATGAATGGATATGTATTTAAGCGTTTTTGGAAATTCATCCCCAAAGGAGGTGAAATTGGGGTTGAAAGTTTCAATGGAAGTCCGTTATTTCTTGAGTTAGAAGCATGAAATTTTATGTTTGGGTTCTGATTAAAAATGATTGGATACGTGTTTAAGCGTTTTTGAAAATTCTAGCCCCAAGGGGGTGAAATAGTGGTTGAAAGTTTAAATGAAAGTCTATATGTATAGGTATACTATGTTAACGCGGACGAAGTTGCGGTAAACAGCTAGTTACTTATATTAGATATTGATGTTAGTAATATGTTGATTTGATATCTAAAATGACTAAACCAATTTTAATGAAGTTTTGTATACTATGTACATTCCTTAGGCTTGAGAATAGGTTTTTAACAACTTTTATACATATTTATACTAGAAATAATTTATATGGCAAAACAATGTTTGCCGGGTCAGCCAGTATATGATTTAAATTTTAAATCAAATATTTATCTGCTGCAAAAAATTCATCATAACTAAGTGGTATGGCACTATAGTAAGTATACATATAAGGCCCAACTGCAACATGACTTTACTTTTCAGGTAAATTCACCAACAGATCTGTGCCTTTATTGGTGCTCATAGCAGCCATTATATTGTGGGCCATAGGGGCACTTGAGGGCACATATCCGTGCATGTGGGGCAGCGGGACTCTGCTCTCCTGGACCTACCTGAGGTTCTGGCAGAGGCACAGCAGTGGCACCCGCGGTGACATGGCAGATAACTTCAGTTTTGATAAGTTAGTTGTTACTGTTTTCAGGCCACTGATCTAGATTAAAGTTAACCCAGTGTTACAAGTTTTGTCTACCTTGTTCTTGGTATTATATTTAATTAGTAAAATAATATTTAACCTGGAAATATCTTTAACTGAGATCTGCAAAAGTGGGTTTAAATGATATTAAATAAAAGCTTACAGTGGATATAAAATTTATCTTTGTATTAAAGTCAAAGTAATTGTCATGTAACTTTGTTTATTAATATAATTTAGATTTTGATAAACATTTATTGTTATATTACTGCTTTCAATAAGTATCTAGTTCCCGAGCTAACTAATTACAAACATAAAAAATGGGAGTGTAACACATTACAATCCTAGTAACATATTAATTATAATTACAACATAATATTTGCATTTCAGTTTCTTTCCTACGGTGCTTCAGCCAGTAATTCGTGGAATACTGGGTCCAGTTCATAGATGTTGCGTGCGGATCGGCGTGTGCTCGCCCAGTCCGCGTCGCGTGCACCTGGCTATGAGCTCACGAGGTGTGACCATTTCCATGCCCGGCGTAGAACCTCAGGACATGGAAAGGAGGAGGTAAACTACTTAAAGTAACTGTAAATTATTGAAAACATTAATTTGGTCAATCACTTAGCATCGTTATTTATGGATGATTTTTTCCTTTTCTAGTTCATTTTAGTTTTGTACTTCCTTTTTAAAATTTAGAGAAAAAAGAAGTAGTATTATAAAGTAGTACTGTAGAGTTTATGTATTATAATATCTAATAATTCATTTCCCAATATCTTTTGCCATGATTCTGTCTTTTTCTATTTGTTTTTGTCAAACCCTTATTGGTTTTTTTTCTGTATTTCAGACAAATAGCTCTAAAAGCACTAAGCGAGAGATTATCAAAGACTTCAGAGCAAACAAGACAGAAAAATCTATCTACGAAGGTAAACATGGAAGCGGTTAGGAAGATGCAGTCATCACATGTGATTCCGCAGTTCCCTGCCGAAGCTGACTCTAACCAGCCAACAGTCCCTGCTGAGGCTACATTGGTGGACATCAGCTCAGAGCCTCCGCCACCCACTACCAAAACATCATGATTGTAGTCCAAAAAATATCATAAGAGATGACAGTTCAGTGTTAGAAACTTAAGTTTTAAAAAACTTCATTGACTTATAAAAATGTTATTGTTAATTTTTTATTCATAATTTAATCCTAGTTTTTGCTTCTTTGTGCAAAATTCTAGAGCCCTTTGGTTGTATAGTTTCCTCAATATTACAATTAATGAAATATCTTGTTACAAAATTGCATTTAATATTTCTAATCTAACACTGGCTGTGAACATTGTAGTATTGGTTATTTAAATTATTTTGTATGAACTGTGGTGTATAGTGTATACTTGAAGGGACAAATAGCAAATACAATAGGCCAGCCATTCTCAAAGTGTGCTTCGCGTTCCTTGTAGGCCGTAGGGGCTCCGCAAGCGATACAGAAAATATTTTTAGAAATGTCATCAGACACCAGCATAGAGCTAGAATTCATTCAAGGACAAAACATTCTCTTTTTTTTGAGTCTGTCAAAAATGTAACTTCTTAAAAGAGTTCCATTACCAAAACAGATTGAGAGCTGCTGCAGTAGGCAATACAGTTTGCATATGGATGCCTGCAATGTTGGAAATGATTATCAATATTGTGTGAATTTATAAAAAACTGTTTTGATTAAAATTAAGTTAATTAATTCTTCGATCGGAGGTTCTAAGAATTCCCATTGTATTCTTTTGTTCTCGCGATCACCGGTGCTCGCGCGGAGCCTGAAGGATTAATCCTTTAATCGATGGATTTCCAAGAATAAATTAAGTTCATTAATTCTTGTAAATCCATTGTTTACGCAGTCGAATTCGACCGCTTGGGAGTTGATAGGTTGAACAAGGACATTTGATATGAATTATGATTGACGTAGACAAAGGTGTTCCTTAAAAGTTTTAAGTTTTAACTATTTGTTCCTTGTGTAATGTATGTGAACAATTTTATTATTTTATGCAAAAGTCTTACTGAAGATTAAAAGGTGTTGAGGTGAGTGTATATTATTACTGGTGCAAAATTCCATTTTAAATGCCGATCGATGATATAAAATATACTTAGTTTATTTATTTGTGCGCGCGCTTTCATCTACTAGCACTTACACGGCCGTTTGCTTTTTACTACACAATGTTACCTGTTACTTGGTAGCGCCAAAATTAGTTTATCGAGTAGTAAATATTTTCGATATACTAATGTATTATACAAACTACTTCTATGTCCTTTCTCAGGTTATAATATCATCAATTAATCACATTAAAATTACAACAAAATCGGTTTGCAGACACTTTTGCATTTATTATATTAGTGTGGAAGTATATTTATAATATTGACGTGGGAGAGCCATGCTTCGGCACGAATGGGCCGGCTCGACCGGAGAAATACCACGTCCTCACAGAAAACCGGCGTGAAACAGCGCTTGCGCTGTGTTTTGCCGAGTGAGTTTACCGGATTACCAATCCCCTACCCTTCCCTTTGCCTTCCCTACCCCCCCCCCCTCTATTACCCCTTAAAAGGCCGGCAACGCACCTGCAGCTCTTCTGATGCTGCGAGTGACCATGGGCGACGGAAGTTGCTTTCCATCAGGTGACCCGTTTGCTCGTTTGCATAAAACTGCATTTTATTGCATATATATATATATATATATATACACACTTTCTAACCTGTATTAAAATTTGTAATCATTATGTGGTGGGTTTTGTAATATGTAAATGACTGTTGTCAAAGATAAATGATATATTTTTGGCTCCTTCACTTAATTTTTATCGTTCTCATTGAGTATTTTAATATGTAACAAATACAATTTGACAAAAAGAAGAGCGTATACCTATTTAAATAAACTTTATGTTTTATTGAGTGTCAAGATAAAAAATATTTTGAAACTATCAGGACTAGCTTAAGGTGTGTAGGTATATGAAATATAGAGGTCTCTACTTGCTTTACTATTTAAAATCTCTATTCTGCCTTATACATCTTGACCGTATATTATGGCAACAAGTATAAATACATAAATTAATTGTTATCAGTCCTCCCATAACACCAATTTTCCTACAGCCGACAAAAATCATGCGTGTCGAGATAGTTTCAGTTTCTTTATGAGTTTTATTTTAAAAAATTCAGTGTTTCCACATGATCAGGATTCAGGACGGATAAAAAAATATAAGCCTGCCAAACCACAAGCTCTTATGTTCACGAAATATATAAAGATTTTTAGGGAAAAAATGTCATGTTGAATGTAAATATTCTTTTTTGTGCCAAGGTATTTTTGTAAAGATTAATTTTGTGTGTAAACAGACGAATTTATTTATTATTCCTATTCCTATGTTAGTCTTTTCTGTATGGTATTCAATTTGAATTATCTACTATTTCTTATACTTGTATTATGTATTTAAATTGGCTAAACCCCTTTAATAAAAATTTAAAATAGTAACGTAACTATTTGAGGTCCGCTCACTCCACAGTCTGTGTCTGGTCATGTCACATTTTCAGAAGGCCAGACAAAGATAAGCATATGTAAAGTTATCAGGTATAAATATTTTTATTTAATCCCAGTGAATGTGTTTTTGAATTGCAATCCCATATTGATTGTTGTTACGAGTGTGATTGAAAATGTAAATAATATTATTTAGTTGTTAATAAATAACAATATAAATAGGTTTTGTTAATTATTTCCGTTCCTTTTTTCGCTAAATAGAAGCTGACATTAGGGGATTACTACAAAAAAATCACTTAATTACATAATTCTCTTATTATTATGATAATACATGTCCTTTCAATCAGATACACAACACTTGTATTTCTGCAGTTATCTGTAATAATGGTGCTGAGTCTGCGGCCACTGCTGTACGGGAACATTGGGCTGCTGGTAGCCCTCTGGCCAGCGGTTTGTGTCTGGAATGGGATTGACGGGTAGAGGCACCGGAGTGGGCATCGGTGTCACCCCAGCCGGAGTTGTCATGGTGGCACCTGGAAAAATATACAATATTGATAGGTTTTTAGTGTTGAAAACACATTCCTCGCAAGTCGCAACACATGGTGGAAACACAGCTCTTATTTGATATAACCGTTATCAACTAAGAGCTGTGTTTCCACTGGAGATGTGTTGCGACTTGCGAGGAATGTGTTTTTGAGAACCAATAGAATCGCTTCATTGACGTGAGCTTGCCACGACATCGCTCAGCGCGGCGATTCTATTGGATCTTAAAAACACATTCCTCGCAAGTCGCAACACATCTCCAGTGGAAACACAGCCTAAAGTGATCGTGACGACCGCAACACATTATTATTAATGCTCCGTTCCAATGAATGATAAAAATTATTGTTTAGTAACCATATCCTACTTGGCTACCAGCTCCATATCCCTTTTGGATTGAGATACCATTGTAGTTTGATTGGAAACAGACGGCATAAGGAACGAAGTTGCATTATTTTTAAATCTAAGTAGAGTCAAATCTACAGATATTGCCTGTGTAGAAGATGAAATCACTTTATAGTTTATACTATCTGCGTACGGATACGCAAGTGTGTGCGTGTACGTACGCTATTGCCCATTGTTGCGTGTGCGTACACTTTTGTCTGCATGTAAGGGCAGCTGTCCACATGTCCACGTTACGACGTCGTCAACGTGGAAAGATAAAGTAACGTGGCACGGTACGTTGTCATGACGTGAAAATCTACGTCAACGTAACGTAAAAATGCACGTCACGATGTAGCAACAATATACGTCACCATGCCTTGTAAAACTGCTACATTCTTCACTGCTTATCTAGATATGGACCGCACAATACGTATTCTGCTTCTGCTATTGTTTAGAAGACGGAGAGAGATTTAAGAAAAAAGAGACGTAAAATGTTGCTACACCGTGGCGTGCATTTTCACGTTACGTTAACCTGAGTTTTCACGCTACGTTAACTTGAGTTTTCACGTTACGCTAACGTGAGTTTTCACGTTACGTTGACGTGAATTTTCACGTCACGTCAACGTACCATGCCACGTTACCGCACCGTTCCATATTGACGACGTTGTGACGTGGAGATGTGGACAGGCCGTTTGTATACGTAGTTGCGTTCGTGTACGTACCGGGCGCGACGTATGTGGCGGGCGGCGCGTAGGGGGCGGGGTAGTAGGAGGGGGGAGGTACCGACATCGAGTGCGTCACCGCCACCGGCACGCTCGTGCTTTGCTGTGGATTATAATTCAATAATTAAAGCTTAATTCTGAACTATACTTTACACGTGAGCTGTGTGAGCTTAGACAGCGTTCGAGCAACAACATAATCCCGTAAAACATCCTCACAATTTATGGGAAAGACAAAATTATCAATTATATGTTGCAGGTAACCTATCCCTGGTATATATTGATTGAGTGACCGGGCTTTCATTGTATTTGTAAATAAAAAAATCAATATTTAAAAAAACCTTTTATAGATTGGTTTCCCGCAAGTATGTTGCGTCAAAAGTAGTTTATCGAGTGAATGCTGTAAATTTTTTCGAGATTAAAACAACAACTAAGTCCTGTCCCTGAACTAACAAAATTCTATTTTACTCATACAACATTTTAACAAAATTATTTTAGCTTACACCACAAATCACAATATATACTGAAAATTTAATAAACTAATGATAATATTAAAATCGATTGATTTACATAATATAATATGCATATTAAATACTAAACAATTATTAGCAAGTTACCTGATAATAGTTATAATAGTTGTGCGAGTCTTGGTCGTGTATGGGTACTGTAATGAGGTTGGTGCGTCCGCGCGGCGCATGCGGCGCGTGCGCACGCGGGTCGCCCGCCACGCCAGCTACATTTGACGCCGCGCTCGACGACACTTGCTGTAGGGCATAACAATGTTTCATTGTCTTTTCAAAAATAGTATTCAAGCATAGAGCCTCTTTTAACTGCCTTAGGCTAGAAACAAATTATCGGACGTTTTGACCTACTAATGGATGCGGCTTAACAATGTGCACAGTTCTTCAGAAAAGGAACACATGTGCGAAATTTTGTTTCTATGTCTAAAAGTTTGTCCTCTACGATTTATCAGCCCACATATGAATACATAGGTCGGAAAAGAGCAGTTTTACCTAATATGCCTTGATAAACAGTAAACTAAATTTTCTGTTATTGCATTTAGTATAAAAAGATAAAGTACATTTAGAGCTACGAATAGTAAAAACTACGTAGATTCAGTTATTATCTTATTTTATAATTTATGGACCATGGAATCCTATTATAATAAATAATAGTATATAATAATAGCATCTATTTAGATAGGAGACATGTAAAACTTAATAAGGTAATACAGAATAAAGAGTAACAATATGGTATTACCGAAAGTGGTTTGACAACTGCTACAGATGCAGATTGCGGTTCAGGCTCGGCTTTCATTTCAGTTGCTCCAGAAGATACATGCCTGTGGTTTATATGGGCTTGAAGATCTCTCTAAAAATGAAAAGTTGTTTTATAGTTTAGTCATACATATTTTAGAACTGCATTTCCTGATGAAATTATAATTTTGTTTCATTATGTGGTATATTCTTAGTAATAGTAATAATTAGACATTGGATTATGTGCATTTGCATACTTGCATATGCAAATGCATATAATGGCACTTTTTAGGCGATAGTGCATATTTTGGAAATTTTTCGTTCATAGTGCATATTTCGGTAGTTTTATGCCCTTGTAGATGCCTTGTAGTCTCCAAACTAGCACACCAATACCACAAAACAGAGGTACGATAGATCAAATCACTTCAAATATGTGGCTCCATATCCCCATTTAAAGAATATAATACATCCAATAGGTACATTATCTTTCTAGAAACAAATTTTTCATTATAGTTGGCAACATTAGCAAAAAATTTGAATAAAGTAGTTAACGATTTAATAAACTTCCATGGGCATTACGAATTAAGATTACAATCTGAAAATTCTCATTGGTGCTGTATGATAAATTAAAATCCTGGATTTGATGAAATTGTAAAAATTGGCGCTTTTATTAACGGCACCGCCGGAAAACTCTTCAAAAAAGTAATAAATTTTAACCCGTCAAGCCCCAAGCGATCGAATTCGACCGCAATAACAATTGCATAACAATAGATTTCCAAGAATCCGCAATCGAGAGATATTAAGTGACTTTTGATTGTGCATATTTCGGCCATTTTTTCGTGCATACTTGCATGCATATTTCGGCACTTTGATCGTGCAAATAATCCGATGTCTAGTAATAATAATAATATCTATGGACGCTTCACACCACGTCAGTCTGGCCCTGTGGTAAGTACCTGAAGGACTTGTGTTACGGGTACCAGACAACGGAAATATATTTAATACTTTTATACTATTACACATATTTAAGATTTTTATTATATGATATACATATTTAATACACATCCATGACCCTGGAACTTTGAAAACTTTTTGTTCCGTCGGCGGGATTCGAACCTGCGACCCCCGGTTTGAGCTACCAACGCGCTCACCACTGAGCCACAGAGGTCGTCAAGGTCGTCAATAGTATAACAAACTATACATGAACATACTGTTACTGAGCTATACCTGTGATAGATAAGTTCTGCGACAGCCTGTGTTGCCGTATCTTGTCCCTGAGTGTGTACACATATACACAGTACCAAGGCCCGTCTGCTCCACACGTAAAACCTGCAGATATTATTTATATTGTAGCTTTTAACCTTTCATGAATTATGTAAGCATTTTACTGTAAAACTATGAAGAGTTTAAGGCAGGCCACTTAAGCCGGGTCCAGACGAGTGTAACGTGTAATGTAAGATTATGTGTAATTTTACGTCAACAGTGTGGACGGCACACGAACTCAAAGCGAATTGTCCAAATGAGCCTTTGTGCTCGCGCGAAAACCGACAGCAGATGGATAAGCCCCGAGCGTTACATGTAATGCTTGTAGTGCCGTCCACACATAGAATTCGTGTTACATTACACGGTGAATTACATTACACGTTACACTCGTCTGGACCCGGTTTTAGGCTTCACACATACATACTCTCAAAAATAGAACCTCTGGTAATTAGGCTAAAAATCATAACTCAATAATTTTATTTACAAACCTTTTCTCTACACCGAGGACAGTGTGTATGGTCTGCCCGTGCACATGACAGGCAAAACACATGCTTGCAGGGTATCTGAAATCATATGCAAATACATAAAATTACACATTTAAGGTAACCAAAAATTGTTAGGAGTGATGCAAGTTCATGAATAATTCAAGACATGAGTGGAAAGAATAAGGTAAGTAATATGAAAAAACCTCCCGTTTTTTTGCTTAAATGGAGGGTTTAGGGCCGGAAAAATTATTTGAAATAGAAAAACTATGGATTATATGTGTAGCCAGATACATATTAGCTAGGTTATGAAGTAAATAAGTTACAAGTTTTGAAGAATGTTACAAAATGTAACTTGTTCGATTCTTCCACTCATGTCTTCAATTATAAAAAGCAAAAACCTTCATTAGCAATTGAAATATTAGTGCATAAATTGGGACGCCAAAATTAATTCATCAAGCCCCAAGCAGCCACATCCCGCGATAACAATGGAAAAGTTATTGTGTCTCGTTTTGCCACGATCTACGGGTTAATAAGTTACATTGTCATATCTCAATGTGACTCAACATTGTAGTAGTAATGATAAACATTTTGGCTGACTTTAAAATTCATAATACAGACTGTAAAAGATAATTACCATCCTTCCATATATCAGTATGGGCTTAGAACATGTATCACAGCAGTAGATCATAGGGTTTAGAACTTTTTCACCAATAAGAGTGGCACGGTGACTCCAGTCCAATCTCAGCATAGGCTCAGGTGGCCCTCGTTGTATAGTTGTGAACACAGGAGCTTCGAGCTGAGATATATCAGATGGAACTTCCACTAAAAAGTCAAATTTTAGTAAGATTATTGAGTTTATTGTATATTGACATGTCAACGTCTTTTAATTCTATATGGGCTTTCGATATACGAAAAAACATGACGCAATATGCGGCGTTACCTCGCTCTGAGGCGTTCCATTTAAGGCTATGACGTTGTCACGTTCAACTATCGTCAGTAAACCAACTTTACAGACAACCGAGTTCGAGTCGAGTTCGAGTTCGAGTCCAGTTCGAATTCGAGTTCGACAGAAAACACTACTCTCCAACCGTCTTTTTTATCATAAAGTAGGATTTTTTTGTAAGACTCAATTCTACATTTAATTTTATAAGAAGTGTTGTTACTTCAACTTAAATTATAATTTTAACTTCAACTTTTCTGACATCCATTTTAACTTCAATTATGTATGTAATACATGGTAATATGTACTTACATTTAGGGGGTTCCTCTTGTTCCACCTCTTCTTTCATTTCTTCTACAGGCCCATCTTCTGCGTCCTGTACGCTTTCTTCCATAGAGCATTCTTCTTCGTCAGAAGACATCACTTTCGGCACTTTTTTGCCTCTCCCCCTTCCCCTGCCTCTGCCTCTCCCACGACCACGACCTCTTCCTCGACCCCGAGCATTTCTCTTCTCGTTATTCATTTTTAATTATAAACAAAAACCATAAATTTCTATATGGTAACTTGGCGCTAACCTCTAACTATAAAAAGTACAAAGTAATGTTATTTTGATTTAGTAAGTGATACTTGCAACTTATACACTCAATGCACTGTTAAAGCTGATGCCTAACTAATTGAAACTTTTAGATTTTAAATAAATACTATTCAATATAATTTATCACAAACAAAAATATCCCTCCTTCTTCTTCTTCTATAATGGCAGTTTCGTGGGTTGCCAATGTCAGAGTGTATTGGATAGACTTTGCTCAATTTAATGTAGGTCTGGTGAAGCAACAAGGGTATGGTTACTATGTATAATAATTATAATAATATATATTTACAAGTTGATTCACCTAAACAAAAATATCCCAATTTTCCAAAACACAAAGCTGTCAAGTGTCAATGTCATCAGACAACGACGCTATGACGTCCCGACATTTTCTTATTTTTTTTAAATTATAATAAATAAATTAAGCTAAGACTTAAGACCAATGAAAATGGGAATGAGGAATTTTCTTAGCTTTTTAATTTGACTGTCAAACAGTAGTGAAACGAATGTACTTGCGCAGAGCAACGGAGGGGTACCCGCGGGGAAGCGGGCGGCGCGGATCCGCGTACACAAACTCGCGGAGTTTGTGTACCTGTCCGCGCAGGGGTGACGTTGGCGCGTTGTTTACGAGTTTTGTGTTGTAAAACGATAACTTATCTTATAAATTATTATAAAATTGGGATGTAATATGTGTTCAGTGTCCGGATGAAAATCTGATTCAATAAAACAAAATAGATTTAAATTTTCATAAATATCGGCTCACAGTTCACACTAATATTGTGTTGGCCTTGGCGGCATTTATTTGCATATCTGTTTTATTGTTTACGTTGTAAGAAGTGTAACATGGAGAGAAACAATAAAGAATAAATTAAAAATCTGTCAAATACCCTGTTACATACTAATTAGTACCTACCTAGCTAGGTACACAGGGCCATACATCAAAAAATGTTACACTTAGTGTAACATTTTGACCTTTGGATTGGCTCTTATAACGTGCCCTTACCGCGCACGTTATAAGAGCGAGTTTTGAATGGCTTCTGTTACACCTGACGTGTGGCCTACCGTACCTACCAATTGTTATATGATTAATTGTTGGATACTTTATATATTCCTACTTTATTATTCGTAGATAATATATTCGAATGCGTCTTCATTATTTTAATGCTTCGATAGTGGATTCTTGGAAATCTATTGTTATTTTATTGTATCTTGCTCACCGGTGAGCTTTTGGGGCTTGATGGGTAATGAAATTTTTAAATCTATACTAATATTATAAATACGAAAGTGTGTCTATCTGTATGTTACCTCTTCACGTCTAAACCGCTGGACCGATTTTGCTGAAATTTGGCATGGAGATACTTTGAGTCCCGGGAAAGGACATAGGACACTTTTTGTTCTGGAAAAATGTACGGTTCTCGCACGATAAACGAGTTTTGGCACAACGAAGTTGTGGGCATCATCTCGTAGAGAATTGAAATCATCTAAAAATAAAGTTTCACGTAAATATAGATTAAACAGATTAAATGATAACATTACAAGCACAATATTTTATTTTTATTTTATTTCCCGTTTCGTGGCAACCCTGGCATATCTGCTCGGTACCTACACCAGTGGCGGTATCGTGCGACATCAAAGGCGTTTCGTTACTGTAGGGATAATATTGCTATACTGTGGTCAAACAGCTTCCATTTTAGTAACTAGATGGCGTATGGGTAGACAACTACCGGTAATACCAGGGAATACCATCAATAATTGCTACATAACTGGGCAAAAGCATGTAAAACTTGATACATTTCAATTTGAAAAAGACACAATAATATTCCAATGAATAGGATAATGAAGTTATAATAACGATGTTTTAGTTAAAACTCGCGGAAGAAATAGCCCTATTTACCGTTGTTCACACCAAATGTCACAGGAATAATACATTTTGGTTTTGACAACATCTTACCTGCACTTGTGCAAGATAACAGATATTTAGTGGCTAATATTTTACAAATAATGAACATCAATAATCCAAATAACACAATTTGGGGAAAAATATTAAAAACCACACCGACAATAAAAAGTAGAAGTAGAAAACTCTTTCAGTTATCATGTTTTCAGTTTGACAAGTGCAAGCGTGTTCCTAAGCTGTTACCAGTATACTGGCCTAATTGCTTAAGCCAATGATCGCTTAGGAGTATGATATTAAATATCATACTCCTAAGCGATCATTGGCTTAAGCTGTCAAGTGTAATATCAATCAAAATTTTTGATTGATATTACACTTGACAGTACACTGATATTTTTTAGAAACACGACCAACATGTAGTCAGTAATGCCAACCTGCAGATAATTTCAAATTGGTGGGGAACCAATAGAACTTACTACTACTACTAACGCGAAGAATACCGTCGCGCCGTCTGGTGGAGATGATAAAAAGAAAACAACCCATTCGACGACGACTTTTCAAATTAATATTTGGATTTACTGTTAACTTTTCGCAAGTTATTCAGCTTTATATACTTATATAAAGCTGAATAACTTGTAATAAAATAATAATAAATACGTTAATATAAACTACGTAACACAGTTAAGTAGCTGTGTAGTCATATCGTCTTTATTAGTAACCGCGACTCTTTTACGCCAATATTCGTAAATTAGGTATATATCGCGTGAGAACCGTACATTTTCCCGGGATAAAAAGTGTCCTATGCCTTTCCTGGAACTTACTGTATTCTCAGCTCAGTAGGTACCAAATTTTTGCATAATCGGTTCAGCGGTTTGGGCGAGAAGAGGTAACAGATAGACACTCTTTCGCAGATATAATATTAGTAATTATATGGTATATTTCCCACTATTTTGTATTTCCTTAAAATACCTACCTACCTACCTACACAAAGCCATCTTCCTAGCCATGCATGGCCCTTGACACCATAATATTATATATAAACTGGAAAAAGAAACTTACAGAAGTACGTTTCAGCAAGTTTCAAGCAGGTTTCAAGTTCACAATATTTTGCTGCCCTAACCAAATTTTCTCTTTTTAATTTTCAATACAGTAATAGGTAGATAGCTGAAGGCCTACCAAATTTTATCAAAATCAGTTTAGCGGTATAATAGTAGGGTAGGGTCGCGCTCAGTTAAAAAAGTAATTTCATACCGAGCGAAAATCGTTACAATAATAGTATTCCACTAATACATAACAGCGTTGAGCGTCAACCACTTCATAATGGGTGGAATAAAAATTGAGAGCATCTCAAAGTTGATGTTGGGAATCGTATTGAATCGACATTAAAACGATCCCAATTCGCACCCAATAAAGGTTCATATCTAGATTAAACACGTTTAGGTTGGGTAGGTGTTATTTTAGTTTTAGTATATAACAACAGATGGCGCTTTTAAAGTAAAATGTATATAATTCTTCTTCACAAGTATTGACTATCGAATTAATTACTTAAAATTCCTATGTGAGACAATTTTATGGTTAATTCAAACGAAAATCGCCGTCAGTTGAATGTTTGCAGATGGAAATGTCGTCTACGCGACGCCCTAGGATACATTGAGCGCGAAGTAGGGCTATATTGGTCATAACTTATATCGCTGGCTGACGGTTTTTCCACCATCGTATTAGCGACTGACGGTTTTATTTATTATTTACAAAGTAGAAACATTCATCTGTATACATTTTGTACGGTATAAAATGACTTTAAACTCAAAAAATTTTTACATGTTCAGTAACGCGACTGACGTTGAATCCCCCGTCTGCAATCAGCAATACGGTGATTTTTTGGTTAAACATGACTTCAATAATCATCCATCAAAGTTTCATTCGGTATAAAATCACTTTTCGCAACTATTTTTTTTACAACTTTGAAATACTCTCAGTTAACATTCCACCACGGGTGCGGCGACTGACGCTGATTATATTGATTGATAAATGTTTAGCTACCGCTGGACAAAAATTTGGTCGGTATGAAATAGCTTTGCATAC
This sequence comes from Polyommatus icarus, assembly GCA_937595015.1. NCBI lineage: Eukaryota > Metazoa > Arthropoda > Insecta > Lepidoptera > Lycaenidae > Polyommatus > Polyommatus icarus. Next base: position 5,454,635 of record OW569331.1, read on the forward strand.
GCTAGCACTACCTCCCCTACTATATGTATAAAGAGGCAAAAGTCAAAACATATACAGACAGAACAAAGACCACAATGAGACAGACAGACTTCTATTCTACAAAACGAACAATGAACTATTAGGGTTAGTTACTGAAACGAGACGCGACGCAGCGGTGCTTAGCGGGCCTAGACAATCGTACATTTTGTGGCGTTAGCGTTTACGATAATCGCTTGCCACTTAGGTATAATAAGTAGTGACGATACAAAATAATGGCGCGCGACACCACTTTCGCCGCGTCTCTTTTCAGTAATAAAGTGACGAAGCCGCAGCTCGTATTCAGTCCTAGTAAAAATAGCTTACTCTTTCACAACTTTATCTTGTACATCGGAGTATTGGCCAAGCAGCATCAACACATCTCAATGTGTAGCTTGTCAGCTGTGTGGCTCCGATCAGGACAAGTAGTTCCTCACAAATCTCCTGATCGCTTAAGGGCGTTCCGTCCGGAGATTCCGTAATTAACCGTATTTAAAACCTTATAAACTCATAATCTGAAAGCTACAAAGTTATAATAAAAATAGGTACAGCAATAATCTTCAGTATATCAACATTCCTTTTGTCGTTTAAAATTTTCTATATTTTTTTCTTATACTCATGATATCAGCTTCCAAAGTAATACCAATTTGTTAAAATTCAAGCATACATTCAGCATCTCCTTAGGATTTACAAATTACTTTTATTTGAAACTCACGCCAATAGATCGACAATATCATAAACTACATATTCGCCGTTTTAAATTTTTTTTAGGACAATTTTGAACTAAGATAAGTAAAAATAATAGGGTTTTGGCGCGATCTCGGCAACGCGGCAAATGTATGGCCAAGGTCGTTTGCTCGGGGGACGACCTTAAGCCTGACTGAAGTAACTCTTTTAGCACTGATTCTTTTATATCGGCTTGGTTTTCATGTGTAAAAGTACTTTTACATTGTTTTGTTTATTCATAAATCATAAGTCCTATTAGTCATATGCAAACTATTTAGCATGTAGTAGATCTAAGATACCCAGTAAGGAATACAAAGAACCAAGAGAGCATAGGCACACCTACCTGCTTTCTTTTTCTATTCAATGTTAGTTTTCCACGCTTATTTCAAATATTTCAGCACCTGCACGGAAATAAAAGCAAAATAAAGTGGCTGAATATACCAAAGCGACTAGTCCATTGAAATTTGAAATGGTCACATATACTCCGTGCCCAAGGCGGGCCGATTCACGATGCGGAATTCGACACGAATTCGGAAACTTCAAAGCACGACAGCCAATCAGCGCCCGCCATGCTGATCAATGATCGCACGTAAACTTTCCGAATCCGAGTCAAACGGAAATTGTGAACCAGCCCGCTGCTGAAGTAACAGACACTTTGAATTGAAAACATCTACTGAAACTCGTGTACTTTATCCATGTTATCATAAATATTGTTTTTCACTCGGTCATGTTCCTGGGAATTGGCAGTAAGTTTGAACAAGAAATAGGGGTGCTTCCAAATGCTGTAAATTCTATTGTAAATAATTTCGTCGCTTCTCTTTATCGCGTTACAAACGTCTTTGGAACTGAAAGTGCACTCCGTGTCTGAAACGCCCATTGTTTCTGTAATAAAAAACGTTTTCAGTGTCTGGTCTTGCTATTCTTACTTTTTTATTCCTGAATTAGTTATGAAAATATTTGGTAAGGGTCACACTGAGATATGCTACAACGCAGAACGACGCTGCTTGGTGCAACCGGAAATGGATCCATGATCGTGATTCGTGTAGGTAGTACGGGCGGCCACACACATCAGTTTTCCTGACTCTCGAACCGTATCATGAAAAATTCCGTATAACTACAACTTGACTACCACACACACACACACACAGTCAGGCCTGTCTCACTTCCATACAAACGGCGCGGAATCGCCGAGATATTTACCTACTATTCTGGAAAACAACCTAATTTCAACCTTTTGCATAGCGTTAAGTGTTCATAGTACAATAACTGTCTGCCGTCTCGCTCCAATCTGCCAGGGCTGTCAAGCGAGCGGCGCGGCGGCGCGGGGCCGGGTACTATTACTTTTGTTTCGCGGATGCGTGCGCTGCGTATGCGACAAGTCGAGCGAGTGCCAGCCTCTTGATACTAATCCGGTGACCGGACGCTTGCGTTTATCATACCTAAACTCGGGAGTGAGACTTCTGTACCGTAAGGTACTATTATGTATTCTGTGACACAGTGTGTGTGTTACTCTTTAAGCTGCTAATGCAAGGCAGGGCCGGATTTATGTTTTTTATGAGTATCCTTCCTAGTCGTATCCTAATGGCTGAGGGATGTGACCACCAAAATTAGCTTTCTGGGATAGGGATCTCCACTTGTCTCTGTTTTATGAGTATAGGCCACTTTAATTTTGCCGCCCCTATTTTTAGTGTTTTAAATATTTTGTAGTAAATTTTTGTGCAGGAACCTAGATAATAACTATTTTAAGCTGAAAAATAACTCAAACATGTTAAATATTTTCGTATGAGAAAATGATTTTGGTATTACCATGGAGTAAATACACATATTACGTAATTGAGAATTTCGATGGCACCCGGCTTCTTATTACACAGAGTAGCGCATGCCGCATGTCATCGACTGTAATAAACGACAGCCTAATTTGCTTATACCTCAAGCCTGGCCTTGTACCATGAAACTGTTTTGAAACTCAAACAATCGGACGAGAATGCTGCGTCCTACTCTAACAAACGTGAAATGACGTTAGAGCAGGACGCGGCATTCTCGTCCGATTGTTTGAGTCTCAAAACAGTTTCGTAGTAGGCCTACTGGTTCAGTTCGACACGGACATCCGTGAAGTAGGCATTTACAGCTTTATGTAATTGACGGTTTTAGTGTTTAAACATTTCAGTATTTAAATGTATGTACTGTAAGAATGGTTTGTAAAAAAAAGTCATTTTAATCCAGTCTTATATTTAAAAAGTTAGTACAAAACCATACACTAATTAATATTATTATAATAATATTCTTACGCGTGGGAATTTCATATTACTATTACTTCACATATTATTATGCTGAACAGTAAAATTGTTTTTATAATGAGAAATTGAAGCTATCACAACTCACATCTAACATGTCAGCTATTTTTATCTACCCAAGTTTTCATCAATAAGAATTATTAATGTATAAAAAGAACCTACAAAAGGAATACATAATATCGTGTTTATTACTCTCATAAAAAAACTCGATAAAACTTATATTATTAGTTTAGGATTTTTTTTCTAGTCAGCCATAAAAAATTAGGGGAATGTACAAAATTATTTTTTAATACTGAATACAAAATTTTTATCACACAAATAACACAAATATTGTACCATTAGATTGACCTACGAATTTGAGTAGCTACATTTCTCACACACCTTAACGTAGGTATTAGTCCATTGAAATGTTACAATTTAAGGACCGAATATTGCATTTATTAGAGGACGCAATATTATTTTTGGAACATGGTGGGGGGGTCAATAGAAGTTTAACCTCAAGTTTGTGGGGTCGCCGCTCTTGTCCCCCGACCGCCATCTTGAAAAAAGGGGTGACAACACTATTTTCGTGATATTTCAGAAACTATACGTCTTACAAAAAATTTGTAGGAATATAATTTGCTGAATATTATTTTGCCTACAAATATGTTTTAAATATAACTTTTTACCCTAAATTAAAAATTTAAAAAGTTATAAGCAAAAAGTGAGCATTTTTTAAAAAGGTTTATTATGACTTTTGAGCTTTGTTCAATACATTTTACAATAAAATCACCTTAAGCCAACCTTGTAGATGATCTTCTGAAAAAAAAATGCCCCAATCCCCCCCGATTTCATGAAATTATTTTTCTGCAGATGCAAAGGAAGCTGTGAAAGCATGTGTAGATGATCTTCTGAAAAAAAATCCCCCAATCCCCCCCGATTTCATGAAATTATTTTTCTGCAGATGCAAAGGAAACTGTGAAAGCATGTGTGGCTGCAAAAAAGCAAGCCTAAAATGCTCTATAGTATGCTTACTATTCTGTAAAGCATTTCAGGCTTACTTTTCTGCAGCCACAGTATACAGTATGCCTACTGCACTACATAAATATGTGCAAACTATATTATAGTATGCCTACTATATTAGTCTGCACATGCCTACTATACTATAAAGCATTTCAGGCCTGCTTTTCTGCCACCACACACGGTTCCACAGTTTCCTTTGCATCTACAGAAAAATAATTTCATGAAATCGGGGGGATGGGGGTTTTTTTTAAAAGATCATCTACAAGGTTGGCTTAAAGTAATTTTATTGTTAAATGTATGAAACAAAGCTAAAAAGTGATAATAAACCATTTAAAAAAAATCTCACTTTTTTGCTTATAACTTTTAAAATTTTTAATTTAGGGTAAAAAGTTATATATACATATTTGTAGACAAAATAATTTGCAACAAATTATATTCTCACAAAATTTTTCTAAGACGTATAGTTTCCGAAATATCACGAAAATAGTGTTGTCGCCCCCCTTTTTCAAGATGGCGGCCGAGGGACAAGAGTGGCGACCCCACAAACTTGAGGTTAAGCTTCTATTGAACCCCCCAACATATTCCAAAAATAAAATTGCGTCCTCTAATAAATGCAAAGCAAATGTAACATTTCAATGGACTATATACCATGCCACTGTACATAAGCTGAGAGAGAACCTCTTTGGTCATAAAAAACAGTGCTGTAAATCGGACTCCGTGTTTAAACAATAGAGTTGAAATCAAACAAACAAATGTCAAGTTTTTAATATTGTTGTCATGTGTTTGATTTTACAGTTCCATATAATAGTCTGATTAACAAGTGCCATTTTCCTCGAAACCTAATCTCATTCACCGAAAATTATGATTTTAGTCTCATTCGATTCGGAATACCATCTAGATTCTAGAACATTCTATCAAAATTCCAAGAGGGGCTGAAAAAAAAATGCAATAGTTAAATACAATTAAGTAAACATAAAAAGAAGGGTTTGGATTTTTTTTAATATTTCTAAAACTATTTAAGATAATCAAAATTTGAAAATAGATCCTTAAAGAAGAGGAAATTTCCTAAAAAAATTTTAGATCCTGGAACCTTACCAATAATTCTTATAGCTTTAAATGAGCGGCGAAAGTAACGGTAAAAACGCGTAGTTCGAGTTTCGCGTGAATTGCCGCAATCTGCCACGCGAACTAAAAATATATTTTAACTGATTAAATATTAATATAAAGAAATAAAAAAAATTGTGTACCAAGTAGACATAATATCAATAAACAATAATCCGTCAACAAAAATAAATTATCACAGTTTGTTTAAATGTTATGCGGCAAGGTTCCAGAATCTAGGATTTTTTTAGGAAATTTCCTGCTCTTTAAGGATCTATTTTCAAATATTGATTATCTCAAATAGTTTTTGAAATATTAAAAAAGAACCAAACCCTTATTTTTATGTTTACTTAATTGTTTATAACTTTTGCATTTTTTTCAACCCGTCTTGGAATTTTGATAGAATGTTCTAGATGGTATTCCAAATCGAATGAGACCAAAATCATAATTTTCGGTGCATGCGATCAGGTTTCGAGGAAAATGGCACTTGTTTACTAGTGTATAACACTGTTTTTTCTGCCTGCGGCCTGACTCACAATGGGGATTGTCCATTTTTTTTTAATTTTGCTCATTACAAAAACATTTCGAGGAATAAGGTCAGTGATCGCTTTTCTGTATATAAACGAAAAAAATACCCATTAGTTACTTATATTTTTAAACAAATATGTTTAACCTTAGTTTGACCTTCAATGGCGTTAAATTAGCAATAAATTCGACCAACATTACGTTTCGAACTTTTGGTAAGCTTCTCGTATCAGCTTTCACATAATAATAACTTGCATTTAACGAACCAGCCATTATAAATAAGATTGAAAGGAAAATAAACATACTACAGTGGTCAATTGGCCGCCGATGATGACGTCAGAGCGAAACTTTAAAAATTCATTGAGAAAAAACTAGCCAATGAATTTCAAAATTATTTAATTTATATTCTTAAAATACCCTATTTTAACGAAAAAAAATATAAAAAGTACATGTGATTTTTTTTGGACAATGCCCATTACCGGACTCGGATTCGGAAAATTACCACGCGGTAATTGGTCATTCTAGCAATGACCAATTACCGCGTGGCAGCGCGCGTTTATTAGCTTTGTCCACACTGGACCTTTTTTTGTTCATCAAGGGCATGCTTTATAGCGCAGTCAACAGCGAACGTGAGGCATGCCCGTGACGCGCGTTGAAATCGTAGCGCTCGCTATGACACTTTTCTTTCAACGCGGGTGGATTTTGATGCATTCAATAATTGAATGCGTCAATGCGCGCGTCACGGGCATGCCTCACGTTCGCTGTTGACTGCGCTATAAGTATAACGCATGCCCTTGATGAACAAGAAAAAGGCACAATGTGGGCAAAGCTATTAGCTGTCACGCATGACAGGAGGCAAATTGAAATCAAATTACTCATTGTAAATCAGGCCCCTGGAGAGATTCAGGTTTAAATACAGTCCCAACTTTACCTCAACATTATAATATAAAATAGCACGCTAAGTTCAAAGCGTTTATTCAATGCCATGCGCAAAGATCATCACAAGTCCAGGCTCCACCATCATGTGCTCATCAACGTGAGTGTTATCACATTGCAACACAAGAACTGCTTGTTTACCAGGCACTCTCTTGCAAACATATTTTTCATACAGCCTAAAAAATAAATGAGATTTAAAATGCATGGATAAACAAACTATTTTAATATTTGTATGAAAATATGCCTAATATGTAGTTTTTAGCATTATATAATATTAGGCCGGCACCAGACAATATGTGTTCAAATACGCAAATACCTACAAATTCGCCAAGTGTGGCACTGACATTTGCCTATTTGTGCAAAGTTTGAACACACATTAATTGTGATTTGCCATCATGAGTCGGTTTTTCTGCGCACATCAAAGTAAACAAACTTCAAAGTTTGTGCGGCCTGCCACACTTGTCACACAAACTTTGGACTTTGAAGGAATTGTAGATTTGATTGTCAATGATGGAGTGGAGTAATGACTTAGTTATCGAATTTCTTGAGCTACTTGAGCAGAAGCCTGAAAAATTTTAATTATATTATAAAAAATTAAATGCACTCAAATAAAATATATTAACAGCATCCACAAAATCGTCGTCAATCTGTCAGCCACCTTTGCAATAACTGTGCCAAAAAACATATTTTGAAAACAAGTCTGGCAGGCATATTTGTGAACCTGTTTGTGCACGTCAAAGTGTTCAAAACGTTTGCTCAAACTTTGAAGCACATGTCTGGCGCCGGCTTTATGCTAGTGTGATTAACATATTTTATTTTTACTAACCTTCTATTATTTTGTCTTGTTTCTAATGAAGATAGACCGGGTGGCCACCTTCTTTCGTGGCAGTTTTCCATGAGATCATCAATTATGTGAGGAGGGCAGCCAGATTCTGATAAGCTTCTTTTTATCATCATCTAACAAAAAAAATATATGTTAGTCTATGGACTCTCTAATAGAACTAATATTACAATGTGTGTGTTATGTCGGTCTATTACCACCTGTAAGACGTCATCAGGCGTGGATATCATACCACCCCAACGAGTGACTCTAGCACGAGAGAGAGAATTTGCCCAGCGGATCACTTCCTCTCTTTCCATTTGATCTGCCAATGCTCGCATTGTAGGGTTGGATACTCGCATAGCACGCATGAACTCCTGGAGTAGAAAGCACAATTTCCAGTAAGGTATAAATCACTAAACACATATCCACAGTTTTATAGCTATTATAATATTTGGGTAAGCAAGCAAAGTAAAAAAAAAAAAACTTAAAACTAGCTTGCCTTGAAAAATATTTTGTGACAAATGACAATATTATAATTGGTTTTGAGCAACTTTCTCAGTCAGATATTGAAAATAACTTTACCAAATAAGGCAGAGTAAATATAGGTCATACTATAAGCGTTTTGTGAGTCAAGATTTGTATGAAAAGATAAATATCTTTTCATACAAATCATGACTCACATTGCACACGTGGCAGAAATTCTGCAACTCACAAATTACGCTCGGTTGGCTTCACCCTTAGACTTACCTTTAACAAGGCTAACTCCCTTTTGTGCTCATTGATTATGAGTCTCTGTTCAGACAGTTCTTGTTGGTATTCAGTCAGTTTACACTGGTGTGCTGCAATGAGGGAGCGCAGGTCTCGGACGCAGTTATGTGCAGCTAACTCATCTTTCGGAATGACCAATCCACAGCCAGCCTCGCAGGGAACCGGTCTTTTCGGATTGAATTCACCTATTTGAAAAAACAAGTGCATGGTTATTAAACAATGTTACTGTACTGACAAATAAAGTCTAAACAACTCAACCTTATTATAAGTAATTTTAAAAGGCCTGTTTAGCCTTCATGATATTTAAATCCACTCATGACAAGGTTACAAGGTGTATAATTTTTTTTAACATAAGCAGTACATTATTTAGTGTTATCTGTACAGAAGCTGAATGATTAATATTTATATGGAAATCAGCAAAATCATATTTAACTTTTAATATACTTACACTCAACTAAATGTGATGCCAAGGAGTCCAATTTCAGAGTGGCATTACATCCATGAGGTGCATTATCACAACTTGTACACAATCTGCAAAATATATGTTATATGAATATTATATCAAGGAATAAAAAATGTATATTCAACTTACTTACATTGTGTAGTTTAATAATAATGTACTCGTAAATGTATAAACAGTGGTACAGCAAGTTAATATTTCTCGTATATTAAAAATACCTGGACAACAAGTTACGTAGTATTCTGGGAACAGGTCGCAACTGGCTGGATGTGACCGCCTGACGATCTACCGGACAAGTCGGTTGACGACTGATCCATTCTGTTATACAAGCACGACAAAATGCGTGTTCGCAAGCAGGCGCCTAAAACAAGTTGCCTTTGTCATATAACCTTATTAATTTAAAATGCATCACGTAGGGCATGTGTAAGTATATTTATTACGCTTTACCTGCAGAGGGTCTTCTAGAACTCCTGAACAAATCGGACAAATAAGCTCCTCATCAACGTCACCTTGAAACCTTTTGATTTCAAAGCCCATTCTTGTTACAAGGCACCCAACGGCATAGCAAACTGTTAATTTATAAAAGTAATGCTAAAAACTTTGTGAAACCAAAACACTATTTATTTACTTAATAATTTTAGTACGATTCTAATCGCAGCATGCAAAATAAAACTAGCAGAACAACAAAAAATAGAGCAATCAAAAATTGATTGAATTTCGAGTCAATATCATCTGTCAATATGACACTACTTTTTTTCAATAATCTTTTAAAAATAGGAAAAAAGGTCATGCTGTATGAGGAATTTTCTTAGCTTTTTAATTTGATTGTCAAACAGCTTCCATTTTAGTAACTAGATGGCGTATGGGTAGACAACTATCGGTAATACCAGGGAATACCATCAATAATTGCTACATAACTGGGCTAAAGCATGTAAAACTTGATACATTTCAATTTGAAAAAGACACAATAATATTCCAATAAATATGATAATAAAGTTATAATAACGATGTTTTAGTTAAAGCTCGCGGAAGAAATAGCCCTATTTACCGTTGTTCACACCAAATGTCACAGGAATAATACATTTTGGCTTTGACAACATCTTACCTGCACTTGTGCAAGATAACAGATATTTAGTGGCTAATATTTTACCAATAATGAACATCAAAAATCCAAATAACACAATTTGGGGAAAAATAATAAAAACCACACCGACAATAAAAAGTAGAAGTAGAAAACTCTTTCGGTTATCATGTTTTCAGTTTGACAAGTGCAAGCGTGTTCCTAAGCTGTTACCAGTATACTGGCCTAATTGCTTAGGCCAATGATCGCTTAGGAGTATGATATTTTGATTGATATTACACTTGACAGTACACTGATATTTTTTAGAAACACGACCAACATGTAGTCAGTAATGCCAACCTGCAGATAATTTCAAATCGGTGGGGAACCAATAGAAAATTAGTGAGTGTCTACCGTCACGCCGTCTGGTGGAGATGATAAAAAGAAAACATCCCATTGTATTGTGCTGTATGCATATATTCTATGGTATGCATCTTTTGTTTATGTATTTGTTGGGTTGGAAGTTGGAAGTTGGAACTTGGGAGTTGGGACAGTGGGTTGAGTGCAAACTGCAAAGACCTTTGATTTTTGAATAGTTGGGTGCATTCACTGCATTTCTTTACTAACTCGTAAACTGTAGGCCTACTACGAAACCGTTTTGAGACTCACACAATCGGACGAGAATACCGCGTCCTGCTCTAACAACGTCATTTCACGTTTGTAAGAGTAGGACGCAACATTCTCGTACGATTGAGTCTCAAAACCGTTTCGTGGTACGGTACGGGCCCTGATATTAGGATTGACGACTGTTGAATGTTGATTGGCTATAAAACGACAGATGTAGCCTAGTACAGTATAAGAACCATGAGGGATTTTCTTAGCTTTTTAATTTGATTGTCAAACAGCTTCCATTTTAGTAACTAGATGGCGTACGGGTAGACAACTATCGGTAATACCAGGGAATACCATCAATACTTGCTACAAAACTGGGCAAAAGAATATAAAACTTGATACATTTCAATTTGAAAAAGACGCAATAATATTCCAATGAATAGGATAATAGAGTTATTATAACGATGTTCTAGTTAAAACTCACGGAAGAAATAGCCCTGTTTACTGATATTCACACCAAATGTCACAGGAAATATACATTTTGATTTTGACAACATCTCACCTGCACTTGTGCAAGATAACGGATATTTAGTGGCTAATATTTTACCAATAATGAACATCAAAAACACAAATAACACAATTTGGGAAAAAATAATAAAAACCACACCAACAATAAAAAGTAGAAGAAGTTTTGAAAGTGACATGCCCGCCAAAACTCTCTGTCAGTTGTCAGTTTTCAGTTTGAAAATTTGCGTGTTCCTAAACTGTTACCAGTATACTGGCCTAATCGCTTAGGCCAATGATGGTTTAGATTTAAGATATTTTGATTAACGTTACACTTGACAGTACACTGATATTTTTTGAAACACTGTCAGTGATGCCAACCTGCAGATAATTTCAGATGGGTGGGGAACCAATAGAAAATCTAGAAGTGTCTACCGTCGCGCCGTCTGGTGGAGATTTAAAAAAGAAAACTTCCCATTGAGTTAATATACACTGAAGAGAGCCTTATATCGGTTTATAAGCGTCAAAAGCGTGTAATGATATGTCCGACTTACTCGGACATAACAAAGGAGTCGGTCTGCATATTTCATGTAATAAAAGTGTTAATAAAGGTTTTTTGTGAACATTTTATGTTAGATATTGTTGAGTTTTGTGGTTCCGCTAAATAATAAACCATAAGAATGACCAAAGAATGCCTCAAACACTTGGATTTAACATTAAATACATAAGTTTTGAACAACGTTTTTTGGGCTTTTCAATCGGTATTTTTTGTAAGCTAAAAAGTTATTTAATAAAAAAAAAGTTATTAAATAAGTTTAATAATCCCTTATTCGTGCTACATAAAGCATTAGTGCTAAAAATGTCACATCAATTAACAATTTGTCTACAAAAATTGCATAGCTTTTTACGTGCGTTTACGGATTCTCATTACTTGAACTATAGTTTATCGATATCATGAACTAAATGACTTTCTTTTCTGTATAATAATGTGCTTCGAAATGATCGACAAATAGAAATATTCAAGAAAATAAACGCACACTACTTCATGGGCGTATATAAGGGGGGGGTCCTGGGGGTCCGGACCCCCCCCATTACTATCCATCTTACTTGTCCAATCGACAATATAATATTACTAGACGTTCCGCGCGGCTTCGCCCGCGTAAATTAGATATTTCATAGACAAATTAGTCCACAAAAAATAGCCTGTGATCCTGCACGTAGTCTACTTCTTATCTGTGGCAAATAACATAAAAATTGCGCCAGTAGTCGCGAGATAAGTCCTTTCAAATAATTTCCCCCATTTTTACACATTTTCTTCTATTTCTTCGCTCCTATTAGTCTAAGCGTGATAAAATATAGCCTATAACCTTTCTCGATAAATGGGCTATCTAACACTGAAAGAATTTTTCAAATCGGACCAGTAATTTCTGAAATTAACGCGTTCAAATAAGCCTTTCAAATAATTTTCCCCCATTTTTTCCACATTTTCCTCTATTTCTTCGCTCCTACTAGTCTTACCGTGATAAAATATAGCCTTTAGTCTTCCTCAATAAATGGGCTATCTAACAATGTAAGAATTTTTCAAATCGGACCAGTAGTTCCTGAGATTAGCGCGTTCAAATAAGCCTTTTCAAATTATTTCCCCCGTTTTTCCACAATTTCCTCTGTATTTTCGCTTCTAAAAGTCACAGCGTGATGTTGTATAGCCTATGCCCTATAGCCTTCCTCGATAAATGGGCTATCTAACACTGAAAGAATTTTTCAAATCGCACCAGTAGTTTCTGAGATTAGCGCGTTCAAACAAACAAATAAACTCGTCCCAATTATAATATTAGTATAGATTAAAGTACATATAAAATTGAGGATTTTGTGAAATTTTGAAGTGCCTACCTGTTGCCATTATTGAAGCCTCCCTTAAATATTCATTTTATTATGTTTTTAGTATTTGTCGTTATAGCGGCAACAGAAATACACAATCTGTGAAAATTTTAGATGTCTAGCTAACTAGCTGTATCTCAAGAACCGCTGTTCTTGAGATACAGCTTGGAGACAGGCGGACAGACATCTAGGTGGTAATAGGGTTCCGTTTTTACCCTTTGGGTACGAAACCCTAAAAATACTTTTGTTTTCCTAAACACATTACCTATTTGCTGCTGCGGAACCCTTCATGGGCGGAGCCAACTCGCACTTGGCCGCTTTTTTTACATTAGGGACCCCCCCCTTATCAGAGCTATATATACGCCCGTGCACTACTTGTATGAAAATAAGCACAAAATGGCCACGCGATGACGGGCTAAGGTTACATCTATATATATATCCTTAATCTGTGATAGGAACGCTTTTATTGTCTATGAGAATAAAACATAGAAATGGCTGTATGGGCAACGCTCCCTTTGCCTGTCCCGACCGGGACGAATTAAAAAAAAATGTCTATGAGAAGATTTTCAACGTTTTTTGACATTTCTTTCTTCTTCCATTTTTGATTTGTCTATAGCAAATATATACTTGTAATCTGTGGTCTATAGTTTCTTGATGTTCGACAATGGCAGATGCAAAGCAAGGTAGGGTTATTAATTTACAAATTTTAATTAGAACTCTCCTTCTATTTAATGTGACTGTATGCAATAACGCATGTTGCACTGCCAACGTATATGCGTATATTATTAGATAGGCGCCTTACTCGCAATTCACATTGCATTAGCAGGCAACAGTACTTACCTTGTCTCATCATCATTCTCTTACTCTATGATAATGCTTTCGCTTAACGAAATTATATTCAGAAGAATTAACGCTTCAAACATATATAAGACATCAAGACATTAACATTTACATGACCGTTTTGTAAATACCTACTGGGGCAAGCAATGTTATGTTTTCTTCTTATTATTTTCTTAATGTATTCCTATTTAATGTTATGTTTTCTTATTATTTTCACAATGTATTCCTTTAAAATATCTCTTTAAAATATTAGGTTTGGATGAAATAATTAATAGAATGTTTGTGTAGGTAAAACAGCAGATGAGTGCTACAATGGCCCCTCTCAATCAAGGATTATTCTGGCAAAACCTAGACTTGGAGGTTTTGGTTCCTCCGGCTTTGCTTCAACATCAGGAAAAAGTGCTAATCCATTTGGTGAGTTTTAATTAATTATATTTTTTATTTTATAGTTTATTTTCAATAACACAAACCTTCCTTTAAGAAAGGAAATTTACATGTCCCTAAATTGCACCAATATAATATTTACAGGGTCAGTACTTAGACCACCACAACTCAAACCTGGAGCTAACCCATTCTTGAAAGTCGATACTGAAGAAACCAATACAGAAGAGGACAAAGAAAAAGCACCCCAAGGAAACGGAAACGATAGATTAAAAGAAACAAAAGATGAGGGTCCAATCCCAAAGTTTGTTCCACTTAGATCAACAAATTCCACTCCCAGGAGTACAACAGTGCAACCCACAACTAGTGCAATACAAGCTCCCGGGTTTGTGTTCGGACAGAATTTAAGTGAAAGGGTTGTAATACAGGAGAACATCAAAAACGGAGAAGCATCTGCTGAGCATAGCTCCTCCAATGGCACCTCAGAACTATTGTTTACAACTGCTGCTGCCTCTGTTAAAGAGAATAATCAGGTAATCTTCCATTATTTGACTGAGTACTTTTTTATTGTCTGTCTTATCTTGTTGTGTTGAAATAAAATATGTATGACTATAATAATTACTAGATAACGCCCCAACTCCGTTGCGCCAAAACTCGATATCGCACGAGAACCATACATTTTTCCGGGACAAAAAGTATCCTATGTCCTTTCCTGGGACTCAAAGTATCTCCATACCAAATTTCAGCAAAATCAGTTCAGCGGTTTGAGCGTGAAGAGGTAACAGACAGACAGATAGACAGACAGACACACTTTCGCATTTATAATATTAGTATGGATATCTTAACAATGTTCAATCAATATTTTATTACAGCAACATATTCATGTTACTTTGTTTAAAAACAATGTTGTATTGATTTATAGGATGAAGCAGGACCAAGTGAACCGAGTAGTAACACAAATGATGGCCTAGCAGCTAATGCAGCCGAGTATGAGAGGTCACATGCGAGACCGCCACCACCCACAACTAATATCACAGTTACAGGCGAGGAAGATGAGACCAATGTTTTACAGGTAAACAAAAACTTTATTTGCACAAATTAAGGTGTACTATCAGAGAAGTGGATTCCTATGCAGATAAGAGACCTACGTAGTTTGGTCGCATTATATCAAACCCAGCCGACAGATTACAATTAACATTGAATTGACATGATCGACCAAATGACATTGGTGTCTCAAATGCATAGGGATCAATTTCCTTGATGGATGGTGGATAATATTTTTATCCCAGTTAGCATAGTATGTAAATGAGATTTTAAATATAAAATATTCATTCAACGGTTTTAATTGAGGTGTAAAAGTTTTAAAAAATACTGGGAATTTAGCATGTTTTAGAAAATTTACAATATAGGGCATGTTGGCTTCTTACCGGCTCGGCAAAGGTACATACTAAGGGCCTGTTTCATCACTTTCTGATAAACTTCCAAATAGGCTATTCACATTCTCCATACTTGATCTGTGAAGTTAATTGGTGGATAGCCTATTCGCAGGAAGTGGTGAAACAGGCCCTAAGTATATTAAATTAGTGTATTGTGTTTAATTGAACAATTACTATAGGAAGCACTTTCCTACAATTAGCACATTATGTAAATTACTTGCATATTATGCAAATTTTGTCCACAGCAGTGCTCAAGTCTATTCTTAGCTATTGTATAAAAAATCGGGAACAAATATAATGACCACCAAAAAATGCTCGGATACCCTAAACTTGTTTACCAACAAAATTTACTTAATGCCAAAAAAAGAAAGTCTAAAATTGCAATACTACCAGCTCTATTTTTGTCACAACTACACTTCAAATTGTGATCGAACGCCAAATATAGTAAATGATCACCAAATAATATAGTAAATGATCACCAAATCCTTGCGAGCAAATCAATGCGATATTTCTGTCCAAAATCACTATGATTGACAAAAAATGTAAGCATATAATTAACTTATCAATCCCCGTAAGGCCCAAGTGGGCCGCGATAGCAAAAGATTTCCAAGAATTGGCGATCGAAGGACAAGGAAGTATTATAACTCCATGTTATTATTGTTATATTCAGCAGTTTTGACCTGCAGAGATAACAGATGGATACCTACCCATTCCAATTTAAAATATTAGCATGGATGATAAGAGTTTTACATACTAAGTAATATTATAAATGCGAAAGTGTGTCTGTCTGTCTGTCTGTCTGTCTGTCTGTTACCTCTTCACGCCCAAACCACTGAACCGATTTTGCTGAAATTTGGTATGGAGAGTAGTGCTGAGTCCCGTTATCATTATATTATTATTATTTATTTATGATAGTCAAATAACAAGATGCAATTCTTATGTTTCTTATTTTAAAATTAAAATGTACTTAGTTCAAATTTGGTTTCTATTATTTATTATTCTCTGGTTAGCAATGATTTTTTTTGGTTAATTTTCTTTAAAAGGATAGCAAAATGAAAATACTTTCTTTATAATTTTACATAAAAATGCTAGTATGATGTTGGTGATCATTTACTATTTTTGGTTTTAAAATGTTAAATCTTTGTTGATCATTTTACATTAAAATGCTAGTATAATGTTGGTGATCATTTACAAATTTTGGTGGTCATTTACTATTTTTGGTTTTAAGATACGGTTAAGATGTTAAATCTTTGGTTATCATTTTACATTAAAATGGTGGTCTGTATTTTGGTGATCATTTACTATTTTTGTCTGTGAAATGTGACTATTTCTGGTGATCAGTTAATTATAAGCCTAAAAAATCTTGTGTCTTTTTATCAATGGTTATGTCATTCAAGTTCTTAAAGCAAAGCAATTAAATAAAGTGTTGGATCAGGCAATACATAATAATATTCATATCATGTTCTTAGTTCTGTAATGGAATGTCAATCAATAACTACCCTATATTATATTGTCATTGCAAAATTTTAAATTCTAATTATTCTGCACTACAATCTGCTATAATCTGCTTAGTATAAAATGCCAGGTTGGCCCCTATACATGTCACTGTAAATATTATGATTATGGTAACCCGACCGTCGGTATTGCAACACCGGGTGACCCGCGGTCTCCCTCCCGCTCGTTACCGCGAGTAGTGCTGTCTCTTTCTCACAGACGCGCCAGAGTGTTCCCGCGCGATGCTCGAGAGTTCGATGCCGCCTACCGAAAAGGCCATATTGTTTTTCGCGCGCTCGTATTTGTTATCCACAATAAACCCAGTGATTTCTGAGAAGTTTCTCTGTTTATTTGTATGAGCCCCGCACCCAGTATTCGAGAGTACCTATCGTGTGTGGACCACCTCATATGATAATTATTGTAACCATTGATATTATAGAATATGGAGTGATTGTGAAGTGAAACACAGTTCTTTAATTGAACAAACGACAGAATATACCCGCAAATTAACCATTGTTGATTTATTGACAGAAAAGTTTGGGGCACCATCTTTACTAATATAACAAATGCGAAACTGTATCTATCTTTCTGTTACCTCTTTTCACACTTAAACGACTGAACTGATTTAGATGAAATTTGTTATGGTAATACTTTGTGAGATGAGAATGGACATAGGGTAGTTTTTGCATTGGAAAAAATTACGGTTTCCGCGCGACATACAATTTCGGCTTAATAAAGGCTTTTGGCACTTCTACTACTATACTTATTATAAAACAAAGTCGCATTTTTTCCCTCATGTCCCTTTGTTCCCTTTAATCTTAAAAACTACGCAACGGATTTTGATGATTCTTTCAGTGTTAGATAGCCCATTTATCGAGGAAGGCTATAGGCTATATTTTATCACGCTAAAACTAATAGGAGCGAAGAAATAGAGGAAAATGTGGATTAAACGGGGAAAATAATTTGAAAGGGCTAACTTGAACGCGCTAATTTCGGGAACTACTGGTCCGATTTGAAAAATTCTTTCAGTGTTAGATAGCCTATTTATTGAGGAAGGCTATATTTTATCACGCTAAGAATAATAGGAGAAAGTGGAAAAAACGGGCGAAATTTATTTGAAAGGGCATATCTCAAGAACTACTGGAGCAATATTTATGTTATTTGGCACAGATAAGAAGTAGACCACGTGGAGGATCACAGGTTATAGATTTTAATCATTTTTTCAGTGGCTATATATTTTATACCCGTGCGACGCCGGGGCGGGTCGCTAGTTATCTAATATGTATATATAAATCTCCTGTGTTTGTCCGCGATCGATTCCTTAACTACTTAACCGATTTTAATGTTGTTTTTTAAATGTGTGCTTTTTTCCAACTTGCTAGCTATCTGTAGCTTAGATCTTTAATTATAGTCGCAATTTTATTTTATTGCAAATTATTTGTCTATTTGACAATTATCTGTTAACTCCAAAAGATTCCAACAGATGTCGATACTTTTCGACTGGATTGAGTAAGTAACGGTTACTGGGTACTTTATATATTGATAGGTGCATTTGTTGAATAAATAATAGTAAATTAATTATTACAACCTGAGACTGACGGCGACCATTGTTCGACGGCGTCGATCGCTATCCCGTCGCACAGACGGGATAGCGATCGACGTTGCCATGGTAACATACATATTTAGTCACTTCAATAAAATAATATGGCAAATAATATATATATTATACACACACCGGCAAAATTAGCGGAACATAGTTAAAAAGGGCCACAACTTGAATTTAAGTGAGTCGGGCTGTGTGAAATCCTTTTTTATAGTTTCTAAGCTCATTTAAGAAATAAAATATTGAAGAAATCTGGCAAGTTGACAAATTTTTATTGCAATTATGCCCTACTAAGTGTTTTCGATGATTGACGTTGTAAGTGTTTCTGATAAGAATGGCGTTTTTAGCGGGGTGCAAGGTATGCCAGCTCATTTAATTGTTTGTTTTTTGAGAGAACACATTGCTTAGATATAAAATTAGTGATTCTCTAGCATCTACGACAGCTAGAGCTGTAACCACGATAGAGAAAGTTCACACCTACCGTTCGGTCAGTTAGGCCTTAGGTGTGTCGGCTTTCGTGGTGCATCGTAAATTTCAACGCTACAAAAAGACTGGATCTTACGTTCGGAGACGAGAACAAAGCAGATATCGGGTGGCAAAGGTTTAGGATAACCGTTTTGTAAGGGTACAAAGGGTACAAAGGCCTTAAGAAATCGACCTCAAACTGCTTTGCAGAGAAGAAACTTATCGGAACAGGTCCGAGATGTACGTGTAAGTGATTGTACAGTAAGAAGAAGACTCAAAGAAGTTAAATTAAACACAAAGGTGCCAGCAAGGGCACCAAAACTTGAGACAGGGCACCAAAGAGCCAGGCTAAGATTTGCGCGTGAACATCAAAATTAGACAAGTGAGTGAAATCTTGTGCTGTACAGTGATGGGAGCAAATTCTGTGTTAATTTTTTTGACAGACGATAAAGAATGTGGATAAATCATAAGGAACGCTATAGACCATCAAACTTAACGGAAACAGTGGTATATCATGCAGGCTTCGTAATGGTTTGGGGTTGCATATGATTTGGAGCCGGCACAGAGCTGATGATTGTTAATGATGGTACTTTGACAGTTTAGGGCTATAGCACAGACATCCTAGAACTGCATGTTGTGCCTTTTACAGTTTTAGGCAGTAACTTCAATTTTATGCGCATCCATAGAGTAAAAAAATCGGGCATTATGACCTAAATGATGCTAGCGTAGCCCAGGTGGAGAGGTCAGCACGGTCTACGGATGTGGATCCGATTGAGAACGTGTGGCACATCAATGGGTGAACGGTACGAGTTAAAACTCCAGCTCCAAAATGTGTTCAGGAGCTCGAGTTGGCGCTACTGGAGGAGTAGAAGAATATCTCATAGGAAATGATGGACAATCAAAATGCAAGCATGTAATGGCGTATCCAGACTCTCTTCAGATCCATAGAAGGCATTACACGCTGTTAACATGGCAATTCTTAAGTAAAAATGAAGAATTTAACTTAAAAACTTACTACTGAAATTTCATAGATTTTTCTTAATTTTTGATTTTTGCAGATTTTTTCTATTTCATACGTTTTTATGACCTAAATTTATATAAGTTTTATTTTTTAATCATCAATTATTAAATTAATAAATAAATATATTAAAAACAGCGAATAATTAAAAAAAAATTAAATTTTGTTATGTTCCGCTAATTTTGCCGGTGTGTTTATTATGGCAAAGCAACATTTGCCGGGACAGCTAAGGGAAGAGACCTAATGCTAGACACTGAACTAATAGATGACACTAATGACAAAAATACCATGAAAATAATAATTACTCTAATTATTTCTCACCACTGTAAATTTTATAAGCTTCTCAAGCTATCTGTTGAATTAAAAAAATATATTAGAGACGCCTTCGGAAACAAAATTTTAAAATGGGATCAGTTTTCGTAAATAATATGACCGCGTCAAGTGTCAACACGCGCTCGCCAATTTCTTAGCAAATAGGTTAAGGAAGGCGAAATTTTGCACGTAAGTTTTGAATGCATTTATTTGATTTTTTGTAATTTCTATTGATTTCATTGGATTAATGGTCATGTTGTATACACTAATTAATGTTTATTAAAGATTGTTTGGCCATTTTCCCTAACAATATAAAAGGTGTCTACTATTAGTTCTTGAAAATGTAAATAAACCTAATAGATGACATGGATCTCATCTTTGAGTTTTGCAATACATACTAAAGTTATTTTGTACTTTATTCTACTGC
This sequence comes from Polyommatus icarus, assembly GCA_937595015.1. Lineage (NCBI taxonomy): Eukaryota > Metazoa > Arthropoda > Insecta > Lepidoptera > Lycaenidae > Polyommatus > Polyommatus icarus. The sequence continues at coordinate 5,475,315 of OW569331.1, forward strand.
AAAAATCATCATTATTCTCTGAAAATATAATTCTATTAACAATTTAGATTGTTAATAGAATTATATTTTCAGAGAATAATGATGATTTTTGCAGTGATGAGTTCTTAGGAACTTAGAACTACCGCACCTAAAAATGGACGTGTCTAATATTAGACCTTGTACTGATCTAAAAATCGATTGCTTTAGTTTTTTAGCAGTAAAAAAAAGGAGAGCTGAGAAAAGAAAGAAGAAAAAAGAAGAGGCAAAAGAAGCATGGAGACTAAAGACTGAAAATAAATTTGCTAGGAAAAAAAGACGGGTTGCACTCCGGGAGTGCCGGCAGAAGTGAAAACTTGATTATTAACGTTGTGCATTTTTTTAACCCATTTTTTATGAAAATCGATTTTTTTAATAATCGAAACCCTTAGAATCGATTAATTTTTAACCCATTTTTTACGAAAATCGATTTTAAAAAAAATCGGTTTTCATAAAATCGATTTTCAAAAGATCGATTTTTAAAAAATTGATTTTTTAATTAATCGAAACCCTTACAAACGATTAAATTTTTGACCCAATTTCTATGAAAATCGATTTTTTAATAATCGATTTTTTTAATTAATTGAAACCCTTACAATCGATTAAATTTTTAACCCATTTTTTATGAAAATCGATTTTAAAAAAAAACGATTTTTTAATTAATCGAAGCCCTTACAATCGATTAAATTTTTAATCCAATTTTTATGAAAATCGATTTTTTTAATTAATCGAAACCCTTACAATCGATTAAATTTTTAACCCATTTTTTATGAAAATCGATTTTTAAAAAATCATTTTTTTTAATTAATCAAAACCCTTACAATCAATTCGAGTTCGAGTTCGAATTCGAGTTCGAGTTGGAGTTCGAGTTCGAGTTCGACACAAAACACTACTCTCCAACCGTCTTACGGTTTTTCCAAGGTTTTTCGATCAGCACGAGAATCTGACGCGAGTTTCACAGTTTTTACCCATCCCACAAAAGTGCTCAACGCCGCTAAAGAACTTTTCACTTCAAAAGTATGAATAATAAAAATAAAAGGAAAGATAGTTTCAGCATGGAAGAAGAATGAATAGAATCTGGAGACAACGTGGATAATATTTCTGATGCATGTAGTGACTATGATGAAGTAATTGAAATCTTTTGAAAAATGGCAAATAAAGACCTAATATTTTAATAGGAAAAAATTAGAGATGTGCCGATCATGACTTTGGCCGACTAGTCGGCCAAGCCGATCATGGTTTCGGAAGTTTCCGTAATACTTTTTTACTGCTGTTTGCGCGCATGCTGCCTGCAAACGTATCGAATCGTGTTTAGTAGGTATGTTTGCTTCGCGTACATTACTTAATTTTGTTTCTATGATACTGTTTATGGTTTTCATTAAATATTTCATGTACATGAAATCTCGATTTAATCTATATTGAGTCTCGGGAATGGACAAGGGATACTTTTTGTCCCGGAAAATGTACGGTTCCCGCACAATAAACTTTTATGTTTTTAGCCTAAACTATTCAATCCATTTTAATGAAATTTGGTATGGAGATACTTTGAGTCTTTGGAAAGGACAAGGGATACTTTTTGTCACAGAAAATGTACAGTTCCCGTACAATCACAATAAACTTTTATGATTTTCGGGATAGTTTGGGATGAGTGCACGATGGCACTCAAAAATATACCTATACACTTTTTGTATTAATTATAATTTATACCGATTCGTATTAAATAATCATCGTTAAGGTCGTCCCCCGAGCAAACGACCTTGGCCATACATTTGCCGCGTTGCCGAGATCGCGCCAAAACCCTATTATTTTTACTTATCTTAGTTCAAAATTGTCCTAAAAAAAATTTTAAACGGCGAATATGTAGTTTATGATATTGTCGATCTATTGGCGTGAGTTTCAAATAAAAGTAATTTGTAAATCCTAAGGAGATGCTGAATGTATGCTTGAATTTTAACAAATTGGTATTACTTTGGAAGCTGATATCATGAGTATAAGAAACAAAAATAGAAAATTTAAAACGACAAAAGGAATGTTGATATACTGAAGATTATTGCTGTATTTTTATTATAACTTTGTAGCTTTCAGATTATGAGTTTATAAGGTTTTAAATACGGTCAATTACGGAATCTCCGGACGGAACGCCCTTAAGACAGGACAACGTCTATCGGGTCAGCTAGTAGTATTATATTATAAAAGAAAGGGGTGTTAGTTACACTACTTATAACTCAAGAACGGATGAACCGATTTGGCTGAAAATTGGTGGAGAGGTAGCTTAGAACTAGGAGACAGACATAGGATACTTTTTATCCCGGTCTACCGCGTTTCCGTGAAGTCAGTATAAAATCTTATAATTATATAAAATTCTCGTGTCACAATGTTAGTTACCGTACTCCTGTCTCCTCCGAAACCTTTACCAAATTTTATATGCTTATTCAGTAGGTCTGAGAATTGGCTACTGGCTTCTTTTTATATTTAAAAGTGCATTTTGTTTAATAAATAATTGTAATCTATTACAACTCGAGACTGACGGCGACCATAATAATTATGTTAAAATTATATTAATTACAAAAATAATTTCTTTACTGGCAAGTAATTTCAGAAACACTTCATTTAATTAGGGTTCCGTGCCCAAAGGGTAAAAACGGGACCCTATTACTAAGACTTCGATGTCTGTCCGTTTGTCCGTCTGTCCGTCTGTCTGTCACCAGGCTGTAACTCAAGAACGGTAATAGTTAGAGAGTTGAAATTTTCACAGATTGTGTATTTCTGTTGCCGCTATAACAACAAAAGCTATAAAAACAAAATAAATTTGATATTTAAGGGGGGCTTCCATACAACCAACGTAATTTTTTTAACAATTTTTGCTCGGTATCAATAATGAAAACAGGTAGCCACCTGAGATATTCACAAAATATTAAGTTTTATTTATAATTTAATAATTTATAATAAAATTAATAATTAAAGGGGGCTCCCATACAAAAAACACAATTTTTGGCCTATTTTTGCTCTATAACTGTACGGAACCCTTCGTGCGCGAGTCCGACTCGCACTTGGCCGATTATTTTAAAATGTGTAACACTGAGTGAGTGTGTTATGTACACATTATAAATATTAATCAAGGTTTTTCTTTAATGTAATTTCAATAATAGTAAAAAGTACAAAGCCGACTAGTCGGCGCTTTTTGCTGACTATTCGCCGACTAGTCGCCGACTACAAAAGTGGCCGGATAGTCGGCTTTACCGACTAGTCAGCGACTAGTCGGCACATCTCTAGAAAAAATATGTAAAATGTAATGTAATGTTCTATGTCAACTATTAGTTCATATTGGTGTCTACTATTAGTGATGTTCGTTTTTTGTGATGTCATATATTAGTACTTATGACTAAGTTTACAAAAAGACCAATAATATATTTTTTAATTGATTTGTCAGAGAATAATTATAATAGTTTTATTTTGTAAGAGTTACTGAAGACATGGAAGAAGTTATCAATCCTTTATTTTCATGAACATATATTTTATAACATTCAAATGTTGCATGTTTCCTTAAAGTGTCTGACCATTAGGTCTTCTCCCTACTTTACTAATATATATTTTTTTTCAATTTAAATTAATTTCTCTAGATATCATGTCGTCTCTTCGCATGGGAGGCTGGAAGCTGGCGGGAGCGCGGGCGCGGCGTGTTGCGACTGAACGACGCGGCGGGCGGCGCTCGGCTGGTCGCCCGTACCGCCGGCAGCCTGCGCGTCGTCCTCAACACCAAGCTGTGGCCGGACATGGTCGCCGAGCGAGCGGGCACCAAGTCGCTGAGAATCACGGCCGCCATCGCACACGATCACGTCAAACTGTTCCTCATTATGGTGAGTGATTGATGCGTGTGTGTGGGTACGAGTTGTTAGTGTTTCGTAGCCCGCAGGCCGCACCGCCGCGCGCCGGCAGGCTACGCGTAGTAAAGCTATAGATAAACCTTTAGGCGTTTTAACCTATCAAACCCCCATAAGGATAAGGACACCGGCGACTGCGACAACAATAGATTTCCAACAATCCGCGATCGGAGGATTAAAATAAAACTGATGATAAAGTAGCCATTATAAAAAGTCAAATAAGTTGTATTATGTAGGAGTATTCCGCATAACACACGTATTTTACTTCGATGGCGCGCGTAATCTATTTATCACGGATAGAATCGCATTTTCAGCGTTAAATTAAAACTGAATGTTGAAATATCTTATGAGTAATGTAGATTTATTATAAATAAACCACAATAATTAAAGACATTACAAATGCATTTTATTTTAAATACAGAAGCACTTTTTATCACATTGATCCCTGAATCTCTTTGAATCTTTGATTATAATATTTAATACAGCTATAATTATACTCAACCAGCGGCCCATACGAAGTAAAAACATTTTGAAATTCACGCCTACCAGCAAAATAATGCAAAGTCGTTTTGAAATTAGGTTGCGGCCCGCGACACAAGATCAATACGCGTTTATAGCTCGTATAAAAAAAGGTTGATTACCATTTACCACTGATCTAATATAAAATGAATATAAACAATCTGTTCTGCAGGGTGCACCGTCAGATATCGCACAACTGCACAGAGCGCTCAAGGCCCGCATCGCTGTCAGCAAACGGAGCACAACAGTCGTGATCGACCAAGAGACGAAATCTCAGCAGTCTGCGGAGAGGCTGGACGCCGCCGCCGACGATGACTTTAACCAGCAAGATGGCGACGTAGATTTTGACGAGAAGAGCAATGGGGAAAACGTACAGGACGAAGATTCTTCCAAAGAGGAAAGACTTGAAAATTCAACCGATAAGACTGATGGAGTCGAAGACGAATCGAAAGCGTCTAAACGGAAAGAACCGATGGAGGATGAGGTGGTAGCGAAGCGACCGTGCCCCGACCAGGAGCCCGATGATGCCTGCTGAACATTACGCTCCCATCGGTTTCTCTGTGCTAGGATTGCTGGACCAGTCACAGGTCTCCTTAAACCTTGGTTATTTTAACTGTCCCATAAAGTATTGCTAATGTAATTACAACCGTTCAACTAGAATTATGCTGATGATTGTTATTGTTAAAATTCTTAAGTCCCAAATTGGATTGATTAGGCAATGTTGAAATTTTTGAGCTGTTGTAGTTACATACATGTGGTATATTATGGGTCCACGTATCGAGTATAAAATAGCTAAGATGAAATACAAATTAATCAGAAACTTAAATTATAAAATTTCTCTTATAACTGATACCGTATTTCATCTTGGTTTGGAATCCGTGTTTATATTATTTTGCTCATATTTAATCAGTTTTTTCTCCTTGATTAGATTCATTACAAGAGTAATTATTTAAAACATTGGTACTAAGTAGTAATCATTTAACAGTTGGAACAGTTACTATTACACTTTAATAAATTATTGCTACATAATTTTCTTTAAATTCTGCTGCATCTAATTAATAATTATAGTTTGAGTTTCAAGAAACCGAGGTAGGGTGCATACTCTCAAAATCTTATAAAATTTTAAAATTCTGATATTGACTTAGGAGAACGTTTAAATTAAAAAATATATTCATCATCACATTGTTGAAGGGTGTGATTAAAGCATGGTCTCATGATCATTAAAATATGTTTCCTTTGGTAGAAATAAAAATGGTATGAATCTTGAGAATAAAAGTTTAGCGTTTACATTCCAACGAACTGCTCTGGTGTAGCTGACTACCAAATACCGTGTATATTGTACATGATTTATTTTCTGATGGTGATAAAAATAAAGTATTTACTACATTTCTGTTATTTTAATTAAAAATCCTAATGCAGATTTTCATAGACCGTTGACATTTTTCCTAAGTATTTTGACTAAGGCTTGCTAAACATAACACAAAAAAACCAGCGCAAAAGAACCAAGCTATAAAGTGTAAGGGTGTGTTTCCACTGAAGCGGAGAGGAGCTTAGCGGTGCCCGAATTGACCAGTCGTGATATTCCAGCGGAATGACAGCGAAGCGGAGTGATTGGTCAATGGGCATTGTCCATTTTTTTTTAATTTTGCTCATTACAAAAACATTTCGAGGAATAAGGTCAGAGATCGTTTTTCTGTATATAAATGAAAAAAATACCCATTAGTTACTTATATTTTTGAACAAATATGTTTAACCTTAGTTTGACCTTCAATGGCGTTAAATTAGCAATAAATTCGATCAACACTACGTTTCGAACTTTTGGTAAGTTTCTCGTATCAGCTTTCACATAATGATAACTTGCATTAGACGAACCAGCCATTATAAATAAGATTGAAAGGAAAAAAAACATACTACAGAGGTCAATTGGGCGCCGATGATGACGTCAGAGCGAAACTTTAAAAATTTATTGAGAAAAAACTAGCCAATGGATTTCAAAATTATTTAATTTATATTCTTAAAATACCCTATTTTAACGAAAAAAAATATAAAAAGTACATGTGATTTTTTTCAGATGATTCGGCACTGCTAAGCTCCGCTCCGCGTCAGTGGATACGCGGCCTAAACAATAGCGACTGTGTAGGCGTACCCCCTATTTTTTGTGGGTACATGCTGCGTCAATACTGGCGAAAAACTGGATATAATATTGACTTATTGACTTGTAAAAAACATGGACTTCAAAGTATCAGCATGCTTATTAACTTTTCTAACGCCTACTTTAATAAGCAGTGCCTAGCATGTTAATTACAAAACGATTTACTGACAATACAATTTAATAGGTACTAAGTATTTAATTAGCTGTCGGATGTTCTGATAACTCATAACTACACATAAACTATAGTTCTTGCAATCTACGAGTGCGCGTCGCCCTTAGTTGTGTGAGTGACCATATCTATACACGCGTACATGGCTCGCTCGCTACTGACTGCTCCGTCGGGTACGCACACTAACGAAAATGTCTATTCACATTTCCAACTACAAATAAAGGCGACGCGCACTCGTAGATTGCAAGAACTATACGCATAAATTATGTTGACCTATACAGACAATCAAAATATTATATAGGTTTAAAGTGAATTATTGTTCCAAATTTCAAAATGGTTTAGGACTTAGGTACTTAAGGGTCTGTTTTACCACTTCCTGATAAGGTGCCGGATAGGCTATCCACAACTTATTTGACAGACTATCTGTCAAGTTTTTTGGTGGATAGCCTATTCGGCACTTATCAGGAAGTGGTGAAGTACAGCCCCTAAGTGACATAATTTGCGGCTTTGGGCCTATGTTTTATACAATAAATTTTACGTTGAATTTCTACTGCAAACCTAATAATAATATTTTATGCTAATAATATAATGCAACTAGATGTTTAAAAAGTACCAACTAGTACTCTAATAAAATATGTATTTTAAATTGATACTGTTCGAAGGCTGCAATATGATTTCATTTTATAAGGCTGCATTTTTCGTATTTAAAAAACAATGTATGTTCGTAATAATACACCTATTATTATTCAATCGAGTAGTACGAGTCCCCCGAGCAAACGACCTTGACCATATATTTGACGCGTTGCTCGCACAAAAAGCCTGTTTTTTTTACTTATCTTTAATAGGTACTAAGTATTTAATTATATATTATTAAATTGATCTAAAAAAAAATTAAAACGGCGAATAATGTACTTATGAAATTGTCTATGTATTGTCGTGTGTTTCAAATAAACGTAATTTGTAAATACTAGGGAGATGCTGAAAGTAATTGGTATTACTTTGGAAGCTAATATCATGAGTAGGTATAATAAACAAAAATAGAAAAAACGGGGAAAGGAATATTGATATACTGAAGATTATTGCTGTATTTTTATTATAACTTTATAGCTTTCAAATTATGAGTTTATAAGGCTCTAAATACGGCAAATTACGGAATCTCCGTAGGGGAAGGCCTTTAAGGGCATTCCGTCCGGAGATTCCGTAATTGACCGTATTTAAAACCTTATAAACTCATAATCTGAAAGCTACAAAGTTATAATAAAAATACAGAAATAATCTTCAGCATATCAACATTCCTTTTGTCGTTTTAAATTTTCTATTTTTGTTTCTTATACTCATGATATCAGCTTCCAAAGTAATACCATTTTGTTAAAATTCAAGCATACATTCAGCATCTCCTTAGGATTTACAAATTACTTTTATTTGAAACTCACGCCAATAGATCGACAATATCATAAACTACATATTCGCCGTTTTAAATTTTTTTTAGGACAATTTTGAACCAAGATAAGTAAAAATAATAGGGTTTTGGCGCGATCTCGGCAACGCGGCAAATGTATGGCCAAGGTCGTTTGCTCGGGGGACGACCTTAATGACGATTGCCGGGGATCATCAGCAGCTTGGTCGTTAATCGTTATATATTAAAATTTAAGTACCTACTTAGAGTGAGGTGTTATTAATTAAATTGTAGAGTAGTTTTCGATATCGGTAGAATTATTGTAGAATAATACAAGGTGCCGCAATCTCAGTTTGGCCGACAGCTATGGCTACCGTTTTCAAAGCCGTCACTCCCCATTTCAATGCGCTGGCTAGAGTGGGATACTATGCCATTATTACTAAGACTGTGGATAGAAAAATATTTCTACTACATAACGTCTACCGGGTATTCATATGGAGTCTTGTGTTGTTGTACAATTTGTTACACATCATAAGAGCTTTTCAGGCAAGTATTTGTTAATATAGCAGTCTGTTATAATCTTTGAAAATTAACATGAGGTCTTTTGAATAATGTTAATAAGTCTCTGTAAAAATCGGTTGAAAATTGGCATACTTCAATACTTCATAAACATTCCCATACCTAAAGGAAAATAATACACAAGGAAAACGATTTAAATAAAATAAAGGGGCAAACGAGCAAACGGGTTTCCTGATGGAAAGCAACTACCGTCGCCCATGGACACTCGCAACTCGCAAGTCGCAACAGAGCTGCGATTGCCGGCCTAAACTTTTTTAGCAATTAGTGCACAAATTAATGCTCTTAATTTTTTTTACTGCGACGTTTTCTTTCATGTTACGGCATTATGGCAAACGGTAGGTTAACGTCATATGCTATTCCAGTCTCTGCACTGTGCCCAGAAACTGGTGGACACGTTGTTCATACTGCTGACAACCCTCAACACCCTCGGCAAGCAGCTCGCGTTCAACCTGCGCCAGCGACGGGTTAACAGGATCATAACCTCGTGGAATGGTAAGAGCCTTTTGTGATGGTGAAGATACAAATAGGTACGTAGGTGCCCCCTGCAGATTGAAACATATTTTAGAACAGCTTCTGCATGCTGCTATTGCTATATGTGCCAGTGGTTTAGGGTTCTTTCTAGCCTTTTGACGATCTTCATCTAAATCCCTATCTTACAGGCTTGGCTTTAAGTGATACTGAGTTACTGACACGCTATTGTTTTAAAATCTTGGCTGTACTTTTAGTCACTGCCAGCGCCCTCTTCGGTGCCCAGGATATCTACTGATAGTGGTAGGTAATAAAAAAACTTCACCTCTACATTCGGCGCTCCTTTTTATCCACCGCCTAGCGTCGCCCCCTGACACCACTACTGCTTTTAGATGACAATATAGGTACTCTGCAGCAGGTCTGGATTTATCTATGACAGTAAAGGCCATGGCCTATGGGCGGCAGCGTCCTTTGGCGTCTTAGGGAGGGGGCGCGGCAACGTCCTAGGATGATCTATATACCCATAAAAACTTGAGAGGTGTCAAGGGACACCCGGATGGAACGAAGTTATTTCTTATGTACAAAAAACTTGTATAAAACAAAACAAAAAAAACCAAAGAGAAACCACTACAGTATTGTAATATGCCGACATACCGACAGTTTTGAGTCGTGTCGTTACAACTTTTTTCGTCTAGCCCCCTTTCGCAACGCCCGATAAGGAACTTCGTTCCAAAAATATGCCCTGCTCCACAGACTACATCAGCTTTAGCCCCAGCGGGTCGGCGCACCACGAGCGCGTCACCCACAGCAACGCGGTGGTGATGCGGCGGATACTCCACCTGTACCAGTGCGCGTGCTTCTTCTGCGGCACACTCTGGACGATCTTCCCGCTCATGAACCGCGCGATCCACGGGCAAGCGGAGCTGACCGCCTACTTCCCTTATGATACGAATGTTACACCTGCGTAAGTACCATCGAAGAAATTGATTGATAGGCCGTTGCCGATCCTACGTCATTTGGTCAGATTATGTCAATTCAATGTTAATTGTGATCTGTCGGCTGGGTTTGACGTAACGCAACCAAACTACGTAGGTCCCCGATCTGCATAGGAATCAACTTCTCTGATAGTACATTGAGCGAGGTATTCACAATGTGCGGTTGTCGGTCACGAAAATACTTTGACAGGAATATAATATATTAGTGATGTTTTAGATGTTCCTCGCCCGGAGCCCCGGACTATAGGACCAACGTTATTGGCATGCGTTGGTCATTGTCTAGACTCTAAGATGCACGCCACTAGAATGCGCTTAAATAAAATCCAAATAAGCGGTTAAATTCTAATGCGTTAATGTTTTTATTTAATTCTAAACTATTTCCACACCAAATCTTGTCAAGACTCATTCTGTACTTATTAAACAAAAGAGCAATAGATCTCACAACCCTCAGATTCATAATGGTAGTATTTACAAAAAATCTGAACAGAGCATACTGTTGCAGGTTCGAAATAACAGTAGTGGTGATGAGCGTATTGATTACGACGCAGGCCTACGGCAATGTGACCATGGACTGCATCATCGTCACCTTCTACTCCCAAGCCCAGACGCAGTTCACTTTACTGCGTCACAATCTGGAGCACCTCACCGATATTAATAAAGTGGACTCGTTTGGCAGGGACCACTGTGACGTCATACACGAGAGATTCGTAAAATGTGTCCGACATTATGAAAAAATTGTCTGGTAATTTTGTTTTATGATTCGTTTATGAGTTCGTGAACACGTTTAAAAACTATCGAGATGTACTTGTGTATCATATTAGCTGACCCGGTAAATGCTGTTCTGCCATTACATTAATTCGGAAAAAACAAAAAGTTGGCCGATACTTGCGTAAATATCGGCCAACTTTTCGTTTAACTTGGTCTTACATCTTCATAACAAGTTCGTAGCATGACCGTAGCTTGTGCGTAGCGGACCCGTAGACCCCGCAGCTACGGGTTACGGTTCCACGTAGCACATTGCTACGGGTCTTAGAGACGAATTTTATAATGACTTAACTGTATCTTATCTTATATCTTTAAACGAGCAATTCTTGTGTATAAATTCTCGGAATCGGCTCCAATGATTTTCATGAAATTTAGTATATAGGGGGTATTCGGGAGCGATAAATCGATCTAGCTAGGAATTTTATAATTATTTGGTCATGAGGAGGTAACAGACAGACAGATACACTTTCACATTTATAATACTAGTATGGGTAAGTATAAAGTATTGTATAATTGTTACTGTTGCGATATATTTCAGGTTTGTGAAGGAAGTGGAGTCCATTTTCAGCGAAGCGATGGCGGTTCAGTTTCTTGTGATGGTGTGGGTCATTTGTATGACGCTGTATAAAATTGTTGATGTGAGTTTGTACTAAAATTTATTTTGAAATATCAAATCGTAAAGCAAATTTAATATCCTATGTTGAAAAATGTGAAGTTTAATCATGTTTAGCTGCTATAGTAGATTGTAGAACTTACCCTTCAGTCTTTGGCAGAAACCACTTTGCCGTTCATGGATAAAAGATTACTTAAGATTATTTGAGGTTCTTGTTATCTCCCCCCGATGGTTGCTCGCCTTGTCGCGGCGGTGGGGCTCTAGTAACCGCGGCTTGGACAACCGCGGTGAAGCAAAGAGGCAACCAGGGCCGGCCGGTGTCGCCGCCTGGCCCGAGGAGGGCGCTCCCAGCGGACTGGAGAAGTCCGCTGCGGATGCGCACCGAGGTGGGGCCGCAGAGGAAGAGGCAAGTAGGTATTACGGTGCGCCGCTTGCCCTATCCTCTGCGGCCGAGGTGTGGTCGGTGGCAGAGCCACAGACCTGATCTGCCACATGGCCTCCAAGTAGCAGACTCGGGGGGCGTCTGCTACAGCCCTGGTGGGGGCCGAGGAGGAGGGCGCACGTGTTGTGCGCCCATCGTGGAGTCTTCGGGCCGCTGGCGGGGTCGCAGATGTGTGTATCGTTCCTGTGGCCCCGTCAAAAGGCGGCGTGGCGGAAGATGGGGGGGGTTTTAGTGGGTATACCGTGGTCTCATTAGCTACGGGAGTCCCACATCACCACTCGGGTCGCCCCCTGCGCCTGGGTGGTATGCGTAATGCATTTCCCCCTCCGGAAAAAAAAAAAAAAAAAAAAAAAAAAAAAATGTTCTTGTTATCTCAATAAAATTAAACAAAAATAAAGAAACACTTGCTAATAATATATTATGTAGTAACCCCTCACTAATAAGAAGATCTACACTGGAAATTATCGTACAGATGTCACATAAACACTCTTGAATTTTGACTTTTGTCCTTATCTAATATGTAAGAAACTTTTGACAGACAAGGACACGAAGGAAAATTGTTTAAAATCGGTATAGATGGTATGGATTTGAAATAAAGATTTTAGTTAAGGGTTACTGGGAGTACTTCTTTAGTACTTTGTAGCATTTTTTCCATCTACAGCAAAGACGGATGGATAATGTTTGTTCTAACTTCTATCATAGCGTGGGGAAAATATTTTTCTCACCTCCGGGCGGAAAGCGTCAACTTTCTTCTCGCTGCGTTTACCGTTGTTGTTGTCGTTTTCCGCCTCCGTTGATGAGAAAAATAGTATACGCACCATGGGCAGTAAATAAGAAAGCCTCAGATCACATGTTTGTTGACCTCGGCTTCGCCTCGGCCAATTACATGTGATCTGAGACATTTCTTATTTTCCTGCCCTAGGTGCGTAATGTACTATAGTATATTTTTGTCTCTGAAACAGCTGGATATACTGTCAATGGAGTACATATCGATGGTGACATATCTGATGTGCATGGCCGCGCAGCTCTTCATATACTGCTACTACGGTACGCAACTCAAATATGAGGTAAATGCCAATCGATAACATATTTTATCGGTAGGATATTACATATTAGTAAAACATATAAGACTGTCTATTATTGCTATAAAATAATTGACAGTTACTGAGCGCCTCTACGAGTATATCAACATGGTTTTAATAAAAGTACCATCATGGCATCAGTAAAACGGTCCATTCACTATCCTACATTGCAGTCCGCCGTGCAGGCCTGCAACACCATTCACTATCCTGCATAAACCGGCGGACTGCACGGCGGCTTATTCAGGATAGTGAATGGTGTTGCAGGCCTGCACAGCGGACTGCAATGCAGGATAGTGAATGGACCATTTAAAATAAAAAATTGATGTATAAGTCAATATAAGTCATGATGAAGATGACCCGATCTATGTCCGCTGTCGCCTATAAATGACTATCTCTGATAGTGTATTTATATTCTCTTCCACACAAAAATGCAGAAGTAAGCGTAGAAGATACAGAAGATACATTTTATTCAGATTTATTTCACCTCTGTCAGGACCTTTATGTCAACAACATAAGGATCAATTTAACACATTATCCGGGGTAATATAATTACGGTATACACTAAGGGCCTTATCACACTGGCGATTAGCGAGCGATTTGAAAGCGACGCGATTGCGCAGCTCGCACGCCGCGATTGCGCTACGTGCACGTCGTTTTGTAGTGTACGCCATTTTGTACACTCGTTTAGGGAATTCTCTAGACGAGTGTACAAAATGGCGTCCACGCCACGCCGCGACGACGTTGCGCTGTCGCGGCGAGCACGTCGCGCAATCGCGGCGTGATCGCTGCGCAATAGCGTCGCTTTCAAATCGCTCGCTAATCGCCAGTGTGACAAGGCCCTAATTGGATGAGATCCAAACGTCACTTACCGCGCGGTAATTAATGGTTCACTTCTAGTTTGTATGGCGCGGATCAAATGTTTGGAATAGTTGAGATGGTTACAGTTGACGTGCTACTTCGCGTTTGTACGGAACCGGAAACATTTTATTATGTAAACAGCAAACGTGAATTATGAATCAGACGAGGAGAGTGCAATTTATTCACAAGAACTTTAGCAGATTTTATAATGAGGCCGTTGGATCAAAGCAATAAACTACGTTCAACGACACCGGTTGCTGTCGGGCGAAAAAAGCTGGAATCCCCAAAAAAGACTGTGATGATGTCTCAAAAATTGATGGTGGTGACTGGTGACTGATGGTGGTTTACATGGAGACGGCCACGATACTCGATAGTATACAATAGTATTATTTATAGTAGTCACTCTACACTATATCACTCAACAGAATTCTATACGATTTTATCTAGTTCTGTGTTGTGAGATCCTATATATATATATATATATATATATAACTAAATGATAAAAGTAACGAAAAAATGATCTCCAACACTGACATATAAGTACCTAGGTACCTACTAATCTCCAATGTGTTCAAATTTCAAACTTGATTGAACCAACCAACGTCGCGGGTAATGAACTTCTTACTTCTATAGTAGAAACTATATACTCGGCGTTTTCAGGATTGTCTTTTGGTAAAATGATAAAATCAAACACAATAAAAGCTAAATGCATCGGTATCGTTGATGTTAACACTGACTTTTGGAGTGTGAGTTTTGACCATAACTCTCGTCTCTTGTGTGCAGAGCTCGCGCGTGAACGAGGCTGCATACAGCATGCGGTGGCGGAGCCTGCCGCCGCACCTGCGCCGGGAGCTGCTGATGATGATGGAGCGCGGCAAGTGGCCGGTGGAGCCGCGAACCGCCTACATCATCCCGCACTCGCTCGAGACCTACATCACCGTCAGTAATCACTAATCAGTATACAGGGGCCGGCCAGGGGATGATGGAGCGCGGCGAGTGGCCAGTGGAGCCGCGCACCGCCTACATCATCCCGCACTCGCTCGAGACCTACATCACCGTCAGTAATCACTAATCAGTATACAGGGGCCGGCCAGGGGATGATGGAGCGCGGCAAGTGGCCGGTGGAGCCGCCTACATCATCTGTACACACAGTTGTGACAGTTGAGTCGCAATTCTGTTGCTATCCAGTTGCCATAGGGTTCTCACGAGAACAGCCAGCAGCATACAGTTTTTTTGTACAGGATGTAATAAAAGAAAGAGTTAAGGGTTTATAATATATTATGTCCTTTATAAAGTAGGTATGGAGTTTACTGTGAAAGTAGCGCCGCTGGATAGGTTCAGTTTTCACATAATAAATCTAATGATGACGACCTCCGTGGCTCAATGGTTAGAGTATGTGGCAACTCAAGCCGGGGGTCGCGGGTTCGAATCCCGCCGACGGAACAAAAAGTTTTTCAATGTTCCTGGGTCATGGATGTATATTAAATATGTGTATGATATAATAAAAATCTTAAATATATGTATAGTATAAAAGTTTTAAATATATTTCCGTTGTCTGGTACCCGTAACACAAGTCCTTCAGGTACTTAGCACGGGGCCAGACTGACGTGGTGTGAAGCGTCCATAGATATTATTATATTATTATTATTAATCAAAACAATGTTAACCTAGTTTTATCATTTTGCAGGTGCTGAGATCCTCATATGCATTGTTTACATTTTTAACCAGAAAATAATAACAGGAGACAAATAAAACATTGTTAAGCTATAAGTACTATTGTTTCAATTTACCTGTCATACGAGAGGATGCAAAAATTATTGTAATTTGTCTGAAAGGTAACATGCGTTTTCCTAAATTTTTGTGTATGCAGCGCCTAATCTGAAAGCTATGAAGCATGAATGGAGCAAGGTCGCGCCTAAAAATAACTTATGAGCGTTAAACAGTTTTATATACTATAATATAAATATCGCATAATTTATAATTAATCTAAAATATCGGAGTTTGTTTACAAGCGCACATTAAAACGATCGTTGATCTGAGCGCTCTCATTTTCCGGAATGTATGAAACAAATAAACACTGCGCGCGATATTTTCCCAATATTCGCAGCTATATTTACTCTCGTATTTATATCGGGCGCCGCATTTTTGTGTACCGTTAATTCGTGGAGTTACGTTGAGTCACGGTAACCGCCAGACAATCCGAACCTCTTCAGTTCGGGGAACGGCGTAAGTGCTGGAACTCGTGTACCTCGTGTCCGCAGTCCGGCACGGCGGACGGGGCGGTCGGAATTCTGTTTATAAATACGTTTGCGGTGCGGTTTGCGGCGTCAGCGGGGCGGTGAGCGAGCGGGGGGCGCTCGCTGGACGCACGCAAGCCGGGGGGATGCGCGCGCGCTCATGATATTCACGGGCGGTGGGGCGCGCCGCCGAACGTCACCAGCGCCGCCACGCGCCCGCCCCGCGAACCATCTGCGACATTACGATGAAAATGTATGTATTACTGTTTATTTACTTTAGGTTAACAATAACAATACCAAACGCTTATAGTACAGACTTTGATGTACTATCTGTTTGGATCTGAACAAGATTGGCGCCACTTTTTGTTGGAAATACATAATACACAAAAGGCGCCGCCAGGCGCTACGTAAACAGGTAGGTAGGTATTTTAAATGACGCAGTCCAAGCCCGTATAATGGTTAGTCTAAGCGCCAAGGTTTTACTATTTAGTAAATTTACATTGATCAATATTAGTTGGCAAATGTCTTATATTATATTCTTCATTTAAACTTATTTTGATCTTGTAAATAAAAATTTTAACTCGACCAAATTAACGCGCCATTGTTAATTTCTTTATAGCGCGTGGTAAAGAAGTAGGTATCGTTTTGGTAGCATTAGAGCCGCCTATCCGTACCTCTGTTTATTTTCTAATCATAATATTTTTTAAGGTTTTCCTCCGGAAAACAAAGTTTAAAAATAAGTTGTTTTCCGGAATAAAATATATTATAATTCCTTTAGCTTTTTAACCCCCGACAAAAAAGAGGGGTGTTATAAGTTTGACGTGTCTGTCTGTCTGTCTGTTTGTCTGTGTGTGTATCTGTCCGTGGCATCGTAGCATCCAAACGGGTGGACCGATTTTGATCTAGTTTTTTTTGTTTGAAAGCTGACATGATCGAGAGTGTTCTTAGCTATAGTTCATCATCATCAGCCTGCTCAGTGCTGGACAATCAGGGTTTATCTGGTTCATGTTTGTGGCATCGTAGCATCCAAACGGGTGGACCGATTTTAATCTGGTTTTTTTTATTGAGAGCTGACATGTTTGAGAGTGTTCTTAGCTATAGTTCATCATCATCAGTTTGCTCAGTGCTGGACAGTCAGGGTTTATCTGGTTCATGAAAGGCCTTTAGCAACTTGTAGTCATTTGATGGGTTTTATATTTCATTCTAGTTCATGACAGTTGTGAATATACAATATACGTATAACACATAATAATGAAAAGTTGGCCTGGTGATGCACCATCACCTGATAATCAATAGGATATCCAACTCCTTGCCAACTTAGAGTAGATGGTTTTGTGTTTAGGCTCATTTTAATTGCGACAACTAGTAAGAAGTAGTTGTCGCAATTAAAATAAATAAACAGTAAATATATTTTATATGCTGCTGCTTAGCATCACCTGGGTTCTATAGGAACCGAGCTTCGTATGAACCCAAAGAGGAGGTTTCATGTTTGGGCTCATATTGACAGCCTCATCGAAAAGGACATTGATAGATGGTAATCATGAGAATACTTATGATTCTGTTGATAGGAATTATTCTGCACTTTAACCAACACAAGTTTAAAAAGTATGAAATAAAATTAAATTAAGAAATTTAAAAAAAACCCCGCCAAACAACTTTAAAAAGTAATAAAATAATATTTACTGCCTTTAAGTCCAAATAATTCCTAACTTGTGTAAAGTAATACTTTAGTAGTCCATAATTGTTGTCAAGGTGTGTCGGGGGACCGCTAATGTAAATGTTTGATTTCACAATCAATTCATAGCGAACTGAATCGAGATAGTCAGTGACTTGGCGGTTAAGTTGTATAGTTTACTTGGCGGCGCGGTCCCCCGACACACCTTGACAACAATTATGGACTAAAGTATTACTTTACACAAGTTAGGAATTATTTGGACTTAAAGGCAGTAAATGTTATTTTATTACTTTTTAAAGTTGTTTGGCGGGGTTTTTTTTTAAGGCTGCATCTATTTATCCGGGTACCGTACGAATAATTTTTAATTATTCATCCGGGTACCGTACGAATTACTTTAAATTATTAATCCGGGTACCGTACGAATAATTTTATTTTATTAGTCCGGTAATCTGGGGGCACGGTAGTGCACCCGCCTTATACAGTACCCGGACTATAATTAGTCACTTCGTGTAGTATGTAACATTTTATTGTTTTCGTCGTTAGATTACAGAGTTAAGTGTAGGATTTCTATATCAAAGAATTCAGAAAAATTCAGGCTGGTAGTGACTTCAAAAAAATGAAGATTGAGTAGAAATAGTTAAGTATGTCGAATATAAATTCGATTTTTTATAAAAAAAGGTACTAATGAAGTATTAGAATTATTTGATCCTTTTTAGATTATATTTAGGGTTCCGTACCCAAAGGGTAAAACGGGACCCTATTACTAAGACTTCGCTGTCTGTCCGTCTGTCTGTCTCCAGGCTGTATCTCAAGAACCCCTATAGCTAGACTGCTGAAATTTTCACAGATTGTGTATATCTGTTGCCGCTATAACAATTAATACTGAAAATAAAATAAAATTTATATTTAAGAGGGGCTCTCATACAACAAACGTGATTTTTTCGGCTTTTTTCGCTCTATATCAATAATGGCAAGAGGTAGGCACTTGAATTTTTGACACATTCTTTTGTTATATGTGTACTTTAATATTTTATAATAATATTATAATTAAATAAAAATTTAAGGGGGGCTCCCATACAAAAATACAATTTTTAGCCTATTTTTGCTCTGTATTGGTACGGAACCCTTCGTGCGCGAGTCCGACTCGCACTTGGCCGATTTTATTAAAAGTATTACTATTATTTGGAAGCGGATTAAATTTTTATTAAAAATAATAACGATTTATTTTATTTCAAATATTTATGTAAAGCCGGCTGTACACTCTCGCCGAGACACAGCGAGGCGGCCCGAGTGCGAGAGTGTAAATGGTGCGCTCGCCTCGTCTCGGGTGTCTCGGACCCTCTCGGTCCGTTGTCGGTATTTTGCGCCCGAGACAAAGGGTCTCGCGAGGAAAACGAGCGCACTACTGTACACTCTCGCGTCTTTCAGTACTAGTCGCGCCGTTGGACAGTGTAGAACAGAAAAATAACAATATTAAACGACAATATGAGTCATTATCTGTGAGAAATAAAATTAAATATGATTATAAATCTTTGGATTACAATGATATTTTTCGATGCATGGTGAATGGTGAATGGTCGTTTTCCTCCATCTTGTCTGAGTTCTTTACTGCGATTGAACTAAACGAGAATGTACATGATCCCACTCGGGCAAGGGGCTCTCGCACGAGACTCTCGCCCGAGAGCTCTCGGCGAGAGTGTACAGCGGACATAAGTATACATTAATACTTGTGAGTGTATGGGAGCCCTAGAACAAATTTTTTTCTGATTACTATCAAGCTAATTTTTTGTGAGTAGCTTCATTTTGATAAGACGAACAACATTTTTATTTTAGAAAAATCTCGAAAGTGATATCTCCTAACAGAGATAGAATGGACTTCATACTTTGAATTGATGGTCCTAAAATATGGACTGTGTTATTTGTAGGACACTGGACAATGTTACTCTTAAATTATATAACTAATAACCTATCAATATACAAAAAATCAGCTTGTTAAGGTTCCGTTTTAGGGTTCAGTAGTCAATTAAGAGAACCCTATAACGGAAAAAAATTCAAGAAAGAAAGAAGAAAAAAAAATTGTTTTAGGGCTCCCGTACTATGAACCTTATGGCTTTGTGTAGTTAATGTAAAAAAAATAATCTTTATTGTCATTGCATATTTATTTAAAAAGACTAACTACATATAAGAATAATTAAAGACAACTAAACTAATAACAAAAATAATTTTATAACATAGGAACAATTACTTATTATTTCCCTAATAATTTGAACACTTTGTAACTTACATACTTCATCACCTAGCTAACAGAGGATGTTACAAAACCAGGTGATAAATGATAATACTAAACCAATATACCCGTACGAATAAATAAGAATTATTCATACAGTACCCGGATAAATAGATGCAGCCGAGAAGTACCAGCTAATTGTCCGGCTATTGTCAAACTATCTTCTACTTTTTATGAAACAAAAAAATTATATACCCGGACGAATAAATAAAAATTATTCGTACGGTACCCGGACTAATAGTCACTTCGTTTTTTTAATTTCTTAATTTAATTTTATCTTCTTTAAAGTTGTCAATGAAATCAAAAGGCAGATTTGTACGGAACCGAAGCTTGAGTCTGACGCGCACTAAGTCAGTTTTTGTACCTTGCAGGCTTTCAGGCAAGTTGTAGCATACGACCTAACAAAATCGGCCAAGAGTATCAAGACGCAAGAGTGAAGGCTGTACATCAGTATTCGCTATTTGTAGAGAACTCATTATAGTTATTATCCACTTTTATGCGACTACGACAGAACTCATATACCTACGAATAACCAGCTGCAGCTAAGGGAACAGTCAACAGATCACAGATGTGTTAATATTTTGGCACTCTATGCATCATAATATTACTTATGTTGCCTGTACCTACATATTTAAGTTGCACGCTATTTAAAATATTTAAGACATCAGGGACCAAATTATAGGATTGAACTGTCCATATAGACCGGCTTTTCACAAAGTGGGCGATAACGCCCCCTTGTGGGCGCTGAAGGTCAAAAGGGGGGCGGTGTGGGACCCGGAAAAAAATGGGGCAGTTGTTTAGAGGCTTAGGGGTGATTTGTAATTTCATTTCATCTGGATGCATTTTAAATTGAAACAATGGGGGGCGCTAAAGCGCATCACAGACGGTGAAGATAATATAAAATATATATTATCTTAGAGCATATTTTAGAATATCGCTCACCATAGAAATCCTATGAACCATCACACACGACGAAGTTAATTTATATTTTATATTTTGTATCATAAGATACCGAGCGATATGGAAATATATATTTCGTACCTTAATATTTTATTTTAAGATACGAAATATATATTTCGTATCTTAATACGAGTGTTATGTCACTGTGGTAAGTGTTATGTCACTGTGGTAAGCTATGCTATAGACTACGGGCAATAGCAGGAGGGCACAAGTGAAAGGCTCGAGAGTGGTCGACCAACTGTTTATTAAAACTTTAACTTATTAATCTAAGCTCCGTTCGCGCGTTATATCTAACATACACAATTACAACTCGCACGCGTCAGCATTCACACACTTGCATACCGGTACATAGTACAGACCCCACAATATTCCCCCCCTTTTGAAAAAAAAATTTGTTACATATATATATTGTTACATAATAGTACTAAAATTAAGTTCCTTAAAATTACACAAGTAATACAAGATTACATTAATAATTATACATTTTTTCACAAAAGAAAAACAAAAGTATTACATTTTTTAAAATTTGATTTCTTTTTTAACATAAGGTATTTTCTTCAACGTTTACTTAAGTTTACATTACCATTTATTTTTTATATTTAATTGTTAATCTATATAATATTATATCTTAACGTTCGACAAAATCTGACGCAGAAATTACATTCTTGTTAATATTATAATAATCATTAATCACAAGATAAAATGCTTTATAAAACAAGTCACATAACACTTTAAATTAAAATAGGGGAAATATTATTATTACAATTTATATATTTTGTTTAATACAAGTTAATGTTTCGACAAAAGATTTAAAATTTAATTGTCAAGATATAAAAAGGCAAAATTACATATAAGTAGTAGCGGTACCTGTAGCGGCTGGCTGAGGTTGTATATTCCTTACTACCACCTGAGGGGGCTGGTTGGTTACAAATCCCATCTCTCTTCGTAACCAATTTTGTACATTTTTTCGACAATACTTAATAAAAACGTAAGCGACAACCAAAGTTAGCATTGCAGTAATAACCATTATCATTATTCCAAATTGGTTTAACTTATGTTCAATGCTTTGTTCTCCGTTTTGGTTTACAATGACTTCTTCCTTGCTAAAAGCCTTTCCCATTTTTAAAGTAAGTATAAATTTACAAGTGCGGAAGAAGGTAAAATTTAAAATTAAATGATAAAATAATTATCGAACATCAATATTTAACTTCTCCAAAAAACAAATTTCGAAATTAATGCTTCTACTAGCTCAGCAATGCTATTGCAAAATATTTTTCACATTGCATTTTTAAAGTATCATAGTATAATCTAAATAGTATACTAAAGTAAAAAGTGTAAAAAAATAAGGTGTAAATGTAAAGTGTATATTTAATATGAAAATAAAATGCTTTAGTAAAATTTGTTTTTTATTTAAATTCCAATAACTTATATTACGTTTTCACATATAAACGATCAATATAAGTTGCAGTTATTAAAAATGACCAAGTTCTCTTACTGTTTGTACTGTATACTATATCATTTGTTTTCATAAGCTATGACGCGGTACTCATATTACCTTCGCCGCGCTACCATTGTTATCAAACTCGAATTACACTCGTACTTAATTACCTTTAACGAACGGTTAACGTCTTTAACCACGATTACTTTTAACGAATGATTAACTCTTATTTTTGATCTAACTCAGTTGTCTTTAACCACAATTACGTGAAAATTAATATTTGCGTACTTTTTAACATAACGCCTCGTTTGAAACTAAAATTAGCAATTTCTTTACACATTCAAAAATCTTACTGGCATTTTAACTTTCCTTCCAGACTTTGTAGTTTTTTGATTATTACATTCTACGTTACTTTTTTCTACAATATCATTTTCTATAAAGGTATCTTTTTCTGCAATATTTTTATCTGATAAAATATATGCTGGCTTTAATCTATCTATCGAAACTGAAGTAACTCTATCCTCCAATTGAATTTTAAAACTTTTTCTGACCTTTCAATTACTTTATATGGACCTTCATAAGGACAAACTAAAGATGTTTTATTTCTATCGATTCTTAAAAATACATGTGAACAATTTCTAAGGTCTGGATGAACAAAAAATGCTTTCGAACTATGACTTTTAACACTAATTGGCTTGTACTGTTTAATATTATTTTTAATATCCTGTAACACTACATAAGGATCTGGAATTTCAGGACTTTCTACAAAAAATTCTCCTGGCAATCGTAGTGCACGGCCGTAAACCATTTGAGCTGCGCTCACACCTGTTTCACTTTTAATGGCAGCCCGAAGCCCTAACATCACGCTAGGAAGTTCGTGGCTCCAATTTTTATTACCATTAAGCCGTGCCATTAAAGATGCCTTCAAGCTTCTATGCCACCTCTCAACAGCACCGTTGCTTTGAGGATGATATGGAGTTGTCCTAATCTTATGAATGCCTAGGTATGACATTAAACTAGAAAACAATTTGCTCTCAATTTGCCTGCCCTGGTCACTAGTGAGTTTCACAGGACAGCCAAACCTACTTATCCATTCTCTATATATTACATTCGCTACCGTATCCGCCGACATATCTTTTAAAGGATACGCTTCCGGCCAACCTGTGCCTCGATCAATGGTCGTTAAGCAATACCTATAATCATCTACTGTAATCGGAAGAGGTCCGATTAGATCCACATGAACATGGTCAAATCTATCTGCTTTTGAAAAACTACCATAACTAGAATTCGTATGCCTCGTTATCTTAGACCTTTGACAATTCAAACAAGTTTTCGTCCAAAAACCTATATCTCTATTCATATTTGGCCAAAAATACTTTTCTTTAATCATACGGCGCGATGTTCGCTGACCCGGATGACTAAGATTATGTATACTACTAAATGCTGTTTTTCTATACGATTCCGTTAAATAAGGTCTAGCCATGTTACTTGAAATTTCGCAATAAATATAACGATCGGAGTTTGGAATTGGCATCTTTTTGAATTTAAATTTAGGATTAGTAATAAAACTCTGAAGTTCTGAATCATTAAGTTGCTCTATAGCCAAATTTTCATAATCAATTGCACTCGAAGTGCATTCTATGGTTTCTATTCGAGACAATGCATCTGCTACAATGTTATCTTGTCCACTAACATGTCGTATATCTGTTGTAAATTCACTTATAAAACTTAATTGCCTAATTCGTCTCGGACTCTCTTTCTTATTATTTTTACTCAATTTAGAAAATGCAAAAGTTAATGGTTTGTGATCGGTAAAAATTATCAAGTCACGACCTTCAAATAAACTTCTAAAATGTTCTACACCTAAAAATATAGCAAGTAACTCCCGGTCATAAGTGCTATAATTTTGTTGTGCCTGCGTTAGCTTTCTAGAAAAATAACCTAAAGGGTTCCATTTCCCGTCAACATGTTTTTGCAAAACTGCACCTACGCTGTTATTTGATGCGTCTGCAAAGAGTGCGAGTGGCACGTTGTTCGTTGGAAACGACAAAGTCGCTGCGTTCATGAGACCGTGTTTACACTGTAGGAATGCCTCATCAGCATCCGGTGTCCAATGTATAGGAGTCTTGTCGTTCTTTCTAGCCTTATGAATATAACTATTTAAGTTATCTAAATATTCTATCGCTTTGGGTAAATGACTTCTGTAAAAATTAACCATGCCTAAAAATTTTCTTAACTCGCTGACATTTTGCGGTTTAGGGTAGTCGGTAATTGCTTGTACTTTTGTTTTTAGTGGCCGAATCCCCGATGTTGTCACTTGGTATCCTAGGAATTCTACACTCGTAGCTTTAAAAGAACATTTCTCTAAATTAATTGTGATACCATATTCATTTAATCGACTAAATACCTGCTCTAAATGTTTATTATGCTCCTCGTCACTAGAGGACGCTATAAGAATATCATCACAGTAACAGTATAAAAAATCTAGTCCTGCTAACACGATATTAGTCATGAAACGTTGGAATGTTTGCGCTGCGTTTTTCAAACCAAAGGTCATGCGCTCGAATTCATATAATCCGAACGGCGTAATTATCGCTGTTTTACAAATATCCTCTGGATTAATTAATATATTATGATAGGCCTTTTTTATATCAATTTTAGAAAACAAATTTTTTCCTGAAAGTAAATACGTAAAATCTTGAACACGGGGAATGGGATATCTGTCCGGTTTAGTTATTGCATTTAGAGCTCTATAGTCACCACAAGGGCGTACTTGTCCATCTTTTTTAGGAACTAAATGAAGTGGGCTCGCCCAAGCAGATTTGGACGGCCTACATATACCTGCTTCTAACATATTTTGAAATTCCTCCTTAGCAATTTTATAACGCTGTGGCGCTAACGGTCTAGGCTTACAAAAAACTGGTGGACCCTGCGTGTCAATATAATGATAAATAGAAAGCTTTGGGGCCTCCTTAAATGACATCGGCTTAAGAATGTCCGGATATTTTTTCAAAATTTCATAAACTGGATGGTTCATTTTTAATGTGGAAATCGTACTTTCACAATGGTTTACGATCGTTCCACGTACGGCCAAGTTAGTTATTTTATCTACTAAGCAGCGTCCATTAATATCTAAAATAAGTTTAAAATGATTTAAAAAATCTACGCCTAAAATCGGCTGCTTAACGTCACATATTACGAATGACCATTTAAAAGATCTCTTTAATTTTAAATCTAAGGTAAGTATTTTAGTGCCATAAGTCTTAATTTTAGAACCATTCGCTGCGAAAAGCGAATAATTAGAATTTAAATTTATGTCCAGTCTATTTTTTACTACACTCTTTGGCAAAACAGAAATACATGCTCCTGAATCTACTAAAAATTTTAAATTGGATATTCTATCACTTACAATTAGGCGGTAATCTGAAACTGCGCTGCCTCCCGCCACCGGCTGCAGCTCTGCTAGTTTTCCGGCCTCGGGACGGGGGCTTCTCTCTTGTTCTCCCAGCTGCATGGGGGCTCGCATCGGAAAGCTCGTCCTCGATACTTCCAGTGGTACGGGCACAACCAACCTGGACTCCCTGGTGCTCGGCGTGGCCTCGATTGTGATCGCTCCCGTGAATAGTTCCTGTACGGCCTGCTGCTGCTCCTGCTCCGGACTCCACCTCTTCGTGCTTCTAACTTGTCAATTTTCAGGTTCAATTTCGCGATCTCTGCTATTATGGCTGCTACCTCGAAGCTGGTTGACGACGGCTGCTGCTGACCACTTGCTACTTCGCCGATGTTACAGGGCTGGTGAGTGTCCATGATTTTATCTGCTATTCCTGCTAATTCTTCCAGATTACTAGTGGATGTCACCGCTAGGACCGCTTGGACCGAAGAAGGTAAGTGACCTTGCCACAAAATTTTCAGGGTCTCGTCTTCGATTTTTCCTCTAGCTAGTTCCTTCATTCTTCTGAGGAGCTGACTCGGTTTCTGGTCACCAAGCTCGATTTCGGAAATTAATTTTCTTACTTGCCGCGCCTCCGATTCTTCATAAATTTGCAGTAGTCGATTTTTCAGCGTTTCGTATTTATTCTGCTGCGGCGGATCTGCCAAGATGTCTGCAACTTGCTGAATGGCGTCTCTGTTCAGCTTCGCGACGCACATAAAATATTTATTCGCATCCGATGTCTTTTGTGGAGCTAAAATAGCCTCGACCTGGTAAAACCAGAGTCGAGGATTGTCCTGCCAAAAGACTGGGATTTTGTTGGCTATAGAAATGGTTGCCATTTCTGAATCTTCTTTCTTAATCACGGGCGGAAATCCGCTCGCTGACGCTTGAGGAACGGTGCCCATCAGGTTATTTTGCTCGTTCATTATTTTCTGCCCGTCGGAGCCCTTCGTATGAATTGGTCGGAGCCTTCGCTGTCTTCTTTTAGCTGGAGTCGGGGCTGTCTTCGCTTAAGCCGGCGTCGGGGTCACCAATTGTTATGTCACTGTGGTAAGTGTTATGTCACTGTGGTAAGCTATAGACTACGGGCAATAGCAGGAGGGCACAAGTGAAAGGCTCGAGAGTGGTCGACCAACTGTTTATTAAAACTTTAACTTATTAATCTAAGCTCCGTTCGCGCGTCATATCTAACATACACAATTACAACTCGCACGCGTCAGCATTCACACACTTGCATACCGGTACATAGTACAGACCCCACACGAGTATGTTATCTTAAGATGCGAAATATATCTTTATGAATAGGTACAGGGTGTTTTTGTGTCGAGCAGCGGGCTCATCGGTGATCGGACGCACTAGTAGATGCAGTGTTGCCAGTGCTGTATGTTAGAAAGTTACATACCTACTCTCATTCGAAAAGTAACATTTCGGGTAATTTTAAATAAAATTGACTTATAGTTATAATTTATTGCTTTATTATTATTATTGCTTAAAAAGCTCATGAATCGAAATGAATGTTTCTCTTGAATTTCTAAAATACCTCTGAAACTTCTTCGTTGACAGATATTGATAAGGGTCTATACAGACGGACTGCATTTCAACTGCAATCCAACTGTAAATTGCAGTTCAAGTGCAGTTTGAATGCAGTTGAAATGCAGTCCGTCTGTATAGACCCTAAAGGTTAAATTCGCCGCAGGTTTTTTCTTTTTTATGTGAGGCTCTATCCAAATGTTTCTCCTTTTGGATTGTGCTACTGCAATCTGCATTTCACATTCTATATCAGAATCTTCGTCTGAGGAGCTGTCTAACAAATCAAGATGTAACTTACATCTAACTAATAACTGATACTAAATTACATCATGTAAGGCAGTATCAGTTATTAGTTATCACTCATAGTCAATCACCCTGTATATAGAACTCTAACAAGGAATACGTGTGGCACCAACGCAGACTCGTAAGGAAATGAACAGATTTTTAATATTATCGTATCTTAGCCGTGTGTGATAGCTTAAGATACTATAATATTTTATATTTGGGCATCTTAAGATAAAATATTATATCATCTTCACCGTGTGTGATGCGCTTTAAAACATAATTTATTCTCAAAGTGGGCAGTAGAGAAAATAAGTTTGGGAGCCCCTGAATTATAGATTCACGAGCTTTTGCCCGCGGCTTCGCTCGCGTTAAGAAGTATTATTATTATACAAACTCTCATCCCCTATTTTAACAAAATCCTTTCTAAGCGGATGCCTACGTCATAACATCTACCTGCATGCAAAATTTCAGCTCGATCCGTCCAGTGGATTGGGCTGTGCGTTGATAGATCACCATGCCAGTCAGTCACCTTTGAGTTTTATATATTATAGATAGATAGATATAGATAGATAGATAGATAGATAAAAACTGCCCGGGTAAAGTCTACATAATTTGCTTATTCCGCTTACATTTTTAAGCTTTTTGATATTTGCAAGTCCGATGGCGTTCGAAACAGGTAAGTCGGTGAATATTTGGGCGTACATCAAGGCTGAGTGGCGCGGCCGATC
Source organism: Polyommatus icarus (assembly GCA_937595015.1). Classification (NCBI taxonomy): domain Eukaryota; kingdom Metazoa; phylum Arthropoda; class Insecta; order Lepidoptera; family Lycaenidae; genus Polyommatus; species Polyommatus icarus. The sequence goes on from OW569331.1 coordinate 5,503,822, forward strand.
GCAGTAATGCGCGGTATAAATAGAGAACTAACCCGAGCTCGTTAAACGCTTGATGGATATACCTTTGTTACACTACCAGAAATTGGTTCATAGGGCCTGATTACACCTACTGAGCAAGGGCGGATCCAGCATTGGCGCCAGGAGTCACATAGTCGTGGTCAATACACAAGAACTTATACTTTTCGATACGTTCGATCCCGAATCATGCGTTTGCCTTCAAACAAAGTATTAGGTATATTAAATTAATTAAATATTGAAAGTAGGTACTTAGATAAAATCTATAAAAAATATATCAAATCAGTATTTTTAACAATTTTACTTAGTGGTTCACATAGGTACATTTTAATCAGCGATTCTGTAAAGAAGCAATAAACAAATCGTCTTGAGTAGGGTACTTACAACACGGTCAAATTAACTTGACGCATCGAAATGTCAAATTAACATGCCAGCTCCATAATGACGTCATCAAACTGTGCGTCTAGTTAATTTGACCGTGTTATACCTGATTCTACTCAACAAGGCCCATAGGTAGGTGGATGTTACTTGTGAGGTTACTTGGTTGGTTTACGTCAAGCCTGAACTCAATAACGTAAGCAAAATTTGTTTGATTATATCTCAAGTCACAACACATCTCATCAAAAGTAAATACATAACACCTGCAGTTACGAGTACCTACACAATGTTTAACCTATCAAGCCCCATAAGAGAACCGGTGATTACGACGATAATAGAATAAAAATAAATTTCCAAGAATCTGCGATCAAAAGATTAATTGTCCTTATCATATCAGCTAAGCAGCTTTTCTAGCACATCTCTGACAAGGAAAGAAGCCATCAGTTTAAAAACTATAACCCAAATACCCTCATTAAAATACAACATTTTAGAAGAAAATAATTTAGCCTATGTCCCCCGCGGCATGATTACTTAGTCTTATCTATTGACACCTCATTTATTAAAATCAGACAAGTAGTTTAGCTGCTGCGAATATGCATACATAGACTGCTAAAATCATTACAATTTCTTATAGTTTCAGCGAAGTCGGTTAAAACATTATTTAACTACTGGACGTTTCGCGCGGCTTCGCCCGCGTAAATTAGATATTTCACAGAAAAATTAGTCCACAAAAAAGCCTATGATCCTTCACGTAGTCTACTTCTTATCTGATTTCAAACGATTTCAAACCAAGGGCAAGACCAACAATTAATTAATTAAAAGTACGTAAATAAAACTCTGGAAAACTCGCTCTTCACATTGAAAGTTCACGGCCCTTCAGATGCGCCTAGCGACAGTATAAATTCATTCAGATTCCGAATGAACGCCAATTTACTAGTTTTTAACAGATAGTTAGATCAACATTGTTACATTGATAGATATTTATTAGCGCTGGCAGCTGTCCAACGGTTAGGGAGACACAGGTTCGGTATTCACCATGTATTAACCGATCATTAGCGAGACGAGTGATGGATTTTGAATCGAGTGAATCACATAGCGTGACGGAGTCTTTTATGACAAGCTTTTCAATATTGGCCATTAGCGAGCATCGGAACCTTGCCAGAAAATCGGCGGAAACCTTGAGGAGTCTGTTGGATGTAGTAGTGTCGTTGTCGCGACGCCGCACGATCGGATGTAGACGAGTTTTGTTGACGCGTCGCTCGGCGAATGAGTTGGCGATGTATCGAGACTCGACGGATGTGAGATGTCGATACTGGTCCGGGTATGTTTTTGTTTTGATTTGCTTTACACATAATTTGTATTCTAAATGTAACGTTTTCTATGCCTGAATATTATACTCGATGTTCTGTTGTTGTTAATAATGTAGTTTTATCAGTAAGCGGTTGTAAGTGGATGTCTGTAGACTGTAGGTAGAAAATTATTAAGAAAAAAATTGTTTGTTGACAACTGAAAAGTGTTTGATGTACTTCTAGAACTTAGTAAAAGTAAAGAGATAACATATTTGTAGTTACATATTGCTTTCCTTTTCCTTCCAATAAGTAATTTCTGGTAAAACTTGGGTTTATTAGTGACGTAAAACGGATATGACGTTCGATCATTCATGTGTTCGTCCATAGAAGACTTTTTCAAATTCAATATTTTGTTGGTATGCCTTATTTGAGCTTAATTGAACTTTTAATTATATAGTCAAGTCAATATTTATTTACAAAGATAAGTACCTAATCACTTCTTACTAAGGCTTTCCTAGCACCACCTAGGAAAGAACCATACCTTCTTGTATAGGTCTACACAGTCGTGGCAAAATGATAGCAGAGAGGTAATAATATTACGTTATAATCATCATTTTTATTTAATTTCTTACGAAAATATTCCAGCTATGCAGTTATAATAATTAAAACTAAGAAAATTAACTAGGAGCAATTATCATGCAAAAAAATAATAATAATAATAACTCCCACACCGGTTTCGATGATGGTGCAGTTATAGAGTAATTTTATAGTGCCCAAGTGTGTGCGCAGTTCACAAGATCACTCTTTGTTCCTTTACTCTCATAACCCAGGTCCCAGTGAGACGGAGGACCGACACGACTGGCGAGAGATCAGGCGCAGGACTGACTTTTTACATGCCCACTTGAAAACTGATACAATAGATAGAAATAGATAGAACCTTATAAGTAAAATTATAATTACCATTTTCCAGTGGCTAAAAACTCATACAATAAAACCTTATAAGTAGGGCCCGGAAAAATATGTATTAAAAATCCAAAATATGTACTTAAAATATGGACCAAAAAATCAAAAATATGGAAACATATGGGCTATAAAACAGAAATATGGAAAAATATGGAGTATAAAATTACAATAATTAAACATCGTTTTAGTAAAGGTAACCCTTAAATATATTTTTTTAATTTTTTATCACTTAATAAAGTACAAATATAATTAAGGATTTTGTAAAAATTTCAAGTGCCTAGCTGTAGCCATTATTGATATAGAGCAATGATATTATATAAAAAAACTCAAAGCAGATATGTTACTACCGCGCGCGTTGTGAAGCCATTAAATACGGGCCAATTGACCCGTCTTTTGTATAGTCTGTTTCTTTTATGTAAATGTCATTTCGTATCTTTTGTTTCACTTATCTGTCAAATTTGACGATTGAATTTGAAAATTGTTCGGAAGCAATTTAAGCCGGAAAATAGTATGAACGTAACAGATCTGTATTTAGTTGAATATCATTGATATAGAGCGAAAAATACTAAGTAGCAAAAAAAATTTAAAATTATGTATGTTGTATGGGAGCCACCCTTAATTTTAATTTTATTTTTAGTATTTGTTGTTATAGAGGCAGAGATCATAGCTTTGGCGCTTGTACCCTATCTATTACCCTATATATCCAAAATTTATTTACATATTACTCTGTCGGTTATACCCCACAACCTTTTTCAACCATATTTCCATAGACTCACGCAATGCCAGTCGCCAGAGTTTGATTATTCTTCTTTTCCTTCACTTTCAAACGACATTGTGTGTCACATGTGTGTCACCTAAGTCTTATACTCGTAATCCTAGTTTTTGTGAAAGTCTACTGTTACTTGTGTTCTATTAACTAATAAACGACCATAACACGACCTGTAAAAAGTACGATATCCTTCTTTTCCTATAACAGTTATGAATCGTCTAGTCTCGTATACCCTTTTCCTTTGCGATGTAAGAGATCAGAATGTTGTTTAGGCTTCTTATCCTCTAATATTTTTTTGTCATTTGTCTCTTATGCCATATTACCTCATTCGAAATTTTAAAGCAATTGTTATAAGCGACAAAAACCACTTTAAATAACGCCAAATCATTAAAACTAACTATACCGGTAAGAGGCCCATTTTTTATTATTTTATAACTGTTTAAATTTTCACGATACGTCAATAAATAACAGAGATACGTCAGTTTTTCTTAAACTCGAAACTTTAACCGGCTCTCCTGAACATTTCGCTTTTTGGCGCTTATACCCTACTTCATTTTAACCGTCGATATGTATTTACATATAAATCCGGGCCCTACTAACTAATAAGTAACATTATAATTACCGTTTTCCAGTGGCTGGGCGGCGCGGGCGGAGCGGGCGGCGGAGGGCGGGCGCGGGGCGAGGCGGAGGGGGAGGTGCGCCGCTCCCGCGCCAAGCGCATCACGCAGCGCCGCGGCGCCATCAAGCACCACAAGTGAGTTTTTTTTTATCTTTATTTAAATAAAGGGCTTTTGCCATACGTGACATGACAGCCCACCACAAGTGAGTTGCTAATTGCTATATTGTGTACTGTAAAGAATGGAAAAGAGTAAGCGAAAAATGGTCTTTCCTAGAAAAAGGCCGTAGGCCATAACCCGCGACTTCATAGTAAGTACCACCGGAACTGTAGATTTCCTCGCGATAAATAAAAATCTCGTTCCTCGTGATCTGTATTTTGAATGTTCCTTATTTCATTGAATAAGCACTAAGGCCGGTATCAAGACACGGTTCAGGCTCTGTGATTGGTTGGCTGTCAAAATTTGGACCAATCGCAAAGCCGAACTGCGTCTTGAGACCGGGTCGCATCTTAAGTACTGACTATTTATACCGGCCTATGTGCTGCAAATATATTGATTTATGTAAACAAAAAATTAATTACACAAAAAATCTGCTGATATTGATTCATACCTTAACCACAATCCATTAATAACGTTCCAGGGTCCACGAGTTCAAAGGCCACCGGTTCGTCGCGAAGTTTTTCCGGCAGCCGACGTTCTGCGCGTTCTGTAAGGAGTTCCTGTGGGGTTTCGGCAAGCAGGGCTACCGGTGCGTGGCGTGCCAGACCGCCGTGCATAAGCGGTGCCATAACAAGCTGCTTGGCACCTGCCCGGGCTCGTCGGCCTTCTCGGAGATCACTGTGGTGGGTAGTTTAATGAGAAGCAGACTAACAAGGCCGGTATAAATAGTCAGCGGGGCTAAAATGGTCACATTTAGCTATTCCTCTCAATCAATTCAGCAAATGAATTGTCAAAACTGTCAAACTGACAAATGTCAAATCAGTACAACAATACAGAAATGAATTGCAAGCAGAGTTGCCGAGTCAGCCATTAAAAAGAAGAAGAAGCAGAGTTGCATTTTGCGATTTTAGAATATGATTAATATTATGATTTATATCATGATTCTTCAAAGCGACCATTTTAGCCCCTCAGTACTCCAGATGCATCTTGGTCTCGAGATACGGTTCGGCTCTATGATTGGTCGAAATTTTGACAGCCAAGTGCCAACCAATCAGACAGAGCCTGAACCGTGTCTTGAGACCGAGATGCATCTTGAGTACTGACTATTTATACCGGCCTCGTCCACCGGATCCGAATCGGTACGCAGTGGACGTATTTGTTGCTTTGTATTGATGCCTATGGTACTGCGTGCACTGGAACGTCATTTCTGCGCCAAAATTATAAATGATGATGCACCATCTGCAACGTACGCTCCGATTCCGACCCGGTGGACGCGCAGCTTAAAGCATCCAAGCAATGTCCAAAAATATTTTAATAATAATTATGAATGTCCATTTTATTTTTATTTTTGTGGAATGTTGTTAAGCCGCTTGAATTTATATTTATTTTGTTTACGAACTTTACAAATTCGCTTGCAGTTTCGTGATATTAATATGAAAATATTTTAGCCGTGTAAAAGGCTCAACGTCATCTGTGTTCATTGCAACTTTAAATCTAAATTTTTGTTAGTGAAGCGTTTATAAATTTAAAACCCAATTACCTTTAAACAAAATACTAATAAGGGCGTTTAATCATTATTGCAGTGACCCTTCTAATGAGAGCTCCCCGTTGATGATGATCGATGACAAAAATGTGTGAAATATTGTGATTTACACTTTAAAGGGTTCGATGCTATGATAATGTCATCATCATCAGCCTATTGCCGTCCACTGCTGAACGTAGGCCTCCCCCAATGAGCGCTAACCATCCCGATCTTGGACAGCCCCCATCCATCCGCTGCTATCCACTTTCTTTAAATCTTCGGTCCACCGTGTTGCGGGACGTCCTACACTTAGTTGATGATGATGATGATATGAATACGTAGCTATTTATTGTTCCTGCTTACACAATACACATTTTTTTACATAACTTCTATAAATTTTCAAATTTTTCAGTAAATTAAAGTACTGTAAATATTAAATAGATTGTGGTAGTAAATGTTATTTACCTTGTAACATTACATTATTATTTATAGTACATAATATTGATCGTCTAGGGGCCCGCTAAAGTTCGCATCTCGAGTTTATCTACGGCGTAGCACCGTAGCGCTGTAGATATCCGGGCTACAGCATAGTGTCGTAGCAAGCTACAGAGTACAGACCTTCTACGACGATATCTACAGCGCAGAGCGCTACGGTGCTACGCCGTAGATAAACTCGAGATGCGAACTTTAGCGGGCCCCTAGACGATCAATTTTATGACCCAATATTACATATTGTGCAATATTATTGACTTGTTATGGTTAACATTCAACATTGCCGCGTCTTTCACTCTTATTGTATAGATAAATTGTAATAAAATATTGTTCACTGTTATTGTAAGTTTAAGGACTGCCTAAGTGAACAATCCATACTTTTACTAATCTTATAAATGCGAAAGAGTGTCAGTCTGTCTGTTACTGGTTTTGCTGAAATTCGGTATGGAGATACTTTGAGTCTCGAGGAAGGACACAGGATACTTTTTATCCCGGAAAAATGTACGGTTCCCGCGCGATAAACGAATTTTGGCGTAGCCGAGTTGCGGGCGTCGTGTAACTATAATAATTTAGTATTAGCGGAGTAGTTATTAATTATGCTGATTGCTGTGTTCGATTTAAGGTCTTTTTGGTGGGGTGAGAACTGAGCGGGGCCAGTGTGCACTATCAGACAGGACCTTATTGGTAAATTTCGAACACAGGGTGATAAGTTTTTGGTAGATATTGTATGCACCTATTCCCTCTTGGGCCTTGGCTCATCAGTTTCATCGTGCAATCAAAGTAAGGCTTAGAGTGTAGACTGTAATAATAATATTTTCTATAAATTACTAGATAGCGCCCGCGATCCCAATTCGTTCATCAGGCGGGAACTTTCTTACATTTTCGCAAGAAAAACCTTTCCCGTCTCTCAAAGTATGTCCACACCAAATTTTATCTAAACCGTGATATTATAAGTTTAAACACTTACGGATTTTGTCGCGGAGCACTTTTATTAATCCCGACGTTTCGGCTACTTTGCAGCGGCCGTGGTCACGGGCGGACTGAGGTGACAGGTGTCCAATTTCTTGAAGTTATCCAACTACCCGACGACTCATCAATTTTTGTTTGCGTTCCGATCTACGCAGAACGAACTCACAGTGTCTTGAAGCCGAGGTGTCATGGATTTGTGCTTGAGTTTGTTTATTACTGGATCCCAACTAGATGGCAGCACCCAACCATCTTCACGGTTAAAATGAGGGTGTTTTTTAATTTCTATGGCCTCGCGTATCATTCTTGGACGGTATCGTGCTTCTTTTGCCATGAGTGATACTCGCGAAAACTTAAGAAATCATTACTTTATCTAAACCGTTTAACCGTTTTAGCGATGAACATAGTAACAGACATATTTTTGCATTTATAATATTATGTAGGTTAAGTAAAAACAAACGTAAAATAAATATTCAGAATATTTTTATGACTAATTGTATGGATTAATCCTTCGATCGTGGATTCTTGGAAATCTATTGTTATTATATTGTGTCTCGCTCACTGGTGAGACAAGTTAAATTATTTTAGTACTAGATCACGCCCGCAAATACGTTGTAAAATAAAAAAAATATATCTTTTATAATTACTTATTGATAATAATATAAAGTATTCTTTCTCGGAACTCAAAGTATTCCCACACCTTTTTGACGTGATAACGTCTTATAATTCGATATGGGCTGCGTGCCCGAAAAACATGACAGTTCATGCGGCGTTACCTCGCTGACAGCTCTGGCAACTCTCTCAACAACCGTAAGGTCCACCTGGGCCGCGCTCTTTGTTTCGATTATATTACGTATTTCGATGACTTGAGAATACTTTTGTATGAAGAAGTTTGGTTAGTTATGACCTTTGATACATTGACCATACTCTGAATGAAAAATAAATAAACAATCTGTAAGCTATTAGTATTATTTCGACTATTCAAAATTGTGCTCTATTTCCTACTTCATTTCTTCTGAACAAGTCACTAATTATAGTTTCGAAAGTTTATAATTGAGAAACTAATATCACATAGGACTAAATACTATACGAGTATTATGATGGAAGATAGATAGAAAATTTAACATACATATATTATAATGTAGTTCACACAAACATAAAATATGGATTATATGTAAGGATATTTCATATTACTTTAATTTTACAAAGAGGGTAGGCCGGGCACCATTTTTTTTGCACATTGACCTGCCAACTATTTGCATAGATTTTTCCCGGAACTGAGGGGTTAAGGCTATGACGTTGTCACGTTCAACTATCGTCAGGAAACCGACTTTACAGACAACCGATTTTTTTGTACCGATTTTGCGTAAAGATTTAACAGACAGACACACTTACGCATTTATAATATTAGTATTGCCTATAGCATGAGTAAAGATTTTGTATGATAAATTGTTTTATTAGAATTTATAGTATGTATTATTGTGTTTGTCATCAGTACCTGAGGGAGCGGTTCAAGGTGGACGTGCCGCACCGGTTCCGGCCGCACCAGTTCATGTCGCCCACCTTCTGCGACCACTGCGGCGCGCTGCTCTACGGCTTCTTCACATACGAGCTCAAGTGCGAAGGTACGGTTACCCTTAACTGCCGCACTCAGAGACGAATAATAACTTAACTGTAATCAAATGAAGGATTGACTTATTAAGTTCATTACATTATCTGTCAAACTCTTCATTAAACTGAAGTTTAATCAACTATTGTTTTAATGACTCTAATTGCGGTTATAAGTTATTTTTTAAGTATGAGTTTAAGGCCGTGTTTCCACTGAAGTGAAGCGGTTCGGAGCGGAGAGGAGCTTAGCCGCGGTGCCCGAATTGACCAAACGTGCTATTCCAGCGGAATGACAGCGAAGATTTCGAGCATGGTGATTGGTCAATTCGGCACCGCTAAGCTCCTCTCCGCTACGCTCCGCTTCAGTGGAAACGCGGCTTTATACACTGGAGGTCCACAGTTGCAGTAAATTTAATAGCACTGAAAATATAAGTCTGCTTTAATAGAACTATTGAAAATCTAATGCTGAGTTAAGGAATTATTATTTGTATTGTATTAGCGCAGAGTTTCAATTATTTTCAGTGCTGTCGATTTTCCCGCAGCTTAGGAATTCCAGATAGAATAGTTTTTTATCGCTTCTTTGTAGAATCGCCAATTAAAACGTGTGTATTTATTATGACATGAGTCAATTGTCGACTTCATATTATCGAACGATTTATTATCAGCTTCATACATTTTGATTGCCGATTCTTTAAAGAAGCGATAAAGAATTAAGAAAACGTGTTGGCTAGGGGCTCGAATATTGCTGAGGGCGCTTTAAGACGTGCGTACGTTAATTGCTCGCGCGAATTAAGCGCGCTTCGCTTGTTTTGCTAAAGCAATTTGAATCCGCACGAGCGAGCAAAAAACACGCATGTCTGAACGCGCCCTTAGGCCTTAGAGCCAGTCCACACGGCGCGTTGCGTCGACGAAGCGTTGTCGTTGCGTTGTTTGACATACAAATAACCAAGGTGTTCTCACACGGCGCGCTGCGTCGCCGCAACGCACACAATATGAGGGACAGCTGCCCCCGAGACGAAGCGGGAGGGGGTGTTGACGTTAAGACTGCTTCGTAATAACGCAACGCAACGCACGTCGGACCGTGTGGACTGGCTCTTACAGACGACTGCAGTCGGTTGCTCCTACACCGCTTGTGCTCGTCGGTAGCCCATTTCTGACAAGTCTTGTCACGATCTATGGACGAAGCTAAAACAATTGACAATCTGTAAGCTATCGACAGAAATGTTGCATAAATTGATTTTTTGGTTTCCGTACCCAAAGGGTAAAATGGGACCCCCTCCAGGCTGTAATAAAATACTGCATTGAAATACTCTTACTACTATGTTGTCAACTGTTTCTATCAACCACCTGTTTATAGTAATTAGAAAATAATTGCTATAAATATTATGTTGCTTTATGCGTTACAATTAACAAAGTGTTTGAATAAGAAATTAACAAAACTTATTAACGTGTTAAAGTTTTCTCACAAAGTAGCAATTGTGTTTTTGAATATTGTATAAGCTATTTTGATGCAAAATAATTGGCATATTCAATTAGGTGAATGTTTTGCACTCGAGTAAGTATGTACATACATAACGCATGAAATAAAAGAGTTTTACTAAAAGCCGGTGCTCTTAATTCCGGTGTTGAAGTGGACAATTTTCAATTAACATTATCTATATTAATTTATTTTCATGCAAGGAGTATTATTATGTTTTTTGCATGTGTTGTTTTATATTGAATAACAATCATTTTATAGCATGTTATCAATATTGTGTGGTTTGATTGGGAACTTTGCTAATAATTAAAATGGCCTTACAATCATTCTTTGTTGTGTCTTGTTATAAATAGAAATAAATGATGATGATGAAAGTGACCCGGAAGGCGGAACCTAAGAAGCCCATAAAAGTGCCATCTAGACAGTTAATTTGAATAAGAATAATGATGAAAAAAAAGAAAAAAAAGGCATAAGTTACGGAATATTACTTTAAAAAGAAAATACAACACGCAAATGGAAAAGGTCTACAATTATTATTTTCATAAAAAAGTTTATTAGAAACTTACTTAAGTACCTACTATAGAAAAAACATAATAATTATGATTACAGTACTGCAGAAGCAAATGATATGTAGATGTGCTGATGTGCTACGGGCTACGGCGTAGTACCCCTACGGTGTCGTAGCCACAGTTCATTGTTACAAAATACAAAGTATAGAGGACTATGGTGATTTGTAAAATCCAAATTGAATTTGACAATCATATCAAGACATCTTGAATCTGAAACTGATTTCGAAACTGACACAACTGACTTCGGGCCATACAGTGGAATAAAAATGTTTTGGGCCCCTGTTAGAATTATTGTTCTCCAAAGAATTGATAAGATTAATACCTACAGCTATAGCTGCGCCCATGAGTATTTTGTAAAAAATATTGTGTTTAAAATGTTTAAAGAAAATTTAATTTGGCGAATTATAATATTAGCGTATTCTAGGTCCTCGTCCTTGAACCTAGCTCACGATGCGCGTGTTTTTAAATACATAACAATCTTTTTCGTTTGGCACAGACAACTGTACATTAACAAAAGTAAAATATAATGTTTAAAAAATATACAAATGTTGGTATTTTTGATTTAATAAAGAGGATATTAAAATGTGTAGCCCGACTAATCAAATAACTAATATTATTGAAAAAAAATTCAATAACTATTAATATATTACTATAAAATGTAATATTATGCCCTATATATTATATACACCTCTTCGTAATTAGTTCTTAGTACTTATAGTGTTGTAATGTTAAAGTTTTTAGGGTTCCGTACCTCAAAAGGAAAAAAACGGAACCCTTATAGGATCACTTTGTTGTCCGTCTGTCCGTCTGTCAAGACCCTTTTTCTCAGGAACGCGTGGAGGTATGAAGCTGAAATTTATATCAATTACTCAGGTCTACTGTCCCTTGAAGCTGTGAAAAAATCAAACTTCTAAGCCAACGCAATCAAAAGATACAGCCGTTTATGCCGCAAATTTTCGACACTTGCAAGGGAATCAAAACTTACAGGGTGCTTCCCGTGAACTCAGAATCTTGAAATTTGGTACGAAGCAACGTCTTATAGCATAGATAAAGGAAAAATTACGAAAACCATAAATTTTTAGTTACATCACATAATATATATTTTTTTAATAATTTTAAACTTACTACCCATTTCCTCATAAACGCGTAGAGGTATTAAATTGAAATTCATACCAAATACTCAGGTCTATAATACCTTTAAGCTGTAACAAAATCAAACTTCTATGTCAACGCAATCAAAAGAAACAGCAATTTAAGCTGCATATTTTGAAACTCGCAAGTACTCGCAAGGGAATCAAAACCTAAAGGGTACTTCCAGTCGACCTAGAATCTTGTTTGTACGGAACCCTCGGTGCGCGAGTCCGACTCGCACTTGGCCGGTTTTTTTTATAAGCAATCGTAAACACGTCATGTCTCAAGAGCACGGGATCGAATTATTTTTGTTTTCCGTGTGTGCAGTATCAGTGTTTCGACGAATCAAATCGATATTGCTTTCGTAATAAATTACTGCGAGTCTATTATTGTTGAGTGAACGTCATCAATCAGTCAGCCGGCTGGGCGGGCGGCGGGGGGCGGCGAGGGCGCGCGGCGTGCGCAGGTGTGATCGCACGCGCCGCGGTGCTGTCCCCATAATGTTTTCAGTCTGTGTCGCGCGCTCGCCGCGCCAACTGTGCGCGAGTGTATATAACGCCTCTCTACTCCGATCACATATCGAACATGTATTACAGTGGTTCCCCCTACACCAGCCCCTACAGTTCCCCCTACTCGAGCTCCATATCGCCGTACGGATCGTTCAGTGCCTCGTATTTGAATCCCGGCGGAAATTATAGCTCCCATTCGTCGATCACCGGATACTCCCGAACGCCGCTCACGTCGAGATGGATCACGAGCAGCGGCAGGTCCTACTCGCCGATGCTGAGTACGATCTCCGAGAAGGGGTCCTCGAGCCCGGCCCGAATCAATAGTCCGCGACGGACCCCTATATCCAGCAGAAGTTACATGCCGACTACCTACACGCCGAGACCCATCAATATCAACACGGCCGACATTGACGTGTCGAAGGACAGATATCGATCTAAATTAAGAGATTTGAGTTCTCACTCGTCGTCGTCGTCGATAAATGATGAGCTAAATTCCAGTAGCGAGCAAAATAAAAAGGAACCTAGTCCGGCGACTTCGGATGTCGAGGAGAAACCCAATGTTGGAATCGACTCTTCTCCTGGTCGGATGCGGTCCACTATCAAACGCGATCGCACAGTCGTTAGACTGCATACTATTAAACGTAAGGACCGTGATTCTCCCCGCAAACCCCCAGAAACTTCGGAGTCACAACACAAAAGAAATGATCTTGAAAATGAAAAGCCATTGGAGGCCATGAAATGGCGGGAAAAACTCGCAAGTGATCTCACGTATAATGTCAAGAAAGATAAGAAAACACTAGGCGCTAAGCTTGTAGAGAAATTTAAAATCAAGGATGACGCTAGTGAAATAAATGTAAATAAAACAGAGAAAGCTTTATTAGATACGAATATTGAAAATCAAAATGCATTAAACGTTAACAGCAGTAAGTTTTCAAGGCGTTGCTCAATGGAATTATTAGCTGAACAAGCGTCTTTGTTAGATTCATTAATACAAAATGAAAATCTTATCACCGTTCCTTTAGATATTAGTAAAATAGGAGTAGATACTCCTCAAAAGAATGAGGATTTAGAGTTTTCAAAGAAACGTAAGTTGTCCGAAAAACGGAATGAACTTAGTACAACGAAATCAGACCATTCTTTACATACTCGTGTTTTAAACGAGAATGACAAAGGATTGAGCGATGCGATATCAATTAATAAAAGAAGGAGTTTGAAGAAGTCGTTATCTGGAGGCAGTATTTGTAGATTAGACTGTATTTCTGAACTGCCCAAAATAGAAATGTCAGTAAAAATACATAAAGTCGAGGAAAATAAAACAAAATCAAAACCAAAAATAACATCTTCTGTAGAAGTGACCGATCTACCTAGCCCTATCAAGTTCTATGTTGAAAATGTAACGGTTGAAGAAATACCGAAACAACAAAAGAAAGACATAACATTTTCAAGCTCTATTGACTGTGAAGATACTCATAGTAAAATTACACCACAACATCGAAAGAGTGTAAAATCTAAGTTTAGACCAAAACCACATAATTATCTTCAAAGTGATAGTACTGTTAGCGCTGAAGAAGATGACGGTGATAATTTTTGGGACAAAATTGGTAAAAGGGAAACTGTTTATTTAATGCAAAGAAAGGACAATTTAACAAAAGAGAAAAATAAGCGCTTGCTATACTGGTGTCCTGAAGAAGAGGAAGAAACTACTATTATTGATGATAAGAAACCTTTAGATTTAATAGTCGAAGATAATGTTGAGAATAATGATAAAAAAGAAGAGGACCTAGATTTAGTAATCAAAGACATTGTTGAGAATAAAGATAAAATAGAAGAAGACTCGCCTCACATTTTAACGAATAACAAAGATTTTCACGAAGATAATGTGAATAATTTAGATGTTTTACAAACAGTGCCTAATAGCATGAACGAAACCAAAATAGATATTGACCCACAACAAAATATAAATGAAAACAACCTAAGTATAGAACCCCTTCTTGATGTTGAAGACGACAAAATATATGTAGATTCAATAAAAACCTTAGATAAAAATATAGAGCCGGTATCAGAAAGAATGCCTCAAGCTGAACATCTATTATCTGAAAATAAGTCAAATAATGACAATAAATCCGTCGTCTCCTCTATAGAAAGTGATGGTAAAAATATATCGCAGGATCAAGATAGTGGAATAATCCCCATTGAAACTAATTTAACTGTACAAGCAACGCCTGTCAACGATGTATCAAAAGACTTAATTGATGAAAAGAGTGTGGAAGTTAAGGAAAATAAAATTAAATCTATGAAAACGAAAACTAAAAGCAAAAACAAAACTTATAAGGATCCTAGTAATAAAGGATCCCCATCTGTTAAAAGAAAAACTAAAAAAATATTAAAATCGATTGCTAAAAATGTTAAAGAGAACCAAAAGTCTGAAGAGAAAGAAATATGTGAAAAATGTAAAAAAGAATTAGATAATGTTGAAAAATCTGATTCAAATAAAAATATAGATACTACAAATTTAGATAAGGTGAAAGATGAGAAAAATCAAAATACAGTCCAAAATAAAGAAATAAAGCCATCAGATGAAGATAATTCTGGTATACAAATTGAGGAACCTACTAAAAGTTTATGTAGTGAAAGTCAAAAACTTGGGGTTATTTTGACACAAGTTAGTGATGAAATTGCAGCATCAACATTAACAAAAGATTTATGTAGTACGAGCGGAGCAACTTGTTCAGTTAACAATAACCTTAAAGAAATTAAGAGCTCTACCTCTAATGAAGCAGTTCATGGGAAAGGAGAAGATAATTTAGTGACTAGTAGTTCAGCTAATGTGCCGACAAATACGCCCGTCGTCACCAAAAGGCCAGCAAAAATAGAAAAAGCGCCTATAATGCTAATTGCGAAGCCCAAACCGCTCCAAAAGAAAGTTCCGCAAATTATACATTCCTCCTCATCATCAGAAAGCTCCGATGATGAGTCTGAAGAAGAAAGTGATTCAAGTTCTGATTCTGAAGAATTCTTTGAATGCGAAACCAATGTCGATGGAAGAACCTCCACTGGATCTAGTGACTCCGGATTCGATTCGTCAGTTCCTACGTCACCTGCTGGATTTTTCCACGTGAAAAAAGGTAAGGTTCTAGCGTATTGTGATCAGAATATTGAAGCTTTTAAGTTATAACCGACTAATTCAATCGTCTGTACATACATCTACTCATGTGTCAGATTAGGCTTTAGGCATGTAGAACGATATGCTAATGCTTTTGCACGGCCTAAGCATGAATCCTAACGGTTGAAGGGAGAATGCCTCGCATTTTCCCGCTATTCGCTACTCCTATTACTTGTTCTAGACTGCGATGTGAACTGCCATCGAAAATGTGAAAAGTTGACGGCTAATTTGTGTGGGGTAAACCAGCGTCTACTGGTGGAGGCTTTAGCTTCCCGGACTACTTCCAAGCGAGGTGAGTCTAGCTTCGAAAGTCCGAGTCAGTAGAGTCTTACATAATCTCGGCTAATCTCTTTACGTATTATACAACAGTCGCTATCTGATTGCTTACTATTCGATGATGCAACAGATTAGTATTACAATAGGAGTATTTGTTTATGTTGTAGTATTGTCGCGTAGGCGCTCGGGGGTTCTTTGTTTGGATGTCCGCCAACCCCTTAATTCTCACCTGTACAAAATTATGGCACTAAATACAAATAATCTATTTTCGAATTGTAGTAGGCAGATGTCAAATCGATATTTATTGTGGTCGTGAAATGTACATTACACGTGCATTTAAATAATATAAATTAGAATGATTCATAGAACAGCAAAAGAAGTGCGTTAACGCAAAGTACTTCCAGGTTCATTGTAATTATAGGCAATTACTGAAATTGTTGGCAACGCTAACTTTTAATTAAACGCACAATTAAGAAGTTATTCGCAAACATAAGGAATTCTCCCAGTAAATTTTGTACCGAACATACCATAAACACATAAAAAGTATGTTGATTACACTTTAAAAAAGTAAATTTGCTTTTTCAAACTTCAAAGTGCGAAATAATGTTAGGAGTTGGAAATTGAGCAAAAATCTTTTGTTTGTTTGTAACAACTGAAAGTGCCATTTAGTGGCAAAATTATACCATTTCTAGAAAATTTATGACATATTGAGACTCGAGAGTCTATAACAAATATATATATTTACAATTGGCGTGACTTCAACTGTCGTATTTTTATCCTAGCATCTTCGTTGGCATAGTGTTGGGTGTTTTGTTTTACCGGGACTCACAAGTTTTATTGCCGATAACAGTTATGAATTATTATGATTATGAAATAAACTAAATATTACCTACCTCCGCTTTTTTTGAAAGTCACTTAATACATAGTAACCAAAAAATGAATTTTTTTGAATGGTTTCTTTGTCGTAAATTTTTTTTAGAAGTTTAAGTCATCTGAAATGGAATATAGGTTGAAATTTTCGTCTTTGCATTGTTAAAAAGCACTTAATTGTTTATGTAGAGCTACGAGTACTAACATAGGTACTTGCTAAATTATTTTGAAAATGTACACGGCTCAATACAATATTAATTAATGTGCTTCGTATATCTTACAATCTATTTCTGTGTTTGAGCCATAGTTCGGTTACATTTCTTTGAGAATTCGGCATGTATCTGCAGTTAGTTCTGGTGACTGTACCAAAGTGAATGTATGCAGGTGGAGACAGTCCCAGCACGTCAGGCAGTGCGCCTGCGCAAAACTATACCCCAGAACTCCTAGAGAAAGAATTAGGTAAGAGTTAAGACCATTGCATGAAACCTACTTTGTACAGTTCCAAGTTATTTTTACCAGTGACAGAACCTATTATCACATTGTCATAATGACCAAATAGGGATGATGACAAGGTCAAAGATTAGCGAATTTTGTTAATAAAATAAAGAAATCACGGTAAAAAATAAGTGCTCCCAAAAATTCAGCTTGATAGCATTTTTATATTTTTTTGTTATGCACCTTGAAAGTTGGATAATCAAGGCGTTTTTTTTTTTTCAATTAAATTTCTTAATATTTGATTACCTTCGATAACTTATGTAATTAAAAGCAACTTTTGTTATAAAACCACTTTCATAAACGCAATATTTAATATACCTACCGAAAAAAGTTCTCTCCCGATGCGTACAAACTACGAAAGATTGGCGTCATTCTTTCGTAGCACTTTGTATGGAGCGTTTCGGGCAGGTCTATTTTATGAGATGTTTGAATTGTCATATTATCTTGGTGAATTTTTAAGCTATCAGAGTCATTCATTCAGCGATGTTTCTATTTTTTAAAGTTCTTTCAATTACCAATAAGAAAAAAAAAAATGTCATCATGCCTATTACCAAACTCCGAAGCAAAATAACTTTGAACATACTACAATTATTAATCTTCTTCATTAGTTATAAGTAAGTATAACCTGTAGTTACTTATATATAGATACTTTTTAATCGCAATTCATTTTGTAACCCAATTAATTTTCTGTTTTTCTTTCTTACTAATTTTAAAATAGTTTTAATTTGTAGCTGTAAGGTTAACTTTTATATTGTAAAAATAAAAGGTGATAAAAAGTCGTCACACCTGAGTTAAAATACGAGTAGAGGGTTGTAGTCTAAGAACCCAAAAATATAAAACAGATTACGTAGGAAAAGTACCTGCTTGCTAAATATTCCAGATCGCCAAATTTTATTTTCTTTTCCAGGAAATCGTCAGATTTATTTTCGCTCCACCAAACAATCCATTCAATAAATTCTATTTCTAGTTTTAGTTTTTGACGCAAAAGCTTTTTACGCTGGTGATCTACGTAGTAGGATCACCGTTTTATGTGAATTGCGGAGTAATATTATTAAGGCGAATCATAATTTTAAAAATTTGACGATAAAGATTTCTATCACTTTTTATAAAAATAATTAACAATACGACCCGGCGACACTTCGTCTGCATCACACAAAACATAACACAAATACGCGCCATTTTTTTACTCTTTTTTATATCTCTGTTGTGTGATTATAATTTAACGGCCATTCTCTGGTTTGGCATTATTTGCCTCATTACCGTAACCATTTTTTTTTCTTCGTCGGTTTGACTTAGACACATTGAAATATTAAAGAAATGAAAGATACGAACACAATAATAAATGTGGCGTGAAACAGTTAGTTATAGTTTTTTGGATAATGAGACTTGAAAATTTATGGGTACGGTAATTAGACAAATGTAGTGTTTTACGTAACGATACAACGACACAATTGACAAAAACTAGCTTAGGGCAACGTACGTAGGCCAAATTATGTAACATAAACTTAATATACACAGTTAAAATCTAATTTAAACATAATTGAAAAGTAACGATGACGGTAATTAGACAAGTTTTTGGAACCAACTACGGCAATTAGATACTAACGTGCTTTATCGGCGGCACACTAACATTAACGACGTGGGACCGCTGATGGGGCATGGCACACACTAAGGAGAAGCAACCCATGCACTCGTAATGTGGCATCCAAAAGCAGCAGGTGTTACGGTAATTAGGACTTTTGATCGGACAAGCGGTAATTTACAGTTTTGCGAAATGGGTCAATAAGCGTTTAAAGTATTTTCCAATGTTTTGGCACAGTGACATCTCGATGAAAGGACGACCCAATTTCTAGTGTTGACATAACGATGATAAAACGACAAAAATCCTACAGGTAAAAATAAATAACAGACAAAATATTACATGCTGATGTAGTCCGTGTAACAAATTAGCTACAGAAAATATATTTATTCTAGATTTTTTATGCGAAATCAAGAGCTAATAATAGGTACGAGCTTTTCAGTTAGTGTAACAAAATTATTTTGAATTACAAGCAAAAAATTTTGCTACAGAAAAAATACTAAATAGTTATTCTAAATTCAAGTTTGTGCGAAATTAAGAGTAGAGTAAATATTTACTCTATCCATACTAATATTATAAATGCGGAAGTATGTCTGTCTGTCTGTTACCTCTTCTCGCCTGAACCGCTAAACCGCTGAAATTTCGTATACAGGTACTTTGAGTCCCGGGAAAGGACATAGACTACTTTTTTATCCTGAACAATTGTACGGTTCCCGCGCGATAAACGAATTTTGGCGCAACGGAGTTGCGGGCATCATCTAGTTATATATAAAGTTATAACTAAGGTCCCTGAGCCATGTAAGGCCAATCTAACAGAAAAATGCTTGTTATTCGTTTATTAACTAAAATATAAATTAAGTAAACAAATTATCAAGTGATGCTTTGTTTCATTAGGTATGATATTATAAATCTCTTATTAACCTAGCTTCAATAGCCATTCAATAAACTTAAGTTTTGCTAAGCTCTTCCAAATGGCCTTGCAAGGAACACAGCTCCAAACAATCAGTCGTTTAATTTGAAAATAGAGTTACAATTATTTATTTATTTGCTTTTACTAAAACGACATTATAATTTCTTTCAATTAAGCAACATATTAAATGCTCAATATATTTCTATCATCTAAAAAAACTATAACGAACATTGCTTGAACATCATCTTATAACTAAGAATATTTAAATGGAAATTCTTTAAAAATAGTAGCAATGAGTATCACATTGACACCTTATAACTAATTGCCAATGCGTTTTATAATACAATCAAATTTTTTAAAAATCTAAATGGCCTTCTTATGGGTCCGTTCCTTATAAGGCCAAAATGTTCAATATGCGTGTATAAGTTTAATAATCCTAATAAGTATAGATGTTTTAAAAAACAACATTATTTTAATTGTTACGGCACGCATTTATAACTAAAAAGAACTGTTTATATGTTAATGATGTTTAGATGTTCCTTGTAAAGTTTATGTTCCCTAGCAAGGCCAACTATCAAATCTTTGGTTGTGCCTTATAAGGAACCACTGGCCTTCCTAGGAACATTACCAATATTTTAACGTAAATCGAGGCATAAGTAGATTTTCTTTTATTAGTACGATACATATATCCCTATACGATAATGCCCTGCAGTAAAATTTGAGATAGATATAGGTTATGTAACTAAAAACTAAAGTTTTTCAGGGTGCGGAAATTACAATTGTAGCCTCGACAACCAAAGTCTACAAAAATTGAGATCTCACTTCCACAATAGCGGCGCGATCGACTCGCCGCCGCGTTTGTGGCCATAAGTTTGATGGATCTAAGTGTGTAGTAGAAGGAATATGTCTACATGACGATAACTGAGACTTTTTGATAGTTGGCCTTCAAAGGAACATGGCCTTACATGGCGCAGGGTCGTTATTTATATTTTATAGTTACGAGTTTTTTCAGAATGTAAAACATTAGCTTTGTCCACACTGTGCCTTTTTCTGTTCATCAAGGGCGTGCGTTATAGCGCAGTCAGCAGCGAACGTGAGGCATGCCCGCGACGCATGCCCTGAAACTTTCGCATGTTATTAAAAATGACAGTTGGCGTTGCGTTCTTTGACGCATTCAATTATTAAATGCGCCAAAAAGAAAGTTGAAAGAAAGAAGATGACGAATATTGAAGATGAAAGCGCATAATGTCCACATTATGCGCTTTCATTTTCAATTTATCTATTTGCCCACAAAACCTATCCTTTTCAAAATAAAGCTTAGAGCTATTAGGTTATTACCACAGAGTTGCTATTACGGAGCAACCATTACATAATCAAATCTGAAATGCTGTAAAATGTAATACTGTAAACATAACATTAGGTCACACCACTCAGATCAGAACGTTGACCGCGTTAATCTATTTATATTGGCTGTAATAATCAAAGGAATCATTGTAAACATACTCGACATCATAACACATAATGTAGCTCAACTATTTCTCTACTTAATAGTAAATATATAACACCTTCACTGATATTATCTTTGGCTCTACATTAACATAAATATTTTAGCTCTACTTGTTTTTATGGATAAACTATTTTTATTAACATTATTAACATGAAATGGTTACGAATTATACATGTCTATGGCTCCTTATTAACATATTTTAAGTACTAAATGACGCCCGCAACTCCGTTGCGCCAAAACTCGTTTATCGCGCGGGAATCGTACATTATTCCGGAATAAAAAGTATCCTATGTCCTTTCCCGGGACTCAAAGTATCTCCATACCAAATTTCAGCAAAATCGGTTCGGCGGTTTGGGTGTGAAGAGATAACAGACAGACAAACACACTTTCGCATTCATATTATTAGTATGGATAGTATGGATAGTATGGATAGTATGGATAGTATGGATAGTATGGATAGTATGGATAGTATGGATAGTATGGATAGAATGGATAGTATGGATAGTATGGATAGTATGAATAGTATGGATAGTATGGATAGTATGGATAGTATGGATAGTATGGATAGTATGGATAGAATGGATAGTATGGATAGTATGGATAGTATGGATAGTATGGATAGTATGGATAGTATGGATAGTATGGATAGTATGGATAGTATGGATAGTATGGATAGTATGGATAGTATGGATTTTTAAGGTCTACTTGCTTTTATGGAGAGACTATTGTACTAAATTAACATGAAAAAGGGTTTGTTGTTGTATGTAGTCAAAATGCACTGTGGTTTTAGTGCTCTCACATTTCCCAACGTACAATTAATGTAGAACAAGAAAGAACTATTTAGCGCCTTAATGCGAGAGACATACTTATTTTTAAACGAAGCAAAACATGCAATAAAGATTAAGATAAATCTAAATCATAAATCCACATTGAATAAGAGTTTCGCCTCGACCTTGATAGTGCTCTCAGCTAAATATTTTTAGAGGGCACGTGATTTTCGGGAACATTCTAATTTCTAAAGTTTTGTCTATAAAACCATAAATTTCCTTTCGTCTAATGACACTAATTTATTTGCAATTAGGAGCTTGTTAGATAAACGATGAGCAGCTGTTGCAATTAATGCATCGACAATTAACATCTTTATTTGCTGTCGATAATACTTAATATATTACTGACTGGGAAACGAGCAGACGACTCGCCTAATGCTAAGCGATTATTACAACCATTACGTCGATACACCAGAGAAATCATATGAGCATTTACAGTGCAATTAAATCTATTACTTTACTTTGGCCTCTTCTTTACAAACATGCCGAAACGAGACGAATGAAGACGAGATTCCATAACGCAGAAGAGTATAAAATTTCCAATAGCGTCACGCAAATGTAATTAGGGTTCCGTACCCTAATGGTAAAAATGAGACCCTATTACTAAGACTTCGATGTCTGTCCGTCCGTCTGTCTGTCTCCATTCTGTATCTCAATAACGGTAAAAGATGGAGAGTTGAAATTTTCACAGATTAAGTATGTGTTTCTGTTACCACTGTAACAACAAGTACTAAACGGGGGTTCTCATACAAAAACACAACCCGTTCATGCGTGAGTCCAACTCGCACTTGGCGGAATAAATTTTTTCGCCTTAATACAGCAATACAATAATACCTCGTCTCGTCGTTTCTGTTTGAAGTTTGATGTGAGGAACTTAAAGCCACATTACTAATATAATATACAGTTAAACAATAAACATACTACGGTGCGATACTTCATTTAAAAAGCTATCAATCATAGGCAATCTGAATGGAAAACTCTTCATGTTGCTTTTAAAATATATCTTGAAATTATACGCTCACGTCATTTGGATACCTGCCATACGATGCTAATTTGTAGCTAAATTATATTTTATTTATCGTCCGACAACGAGACAAAAACATGGAATTTTCTCCAAGTTTTTAAGTTGCGAAAAAAATAGTAACAAAATAAAGTAGTTCTTGAAATCAACAACTTTTTTGTTTATATTTTGAACAACAAAAAAACTAAATTTTTTATCTTCTTGTCACCTTATTCAACTACACAAATTGTATAATTCAGTAGGTTCAATGTCTTGATTGTAAATTAAATTACAAACCTTTAAATTAACTTAAGCAAGCTGATACTTTTCCCCGTCTATGAATAAATTATAATTAATTAGAGTAAATGAAGGTAGGTAACTGGTACGGTAGGTGTCTTCACGTATCAAAATTTAAACTTTCAACTTTAACTTTTTGCCGATTATAAATTAAAAAAAGTACTTATGTTTTTTTATTATTTTTTTTATTGTAGAGAATTCGACGGCATACGATCTGTTCCGGAAGACCGGTCGGTTCACGCCGCCCGCTCGCTCCATTCCCCGCTTCAGGAAGTACACAGTTGAGGACTTCCAGTTCATCAAGGTGCTGGGGAAAGGCAGCTTCGGAAAGGTAAGAGTATCCAAACTAATATTATTAATGCGAAAGTGTGTCTGTCTTTTCCCTATTCACGCTTAAACAGCCGAATCGACTTTTGAGGTACATTTTTGTCTCGGGAAAGGATGTAAGATAGTGTAAATTTAGAAATTGCCAAGTTTAATTTTTTTACCTACGAATAATAAAAACTAACGAAACATAACTCCCATACTTCAACCGTTTTAAATTTGGCACCTTTTCGCAAACTAAAATATGACAATTCAGATTTTCGCCAAGGTCGTATCCCAGGTAACGTATCATAATATTGCGCGCCGGACGACAGCCTGCGCGGTTATTGTCATTGTCAAAGTTATGAAACAAAGCCGTTGACAATAACAATTATCATGTCAACCTGGTTGAATGTCACTCGAGTATATATACCATAAAGGTAATATACCTATCGGAATAGAGAAACAATCCCGAGCTGTCAAGCTTAACCAACATTTGATTTACATCTGTGTATACAATTATTATGTTTACGTGTGCGTGTCAGTGATGTACAAACATCTTGTAATTCGACAAAATATCGATCATGGAATAATAATTGTAAGATTGTAAACAAAATAAAATAGGATAAAATAAAACTGCATAGATATATATAATAATAAAATTGTAATTTTGAAGTAAAATGTGACTTTTCATCAAAATGCTTGCTGCATAATTAAGTATGCATGAAGTTTTCTTCGGAGTCCAGTTTGGACGGTCAATTATTTTAAGCCATGAATTTCTGGTATCCAGGTCAGCAGGAAATCTGAAAAATTGGCCAAGTGTAAGTCGGACTCGCGCATGAAGGGTGACCGGTTTCAACCGGGCATTTTCTAAAACCCGGTACGATACGACACGACATGTCATGACACGATTCGACACGACAGGCTACATCACGTGACATCAGTACCTACACGACACGACACGACTTCACTAGACCCTATTAATTTTCAATTCACTCTCAATGAGCCTACTGAGCCCTTTTATTTGATGCCCATCTTGCAGAAGTGCTTTCAACTATTTCCCTATCTTGGATGAGCAGCCGTATTGGATGTAGAATGACATTACATCTGTGGAAATTTCAGAAGTCTATTACTATAGTGGTTCTTGTTATACAGCCTGGACACAGAGACGGACGGACGGATGGACAGACGGACAGGCAACGAAGTCTTAGTAGTAGAGCGGGCTGCGGGACCCCACTACTAGGACTTTTTACCCTTTGGGTGCGGAATCTTAAAAACTATGAATTATGTATGATAGTATATCAATATACTTAAACTAATTATAAACTACGGATGAGTATGTTATCATTTCAACATTCCTAGATAATTAGTATACTTAACTAAAAAATATTTTCATATCGATACAACTTATCGATAAATTGATGCAGCCCTAGTGTAAAATATATGAAAATTGTTTACACAAATTATCCTTAAATTGTGCACCAAGGCTAGTCAAGTTATGTTTTCCATATAATGAACCCTTTAAAGAAGTGAGTTCTCAAAATCAATACCAATAACTCGTAGGGAATTGGCAAAAATAAACTTAAAACTAGGCCCTGTCGATGTAGAATAATTCACCAGTGAAATGAATATTTGTCCGGGTTTTTTCGATGTGTGGATCCAGAATCATTCCACAAACAATTAACCATGTTTCTAGAGCAGTATTTCTAAAAACTATTCATTATTGAAATAAAATCACAATTTTTCTGAGAGCCCAAATTGACAACGATCGGCCCAGGGGCAGACAGACTGTCAAACAGATGAAAAAAAAGCTATGCAACCTCAAATCACGCTTCTCTTTCTACCACGCAGTGTTACTGATAGTGACATCTCGCTTGCTCAGGCCTTTGTTTCTCTATTCCGATAGGTATATTAACTTTATGATATATACACGAAAAATGTGTACCAAACACATGCATAAATGTGCATGCATTCGGGTCACATTTTGTAGCCTTTTGTTGCACTTTTTTGACGGAAAAAACTTTTGTCCGTCAAAAAAGGACGATGGAAGGAAGGAATACCTTAGTTTTTATTATTCGTAGGTTTTTACTGACAAATCACATTGTTGATGTATACCCGAGGAAATTGATTCCTAGGCAGTTGACAGACCTACGTCGTTTGGTCGGCGTTACATGTCAATTCAATGCTGTGTTCGGTCGGATGGCTTTGACTTAACTTGACTAAATTACTTAGGTCCGCCATCTGCCTAGGAATTAACTTCTCTGATAGTACCTGCATTTGTTTGTTTCGCTATAAATAAAATATTAAAGTAAAATCGTAACCTACCATTTCGTCGTGACATGGTAAATGAGGTAATATTTTATCTATTTGCATCACAAACGATCACAAAATGTATTTAAAGTTGCGGTCTTCGCTCAGGTGCGTCTATCTTTAGTGGCCAAGTTTAAGCCGACTATTTTAAGGGACAAAAGTAGGTCGGTCAGTAACAAAGACGTTAAAATAATACTTCAATTAGGTTACCTTGTGTTGGAAACTGTTTATAGGCAGTGAATGTAATTCGAGTAACTTCTTTATTTTCGCCAACTTCTGATAACCTCATTTTCATAGCGGCCAGCTAACGTTACATTATAAACAAAGTTGCTGTCTTATGCAATGAGTTTCTAAAATACTAGAGTGGCAATGTCTTACAAACGAGTCTCAGAAATGCGTAACCACTTGATAGCCCAAAAGACAATGTCACTTCATAATGTTATTATGTCATTATGTATGGCAGATATGCCTGCAGGCATCTTCAAAGTGGTGACGCGTTTCTGTCGTAGACTGCCAATCTAGTTACGTTAGTAACATACAATATCATTGGTCTTATGTCTATATCTACTATATCTAGAGTGTTTTTTTCCAACGTATCAGAAAGCTAGGTTAATCCATCGATCGCGGATTATTGGAAATCTATTGTTAATCTATTGTTGTCGCGATCACCGGTGCTCTTATGGGGCTTTATAGGTTAAGTTATTATTTTTATTGAGAACTAAGACGAAAACGATTTTAATTTCTATTTTTTGTGCACTTATGTTAACCTTACATTTTCCCCCAGCATAAAGTGAACACATTCACAAACAAAGTATTACTTTACATAGTTACTGATTAAAAATTAGTATGAGATTAATACTTGGCCTCTTTAATGGACAAGTAAAAATTGTTCCTTGTTTTTTGCGGAGTTCCATTTATCATTAAGTGTCCAAAGATCACCGCAGATTTCTATATTCGCAGAAATATGTAAGGCATTGGCAAGTCTGCCGCGTCTTCGCCAAACACCGGCCCAACTTGAGCCAACAGGCGACGTGTCAACATTGAGATTTTTGTCGTTGACAGACACGTTATAAATGATCCGTGACACACACTTAGCGCATTCAGACAAAAATGTATGTCGTCGAAACAGGGAAACAAAGTATCTCTACTTTGTATCCCTGTTGAGAGAGATTGATTCTTGAATTTTGCATTATCATTTGTCAAACAAAGAAGAGAATATTCATTCTTGGTTTTTGCATTGCCAATTAAAGGAGAGAGAATTGATTCCTAGTTTTTGCATTGTGAATGAAAGGAGAGAGAGTTGATTCCTAGTTATTGCATTGTCAAACAAAGGTGAAAAAAGTATTATGTTTCCAAATGCCACGATGAAGTTTTAATCATTTAGAATATGTTGTTCTAGCGATAGCATGCAAGAGATATAATATAGCGGGGAATATTTTCGCCACCACAATAAAATTATAGTCCGTGCGCAACTAGTTGGCCGCTCTGCCCATACACTTTTATACCGGCAGAGCGGCCAACTAGTTGCGCACGGACTATAATAGTGGTCTTCCCTTAAAATTGGCCTAGTATAATCTTACTTAGTAGCTAAATTACATCTGAATTTACAAAGAATCCAGACCTTTAAAAATTATTGTAGCTGTAATTTTTCCATTGCAGTTTAAATTAACAAATTCACATTAATTAGATCTTGTACAAAAACAAATATCTGCTAGGTGTGATTATTAAATTTATCATATTATGGACAATAATTCATGAATGAATGAAATCAAGAAATTCTTTCCTGTTATGCTCCGTTTGGGGTGCCAAAATAAACTGAAATGTAGAACAAACTGATATCAAAACATTACATAAGAGCACTCAAATAAGGAAGCGCGGGTAGGCGCGAATGCTCCCGTTTTAATATTTACCGCTTTCTCTGTAGTATGTTATGTTGGACCGGTGTCAACTGAAGACATGAGTGGATGAAGTGGGTAACTAGCAATTTGAAAACTGTCGTTTTTTCATAAATAGCGGCTTTAGGACCGGAAAAATAATTTAAATAATAAAACGTTGATCCTATGTATAGACATAATATATTAGCTAGATAATGAAGTAGGTAAGTTACAGGGTTTGTTCAAATTAAGAGGGTAAAAATAAGAGACTGCTCTTATGTTATAAAATGTTCGTTACCCACTTCATTCACTCACGTCTCGAACTGTAAATAGGGCATGCTGTCCAGGAACGTTTTAATAACCAATACAAATGGGTCTGGAGGTGACGACGTAGACTCGCACTTCCTATCGAAATAGAAACTATATTTTATCTCATTTGACAATTTGCTAGGTAATTATGTTAGTCGTGAGATTTGGCGATGATCTTGCGAGTTGAATATTATTTAGAATTTTAGATGGAAGGTATGAATTTATTATTTTAAATGACGTTAAACGTATGCGCACTTTGTGTCAACCAGCGAGGCGGGAATTTTTGCTTATCATTTTGTACTTACTTTAGTAAGTACTTCCAAGATAGTAGTGATGATACACAAAACACATTTCAAAAATAGTTCAAATATTTAAATATATGTCCCAAATAAACACACTTCAACCACGTTCCTTTAACCTCATTCTTAAATCGTAGTTCCCGCTATCTCTCATTTCTAAATAAAAGCTATAATTTCCGAAACACGTTAGGAAAGGTTGCTAATAAACACAACAATAATCAAAAATGTACAAATATGTAAATGATGTAAAAATTAAGAAATTTAAAAAAAACCCCGCCATACAACTTTAAAAAGTAATTAAATAACATTTACTGCCTTTAAGTTCAAATATTTCCTAACTTGTGTAAAGTAATATTTTAGTCCATAATTGTTGTCACGGTGTGTCGGAGGACCGCCAACATACAACCGCCAAGTCGCTGACTATCTCGATTCAGTTCGCTATGAAAATATAAAGGCAGCAAATGTTATTTCATTACTTTTTAAAGTTGTTTGGCGGGGGGTTTTTTTTTAATTTCTTAATTTAATTTTATTTCATACTTTTTAAACTTGTGTTGGTTATAGTGAAGAATAATTCCTATCAACAGAATCATAAGTATTCTCATGATTACCATCTATCAATGTCCTTTTCGATGAGGCTGTTAATATGAGCCCAAACATGAAACCTCCACTTTGGGTTCATACGAAGCTCGGTTCCTGTAGAATCCAGGTTATGCTGCAGCAGCAGCGTGTAAATATTTACTGTTTGTCTACTTCTTACTGGTTGTCGCAATTAAAATGAGCCCAAACACGAAACCTCTACCTACTCTAAGTTGGCGAGGAGTTGGATATCCTATTGATTACCAGGTGATGGTGCAGCACCAGGCCAACTTATATTGTATATTCACAAATGTCACGAACTATAAGAATCAAATATAAAACCCATCAAATGACTACAAGTTACTAACGGCCTTTCATGAACCAGATAAACCCTGATTGTCCAGCACTGAGCAAGCTGATGATGATGAACTATAGCTAAGAACACAGCTGATCATGTCAGCTTTCAAACAAAAAAAAACTAGATCAAAATCGGTCCACCCGTTTGGATGCTACGATGCCACGGACAGATACACACACAGACAAACAGACAGACAGACAGACAGACAGACAGACAGACAGACAGACAGACACGCCAAACTTATAACACCCCTCTTTTTTATCGGGGGTTAAAAAGTGTAACTAACTTCCGCACTCAGGGACAAATACTTAACTGCAATTAAAGATTTTGATATTTAAAGCAAATAATGTATGGGACATTATCAGTCAAACTGGACTTTATTTAATTACAGTTAAATAAACAATATTCGTATCTGAGTACAAATGGAAGTAAGATTGATTATGAATTAAAAACGTGTATGAATATCGTAGGCTCGTAGCACTTCGTAGCTTCGTAGCACGTAGCAAACGCGTAGAGGCCAAAGCGTAGACCTTTAGTTTTTTTAGTTTAGTTTAGCGTTTTTAAATAGTTTTTTTAATCGCGAATTTGTTTATCAAGATTTCCCTTAATTCGTGCATATCAACGAAATGGTCTTCGGTTCCTTTGTAGTCTCTTGGCAGGTGGTCAAAAACATTACGAGTAGCAGTCGACCGAAACTGTTTCGCAATTTGATGTTTTGAAAGACGACGGAGTACTGACCGGTAGCGACTGTGTACAGTCGTCGACAGATTTGGCATTAGTATGGGCCTACTAATGCCTATTATTACAATGTGATAAGGTTGAAACTGTGCACACCGGATATGTCGGCAACCATACGTTATACGTATGACTGTATTAACTTGATACTTTTAAAACCATGGGAGAAGTTACAAGTTCATTTCCGGTTCTTGTAATACATAAACACTGTAACTAACTCGGTAAATGTATAAGAGTTATGAGTAATGAGTTACGCTTATACATTAATACTTCGATCCGAGGTTCTAGGAATTAATTGTATTCTTTTGTTGTCGCGATCACCGGTGCTCGCGCGGGGCCAGAAGGATTAATTACCGAACTGTCCGCCACATGGTGTGTGGCCTTCCTTAAATCATAACAAAAAGATTGTACAAACTACAACGTAACAACTTAGGCTGCGTTTCGACTGAAGCGGAGCGGAGCTTAGCGGTGTCCGAATTGACCGTTCCAGCGGAATGACAGCGAAGATTTCGAGCATGGTGATTTGTCAATTCGGCACCGCTAAGCTCCGCTCCGCTTCAGTGGAAACACAGCCTTATAGATATACGTGGATCAATATTAATTATTACAGACAACAACAAGCGAACGCCCAAGTATGCATCGGTCAGTAGTAGTAGTCTTCCAACGGCGTTGATTGTGCGTTTTGTATGTGAATTTACTTTTGATTAACTAATACAAGCGATTTCGAAGTTTGAGGGGAATATTTGCCTGTAAATTTTGTACTTAATCCCCAAGCGGCAGCCGGCTGCAATTGAAAATCTATTAATAATAATATATATGGACGCTTCGAATTGTGTCTGCGATTCCCACGATGGAGGTGCTACTTGATGCAGATGCAGGCCAACGTTAGAGAGGGCCTGACAGATAATAAAAAAAAATTCTACGTTTATCTATTGTGGCCCCAAGTGTAGAGTCCGTAATTAGACAAGTATATAATTTAAGTACCTGTGTCACGGGTGTGTGACGCGTCTAGGTGATGGTACCGACCGAAATAGCTGATGTAAATTTAATTGCAGCGTACACGAACTTGCATATTAGGTGGCAATTTGCCACTTTGCATATAACTTCAAATTTACTCGTCACTTTGCTCATGTCAAGGTTCAAATTAAATTGTAACAAGTTTAATTAAAGGCCTGTATTCACTTTGATTATCTAGTGGCTCTATTTAGTAAATTCAATAGTAGCTATCAACCAGCGATTGTTTTTTTTTTGTCAACCAGCGCAGCGAGTATGGACGAACATTGAAAAGCGAGCTTGCAGTTGCAAGAAGTACTCAAAAAAGTATTAAATGCGGTGCTGTCTGAAACGGGAACTCTTTTGGAAGCTGAATTTGCAAGACCAAGAAAAATATGGGTTCGAAAACGGATTACTAGAAGACTTTGCCATTTTTTTCAAAACAACACGACCGTCCGACTTCCGAGTTTCAAAACTACAACTGCCATTTTGACATGTCCTTCATTTTTAATATTCGTTTTATTAAAAACTGTTTAACCATGAAGACGTATGCAAAAATTCGTTTATCACGCGGGAACCATGCGATTTTTCGGGATATAAAATTATCCTATGTCCTTTCCTGGGACTCAAAGTATCTCCATGCCAAATTTCAGCAAAATCGGTTCTGAGGTTTGAGCTTGAAGAGCTGGTAACAGACAGACAGACACCTATTCGCATTTATAATATTAGTAAGACGTATGGATTAGTATGGAAGTAACTGAAAGGGTTTTATCTATGGACGCTTCATACCACGTCAGTCTGGCCCCGTGCTAAGTACCTGAAGGACTTGTGTTACAGATACCAGACAACGAAAATAATATATTTGATACTTTTATACTAGATATAGGTACATAATATTTAGCTGGCTGCGTAGTAACGTGATTAGAAGCATGTTCTATTTTTTGCGAGTGCAAGTGCGAGTACCCACGTCTTGCGCGCCCTTCCTCCCTTCACTCGCAGCGTGCCTGCCAGCTATGAAATTGAGCTTTATTTTTTCTCAAATATCAGGTAGACCTTCAGATAAATAAATAAAATAATAAATAAAAATTGTTTCATTTCTGAATAAATTTGAAGCAATTTTTTTCAGAATGTTGAACAACAGCTTTCCGAAACTGAGATAGGTCTGGCCGTCACAGGCTCTTGGTCCAGTAAATAAGATGGATCATTTTTAAATTTTTTGATCCATTTTAAATTCATACTGGGGACAATGGAAATAGAGGGGGCTAATTAATTATAATTATCGCCATAATTTATTTTTTCTTTCAATTTAAAGTAAGTTTTTAATTTATCAAAATATAAAGAGACGACCTCTGTGGCTCAATTGGTTGAGTGTGTGGCAGCTTAAGCCGGGGGTCGCGGGTTCGAATCCCGCCGACGCGACGGAACAAAAAGCTTTCAATGTTCCCGGGTCTGGATGTGTATTAAATATGTGTATGATATTATAATAATAATCTTAAATATATTATGTATATCTAGTAAAAAAGTATTAAATATATTATTTTATTATCTTATCTGGTACCTGTAACACAAGTCCTTCAGGTACTTAGCACGGGGCCAGACTGACGTGGTTCTGCCCTAATCACTTGCACTTATTACTAATGAAAGTGAATACGGGCCTTTAGAAGTAGTAAATATTAGGTATAATCAATCGTATAGACAAAGATTAGACATTCGTAAAATGAAGCCTGTTTGTTATGTTTATAGTGTCCATGTAGCTCGACACAATACATACGACATAAAGAACCACATCCTATAACGTGCCATTGCCACAAATTAGTAAATAGTTACTACGTAACCATTACCTAAAGCGCAAGACTATAAACAAAGTCCTGGTAACTCCATAAAATGTTGTTCGATTTAAATGCTGAAACGAAGCAATACAAGCCCCTCATCGTTGCTCACACTCACATGTGCCTGCATAATGCAGCACAGTGCGCATGTACACCAATTGAAAATGTAAATAATCATATGTATGTAGGCCTCATTATTGATAATGTTTTTAACTGGGGAGCTCATAAGGACCATGTCTGTACAAAACTAAGATCAATATTAAGTAGACTGGCAGTTCTCAAGTTTAAGCTACCATATAAAATTCTAAGACTTCTTTATATGTCTCTTGCAGATTCTGTAATAAGTTATGGACTTAGCAGTTACGGTCTAACATTCAAGTCATACATCCAAGATATTTACAAACTACAAATAAGAATGCTAAAGACCATAACACCAAAACACATAGTTAAAAAATTTAAAAATATAGATCAAGAATTATTTGAATACTGTAATGTCATTAATGTGTATGATAAAATAAAATTTTGTATTTTATCTGAAATGAGAATTACTGAATACTTAGAGGAACATGTAAGACCTAGCCACTTAAGACCAGTATCATATATTAAGAAGTATTGTCTACCAAAAATAACGAACACTTATGGCTTTAGAACATTAAAACATATTATACCCTTTTACTTAAATGAATTACCTGCCAATTTACAATACATGTATTCAAATACAATTAACTATAAAGGTAAATATAAAAATTTTTATTTAAAAAATCCAAGCTTGAGTACTGGCTGAAATATTTTTAGTAATCTGTGCTTAAATTCAATGTATGAGTGTACATGTACAGGTGTATTGTATGTAGATGCATACCTACCTACTACATGTGCATATGTACATTGTACTTTCATGCATGTACAATGTGCATGTGCAGGTGTACATGTGGAAATACAATTAATAATAGTATGTTTGTGTAACCTTGATTCTTAAAAATAAAAGTAATTGTTAACTTGAAATGTTACGTAATGTATGAGTAGTCATAAAATAATATTAAATACCTACTAAGTAGCTTAAGAATAGTACTGTATGTAAACAGAACGTCTCTCCCAAACCGATAAACCTCTTAAGGTTTTTTGTATGGGAAACTGTGTCATTTTTTCTTGTAAGTACATTGTAATGTTTTGAATAAAGGAATAAAAAAAAAAAAAAAAAAGCATTTGTCGATTCTTTTATGCAGTGTTTGCATGAGATAAGTTTCTGTTATATCTAAGCAAAATAAATGTGGCATAAAATGCATTATTCGTAAAAAGATGCAAACACGCCACACAAAAAATGCGATTTCACTCTAAGGCCTATAAGGTATAACCATAGATTGTTATTTGGTAGGTACTATCATGAAACACGACGAGATGTAGTTTTACCGGCTTCAATTAATGGCTGAAGTGAAATAGCCACACTTCGGCACGAATGGGCCGGCTCGACCGGAGAAATACCACGGGCTCACAAAAAACCGGCGTGAAACAGCGCTTGCGCTGTGTTTTGCCGAATGAGTGAGCTTACCGAAGGCCCAATCCCCTACCCTATTACCTTCCCTACTCTACCCTATTACCCTATTCCCTCTTAAAAGGCCGGTAACGCACCTGCAGCTCTTCTGATGTTGCGAGTGTCCATGGGCGACGGAAGTTATTTCATTAAAAAAATGGACCGCGGGATTGTCTCACTTTATTACTTGGTTAGAGGGTAACCGTGTTCTTACGTAAACGAAAGCATAATGCGAAATATTCACCGCAAAACACATAAAATTGTTTACGAGTAATAAAGACAGGTTATATATCGTTGGCACACACTGTCCGGTAGTTCATCGCACCGCTAGTTAAAAATATAGTTTGACATTTCACAGTCGAACTCCGACAAACTCCGCGTCATTATGTTAAACTTTCATTTTAAATTATTATTAAAATAAAATGTATGAAAGCTAATAAGTAATAACTCTATGATGAAAGCATAATTTATTAAAGTGTCTATGCCAAAATATAAAATCTTGCGTTTTTATCCAGGAATTGACCGACCTAAAGGTACGCTTATACGGGCAACTAAAATTGCTCCACAGTCCACTCCAGTCAATTCTCGTCAACTGACGTCACGACTACATCAAGCAATTTTCGGCAACAAGCGGCAACTATTTCGACAAATATTTCGCAATACATCGCAATAAAATTGAGCGATATGGCGCAACTTCATCAACTAGTTACTAGGCAATACTCGAGTATCGAATCGTGTCATACACGAGCCCATCGGATGTTCGTCAATTTGTATCGGCGACATTAATCGATATGAAATAGAGCAATATCGCCGACATAATTGCCGCAATATATTGAAATTGTTCCATATTCCTCCACTAATTGCTCCAGATCGGTCCATTCGTGTCGCCGGGCAATTATTGCCAAAATTGTTGCCCGTGTAAGCGCAACTTTATCTTACGATGCAAGGCCTTTAAAAAAAGAAAAATCGGTTGTCTGTAAAGTCGGTTTACTGACGATAGTTGAACGTGACAACGTTATAGCCTTAACCCCTCAGTTCCGGGAAAAATCTATGCAAAAAAGTTGGCAGGTCAATGTGCAAAAAAATGGCGCCCGGCCTACCCTCTTTGTAAAATTAATGTAATATCCTGACATACAATCCATATTTTATGTTTGTGTGACCTACATTATAATATATGTTAAATCTTCTATCTATCAAGCCATCATAATATAGTATTTAGTCCGATGTGATAGTAGTTTCTCAATTATAAACTTTCGAAACTATAATTAGTGACTTGTTCAGAAGAAATAAACGAATAAATTACTCATTATAAATAAAATATTTATAATGAGTAAAATAAACTATTCGCGATACAAAACGCTATATACATTCGTGAAATCCAGTAAAATCTTCGCAAAAGCACAAGTCATACCTTGACACGTAGGAAATAGAGCACAATTTTGAATAGCCGAAATAATACTAATAGCTCACAGATTGTTTATTTATTTTTCATTCAGAGTGTGGTCAATATATCAAAGGTCATAACTAACCAAACTTCTTCATACAAAAGTATTCTCTAAGTCATCGAAATACGTAATATAATCGAAACAAAGAGCGCGGCCCAGGTGAGCCTTACTGAGAGCTGTCAGCGAGGTAACGCCGCATGAACTGTCATGTTTTTCGGGCGCGCAGCCCATATCGAATTATAAGACGTTATCACGTCAAAAATAATCCGGAAATTTTACAAATGTTTACCGTAGAGACGTATTGAAATTTCGAGTGTACTTGCGCAGCCCTGACGTCGTACGACGTCGTGTCGTGTTTTTGTGTCCCGACCCTTATATAGGTCTAAGATTATCATGATTATGTATCATGATAATCTTACTTACAAATCTTACGATATAGCCATGATTAGTCTTAACTCCAAAAACCACTTCAATACCTAAAACATTTAGCCGCTTTAAAACAACCTTGAAATATTAAAAAAAAAATAAAACCGATTTCCAAGGTAAACACAAAAGTAATATTCTTAAAAATAAATAAATAAAATAAATAAAAATTCTTTATTTCAGCAAAAACATACAAGATTCCAAAAATAAATAAATATTACAGTGTCATTTTTTGCTGTTTAAATTACTAAATTATTAACTGTAGCTCTCACACTAGGATAACCTGTGTCGTGAGAACTGATTCATATAATTTATAAATAATCAAAAAAAATCGGTTGTCTGTAAAGTCGGTTTACTGACGATAGTTTAACGTGACAACGTCATAGCCTTAATAGGGCAATAAATCATTAATATCGTACAATAGTGACTAGTAATTCTACAAGCTTATAACGTAATTTATTTACAAACATAATAAGCAAATCGCTTCCGAATCTCTATAAATAGAAACAAACTTTTTCGAGTATAACCTAAAGTTATTTCGATGTATTTCTTTCAAATGATTGCCTTAAAATATTTTTAATGAGTAAAATAAACTACTTATTCGCAATACAAAACGCTACATACATTCGTGAAATCCAGTAAAATCTTCGAACAAAGCACAAGTCATACCTTGACACGTAGGAAATAGAGCACAATTTTGAATAGCCGAAATAATACTAATAGCTCACAGATTGTATATTTATTTTTCATTCAGAGTATGGTCAATGTATCAAAGGTCATAACTAACCAAACTTCTTCATACAAAAGTATTCTCTAAGTCATTGAAATACGTAATATAATCGAAACAAAGAGCGCGGCCCAGGTGGGCCTTACGGTTGTTGAGAGCTTAAATGGAACGCCTCAGAGCGATCAGCGAGGTAACGCCGCATATTGCGTCATGTTTTTTCGTGCGCGCATGTCGGCCACATCGAATTATAAGACGTTATCACGTCAATAATTCTTAGGGAACTAATTTTTTGAGCTGTTATTTAAATATTCGAGATGTTATTATGATCAGTTGAAAAAATTATTGAGCAGTTATTTAATTTAATAGCGGTTGATTAATTATTGCGACAGTAAAACATGGACAGTAATAAAATATCAATTGGACAGTTATTTACTAATACAATGTCAATTCTAAAAATAATCGATCAGTTCAATTACTGAACGAGCGGTAAAAATTATGGAATTCGTAATTCGAAATCTGACTGGATTTCGAATTACGAATAAAAGTCCCTATTATTACATTTATTAACGGCGGAGTAATCGTTGAACATACACAATTAAAATTAAAAAAATAATTAAAAAAATATCTACAGCCGAACATAATAACCTCCTCCTTTTGGAAGTCGGCTAAAAATTATTAAATCTGACTAACTTATTGTAACTTTAATGTTAGAGACTATCTTTTTCGTTCTATCATGGAAGCATGATAGAACGAAAAAGTTAGTCTCTAAACCAAAAAAATAAAACAACTTAAATTTTATTTACAGGTGATGCTAGCGGAACTTCGGGAGACGGAGTACTATTATGCGGTGAAGTGTTTGAAGAAGGACGTCGTGTTGGAGGACGATGATGTTGAGTGTACCCTCATAGAGAGGAAGGTGCTCGCTCTCGGCACCAACCACCCCTACCTCTGTCATCTGTTTGTCACCTTCCAGACTGATGTGAGTTTCAAATTGAAATCGTAGATTTAGCCCGACAACGGCGATTAATAAAAGTAATGTTTTTGGCAGTCTATGCGCGTAATTATACGTAATATATTTTAAATTCCATGCACAATAAGGTGAATGCACATTTTTATGTATTAATTTAAAAAATATATGCTTTTATTTGTACAATTGAACATAATATATTAAAGACACTGATTAACCAATAGACATCCTAAAGACCCACAAGCATTGCGTAGTTTGATAGTTTCTTATATGCCAAATACATCTGCCAC
Organism: Polyommatus icarus; assembly: GCA_937595015.1. NCBI lineage: Eukaryota > Metazoa > Arthropoda > Insecta > Lepidoptera > Lycaenidae > Polyommatus > Polyommatus icarus. The sequence goes on from OW569331.1 coordinate 5,542,176, forward strand.
CTTAATTTATATATAGCAAACAATATATTATCCTCTAATCAGATATACGTGGCCAACGCTAACGATTTCTCTTCTGTACGCGCGTTTGTTCCACTCATTTAAACCTGTTATATTATGGTTCCAGTCGCACCTGTTCTTCGTGATGGAGTACCTGAACGGCGGCGACCTAATGTTTCACATCCAGCAGAGCGGCCGCTTCCAGGAGCCGCGCGCGCGCTTCTACGCCGCGGAAATCGTGTCCGGACTCAAGTTTTTGCACAAACGCGGAATCGTATACAGGTGCATTGTCGTGCTTGAATCTTATTGATTAAAATGTTGCCTGAAACTTAAGTTAGCGTACCTATAGATTCCTATTATCTGCGTAGAACATTTCATCAAAATAGATTCAGCTATTTATGCGTGAAACTTAACAAAGAGTTAAGAGGCAGACAGATCGATAACCAATCATTGTGTAGCCTTGGTGCAGTTTACCAAAATAATATTTTAGTCAAAATACTAAAAAAATTTGAAAAAAATACTGAGTATACGTACCTAAATACAAGTACATGTCCGTTATATTATGCTTACAGGGACCTGAAGTTAGACAATATATTGCTGGATTTCGACGGTCACGTGAGGATAGCGGACTTCGGCATGTGCAAGCTGCAGATCTACCTCGACAAGACCGCCGATACCTTCTGCGGGACGCCAGACTACATGGCTCCTGAGGTAAAGCAACCACTATGCTGCTCTAATAGTAACAGTAATGCAAATAGAGCTTTTAAGGCTCTTACGATTTATGGCAAATGAAAAAACTGTATTCTCAGATAGAGAATAAAATAATATGACACCATAAGCGTAGCCTGCCTTAGCGGGGCTCCATATAAAATTTGTTTGGGGGTAGAAAAGGCTGAGTTCTTTACTTTTCTCATAGTTTGTGAATTTAATGAAATAAATAGAAAGTTTCTATCAGTTTTTGCTAACGCACGTTGGGGCCCGGGGGCTCCGTACGTTTATAATTGATAGTTGATACGGCATAATTATTATACGGCGCGGCGGCTAAATGAAACCCTAATAACAAGCCTATCGCAAATGAATGGTAGTCCTTACGCACCTCAATGACTCACCTTCTGTGACTCACATATTTCCTCATCTTATCTGAATTCCAAATCTAGGACAGAGAAATTAAATTTTATTAGTAGAGCTAACCGCCGCAGTCAGAGAAGAACAATTATTACTTTACCGTCATTAATTAAAGATTTTTACATAAGCCCCATACATTACCTGGCAAAATCGAGTTCCTCTTATCTCCATAAAATTGAAGTTTAATCATCATTAAAATATGTCTCTGAGTGCAGTAAGGCTTTAAAGGTTCCGATCCATCTCAAAATTTATCCACAGATAATCAAGGGTCTGAAGTACAACCAGACGGTGGACTGGTGGTCGTTCGGCGTGCTGCTGTACGAGATGCTGGTGGGGCAGAGCCCCTTCAGCGGGTGCGACGAGGACGAGCTGTTCTGGTCCATCTGCAACGAGATGCCCTCCTACCCGCGCTTCCTCACGCAGGAGTCGCACACCATACTCACCAGGGTAAGTCACATAATGTAATGATGTACTGAAGGCAGGTCAAGTAGCCCTGATGTCACTGCGACCCTTGAGGATCTATTGTGAGTTATGACTAAATAATGTGATGATGGTGAACGATTAGAACATGAAATAGAACCTACGGAAGGCATAATATTGTTCACGCTTCCGTACACAGAAATCCCACTTCAATACACTATAATTCCTAAAAGTGGCAATCTAAAAATAATAAAAAGTTGACAATTGTTGAGTAGGTAAGTTGTTTTGTGTTGTAACTTTTTGCGATTGTTTTTGAAATCTAATCTTGAAATTTAGTAATTAGTTAGTCATTAAGGGCTTTTGGACGAGAAGAAAAGTCAAAGTAATCTATTTTCCCCTGGTAGGCTGGCAAACTGTACATTTTTGAGTTATTTATGATTTTAATATCTTTGAAATCCGGCCAAATCTCTGCCACATTCTATACTTTACTACTTATATCCAGCAAACTATATCTCGACGTCAAACTATGAGTGAATGGGCACCTGCTCGTCTTTCCAGTTGCTGGACAAGGACGCACGCTCGCGGCTGGGCGGTGTGGAGTGCATGCACGGGGACATCCGCGACCAGGACTTCTTCCGACCCATACCCTGGGACAAGCTCGAGAGGCGGGAACTCGACGCGCCCTTCAAGCCGAGAGTGGTAAGTTCTTTTATGGTACAGGAAACGAGCAGGCACTAATCGATGGCAAGGGATTGCTGCTCATGGACACCAGCAGGGCGATTCACGATTCCCGTTCGACACGGATTCGGAAAGTTTGAGATGCGCTCATTGGCCAATGCCGAGCGCGGCGAGCTTTTATTGGATGTCGCGCGATCAGCGATGAAGTTTCCGAAACCGATCTGAATTTGACACTGTGAATCAGGGCGAGGCTCGTCCGTTCTGAGGTTGGGGATTTTAGGGAAGTTGGCCAAGTATAAAGAAAGCCAGTAAAAACGATTACTAAGCTATCCCTGTTAGGCTCTGTACTGTGAATTAAAGTTTAAAATTTGAAAATCTTAATTTCCGAGATGATATAAAAGGCCTCATGCTTAGTTTAAACTTACAATATCTTTACATTATCATCGTACTTTACCCAAACTAAAATAACTGAACTGTTTTCAGCGTCATCCCCTTGACACGCAGTATTTCGACCGCGCGTTCACGGGCGAGCGGCCGCGGCTGACCGCCATCGAGCCGCAGGTCCTCCGCTCCATGGACCAGGAGGCCTTCCGAGGGTTCTCCTACACCAACCCCAACGCCACCGACCGGTAGAATACCGTTGGAAGACGGATCCAACCGTCGGAAGAGGGTGCTATTAAGTAGGAAACGTAAAGACCACGCGTCACCATGCTTGGTTACCGGTGGAAGAGGAAAGGAAGCTTGGACTAGGGATGTTATGTTGCTTCCAACTGGTGTCGCCAATCCAAGAATTGATTATTTGCTTGACATGTGCTGCCTAAAGTTCACTTTCTCCTTTAAAAAAATACGTATTTTGGCGACGCAAATTCGGAACTTGAAATTGTTTACTACCTACATAAGCGCTGCCACCTAACTAGTTCCTACGTAGTATACCTATTGGCATACATAATGCTATTTGAAAAGGGGAAGGTATTTTAACAGCTCAACGTCGTAAATTAGCATGTTCCAGAGGAGTACACAATAACTACACATAGCTAAACCACTTTTCTATAGAAATCGACAGACGATGTAAAAAAATTAGGTCTGCCCAAAATGATGGGTGGACAATCAACCAAAGGACATGGTCTGGTCGCACTGTGCACTGTATAAACTATACTAAAATATGATGAATATTAATTTGTAGATATGTTTTTTCACTGTGCAAATAAAACATTTTTGTCCTGTGAAATTTTTTGAATTAATTTTTATCACTTAAGTCTTAAGTAATTAAAAAAATACAAAAATAAAATAAGCTCGTAATAAGAAACACCTGACGTGAATGTATGGTGAAAATAATTTTATATTTTTTAAGGGCGTTAGTGGTACTTTGGTGGCAACGTTAGCAATATGACTATTTTGAAGCGTATTGACTATATTACAGTCGGAAGTTACGGCAGACAGAGCAAGTAACCTTAGGTATTAAGTGCCTACTGTCGTTCATTACATACTCATAGTGTATAATAACAAAATGTTTTAGTTCTCAATTTTGTTTTTATTTTGCATATCATTGTATATTTAAAACTTATAATTGATGCTTTTAGGTACCTATGTAAATAATATTGTGAGGTAAATAAAAATTTTATAATGATACAACTTATTTATTACAGTATTATTACAATATATCACACCGAAAAAATATTATGCTTAAAAGTACCAATAGGTACAACAAATATATTATTAAATAAATAAAATTATGCTTTAAAAAAGTACCAAAAAGTACTTACAATAAATAAAAAAATTATGATAAAATACCTCAAAAGTATGTACAAATAAGTACAGCTGTACTTTTGAGGCGTCAAATTCATTCAATGCGTTCTTTTTTAGATCACAAAATATTACGCATGTAAGCTCAACAGCTGAGGTTAAGTAAGTTTTGGCGAAGAGCATGACGCGTCGCTTCAGTCGCTTCGACTCTGTCCCAGTTTGAGTTGAGCCAGGCTCAAATCACACCGAATGGCAGCGCAGCGGCGAGCATTTTCAGTGTCATATGATTTTCAAATTTATCTTTATTATTGTAATACATAGTATCGCTTGAGAAACTTGGAAAGTCTCACGGTCGCCCGCGACACATCGAGCACTCTGACGACTCCTACGCGGCGGCGGCGCGTGGGTAGTCTGTAATGAAGATAAAGTTTAAAATCATATGACACTGAAAATGCTCGCCGCTGCGCTGCCATTTCGGTGTGATTTGAGCCTTAAACGACACAGCATTGATGCTGATACACTACAAAATTGTACTACACCGCGACGCATGTTGCTCTGCAGTTAAGCGCAGTCTTAAGCCGGCTGTACACATTGGGCCAACGCATTGAGCCACCTCATTAGGCCTACTTGTAGAGAGAAGAGACCTTGGCCTTAAGTTGGGAGTAACATAACGTAATAAATTGGTTGTCTGGAAGAAATCGCTTAACGCGACAAGACCGCCATTTTGCACATTTTCATAATATTGTATATTTTTTGTTGTCGTCTTCTGTATGTGTTTCTTATGTTTTTTTTTTTTGTGCAAATAAATAATTTATTGTTATTTACTTACTGTACACGTTGGCTCAACATGTACAGCGGGCTTACCATGTGACTAGCGTTGTTTCAGTTGTATAAACATCTGATGAATGTTATTTTCTAAGGCGACGACCAGGTAGTGTCTGCCGACTCGCTCGTACACGTCCATGGATTGTATCCGGTAGTCGCCGTCCTTGTCGTATACAAAACTCCGCATATAAAACTGCTTCTGGGGCTCGTATTGACACTTTAGAATTTTGTCTATACAATGTATTTCGATCTAGAAAGTGAAAATTAATGTAGTAATATAATGAAATATTATGTAATATGCATTGGTAAAGTACAAATTACAATTCCGTGCATCGCGACAGTCGTAAGCCGTACGCGGCTGACGACTGTCGTCGGCCGCTCGCGACAATAGTCATTGTATGAAAATGTATGGCACCGCTTCCGAGGCCCGCGACAGACGCGCGCGGCCGACGACTGTCGTAAGCCGCGCGCGGCCGTGTCATATAACTTTGACACGGTCGCGCGGGGCCTACGACAGACGCGCGCGGCCGACGACTGTCGTAAGCCGCGCGCGGCCGTGTCATATAACTTTGACACGGTCGCGCGGGGCCTACGACAGACGCGCGCGGCCGACGACTGTCGTAAGCCGCGCGCGGCCGTGTCATATAACTTTGACACGGTCGCGCGGGGCCTACGACAGACGCGCGCGGCCGACGACAGTCGTAGGCCCCACGCGGCCGTCAAGACACGTATAAAATTCAAGACACGGCCGCGCGCGGCTTACGACTGTCGCGATGCACGGAATTGTACCTTTATTGAAGGCTAGCTGTTAGCGTCTATGCCGAATTTCTGTCTGTTACATCTTCACGCTGAAATAGCTGAAAATGTTTGTATTAAAATACGAGAAAGGGTAGTTTTTGATACGAAAAAATGTCGCGGTTTCTGGGGAGGAAACCGGGTAACGAGTAAGTGTCTTAGCACACTATGCCGAATTTCCGCGGCGGAAGTTCGGCATGATTACGTCAGCATAATATAACGCGACATACAAATTACAATATAACGTGACGTAATTTCGGCATAGTGTCATCGGTAATTTAAAATACATTGCAGGTGGAATCATGCCGAACTTCCGCCGCGGAAATTCGGCATAGTGTGCTAAGGACACTAACTCGTTACCCGGTTTCCTCCACCGGAAACCGCGACATTTTTTCGTAACAAAAACTACCCTTTCTCGTCTTTTTTCCTTTCCCGTATTCTAATACAAAAATATTCAGCTATTTCAGCGTGACGATGTAACAGACACACACACTTCTATGGTATTCAATATTAAACTAGCTACTACAATAACATAAAATACAAAACATAATTACTTTTCCATCTTCATATCCCACGAACAATATTTCTCCATGTTCATAAAGCGCCGACAGTCTGGGGACAGCCATTATGATTTTATCATACTGATGCGATTTGGATATCTCCCATTTTGCATTGGCTGACACTGAAAAAGTAAGTTAGCGTTAGTATATTTCTGCGATAGGTTCAACTTTAGAATATAATAGCATTTCCAAGTATCCGCGATCGAAGGATTATTCTCTGAGCGCGGCAGTTACATGTCTAAAGGTGAACGCAGATTTGGCCGCACCGCACGCACCGCAGTCGCCGCATTTCGAATTCTTTATATGAAGTCATAGGCAAGCTCGCATACCTACCCGCGCCGCAGTCTTCGCAACTTCTACATTATTTATATGAAGAATTCGAAATTCGGCCAAATCTGCGTTCACCTTTAAGTATCCACTCACCTCTATAAGCCACACAGCCATCATTGAAGAGAAATGGTATAGGATAAGATAAATTAGTATCGGCGTCGTCACAAAGTTGGGGGTAAGATATGTGGTGCACCTTCTTAAACTGTAGCCCGTCTACGTAGAACATAACGCCTTCTTTGGTCACAACATACACTTTGTGGTCAAACACGTGCAGTGCCACAATGCAAGCGGGCCTGTAGATCTTGGCTACGGCCTTCACGCTGAAGTAGTTTCGACGTTCAGTAATCGCCACCCATAATGTGCTACTACTGTCTATGAAGTAACAACTGTTTGAATATAACCTGCAATATTATAATGATAATAATAATATCTATGGACGCTTCACACCACGTCAGTCTGGCCCCTTGCAAGTACCTTTAGGTACTGGCCAGACTGACGTCCTTTAGGATTTGTTTCAGGTACCAGACAACGCAAATATATTTAATACTTTGATACTATACATATAGGGTGCAATTAAACCTTCCTGCCAAATTTTGATATATTAATCCTTGTTAAAAATAAAAATTTTCTTTTATAATCACTCAGTACTAAAATGTTGAGAAATAGCTTCCGAAAGTTATCCTAAAAAACACTACAATTAATGGACATGACGCGTCGCCCGCGTGTGATGTGACCCCGCGCGCGCGCCTCCCCCCGCATTACCCCCGATCACGCCCCCGCGCCGCGAGTGACCCTTTTGCAACGCAAATAAAAATGTTTTTCGTCTTATCAAAATGAAGCTACTCACCAAAAATTAGTTCATAATATGGATACAGTTTGCTGTAAAGGCAAGAACAACAAGCCACTCACTTGTAACACCCAATAATGTCCAGGTTGAATACATCACAGTATTTCATGTCAGACTGGTACTGTTTATTTTGTATTAGCAGTGACTTGTAATTATCGTTATTATTCTGCTTCGACAGTATTGTAACCAAATAGTCCGATTCTTCATAACTGTAACCTGTTTAAGATAAACATTATGAAAACACAACTTAGTACTTATGTAAGCCATACACGCTATGGTCTACCAGAGAAGTCCACCTGCCTGCACAGGTATGTATGTGGGAATAGACTTGTGCAGTTCTTTTACCTGCGCAGGCGACCGGCGCAAAATCGAAAATCACAGGTAGACCTCTCCGGTGGACTGTAGTGTGTATGGCAGCCATAACACATAGAAAATTTTAAGCAAAGTGTATCTGTCTTTCTGTCTGTTACCTTTACGATGAGCCGATGACACGCTGTTGAGCCGATATTGATGAAATTTTGTATGGTGAAAAAGAGTACCAGGCAAAAGTCATAGTTTTTATTTATGAAAAACTACTTATAATTTTTCCAGGCAATAATCGAAACTAAGTTGCGTTGACACCTACTACAGTTTTTTATAATTGAGCCTTTATTTTTGCTAGTTTTGGATTTCACCCACCATAGTAAGCATCCTTAATCCTTCGATCGTGGATTGTTGGAAATCTATTGTTATTCTATTGTGTCTCGCTCACTGATGAGCTTATGAGCTTGATGGGTTAAATACTGCCTAAGTCCACTAATAAAAATAATTATCTATGTTTAAAGCTATACATGTTATTTTATTCTAATGATTATAATCATTGCTTACATTTTACATGCAATGTTTTATTGCAGCTAGTGTCCACCATGTTTAAATATTTAACTTCGTTATCAAGGACAACTATTAGTTCATCTGAAAAAAATGCAAAAAGACTTCCATAAAAATTAAACAATGTTGTAAATTAGTTTTATAAATAAAATAAATTATAAATAATATTGATGATAGAATATGGTGATACTTCTAGTAAATAATAATAGTACCTAATCAAGATGTAAATTTCTACTTACTCTTGTACACTTTCATAGATTTCACATGTTTTATATGAAAGCTTGTATAGTGAGATACTCTGGCTTTTGATATTTTTCTCCAGAGGAAGAAATTGAAAAGTATTTCCCTCCATCCTAGTGCACACTTCTCTTTGTATAGAACACCTTTATTAGGGATTGTTACTTCCACCATCTTACGCCATAACTGAAAATGCTTAAAAAATAATACATATTATATATTTCTTTTTACTGCAGTAAGCTTAAAAAATATACACACAATAATTGAATTATTAAAATAATGACTGATTTAAATTTGTAATCATTATTTTCGTATTTCCTAATAAGGTCAATGTGTCGAAGTCCGTCTAGCGGTTACAACTTCCATATTATTTGAATGACTAGTTTCATATGGCTCAGTGGGTAAAACAATATTGCAAAGTTAGTTGGACCTAAGAAACAGATATGTCGCTACTAACTACCTGTTACGAAAAAATGATCTCAAAATTTTTTCCCGTTTTCTACTCGCAGAGTGTAAGTCTCTGCCAAAAAAAAATTAAAAAAAGTGGAAATACGAAGGAGTTTTTGGAGTTTCTTGGATTACATACCTAAGTAATTTAGTGATCCTTTTACTTATTACTGGTGTTCGATTCGTAAATATTGCTTTAATTTCGTTATTATCACCTGCAACATGTGTCTAACCTAAAATTGCAATAATTGGGAAGTCCGTCTAGTTTTCATAAGGAAAGGCCATCATATGCCGTTCTTGCCTCAAATCAGATATTGACAACCTTTTCAAATGTCTTTATAATTGTTAATTTGCATTTCAACTTAGGACTACTAAATCATAGCATTGCCCAAATTTTACTGCACAAAAAGAGCATACAAGAGGGGCTGATAAAAATTGCAAAAGTTATAAACAATAAAGTAAAAAAAAGAAGGGTTTGGTTTTTTTATATTCCAAAAACCAAAAATTATTTGAAATACTTAATCAAAATTTGAAAAAAGATCCTTTAAGAGCAGGAAATTTCCTTAAAAAAATCCTACCTCCCAGACCAACAACCCTTAAAATTTTAATTGAGCGGCGAAATGAAAATGACTTGATGATTGATGACTTGCCTTAAAATGATATAAAATTAATTTTCTCTGGAATGCGAACCTTATTACCGACACCTTAAACACATATTTGAATGGCTGTTTTGCGGCTTTGCTAGAAACCGTTGCCATGCATTTTGCTTCACAAGTTAGGGCTATACTGCTGCTAGACAGACTTACCTCAAACTGTAAGGGAAGTCTGTCTACACGCCGAGTTTTTAAAAAATACCATGAACGTAAGTAAAAAATATGGAAATTAAGATTATTTTTAGATCATTATAAATCTAATTAATATATAGCCTATAATTTCCGATGACACAAGTTACTTTAAAAAGCGAATCTCAAATGAATAAATTATGTTAAACTTTAATTTTAGAAAAGTATGCCGGACTTCGACACATTGACCTTAAGTAAAATTGTACACCAATTAATAAAAGATTAATTTTTATGTTAGTACAAGTAAACTATACAGAAATTGTATTATTTTATAAGCAACTTACCTCCAGATAATATTTTACAGCTCCTAACCAAAACTTGTTAACAGACATACAAATTGATAGAGATTTTAAATCAAGGTGAGAGAAAAATAATATCAAAATTTCCGTAGGGCAGTTGCCCCAATTGCGAACACGTTGATCATTAATTAATTTTTCAGCATCTAAGGCTGTTCCTGAATACATCTCATGGGATTAAATCGAAAAAGTAAAGATTTTAATTAATTAGAAAACTCTTCTCTGAGCAATCAATTTTCTGGTCATTATAATAAAAAAGTGGCTATCAATACTTTGTATATTTGGTAAAATTATTACAGAAGATAATGTCAACATGTTTTTCTTTGTTTTTTACATTTAATTACTACAAAGTAAGTAAATGTTTATATTCTTAAATTTCTTAACCAAAAATCTGTTTACAATATTTGACAGCACGGATTACATTTGACACTTGACAGCTGATATTTTTTTTTCTTGTTATGGCTCTCGGCTTTTAAACCATGGCCAGTGTCAAGTAAAGTTTTGGCGGAAAAAAAAAAAATTCGTAAAAATTTACAAAATTTTCAAGTTGTTTTTCCAGATTATCGTCAAGTCGAAAGTCTAGTCGAAGTTTAAAAAGTAGTCGGTAAAGTCAACGAGTCAAGTCAGTTGTTTTAGTAAAGTGGTAGACCCTTTACTAAAACTTTCGATGGAGTTTTGGAGGGAACACAAAATGGCACGTTTCTTGAAGTTGTATCACTTGCCCACACTTGTGCATGACAACGAATATCTAATGGTTAATATTCTACCAACATTACACATTAAAAACCGAAATAACACAATTTTTGGAAAATAATACAAAAACAAAACGTCACTCTTTCGTATTCCCGGCAAAACTCCCAGCTGATATTTTGCAACGATGAATTTTCTTAGCTTTTTAATTTGATTGTCAAACAGCTTCCATTTTAGTAACTAGATGGCGTATGGGTAGACAACTATCGGTAATACCAGGGAATACCATCAATAATTGCTACATAACTGGGCAAAAGCAAGTAAAACTTGATACATTTCAATTTGAAAAAGACACAATAATATTCCAATGAATATGATAATAAAGTTATAATAACGATGTTTTAGTTAAAACTCGCGGAAGAAATAGCCCTATTTACCGTTGTTCACACCAAATGTCACAGGAATAATACATTTTGGCTTTGACAACATCTTACCTGCACTTGTGCAAGATAACAGATATTTAGTGGCTAATATTTTACCAATAATGAACATCAAAAATCCAAATAACACAATTTGGGGAAAAATAATAAAAACCACACCGACAATAAAAAGTAGAAGTAGAAAACTCTTTCAGTTATCATGTTTTCAGTTTGACAAGTGCAAGCGTGTTCCTAAGCTGTTACCAGTATACTGGCCTAATTGCTAAAATAACTCTATTATCCTATTCATTGGAATATTATTGCGTCTTTTTCAAATTGAAATGTATCAAGTTTTATATTCTTTTGCCCAGCTTTGTAGCAAGTATTGATGGTATTCCCTGGTATTACCGATAGTTGTCTACCCGTACGCCATCTAGTTACTAAAATGGAAACTGTTTGACAATCAAATTAAAAAATAAGAAAATCCCTCATTGTGGGTGTTTATTTCGCTTTATTTACAATTCTATTATATATATTAATGGTTATAGAAATTTTATTCTAACTAGATTTCCTAAAGAAAACGAGAAGGAGAAACAATTGGACTCAAATAATAAGACAATGTAACGATGAAAGATATTGGTACCCAAACAAATACAGTGTCATTTGCAGTAATCATTTTGAAGATTATGAAATATATGTCGCAGCCAACTGGTTTAAATAGCCGATCAATCAAACTAGCTGTTTGATTGATCGGCTATTTAATACAGTCAGCTGGCCAACTCTGAGCGACACAGTTTTGTGTATGGTGGGACTCCCTCCGCCTTTTTTTCATTGGTCCATGGACAGAGCATAAACATTTTTAATTAGTACTCTAAGATAAAATAAAACGAAATGTATTATATTTACGAAAATATATTACCTATAATCCGTAATCACAAAACACAAATAATATTTGCAGAAATTCTGCAATGTAGTCTGCTCAAATACCTAAGGCGCTTTGCAGACGAAAGGGCGGGGTGGGCTGGTTGTTTCGCTGCGAACGATATCACAAAGGGAATCCTATAGCCGGGTCCACACAAACGATCCAACGCGCTCAGATCGTGCGCGGCATGAAGCGCGTTCCACGGAGCGTTTGGTGTGGAACTGTGGACGTGCCGCGCGCGATCCATGCGCAAGTTTTGGAGCGCGCGCTCCCTGGTGCTCGCGATCCGCACGTTGTCGGTTTTCTCTTTCAACCATTAAAAATATATTTCGCGTAATTAAAAATTATCTTGCACGATATGGAGTCACACGTTCAGTGGCGGCGAATGGCTGTTGCTGCAGTAACCTTTATTTTACTTAAATTATGGCGCAAAAAATTACAAAAACGAAAAAGACGGTTCTGGGTAAAAAAAATATGTATACGAAAATCGCTTGGAATCTGTGGCTAAACTTTATTTTTAAGTATTAAAGTATACATACAAGTTACAACTAAGTATTTGTGAACATTTCAGCCTACCTTATGCTATGATAGATATCGAGCAATCAAAAAAACAAAAAAATCAAGTTTGTTGTATGAGGGCCCCCCTAAAATATTTAATTTCTTTTGTTTTTAGTATTTATTGTTATAGCGGCAATAGAAATACATAATCTCTGAAAATTTCAACTCTCTATCTATTATCGTTTTTGAGTTATAGCCGGAGACAGACAGACGGACAGACAGACAGACAAATATACGAACAGATAGATGGACAGACAGACGGTCAGGAAGACAGACAGAAGGACAGTCATCAAAGTCTCAGTATAGGGTCCCGTTCTTACCCTTTGGGTACGAAACCCTAAAAAACACACTCAGCCAATTTTAGAAGCTCATAGCGAGGCAATGATTGGAGATAGATACAAAGTGTAAAGGACGAAGTTGTAGAGAATTTAATTAGCTTTTATTATGTGGTACAAGAGAATTTTATACGAAGCACCATCAGAAAACCAAAAAACGGGAATATCCATGGTGTGATGGATCGTGCGAATCACACAAAACCGTCCACACTGCGCGCGCCACGCAACTGAGGCACCTTTGAAACTGACAAGAAAACCGACAATGTGCGGCGCTTCATGCCACGCGCGATCGGAGCGCGTTGGATCGTTTGGTGTGGACCCGGCTATTGGACCGTTTGGTGTGGACCCGGCTTATTAACAACGCACACGGTGGGCAAAAAAAAAACCGCGCTGCATTTATATTAAAAAAGTACTCTGTGAGGTGCCCGGCGGGCACTGGCGGCGCATGTCCGCGGCTGCCCACCGTGGATCACACAAACCAGTTTACATGCAGTAAGGGCGCATTTTTATTAGTCGTTAACTCGTGAGGTATACAGCATACGGGGAGTCTATGACAACTAATGGCGCATTTTGATTGGTCGTGGCATGCAATCTCCCACACCCCGCATGCGGGCCCAGTGAAAATGCGCCATAACGCAGATGGCGTGTGCTTTGTGTACGCGGCGCGGGCAGCCGCAGACATCGACGTGCGTACGCAGCGAAATGGACGCGTAAGGTGGCCGAAATATTTATTTCAACCATTAAAAAATATATTTCACGTAAGTAAATAAAAATTATTTTGAATGCAAACTATTTTTTTTTTACATTCTTACATTCTAAAGAAATCATGGAGTGCAAATAGAACAGCAAAGAGGAAAAGCTTAATCGTACAAATTAGTTTAAAACTAGTTTATTTAACTTAATACTATATCACAGAGTTATCAAACTTTTTCAGAACTAGTACCAGTAGTTTTATAATCGATTTTTCATTATTAATACTAGACTAGTAACTTTGATACGGTGTCTGTTTTACAAAAAATTTGTATAAAAGATTAATTTTCTTTTAAAAAATGTCAGTCTTAATTAACAGAGATTGCTTATTTACTATACATAAGTCCATAATATCTTCAGTATAAAATAATCTAGAAAGAAACTTATTTTACTTAATCTAACTTAATACTACTCATAGTGAGATCATCTGTAATATTTTTAATGATAACATCGGCACCAGTGCGCGTGCTTCGTAGTCTTATTTTAATCTTTTCATGCTATCTATTTGGAATTTTATAGTATGTATAAAACCAATTTTTATGATAACACACAAAATATATAACAGACCATAGGAAATGATACAATGTATAATGTATATCTATTCATAAATATTATACTTATAATTGAAAATGTACGGTTTTAGGCTATAATGGGTCTCTGAAGATAAATAAATCTTCAAATAATATGGCTATCAGCTACAGTCTATACTTCTTCGCTCAACTCATTTGGTCGCCTTACCACAAAAAAAATTTTAAGATAAAAAAATAATAAGAGCGTTTTTTATTTTAGCGGTGGGTTCAGAAACTGCGGCCATTTTAAAGTTTTGAAAAGGAAAATATATTATTCAGAAAATTGTTTTTTTTCGGTCAGTTATTATTATATTTTAGACAACAAGGACTAGTTAGTTTAGTGCAAAATAAAATATCTACGAAGTATAGGTAGGAAAATATGAAGGTCGATTTTTTTATATTTTGAAATGTTCCTACAGGCTTACCTTATCTTTGAATCGTCAGTGCTTTTTAAGGTGAGTTTACACCAAAAGAACATAGAGCAAGAACAGCACAAGAACATTCTTTCGTATTCGTTTAGTGTAAAACTATAATTCGTTACAACATACTTTAGATCGTTTACACCAATCGAATCAACAAGAACATCAAGAATAAGAATTTTTGCTCTATGGATGAGAATCATACAGCTCCGTTTAGACCAAACGAGCGAATGCTCATTGCTCATTCGTCAACGATAAGTAGTTAATTTATTTTTATAGTCATCAAAGGTTGGATCCCATAAACATCTTTTGTTATGGTATAATTCTATCATTTGTAAACATTTTTCATTGCTCTAATCCATATTTACGAAATAATCTTTAATAAACTACCTAAAACCAGCCGCCAAAAAGTAAAAATATCAAGAACACTAGAATCCCTTTTAAGATACCGCCTCGAAGAGCGAGCACGTCCGAACACGAAAGAACGCTCTAGGCAATTGCTCGAGCGCTTTTGCGTCGTTTACACCAAACGAGCGAGATTCTTAGAGCATTCTACCGATTTACCGCCGAACACGTGGCGAACACACTAGAACAACGAAAGAATGCTCGTTGATAGTTTACATCAAAAATGAAGAAGCTACTAGAATGAGCATTCGCTCGTTTGATATAAACGGAGCTCTAAGGAAGCTATCTTAATATGACAGATCGGATGACATTTCAATATTAAAAAAAAAAAAAAATTAACCCACCACGTGAGAAATCTGATTTCTATACCATGATAACTAGACACATGTCGGAAGCCTATACAAGCTTAATCTGACACGCTCGAGCTACTCCCAAAATCCCCTCTTCCCCTCCTCTACTATCAAGGTTAGGTGTGACAAGAAAATACTTGCAAACACATTGAAATGATTGATGATGAAACATTTAAAATACATATAAATAATTAAACCACTCTCCTAGCACATTTGCATTTAAAAAAATCGGTTGTCTGTAAAGTCGGTTTACTGACGATAGTTGAACATGACAACGTCATAGCCTTAACCCCTCAGTTCCGGGAAAAATCTATGCAAAAAAGTTGGCAGGTCAATGTGCAAAAAAAAAAAAATGGCGCCCGGCCTACCCTCTTTGTAAAATTAATGTAATATCCTTACATACAATCCATATTTTATGTTTGTGTGAACTACATTATAATATATGTTAAATCTTCTATCTATCAAGCCATCATAATATAGTCTTTAGTCCGATGTGATATTAGTTTCTCAATTATAAACTTTCGAAACTATAATTAGTGACTTGTTCAGAAGAAATAAACGAATAAATTATTAAATATTTATAATGAGTAAAATAAACTATTCGCAATACGAAACGCTAGTATACATTCGTGAAATCCAGTAAAATCTTCGAACAAAGCACAAGTCATACCTTGACACGTAGGAAATAGAGCACAATTTTGAATAGCCGAAATAATACTAATAGCTCACAGATTGTTTATTTATTTTTCATTCAGAGTGTGGTCAATGTATCAAAGGTCATAACTAACCAAACTTCTTCAAGCAAAAGTATTCTCTAAGTCATCGAAATACGTAATATAATCGAAACAAAGAGCGCGGCCCAGGTGGGCCCGGTTGTTCAGAGGATAAATGGAACGCCTTTAGAGCGATCAGCGAAGTAACGCCGCATATTGCGTCATGTTTTTTCGTGCGCGCAGCCCATATCGAATTATAAGACGTTATCACGTCAAAAACTATAAATACAATTATTGAGTGAACTACCGTAGGAACTACCTCAATATTTGTTGCAGCTTAAAATCTCCATAGATGAAGTTAGCTCAATAAGCGTTTTTGAAGATTCTGTTCAATTTCTTCTAGTTCAGTCTTAGTAAAGAAAATCTCTAATTCTATGTTGTCTTTGTTTATTCTCTTGTCGTCGAGATCAGTTTTGTTTTCGACGAGCACGCGCATAGCGTGCTGCACGCACAGCGCTGATTGCTTGCCGAATACACCTTTTACCTGCAAAAAGAGTTCCATTAAATTAGATGTATTTTCACCATACGCTTCGTATGGCTTACATTTTGATGAAACTTGAAAAAACTTGACACGAACAAACTTTGTATAACTATAAAATCAGTGTACCAAGATAGGATCATTTTACAAGTGAGGGAATTAAGATGTTAAGTTACCTTGGAAAGATATAGGGTGGTGCGACAAATCTCACATTCGTCCTGATGACGAATCAGTCTTCTCTTACCCTTGGTGCCTTTGTTGACTGTCACCTGTTAAGTAAAAAACCACGAATAAAAAAAATATTCTATAACGTTAGTGACTCGTAGCATTTTATATTATACTTTGAGTTTTGGCGTCGATTTCACGTACTTTTTCACCTGGCATACGAGTGACGGGCGTAGGTGTGAATGTAGAAAGACGGTGTTTTTTGTACCATTATTTAAAGACCATAAGGTAGCATTCTGATCTTCGCAATATGCGCCTGCGACGGACAAAATTTCAAATAAAAGACACTCTATTAACTAGGCTAAATGTTTCACTTGGCTAGTTCATAAAGTGTCATTTTATTTGAATTATTGTCGGTCACGGTTTCGTTATTTTTTTTATTTATTTATAAAGTACAACCTCATCGTATACCTACATTTTTACTTACAACTAAAATAACAATTATTGATATTATATCTGATGTACACGACAGCTACGATGTACATAGCATTAATAACTATATTAAGTAAGTATGTATTCTTGTACATATTAAAATTTCAACAAAATAGTTTAAACTTAAACAAATGAATCTGTTACCTTTTTAGTAAAAACAAATAGTAGGGGAGGTCGCGCTCAGTTCAAAAAGTAATTTCATACCGAGCAAAAATCGTTACAATAATAGTATTCCACTAATACATAACAACTTTGATCGTCAGCCACTTCATAATGGGTGGAATAAAAATTGAGAGCATCTCAAAGTTGATGTTGGGAATCGTATTGAATTGACATTAAAACGATCCCAATTCGCACCTAATAAAGGTTCATATCTATACACACCGGCAAAATTAGCGGAACATAATAAAATTTAATTTTTTTTGAAAATTAATCGCTGTTTTTTATATATTTATTTATTAATTTAATAATTGATGATTAAAAAATAAAACTTATATAAATTTAGGGCATAAAACGTGTAAAATCTGCAAAAGTCTAAAATTAAGAAAAATCTTTGAAATTTCAGTAGTAAGTTTTTAAGTTAAATTCTTCATTTTTACTTAAGAAATGCCATGTTGACAGCGTGTAATGCCTTCTATGGATCTGAAGAGAGTCTGGATACGCCATTACATGCTTGCATTTTGATTGTCAATAATTTCCTGTGGGATATTCTTCTACTCCTCCAGTAGCGCCAACTCGAGCTCCTGAACACATTTTGGAGCTGGAGTTTTAATTCGTACCGTTCATCCATTGATGTGCCATACGTTCTCAATCGGATCCACATCCGTAGACCGTGCTGACCTCTCCACCTGGGCTACGCTAGCATCATTTAGGTCATAATGCCCGATTTTTTATGCCCGATATGGACGCGCAAAAAATTGAAGTTACTACCTAAAACTGTGTAAAAGGCACAACATGCAGTTCTAGGATGTCTGTGCTATTGCCCTGTACTGTCAAAGTACCATCATTAACAATCATCAGCTCTGTGCGGGCTCCAAATCATATGCAACCCCAAACCATTACGAAGCCTGCATGATATACCACTGTTTCCGTTAAGTTTGATGGTCTATAGCGTTCCTTACGATTTATCCACATTCTTTATCGCCTGTCAATAAAATTTACACAGAATTTGCTCCCATCACTGTACAGCACACGATTTCACTCACTTGTCAAATTTTGATGTTCACGCGAAAATCTTAGCCTGGCTCTTTGGTGCCCTGTCTCAAGTTTTGGTGCCCTTGCTGGCACCTTTGAGTTTAATTTAACTTCTTTGAGTCTTCTTCTTACTGTACAATCACTTACAGGTACATCTCGGACCTGTTCCTATAGGTTTCATCTCTGCAAAGCAGTTTAAGGTCGATTTCTTAAGGCTTGTACCCTTACAAAACGGTTATCCTGAACCTTTGCCACCCGATATATGCCTTGTTCTCGTCTCCGAACGTAAGATCCAGTCTCTCTGTAGCGTTGAAATTTACGATGGACCACGAAAGCCGACACACCTAAGGCCTGACTGACCGAACGGTAGGTGTGACCTTTCTCTATCGTGGTTACAGCTCTAGCTGTCGTAGATGCTGGAAAATCCACTAATTTTGTATCTAAGCAATGTGTTCTTCCAAAAACCAAACAATCAAATGAGCTGGCATGCCTTGCACCCCGCTAAAAACGCCATTCTTATCAGAAACACTTACAACGTCAATCATCGAAAAACACTTAGTAGGGCATAATTGCAATAAAAATCTGTCGACTTGCCAGTTTTGTTCAATATTTTATTTCTTAAATGAGCTTAGAAACTATAAAAAAGGATTTCACACAGCCCGACCCACTTGAATTCAAGTTGTGGCCCTTTTTACTTATGTTCCGCTAATTTTGCCGGTGTGTGTAGATTATACACATTTAGGTTGGGTAGGTGTTATTTTAGTTTTAGTATATAACAACAGATGGCGCTTATAAACTAAAATGTATACATGTTATTCTTCTTCACAAGTATTGACTATCGAATTAATTACTTAAAATTCCTATGTGAGATAATTTTATGGTTAATTCAAACGAAAATCGCCGTCAGTTGAATGTTTGCAGGTGGAAATGTCGTCTACGCGACGCCCTAGGATACATTGAGCGCGACGTAGGGCTTTATTGGTCATAACTTATATCGCTGGCTGACGGTTTTTCCACCATCGTATTAGCGACTGACGGTTTTATTTATTATTTACAAAGTAGAAACATTCACCTGTATAAATTTTGTACGGTATAAAATGACTTTATATTCAAAAATTTTTTACATGTTCAGTAACGCGACTGACGTTGAATCCCCCGTCTGCAATACGGCTGACGGTGATTTTTTTGTTAAACATGACCTCAATAATCATCCATCAAAGTTTCATTCGGTATAAAATCACTTTTCGCAACTATTTTTTTTTACAACTTTGAAATACTCTCAGTTAACATTCCACCACGGGTGCGGCGACTGACGCTGATTATATTGATTGATAAATATTAAGCTACCGCTGGACAAAAATTTGGTCGGTATGAAATGACTTTGCAGACGCTAGCACTACCTCCCCTTCTAAAAGTATTTATCATTATACACATCTAGTTCTTTGATACTATTTATTTTATTATATTGAGTAAATTTTTTAGCCATCGGAGATTGTAACCCAAGATTGGTTTTGCAGGGAGGTAATATTATATAGAAAGTATTAGTTATTTTATTTCTAGGATATTTGTATGGTACATTCAGTGTTATACGATCATGAACACTATTGCATTTAATTTTCCCATTGATAATTTTATACAGAAAGCACGAGTCCAATAATATTCTCCTATTTTTTAAGGTGGTCATAGCAAATTTACGCAAACGTTGTTCATATGCTTCCCGATGTGAAAATCCGCTAGTGCCATATTATGCTAAATATCTAGTAAAAGCTCGCTGTATGTTTTCAATTCTCTGAGAATGCACTACATAATAATGACTCAACACTGTACTACCGTATTCTAGGTGGCTACGGACCAGAGCGTTATATAACAGAACTTTAGTTTGAGGCTGCTTAAAATTTCTAGAATTTCTCTTAACAAAACCAAGCATACGGGCTGCTTTTGCTACGATGCTATCATAATGTTGAATGAATTTTAATTTGCTATCCACAATTACGCCTAGGTCTTTAATTTCGCCTACCTTTTTTGCAGTGGTGCCATCAATATCATATTTAGAAGATACAGGTTTTAATTTTCGCGAAAATTTTATGTGGAAACATTTATTTGCGTTGAGCGTCATGTTATTAGGATCACACCAAGATTTTATTTCATTTAGATCCTTTTGGACTAGAGCGACGTCACTATCGTTTTTAATAATTTTATATATTTTTAAGTCATCAGCATATAAATATTTCTGACAGTGTTTTATTCGGGATGTAATATCATTAATAAATAGTAAAAAAAAGTTCAGGACCCAAATGAGAACCTTGTGGAATGCCTGACTGCGTAATACGTGCGAGACACAAAACCTTTTACAACTACATTTTGCGGCCGATTTGAAAGATAGGATTTGAACCATTCCAAAAAAGAGCCCGTAAAGCCAAATTTTCTGAGTTTTTGTATTAGTTGACGATGATTCACCTTGTCAAATGCGCTGCTAAAATCGGTATATATAGCATCGATTTCGTCACCATTGTCTACCTTTTCACATAAATCGGAAATATATGTATATGGCACAAGATTAGTCAAAGTCAAACGTCCATTTCGGAAACCATGTTGATAATCAGACAAACTAGCCTCGGTGAAAGAAGTGATCGTTGGGAGCAGCGACCACATAACCCAATAGACGCCTAATGTTTTGATTTCTCTTAACAAATAATTGTGTCAATGCGCTGAGGTAAGCGACGCGGGGGGTGAGGGAAGAAATGCATTACGATTGGCCAATTCAAATTCACGGCATGTCATAAATCATAACTAGTGATGGGAAGTACGAAAAGCGCTGGCCAAAAGAAAAAAAAAGGAAATAATATTTATTTTATTTTTAAGTGTAGAGTGAAGAAAAGACAAATTAATATTTAATCATTTTTAAAATGAATTAACTTCGTATAAATTCTCCGAACTGCAGGTTTCTGAACCGAAGATTTTGTAAGAAATACCAATCTTGTAGTTATGTATTTATACATCACACTATTTGCTAAATCCACCACATGATTGGTTTCTTCACAATGAAATTGATGGAAACTTATTTCTGAAAAAAGTTGTTCACCAATAAAGCTGCTTGAAGTTTTATTGACTAAAAACTCTGCTTTACGTGGTTCACTTTTCTTTACGCCTCCAAGATACAATTTCATGATAACTTCACAGCGACGGCAAATTTTAACAACACTTTGTGACGGGTAGATTAAGCCACCAATGTCTCTGTAAGCTATAAAACTGTTAGCATTTTCGTTTAAAGTAATCAATGCCCCTATGCAAGTTTTACATCTCAAATGCTTTATTAAAGAGCTAGCAACAAAACCTGCTATGTACTCAATAGTATTTTCAGCAAACTGAGATAAGCAAATTGATTCTATGGCACTGTCTAAATTTTGATGACTTTCGGTGCCGAACTGAATTTCGCTCTTATCTTCTGCCGTTGTAGTCAAATTTATTCTTTGCAGTGCAGATGAGCAGTTTAGAATTTATATATTCTCTAAAGGTATGCAGTTACCCGTAGATACTTCAACCAGTTCTGTGTGTATCAATATTTTTTTAACACGACGTGGTAATGATGATGATGACGATGATGATGATGATGAATTTGAATTGCGTGGTAGCATATGCTTTCTGTACTTAAAACAACGCCGAAACTCCCAAACGTGTATCTATAAGGAGTCAGGAGTTCTCTCAGCATCTTCGAAACCATGGTATACCTTGACCCAATATTTGAATTTTTGGTAGCATATTCTTAGTACACTTCACATAAAACCAAAATCACCATATGTTTCCATATAAATTTCGAGGAGTTCCCTCGATTACTCCTGGATCCCATCAGGTCACCACTTTTGTGAACATGGTACCAAATTGGAGTGAAACCTAATACAACAAAACAAAAATTTCGAAAATCGGTTCACAAACGGCGGAGTAATCGTTGAACACACAAAAAAAAAAATATCCACAGCCGAACATATAACCTCCTCGTTTTTTGGAAGTCGGTTAAAAATTTAAAAACACATACACACGTTTACAAAAACAATTCATAAAATATTACTCTTTTTCAACAATATGAAAAAAAACCAATTTGTTTAACTGATAAAAAGTCAATCATCGCATCACTAGTGACGCTTGACTCGGCTTGACAGTAATGAAAGAAAGGATAAGGATTACTAGTTTGTGTATGATAGAAAGGGAAATACTTATAAACAAACGTTTTCCTTGACGTATTCGGACCAGCGTAAGTTGAGCTCTGAAGAAATTGATTCCTGACAATATAAATCTTAAAATTGGCTTACCTATGAAAAGTTATGCCGTCTTTGCTAAAATTAGACGATTGGCTACATTTTCCACACCATTTTACTGTACAGGGAGCCATATTTCGCCTTTATCGTATTTTATTTAGTAGTAGACGCATGAGATGTACATAGGTCACGGAAGTGGTCGATAATGAGACAGATTTCGCTGTCATTATCTCAAGTAAGACCTATTAGTCTTACATGTTGCCAGACAGTATTTGCCTTGCATTAGGCGTCTATTGGGTTATGTGGTCGCTGGTTGGGAGTATTGTAGCTTCAAATAAAATTTTGAAAAACATGAAAGTATGGAAATAGGCCTGTAGTTGCATTATGCATATATCTGCTTGGCTTCCCTTCTTATAAATTGGTACAATTCGGGCCTTTTTCCATTCTCGAGGAAATGTACCATCTTCAAGTGAGCGACTAAAAATAATTGTGTTGCGAAGATCAGACTGCTACCTTTACGCAGCATTACCTGGAGGCCTATGGCGCGCAGGGCGCTGCGGGCGGCGAGCTCAGCGGTGACGAGGGCGGCGAGCGCGGCGTGCGCGGTCTGCAGCACGCGGAGCGGCGCGCGCCCGTCCCGCGCCACGCTCATCACCAGCTGCTCCAGCGCGAACGTCGTCGGCTCGCAGCTCTCGCGCAGCTCCTATAATAGTACGTTGTATAGGCCTCGCTTAACTTTAGGGTCGCTTGGCAACAGTTAGTCTAGCAGACGGCATCGAAAATCGAAACAAGCTGGAAACTATTAAGGATTAGGGTTGCCAACCTTACATTTAAAAAACAAGTTTGAAGTTGGAAAAATTCTAGGACAGTTTGAAAATTAGGACGCGGTAAACAACTTGCAACTATGCATTATTAAAGTTAGCATCAACTGAAAACAAGTAAAATTAACTTAAAGTATTAAAAATATTATCTTTTTATATGCGTTATAAAAATCCTTCGATCGGAGGTTCTAGGAATTCCCATTGTATTCTTTTGTTCTCGCGATCATCGGTGCTCGCGCGGGGCCTGGAGGATTAAACTAGTTATATTCAATATTATGTATAAGAAAACACTATACATAATTTATTTTAAGTCACGTTATAGCAAACGCAGGACGCCGCCAAAAACCATACAGATTTCAGAACCACCCCAGTGGCCAGTACGCTACGAAATAGAACATGTCCTGCAAAAAACCGGACGGTTGGCAACCCTAGTAGTTTTTTTTATGAGCCTATGCTATCCCACTGCTGGGCAAAGGCCTCCCCCAAGGTCTTCCACCTGTCTCGCTCCAACGCCACCGCAGGCCAGCCTGGCTTGTAGGCATCCAGTTCATCCCCCCATCTTTTTGGAGGCCGCCCACGGCGGCGTCGTCCGTCCACTGGTACCCACTCTGTGGTGACCTTTGCCCAACGGTCAGGATGCATGCGGCTGGTATGACCCGCCCAGTCCCACTTTAATTTTGCAGCTGTCATGCCGACGTCTTTAACACCTGTTTTGGAGCGCATCGTGCTAATTTTTATTCGGTCTGCTAGTTTTACACCTAACATGCTGCGCTCCATTGCTCTTTGGCAAACCCCGAGCTGGGACCTTTGCGATAAATAGATAAGTAGATAAATAGAGGACTAAAAATTAAGAATTGTATTTTAACGGGTATAAATGTAATTTACTTGAAACACGCTGGACATAGTGGTGAGCCATGACTGCGTCGCGAAGTACACGCTCTCGGAGATCGTGTAACCGGTGCAGATAGAGCTCGAGTACGCCTTCGGGAACACTGCCAAATAGTGAATTAATATTATACACAGGTACTTTACATATCTTTCCTTCAATCGTTTTGACAACAAAGTTATAAGGGATTAAGGGATTATTTCAAATCCCTTATATTAGGCATTGCAGGCGCTACACAGTGTACGGAGGAGACGAAAAATCGGTAATTTTCTTTTTTCTTCAATTTTGAATGGGCATTAGTATTATGAATGCGAGAGTAGAACACCCGCGTGTCAATTCGCAATAATTTTTATTCTACGAGCTACCAAAGTTTAGCGATTTTTTGCGGCCCGGAAGCGAAAAATCCATTTATCTCCAAAATGTTTACGTAATAAATAAAATTTTGTGTTTCACCTGAAAGCCTATTAAATAAGGTATATTTCAAGCTTTTGTATTTTAAACTCTCTTTATTGAAATTTTTTTAACGTGCTTAATGTATGTACGAGTCCAAAAGTGCCCAAAAATTATAAAATAATTATATAAGAAATTAGAAATCTTTTGTAATGTTGAAAACTTTTGGAGAAAAGTTTTGGCCATTTCATTTCCCGTCTACAATAAATGGAGATAATATATTATATAAAACTGATGTTTTATTTGAATTATTCAAGAAAATTTATAATAGGCTTATTCTTATTATTTATGTACAAATAAACTTACATATAGCGAGCGCGATAAATAAAAGATATTAAATTAGTATGAGGATGACGTCACATCCAAATCGGAAGTACCGCAAAAGCGTTTTCGTCAGTACAATATTTTCATAAAATCATATTTTCAAATCGACCGTATTTATCAATCATAAGCTTTTATTTGATATAAGGGTGAAATACGGTTTCCTAGGCCAAGTTCTACTATAAATATGCATTTGTTCAATGAAATTGAATATAGGTCAAGTAGCCTATTCATGTTGACTTTCTATAATGTATTAGATTAAGTTAAGGGAGAAGACCTAATGGCAGACACTTTAAGGAAACATGAAACATTCGAATGTTATAAAATATATAATTTATGAAAATAAAGGATTGATAACTTCTTCCATGTCTTCAGTAACTCTTACAAAATAAAACTATTATAATTATTCTCTGACAAATCAATAAAAAAACATATTATTGGTCTTTTTGTAAACTTAGTCATAAGTACTAATAGATGACATCACAATAAGCGAACAACACTAATAGTAGACACCAATATGAGGGGGTGATACCGGTCCGTCCACGTTCGTGTCCCTGGGCGCCTGGGTGCGCCACCCCGCCCTTTACACGGGATGAGGCACCCAGGATGGCTGAACACCGGTCTTTCCTATCTTTCTTCTCTTTTTGTAGTATACTCTTATTTTGTATTATTTTATTTTGTTTCGCTATCTTTCACCACCTTTTCTTCACTATCTTTCATTTTTTGTTACACTCTTCTTTACACTATTGCTTGTTTGCGTGTGTATTTCTGTGAGTGTTTGTGCGATGGATGGGCCCGTGGGCCCCTAATCCAGGGTTTTTGGCGCCCGGCCGTGGGATGCGTTACGAGCAGGTGGCTACGTACCAAGGGCGCTGGGGCAGAATCACCCCTCAAATGACAACAATATGGAAGGTTGCAACGAGAAAAATATTCCCCGGGCGGGTACCAACTTAGTTGGAGAATCCCGCACCCCCTCAGAGGAGGGGGTCTGGCCCACGTATACGGGGGGCGCCACCGCTGCAATGGAGGAAGAGAAGGAGGTCGCGAAGGCGACGGTAGTAGGAACGAGGCAAGCAAATGACGACCTAAGGCTTGACCCACGGATACCGATCGTGCAACGGTTTGAGGATGCGGAAGGTGGTTCACGGGCGGCAACGCCTGGATCCATCAAGAACAGTAAGTTCTTCGGCTCAGAAGGAACTTCAGACGATGGCGAAAGTGGTCATGAGACGACTAACTCTCAGATCGAAAAGGAACAGATAAGACGGCACTTCCGGAAGAGACGCGGAAGTGACGTCGTAGACGACTTGGACAAGAGCAAGGGCGCTGCCGCCCCGCGGAGCATCAAACGCGGTAGGGGTAGACCGCCCACCACTGGCCAGTACGTTGGCCTACACCAAGCGAAGTTGGATAAAGCTGCCGCCGAGCAACTGGAAGAGCGCAGGGCTCAGCAGGCGGAAGCAGAGCGGCTGATCTCGGACTTGGCTAAGGAGCTCCCGCAGCAACGGTCACACCGGCTGTCGGAAGCCTCCAGATACTCTGATGTGACAATGTCAGACGAAGAGGAAGAGGTGGTGACTTCGGCTAAATTAGGCTCGACCATCACCAAAAGTCTAGAGATCATCAATATGGTGGCCTCAAAGTCGAAGAATCTCAGCGGTCTCTTCGTGAAGCACCTCAGGGATGCGGCGAAGGCCATTCAGGAGGCGACCGCGGAGCTACTGCGGCACTCCAAAACAGAGGAGACGAGGGCCCTGGAAGTGATAAACAAACGCCTCTCCAGAGACCTTGCGGAAATGAGGACAGAACTCGCAACACTCAAACGCGAGCTAACAAATATGCGGCCCCAGCCTGCCCCCGCGACACCGGCACTGGAAGAGATGCTGGCAAAGGCAGTGCGGGAAGCGATCGCTGTATCGAGCGCTCGCATGGACGCGCGACTCGAGGGCCTAGAGGCGCGACTGTTGCCACAGCCGCGTATTAGGCCGGCCCTTGCCGCGGACAAGAGGCAAGAGCGAGAGATCCAAGACACAACATCAGCGACTGCGGTGAAGACCCCGAAGACGGTGGCGGTGTCGGAGCCCGCGGTGTCAACCCTGTCGCCTCCGCTTAACCCGGGTCCGGCCCTGAAAAAGAAGAAGGGTAAAAAGAAGTCTGCTGCAGCTGCAGAAGCGGCAGCCGGGCGACGCGACGCCCCTTCAACATCGGCAGCACCACCACAACAGGAGTGGACAGAAGTGGTTAGAAAGAAGGGTAAGGCACCAAAGGAAGGGAAAGATAGCAAGAAGAAGGTGTCCAAAAAGAAGAAAGGAAAGAAGGAAGACAAACTCCGCGTTCCCAAATCTGCAGCAGTGGTCCTGACGCTGCAGCCCGAAGCCGAAAACCGAGGCGTCACTTACAAGGACGTCCTCGAGAAGGCTAAACAGCGGATGGACTTTGCTGCGTTGGACATGCCTCTGATGAGGTTCAAGCAGGCTGTGACCGGGGCTCGTCTCTACGAAGTCTCGGGTGCGGGCTGCAAAGAGAGGGCTGACAAGCTGGCGGAGAAACTAAGAGAGGTGATGGAAGGCGAAGAGGTCCGCATCTCTCGACCTCAAAAATGCGTCGAACTGAGAGTTCACGGGCTTGACGACTCCGCCAACGCAGCAGAGATAGCACAAGCTATAGCTCTGCCAGGGTGTTGTGCTGCTGCTGACGTAAAGGTCGGTGAGATAAAACGGGACCGAAGAGGACGCGGAATGGCGTGGGTGAAGTGCCCGGTCGAAGCAGCGAAGAAGATTACGGCACCCAACACAAGGGTGTACGTAGGGTGGACCGTGGTGCGCGTAGTGCTGCTGACCTCGCGCCCCATGCGGTGCTTCAAATGCCATGCGACCGGACACACACGAGCGACATGCCCGAACGAAGTCGATCGAAGCGGGCTCTGCTTCCGCTGCGGCCAGCCGGGCCACGCAGCTGCACAGTGTAAAAACGCGCAAAATTGTGCGCTATGCGCAGCGAGCGGAAAGCCGGCAGACCACAGCGTTGGCAGCAAAGTATGCGGCAAAGAAGCGCACAAGAAGAAGAAACGCTCTAAAAAGAGCAAGACAACTCAGAAGCCCACCACAACACCTACTGTGGCTTCTGAGCCTGGAGTGGCCCAGATGGAGGAACAATAACGGCTACCCATCGATTTCTGCAGGGCAATTTGAATCACTGCGCCCAGGCGCAGGATCTTATGATTCAAAATATGGCGCAGTGGTCAATTGACCTAGCGTTCGTGTCGGAGCCGTACCGCATTCTTCCCAGAAATGACTGGGTGGGAAGCACGGATTCAACGGTCGCTCTAGTTTTTGGCCCTGGAATTGTACCCCCAACATCAAGGAAGACAACCAAGGGCCAGGGATTTGTCGTCACCAGCATGGGGGCCCTCACTGCGGTGGGGGTCTATTTCTCCCCCAACAGACCTCTCGCCGAGTTTGAGGCATTTCTGGGACGACTGACTCCCATAGTAGGCGGAACATCTGGTCCTGTAGTCGTCGCTGGAGACTTCAACGCCAAGTCTTCGCTTTGGGGTTCCCCGGCGACGAATGCAAGAGGCCGAGTGATGGAAGATTGGCTGGGGTCCACGGGACTAATAGTGATCAATCAAGGGGCCGTTAGCACCTGCGTTAGACAGCAGAGCGAGTCCATTGTGGATGTTACGCTAGCGAGTCCGAACTTCGCAGGTAGAATCGTCAACTGGAGGGTTGAAGCTGAGGAGGAAACCATCTCGGACCATCGGTACATACGTTTCGATGTGTCCGCTCGAATATCAGAGCTAGGCCGCGCAATGTCACCGGGCGGCGGCCCGAGATGGAGCCTGGGTAAGCTCAATCGAGAGCTACTGGAGGAGGCCGCAATAGTCACGTCGTGGGCGCAACTTCCCTCTGACGATGTCGAAGAGTGTGCAGAGTGGCTGAACGAGGCACTGCGTAACATCTGCGACGCCTCGATGCCGCGTGTCGGACCGCGCAAGCCCCGACGCCAGACATATTGGTGGTGTCCTGAAATAGACCAACTGAGACGGGAAGCCATATCGGCTCGCCGGCAGTACACGCACTACAGGAGAAGACGAAACAGGGTCCCCGAAGAAGAGGAGGCTAGATACGACGCCTATCGCGCAGCGCGCCAAGCTCTTCGCAAAGGCATCACGGACGCCAAGGCCCAATCGTGGAAGGAGTGGCTAGGAGCTATCGACACCGATCCCTGGGGCCAACCCTATAAATGGGTACGACAAAAACTTCGTCCAGCCGCCCCGCCAATCACCCAATGTCTCGAACCGGAACTGCTCAACAGAGTAGTCTCGACTCTATTTCCAGCTGGGGCTGAGCGGGGCACATCGGTGACTGCTCAACCGGAAGAGACAGGGGAAGCTGAAGAGGAAATTCCGCCCGTAACATCCGCGGAACTGGCGGCGGCGGTCCAGAAGATGGGACTGAAGAACACGGCGCCCGGACTGGACGGAGTCCCGGGACGTGTCTTGCTCCTGTCCTTGAAGGAGTTGGAGCCGCAGGTACTCACCATATTGACTAATTGCTTAGTCCAGGGAAGAGTACCGCGGCGATGGAAGACCGGGAAACTGGTTCTTCTTCGTAAGGCCGGGCGTCCGGAGGATAGTCCATCCGCGTATCGCCCAATCGTGCTACTGGATGAGATCTGCAAGATTTTCGAGCGGGTGATTGTGGCTCGTCTAGTCAAACACCTTGAAGAGGTCGGACCGGACCTGAGCCCGAACCAATTCGGATTTCGCTCAGGTCGCTCAACGATTGGGGCAATAGCGCGTCTTAAGGATATAACAGAAGAGGAGGTGTCTCGGGGCGGGGTAGTGTTGGCAGTGTCGCTGGACATATCCAACGCCTTCAACTCCCTGCCCTGGGAAACCATAAAAGCTGGACTAAGACACCACGGTGTTCCGAGATACATGCGGCGTACCATCGGCAGCTATCTCTCGGAACGCTCCGTGCAATACCCTACACAGAACGGATGGCACATAGAAGAAGTGGACTGTGGCGTTCCACAAGGCTCGGCGGCAGGGCCGACACTGTGGAACATTGGTTTTGACCCAGTACTCCGTGGCGCAATGCTTCACGGTGCAGAGGTCATCTGTTACGCGGACGACACAGAAATTGTCTGTCGTGCCAGGACCTACCGCGACGCTGTCATCCTGGCGACCGCTTCCGTCGCTCAAGTGGTTCGCCGGATACGCGCACTGGGCCTTACTGTCGCGTTGGAAAAATCCGAGGCCCTCTTCTTCCGCGGGCCGAGGAAACCACCACCGCCTGACCTGGCCGTGGTTGTGAGTGGGACCAGGATCAATGTCACACCAGCTATGACATACCTGGGAATAGTCTTGGACGGAAGGTGGTCCTTTGCAGAACACTTTCGTCGGTTGTCCGAAAAGGTCTCCAGAACAGCTGGAGCCCTCGCGTCGCTCCTCCCGAATCTCGGGGGGCCGAGCATCGGCTGCCGGCGTCTGTACATGGGCGTCATCCGGTCCATGGTTATGTATGGCTCACCGGTCTGGGCTGAACATCTCTCGCCCCAGAACCGGCTTATACTCGGACGAATCCAGAAGGTGATGGCTACCCGGGCAGTGCGTGGCTACCGCACCATATCCAAGGATGCGGCATGCCTGCTCGCGGGAAGCCTACCCTGGGACCTCGATGCTCAAGCCCTCGCCGACGTTTACTGGCGTAGCGCAGCGGCCCGCGCGGAGGGCAGCAACCCTCTACCGGACGCCGTACGTCGGTGGAGGAGCTCAGCCAACGAGAGGGCAATGGAGTTGTGGGCGCAACGGCTCGAGGAGCCTACCGTGAGCGTCAACCTAATCGAGGCGATCCGACCCCTATTTAGGGAATGGACAGAACGGAGGTACGGAGCACTAAGTTTCCGCCTAACACAGATACTGACCGGGCATGGCTGCTTCGGTCGGTATCTGTGTGAGATCGCAGGAAGCGAACCGACCGCAGAATGTCACCACTGCGGTGCGGACCGGGACACGGCCGAGCACACACTCACGACCTGTCCCGCTTGGACGGAACAAAGAGCGGAACTATCGTCCGCCATCGGAGAGGACGCAACGCTCCCAGCGCTCATAAGGGCCATGCTGAGGAGCGAAGATGGATGGGCAGCCGTCGAGACGTACGCACACAGCGTAATCACGACGAAGGAGGAAGCGGAGCGCGCTAGGGAGGCGGCGCTCGAACCTCAAAGAAGAAGGCCGAGGCGAAGACGAGTGGTTCGTAATGGCCACGACATCCCGCCTTAGCCTGGGAGCTCGGGGCAGCGGTGTGGGGATGCTGCTGCCCATTGCACCGAGTTCCCGAGAGGGTCGCGATGCGCAACATGTTCCCGCGCATCGCGACATACGAAGAGGAACGGCCCTCTGTTGGGCCTGGGGGGCCATAGAACCCCTTCAATGTAAGGGCCTGCGCCGTACAGCAGGTGTCGCCGACCGAGTCCCGGAAGCCATGTTGCAGTTACCGGTCGCACTCGGTCCAGCGTGTTGAGGGAACATCGCAGTGTTTTAGTGGGTAGGGCCGCGGCCACCCGTCGCGGCGAGCCCCACATATCCGCAGCGGGAGCCCCATCCCCTGCGTCGAATTCGTCACAGAATTTCACTGCGTAAAAAAAAAAAAAAAAAAAAAGACACCAATATGAACTAATAGTTGACATAGAACATTAAATTACATTTTACATTTTTCATATTATTAGGCCTTTATTTGCCGTTTTTCAAAAGATTTCATTTACTTCATCATAGTAACTACATGCATCAGAAATATTATCCACGTTGTCTCCAGATTCTATTCATTCTTCTTCCATGCTGAAACTATCTTTCCTTTTATTTTTATTTTTCATATTTTTTTCCCAGCAAATTTATTTTTAGTCTTAAGTCTCCATGCTTCTTTTGCCGCTTCTTTTTTCTTCTTTTTGTTCTCAGTTCTCCTTTTTCTTCTTTTTACTGCTACAAAACTAAAGCATCGATTTTTAGATCAGTGCAAGGTCTAATATTAGACACCATGTCCATTTTTAGGTACAGTAGTTCTAAGTTCTTAGTTTGTTAATAGAATTATATTTTTAGAGAATAGTGATGATATTTGCAGTAGAATAAAGTACAAAATAACTTTAGTATGTATTGAAAAACTAAAAGATGAGATCCATGTCATCTATTAGGTGTTTTTACATTTTCAAGAACTAATAGTAGACACCCTTTATATTGTTAGGGAAAATGGATAAAAGATCATAAATAAACATTAATTAGTGTAAACAACATGACCATTAATCCAATGAAGTCAATAGAAATTACAAAAAATCTAATAAATGCATTCAAAACTTACGTGCAAAATTTCGCCTTCCTTAACCTATTTGCTAAGAAATTGCCGGGTGCGTGTTGACGCGGTCACATCATTTATGAAAACTGATCCCATTTTAAAATTTTGTTCCCGAAGGCATCCCTAATATATTTTTTCACATCAACAGATAGCATAAGAAGCTTATAAAATTTACAGTGTTGAGAAATAATTAGAATAATTCTTATTTTTATGGCATTTTTGTCGTAAGTGTCTTCTATTAGTTCAGTGTCTACCATTAGCGCCTTTCCCTTATTTACATTGTAAATTTTATTTTTTTAAAAGACTAATTTTCCACTTTTTTAGTAAAAAGTGGCCCCGTGCGAGTTTCTTACGCCGGTTCTTCTTGCCGGGTTAGTTCCCGAACCGGTGATAGGCAACATGTAGCTCAACGCTCTGAAAACATTTGATTCAAATTTATTCAGAAATAAAACACTGGACTCTTTTTTCCTAATCCGCCGTGTCAATATTTTACCTACAATAAAATAGTTTTCATTTTTAGGTTTTTATTTTTTTAATCCAAAACCAAACAAAAGATGCAATCGAAAATATCGACAAATTAAAGGTATACAAGCATTCTATACGCACAAAAAAAAATCACCCGTGAGATCCGTTTACAACTGGAGATATTTGATCGTGAAATCCTACGCTAGGGCTGCCACCATACGTCTTTCAATGGATGGCTGTCAATAATGCAATAGAAATAGTCACATAATATATTAACATTTATAGTATGAAAGTTATATACGCTTTTAATGAGTATATTCAAAATTATCAAAAATTAGTCTTAGA
The DNA here is from genome assembly GCA_937595015.1 of Polyommatus icarus. Classification (NCBI taxonomy): domain Eukaryota; kingdom Metazoa; phylum Arthropoda; class Insecta; order Lepidoptera; family Lycaenidae; genus Polyommatus; species Polyommatus icarus. The sequence goes on from OW569331.1 coordinate 5,575,597, forward strand.
AAAAATATAAAACCTCCTCTTTTTTTGGAAGTCGGTAAAAAAATCGGATGTCAGTTCGTAATACTTCAAACAATTAATATTGTTTCTAGTATTTATTTTAAAAATCAAGGTGAGTGATGGTCACGCGAAAAAGAAAAGACTACAAATAATACAGCGTTGCGTCGTTTGCTAACCCTGTTGACAATTAAGTTTGTAAATTAAATAAATTGATTTAGCAGTGGTTGTAAACGGATCTCACGGGTGATTTTTTTTGTGCGTATAGAATGCTTGTGTACATTTAATTTGAAGATATTTACCTTATTTAATAGGCTTTCAGATGGAATACAAAACTTTATTTATTACGTAAAAGTTTTGCAGAAATATGGATTTTTCCCTTCCGGGCCGCAAAAAAACGTTAAACTTTGGTAGCTCGTAGCATCAAAACTATTTCGAATTGACACGCGGGTGTTCTACTCTCGCATTCATAATATTAATGCCTATTCAAAATTGAAGAAAATAGAAAATTTCCGATTTTTCGTCTCCTCCGTACACTGTGCGCTATGATAAGTTGCAATGCGTTCGAGCCTACGCAGGCACAGCAACAGGAATTGTCAGCACTCGGCAGTAATTTTGTAATATCTACTGCCAGTCAAAATATACTTTCCAAATTCTTTTGTTGTCAGTTTGCTAGCAATCGCCTGCTGCATCGCTGAGGCATGATTTCACTTACTCTGCCGTGTTACATAACATTCCAAAGGTTAGATAGAGGAGGAAGTAGTAAACGGGGACCTTCTTTGGAAGGTTAACTATTATAATAGCAAATGTCAAGGTGCGTAACACAAGGGACAGGTGTGCTTAGTGCGAGTTTTATTCGATCATACGCATCGAGCGCGTTAACGCGAATTTATATGGGATCAAAGCAGTATCCACGTTAGCCAGTAGATGGCGCTGCTTTGATCCCATATAAATCCCCATCCCATAAAAAAGCGTTTACGTGCTCGATGCACTAAGCACAAGGGTGTCTAAAATCATCAGAAATTGTGTTACGTCATATTTTAACCCTCTCATATCCTACAAACCTATTACAAACTCGTGCGGCTTCTGCGTGATCTTGGAGAGGGAGACGTCGTGCTCGAGCAGCATGTTGGGCGGGATCATGGTGATGTCAGACGACAGCCAGATGCCCTTGTTCTGGCAGACGGTGGGGCACAGCACCTCCACGGCCTTGCGGAACTTGCCGCTCTGCTCATCCGGGATGCCGTACCTAATAGATAGATAGCTTATCAAAAAAGAGTAGACGCCGAACACAAATTTTAAATTGGGAAAATGGGAGAAGCTTCCACTCCCTTATATGATATCTGTTAATACTCAAGATGATCATATACTGACGGAATGTGTCCGGGGTGCAGACTTGAGGTCGCGTCTCAGTAGTGATTGTTATAATGTAGGCGGTGTTAACAGTATCTGGGCTGATCCATCTTCTGAGGCTGCTAAAATATACACACCGGCAAAATTAGCGGAACATAACAAAATTTCGATTTTTTTAAATATTGTTCAATTTTTTTATATAATTGTTTATTTATTTATTATTAAAAAATCAATTTTATATAAACTTAGGGCATAAAAACGTTAAATTTAGAAAAAAATCGGCAAAAATCGAAGATTAAGAAAATCTTTGAAATTTCAGTAGTAAGTTTTTAAGTTAAATTTTCCATTTTTATTAAAGAAATGCCATGTTAAAAGAGTGTCATGGCCTTCTATGGATCTCAAGAGGGCCTGGATACGCCATTCCATGCTTGCATTTTGATTGTCAATCATTCCCTGTGGGATATTCTCCTACTCCTCCAGTAGCGCCAACTCGAGCTCCTGGACACATTTTGGACCTTTTATTTTAAACTCGTACCGTTCACCCATTGATGTGCCACACGTCTTCAATCGGATCCACATCCGTAGACCGTGCTGGTCTCTCCACCCGGGCTACACCAGCATCATTTTGGTAATAATGCCCGATTTTTTACTCTACGGACGCGCATAAAATTGAAGTTACTGCCTAAAACTGTGTAAAAGGCACACCATGCAGTTCCAGGATGTCTGTGCTATAGCCCCGTGCTGTCAAAGTACCATCATCAATAATCATCAGCTCCGTGCGGGCTCCAAATCATATGCCACCCCAAACCATTACGAAGTATGCATCATAGGCCACTATTTCCGTCAAGTTTGATGGCCTGTAGCGTTCCTTACAATTTATCCACATTACTTGTCGCCTGTCAACAAAATGTACATAGAATTTGCTCCCATCACTGTACAGCACAAGATTTCACTCACTTGTCTAATTTTGATGTTCACGCGCAAATCTTAGCCTGGCTCTTCGGTGTCCTGTCTCAAGTTTTGGTGCCCTTGCTGGCACTTTTGAGTTTAATTTAACTTCTTTAAGTCTTCTTCTTACTGTACAATCACTTACACATACATCTCGGACCTGTTCCGACAGGTTTCGTGTCTGCATAGCAGTTTGAGGTCAATTTCTTAAGGTTTGTTTCCTTACAAAACGGTCATCCTCAACCATTGTCACCTGATATCTGCCTTGTTCTCGTCTCCGAACGTAAGGTCCAGTCTCTCTGTAGCGTTGAAAGTTACAATAGACCACGGAAGCCGACACACCTAAGGCCTGACTGACCTAACGGTAGGTGTGACCTTTCTCTATCGTTGTTACAGCTCTAGCTGTCGTAGATGCTGGGAAATCACTAATTTTGTATCTAAGCAATATTTTCTTCTAAAAACCAAACAATCAAATGAGCTTAGCATACCTTGCACCCCGCTAAAACGCCATTCTTATCAGGAACACTTACATCGTCAATAATCGAAAAACACTTATTAGGGCATAATTGCTATAAAACCCTGTCATCTTGCCAGTTTTGTTCAATATTTTATTTCTTAAATGAGCTTAGAAACTATAAAAAAGGATTTCACACAGCCCGACCCACTTGAGCTCAAGTTGTGGCCCTTTTTACCTATGTTCCGCTAATTTTGCCGGTGTGTGTATTATATAAGATTCTAGATAATAATTATATCTCTTAAACTTCTCTGAGATTTTTAAGAGATCTAGTATGTTGATTTAATTGCTGATTTTTAATTCAAATCAATTTGTAAGTATTGTAATTTGTATACCTATAAGGACGGCATTATCGTTTTACGATAAAGTCCTTTTTTCTAGATAAAAACAAAACATAAAATATTGAACGACTGTATTAAACCAGATATAAAATGATATAATTTGAAGTATACAAACGTTGTGAGTAGAAATACGAGGCGAAAAAACCACCATTCGATCGAAACACCATTCGAAAACCGCCTATGCAAAAAAGTTATTTCTAAGGTAGCTGTAGGTAGCCGAAACCTGACCAAAAAGATGTGACATTTTTTGCCTCTTAATATTAACCTTTTTTTTAACTATGCAACTCGACGCCATACAGATCTGAACATCTTTCTGGCACAAAGCGAGGCTACAAACACATTGTGTCTGTTATAGTCCGTGCGGAACTAGTTGGCCGCGCCTTAGGTAGGGACGGGGGTGAGGGGGCGGGTTGCTTGCTGTTCGCAACACACATGAGATTAGACAGTGACGACCAATCTCGCGATATCGTGAACAATAATATTATTTAATTAATGAAAAGAATAAATAACAACTAACCTTATTGGCATACCTATACTTACAAGTACATATAAAATGTCGTATATATATAGAAAAGATGTTTACAAACAATAAATATTCTGCGATAAATTGTCGTAAATGATAATATTATACTTTCAGATTTATTTCAGTCTGAAAATATAAAATAACTTTATTTCAGACATACAACCTGAAATATTTCAAAAAGTATACCACTTACGACATTTTGTCAAATACTATTTATTGTTTGTAATTATTTTCTCTGTCGATTGCCGTATGTTTCAGAGGTGTACACGAAAACAACTTTAGGTATGCCACGCTCCATACAAAAAGGTTTGAACTCTTTTAAGACAATAATTGTAATAAATTTATTATTTTCATTAATAAAATAATATAATTGATCTCGCGATATCGTGAACAATAATAATTAATATTATTTAATTATTGAAAAGAATAAATTTAAGAAATTGATCAGTTTTATTTTTTAAGTTATTGAGATCGGCTTACCTTTTTTTGAAAACCTATGCACTTTAAATATTATTTCCTTAGATTGTCTTTTTATCGGCGGACTCATCTTGCTATTGCAATCTCTTGTGCTTTTTGTCTAAACTAGCCCGAACTGTCAAAATCAAGCGCCCCCGCCTCTCCGTCCCACCGCTCACATACCTGAGACGCGGCCAACTAGTTCCGCGCGGACTATACCTATAATATACCTACACGCTCAAAGCTCTGAACCGATACGAACGAAATTTGGTACCATTAGACCCGGAAAAGGACAACACACAAAATATTTTTATCACAAACAAATGTACGGTACATTTTCTTTAAACGAATTTAAGCGCAAAGCACCTACATATTATCACATATTATTCTATTAACGGACAACACTTCAAAATATACAAAATAGGAGCCTGTCCACACGGCGCGTTGCGTAAACGCCGCTCTGCCGTTGCGTTGTTTTACATACAAATAACCAAGGTGTTCACACGGCGCGCTGCGTCGTGACAGCAGCGGCGCGCAGTTTCACACATGACGGTCAAAAGCCCCCCCGACGAAGCGGGAGGGGGTGTTGACGCTAAGACTGGTTCGTAATAACGGCTCGAACGCAGCACTCACCATATCTTCTCAGGCCCCTGGTGCATGTACTCTATCCAGGGTAACGCGTGCGGGTCGCGGTGCCAGCAGCTCGTGGAGAATATCATGCCGAGGTGCAGCGTCGGCACCGTCAGACCGAGCACCGGACCCAGGGGCCGGAGCAGGTTGCCGTTGTTTTGACTAATCATCTGATGAATAAAAAAAAGGTGATAGTCCGATCTTCAATTTCTCTTTCTTCTTTCGCGAGTTTATAAAAATTATTGTTTGAGCTAGATTGCACTTTGTCATCACGCAACGGCGTGTTACAGAGTGGCTACTGTTTCATAGAAGAGAAACCACTTGGTTTAACCATGCCCTAAGGCATTGGAAATAAATATTTTAGATATTGCAACTCCAAAGTTGCAATATCTAAAATATTTATTTCCAATGGTAAAACTTTGGCAGCTCATATCTTCGAAATGTGCCACTTTACGCGGTTTTGTCCAAGATTATTTTTTGTTTGTATTGATGTTAGCTATCCATTTTTCAAAGAATTATTCGTGAACGCGATTTAAAAAATAAATCAAAATGGCGGACAAGTAGGTCGGCCAAAATCTTCGTACCCCTTTATCAGGAACCAGTCAAATCAATTACATAAAAAGATCAAGATGGCGTGAACTAAAAACAACTTTACGGCGGAAACAACAAAATGGCGGCAACAAGATGGCCGACGTACCTTTAAGTTCCAAGGATGTTTTCCGTACGGGTTGCTCTTGTTTTTAGTAAACCCGTACCCCTCTTCCCCGGTGTCAACGCTCGCGCTATTTACGCACACGTGGTCAGCACCGAACAACACCAGCTTCCAGTAGAGATTCTCTATGGTCTTAGTGTTGGGCTCCTCGTTAGGAGGGGTGTACATTTTGAACGCGTTTTGGGCAACCTGTAAATCAATGACGGTTTTTGAATTCGTGACAGTGTTTGAATGATACAGAGCTCCGCTTGGTAACAATTGGAAATTGTCGAAAAATCATCAATTTGCGAAATCACGAAGTCACTAGATTGTCACTAGACAGCATTTTGTATGAAACGGGTCTGAAATCTGCCTCTTAATTTGATATATCTTCAGGCAGAAGAAATAATATCAAAAACTGACATTCCGTGCATATAATATTTTAAATAATACATAACGCTTTTACCACGCATAGATTAATACAGTGCTGAGGTGCAATAAAAAAGCTTATAACATGATACCAGATTAATCTATTTTATAATGGTTTCAGGATAATAAAAAAAGAAATTTTTACCTTCTCAAAGTTGTTTAAATTCATAGTCCTGCCCGTAACTATGCACTCCTCTGCCTCAGCCAGCGGGTCGCTGTTGTGGCTGCTAGAGGTGACCTCCTCGTCCGAGTCCGAACCCGCCTCGGCCTCCGAATCCGAATCGGAATCCGAACTCGAATCGCCGAGCAGGCGTTTCTGTCGGTGCAGAGGATTGATGGCTCTCGCCAGCATTTTCTTATTTTTTTTCTGCCACATCTGTTCCACTTCGGCGATTTTCATCTGTCTCTCTCCTATGAAAAATAACATAATGTTATACTAGTGGTCCGCCACGGCTCCGCCCGTGGTACATAGCACTGAGAGACATCTGATTTTTGAAATCGGTCCAGTAGTTCCTGAGATTATCGCGTTCAAACAAACAAACGAACTCTTCAGCTTTATAATATTAGTATCTAGATAATATTATGCATAATTATTCAGAGAAAGTATATTAGTTTGTTTTCATTAAATACACTAAATGGAACGGTTATATGTTCCCTACCTGTTGCATCGATTTTGATACAATTTGAATTTTGATACAGCAGCCTTAAGCTTAGAACACACCTACGCGTCAATTGGCGCAACTTGACGCTCCGTCACTGACGCGTAGGTTAAGCCTCAGCATTACCCCCGTAACTGATGTCAACCTGATTTAAGATGTTTGACACTTTAAACATTCAATTTCTTCATATTTTAGATGTCTAAAGTGTCAAAAATCTGATATCTGATTGATATCGGTTTCGAACTTCAAGCTGCGTTCTCGAATGTATGATACAAGGTTTTGAGGTAACGTAGATTTTTTCTGGTTTGATTGTTTCTTTCCCTTTTTTAGTTAGTTATTTTTAACCTTTAGCTTAAATATACGTAGGATAGTATTTAGTTTAGTGTATTTTTATAATAATTACTCAATATGGATGTTGATCCGCCGGATCCTGGTGGTGGGGATATTTTATTATTGGATATGCCCGACACTAGTTCGGACGGGTTTATAATTGCTAGAAAAAGACCAAATGCGGACAGTATTCCTCTAATTATTAACTCCAAAAGAAATACAGCGGTAAATCCATCGATTCAGCTTATATACAATCATCCGGACTTTATGGCTGATAAAAATATTCTGATGGCGATGTTGGCCCGTTTATTGTCCAGGTTTCAAGGAATGAACCGAATAATGCTTCTGGGGAGGTTTTAAAACCTATAAATTTCGGACAATTTCTGTTTAAAAATAATATCAAAAAAATTGTTACAGATGGCATTAAAAGATTAGGTCGGAATAAGGTTGCAATAGAGTTTGAAGATTTTGAAAGTACGAACTCTTTTGTTATTAACCCTATTTTACAAGAAAATGGATTCTCTACAACGATTCCCGCATACAACGTTTTCCGCATGGGAATAGTCCGCGATGTCCCCGTCGAGTGGGCCATGGAGGAATTAGTGGAAAATATAGAAGTCCCTAATGGTTTTGGTAAGGTTGTGAGAGCACGGAGACTGAGCCGGAAATCAGTTGTCAATAATTCTCCGACTTGGATTCCTACGCAATCAGTTGTGTTAACTTTTTCTGGGCAAAAACTGCCTAATCGAGTTTTTTGCTTTTACAATTCGCTGCCGGTTCAAATTTATAGTTAACCAACTATTCAATGCAACAAATGTTGTAGATTCGGGCATGTAAAGGCGTTGTGTAGATCCCAGCCAAGATGTTTTAAGTGCTCTGGAACTCATGAAGGTGAGACTTGTTCAGTGCAGTCTGTATCTTGTCTTTTTTGTTCTGGTCTCCACCAGGCTAACTCTATATCCCGCCCCGAATATTCTAGGCAAAAATCTATTAAATTATTAATGTCTCAGGAAAGCATTTCTTATATGGAGGCTTCTACAAGGCTCGCCAAGGTAAGTCGTTCTTTCGCTGATGCCTCGAAAACTTATCAGTTTTCGTCCTCCTCGCTACCTTTGCATCATGCCGATCTGAGTTCCCAAGCGTCTTCGGTTCAGCGCTCATATCGCAAAACCGTTCTTTCTCCACGCCGTACTCCTCCAGCGGCTCCAGGCTATGACCATCTCGCTCGTCAGGATTTAATAAGAAGCCCAAATTTTTTCTCGCAAAATGGAAGTGCCTTTCCTAGTCAGGGACAGGCACCCCAGGTGTACACTGAAGGTTTTGTCCCTACACAATTATCACCTAATGACAATATGATCGAGTTTATGTTTGCGTTTATCATCAATTTTGTTTCTAGGTTTAGTGATGGCTTACCGGACAATATCCTAAATCATTTATCTAAGACTAGCTGACCCGACAAACGTTGTCCTGTCTTAACGATGATTATTTAATTCGAATTGGTATAATTAAGAAAACAATAGATTAAAATTAGTATCTTCACGCCAAATTTCATCAAAATAAATTAAATAGTTTAAGCGACAATCATAAAAGTTTATTGTGCTGGAACCGTACATTTTCCCGGACAAAAGTATACCTTATCCTTTCCCGAGGCTCAATGTATCTCCATACCGAATTTCATAAAAATAGACTGAATAGTTTAGGCGAAAATCATAAGTTTATTGTGCGGGAACCGTACATTTTCCGGGACCAAAAGTATCCCTTGTCCTTTCCCGAGACTCAAGGTATCTCCATACCAAAATTCATCAAAATCGATTGAATAGTTTACGCGCAAATCATAAAAGTATATTATGCAGTAACCGTATATTTTTCCGGGACAAAATGTATCCCATGTCATTTTCCTGGTTCTAAGCTACCTCTCCACCAATTTTCAGCCAAACCGGTTTATCCGTTCTTGAGATAAAAGTTTATTGTGCGGGAACCGTACATTTTCCGGGACCAAAAGTATCCCTTGTCCTTTCTCAAGACTCAAAGTATCTCCATACCAAAATTCATCAAAATAGATTGAATAGTTTACGCGCAAATCATAAAAGTATATTGTGCAGTAACCGTACATTTTTCCGGGACAAAATGTACCCTATGTCCTATTCCTGGTTCTAAGCTACCTCTCCACCAATTTTCAGCCAAATCGGTTCATCCGTTCTTGAGTTATAAGTAGTGTAACTAACACAACTTTCTTTTATATATATAGATTTCATCTTTCATACCTGTTGTATGTTGTATTTTTGGGAGATTTTAATATTTACAGCATGGTGTGGGGTTCCCATTTCAATAATAATCTATCTAGTTCTTTGTTAGATTTTATTGATGACCGTAATTATGTCATTCTTAATGACGGCTCCCCAACTCGAAGGGTTGCACCATCACAGAATCCTAATAGCGCTGTCTATTTATCATGTTTCTTCTGCTCTTTCTTTGCAGTGCTCTTGGTCTATTCTTCCTAATTCGTATGGAAGTGATCATTTTCCAATTGTATATTTTCAAAATTCCAGTAGACCTTGTTCTGTTGACATTCCCCCGAGGCAGAAATTTAACCTGGCAAATGCTGACTGGGATCTGTATTCTATTACAACGGATGAGGAGTTTCAATCTATTCCTCAGGTTACAATGGATAACATCTATGATATTTACCCGTCCATTAAGTTGGCTTTATTACGAAGCGCTGAAAAATCTTTCCCCGTCAAAAAGCATGGTCCATTTAGAATGCCGTCTCCACCTTCGTGGGATGCAGAGTGTACAGACATCTGTAAAAATAGAAAGGAGGCAGAACGAGCCTACTCATTATCAATGACTTTGTCAAACTTTCTTTTGGTTTGGCTCTTCCTTCAGCTCCTCTACAGGAGGAATTAATGGTATATGAAAATTCTGGTGCTGTGAATAGTGACCTAGATGCTCCATTTTCATGGGAGGAATTTCAGTTGGTTTTGGAAGCCTTGAGGGACTTTGCCCCCGGTGTTGATGGGATACCGTACTCATTTATTGATAAAACGGAACTTCAACGCAAAAAATTCTTCTAGAGGCTCTCAATGTAATATTTCAGACAGGTCTTCCTCCACAAGAGTGGAAGACTCAAGTTATAATCCCAATTCTGAAACCCGGTAAACCTGACGGTATCCCATCGTCATACCGTCCCATTGCCTTGTCTTGCACCCTTTCGAAAATTTTGGAGCATCTCATTAAAAATAGATTAGAATGGTTTGTGGAAGGTAAAAATATTCTTCCATATAATCAGTTTGGCTTTCGGAAAAACTTAAGTACTGCAGACTGTCTGGCAACCTTTGTGACCGAAGTTCGTTTGGCATTTTCTAAAAATGAGTCAGTGGTGGGTGTTTTCCTAGATATACAGTCAGCTTATGATAATGTTCTTCTCCCCGTTCTTAGACATAAATTACTCAGATTAGGTGTATCAAGAAGAATTGTTAATTATATTTGTAATTATCTATCGTCTAGGATTGTTAATGTACAATATAAGAATACATCCGTCTCTCCGAGGTATGTTTGGAAAGGTCTCCCTCAAGGTTCTGTCCTTAGCCCACTTCTATACAATATTTATACCAGTGACCTTGAAAGCTCTGTAAGCTGCTTCTGTAATATACTCCAGTATGCTGATGATTTGGCTCTGTATTATCTGTAAGGATATTATTCAAGGTTGTGATCGATTAAATTCTGCAGTGTCCTACTTAAGCGACTGGCTGGAGAATCATGGTCTCTCAATATCCATAGAAAAAAGTTCTGTAGTGGTTTTCTCAAGAGCTAAGTATATCCCGGATATTTCTTTAGTTTACAGCAACCAAGTTTTTCCAGTTAGGGATTTTGTTAAATATTTAGGCCTTCATTTGGATTCGAAATTGTCTGGTACAAGCCACATTAATCATTGTTTAAAAAAGGCGGAAAGAAATTTAAATATCCTTCGATCCTTATCCTCCTGATAAGGATCGAAGGATATTTAAATTTCTTGTGGGGTTCTTCACCCATACGTCCAAAGGTTAATGTACAATGCTTTAATTCGTAGCCATTTGGATTATGCGTCCTTTTTATTGGAGCCTTGTAGCAAATCTGCTTTAAAAATGTATGATAAGCTGCAGGCAAAATGTTTACGGGTAGTCTTAGGTGCAATGAAGTCATCCCCCATTAATGCGCTCCAAGTGGTGTGTGTGGAACCTCCTTTATCTCTACGCCGACAGTATTTGTCTGACAGGTTCATATTTAAGGTCTACCAGTGGTACCCTCTTATTAATAAGCTGTCTTCTCTCTCACATCTTTCAACTAGTAGTTATTGGACGCATAAAAGTTTACCCTGTGTTATGAAAAGTTATCAAAAGATAGTATCTCTTTCATGTCCTGTGGCCCAATTTTCAGTTAATCCGCCGTTTGAAGCTTCATTTTCCTCCCTTGTATTTTCTCCAGATGTTATTTTAAATTTACCCATAGTGAAGGGTTCCCCCATTGCTAACAACCAATTTAATACCATTATAAGTGATAAATTTAAGGATTGGACTTTGATTTATACGGACGCTTCAAAACTATCAGATACTTCTTGTGTCGGTAGTGCTGTGTGGATTCCAAAATTTAATGTCATCCTTAATAATAAATTGCCTTCGCTTTCCTCGGTTTTTAATGCTGAATCTCTAGCGATTTTTGATGCCGTCTCATTTGTAGAATCGCACAAACTTAACAAGGCAATTATTATGTCCGATTGTAAAAACTCCCTGGAAGCAATTTTGTCAAACCCCTTTAGAAGTAAATTTAAATTTCCTTTAATTTTTAAAATTAGGGAGCTACTAATTAAATGCTATTGTAGCAACATTCAGGTTGTACTTGCTTGGATCCCTGGTCATAGCGGGATTATAGGAAATAAATGTGTGGATATATATGCCAAAGAAGCTGCAAAGTGTGGTGGTTTAAGCAATTTCAAAATTTTTTGTCAGGATTTTTTGCCTCTGGCCAAGTCGCATTTGACTTTGGAGTGGAATACTATTTGGATTGAGTCGAGTAGAAATAAAGGACGTTTTTACGCTGAAGTTCAAGATTCAGTACCTAGTCGACCGTGGTTTTATAAATATTTGAAAGCTAATAAGCCGGTTTGCTCTACTATCTGTCGGCTACGTCTGGGGCACTCATGTAATCCGGTATTTCTAGCTAAAGGCTCTCCAGACCATATATTTTTTGCTTGTGAAAACAACCTTTCATTGTACGATTACCTTCCTTCTAATTTTCCTCGTCCCACTAATCTTAAATCTATTTTATCGTTAGTATATTCTCCATTTATAGACACCTTAAGCTCGTTCATTGCTCATAATCACATTAGGCTCTAGTTGTAGTTAGAATTCTCTTCCTTTTATTCCTAACGACCTCCGTGGCTCAATTGGTTGAGTATGTGGCAGCTCAAGCCGGGGGTCGCGGGTTCGAATCCCGCCGACGGAACAAAAAGTTTTTCAATGTTCCTGGGTCATGGATGTGTATTAAATATGACGTGTATGATATAATAAAAATCTTAAATATATGTATAGTATAAAAGTATTAAATATATTTCCGTTGTCTGGTACCTGTAACACAAGTCCTTCAGGTACTTAGCACGGGGCCAGACTGACGTGGTGTGGAGCGTCCATAGATATTATTATTATTATTATATTTATTAAATTACTTATTGTATATATGTTTATGTATTTCGTGTATATTTAAAGGCTAAGAAACAATATTTTGCTTCATAGTTGCTTGTTCTGGTTTTTTTCTGGTTTATTATTATATCTTGTTTTTGCATGGTCGCATGAAGTCATCACTCATCCGTGCCCAGTGCATGGCAATCAGTTTGCATTATAACTGTACATAATAATATACATATTTTTCGCCTCAACTCTGACGCTGGCAACTCCTAAGTGGGGAGGCTTATGCCAAAAGAAGAAGAAGAAGATATCGGTTTCGGGGTAAGGCTACAGAGATTAGTGAAAGACACATAGTTATGTTTCGTTATGTTAAAAGTCGCGAGAAATTTTAAATTAAATATAGTAAGAAAGAAACATACTGTTGGTGAGCGTATCGTAGGGCAGGAGGTATTTTACGTATATCTGTTCAAGCTTCTTGCTAGGATTCGTCAGTTGGTAGAAATGCATTTCTTCGGCGACGCGATTCCATTTCTTCTTGTCGAACACATTCTTCAATCCGCCAAGTCGTTGTACCGTATGATACATCTTCGGTAAATTCACTTCGAGACCCTCCAACTTAAAAAATTGAAATTATGAAAATTACTAAATTTTAGAAATCTCGTAATACTAATTCATAGAAGAAAACAGCCATTGCAAGTCAATGTAGATTTTTGGCTTAGCTTAGTAAAGTATAATTTTCACAGAGCCAGTACTGGCTGCCAATAAGACTGGCAGCCAGTATTGCCTTGGTATAAGCCGCGTGTGAACAGTTTTTCAAGCCAGGCCAAACTGTTCACACGCAGCTTATATCAAGCCAACACTGGCTGCCAGCCTTATTGGCAGCCAGTACTGGCTCTGTGAAAACTATACTTAATACATAATTGTATTTGTCAGTAGCGTATTTAAACACATTTTCCGCGTTGCCGATAGCATTATAGCAGATAGCTATTAGCAAGTTGCATCCAAGCATTTGACTCCAATATTAGCGTTTTCGTAATCTTAAAAACGACTTACCAACGGTGCTCTAGTAAAATGAACCTTCTGGGACGCCAAATAAGAGCGTATAGCGCACATCTCGCGGAAGGCGGGGCCCCATCGCGTGTACAGACGCGGAATGTACTGGTTTGTGACTGTGAACCGGTTTGTATCGCTGAGCACACACGGCGGTTTGAAGTCCGCTGGTGGCACCACTTTGCAGATCCCGAATTGGGACGCGATCGGCATCACCTTCTCGAAGTAGCTTATTGGGTCCTAAAATGTAGAAAATGTTGTATTTATGGTATAATCATTATCATTTCAAATTACTGTAAATATATACTTAGCGTTAAACTAGTTGGTTTTTTAAGGATTTGTGTTTTTATATTTGTTTTTTGTAATAGTTTTGTGGCGGTACCCACAACTCGCCTAACAATCCTGCATCGCGCTATCGAAGTTTCGGAGAACAGCAAGATATATACAACGTCTGAAAAGACGTCAGTGGGCTTCGGCCTGACCGAGCATGCTATCTCTCTCGGTCGGAAGATCTTCCTTTTCGGGCGCCACTAACAACGTTAAAGTTTCATATTTTGTGTTTCTGTATCTTAAAATAAGACTTGTTTTCTTACACTAGGGCGCATTTTCATTAGTCGTTAACTCGTGCGGTATACAGCATGCGGGGAGTATATGACAACTAATCGACAACTAATGGCGCATTTTGATTGGTCGTGGCATGCATTTTAGAAATCTCCAGCACCACGCATGCGGGCCCTATCGACCAGTGAAAATGCGCCATTACCTAATCTTATGATTAAAGTCTAGACTCTAGGCCGACCAAGACTTTGAAATGATTGTCAAGTTTTTCTCTCAATACTTTTAGAATGATGTAATTAGAGAATATCTTGGGAAGGCAGAAAAAGGGATAGTATAGTATAATTTTTGCAAGTTATGTAATATAATATTATATTACTCACTGTAAACTCTGCTTCTGTGGGATAGAACACGGGCGCGTCTACTAATTTAGCCCGGTCTACCCCTTTTGGGAAATTACAATCCGTTTTCTTCTTTTTGCTTTCAGATGTTGAAGCGTCTTGTGATATATTTCCTTTAACGGAATAACTGCGTTTAGTTATACGGGCTGGTTTATGTTCGTTCTTTGCCTCAGCTATTTTAGAAAGTGGTATGTCATTTTCGTTTTTCTTTGACACATTTGTTTGTTTACTAGGTTTTTCTGCTTTAATTTGTTTGAGAGTCTTTTCTGTGTTTGCCGGTTTTGTAGCCGAAGTATCTGATTTTGTCTGTTCTGTATTTGCCTGTTTTCCTGTGGGCTTTTCTACATTTGGTGTTTTGCTAGTTGTTATTTTTGCAAATGAAACTTTTGCTTTATCGATATTTGTTTTCTTGGTCGTTTTATCTGCCTCCACGTTTTTATTTTTTTCTTTTTCACTGGTCGCATTATTTGTATTTTTTTGTTTGCTACTTTGTGCTGCGTCTACTGGATCGGCAGAATTTTCTGTGTGTGTTTTCTCTTTATATAGCTGAAGTAACTTGTCTAGCAGAGTCTCATTATTTGCGAGAGCGACGTCGCCGGAGTTCGTTAAATTCGTTTTCGAGATGAGCCGGGCGCTCATTAGGGAGTCTTTGCGGTTGGGAATTTTGCACCACGATACCTCTACTATTTTGTCCGATCCGGGTAGGAGGTCCATATAGAAAGCTTGTTTGTCCTCGCTTTTGGAATTTCTAGACTTGTCTAGTCGGGTAATAGCGGTGCCGTGAACGCGTGGGCTGGGTATGTTGGTGTAGGCAGACACTGTCGTATCCATGCTGGGGTCGACATCCAGACCATTGCTTCTAGTGGTTTTTCGCGTATCTCGGACTAACTTCGATAATTCCACGACCTTCTTTATAATTTCGCAGCGCGTGCAATTATTGCAATTGCCGTCGATATCATCCTGAGAAGCATTCATCACGTCTTTGAGATATATAAATTTTACAGAGGAGCAAATATTCTTTGGTGGGGAAGTAGTTTTCGTAGTGTTGCCTCTTGTTACTGTACTTTTTTCAATTTTCCTTTTCTTCTGCAGAAGGGCAGGAACTTTATAGTCTTTGCTTTTAGTAATGTCTTTCGTACTCTCTGAGATCCATCTTTCTATTCCATTAGTTCCATAATATAATCCACTGTTAGATTCTGAAAACATTCAGAATATACAAATGAAAACTATGAAAACTACACAATAATTTATTTACACAATAATACTTTACCTGCAGTAACAGCATCATTTGCTTCCTTTATAGATTGTCGTAGTGGTTCCGGAGTTGGTGTTGGTTCTAAAACATTATAGTGTATTAATTTTGTTCTTTTTTATCATTTATGTACCATCGAGGAAATTGATTCCTATGCAGTTGACAGACCAACGTCATTTGGTCGATCAAATCAATTCAATGTTAATTGTGATCTGTCGGCTAGGTTTGACGTAATGCGACCAAACTACATAGGTTCCCCATCTGCATAGGAATCAACTTCATTCTTAGTACTTCATTCAATATACTTAGTTAAATATTATGTATAAATTATAATGTAGGTAGGTATATGGAAAAGCTTACCTGAGTCATTAGATTTTCGTATAATACTTTTTCTTCTATTCAATGTGGCTACAGCTACCGGTACTGGCTTCTTCTTTTCTAAAACATTTAAAACTTTATTAACTACAACGTTTTAATTTTAATTTGTTTTAGGGTGCCCATTCACCAATTAGTGCCTATTAGATTATATGAAAATTTTGAAATCTCTTGAGGCACCGTAATTAGTTCAGGGATACTTTACCCCTGAACTAATGTAGGTGCCTCAAGACTCTTTCAATTAGTTTCATCTAAATGTTCAAAGGACATCAGGCAATTTCCATACAGTGTTGGACTTAACAAAAAGCTGCGCAGCCAGACTTAAGATTATTTAAAATACCTAGGCCATATTAAGAATTTAAAAAATATATATGGGGACATATTGTATGGACTTAATGTAACCTGGTAAATGCATCTTCAGAAATATTTAGTTAGGAAAATATATTAAAAGCATAACAATTAAAGGGGTCTTACTGGGAAAGTGGTCGTACTGAAAATGGCATTGTACTAGGAAAGAGGTAATACAGGGTAAGGGGTAATTTCCCAGTAAGACCCCTTTAAATGTAATGTTTTAATATTATTTTCCTTACTAAATATTACTCAGAAAATGCAGTTACAGGGTTAAGCCCATTTTTTAAAGTTCTTAATATAGCATAGCTATTGGAAATATTGTTAGTTCTGGCCGCACTTTTTTTTTACCCGAATGCCTGATGTCCTTTATCTAGCCAAAATTAATGTGCAATTACTTCCTTAATACACAGTAATTACTAATTACTAATATGTGACATTCAAATTGGTGGTATTGTAGCCAGTTTTAATATTGACCACCCTATTTAGGTTATTTGTAATCCTGTGTTTTGTGCCTTCTTTTTCATGTGTACAAAGAAAAAAAGAGAACATGATATGCTCCAAAATTTTACCGATACTGAAGCAAGATGTTACGATTTAAACAAAACACACCTTTTCACATCCCAACAAGTATCACCAGCCTTATTTATTTATTTATAGCCTTTATTTTTCAGACTGTTCGATTTTTCTTATAGCTTAACCCGCTCACCGAATCACCAGCCTTAGGTGATACTTGTTGGGATTTCTTTTTAAAGTAGGTGAGTGGTTGCTCATCATCATCGGTGTAGGGACACACAGCATCTAGTTCATTAGTTTTATTCACAGGTGGCTTTGATAATTTTCTTCTTAAATATTAGTCTTTTTGACTGTAATATTTAAGAAGCTACGACGCTACTACGACGGTGCTACGACGAACCCTTTTTGAATAATTTATTTACACAATAATACTTTACCTGCAGTATGAGTATAATTTTCTTTTATTGTAGACTGTTTTGGTGGTTCAGGAGTTGGTGGTTCTAAAACATCATCAATTATTAGTATTAATTTCTTAATTTTTTTTTTAAATTTATGTGCTTCAATATATTATATTATACAAGCTTACCTGAGTCATTAGATTTCCGTCTAATACTTTTTCTTCTATTTAGTGTGACTAGTGGTACAGGCTTCTTCTTTTCTAAAACATTTTAAATTTTATTGAATACATGATACAAATTTTTTAATTTTAATTTGTTTCAGGGTACCATTCACCAAGGGTCTATTACCAAGATTATATGAAATTAGAAAAAAAGTACCCCTGAAATAATTTAAGTGCCTCAAGAGACTCTCTTTTAGTTGGTTCCAACTAAATCATAAATGTTAAAATTTACCTAGCCAAATTAATGTGCAATTATTTCCTTAATAACTCAACTGTGTAAACAGACACAATAGATTTTCAAATGTTATGTGGCACCCGGGTTCCGCTTGGGAGTTGATGGGTTAATGCACAGTTACTAATGTGTGACATACAAACTGCTTGCATTATAGCCGTGCTTAGCTTTGTTTATAATATACGAGCTATTGCCCGGAGCTTAGCTCGCGTTAAGAAGCATTATTATTATTATTATATACAAATTTTCATGTCCTATTTTAACCCCTTGGGGGTTGAATTGATCAAAATCCTATCTTAGCAAATGCCTATGTCCAAATTTCAACCTGCATGCCGAATTTCAGCCCAATCCATCCAGTGGTTAGGGCTGTGCGTTGATAGATCACCTCTGAGTTTTATATATTTAGATTCAGATCCAAATTAATTGAATCTTACAATGTGTTGGCAATGTGTAACAGAAGGCTCTAATATTATATTAAAACTAGCTGTTGCCCGCGACTTCGTCCGCGTTAACATAGTATAATAAAAAAGATGGATAGTTTTCCCCTTTTTGTGATTCCTATTATACAAAGGGTAAAAAACGGAACCCTATTCAAGCAAACGTCAAACGCAAATGTCCATAAACTTCCATGTTTCTAACTCAAGAAATGACGGACTTTCATTAAAACTTTCTACCCCAATTTCACCCCCTTAGGGGTAGAATTACCCGACATACTTAAATATACGTATCCATTGATATTTAATCAGTAGCACTAACATAAAATTTCATGTTTCTAACTCAAGAAATAACGGACTTTCATTAAAACTTTCAACCCCAATTTAACCCCCTGGGGGGTAGAATTTCCAAAAACGCTTAAATACATATCCATTCATTTTTAATCAGTAACCCAAAAATGAAGTTTCATGTTTCTAACTCAAAAAATGACCGTGGAAATAACGGACTTTCATTCATACTTTCAACCCCTATTTCACCCCCTTCGGGGGGAAATTTTCTAAATTCCCTCCTTAGTGGGTGTCTACTCAATAAAACAACCCTACTCACCAAATTTCGTGGTTGTAACTTTAACAGTTTTTGCTCAGCGATGATGAATCAGTGAGTCTGTCAGTCAGTCAGTCAGGATATGTAATTTTATAATTATAGATAATATAGGTGTTGATATTGAGAGGGTGCTCTCTCTCTCTTTGGGTTTGGGTGCAGAAGCGGTCTAAGGGGTCTCGCGCCCCTTGCGACCGCGCGTTTTAGGAGTTGTAATGCTCAAATTTTTATAAATAAAAAGTTTAAACTTTGAAAATTCTCTCAATAAATGCGTCTTTTAGCATCATCCATCAGGGGGCCTCGCAAGATATATCTTGCCCACATAAAATTTAGGTCTTGTCAAGGAAAAAAGAAAAAGTGATATAAAAATGACACTGAGGAAAATCTTGAGGAAAACAAAACAAACCTTTTTCCTCCTTAGGTGATACTTGTTGGGATTTCTTTTTAAAGTAGGTGAGTGGTTGCTCATCATCATCGGTGGAGGGACACACAGCATCTAGTTCATTAGTTTTATTCACAGGTGGCTTTGATAATTTGATTATCCGCTTAGTCGTAACAATCTTTGCCTTAGCTTTAATTTTTTTCTTAAATATTATAGTCTTTTTGAGCACAGGAGATGGCTTTCCACGGAGCCTGTTGCTGCGACGAACCCTTTTACTCAAGAGTCTCCTTTTAATCAATTTCATCGATCTTCCAGTCTTCGTCTTAGACGGTGGTGAAACAGAAGAGAACTCAGGTAGTTTCTTTGTTTCAAGTTTAGCAGGAGATCTAGCCCCATTTTCTATGGGTTTGCTTGCTCTATGAAGAGGTGGTTCTCTTTTTAAAACATTTGTAGTATTCTCCAGTCTTTTAACTAATACTCTGGGTTGTGTGTGACGATGTATATCTGAAATTTAACGTTTTGTCATTCTTTTGATGACACAAACTCAAAATCAACATTCAAAATGGGTATTTTCATGCAATTTACAACAATAATAAAATTAATTATAGTCCGCGTGGAACTAGTTGGCCGCGCGTTAGGTATGTGAGCGGTGGGACGGAGAGGCGGGGTGCTTGATTTTGACAGTTCTGGATAGTTTGGACAAAACGCATACGAGATTGCAATAGCAAGATAAGTCCGCCGATAGAAAGACAATCTAAGGAAATACTATTTAAAGTTCATAGGTTTTTAAAAAACGGAAAGCTAATGTCAATAATTTAGAATATAAAACTGATCAATTGTCTTTAATTTATTCTTTACAATAATTAAATAATATTATTGTTCACAATATCGCGAGATTTGTCGTCACTGTCTAATGCTATGTTTTGATGCTTGCCGAGCCACAGCAAGCCTCCACAAGCCACAAGCCTCCACAAATCTCGCTTTGCATTTGTAAGTCATTTTCACGCTCGTGAATGCGTCAGTTTATTACGTACATGCCCTTTGATCTCTGTCCAAAAACCTACACTACTCCCGATCGTCTACAAGCGTCCGCAAGCTCACGCAAGCCAAGCCATTTCACCTGTTTTCACGCTCGGGCTTGTGGAGGCTTGCCGTGGCTCGGTAACGTAGCATAATCTCATGTGCGTTGCGAGCATCAAGCAACATCACCCCCGTCCCTACCTAAGGCGCGGCCAACTAGTTCCGCGCGGACTATACACACAAATACTTACTGCTGAATGACACTATATCTAAAAGATTTTTGGCGTCATTGTTACTATAAAATACTTTGTAAGAGTTTTGAGCTCCAGTCTCGACTCTTCGCTCCAAGGGTGTGGTGGGGTTAGACGACGGAATGTGAGCACCTTGAGCATATTTCCTCTGAGCATGGACTTGCTTCCTAGAAGAGAGACGTAGATACTTGTAACGGTGGTCAGCTTAACCTTTAAATTTTTATAACTACAACATGTGCTATACATTGAAGGTAATATGGAAAATGTATTTACATAGAAGCCAAATGGATGTGAGAATTACAACCTAACGAGCGATATAAATTCATCTGCAGCTAAAGAGACAAAATAAACTTACGCTTTCATTGCTATTCAAAAATTACACTGCTGCTTAATTAGTCTACAAAAACAGATACGAAATTTTAATGCAATAATCACTTTTACAACGTTAATTACAAAACGAGCGTCTTGAATGATGAATCTTTTGCACAGATTACTAGTATATACAGGTGGACGAAACTTTCCGAACAAAAAAAAATTGGGTTCCAAATTTAAACGTAGCAACTGGACCCAATAACATAATCTGTGCTTGATCTTTGCAAGATCGACTGTGATTGGCTGATAAAAAAGACCATAAAGAATTTAAACTACATGAGAAAAAAGACGAAGAAGGAGTTTAAAACTCAAAGTTCGATTTTCATTTTGTGAAAATTATTTGTAGCAACTCATACAAAAATTGTAAATTATGTGGATTAATTATTGAAAAACGAAAGGTAAGCCATTGTAAAATGTAAATGTAACCGTAAATTGATAAATTGAAGCAAAACATAACGGTATCATACCATGTTCTAATACAAAGTATGTCGTAGTATTATTTGCATAATTGTACAAAAATTTACAACTTATACTATATTAATATAAAAAAGATAGATTATTATTTCATAGAAATTATTATAATGTATATCAGTATGCAGTTAATTTGGAAAATGATGAAATGTGTATCATGTGTATATTGTTTTATTGTAACTATACATAAGGTTATTAATTACTATACTTACTATTATTTATGTAAACTGTATGGAAATATTGTAGTAAATGAAAAATGTTTCATTAATTTCAGATTTTTAGGTCCCTATACAGCTAGTTTGCAACATTTTAGTCTGCAAGCAATAGCTGTTAACTCGATCGCGGATTCTAGGAAATCTTTTGGTCTCGCGGTCGCATGCGACCGCTTGGGAACGAAAGCAGCAAAGAGATTCAAAGCAAGGAGATTTTAGGAGAAGGAAGGTATGGGATTATGAGTGGTACGGCTACCAAGGAAAAATCCTCTGATCAAGTGAGGTGGTATGCAGCTGGCCTGAACCCGCGCGATAGATTTCAGCTGTCGTATACAGGGTGTAACAAAACAAAGTGTGTATGTATAAAGGCGCGGTCCACTGGATCGGAATCGGAGCGCAGGTACGCAGTGGACGGATTTGTTGCTTTGTATGTATGGTACTGACTACTATGAACTGCACTAGAAGTACTGGAACGTCATTCTGCGCCTGACAAGTATATGACGACACGTGGTACTACCGTCCGCACCGTACGTCCCGATTCCAACCTGGTGGACGCGCAGCTTTAATCCCCTCCCTATATACAGTTTACTGTATAAAGCGCTTATTCCACTTATCCTAGCTAGGTTTCTAGATCCTAAATCGTTTCATGCATGGGCGTATATAAGGGGGGGGTCCTGGGGGTCCGGACCCCCCCCATTACTATCCATCTTACTTGTCCAATCGACAATATAATATTACTAGACGTTCCGCGTGGCTTCGCCCGCGTAAATTAGATATTTCATAGACAAATTAGTCCACAAAAAATAGCCTGTGATCCTGCACGTAGTCTACTTCTTATCTGTGGCAAATAACATAAAAATTGCGCCAGTAGTCGCGAGATAAGTCCTTTCAAATAATTTCCCCCGTTTTTTACACATTTTAATCTATTTCTTCTCTCCTATTAGTCTAAGAGTGATAAAATATAGCTTATAGCCTTCCTCGATAAATGGGCTATCTAACACTGAAATAATTTTTCAAATTGGACCAGCAGTTTCTGAGATTCGCGCGTTCAAATTAGCCCTTTCAAATAATTTCCCCCGTTTTTTTCACATTTTCCTCTATTTCTTCGCTTCTATTAGTTTAAGCGTGATAAAAAATAGCCTATAGCCTTTCTTGATAAAAAGGCTATCTAACAATAAAATAATTTTTCAAATCGGACCAATAGTTCCTGAGATTAGCGCGTTCAAATAAGCCCTTCCAAATAATTTCTCCCGTTTTTTTCCACACTTTCCTCTATATCTTCACTACTATTAGTTTTAGCGTGATAAAATATAGCCTCTAACCTTTCTCGATAAATGGGCTATCTAACACTGAAATAATTTTTTTAATCGGACCAGTAGTTCCTGAGATTAGCGAGTTCAAATAAGCCCTTTCAAATAATTTCCCCCCGTTTTTTCCACACTTTCCTCTATTTCTTTGCTCTTATTAGTATTAGCATAATAAAATATAGACTTATAGCCTTCCTCAATAAATGGGCTATCTAACATTGAAATAATTTTTTAAATTGGACCTGTAGTTCCTGAGATTAGCACGTTCAAACAAACAAACAAATTCTTCCGCTTTTTAATATTATAAGTATATAAGTATAGACTAGACGTTCTGTGCGGCTTCGCCTGCGTAAATTAGATATTTCACATATAAATTAATCCACAAAAAATAGCCTATGGTCCTTCACGTGGTCTACTTCTTATCTGTGTCAAATAGCAGAAAAATTGCTCCAGTAGTTTGTGGGATAAAAGAAAGTGATTTTAAATAATTTCCCCCGTTTTTTACACATTTTCTTCTATTTCTTCGCTCCTATTAGTCTTAGCGTAATAAAATATAGCTTTTAACCTTCCTCAATAAATGGGCTATCTAACACTGAAAGAATTTTTCAAATCGGACCAGTAATTTCTGAAATTAACGCGTTCAAATAAGCCTTTCAAATAATTTCCCCCCATTTTTTCCACATTTTCCTCTATTTCTTCGCTCCTACTAGTTTTACCGTGATAAAATATAGCCTATAGTCTTCCTTGATAAATGGGCTATCTAACAATGTAAGAACTTTTCAAATCGGACCATTAGTTCCTTAGATTAGCGCGTTCAAATAAGCCTTTTCAAATAATTTTTCCCGTTTTTTCAACACTTTCCTCTGTTTTTTCGCTCCTTAAAGTCACAGCGTGATGTTATAAAGCCTATATATATAGCCGCTATCCCCAACCCGCGGCCCGCTGGGACTTTATTTGTGGCCCGCGTGATGTTAAACAATTTTGAAATTCACGCCCACCGGCAAAATAACGTAAAGTCTACGTGATAGTCGTTAATTTTTTTCCACTTTAAAATTGTTAATTTTGAAGAATGTTATTTATTAACCCTAAAAAAATTTTGTTGCGGCCCGCGACACCAAGACCATAACATGTTTGTGGCCCGCATGAAAAAAAGGTTGGCGACCACTGCCCTATAGCCTTCCTCGATAAATGGGCTATCTAACACTGAAAGAATTTTTCAAATCAGACCAATAGTTTCTGAGATTAGCGCGTTCAAACAAACAAACAAGTTTTTAGTATTTGTCGTTATAGCGGCAACAGAAATACACAATCTGTGAAAATTTTAGGTGTCTAGCTAACTAGCTGTATCTCAAGAACCGCTGTTCTTGAGATACAGCTTGGAGACAGGCGGACAGACATCTAAGTCTTAGTTCTAGGGTTCCGCTTTTACCCTTTGGGTACGAAACCTTAAAAATACTTTTGTTTTCCTAAACAAATAACCTATTTGCTGCTGCGGAACCCTTCATGGGCGGAGCCAACTCGCACTTGGCCGCTTTTTTACATTAGGGACCCCCCCCTTATCAGAGCTATATATACGCCCGTGGAAGCTAGGATCCTACCTAGGAACCTAGCTAGCCGCTAGGATAAGTGGAATAATGGCTTAAGCCAATCAAGTAGTTAGTAGAGTAGCATAGACAGCTATTCTATCATATTTATAAATAAAATACATAAAACTGTACTGTAATAATATTATAATATTTAATAATAGAAATCAACAAAAACTTGTGGATTAAATCTGTTTTATTGTTTAATTTACCTTATTAGCCTATTTATTTAGCCATGTACAATAATTTTTATTGAAATAAAACATTTATTTGAGCTCATTTCTTTTAAATTTTTTTTTTTAATTTTTGGTATGTTTAGAGTGAAAGGTTTTGCACTTAAAATTTTTTCGTTTAGTTTCAAATTAAAAAAATAACGAATGTTTATTTTTTTTCTTCTAAGTCCGACCTCTTGTTACGTAGTATACAGTTTACATCCTCTTTGGTATATATTTGTAGAAATCTTTTGTTTTTGTTGACTTGACATTTGACAGCAAGCGGAAAGTTGGGACGCAAGACTACTTCTTCTTGTTGCAAATGGATATTACCACAAGTATAATTGCCACACAATAATAAATTATCGTTGTTGTATTTAAATGAGAACAGGAACCAACTTGTAGGCTAAATTCAAAACATATAAGATGCAGACTGCTTAGTGTTATTTTTGAGTTAAATTTTTGCTTTTATTTAACCATAATATGGAATTCAGAGTTAATAGAAGAAAAGGCATAAATCTTGTACACTATCAAGATAAAAAAGTAAAAGAAGAAGAAAATTCTGTGGAATAAATATAACCTCCAAACTCCAAAGGCTCCAAATTCTATTTACACTTTGTGATTTTGTAATTTGTAATATTTTGTTATTTGTCATTAAAAATATGTTTGGAAATCAATCATAAGACTTTAAATATTTTTTTACTCCTACAACAAAACTTGGCTGTGATCTACTAGTGATTTAAATATTCTGTTTGGTGATCTACAATCTCACTTCTTTAAAGTCCTAAAAACTTATATTATATCATCAATACAAAATGGTAAGGGTTTGATTTGATATCATTTTATCTTTATTTGGGTTTGTTGAAATTTTACATGCATAAAACACAGGGCTAGCATACATTTCATTTTATGTGAATAAGCTGCAAATGTACTTACCTACCTAACATTATTTATAATTCTCTTTTCCAGGCAAGAAATGCAGAAAAGGCTATGTAAGTTTTGTATGATATAAGACATAAGACTTTTAAATATGTATTATCATAAAATGCTGTGCGACTAAAACTTCTTTTGAAGTAATTGCCTAGTAGTTTTAAAACATATTTTATGCAAGACAGTAATTTGATCAATTGCTTCTTTTATATTTTTTAAACTTAAAATACTATACTTACTTAAAGTCTCTTGAGATTTCAGGACTACATTAGCACGATGGCGTGCAGCACAAGTACAAGAGGCCGGTGGACAGAAGGAACGCCGGCCGTATCTAGCTTCAGAATGCAATGACCTACAACAAGCAGAAAAATGGAGACTACAGATTGTTAGAGAAATTGCAAAAAAAGTTGCACAGATTCAAAATGGTGAGTAAGGTTTAATTTATTTAATTTATAATTAGCATTAGATCTACACATTGTACAAAGAAATTAAAGGTATAAAAATAAAAACAGAAGGAACTTTATCAACTTAATGAATAATAGTTGTTGTAGTTAGACATTTGGATATTTGAAAATCCTGACAAAACACAGATTGTCAATGTTTATTAGAATTTTTTCATCTAAACCAGTGGTTCTTAACCAGGGGTCTGTGGACTACTGGTGGTCCCTGAAGGCATTCCAAGTGGTCCGCGAAGCCAACCTAATAATAATATCTGAGAATTCAGAAGTTAGTAAAGAGTATGCAGTCACAAAAATCACATTGAATTAAAATCTGTAACTTTTAGATTTTTGCTAAATAAAAAAAAATAGTACCACTTATAATTATAATAAAGTTGTGCTTGTTTCTTTATCAAACAACCCTTAATTTAGGTAAACCAACTTGGTGGTCCCCGGCAACACAAACATTTGGTAAAATGGTCCCTCATGACTAAAAGGTTAAGACCCACTGGTCTAAGCACACCATGCTAAAGTTCCGCGGCGGAAGTTCGGCATGATTCCGCCTGCAACGTATTTTAAATTACCAATGACACACCAATCATCATGCTGAACTTCCGCCGCGGAACTTCAACATGGTGTGTTTAGACACTTAAGGTACGTAATATTTTCTGATAGACCGGATATTTTAGAGTCTGTATAACTGAGAGCTGGATAATTGAGTTTCTACTGAACCACATTTCATTACCCTGTTCCATCTATTACACTATCTATATATATAAAAGAAAGTTGTGTTAGTTACGCCACTTATAACTCAAGAACGGATGAACCGATTTGGCTGAAAATTGGTGGAGAGGTAGCTTAGAACCAGGAATAGGACATAGGATACATTTTGTCCCGGAAAAATGTACGGTTACTGCACAATATACTTTTATGATTTGCGCGTAAACTATTCAATCGATTTTGATGAATTTTGGTATGGAGATACTTTGAGTCTCGGCCCTCGGGAAAGGACAAGGGATACTTTTTGTCCCGGAAAAAGTACGGTTCCCGCACAATAAACTTTTATGATTTTCGCCTTTTAAACTATTCAGTCTATTTTTATGAAATTTGGTATGGAGATACTATTTTGGTATGGAGATACTTTGAGTATCGGGAAAGGACAAGGGATACTTTTTGTCCCGAAAAATGTATGGTTCCCGCACAATAAACTTTTATGATTTTCGCCTAAACTATTCAATCTATTTTGATGAAATTTGGTATGGAGATACCTTGAGTCTCCGGAAAGGACAAGGGATATTTTTGGTCCCAGAAAAATGTACAGTTACTGCACAATAAACTTTTATGATTTTCGCATAAGCTATTCAATCTATTTTGATGAAATTTGGTATGGAAATACTTTAAGTCTCAGGAAAGGACAAGGGATACTTTTTGTTACGGAAAATGTACGGCTCCCGCACCGGCGCACAATAAACTTTTATGATTTTCGCTTAAACTATTTAATCTATTTTGATGAAATTTGGCATGGAGATACTAATTTTAATGTATTATTTTCTTAAACCAATTCGAATTAAATACTCATCGTTAAGACAGGACAACGTCTGTCGGGTCAGCTAGTATTATATAAAACTAACAGCTACTGTATAGTAACTATTTAGTATTTGGTGATCTTTGCTTACAGTGAATTTACTGCGTAATTTTATGTTGTTTTCAACCGACTTCAAAAAAGGAGGTTATCAATTTGACTCGTATGTATGTTATATTTCCAGAACTGCCCAGTTTTTGTATATGTTAATCTATAACAGCTTCTGAACAAATGTGCCAAATTTCAAAAGTGTATGTTACATGTATGTATGTAATATGTATGTATGTTTTTATGTTTGTGCACGCATATCTCCGGAACTACAAGTCTGATCTAAATGATTATTTTTTTATTGTATTTGTTATTGTTCAACTAGGGAATACTGCAAGTTTCATGAAAATTGGTTCAGTAGTGTTTGAGATAGGGAATTTTAATTCTCAATTACGTACAATTTTGAAGTCAGTTTTATCTTTTTAAAATACAGTTATGTAATTTAATATGAGTAAAACAAATATTATACAACTTTAATAAGCACATTGAGATTTGACTTTTTTGTTTTTGTTTAATAATAAATAATTTTTAAGACAAGTTCCTGGCTTAATTATTTGAGCTTATTGGAAGAAAACAAATATATGGTTGAACAGCTTGGTGTCTATGAATGTAACAATTTAGATAGTAACTAGAGGTCCCGGCAAACGTTTCTTTGACATATTAAGTATATAAAGTATTTTTTTTTAATTTGATCGCAGCGCTAACTGTCGGGACAGACTAAAATTAAAATTCGAATTCGAATATTATTTAAAATTTGACACTGCGATGGTAGCGCCGTCTGTCGGATCCAATGTAAAACATTCCAAAATCAACAACTACTAATAAATTAAAAAAACATTGTCCAGCGGACAAAATTGTGAATCTAAACCATTCCCAGATCCCCTTGAACACACACAAAAAATTTCATCAAAATCGGTCCAGTCGTTTGAGAGAAGTTCAGTGACAAACACACTCACAGAAGAATGATATATATTAAGATAATTGCTAATTTAAAATGGAACAGTCAATAAAAATTTTTATTGAACAAAATCTATATGGCTATGGACTTCAATCAGTTTTTTTGTTAAACTTTTCCAATATGTTTTTTTTTTAAATATTTAAATAGAATTTAAATTGTACAAGTATGGAAGAGGCAGAGGCAGCAAATGTATCGAAATCACCATCAAAAAGATCTTCTCCAGTTTTAAGTATACCAATGGATCCAGGTGTATCCAAAATAATGGAAAATTTGAAATCAGCATCGCCAACCCTTAGTGCTCAATATAATAAGAAATTATCGAAAACACCATCCCCAGTCGCCATATTATCTGGCTCTCCAGATAAAAGATCTATTGATATTCCTATGCCAAATGTGAGAAATTCTGGAGGTCACTCTACTCAAAGTAATAAACTAGTAAAAGATAATTTAGAAGAGAGCAAAGGAGTCA
Source organism: Polyommatus icarus (assembly GCA_937595015.1). Taxonomy (NCBI): domain Eukaryota; kingdom Metazoa; phylum Arthropoda; class Insecta; order Lepidoptera; family Lycaenidae; genus Polyommatus; species Polyommatus icarus. The sequence continues at coordinate 5,604,742 of OW569331.1, forward strand.
AATCACCTAGAAAGAAATCTTCACCAGTCCCTAGTATAACAAAGGATCCTTATGTTTATGAACTGATGGAGAATTTTGGAATAGCTTCGCAACCACCGAGTTCTCAATCCCAACCCAAATCGCCAAGCAAACGGTCGCCAGTCACTGTATCGCCAGGTTCTCCCACTAAAAGGTCCTTAAATATTTCCATACCAAGTTTTAAAAGTTTATCTGTTAAACATGACTCAATTGGGAACATAAATAAAATAAAAGAAAACGAGAAAACCTATCCAGGCCATGAAAAGACTAATAAAATCAATATCCTAGAATCGTTTTCCAAAATTGAACCGAAAGGTAAATTGATAAACGACCAAGTCGATGAACTAAAAGAATCTTTAAAGGAACTGTCTAAAAACCTAGAAACACCCCAGTCGCCCGCGCTTCAAAGTAGCATCAAAAAGATATCCGATATGAGCAAAACTTTGACGAACGAAGCCGAGGCGCTAAGGAAGTCTCTAAGAATGTTATCGAAGGATCTTAGTATTACCAAGCAGGACCAAAACGGTGCTGACTGTAGTCCATACCACCTATTCCTAATCGAAATCATCATCAATAGTATCAACATGAAGTGCGAATGTTTCGAAGTCGATTGTATAAATTTAGTGGTGACTGCAGAATTTTTGGGGAAACCACCAATCAATCTATACGACAACTCATTTGAGGAGGAGGACGACGTCAAACGACTGAACATGGGCAAGTCGGCACTTTTCGCAATGACCTACGAGAGAATACGTTCTATTAAAGACTTCACCATCAAAATACAAGTGACGAAGCAGCCACCTTGCTCGGACTGCGTAATGAAGATTGCCGAAGCAAAGTTAGATTATACTGACGAGTTTAGAAATTTGCGCGAAGAGTTGTGTAGAAAGTGGTCCAAAGCACAGTCGTCCGACAATTTATCGAGTACAACATCGACGCCACTAAAAAGGAATATGCACTATCTTAAACACAGCGGAGATGATGATTGCGAACCGATAGGAGTAATAGAAGTATCGGTCAGAATGTCTTTTCTTGGTGAGGAAATCACGACAACTTTTTGTGGTTCCAAACGCAAAGCATCACCTTTGAGGAAGAGTGACGATGGCGTTAGTCTGTGCACGTGCCAGGACGTGGAAATGGACGTCCAGGGTAATGTGTTATTGAATGAGGATGTGTTGGCAAAGAAGAAATATAAAGACGCTAAACCAGGAAACAATAATCTACCAAATGATCGTACAGTACATGTTGGCCGAGGTTTGTAAATGATCGGGCTATAAAGCGGCTACTTAAATTACCTATTAAATATAAATAAGAGTTAATTTACTATTTTTACAGATGACACTCCAAGATACAACGAAATATTTACCAAAATGAACGAAAACGAATTAAAAATTAGAGTTCCAAAAACCAAGCGTTCAGAAAGAACTGCTAGATATGATAAGATACATGAGCTTTGTGAATGTGAAAGTACGACATACAACACGGGCGATCAAATACAGTTTCAACTTCCGAAAGATCTACAACATGGCACAAATAACACGTACACGTCTGATATCAAATATACTTACAACGCTTGTGATACATCTAAGGACATAAGAATTGTTAATGTCACACCCACAAACTGTCCAGTCCCTGTAGATATGCGCAAAGTCGTACATCCTCTTAAAGATGTTTTCATCCTTAAAATTGGCAAAAAGTTGGAAACTGCAGACAAAAAGACCGACCTTGAGATAGAACTGGTCACTCCTAAAGGCCCAATAAAAGCTATTGAGAATGTTTCGCAGCAATGTAGTTCGAGCTTGCTATCGGGTGCTGCGGGATCGCAGAAGGCGAAAAAATCTAAGAAAGGAGAGAAAAGTGGCCACAAATTAACAAAAAAGAGGAGCAAATATAAAACTGTCGGGAAGCACAGCAAAGTTTCGGGACGCAAAAACAAATATGTTTAACGACGCTTAGCATGAAATTAAAAAAAAATAGAAAATCAAAGAATTTTAACAAGAAAATTTTAATAACATACAATCATATCTTTATAGAACATAATATAAATCTTTAACGTAAAGTGGTTAATGGAATACATTCTGGACGAGTAATATTTTTCTTACTGTATTTCTTTCTGTATTTTCATACATTGTATATGTCACCGTAAGATTGTAAACACCGCGAGATTATAATATGATGAAGTGATGGATTGTAAACAAACAGTTTTCCGGTGATTTTAAATTAATTATTTCGTATGTAAAATAACTTCAATTGCCTGAATATTTGATGTAAAACATTGAATAAAATTTAGATATATTTAAAGTGCAGTATGAATTATAAATTAGGTTAATTTTAATAACCGAACATTCAAACAGCGCTTTAAATATATCTAAATTTTATTTTATGTTATACATCTCATACCATTTGGCATTGAAGTTATTTTAAATACGAAATAATTAATTTAAAATCACCGGAAAACTGTTTGTTTACAATCCATCACTTCGTCATATTACAATCTCGCGGTATTTACAATCTTACGGTGACATATACATACATTTTAAGAAGTTTGTTTGCGTACAAGTTACGTTCGTTATTTACTTACTATAAAACTTAATCTCTTTTTAGCGGGTCTCGGTGAATTCAGGATACGAGATTTGAACGACGAGATAAACAAGCTAATGCGCGAGAAGCGGCACTGGGAGGTACAGATCAAGGCGCTGGGCGGGCCCGACCACGCCCGCGTCGGTCCCAAGATGCTCGACCAAGACGGCAAAGAGGTGCCCGGTAACCGCGGATACAAGTACTTCGGCGCTGCGAAAGATTTGCCAGGTTAGTTTTTCCTGTGTGCCGAGTGTGAATTTTTGTTTGACATTCAATCGTGAACGGGTTTGGAATTTACTAAGATTTTGTATGGGATTTGTACAGCGCCACCTAGCGATGATCACGGGAGTGAGCCCAGCTTCCCATACAACATCTTAGTAAACGCCAAACGGGTTCACGGTCGAATGTGAAACAAAAAATTCACACTCGGCACACTGATTACATTTTTTCGAGTCTTTTACTGGACCGGCTTAATCCTATGATGGCGTTTTAACAGACTTCCAATAATCGGCCAAGTGCGAGTCGGACTCGCGCACGAAGGGTTCTTTACCATTATTCGGAGCGTGCGAAGTGGGGGGAGGGGACAAAGAAAGCGATTGCCGCGCTTGCCGTGGCAAAAATATGCAACCAATAGGGCTCAGATAGTAGTCAAAGAAACTTGTCAATCTTGTTTTGAAATTTTTAGAAATTGGTCCTAATTGTTTTTGTATCGTAGACTGCAAAAATAACAGCAAAATATAGGTAGTCAGTACAAATTTAATGTTTTTCCTAAATCCACTAGGAAATTAAATCAGATATCTGCTCTAAAAATGAAACAGTATGTGATTCGATATTTAAACCTAAAATTGCATTATCAGTCAAGTCAATTTTATTTGAGTTGCATTTTATAAAGAGTTTTTGAGTACCTTAACTATTGTTTTAGTGTTGATGGATCACCATGATGGTCTCCAAAACCCGACGACAAAACTTGCAGTGATAGTTTCATAGAATATTTCATTTAAATCCAAAGTATCAGGTGGAAGAAATAATGACTCACAAATGACGATAAACCAGATACTACTGATATTTTAGAAGCTGGAGATAGAGTTTTGAATAAAAAAGGGTTTTCAAGTGAGCAAGTTTTAGATGAAAGGGGTAAAAAAGTTAAAAATATTATGCCCCCATTTTGAGCAAAACAAAACGAGTACCTACTCTCAACAAGAAACCGAAAGGACTTATTGATATTGCTCGAGTAAGAATCCATATTGAAAACAATGATATTCTATGTTACTATTTTAGAAACTCATTGATTGAAAGTGTATTAATGCAAAGACTCAGAAACGTGAAAAATGTTTGCAGTGTTTTAGCAAATTTTTGGACTCCTATTTTCTTCAAGAGTATAATTAATGTTGTAAAAAATAAATAAAAACAAGATACAAACATTTATTTTTTTCAAGTACCTATTGCTCGTATTTTTGTTACTGATTAAAGCAGCAATATGTTTGCACTTGCCGCTCTGGTTAAAACGCAGCTGCATTTTACTCCAGCAACAATCATTATTATCTATCTGGAATGAATAATAATGTTTATACTTGCTTTATCCAAATGTTTAGTTACGTTTTTTCGTCGGTTGAGTACTTACGTTTGAACTTGTTTTATAGGGTGCTAAAGTAACCGACGTTCGGCGAATTATATTGTCTCGTATTGAATAACATTGCCATTAGTTCTTAGCTCTTCTACATCCCTTACATGTCCTGCTAACACCAATTTATTTCCTTTTATAGCTTTTAGCATAGATTGGGCCTTGAAACTTATTGCGTGTTTTACACTCTAAAAACCAGTTTTTAGGGTTCCGTAGCCAAAATGGCAAAAAAACGGAACCCTTATAGATTCGTCATGTCTGTCTGTCTGTCTGTCTGTCTGTCCGTCCGTATGTCACAGCCACTTTTCTCCGAAACTATAAGAGCCATACTATTGAAACTTGGTAAGTAGATGCAGTCTGTGAACTGCATTAAGATTTTGATACAAAAATGGCAAAATTATTAAAAATTTTAGGGGTCCCCATTGGTACAACTGAAACAAAATTTTTTTTCATCTGGCCTATGCGTGTGGGGTATCTATGGATAGGTCTTCAAAAATCATATTGAGGTTTCTAATATCATTTTTTTCTAACCTGAATAGTTTGCGAGAGAGACTCTTCCAAAGTGGCAAAATGTGTGTCCCCCCCTCTAACTTCTAAAGTAGGGGCATGATAATTCTTAAAAAAAATATATGATGTACATTACTATAAAAACTACCAACGAAAATTAGTTTGAACGAGATCTAACCAGTAGTTTTTTTATACGTCATAAATGATAAACCTTAATTTAACTTTCATTATATCAAAAATGAAATATTAAAATAAATCAAAAACCTTATAATTTCACAGAAATAATTCTTATTGCTGCTGCGGAACCCTTCATGGGCGAGTCCAACTCGCACTTGGCCTGTTTTTTTATGATTATATTCATTTTCCACAAGTAGTTTTTAACTAAATATAACCCAAATGCCATTAATTATTGTTCTAAATATATTTTATTTGCTATGATATTTACAAAATAATCAAACTCGTGTTGTTTATTTTTTGAAACGCCCCTGAAACATAGTTTGAAATATGTCACTACTGACGTGCACGTTCCGAATAGAGCAAAAATAGGCCAAAATTTGTGTTTTTTGTATGGGAGCCCCCCTTAATTTTTTATTTGATTTAAATATTATTATTAATCATTAAAGTATACAATTATAATATTTAAGGCCTTCGTGAAAGTTTGAGATACAGCCTGGAGACAGACAGACGGACGCACAGTGTAATAAAAGCCTCGATTTTGTTTCACCGCGTTTTTCTTTCAAAATACTATAGTTGATAGCTATATAAACATTAGAGTAAAACTCCGAGATTGATATTCTTTGTAGTTATTTTTATAAAGAGTGTCAAAGTTGGTTTCCGGGTCAAAAATTTGCATAAAAATTAATTTAAAAAAAGACTAATCAAGTAACATTAATTTTGTTTATACCAATTGAAGAAGCACTTAATACTTTACTTTTTCTCTAAATTTGGTTAACCTACTGTGATCAAGTAGGGAGATATTTATTTATTTAATAATTTTAGTTTTTCATTTTTAATTTCGCGATTAGATCGAGTTAGAAAAAGTTTTAAGCATGAAACGATAGTGTGAGTAATCCTTTATCAATGTTATTAAAAATCACACTCTAATAATCTCTGTGTCGAAACCGGAAGTTATATTAAATTCATTTTTTTTTAAATTCTGATTTTTTTATACCTTGGGTTGTCACTAAAGTTGATATTTTATTTTCCCCGACTACATCAGAAGGTGATTATTGATTAGATACTGTTTGGGCATATAAAATCATTAATTTACGTTATATTTTTTCACTTTTTAGATTTTTAATTATTAGATTATATAGCGCGAAGCGCTAGACAGGCGCCCCCCGCCGCGCCTCGCACTCCCGATCCTGCGATCCTCCGATCGGGACGCGAGAGACGCCAACCAATCAGAGCCGAGTATGAGTATTAGGACGTAGACGCGCGCGTTGGTATTGCGTCATTACTCATTACTCAGTCGAGAGTTCGCGCCGGTCTATACGAGTGACACGTGCGATTTTCTCGCAGCCCGAAGTCGGTCTTATTGTAATAATAATAGGTAGAATAGTTTTCATAAGTGTTGAACTCTTTGTAATGCTCAATAAAACTATTTCTACCGCTATAGACCCACCTAAACGTGATCTTGATATTTTTCGTATAGGATATCGATTGCGAATTTGCGTATCAACCGGATAAATCAAACAAGAGACCTTTGGTGACAACCCTAGGTACAAAAAATCCGAATTTTTATTATTTTTTTTTTAATTGGATATAACTTCTGACACAGAGGTTGTTAGAGTGTGATTTTAATAACATTGATAAAGGATTAGTAACATTATCTAATCGCGAAATTAAAAATGAAAAACTAAAATTATTAAATAAATAAATATCTCCCTACCAACCTTTTTTTTTTTTTTTTTTTTTTTTTTTTTTTTTCCGGAGGGGGAAATGCATTACGCATACCACCCAGGCGCAGGGGGCGACCCGAGTGGTGATGTGGGACTCCCGTAGCTAATGAGACCACGGTATACCCACTAAAACCCCCCCCCATCTTCCGCCTCGCCGCCCTTTGACGGGGCCACAGGAACGATACACACATCCGCGACCCCGCCAGCGGCCCGAAGACACCACGATGGGCGCACAACAAGCGCGCCCTCCTCCTCGGCCCCCACCAGGGCTGCAGCAGACGCCCCCCGAGTCTGCTACTTGGGGGCCATGTGGCAGATCAGGACTGTGGCTCTGCCACCGACCACACCTCGGCCGCAGAGGATAGGGCAAGCGGCGCACCGTAATACCTACTTGCCTCTTCCTCTGCGGCCCCACCTCGGTGCGCATCCGCAGCGGACTTCTCCAGTCCGCTGGGAGCGCCCTCCTCGGGCCAGGCGGCGACACCGGCCAGCCCTGGTTGCCTCCATGCTTCACCGCGGTTGCCCAAGCCGCGGTTACTAGAGCCCCACCGCCGCGACAAGGCGAGCAACCATCGGGGGGATCTCCCTACCAACCTGCCTAGCATACGCCAACGAGATATATCTCGTATCTCACTCTCGAGATAATTAAAAACTACTCGTCTCATAATGTCAAAATCTCGACATTATCTCGACAAAACACTATAAAAATGTGTTCTTGGGTGATAGATCTACACGAGAAAAAATGTTTGTCATGCTAGGGTCAATAGAGATGAAGATACAAACTATCAAACATCGAGAAACATGTAGAGAGAGATATCTTGTTGGCGTATACTAGGCAGGCTGATCACAGTAGTAGTATCGCTTCTCGGCCTTTTGGCTAAGATCAAAGGCTGATCACAGTAGGTTAACCAAATTTGGAGAAAAAGTAAAGTATTAAGTGCTTGTTCAATTGGTATAATCAAAATGAATGTTACTTAATTAGTTTTTTTTTAATTAATTTTTATGCAAATTTTTGACCCGGAAAAAAGCCAACTTTGACACTCTTTAAAAAAATAACTACATAGAATATCGATCTCGCCTCTCGGAGTTTTACTCTAATGTTTATATAGCTATCAACTATAATATTTTGAAAGAAAAAGGCGGTGAAACAAAATCGAGGTTTTTCTCACACTGTGGGACGGACAGACGGACAGACAGACATCGAAGACTCATGAATAGGGTCCCGTTTTTACCCTTTGGGTACGGAACCCTAAAAAAGGAGGTTCTATGTTCGACTGGATATGCCGATTTCGCCAATGTGGCGGCGTCATTGTTGCAGGAATAATGTTACAGTATAATGTTGCATCGGCAATGTATCGGCGATAATGTTGCGCGGCAAAGTCGAACGGTTAAGTCGTGCGGCAAGTGAACGCATCAATTCTGCGGCAACAATGTTGCGCGGCAATGTTGTGACGACAATGTTGCGCGGCAACGTTATGGCGACATTGTTGTGCTGAGCTGTTGCCACAACATTGTAGAGAAGAATTATTTTTTGTAGTTGTGTCAGTTGTGTTGTACCTACTATCAGAGAAGTTGGTTTATAGGCAAATGGCGAACCTACGCAGTACAGTTGTCAAGTTACATCAACCCCAGCTATATCACGACTTACATTGTATCGGAATAATCCAACCAAATGATGTAGGTCCGTCAACAGCCTATGAATCAATTTCTTCTATGGTTGTCCACATACCAAAGAATAGAAATGCGAAAGAATAGAAACGCTGACAGTTTTTGCGGACAAACTGACATTTTTCCTCTGTTATAGTTCTTGCAATCTACGAGTGCGCGTCGCATTTATTTGTAGTTGGAAATGTGAATAGACATTTTCGTTAGTGTGCGTACCCGACGGAGCAGTCAGTAGCGAGCGAGCCATGTACGCGTGTATATAGATATGGTCACTCACACAACTAAGGGCGACGCGCACTCGTAGATTGCAAGAACTATAATACATCACTTTGTTTACTTTACCGTAAGAATAAACCTTTCTATGATGACAATGCTAAGCTTGCAGGTGTGTTATACATACATGTATGTAGGTGTGTTCTAAACAGAGCGAGACAGTACTTCAGTCCGGACCAACGCCTACAACTCTACAAGGCGCAGGTTCGGCCTCATATGGAATATTGTTCTCATCTCTGGGCAGGGGCGCCAAAATACCAACTGCTCCCTCTGAATCGTATCCAACGAAGGGCCGCTCGAATTGTTGCTTGGACCCCTTGGAATTACGCTGAGATGTAGCTTCGCTCTGCATCCTCTATCGGTTGTATCACGGGGAGTGCTCTGAGGAATTGTTTGGAATCATACCACCTGCAACTTTTCGCCATCGTCCCACGCGAAAAACATACCATCCTCATCACCTTGATGAGTGGCAGTCTTCCACAGTGCGTTTTTCGCGTAACTTTCTGCCGCGCACTGTAAAACTCTGGAACGAACTGTCACCAGCAGTATTTCCGGACCTATACGACCTGCAAATCTTCAAGAAAAGAGCGTATTCCCTCTTAAAAGGCCGGCAACGCACCTGCAGCTCTTCTGATGTTGCGAGTGTCCATGGGCGACGGTAGTTGCTTACCATCGGGTGACCCGTTTGCTCGTTTGCCCCCTTATTTATTAAAAAAAATATTAAACTAATCAAGAACTTTTCTGTCAGGTGTCCGCGAGTTATTCGAGCAGGAGCCGCCGGCGCCGCCGCGGCGGACGCGCGCGGACCTCATGCGCGACGTCGACGCGGACTACTACGGCTATCGCGACGATGACGACGGCCTGCTCATCCCGCTCGAACGAGAGGCCGAGAAGGAAGGTGTGTTGTTGTCTTTTTCTATTGAGAAGGTGTATGCGCATCCACCAACCGAGCCATTTGTCAATTAGTTTTATCTTATACGTTAGTGCTTCATTTTTTGACGTTAAATTGTAATCTTTGCAGCAATAGCGAGAGCAGTAGATGAATGGAAGAGAAACAAAGAGGATAATGGTGAACAAGACATTCCGGAAGAGGAGAACATTTATCCAGAAGACGTGAGTTTCTACGTTGTATTGCTATAATATAATATATAAAAAGTCAATCCTGCGTACATGTGTCAAAATGGCTAGTCTAGTTGCCATTGACAAAGCAAATGTAATCACGAATAGGCACAATGCAAATGTAATCACGAATATTTATTTTGCCATGTTCTCATCAACATTGACCATTTTTACTCTTTTATTAGCTTGGGTTGTATGTATGTATTTGAGATTTTGACCTATCTCCAGTAGTCTAATTTATTCGAAACTTTGCATACATATTAAGAGCCAATGGCAATGCAATAATTTGTTAAAATAAAAAAGCTGTTTTTAAGCTATTATTATTAACTCTAAGAAGTACAGATATAATATAATGATATAATAATATCACTAATTATATCTTTCAGCCTGATGACAAGAGAATAGAAGACGATGACGGTTCATCGTCTATCACAGCTCACGTCGCGGTGCCCTCGCAGAAGGACATAGAAGAAGCCCTGCTCAGGAAGAAGAAACAGGAGTTACTGGAGAGATATGGATGTTTAGATGTTAAAATAGAAGAGAGTTAGCCTAATACAGTGTTTTGATTTTTCAATTTACTTTTTCTGTCTTAGGCTGCGTTCCACCAGAGATGTGTTGCGAGGAAGGTGTTTTAGAGAACCAATAGAATCGCTTCATTGACGCGATCACGCTCAGCGCTGTAAGAATGGGTGTTATCGAGAAATGATAGATGATGCGCCTGGTTAGATAGTTGGCATACATTACATGGCGACCCCGCCAGTAAGCGATCGGGTTCGCGCTGCATTCCGATAGCCTTTTAAGGACTAGAGTTCAGTGTCTCTGTCGTAGGATTATTTGATAAATCGAATTATCGCGAAAATCCTAGGGACATTGCGAAAACACGGATAATTAGACAATAGTGATTACATTTTTCAAACTTACTGACAAAAGGTGGTGTTTTCGCGAAAACACGAGTCGCCTCAGTAAGATTGCGAAACGAATCGTTGTTATTATCGAAAAAAATCACTGATTGGTCGGTTTCGGTCGCGAAAACACTACCTTTTGTCAGTAAGTTTTAAAAATGTAATCACCATTGTCTAATTATCCGTGTTTTCGCAAAGTCCTTAGAATTTTCGCGATAATTCGATTTATCAAATCATCCTACGACATCTCTATGTTGAAACAATGTGTTCGTTAATATTACTATTAATAACCGCGATAGACGTCTCTTATGGCTGGTTTACACGTATTAAGTAGATAAGTAGTACATAAATTTTAACTTAATTTGAAGTGCCTACTGCCTGCCCGAAATGTGTCAAGTGACAAGCCCCGCCTGCCAACTTAACAGAAAATAGTCAAACTTCTAATTTCCTTTTTAGTACTTAACTAAATTTTAACTTGCTACTTGAATAACTTGCTACAAAATTTAGTGTTTACATGTAATAAATAACTTAAAATTAAGTTAAAATTTAGTTAATTTTAAAATTAATTTCTACTTAATACGTGTAAACCAGCCCTTAGTGTTCGTAAAGACTATTTTTTGGGTCAAAAAATGGGTAAGAAACAGTCAAAAGAAGAGACTGTAATCATCGCGCAAAACGCTAGCGGTGCCACCAACACTTACTTGCTGGAGCAGGTGCATCAACATACCAGTACCATTACGTACATGCTGGGTGTGATATGCTTCACACTGGCAATCGCAGTAATGTACTTCGCGATAAGATTTTATCGTACCTACCATAGAAGCTGGATACAGCGGGAAATACACGAGCATCATCTCCGGAGGTCCAACAGCTGGTTCCGGCGACGTCACGAGCCGTCACGTCACGTCACGGCGGCAGGCCGGCAGACGCGAGAATCGCATAGTGAAAAAGTGAAGTGTGAAAGATGCGCCTGGTTAGATAGTTGGCTTTATTATGACATATTAATTAAGTGGTTACAGCTCATATACGGTTAACATAATATATCAAGAGACTACATAGGTATCACTACACTACAGCGCAGCGATTCTATTGGTTCATAAAAACACATTCCTCGCAACACATATCTGGTGGAAACGCAGCATTAACCCCCCTCGCTTCTCTTTTCTCTAGAAACGAATTAAAATCTGTTAAGCAGTTGACGTTATTACAGTCTTAGAAATTGTAGGACTGTAGTAAGTCGTAACGTCTACTTGTAGGCTACCATGTTACGGAACTTAGATGAGTTTGTCAAGGGTCAGGAAAGCGCGTCCTTTACTTTTAATGGGGTAGGGCAGTGATATGTCGGACTCGCTCCGGCTTAGGAAGGGGTTTATCGACCAACAAACCAATGGTGGTCAATACAACAAACCAAATATTGCTCACATAACATATTCAGTATTTATTCAAGAACAATTCGATTACAAATATGACTTACATATCTTTTGAAGCAACAAGATATACATACAATTGTTCAAATTATATTATCGCTGGGGCCTATATGAAGCTTCTATAAAAATATAAACTATAGCTGAACATAGGCTCTCGATATTTCGCTATCTCTTTTCACCTACTTATGTAAATAAAGAAGACAATAAAATAATGTTACATCGTTCCAACCCAATATACATACCAGCTCCATTAATAAGGAGGAAAACCTAAAAAAATAAAGGAACAAAATTTTTACTTCAACCTAGTAATATTAAATCTATCATATTCATAAAGTCTTGCAACCCTTATCAATAATAATTGAAATATCAATAAATAAAAACATAAGAAGAATATAATAAAAAGAGGAAAATTAAATATTGAATTTTATTATATAACAATCTATAACACAAGTGAATGCAATTAATTTTAGTCGTAAATTTTAAATAAGTACGTATAAGTTTTCGATTTTTCATTCCTTCACTTTTCTTAGATCATTAATATTTATGATTAAATTGTATTTGTTATAAGTAACGATTTCGCTGTTTCATTGTCGTAGGCTTTATGCGATTCATACTTTTTTGGAGTTGAACTTAAAGTAGGTATCCGGAAAATGGAATGTGAAAATGTTGTAAGGATGTTAGTACTACTTTATTCACCTTGTAGAATCTGTATGCAACAAAAACGGTTACATTTTGTGTATCCAAATTCCAAAATAACTAGGTAGCATTCATAATCAATTTTATACAATTTCAAGACATTTCGATACAAATATGTGACAGACATAGCCGTCAATAAACTACGTAAACTTAAATAATACAACATATAACTGGCTCTAACTATATTTAGAAAAGTCTCTAGAAGAATAAGTACTACTTCCAACTTTCATAAACTTCGAGCGCTAACAAGGAGTTATAATATTATGACGAATCATATGCGACTTTATACATTCTGTAGTGGTTCAAACCATAAGTAAAGTCACACATACTATTAGTCCGGTTAACGAATGACTCAAAAGAGGGTACCTATGCGATTTCTGCGGGAACCTATGCGATTTCTGCTGGAACTTATTCAGGGTGATTAGGGACAAAACATACTAAAAGTCCTGACGTCTAGGAGGCGAGCGTGTAGTTCGAAAATGGATGAGAATTTGGAAAAACTTTATAGAATCTAATTTATAGAAAATTTAATAAGCTTTAATGTCATCATACAATATTTTTTGCTATAACGCATAGTTTTTTAATTATTGACGAAAAACCAAAAATTTAGACCTTTGTCGCCCCCCACTCCCTCCCGCCGGCTCACCTCCTAGACGTCAGGACTTTTAGTATGTTTTGTCCTTAACCACCCTGAATAAGTTCCTGCAGAATTCGCTCAGGTTCCCGCTCACGTACTCTACAAATACTTTGTTGACCGAGCTATATAGTTTATGCGTTTTAAGATGATATGGGTGACAGGTCTCATATTCAACAATTTTTTTACAAGAAAACAAAAAGAACCAAAATGTAATAAATTATATTAATTCTACAAAAATAAATGTTTCCTATGCTAACTTATTAATATATATATATATGTCCATGGGTGACGGTAGTTGCGTATATATATATATACGCAACTACCGTCACCCATGGACACTCGCAACATCAGAAGAGCTGCAGGTGCGTTGCCGGCCTTTTAAGAGGGAATACGCTCTTTTCTTGAAGGTTTGCAGGTCGTATAGGTCCGGAAATACTGCTGGTGACAGTTCGTTCCAGAGTTTTACAGTGCGCGGCAAAAAGTTACGCGAAAAACGCACTGTGGAAGACTGCCACTCATCAAGGTGATGAGGATGATGAGGAATTCCTCAGAGCACTCCCCGTGATACAACCGATAGAGGATTCAGAGTGAAGCTACATCTCGGCGTAATTTCAAGGGGTCCAAGCTGTTTGAAACACTATGACAGTCAACAATTCGAGCGGCCCTTCGTTGGATACGATCCAGATGGAGCAGTTGGTATTTTAGCGCCCCTGCCCAGAGATGAGAACAATATTCCATATGAGGCCGAAGCTGCGCCTTGTAGAGTTGTAGGCGTTGGTCCGGACTGAAGTACTGTCTCGCTCTGTTAAGAACACCAAGCTTCTTCGAGGCTAATTTGGCCTTACCCTCTAGATGATATCGGAACTGGACTTCGCTCGATATGCTGACGGCAAGTATCTCAATGCTAGGGGAGATGGTTAAAGATGTGCCCTCGAAACGAGGATATACGACCATTGGTGACTTTTTAGTGGTGAACGCGCAGACTTGTCTTGGCAGGGTTGAATTGGACCAAGTTACGTCTACCCCATTCAGAGACCTTCTCCAATGAATTCTCCACGTTAGACACAAGTTCGTTTCGACTCTCAGTGACATTTTGCCGAGAAATATTGGGGGAGCCGGTATATACAGCATCACCTGTACTATCATCTGCATAGCAATGAATGCCGCTGGTCTGCAACATGTCATTGATATGCAGTAAGAATAGAGTAGGCGATAGCACACAGCCCTGAGGGACACCAACATCAACAGACTGAGTTTCCGAGCATTCGCCGTCAACTACGACCTTTATGCTTCTGTCTGCTAAGAAACCAGAAAAGATTATAAATATTAACTGTGAAATAGGAGTTTAAAATTATTGTTACGAAAACATTTGAAAAATGTCAGATGCATGAAACGGAACTTATGTCAAAAGAGATTGCCACTGTTGAATCGAAATCAAATCGATAAACACGGCGGCCATTTTAAATCGCCAGCGCCACTGAAACGTCAGTACTAAATCGATAATTTCAATTGCAATTCCTTTACGATGTGATTCGGTATTTTTAAATTATTGATTAATTTTTTTAGGTAACTTCTCTACTATTGTTAATTATTATGTGTCACGTATATCATCTTAAAATGCATAGTATTTAATATGCAGTTTTGTAACTTGTCTTCTGGTTTGCACTGCACCTACGTCCTACACCTATCTTTATCATTGTTCTTTATAATATATTATGTTGATCACTGGATACTTTAATGGCACCAGTGTGGCGCCATCAAGTGACAAAAGCTGCATCTCTCTCTCTCCCCTTCTCTCCTTATCACTACGGCCATCTCGCTCTAACATAATCTCGAAATCACTTTTCTGTTCTAAAGTTCGTTTATTTACAAAACTCTTATCGAAGGGCAGTTTAATAAAAAATATAACTAAAAAAACCTGGCAATACGTTCCGGCCTGAGTATGCGGTATTGTATGGCACATTGTTTAAGACAAATTTTATTTAAGAGTGAATTTTCTCAATTTCAATCTGTTTATCATTGTAACTTTTTACGGGTAACTAGGCTTATGCCATAACATAAAATATTAGCTATATCAATAGCGATATTTTCAAATATTATAAATATATAATAAAAATTTGCAATAAATAAGAAATATGACTTTCTTTCCTGCACATTCTATACATACAATATTTAATTTTATTATCAACAGACATTAATGCTTTGGGAAAATCTATGAAAAGAACATTTACAATAACAGATCTACATAAAACATCTAATACTGTTATACATAATCACAATCATAATTATTTCATATCAATTTCATATTCTAAGTAAGTACGGGTGATATCCAAATATATAGCTTCGATTCTAGTTCTTTTCATTAGTACTGATTTACTTACAATAGAGGGCGCCAGTATGAAATTACTTTATTTTCTTTTTTTTCTATTCGACCATACCGCCTAGTCTTTCGTAGAATTACTTTATTTTCTTGAACAGAAACATCATGGTTCATTGGCATTACTTCGAAAATCTACACTGTACTCGGCGAAACATGGCAATAGCGGTCATTGACTCGCTGTCAAAAACTTTTCTATATAAACCGCGATTGACAATGAAGTGTCAGATGTTGTCATTCGCGGCTTTGTATAGAAAATGACAAGCTTTTGACAGGGAGCGCTACCGCCATGTTTCGCCGAGTACCTACAGTCGTAGAATTACTTAACCCTATTGAACAGAATGAGCATAATTTTGACATTTTAACTTTTAAAACTGAATTTAAAAACTTAAAACTTCAACTTGACAATCTAGCTTTTTAAATTGGGAATTTTATATTCATAAAAATTAAGAAAAGTCAGGTAATCGATCCGTTGCCTCCATCACATCCAGCTACTGGCGCTCATTGCTATAAATCAGCACTTACACTTAAGTAGTAGAAAGCGTTGGAATCTAAGGTAGTGAGTGTTTTTATTAATTGTATAACTCCATACCTATCTATTCGCATTAAGATTGAAACAGGTTCTGTTGTTTGGAATCGTTCTCGAAGTCGCTCCAGGCGTTGTTCAACTCCATGAATATCATTTTAGCTAAGTTCTCATTCGGTGTTCCCATTTGCTGTAAAAAAAGTAAATTGGTGAAATTAACAATATTATAATAAGTACTTATAGATATAGAAATGGGGGTTAAAGTTAAAAATCATGTTATATTTTTTCATTAATACGCAGAAGGATTACTTAACATGATATTTAAACTATGGGGCCTTATTCAATGCATAACTCATATTCGATAGCTTTCATGCGCGACATCCAATAATAAGTTTTAAAATAATTCGATTCGAATGGGAATTGTGACTTAATGTGCAGGATGCAGCATGGATATTCACGACGACTCGGATTCGAAAACTTAACCATGCGGTCAGTGGTCAATCCTAGTACAGCAAGTGTTTATTGGATGTCGATAAAGTTTCAGAATTCGCGTTAAATTATCCATTAGTGATCATATTTGTAATTATTAGGTAATTCAAAAAAAATCTAAGAGCTAAGGCTGGTATAAATAGTCAGTACTCAAGATGCATCTCGGTCTCAACTCTCAAGACACGTTTCAGTCTCTGTGATTGGTTGGCTGTCAAAATTTGGACCAATCACAGAGCCGAACCGCGTCTTGAGACCGTGTCGCATCTTAAGTACTAACTATTTATACCAGCCTAAGCGCTTAAGAGCTCATGGTAGGCCCCCTGATATGTAAGCTAAACCTACCTTGTCTGGGTGTACAGCAAGGCAGGCTTTCCTATAGTTTTTCTTGACGTCGGCGGCGGACACAAGTTGGGACATGTCACAGCGCGTCCAACGACAGTCCTCCCACACCACAGTGTGTAGGGAACATAGCAACGCGCGGATATTCGCCTTCTTACCCTCCGTCTGCGTATGAACAATATAACGCTTATGAATGGCTGAAGTATAAATATTGGCCACCAATGGAAGTAAAATAACATTAAGTACGTAAAAGTTGTGAGACATGATTTTCTATACATATAAAAAAAGAAAAACAGTGAACTTAGAACATTACATTTACTTATACATACAATAATTACAATTACTTACCCATTCGTGTATTTTAAGTTTCTCCGGGTCCATTTCTTTAACCATCTCCTCTTTTCTCATGGCGTTGATAGTTTTAGGGCCCGTTTCGCGCTTAGCGAAATCGTAGCCCTGACTTCCGAGCAAATCACCAAATACATCCGCTGTTTTCTTAGGCTTCTCCTCCTGAGGTTTAGCAGAGTCAAAGTGGGCACGACTGTGAAAAATAAGTCTTATTATAGTTTGTGCGTTCTAAGATGATATCGGTGACAGTTCTCATATTCCTTGCTACGGATTTTTTTACAATAAAACAAAAAGAAAAACAAAATGTAATAAATTATATTCCATCTACAAAAACAAATGCTTCCTATAATTGTAAATGAATAAAAATTAAAAGTTGCTAAATGCTAACTTATTGATATAAAATTATAAATATTAACTCTGAAATAGGAGTATAAAATTATTGTTACGAAAATATTTGAAAAATGTCAGATGCATGAAACGGAACATATTATGTCAATAGAGATTGACACAGTTGAATCAAAATCAAATCGATAAAAAAGGGCGGCCATCTTAAATCGCCGGCGTCACTCTGAAACATCAGTACGAAATCGATAATTTCGATTGTAATTCCTTTACGAGGTGATTCGATATTTTTAAATTATTCGATTAATTTTTTTAGGTAACTTCCCTACTATTGTCAATTATAATGTGTCACGCATATCATCATAAAACGCACAAACTATAGTTGAATAGAGTATTTTAGTATATTTGAGAAAAAATGAAAAAATGTATTATTATGATAGTTTAGAGGAAAAGCAATCGAAAAATGTTAGTTTGACTTCATAAGATAGCTTATTGTATTTTTAAATGTAGTTTAAAGATTTTAGGATTTTTTATCTGTCTTTGAACGCTCCGAAATCTTTCCGCCATGCTAATGACGTCATTGGGATAGTAAACAAAAAAATGACAACTGTGTCAACTGTCAGAGTCGAATGTCTTATGTCAATTGATGCCTGTTTGTTTACTACCGCAATGGACGTCATGAACTCATGACCATAGAGCAAACATGGCGTCCACTAGCGGAAGCGTTTTTACAAAATACGCGCGAAATTTGAAATTATGTAAAAGTAATGGTTTTTTTTTCATACTTAAAGTGCGAAAAAAATATTATATTTTATTTTTTAGCGTCATATTATTACTATAGAATTGTTTTTGGATACATTTCAAATTCGTGTAATACCCTATTATCTAAATTCTGATATGCCGAGTATAGATGGACAATAGACATAAGCCTCGCAATATTTATCTTTAGGATTTTATAAAGATTAACAAAACTTCACTCATGATAGGTAAATATTGTTAAAAACAACAGATAATTTGCGTTCTAAAAATTTGACAGTGGCTCGCTAAAATGGCCTTCCCCTTTTGACAATTAACAAGACCACATTATGGTGACATTCAATGAATGGGCTAGTCATTCAATTGAATCGCAGATTGAACCAGATGACTGCGACATTTATATCACCTATAAGAGCAAGCTGGCTGGCTGGCAAGAGCAAGCAAGGGGGGTAGCCGTTGTTAATCCTTCGATCGCCGATTCTTGGAAATCTTTTGTAATCCCCGTAAGGCCCAACTTACGGGGATTGATAGGTTAATATGTATTTTCATTGTCAGTCTCGCCAGTATCGTTTACCTGTAGTCAGGTCCTGGCTGGTGCGCGGGCGAGCGCGCGGGCGTGCCGGCGGCGGAGTGCGGCGTGTGCGCGGGGGAGGCGCGCGGCGAGGGGCGGGGGGAGGGGCCGAGCGGCTCGCCCAGCAGCTCGGCGAACGGGTCGCGGGGTTCACTCGCCACATCTGGTGCTCGCGCTGAAAAATTGCGTAATGTTTAAAAGTTGTGTATGATTTTCAGCCTCTCGCTATTAAAACCTTTTTTGAATAAAAAAAAATACAAGCATATACTAGTATGTCAATGTCATGTAATCATTTTCGAACAGAGTAACACAATTTCAAACAAGCACAGATGTACGCAAATACGAATGCACGTTTGCAAAGCAAACAAGTTTTTTGACGTGATAACGTCTTATAATTCGATATAGGGTGCGCGCCCGAAAAACATGACAGTTCATACGGCGTTACCTCGCTGACAGCTCTCAGTAAGGATCACCTGGGCCGCGCTCTTTGTTTCGATTATATTACGTATTTCGATGACTTAGAGAATACTTTTGTATGAAGAACTTTGGTTAGTTATGACCTTTGATACATTGAACACACTCTGAATGAAAAATAAATAAACAATCTGTGAGCTATAAGTATTATTTCGGCTAATCAAAATTGTGCTCTATAGGAAATAGAACGTGTCAAGGTTTGACTTGTGCTTTGTTCGAAGATTTTACTGGATTTCACGAATTTATGTAGCGTTTTGTATTGCGAATAGTTTATTTTACTCATTATAAATATTTTTAAATTTTCGGAACTGAGGGGTTAAGGCTATGACGTACAGACAACCGATTTTTTTATAAGCAAATTAACCTCACTTACGTCTTTAACCTGTTACGGATGCATCATGCAACACTATACTCCACTCGGGCTAGCTTCATAGTATGGAGTGTAGATAGAGGAGAACTATCTTATATCCCCCATATTTCAAAAAGTGTCCAGCGGTACGCAATAAATAACAGTTGAAAAATCCTCCACGAGTGGCGCTAGCTGCAGCAAAGGGTATGGAATGAACTATGGAGTGTAGGAATGAATGTAGCCGTTGGTGACAAAATATAAATTATTACTGGAATATAAATTATTACTAGAATTACTGGGTTAATACCAATATATTTTGAAAAATATAACCTAAAAAAGCTGAAATAAAGGTTGCTAAATGATTTAAAATTTACCTTGTTGCTACTGTAGCGCCACCTTAGGGTGAATTAGTTTCACCCTAATTTAACGCATTTCCGCGGACACTTTTTATATACAGAGATAGTTCTACTCTATCTACACTCCATACTTCATAGCTTGTCGCTAGAGGTCCTAAAGTTCCTGTCAAAAACTTGTCAACACAAAATCTGACACTTCATTGTCAATCGCGGTTTATATGGAAAATGACAAGTTTTTGACAGGGAGTCAATGACCGCTAGCGACAAGCTAGCACGAGTGGAGTATAGTTAGCATTATAATATACTCACTCTCTTCTTTAACAAGCTGCGGCGCTTGAGGTGTAAGTAGTGGCTCCTGTTTGGGCAGCGGATCGTTAAGCCCGAACGGATCGAAGTTGATATCGCTCGAGGTGACGTTGCCCGGGGCAGGCGGCGGGGGGAGGTCGCCGAATATTGGCTCCGATGGGAACGGCTGAAAATTGCGAGCACACTTAGACAGTCAGCAATTTTTCATATTGATTTTTGAGGCTTTTAAACACTTCTAAACACACCATGCCGAAGTTCCACGACGGAAGACTTCGGCGGAAGTTCGGCATGATTACGTTAAACGCATACAATATAATGCGACGTAATTTCAGCATGGTGTGTCATTTGTTATAAAATACATTACAGGCGTAATCATGCGGAACTTCAGCTGTGTTTTTTCGGCCAATTTGCAAAATAGTAGTTCCAAGTACACTCACTACTACTTTCACATAGGAATCAGCGACAAATTGGCGACTTTCAAATAGGAACATTTTATTGATAACGATCGCCGGTCCAGTGTATTATAGAGGTCAGTGAATGCAGTGCTTTGACAGAATGACGGACAGGAATGAAAGACGCGTTATGCTGTCAGTGTTTTAATTGTGTTGACGTGGGTCACCGCAACGCACCGAAATAGAACCTAATTTAGTTCAACGGTATTCTTCTCTTTAGAAATACAAAGTACGATAGCAAGCATTTAATTTTTACTATCACAATGAAGGAAATATTTATGACAATTTACAAGCTTTTATGCAACAGACCTACAAACAGTTTAGTCAATTACCTGCGGGTTATCAACGACCTGTCCGCCGCTTAGGAAGTCGCCGAACGTGTCATCTTTAACTTTCTCCATCATGCCGAAGAAATCGAAGGAATCTTGGTTCTTGAGCTTCTCGGCCGGTTTCTTTTCCGGTTGCGGTGCGGTGGACGGTTTCGCCGCGCCCAGGTTGAGGAAGTCGGCCGTGTCCGGTTGCGGTTGCGTTTGCGGTGCGGGTTGCGGTTGCGGCGCAACCTGCGGGGGCGGTGGGCGGTGCGGAGTGGGCGGGGCCGGCCGAGACGGCGGACGTTTCTCCTCTTTTGGCGGATACTCTGCTGGTACTGAATATGATATTTTTTATTAGGGTTCCGTACCCAAAGGGTAAAAACGGGACCCTATTACTAAGACTTCGTTGTCTGTCCGTCTGTCTGTCACCAGGCTGTAACTCGAGAACAGTAATAGCTAGAGAGTTGAAATTTTCACAGAATGTGTCTGTTGCCGCTATAACAAAAAATACTGAAAACAAAATAAAATAAATATTTAAGGGGGGTTCCCATACAACAAACGTGATTTTTTGGCCTTTTTTGCTCTATATCAATAACGGCAAAAGGTAGGTACTTGAATTTTTCACAAAATCCTAAGTTATATGTGTACTTTCATATTTAATAATAATATTAAAATAAAATATTAAGGGGGGCTCCCATACAAAAAACACAATTTTTGGCCTAATTTTGCTCTATAATGGTACAGAACCATTCGTGCGCGAGTCCGACTCGCACTTGGCCGATTATTTAAATTATTGTTGATTAGCGAGTACAATAAACATGTAAATAATTAATTTTTATGTTGATAACCGTGGTACTAAACTGATTTATCGGCTCCATGCATAAAATAATACTTTTTTATGATGTAAAGAAACACGTCAAATAAAGTGACTGAATTCATCAGTCCATACCAGAATAATCTTCTGGTATGGACTGATGAATTGAGTATTTACTTTAGTAAAATGGAAAGATGACACGTAAGTAAAAATGATAATGCTGTGACTGCTCTATAAATAATATAATATATTAAGTGTAAACTACGTGATTCTCTATTTTCTAACACACTACATACTACATTACAGATTACATACTTGTTGGCGGTACAGGTGGGTTTCTTCGGATATTAGCTGCATAACAACAATATAATGTTACCTATATACCTAATTATAATTCAAATATTACTACTAATACCATAAATAAAATAAAAATATTTATCAAGCATTGATAAATCAAGGTTTACCTATATTTATTAGTATAGCATTTTCATTTTTCTAGCGTGACAAACAACGTCGACTATACATTTGTCGCTCACTAACATTTCAGAAAGTGGAAAATAAATAGTACATACATACGTCATAAATCATAATAAATACTTAATCATTCAGGCCAGTCCCAACAGGCTTAGAAAAATATGAGCTCCATAATAATTATACCCTATAGATGACGCCCGCAACTCCATTGTGCCAAGTTTCGTTTATCTTGAGGGAACCGTACATTTTTCTGGGATAAAATCCTGTGTCCTTTCCCGGGACTCAAAGTACCAAAGTGACAAAACAAGACACACTTTCGCATTTATAATATTAGTATGGATTTGTCGCCTAAAATAAACAGTAGTACTGACCAAAGTTATCAATAGTCTCATCTCTCTCTAGCGTAGTGGAGAACAGCACGTCTGGGGTCCGCACGGGATACGAGTGGTCTTCCTCCCATAGATCACTGCGCGGTTTGCGCCGCTCTCCATTTTGGACCACCAGGCTTATCACCACCGACACGTTCGACGAGAAATGGTCGTTAACTGGTCCCGACTCGTCGATGCCGTCAATCTCCGACCTGTATGATATAAGAAAAAAATATATTGATTAATTCTTAAGCCGTATAGAGAACACTAAAAAAAAATTGTCAACGTGGCAGCTGACAACGTCGCGCGGTTCCTGTGCAACGTTGCCGAGCTCTTTGCGCCAGCTGGCAACGTCGCGCGATGCTGTGCAACGTTGCCAAACTTTTTGCGCCAGCTGGCTACGTCGCGGGATGCTGTGCGACGGTCGAACATGTTGCGCCAGCTGGCAACGTCGCGCGCCAATGTGCGACGTTGCCGAGCTTTTAGCGCCAGCTGCTGGCGCGCGTGGTACTATGGTGACGTCTCCCACCACGGTGCTGTCCAGCGGTAGGTCACATGAGTGTCACGTGCTACGTCACCTGGTGAACTTGACGGCGTGCTGGTCGTACTGCAGGAAGCCGGTGTGGAAGGCGACGGAGAGCATGGGCACGCGCTGCGGCCGGCCCAGCTGCTGGCGCGCGTGGTACACCGCTATGGTGACGTCTCCCACCACGGTGCTGTCTAGCGGTAGTGTCACCTGAGGTGAAGAAAAAAAATTGGTTGTCTGTGTTCTGTTGGTTTACGGACAGTAGTTTGACGTGACAACTACGAACTGAGCCGATCGCTCGAGCCGATCATGCCTCTCTCTCGTTCGTGCTGCGCTCTCGCTTGCGGAACACGACAATGAGCGTAACGGGACAATGACGTCATATATTTCGAGCATGCAGCCCGTAGTATCGAGTTATTAGACGTTGTCACGTCAAAAACTTGAGCATCTAGCACAAAGCACAAAACTTTTTTTAGAATAGAAAACGTTTATTTGCACAAGAAGACAAACTGTATACTCGTAGCTTTGTTACAATAAAAAAATAGTTTAAAGTGTTGTAGAGCACAAGCCGACGGAGCTCCGCATATGCTGCAAGCAATCAGCGCTGATCGTTCGCTAGGCAGATATTTTTATGTCACTCGAGAGCAGAACAAGTTCCAATAATTTTATTCAAGTTTGTTTAAGTTTATTAACTGACTATAGCGTTTGTATAAGGCGTAAAATATTGATCAGTCATAAAAACATTGATCAGTCATAAAAGCGTTGAAATTAAGACCATCCGAGCATAAGTAGAATAACAATATAGTACTTCTTTTTACCAATACACTTTATAATATAATAACATGAAAAAGTTAAAAAAAAAAACAACTACAACTAACTAGATGACGCCCGCAACTCCGTTGCGCCAAAATTTTATCGCGCGGGAACTTTTCCGGTATAAAAAGTATCATTTGTCCTTTCCCGGGATTGAAAGTTTTTTTATTTTTTATTAAATAAGGGGGCAAACGAGCAGACGGGTCACCTGATGGTAAGCAACTACCGTCGCCCATGGACACTTGCAACATCAGAAGAGCTGCAGGAGCGTTGCCGGCCTTTTAAGAGGGAATACGCTCTTTTCTTGAAGGTTTGCAGGTCGTATAGGTCCGGAAATACTGCTGGTGATAGTTCGTCCCAGAGTTTTACAGTGCGCGGAAGAAAGTTACGCGAGAAACGCACTGTGGAAGACTGCCACTCATCAAGGTGATGAGGATGGTATGTTTTTCGCGTGGGACGATGGCGAAAAGTTGCAGGTGGTATGATTTCGAACAATTCCTCAGAGCACTCCCCGTGATACAACCGATAGAGGATGCAGAGCGAAGCTACATCTCGGCGTAATTCCAATGGGTCCAAGCTGTTTGAAACACTATGGCAATCAACAATTCGAGCGGCCCTTCGTTGGATACGATCCAGAGGGAGCAGTTGGTATTTTGGCGCCCCTGCCCAGAGATGAGAACAGTATTCCATATGAGGCCGAACCTGCGCCTTGTAGAGTTGTAGGCGTTGGTCCGGACTGAAGTACTGTCTCGCTCTGTTAAGAACACCAAGTTTCTTCGAGGCTAATTTGGCCTTACCCTCTAGATGATATCGGAACTGAACTTCTAAGTATCTCAATACCAAATTTCAGCAAAGTCGGTTCGGCGGTTTGGGCGTGAAGAGATAACAGACAGAAACACACACTTTCGTATTTATAATATTATGAAAATATGGACATAGGCTAAGGAAATATATCTAGTCTCTGGTATGGATAAAAGAACTACGATACATTACCTTTCCCTCGGCCATGTTATACACGTGCAAGCTCTCGTAGCCTCTTATCGGTGGGGACACGATCCTGTCTTCATTGTATACTTCTAGGTACGGCCTGCATCCATCCCTGTAAAATATTTATACTATTGTTATACCAAATTAAGAACATAATATTTTAATTAGAAATTATAATAATTATGACTCTGGGTCTGAGTCTATGACGCTCGCTTGGAAAGTATTTCTTAGAGAGTCATGATAGCATTGAGATGTATGATAGTAGTTTTTTATTTATTTTTTATATTGTGAAATTACATACCTTGCTTTGGTAAATAGCGGCACTGGTTGTATGGTGATTGAGACTAGAGAAACAGGCCTGAAGTGTGGTAGGATGGGTTCTGGCCTGAAACAATCAAATAACTTTGACACATGTCTATAGAAACTCGCACGTTGGTCTATAGCTAGTTGTCTTAGTAGCGCACTAAAACATCACTGTCCCGTTTCCACCGCATTTTTAAACAATTTAAATTTATTAATAAATAGAATATGGGTGTTTGAGTAATAGATATAAGAAGATATTTTTTAAAGATTATATTTGATCACGTCCTCTATCCTTCACCACACCTACGTGGGAAAGAGATAACAATACGTAAAATATCTCTCTTCCTAGTCGTATCCTCATGGCTGAGGGACGTGACCACCAAATGACGTGACACGATGGATAGACGCGATTGTCAAGGCTGCTGACTGCACGTTCCAGGAGCAGGGTTGCCAGGTGTTCGGTATTCTACCGAACGGTTCGGTATTTTAGCACCGTGTTCGGTGTTCGCCGTTCGGTATGACAAAAATACCGAAGTATGGGCGGTTCGGTATTTATTTTAAAAAGACCTGGCAACCCTGCCCAGGAGGCATTTCATCAGGCCAAAAACAGAGACAAGTGGAGAGCCCTATCCCAGAAAGCTAATTTTGGTGGTCACGTCACGTAAAATATACCATACCTTATAATCTTGCTAAGGTAGTACAAGTATCGCAGCTGGCTCGGCGGCAGGTTGATGGGTGTCCGCTTGACCGCGAATATCTGTAGCGCGTCCTCCGGGACGGACACCAGCTTAGAGTACAGCAGTAACCCACACAGCAACATACAGGAGCGCGATTTGCCGTCCTAAAAGTTTATATTTTACTATCTTTAGTTTCTATTAATTAAACATATTTATTTATTATATTATTAAATAAGTATGTTTAGTAATATTTTTGTTGGCTGGAAAGCCATATTTTGACAATAATAGCAACACGGATTAGCTTAAAAGTTCATTATATAGTTTAGTTTAATGTATAGTTTGAATAATCACAGATTTCAAAATTTTAATTACGCGTAAGCATTGGCGCCACTTTATGTTTTATGTCAAAAAATACAACAACCTTCAAGTTTAATATATGTTATAAATAATAATAAACGTTGATTTATAAAAGCGCAGCGCTCCGTGACCTTTAATGAAAGATAACCAAGATTTGTTTGCGAATTACTGCACTTTTTAAGCAAAATAATATTGTAGAGTAACACGGCGCAAGGAGCGGCGCGCGGCGCTCGTAGGCCACACCCCCGCGTCCGTTACAAGTTGGCGGCGCGGGAAGCGGGCGTGCGTGTCCTAACCTCATCTATCTATATCTATCTATACATACAGTGGGTGACCAAATTAATATACTCAGTGTGAGATTTTTACATAGATTCGTATTGGTTGATTGTTTAGCCATTTTGTGTTGTTAGTTTTTTCTTTTATTTTTGGTTACTTTAGGCTGTCTTCTACATTTTGTAAGTCAGTAACATTTATTATTCAATAATAATCTTGTAATAATAACACCATTTAGTACAACAGTCACTTATGCCATATTTTCCTATGTTAAGTGCGTGCAATAGGGAGTTAGACACAGGCGCTAAAATGTTTTTTGCGTGAAACGTGTAATAAAAAGCAACACTTGAGTCTTATCTATTTTATTATAATGTATAAATAAAAGGTATTAACACATGATTCTAGTGTTTCTTGGTTATTTTTTGTGATAATGTAATTTTAAGTTAAAATAATGAAAAATCTAGCCATGGCAAAGAATTCAGACATTTCAGCTAGAAATAAATCTAAAATTTAGACACCTTCGAGTCATATCAATCATACCCGGAGAGAAATTGCGAGATTAGTAGGCGTTTCCCAGTCTACACTTTGAAATATAAAAAAGTGATGAACCTAAAAAATCTTTGTCCCCATAGCGAGTTGATAAATGTGGTCTAAAAACCTCTTTCGACCGTTTGAACAGGAGAGGAAACAAGGTGTTATATTGTTGAGAACAGAAGAAAACCCCTGAAAGTCATAAAAGTTTTGTTAGATGATGCTGGCGTAGCTTTATCTAACAGAATGCTAAGGCGAAACTGAAGAAACTGAATTTCAGTTGTTTCCGTCCTTCGAAAAACCTAAGTTTACCCCAGATGCTAAGCGATTGGCGTTTGCTACAATGTTAAAACACTGCTCTGAGGAATACTGAAAGGAGGAAAACAAGTTATTTTAATTTCTTTTTTTTTTTAATTATAAAGATAAAGGCGTGACCTTGATATGACCCAATTGATTCAGATCCTCCAGGACAATCCCTAGTTTGTTCACCGAAGGCGACATGAAAATTTTTATAAAAGCTGTGTTATTGAACGAGTGAAACCTCCTTCGTCGGTTACGACATGGGGCGAGATTAGCTCAAACGGGAATAGTCGACTGCACGTGGTTGAAGGAACCATTTACAAAGTCATCTCCATCCCCAGATGGCTGAATAGCAGCCAAACGGGACCTGCATATGTATGCAGGACTCTGCACCTTACCATAAGGCTTAAAAAAATATTAACTTTTTTAAAGATAAATTTTTTTCCTTATGAGGCACAAAAACGTAATATTGTTTTTCAAGTGAGTATAATAATTTGGCAACCGACGGTATTATAAGACAAAGTCGCTTTTTCCCCTCATGTCCCTTTGTTCCCTTTAATATTTAAAACTACGCAACGGATTTTGATGATTCTATAGGTGTTAGATAGCCCATTTATCGAGGAAGGCTATAGGCTATATATTATCACGTCAAGACTAACAGGAGAATATGGAATAACCGGGGGATATTATTTGAAAGGGCTTACTACTACTACTGGAGCAATTTTTATGTTATTTGGCACAGATAAGAAGTAGACCACGTGAAGGATCATAGGCTATCGATTTTAATCATTTTTTTCAGTGGGCAGCGGCTATATACATATTTTATACCCATGCGACGCCGGGGTGGGTCGCTAGTAATAAATAAAATGTAAACAGACAAACATACCTGGCACGCAATAACTAGTGCGCTCTTATCGTCTTTAGCGAGGTACTGGTACATGTGCTGTAGAAACGCGTAGCACGGCGCAAGGAGCGGCGCGCGGCGCTCGTCGGGCCACACCCCCGCGTCCGCTACAAGTTGGCGGCGCGGGAATCGGGCGCGCGTGTCCGTCGCGTACACGCAGTACGCTCCGCCCGGGTGGTGGCTCTCGAGGTATAGCTGAAATGTTTTATATAATGGCTATGGTATTGTAATTTTATACATGAAATATTCTCATTTTAAACTTCGTTGGTTGTTCCGTTGATTTTATTTTAAAAAGTTGCTAGTTGTATCTCTAAAGTATCGTTTTCACAGAGCCAGTATTGGCTTGGTATATGCCGCGTGTGAACAGTTTTTCAAGCCAGGCCAAACTGTTCACACGCGGCATACCAGTATTGGCATACCAAGCCAATACTGGCTGCCAGTCTTATTGGCAGCCAGTACTGGCTCTGTGAAAACTATACTTTACTCGCACGTCTAGCTTCCGTGTTTTGACAGGTGCGTGATAGCAATTTTTTTGTGCGCGACTGAAATCATGTTGTAACACATTAATATGTAAGTAATTTTTAAGTTAAAAGAATATTGAATTACATGTATTCCACTCATACTTACTTTAACATCTTCAATGTGATTCGTTTTATAAGCACTCTCCAACAACTCTGACGGGTACGACATCACAACCACTCTGCTAGTAATGTAGCTTATATCCAGATCGGCTCGAGCTATAGACCTAAAACATAATAATTAATATTTTCGGCAAAACCCTAATCCGGATATGCATCTATAACACTAACCTCTATTATACAAGTACGCTGTACTAATAATACCCTTTGAAATGGCAGCTATTTTTTGTGCCTATTTGAAGCGGAATCAGCTCCCCCGATATTAGGGATAGGAACTAAATTTTACGTAAAAATGATGTTTGAAAGTCGCCATATTGGCGCTGATAGCAGTAGTGGGAGTACTTGGAACTAATACTAGTTTCTACCATGGAGGCATACTATTATCTGTGGTTTCTACAACCAATAGCGGTTGAGCGGCCATTTGCAAGTTACGTCAGATTTAGTTCTCTTCCCCCGCATTGGGGGCGCTGATTCCGCTTCAAATAGGCACAAAAACAGCTGAGTATCTTATGTCCAGCGCACTTGTATAATGGATGTCAGTGATCTATACTAATATAATTGTACTGTAAAGTTGGAAACCGGCTACATGAGGCGGCAGCCGACAACGCGACGTGTCGTCGCGACACTACTGGTTTCTATGTATTTCTATGAAAGTGTCGCTGCGACACGTCGTCTGCGGTTGTTTCATCATTCATGTCACCCCTGCAAACTGGCGCCTTTATTTATCTAAGAAATCGATTTAAAGGTAGATGTCGGACCTACATATTATTTGATCTATGTCAAGCCCAGTCGATAAATTACGTTATATTGACTTGCCATAACCCGACGAACAGGATCTGCCTATAAATCAATTGGGCTGCGTTTCCACTGAAGCGGAGCGGAGCGGAGCTTAGCGGTGCCCGATTTTTTTTTATTGAACAAGGGGGCAAACTAGCAAACGGGTCACCTGATGGTAAGCAACTACCGTCGCCCATGGACACTCGCAACATCAGAAGAGCTGCAGGTGCGTTGCCGGCCTTTTAAGAGGGAATACGCTCTTTTCTTGAAGGTTTACTAATGACCAACCGTGCTATTCCAGCGGAATGACAGCGAAGCGGAGCGAAGATTTCGAACATGGTGATTGGTCAATTCGGCACCGCTGAGCTCCGCACCGCTCCGCTCCTCGTCAGTGGAACGCTGCCTTAGGTACTCTAATTCAGAAGTATAATTAATTTAAAAAGATAATGGCAATACTCACTGCTGAACAGTTTGCATGACTTTAGACGAGGTATCCTTTAAGTTTTTTAGGAAACTGCCGGCGCCATCTTTGATTGAGGCGAACAGTCCGCCCGATGCAGGCGCGGCGTACTGCGGCGCGTGCGGCGCAGGGGCGGGGCGAGGCGCGGGGGCGGGGCGCGGCGGGGGCGGGCGCGCGGGCTCTGGCGGCCGCGGGTTGGCCGTCTCTTGGATATTCGCACCGTTGTTCGCTGAAATAAACATGTTGGTCCTTTATTTGTTTTAATTTTTGAAGTAATGCGTCAGTGTAGTACCAGGTTTAAGCAGAAGCGTCGAGCGTACTGTCGTCGCTTATATTATGCTCTTGCTTTGAAAATCTAGTTCAAAAAGATAACCTACGTTCCTATGTCACTCATTTAATAAAAAAGACGCGATAAGTGATAAAGTAGGTATAGGTACGAGTTGTGAGCTAATTGTAAATGGACCTGACTCGTTTGAAAGAGGATTTTATCTTAAAGTTCTTGTGTATTTCCTTCGATCGTGGAAAAACGACGCGCCGGTGCTCGTACGGGGCTTGATGGGTTAATTATTTCTATCTTTGAATTATTAACTTACCTAACCCTACTAGCAAAACCTTCTACTCAGCCAATGATATACTCAGCACTATCTAGATTCTAGAGTCTAGACTCTAGAAGATACTTGATATATTATTTGATAGTTGATAAGTATACCTGCTATAATTAATAGAGCAATTTACATAAAAAAAAATTAAACACTTTTTATATTTAACCACTGAAATAAAACTTCCGCTGCTTTTAGGATTTAAGTCTATATTTTTTATGATTTATATTATGAAGTTGAGCTTAATATTAATTTCAAATTCAAAAATTTCTTTGTTTAGGATACCTACATAATAATTATGTGATTCTAAATTGAAAATATTTACTCAAGTAAATAATCTGGTTCAGTATATTGGTTTGAAAGTTTCAAGTTAATATTATTGCAGAACTCAAAAAAAAATATCTAAGCACTGACCGATATTTTTTTTTCAAACTTTAGACTTAAAAGCAAAGGATTATTATAAATTATTTAAAAAAAAAGAAAACAAAATATAATTAAGATAAAATTTATTGGTAATTGAAGTAATATTTGTCTTACAGCGTAGGTAAACTTATTTATAACAAACATACTTTTGTATAACTATTAATTACTTAACAAAATTAAAATACTTTTAAACAAAGCTGCTAAATATTGCTTCTTTTAATATAAGAAATCTAGACTTCTATATTTATTCTCATAATGTTCTTTTTGTTTTTAAAACTAAAAGAAAAACTTAGACCAAATAAGTAAGTTATATTGCTTGGTAAGAGTTGGTAGGTGATAAGAAGTACTGGTCTACTTTTAAATAACCAGTACTACCTACTACTTCGTCTAGTTAAGGATCTCAATAAATATTAATTTAGAACTGAGTAAA
Source organism: Polyommatus icarus (assembly GCA_937595015.1). Lineage (NCBI taxonomy): Eukaryota > Metazoa > Arthropoda > Insecta > Lepidoptera > Lycaenidae > Polyommatus > Polyommatus icarus. The sequence goes on from OW569331.1 coordinate 5,636,738, forward strand.
ATCGCGTATTTTTATTTAGGACCTTGATCCTATTGGATTGGATCACGGATTTCATTTCAATTCTTGTCATAAACTACATATTATTATTTTGTCAGATGAAACAGATGTTCGTTTAATGAAACATAGCACCAAAAATAAAAAGATAAGAATAATAATTATGCTCAATTGTTCGTCATTAAATTATAATATTCACCTAACATACTAGAAACAAAAAAGTCTTTATAATTAGGTACTTATACATACATTTGTATCAAATGCTGATGCTCATTGCTCGTTTAGGTTAGCTTAGTAAAAAGAACGAAATATAATGTTCAACATATTCCCACTTACCAGTAAAACGATTACACACTGTTTATACACAAACGTTATAGTTTTAGAAAGTTTTGTCCTAGTCTGATACATAAAAAAATAGTCTTGACAGACGAGGACAAATGTTTTTAAACTATAACATCTGTATACACTATACACAGTTCGAATCTTTTTATAAGTAAGGAGATATAATTTTATTACATCGTCTACTTTGGAGAAGCCAATCACAGCGTTTTAACTTTTGGAATGTTAGTTGTCATACATCACAGATTACTTTAGGAAGAATCTTAAAACTTACGTTATTTTCGGATAAAACAAATCTTAAAAAATAAAAACAACTTTAACAAATTAAATTAACATTTTAGAAGCAATGGTAATTTTTAGAAACTTTTTATCAAAGAGTGTAACTTGCTATGATACTTTTTTACGTTCAAGAGTTATTTTTATACTTATAGCATAATAATTAATAAAGCATTTAATAAGTAAAATATTGAAAAATATTAGATGAAGAAAATCAATTATTAAATCATTTTAAAACAGTATTGACTTGACTCTGGTGTGCTTTTTCTCAAAAACTTAAAATAGGTATACAGTACACAAACAAACTATAGCATTATATAGTGTTGTACTTGAATTTTTAAAGTTTGGTAGCTAACTATACCGTCACTCTTATTTTATAAGAAGTAGGTTAGGATACATAACATGTCCAGAAGGTTAATGGAAGTTATCATGCAAGTTACCTTATTCTATTATTGTCGTCTACAGTATATCTAATGTTACACTTATATAGTTAACAATAAAAAGCCAACAAAAAAAATAAAACATAAATGCGTCGCGCTTTATCTAAAGTTTAAATTCTTTTTTTATATCTCCTAAGTGTGAGCGATAGAATATTTAAGTACAAAATTCTTTGTATACATAAACAATGAAAGTAAAAAAAAGGTAAAATTAAAAGGAATGTCTTGTACAAATTCAAGTTGAATGTGATACGCGGTTTGGCGGCTACAGCGCCAGTTAACAAGCAATTGCATGTTTGTAAATGACAGCGCAAAAGAGCCGCTGTTAAACATATATTTTTAATTTTGCGGTCTAGCCGCCAAACCACGCGTTCGGACGCATTTAAATCTGGCCATAAACAAAAAAATGCAAGTAAATTTCTAGTAATAAAAATGCGCGACGCATTTCGGTTGTAAATAAATAAAAAACAATACTCATCATTGCGAGCATGTCCGATATTCTAGCAAGCATAGTGCGGTGAGTCCAAGAGTTCATGCGCCAAGGGTCATTTAAACGAGAAAACTATCGGGCACCCGAAAAAGTTGAAAACACCTAAAATGAAAAAGAAAAGGTGATATGAATGTGTCAGTGGTCAATGATACGAAACTTCATGCCTTCATTGATACTTTAACCTTCACAAATAACATACAAGGAATATACTACTCACAACAGTTAATGTAAAATTAGCATACCTAATTGAACTTAGAATATTTCTAAGAGACGTTCCGAATTAAACTATTAAAAAGTATGTATTTTATAGCAAAATATAATATTTTGACATGTTCAGCACGGGTATCAAGTCTCGTGACTCGTAATATAATGTGACGTGCACGTTATCTCGTACGCATGTACGTACGCGATTGCGTACGCATACGCATTATTGGAGAAGAGTTGTGTATCGCGGTGCACCCTTGTGCGTTAATAGCGCTTCATTTGAAGTATGAATTTTTTTCTATTATTTTACTAACAGTACGAAGGGTTTTTAGAAGTAAAATAAGTAGGTAATTATACAAGTAATTTCATTTTTTGTCCTTTTTGTGCCTATTTTATCGCAGTGACAGATTAGATAGATTTTAATCGATAGAATTGCTGTGTGAATTGTGTGATACATTCAAATAAAAAAATAAACAAAGGCATGAAGTTTCACATATGAAAGAAAACAAAACATGCAATGAAATTAAGCTCTAAAAGTAGCAAGCTAATATAAGTTCCTAATGTATACTGTAGCATGCAATTACGAATGTAGTTTGCGATGTTGATACGTTATTGTATAAAAATGGCGAAAGAAGTCACTTTCTCACTTACACGTACCTACTACAAACGTAAGGGTGGCTTTCCGATCTTTGCCGCAAGCGACCGCGACCGACGAGAATTCAAATAAAATGACATAGGCTATATTGCATTTTTTTACCGACATTAGTCTAGCAACTCATGCCGCTGCAGTTTTGTAATGGCAAAGAGCAAATAGAAACCTATAGCGAAGTCATAAAGTGACATTTTATTTCAATTTTCGCCAGTCGCGGCCGCTTGTCATTTAGGGTGTGTTTCCACTGAAGCGGAGCGGAGCTTAGGGGTGCCCGAATTGACCAATCGTTCTATTCCAGCGGAATGACATGACAATGATTGGTCAATTCGGCACCGCTAAGCTCCGCTCCGCTTCAGTGGAAACACGGCCTTAGGGACCTATCAGACAGAGAGCGGTCACACGGTCTAAACGGTCAGTTTTGCGTTCTTTGTGTTTACTTTATATAGAGATGCTCACACAGGGGGCGTTCTGAACGCGTCAGAACTCCTCCTGTGTGACTCACAGCTCGAACGCAAAATGCGAACGCAAAACGCTTGAACGCGTGACCGCTCTCTGTCTGATAGGTCTCTTAGCAAGTACATAGGCGAAACCGCACTAGTGCGACACGACACACTTCATTTCCATACAACTTGTAATTTATAAACGTGAATCTGACGTTTTACAAACGTGAATCTGACGTTTTACAAACGTCAGTTCTGTGGAAGTGAAGTGTCGCGTCGTGTTGTGTGGCACTAGTGCGGTTTCACCTTCAGCAGGCCCCTAGACGATCAATTGTATTGTGCAATATCTTATATCACACTTCAATTATATTGAACAGTTAATTTGACAATTAGATTGAAGGCGCACGATTTTCAATATCAACGCTAGACGGTCAATAATATTATGCAATACCTACGTGATATTGCGCAATAAAATTGCTCGTCTAGGTCCCGCTTAGACGTTATTACGTCATGGTTACTCGCTCGCGCATATAGTGTGTAAGCGAGAAAGCAAGATCTTACGTAGATCTTTTTTAGAATCCAGCTTATTTTTCGCAGTTAAGTTACTGCGAGAGTGTCAGCAGATATTTATTTTACAACCAGGAAAATATTTCTCATCTCTTTTATTTCTAATCAAGCTATCAGAATAGGTACTTTTTGCATCTAAACCCTAAGAAATAGATCCATTTGTTTTCATAATTTCTAACTTCTTTTTAATCTTTATGGATCAAACGTTTTGAGCATTACGGATGTGAATTTTCAATGGCCTGAAAAAAACCTAAAAACTTACACTAATCCCAAGACATTTTCGGACTAACAAAGCTTCCTACGATTCCTTTAGGGTATGCGCGCACGGGCAACTTAGTTGCTCGGCGATTTATTTGTCTCTTTCGAAAAATAAATAAAAAACCGAAGAAAGCGTCGAAAAATAGAATATTGGGTGCATCTATTATGGAGCGATCGGCTGATTCTCGGGAAATTTCATACTATGTATATGAAATTTAGAGCATACCCAAAGACTTGATCGAGAGACAAATAAATCGCCGAGCAACTAAGTTGCCCGTGCGCGCATACCCTTATAGTTTATTGCTGTCATGGTTGCTATGGTCAACCGAAAGGAGTTATTAGAAAGTGGCTAGAAATATATTTTCCTGTACGCTATAATAATATGTAGCTCTAGATGTATATGTAAGCAATTATGGCACGATAACACCTATAAGTAGTAGAAAAATTCGGTTCATAAGATCAGCCTCAACCAAAAGAGAGACAGACAGACGCATAATAGTTTTACTAATAATATATAATTTTATATTTTGATTTTTACTCTTTGGACACGTCATAATGTATCATACATAATATGTAAGCAAGATAAAACTATTTTACTTTTAAAAGCCCTACAATGGAACTTAAAATAAATTATTTATTGACCTGTATTTTAGGAAACACATAATGGAGACATTAGGTCATTATTTTGGTAGGCTTTTTAATATTCTTAATTTGGATTAATATCTATTAAAATTAGTAATGTTATTGACCAAACCGAGGTTAGTTTGTGATATATTAACAGAAGGTGACGATATTATAAGAAACACCATGTATATAAATAAGCCTTAATGTATTATTGTGTTAATAAGCATTAGTAGAGTCGAACACAATACTGAAAGTTATTTACCGTGAAATCCAGTGATCCATCCTAATTATTCACTCGTTAAAAAAAACACCAACCTTGATTAATGAGAATAATTTATTTTTCTCTTAATTAACAAGTTATAATAAAATATAGTGTGTTACAGAAGGCGATCCCCGCCAGATTTTCGTACACTAGATCCCGTAGAAATACAAACATTTATTCAACTGAGTATCTACTAATGTTGCAGTCTCTGTCTGAACGTTGAAAAAGACTCTCGACAGAAAAAGACAGCAGCATTGCCTCAGTTGCGTAAATATTTTTATTGGGAATGGGGTAGACGTGATGTATAAAATTACATATCTATCGTACTCGAGTACGGTCAAACATTTAAGAATAGAATATGACTTCTTAATTAATCGTGGAATATGGTTCCCTCCATTTACCGCCAAAACAGGTAGCCGGGGTAACAATAAATATAAATTTTACTAATTTTGAAAATAATCAGCTACCTATTGTGACAATAATTGAATACATTATAAGTTATAACCATTTTTAAGCCGACTAGTTATTATGCCAATGTGAAAAGCTGAAACATTTCGTGTGATAACCAAGCCCCAACTATTAGTGCGAATTAAAACATCGATCCAGAAAACTAGACGCTTAATATTATTGTGAAATATAATTTATTGTTTTAATACTAATGCGGTATTGTCGAAGTTTTTGTTTTGGAATGTTTTCTTAATGACATAATTTATATTTATTTTTTGTATGCGATAGTAGAAAAATAATAGCTTAATCCCTATCACATTAAACAGTAAATTTCACAACGTGTAAATAGATAGAAAAAATCTAGTAACAGCCACTTTGAGCTGTCGATTGTGATTTGTGATAAATCATATAAAATAATGGCACACAAGAAAAATAATAAACATAATATTTTGGTATGTTTGAAATTATTCTATACTTATAATTATTATTGAGTATATTGCAATATAACTGTAATAAGTGTAGGCTTTTACTGAAATGTGACCCTATGGAATGATTTATATTGCCTTTGGGCAGCTCCCTAATTAGAAAAACCGATATTATAGTAAGGAATGTTTTTTGATAATAAGTGTTATACTTAAATCTACTAATAAATCACGTACATTTTATAAATGCACATTTTTTTCTTTTTTTGGTAACATAATTTTAAAGTTTTTGTAATATAATTTTTTATGCCGATGGCCCTATATATTTAAGCTTTTACTCACCCCGCATCATAGTTTAGTTTTCAACTAAGGATGCTCGGGGACAGAGTCGGAATCGTAAAGCAAAGCACTTATAGTAAATAGAATACATGAGTAAAGTCAAATAAATGCTATACTACCTTCTCGTTTCGTTCAATACTATCTCTTACCTTCGTTGTTGAAAATCAATTGAGACAATCACAATTTTTTAAATTAAACTAAAACAATTAACGTGAAAATCAAAATAATTTGAGTGTAAAAAGTTAAAAAAACTTGACCATTTTTAGCTCGAGAATATGCAACAGAATATAAATTGGATATGGACCGGAGTCGTACGTACAACTGATACGGGCATCGCAAACGAATTTTCTAACGCGTTCATTTGTGCTGTCGGTACTAGCACGTTTAGGATATGGTAGTGTAATATTTACTTGACTTTTTGTTACCTGGCGAGCTAGTGGCCACAGATTGTTCAACTTTTTTACGCTCAAATTTGAGTGGTTGCTTGAGGTTGATGTTGGTGGACTCCGCTATCGCCGCCAGCCGCTCCAGAATACTGCTTATCGTTAGACGCATCTCGGGGTTCACCGTTAGACAACCATCTGCGGATAACACAAATACTCACATTAAAAAACTTATAAATAATAAATAAAAACCGGCCAAGTGCGTGTCGGGCCACGCGCAATATAGGGTTCCATAGTACCGCAAGTTTTATATAATTTTTATGGTCAATGAACGTACATTTAAAGCGTGTTTTACACTACTAACAACATCATCTCAGTTACTTTCAAAGGAATTGGAACGAAAAGGTCCTTTATACTTCGCCGAATACATTTTTTTTAGTTAATCAACTATTACTCAATAACTTGTGAAGTCTTCTTAGCCGTGATAGTTTTCCTTTTATTTAAAATTCAGCATATTTCCTACTCCCATGAATTTTTTGACATTTCCAGAACCAACCGTTTAGCTGGTAGAAGGGGGGACACTGGACTCTAACGATTTTTTCCACTATAAAACTTAATATTTCACAACGGATCCCTAAATTAGAAAATGATCTATGAATACTCGCAATATTTTTAAGAAACCTATCCAACGACACCCCACACGATCGGGTGGGCGCGAAAAAAAAATTCATCCCCGCTTTATGTGTAGGGGAGGTACCATAAAATAAATATTTTTTCATGTACCATTTTGTTGCCATCACTAATATGTGTATTCATGCCAAATTACAGCTTTGTAGGTCCTATAGTCTCTGAGTAAAACCGCGGACAGACAGACAGACAGACAGACAGACAGACAGACGGACAGACGGACGGACAGACCGAAACTATAAGGGTTCCTTGTTGACTACGGAACCCTAAAAATCATGCATAGTTCAATACTGGTCAAAATACACTATGCACTTTACTGAAGTATGCTCTTGCTAAAAAGCTAATATTAATTTAACAGAAACCTATAAGATAAAACTTTTTGGCCATTTAGGTCAAATGCCAAAAAAGATTATAAATCACTAGTTGACCCCTACTAACTTCACTGGGTGTTAAAACTGAAGAAGTTATTGCAAATCAATGTTGATGATGATAATAATGATGATGCACAATATCCTATTTGTAATGGAGCACTCTTAATGATAAAAGAGCACTCTTATAGCGAAATATCTGTCACAATCCTCTTTCCATACCCAAAGGGTAAAAACGGGACCCTATTACTGAGACTTCGATGTCTGTCCGTCTGTCTGTCTCCAGGCTGTAACTCAAGAACGGTAATAGCTAACAGTTGAAACAGATTGTGTATATATGTTGCCGCTATAACAAAATATACTAAAAACAAAATAAAATTAATATTTAAGGGGGGCTCCCATACAACAAACGTGATTTTTTGGCCTTTTTAGCTCTATATCAATAATGGCAACAGGTAGGTACTTGAATTTTACTCAAGATCCTTATTTTTATGTCCACTTTAATATTTAATAATAATATTAAAATAAAATAAAAAAATAATCCCATACAAAAAACACAATTTGTGGGCTAATTTTGCTCTATAATGGTACGGAACCCTTAGTGCGCGAGTCCGACTCGCACTTGGCCGATTATTGCTTTTTTGCAAGATGAGAGACCAAAAATAGATAGATTATCTCATAAATTTTAGTATAGAATTAAACATAGTATAGATTATAGATAGTATGGTTACTTACGTATTATTTCATGGAAGCACTTGTACTTTTGATCATTTGGGTTTAAATTGTAGTTTCCATTTAGGATGGCCAACTTCGCGGAATCCTCAAATGGATGTTGCATGAAGCATAAGGTGTATAATATACAGCCTAGAGCCCACACATCTACTGCATGATCGATTTTTCGATTGTCCCAAGTATCCAACATTTCTGGGGCTCTATACATGGGAGTTGTGAATTGGGCCAGCTGAAAATTGAAAATTATTATGTACACCTTGTAAACTCAATAACAGCAGAATGCAGTGTTTTTGTGTTGTATGAAAAAGCAATAATTTAAAGTAACTTGTAGACAATGTATAATTGAATAATACAAATTATTGTGATTCTGTTTGTTCAAACAGTGTCTGTGAAATACTGTAATATAAACTTACTACAATCCTTGTAACTTAAACATAATATTGTATTTTAAACTGCTAATTTTACTAAGGGTGTGTTGCACCAGAGGCGTGGTTAAAGTTGTGGTTATAGTTAAGGCTAACTTAACTTTAACCTTCACTTTGACCACAGAATTTGACAGCAATCTGTTGCTTTTTTTTTTTTGTTTAAAGCTACAGTTACAGTATAAAGTATGAATTATCCGTAAAAATTGACAGAAAAATATTTGTTATAACAACACTGTGATCCATTGTAAATTTTCACGAAAAAATTTCGATATAAGTATGAGCGGTTATAGTTATCGTTATATATGGCATCCTTTACCAAAGATTTGACATTTTGCACTGTAGTTATAGTTAATGTTAAAGTCAAAGTTACAATTATAGTTATAGTAAGTTGGTGCAACCCACTCTAAGTTATTAAAAGACATAGAATTATTAACATACATTTTCTTCTAACATGTTTCTTTGGTTGGCACTCCAGGATGGATTAGGTGCGAAAACATCAGTTGTGGCTGATCCAAAATCACATAGCTTAATTGTACCTGCAATTATTTTATCTGTTAGATCTGTTTATTTATTCTTTAATACCTAGTTCAAGGAGTTTAGTTTATTCTTTCAATATTGTTGCTAAAGAAATAATGATAAAAAAATCTACTGTCAATAAAAAGGCTAAGTCACAAAACTATCTTTTTATTGAAGTTGTAAAAATTTATATTTTATTTAATCCTTCGATCACGGATTCTTGGAAATCTATTATTATTCTATTGTTGTCGAGGTCACCAGTGTCTTTATGGGGCTTGATGGGTTAGTACACCTAAAACTACTGGCCAAAAGATTCATTTCTAAAAATTCAATTAAGGCAAAAAGTAAATTTTTAACAATAAAACAACATATTAAACATAACCTTCTCCTTTAGGAAGTTAGTTAAAAATGCAAAGGTAACATACAAGTACTAGAAGTGGAAACAATTATATATCAGCATAATTAAATAACAACAGGAAAGATGTTGTTAATTTAATCAAATAAATAATTACCTTCGTTAGATATTAAGAAATTTTCTAATTTGAGATCACGATGAGCTATCGGAGGCACTTGAGCGTGCATGTGCTGTACAGCTCTGCAAGTCTGATAGAATACTCTTAATATAGTCGACAGCGGGAACGCCTGCCCCCTGTTCTGTAAGGCTTCCATCAGACTTCCTCCGCTGCAGAGGTCAGTGAGCAACAAATATTCGCTCATGCCATGTGAGGTCTTCGACTTATCAATAAAAGAAGCGGCTATATATTTTATTACATTGGGGTGTCCGGACAGTTTTTTTAAAATACTTATCTCTTGTATTATATTCTTATTGGCTTGCTCGTCAGCAGCCATAAGTCTTTTTAAGGCATACTCAGTTCCAGTTGATACATCTTGAGCTACAAATACAAATGCGAACCCACCTGTAAGATGGACATAGTTTATTTACAATGGGAAACTATGATTTGATGATTGATATGATATAATATATAAATAAATAAGTTTATTCAAAACGTTGTCATGGGTATACCAATAATTCTTGTTTGGGATCAATTGAATAATAATTGAATATCAATATCTTATGATTCTAAATGTTAACTTGATTTTCGGTTTTCTTGCGTGTATAAAATTTTTTGAAGCCAGTAACAAAGGGATCCTTACGCCCCCGAAAAATTAAACAATCGAGATTGATATCAAAATGTAATTCATCATAATAATTGGTAAAATATATCAACTTACCCTCTGCTATGACTTTTTTAACTCTTAATTTCATGTTTCCTATTTCAACAAATTGACCAACAAAATCATTATCACTGCCTCCGTTGGCACCTCCAGAGCTGAAGTACCCCATTGCTGATTTAAACACACTCATGTTTCTACTTTTGTGTAGTTTCGTACGTCATCAAATAATAATTAAAATAAATACTCATAAGCACATTTTAATCTATGTTTTCATGGTAAATAAAATGAACTACATAGATAGAAAATTAATATTTTATTGATGAAAATACGGATTCCCAATAGAAATCAGGATTCTGGCACTCCGCAGTCCGCACTTGGCACTTGGCAGTTCGTCTTCCGTCTTCGTACCACAGATTAATATTATGGCTATGTTCCTAAATGTACTGCAACCACTGCACAGTGCTATCACTATTCACTATTCACTGTAGAAAAAATCGTTCCGTAATGGAGTTGCAGTTAGGGATTGCAATCCCGCACCTTTTTCAATCCCACGGGATTGATTTGCGGGATTGGCCAATTGATTGATTGATGATTGATTGGCGGGAACCCGCGGGATCCCGCATGTTTGAATTTATGTTATAAAATTGAATAAATTAAAACTACAGCCTTATGTTTTATTAAAAATGGTTGCCTGTAAAGTCGGTTTTACGGGCGAAGATTTTACGTGACAACGTGTGGGAGAGAGACGCAAGGCATTCGGCGGGCCTCTCTCTCGTTCGGTGACTCATCGTAACGTTACCGAGCGTTACACTTTTTCATAAGTGACTCCCAGCCGCAACCTAATTTAAGACGTTGTCACGTCAAAAATAAACTTAATGAATAGAAAATGTCTCATATTATGCCACAAAAATATTTGTTTTGTAACAAAAAAACAATGAAATTATGTCATCATTCTAGTCTTATTAGATATTAAAATTAAAATGTTTTTAATGTATCAGCAATCTTGAAGTCAGGGACCTCTCAACATTATGGCTCCGCATTGATTGCGACGACCACCCTTGCGTCTATGCGTGCCTATAGGTATAGGTCCCATAGTGGTGACCTCGAGGCGGACTGACTCTTTAAAGTTTAAAGTAAACACCTGCAAGCTGCTTTAGATTTAGTGCAGCAGCAGATCCCATCCGCAGAGATGATACTACTTGGCGACTTTAACGCCCACCACGCCGACTGGCTTAATTCTAGTAAAACTGATCATGCGGGAAGATCTGTCTGAGACTTTGCCCTTGTGAAAGACTTAACACAACTGTTTGTTACGCCTTCGCGAATCTCAGATGTAGACGATCAGAATTCTTCCCTGTTGGACCTTCTGCTGACTTCGAATCCTGATTGCTACCAAGCATCCATGACCGCACCACTTGGTTCATCGGATCATTGTCTTATTAGGAGTTCTGTGCCACTTACGAGTTACGACGGTATTGCGACAGCATACTGTTAAATTCTCTCATGTGTGGCACTACAAGTTATGCGGACTGGGATGGGATGTTGGATGATCCCGACAACATTACAACTCCGTTGCCAATGTGGTGATGCAAGGGATGAAGCTTTTCATTCCGTCCTCTGTAGTGCCAACTTGCAGCAGATTTCGTCCATGGTTTGGTTCATCCTCCAAAAAATCTTCTTGCCGGAAGCAGAAGGCTTACCAATCCTGTGCTAATATAGTGTTTTCTCGGGATTTAAATACCAGCACAAAATATTATAAAATTAAGTACTCAAGAAAGAGATCACTCGGGCAAAGAAACAGCACAACAGAATTGGTGAGAGACTCGAGCGCCTCCCTTCGAGAACCCGTTCATTCTGGTCTCTGGCCAAAGCTATTGAAGGGAATTTCTGCAAGCATAGGTGCCGGCAGGGGGGTGCCAGGGGGTGCACTTGCACCCCTTGGGAATCTCGGGATCAACAGGAATTATTGAAATAAAAAGCATTTTGTAACCCTATTACCATGCTGTACAAGGATAGTTCGTAATGTTTCGGCACTAAATGTATTCTGTATTGGGATGTTTTCTTTTTATCATCTCCACCAGACGGCGCGACGGTAGACACTCACTAATTTTCTATTGGTTCCCCACCGATTTGAAATTATCTGCAGGTTGGCATTACTGACTACATGTTGGTCGTGTTTCTAAAAAATATCAGTGTACTGTCAAGTGTAATATCAATCAAAATATTATACTCCTAAGCGATCATTGGCTTAAGCAATTAGGCCAGTATACTGGTAACAGCTTAGGAACACGCTTGCACTTGTCAAACTGAAAACATGATAACTGAAAGAGTTTTCTACTTCTACTTTTTATTGTCGGTGTGGTTTTTATTATTTTTCCCCAAATTGTGTTATTTGGATTTTTGATATTCATTATTGGTAAAATATTAGCCACTAAGTATCTGTTATCTTGCACAAGTGCAGGTAAGATGTTGTCAAAACCAAAATTTATAATTCCTGTGACATTTGGTGTGAACAACGGTAAATAGGGCTATTTCTTCCGTGAGTTTTAACTAAAACATCGTTATTATAACTTTATTATCCTATTCATTGGAATATTATTGTGTCTTTTTCAAATTGAAATGTATCAAATTTTACATGCTTTTGCCCAGTTATGTAGCAATTATTGATTGTATTCCCTGGTATTACCGATAGTTGTCTACCTATACGCCATCTAGTTACTAAAATGGAAGCTGTTTGACAATCAAATGAAAAAGCTAAGAAAATTCCTCATTACCTGGGCCCGATTTTTGAATTATCACTTTTGCAACACTGTACCAGTGTTAGCGATTTGTGGGGAATTCCCCAAACTGCGGGGAATTTCAAGTTTATTGGGGATTCGTTGGGGATGGGCATTATGTGGGGAAAATGCGGGGATTTTCACATTTTGACATCTTTTTCAATAATTAGCAAATATTTCATCATACTACATTGAGTATTGACACGAGGAACATATTTTTTTAAATCGATTGATCGTAGTAGTCTAGTATCATCTAGTAGATGGACAATATTGTTTATGATCAGGGGATTTGCTTTGCGCTGGCTTTATACAATTTTCGGCTGCAGCCTGCAAGAGAAGGAATTAAAACATGGGGGGCAGTGTCAAGTTAAACCCTCAATGAAAATGCTTTCCACAAAATATAGAAAGAAATATTTTAAATATATTGTAATAATATAGAGGTGTTATTTCAACAATCTATTTATATAAAATGTATCGCTATTTTCATTGGTCACGACTCACGAGTCATGACTCACGGCATCACGTAACACGTGTGAACGGTTTGACCAATTTTGCTACTATTCTTTTTTGACGTGACAACGTCTTAAATTAGGTTGCGGCTGGGAGTCACTTATGAAAAAGTGTAACGCTCGGTAACGTTACGATGAGTCACCGAACGAGAGAGAGGCCCGCCGAATGCCTTGCGTCTCTCTCCCACACGTTGTCACGTAAAATCTTCGCCCGTAAAACCGACTTTACAGGCAACCATTTTTTTTTGTAGTGTTTTTTTCATCTGAAGGTACCTAAGTCTTATACGAAAAAATGAAGAAAGTAGCTTGAAACAAATAAAATAAAACTTATTGATCATGATAACTGTTTGAACTTTTATTATAATTTATAATTGATTATATGAATGGAAATTATACTCAGGTAGTAGAATATTGATTCATTTTTTAAAAAAACTTGTGTGGGGACATTAGTGATGAATAAGCAAATTTTTTGTCCCCAATTTGGGGAATTTGACCATGATTTTTGGGGAAATCTGAAAATTGTCATCGGCAACCCTGCACTGTACTCAATTGTCAGTTGTCAGTGTCACAGACATGAGTATTGAGATTAATTTGTAAAAATAACAAAATTAATTATAAAGAGAAATTGTAAATTTCATAATTTATATTATTCATAATAATAAATGTTTATGAAAGCATACATTTCACAAGCAAAAACTAAAAGTATATCGTAACTTGACCGTAACCTGTACAAGACATGATTGAATTTCACTATCTGTTTTCTTAGCGTAATGATGACCACAGGATGTATGATAAATGAAAAGAAACTGCCTAATAATCCCGAGCATTTACCAAAGTATAATTTTCATTCCTCGTTAATTCGCTTTAAGTTATAATCATAAGGTAAGAAAAAGTTATTTGACATTCTAACTAGCTTTATTTTTTAGCATATAAATAATGACAAAAAATATCAACAATATGATTAAATTTTTCCCGAAGAAATATGAATTGATTGGCATGTTATATTTTATTGTGGATGGTGATAATAATATATCCTGCTGGCCCATTCCAGCCATTTGTACTTCTGTATACAAACAGACCTTTGCATTACTTGAAGATGCTTTATAGTTTTTTAGTATAAAATATTACGTTTTGAAATTACTATGATTTTTTTACTTAAAAGTCGTTAATTTATTCAATAATACTATACAAAGGCATTATTATCACTGATTATATGATAGAATGAGAGTAGAGATGCTGAAACCACAGTCCACAGGACAAAATATGTTAATAAAGAGAAAGTAACAGTACCAAAATACTTTATTCACATTTTAATAATGTTTACACTTTACACAAAATACTGTAACATGTGTTGTCACACAATGCGGTAATTTGTTGTTATTTGTTTATAAAGCATGACAGAAATGTAATGTATTCTTATTTGCTCCACAAACTTTGACCTACAGAGCCAAAATCTCCAGCAAGGAAAATATTCCTTAAGGTAATAATTGAAAAATACTTGATTATATTATATAGCAGTAACTTGAGATTTAATGACTTTTTATAATGTTTTTGAATATTAAATTGTGTATGCTTAAAGAATGGATTTAACCAAGTCATCATTGCAGTACCGTCAAAAGTCCAAATCTAACATGAAATCGAGTTATTCTATTTTTGCATTGAATATGATTATAAATTGGGCTTATATTTAATATTATTGGTTATTTTAAATTGAAAATGCTTATATTACAAGGGAATAGTACAATTTTCACTGGATTTATATTATCAAATACTTAAATATCTTCATTACTTTTTAAGTTTTCTTTTTATTCATTAGTAATATTACACAAATAAGTCAAGCGGAATAAATTTGTACACAAAAAATCTATATACCTACTGAAAATCCCCAAAACTATATTCAGTTCATGAATTTAATTTTATTATAGCTTCTAAATATATATTTTTGCCCAAATAACTGCAGGTGTTGTTTACTGATTACTTTAGTTTGATAACTAGAAGTGAATAGCCTAGAGATCGTCATTTGTTACGTAAATGTGATACTGGTGTTTTGCTGAATCAGGCTCACACTGCACAAGTTACGATTCTGGCAGTTGTTTTTCCGCGCGCTCCCAACGTCGCGGGCCGAAAGTGTTAAAAATCCGCTCCCGAAAATACGGCGTTTTTGACTCGGTCAAAAATTGGATTGCAGTTTTATTTGTGTAGTTAAAATCGTGAAATGTTATGGTTGTGCTAAGTGAAAATGTAACATCAAGTTATAAACTTGACTGTAGGTATTTTTGATGTAAAAATCTGATACTTAGATAGTAGTGGAAATTGCAATAAAAGCTATTTAATAAAATAGCGTTTATTGCAATTTCCACTACTTCCTATCTAGTGTTATTATTTTTGAGTTGTGAGTTGTGACTCAACTAATGCTTACATCGCAAAAAAGTGGATTTCCCGCGGCTCTGCTACGAAAGTTAGATGATCATTAATATTATATTATTATGATGCGTTCTTCACCAGAAACAGACACAAGAACATAAAAATCCATACCTATGTTTACTCCTTATAATAATTATTATGGACGTGAGTGGAAGAACCTATACATGCTGATTCTTTGCAAAAATGCAGGTTTTCGGACCGGAACAATGTGGATTTTAATTTTGACGTGTAGCCAGATATATATTAGCTACGGCCTACGATGAAGTAGAAAAGTTACAAGGTTTATTCAAATTATGAGGGAAAAAATGAGTAATTGTTCTTATGTTATAAAATGTAAGTTATTGTGTTCTTCCACCCACCGTACGTCTTCAATTATTTTTAAAATCGAAATATAACAAACTCCAAAAGTATTGTCGAGTCATTGCCGTGTAAAAGGAAGCAAAAAGTACGTCGACAAATCCGGCACATACTCCTCGTTTTTTCGGCTTTAGCAATAAGGTCGAAAATGCCGACTATAATATTGGCAAGTTGCTTTACCTCAAATTAATCGAGAATGATCCTTATGTGTCTCGTAATAAGGTGTCCTCGGAGGTTTTACACGTGACACGAGATGACTTCTCAACGTTTCCAGTTGAGATGGAGAAAGAAGATGGCATCGGCCGGGGTAATCTGCTGGACGACATGCCGCCGATCAACTGCGACCTGGTGTTGGAGGAGCCCTACGGTGGCAGCCACGACATCGGAGACGTCACCTTCTGCCTCGGCAATTACGTTCCTGACTTCATGAAGGTGAGTCTTCTGCCTTTTGTTATACTATGACATGCTTACGGCAAACTAGAAGTTGTACGCAGCTTCGCTTGTGTTATCCCGCAGTAATCGTAAATTTTTTCACCATTCAAATTATCTTTTGTCCTTCCCCATGGTCTATTCTATGTCTATGCCAAATTTCAGCAAAATCGACCCAGTATTTTCGAAGCCTATTCCATACAAACAAACTTTTCCTGTTTTTATTTAGTAATAGATTGACGTAGATACAATGAAGGATGCCCAGCAGAAGCATCATGCGATCAGTACTGTCTATGTAAACAAACTCAGCATCCACTTGCTTTACTTAAAAAGTTTTCATTCAGTACATCAAATATATCATGTAAATCAGCCACAAAAAAAAATGTCATACTGCATACGTATAATTTAATCAGTCTAGAATCTAGATTATAGATTATTTTAACACCTGGCCAGTGGCCTACTTTTATTAGTCTGGGATTTACCTTATGGCGAATAAAAATCGTTTTTCCAAATTTCTCTTTCACAAATACGAAAAACGAGAGAAAGAACAGTTGTAATGCCTTTTTTCTCCCGTCGTGATGGACTCAGTCATAACTCATAACTCATAACTCATAAATTCATAACTCATTAAACATAATATTAAGTAACTTTGCAGACCCAAACTTTTACGATACCTACATATTATTAAATATACATTTTATTAGATACTGTTATCTAAATCGCTACTTACTACGCATATTCCCTAAAAATAACTTTAGTACCTAGATACTAGATGATGCCCGCAACTCCGTTGCGCCAAAATACGTTTATCGCACGGGAACCGTACATTTTTCCGAGATAAAAAGTACCCTATGTCCTTCCTCGGGACTCAAAGTATCTCCATACCGAATTTCAAGCAAAATCGGTTCTGCGATTTCGGCGTGAAGACGTAATACACAGACAGACAGACAGACACACTTTCGAATTTATGATATTATTAGTATGGACGTATGGAGGCTCTAAAAGCTTCGATCGAATTCTAATTGATCTCAGGCCGACCGTTTCGGCCTCAATATTCATTCTAAGAAAAAATTACAGCCTCGTGGATTTGAAAAGGTGATTGAGGGACGTCAACAGAGCCAGAGTCTTTCCTTATCTGTTAAGTTAAGACTGATTAGAAAAAAATATTACGTCAATTTGTTTAAATTTTTTCCTTGTAATAATTTACAAATTATTGAAATTTGAACTTAGGTATCTCTACAAGGAAAAAAAAATATTCCACGAGCAAACGATTCACGATATAAAAATTCTAGTTTCCCCGAAAGTTTATCGCACGGGAACCATACATTTTTCTGTTATAAAAACTACCTTAAGTATAATTTACACAGAGCCGCGTGTGTTTTTCAAGCCAGGCCAAACTGTTTACACGCTGCATATGCCAAGCCAATACTGGCTGCCAGTCTTATTGGCAGCCAGTACTGGCTCTGTGTAAATTATACTTTAGGTCCTTTTGGAGTCAAAGTATCTACATAATCATACATAATATAGTTTAGTAGTTTAGAAGGCAACAGACTGAGACACTTTCGCATTGAATTAACAGATCCAAATCCTTGGGTCTAACTTGAGCTGAGCCAATTCATATAGATTCTAGGTACTATCAAAGCAAACTAAAGGTAGGCTTAGAGTTGTTACTAAAGCCTAGGCTCTGAGCTGTTTCTAAAGAATTTTCGTCAAACCAGCGTGTCTAATTTAGTCGGGTAAACGTCGAGGCCCGAGGCTTGATCGAACTTTAATTGAGGTGATAGAATGTGATTTCAAAGTTAATTTCGTTGTCAAAGCTATTTAATGACCATTCAATTTCAATGTTTTCATTATCAAAATAAAACGGTAGACAATCAAGTATTTTATTTGTTGCTAAAAATGTGAAAGTCATGTTTTTAAAATACTAAAAAGTAAAATATCATGAGGTTTTCCCATTGGAAACTCCTGACAGGTAATTTACCAGTCTAACTTGTTTTTTGAGAGAGTACGCTTGGGTTAATTTATTTTAAACTCTACATTTTATTCCGCCTCGCTTGATTAAGTGAGGCTCTGAAGACACTCATCCATCACTTGTATAATGTATATTATGAATAGTCAGATTCAAGACACACCCATAAAACCGATTTATGAAAAAAAGGTCTGTATTAAAGCTGGGTGTACACCACTCAATATTGCGATGCAGCAACTTATCTATGTCATGAGCAGAACACGGAACACCTGATCGAAATCGAATATCGTCGCGGGTCGCTCATGAAAGCCGCTGCATATTATGAGTGGCTAGTGAGCTTCCAGCCTTTTAAATATATATTTTTTTAATTTTTTTTTAATATCTATGGACGCTTCTCACGTCGTCACGTCAGTCTGGCCCCGTGCTAAGTACCTGAATGACTTGTGTTACAGGTACCAGACAACGGAAATATATTTAATACTTTTATACTATACATATATTTAAGATTTTTATTATATCATACATATATTTAATACACATCCATGACCCAGGAACATTGAATAACTTTTTGTTCCGTCGGCGGGATTCGAACCCGCGACCCCCGGCTTGAGTTGCCACACACTCTAACCATTGAGCCACGGAGGTCGTCATAACTTGTATTGGTAATTGGATCAATTATGAATTATTGGATGTGATTTTGCTTGTACAAGCTGAACATAATATTGAGTATTACTCAGCATCTTGCCCTGGTGCGGTTTTCCTGAAAAAGTTAATGTTTCTGGTTTGCTGAATTGCGAATTTTTCATTTACTGCAATTTCATTGTTGTAACAATTTGCTTTCCATTAAAAAGTACATAGTTTGAATTTAAAAAATATATTTTTTCGGACGATACGCTTAACTCTATAACTAGCTGTGTCGAACTATCCGCAGTTGGTTTTACCGTACCTACCATATATTTTTTTAACTTTTAAGGGTCATAATAATTATTCACATCCGTTTGGACCTTGGCTTAGTACATCAAATACAATATTATGACGACGTCATGAGTGGCGCTGGCGCAACAGAAATCGGCGAAGGTCAGTTCATTGACGTAACGACTAACATGAACTACTGCAGCAAGCCCACCAAGCCACAATATACGTGTAACAGAACAAAGCATTTTCTTTTACTAATCATCGTCAAAAACTTGTCATTTTCTATATAAACCGCGATTAACAAAATATGATAATGAAGTGTTAGATGTTGTCAATCCCGGCCATAGATATCAGAATTCAGAAGTGATCGCGGCTTTGCTGACAAGTTTTTGACAGGGTAGCCAATGACCGCTACGCCATGTTTCGCCGAGTACAGTATAGTTCTATTTAACCTCAAATGCCAAGATAATTCTTAGCCATAACAAATACGACGCAGTCGCCCGACTTAGTCGTCATAACGCAAGCTATAATGACTAAGCGTTTTCAAAGAATGTAAAATTAATTAAATGTTCTTACATAATATTTAATTTATTATATTATCACGCGTTAGAAAAAAAAAACTTAAATGCGAGTCAGACTCGCGCACGACGGGTTTGGTAGATTTAGTAAGTACCTACACTACGGTCCAAAAAATATACAGATTAAAATCTAAAATATAATTTAGTAAATTATTTTAATTTTATTATTTCATTTACGAGTTTACTTGGTGCCGTTATTTACATAGATTGAGCAAAGAGCAAAATATGAACTTTGTTATAATATATTTTTTTAGCGGAAACCAAAACATTATTCTAATAATGAAGAATTAATCTTAAAAAATCGGCTATCTTAGATCTATCACGGTTAAGCCTGTGAAGCCTGTAAGTTGTAACTGACGGACAAACAGACAGCGATGTCTCATCAATAGGATTGTTTTTTACCATTTGGATACGGAATCCAAATTATTATAAAAATATTACTGCATAGCTTCAATAATATTATCAGATAATTTTTTATTGTATCTAATACAATTGATACCAAAGTCCGCTTTAAAACTGCAAGTCAAGTTCGATGCCTTATCACCATTCCGCTTCTCTGTTTGACTGTATTATTGTGTGTATGTTTTGTGTAAAGGAGTAATTTTTAATGAAACTTCTAAAAAGTCTATGAATTTTAAATAATATTTTTAATTCTCAAAACTTACTTTTTGTGACAAAAATTGTTTAATATCAATCTCCTTAAAATTATAAATAAATCTTTACTAGTACTAGTAATATTATAAAGATGATGAGTGATGAGTTTGTTTAAAGTTTGAACGCGCTAATCTCAGGGACTACTGAATGGTCCGATTTGAAAAATTCCTTCAGTGTTAGATAGCTTATTTATCGAGGAGGAAAATTATCTCCTAGCTCTTAAGCTAGGAATATTTATATTATTATAATTATAGATTTTATGGGATAAAATTATCTTATGTCCTTTTTCGGGACACCAAGCTTAGCGGCTTAGCGTGAAGAGGTGACAGACAGACACTTTACTTTGTTTGTCGGTTGTTTAGGGCGTATAACGTATTACAAGTTTTTTTGTATGGGGACACCACTTATTTTTTGGCTTTTTTATTTTTCCTACGCTTACAAACAATTAGCGTGCTGGATTCCAAATTTCATCCTTCTAGGTCATCTAGAACTAAGTTAGAGTTTTGATATAACTATCTATAAATCAGTTAATCAGTGGTAAAAATTAGGTTTTTTGGACTTGAGATGTGCTTATGAAATTTACAGCTGCACATATTGTATCTCGCAAGCAACAATATATCTATACTAGCTGTTGTCCGCGACTTCGTCCGCGTTAACATATTATAATAACAAAGATGGATAGTTTTCCCCTTTTTGTGGTTCCTTATACAAAGGGTAAGAACGGGACCGTATTTAAGCAAACGTCAATAAACTTTCATGTTTCTAACTCAAGTAATGGCGGACTTTCATTGAAACTTTCTACCCCAATTTCACCCCCTTGGGGGTAGAATTACCAGAAACATTTAAAGACGTATCCATTCATTTTTAATCAGTAGCACAAAAATAAAATTTCATGTTTCTAACTCAAGAAATGACGGCCTTTCATTCAAACTTTCAACCCCAATTTCAGCCTCTTGGGGTTGGAATTTCTAAAAATGCTTAAATACCTATCCATTCATTTTTAATCAGCAGTCCAAAAATAAACTTTCATGTTTCTAACTTAAGAAATGACGGACTTTCATTTAAACTTTCAATTTTACCCCCAAGGGGGTGACCCTTGGGGGTAAAATTTCCAAAAACGCTTAAATACGTATTCATTCATTTTTTATCAGTAACCCAAAAATAAAGTTTCATGTTTCTAACTCAAGAAATGACGGACTTTCATTCAACCTTTCAACCCCTTTTTCACCCCTTTTCGGGGTAAAATTTTCTACTACTTAATAAAACAACCCTACTCACCAAATTCCAAAATTATGAAGATTGTGTACAGAAATAGTAGAGGTTTAGGAGTATTCTCCATAACTCCATAAGGCACTATTAAGAGTAAGAATTATTTCATACTTTTTTGTTCATTACATAATAATTATTATTGTTTTTTACTCTGGAAGTCGGTTTTAATTTTTCGTTAAAAATAATAATTTCACTCTTTTTAGTAATTTAAGTAATTTATAAGGTTTTCTGTACATTATACTAATGTGTTCTACTAAGTGATTTTGGAGCCAGGATAAACATTTATGATATGAGAACCTTTCCTAGAAGTTCCGTACCGTTATAGAGCAAAAATACTCTATAACGGTACGGAACCCTTCGTGCGCGAATCCAACTCGTACTTGGCCGATTATTTATAATCCGCGTGCGATCAGAAAGGGATCAGTGACAGTTTTGTTTGCTAAAATTTATTTGTTTGTGTAAATGAAATAGCGTTAGCAAACATTTTCTGAACATTGACTTATAGGTTTATACTTTATAAATAATATAATAATAATTAATAATATAAAATAGGTAATCGACCAATGCTGTACATTAAAGATAATA
Organism: Polyommatus icarus; assembly: GCA_937595015.1. Classification (NCBI taxonomy): domain Eukaryota; kingdom Metazoa; phylum Arthropoda; class Insecta; order Lepidoptera; family Lycaenidae; genus Polyommatus; species Polyommatus icarus. The sequence goes on from OW569331.1 coordinate 5,659,242, forward strand.
TTACTGTGTTTTTGGTCAACCCTGCTCAAGCTACAACTCTTGCACTTTACTAATTTTTTTTTTCATGAAAAATATTTCCTGGTACTTAATATTTTACTAATGGCTGTGATTCAGGTATAATTTTAATTAATAAATTACTTCATATTATATATTATTACCTATTTTTTACACAAAAATTTAAAGCTTAAAATAAATGCCCGCGAACAAAAACGTCATTTTGTTTGTGGACTTACGGAACTCTAAAAATATTGTTTTGTAGGAATAAACTATTCGCCCAGTCACCTTTAATATTTTGATGTAGATTTTTCCTTAAACATATATATAGTACACAGACGTAATATTAACCGTCTTTAAGAACTCGACTTTCGGTCGATGATAAGATTTTTCACAATTTTCCGCAGTTTGTCGTTAGTCATACAGACGTCAGTGTTGCCAAGTTTTTAAAATAATGTTCCAAAGTTCTCTTTTCAGCTTATTAAAAGATTATCCTAGTAATATTAGTATTATATTATGTTGTTTTAACTATAAGTAACAATAAAAGGTATTCATGTATTGTTACTGATCAAGTATTTAAACAATATTAAGTATGCTTTTGAAAATGTATTTTCTGAGTTATTAATTTTTAGTTTTTATTCAATTAATCATTTAATTTACCAAAAACTTGGTTACGAGGATGCTAAATTATTATTATTTTTTATTTAGTCTAAAATGATATCTTGTTATACCCGTTATAGTGAACTAGATGTTGCTACAAATATTAACCATTTCCTCGCTTTTCCACAGTTTCCACTGATTCTTCTCTCCCATTGGTCACATCATAATGTTATATTAAAGTCCAAAGCCTTCCTCGACAATAACAATAATTGGAGTATTCAATATAAAATATTTTTTCAATTTGAACCAATTAAATAGTTCCCAAGATTTTAGCGCATAATAATATTATTATGTTTCTAAAAGTATGTGTGTGTTTTTTTTACTTTTAATATCAATTTTTGATTAAGCAAATATGAAAAGCGAGTAAGTAAACAAAACCCACAAAAATATCTCTAAACTTCTTTCCCCTAAGAAAAACTCTAACCTTTTCCCCAAATTGAAGGCAAAAGCCCCAAGTTGGTAATACAAAACACTGGAAAACAACCATTAACCAGTCATAGTATTTTTTCTCTATTGAATGACTCGGCTTATTTTGTGACTGGTCAACACATTTAAACTTTCAAGGATATCTTATTCCTGTCTTAACGATAAATGAGACGTCCATAAAACTAGTACGACAAAGTGGGCAAAATGAGTGGGGATAGCGCTATCAATTTAGTAATGATTTTATCACGTTAAGATTAATAGGAGAATGTGGAAATAACGGGGGAAATTATTTGAAAGGGCTTGTCTCGCGAACTACTGGAGCAATTTTTATGGCACAGATAAGAAGTAGACCACGTGAAGGATCATAGGCTATAGATTTTAATAATTTTTTTAGAGGCTATATATTTTATACCCGTGCGACGCCGGGGCGGGTCGCTAGTAATAATAATAAATTCTTTATTGACATAATCAGTACAAGAATCCTATGAAGACTGACACCCAAACTAGGCTAGTGCCCGTATCTCAGGAGTCACCGGCTACTCCCAATTTTTAAACATATTAGTATAAATGAGTTTTAATTTAATTAAGTGTTAATTGAGTGCTATTTTAGTGCAAAAATCGAGAATTTAGTGCTACTCAAAATTTGCAATAAATGCGATCTAATCTATGCTAATTAAGCTAGCAGTGTACAATTTACGTAACTCAGATAATAATTAATTTTCGATTTTCTAACGGACCTTGTGATATGTCATATTGTGACAATGATTTAATAGACCTGCGGGACTAGCTTGTTTTGAGGTGTTAAGTTTCAAAAATTCTAAAGTTTCTGGAATTTTTGCACACGGATGGAGTGATGTCTTAGGGCCACTTGCACCATGATGTTTAACTCAGAGTTAAAATTAACTCTGAGTTAAACATCATGTCATATCTGTCACTCACCAAGTGAGTGATAGAGATGACATGATGTTTAACTCAGAGATAATTTTAACTCTGAGTTAAATATCATGGTGCAAGTGGCCCTTATTAGGTTATTTTTAAATTTTGTGTCATTTCTGATGATAGGTTTTTGAGAAAATCAAAATTTAGTGGTCGATTTTTTAAAATTTGTATAAAACTAGGCAGCAAAAATTTAACTTAAAAATAACAATAGCATCATATCGAGATTAGTCTTCGGATTGTAGGTACCTATTTTGAACCATTTTAGCCCATTGGAACCCGAAATATTGCCAATTATTTAAAACACTATCTAAAAAAATTAGAGTTTCTGAAATCACAATAATTGGGCTCAGGTCTATTAATAAAGCCATAGAATAAATTTGTGTCAGATTCATCCACGATATTTCGAGATTTTAATAATTTTTACTTTTGCAAGCTCCAAACACTACGAAAAATATATTTTTAATTAAAGGTGTTTACATATTCAACATCCTAAAGAAGTAAGAAATATATATTTTCATTTTGAGTTCTTTTCACCAATGGGGATTGTCCATTTTTTTTAAATTTTGCTCATTACAAAAACATTTCGAGGAATAAGGTCAGTGATCGCTTTTCTGTATATAAACGAAAAAAATACCCATTAGTTACTTATATTTTTGAACAAATATGTTTAACCTTAGTTTGACCTTCAATGGCGTTAAATTAGCAATAAATTCGACCAACATTACGTTTCGAACTTTTGGTAAGCTTCTCGTATCAGCTTTCACATAATAATAACTTGCATTTAACGAACCAGCCATTATAAATAAGATTGAAAGGAAAAAAAACATACTGCAGAGGTCAATTGGCCGCCGATGATGACGTCAGAGCGAAACTTTAAAAATGTATTGAGAAAAAACTAGCCAATGAATTTCAAAATTATTTAATTTATATTCTTAAAATACCCTATTTTAACGAAAAAAATATAAAAAGTACATGTGATTTTTTTTGGACAATGCCCATTGCTTTAAAAATTAGATACAAAAATATAAACAGTATGAAAGAACCGGACGAGTGCGAGTGTGAACTCTGCGTAGTTTTGTCCTACCGTTTTTAGGGTTCCGTACCCAGAGGGTAAAACGGGACCCTATTACTGGGACTTCGATGTCTGTCTGTCTGTATGTCTGTCTTCAGGCTGTCTGAGACTGAGAGACAACCTTTAGATAGACGTACAGACCCGCTATGGATAAACTTCTGATTTTTTCAAATTGTTTATTATCTATTTCGCAAAAGCAAAATAATAATGTTTTATCCGCGCGCTACGCTGATAGTGATACTGATAGTTTTCACCCGCGCACTTCACACCCCGGCCCCCGCACTCGCCCAACGCATTCAAAAATGTCAAAATGTTTCCATTTTGTAATAATTCGTAATCCCCGTCTCGCCCGGGGAACATAGTATACCGCAAAAAAATAGATAAAATTAGGCGCAGTTACAGTCAAATTGTTGTTACATCTGTACCTGTCTGCTGATATTAATTTTTGCTTGCGTATGCGTATAGGTAAAAATTTTGATTGTGGCAAACGAATGCGCTTCGAAACAATCAGAATTGGTTTGAAACAAATCTCGCAGGTTAGGTGGCTGAACTATGTGCTATTGAAATAAGCTACTCTTGCTACTTTCTAGCAGCTTTCCTCACGTTTCGTTCGTTCCAAATTTCGTTGAATACCTCAGACCGCCTCACATTTTGTAATAAAAAAAAAATTAAAACCGACTTCTAAGGTAAAAACAAAAATTAGATCCTTATAATATGAACTAAAAAGTGTTAAATATTTTTTCGTATCTAATAGTGCCTTTTTCCGAATTCGGCTAAACCTCAACTATTTCTGTACTCAATTTCTTCATAATTTTGAAGTCGGTGCCAGTTCCAAAAGTTTCAAATATTTTGTCAGAGGACTGAAGATTCAGCTATCTGGTACCGACTTCAAAATAATGAAGAAATTGAGTACAGAAATAGTTGAGTTTTAGCCGAATTCGGAAAAAGGCACTATTAGATTGGAAAAATTATTTAATACTTTTTAGTTCATATTATAAGGATATAATTTTTGTTTTTACCTAAGAAGTCGGTTTTAATTTTTTGTTAAAAATAATAATTTCACTCTTTTTAGTTTTTAGTTACCTAGTACTAAACTATCGCGTACTATGTACATAAATAATACACCTGTATAATATTATTCTACGTACTATCTTGTTACAAGCTTACCGGTGAGCAAGACACAATAGAATAACAATAGAATTCCAAGAATCCACGATCGAAGGATACAAACTAGGTATTAGCAACAAATTATAAGTATCGTGCTGAAACCGGTCTCGAACGCTTCAACTCCCAAGCGGCCACATTGTGGTGTTGTATTATATAAATTCGGACATCTATTAATAACTATTAGATAGGAATAATTATTTAATACTTTTTAGTTCATATTATAAGGATGCTATTATTGTTTTTACCTTAGAAGTCGGTTTTAATTTTTTGTTAAAAATAATAATTTCACTCTTTTTAGTTACCTAGTAAGCCATCGCGTACTTTACGTAGAATAATACACCTGTATATTCTTCTACGTAGGTATCTTATTACAGTCACACTTACAAAATATAATATCAGCTGCAGCCTGCAGACAATTTTAAACAATACATTTAAAAAAATGGAAGTGAACACGTGTGACGTGCTAAGTAGCCGGTCACCGGACTAGTTTCAATAGGGTGCTCGCTCGACTTTTCGCACACGCCTCGCACTGTATAGTAACCGTACCGTACCCGGCAGACGACAGTTATTGTACCATGAACGCTAAACGCAATGCAAAAGGTTGAAATTAGGTTGTTTTACAGAATATCTCGGCGAAGTGAGACAGAATGTTACATGATCGAAGCAACTTTAACTTCTCAGAAGTAATGTCAAATGTTATGCTCTGGAGATAAGGTTGAATTTGGTGACATTGGTGACCCTGACTTGGTAATCATGATGATAATGATGATGATGATGATGAATGCAATTAGCACAGAAGCATATGCTTTCAGTTCTTAAAACAGCGCCTAAACTCCCAAACTTGTATCCATAAGGAATCTGGAGTTCTCTTAGTATCTTCGGAACCATAGTATACCTCGGTGCAAAATCTTGAGTTTTGGTAGCATATGCTTAGGATGCTTCTCATAAAACCAAAATCACCATATGTTTCCATATAAATTTCGAGGAGTTCCCTCGATTACTCATGGATCCCATCATCAGGTCACCACTTTTGTGAACATGGTACCAAATTGAAGTGAAACCTAATACAACAAAACAAAAATTTTGAAAATCGGTTCACAAACGGCGGAGTAATCGTTGAACATACAAAAAAAAAACCACAGCCGAACATATAACCTCCTCGTTTTTTGGAAGTCGGTTAAAAATAGCCTATGTGTTAATTGAATACTTTAATTAGATGTACTGTAGGAATCAAATTATCTCAATGTAATCGTTAGTTTTTGTGTACAAAAGCAATATGAATTTTGAATATAATACTATCTTGAAAAAATTATACGTGGTCGGTGGTACGAGTATGATAGAGTTCGTCCCTAGGGTTGTTACCTACAAATTAAATAATATTATTACAAATAATATTAAATGAAATGAAATATATTTATTGCAAGAATGTAGTGCATAATTACATAGGTCTTCAAATTATAAAATATTGTTCTAAACATTCTGCCATCCAGGTGGCGTGCAAAAGTCAAAGTAAACATAAAAATATAATTGAAACTTAATTTATAGAATTACAAAATTATAATCTGTTTTATGATAAATGTAAAAACAGAATTAAGTATAAGACCTATGTTTTTCACGATTGCATTATTTTACCATTTAGAATAAAACATGTTAATTTGATATTTATTACACGCCCTAACAGCTAGGAAACGCAAATATTTCATTGATAATAATTATTATTATACTCATGTGACCCTAGCCCTAGAACCGTACCCATCTTAAACTTTATCTAACGGTACCCTGGGGTACTAGCGCAACCCCAACAATTATAATAATTAATAACACATTTTTTAAAATATATTAAAGTTTATATTATTAAATCAACTTACTTAGACTTTTTAACAATAATCTCAGTCTTTATGAACATAATTAAATCGAATTAATTAGGTACTATGAAACAATCTTGGCATATTTTGTTCTGGTGAACAGTACAAATGAAAGTTTTGTACGTCTCACATTGCGTACGTGATTTGCGGTCTTTGGACCTCAGGAAGACAAAACACCTTCCAGATTTGAAATTTATGAGAAGTTATAAGGCGTTTTTTTCTCCAGTACTTTTCACAAATTTGTAGATACGTCATACGTTGGCAAAGTTTGGTATTGAAATCTGTCTTCTAGACAAAAAGAGAGAGTCAAAAGTGAGAGTCTTCAGGTAAGTGCGCCTATTCTTGAAAAATTGCTTATTAGCAGCATCTGAAGAATGTAACAGTATCATAGAATTGATCCCCACAATATTTAGTATTCCATAGAACATACAGAGGCTCCAGCGACGAGTTTTGCGCGACACACGGTAGGTATGAGTTATGACTGCTTTTCTGTTTTTTTCTGCCTCTACCACGTAAAATATCTGAAACGCTGAGGACAGTGACTGGTTACGCATTAGAAAAGAACTGCAAAAATACTTCTATTTCTTCGTCTATATCAGGAGGTGACTCTAAGTACTTCTAAACAGTGAGGACTCTGCGATAAAATTACTTCAGCGTGAAAATCTTGGATAATATCATCCAGCTCTTCATCAGATACCTCACCTAAAAACAGATCTTCACCACCGAACAATTCCTCAGAGTACTCCCCGTGATACAACCGATAGAGGATACAGAGTGAAGCTACGTTACATCTCGGCGTAATTCCAAGGAGACCATGGAGCTTGCAAGCTGTTTGAAACACTGTGGCAGTCAACAATTCGAGCGGCCCTTCGTTGGATACGACCCAGAGGGAGCACTTCAACATCATCATAACCAACTGAGGAGAGTCAATATTTGGGATGAAATAGGGAAATAATGAATTTCGTTTTCTCTTGTTTCTCTTTTCCTCTTCTGATAAAATACAGCTAGTTAAGTACAACAATATCCTCGCCACAATCCTCTATAATGCAAATGCACGTTAACAGGCTATGACGGACTAAAAATAATTAAATTCAAAATTGCCTATGATGAATCCGAATGCAGTGAACGCACCCCATCGGCATTTCGTAAATGCGTACGCTCCGATCCAGTGGACGCGCAGCATTTTACCGTAAAACTTAATAGGTAAATTGCGATTTGCGGCTTATGATTTGTGACGTATTAAAAAAACTACTTATCTTTGTCCAAACGCCTGATGGCAACCCTACTTGCAAAGGTACTGAAACCAATAATTTGTCAGTTTCATTTTACAAATAGAATAAAATTCAAATCATCGAACAGTGAACATGAAAAAGGATTTTATGCGGATTACGTAGTAAGTAGTTTTTCTTAAACAACTTAAAATAATACATAAACTTTTTAAAATCTGCTAATAAATCATAATATGGTAGAATTTTTAGTAAGTATTATAATATTGACTAAGCTTTAAGTTACGAAATTAAGATATATAGAATATTTGTTAAAATAAGATGCATTTTTTTATTTCTTTTCCATCGAATAAATTATAAAATATCGTATTTTCTCTTACACATGCCCTTCAAGATATGATGTTGTATCTATGTTTAAAAATTAAATAGTTTGTGGCCTACTAACAAGTATAAAAATCAATTTCGCTTTACTTGATCGTCAATTTCTCTTAAAATCGGGGCTGAAAAGGAACTAAATTTTGAAATGTGGTTTGCATAAACCTTTTAATTGTAACAATGTAAACACAGAACTTTAACAGTAGCAGACATCAACAAACTTAACCATATTATACCGTTTTTAGAAACTCTAATATTTTTTCGACGCAATAAGGCGACGTTTCTACTATTTGCTAATTACTGGGAAACCCGTGGATGAATCTGACACAAAACGTGTCTGCACATCAGTTACTGCCCTAGCAATATCCCAAAACCTTAATTTTAAACTTTAATATTTTTTTCAGCCTATAGCGACCAAAAATCAAAATCCCTAAATATCTCTAGAAGCTGTCGACCAAAATGACACAAAATCATTTTTTAGGTTTACCTAGTGGTCCCAAAACTATACGCAAAAAATTTGAAACTTTAGAATTTTTTAAACCAAAAAACCTAGTCCTATTGGTCTATAAGGTGAGATCATGTAGGTATAGAAATTAGAATCGTTATCACTATCACTATCTTTCGTGTGCTAAATCACAGGTTTTGAGTTTGCATTGAGTTTGCACACATTTGCACTGAACGTGAAAACGTGTGCAAACTCATTGGCAACAGATGATTTTATGATTACATCATTTTTAACCCCCGACAAAAAAGTGGGGTGGTATTAGTTTTTAATGTTAAATTAAGAAAAGAACAACCCCCGATTCATAAATTTGAAGTAGATAAAACCAAATTTTTTTGCACTGAGTGGACTGATGATTATGAACTATAGTTAAGAACACTCTCGATAATTTCGGCTTTCGAACAGCAAAAACTAGTTTGGAATCGGTCCAGCGATTTGGATGCTACGATGCCATGGACAGACACACAAACAGACAGACAGAAACGTCAAACTTATAACACCCCTCTTTTTTTGTCGGGGGTTAAAAACCTAAATCTCATGAAATTATCATCCGTAGGTCCATAAATTAAATGTAAAGCAGTGTTTTTCAATCTTAATTTTTATGTTTCCGTACCCAAAGGGTAAATACGGGACCCTATTACTAAGACTTCGATGTCTGTCCGTCTGTCCGTCTTTCCGTCTGTCTGTCATCAGGCTGTAACTCAAGAGCCGCTATAGCTAGACTTCTGAAATTTTCACAGATTGTGTATATCTGTTGCCGCTATAACAACAAATACTAAAAACAAAATAAATTAAATATTTAAGGGGGGCTCCCATACAACAAACGTGATTTTTTTGCTCTTAATCAATACCGGCAACACATTGGCAATTGTAATGTTCACAAAATACTTATGTGTATTTGTACTTTAAAATTTTAAAATTAAATAATCAAGGGGTGCTCCCATCTAAAAAATACAATTTTTAGCCTATTTTTGCTCTGTACCGGTACGGAACCCTTCGTGCGCGAGTACAACTCTTATATGGCCGATTTTTTATTATGAAATAATCTTGGTACCCTTTGGTTTTTATCATGTATGGCCCGGAAGCCAGGTAAATTTTTGGTCAATGATTTTCTCCCGGGCGAAACTTTCTACAATGCATAAGAGACTTATAATAGCGACCGTCAGCTGCGACTCCGTGGGTGGGGTGGGCACTGGGCAGTGGTAGCCTCCCAGTATTAATTTTCAGTCATTTCCTCTCATTTGAAAATTTATCAGAGTATAGTTTATGTAGTATTTTGAAAGAAAAACATAGTCAGCTGACCATAACACATCCCCCACAGAGAGGAGTCTGCAACACCACCAAGCAGACGTCCACTGACGGTGATGTGGTGTCTGTACAGTTCCCACGTCACCGTTATAAGTGGTGGAGAGGAGCACCGCAGAGTTTTAGTGGGTAGGGCCGCGGCACACACCATCTTCGCCGCGGCGAGCCCCACAAAAAAAAAGTGGATTATATGTCAGCTGGCTAATGGCGCCTTGAACATGAAAAAAAATATATACTAGTTAATAATAATTATCTATTCCGTCTTCCGAAGACCTAGAGTAGATGTAACATTACATTTATTTTGTTTACCTACTTAGTCATCCGACCATCAGACAATCAGCTGTTTGACCTGTGATGTATTGCTTTGGCCTGCCATGTAAACAACTACCGAGTCGCGTTAAGGCCGTCCCCCGAGCAAACGACCTTGGCCATACATTTTCCGCATTGCTGAGATCGCGCCAAAACCCTATTATTTTTACTTATCTTAGTTCAAAATTGTCCTAAAAAAAATTTAAAACGGCTAATATGTAGTTTATGATATCGTCGATCTATTGGCGTGAGTTTCAAATAAAAGTAATTTGTAAATCCTAAGGAGATGCTGAATGTTTGCTTGAATTTTAACAAATTGGTATTACTTTGGAAGCTGGTATCATGAGTATAAGAAACAAAAATAGAAAATTTAAAACGACAAAAGGAATGTTGATATACTGAAGATTATTGCTGTATTTTTATTATAACTTTGTAGCTTTCAGATTATGAGTTTATAAGGTTTTAAATACGGTCAATTTCGGAATCTCCGGACGGAACGCCCTTAAGTTTACGGTGAATCATAGATACGAATGTCGAAATGGCGTTGTCCATTCATACACTTATGAATACGATTAGCATCGTTGGTCAGTTTCGAAGTTTCGACCCAATTGATTCACTTCTAACTTAATACAGATGATCGTTAAATATTATAGCGTCTTTGGTATTCATGTAAAACAAAAATAAATAAGAAAGTCTATAATACATAATAAGTATATATTTTTGCGTGGAGTGTAGGGAGTAGGGACTAGGGGAGTAGAGACTCAGCTCGCGTTGCGCGTTGAATTCTTTTACTCCGCACAGACCTTGACCCTTCATTGGCTAAATCGAGAATGCTATGGACTTGTGTACAGTTTTACAAGTTCGTAGAATTTTTATTAGGGGATAGGTCATCCATTGACCGCTTTACATTTTATTAAAAATTAGATGATTCACTTTTCATACTGTGTACTGTGTAGAGTAGACTGTAGAGTGTAAAGGTTAGATGTTTTGATGGCGGAATCTTTTTAAGAAGCGACATTTTTGACGGACCCAAAAATAATGTTTTGTCTTTGAATGTATTGTCTCCATGTTGCCGTAGTATCGCGCTAGCCCAGCCCCAAGGCTCCGCGAAACACATTTTGAGAAAGGCTGACCAAGGCTATAGGTTTAATTTTGCTCTACACCACAACAAAGCAGCGGCAGAAAATAAAACTATAGCCTAGTATCAAGTACATATTATTGTGTCATAATGTGGCATTTTTAACCGACTTCCAAAAAACGAGGAGGTTATAATATGTTCGGCTGTGGATTTTTTATTTTATTTTTGTATGTTTAACGATTACTCCGCCGTTTGTGAACCGATTTTCGAAATTTTTGTTTTGTTGTATTTGGTTTCACTCCAATTTGGTACCATGTTCACAAAAGTGGTGACCTGATGATGGGATCCAGGAGTAATCGAAACTCCTCGAAATTTATATGGAAACATATGGTGATTTTGGTTTTATGTGAAGTGTGCTAAGAATATGCTACCAAAAAGTCAAATATTGGTCAAGGTATACCATGGTTTCGAAGATGCTGAGAGAACTCCTGACTCCTTATTAAAACAACGCCGAAACTCCCAAACGTGTATCTACACGTTTGGGAGTTTCGGCGTTGTTTTAAGAACAGAAAGCATATGCTACTATGTAATTCATATTCATCATCATAATCATCATCATCGTCATCATCATTACCACGTCGTGTTAAGGTCACCAATGTCTCATGGCACAGAATAGATAATAGTACAAGGCATAGGTATGGATATACTTATAATAATTATTATCTACTGTATAACAACACCTGTTTGTTTAATACACGGCGGTCAGCGCAGCGGAGGCGACGGCAACGCAGCGCCGCCGCGCGGCGCGTGGCGGCAGCCGACAGATCGAATACTTTACTAACTACTTTATAAAATTTTAATAGATAAATAGAATTAAAATAAAGTTATTTTAAAAAGAGCATTTAAACAAAACAAAGTCATTAAGTGTATTTTTAATTAATTATACTTATTAATCGATAGATGGCGCACTAAGTATTTGAAATTGAAATCTTGATTACAAGAACAGCTGTCAATAATATTATATATTACTAGCTGTCCAGGCAAACGTTTCTTTGCCATAATAATAAAGTATTTCGCCCATATTATTTTATTGAAGTGACTAAATAAGTATGTCGCCATGGCAACGCCGATCGTTATCTCGTCGCACAAAGAATGGTCGCCGTCAGTCTCAGGTTGTAATAATTTACTATTATTTATTCAAAAAATGCACTTATTAATATATAAAGTACCCAGTAGCCGATTCTCAGACCTACTGAATATGCATATAAAATTTGGTAAAAATCAGTAAAGCTGTTTCGGAGGAGTTCGTGGACTAACATTGTAACACGAGAATTTTATATATAAGATGAGTAGCTACGCTACATCCTATGCAAATTTATACAATTTTATATCTGATAGATCCTTCGATTGTGGAAAAACGAGACAGAATAGCCTTTCTATTGTTATCGCAATCGCCGGTGACCGCTTGGGGCTTGAAGCATTAAAATTGTTAAATTAATTAGCACAATATGTTCACTTCACTGATAATAATATATTATTTTGTGAGTGTGAATTGTGACTCTTAACAAATTGTAATAAGATACGTAAAATATACGCGAAGGTTTACGTACTAGTGTAACTAAAAAGAGTGAAATTATTATTATTTTTAACAAAAAATTAAAACCGACTTCCAAGGTAAAAACAATAATTACATTAATATGAACTAAAAAGTATAAAATAATTTTTACTATCTAATAGTGCCTTTTTCCGAATTCGGCTAAACCTCAACTATTTCTGTACTCAATCTTCATAATTTTGAAGTCGGTGCCAGTTCCAAAAGTTTCAAATATTCTATCAGAGAACTGAATATTCAGCTATATCTGGTACCGACATCAAAATAATGAAGATTGAGTACAGAAATAGTTGAGGTTTAGCCGAATTCGGAAAAAGGCACTATTAGGTAGTAAAAATTATTTAATACTTTTTAGTTCATATTAATGTAATTATTGTTTTTAACCGACTTCCAAAAAACGAGGAGGTTATATGTTCGGCTGTGGATATTTATTTTTTTTTTATTTTTGTATGTTCAACGATTACTCCGCCGTTTGTGAACCGATTTTCGAAATTTTTGTTTTGTTGTATTAGGTTTCACTCCAATTTGGTCCCATTTTCACAAAGGTGGTGACCTGATGATGGGATCCATGAGTAATCGAGGGAACTCCTCGAAGTTTATATGGAAACATATGGTGATTTTGGTTTTATGTGAAGTGTACTAAGAATACGCTACCAAAAAGTCAAATATTGGGTCAAGGTATACCATGGTTTCGATGATCCTGAGAGAACTCCTGATTCCTTATAGATACACGTTTGGGAGTTTCGGCGTTGTTTTAAGAACAGAAAGCATAAACTACTATGCAATTCATATTCATCATCATAATCATCATCATCATCATCGTCATCATCATCATTACGCGCCGCAGAAGACAGAATATCGAATACTTTACTAACTACTTTATATACAGATCGAATACTTTACTACTTTATAAAATTTTATAATAGACAAATATAAATAAAATAAAGTTATTTTAAAAAGAGCATTTAAACAAAACAAAGTCATTAAGTGTCTTTTTAATTAGTTATACTTATTAATCGATAGATGGTGCACTAAGTACCTATCGATTTGAATTCTTGATAACAAGAACAGCTGTCAATAATTATGATAATATTAAATATTATGCTACGCTACATCCTATGTAAGTTTGTACAATTTTTTATCTGATAGATCCTTCGATCGTGGAAAAACGAGACACAATAGCCTTTCTATTGTTTTCGCAATCGCCGGTGACCGCTTCGGGCTTGAAGTATTAAAATTGTTAAATTACTTAGCACAATATGTTCACTTCACTGATAATATTATATTATTTTGTGAGTGTGACTTGTGACTCTTAACAAATTGTAATAAGATACGTAAAATATACGCGAAGATTTATCTACTAGTGTAACTAAAAAGAGTGAAATTATTATTATTTTTAACAAAAAATTAAAACCGACTTCCAAGGTAAAAACAATAATAACATTAATATGAACTAAAAAGTATTAAATAATTTTTACTATCTAATAGTGCCTTTTTCTGAATTCGGCTAAACCTCAACTATTTCTGTACTCAATCTTCATAATTTTGAAGTCGGTGCCAGTTCCAAAAATTTTAAATATTCTGTCAGAGGACTGAAGATTCAGCTATCTGGTACCGACTTCAAAATAATGAAGATTGAGTACAGAAATAGCTGAGGTTTAGCCGAATTCGGAAAAAGGCACTATTAGATAGTAAAAATTATTTAATACTTTTTAGTTCATATTAATGTTATTATTGTTTTTACCTTGGAAGTCGGTTTTAATTTTTTGTTAAAAATAATAATTACCTTGGAAGTCGGTTTTAATATTTGAATCTTTGTCGGTCGCGGTCTCGTGCGTTTCGCGAATTTGGCTTTAAATTTTTCGATCGCAAATCTGCCCCCGATTATCGACTTTAAGCGCATCACAGACGGTGAAGATAATATAAAATATATATTATCTTAGAGCATATTTTAGAATATCGCTCACCATACAAATCCTATGAACCATCACACACGACGAAGTTAATTTATATTTTATATTTTGTATCTTAAGATATGGAATATATATTTCGTACCTTAATATTTTATCTTAAGATACGAAATATATATTTCGTATCTTAATATGTTATCTTAAGATGCGAAATATATCTTTATGAATATGTACAGGATGTTTTTGTGTCGAGCAGCGGGCTCATCGGTGATCGGACGCACTAGTAGATGCAGTGTTGCCAGTGCTGTATGTTAGAAAGTTACATACCTACTCTCATTCGAAAAGTAACATTTTGATGGAAAAAGTAACATTTCGGATAATTTTAAATAAAATTGACTTATAATTTATTGCTTTATTATTATTATTGCTTAAAAAGCTCATGAATCGAAATGAATGTTTCTCTTGAATTTCTAAAATACTCCTGTAACTTCTTCGTTGACAGATATTGATAAGGGTCTACACAGACGGACTGCATTTCAACTGCAATCCAACTGTACATTGCAGTTCAAGTGCATTTTTAAAGGAGTTGACACGACTGCAATGCGACTACAATAGAACTGCAAACCAAACAGTTCACACGACTGCACGCCGACAGCAACTGAACTGCAATCGGACTGCGTGTTTGGTTTGCAGTTCTATTGCAGTCGCATTGCAGTCGTGTCAACTGCATTCAAACTGCAATTTGCAGTTGGATTGCAGTTGAAATGCAGTCCGTCTGTGTAGACCCTAAAGGTTAAATTCGCCGCAGGTTTTTCTCTTTTTTATGTGAGGCTCTATCCAAATGCTTCTCCTTTTGGAATGTGCTACTGCAATCTGCATTTCACATTCTATATCAGAATCATCGTCTGAGAAGCTGTCTAACAAATGAAGAAGTAAGACAGTATTAGTTATTAGTTATCACTCATAGTCAATCACCCTGTATATAGAACTCTAACAAGGAATACGTGTGGCACCAACGCAGACTCGTAAGGAAATGAACATATTTTTAATATTATCGTATCTTAGCCGTGTGTGATAGCTTAAGATACTATAATATTTTATATTTGGACATCTTAAAATAAAATATTATGTTATCTTCACCGTGTGTGATGCGCTTTACTTTATAACTTTATATTTTACCAAAATTGGCCATACGGTACTAATCAGTAATTACTAATCACATATTGCATGTAAACACATGCATTATGTGATTACTGATTATCTAATTTCTGGAAGAAAAGAATCAATTTTAAATTGAAATAAAAACTTTGCACAACTGTCAAAATTTTAGTAGATATATAATTTGGACTGTGTGTGTGGAAATATTACGTAAAAACGTTAATCATCAACTTTACAATTATCTAATTTGCATTCTTTTCTAATCTACATTCTATCTACAGTGTATGAATATACAATATTCATACACTGTAGATAGAATGTAGATTAGGTTTGTGATTAATGAATAATGATTATAGATACAAATGTTGAATAATATGTAACAATATTTTATAGTATACTAGCTGTCCCGGCAAACGTTGCTTTGCCATAATATAAAGTATTTCGCCCATATTATTTTATTGAAGTGACTTAAATATAAGTATGTCGCCATGGCAACGTCGATCGCTATCTCGTCGCACAAACAATGGTCGCCGTCAGTCTCAGGTTGTAATAATTTACTATTATTTATTCAACAAATGCACTTATCAATATATAAAGTACCCAGTAGCCGATTCTCAGACTTACTGAATATGCATGTAAAATTTGGTAAAAATAATTTTTGGGATGAAAAATAGATGTTGGCCGATTCTCAGACCTACTTAATATGCTCACAAAATTTCATGAGAATCGGTCAAGCCGTTTCGGAGGAGTACGGGAACGAAAATTGTGACACGAGAATTTTATATATAAGACTAGCTGTCCCGGCAAACGTTTCTTTGCCATCTTTGATCTTATATATAAAATTCTCGTGTCACAATTTTCGTTCCCGTACTCCTCCGAAACGGCTTGACCGATTCTCATGAAATTTTGTGAGCATATTAAGTAGGTCTGAGAATCGGCCAACATCTATTTTTCATCCCAAAAATTATTTATATGGCAAAACAACATTTACCGGGTCAGCTAGTATTATATAAAGTATATCACCCGTATTATTTTATTGAATTAGTGACTAAATAAGTATGTCACCATGGTAACTTCCATCGCTATCCCGTGACCCGCGTCGCATAAACAATGGTCGCTCTTTATAGACAAATAATTTGCAATAAAATAAAATTGCGCCTATAATTAAAGATCTAAGCTATCCTATCTCTCAAGTTGAAAAAAAGCACACATTTAAAAAAAAGAAACATTAAAATCGGTTAAGTAGTTTAGGAATCCATCGCGGACAAACATCGTGACAGGAGATTTATATATATTAGATATACCCCTATTATAACCTTATAATAGTTGTGGTTATAATAGAATTCACTGTAAAAGTGCCAGCGCTGAAAGAGTAATGGTGCTCCCCCACACCGCCGTTAGAAAATGTTTGTAAACATTTTCTAACATAAAAACTTTTACTAACAAATGTTGTCAATTGTTACATTTCGTTTGGAACTGTTAAGGTACAATTCCGTGCATCGCGATCAATCGCGGTCGCGCACGACCTACGACTGTCGTCGGTGTTATAAGTGCTCCTACACTAATAGATAATGTTTACTAATGTTTAATAACATTTTATAACATTTAAATCTGGTAATTGACTCACCGCAATTTTGTTAATAATTTGTTTTGCTATAATTTGTTAACTTACGTTTACAAAACATTTTCTGACATGAAAACATTTTTAACATTTTTCAACATTTGTGCCTAAATGTTTGCAAACAAATGTTTACTAACGTTACTAAACATTTTCTAACTGCGGTGTGGGAGCACCATTACTTTATTTTAACTTTTGTACCTATGGGCAAATTAATGACGCTTGCCCGTAAAAATTACAAATCACAAAAATATGCTCTTTCAGCGCTGCCACTTTCACAGTGAACACCGGCACTCGCAAACGGGGAGGAACCGGAACGCGAAGTTGCTTTAAAAGTAAGAATAAGCGAGTCATGATGAATTTCAAAGCTTTCATCTTGCAATGTCACGATATTTTACAACGTGTTACATAGTACATACCCAAATAAATTTATATTCCCAAATAAAATGCACAAGTCATTCACTACAATCGACAATCGTTATGCTAACAAGGGAAAGAATTTGGCCAGCCGCGGTAATCCAACGTTCGAACCGCGATGACACAGCAAAACCTTGACACTACTCAGTGTATGTTTTATCTTATCAACATAATATTACGGCTCGTCTAAAAAACACGCTGTACTGAGGTTAAACATAAACGATTTGCACGTTGCTAAATTGGAATATGATAATACTAGCGACCCGCCCCAGCGTCGCACGGGTATGAAATATATAGCCACTGAAATAATGATTAAAATCGATAGCCTATCACGATCCTTCATGTGGTCTACTTCTTATCTGTGCCAAAAAACATAAAAATTGCTCCAGTAGTTCGCGAGATAAACCCTTTCAAATAATTTCCCCCGTTTTTTCCACATTCTCCTATTAGTCTTAGCGTGATAAAATATAGCATATAGCCTTCCTCAATAAATGGGCTATCTAACACTGAAAGATTTTTCAAATCGGACCAGTAGTTCCTGAGATTAGCGCGTTCTAGTTAGCCCTTTCAAATAATTTTCCCCGTTTTATTCTCATTTTCCTCTATTTCTTCGCTTCTATTAAGCTTAGCGTGATAAAATATAGCCTATAACCTTCCTCTAACACTGAAAGAATCATCAAAATTCGTTGCGTGGTTTTAAAGATCAAAGGAAACAAAGGGACATGAGGGAAAAAGGTGACTTTGTTTTATAATAAGTATAGAATAGATATAGAAGATATAGATTATGTCATAATATGGGCCTAAGTTTTAAACTCCAAATATCATGAACAAGCTAAAATATGCTTGAAGAAAAAAAATCGTCCAAGTACGAGTCGGCTTCGCGCACGAAGGGTTCCGTACCAATATAGAGCAAAATGATTAGGCCAAAAATTGTGTTTTTTGTATGGGAGCCCCCCTTAATTTTTTATTTTATTTTAATATTATTATTAAATATTAAAGTGCACATATAATTAAGGATTTTGTGAAAACTTAAGTACCTACCTGTTGCCATTATTGATGTAGAGCAAAAAAGGTCAAAAAAATCACGTTTGTTGTATGGAAGCCCCCCTTAAATATTTGTTTTATTTTGTTTTTAGTATTTGTTGTTATAGCGGCAACAGATATACACATTCTGTGAAAATTTCAACTCTCTAGCTATTACCGTTCTCGAGTTACAGCCTGGTGACAGACAGACGGACAGACAACGAAGTCTTAGTATTAGGGTCCCGTTTTTACCCTTTGGGTACGGAACCCTAAAAATTGTGTTTCTTGTATGGGAGACCCCCTTAACTTTTTTTTTCAAATATTATCATTAAATATTAAGTACACTTGTTGTCTCTAGTTTCTACTTGTTGTCATTATTCATATCAAGCAAAAAAGCTAAAAAAATATAATCACGTTTGTTATCACGTCTGGAAGCCCCCCTATATTTTATTTATTTATTTATTTATTTATTCACACTTTATGCAATTTACATAGGCGGGCTTAATGCCTTGTCACTTGTGGCATTCTCTACCAACCAACCTTAGGGTGATACTGAGAATGTAAATACAGGCGCATTCGTTGTAATGAGATACAAGGGATTAACGATAAATTACATTTTATATTATAATACTTACTTAAATAAATATAATATTCATAAACTATAAAATATAATATAATATAATGTATCAAAAGAAAAAGTATACTTATTTTCAAATATTAATTCCAAGTGAAAACATAAACTACCTAATTAATAATTATTATTGAGTTTATTATTCATTGTTTTAAATATAATTGTCGAACTCTACGTTTAAAAATATTTTTATTAGGGGACATCCTGATTTCTAGGGGGAGGGCATTCCAAAGGAGAATGGACTGTACATAAAATGAGTAGTGGACAATACTGGAATTATGGGAAGGACAGAGGAGTCGCAATGTTTTAGATGAACGCAGTTCCAGACTGTGGGTGTTAGTTAAAAAATTTAAGTGAGACGTTAAATATGAAGGAGCGCTGGAAGAGTTAAGGAGGGAGTACAACATACACAGAGCACGCAGTGAACGTCGTTGACGAATGGGCAGCCAGTTCAGCTTAGATCGGTAATAAGAAACGTGATCAAACTTACGAAGATTAAATATGAATCTAATACAGTTGTTTAACATACGGTCAAGTTTGTTAAGCAGTTCCTCCCGGAGTTCAAAACAACACACATCACCATAATCGAGTAGTGGCACTATGAGAGCCTGAACCAGCAACAACTTTATATTGTGAGGCAAAAAGTTTTTCAGACGGTAAAGAGAACGCAGGGAGCCGGTAACATTACGACAGACGTTGGTAATGTGGGTACGCCAGTCGAGGTTAGTGTTTATGTGTAGCCCGAGATCTTTAACGCTAGAGTTAAATGAGATAACACTACCAGCAAAGACAATGGATGGTAGGGCTCCAGCGTCTACTCGGCTTAACAAACGTGGGCTGCCAATCAAAATGGCTTGACATTTATTAGGGTTTACGTGTAGACCAAAATTAGCAGACCACGTGCATATCGCCTCTAAGTCCCGGTTCATGTTCCTAATAGCGGTAGGTAAATTTTCAACCTCCTCTTGGACGTAAAGCTGCAAGTCATCGGCATAAAGGTGATACGCAGAATATAGTATAACTAGGGAAATTAAATTAATAAATAATGAAAACAAAATAGGAGAGAGAATACCGCCTTGAGGTACGCCAGCTTCCAGGTCCACCCAAGTAGAAGAGGAATCATCAACCTTAACACTCTGCTGGCGTCCTCGAAGATAGGAGCGAAACCAATTCAAAACTTCAGGTGAGAGTATACGAGAAAGAATCGTTAACAGGATGTCATGGTCAACATTAGTAAATGCGTTGGAAAAATCTATCAAAACCAAAACAGTAATATTTGAATCCTCCATGCCAGCCCTTACATCGGTAGTTATTTTTAGCAAAGCAGAAGTGGTACTGTGTCCGGGTCTGAATCCTGATTGGAGTGGTGAGAGGATTTTGTCTTGGAATACAAACCCGGAGAACTGCTTTTGAACACATGCCTCTAGAGCCTTGGATAAAAAGGGAAGAATGGAAATAGGACGAAAATGGGACGGCTGTTATGGATTAGGGATTTTAGGTAAAGGACGAATATATAGGCTTTACCCAATAGTTTGGAAAATGAAGAAGATTCTAGAGAAAAGTTGATAATGTGAGTAATGGCTGGCAAGACTTAATCAATAATAGGCAGTAATATCTGCCGACTGATGTTGTCACAGCCTATGGCTTTGGAGTCAAGGGACTTGATTATAGTTTTGATCTCACCCGAAGTAATTGGTGAAAAATGGAAAACTTCACTGATAGCAAATGGTAAATTATTTAAGTACGTAATGGTTTGACGTTTCGTTTGGGTATCCAATGCAGTGTGCGAGGAAAAATGCAGATTTATGTCATTCAGATTAATAGAACTTGGCAAATTATCATGACGTGATTTGCCAATACCCATAGTGCCAAGGTGCTTCCAAATGCTAGCAGATGAAGAATAAGATGTTAAGCTATTGAGGATATGTCGGCGTTTTGCATTGCGAATCACCTGGTTACACCGATTCCTTGCAGACTTAAAATGGATCAAGTTATTATCGGTACGATTAGACCTATATTTGTGGAATGCCCGGTCCCTGCGTCTCATAAACGATTTAATTTCTTCCGACATCCACGGTGCTGGCTGATGTTTTAGTTTAACTTTTTTTAAAGGAGCGTGAGTGTCGAACAGATCTTGATGATCTGCTATTAAAAATTTGGACTTTATTGTCTAATGAGGTCTCTGACTTAAGAGGTTCCCAATCAATCTCCGCTGCATCGAGCTTCAATTAATTAGTATCCATACGCGAAAAACAACGTCTAATGTCTATATAATTATTGTCTTCGGTTTAAATTTAACAGGTTTTAGGTTATACCGCACAAAAATCAGGTCATGGAGAGAAAAACAAGGCGCATGAAACTGGCCGTGACCTAAAACTAATGAAGGATCAGAAATCAAAACTAAATCCAACAACGTGTCCTCACCATTAAGATTGTGGTGTGTCGCTTGGAGAGGTAGGTGATGTAAGCTGCAAGATTCTATTAAAGGGCTTATTCGAACGCGCTAATCTCAGAAACTAGGTCCGATTTGAAAAAAAATTTCAGTGCTAGATAGCCCATTTATTGAGAAAGGCTATAGGCTATATTTTATCATGCTAAAACTAATTGGAGTGAAGAAATAGAGAAAAATATGGAAAAAGCGGGGGAAATTATATGAAATTGCTTATTATCTTAAGAACTACTGGAGCAATTTTTATGTTATTTGGCAAACATGAAGAATAGACCACGTGAAGAGACATAGGCTATTTTTTGCGGAAAAATGTACGGTTGCGTGAAATTCCTAAATTACGTAAGCGAAGCCGCGCGGAACATCTAAATATAATAAAAAAAATCGTAGGAAAGTCAATTATGTACATTGAATATTTTTGTACAATAAATAATACTTGGGATGTGATCTACTATGCTAACGAGAACGAAGTCGCGGGCAACAGCTAGTAAAATATAAATTATGTTATGCTTATATCGGCCAATGTAGCCTTAAATGGCATAAGTGGTCTATGTTCTTTCCTCGTGAATACATTGAAAAAGTCGTCCGGAAGACAGACAACACTGAGCGTAGTAATCGTGTAATTCTTTTTAACCGACTTAAAAAGGAGGTTATCAACTGGAACCGTCATGTATCATACATGTATGTCATATTTTTAACAGGCGTATAGTATGGCCACCTTAGAAAGGTTTATTCTTACGGCAAAGTAGACAAACTGATGGATTAACAAAGGAAATATGCCATAGCCAATGGCCATGCTAAGCCTGCAAAACTGTCCAGTTTTCGTATATTTTAGCAGTTACTACTATATTAGATATAATAATAATTAATAACAATAAAATTAAGCTAATTTCTCTAATGCAATAATGTTATTAATCGTAAATTTAAAAATTAATAATGTATCAAAATTGTCACTAAGAATTATTAATTCATAATAAACATATAATAACTTGACATTTGTACAATAATAATATAATTTAGATATACCTATTAAATGTTCAATGAATCTTTCTGATGTCGTTATAATATGTTTCATAATTTATGTAATAATTGGCAGGCCACCCCTACAGCACAAGAATTTCTTAGTGTAGGGGTTGCGCAACTAACAAGATAATATTCTATGTAATAATTTTATAATGTGTTCTTTAAAATGTTATGTATTTAGTTTTCTGATGGCAATAAACTATTATTATTATTTATTATTATTACTCTATATCAGCGTCTGAACAAAATATGTGACTTTCAAAAGTGTATGTATGTATCTATGTATGTATATTTTTTATGTTTGTGTTCGCATATCTCCGTAACTACAAGTCCGATTTAAGTGATTCTTTCTTTGTTGTACTAGATATTGTTAAACTTAGGGAATACTGCAAGTTTCATCAAAATGGGTTCAGTAGTTTTTGAGATAGGGAATTTTAATTCATAATTGCGTACAATTTTGAAGTCGGTTTTATCTTTTTAATATAGGTTCTATTATTATTATTATAAGTGAGGGGTTACAATTAAAGCTATTCTCGTGTTATCGTGTCTATTAATTATCGTGGCAAAACGAGACACAATAGCTTTTTAACTAAAACTAAATTTTCTGTTAACGTAAATTTCAAAATAGTTTAACTTCATGCGAGCCATAGGTTCATAATATAAGTATAGCTAGCTAGTATAGATCTACGAAATTATAACATAGTACAGCATAATATTATTATGTAAGCAATAAAGTATATATCTTATACTTTATTGCTTACATAATTATATTAAATAGGGTCAAAATCTGAAAAAAAAACATTCGTTGACCTAAAAACAGTAGGTAGGTAAAACTTAGATCACAAACACGTACGTTTAGTGTTGCAATACTTAATTAGTAATTACTTATTCTAATATAATTACATACCTTAACCTAATTGTTAATTACCTACGTTATAATTCACGAAATAAACGTAGAAACATAAATATGGAAGTGCGCACTGCGCTTGCGCATCTTTTTAAAGATATGAATGGAATTAGAAGACACACCCAAACTATGCAAAATACACGGTTCAAGGTGATCCTCAAATATAATAAATTTTTTGTGCATACACTTAGAAAATTACCATAATATATGAAAACGAATGCTATTCTAGATTTTAATTTGGAAGGTGGAAAATTAAAATTAATGTATAAAATGAAATAGAATGTAATTTAAAGGCATGCGACTATTATATTATGACTCAATAACTGAAGTGAAATGATTATTAACTCAATGATTTGCAATGTAAATCGTCTATTAGCTGTATAATAGACTCCATCATAGTAAACTCGAGAGCTACTGCTAGTATTGTATTACTAATTTATACAGTGTTACACAATCTACATACTTTGTAGAATGTAGACAATAGAAGAAGGTAATTAAAACTTATCGTTAGTGTGGTTTTAATATATTATGTCACTATCACCGTATCCTCTATATTCCCACATTTAGTTCTTGTAACACCATTTTTATTGGCTTTACTAATCTTATATAATTTGAAGATCGTCATCCTGATCCCTACCTATTACGAGTAGGATAGGCTTGGGATTTCCTCTGCATGAAGTGCCAGCCTTCGCCATAGATACTAAGATTTCTTGTTTTTTGATTAAGATTTGGATATTAACTGCATTATTCTTTGATAAAATCTAGATACTTAGGTCTTTCTTTGATATAAAGAAGTATTATTTCATAAAAATCGGCCAAGTACGAGTCGGACGCGTGCACGAAGGGTTCCGTACCGTTATACAGCAAAAATAGGCCAAAAATTGTGTTTTTTAAGGGAGCTTTTTTATTTTATTTAAATATTATTATTAATTATTAAAGAACACATATATTTAAAGCCTTTGTAAACATTTCAAGTGCCTACTCGTAATTGCCATTATTGATATCGACCAAAAAAGGCCAAAAAAATCACATTTGTTGTGTAGGACCCTTAATATTAATATTATTTTGTTTGTTGTTATAGCGGCAACAGATATACACAATCTGTGAAATTTTCAGAAAACTAGCTATAGCGGTTCTTGAGATACAGCCTGGCGACAGACAGACAGACGGACAGACAACTAAGTCTTAGTAAGAGGGTACCGTTTTTACCCTTTGGGTACGGGACCCTAAAAATTATATTCCTACAGTGTCCTATGTGTATTGAATGTGATATTAAATGAAACTCGCTTTTGTTTTCAGATGCTGTTCACAATGCGGTCCCATCACATGCTCACCGACGTCGTTTTAGAAGTCGGCAACGAGCTATTTCATGTACATAAAGTAGTTTTAGCGGCGGGTAGCCCGTATTTTAAGGTAAGGAAAATTGTCTTTTATTTTCGCAATATTTTCCCTAAATTGATTTAATTATCAATGATGTCATAAATGCCAAATATAATTAATAATCGGCCAAGTGCGAGTCGGACTCGCGCACGAAGGGTTCCGTACCATTATAGAGCAAAATTAGGCCAAAATTGTGTTTTTTGTATGGGAGCCCCCATTAATTTTTTATTTTATTTTAATATTATTAGCTATTTGACCGAGCTTTGCTCGGTATTCGATAAAACACAATTATTTTTTTTTTAGTTTATGGTACAATCTAAGTGAGAAATAATAAGTGTTTGTATTACATAAATAATAATAAATAATCGAGTCGGACTCGCGCACGAAGGGTTCCGGGCCTAACTGTTGCCATTATTGATATCGAGCAAAATTTGGCCGAAATTTGTGTTTTGTATGGCAGCCTCCCTTAAATTTTTATTTTATTTAATTATTATCGTTAATTATTATTAAAGTACACATATAATTAAGGCCTTTGTGAAAATTCCAAGTGCCTAACTGTTGCCATTACTGATATCAAGCAAATAAGGTCAAAAAATTACGATTGTTGTACCGCACTGTACCGTACTGAGCAGTCAGCTTAAATATTAATATTTTTATTTATATTGCTTTTAGTATTTTTTTTAACTGTAATCGTTAAAATTTTTAAAAGTCTAGCTATAGCGGTTCTTGAGATACAGCCTGGAGACAGACAGACAGATGGACAGACAACGAAGTCTTAGTAAGTTAGTAATAGGGTCTCTAGATTGCGTGGTATATTGTAGACTGTGTAATTAATGCAGTGTAAATAGGAGAATAGACAATAGTGTGTAGACAGACCCAAGTCTACAGCGTGATCTTTAATTTTAACTTCTTATTCAGTTGGTGAAGACGGTAGGTAGATATTATAATATTCTTTTTTACGACGTCTCTACATTATAGTACTAGATGTTACCTACGACTTAGTATCTAAGGCAAAGAAAAATATTTTTTTCGAGATAGAGCCAATTAAGTATCTATACTGTAGTAAGATTTTCTGCATATTAGCACATAATAATATTAGTTAGTACATATACGTTCCTTTAGAGTTTAGAGCGCTTACAGATGAACGGCACTTAAAATCGAAGGCAGCCGTTTAAAAAAATCCAGCGACTGTCGATAAGTGTCGTTCACCTGTAAGAAGCCTTAATAGTAGGCACCAGAATCACTGAATTCTGGCGCTGCTGTATCAATGTAAACATATTCAAGTCCATATCAGGTACAAGGCCCTGATCATCAGCTGAGAATCAGCCCTTTGTCTATATGCACACTGACGCTGCTAATCGCAAAAAAATACGAATCAACTCTCTGAACCGTCAAATGCAATGAATGCGTTATTGCATTCATTGCATTTGACGGTTTGCGCTCTATTACTTTTCTTAACAATACTCACATCCCTATGTGTCACACTAAATAACATCTATCTCTTTCTTGCAGGCGATGTTCACGAGTGGGCTGAAAGAGAGCGAGATGTCGCGGGTCCGGCTGCAGGGCGTCTGTCCGTCGGCGATGGCGTGGCTCGTGTACTTCATGTACACCGGCAAGGTGCGCATCACAGAGGTCACAGTCTGCCAGCTCCTGCCCGCCGCCACCATGTTCCAGGTACCTTCGATACATCTGTCTCGCTCCCACCCGCGTTGTTCATGTCGCTCCGTCTCCGTTTACATCTGTGTATGTAGTGCTACCGTATATCGAGCACTAGCGAGTTGTATATCGTAGATCAGTATTCTTCCCACTAATCGGTTTTTGTCCGTCGTGTCTCGTGTCGTAAGCTCTGCGTGTCTCGCTTACGCTGACGTGATTTATATCGCTCTGTCCCTGTCAAATTTTATTCAGGGTGTAACAAAACAGAGTACAGACTACAGACCTTTTCAAACAAAAAAAAAAGTTTTGATCGTCTATGAATTTTAAATTCAAATTAAATCTGTTCTAAATATGTAATATGTAATACATTCTATTTACCAAGTCAGTCTTTTATTTATTGCGAGTTGGAACAAAGTTCCATATAGCGAAAGGGGGCTAGAGACGGTAAAAGTTGTAACGACAGTTTTTATAAGTACCTGCAAAGTAGGGGCAGAGGGCGTTGATAGTATTTTTGGGCGTCAACTAGATGGCGTTTTTTATAAATTCGTTACATCTGGGTGTCCCTTGACACCTCTCAATTTTTTGTGAAAAAATTATAATTTCTTTCTCCATTTAACCTAATCTACAAAACTACGCATTAGTATGCATTGCCTCGACTGATTTAACATGGTGCAGTATTGATCGACTGTGACCAAAAATGTGCTAATTTGAAAATTTGCAACACATTTTATAAATGTTTCTTCTTCTCTCAACTTTTTCCTCGGTTGCTGCTGCGGCGTAATTTCGCTACGTTACTTGTTTAGGTACAAGCACTTTATTTAGATCAATGTTTTTCCACCTTTTATATACTCCCCCGGTAGGAAAAATAAAAATATTTCGCGACCCCTCACCCTTTGCGTTTTTATATTGTTTTCTTCTTTAACCTTAGATTAGATATTATAAGGAGTAGAGGCAGGCAGAATTAGCTATTAGAACACATTTATTTGATTATTTCATCTTCTAAAGTGATAATAATAATTGAAGGTGGTTTGAAATAATTCAATTAGACACTAGAATTTATGTAATAACGACACAACTTGTAAATTGCAGCATCATCAAATAATTACAACACTTACGTAGTTACAATTGTAGTGATTTATTAATAGAATTGCTAGGTGTCATGATGGTATCATTTTATTGGGCGATTCTCTGTAAGCTCGTAAATTTCTGTCCTGGCCGACTTTTTCAAAAAGTATTTGAATAATTCATAAAATAATCACTTCTAATGAAACTTTAACCTCGAAACTTTACAGGCCCTTTGTTTTCAAAACAATAAGTGTTTAAAGTTTTTCGGTAGAAGCGATAGAAGGTCTGAAAATACAGTCCCCTGGCTGTCCCCCGTCACTGTATCCACCAACTAAAAATTATATTTACGAAGAAGTTTATGAAACTACATACATTGGCGGTTAACATTACAAAGAATAATGATTAAACTGTAATATTTTCGTAAAACAAAATTTCACTGCCAATTTGATTTATTTAGTAAAGTAACAGTACTAGTAGTACTTTGTCCCCAAAAATTTATACAGACCCCTGCCAAAAATTTTAATCCATAAAAAATTACTTCAATATTTACAAACGTTTTTTTGGGTTAAAACACAGCGTAATTGGTGTAAAATAACACCAACAACTTATTGCTACAAAATTACATAAATTATTTACAGGTATACTTATTCTAAACAAAAGTTAATTACAGGTGTACACAGCATTGACAATTATTAATATTATCCGTGAAATTATCATAATTACCTACATAATAGCAAGATACAATTTTAATGATTAACATTACATACAAAAATTACATAAATTATGTCATTTACAATTTATTATATTATAGTTATTAAAAGATTCATAGTATTAATTTTACACGTCGATATAATAAAATTAAAAAAAATGGCAATAGAATTCAATACTTAACTGATTAAATAATTGAATTATCACATACATTAAAAGTCCTTAAATTAAATAACAATAAAAAGATTATAACGCACATAATATTACAAGCACATCAAGTAGATCCGCCTCTGACAATTAGTTTGGAAGATATTAACAAACACTTCTCCACAACTCAGAAGCTTGATGTCGAAACCCAATCCCGGACTATTCGCTTTTTAGATCGTTTACCTCAGCGTAACATATCTCCCTTCCGTTTTTCCCCAATTAATACGGACGAGATCAATAAGACCATTATGTCTATAACTTCAAAGGCTATAGGTTGTGATGAGATAAGCCGACAAATGGTCACTCATATTAAAGAAGAGCTTTTGCCCGTTATAACCCATATTGTAAACTTCTCCCTAATGTCTTCCGAATTTCCATCTCAATGGCGCAAAGCTCATGTCCTTCCCTTACCTAAAATTCCTAACCCCACTCATCCTTCTCATTATCGTCCCATATCCATTCTCCCTTATCTATCCAAGATCCTCGAGGCCTGTGCTTTTAAACAACTGTCCAGGTTTGTTAACCAGAACGACATTTTATCTCCACTGCAATCGGGATTCAGACCTGGACACAGTACGACTTCTGCACTTCTTAAGGTTACCCATGATGTAAGAGTAGCCATAGAAAACTCTGAACTTACAGTTTTGGTTTTAATTGATTTCTCCAATGCTTTTAATAATGTCAATCATGAAATTTTGTTAGCTATTCTCTCCGGCCTTCCTCTCTCAATCGAGGCTCTAAAATGGATCTCGTCATATCTTCGGGGGCGTCAACAGTCGGTACGCATGGATCAGTCCTCGTCATCCTGGTGTGATCTCGACACTGGCGTCCCCCAAGGCGGTATTCTCTCTCCTTTGTTCTTCTCATTATTCATTAATTGTGTTACTCTCACACTTCGCTGCGCGTATCATTTGTATGCAGATGATTTTAAGCTTTACTGCCAAGCTAGTGTTGACAATTTGACGAGGGCCATCGACGAAATTAACAAGGATGCTATTAGGGACTGGTGTAAAAACTTTGGCCTATCAGTAAACCCTAGTAAGTGTCAAGCTATCTTACTGGGTAGTCCTCGTAATATATGTAGGGTAGATTTAGCGTCTCTTTCACCAGTAATCTTTGACGGCTCTGTAATCAATTTCAGTTCCAGTGTAAAAGATCTCGGTTTACTCATAGACTTCACTCTCGATTGGCAAACCCAGACTGCCTCAGTTTGTCAGAGGGTTACCGGTATATTGCGTTCGCTTTATCGTCACAAAAACTTTTTACCGACACACATTAAAACTCTGCTGGTCCAGTCCCTTATATTTCCCATTATAGATTATGGTGATGTGTGCTATTTAGACCTCAATGCGGACAAGCTCGACAAATATGACCGACTCATTAACAACTGTATCAGGTTTATATACAATCTTCGGAAATATGACCACGTATCTTCCTATCGTACCAAGCTGCACTGGTTGCCTGTACGACAACGTCGTTCAGTGCGAGCCCTGTGTATGCTCTATACATTCCTGAACTCCCCTAATTCTCCTGCTTACCTAAAGTCACACTTCCAATACCTCTGCGATAGTCACGAAAGAACCCTCCGCTCCTCAAATAATGCTCATCTTGCCCGTTGCCCCCCTCATCGCTCCAGTCTAGTCCATTCCTCCTTCCATGTCCAGGCTATTTTACTGTGGAACGCCCTACCTCCGGAAATCAGGTTAAGCCCAACCAGAGAAACGTTTAAACGTAGAGTCCGACTGTTATATCTAAAAAAATTGGCAGGATCTTAAGTAAAATGAACTAATATAGTACCCAGTTTATATATGGATGTGTATAAATTATGTACTTATGTAAGTGTATGTATAATAAATATGTACATTATGTAGATATTATATATTTTATGTATATTATGTATAATATTATATTTATATGTTATTATAATTATTATATCATATGCCTAGTATTCGTTATTATCTTTATCAGTATTTATTGTATATTTATTTATGTATTTCCTAAATGTGTGTTCCTAATGTTTTTTTCTACACAGAAAGCACCGTTTTAGTTTTGTCTCTGTTACCACCCAATGGTTGACTGGTAGAAAATGCCCTATGGCATTAAGTCCGCCATTGTACATTGTACAAAAAGTGTTAAATAAATAAATAAATAAATATTATAATTTAGGGTAAGTGTCAAAAATTAAGAATTAAAATAAACTAAAACTAAATTAAACATAAACAATACACGACTAATTAAAATTAAATATAACCACATCAATTTTGTCAATTACTCATTATATTATTATCTTTAATTAACAAATACAATTTTTTCTTGAACTTATCTAGATTGTCATGGAAAATATCTATATCATATGAAGCAAGTTTATTGTAGGAGTCTGTTAATCGGTTTAGGGGCGAGTATTTTCCTAGGTTGGTTTTAGCAGGATTAGCTGTGAAAGTTTTTACAGGATTTCTAGGAAGGCATCTAGGTACATATAGGTTGATCGTTTTTAAAAGACTCGTTGAGTCAAAATTATTGTTTACTATTTTGTGCAAGGTGCATAGGTCAGACACCAACCTGCGACACTCAAGGGAGTGGATATTAAACGTGCACGTCTTATCTTTAAATGAAAGATAACGTGTAAAAGAACGTTGGACCCTCTCGATTCTTTGAATGTGTGTTTTGTAGTGGGGGTTCCAGACTACAGAAGCATATTCTAGAGTAGTACGGGTTAGGGCATTGAATACGGTAGTAATACTTATTGCCTGTTTGAAGTCTAGTGTTACGTTTAATAAAGCCTAGTAACGTCCACGCTTTACTTATTATTTGGTCAAGATGCTCAATGAAGGATAATTTGCTATCTAGCAAGACTCCAAGATCCCTGATGACTTTAACCTCTTATAGCTGCTGTCCTTGAATAAAGTAGCAGGTGTTTATAGGTTTTCTTTTGCGGCAAAATTTTATGTGAGCGCATTTTAGGGCATTTAGGGACATTTTATTGTTGAGACACCATGCCTCGATAGAGTCCAGATCTCGTTGGAGCAAATCGCGGTCATCAGCTGATTTAATTACTCTATATATTTTTAGATCGTCCGCAAATAGAGAGCATTTAATAAAGACAATTTTGAGAGTTATATCATTTATAAATAACGAAAATAGGATTGGGCCAAGATGGGAACCCTGAGGGACGCCAGAAGAGGCGACATACGATGGCGATACGATGATTCATTGATGACTGAACGATGGCCGTGGACTATTACTACCTGAACTCTATTCATAAGGTACGACCGGAACCACGAGAGCAGGGGATCTTGAATTCCATATGCATATAGCTTGGAAATTAATATTTTGTGATCAACTTTATCAAATGCTGCTAAAGTCGGTGTATACTGCGTCGATTTGGTTTTGATTGTCCAGAGACTTATATACATCATCGATATAATTTAGGAGATTTGTAACCGTAGAGCGACGGCGATACGAGTAGAAACCATGCTGATCATTGGATACTATGAATTTGGCGTGGTGGGTTAGTACTGGACAGACCAAGCTTTCGAATACCTTAGAGAATGTGCTCAGTATTGATATGGGTCGGTAATCGCTTACATTATTTTTTGAACCCTTTTTATGTATTAGAAGTATATTTGCAGATTTCCAAACGATGTTTGTAACGTCTTGTTAAATATAATTTTATAAATATAATTTTTAATGGTAAAGTTAAATTTTTATATGTTTTTTTTTATAAAGACTGGTGGTATCCCATCTGGTCCAGCTGGGCTGTTATAGAATATATTCAATAAAGCAAATAAATAGGGCTTAATACTTGTTCATAATGTTTTAATTTTTTTCCTATTGTATTAATTTTTGTTCCTATAAGTACATAATATTTATTTCGATTTTAAATAAAACTTGACACTTATTTAGATCCCAATTCTTTTTGCAGCGAAGCCCACAGCCAAGCATGATACTTATATTGAACTTGACTCTCCTTTTTTAGGGTTCCGTAGCCAAAATGGCAAAAAAACGGAACCCTTATAGATTCGTCATGTCTGTCTGTCTGTCTGTCCGTCCGTCCGTATGTCACAGCCACTTTTCTCCGAAACTATAAGAGTTATACTATTGAAACGGAAAATGGAAAAATTATTAAAAATTTAAGGGGTCCCCATAGGTACAAATGAAACAAATTTTTTTTTCATCTGGCCTATGCGTGTACCCCACACGCATAGGCCAGATGAAACAAAATCTATGGATAGGTCGTCAAAAATCATATTGAGGTTTCTAATATCATTTTTTTTAACCTGATAATTCTAAAAAATATATATGATATACATTACTATAAAAACTACCAACGAAAATTTATTTGAACGAGATCTAGCCAGTAGTTTTTTTATACGTCATAAATGATAAACCTTAATTTAACTTTCATTATATCAAAAATGAAATATTATTAAAACCGACTTCCAAGGTAAAAACAATAATAACATTAATATGAACTAAAAAGTATTAAATAATTTTTACTATCTAATAGTGCCTTTTTCCGAATTCGGCTAAACCTCAACTATTAATTCTGTACTCAATCTTCATTATTTTGAAGTCGGT
The DNA here is from genome assembly GCA_937595015.1 of Polyommatus icarus. Lineage (NCBI taxonomy): Eukaryota > Metazoa > Arthropoda > Insecta > Lepidoptera > Lycaenidae > Polyommatus > Polyommatus icarus. The sequence continues at coordinate 5,692,502 of OW569331.1, forward strand.
ACCAGATAGCTTAATCTTCAGTCCTCTGACAGAATATTTGAAACTTTTGGAACTGGCACCGACTTCAAAATTATGAAGATTGAGTACAGAAATAGTTGAGGTTTAGCCGAATTCGGAAAAAGGAACTATTAGATAGTAAAAATTATTTAATACTTTTTAGTTCATATTAATGTTATTATTGTTTTTACCTTGGAAGTCGGTTTTAATTTTTTGTTAAAAATAATAATAATTTCACTCTTTTTAGTTATACTAGTAGGTAAACCTTCGCGTATATTTTACGTATCTTATTACAGTTTGTTAAGAGTCACAATTCATACTCACAAAATAATATATTATCAGTGAAGTGAACATATTGTGCTAAGTAATTTAACAGTAATTTTAATGATTCAAACCCCAAGCGGTCACCGGCGATTGCGATAACAATAGAAAGGCTATTGTGTCTCGTTTTTCCACGATCGAAGGATCCATCAGACAAAAAATTGTATAAACTTGCATAGGATGTAGCTACTCATAATATATAATATTATCATAATTATTGACAGCTGTTCTTGTAATCAAGAATTCAATAATTCAAATCGATACTTAGTGCGCCATCTATCGATTAATAAGTATAACTAATTAAAAAGACACTTAATGACTTTGTTTTGTTTTAATGCTATTTTTAAAATAATTTTATTTTAATTCTATTTGTCTATTAAAATTTTATAAAGTATTTAGTAAAGTATTCGATCTGTATATAAAGTAGTAAAGTATATTCGATCTATCGTCTGCCGCCACGCGCCGCGCGGCGCTGACCGCACAGGTGTTGTTATACAGTACATAATTATTATTATTAGTAGTATATCCATACCTATGCCTTGTACTATTATCTATTATGTGCCATGAGACATTGGTGGCCTTAACACGACGTGGTAATGATGATGATGACGATGATGATGATGATGATGATGATTATGATGATGAATATGAATTGCATAGTAGCATATGCTTTCTGTTCTTAAAACAACGCCGAAACTCCCAAACGTGTATCTATAAGGAGTCAGGAGTTCTCTCAGCATCTTCGAAACCATGGTATATCTTGACCCAATATTTGACTTTTTGGTAGCTATACTTCACATAAAACCAAAATCACCATATGTTTCCATACAAATTTCGAGGAGTTCCCTCGATTACTCCTGGATCCCGTCATCAGGTCACCACTTTTGTGAACATGGTACCAAATTGGAGTGAAACCAAATACAACAAAACAAAAATTTCGAAAATCGGTTCACAAACGGCGGAGTAATCGTTGAACATACAAAAATAAAAAAAAAATAAAAAAAAAATATCCACAGCCGAACATATAACCTCCTCGTTTTTTGGAAGTCGGTTAAAAATACTTATAATTTCATAGAAATAATTCTTATTGCTGCTGCGGAACCCTTCATGGGCGAGTCCAACTCGTACTTGGCCGGTTTTTTACATTTATGTTTTTGGCGGGATAGACTACTTAAAGCTATTTTTGTAACCGTGACTAATGTATTTTTTTGTGGTTGGCCTAGTTAATAATAATTTAAGCCAAATGTATGGACTACAGACCTTAGACTCGTTGTCTATTGTACTTTGAACCCATGGTTCCGTCATGTTTCGGGCGAAATTAGCCCTAGTCACGATGACTTTGCACTTTGACTATTACAATAAATTATAATTTAGGAAATGAATGACCATAAGTTGAAGCTCCAAGTATAAGTTCCGAGAAAACTAACTTTTGTGATTAACCCCTAAAACGGCGTATCTCTGAAAACTGTCAAATATCTCTGGTATTTTAGAGTTCTCACACTTATTCACTGTGTTCATCATCATAATATCAGCCTATATTCGTCCACTGTTGGACTGAAGATGACCGATCTCCTGCTACTCGCATCCAACATGGACCCGCAACTGAACGGAGATCGTCGTCACACCTAGTTGGAGGTCGACCTACACTGTGTTATCTCTATATTATTATTTATTAATATTAAAGGCTATTATATCAATAAATAAATATGTACTTAATCTTTTAGGAGTACTAAATAACTGAAGTAATTTTTTTCATAACGTTTAATAATAATAAATAAAAATTATATTTATAACTAGCTGTTCCGGGGAACTTCGTGTCACTTTAAAACCTTCCCTGGATTTCTACGAATATTTTAAGACTAAAATCAGCCCAATTCGTACAGCTGTTTTCGAATTTTAGCGCGACTAACACATTTGAAAATCCATTTTTATATATATGGATTGACCTAATAAATTTTATCTGTCACCTGACACATTTATTCATGAACTAGAATCTAGATGATGGCCGCAACTCCGCAACTCCGTTGCGCCACACATCGGGATAAAATCAGTCAGTAGTTTGGGTGCGAAGAGGTAACAGACAGACAGTCAGGCACACCACGCATTTGTAATACTAGCTGTACCCCGTTATTGTGTTATTCGCGGTTTATTAAGGAAAAAAAAATGTTTTCTCTCAATAAAAAGTAGCCTATGTGACAAATGATAATCATTAATCAAGGGTATCAAGTTATCAACTATCTCCATACCAAATAACAAATTTTATTAAAACCGCTGTAGCGGCTTAGACGTGAAGAATTAGTAACAAACGCACAAACTCACAAACTATTCGCCTCTAAATATTAGTGTGATTAGTGATTACTTGATTAGTATGGATGTCTGTATCATCATGATTGTAATATTGTGTATTATGTTGGCACGTGCTTCAGATAATTATATATTTTATCAACACAGTTAATTAAAGGTTTAACCTCAGATATTTATTACTCGTTATGACGTATAACAATCACAAATCTCCGTGTCTAAGAAAGAGATAGTCGGCGTTTAGATGATGTAGCACTTCCGAATTTCACATGAAATATCGTCTGTTTTGTCGAGTCACTGTGACTTTGCACTCGGCGCGCGTATTAAACGATACTACGGCCGATGGACACGCCATTACAATTTGACTTATTCCGCGTGCAAGGTGCTCGGGTCTAGCTGAGAAGGGTTAACTGTCCCTCGGAAGTCGGTAGATAAGATCATTGATAATAAAGTTGAACTTCGCCTGACCGTGAGAATTTTAGACTTGTAGATTTGTATTAGTGGATTTAGTGGATCGTCAGTGCCGGTGTCATTCTGCATTCAACCCCTGCCTTATTCAAGATAAGAGACTATAAAAAAAAAGAAATGTGCCAGCCATTAAGGCCGTCCCCCGAGCAAACAACCTTGACTATACATTTGCCATGTTGCCGAGATCGCATCAAAACCCTATTTTTTACTTAAGTATCTTAGTTCAAAATTGACCTTTAAAAAATTTAAACGTGGAATATGTAGTTTATGATATTATTGTCGATCTATTGGCGTGTGTTTCAAATAAAAGTAATTTGTAAATACTAAGGAGATGCTGAATGTATGCTTGAATTTTCATAAATTGGTTTTACTTTGGAAGCTGATATGAGTAGGTATTATGAACGAAAATAGGAAATTAATAACATGGAAAGGAATTGGTGTATTTATTATAATTTTGTAGCTTTCAAATTATAAGTTATAAAACTCTAAAAAGCGGTAAATTACGACATCTTCGTAGGGGGGCCGCCTTAAGGGCGTTCCGTCCGGAGATTCCGTAATTAACCGTATTTAAAACCTTATAAACTCATAATCTGAAAGCTAAAAAGTTATAATAAAAATACAGCAATAATCTTCAGTATATCAACATTCCTTTCGCCGTTTTAAATTTTCTATTTTTGTTTATTACACTCATGATATCAGCTTCCAAAGTAATACCAATTTGTTAAAATTCGAGCATACATTCAGCATCTCCTTAGCATTTACAAATTACTTTTATTTGAAACTCACGCCAATAGATCGACAATATCATAAACTACATATTCGCCGTTTTAAATTTTTTTTAGGACAATTTTGAACTAAGATAAGTAAAAATAATAGGGTTTTGGTGCGATCTCGGCAACGCGGCAAATGTATGGCCAAGGTCATTTGCTCGGGGGACGGCCTTAAACGAAAGACATAAAAAAATATATGTCAGCCATTTTGACATTCCGACGTTACCACTGCAAATTTGACACTAATAGACTAGTTAGCGAGTGCACACTGCCCCAACTTATTTAATATGGTGCAATATTGATCGACTGTGACCTGACAAAACAACCAAAAATTTTGCTGGTCTATGACTAATAACATTAGATAGCATTTTTATTTCGCAATCGGTTTATACAGAAAGCTGTGAACCTTCTGTGAACATACAAATTTTTTTGTTATAAGGCCCTCGAATGATTTATATAGAGGGTTTTTCAAATTCAACTACCAATGAAACTTTTTTTTAATACGATTTCATTTTCTAGATCACGAGCCCTTCAGTCTAAGTTCTCTCATATTTCGGCAGAGTACATTGTATATAAAATAACTGAACTCTCTGTAAAAGCTCCTTCACACTTCGGCGCGTCGAGTATGTCAAAGTATAATATGTTGTAGTGGTGTGTTGCAGATATCTAACGTGATAGACGCGTGCTGCGCCTTCCTGGAGCGGCAGCTTGACCCGTCCAACGCCATAGGCATCGCCAACTTCGCCGAGCAGCACGGCTGTGTGGACCTCAAGCAGAAGGCCAACCAGTTCATCGAGAGGCATTTCACACAAGTGAGTTTGGGAGGATGTTGCTCTTATAATCTATACTTATAAAATTACATGTCCTGACTGACTGACTGACTGACTGATTCATCATCGCTGCGCAAAAACTGTTAAAGTTAGAGCCACGAAATTTGGTGAGTAGGGTTGTTTTATTAAGTAGACACCCACTAAGGAAGGAATTTTGAAAATTTTACCCCGAAGGGGGTGAAATAGGGGTTTAAAGTTTGTATGAAAGTCCGTCATTTCTTGTGTTAGAATCGTGAAACTTTATTTTTGGGTTGCTGATTAAAAATGAATAAATACGTATTTAAGCGTTTTTGGAAATTCTACCCCCAAGGGGGTGAAATTGGGGTTGAAAGTTTAAATGAAAGTCCGTCATTTCTTAAGTTAGAAAAATGAAAGTTTATTTTTGGGTTACTGATTAAAAATGAGTGGATAGGATACGTATATTTAAGCGTTTCTGGTAAGTCTACCCCCAAGAGGGTGAAATCGGGGTAGAAAGTATCAATGAAAGTCCGTTATTTCTTGAGTTAGAAACATGAAAGTTTATATTGACGTTTGCGTTCGACGTTTGCTTAAATAGGGTCCCGTTTTTACCCTTTGTATAAGGAACCACAAAAAGGGGAAAACTATCCATTTTTGTTGATATACTATGTTAACGTGGACGAAGTCGCGGGAAACAGCTAGTCATAATCATATTTATTTGCTCAAAAACATGATTACATGGGTTGTTACAGAATTATCGTTACAGTGCTGCATATTTTGCTATGACAATAGCATGCAAAATTGAAAAAGAATCTTTTTTTTCACCATTATAAAATAGTGTATAGTGTAACAGTACCTATATTGTATGCATTGTAAGCCGAGAGGAAAGTTTATTGGAAATATTTTATTCAAGTGCGTTTGTTAGGATCTTACAAACTTTCTTGTGTAAAGGGAGTCATTGGAAGTATGTATTTTTACATATGTAATTGATTTGTCAGGTTGTTGCTCTTTCAAGCAAGAAATAGTTTACTTACGAGATATTTTATTGAGGGGCATTTTACTCAAGACAGGAAGTAGGAAGTTTTTCAAGTATTTATTGTACGAGGAAAGTTCTGTAGATAGAATGATGTTAACAGATAGTTCAGAGTGAAATATTATGTTAACATCATAAAGATCACGATCACGAAACCGGCGAGGTAAAAGAACTCCGAACGGTTTTTTTAAATCACCTGAAGTCGGAGCGAGTGTTTGACGTAACGCTTGCAAAGTTCATAGCTAAGTTTACAAGGAACCACGAAATACGAATATTACACGACGGGAGGCCAGTGGCAACGTTACTCTATCAGCTACTCTACCCTAATCTAGTTTTTAGTTATTAGATGTCAGATTTAAATACTAATTTTATTCGGAAGTTTAAGTTTTAAATAAATTAAATTAACTTTATTCTAAAAATCGTATAAGAAATGGGTGAGTGTAAGCGATATTTAAATGTGACAATAGTTTTTCTCACGTTAAAGCCAAAAAGGAAGGGTAATGATTTTTGCAGTAGTATGTATGTATGTATATATGTGTCAATAGATTCGTGGAGCCTTCCATTGTTATTATTAATCTGATAATTTACATAGGTTATAGTTTAAACTTTGATTATCGACCCCTTATCTATTGAGGTGTGTTTAAGCCGGTCTCTTTCTCTGCAGGTATGTAAGGAGGAGGAGTTTCTTCAGCTGACCCCGCAGGAGCTAATATGTTTGATTCGGAAAGACGAACTGAACGTACGGGAAGAGAGAGAAGTTTACAATGCAGTGTTAAGTTGGGTAAGAACTTTTTTATGTTTTTTATAGACCAATACCTGATTGATGCGTGTGTGATATTAGTTATGTATAACTTATAAGTGATATTCGAATAGACACGGTCCAGCACAGACTAATAAAAAATATAATGCCTTGTAGCAATATCTACCTGCTTTTAGGGTGATACGGAGACCATCCATTGTAAGAGAAAAAAAATACTCCCGCTTCTTTATATCTCTGCTAATAAAATTACAATTTGATTGTGTGTTTGACAAATGTCCCTTCTAGGGACACTATGTCAGGCGTGTCCATACCACGTGGCTAATTTACGATTCTTCATAATATTTAATGTTATATTTTGTATGATTGTAACTAATCACTTGCAGAGTGATTTGTTTAATATTTTTTTATAATTATTGGCATTTGTTTTAATGTTTGGCTATGAGGAAAAATAAAAAGATTGCTCTTATAACAGCAGTCGGATTCGATGATCTTCTCAATGACCATCAGGACTCTTATTATAGCAGAACAATGTATGGTTCTCGGGATGCCCCTCAATGTGGATCACACTTTCACGGGAAACTCGTTTACAATACTGGACTTTGCTCTCACGAAAACTTCGTTTCTAACTAAAAATAGATTTAATAGCTCTGCTTGTAAGGCGATTAGAGCTATTTTTAGACACGGTCAGTGACTACGTATTTTATATATAGTGATATCTTTGCGGTCTGATGATAGCTTGAACGATAAGTCAATTCTGAATGTTAATTTGATTTAAAAATAGCAGAGATTCTATTTTATTTACTTACGTACTAATTAATAATTATATATTATTTAATATATAATTAATATTATATACCTATAAGTATAACTTAGATACCTCTAGGGTTGTAAATTTTTCAAATTTCTCTCCACAAATGCAGGTAAAACACTTGTCGATTTAGCAACCCTGCTCACATGCAGAATGCTCGCACCTGTCCCCAATTTTTTTTTCAACTTTCATTGACGTCAATGCATATGACCATGCATTGGTGGGGATATAACTTTAAAGTATGTAATTCATTATAATATGGGACCGCTTTTACAGACAGAACTTATTATGTTTGAAAGTTTAAATTAAAGTGCACACTTCTGTAATTTTCACGTGGCCGGTGGCAGCCCCGTGGCTGGCGACATGCGTATTCGATCGCTAGAGTCAAAATACAAAGTTTATGGCGATATTAAGAACTACTAATCGTTTCGAAACAATTTTGACAATGAAGAAATGTGAAACGGATATCGAAAGAACCACGGGAATCATATTACATACGAGGGCTGTTTGAAAAGTTATCGGCCTTACATACTTCTGCGTGTCTTACAAGCGTATAACTTATACCATGTATAGGGTCATTATTAACTAGATTACAACCCACGGCTTTTGTTTTCTTCATTAGATAAAATTTTTTTGAACAACCATCTTCGTAAAGTCAGCAGAAATGTGAAGGCGCGCGTATTCAAACAGTTGCGCTAATATTGCAAAGTCTAATAAAATTGAATTGTGAACACGGAATTAGTTTTTGTCATTTTTAACAAGTTTTGTATGTCTTTACAGGCATACGCAATGAATTAAAAAAATACACAACAGTTAAAATAGAAAATATAGGTCTTTAAAGACGAGTCTACCCCAGTTGCTAAAAATCGTTCATTTTCAGAGAAAACGCCTAAATTTAAAAAAAATGTTCTGATCTCGGAAAAAATAAATTTATAAAAGGAAGAAAGATAAACAAGCTTTTAAAAAAATGCATTAATTTTGTTTTGTAATATCGTAATGATAAAAATAAATGTCTTTGAAAAACCGGTGCCGCATTTTCCGACAAAATTCGAACTATCAGGCAGCTCGGAAATTAAATTAATTTTCTGAAAATATCTTGTACTGAAGAAATTCAAATAATATTAATTTTATAGTATGAATTTATTCATTAATTAAATTTTATTAAAATCAAGCCAAATAATAGCCTAATCTTTCAATGAGCGTGGAAAATAGAGCTATAAAGAAATCTTCAAGAAAAAGTGGGTTTTACAGATTGAGGCCACAATTTTTATATTAAGGAATAAATTATATTAAATTACTCTTATATCTTAAAATAACAATACATTTTGAACGGGAAATAGTAATTTATTAGGTCTTTACCATAAAAAAACCATAAAAATACCAGTAGGGCCCTATGAACACGATGATCGGATTGTTGTTAATTGGGACAACACAGATGCTCACACACCTTGCAAGGCTTTCTATGAAATTATATAAATACGTAAAATAAATTTCACAATTGAAAATTTTTGGCTTGGTTTTCAGTATTACAATACATTTTTCAAATCTAAATTAGAATTACCAGGGACGGAGATATTCACATTACAACGAGACGTAGTCGATCTCGGTGATAATTTTGTAACACTTTTTTTAAATCAACTTTTTTAGTCATTAAATTTTTTTGTAATTTGAATTTTTAGAGCTCTATCTTCTAGTTAAAGACTGAATTTAAAATTGAAAAAATCATTTTAAATTCTCAAAGCCGAGAACTTCTCAAACAGCCTTAGTATTATCGAATTGAGGCACTTCACATGGCTATTTGTGTTTGCGTATTTGATGTATTCGCCAAACAATCACCATGTGTAGACGGTATGTTTAACAAAGTATTGGCCTTATTTGCCTATTGGACAAATAAATGACCAATACCAAATACTAGTATCCGTACCTTTGTGGTTTTTGACGCACATCAAAAGAGTCAAATAGGCAAGTAAACAAAATCAAGTAAAAGTTTGGTATTTGACATCCATGTGTGGAAGGCCGTATTTGCCTTTATTTGCTTGTTTGTGTATACGTAAATAATTTTGCCAAATGCAACAAATAGCCATCCTCCTGCCTCCATAAGGTTATAAAATTTTGTGTCAACAAGTCAATCCACCACCTTTACAGTAGCTGCAGTGGGAATGTGTGTGTGAAACTTAATTGCTGGAATATTTTAGCTGCGTGCTTCACTACGCGCGTCGCAGACTATTCGATAAATAAAATTAATAGTAAAAAAAACTAAAAAAACACGCTGGTTTTTATTTATTTTTTTCAAAATCTTTTAACAAATAATTGCATTGTGCGTTTATGTAAAGTTTCGAATTCTTTAGACTACTGGAAATAAGGTAATGACTAGTAGATTGGACAGTACCAGTCATTGGAAAGAGCACAAAAACACAATATTTATTAATGTTGCTTTAAAAGTTTCCTGTTTTTAAAGTAAAAGAACGCCTGTTTTTTTAAGAAAAACAGTCTGTTTTTGAAGCAACATTAATAAATATGGTGTTTTTGTACTTTTTCTAATGACTAGTAGGTACTGTCCAATCAATGTCTTACCTTGGTAAAAATCGTGCTCAAAGATTCCGTTACAGATATACAGTCCAAGCTTATAAAAGCGCGTTAAAAACATAGCTTGCATAAGTGCGACAACGAATGAACGTGGGCGGGGCGCTGCTGGTGAAGGAGAACTGTCAAAAATGGCGTTTTTGTATGATGGCAGCGTTAGTTCGTTTTCCGCCACGTTCATTTAAAGCCTTGTCGAGCTCTACCACGCTGACTTTTGTATTAACCGGGCGACAATGACGCCGGGTTAATACAAAAGCCCAGAAAGGATTTTAGAGTTATTATAGAAGAGGTAGACTTTGACGATGACGAGACTCAGGCTGCTTTGGGCATTGAACTTGAAGAGTATCTAGGTAAAAGAGAAAAAAAATTCCTGGAACTTACAAAATATATGAAAACTGTTCCTCTACAAAAGATAAAAAACACTTCACACATGCACAACAATATGTCCAATTTTTTTATGCTAGGTTGATATTGTGATTGCACTTTGCATATTGTGATAACTGTAGTGTGTAGTATATACATATAACTCTGAATGAAAAAGTAGTTGTAGTCATGTTAGTAAGTTATAACAACCTCTCTTTAAATTCATCAGTAAATTTTTCCTTCATAGGTAAGAAAATTTTGCTAAAATATAAAATTAACGTACATGTTAAGTTTTCAAGGTTGATTTTGCATCTGCCATGAAGAAAGCGAATAACAAAAATATTTATTTTATAACACAATATGGATTTTTTTAATTTTATGCATAATTAAAGTCCCCTTTTTAAATAAATAATAAAAAAATGTTACTTAGTTTCATTAAAAAAATATCTACAAAGTTCGGATCAAAATGACCCGACGTCATAGTCCATGTAATTATTTTCACGTCATTGACGCCGGGTTAAGAAAATATACTGTCAATTTGACAAGTGTGTCATTTCCAGGTGAAACACGACGAGGACCGGCGGTACCCGCGCATGGAGCACATCCTACAGGCGGTGCGATGCCAGTACCTCACGCCTAGCTTCCTCAAGGAGCAGATGAGCACATGCAAGCTCCTCAAGAAAGTCCCTGCCTGTAGAGAGTACTTAGCTAAAATATTCATGGTTAGTATTCATCGCTTACAAGTTGGCCGTCACTTCGTGTAATCTTGCACTGATACGAAGATTAAATGAGAACACGAGATTATTAGGGCCTGTTTCACCACTTTCTGATAAAGGCTATTCACAACTTTTTTTAAAGATTATCCATACTTCATCTGTTAAGTTAATTGGTGGATAGCCTATTCGGAACTTATCAGGAAACAAGCCCTTAATGAATTAATAATTATAGCAACATTGATTAAATCGGCCCAAAACGGATTTCTGCCTCTACGAAGTATAGAGAGTGAATGAAATATAAAATAGAGAGTGAATGTGTACATTAATATTTTGTATAAATCTAATATCAATGTAATTTGGGATGTGTAGAAAAACCTAAAGGTACCGTTCCGATCTATGCCGCGGCTAACCGCGACCGACCAAAATTCAAATAAAATAACACATTATGATATATAGGCTATAGGTTTCATTTTAATCTACGCCAGAAGCGGCGACAGTTTGGGTCGCCACACAAACAATGATACCTACCTATGTCATAAAGTGGTATTTTATTCGAATTTTTGTCGGTCGGGGCTAGCCGCGTCAAAGATCGGAAAGTCACCTTAAGGCTGCATCCTCTTACCTATAATAATATCTGCGACGCAAAACAACCTCCATCGACCATCCTCACTTTATATCTATTTATTAGTATTTTAAAAAGATAAAACCGACTTCAAATTCTTGTACGTAATTAAGAATTAAAATTCCCTATCTCAAAAACTACTGAACCGATTTTGATGAAACTTGCAGTATTCCCTAAATTGATCAATCATCAATACCTAGTATAATAAATAATAAAAACAGAATCACTAAAATCGGACTTGCGGTTCCGGAGATATGCGTGCACAAACATAAAATGTGTTTGTGCTCATATCTGTACATACATACATACATACACTTTTGAAATTTGGCACATTTGTTCAGAAGCTGTCATAGATTAACATATACAAAAACTGGGCAGTTCTGGAAATATTACATACATACGCGTCGAATTGATAACCTCCTTTTTTTGAAGTCGGTTAAAAATACCCTACATCCCCCTTTTACGTGTACAGGATCTGACGCTACACAAGAAGCCGGTGGTGAAGGAGCGGCGGCCGAACACGCCGCGCGTCATTTACCTCGCTGGCGGCTACTACCGACACTCCATAGACCTGTTCGAGGCGTTCAACCTCGACGACGGCGCCTGGACTACCCTGCCCCGACTGACCGTGCCGCGCTCTGGACTCGGAGCGGTCTTCCTCAAGGTAAACCACTTGGGCAACCGTCATCACTGGTATAAACACTACCGACACTCCATAGACCTGTTCGAGGCGTTCAACTTCGACGACGGCACCTGGACTACCCTGCCTCGACTGACCGTGCCGCGCTCTGGACTCGGCGCGGTCTTCCTCAACGTACACCTTTTATGCCCAGTTTTTTTTTAAGTTTTTTGATAGGGGTTTATCTTTTATTTATTTATTTATTTATTTATTTATTTGACTCGCCAACAGCAAAACACAGAAATACATTTAAACTTAAAACTTAAAGCAAAACATGCACTTATGTGTAAGCCAATTAAAGGCGTGTATAGCATTCATTAAGAACAGTTAATACTTTTATAATTATTTCTTAAATCTAATAATGATTAAGTACCATCGAGGAAGTTGATTCCTATGCAATTGACAGACCAACGTTAATTGGTCGAATATGTCAATTCAATGTTAATTGTGATCTGTCGCCTGGGTTTGACGTAATGCAACCAAACTACTTAGGTCCCCGATTTGCATAGGAATCAACTTCTCTGATTGTACATGAATGTAGTTTTAATTTTCGAAAGCAGAAGTTTGAGTATTGTGTTTGGTTAATTTGTTTTTTAAACTCTTACAGGAATCATTAAAAATATCTAGGTCTCTTACAGATGTGCAAGCTAGCTTGTAATCAGAACATATATTAGTTAAGGGAGAGTATTTTAGGATGTTGGTTTTAATTTTAGGAGATTTATCTTAAAAATAGAGTCGTTGATTCGATTTTGATGTCAACAAAACAAAAGCGCTAGAGAGAATGATAAACTCCTGTCAAAAACCTTAAGCTGAGGCTTAACCTACGCGTCAGTGACGGAGCGTCAAGTTTTGTATACAAAACACACATTTGACAACTTGACGCAACTTGACGCTCCGTCACTGCCGCGTAGGTTTGTTCTAAGCTTTAGAAACCAGGCGTCAGACAGCTGTCAGAAACATGTGTACATGTTATACTGCCTAATTGAAGAAGTCAATTAGGCAGTATAACAGGACAGAAAACTAATAATACTAGTGTGAATCTATTTGCACAATTATTATGAAACGAAAGTCATTCACCTCAAAGTCTCACACGTAGCTCAAAATGTCTAATTTATACTGAGGTAAAATTATCTATAATTGGCACGAAAATCCTATTAAAAAAAACTAAGATGCCAATAATAGGCCGTCTGCTAACGAATCTTATCACAACACTTATCACAACAAAAGTCTAGGGTGCCAAATGCCAATATAATGTGACTGCTGACGACGTCTCAAAGTATCCCCTAAATGTTTTTCGATTTTAATTTTTTTAACAAAGGATAATGCTAAAAAACCCAGAGCGAACAGATACATAATGTAGCTCAGAATTTCACTGATATTAAACTTTTTTGAGAGTTTTGCTCGTTTTAACTCTAAGTAGAGAGCGGCTTTAAATAAGATTTGATAGATATTGCTTATTGCTATTAACTTTTCGTCAGAGGTAGATTTTCATCTTTTTTTATTTTAATGTTATTTTGCAGTACTCTGCAGCTGAATTTTAGTTAGAATGCAGTTCATCTATTATTGTTTTATAACAATTGTAAATGTTCGTTATTTGTAGGGTCTGTTCTACGCGGTGGGCGGCCGCAACACGTCGCCGGGCTCGTCGTACGACAGCGACTGGGTGGACGTGTACAACCCCGCCACTGAGCGCTGGCGGCCCTGCTCGCCCATGTCCACGCCCCGACACAGGGTGAGTACGCCACTGATGAGGTACTGAACTTGCATTTCCAAAGGAGGTGGATTTTTATTTGAATGAAAAATACGGAACCGGGAACCCTAAAAAACATGTGCAACCACGCCACTGTGCACTGGTGACCCTGCTCGCCCATGACGCAGGGTAAGTACGTCACAGTGTCTCTGTAGCCCGTATTTTTGGTCAGTACTCAAGATGCATCTCGGTCTCAAGACACGGTTCAGGCTCTGTGATTGGTTGGCTGTCAAAATTTGGACCAATCACAGAGCCGAAACGCGTCTTGAGACCGGGTCGCATCTTAAGTACTGACCAAAAATACGGGCCTACACGCGAGTGGTAATCTGTGACGTACTACCACGAAGTCATTAGTACTACGAAGTAATGTCAACTCGTTAGAAAGTTATAGGCAGATTTTCACTATTAGTATTAGCCATTCAAATGGCTCGGATCTATACTAAAAATTATAATGTAAAAAAATAAATAAATAAAAGTTTATTGTGCCACAACGAAAACATACGTATTTTGGACATAAATAACGAATTTAATTTCAAAAAACGTAAAACTAACGAGTGCAAAGAGACGGTGAAACAAGGTCAAGGGTACATAATGTTATGAGTTATGACTATAATACCTTCATGTCTACAAGACGAAACGCGGTCGTTTGGACACTACGCACGCGTTACGAAAAAGGTGTTAATATTTAATATTTATTTAATGAGGACTCTATTATTAAAAACAACATTTCGATTAGTCATAGGCCGATGAAGTGCGTCGTTGGGGGCGATAGAAACTGCAAAATTTTGCAATCGTTTGATTAAAAATATTTAAAAAATACAACCTGGTCAGTATGTTAAACAGCCTTTTTAAAATTCGACGACATACCATTTTGGTGGGCTGTTGGTAGCTCAGGCCGGGGGTCCCGGGTTCGAATCCCGCCGACGGAACAAAAAGTTTTCAAAGTTCCTGAGCCATGGATGTGTGTTTAATATGTGTATCATAAAATAAAAATCTTAAATATATGTATAGTATAAAAGTATTAAATATATTTCCGTTGTCTGGTACCCGTAACACAAGTCCTTCAGGTGCTTAGCACGGGGCCAGACTGACGTGGTGTGAAGCGTCCATAGATATTATTATTATTACAGGTAGGCGTAGCCGTTATGGACGGATTGCTGTACGCCGTCGGCGGCTCAGCGGGCTCCGAATATCACAAGACTGTCGAATGGTGAGTTCTGCTTGTATATCATATTGCAAGTGATCATTGTCGAGCAGAAATGCCTCGCTAATCTCGCCGATCCTTACTGTAATTACACGACATTCGACAACAAACCGAAAAATCTTTCGTAATACGTTACCCAATTAGATACTCGTATTATTTATTTACTATTTTAATCTAATATTTACATCGTTTGGCCTTAACTTGTTCTGTATATGTAATCCGGCCTCGTGATATCGTATCGCATTTTTTTCGCGTAACCATGACGAGCTAATATTTTGGGCGTCCCTGACACGTTCGAGCGTGCTGATATGCGGGCCCAAAGTCAGTGTCACGGTGAAACTTGTAGAGGTTATCGTTTAGGTTTGCAACTTATCTCTAACGTGGTATTATTGTCAAACAATGCAAAAAGTTCCACGTTGGGATTTATAAGGATTAGGGAAAATATTATTTTCCTTTTAGATATGCGGTAAAAGTGATGATCTCATGATGCAACAGCAGTTTAACAATCTGAATGTTATAATAGAGGCACTTCACATGGCTATTTGTATTTGCATATTTGATGTATTCGCCAAACAATCACCATGTGTAGACGGTATGTTTGACAAATATTGGTTTTTGACGCACATCAAAAGAATCAAATAGGCAAGTAAAGAAAATCATGTAAAAGTTTGATATTTGACGTCCATGTGTGGAAGGCCGTATTTGTCTTTATTTTCTTGTTTGTGTTTAAGTCAATAATTTTGCCAAATGCAACAAATAGCCAATAGCAAATACAAATAGCCATGTGAAGTGCCTCCATTACGTGGTGTTATTGTCAAACAATGCAAAAAGTTCCACGTTGGGAAAAATATTATTTTCCTTTTAGATATACGGTAATTTAAAAGTGATGATCTCATGATGCAACAGCAGTTTAACAATCTATGAATGTTATAACTTATAAGACGATAATTATTATGTAAAGTAAGATTATTGTTACCAGAATTATTTAGATTTGCGTCACAAATACTACACCGTAAAGACGAAAATAAAAAATATAAACAATAACTTTTTTTTCTCTTATTCTGACTATATATATACTCAGTTGGTTGATAGTATTAGGGGAAGCCAGCCCAAAGTGGCCACCTTAACTGCCAATTTAAAAAAAAGACGAAATATTATATATTTAAAAATAAAAAATGTACTACCAGATAGTGTATTTATTATATTTCTGTTATGTATAATTCATATTGACCCTAATCTTAAAATTAGCTCATGATTTACATATTACGACAATCTGTCAAAAAACCGCTTTGCCCGAGGGCCCGCCTAAAGCGGCCATAGGGGTAAGGGCAAAGTGGCCAACCCAAATGTTCACAAGAAATGGATTTTTTTTCTTATATTTAAATGTAATTTTTTGGTAAAATGAATACAAAAAAGGTAGGTAGTAAAAAAGGTATTTATTAAAAACAAATTAACAATTAGTGGTATCAATATCAGTCTCCAAATTATCATAAAATATTCTTTAAACTATAATTTAAAGTACATAGCACGGGGCCAGACTGACGTGGTGTGAAACGTCCATAGATATTATAAAAAAAATTAAATATAAAAATTATCATAGAAAACTATATATAATGGTCCACTTTGCCCTTTGGGAACAGTTCTGTTTTAAACATAATTTTCTCTCACATTTTTTATCATACTCAAGAATAAAAACAATATACATAAAGCTTAATAGATAAGAAACGACACCGGGACAACAGAAGCATTCAAACATACAAAAAAAAATGAAAACAGGAAGAATTTACCTTGCATTTTTTTAATAAAACGTGCAATTCTAATGTTTTAGTCACAACAAGCGCGCGCCTTCCCCAACCGCTCCCGCGTCACTGCGCGGGGCGGGCCGGGATGTTCACAAATCACAATGCGTAAGAGCAGCAACGTCGCACTGCCTTCACAAATAACCGAAATATTAAGGGTGGCCACTTTGCCTCCTATGGCCACTTTGGGCTGGCTTCCCCTAAATCTATAATTATAAAATTACATGTCCTGACTGACTGGCTGACTGACTGACTGACTGATTCATCATCGCTGCGCAAAAACTGTTAAAGTTACAGCCACGAAATTTGGTGAGTAGGGTTGTTTTATTAAGTAGACACCCACTAAGGAAGGAATTTTGAAAATTTTACCCCGAAGGGGGTGAAATAGGGGTTGAAAGTTTGTATGAAAGTCCGTCATTTCTGGAGTTAGAATCGTGAAACTTTATTTTTGGGTTACTGATTAATAATTAACAGATACGTATTTAAGCGTTTTTGGAAATTCTACTCCCAAGGGGGTGAAATTGGGGTTGAAAATTTTAATGAAAGTCCGTTATTTCTTGAGTTAGAAACATGAAATTTTATGTTTGGGCTACTGATTAAAAATGATTGGATACGTGTTTAAGCGTTTTTGGAAATTTTACCCCCAAGGGGGTGAAATAGGGGTTGGAAGTTTAAATGAAAGTCCATCATAACTCATGAGAAATATGAAAGTTTATTGAAGTTTGCGTTTGACGTTTGCTTATCTATTTAAGCAAACGTCAAACGCAAACTTCCGGTCCGGTTTTTACCCTTTGTATAAGGAACCACAAAAAGGGGAAAACTATCCATCTTTGTTATTATACTATGTTAACGCGGACGAAGTCGCGGGCAACAGCTAGTATTAAATTTAGATTTTGACAAAATTAGTTTATTGTAACTTGCTTGTGCGAATAAAGACCAAATAGAATGGAATGTAAAAGCATGTAAAATGACGAAGCAAATGTATAAAAATTAACAATTTGGAAGGTAGTTAAAATATTAATTAGTCAGTAGCTACGTCAGTAGACAAAAATTGTAAGTCTACTTCTGTTGCTATTGTGCCGGTACCAACAATTCGCCTAACATTCCTGCATCGCGCTATCGAAGTTTTCTGAGCGCGGCGGTATATATACGACAGCTGAAATGTATCACGTGGGCTTCGGCCTGATCGGGCATACCACCTCGCTCGGTCGGAAGATCTTCCTTTGGCCTCTACGGTCATATTCCCACACTATTTAGCAACAGTTTACAGTAGGCACTCGCACTCTTTGAGTGGGTACACATTGGGCGTTTTGAAGCGCGCGTTAGGAGCGCGCTTTGCTAACGCGCGTTTTGAGAACCCCGGATTCTATTGAAGCGTACACATGCAGCGTACTTTGAAGCGCGCACTTCAAAACGCCCAATGTGTACCTGCTGTTATAAGCATTTGAGGTGTAATGCATTAACTTACAATACTAATGCAATATCTTTTCGTATATGCCAAAGCTAGTGAGACAATTAAAATACCGTCCTACTATTTAAAAGGAACTCAGAGGCTACAACCCAAATTAATCTGGATATATCTTTTAAGCTTACAAAACCTAATAAACTCAAATATTTACTTATAGCTACGACCCAGAAAAGGACGCATGGACGTACGTGGCGGCTATGGGCGTGGCCCGCTTGGGCGTGGGCGTGGCCGTGGTAAACCGCTTGCTGTACGCCGTAGGTGGATTCGACGGCGCGCGCCGCCTGGCGTCCGTTGAATGCTACCATCCGGAGAATAATTGTTGGACGCAACGCGCACCCATGGCTGTCGCTCGATCTGGGGCAGGTTAGTTAACATACCATGATGTGGTGGTTGTCTAATATAGTAGGTATAGGTCTACCAGAATCTGATGGCAATTTTTGACAGCAAATTTTCAAAAAATATCCTAAATCATTGGATAAATTTTTATATTTGCATGTTTAATACACAGATTAGCTGCTAAAATAAAAAGATCAAAATGTTTTATTTCAATTACCCCGGTATTGCTAGAGACTAGAGTCAATTTATTTTCTCACTTTTTGCCATCAGATTCTGGTACACCTATAATAAGTGCGTTATTATATACGATCTGGAGTCATGTCAATTTTTTATTGATAAAACAAGCGAAATGACAATTGATTAAGTAAATATAAAGTATAATATTAAAGTAATGCTAAGCCTATTTTATTTATATTACGACTTTTAGTGCCGCTTTTAGAATTCGTCTTAACCTCAAATATTTCTGTACTGTCTTCATTATTTTGAAGTCTGTAGTCTGTACAAGCCAACTTAATTGATAGTTTTATGACAGAATATCTGAAATTTTTGGGACTGTTACCTACTTCAAAATTATGAATATTGACTATAGAAATAGTTGAGGCCTAGGCGAATTCTGAATAAGGCACTATTAAAGAGTAAAAATTATAAAATTCTGTGCTTAGTTTTACTTATGATGTTCGAAGCATTTTTTTTTTTGCGTTTAATATATTAATTTCCTTTATGGTAGGCGTGGCGGCGATGAACCAGTACATATACGTGGTGGGCGGGTACGACGGCCAGTCGCAGCTGGCGAGCGTGGAGCGGTACGACACGGAGCGCGACGTGTGGGAGCCCGCCGCGCCCGTCGCCGTCGCCCGCTCCGCGCTCTCGCTCACTGTGCTCGATAACAAGCTGTATGCTACGGGTTAGTATAAGAGCCGATAGTTTTGTCGAAAGCTTAATCACTACGAACATGTATGAAGGTGCGCGACAATAAACGATTTGTATCGGCCGATAATGCTGAAACCCCAATTTGGTCAAACTATCGGCCGACTAAAAGTCTGTAGTCTGCGGGGGCTCAAAAGGGAGATACGTTACACACGGGCTTTAAAATTCCATGTCATGATCAAAGTGAATTCAACTGGATGTTTAAATTAAACATTAAGTTCCCTTCGTTTCGACTTTACTTTCCTGGTTTTTTATGTGGATGATATTGTGTTATTTTAGTAGCTCATACCACAGAATATATGAATGAATGAATGAATGAATATGCTTTATTATGCTAAAAATGTACAAACATAATAAAAGAAGTTACATGAACTCAGCATGAGCACAAAGGCGGCTTTATCGCTATGAAGCGATTTCTTCCAAGCAACCTCTGGCGCATGGAAACAAATGACAAAACAGTGCAGCTTAAGTTGGAATATTACTAAAATTAAACAAGGCTTATCATAAATCTTAATAAATTACGCTAAATCCTATATATAATATATATTAGTTGTACCAACAGAAATCCCACTAACGAAACCCGTTTAAAGAATTAACGACTCATGCTGCGATACTATAAAGTCCAAATTCCGACCGCGCAGTGCTAGGTGCCTACAATGATATTTGCCTACATCTCCGCTCTCTTCCTATCGCATAGCGCGTACCTTTTCTTAAAAAATCAAGGTTTTCGTCTTTTAGAAAACAAAATATATTTTTTAAATTGAACTATTGGCATGAATAGCAAACCTTTTTATAGTAATATCAAATTTTAGTAAAACAACCTATATTTTATAGTAGTTCTATATTGGATTATAATATTGCAGGAAACTTCTACAATTTAAACCTAGTAACTTGTGTTTATTTCTGTGTAGTTAGTTAATGTGTTTCTTTGTATGAAATTGGTTTATTTGCTGTTTGTATAGTTTTTATCTACTGTTCGTATTTAAATAGGTACCTTATTCAAATACAATAGGTACATACTTCATTGGCTTTTTTAATTGTTCATTTTTATAAGATTTATAACGATTCTGTCACAGCGGTTCACTATACAGTAGATACGCGACGAAACATCTTGCGCGTGCGTCACCGCTCGCTTGTGAGTCCCTTATGATTTGCCGCCCGCGGGTGGTACTTACAGTTTGATGCCTATACGCGCGAGTGGGACAGGCCTGCTCGTACTAAGGAAATGTAACTCCCATACTTCAACCGTTTTAAATTTGGCTCCTTTTCGAACACTAAAATATGACAATTCAGATTCTCGCCAAGGTCGTTTCCCAGGTAACGTATCATAATATTGCGCGCTGCACTGGACGACAGCCTGCGCGGTTATTGTCACTGTCACAGTTATGAAACAAAGCCGTGGACAATAATTGTCAAAAGCGGATGGCATTATGCAGTATATACCAAACATAATATCAGAGTAGACATAATTAAGTCATCGATAATAATCTATACTAATATTATAAATGCGAAAGTATCTCTGTCTGTCTGTCTGTCTGTCTGTCTATCTGTATGTCTGTCTCGCTTTCACGCCAAAACTACCGAACCGATTGTAATGAAATTTTGTACACAGATAGTCTAAAGCCTGAGAAAGGACATAGGCTACTTTTTAACTGGAAAAAAATGTTGTAAGGGGGTGAAAATGCGTGAATTTGTTTAAATTAAGTTAGTTCCAAAAATTCATAATAGATGGCGCCGTGCGTCTCTTACATCGCGATGACGATTGCTCAAATATCTTTCTATAAGTGGTGGTATCATCTTACATCAGATTTTCGATTTTTTCGATTGTTGTGTTTCTTTGTTACGTTATTAAATAACTCAGTACTTTATCTATGCAGTGACGTAACCTTAAATCTATCAATGATAAATAGTTTATGGGTAAAGTTGTGTAATTGGGGGGCTAAATATACTTTATTTGGCATAAATAAAGTTTAATTAAAAAAAATGGTTGCCTGTAAAGTCGGTTTTACGGGCGAAGATTTTACGTGACAACGTGTGGGAGAGAGACGCAAGGCATTCGGCGGGCCTCTCTCTCGTTCGGTGACTCATCGTAACGTTACCGAGCGTTACACTTTTTCATAAGTGACTCCCAGCCGCAACCTAATTTAAGACGTTGTCACGTCAAAATGAAATAAGTTATGTGCACACTGCACAGCTGTTTTTGGGTGTTTTGATTTAATGGGTACTAGGGTTTTTTTAAAAAAGCTTGATTTGACACCAATTTTGTTGACATCGCACGTAAACTGAAGTCCACGCGGACGAAGTCGCGGGCAACAGCTTGTAATATATAATAATTTTGAACAAACCTTGTACGACTCGGACGAATTTAAAACTATCCAGAGCATTGCATGCAGATTTTCGTAATCTCTTTAATTTTCGGTCTACTACTATTAAAGTGTATGCTACATTAACGAGTAATCTGGCTCGGCATCCAATTCGGTTCGTTTCTTACTAAGTAAACGAAGTACGAACGGCATTATAAAAATAAGATACTCCATACTGATGTCAGTCAGACCCTCGTTAATGAATTATGATTAAATTGTTACATCTTGCATAACACTGTCCATGGCGACTTTTTAAAAATTTTGTAATTATATAATTTTTTTATTATTGCATTTTTACAATAACATGTAAACTTAATAAGACAAACACAAAGAGACCAGCTTAATTTTACGCAAAGACCCTGGCATCCAACTTAAATAAACCATCTTTCTGGGCATGTTTTTGGGTCGGAAAAAATACAAGAACTTTACCCTAGCATAATTAAAAAAATTCACTTACTGATGAAACTTCAAAGGTTATTCCTGTATTAAAAGTCGTATCTGTATGACTTCTACACCATTTCACAGGGCATTTAGGCATTTTAACAACGAAAATTTTGTAAAAAGCTACGTAATAAGTAAGTAAACAAATTGTAAAATGAGTTTGACAATAATTATCATGTCAACCTGGTTGAATGTCACTCGTGTATATATACACGAAAAATGTGTACCGAACACATGCATAAATGTGCATGTATTCGGGTCAAATTTTGTAGCCTTTTGGTGCACTTTTTTTGACGGAGTTACTCTTCCTGTATTTTAAAGTTCACTGAGCTCGTATGATAAGTTGGAACTATATGAGTCTGTAATGTCAATCTGAAATCAAAGTGAAGAGTCTATTTTTTAGTCGTTGATCTTTGCAACTTAAGATAGAGTCTAGAATATTTTGCAATAGGCATGACGACAATTTTTTTCTTATTGGTTATTGAAAGACCCTTAAAAATAGAAACATCGCTGAAAGAATGACTCTGATAGCATAAAAAATCACCAAGATATGATAATTATGATAATCTCATAAAATAGACCCTGCCCGAAACGCCAAAATGCTACGAAAGAATGACGTCACTCTTTCGTAGTTTGTAGGCATCGGGAGAGAACTTTGTTCGGTAGGTATATTAAATATTGCGTTTATTAAAGTGGTTTCATAACAATAGATTTAAGTTGCATAAGTTATCGAATGGTATAGAATTATTAGGAAATTTAATTTAAAAAAAAATTATCGACTTGATTATACAACTTTGAAGGCGCATAACAAAAGAAATACAAATGCTATCAAGTCTTTTTTGAACACTTATTTTTTACCGTGATTTCTTTATTTTATTAACATAATTTGCTAATTTTTGACCTTGTTCCCTATTACCGTGCTCATATCGGGGAGATCTTTCTTATGTTATTCCTCCTCCCTCAGGCGGCTACAACGGCAGCTCGTTCCTGGACATAGTGGAGGTGTACGACCCGGCCACGGACAGCTGGACGGCGGGGCCGACGCTCACGTCTGCGCGCTCAGGCCACGCGTCCGCCGTGTGCAACATGCTGCCCGACCCCGCCCCCGCCCCGCCCGCCCCGCCCTCCACCTCCCGGGACTCGCCCCTCCGCCCCGCCTTATAGCACGAGCGACTGTAGAGGACGAACACTGCACGCTCGGGCTGGCGTACGCGCACGCGACGTGTGCGGCGATGTCGTGCATAGCGATCGCGCCTGCATGTTACTATGCAGTCACAGCCCGCGGCCACTCACTACGAGGAGAAACTCTACCTAGACCGAGTGATCATTGCGAAGCTGCTGTGACAACATAATAGACGACAGTAGGGATGAGCTACCGGACATGTCTCCAAAGTAAATCTAGTGCATGAAAACATAATTAGATAACTTTTGGCGCAAGAGCGCTATTGATACGCGTATAATCGTATGTGTGAAACGAGTCTACGAGTTCTTAGTGTCTTCGCTCTTATGGATTTGGTGAATAGAAAATGTAAAGAACGAGGGTGATATAGTTTATCTCGGCGAACGTGTCATATAAGGAATACAGAACGCGTGGTAGTGATATCTTTTGTTTGTACTTCCACTAAATGTAAAGTAGTCGTAAGTTAATATTCGTACGTCGAATTGTATACTATCAGTTCAGTTAATAATAATTTATTCATAGGCAGATAGCGTACCTACGTGATTTGATCGCGTTATGTCAAGCCCAGCCGACAGATCACAATTCACCACTAAAGATAAACTACGATAACATGGCGCGCCACGTTCGATAAACGCCCACGCGTTTGGGCTGCCAGTGCGAGCGCTATGACCATCATTTTCCTTTTTGCCTTTACGTAATTATACCCCTGTAAAACCGCCATACTGGCACAAATCACCAAGAATTTGTGTCACTTTCTCCAGGCCTATGTAGTAAGTATTCAACCAATCAACCAGTACTCGTAATATTTCACTTAATTAATGTCCAAGATTTGTTGGTCAACAAATCAACTAGCTGACCGCGCAAGACAACGTACCTACTTCAAACGTTTTGACAACGCACTTCAAACGTTTTGAATTTTGGAGGGGCGCGCCAAGTTACCGTACTTAGTTTATATTATCTAGCATTAAATTGACATATTTTGTGATTTGACATAACTCGACCAAATGACGTACAGTACCCGGCAATAAATATTGCACATCGACCTTTGGAAAGAGACATTCGGCTAATTTCGGTTTCATAGAGCGTTATCTTTGTAGCACACACCTATTTGACATTATGTCAGTCGTTGTTCAAATTCAATAGAGTGCAGTCGCGTCCAGTTCAGAATATATATCTAGAGTTGTTAACACCCCTAAATTTGCTACAGCTGTAATTTTCCAAACGAATTTTAAATACGTAAACATAATTTGAACACCCTTTTTTATTTTATTTTACCCGAACCTAAAGCCATAACTTATAGAAAATTTGGTGTATTTTATACAAATAATAATAAAATTGTCAAAAGAAGCAAACCATAATTGTTTTAACAGCTCCTAATATATACCGGACTTTTTGTATTTCGTGCGTAAGAGATAACGCTCTACAAAACCGAAATTAGCCGACTGTCACTTTCCAAATGTCGATGTGCAATATTTATCGCCGGGTACTGTAGATCCGTCAGCTGCCTATGAATCGATTTCTTTGATTGTATAGTTCTTGCAATGTACGGGTGCGCGTCGTCTTTATGTGTAGTTGGAAATGTGAATAGACATTGTCGTTAGTGTGCGTACCCGACGGAGCAGTCAGTAGCGAGCGAGCCATGTTCGCGTGTATAGATATGGTCACTCACACAACTAAGGGCAACGCGCACTCCTAGATTGCAAGAACTATACACTCCTATTGTATTGATTCGTTACTGAAAAGTATGCGGTCCTATTGTAGGTATTGATCATTCCTATTTTAGTGCATAATATAAGTTAAAAAAAAATATTTACATACGCCCCGTAAATCGTACGCAGCTGTCATTTAAAATAATGAGCAATGACCATGCAATATATTGTTATACTTTACCTGCAGGTTTGATATTATTTATTTTATACTTTTGAAATTTTAGTTGTCCGGAGTTGAAATTGGTTTTAGGCTATAGTGAAATAAAGTATGACAAAAAACTTCTGGCATTTTAAAACTAAGACATTAATGCGAAGCTGCACTATTAAAAATATATTGCAGTAGTACTCAACCTTTTCTTTATATTTTTATTTTTTAACCCAAAAAACTTTTGATGCTGATCGCGAGTCGCGACACCAAGACGTGTTTGTGGCCCGTATAGAAAAGGTTGAGTACCACTTTAATTTTAATTAATTGTGATCTATCGGCTGGGTTTGACGTAACGTGACCAAATTACGTAGGTCTCCCATCAGCCTAGAAATCAACTTCACTGATAGTACCATCGAGGAAACTGATTCCTATGCAGTTGATAGACCAACGTTATTTGGTCGAACATGTCAATTCAATGTTAATTGTGATCTGTCGGCTGGGTTTGACGTAACGCAACCAAACTACTTAGGTCCCCGATCTGCATAGGAATCAACTTCTCTGATAGTACATAGGGGCGGCAAAATTAAAGTGACCTATAATAATACTCATAAAAAATATAAATCCAGACCTGCGCTGAGGTGCGGCTTCGCTCTTACAAGCAAGTAGGTACTTACTGTTAAATTATTATTTTAATTAAATACTCGAGTATTGTAGTCCTTTAAAAAAGCATACAAACTGTAAAAAGATAAAAAAGCCTATTCATACAATATAAAATTATTCAATATAATCAGTACAGTTACTGTTATTAGTGCACAATATTTGAAATGAAAATAAGTAAGTGCTAAGTATATTTTATAAAAGATTCTTTTTATTAATATTATTCTACTAAAGCGCTTTCTGGTTTTTGCGGGTTTAGCTGATATTTCGAATACGTAATGAGTCATTATGACTATTAAGTATTGTATAATTATGTAATATTACATAAAAATTACACAATAAAGTGGAAATTAAATTTGTATATTCTTGTAAATATTAAACGGTATGTAAATGTATTTCATACAAGAAATAAAGACTGTTATGGGAACAAAACTTTTTATTTATAACTCATCTTCTGTCCAAAATCCAATGGAAAAAATACTTTTGTTAAATTTCAAAATAATATAATGTGTACAAAAGGTGAACGCAGATTTGGCCGCACCGCACGCACCGCAGTCGCCGCATTTCGAATTCTTTATATGAAGTTATAGGCAAGCTCGCATACCTACCCGCACCGCAGTCTTCGCAACTACTACATTCTTTATATGAAGAATTCCAAATGCGGCGACTGCGGGGCGTGCGGTGCGGCCAAATCTGCGTTCACCTTTAACCAATACTTTATAAATAATATTCATCACATAAACACGGAAAAAAGATACTGAAGAATGAAAGAGCTAAAAATATTCATCAAAGATCTCGGATTTCGGGACACTGTAGTGCCCCCGCCTATTATTTTTCTAGAACTTTTAAAATATCTTTATGAAACTAAAGCCCTTTTAAAAGTTAGAACAAATAATGTTTTTCAAATGTCGAGGAGACATAAAAATAAATAACTTCCATCACATTCCAACGAATTTAAAAATATAATATACAATATTATAACGCTTTTTGTTTCTTTATAATCTCATTCCCCTGTTTATTGACATGAACATAATATTATTATTTATTAACTTGTACATACAAATTAGTCTTAGGTACCCACTAAGGCTACAATTCCACCAGAGATGTGTTGCAAGGAATGTGTTTTTGAGAACCGTGACATCGCTCAACGCAGCGATTCTATTGGATCGAAAACACATCTCTGGACTCTGGTGGAATCGCAGCCTTATGCCCGGTTTCTGGGGTTTTTACAGGAGATTATCTATTAAGTTGCGCTTACACGAGCAATAACTGCGGCAATTATTACCTGGCGACACCAATGGAGCGATCTGGAGCAATATGGAGCAATATCAATATATTGCGGTAATTATTTCGGCAAATTCATATCGCTGACGTATATCCAATAGGTTGGAAATTGTTTTGCGCAATATTGCTACTTGTTGCTGTCTGTTGCCGCAAATTACTTGATGTAGTCGTGACGTCATAGTTGACGAGAATTGACTAGAATTGAGCAATTATAAATGCCAGTATAAGCGTACCTACCTTAAAACAGGGCTGTTGATTCGTTAATGTTTAAACACTGGTAAATCAAAAGCACTAGTGCATTAACTTCTGTCGAAAACCTCAGAATCCGGGTGTTACGCCTGACGCCTCTACTCCACATAGACTATATACCGAATACCGAATAGAGCGAGATGCAATATAGCGTTATATTGCATCTCGCTCTATTCCTGTGTCACATTGTCATGTGGCGGATGCGGGATGAGACAGTAAACCGGTTCGCCGCTGTTTCACAATTCGCAGCGTCGCGCGTCGGGCGAAATTGACAAAGATTTTTGACAAATATAATATTACCTTTTTGGCAACTATTTTATTTTGGATCAGGCAAAACTACGAAGTATACAATTCTAGTCTTTAAAATTAAGTAATATAAAAATTGCGTTTATTGCTCTACGAATATATTAATATATTATACTTATACAAGTATATAAACTTATCGGTGGTAAGAGTTTTGAGCATTTCTTGATACAAATTAATTGAATATTTCTCAAGAGATGACGTTTTAGAAAATCATAATTTATTTAAACATCTAATTTTGGATAAATCATAATTAATAAAGATTTTAATTTACATACAATTGTTTTTAGTTACTAAATCAGTTATACCCAGTAGCGGCGTTAGGGGGTAGGGGACGCTGGGCGACCGCCCAGGGCGCCGGATAAAAAGGGGCGCTGAAGGCAAACAAAAGGGCTTTAAATTTTTTCAGCACTATCAGCACCCTGGGCTAGTTATACCTTAATTTTAAGTAACCGTCGCAGGCAGGTATATCTTCGTACCATATAACGAGTTTAACGAAGTAGCTTACTTTTCGCCATGATTTTACCAAGTTCATCGAGTACATCGAGAGCACTACATTTGCCCTTTTGTTTTACATTGACATTTTTGCTACAATTATTCTTGCACTATATTTGCTATAAGCCTATAAACCGCAATTGCTGAGCACGTCTAACGCAATCTTTTTATCTCCCTTGATATTAATATTATTGTCTTATAATTCTTGCTGTATGCTCAAAAAACTTTCAAGTAAAGGAGCTTTTTTCTTAATTACATCCATTCAATATCAACTAAAAATTAATATGCAGCACAAACCTACTATTTAGCTTAATTTAATTAAAATTTAATATGAATTCATATTAAGACAGGTTTACTACTTTAGGTAGTTACATCTTATATTTATAAAAGTAAATAAAAATTAAATATCTGTATAGCTAAAGTGTAGTTTAGTATAGCTAAAGAAAACTATACTTTCTTGATCTTTCTTCTTCGCTTTATGAATATTCTCACATCTGGAGCATCACTGTTAGCTTCCACATTGGTAGTCGCCAGGCTAGCACTGTACGATATATTATTATCATTATCTAGGTTTTCATCATTTGGAACAGAAGTAGTCGCTATAGGTAAATCATTTTGCATTTTATTCGGCGTTGACGTCGCTACAGCCCTTAGTTGTAAAGAATCAAACTTAGGAATTGCTAATGGTTTTTGCTTCACAACTTCTTCAGTTTCTTTAGCTTGGTTACTGTCAACTTCTGTTAAGTTCGTCTGATTTGTATTCATTTCTTCCATACATGGTTCTATGCTAGTAGGTGTGGTTGGCATATCGACAATTTTAACATTATTTGGTTCATCGTCTGTCACGATCCTCCGTTTTGTATTATTTTCTTCAATACATGGTTGTGTACCAGTAGATATAACAACAGTTTTAACTATACCCAATTCATCGTCAATGTTTGCGGGTTTTAAATTCTCAAACATGTTTGCAACGGGATGGTCGTCATTGATTTCGAATAAAGATTTCTTATTGGCTGTATTTTGTGGATCTTCCTCAATTTCAAGAGCTTCAACATTTGCTAATACTTCTTTATTACTATTACCAGTTTTAGAAACCTCTTTAATTTCTCTAACATTTATATCTATCGCGTCTTGAGTATTTTCAAATAACGACCCATAATTATTGTCATTGCGTTCAACATTTATTTCATATTTTGTAGGGAGATTCAAGTCTTCAGGTGTTATTAAGCTACTACTGTCGCCAAATAGCTCAGTAAATTTATTACATGGTTTGGAACACGTGGGTTTATCTTTATCGTCTCGTGTATTTGTGTGAGCAACTTTACTTTCTTGTTTTTCTTGCACTGTCTCCTTTGACGATAACCTTTTCCGCTTTTCTCTCTTCTTTTTTTCTTTTACTTCTATTTCAGGGCTTTGATTAGTTCTTTCAATATTTTTTACATCCTTATTATCTGGTGTTTTTCCATCATGTTTCTTTTTTGATGTTTTCTTTTTACAACTTTCTAATTTTTTATTAGAAGCTTCTTCTTGACATGGCTTTTCATTTTCCACGTGAACTTGTATTTTTTCATTTTCAATGCTAGCTTTAATAGGTGCTGTGTTTTCTGTTCCTGTTACGTGGTCATTGATATCTTTCGTGATTGTCATAATATCCTTTATTCGTGGTTGATCATTTTGTTTTATGTTGTCTTTTTTTCGTCTATCATCAATATCTCGATCGTTTTCGTTATCTGATACGAGAGTCAGCTTATCGTTTTGCTTAAAAGTGATTTGTAATTCATCATCACTAGCTTCGTCGCTTAATTCCAAGTCCCCCTCTACATTATGTTTAACTGGGGCCAGCTTAGGTTGGGTCTTTAGTTTATTTTTGTCTTCAAAGACTTTTTTATTGGAAACATACCTATCCTTACCTAGTATAACATTTTTGTTGCTATAATTGTTATCCTTTTTAATTAGTTTGTCTTGTACTGAAGTAATAGATTTCTTGTCAGTCGTTGATTTTTTTGGTATTTTATAGTCATTAGGTAAGTTTTTCAACGCAGTATCATTTGTTTTCTGAGACTTTTGTTCAGTTATATCTGAAGTTCTATGATCTTTACGACATACGTCCTGACCGCCAGGATTGCGTAAAGTTCCAGGTATAGCAATATCGTCTTTACTACAATTTGTAGATGAGATAATAGCTGGATCATCAATATCAGTGTAAATGTAGTTTACTATATCCTCTCTAGCAGGTTCTTTCCAAACACTAGTTTTTAACGCCTCTGGGACATCTACCTTTTCGAAACCCCACAGGATTTTATTTACTGGTATTATATCAACATTTTTGTCAACTGTAGCAATGTATACACCCCGTTCTGACTCCTTCAGCGAATATTTGTTACTGTTTATTCTGGGATCCTCCAGCGGAACAGTAGCAGTGTTCCTTATTTCTGCGATTAAAATAAAAGTATCTTATAATACAAGTCTAACAATGTAATATCTAGTAATTAATTTAATTATTTGTAATTCAATCATATTACACAACATTTGCAAATCCAAATTCCAACTTGTTGTTGTTATAAAGTACTGAAATTACCATAGACTGGGATACAGGGCAGGTAACACGAAAACATTGATATCACTAATTAACTTTATTAGATACACATTTACAAAAGAAAAATTATCAATCAGTTATTACCTTTTATGGAATGATGGTTCAAATTGGATTCAATTTGATCATAGTCAGGTGACTGACATGAGCCATGATCCACACTTGCAACATCTGGTCTGTACTCAGAAGGCCTGTAGCTCATTCTCTCCACTGCTTGGTCACGTCTTTCCCATTCAGAATTACCAGAATCCATTCTTCGACGTTTAAAATCTGGTTCTCTAATATTACCAGCATCACAGTAATTCTCTTCATGCCTATCCCATCTATTATCTCTATATCTCATGTCTCTACTCTTGCTGCGTCCATATTTATTTCTAGGAGGACTTTCTAATTCTCGTTGTCTATAATGCTCTGATCTGTGCGAGTAGTCATTTCCTCTCTGTTGCCACTGTCTGCCTCTTTCGGGACTATAATTGTCATAATTTTGATTATGTGCTTTGTATTTATCAAAGTGTGGGTTGTATCTGTCTTTTCCTCTGTTGTACATTTGTTTTGGTTCACGGCTATATTGTTCAAACCTGCTAGTTCTTTGTCCTCCTTTGGATCCCGAATACTGTGAGTTGTGACTAGCATTATCATAGTCTTGATATTTGTAATGATCTCTTGTATTTGTGTAGTCATCTTTTACAATATCTTCCTCAGAAATAGGTTCTTCCCCGTTACTGCAAAAAGTTTTTTGTTACGTAATGTTTTTGATGACATAGAATTATAACCTTTAGAAAAGGCATTTCATACAATCGTCAGCGCGAAAATGTGTCGCCTTAGAAATGAGTGAGCTCACTCATCTGAGAGCAGTGTGCTATAGGACAAGGTGACAGTCGGACGTGTTTAATGCATTGGTTACGTAAAATATGCATTGAAAGCGTAAAATGAGTGAAAGAGAAAGTAGTATATATGCTATTACTGTAAGACAAAAAGGACAGCAATATTTTCTCGATACACATTTTGCATGCAAAAACATTGCTACAGTTTTGATGGCGTATGCCATATCCAAGTATTGACATCATTGTTTGATGATACACATGAAAAAGCAAAATAAGAAGTTGTCAGTTGCAGACAAGGGCAAAATAACAATCCAAATTAAATCACCTGAAAACTGGCATAGACTTTCTCCTGTTCGAGATCTTCATTGATTTTGGTTTGTCAATATTATGTTTTTGGTTTTGGGCACTCTTTAGCATATTTTCATTCCGGTAACCATCATCTAACTGCCTCGCATTATGTTCAGATGATGATGATCTATTTGTAGAAGGTGCGATTGAGTTATCTTTCATCAGAAGCATAGGCGATTCCCTAAAAAACATAAATTATAATAATAAACACACAAAATTATCAAAGAGTGACACGTTTTGATGTACTCAGAAATGTATACTATCATATTCATTGTAACGGATGGAAGATGAACCTAACATGAAGAAATATGAAT
This sequence comes from Polyommatus icarus, assembly GCA_937595015.1. Taxonomy (NCBI): domain Eukaryota; kingdom Metazoa; phylum Arthropoda; class Insecta; order Lepidoptera; family Lycaenidae; genus Polyommatus; species Polyommatus icarus. Next base: position 5,725,103 of record OW569331.1, read on the forward strand.
TGCAAATAAAAGAAAAAAAATTGGAATATAAATTAGTAACTAAACCTTAAACAGAAAGATTTGTTGTGTAATAGTTTGAGTAAAAATTATTGTTTTGTTAGTTTTCTGTACCTTGAATCCTCTCTGGAATTCCCAGCAAGACCTGCTCTATTTTTATCCAAAATATCTTTATTTTCTTCACATTTTGGTTTAACATCATTTTTATTGAAATTATGAGCAGGTTTGTTCAAATTTTTTAATATATTTCTGCAACCACCCTGCATAGCTTTTATAACAATCATATCTTTCCTGAAAAAGAAAATGTTACATAAATTATCCTTTCAATTAAGCCTTTCTTCTTTCCTAAACCACAAAGCCCCTGTTGACAGCTAAAATCTTTCTAGACATTTGATGATATACAAAAATTACCACTAGAATATACATTTTTATACTTTACAGTGTTCCTTGTACCAAAATAGTTGCCCTTAACTAAATACAACCTTACGGCTTGAGACACCAAGCATAATTATTATAATGTAAGTAATAATTACAAATTCTACCAAAATTACTGGGGTCCTGCCAGATTTGACCGATTCGACGCGGGCAAATGTGCGAGGTTTCATAGGATTTCATTTAAATCTAAAATTAGTTTCTTTCGGCTTTTTCCATTCTTTCGGCTCCGATAAGTGTATTACACAGCCCCGGATCTTCAATTTTTTTTAGGCGGAGCAAAAACTAAAAAATGCCGCCCCGCCTTTTTTTGCCGTTGGGAAATGCCTGATGCATTCCCAGCAGTCTGGGTGGGCGCCTGGATATGTGGGACTCCTCGGGTGCTGCGGTACGGAGGAGCACCCTTGGTTACCCACTAAAACCCAACGGTGCCTCCTCTCCGCGTGTCGCTGAGCCGCTGGACCCACCTTAGGCGATAACTGTAGCAGCCCAGACAGCGGCATCTGCTCTACCAGCAGAACCATCCGCGCGGATTCTGCCGCTTTCTCCGGGAGAGCGGTCCGGGGCTCCGGGCGCTCTTCTACCGGAAGAGCTCGTGCGATAGGTGACGGATTCCCCAATCCATCGCCCGAGCCCTATTATGTGGGGAGTAGCCGCTCATGTTGAGCGCGTTTTTTTTCTTATCGGGTCAGCTGCTTCATCGGCTTCCCGATTTCTCTCAGCGGCCTCCTTCTGCGTCATGATGGACTCGCAGAAAGTAGAGACCGCCTGCCAGGCTTCTCTCGATCGGACTAATGCTCTATGTCCGGGAGTGTCAGGTCTGGCCCTATAGCGGCGCAGAGTTCTGCCCATTGTGCGACCCAGGCTGGGCAGGCAGCGAGCGTGTGCTGCGCCGTGTCGTCCTCGTCCATACAATGATGGCCTTATTATTTTCACCTTTATCATCCATATAATTTCAGCTATCAATAATGTAGGATATATAATATTTAACAGGGTAGGGTTTAAAATAAAAATAAATATGCATAATATGGTTAATAAAAACAAAAATAAAATATATTATAAACTTTGTGAATAGGCTACTTGACCTACTTTTTTTCTTCATGCTAATCACTTCTTAATCATTCATTTTCACAAAAAAAAACTAATATTTGAATATTTTACACAGTAGAAATCCATAAAAATGTTTATTGAAAAATATGCCTCATAAATGTAGGAGTCTAAAAGTGCCCGAAAATTATAAAAGAATTAAATAAGAAATTACAAATCATATTTTGTAATGTTGAAAACTTTTGGAGAAAAGTTTTGGCCATTTCATTTCCCGTCTACAATAAATGGACATAATATATAAAACTGATGTTCTAAGTGAATTATTCAAGAAAATATATTTTACAAATCTTTCTAGGCTTATTCTTATTATTCATGTACAAATAAACTTACATATAACGAGCGCGATAAATAAAAGATATTAAATTACTATGAGGATGACGTCACATCCAAATCGAAGTACTGCAAAAGCGTTTTCGTCAGTACAAATCCTATTTTCATAAAATCATATTTTAAAATCGACTTTATTTAACAATCATAAGCTTTTATTTGATGATAAGGGTGAAATACGGTTTCCTAGGCCAAGTTCTACTAGAAATATGCATTTGTTCAATGAAATTGAATATAGGTCAAGTAGCCTATTGAAATTACAATTTTACTCTTCGAGCTTCTTGTTCAGCAAATAAATCTACAGCCTTGTCATAATTTAACTCTTGTGCAATACGTTTTTTTATCGCTAAGATTGCAGGACCCGGTAAGCGTTCCTGGCTCAGAAGATCGCGAATAATTCCTAGTTTGCTAAAACGAGCTCTGCGATTCCTGCAGGCGAGCGGGACCGGGCGCGTATTTTGAATGCGCCTCGCGAATAAATATGTTCGTGCAGCACGTCGTCGTCTCACTCCGCACTCAGGGTATCGGTCAAGTTGATATGGCCATGAAATTGCTCTACTTGTGCTCTTATTTTTTCCGTGGCTAAAGTTAAATAAATGATGAGTTGTCCATTGGTCCGTGAAGTGTGAATTTTGCCGCCCCCTGAACTTGCCACCCGGGGCATGGGCCCTGGCTTGCCCCCTCTAGATCTGGGGCTGGTATTACATTATCATTTATATTGGATCATTTATAGGATCATATATTATAGGATCCAAGCAAAAATGATTATTTGATCAAATAATCATTTTTGATTGGATCCTATAATATAATATATGATCCTATAATATATATTTGATCAAATAATCATTTTTGATTGGATCCTATAATATATGATCCTATAAATGATCCAATATAAATGATAATGTAATACCCCCTTCATCTTTAATTAAATGTCAGTAAAATCTACTTACTCTTTGTTCAAATTAGTTATCAATTGAGTTTTCCTTTCAATTTCTGCTCTGGCAGTTTTCAAAAGTGAAGAATAGTTTATTTCCAACTTCTTATATTCACTGTTAAGCTTGTCAAAATCCTGCAAAATAAACTATAATATCAATGGGTATCTGTTCTATTTATCCTAGTGTATGGTAATTTTTAAAGTAGAAAAATTATGTTTAATATTCTCCATATTCCATTCACAATTAATATTGTGAATCGAATAATATGGAGAATACAGAACAAAACATTTAGTAAAAGAACACTACAGGCCACAGGGTGACTGCAGCAATTAGGTACGTACTTTTTGAAGTTGATTCATCGTTTTGGAACATTCTTCAAGTTTCACTTTTAGCTCCCTATTTTCATTTTTGAGCTGCAAACCAGTAACATTAATAGTTATGGTACTAATTATAATAAAGCTTTTATCCAGTACCAAAATTAGTAACATAAAAAATTGGCGCTAAAACGTACCTCATCAACGGCATTAACGTCATCGTAATTATCTAAATTACTGTAAAGATCCTCCATTATGGAGTGCTATACACAATAGTTTATATAGTTTTCACAAAATGTTATATTTTAATTGTTTTATAGTGCAATCTTTTAGAAACTTGTGTTATTTAAATTATTTTGCGCTCCACAAACCCATTCAACATTGTAATTTGACAATTTGTAGAAATTTATTGTCAAGTGTCAGCAGTCAAACCATCACTGTCATATTTTGTCTATGGAGTTTCCGGTTAAAGTTAAAAAGTTAGGTAGTTGGTGCAATCCACTCGTAATCCACTCTAAAGCCCCATCCCCACTCGCGTGCGAACCGCGCGCGACGTCGCGAAATTTCCGCGAAACGTGAGTGTGGATCCGATTCGCATATTTTTCGCACTTCGCGGCTGGTTCCCCGGCCGCATCCACACTCGCACGCGGACCGTGCGCGACGCCGCGTCGCCGCGAAATTTCTGCGAAGCATGAGTGTGGATCCGATTCGCATATGTTTCGCACTTCGCGGCCCGTTCCCCGAATGTTGTCGGTTTTCTGTCCCGCGACAAAGGGTTTTTTTTTAATCTTTATTTTAATAAGGGCTTTTGCCATACAAGACATGCCAGCATTGTTTAGTGAACAGATAATACAATATATTAATACAGTCTGTCAAGAAAGAGTAGACGCGCGGAGTTTTGCTGGGAATACGAAAGAGTGACGTTGTGTTTTTGTATTATTTTCCTAAAATTGTGTTATTTCGGTTTTTAATGTGTAGAATATTAACCATTACGTATTACGTTTTACGTACGTCCTCACAGAAAACCGGCGTTGACGTGGGAGAGCCATGCTTTGGCATGAATGGGCCGGCTCGACCGGAAAAATACCACGTCCTCACAGAAAACCAGCGTGAAACAGCGCTTGCGCTGTGTTTCGCCGAGTGAGTGAGTTTACCGGAGACCCAATCCCCTACCCTTTTCCCTTCCGTACCCTCCCCTATTCCCTTCCCTACCTTCCCCTATTACCCCTTAAAAGGCTGGCAACGCACCTGCAGCTCTTCTGATGCTGCGAGTGTCCATGGGCGACGGAAGTTGCTTTCCATCAGGTGACCCGTTTGCTCGTTTGCCCCCTTATTTCATAAAAAAAAAACATTAAAAATTTTGATGTCGTGCACAAGTGTGGGCAAGTGATACAACTTCAAGAAACGTGCCATTTTGTGTTCCCTCCAAAACTCCATCGAAAGTTTTAGTAAAGGGTCTACCACTTTACTAAAACAACTAACTTGACTCGTTGACTTTACTGACTACTTTTTAACCGACTTCAAAAAAGGAGGTTATCAATTCGACGCGTATGTATATAATATTTCCAGAACTGTCCAGTTTTTTTATATGTTAATCTATAGCAGCTTCTGAACAAATGTGCCAAATTTCGAAAGTGTATGTATGTATGTTTTTATGTTTGTGCGCGTGCACAAACATAAAAACATATCTCTGGAACTACAAGTCCGATTTAAGTGATTCTTTTTTTGTTGCACTAGGCATTGTTCAACTTAGGGAATGCTGCAAGTTTCATCAAAATCGGTTCAGTAGTTTTGAGATAGGGAATTTAAATGCTACGTAATTATTTACGTGAAACTTGAAGCCGGTTTTATCTTTTTAAAATACTATTTTTAGACTTTTACTAGACTTTTGACTTGACGATCATCTGGAAAAACAACTTTTTGTAAACTTTTCACGAAAGTTTTTTTTCCCGCCATATTTTACTTGACACTGGCCATTCTTAAAAAGCCGAGCGCCATATTATGAAAAAAGTAGACGCGCGGGAATTTTTTCAAATAAAGAACGCTTGAAGCGCGAACTACAAGCCCCATCCCCACTCGCGTGCGAACCGCGCGCGACGCCGCGAAATTTCCGCGAAACGTGAGTGTGGATCCGGTTCGCATATTTTTCGCACTTCGCGGCTGGTTCCCCGGCCGCATCCACACTCGCACGCGGACCGTGCGCGACGCCGCGGCGCCGCGAAATTTCTGCGAAGCATGAGTGTGGATCCGATTCGCATATGTCTCGCACTTCGCGGCCCGTTCTCCGAATGTTGTCGGTTTTTTGTCCCGCGACAAAGGGTTTTTTTTAATCTTTATTTTAATAAGGGCTTTTGCCATACAAGACATGCCAGCATTGTTTAGTGAACAGATAATACAGTCTGTCAAGAAAGAGTAGACGCGCGGAATTTTGCTGGGAATACGAAAGAGTGCCGTTGTGTTTTTGTATTATTTTCCTAAAATTGTGTTATTTCGGTTTTTAATGTGTAATGTTGGTAGAATATTAACCATTACGTATTACGATTTACGTACGTCCTCACAGAAAACCGGCGTTGACGTGGGAGAGCCATGCTTTGGCATGAATGGGCCGGCTCGACCGGAAAAATACCACGTCCTCACAGAAAACCAGCGTGAAACAGCGCTTGCGCTGTGTTTCGCCGAGTGAGTGAGTTTACCGGAGACCCAATCCCCTACCCTTTTCCCTTCCGTACCCTCCCCTATTCCCTTCCCTACCTTCCCCTATTACCCCTTCATCAGAAGAGCTACAGGTGCGTTGCCAGCCTTGGCAACGCACCTGCAGCTCTTCTGATGCTGCGAGTGTCCATGGGCGACGGAAGTTGCTTTCCATCAGGTGACCCGTTTGCTCGTTTGCCCCCTTATTTCATAAAAAAACATTAAAAATTTGATGTCGTGCACAAGTGTAGGCAAGTGATACAACTTCAAGAAACGTGCCATTTTGTGTTCCCTCCAAAACTCCGTCGAAAGTTTTAGTAAAGGGTCTACCACTTTACTAAAACAACTGACTTGACTCGTTGACTTTACTGACTACTTTTTAACCGACTTCAAAAAAAGGAGGTTATCAATAATTCGACGCGTATGTATGTAATATTTCCAGAACTGTCCAATTTTTTTATATGTTAATCTATAGCAGCTTCTGAACAAATGTGCCAAATTTCGAAAGTGTATGTATGTATGTATTTGGCATCACACAGCATTATAATATTATGATATTAATGTAACTAGATCACAATAACTGTACCACTCAATACTGTTTATTATTATGATGTTTCGTGTGATGCTGGAAATAAAAGTATTCTTATTATTATTCTTATGTACGTATGTATGTTTTTATGTTTGTGCGCGCATATCTCTGGAACTACAAGTCCGATTTAAGTGATTCTTTTTTTGTTGTACTAGGTATTGTTCAATTTAGGGAATGCTGCAAGTTTCATCAAAATCGGTGCAGTAGTTTTTGAGATAGGGAATTTTAATGCTACGTAATTATTTACGTTGAAGTCGGTTTTATCTTTTTAAAATACTATTTTTAGACTTTTACTAGACTTTTGACTTGATCATCTGGAAAAACAACTTTTTGTAAACTTTTCACGATTTTTTTTCCCGCCATATTTTACTTGACACTGGCCATTCTTAAACAGCCGAGTGCCATATTATGAAAAAAGTAGACGCGCGGGAAATTTTTCAAATAAAGAACGCCTACACTGCGGACATGTCGCGAACTTTGAGAGGATTTGGTAGTAATGTGCGATCCGCGCCGCGATTTGCGCCGCGATCCGCGCCGCGATCCGCGCCGCGGTCCGCGGCGTGCCTTCGCGCGCGAGTGTGGATCGGCAGACACTGCGGACATGTCGCGAACTTTGAGAGGATTTGGCAGTAATGTGCGATCCGCGCCGCGATTCGCGCCGCGATCCGCGCCGCGGTCCGCGGCGTGCCTTCGCGCGCGAGTGTGGATCGGCAGTAAGGAGATGGCCAAATGGCATAGATTACACCATCAATATTATCACGATTCCGTGATAATATTGATGGTGTAATAGGCCGAATCGCGGTATCGCAGTACTATTTGTGAATCCCGTGATACTAGAATCGTGATAATATTGACCGTGTAATCTATGCCATTTGGCCATCTCCTTAGAGTGGATTGCACCAACTAACTTTGACTTTAACTTTAACCGGAAAATTTTGACAGATTTATGTCGTATGTGTTTGGACACCATATTTAACTTTAACTTTAACCACGCCTCTGGTGCAACGCAACCTTAGAAAACTTTTACTCTGTCTACGGCCATCTCACTGACCTCCATTCGTACTTAGGTGAACGCAGATTTGGCCGCACCGCACGCACCGCAGTCGCCGCATTTCGAATTCTTTATATGAAGTTATAGGCAAGCTCGCATACCTACCCGCGCCGCAGTCTTCGCAACTTCTACATTCTTTATAAATGCGTTGACTGCGGTGCGTGCGGTGCGGCCAAATCTGCGTTCACCTTTAGGGTCGTGTTCTAGAAGTACCCTGAGTCCACTTTTAATGTTTTGCGTAATCACAAAATTTAATACTTTTTTTGATATTAAAACGAATAATAAACCAGTTTGAACTATTGATGGTGCTTATAAAGCAAATTAAGTAAATATCTGATTTTGAAATTCTAATAAAGTTTATAAAAGAAAAGTATCTAAAATTTGATTGGACTTAAACGTAAATCTTTTGGACTTGGGGATTTCTTTATGGCACTTAGGGTCTTTTGGTTGGACTTAGGGATTTTACTCTAAAAATTTTAGGACTTAGAGAAATACACCCTGGTAACATGAGTTACATGACTGTAAAAAAAACACTGGTTTCCTTCTGTTTTTGGGTATGGAGAAAGGACAAAACAATCATGTAACTATGCAAAGTATATTTTTTAATCATTGCAACAGTAAAATTTTTATTAAACGACTATTAGAAAAAAATTATACTTAAATCTACCTCCTCTTAGTTAACTACTACTCTAAATTATTCTTCTGCTTCATCTTTTGCTGCAGTATTTTTTAACTTTTCACTTCAATCACAGCAAATTTCGGTTAGCAGAAAGAATCATTTTTGAAATATTTTAGTTTTCTGTTGACATAGGGATTTAAAAATAAAAAGAATGGACTTAGGCATATTAAAGAAAAAAAACTTGGACTTGGGTTTTTGAACTCAAGTCACTGGACTTGGGCACAAACAAAGAATCCAAAAAACACACGGAACATCATAGAAATGATTTAAATACAGAAAATCATAGACATTTTTTTTTAATTCATCCCGGTCGGGACAGGCAAAGGGAGCGTTGCCCATACAGACATTTCTATGTTTTCTCTATTTCATGAATGATATGATAGTGAAGGCCGAAGCCAATTCTTTTATATTAACCATTTGAAATAGAGTTTTTATCAGGCCGAAGCCAATTCTTTTATATTAACCATCTGAAATAGAGTTTTCATCAGGCTGAAGCCAATTCTTTTATAATAACCATCTGAAATAGAGTTTTCATCAGGCCGAAGCCAATTCTTTGATATCAATAATATGAAATAAGTTTTTTCATCAGGCCGAAGCCATTTCTCATGTTTTGATAGTATTTTACTGTCCCTTCTTCAATTTGACTCTTGACAGATGCCTAAAAAGTCTGATATATAAACAGTTCAAAGTTAATTTTAAATGAACATTAATTAAATAATATTTTATTACTAAAACTAAGAAAAACGAGATGAAAAGCAAATATAAAAGAGAATTATTTACAACCACAAAGTACTTATATATAATTAGGAAATTTACAACACATAATCGTTACAGAGAACTATCTCTGTGTTAGGTACTATATAATACAATCTCAAGGTATATAGGTAATGACTGGTGAGTATTTATTTATATATCACCAATGGTAGAAAGGACGTACTCATATATTGGCTTATAGCAATCGGGTGTTTTCAGAAGCTGCTGAAGGGAATGCGGGATGGCTTCAGCAGTTTTAAAGATTGCCATCAAGTGATTAATAAAAATAAATCTTTGAAGAGTAAAACTGTTACAAGTAAAGAAAATGTGATCCAAGGTTTGTTCAGAATGATTACAGTAATTACAGACGGGTGAAGACAACTAATTCAATCTGTGAAGATGAGCATTAAATCGACAGTGACCAAGTCTAAGACGACAAATAGTAGAATAAAATTTCCTGTCATGAAATGAAACACCTTTAGTAAACCATGGGGCTGACAACTCCTGTTTAATCTTAGAATACCATTTTCCTTTGGTTTCCATGGTCTGTTTACAAAAGTTTGTAAATTTGATTTTAAAGGTTTCTTTTATTTTGACTAAAACATCAGATTCTGGAAGGCATATGTTTTTAATACAATGCTCCTGAGAACAAGTGGTTATAGCTCTTGCTAGAAAATCAGCCTGTTCATTTCCCTTAACACCAATATTATGTGACGGTGACCAGACTAAAACTATATTTTTTTTGTTTATTGTTGATAATTTTGTATATTTTTCTCTAATATCATAGATAATATAGTTAGTTGTAGAACAAAATTTGGGGTTATTTAAGTTTTGAAGAACGCTAAGACTATCAGACACTCAGCAGTAAAAATACTTGTTAAATTTGGAAGCCTAATACTATATCCTTTCTTATCCTGTTTAATATACATGGCTGCTGATACCGCCTCAGGAGTCTTTGAACCATCTGTATAGACTTGTTGATAACCAACTAGGTTACTTAGTAAAAGGTATACATCTTCTTTGCACTTCAAAGAATTATCAATTACAATTTTTAGTGGAAAATATTTAGAGCTAAATGTGCTCATATAGCAAGGCCATAAGTCACTTTCATATAAGTTATAGTCTTGCTTTATTTTTACAATTTCAGGTAGGTAATGTAATAAAATAGAGGAAGAAGAACCACTTTGCAATTTTACAAGAAGAGGATGATTTTTAATGGATGAAATTCTCAACAAAAACCTGTATATTAAATATTTAAAGCGAATTTTCAAAGGAGGGATGTTACATTCAACCTGCATTGATATTATGGGTGTGGAACACATCGCACCAAGCACAATCCGTAAGCACCTATTTTGAACTTTATCTAGTATATCAACAAAATGTGGAATAGAAGCAAAGCATACATAACCATATTCAAAATGGCTTCTTACAATAGCCTTATACAGAATTAATAAAATTTTTGGATCAGCTCCCCAATATGTGCCTCCTATAGACTTTAATATATTGCAAGCCTTTAAAGCCCTGTTTACTAAGTAATCAATATATTTAATAAATTTGAGGGAGTTCTGAAAAATCACATCTAAGAATCTAACAGTTTTGTCAACTGCTAATTTACTATCTCCATATTGTAGGACAATGTTTGTTGTTTTGCAAGGTTTTTTTGAAAAAACTAAAACTTTGCTTTTTTCAGAACTGATGTCCAAGCCCAGATCATCATAATAGGCCTTAAGGCCGAGGAGAGCAACTCTGAGATTTTCAATAGCTGCAGACAACTTGTCTGCAGTACAATATATAGTTAAGTCATCTACAAACTGTAGGTTAGTAATGTTTTGACCTAAGACAATATTCAACTTATGTATATACAAAATAAATAGTAAGGGACTGAGAATTCCACCTTGACTTATTCCTTTGTACCTTGGACCAATCAGTTTATTTTCAAATTTCACAAATAATTTACGACCACTAAGAAAATGATACACCCAATTTACCAATTTTTCAGGTAATTGTAAAGAAGTTAAAATAGTTGAAAGTTTTTCCAAATTTACAATAATATATTTGTCAGTTGTCACTTTGACAAGTTTTTATTTTAACAGCGTGTTCCTAAACTATTACCAGTATAGTGGCCTAATCGCTTAGGCCAATGATCGCTTGGGTTTAAGATATTTTGATTTATGTCATACTTGACAGTACACTGATATTTTTTAGAAACACAACCAATATGTAGTCAGTGATGCCAACCTGCAGATAATTTCAGATTGGTGGGGAACCAATAGAAAATCTAGAAGTGTCTACCGTCGTGCCGTCTGGTGGAGATGATAAAAAGAAAACAACCCATTATTTGGTACCGTATCTGGAGCATATTTATTTAAAAACTGTATTATCCATTCACTATCAATGAAACTACTTCTAGGTGTATAACTTCGGTTGAATTTTTTAATTTTCATTCAAATTTGGCTCATAGGAGTTAATCTACTAACAGATTTACAAAAGTTTTCCAAGAAAGTCTTCGCTCTTGTTTCAATACGTGTTTTTTATGCGCCTGAAGACGCATAAATTCAACAAAAGTTTCAATACAAGAATTCGCTTTAAACCGCGCATAGGCTTGACGACAATCATGTACAGCCTTGGAACATTTTTCATTCCACCATACTAATGGAATTTTAACTTTTTTTTTACTGTTACTACAGGCAGAACTTTGAGAAACGGGATTAGCAGTTGGGGTCCAGAACTTAGGCTTATTCAAACCGTTGATAAATGCGCCACATTTATCAACAGTTTGAATTATAAGCGCACAGAATCTATTATAACTGTCGATTAAATCACATGTTTCAATTCGATTTTTTTTTAATTCCTGATTAACAGTTTTTTCATACAAATCCCAATTTACTGTTTTCAGATTCGTGTGAAGAGGAAAACTTTCAAATGTCTGTGACAAGTTACTATGGGAAGAGAATAATGGAGAAAGATTCAATGTTGTCAGAGTTGGTAAATGATAACTACCTAATGAGTCTGAAGAAACTTGCCAATCACAAAATAATGCTAACGACGCCGAAAGAAAAGTCAAATCTAGTGCATTTGGCTTTCATCTATGCGACCTACAGTGGTTGGACGTCCATCATTCAAGAGAACCAAATCACTCTCATCAGCGACATCAACAATATCTCTCCCTCGCGCGTCAACTTTGCCGCAACCCCATAAAGTATGATGCGCGTTAAAGTCTCCAGCAAAAATTATCGGTTTCGGAATAGTCTGTATTAAATCATAAAATTTTTTCTTATGAAATTCAGGAGTACAGCTTCCTGGGCTGTAAAAACTTACAATCGAAATTTGTTTCTGAAAAATTTGAATCTGAACAACAATATTTTGTAAAGAATCATCATAAAATGTATTAATTTTGTTATAGACTATAGTGTTATGAATGAATATGGCTACTCCATTGTGATTATTACCACAGTCATTTCTCACAATAGAGTATCCTTTCATGTTAAATGTGATATGTGGTTTGAGCCACGTTTCACTAATTATACAAATGTGGATAGAATTATCTAATAGAAATTTTTGTAGTTCATATTTATTACTTGGCAAGCTTTGACTATTCCATTGCATAATATTTACTTGGGAAGAGAACGTGAAAGATTGTTATTTTTTTCCTTTATAGTTTCTTTTATTGCTTCTGAAAGAAGCTGTGAGTTTATGCTTGCATTTTGAGTCTTGTTCAAAGTAATAGCTTTAATTAAACATTCTGTGAGTAACGTAAGTGCGTTTTTATTTGAGAGAAGTACATTCAATAAGTCTTTACTATTTGTGTTTTCATTTAATGAAGGGAAATTTTGTAATTTATTATTAAAAATATGATGTATACTGTACTCGGCGAAACATGGCGGTAGCGGTCATTGACTCTCTGTCAAAAACTTGTCATTTTCTATATAAACAGCGATTGACAATGAAGTGTCAGATATTGTCAATCGCGGCTTTGTATAGAAAATAACAAGATTTTGACAGGGAGTCAATGACCGCTACCGCCATGTTTCGTTGAGTAGAGTATAGTTGTATACTTTTTTTATTTTCTTCTATTTTCATTTTTTTAACTCTACATTCTCCAGATCATGAACGTAGAAAAAAAAGGCGGACGGAGTCTTGTCATATACAAAACTGTGTCTTCACTTTTCTTCTGAGTCGGCCACGCACACGTTCTGACGCCTGTCAAATGGTATGGACTAGCGCAAGAATGTGTGCGTGCGGACCGTGTACATACAGCCAGCTGGCCGACTCTGAACGACACAATTTTGTGTATGGTGGGACTCCGTCCGCCTTTTTTTATACGTCCATGCTCCAGATATTATAGATAAATGGCTACCTTTGCAATGTACGTAAACAGCTTTATCTGAGCTTTGGGTACAATTTTTATAATTGTGAGCCTCGACATAGATCGAGCAACGCTCTGCATACAAAACTTTGCTAAATGTCCATATCTTAAACATTTATAACACTGTTTCACTGGTGGAATATATGTCATAACAGGAAATCGTCACATATTTATTAAAACAAATTCAGGCAATGATGTAGAGCACGAAAATGTAATTGCCACTGATTGTGTTGGTTGCAGCACAAAGCTATTGTTAACCTTAACTTTTGTCATTATTCTACGTACACATAATATTACCCTTTTTGTACTACTCGAAATTGCTTTATAAATTTTTTGATTGGACATTTCGGTCGGTACAAAGTTGATGACACCAGTCAACTCAGTGCTACCAGCTGGAATGCTTGCTTTTAAATTTTGGTCTCGTAAAAAAGTAGTATTTTCAAGAAATGCGTTAGCTAAGTTCGGCCGATTAAAATAGACTCCAACTTTGAATTTATTATTTTTTCTCAAGAAAGACCCTTAATCGATTGTTGGAAAATACGACTTAAACCCATGAGGTCGCGAGTACTTATAGGAGTTTCACCTGTGCTTTCCACAAAAACTACAAATTCAAATCCAGCTGCGCTGTCCTCTGGGTAGCGACGGCTGTAATCATTGACTCTATAAGGAGCATATTTGTTAGATTCCTCTGTGGGCTCAGACTGTTCAGAGCTACTCGACTCAGCCTGATCATCCACCGGACTAGACGATATTTGTCTCTTCTTCTTCTGTTTGGACGGCCCGCTGAGACATCGCGGTGCGCCTGGTCCCGTGAAGGGACTTTTATATAATTAAAAAACTTACCAACAGAACGAAGAAATAATTATATACAATTAAAAAATATATACAATTCGACAAATATTCTACAGTTATACAACTTTTTACAATAAAAATCAAATTAAATTTTCAGTGCTGAAAAATTTTCCAACTTTTCCCGCCACTCCCGGGAAACTTTTTTCTACACCAAAACCATAGACAATGACGTGCACAACCTAGCAGTGTTGCTAGTGCAGAAAGTCCCTAAGTGGACTTAGGTACATCTAGAACTCGACCCTTCCGACCGAAGTATAATAGAGATCAGTGCCATCTACACTCCACTTTTGCCATTGCGGGCTAAAAGGACGCCATATTTAACTTTAACCTTAACTTTAACTTTAACCACGCCTCTGGTGCAACGCAGCCTTAAAGTTAAAGTTAGGGCCCCCGCGCACGAGCAACTTAGTTGCACGGCGATTTATTTGTCTCTTTCGAAAAAATTGCGGCCATGTCGCAGGGGTGCGCGCACGAGAGCGACAGCAACGCAACTTTTTTCCGATTTTTCTAGACAGTCATCAACATGGATTTGGTCGAGACGGCTGTGGTTGTTGCACTCGCAATAAAAAACCGAAGAAAGCGTCGCAAAATAGAATATTGGGTGCATCCACTATGGAGCGATCGCCTGACTCTTGGGAAATTTCATACTGTGTTTATGAAATTGAGAGCATACCCAGAAAAATTTTACGTTTTCTTTAGAATGAGTGTCGAAAGTTTTGATGAACTGTGCAGAATCCTTCACCTGGCCTCGTTCATGAAAATCTAGGGGAAAACCCGATATTTTGCCTCTATTTTGCCCCTATCTTGGACGAAAGCTCCCTAAATCTAGGGGGAAATCCCCTGATCTGGCAACACTGGGCCGGTCGGCGACTTTATTGTTGCCTGTGCGCGCACTTGCATAGAAACCAATAGGGAAGGAGACAGTTGCGTTGCAACTAAAAAAGTTGCACAGAGTTGCGTCGCGTCGCGTCGCTACGTGCGCGCACTTCCATACTAGCTCCTAGACTTGATCAAGAGACAAATAAATCGCCATGCAACTAAGTTGCTCGTGCGCGGGGGCCCTTAATGTTAAAGTTAAATATGGCGTCCTATGGCCGACGCTTATGTCAAAACTCGAACATATCATTTATCAATGTCAAAATCATTTCAAAATAATCCGTAAACTTGTCAAAATATCGAATTTTTGCTGTTATTTATAATTTTTATTTTTCTCGTAAATCGTAATTCTTTTTACCTGTTATTTACATAAGACTCTGTGCTATTACCGATCTGTAACAAGCTAACGAGAAAAATAAATGTGATATTTTAACTACTTCTGCGCCGTAAGTTCCACCAAACGCGGAGGTGTGAGGCACTAAGGAGTGAGGACTGAGGACGACTCCAGACTCAGACTGCTTTGGCGCATAGTCGCGCGGCGCACTGGTTTTTGCTCGAGCGCTCGTACGCTATGGACGTGAAATCGGTGTAGTGTTTATTCGTGATTTAATTATTTTAAAGAAAGGCATACCTTGCTCGGACTTAAATTAGGAACAATAACTGTTATAAACTTTTGGTTAGTTTTAATAAAAATGAGTTCGATATTATCATCGAGTTCCGTAATTGCGTGACAAGACTCGGAACACTGAATTAAAGAAGTGCAACAGGCGTCGTAAAGGTTTCGTGTCAACATTGTACACAAATCGAATATACAAAATGCCTTCGGACTCGGAATGTGACTGTGACTTAGTTTCGAAGGAGTGGCTGCTGGGTAAACTGCGATCGGACGAGAGAGACACAGTCCTGATAGACTGTCGGGGATCCAACGAATATGCCGTGTCTCACATACGTTCGGCTGTAAATTTTTCCATTCCGAGTATAATGCTGAGGCGTTTGGCGGCCGGCAAGATAGACCTGTCGTCGACGGTGCAGTGCAAGGAGCTGAAGGCGAGGATAACGCACTGCTGCGCCCGTGGGACGTTCATCCTCTACGGTGATGGAGCCCCCAGAGATCCTGACTCCGTACATGGCATACTGCTGAAACGATTAAAACAAGACGGTGTGCAGGTTGTGTGTCTTGAAGGTAAACAAATATAATATTATTCTCGTATAACCGTACATTTTCCCGGGACAAAAAGTGTCCTATGTCCTTTCACGGGACTCAAAGTATCTCTATGCCAAAT
Source organism: Polyommatus icarus (assembly GCA_937595015.1). Classification (NCBI taxonomy): domain Eukaryota; kingdom Metazoa; phylum Arthropoda; class Insecta; order Lepidoptera; family Lycaenidae; genus Polyommatus; species Polyommatus icarus. The sequence continues at coordinate 5,741,355 of OW569331.1, forward strand.
TTCAGCGAAGTTGGTTCAGGGGTTTGGGCATGAAGAGGTAACAGACAGACAGACACACTTTCGCATTTATAATATTAGTATGGATGATGAGAGTCACAATAGATCCTCATGGGTCGCAGTGACGCCAGGGCTATAGCGACCTGCCTTCTATATAAAAAAAAAAAATGGATGATGAGGATTAAAAATAGGTGCATGTATTATGATTTATAACAAGATTAGAACAATAGACAAGAATAGAGAAATTATATGAATACACAATTTTATGAATTAATAATAAATTACATATTAAAGTTATTATAGCTGGACTAAGAAATAACTAAAGAAAGCTAAAACACACTTAATACTATTTTACAATAAATCTTTATGGTAGAATTACAATACAAATAACTGACAATGTCATACTAAAACAATTTGCAAGACTTGCTCAGATTAAATTTATATTTTTTTAATTTTTGTATTCAAAACGACTATAGTATGGTACATAACTACCATAATATCAGTAATTGGATAAAGAAATATTTAAAGGCAATTTATTGGGTAGTTTTGCACACATTTTATCAAGAAATTATAAAGCAATAAAAATAGACTGTTTAAGTTTAACCTGTGTAATGTGCTTGTAAGACATTATCATTAAGTCAGCAACTAGGTAAAAACAGTTTTAAAAACATCATGCACATTATTAACAACAATAACAACATTATTAACGCTTCAACTCCCAAGTGGTTGAATTCGACCATGTATACAACAGACTTCCAAGAATCTGCAATCAAAGGATTAATAACATTTCATTCATCATCTTGTCGGATAACTACATATTATAAAAAATATGTTTTGTAGCCATTAGCAGGATAGTAATAGACTAATAATAGTACTACAGTCTACAACTCAAACTGGACCTTGTTGGATTTTTTCAAGAACTGAGATAAGCAGTAGCCTATCTCAGTTCTTAAAAGTAGATAAGTTTGTTTAATCCCTCAAGCCCCGTAAGACCTATATGGGCCGCGACAACAAAAGATTTCCTGGAATTGGTGATCGAGGGATTATAAAATTTGTTCTTAAAAGAATAATTTTCTGTAGACACTATCACATCTAGAATAGGATGCTTATAAACTTTAATAGTCTAAAATCTAAATATTCAATCCATCGGGCTTCTTAGTTCTTAACATGCATGCATTTAAATCAAGTAAAAATTGAAAATATAATCACAAATACATATAACGAAAAATTAATATTTTATCACATAAAACATTGTCTGCCTAGCTTTAAAATGATCTTTGTATATTTTTTCTCACTTAAAACTATTTCAAGTACTTAAATATCAACTCATAAGTTCATAATCCACAAAAGGTCAATTTTTTCAGTGCCATGGCACTGACATTATGAGAATATTAAAATATGTAGAGGCTATGAGAATATATCAATGGTGGAATGAAAAAAGTTACCAAGCGCCATATTGCTATTTTTACAGCAAAGCCGTTTAAAGATTCATTATATATTTACTTTAAAAATCGTATTGTGAAATAAATTGTTCAATAAAATATTATTCAATATTATTGTAGTCTAGGGGCCTGCTTAGGCTAATTGACAGAGAAAAATTTGTTTAAATACCAAAATCCAAATATTTAAATAAAAAACTCATTTTGTGTTGATTTTTCATTCCACCATTGATAGGAACTCCCAATGGAAGTTATATTTTATGTTAAAGGAGATCGCGCACGTCACACTTTTTATGTGATCGAGTCTGCGGCTTCCATACATTCTGATGGAGCGCGCCATGCAGATTGTATGTAAGCCGCAGACTCAATCACACAAAAAGTGTGACGTGTGCGATCTCCCTTAATAATACCTCGATTGTGGGAATAGCAGACACAAATTATATTTTCAATTGTTAATTTGGGGATTGATCGGATAAGTTAAATTATAAATAAATTAAATATTACTCTCTTTAACATCTTCTTATAACATGAATAATTCTTATGTTTGATAAACCTACTTCAATAAATAATTGATCAAAGAAAAACACATGCACAATATTAACTACAGTCTACATGATATAACATTAAATAGTGTAACACAATATCATTTCCCGCTGTCCAGCCCTATAATATTATGCTTAGATCCTTAAAACTACACATAACACAACTTTTTGGTGCGATTATTTTAATTTCGAGAGGAAGGTATAATTTTTGTGTCCAAACCGCCGGAACAGCCGCGCGTATCAGCTAGTAATTCATATAATAATATTATTCGGGAAATATAAACGTATCCTGGAAATGTAATTAGTTTAAACCAAAGCCGAAAACACCGGAGGTCGCGAGTCAAGGCATCCGCCTCGCGGCTCGCCAGACGTGGGAGAGGATGTCTGGTGCTCCTCAAGCGAGACGACACACGGCGACTGGGTACCGACACTCTATATTTCGAATGCATGCTGATGAGGCACACGTTGTCTTGCATTATACTTTGTACCATATCGTTTATAGCATGTGCAAAAATAAACCTTTTTTTTTTTTTTTTTTGTTTTTGGTCGGGAAATGCAATTACGCATCCCCGGCAGCATTGGGGAAGGACCACCGGGGTATGTGGGACTTGCTACGGCCGAAGAGATGGTAAGTGGCCGCAGCTGTACCCACTAAAACCCGACCGTGTTCCTACTACCGCGCAGGACGGAGACACGAGGGTCTATTACATGTCTTCCGTGGCTTCCGTCCGCGCTTGCCTGCTCACCCAAAGCAGGCCCACGCTGTTGGGGTTTCGTGTCCCCCTAGGCCGAACAGAGGCCCCACATGGAGGGCTTGCATAGGCCGGTCGTCTTCTTTATGTCGCGATGCGCAGGAACACAACGCGCATCGCGACTCTCTCGGGGACTCGGTGCAATGAGTGGCGGCATCCCCATACCGTCACCCCGAGTTCCCTGGCTAAGGCGGAATGTCGCGCCCGTTGCGACGTCTTCGCCTTGGCCGTCTTCGCCGGTGGTCGTGCGCCTCTCGCTCCCTGATGCGCTCGGCCTCCTCTTTGGTCGAGATGACGCTATGTGCGAACGTCTCGACCGCAGACCACTTTTCTCCGCTCTCGACCAAGGCCCTGCAGAGGGCTGGGAGAGTCGCGTCCTCGCCGATAGCGGCAGTTAGCGCCGCGCGTTGAGTCGCCCAGGCGGGACAGGCCGTGATGGTGTGCTCGGCCGTGTCCCGTTCCTCTCCACAGTGGTAGCACTTGCAAAAATAAACCTCAAAAAACCTCATCAAAATACTTTGAGAAGTTTTTAAGAGCGGGCTGTGCAATTTTGCTGTGTTTCCTAATAAGTGTTACGATCCCGGAAGACGATTGACTCAAATGAAATTAAGATTTATTTATTCATTGTATATTTATCTGATACTTAGCTAACGGAAAACACGATTCACTTATTTTGACTCGATAGTTTTATTTTTCGAAATTATGAATCTTTTTGGGCATTTCAACAAATACCTGTTACACTGAGTTACTAGCTATCATTAAATAACTTGCACTACTACAATCACACACTTTATAAAATAACAGCTAAAGGAAATATTAGTTTTGTATTTAGTTTTTAAGTAATCTTCAAAAAACAGTTTTGGGATTTACGATCTTTACTTTCTTGCTATAATGCGGGAGCCGTTGTTACGCGATATTGTTCACTATTAAGCTGCAGCTTGGAATTATTGTATCACGATTGGAGGATAGCGTTGTGTGTAGGCGGGGCTAGCGTTTTGACCGTAGGCCCTTAAGATCAGTGCGTAGCAAGAAGCTACTTTGTTTTTAAATACTAGTGATTAAAATACACCGCATTATGTTACGTAAGTAATTTCTCATCGAGAAATTAATGGCTTTCTTGTTCGCTTTGATAGCGCGTGTAATATAATAGAGCTGTGTTGGCTTTTCACATGGACGTAGAGCGGATAGAGTTTCCGGGTACATTAGGCGGAATGTGTGAAAGGCAGACTTGTTCTTTTAGTTTTGTTAACGTGAGTCGCAAGTCGCAACGTTCTATACAGTACCTACAATGAAAAAACTAAAACCTAGTCAAAAATTACATAGGTTATCTTCATTAGTCTTTACTTAGGTGATCAGACACGACAGAACCACAGTAGTGAAGTTCCCACCAACCAACGTGGGCATCAAAATTTAAAGTAGTAAATAAAATCCAAGGCGACTCTGTAAAGGGTGGTGTCTTGCCTGTCTCGTCTAATCTACCTTCCATAGCCCATAATGTGCTTAAGGATACATTGTCATGAACTTATGATTATCCTTGGTCACTAAAGTGTCATCAAAGCTCGGTTCGTCCCAATTATCGCATAATAATTGTGGCCATTAACCCAGTTCCTGGCCTCCTAGGCCAGCTAGGGCGCGTGTTACTAACGCATCTTGCATTTATGATCCTATTAACGACCTTCTAACATTATGGACTGTGTTATGAGTTATATAACATAATTAATCGTTTTATGTCGAAGTCTTTTTTAAACGTATATTTTGCTCCCAACTATCATTTGTCATAGTATTTGTTACTGGCATTTTACTCACTCAGGTATCAAAATAACTTTTAATTAATCTAGTATTAGTCAGCTAAATGTATAACGCGTATGCCGGATGTTCGTATTGCTTGGCTTAGAACGGAAGAGTGCCGCAATATCATTAATAAGTTCCTGTTTTATGCGCGTCCTGCTTATTTCACGAGTGAAATGTTATGCCATTTCGCCATTCCAAAGAACCAGTTATAAGCTATGGCGCTAATTCCACTATATCCGCCAATCAAACCATATTTGTATAGCTCAGATTTGATCGCTTTTTTGGGATATCTTACAGCAGTTTACATCTTAAAAATATGCTAATCAGATTCTTGTCAGGTTGTTATGCTGATCTTGTCTAGTCTAAATAGTGAAACTACTGTAATCTTTAATTTGTACGTAGTGGTTACCACTTACGATAGTATAAATACTATTTTATTTATTTATTTATACACACACATAATATTCATTCAACAAACAACAGAACAATACGATATACTACATGTATGTGTGTATGCGCAGTGCGAATGGCACGTACATATCTTGCACTTACTAGGATGCTTTATGTTCTTCGCCTTTCATTACAGAGGAAATCGTCAACATCTGGTCGGTCTCAAATCGAGGAAAACGATATGGCTAAAGGAAGCAGTATTTCACTAAACTGGAGCATAATATTATAATCGAAACGGTGTCTAACTCTAATGTTCCTGTCATTCCCTTCGTAAATATAACTTTGATCTACTGACATATTGTTATCATCGGAAATTCTACCCGAAGTAAAATCTCCGCTTTTGAAAGCGTGTTTCTGAATTCTTCATTTGTTTGTGAAACTTTGTTGATTATCCATAATGATGAGAGATTACAATTATTATATCAGTAGATAACGTAACGTGATAAGTGTTTTGTTGCCTTTTAAGTATAAAAATGTAGAAGGCCGAACGCTCTGCTCGCAAAAGGCAAGCGATCGCGCAAGGTCTTCTATTGGCCATAGCAAATTACTATTTACTATGCACTAGATTTTCTTACTGTGAAATGTTTCTATGATTATTTCTCAATCAGTTTTCGTGTAATAATAACCGAGCAGACACTTACCTCTGTAAACTCCTCATTTTTAATTCGCGCGTCAGTTTATTTTAACCTCTTTGAACATCGAAAATGATCGTTTCGGAGAAGATAATGTGATAATGTTAATAAAACTAGGTATATACAATTTACAACTTACAATAAAAAACCCATTGACTTAAAATTAACACATAATAATGAAAAAATAGAGGAAGTTGAGGAAATCTTGTTTTTAGGCGTACAAATTGACAAACACTGTAACTGGCATGCACACATAGATAAAGTTTGTTCAAAACTGAACAAATTTGTTTTTGTCTTGTGCAGGTTAGCGTGGACAGTTAATATCCAAACCTCAAATACAGCCTATCACGGCTACGTGTCCTCAGTCCTACGATATGGTCTGGTTGTCTGGGGAAACTCTACGCACATAGACAAAGCATTCATTGTGCTTTAGCTAAGATTCCACCGTATTAGTCATGTAAGCCATTCTTTAAAAAATTTAACATTCTGACTCTGTCTAGCATGTACATTTTAGAAATATTTAAATTTGTTATACACAACAAGGACATTTTTACACAATTGATTGACACGAACCCACCCAATTAAATATTTTAGAAATTCAAATAGATTAATCATAAATAAGAAACCAAAAACAACTCTTTTTTTAAGTAATGCATATACAATGTGTGTAAAGATTTACAATAAAATACCAGATCACATAAAACACTTGTCTAAGAAACACTCATTAGAGAACTAAAAAAATTACTAATAAACGAATCTTATTATGATGTAAAGGAATTCCTTAACAGTTGACACAATGATATTATATAAAAAAACTCAAAGAGTTGACATAAATTATTTTATTTTATTATAGTAGTTATAAAATTATTGACATTTTCTACTTGATATAATTTCTTGACATAAATATACATATATATTTCTCATTATCTCTATGACATGTTTAATTATTATTATTGTGAATGACCTATGTATAAAATTGACTTGAATATTGTTCTTATGACATGTTTAATTATTATTATTATTAATGACTTATACTGTATAAAATAGATTTGAATTTGTTAGCGTAAAATATGTTTTGTATGATTATAATTTAAATCTATATTTGCATGATATTTTATAGATAGCTAATGGCCTGTTTCACCGCTTCCTGATAAGGTGCCCGATAGGGTTATTTGACAGATTTTCCATACTCCATCTGTCAAATTAAGTGGTGGATAGCCTTATCAGGAAGTGGTGAAACAGGCCCTAAAAGTGTTAGTTCTTAAGATAATTATCATTACCACCTACTGTATTCACCACTTTTATGGCAAATAAACGAATTGAATTGAATTGAGATAGGTGACGTCAGTGTTGACGTGTTCCGGGAATGAACAACCGATCAATTATATTACACCAAACATTAACCACACGCGTTACTCTGATCTGTTTTATCTCTAACACTCTGTAATAAGCCTGATAGACATTCCTTCCACTTGACTGGTCTATAAAAGTAACAACAGGGTGAAGCCAAACGAGCGTAATTTGTGAATCGCAGAATTTCTGCCGCGTAAATATCTTTTCATACAAATCATGACTCACAAAATTACGTGTGAATTAAACAGGACTTTTGTATGAAACTGAATGCAGCAGAATTCTGCCGAACCGAAATTCTGCGACTCACAAATAACGCTCGTTTGGCTTCGCCCTAAAAGATGTTTTCCTTCCGAAGGCTTCGTTATCCTCTAACGATCTTGTGATTATTTAATTGTCCAATACGAGGAAAATTTGCAAAAAATACAAGCTTTGAAGGTTAAACTATTGTTTTACCGATTTTGGATCGAGCTCCAAAAAGTGCTATTTAAATATTCTTGTCTATAGCCTCTATCACGAGTCACGACCTAAAAGTCTAAGCTGTATATCAAACAGTTAACTATTAATAAACGTACTATTTGCAGCAAGTATCTGATAGCCTAGATCAGATTGACCCAAGCTGCCCATCAGTCAGCACTCAGCAGTTAACGCACACTACATGTCTTCAATTGACTCTAATGCTCACAACAGGCTCGATTAAACTCCATTACGTGCAATGTACTTTAATAAAATCTATCTTTAGATTTACTTTACATAATATGCTATGCTAAAGAAGCTGTAGAGCCAAGCTCTACGAGTACTTTTTCAGTCTTCGCGAACTCTATAAAAATCCATTTTACTACTACAATTTTATAGGCCGATGTAAATGTACCATAATGGCCCAATCACATTATGTAAGTATCAGTTTGTAAAGCTAGCTTTGTAAAGTTAGGGAAATGCAGAGACGAGCGCATAGCTCTACATGACTTTTTGTAGGTAAGTTATATGACCTCAACTTGGCACCATTTTCAAGTTATCATTGCCTATGTTCTGAGGCTTAAGGGCGTTCCGTCCGGAGATTCCGTAATTGACCGTATTTAAAACCTTATAAACTCATAATCTGAAAGCTACAAAGTTATAATAAAAATACAGCAATAATCTTTAGTATATCAACATTCCTTTTGTCGTTTTAAATTTTCTATTTTTGTTTCTTATACTCATGATATCAGCTTCCAAAGTAATACCAATTTGTTAAAATTCAAGCATACATTCAGCATCTCCTTAGGATTTACAAATTACTTTTATTTGAAACTCACGCTAATAGATCGACAATATCATAAACTACATATTCGCCGTTTTAAAATTTTTTTAGGACAATTTTGAACTAAGATAAGTAAAAATAATAGGGTTTTGGCGCGATCTCAGCAACGCGGAAAATGTATAGCCAAGGTCGTTTGCTCGGGGGACGGCCTTAAGGGCAGTTTATTCGTAAATTAGCAGGTCGATTTTGGTCAGTGCGAATATCGACGTAAATGTCATTAAAATAACATTCATTTATAACAGCGCGTACGGTGGCGGTTACGACGCTCGCCGCGTCCATGATTGGGCGAAATAGGAGAAAAAACCTTTTTAAGGCTTAATATAATATACATATTTCAAAAAAGTAACCAAACTAAATCATTAACTTTTGTATTGCAAAGCAGTAGATATTTTTTATGTATTCTTTTGATAAATAATGAAGGAGTAAAGTGGTTTCATTCAACGATTTGGAGGTGATTTGGTTTTTTATTTCTTTATTATGTGATACCGATAGAAAAAATATGGCAAGACCAAATTACGTATCATATCATGTAGATTACTAATTATTTTTTTCAGATATAATTTCTCTGTTAATGCCGATGAAAAGTTGTTTATCTGCACGCTTTTTTCGAGAGAGCAGCCTTAAGCGTTTGCTTAGCGTCCTCATCATTGTCACCAACACGACGTACAATAGCAGCTCTTGTATTCGTCATGCGCCAAAATTCATTTATCGCGTGGGAACCGTACATTTTTCTGGGATTAAAAGTGTCCTATATAATATCCTTTCCCGGGACTCGAAAGTATCTTCATACCAAATTTCAGCAAAATCGTTAAGTTCAGAAGTAACAGACAGACACACTTTCGCATTTATAATATTAGTATGGAAGTATGTATTACAATTTACAGCCTTTAGGTAGGAATGTAGGATATCGTAATAGAATCGTAATCATAACACCTATTCATGATTTGTTGTGGTCTCTCCCATTGTCATGGATAATGAGTAATGGTCGCGACTCGCGGATTATAGTACCGCAGATATTAGATGTTAGATAACCGGGGTGGGGGCACAAGGTTGCGGGCCGTGTGGGAAGGACACGGGCCAAGGCCCTCCGCCCACGCCGCCCGCGCCGCCCGGGCCCCGGTGAGACCCGAGCTAACCACGCTCCCACATACTACATAGTATATACTATGTTACTGCAGTACTATTTACGACAAACAGTCATTAATTTCCAGTGCCGAATTTATATAAATCTGTAGGGATGATGATGATGATCTGGATGCTGCCGGCCCCTAGGCTATGCTATAACGGCCTATTTATACCTAAATCTAGGGCTGGATGTTTCATGGACTGGTATTGTATATTTATATTTCATGCAAAGGTAGCGTCTTTCGACGAAAGAGCACAGATTCGATTATTATGCTATGTAATTCTATGTATATAATTTTGAGGGTACAACATGTTTTAGTATAGCTTATCAGTTATCACATTTAGCATGTAGATACACAAGACGTAGTATTCTCACAAAATCAAATGAAAGAAAATTCTCTTCTCCAGTCGTATTTGTTACTTACTAAGTGAACCACCTTCTTATAGTAAAATAGACGCCTATAACTGTGTAATATTAAATTATTGTACAATGTATATTTTCACAACCTGCAATAATTTTCTCTGATTGGTATTCACTATTCGCCAGCCATTTCAAGATTCCGCTAAACTCTCAATTCGAGACTTCGTTAATCGGAGGAGCCAAGCGTGAATTTTATGTGGGCGTCAGGAGATTTGATTCAGGCGTAGTCGAAGGGCGAATTTAATGGAGTCCTTGCCGTCGAGGACACGGGGGCGGCAGGGTGGCGCGGGGGGGGGGGGGGGGGGGTGAGGCGGGGGCGGCACGTTCATTGAGAGCGGTGGATGAATGAGCGCGGTGAGTCACCGGATCGATGCTGCCCGCTGCCCCCTCCCCCCGCGCATGCGCCGCACGCCCGGCCTCGCCGGCCCGGCCAGCGGCAACCACGATGCTCAGCTATATACCAAATGTATAGCCATAGGCTACTTCCTAGGACCTAGCTCCTAGTTGATGTTTGGTCTACTTCTGTAATGTCACACAAAGGCGGAAGATAGTTTTAAGTAGGGCTAATAATACGATAGACGTGGAATGTAGCGTAATTTGCACGTTCTTGCTGACCCTAAGTAAAGCAAACTGGTAACAGTCAGCAACGAATCCATAAATAGAATTATTAAAGACAATAGAGCCCGAAATATCCAAGTTAAACATGTTCGCAATTTAATGTTCCCAATAAGCTACAAACAACCTTGTAATTTCTCCAGATTTTGCCTCGAGTCCGTTAAATTATTTTTTAACTCGTGAAAACAAAGGTGGTTTAACTTTATTATTGGTCGTTCCCAAACTTTTATATGCTACTGAAATGCCGACAATCGGTTTCACGAGTTATTCTGCTGCTTCCTTTGTGAAGTGAAGGAAATTCAAATTTCCAAACTTGGCTTTCGAAGCTTGAACATTTGCCAAGTCCGGCCCGGCGCGCACACGTGCCGCCATCGAGTCAATATTCGATATGTGCGGGAAGTCGTTCCGCGGAATGATCGTTCGGAATAGCACGGTCCGTAAACAGGGCCCGTACCACGAAACGGTTTTGAGACTCAAACAATCGTACGAGAATGTTGCGTCCTACTCTAACAAACGTGAAATGACGTTGTTAGAGCAGGACGCGTCATTCTCATCAGATTGAGCCTCAAAACGGCTTCGTAGTAGGCCTACTGAGCAACCGGACACCGCGGTACCGAGCATCCTTGAGCATCGATACGTCGACAGGGTCTGCTGGGTGCGAATATGATGTATCGAGAGCGACATTTCCATGACAATGCCGCTGCCGGCCGCGGCAGGAAGCCGGTCTGCTGGCGGAAACGGTGACGCGCCGCGGTAGATTATATTAGCCGGTCTCATCCGACCGATTGTTTATTGATTCGAACGTGCCTGCAATGTAAACGATCGAATCTACCGACGCCCGCTTCCGCAGAACTTTCTGCATCAGATGCATTTTCTTTAAAGTTTCTTAATGATTTTGACATAAACTCTATCGTTCTATCGTTATCGTGTGAATTCCTTTTAAAAAATACCTGTTTAATGTAAGGGTTCAAGGTCAACTCGTCGAGTTTCCCGCATGACCTTGACGAAATACCTTGAGAATAACAACGACAATAATTAATGATTTTATTTAATTATTTTATTTTATAACTAGGCTAGGACATAAGCCCAAACATGTGGTAGGCATTATTTAGTGCAATTTGTAAAGTGCTGTTTTCAAATTATTTTACTTTTAATAAACTAAGGGTCATGTACTATTTCTTACTAATCATACCAGCTGATAAATTATACTAACACAAGAGCTGATGATTTTCTTTACCCCAGTGCTTTATTGTCCTCAGGCGATTTCGCGGAGTTTCGGCGCGCTTACCCCGAGTGGTGCAGCGAGGCCGGCGCCACGCACATGCCTCATCTGCCGCTAATGGGATTGCGGTGAGAACATTTCATATATCTCCAAGGACCGAGGCACCTGAATCCAAGATCACCTGGTCCTTGCTAGTGTAAGTTCCCATAAATTGTTTGTGGGAAGTAGCGCTAGTCATTCCACGAGAATACCTACTTAGAACGTAAGAACTTCTTGGAAAGATTTGCGAGTTAAATCCGCAGCTTATTGTAATAAAGCATCAGAAAACTGTTCTACGGTTGGCGCATTTGTCGTCTCGTCTTGTTAAACGTCTGCTCATGTCGTCGTCTTATTTGCTATTTTTCGACATATTACAAAAAATAGCGACAGCTCTATGACAGAGTTGTTGACGTCGGTGTATCTAATAAGGCTCGTCGCTGCCCACTCCCGCGCAATTAACGAACCAGCAGAACTGGCATGCGTGGGAATACGATTTCATGCGCAACTTTTTCCCCGATAGCCCGTCTATCGCGGCAAAAACTTGAACGTCAGACTGGTCGTTCCGTTGACTGGACGTCGTTTGCTTTCTAGAACCCAACAATACATTTGTTTATATGACAGCTAATACGTGGGTTTTGCAAGTTGCAGTGGGGACATATTACTGGATAGATGGGTGTATAAAGGTCGTTAATGGCTGCAGGCTGTGAAAACATTCTTGCTAAATAAGACTTCTCACTTTACAACGCAGGTTCATTTATAATAATAAAGTAATTTGTACTTTGAGTTGAATCAGTCGTTTGATGAATGAGTACTAACTATGATTGATCGCGTGTACTATCTAAATCGTTTCGAATACATTAGTGCTTCTACTAATTGGTCAATTGGTCAAGTAGCAAAGTGATCAAATATCAATTGATGATGATATTAAAATCAAACAAATAATCATAAAATAAATGTTTAAAGTTAAAATAAAACAAAAGCGTTTCTTCGAATTCGCACCGTCTCGGGTGGAATAATTGAGTAAGTTTTCCTTCTCTAAACGGATCTGTTCGAGTCGGTGCGGCTCCTGCCGGCTGCCTCCTGATTGTTGAACGGAATTAGACAACCGTGGGCGTAATGTAAACATTCACTGAACATCAAAATGTATTTGTTTAAATTATACAAACATTTTAATGTATAACAAAGGAATTTTGTTTTAACAGGTTTCAATGAAACGTATAAGCAACAAAGATGACGGTGTTTCCCGAAATAGATATAATTTTGCTTTAAAAGACAATGGCCTCGATTAGTTATTTTAATTGGTACGTTTTCGTACTAAGTGTTACCAAATTCTAGGCAGCAATTATTTATTATTTATTAACTTTTATTTACTTAGTGCATTATTTAGTACATAAACTGCATAAATTTTTTTGTCAAAACTCAAACCGTTCATTAAAGTTGAGTCCTTCGATCGGAGGTTCTAGGAATTCCCATTGTGGAAGCAGACGCCGCTGACTGGGTTTTCGTCTCAGACGGGTCCAGCGGCCCAGCACAAAACGGAGGAGAAGGCACGTTTTAGTGGGTAGAGCTGCGGCCAACTTACCATCTTCTCGGCCGTAGCGAGTCCCACATACCCCGGTGGTCCTTCCCCAGTGCCGCCGGGCATGCCTAAGCGCATTTCCCGTCTTGAAAAAAAAAAGGAATTCCCATTGTATTCTTTTGTTCTCGCAATCACCGGTACTCTCGCGGGGCCTGAAGGATTAAATGTCACTGATTGTAGCCGAGTAATGAATGTAGCGGCGCAAATAGATGACTTTTGCAGTTTGTTGTATTCTAAGTATCCTTAAAGATTACATATATCTGATAACTAGTATCCATATTTAGCTTGCCACAAGAAACGTGAATGAAACATTTTCCTTTGTAAATGTAGGACGATAATAATCATTTTCAATTATTTTTTCCTCATATTTTTCCCTAAAATTATAGATTAATATTTATTATTATTGTATCAGCACATATCTAACTTATATGTACGTAACTATTTACTATTAAGTAGAAGTTGCCCGCAACTTCGTTACGCTGAAATTCAATTATCACGCAACCGGGATAAAATCTAATCCTTTCTTTGGACTATGAGTATCTTTACATCATAATCGGATTAGCGGCTTTATTTAGCTTGTCGGTAATTATTACAGACGGATACACTTTAACATTTATAATATTATTAGTATGGATTATTCCTGTTGTTCCTGTGTTCCGGAATTGATTCACAGTCAGTCGACGGACCTACGGCATTTGGTCGCATTATGTCAATCCAACATAATGCTAAGTACTCACATACGGTTTTGCTCGATAGTTTTACTCCAAATCGAAGGAAATGACATATGTATTTGACATATTTAATTCCATCGAGCCGGCTCGAAGCGAGCCTTCTAGCTGTCAGTTTTGGCGGTAAACGCGGTGGTTGTTGCTCGATTTGGAGTAAAACTATCGAGCAAAATCGCATGTCAGTACTTAGCATTAGTCGCAATCTGTCTCGGTTTGACATAACTCCGCCATCTGCCTCTGAATCAACTTCTCAGATAGTTCATAACGGGAACAAATATAATGACCACCAAAAAAAGCACTGATACCCTAAACTTGTTTACCAAAAAAAGATAAGTAACATCAAAAAATAAAGTCTAAAATTGCAATACTACCAGCTATTTTAGTCATGACAACACTTCAAATTGTAATCGCACACCAAATATAGTAAATGATCACCAAATATAGTAAATGACCACCAAATATAGTAAATGATCGCCAAATATAGTAAATGATCACCAAATCCTTGTGAGCAAATCAATGCGATATTTCTGTCCAAATAAATCACTGCGATTGACAAAACATGTAATACAAAATAGTCGGCCAAGTGTAAGTCGGACATGGAGGGTTCCGTACCGTTATAGAACAAAATTAGACCTAAAATTGTGTTTTTGTATGGGAGCCCCCTTTAAATTATTTTATTATTATTACCTAATTATTGAAGTAAATATAATATAATCAAGGCCTTTGCGAAAATATCAACGTGCCTACCGGTTGCCATTATTGATATAGAGCAAAAAAGGTCAAAAAATCACGTTTGTTGTATGGGAGCCCCCCTTTAAGAACAATTTTATTTTGTTTTAGTACTTGCTGTTATAGCGGCAACAGATATACACAATCTGTGAAATTTTTAGAAGTCTAGCTGGAGCGGTTCTTGAGATACAGCCTAGGCCCTAGAGAAAGACAGATGGACGGACAGACGGACAGACATCGAAGTCTCAGTAATAGAGTCCCGTTTTTAGGGTTCCGTACCCAAAGGGTACAAACGGGTCCCGTTACTAAGACTTCGAGGTCTGTCTGTCCGTCTATCTGTCTTCTTCACTTTAATAGGATTGCTAAATAAAAATATATTTGGTTATAATTTTACATTATAAAATGCTAACGTATAATGTTGGTGATCGTTTACTACTATTGGTTTAACAATAATTTATTTGGAGCTATTTTGCATAAATAGGATAACGAGATAATGAATCTTTGGTGATCATTTTACATTAAAATGCTAGTATAATGTTGGTGATCATTTACTAATTTTGGTGATCATTTACTTATTTTGGTGGTCATTTACTATTTTTGGTTTTAAGATGTTAAATATTTGGTTATCATTTTACATTAAATTGGTGGTCTGTATTTTGGTGATCATTTACTATTTTTGTCTGTGAAATGTTATTATTTCTGGTGATCAGTTAATTATTAGCCGTTCATAACTAGTGTAACTAATAAGTAATAACTATTCGATAGTGAGTGAATAATCTAATTCTATTCATTATATAATAATATTATGAATGGCACTGATTTAAAGGAGCAGTTGTAAATTGCAGTTTTGGTAAGTTAAAAATTATAAATGGCACGTTTAATAACTAGTTTAGCAGTTAAAACTAAGCAGTAAGGTAAATAAAAATGAGTAGTAAAAAATAATGAAATGGATAATTGAAAACATTATTGAACAGTAAAATAATTAAATGGTAGTAAAAACTAATGAATGGGCGGTTATGTGAGGGCAGTAACAAATCGGATTTGTCAGTAAGAAATCTCATTCTAAGAAGTTCTTTAAACAAAGAGGCGGTAAAATATAATAAAATCGGCCAAGTGCGAGTCGAACTCACCCATGAAGGGTTCCGTGCCGCTATAAAGCGAAAGTATAAGACGGCCGCCGTGGCGCAGCCCCCCTTACTGTGAGGCTGCGAAGCCCAGCTTCGGTATCCGTGGTTAAGTAGGCCTTCTGTTAAGTCGTTAATGAACCTCGCGTTCCATCATTTTTACCGCTCATTCATTTATCGAACTGCTCATTCCATCATTTTTACCGCTTATTCCATCATTTTTACCGCTCAATAGTTTTTTTTATTACTGTCCCTGTTTTACAGTCACAATAATTAATCAACCGCCAGAAAATTAAATAACTGCTCAATATTTTTCTCAACTGATCATAATAATATCTCAAATATTTAATAACTGATCAAAAAATGAGCTCCCATTAAGTATGTATGTATATTTATTTACACGTGCCGGCTGCCGGCTGCGGCAACGCGAGAGCCATTCACGCTGGAACTAATCACAATGTTTCATTCATATTTAAACATTTTTTGCGTCAATACTCAATAGTAGTCACTCAATCAGCACACAAACTATAATCACGAAACTGTTTTACGGAGTTTATTCATTAACTACTAGATGTTAGTTGTTACCCGCGATTCCGAATAAAAAATGGGAATATTGTTCTGTGTGATTTGTTCTATATCGTGTGCTAAATTTCTTGAAAATGTGTCAAGTAATTACTTAATATTTTATCCTATTCAATGCAAACAAAACCAACCTCTTTATAATAACGGCGAATAATGAGTTCATAGATGAAGCATGCAATGAGTAGAGTTGTATAATGAGTGCATTGATGACGCAGTGCAGAGTCATGAAAGAGTTTAGTTAACCTCATTCATCACTCGAGGGGCCTGCTTACTGCTCACTGCTCGCGGGTCGGCGAGGCCTCGTTCATTAATACTGTCGCTCTCGGCATTGGCCATTGCTATTTGCTGTATAGTAGCATTTTAACGTCAAGTAAATAATAGCAATTATATGAGAATTTTTAGAAATGAGTTCGCAATAATAGAGTATGCGTTAATTTAGTTTTATGAAAAAATAAGGATGTTTTTTAAATACATACTATAAGTATTTATTGTGAATTAACTTATAGTGCAGTCGCCAGAGGTTTTAACCTCCGAAAATTGTAATAGTGAATGGATTTTTGTTTTTGAGGTGTCATTTTCTTTTTTACAGTGCTACAACTTGCAAAGTTTACCAAAAAATTTTTTGTGCTTTGAAGTTTTTAGTCACTTATTTAAAATTTAATATTTCACCATATAAAACCAGTCCAGAAAAAAATATATTTTCTTGTTCCTATTATTTAATGACTCTTATCCGATTGTTTACGTTGAAAATTAACCAAATAAACAATTTTTTAAAAAGAAAGTTTGCTTTGCTAAGCTAAATACAACTATAAGGTTTTTGCAAAGTTTTTAGAGATTAACGCTCGTCGTAACCAAGATAAAAGGGTTTGGATGGATTTAAGGGTTGTAACGAAAAGTGTGTTAAACTTACTTGTTGTGCGTATTTAATTTTTAGAGAAATGATAACTTTTAAGTACTTAAAAACGTTTAAATATCTCCAAAAATGTGTAAAAATAGACCGAAAACATTTTTCTATATCTGTTGAGAATTTTTTTAAGTGAGAGCTAAAACATTAAATGCATCGGCAAATGAAAGACTTTTTCTAGTCTTTGAAATATATTTAAACTTCTTACTTAAAGCCAGAAAAAGAATTGGGTGCTATTTGTAGCACTCTCGGGTACATACTAAAGACGCATGCTGCGACCTATGTTTGGAAAATGCTTACCTGAATACAAAAAATATCAGTTTTTAACCTAATTTATATTTTTTTCCTTTAAGTATGTTTTAGCAAATATAATTAATGAACAAAAATAAATTTTATTCTGTAAAAACCTAACCAAAAGAAATAAAATACAGATTTTCTTCGAAATATCCGTTAAAAGTTTGTGCTACATTTTCAGAAAATTTAATAAAGTAAGAGCTAAAAAGTTATACACATTAAGAAACAGAAGGCTTTGTTAAGCCTAAAAAATAATTTTAAACTTCCTATTTAACACCAAAGAAAAATAGGAACGCCATTTACCTGGCGAGGCACACAACAAGCACATTTGGAGGTATGCTCATCTACATACAAAAATATTAATTTTAAATCTAAATTATATATTTTTTCAACTTATTTTCTTTTTTTGGAATATAAGCAACGATACAAATCAAAAAAATAATAATATATTTTATTATTTTGCTATATATTTAAAAGAAAGAAATATGCAAATTTTATTCAAAATTTTACAGTTTATGAGTTTACTTGAAGTGGAAGAGAATAATTTAAAAATCAAAAGCACAACTTTTCAATAGGTAAACTTTATTTTGTTGACGACCTCTGTGGCTCAGTGAGTGGGCTGTCGGTAGCTCAAGCCGGGGGTCGCGGGTTCGAATCCCGCCGACGGAACAAAAAGTTTTCAATGTTCCTGGGTCATGGATGTGTATTAAATATGTGTATAATAAAACTCTTAAATATATGTATAGTATAAAAGTATTAAATATATTTCCGTTGTCTAGTACCCGTAACACAAGTCCTTCAGGTACTTACCACGGGGCCAGACCGACGTGGTGTGAAGCTGTGAAGTGTCCATAGATATTATATTATTATTATTTATGTTATCAGCTACACATTCCTTTTTTTCTTTTCAATTTTCATCCACTATTGCAAAAATCGGAAGTTTGCACGATTTTTACGCTCTAGGAACTCCACTATTAATAATAATGATGACAAGTCATTCATGACTATTAACTTGTGTGACAATATACCAAATTACATAATATTATGATTTATGAATAACCACTCAGAATCATACTGGAAAATTGCTAACTTTAAAACTTTTCCTTCCTAGTACAAATGCAAAATATTATTATAATTAACTGACGATTTTGTAATGTACGCCAGCGGGCCGATTCTGTATCATACATTTGTGAGTTAATCACTGAGTTAGTAACGAAACGGAGGAGTGAGCAACCGAAAGTCTCACTTTTGTATGCAAGTGAATACAAAAAGTGGCACTTTCCGTTACTCACTCCTCGGTTTCGTTACTAACTCAGTTATTAACTCACAAATGTACGATACAGAATCGGCCCGCTGATTTAACAGAACAAGAGTTTGCAACGCAAAAAATACATTCGATTACTGCATCAATGTAACATGGCGGCCTGCGCTAGAGAAATGCAACTTTGAATGGCGGCTTCATTCATTCCTCCTCACACGGAACTCACTGTTACAATCGAGTTTTTGCGATGAACTGCCGCATGGCGTATGCCTATAGCAATAAACGCCAGATTCGCCTGGCACGAGGCGTTGATATCTGTCAATGGACTTCCATTCTCTCCGAAGACCTTGTTAGTGCAATGATCCGTAACTCTGCTTGCTTTCCATATTTGCTAATTTACTTGTTAGCGTATCAATTACTGTTTCTTGGGAAACTTTGTTGTGATCTTTAGCGTTCATTTTCACTGCTACCCTTCCCAAATCTTCTCTTTCGCAAATGTTCGTAGACTTTTCGTGTACACGTGTAAAAAGTTACTGGATTTATGTAAGTCTGATTATTCTATTTTCGGTTCTCCTGTAGACATAATAATTACTATTGGTGAATTATTTAGCTCGCCCACCGTTGGAAATGGGAATCCTTTTAACATAATTTATACTAAAAATAGCGTCGGTATAAAACGCCGCCGGCCGCCGCCCACGCCGCACGCAGCTCCGGACACGTGGGACGAAAGAGCTCAAACCTCCGAATTATTGTATTGTTGTAGCAAAAAGATCTCGAGTAAGGAATAAGCACAAATAGGGATACTCGCGTGGCGCGTGGGCGGTTCTGTAATATGTCATTTATATTTTGGTAGCGTAATTATACCTTTGCTAGCCCATGTAAACAAGTCGATATGATAGATAGCTAGTCTTTGGAGACTTGAAGTTTGATTGCCCCGGACTATGCTCAAGAGTTAAACACAAGGATGCATTCAGATGCGGTAGATTTCATTTATGTCTATTTTTAGGCCTTTTCTATACTAAATAACTTTGAAAACATGCTGTTCTACTGGTTTAATAGAATATATTACTTTTTACAGAAGAATAGATAGGAAAGAATATAGATAAGGTAGAGTTTTTCCATGGAATATTATGAATTTTGTATGCTGTATCTAATCTGAGATAAGTCTGTGGATATTGTTCGAGTGGACGCCGGAAGCATCGAGCGTACTCAGCGTCAGCGATATCGAAATGACGAATCATTTCCTTAAAACTGATATCCATGACTTTATCAAACAGTGTTTTATTAATCGCATTAGTTACCTATAAAATCATCTAAATAACATAACTGCATTCATAACTCAATATATATTTACGTAATTTTTTATGGGTTAGCACTTGAAGAGCTTTAGTAGCTTAGTCAACTAAATATAATGAATTTCCCCGCATTTGTCCACTTTCTGAGAAATCTGACTGATGAAAAGTTGAGGAGTTGCGAGTTTATTACGCCGGTTCTTCTCGCCGGGATAGTTCTATCAAACTATCAACGTTCTGAAAGCATTTGTTACACATCTATTCGGAAATAAAACAATTTTTATTTATTTATTTATTTATGAGTGATTGAGTTATGGTCACATAATTTGTCTTAACTCATATTATAAATTACTTATAATGTTAAAAAAAAACACACACATTTACCTAAATGTGATTATTAATAATTACGTTTTCATTCTTAACATACGGATTACATTATTGAGGTATTATATCTAAGATAATATAACAATCATAAGTTATATTGGTAAATAAGTGGTCGTATATATTTTATTTGGAAGCGAATTTTCCACGGTTGAAGTGGCAGGACACGTAATACCATTCACAAGTGCAATTAGCAGACTTCAATGAAACGATGAAGGAAGTCGGCAATTAACGTTTTTAGTGAGTCAGGAAAATTTCAATTCACCAACGAGAACAACAATGATATAATTCTCGATTGTTTTTACAATATTATCGTCGTTACGGATACGCTCTTGTTGACTTACATTTCTTATCGCTCTAAGACGATAGAAGTTACTTGGTTCGTAGTGAATCTAATTTTAATAGAATTTAGATTTAAGGCTGCATACAGCATAATCAATGTATCACCAATATTATAAAGCGGAAGAGTTTGTTTGTTTGAACGCGCTAATCTCAGAAACTGCTGGTCCGGTTTGAAAAATTCTTTCAGCGTTAGATAATAGATAGCCCATTTATCGAAGAAGGCTATAGGCTATAAATTATCACTCTAAAGTCTGAGACCAATAGAAGCGAAGAAACAGAAACATGTGGAAAAGCCGGGAAAATTATTTGAAGACGTATCTCGCGAACTACTGGATAAATTTTTGAGATATTTGACACAGACTACAGCTAAAAAAAGTTACAGTGTAAAGCTGTCTACAGGAACTGATGCTCCCAGCGCTGACCTTTTCAGTGTGACGTATTCGCTAATTGATAACTCAGGGACGGGAGGGTCTGTCGTAGGAGTTACGTCCTTCGTCGTCAGTCAGGCGTGTAAATGGCGGAAATGGTCACGTGCAGGGCCCAGGGCTGACATTCAAGGGCTCGTGACGTCAATGTGACGTCACCGAGACCCCAATGTGGCGGTGGCCGGTGACGTTTGACAATTTGGCGGTGCTCGTAGCGCGAAAGGTTACGTTTTACGTCGAAGCGATAAATTTATTGTTGGCTAAATGACGCGAATTAATTGGACGTAAGCAGCTAATTAAGGGTTGATTAGGTCATTTGTCAAGTTCTTGCTCTACCAAATTGTACTTCACCTTAAAGATCTTATTGCTGTTAAGAGTCTTTTAATGAATATCATGTTTCACCAGTTATAACACTGGTGTCTGGTGAGTGGTGACTTAATTAATTGACAGACTATGTATTCAAAATATCAAAATATAGGGCCTGTCATGAGTATTACGGGGGCTCTATCAGTGGCGAAGTTCTTCATCTCACGAAATCCCTGGCCTGTACAATAGAATCTGTATGACGACGTCATGTAAGATGCAGTGAAGAAGTGAATTAGGGTCATAGGAATTCTCTACTGGCCCGTGCCTCTTGGTTGGTTGTTCGAATATGCACAAAATATGCACGAAAAAGCTATTTCTTGTATTTTATCATTCAATCATCTACTAATTACGATATACTATCATAATATAGCGATAGCCTGATAGTGTTAGAGGTTATCGGGTGACGTCACGGCGCGCGGCGCACGTCATGCCGGCGGTCGGCACAGCGGACGGTCGCGTGAGTTCATTCACGAATTTACGCCACGGCCTCGGACACTACTATTGCTTATAGCCGTGATTCACTATGTACTAGCATAGTGGTTGATTCATACCTACACCTACGTAATTTGGTCGCTTTATGTCAAACCCTGCCGACGCGACGGTTACGACTTTGCATTGGCACATAATATATTATATTAGTAGTACCATATAAATAATCTTACCAAATGACGTAGGTCCGCCCTACGAATCACGAAATTGATTACTACGGTACTATAATAAAGTAACTTCATTGAGTTGTATCGGGTTCTTCAGCGACCATATACCACGAATCACGATAAGCGTTGTAGCAAATGACACCACGAATGACATCCTAAACCACGATGGATGTATGAATAATGAACGAGTAAGTCAGAATGACGCACTTTGTCTTAAAATGTATTTGTGGTTAACATGACGGTAAATAATCGTATAGTTTGGTCATGGATGCTATTGTTACACAAATACGGTAATTTAATGTAAGTAGCTAGAAAACGTTTCTGTCTACGGAAGAATACCTACTCGTAAAATGACAGGCTGACATAGGAAATATTGTCCCTAAATTTTGTATTTTTTTATGCTTTTTACACAATAAAATTATTTTTGGCGACTGCGGACATGTGGTTCATGGACCAAGCAGCATGTCAAACTTCAAACGGCGAATCCAGAGTCCAGACACAAAACTTCACAATTTGTATGAAATTCTGTGGCCCTTTAATTTGATTATTAATATACTTTAGGACTTTAGGCCTGCTGAAGAATTTTATAATTGGAGCAGTCATAAATTTTAAAATTAGAATAACCATCACAAATGCAGATGTACAAAATTTAGATGTGTTCTAAAGACTCTTAGAGTTGTTACTTTGCGGCAGAAACAATGGTAACATCTTTATCCGAGTGGGTGAACCGTGAAAAATTAAAACTCGTTAGCTATTCAAACAACTTTGGATAACACATTCTCAATTTAAGGTAGAGTTGTACGTGTAGAGTTAGTATTAGCCATTAAGCAGAGCAGATTGTTCTTTAAACAAATAAACCCTTATGATCAGATAACAGCTACAAATTGTGTTTAAAGTATAAACGCGGAATTTAGGCAATTTTACGAACTTTGCATTAACTGCAAATCTTAACAGATTATAATCTTCTTTCACGAAAAAAAAACATACCATTCTCCATCGGAAAAAGTCATCGGAAGTTAAAGTACCTAATAAACTTTCGAATACAGCATTAGTTTAGTTTACTAGTCGCGCTGTCGATTAACCTAATTGTGAGAATATCCTGTCGTGATAAATGCGGCAATTTATTTATTTAAACGTCTAATCTTATCCTTATAGTTCGAAGACCTGTGACGCAAACAGTAGAGAGTAGAAACGGATGTGTTCGACGGTTGTTGTGTGAATGCTATGTAGTTGCCGTAACTATGTCGTGAGGAAACCGTACTTTTTACTATTTTTTTCCCAGCACTTGAAAGTAAAATGTACCCATCCAAATTGAGACCAACGCTATGTAGTTTTATGCCGTAAAATTTATGTTGATTATCGTAAGGATAACATACATTTTACTTTATAAACGGTACTCTATTTTCCTTCCCGGGTTTCTTATGTGTCCCATAACTATCTATAACCCTCAAGGCTGAGTAGAGGGCAACATCAAGCATTGCATAATTGTATTGGAACCGAGGAATATGATATTTTAAAATATTGCATAATGTGAAAGACAGCACATCCGAAACTGATCCAATATTTGGGTTTAATATCTTACCTTAATCATTATGAAACCTTTTGATTATGCCGGATTATATTACTAGAATCAAGAGTTTATGACAGACATAAGGATATTAACTCTAGATATAAATTATTGTTAATTAACATTATTCCAACATTATGAACTTAGTCATCGCTAATCAGTGGTTACGTAAGGGAAACGTTTTAATTAATAAGTCGTATAATACATAGGTTTGAAACATTTTGCTCGAAACAATGCAAAGGTATCTTTTACAGCCTTTAGCTCTCAAACTCGAAAATTTTTAATCAAAATAATTAAAAAAATATATATGTTTTCTGAACCACCGATTCGGAAAGGAACTAACCCGACGAGAAGAACCGGCGTAAGAAACTCACAATCTATCTACTTTAGACCATTATGAATAACCCAAGATGGCCACAATGATGCGAAGCTGTCTTTACTATAGGTAATCCTCGTCGACCAAGAGCAGCCATAGACGAAGAATACCCCTCTACACGTTCGTAATCACTCTTCCATCATGGCCCAACAGGCAGGGGCACTAGAGTTAAGCCTGTGGTTTGAATTTCCCTTTGATGTATCGAGGGTAGATGAAGGTGAACTATCTTATATGGGGGATATTTGAAAAAGTGTTCAGCTGTACGCAGTAAATAACAGTTGAAAAATCCTCCGAGAGTGGCGCTAGCTGCAGCAAAGGGTATGGAATGAATTATGTTTTTTGATCATTGTATTTATCTATTTGGAATTTAAAACCTGGAAAACGAGCTGAAACGAAAAGAAACTTATTTTGTCCTTGTTTCTTTATCCGAGTCTAATTTTTGATTTAAAATTTACCCTGTTGCTACAGTAGCGCCAATTTAACACCCCGCATTTCCGCGGACACTTTTTACATACAGAGATAGTTCACCTCCATCTACACTCCATACTTTGATGTTATGTGTGAAATGTGAATGAAGACGCTTCAAGGATTTCGTCAGCGTGACGGAACGGACGCCGCTTTACATAGTGTGAATGTATTGTTTTGTATGGGCCGTGTGTGATTGTTGTCAAGGTCGAGTTTCATTCACTGGCCGGCTTTATGAACGGAAACACAAGTAATTTGTAGTTTCGACATTGGGTTTTTTGCCAGTCGCCGCTGATTTAACCGAACTGGTTTTAAACTAAAATCTTTCTGAATGTAGGCATTTGAATGTTAAAATGGAAACTTGGAGGCTAGTTTACGAACTAAATAACTGTGAGTGTCGTACTTATATGGCTCCTTCTGCATGGTCAGTACTCAGTACAATTTTTAAAAGTTACGTTTCCAATTACTGTAACCTTAACAACAGTTGTACCTTCATTGTTCTAACATGAGGCATGAAGCAAATATTTTCAACAGGGTCGTTGATTCGTTTAAGATACCGACTTTCCATCGCGCCTACGCTCAAAACCCTAAACGATATAGCCCTATAACTCGATCCGCCGACGTGTCGTTATAAGTCGAGTCGGCGATTTAATCGGAAAGTCCTGACAGGATGGGAGCCTTCGGTCATTGGCAGCGGTGGGCCGGTCCGCATTCCTGCGCCGCCGCAGCGCCCACATGCGCCGAGCTATAAGCTCGGGTTATAACCCGCCGGAGTTGTATCGCCGTCGGCCTCCTCACACGCGTGCTGCGTCTCCGTCGTATTCAACTCGGTCGGGTTGGTGGTGCGGCGCAATGTGCAAGTGGTTCATTAGTAACGCGGCCGGCCGTGTCACCGCTTCCGGTGCCGCTCGCCTCCATTCAAACACAAATTGAATTCATACGAGCCATTTTATTCAGTACCTACTCGTGTATGGGCGTAGCGCTTGTACTATTTTGTGTACCGTCTAACATGTACTAGGCTACAAACTTTCAATAGTGTTTTACTCATGTTTTTCTCTATAATAAAACAATTAGCAACATTATATTCTTCATAAGCATGATACTGAAAAGTCAGTGTATTTCGCCAAATATTTTCGAGTACTTACAGTATTTTATCGCAGAGTCCTAACAAAAACTGCTCATAGTCGTATGTTTTATCAACTAACAAGTACGAGGGGATGTATGATGTAGACAAAACATGTTAATTGAAATGCGTCCGCGAAACAATGGGCCGGACCACGCGATGCTATAAATTAATAACAACCTAATGGAGACAGACTGCTCCTTTTATAATCCAAAACATTTGAGACATAACACCGTCATCACCATTTTCGACGCCTGCCTACGGTTGTTTGAAGGTGTGATGTTATTTATTTACGTAACAAATCAAAAATGTTCTGTTTTACATAGAGGCCAGTGTTTTTGCTTAGTACTTATTAAAATTGTTATCAGCTCTATATATTTTGTTATTCAAGCTTTGTACGCTAACAGTTTCGTTAGGAAACGCAAAATTACTTACGAAGACATTCTATCTATACCTCTCCAGTCTCTATATTGCTTAAAATATGTTTACTTACAAGTGATCACTGCCGGTGTGTCATTTAAGGGCGTTCCGTCCGGAGATTCCGTAATTGACCGTATTTAAAACCTTATAAACTCATAATCTGAAAGCTACAAAGTTATAATAAAAATACAGCAATAATCTTCAGTATATCAACATTCCTTTTGTCGTTTTAAATTTTCTATTTTTGTTTCTTATACTCATGATATCAGCTTCCAAAGTAATACCAATTTGTTAAAATTCAAGCATACATCATCATCATTTATTTGAAACTCGCGCCAATAGATCGACAATATGATATTGTCGATCTATTGGCTACATATTCGCCGTTTTAATTTTTTTTTAGGATAATTTTAGCGCGATCTCGGCAACGCGGCAAATGTATGGCCAAGGTCGTTTGCTCGGGGGATGGCCTTAATAAGGGCACTTGCGCTGAATCGTTGCGGGAACAACAGAATTTGCTGATGTCTTTTCTTAGCATTCTGCATTACATTATAAAGGCTTGTTGTCAGCTTCTCGGAACCGACGTTTCCTCCTACGTCCGTCAACGCGAAATAGAGCGTTAGCGGTCCCACATGTGGTTGCGAAACGTAAGTTGGCCGGTAAAATCGAAGTTGTCGTGTTATCAGATCGGTATGGCGAGCGTGGGCGGCCACCTGAATGGACGGCTGGGCCCACGCGCCGCCCACGCACGTGTAGGGCTGCCGACCGCAATATCCCACCGCTGCCACCTAATTATGTCAGAGTTGATTCATTAGGCAGATGGCGGACCTACGTAGTTTGGTCGCGTTATATCGAACCCACCCGATACATCATGACTAGACATCGGATTATGTGCATTTGCATACTTGCATATGCAAATGCATATAATTGCACTTTTTAGGCGATAGTGCATATTTTGGCAATTTTTCGTTGATAGTGCATATTTCAGTAGTTTTATGCCCACACACGCCGAGGCCACAAACATAGCACCGATAGGTACTATCAGAGAAGTTGATTCCTATGCAGATCGGGGACCTAAGTAGTTTGGTAGCGTTACGTCAAACCCAGCCGACAGATCACAATTAACATTGAATTGACATATTCGACCAAATAACGTTGGTCTATCAACTGCATAGGAATCAGTTTCCTCGATGGTACAATATCTTTCTAGAAATAAATTTTTTCTTTGTAGTTGGCAACATTATTAAAAAAGGGAACAAAGTAGTTACCGATTTATTAAACTTCCATGAGCATTAAGATTGCAATCGGAAAATGTTGGTAGAAAATTATCATTGGTAAAAAAATTATTACACTCATGTATTCGAGGAAATTATAAAATTGACGCTTTTATTAACGTTACCACCGGAAAGCTCTTCAAAAAATTAATAAATTTTAATGATTAGTGACTTTTGATTATGCATATTTTGTGCATATTTCAGCCATTTATTCGTGCATACTTGCATGCATATTTCGGCACTTTGATCGTGCATATAATCCGATGTCTAATCATGACTAACCCTGGAATTGACCCGACCAAATTTAGGAAAGCCAACTACCTGTAAAATGTGAATCAATTTTTTCGATGGTGCCATCGAAAAAATCAAACCACAATGGCGCAACTGTTTCTTTATTAGCTTTAGGGCTCCATTCCACCGCGGCGCACGGAGAGACTACACACGTGCGTCAAGCTTCGCTTTGTAAGAAAATATATGTGACTGTGTCCACCTGCAACCCACGGACACGCTACGCACGAATTGACTCAAGTCAAAGAAATAAATCCGTGCACGTCCACGCGTGCTTGTGGCCGTGCACAGCGTACGCCGCGGTGGAATGGAGCCTTAATGAGTACAAAATTATCTGTATTTTTCTTAAGCTAGTTAAGATGTTTATATCACAAGTTGCAACACATTCGACTCTAATATAATACATTAGCAGAACGTCCAAGCTTTGATTCATGGCAGCCCTAGACGTTCTGCCTACAGACCAGCCTTATTCGCCCGCTTTGAATAATTACTCGCTAGCCATATACACGAACACCATAAACGTGTAATGTTGGGAGCAATTAATGTTACATTTATAATGTAACAACAATGTCTGAATTTGGTGATTCCACTACTAATAGCATTCACAGGAAAATGCCAAGTTTGGGTTTGATTTTGGATGAAACTTGGGTATATTATTATGTATGTATAATAATTGTATTTCTCTTTTATCCATGAGTCTACTTCAAACTCTTCAAACCTCTGAAGAGTTGGCCCTTTTCATCGGAAGTGGGCTTAGATGTTGTTCAGTTGAAGACAGGGATCAAACTCGGCTTTGAGTCCATGCACAGGATGTTCTTTGCGTTTTACAAAGAATACTTGCTTCCAAAATTAACGCATTCTCAAAATAATATAAAAATCTTCTCTGTTAAAAAATGATTTATGAATGAAAGTTATTATAAAAATGGTTTAAATTGTAATGGAAATGAACGTTATGTATCCCGTACTAATACCCGCCTCTCATCGTCTAAAGTTAGCCGAAGTTTGTGTATTAAATATAATAACGTAATCGTGTGGGCGGCGCGGCGTTGGAGGCGCACTTGTTTTTTTACTCAATTTGCCCGCCACTGAATGGCGGCGCGACGGCTGAGGGCGGATTCGGGGTAGGGCTGTCGATTCGCGGAGATTTAGTTACGTGGGTCGTACGAGGGATATCGCGTCGGCGACAACCCTGGCTCGGGGTAGCGCCGCGTGGGAGACGCGTTGGCGTCGACGGGCTCTGGCGGGGGTGAGGCGCGGGGAACGGGGCTGGGTGTGTGGGCGGCCATTGATCCATGGGGGCAGGTGAATGGAGCCCCCTCCCCGCCATTGAGCGCCCGTATCGACCCACCCGGGCCCCGCTGTAAAATTTTGTTACCCGTTACTTCACACTTTCTAGGTCTCCCGTGAATAACGACCTAATTAATTGTTGTAGCGCTAGTAGGCTTTCAGGGTACCGGGTTTTATTTGCCGCATTCTAATGAGGCTTTAGTTATGTAACAAAATAAATGTGTTGTAGTCTGTGCGCAACTAGTTGGCCGCTCTGCCCATACACTTTTATACCGGCAGAGCGGCCAACTAGTTGCGCACGGACTATAATAAGAAATTACACGTACTTACCAGTTGCCTCCCTTGCTAGGGAGTACTGGGTTAGCTTAAACTGTGGTATTCCCATGCATTGTTTAACATATTTTTGACCGTAAGTCTGTCAATGGACATCTTCAATAGTATCGAGTTTCTGTGACTGAGCATCACTTATCAATTTTCACTTTCGGTCTGAGCTTTTACATAATAACTAGCGACCCGCCCCGGCGTCGCACGGGTATAAAATATATAGCCACTGAAAAAAATGATTAAAACCGCTAACCCTATGATCCTTCACGTGGTCTACTTCTTATATGTGCCAAATAACATAAAAATTGCTCCGGTAGTTCGCGAGATAAGCCCTTTCAATATTATTTTCCTCGTTTTTTCCACAGTTTCCTCTATTTCTTTGCTGCTATTAGTCGTAATAAAATATAACGTGATAAAATATAGCATTTAGCCTTCTTCGATAAATGGGCTATCTAACACGGAAAGAATTATCAAAATCCGTTGCGTAGTTTTAAAGATTAAAGGGAACAAAGGGACATGAGGGAAAAAAAGCGACTTTGTTTTATAATATGTTATATTATATAGAATATAGAATAGATATAGAATATAGAAGTGCGTTCGCAGTTGTTTTCCCTCTAACAGAACCTCTATGCCTCTATATAAAGGTCACTTATCTCCAGTACAAAACGCTCTGTAATACTCAAAGTAACATTGTGCAGGCTCGCTATTTTCGCCTCGCATCTGGCTTCTATCAAGTTGTGTGTGCTCACAGCTCACTGCTCGGACTGCTCGAACTGCTCAGTTCATAGATAAAGCTGATGCACTGGGTCAGCACTCGGCAATATTAATTTACTTCCGCATTACTTACAACTTACAAGAGATCTTCATAATGATAACATTATGAAGATCTCTTGTAAGTTGTAAGTAATAATGTAAGTTGTAAGTATGTTCTTGATTATAAAAAAAATCGCAATTTCTACAAGTTAAGAGTATAACTTTAACTATAACTATAACTACTGTGCAAAATATCAAATCTTTGGTTATTTTAATATGGCGTCCGACGCCATATTTAACCATAACCGCTCATATAAGTATATCTAAATTTTTTCGTGAAAATTTACTATGTTTCACAGTGTTTTTCTGTCGATTTTTACGGATAATTCAATTTTTTATAGTCTCAATCCCATTACCTGTAGCTTTAAAAATAAACGCAACAGACATCTGTCAATTTCTGTGGTCAAAGTTAAGGTTAAAGCTAAGGTGGCCTTAACTATAACCATAACTTTAACCTTAACTTTAACCACGCCTCTGGTGCAACCCACCCTTAGTATTTTTATAGTACCAAGGACTACCCGTGGTACTTTTTTAAGGCAAAGCCATGATCATTCTGGCGTCAGTCTCAGATTGATGGACTGGACTGATGCCAGACTGACATCGTCAGATTGTGATATTGGTAATTATGATGTGTCATAACTCATAAGTCGTAACTCATACACCCACAATTCACAAGGAGAAGGCTCAATAAGTAAGCACTCGATCCAAAACATATTTTGTCGTAACTCTCTAATATCGTGGTGGTTACAGGTCCCTCCGCATCTCGGGGTCGGGGTGCGACGAGGCGCTGTCGTCGGGCTCCTCCTCGGAGTGCGAGGAGTCCCACGCCCACCACCAGGAATTCCCCGTCGAGATCCTGCCCAACCTCTACCTGGGCAACTCCGCCAACAGCGAGGACTGCGATGCCCTGGCGCGACATAATATCAAGGTAAGGTAGACTTTTTTGTGGTGCAAAACTTGCAATAATTATTGTTATTTTACTTGATTCATCATCACTCAAGTCTTGCATGAGTACTCACAAGTCACAAGATTCTTATTATGTATTTATCAAGTTGTCACTATCATTGTATTTAATGATTTCGTAAATTATTAAGTGATTTAAATGACGTTCAGTTTCATTCAATTAAGGCCAACTACCAAGGGGCTATTTTTATAAACCTTAAGGGGGCGTCTAACCCAAAATTTTCGATTTTATAATTAAATTTTGTACTTGAAAATAACCCTCGAATTGTTTCATTTTCTAAAATAAGATCTCCATTATATTTCCAAGAATTCGATCTGAGCAAAAACCGATATCTTAAAATTTTCTCGATAGAAAAAAATCACAAAGATGCATATAATTTTCACGAATTTTTCATTTATTACCATAACCGTGCATTGAACTAAGTTAATATTTTAACACATTGTATAAAATTCTATCATTGAGAAACCGACCTAGCGCATTTTTAAAATTTTTTGTATATTTATCGAGTTATTGAGAAAAAAACTAATTTGCCGATGAATCCGCGTCGTCCTTTTTCACCTGGCATATAAAAGACGGGCGTGAGTGTGAAGAGAGAAGGACGATGTTTGATTTTTTGGGTTAGTCGCCCTCTTAACGTTTATACAATTATATACCAACTAGCTGTCCCGGCAAACGTTTCTTTGCCATATTATGTAAAGTATATCGCCCGTATTATTTTATTGAATTAGTTACTAAATAAGTATGTCACCATGGCAACGTCCATCGCTATCCCGTGACCCGCGTCGCATAAACAATGGTCGCTCTTTATAGACAAATAATTTGAAATAAAATAAAATTGCGACTATAATTAAAGATCTAAGCTATCCTATCTCTCAAGTTCGAAAAAAAACACATTTAAAAAAAAGAAACATTAGAATCGGTTAAGTAGTTTAGGAATCCATCGCGGACAAACATCGTGACAGGAGATTTATATATATTAGATATACAAGATCACCCTTTTTTTTTAAACGGGCAAATTGCCCACCACCCACCCACCACTGCTTCTCCTGTGTCACCATGATCAACAGTGGTAACCAATACACGAGCACTCGGGTCTATTAAATATCCAATTACAATCAAGTCCTAATCTCATCCCGTTGCCAATTTCAGTACGTGCTGAACGTGACGCCTGACCTGCCGAACGCGTTCGAGGCGGAGGGGTGCGGCATCAACTACCTCAAGATACCCATCGCCGATCACTGGAGCCAGAACCTCGCCGTTCACTTCCCACAGGCTATACGGTTCATCGGTCAGTATTTATTGGAAACTCCAGTCCAGCGTTTACCAAAATGCCAACCTGTGGTCCGCGGACCCCTGGGACCCGCGCTATGTATGGGGGTCCGCGGTGTCATCTGTGGACCATACATAATTTTTTTATCAAGGGGGTCCATGAAAACTGTGTTTGACTTCCTAGGGATCCGCAGCTGAAAAAGTTTGGGAATCACTGGTCTAGTTTAGACTAGACCTGTGATTTCCAAACTTTTTCAGGCTGGTCACAAAATTAAATTTACATATTTAAAAGGCATGAGTGGATGAAGTGGGTAACTACACTAATATTTTATAACATAATTACTAACTATTATAGAATTCACTGTGGAAGTAGCAGCGTTAAAAGAGTAACTTATTTTCATCTTAGTATGGGATTAAGTCCATGACGCTCGGTTGCTTGCCCATACAAATCACAAAAAAAAAATATCTTCCAGCGCTGCGACTTCTTTTACAGTAAACTCTATATATTAAGGAATCCCCTTAAAAGGGTCCATTCACGGCAGTCCGCCCTGCAGGACTGCAAATGGACATAGCTCACTCATTGGTTCACACGTCCGGAAACACCGAGTGTGAACCAATCAGTGAGCTATATCCATTTGCAGTCCTGCACGGCGGACTGCCGTAAATGGGCCCTTAAAGTATTATCGATTAGTTTTGTTACGCCCTGTATAATCGTATCATAATATATAATAAATGAGTCATGACAATGATACATGTTAACGTGCATGTTGTTGTGTTACAGAGGAGGCGATGTCAGCGCGGTGCGGCGTGCTAGTGCACTGCGTGGCGGGCGTGTCGCGCTCCGTCACCGTCACGCTCGCGTACCTCATGCAGCGACACCGGCTCTGTCTGCGCGACGCGTTCGACCTCGTCCGCGCGCGCAAGACCGACATCGCGCCCAACTTCCACTTCATGCGACAGCTGCACTGCTTCGAGCGGGACCTCGGCCTCCACGACCGCAGCGCCAGCCTGAGTAAGGTACACCTCCGTCGCACAGGGACGACCGACCTCACTACTGGCTAATTATAAGGGTCTTCACAGACGGACTGCATTTCAACTGCAATCCAAATGCAAATTGCAGTTCAAGTGCAGTTTGAATGCAGTTGACACGACTGCAATGCGACAGCAATAGAACTGCAAACCAAGCGCGCAGTCGGATTGCAATTCAGTTGCAGTCGGCGTGCAGTCGTGTGAACTGTTTGGTTTGCAGTTATATTGCAGTCGCATTGCAGTCGTGTCAACTGCATTCAAACTGCACTTGAACTGCAATTTGCAGTTGAAATGCGGTCCGTCTGTGTAGACCCTATGTGGGTCTAAATAAACGGCGACATTGGCACCGGTCAGCTTATGGGGCTTGATGGGTTAATCGGGCATTGATTTGGAAAATTAACGGTGATATTAAACACTCAACGTGGCCATTTTAGACCTGCTGTTGACATTGAAAAGTTTGTCTACTTAATGTCATTGTAAATGAGAACGAGTCGGTCGAATCCCCTTTTTGGTATCGCCTTATTACTATTCTTTCTGTCGTCCGAAATATAACAAGGAACGTTGTCCATCAGGTGCTGGAGGAGCTGGGCGTGCGTGAGGTGCGCGCGTGCGCGTGCGTGGGGACGTGCGCGTGCGCGCGCTCGTGCGGGTGTGCGGCCACCGCGTGCGCGCGCTGCGGCGTCTCGCCCGACTCCGGCATCGAGTTCGACCGCTGGAGCGCGGCGCGCGATACGCCGCAATGACACTTCTTCACGCCTCGCACGTCGCAAGCGCAGCAGCAGCAGTCGTCTCACCAGCAAGAACAACAGCAGTCGCCGCAGGAGTGAACGCCCCATCGTAACGTCGCCCCGAGCGCCACTTCCCATCAGGGGCCTCCTTAATACTCCTAATAATTTTGACGTCGGCGACGTTATAAAATGTGACACAACGTCACTAAAATTTACAAAGTTATTAGAATAAAAATAATATAACTAGGACGTCGCGTACAACAGGCCCCGCCGCGCGTCAGTTCTCTAGTCGCCGCAGTCAGCTCTCTGGAGCTAATGTAATGTGACGTAGGCCGTTTACTTTTGATCTTACTTGTAATTTTGTTGCGGGGTCTAGAATTGTTCTATTGATGATTCCGACGAGGCCGGCGCGCTCGGTCGTGTCGCAGTTTATATTGAGCACCTTAATGAGTAAGTTATGAGCACGCCTAGAATGATAATTTATACAATATTGGTATATTCGCAAAATAACTTCGATACCTCGTTCGAATATATATGAACTTTTCCTTTGATATTAATTATTATGTATTGATAAAGCATAAAATTGATATTTACACTTCTGTGTCTGACTAACTAATGCTACATGCCAATATTTTGACAAAAGTTTATAAAATCCACAAAATACGGGTGTGTATTATCTGGTCACTAGATAAAAATGTACAAAATGTGACATAACAAATTGGAACGAAGTTTCGACAGTTTTGTTGTGGATATACCGCATGTAAGTTATAGTTAGAGCCGCGGTACGCGGTTGTCGTAAGTGAAATATATTATTATTATTACTAGAGAATAATAATATTATTAAACGGTTAAGTAAAATTTTATAAGATTGATATAATATCCCTTCCACCGTTACGAAGGGTACGCGACTAAATGCATTCCGAAATCTTCCAATGTATCGTGCATTTTGTGTCCATTTTAACGATTTTTTTACTGTAGCTGTGACGTCATCGCGCCGTGCGATGGCCGCCGGGGGGTGTCCTCTATGAGGGCTGCGGAATGCCGCCGATATGTTCACTAGTGCCACTCGCTAAAGTTCAAATTTTATATAACAGTGACGTCGTCCGCCGGACGTTTTGTGTCGTCTCGCGAGGACGATTTTTAATTTAATGGCGGGAATTTTTTAAAATAATGATTTGTACAAATAATATGATTCCTCCTAACGTAGGGCTTCTGATGATTCTTCCAGTGTTGTAACTCGAGGGTGTGTGTCGTTGGTGTGAGTCTGTCGAGTGCGTGGTTATCTTTTTAGTGTTAAGCTAAGTGTTGTCGAAGACCTAGTCGACTGTTGAGGGACTCCGCTTACGTTTCCAAAGCCGACGCTCTCGTACTATACAAATATTTCAAAGTGTATCATTATATTTACTATACAATATGGAACATATTTATAGCGCATACGACATGTTAATCGTAGTTTATTTTTCTATGGATCTTCGCTGTTGTGCGTCGCTCAGCGCGCGTCCTAGTGTTGTTGCGGGGGGGAGTTGAGTGAGGAGAGATGAGAATAGATATGTATTTTTGTATGAACTATAGTCGACAGCGGAACCCCGCATACGATCGACGATCGGTCGCCGAGCGCCGCACGATATTTTCTACTATTCTGTGTATTTCCATTGGCATTTATTTAGGTACTGTCGTGAAACGTATATTTTTCTATATGTAGTCAAATTAGTTTAACGTTTATATTGTGTAAATAAATAAAGCTTTAACTCTTAAGTACGTTATGATAATGTAAAATTTGTTACTTGTAAATTCGTCGTAGACTAAGTCAAAATTGAAATTTGACTTCCGTTCGAGAGTAGAATGTATTTACATACGTGTACACTCGTTGGAGTGTTTTCACATTACTCGTCACCGATATTTTACGTCACACCAAAACCTCATAAACTGTTGGCGTAGTTTCGTTATTAACAAAAGGACAAATTTTTTCATATTAGTTATTTCAACATTGTTCTCTTTTTTGTAATGCATCGTGTAATGGGAAAACGCTCGCGAGTAATGAGAGCGAATTGTTATGTGACAGATGTATACTGATTGTTATGCGAGGGTAGGCCATACGTTAGCCCTAATTGCACGAACAATTCTTTTATATTAGTAGGTATAACGATTATTGTCTAGCACAAAAACACCCGGGGAGTTCCGTCGGCTCCCTGGTGAATGAGTATCGTCAGGTACCTGTACATATTCTGTTTTAGTAACATAGCTATAATACATGTTAAATAATGATGTTAATAACATTTTAGATTTCTTTTTAGTGCTTTCCTAAGAGTGCAATTGATATTTGTTGACAGAGTTAGCGCCGGCGCGATGCGTCGGGCCGGCTTTAACATTTTTAATGAAACATTGTACAACAGTATAAAGCCACATGGCACACTAATATTAACCTCAAAACAAATATAAACACTGTTAAACTAAAATGTATTTTATTTATACTCATATGTAGCGCACTGCACAACCTATAAATTATAGCTACGATGTTCTTACATTATAAAACCCGAGTTACACCTGCGAATTCTGGCATTTTCAATCACGTAGTGATTATATTCTCTCTGGTTTAAATTTTTATTTTGAAATACCAGGAACGCATAGCGTGATAAGAGATGTTTGAATTTTTTTTTTGTGACTACCCCCATTATTATTTTTTTCATACGGAAGTTTACATACATTATGCGCTCCTGGTACTTGGAAAAGTACCAGGAGCGCATAATGTATGAAGAGGTGTTTGGATTTATTTTTTGACCCACCCTCTAATTCGATGGTTTTTTGTGTCTGTTTTTAACTACCAAGTACCAGGAGCGCATAAGTTATGAAGATATCTTTGAATTTATTTTTGAACCACCCACAAATTCCAAGATTTATCTTATGACTTCCCCCATATATTTTTTTATTACCAAGTGCCATTTATGTTATTTTTAACTAACAAGCATCAGCGGGCCGATTCTGTATCGTACATTTGTGAGTTAATCACTGAGTTAATAACGAAACGGAGTAGTGAGCAACCGAAAAGTCTCACTTTTGTATGCAAGTGAATACAAAAAGTGGCACTTTCCGTTATACACTCCTCCGTTTCGTTACTAACTCAGTTATTAACTCACAAATGTACGATACAGAATCAGCCCGCTGGAGCACATAACTTATTAAGAGATCTTTGCATTTATTTTTAAAGCCACCCACAAATTCGAAGATTTATTTTGTGACTACCCTCATTTTTTTTTATTACTAAGTGCCATTTTATTATATTTTTAACTACAAGTAGGAGTCTCGTTGCGGTACTCGTACTCGAAATAATACTCGTAAAGCGCATCACAGACGGTGAAGATAATATAAAATATATATTATCTTAGAGCATATTTCAGAATATCGCTCACCATACAAATCCTATGAACCATCACACACGACGAAGTTAATTTATATTTTATATTTTCTATCTTAAGATATGGAAATATATATTTCGTATCTTAATATGTTATCTTAAGATGCGAAATATATCTTTATGAATAGGTACAGGGTGTTTTTGTGTCGAGCAGCGGGCTCATCGGTGATCGGACGCACTAGTAGATGCAGTGTTGCCAGTGCTGTATGCTAGAAAGTTACATACCTACTCTCATTCGAAAAGTAACATTTCGATGGAAAAAGTAACATTTCGGATAATATAAATAAAATTGACTTATAATTTATTGCTTTATTATTATTATTGCTTAAAAAGCTCATGAATCGAAATGAATGTTTCTCTTGAATTTCTAAAATACTCCTGAAACTTCTTCGTTGACAGATATTGATAAGGGTCTGGGTCCTAAAGGTTAAATTCGCCGCAGGTTTTTCTCTTTTTTTATGTGAGGCTCTATCCAAATGTTTCACCTTTTGGAATGTGCTACTGCAATCTGCATTTCACATTCTATATCAGAATCATCGTCTGAGAAGCTGTCTAACAAATCAAGAAGTAAGACAGTATCAGTTATTAGTTATCACTCATAGTCAATCATTCTGTACGAGTATATAGAACTCTAACCAGGAATACGTGTGGCACCAACGTAGACTCGTAAGGAAATGAACATATTTTTAATATTATCGTATCTTAGCCGTGTGTGATAGCTTAAGATACTATAATATTTTATATTTGGGCATCTTAAGATAAAATATTATATTATCTTCACCGTGTGTGATGCGCTTAAAGCGCATCACAGACGGTGAAGATAATATAAAATATATATTAACTTAGAGCATATTTTAGAATATCGCTCACCATACAAATCCTATGAACCATCACACACGACGAAGTTAATTTATATTTTATATTTTGTATCTTAAGATATGGAAATATATATTTCGTACCTTAATATTTTATCTTAAGATACGAAATATATATTTCGTATCTTAATATGTTATCTTAAGATGCGAAATATATCTTTATGAATAAGTACAGGGTGTTTTTGTGTCGAGCAGCGGGCTCATCGGTGATCGGACGCACTAGTAGATGCAGTGTTGCCAGTGCTGTATGTTAGAAAGTTACATACCTACTCTCATTCGAAAAGTAACATTTTGGTGGAAAAAGTAACATTTCGGATAATTTTAAATAAAATTGACTTATAATTTATTGCTTTATTATTATTATTGCTTAAAAAGCTCATGAATCGAAATGAATATTTCTCTTGAATTTCTAAAATACTCCTGAAACTTCTTCGTTGACAGATATTGATAAGGGTCTACACAGACGGACTGCATTACAACTGCAACCCAACTGTAAATTGCAGTTCAAGTGCAGTTTGAATGCAGTTGACACGACTGCAATGCGACTACAATAGAACTGCAAACTAAACAGTTCACACGACTGCACGCCGACAGCAACTGAACTGCAATCCGACTGCGTGTTTGGTTTGCAGTTCTATTGCAGTCGCATTGCAGTCGTGTCAACTGCATTCAAACTGCAATTTGCAGTTGGATTGCAGTTGAAATGCAGTCCGTCTGTGTAGACCCTAAAGGTTAAATTCGCCGCAGGTTTTTCTCTTTTTTATGTGAGGCTCTATCCAAATGTTTCTCCTTTTGGAATGTGCTACTGCAATCTGCATTTCACATTCTATATCAGAATCATCGTCTGAGAAGCTGTCTAACAAATCAAGAAGTAAGACAGTATCAGTTATTAGTTATCACTCATAGTCAATCACCCTGTATATAGAACTCTAACCAGGAATACGTGTGGCACCAAGGCAGACTCGTAAGGAAATGAACATATTTTTAATATTATCGTATCTTAGCCGTGTGTATATAGCTTAAGATACTATAATATTTTATATTTGGGCATCTTAAGATAAAATATTATATTATCTTCACCGTGTGTGATGCGCTTAAGTGTTTACGTTGAGTTGCGCCGGCGCACGCGCCGAGTCGCGGTACTTATTGCGAGTGCTCGCGAAATTTAAGTTTATGCTAAAAGATGGACGATAACCATTCTCGAGAAGATAAAAATATGACGGGATTGAGTGAACAGGATATGTCGTCAGACATAGAAGTTGAGGAATTTTCAGAAGTGTTAACAGTAAAAGCTTTAGTAGAAAAGAACCAGGGTTGTAGAAGGGACAAAAGGCGAAGAGATGAAAATAACGAAGAATATGAAGGGATGGAGGAGGAGGAAGGGGAATGGACTGAAGTTAAAAGACAAGAGAAGAGAATTAAAACGCAGCTAAAAGAAAAGATTGAGTTATATATTTCCTGGAACGAAAAAATGCCTAAGCAGTCTTCTTTGGCCAAATTGTTTAAATCGTACGACATTGTCGATATAGAGAATGTTAAGTACCTAAACCCCTTTAAAATTCGTTTAGATATCGGAAGTGAACTTAGCGCACAGAAAATCGAAAATTGTCAAGAATTTTTAGATAAAGGATGGAGAATGTCAAGGGGAATGGAAAGGAGCATTTCATACGGTGTGATAAAAGATGTGGAACCCGAGCTGTCGGAAGAAGAAATATTTAATTCGATTTCATGTAATGAGCCAGCAAAAATAATATCGGTACGTCGGCTTCGAAAGCGTGGCACAGAAGGTGAGGGATGGATACCATGTGAGGCAGTGCAAGTATGTTTTAAAGGTACATTTATTCCTCAATATATATACGTCGATGATCTACGGATAAGGGTTAATCCCTACGTCTTTCCCGTCTCGCAGTGCTCAAAGTGCTGGAAATACAAACATACTTTTAAAAAATGCCCCAATAACAAAATTGTGTGCCCTAAATGCGGAGATAGCCATAGTAACTGCGAAACGAGAGACTTCAAGTGCGTTAACTGTTCTGGAAAACATATGGCTGTGCACAAATTACGATGCCCTGTGTTTATAAAAGAAAAAAGGTTAAGATAAATTATGATGGAGTTTAATTGCACTTATAGGAAAGCCTTAACTATTTATGATCCCCCTTCTAGTCCCGCCCCCGATCCTCAGATAACGCAGCAATCTTCCGACACGTCGGACAAAAACACGACCGTTGTAGTTGAAAATAAGCCTGAGACTTCGATGTTTCCTTATTTACAAGCGGTGATGAAAAATGTTACGCAGAATAAGCAGAAGCGAAATATTTCCCGAAGCGATAAAGAACGCCCACGTATTAGTTCTACCCAAAATGTTTATCACCCAATTATAGAAGATGTTCCAATAGTCACAGAATCGAAGTTAGAGGAGGAGAGGGAACAAGAAGTTCCATCACATAAGTCCGTTCAAGTCGAAGAGCTTTTAACACGAATAAAAGAAATTATATTTTTAAAAGGAATACCTATCGGGACAAAATTTAAGAATGTGATTAAGTGTTGTTTAGAGTGGATTATTTTAAGTGTTGTAGAATATGTTTCGGACTGGCCTTTTTGTAAGTTACTGTTTGATTTTTTCCTTCTGAATAATGGAACCTAATATAATTAATTTTAGACTTAACATTGCTCAATGGAATTGTCAAAGCGTAAGGCCGAAATTAATAGATTTAGAACACGTTTTATTCGATATGAAGATTCACATTGCTTGTCTCAGCGAGACGTGGCTAGATCCCAACTGTAATTTTAAGGTGAGTAATTATACTGTTTACCGTAAGGACAGGAACGACGGGTATGGGGGCGTGGCTATACTCGTACATAAATCGATTAAATCTAATTGTTTACATTTCGATAGTAAAAATTCCGGTATAGAATTCGTTTGCGTTAGGATTTATGATTGCCCACACTTAGAATATATTATTTCGTTATATTGCGCCCCATCAGTCCATACATCCAAAGAAGATTGGGATTATATTTTCTCTAGAATCGATAGAAAATTATTAATACTGGGCGATTTCAATGGCCACTACACTAATTGGTCCCATAAAATAGATCAAAGGGGTTCTCAAATATATGATGCACTGGTCGATTCAAATTTAGTGAGCCTCAATGATGGGAGATATACACGCATTAAATTATCAAATAATGAAATTCAACAATCTTCACCGGATATCTCGTTGGCATCTATTGACGTGGCGTATAGGTATTATTATTGGGACGTAAGCGGTGAATCGTTAGGAAGCGACCACCTTTTAATCAAGATCACTTCTCATGTCTCGTATAATAATTGCAGTGATTCACGAAGATATAATTTTAAAAAGGCAGATTGGAATCAATATCGCAACACATAAGAAAAACTTTTTAATAACTTTAATATGTCTGACAAATTATAGTGACCCTCAGAATATATATAATACTTTTGTTAATTTAGTATATATATCGGCAAATCAACATATTCCATTTATACGACCAAAAGTAAATCCTGCTGATAATTTTACCACCAAACCGTATTGGAATAGTTCATTGTCTAAATTAGTAGCTGAAAGACGATTAGCCTTATCTAAATTCCGACGTAACCCCACCCCTAGTAATTATGATATTTTAAAAAACAAAATTAAAGTAGCTCAAAAATATATACGTGTAGCTAAACACGAGGAATGGAAAAAATTTTGCTCAGTTTTAGATGAGAAA
Source organism: Polyommatus icarus (assembly GCA_937595015.1). NCBI lineage: Eukaryota > Metazoa > Arthropoda > Insecta > Lepidoptera > Lycaenidae > Polyommatus > Polyommatus icarus. The sequence continues at coordinate 5,783,639 of OW569331.1, forward strand.
ACTTCCCAATCAGCTTTATGGAAAAGTATGAGATGGTTTAAAGGGTTAAATACCCCTAGACAACATATAAACAACGATATGGCGTATCAACTGCTACAAAATTTAGCTCCTGATTATGTATTAAATAAATTTCCAACACTTGTTTCCTCAAATTCATTATTAGAATCGCCTTTTACAAGAAACGAACTCGATGTTTGTTTACAACATTCTGACACTTCACCGGGAAGTGATAACATATCATACTCCATGCTTTTAAATTTGCCTGAAAACGGAAAAGAAATTTTATTACACATTTACAATTTAATTTTTACGAGTGGCATTATTCCCGATCAATGGCGTAACATAACCGTCGTTCCTATCCCCAAACCCGGTAGGGATCCCAACTCTGTGTCCGCTATAAGACACATTTCGTTAATCTCCTGTGTATGTAAAGTATTGAACAATATTATACTGAATAGAATAGAGTGGTACTTAGAGAGTAAGAATATTCTGTCCGACGATAATACCGGTTTTCGCAAATGTAGATCTACTACAGACAATTTGTCGAGAATAGTTTCGAGTATTCAAGTAGGTTTTTCAAAAAAACATCACACTTTAGCATGTTTTATCGATGTAGATAACGCCTACAATTATGTTAATACGGAACGTTTAATAACAAGGATGGATAGTATCGGTCTAGGTAAAAAAATATGTTTATATGTATGGAATTTTTTGAAGGATAGGAAGTTGAATATATACACAGGTAGTAGTATATTATGGAGAATAGCCTCATTGGGTTTGGCTCAAGGTGACCCCTTATCCCCCACCCTCTTTAATATTCTGTTGATAAATGTAATTATCCCTCATTTTACTGTATGTACCTCTCAATACGCTGACGATTTTGTATTGTACACAACAAATCGGCATATTGAAATTTCCAGAATAATGTTACAAGCAGCGTTAAACCAATTTGTTAATGAACTCGCTAATGTAGGTTTAGATGTATCGAATACAAAGACGAAGGTATGTATTTTTCATAATAAACATCGATTTGATACAGTTTCTCTTTATGTAAATGGTCAACTTCTAGAAATAGTGAATGAGGTCAAATATTTAGGTATCTGGTTGGACCAGAAGTTGCGTTGGTCTAAACAAATAAACGATTTAGTAGATATGACGTCTAAATTAATTAATGCTTTTAAAGTTTTATCTGGTCCTGGATGGGGGGGTTCACCCAATTCATTTGAGACGAATATATATTTCATGTATTAGAAGTAAACTTGATTACGCATGTTATATTTATGGTAACGCTTGCAAGACACATTTAAATAAATTAGATAAAATACAAAACATATGTATGCGAGTTGTAGGTGGTTTTATTAGGACAACTCCCATTCATATAATGGAGTCTGAGCTTTGCCTACCTCCTCTGTTTATTAGAAGGCAATATCTTGCTGCTAAATATTATCTTAAAATTAAGTCCTTCTCAAATAATAATGTATTAAGTACTCGTTTTGCAAGAATTAGATTCTTTGTGTCAAAATTCTTATTGGAGATGTAAAAACAAACCTATTCTTATATTAGTCCATAATTATCTTAAAGATATGTCTATATATGTAGGTACACAATCAAGTATGTTTTCACTTGAAACTTGGGTTAGCAATGTGAATCTTAAAAATGTTATTAGTCCTAATATTGAATTTGTGAACAGAGCAAAAGAAAATTATAGTGCTTCCGATTTAAAACATATTTGTAATGAATTTATTACCGAAAAATTTACTGATTATTATAAAATCTATACGGATGGGTCAAAACATAATAACAAGAGTGGACTCGCCATGTTTGATCCTCAACTAGACATCTCAATAAAATTACGGGTTGAAACAGAACTAATATCAATAATGTCCTTAGAATTAATTGCTATTTTAGAAGCTATCACGTACATTTCTTCGTTCAAACCGGGCAACTTTGTAGTACTCACCGACTCCAAAAGTGCGCTTCAGCATGTGGCTCGGTGTACCTCGAACGGTCGAGGAACACCGATAGCCTACAAAACGATTGACGCTTTACTTAGCCTTTCTGCTCAGGGATATCGAGTAATGCTGCAGTGGATTCCTTCTCATGTAGGGCTGACGGGTAATGAAACGGTAGACCGTCTCGCCAGAGAGGCAACGTTCGATGGTACAATAAAACCTTGGCTTCCCTACTACGCTGATGCATTATTTACAGTCAAACAAAAGTGTAATACTTCGATGAGCGCTCGCAATCTAAAGGAATTTGGTATAAAACCTTACAACCTAACCTACGCCCGTCTGCCGTTCGCGATGTCTAACTTATCAAGAAATACTATAGTGACTGCTCTGAGGCTTCGTTCCGGACACATCCCACTAAACTGTTTCGCGTTTTTAATGAGAAAAGTAAATAGCCGAAATTGCAGCGATTGTGACAAAGTGGAGGATGTTTACCATGTATTGGTGGAATGTGTTCGGAGCGAGGCTGAGAGGAGTATGTTTTGCTCTGTCCACGGTATTGATTTGTATGAAACAGGTGTTTGCAATAGCATTTTGGCTTCACCTATGTCTGATGAAGCGAAAATGCTATACAAATTAGCTGAGTTAAACTTAAAACGCAGAAATGTTACTTTGAGTAATAATATCATAATTTATATTTTCTAATATTTTGCATGTACCTATGGGAATGGCATAATCTATATAGATTAAATTCCCTACATTTTTTTCAATAAAGATAAAAAAAAACTACAAGTACCAGGAGCGCATAACTTAATATGAGGAGATTTATTTTTGAACCACCCTCAAATTCCAAGATTTATCTTGTGACTAACCCCCTAATTTTTTTATTATCAAGTGCCATTTTATTTTATTTTTTACTACCAACTACCAGGAGCGCATATCTTATGAAGAGATCTTTGTATTTTTTTTAACCACCCCCTATATTCCAAGATTTATCTTGTGACTACCCCCATATTTTTTAAAATTATCGAGTACCTAATCTATACTTATAAAATTACATGTCCTGACTGACTGACTGATTCATCATCGCTGAGCAAAAACTGTTAAAGTTACAGCCATGAAATTTGGTGAGTAGAGTTGTTTTATTAAGGAGACACCCACTAAGGAAGGAATTTTGAAAATTTTACCCCGAAGGGGGTGAAATAGGGCTTAAAAGTCTGAATGAAAGTCCGTCATTTCTTAAGTTAGGAACATGAAACTTTATCTTTGGGTTACTGATTAAAAATGAATGGATACGTATTTAAGCGTTTTTGGAAATTCTTCCCCCAAGGGGGTGAAATTGGGGTTGAAAGTTTCAATGGAAGTCCGTTATTTCTTGAGTTAGAAGCATGAAATTTTATGTATGGGCTACTGATTAAAAATGATTGGATACGTGTTTAAGCGTTTTTGAAAATATTACCCCCAAGGGGGTGAAATAGGGATTGAAAGGTTAAAGTCTATATAGGTATACTATGATAACGCGGACGAAGTCGCGGGAAACAGCTAGTGTAATATAAAACTAGAAAGAGTTTATACTTACCACCAAGATTAAGAACACTAGAAAGAAAACGAATGTTATTAATTTGCCCAATATATTTATTTAATTAAGTATTTATAAATAAATGAAACTGCATGATAGATTGATTAATTTAACATTTTTATGTAAAGGCTAGCTACAATAATTAAAATGAAGTGTAATATTTAACATTACATTAAACGCTACAGACCACCGCATACTGCGCGTAGCGAGTGGCTCTCCACGAATATGTACACACTAATCGAAATCTGAAAATCAATCTAGAAACCATCCTAATTGACTATCGTTGGGTGAAAAACTGAGAAAAATATTTCCCAGGGACTACGCTAACACTAAACAAAATAGGCCTCGTTCTCCTAAGACAAATGTGAACATTCGATATAATCTTTAAATAAACTTTTACATATACAAACGGGTGAACAAACCTCGATACGTTTCAACAGGGATTCGCTAGCTACATTACGTTGTATGTACAGTTCCGGGCCGGGTGCGACGCAGCGCGCTGTGCCGAGAGCCCGGGGGCGACGGAACGCGTTTATTACTTGTACAACTAGAGTAGTCAAAATTTTGGCACAATCGTGCTACATATTTACATTTAAAGGCTCACATACATTATTGCTGTCAGTTAGGCTCGATACAGCGCTTACGACTAAAAATAAAACTACGTAATATCGATTCATCGTAGTATAATACATGACATACTTTATATAAATAAAGAAGGACTCTAATGATATAGAGGAATGCATTAAAGTAGAAAGAAGTAAGAATCGTTAATTGGAATGTAAGGAAGATAATATGATATCTAGAAACGCGTGACTCCAGAGAGAGCTATGGATATGTTTCATCTAACACACAAAAAGGCACCTGTCGATTGCATATAATATTTTGGTCCTTCCTAGTGATTAACGTCGAATATATAAAAAATAAATTTAGACACAATATTTAATAATGGCACGAAATATTGGACAAGTTTAACCTGCGCTCGTAATTGAATCGTTTCAGTGCCACCCTAGTCAATATTAAGTCACTTCTCTTACGGGATACAATACGATAAAATAAGCTGTCGTGAATATCATAGATGCCGTATAACTATAAAATCATTGCACTAGCTGCTAAGGCTCACATAACATCAATCCATTCTCATAAAAATATAATTCTCGTCACAAACTTATACATAATTATTTTACGTCGAAGTGACAGCGGTCGCGTGCCACGTCCGACGAAGGCAAATCGTGAAATAACTTCTCAAATATAAAAGCTATATCGTGGTCCTTTGATAAACTCTCGCATCGTCAGTACAAAATATTTCATTTAGTAAACGGTCAATTAATACTGATGTATAACTCTCGATTCGAAACGATCGCGTCTTATAGACAGAAACATGGTCCAATCGTAAAATATTATATGGCCACTCGTTATATTAGACATTCACATCAAAATATATTCTCCTAGATCTGTCGTCACACTTCGTACTGAATTAAGTATATTCTAAAATAAAATTAGGCATCGAAAGAAAGTAAATATTAATTATAAATTCTTATAAAATACAGTGTAACGGCATTGCAGTCGCTCGAACATTCAAACAAAGATGAATGTATCGACAGTTATCTGAGGTGTTAGCCGGTTGGCGGGGGTCGGCTGTGTCCGGTGGCCGGGCGTGTCCGGTGGCCGGTTGTCCGGCTGGGTTCGTGGTCCGCTAATGGACCGCGTCGATGTCTCGCTGGGCTCGAGATATTTTCACCTGAAAATATATTTGTTCTTAATTAAATAATAATACTTATTACACGAAATTACGTCAGCTTTGCCACGAATGATTAGTACTATCAGAGAAGTTGATTCCTAGGCAGGTGGCGGACCTAAGTAATTTGGTAGCGTCAAGTCAAACCCATCCGATCGATCACAGCTAACATTGAACTGACATAAGCCGACCAAATGACAAGGGACGTCAACTGCCTAGGAATAAATTTCCTAGATGGTATAAGTTGAAGAACATAATATGTGCAGAGTAAACTGGTTTCTTATGTCAATTGAGTAAACAGTAATTCGAATTAGCCGACTCAGAAGAGATTTCGAAAAGTTTGACGTAGTATGTAATATCGGTGGAGGGAGTCCTGTGTTAGACAGATCCAGGACATCCCTCCGTATACGGCTGAAGGCAAACCGCAGGTGGTTTTAGTGGGTAAGAGTCCCACATACCCCGGGGTGCTTCAGTAACTGAGGCACATCCCCAACCCGAGGCACCCATGATGGGTTTCCCCTGCGCATGAAAAAAAAAGTATGTCATATCGGCCGGCGCGTGTAGTACTAATGCGTTAGTAACGCATTAGTACTACATGTTTCACCATGCTGGGTAACGCAGCGTTAGGGCTGGGACATAGTGACGGGGTAAGGTGGGTAAGGGCCGGGGGTGAAAAAAGTAAGGGTGGGTGTCCCGGCCCTTATGGTCGATTTACACGGGTGACTAACGGGTCGATTTTAGTCACCCGGCAAGTCACCAGTCGAATCGCCTGTCCAAGTCGACTCGCTACCCCTGTTCATTTTGCGTGAAAATGTCGCGTCTGCGCTCGCTACAGTAGTATTCGCAGCAAGCGATCGCTTGCGACTGAGCGTTTACACGGTCGATTTTAGTCACCAGTCGCATGCGGCCATTGGCCGCACGACTTTGGGGCTTGCGACTTTAGCCGCATGCGGCGTAGTCGAATTGCCATTTACACGGTCGATTTTCGCCGTGCGGCGTAAATCGTGCGGCTTTAGTCACCCGTGTAAATCGGCCATTACCCAGCATGGTGAAACATGTTGAAACTGACACTTGAACCCAACTCGCGTCTATTCGCTCGCTTGTTTGAAGTCGAGGTACTCCTTAGTACTGCCTACTCTGATGTATGTATGTATGTTTTATGTGTTTTGCTACTATATAATGTCGATAATTATATTACCTTGTCCTTGGGCGTGGCGGCTTCCCCGGACTCGAGCGCGAACATCTTCATCTTCTCCTTGAAGGAGAGCTGTTCGGGCACGGGCGCGGCCGGCGCGCGCGCCTGCTGCTCCAAAAGTCGCCGCGTGCGCGGGTCTCTACAATTCATTCATTCAATTAACCAACAATATTAATACAAGTTAGTAACGTGTTTACACATTTCAGCAAATAAAAACCTGAAAATCTATTTATATAAAAATATAAAACATCAAAATAAACTCTTCAATTAGCAAGTTCTAAATATGTCATTTATTTTTATAAATAAAGACGTATTTTGTAAGTCCCGGACTCACGATTACTATGTTTTGGATCCGCTTTGCATTGGGATCGTACAAAGGCTGTATAGAGGCGGCAACGATTATTTTCGCTGTTCATTTTCGTTTGATATCGATTATCGGCGCACACAAGCGTGATGACGGGATTAAGTAACTTATAGTAAAGTAACTTCAAAGCTTTAAAGAAAATAATGTATGTATTGACATAACGCATCGCTACGTGACATAGCGCTTGTAATGCCTTATCCAAAGACCTTCAAACCTACTTATGTCATTGGCCTTATGACTTATCCCCTTATCCCATAAATATAAGTTTGACGTGTTGTCTGTTTGTGTGTGTCTATCGGTGGCATCGTGGTATCCGATCTGGTGAGCTGATTTTGATCTAGATTTTTTCTTTGAAAGCTGATACAATCGAGAGTGTTGTTACTACTTCCTGAAAGATTGATAGCAACTTACAGTGATTTAATCGGCTCTTAAACCCACCAATCCTCAAGCGGCACCCGGCTGCCGCATAATAAGTTGAAAATCGATTGTGTCTGCGATTCCCATAATCGAGGTAATTTGCAACCCTATTCTGACTTTTATTAGAGTTCTGAACTGGGCGTTGTTTTTCAATTTCTTAATACACATTAATAATTTTCTTTCGAATAATTAATAACAAATTGTCACAAGCGACTTGACTACCATATCTAATATGTATAAATCTCCTGTCACGATGTTTGTCCGCGATGGATTCCTAAACTACTTAACCGATTTTAATGTTTATTTTTAAATGTGTGCTTTTTTTCCAACTTGAGAGATAGGATAGCTTAGATCTTTAATTAAAGTCGCAATTTTATTTTATTGCTAATTATTTGTCTATAAAGAGCGACCATTGTTTATGCGACGCGGGTCACGGGATAGCGATGGACGTTGCCATGGTGACATACTTATTTAGTCACTAATTCAATAAAATAATACGGGCGATATTTTATATAATATGGCAAAGAAACGTTTGCCGGGACAGCTATAGTTTGTTCGTTCTAAGATGATATGGGTGACAGTTCTCATATTCCTTGCTACGGAATTTTTTTACAAGAAAACAAAAAAAAACAGAATGTAATAAATTATATTCCATCTACAAAAATAAATGTTTCCTGTAATTGTAAATGAATAAAAATGAAAAGTTGCTAAATGCTAACTTATTGATATAAAATTATAAATATTAACTCTGAAATAGGAGAATAAAATTATTGTTACGAAAATATTTGAAAAATGTCAGATGCATGAAACGGAACTTATGTCAATAGAGATTGACACAGTTGAATCGAAATCAAATCGATAATTATTATTTTTAACAAAAAATTAAAACCGACTTCCAAGGTAAAAACAATAATAACATTAATATGAACTAAAAAGTATTAAATAATTTTTAGTATCTAATAGTGCCTTTTCCCGAATTCGGCTAAACCTCAACTATTTCTGTACTCAATCTTCATAATTTTGAAGTCGGTGCCAGTTCCAAAAGTTTTAAATATTCTGTCAGAGGACTGAAGATTCAGCTATCTTGTACCGACTTCAAAATAATGAAGATTGAGTACAGAAATAGTTGAGGTTTAGCCGAATTCGGAAAAAGGCACTATTAGATAGTAAAAATTATTTAATACTTTTTAGTTCATATTAATGTTATTATTGTTTTTACCTTGGAAGTCGGTTTTAATTTTTTGTTAAAAAGAATAATTTCACTCTTTTTAGTTACCTAGTAGATAAACTATAATTAGTGCCAATTTAAATTGTATAAAAAATAGTTCTATATTGTCTTTACTATTATGTCATTGAGGCGCTCTGTCGGCGCTATCGCTTGTCCGAACTCCGATTGTTGTTCATATAGTTTTAGTTACACGATGTGTTCAATAGATTTCGCTGAGGTGATCCTGAATAGCAGTATCGCTTGTACGTAGGGGTTTTATATAGTTGTATTGGCTGTGTGAAATCAGAAATGTGTCACCATTGGTGTGAGCAGTGAGCATTGAAATTTGAATTGTCAACATTTTGAGTGGTAATTATTGATCTCGTATTGTTATTAGAAATATTAATTAACCATCTAAGATGACCTCCGTCATAGTCCGCGAGTTTATAAGTGGTCGTCGGTGGTAGTGAACTAGTGAGTAGTGACTTAGTGACCATACCACCCTACGCGTTGAATTACTGCGTTTATTCTACGTATCTTATTACAATTTGTTAAGACTGTTAAGAGTCATACCCCAAGGCCCAAATACCAGGTAGATAAATTTAAATAATACATTAAAAATCTTGGATTTCCAAGAATCCGCGATCGAAGGATGAGCCGAATCACACCCAGCGGCGCGGCGAGTATATTTTCAGTGTCATAATAATATTATGATATTAATCTTTACCTTCATTATTGTAATACATAGTACTATCGCATGAGAAACTTGGAAAGCCGGCCTCGCGGCCGCCTGCGCCTTTCTCAAGCGATAATATATTGTACTACATGAAGATAAAGTTTAAAATCATATTAAGACACTCAATATGCACGCAGCGCGGCATGCCCTGACATTAGAACTTGAATAGGTACGACGCAATGCCGCGATGTTTACGCACACGCCGCGCGGCGCGCGGCGGCGTGCGGCGATGCCGCACCGACCGCCGTGTATAAACAGCCTATATTAATAATCTTCGAAACCATGGTATACCTTGACCCAATATTTGACTTTTTGGTAGCATATTCTTAGTACACTTCACATAAAACCAAAATTACCATATGTTTCCATATAAATTTCGAAGAGTTCCCTCGATTACTCCTGGATCCCATCATCAGGTCACCACTTTTGTGAACATGGTACCAAATTGGAGTGAAACCTAATACAACAAAACAAAAATTTCGAAAATCGGTTCACAAACGGCGGAGTAATCGTTGAACATACAAAAAAAAATAATATCCACAGCCGAACATATAACCTCCTCGTTTTTTGGAAGTCGGTTAAAAAAGGGCGGCCATCTTAAATCGCCGGCGTCAATCTGAAACATCAGTACGAAATCGACAATTTCGATTGCAATTCCTTTATGAGGTGATTCGATATATTTTTAAATTATTCGATTAATTTTTTTAGGTAACTTCCCCACTATTGTCAATTATAATGTGTCACGCATATCATCATAAAACGCACAAACTATATTATTTATAATAATGTTCTAGAACAAGTGCTCACCTGTAGACCTCCTGTGCTCCAATGACGCCGGGCGTGTGCGTGAGCGCGGCGGGGGGCGTGGTCGGCGACGCCCCCGACAACATGCTCTCCGCCTCCTCGATGAACCGCTACACACAACGAATAGTATTACAAAATGATAAATTAAAAGTAATCAACAAGGCCCCTTCTACCATAAGTGCAATGTGTGCAATGCACACGGGCGCCATCCTCTAGGGGCGCCAAATCCAAGGACCCAAAAAATTTGCCTAAAGGGGCGCTAAAATCCTTTTTTTGCACACAAGCGCCAGAAACCCTTACGGGGGCCCTGGTAATCAACATTTAAAGCATTAATAACTGTTTAATAAAGGAAATATGTGACGGTTTTGCTATCTTTTATTAATCAAGGTAAGGTTAGCAATGTTATACTTTATGTAGGTGATAGGTCTTTACGCCTCTAGTCCACTGACGCTGCGAACTGCGAAATATCGGCGAAACAAGAATAGAGCGAGATGCAATATAACGCGTTGTCGTGTAGCGGATGAGACAGTAAATCGGTTCGCCGCTGTTTCGCAATTCGCAGCGTCGCGCGTCGGTGGACTAGAGGCGTTTGTAAAGAAAAAAACCGGCCAAGTGCGAGTCGGACTCGCGCACCGAGGGTTCCGTACAAACCTGCAAGGTTTACAAAGTTCGTTCATTACGACAATCGAGTATGAGGAAATGGGTAGTAAGTTTAAAATTATTAAAAAAAAATATATTATGTGATGTAACTAAAAATTTATGGTTTTCGTAATTTTTCCTTTATCTATGCTATAAGACGTTGCTTCGTACCAAATTTCAAGATTCTGAGTTCACGGGAAGCACCCTGTAGGTTTTGATTCCCTTGCAAGTGTCGAAAATTTGCGGCATAAACGGCTGTATCTTTTGATTGCGTTGGCTTAGAAGTTTGATTTTTTCACAGCTTCAAGGGACAGTAGACCTGAGTAATTGATATAAATTTCAGCTTCATACCTCCACGCGTTCCTGAGAAAAAGGGTCTTGACAGACGGACAGACGGACAACAAAGTGATCCTATAAGGGTTCCGTTTTTTCCTTTTGAGGTACGGAACCCTAAAAATGACTGTGTAAATATTTTATTGTTGTTGCATTTTAATTTTGCTGTCGTACATGTGTTGTGTGATGTGTCTACAATTTACATTATTAATGAGTTGAAAAGCGTTCCACTTAACATACCTCCGGGTTCTGTGGTGTGGCGTGTAAGTCGTGCGGCGCGGCGGGCGCGGCGGGCGCGGCGGATGTACCAGGGGGCGCGGGTGCGGGCGCGGGCGTGTCGAGCGGCGGCGGCGAGGAGGCCGGCGGGGGCGGCGTGAGCGCGCGCTCGTGGAACGATACTCGCTTGTCCCGACCCACGCTTACCGGCGACCTGGAGTTGCATTTATTTAGAATTAGAGGACACCCGCAACTCCGTTGCGCCAAAATTTGTTTATCGCGCCGGAACCGTACATTTTTCCGGGATTAAAACTATCCTATATCCTTTCCTGGGATTCAAGGTCTCCGTGCCAAATTTCAGCAAAATCGGTTCAGCAGTTTAAGCGTGAAAACGTAACAGACAGACAGAAAGACAGACAGACACGCTTTTGCATTTATAATATTAGTATGGAATTATGGATATATACAAGTGTATACGTGTTTGGTTAAAAGTTAAGAAAAACAATCGCGATTCATATTCAGGCAAGTGACAACAGTTTTGAAGGAAAATAGTTACTATCTTTAAGCGATGTTTAAATTAAATAAATCTTACGAACTTCTGGACTCACTTTTATTATATTTAACAAAGATATAGAGTAGAGCGCATGGACGGACACAGGTCATTACACATATTATACACACATACATACTTTGTTGTGGGTAACGGTTCGGTTCCCGCGAAATACCTTATTTCCGCGGGCAGAGCCAAATAAACTTTTTTAAGTGTTTATAACTAAGATAAATATTATCATATCAAAGCTATACTCACTGTGGCGGCTGCACCACGGCTGTCGGCGGCGGCGCTTCGTGCAGGCGCGTGGCCATCACAGCGAAGGAGGAGCCGCGCTCGGGCGGCGGCGGTGCGGCCCCACCCCCTCCCAGCGACACGCCCGCCACGCCGCTAGTCACCTCACACACGCGCTCCTCCACAACGCTCTGTAATAATAATCATTTATTTATCATCAAAATCAATTACATATTGCACATAAAACACAGGTATAGGGTTAAGGTTGAACATTATAATAATTTTGATATTTAATACAGTTAAGCTTAGGCTTAACCTACTCGTCAATGACGGAGCGTCGAGTTGCGTCTAGTTGTTTGAAAACTTGACGCAACTTGAAGCTCCGTCACTGACGCGTAGGTTTGTGCTAAGCTTTACACTTAATGCAGGTCATCTGTTTCCGAACTAGATAAATCTGTATTTTGGACCACAGTGCCCTTCAACTCAATTGCAGAAAGTATTTTTATAACGTCAAGTAGACATACTCGGTGCAATAGCATAACATCGTACAATATAATGTATATGGAAAGGATAACTCAGAATTACTTTTTTTTCAAAAAAATCTACTTCCACGAATTAAGGATTATAGGCGACTGACATTTTAGAATTTGAGACAAACTAGCTCAATAAGTGGCGCTCGAAAGGTACATATTTACATATCAATGAATTTTGTATTATAACAAAATGATGTATTTATACGTTTTTGTTTTCATAATAATAATAATAATATATTCATTATACTTATGCAGATCACATTCATATTTTCTTTGTCATTTTAAATTTTTAGGAATCTGTTCCCAAAAGAGATATCCGTCTGACTGTCTCCAGGGTGTATATCAAGTAAACTCGATAGCTAGAGAACTTAAATTGTCAAGAATATTTTATTATTTTTGCTGTCACCAATTACCATAACAACCAAATATAGAAACAAAATATTTAAATGAATAATTAAGAGGTCTGAAATATTCAAAACAAAAATGCAATTTTTAGGCCTTTTCTGCTCGACATTAATAATGACAACCGGTAGCGGGTAGGTGTTTGAAATATTTACGAAATGTGTATCTTATTAAATTTAAGTTAAGGCCGCTCGAATTGTTGACTGCCATAGTGTTTCAAACAGCTTGGACCCCTTGGAATTACGCCGAGATGTAGCTTCACTCTGCATCCTCTATCGGTTGTATCACGGGGAGTGCTCTGAGGAATTGTTCGGAATCATACCACCTGCAACTTTTCACCATCGTCCCACGCGAAAAACATACCATCCTCATCACCTTGATGAGTGGCAGTCTTCCACAGTGCGTTTTTCGCGTAACTTTCTGCCGCGCACTGTAAAACTATGGAACGAACTGTCACCAGCAGTTTTTCCGGACCTATACGACCTGCAAACCTTCAAGAAAAGAGCGTATTCCCTCTTAAAAGGCCGGCAATGCACCTGCAGCTCTTCTGATGTTGCGAGTGTCCATGGGCGCCGGTAGTTGCTTACCATCAGGTGACCCGTTTGCTCGTTTGCCCCCTTATTCAATTAAAAAAAAATTAAACTTTAATAATAATCTATACTAATATTGTAATAGTCTGTCTGTTACCTTTTCATACCGAACCATTTTTTATGAAATTTGGTGAAGAACGGACGAAGGATACTTTTTGGTCCGGAAAAAAATTACGGTTCCTGTACATTGCATCAAATTGTCGTGGGTAAAAATAATTAATAATTGCATAAATGCAATCTCTTTAGTTTTTACTTTTAAATGCCGTCGCGATTTTTATTCATAAAATATATTTTTTTGATAAAATCAAATAAGGTTTTAGGGCATTTCATTTCGATCACATTATTTTTTCTTAAAGAATTTAGAATCCTTAGTTAATATTTCCTCCCGAGGTGCACCAAAATCATGGTGTAGTACTTTTAAATGTCGTCGCGATTTTTGTTCATAACATATTTTTTTTTTTTTGATAAAATCAAATAAGGTTTTAGGGCATTTAATTTCGATCACATTATTTTTTCTTAAATAATGTAGAATCCTTAGTTATTTCCTCCCGAGGTGCACCAAAATCATGGTGTAGTACTTTTAAATGCCGTCGCGATTTTTGTTCATAACATATTTTTTTTTGATAAAATCAAATAAGGTTTTAGGGCATTTAATTTCGATCACATTATTTTTTCTTAAATAATGTAGAATCCTTAGTTATTTCCTCCCGAGGTGCACCAAAATCATGGTGTAGTACTTTTAAATGCCGTCGCGATTTTTGTTCATAACATATTTTTTTTTGATAAAATCAAATAAGGTTTTAGGGCATTTAATTTCGATCACATTATTTTTTCTTAAATAATGTAGAATCCTTAGTTATTTCCTCCCGAGGTGCACCAAAATCATGGTGTAGGTATCTACAAAATATCTAGATCTATCCGCATGATAATATTATTTTTACGATTTCTTGTACAGATTTTATTACTCCAGTGCTAAGATGTAATAATTCTTTCTATTGCTATGGATTGGACATATCATATATCATTTTACAATGTTTTGACATGTATACGTAAAAATCTGCCTCTGTGTTGCGGTAATCTGTACATTGTTTTCTGACTAGCTGTAATGTTTACATTTTTTGACTTTCAAACCTACCAAAACCGTAAAAATGATCGTTTGGTGAATATAAATTATCGAATAGCATCTTATTAGGTAGTCTCTCGCCAAATAATTTAGGTTACAAAGCAATATTGTAGTATTTGTAAACCAAAAATGTTGACTAGGTTCCGGAATAAAACCCAGTCTACTGACCACTGCCCAAGACGTCAAATTACGGCGATATTTTGTACTGGTATTCCACTAGTATTAGATAAGTATGACGTATTATAATTACATTACAAGAAACGTATTCGACAATTCACTGGCAAATATTTCGAAACGAATCAACGGTATGGGACCACGGCGATTCTAGACGTAAAGAGCTGCCAGTATACTGGGATATACACACACCGGCAAAATTAGCGGAACATAAGTAAAAAGGGCCACAACTTGAATTCAAGTGGGTGGGGCTGTGTGAAATCCTTTTTTATAGTTTCTAAGCTCATTTAAGAAATAAAATATTGAACAAAACTGGCAAGTTGACAGATTTTTATTGCAATTATGCCCTACGTTATGTTTTTCGATGATTGACGTTGTAAGTGTTTCTGATAAGAATGGCGTTTTTAGCGGGGTGCAAGGTATGCCAGCTCATTTGATTGTTTGGTTTTTAGAAGAACACATTGCTTAGATACAAAATTAGTGGATTTTCAAGCATCTACGACAGCTAGAGCTGTAACCACGATAGAGAAAGGTCACACCTACCGTTCGGTCAGTCAGGCCTTAGGTGTGTCGGCTTTCGTGGTCCATCGTAAATTTCAACGCTACAGAGAGACTGGATCTTACGTTCGGAGACGAGAACAAGGCAGATATCGGGTGGCAAAGGTTCAGGATAACCGTTTTGTAAGGGTACAAGCCTTAAGAAATCGACCTTAAACTGCTTTGCAGAGATGAAACCTATAGGAACAGGTCCGATATGTACCTGTAAGTGATTGTACAGTAAGAAGAAGACTCAAAGAAGTTAAAATAAACTCAAAGGTGCCAGCAAGGGCACCAAAACTTGAGACAGGGCACCAAAGAGCCAGGCTAAGATTTGCGCGTGAACATCAAAATTTGACAAGTGAGTGAAATCGTGTGCTGTACAGTGATGGGAGCAAATTCTGTGTAAATTTTATTGACAGGCGATAAAGAATGTGGATAAATCGTAAGGAACGTCATAGACTATCAAACTTAACGGAAACAGTGGCCTATCATGCAGGCTTCGTAATGGTTTGGGGTTGCATATGATTTGGAGCCCGCACGTAGCTGATGATTGTTAATGAGGGTACTTTGACAGTACAGGGCTATAGCACAAACATCCTAGAACTGCATGTTGTGCCTTTTGCACAGTTTTAGGCAGTAACTTCAATTTTTTGCGCGTCCATAGAGTAAAAAAATCGGGCATTATGACCTAAATGATGCTAGCGTAGCCCAGGTGGAGAGGTCAGCACGGTCTACGGATGTGGATCCGATTGAGAACGTGTGGCGCATCAATGGGTGAACGGTACGAATTAAAACTCCAGCTCCAAAATGTGTTCAGGAGCTCGAGTTGGCGCTACTGGAGGAGTAGAAGAATATCCCACAGGAAATGATTGAAAATCAAAATGCAAGCATGTAATGGCGTATCCAGACTCTCTTCAGATCCATAGAAGGCATTACACGCTGTTAACATGGCATTTCTTAAGTAAAAATGAAGAATTTAACTTAAAAACTTACTACTGAAATTTCAAAGATTTTTCTTAATTTTAGATTTTTGCAGATTTTTTTAATTTTACACGTTTTTATGCCCTAAATTTATATAAGTTTTATTTTTTAATCATCAATTATTAAATTAATAAATAAATATATAAAAAACAGCGATTAATTTTCAAAAAAAATAAAATTTTATTATGTTCCGCTAATTTTGCCGGTGTGTATATTTGTGAACATACTCTAGGTTTTCTATGATAGACAATCAGCCTCTGACACACAGATTTGACTGATGTCATTTATTTATTTTCCATCAAGTGCCTGTGGATTTTTTGTACCAAATATTCATGATCAGGCGTTGCTCTCACATATCAACAGATTGTTCAAATTTGTAAACAAAGCTATTTATCTTTATAATTGGTATATTTTTAACCGACTTCCAAAAAACGAGGAGGTTATATGTTCGGCTGTGGATATTTTTTTTTTATTTTTTTTTTATTTTTGTATGTTCAACGATTACTCCGCCGTTTGTGAACCGATTTTCGAAATTTTTGCTTTGTTATATTTGGTTTTACTCCAATTTGGTACCATGTTCACAAAGTGGTGACCTGATGATGGGATCCAGGAGTAATCGAGGGAACTCCTCGAAATTTATATGGAAACATATGGTGATTTTGGTTTTATGTGAAGTGTACTAAGAATATGCTACCAAAAAGTCAAATATTGGGTCAAGGTATACCATGGTTTCGAAGATGCTGAGAGAACTCCTGACTCCTTATAGATACACGTTTGGGAGTTTCGGCGTTGTTTTAAGAACAGAAAGCATATGCTACTATGCAACTCATATTCATCATCATAATCATCATCATCATCATCATCATCATCATCGTCTTCATCATTACCACGTCGTGTTAAGGTCACCAATGTCTCATAGCACAGAATAGATAATAATACAAGGCATAGGTGTGGATATACTAATAATAATAATAATTTTATACTGTATAACAACACTTTGTTTAAATATACACGGCGGTCAGCGCCGCGCAGCGAGTGGCGGAAGAAGGCGACAGATCGAATATACTTTACTACTTTATATACAGATCGAATACTTTACTAACTACTTTATAAAATTTTAATAGACAAAATATAGAATTAAAATAAAGTTATTTTAAAAAGAGCATTTAAACAAAACAAAGTCAATAAGTGTCTTTTTAATTAGTTATACTTATTAATCGATAGATGGCGCACTAAGTATCGATTTGAATGAATTTGAAATTGAATTCTTGATTACAAGAACAGCTGTCAATAATTATGATAATATTATATTATATTACTAGCTGTCCCGGCAAACGTTGTTTTGCCATATAAATAATTTTTGGTATGAAAAATAGATGTTGGCCGATTCTCAGACCAATATCCTCACAATATGCTCACATAATTTCATGAGAATCGGTCAAGCCGTTTCCGAGGAGTATGGCAACGAAAACTGTGACACGAGAATTTTATATATTAGATGAGTAGCTACGCTACATCCTATGCAAGTTTATACAATTTTTTATCTGATATAGATCCTTCGATCGTGGAAAAACGAGACACAATAGCCTTTCTATTGTTATCGCAATCGCCGGTGACCGCTTGGGGTTTGAAGTATTAAAATTGTTAAATTACTTAGCACAATATGTTCACTTCACTGATAATATATTATTTTGTGAGTGTGAACTGTGTAATAAGATACGTAAAATATACGCGAAGGTTTACCTACTAGTGTAACTAAAAAGAGTGAAATTATTATTATTTTTAACAAAAAATTAAAACCGACTTCCAAGGTAAAAACAATATTAACATTAATATGAACTAAAAAGTATTAAATAATTTTTGCTATCTAATAGTGCCTTTTTCCGAATTCGGCTAAACCTTGACTATTTCTGTACTCAATCTTCATAATTTTGAAGTCGGTGCCAGTTCCAAAAGTTTCAAATATTCTGTCAGAGGACTGAAGATTCAGCTATCTGGTACCGACTTTAAAATAATGAAGATTGAGTACAGAAATAGTCAAGGTTTAGCCGAATTCGGAAAAAGGCACTATTAGATAGCAAAAATTATTTAATACTTTTTAGTTCATATTAATGTTAATATTGTTTTTACCTTGGAAGTCGGTTTTAATTTTTTGTTAATATCAAAAACGAAGCTGATGGGTGCCTCCGGAATCATGACTGAAACATTTTGGCGTAAAAATATTTATTCCTGTATTTGTTTTCGCTGAATTCTAGAAGAAATAAAATTTTGAAAGGATTATTTTTAACGCACATTTTTAAGCGGTAAATGGATTTAAATCAAAATTTTAAGCTAACCCTAACCTTGGTAAGGAACGTAACTAACTTACAAAAAATGTTTGAATGCTTATAATTACTTGTGGTCAAAGTTCTAGTGAAAATAAAAACACGAAATTTCACTAATCCTTGTTGGATGCGGCCTTAACACAAAGGTGCTAAGGAGTCGAGGTAAAAAATCAAGAATATAATATTTTACAATAATTACGTCAAACGAAATAAATTTAAAATCAATTATTTCGTTTGCTGAATATTATTGAGGAATCGTGGGTGACTTTAAATTCAATAGCTAAGTAAACGTACCGTATGTGTATAACCGTTGGTGAGTTCGGTGCGCGTGTTGGTCTTGAGTATGGACTTGGGCGGCTGCGAGTGTCGCTCGCGCTCGGGCTCGCGCTCGAGTTCGCGCTCGTGTTCGCGCTCGTGTTCGCGCTCGAGCTCCGGTTCGGGGGACGAGCTGTGATTCTCCGTGTCGCCCTCGCCGTTACCGGTCTCGTCCTGAAATATTGTTCATTATTATATACACTCTGGCTGTTTTTCTTCCTCGTTTGTTTAAAGGAGTTTTTTGTATTATCAATATATCACCCACCTGATCCATGGTAGCGCGTCGCTCGAAGTCCCGTTCAAGCTGCAGCGCGCGCAGCTGCTGGTTTTGCACCGGCGAGCGCGCCGCGCCCAGCGACACCAGCGCCGCTATCGCCGCGTCCCTGACATAATACAAACAAATCAATTAACATGTCACAAGCTTTGCAACACAAAAAAAAATGTTCGTTTTTTAGCAGTTGTTCTTGAAGCTTATATTACTAGATTATGAACCATCTAGGTATCGTGGTTCCAATCTAGTCTACAGCCTGGTGACAGACTGGTAGATTGATAGACAGCGAAGATTAGTATGAGGAACCTTAAGAACTAGCATAACACGTAACTAGCTGAAGAAATTTTATTGATTGGCGATACATTTCTCGAATAAATAATGCTGTCCCTTTTTTCTATTCTTGTGATAAGAATGGATTTTTACATTTACGATACTTCACTACCTTTGCAGTGTGATTCGAGCCTAATTTAAAAAATCTCTGTAAAACTCCGGAACGAACTGTCACCAGCATTATTTCCGGACCAATACAACCTTCAAACCTTCAAGAAAAGAGCGTGTTCTCTTTTAAAAGGCCAGCCCCTGCAGCTGCAGCTCTTCTAATGTTGCGAGTGTCCATGGGCGACGGTAGTTGCTTTTCATCAGGTGACCCGTTTGCTCGTTTGTCCCGTCGCGTCGTCGGAAATGTCGAAATAGTCGTGCGTACCTGCGTGCGCGTGCGGCGGCTCTCCGCGCCTCGGCCTGTCGTTCGCGCTCCTCGCGCTGCCAGGGGTTGTGGGCGGGGTTATGCGGCGCTCCGCCCCCCACGCCGCCCACTGGGTACACCGACACCGCCGGCGGACCGCACGCGCTCGCCACGTAGTGCTCTGAAATTAATAAGATGTCAGACGTTATCTTACAGCAGGGCTTGAGAATTGGTCTAAATAACGAAGATCTATATTTGCCTACTACAAATAATAAAAACTAAGGAAGAGTAACTGTGTCAAATTTGTTTAAAAGACCCCAATACACGCATACTTTATGCAAAAAGAGACCCAAATACATGCAAGAATTTTGTGTAATTATAGAATTGACAATAATTATTGTCAACGGCTTTATTTTGTAAATTTGAGTGTTAGGGCCAACCCACACGTACCACGACCACACGACATCGCAACGACAAAATGTCGTCGAGCAGTGGTTACATGTGAATGGTGTCGCTGCAGTTTTTTGTAGTTGCGTTGTGGTACCTACAAAATGCCGATGTGGTTGCGTTGTCGCCAGTGGTTGCGATGTGGTTACGTACGAAAGTCAATAAAGCGGGGAATTCACTACCGGGCTGCCCGCGGGCCGCCCGGTCTGGCACAAGTCTGCCGCTTGCCCCTATTGAACACATACAGAACAGGCAAGTCAGTCGAATAGATAGAGGGCTGCAGCTCGGTCGTGGACTCATGGACTCGATCTTCTTTGTAATAAATGATAGATCAGCATCGGCATTGATTTCTTTGGATTATTCAATAAGTTCGCTGTAAGCGGCTTTACGTAAACGTAAACTTTAACTTTCCACAAACAAGGATGCGACCAGTAAGTGGAAATAAACGAATGTCAACATTGTTTTTGTTGATTTTTCTTAAGTTTAGTGTTTGTATTCTTTACAATAAATGTTTTAAAATAATATTTTAAGTGCACTCCAGTCGCTCTCCAAGGCGCAAATGACGACGGGCCGCCCGTTGCGACCATTCATGTACAGACTTTCCCGTGCCCGCGCGGGAAAAATGCGATCTCGCGGGCAGGCTGCGGGCACGGGTCGGCGGGCATGTCTGTGCCCGTACATAGGAATTGACGAGCAGACATGCGACAGACCTGCCCGTGACGGGCGGTCTGTAGCGGGCGGCCCGGTAGTCAATTCCCCGCTTAAAACGGGGGGGAAGAGCACGGGCGGTGTGCGCGCACTGTCGTTGCATCGACGCAACGGTGTGGTTGCGATGTGGTTGCGACGTGGTTGCGATGTGGTCGGCCGTGATTGCTTCTGACAAGTTATCTAACAAGTTGTCGACAACGACTGCAAAATGTGGTACGTGTGAATGGTCCAGTTCATTTACAATACGAAATATACGCCCGACCACGTCGTGTGGTTGCGGTTGTCGTGTGGTTGTGGTACGTGTGGGTTGGCCCTTCGTGTTTCGTAGCTATTGTCATAATAGTGAGCGAAAAGGAACCAAATTCAAAACGGTCGAAGTATGGGAGTTTTTATTATTCGTAGCTTGCCTAAATAAAATTCTGATAGTTACAATAGCAGCAAAGATCTCAAAACACAGACAAATACAAAACATTGTAAAACTTATTCTCTGTGTAACTATTTATTAGTAAAAAAAAGTAGTATGTAATAATAGGTAAAACTTCCTTTTTATTAGAAAATGTTATTTTATAACCAATATCACTTTTTACTCACCCTCATCTGGTTGCAATGTAGACTGCTGCTGTTGTTGCTGATGATATTGATCGTCTTCTATTTCCGATCTTCTTGCGTTCTGTAGAAAAAAAAGATTTATATAAGAATACATTCGAAATTCAAATCTAACATTGAGCTGGCATACCATGTATGGCAAAAGCCCTTTATTTAAATAAAGATAAAAAATCCAACATTAAAACTAATTTATTGATGGTTTTGAACAGTTGTCGCTTATAAACAAGGCTAATTATTAATTATTTTCTTAACTATGTATTAAAGGACTATTTTTACCTGATTTGGTTTGGGAGCAACGGGTGGCTGATTTCTTTGCGGAGACGGCGGGCCCGGTTGATGCCATTCGTATCTGTAAAAATAAAGAATCTATAAGCGAAATGTTTAGACGCTAATTGAACCGTTTCATATTGTTACGGACACACAGAGCCATCTAGCGGCAAACCAGGGGAACACAGATAACCTAAATCCCCTACTCGATACTAGATGGCGTTAGCGGTACCTTCTCTAGAAACATCCCACACTTGTTTACTTGTTTACGCATATCTGGGTTATTCTGGGATGTTCCGGAACATTCTGAGATTCGATCCGGCCCGTATAAATAGTCGCAGACAGTCGAGCCGGCAATTCAGTATTATCTGAGCGAACTTCAAGGCGACTTCGAAGTGAAAACAAGTGATCAATAGTGAGTGATTGTGATAGTGACTCGGCTACGACCTAGGACAGTGATAGTGCTCAGTGATTTAGATCTAGTGCTTAGTGTTTGGACTTAGTGATTTGTGTGAGCTAGTGTTTGTGAATAAAGTCTTCAAGAGAGTCACCAGGTCTTTCTCTCCGAATCATCGAAAATGGATATTCCTAATTTTAAAATAAAGGTAAATAAAAAATGACTTGATTATTGTCCAGTAACAAAAATGGCTTGTCATGTTTGTTGTGAGTGGCAGAAGTGAAACTTCGTTTTCCAGTTGAATTAGTGACTATTGTCTTAAAACGACCTTGCAATTTTAACGCGCGAGATTTAAGTTCATTCATTTAAATAAGTACAAGGAAATGTACTATCAGAAAAAATGAATCATAGGCAGATTGCGGACCTACGTAATTTGGTCGCGGTATGTCGAACTCAGCCGACAGTTTGTCTTGTTTGTTTGATATAATTGGAATCTCGGAATCGGCTCCAACGATTTTCATGAAATTTTGTATATAGGGGGTTTCGGGGGCGATAAATCGATCTAGCTAGGAATCATTTTTAGAAAATGTCATTTTATTCGTGTTTTATCGAATACCGAGCAATAGCTAGTTCTCATAATGCGACCAAATGACATAGGTCCGTCAAGTGCCTATGAATCAATTTCCCCGAATATACCTCTGCGGTGTGTTCTGTTGGCTGATCTGGCCGGGGCTGTGCGGCGCGGGCGCGTACTGTGTGTGGTGCAGGTTGAGGTGCATGCCCTGCGGCAGTGGCGAGCTCTGCTGCGAGTACAGCGTCTGACTCGCGTGTATATGCGGCTGGCCCATGTGCATGTGCTGGCTGGTGTTCGCGTGCGGCTGGCCCGTGTTCACGTGCGGTTGGCCCGCGTTCAGATGCGGTTGTCCAGCGTTCAGATGCGGTTGACTGGCATTGAGGTGCGGTTGTCCCGCGTGCACGTGCTGCATGTTCGTATGGAAGTTCTGCTGGCTGGAGTACACCAGCGGTTGGCTTTGCGATAGATGCTGCTGCGAGCCGAGGTGCTGGTGCGGCAGCTGCGGCTTCTGCATCTGCTGCTGATTGTGGAATTGCTGCTGCTGCAGTTGCTGATAGTGCTGCAGCTGCTGCTGGTGCTGCTGCTGCTGGTGCTGCTGTTGTTGGTGCTGCTGTTGTTGGTGCTGCTGCTGTTGATGCTGCTGCTGTTGATGCTGCTGTTGATGCTGCTGTTGTTGGTGCTGCTGCTGCATGTGCTGCTGCTGCATCTGCTGGTGTTGCATCTGCTGCTGATGTAGCTGCTGCTGCTGCATCTGTTGCTGATGTTGTTGTCGTCTCGTCACCTCCTCTGACATTTCAGCCAGTTTTGCAGCACGGGCGTTTGCAGCGTTGGCTTGTTGATTAGCCTGAAAAGTTATAAGTTTGCAATATTATTGTTTTTAGTTTAAATAGATGTCATTTTTAAACTCTGACGAAAAAAGGCGGTGACGTGATGATGTTCACGTGTTTGTCTGTCTGGCTGTCTCTCTGTTTTTGTCTGGCCGTGCCACCGAAGCATGCAAGCAGATGTAACGACTTCGATCTAGTTTTTTGTTTGAAAGCTAATAAAGAGATTAAAATAACACTCATTAACAATAGTTCATCATCAACCCTCTAAAAATAAAATAAATCTATCTACTACTGCAAGTAAGCAACTTCCAGTATTTTGCGATCAAAATGATCGCAAAATACTTTTGTGGTAAAAAATGATGATGTTGAACCGATGTTCAAAGTTTTGCATTGTGATTCCTGACACTTATTAGAGTTTTGAATAAGAGGTTGTTTTAAAATGTATTAAGTAATTTAAAATGTTCTTACCTGTGCATGAATGGCGCTAGGGTCGGGGCTGGGCTCAGCGGCGGTGAAGTGGGCGGACTGCGGCCGCGTGCTGCCCGATGAGCTGCGAAGTGACGACCATCTGATGACAGATTACGTGCAGTGTACCAAAAATATTATTAATTTCTAATTTTATATCAACAGTAAATAAATAAGATATATTTTTTATAAAATAAGGGGGCAAACGAGCAAACGGGTCACGGGAAAGCAACTACCGTCGTCCATGGACACTCGCATCAATTTTTTATATATAATTTTATATTCTCAATTAATATCAACTTATGAAAATGACATGGAAACATCTTTATCGTAAAAAATATTGGCTGACTTTATTTAATCATTTACCAATATACAAATCAATGATTTCAAACTTTGAAAAATTTAAATTGATGCATATGAATCTGCGATAAAAATTGAAAGTTATATAAAGAAGATATTATTTTTAATTAACTGATATATTATGTATTTGATATACATGAGAAAATTTTAACTGTGATGATCTCACCTGTCGTTGAGTGTGTGATGTTGGTGAGCCTGTACCGAGGACAGATTCTGATAGAACGAGTCGTTCTGTGCGGACAGGTTGTGACTGCTGCGTGATTTGTTCGCCCAAGACACCGACCCAGTACTCAAGTTGCCGCTGTAGGAGAATGTTTTAAGAATATTATACAAAACTACAATTTAATAACATTATGAACTTGTTATTTCTTAAACAATTATGACTTTCAACTCTAATATAAACTTACATTTAGAAAACATTAAAAATTTGAATATTTTGACAAGGCATAACAAGCGTTATTTAATTTATTTAATAGGCTACTTGACCTATATTAAATTTCATTGAACAAATGCATAATTCTAGTAGAACTTGGCCTAGGAAACCGTATTTCATCCTTATCATCAAATAAAAGCTTATGATTGATAAATAAAGTCGATTTGAAAATATGATTTTATGAAAATAGGATTTGTACTGATGAAAACGCTTTTGCGGTACTTCCGATTTGGATGTAACGTCATCCTCATAGTAATTTAATATCTTTTATTTATCGCGCTCGTTATATGTAAGTTTATTTGTACATAAATAATAAGAATAAGCCTAGAAAGATTTGTAAAATATATTTTCTTGAATAATTCACTTAAAACATCAGTTTTATATTTTATCTCCATTTATTTTAGACGGGAAATGTAATGGACAAAACTTTTCTCCAAAAGTTTTCAACATTACATATGATTTGTAATTTCTTATTTAATTCTTTTATAATTTTGGGCACTTTTAGACTCGTACATTTAGCACATAAAAAATGTTCAATAAAGAGAGTTTAAAATACAAAGCGTATGACGTCACACTATGGCGGACTGTGTTTTCGGCGCCATTTATGAGGCATATTTTCAATAAACTTTTTTATGGATTTCTACTGTGTAAAATATTAAAATATTAGTTTTTTTGTGAAAATGAATGATTAAGAAGCGATTAGCATGAAGAAAAAAAGTAGGTCAACTAGCCTATTGCAAGTGGTCTTAGTCACGGACGTGGAAGTGATCTTAGTACGTCATTGAACATGTAATGTGAGTAATTCTGCACATATACAAAGAAAGTTACATCAATACTCACTTGGGCTGCAGCGTCTGCGTATGCGGCGTGGGCGACTGCATCGCGGGCGGCGGCGGCGACACGGGCGACAGCGCGTGCAACGCCGGCGTACTCTTACTCGGCTTCACGGGCTCGGCCGCCAGTCGCGACGGCAGGTCGCGCTCCGACGCGCGCCGACCCGCACCGGCCACGCCCCCTGCGCGTACACGCACATCAATAATGACATACTTTGATACTTTTGATTAAGAATACATTAATCGTAACAGTTACAAAATATTATCTAACATCAAAATACAGTGTCCTCGGAAAAAATATGCTCCCTTTAAACGCTGCAAACGAAAAAGAAAAAATTGCTAGGTGCTAAAAAACAAAAAATGCCCAACGACGTAACATAAAATCTTAACAAATCCTAGGTATGCCACGGTGTTCAAAATAAAAAATACATGCTTCCGTACGAAAAATAATAAGAAGCTGTGCCGGTAAAACGGATCCTCATGCTCAATGTGTTCAGTGTCTTACGGGGCTGGCGCAGTCGCGTGAACAGGCGGCTGTGGAGCGGGCGGTCGCGCGCGTCGCGGACGTCAGGACAACTGCGTACCGCCAACGACTCCGACGCCGAGGATACGTCCTCGGACGACGTGCGCTTCGGTATGAGCGCCACCACTCGTGCTTTCATCGACTGGTTCGATTTACTAGTCTCCGGCGAATCTTTATCGCTGACGGTCGGATTCGACTTTAATTTGATATTGTCTAACATTATAGTTTTTGGTTTGTTATCAACTATTTCTGTAAATATATAGCTGCTCGTGAGCGACGCGTTTCCGTCGGTGTGATCCTCGGACGGTAGATTGGGGAGCTCGAACTCGTTACCTTGCGCGAGCGTGTCCTCGCTCCCGCGCGAGCCGAACCTCGACCAGTCTTCGAGCTGGATGATGATGCTCTTGACCTCGTCCTCGGACATTCTGTCAGTGGTGACAGTTTCGTTGCGCTCGTAGTGAATGTCCGCTAAGCTGGCACTGGTGGGCAAATTGTCTTTCACTACGAAACTCTCGTCCCTCCGGGCGCTCAAGTTCGGACTAGATTTACAATTACGTCTATAGCTTCTTACGCAGTACTTAAGATTAATTTCGTTGAAATGTTTCGTCAGAGCCTTCACTTTGCCGAACCCGGGCCGGTACTCGTCCGGAGATTTCCAAGATTTTCTGTCGGCGCAGATCTCTACGGGCACTCGGGGCATACTCTTAGAAATATATCTATTATTGCGCGAATCGTCGAACGAATCCGAAGTGGAGTATGTGGACGGAGCTTCCGTTTCGTCGGACTTCATCGAGGCGCTCGTCGTGTTACAGACGGCCCCTCTCGGGTGAGATCGACCCTCACCGGTGAGTTCTTTAAGGTCGAGAACTAGATCGTCTCTTCTGACGTCCGTACTCCCGTTTCGCCCACCGAATGTCTTGTCGCAACAATCCACCGGGGAGTTCGTTTGGCACATCGCGTCCACCGTTTCAGGTTTTCTCTCTATGGTGCTGTCGAGCGACAACGACGGAAGTATTCTACGTATTTTGGGCGTCGCGACTCTGTCGTGAACGCGGTCGTTCTCGTATATGATCGGCTCGGAGTTGGGTTCGTCTATGAACGGTATGCGGTTCTCGTCGGGCTGCGGCGTGCGGCAACACTCGCACGCGCTGACGCAGTCGTCAACGCCGGTGCAGCGTCGGAAGGCCTCCTCTTTGGCACGGAAAAAGTCTAGCGTCAGTTGGGGGTCGATTGGGCGCATCTGCGGCGGGAGACAGACGGCGTCGGCGCTGTCGCTGGAGTGGTCGCCGGAGGCGGGGGCCTCGGGCGCGAGGGGCGGGGCCTGCGGCACGTGCGTGTCGTCCGCGTCCACGCACGTGAACGTGAACACGGGGATCGGGCGGGGCGGGGCCCCGGACAGCTCCGCGGGGCACCCCGGCGTCTCTGGGGACAAATCCTCTCGCAGCTGATTATTCTCCTGATCTAATGTCACTATCAATTTGGGAATGGAGCCGTGGTAGTGCGGCGCGCACTCCTCGCTCCGGTCGGTGCTAGATTCCGAGGACTCGTCCCTGAGGTGGTAGAGACTGTACTGGTGACGACGCCGCGTTCCTGCAATACGAGGCCGACTTAAACACGATACGATTATTACAGGAGGAAAAACGACGAAAGCGAAAACATGATGGAACAGATCGACGCTGATGATGAACGACTTCGTAAAATAAAACGGCGACACGAATGACAACAAAATAAAAATGGCGCAAATTATGTGTGGTATGGGGCTGGAATTGCCTGCGGTGGCGAGCTCGGTGAGCGGCGAGGTGGGGCGCAGCAGCGCGGGGTGCGGGTTCGTCCACAGACCCGAGTTGCGATCCAGCGGGTCCGTCACCGTCAGCTCTTCGTCTACCCAAACAGAACACTGTTACACGTCTTATACAATCACCATAGAATAAATAAAATATTCCCACTCACAAATACATTATAACCCAAATTTTTTTTTTTAGGTTTAACAGGAATTTATCTATGTAAAGATAAGTGTAACTATATGCTTTATATATTATTTACCTTGTCGTTGGTTGTACGCGGGTTGGTGCAGCAGCGTTGCCAGACCGTGCAGCACGGCGCCCTGTTTGGCGACCTCCAGCGTCACTATCGGCCCCGTCCTCACGAGGTACTCGGCGGCCTAAGCAAGAAACTTAATTGAGTTTTATTTTTTTATTTTCTTTATTCAGAACAACATACAGTCATATGATAAAGCACTGTTAAATATAAGTTTAACAAAAAACCTTTAGGTTCTTAAATTAAAGTTAAAAAATTACAAAGATTGGTTGATCGTGTGTGGGGGTCGTGTGTAATGTTACATAAAATTATAGTGTATGTTTAGAACCCTAGCCCTACGACAAAAGTCTTAGGGATTAGAAAACTAGTTCTACTAGGGTTCGTGTATGTGTACGTGTGTGTGTGTGTGTGTGTGTGTGAGTGTGTGTGTGTGTGTATGTGTGTGTGCATGTATGTGTGTGTTTAAAAAAAAATTACTGTAATACTATACAGAAACTACACAATATAATCGCACTTTTGTTACGTCTATTATAAACATAATATTATTATGTTACCTCTAAACTAGTTAGGTCTGCAAGTTTAGAATGCTTTGAAAGGTGGTATCATAAAAAAAATATATCGATAATTTGTTGGACTTCTAAAATGTTTTTTGTATTGTTTTGAATTATGATATACTATAACGTAATTTAAAGTAAAAAAATCGGTTGTCTGTAAAGTCGGTTTACTGACGATAGTTGAACGTGACAACGTCATAAGAAAATGGAACGCCTCAGAGCGTGGTAACGCCGCATGAGTCATGTTTTTTTCGTGCGTGCAGCCGGCTCCATCGAATTATAAGACGTCAAAAGCTTACCTTCTCCTGCGTAATTCCGACGAGGGAATGTCCGTCGACTGACAGCAACTGGTCGCCGGCCGCGAGTCGCCCGTCTGCGGCCGCCGCGCCGCCCGGCACCACGGACTTTATGTAGATACCCAGCTTGCTCTGGTTCGCGCCCTACAATAAAATGTCAATTATATAACAAAATTAATACAAAATTTATAGTTTTAAAATATGTTGTTGTCTCTCTCGCTGTTCGTATTGCTGCAAAAAAGGCAAACAAAGACAAACGTTGAGCAGTAGCTCAATCTAGTCAAATAGGATAAATTAAATGTAATAGCATTAAAATCCCTCATAATTAAACCAAAAACATTTTTTCACAAACATACTGCTTATTAGAAATCGTATATTATATTATAAGCAAGGCCCCCGTAAGGGCCATTGGCGCCTGTGTGCAAAAAAAGGATTTTGGCGCCCCTAAAGATGGCAATTTGGCGCCCCTAGAGGATGGCGTTCGTATGCATTGCACATAATATGGTAGCGGGGGCCCTGTAGGTATATAAGTAACATAGAAAACAACTTTAAAACTCCATACCTTAGCAGCGACGATGCTGAGCCCCATGCCGTTAGCGTTCTTGTGCAGTTGGACCAAATGTAGGCGGGGGGCGGGCGCGCGGGGGGCGGGGCCGTACCCGCGCAAGTACACGGACCACAACCCGCGCGCGTGCGGGGCGCGGGTCAGCCGGCATAGCCCGCCTCGCTGTAACGGTGCCACGAACTCCGCCAGGCCGGGAGGTACCCCGCGTACAACTTCCGCACTGAAACCGTTGTCGGGCACCAGTAGACCTGCGCCCAGCCACCCGCTCTCCTCTAGCGCAATCTGAATACAAGATGTTATTTTAATAAAAAGAAGATAATCGCATCTTGAATTATCTTTTTGTAATTTTTGAAGTGAAAACTTCTTTAGCGGCGTTGAGCACTTTTGTGGGACGGGTACAAACTGTGAAACTCGCGTCAGATTCTCATGCTGATCGAAAACCATAGAAAAAGCGTAAGACGGTTGGAGAGTAGTGTTTTGTGTCGAACTCGAACTCGAAAACTCGAGAACTCGAATTGTAAGGGTTTCGATTAATTAAAAAAAACGATTTTTTAAAAATCGATTTCCATACAAAAAGGGTTAAAAAAATGCACAACGTTAATAATCAAGTTTTCACTTCTGCCGGCACTCCCGGAGTGCAATCCGTCTTTTTTGTAATTGAATGAACTTAAATAAGACAATGACAATTAACCTGTTAACTAAGTGTGTTTTCCAATTTAAGCACAATGTAGAGCGTTATGCGGAAAAATGCTTAATTTTGAATGTTCCGCATTCAAAATTGAGCATTTTGCCTACAGCAACGTTCCACAAAATCACGCACTCTCAAACAAAATGTTTTTAAAGAGCATTTTAAGGACATTTCGGCGTTGTTCGAAACTGAGGCGACTTTTAAAGCTTTATGTCGTGTTGTATACCTTTAATACGCCAATCATATTATAGATTAATGACTAAAATTTAACGTTAAAAAGAAATCAACAAAATACGCAATGTTCCTACCTCTCTACCGTCCGCGCGGCTAAGCTCATCCGCATTGGCGCGGGCGTGCGCCACCGCGGGCTCGAGGATATCCGGCGGTAACAGCGGCGACAGCAGCGCTCGAACTTGGACCGAGTTCAGTTTGAAGCAACTGCTGACCGCCGCGCACGCCTCCTCCGCCGTGCGGTACGTGCCTTGGATGAGGCGGGCTGAAACAGAATAATTAGATTAATCAAAATATGTTTCAAAGTAAGTGTTAGAACTAAAACAACAGGCTATACGCCCTTTTTAATTTATTTAAATAATTATCAACTTATGCAATTATATATAATATATAAACTACGTAGTCAAATGTGTATTAAAGTTACAAGTCTTTAAAAGATATATATAGAAAGAGAGACCCGATACGCACTGCATAGAAAGTCCATACAAAATTTTGTTTTGCGAGAAAGGGATAGAAAACTTTAATCGACAATATCTCCCTTATTTTTCGTAAGTCTATATGTATTTTCAGACCAATATCATTTATATAGCATTAAATATATTTTTTCATGCATATTCCATTTTTTTTTCATCAATAAGGCGCGAGTGAGACATACCTGCTTGTATGGTGCGAGCGAGATGGCACTCAGCGGCGAGCTCGAGGCCTTGGCGCTCCGCCCACGCCGCTAACAACGCCAGACGCGCCGACAGCGCCGCACCCCATCGCGCGCCGCCGCCACCTAGCGCCGCGCCAGCGTTCACCAGCTACAATATACCAATACAGATTTTGGTATCAATTACGATAAAACTTGAGGAAATTCTTAAGTCAACGTATTTTTTCTCGTAACAAGCATTTTTCTTAAAAACGAAAATTTTACAATTACTTTTTTTATTAAAATGGTATAATAAATTCGCATGGTTGTAATTTTAACATCGCACTAAGTATTAAATTAAGTATAGATCGATAGATAGATAAAATCTTTATTTGCACATCGTAAAATACAAAAAGAAAAAATTTTTAGGAAGAGAGCAAATTGGCGGTCTTACGAAGTATAACTAAATATTGTTAAATAATTTACCTTATTAAAGCACACAGCGTTGATATAATGGAACAAATGGAAGAACAGCTGTATAGTGAGGGCGGAGTTGACGCGACAGCACCGCAGCAGCACCATGGCGGCAGCTAGCGCCTGCAGCGTGGGGGCGGTGGCCTCCGTGGCGTCGGCCGCCCCTCCCCCGCCGCCCGCGCCGGCCTCCGTCAGCTCCGCGAGCGCCCCCGACAACTCCTCTTGGAAGCACGACACTAGATTGCTGGAATTTCATTCTTAATTAAGAAGGCGACTAGAGCAAAATTGACGATTTTATAATTAACTAGCTGTCCCGGCAAACGTTTCTTTGCCATATTATATAAAGTATATCGCACGTATTATTTTATTGAATTAGTGAATAAATAAGTATGTCACCATGGCAACGTCCATCGCTATCCCGTGACCCGCGTCGAATTTAAAACAATTTCATGCTCTTTATACAAATAATTACAATAAAATAAAATTACGACTATAATTAAAGATCTAAGCTATCCCATCTCTCAAGTTGGAAAAAAGCACACATTAAAAAAAAAAAAAACATTAAAATCGGTTAAGTAGTTTCGGAATCCATCGCGGACAAACATCGTGACAGGAGATTTATATATATTAGATTTTTATCGTATTTCTATCGTCTTGTGTGCAATAAATGTTTTAAATAAAAAATATATATGTTACGCTCAAAGACCGAAATCGCTCAATGAGCGAAAAAATGGCTCGCAACGCGTTGTGGTCACAGTGAAACAGCCACGAGGCGAAATTCGCGTCGTGGCTCTAATGAAAACGGCCACGACGTGTTCTGACAATCACAAAAAGACCATAATGTGAAATTCGTGTCGTGGCTGATTTGCTATTCGTTTTTCTTGGTTTGTCCTTGATTGATTAATCGTCCATAGGTATGGAAGATACACATTTTGAATTACCTTACCACGCGTACTACAAAATATTTTTTCTTTTACTAAATCACTGCATAACTATGGATATTTTCAAATAATAATGAAAAACACGTTATGCAGTGATTTAGTAAAAGAAAAAATATTTTGTAGTACGCGTGGTAATTCAAATATAATCTTCTTTACCTATAGACGATTAATCAATCAAGAACAAATCAATATAAACAAATAGCATATTAGCCACGACACGAATTTTGTGTTATGGTCTTTTTGTGATTGCCAGAACGCGTCGTGGCTGTTTCACTGTGTTGTGTGTGTGTGTGTGTGTGTCACAACACAACGCGTTGTGAGCTACTTTTTCGCTCACTGAGCGATTTCGGTCGTTGAGCGTAACATATATATATATTTTTATATATATATATATTTATATATATTTATATATATATATATATATATATGACATTACGTTTCCAAACATTCGACCTAGCGAAAACACGATAAGTATTTTAAAATTTTCTCGGTAGAAAAAAAATCACAAACACTTAACACTAACTAACTACTAACTACGCTAACTACTTTAACGAATTTTTTGAATTGATGAACTCATTTGTTGTCCTTATTCATCATAATAATATCAGCCTATATTCGTCCACTGCTGGACATAGGCCTCTCTCAATGAACGCCAAGATGACCGATCTCCTGCTACTCGCATCCAACATGGACCCGCAACTAAACGGAGATCGTCGTCCCACCTAGTTGGAGCCTGGAGGTCAACCTACACCCCGATTTCCCAGCCTTGGTCTGCATTCCATAGTAATTTTATAACAGATGATAAATTGGCTTTCGTTTATTAGAAAAATATTACTTTAGCATTACAAAACATACTTGGAATCATACAATTATTTTATTAAAATCTAAAATCGATCTAAGTTTTATTATCATCGTATTTACCTAAAAGCGTTTTGTACAGTGACTGGAAGTAACTCTTGCGCCTGTGTAGAGAAGGACGATATGTGTCTGTCGCACTTCAGGAAATGTAGCAGCTCGCTCGCGTTCGCCAGCCAGAACGCTTGAGCCGCCGAATCGTTGCTTCTTTCCTGATAATAAAAAAAAAACTTAGTTATAGGTCTACCAGGATCTAATGGCAAATTTTGACTGCAGATTTTTTAAAAATATCCTTGATCATTGGATAATTTTTTTATATTTGCATGTTTCACACACAGAATCAGCCGCTATAAGGAAAAAAAAGGATCAAAATGTTTTATTCCAATTATTCTGGTATTGCTATAGTCAATTTCTTTTCTTACTTTTTGCCATCAGATTCTGGTAGACCTATAGTATAGATTTTTAAATAAAGAATAGGAAATGATGGTATAACATGTGGAAAGTAAACTAGTACCAAATAACACAAAACAAGAAGCAGTTTTAACTAATAAAACGTAATACATTAAACAGTATGAACTATGAAGTAATTTTAATACCAATTTTAAACTTTTTTCACAGTAAATATACAGCACTTTATTTAGATAGGCCTATTATACAATCATCACACAAAATGTATACGTTGTTTCATAACAACATGTACCTCATTACAATAAATATTATTTCACAACTATAATATTCAATTAGCATTTCAATCACTTTAGTAATAATTAGTTATTCAATACGACCACGCTCCAATCAAAACAACGCTCATTTATATTTACGAGCATCATTATACGAATTAAATATTAATGGTGTCTATAAATATTATATTCGTTGGAATGAAATTAATTACGAGCGGAGTGATTGGGAATTAATGAAGGCATAATAAGTTATTTCTATTAATGAGCCTGGGAGTATGACTCTGACAATGAGTGTAAATTATTGTGACTTCGTGGTTTGAACCATAGATTACACATTATTATGATAATGCAATAATAATAACTCCCACACCATAATTACGGTGACGGTGGTCGGTTTCATTCAAACCAAGCCAGTTACGCTGGAGTAATATTATAGTGCCCAAGTGTGTGCGCAGTACACGAGAGCACTCTCTATTTCTTTTACTAACGTGTTATTTCTAAGTTTGGTTACGACAATATAGGCTGATGAGTCTGATCACCTAACTGACTAACAAGTAAGATGATCCGTGCGTCGGAGGGGCATGTAAATAGTCGGTCCTGCGCCTGATCAGTTTTCAGACGAGAATTGAACCCAAGACCTCCGAGTCGAGCGCCACGCTCTAAACCACTGGACCACGGAGGCGTCAAAAAGCAATAATATTCACCTGTACAGTCGCGTGTATGAGTGTGGCGACGTGGTGTAGGAAGGTCGTGAGCTTGTGCGCTCTCTCTGTAGGAGTCAGCTCAGGCCGGTAGTGGGTCGAAGCCCGATATCTGTAAGAAAAAAAATTGAGTTAAATAAAAATTTAACTTTGGTGTCTGATGAATACTTTACCCAGACAATTCTTGATATTGTGTACTGAGTAAAAAAATATTCATACGCTGATGCACCTACGTCATTCTGTTGGGTTTTGTCAAATTCAGCCGACAGATCATGGCTAGATTAAGTTAATACCATACCAAATAACGTAGGTTTGCCACCTATCAACACTGTTACAACGTATGTGCCATCTTGAACGCTTACGTATGCGGGTTGTTAGTGACGGCGGCGAGGGACTGCGCCTGCACCGCCTCCGGGAACTCCAGCACCGCCTTCCGCCCACTATACCAGAAACTGTTCTTTGTGCTAAACTGACCTGGCGCACAGATACAGCGTATACACCGGTGCGAGCTTGAACGCTGGCGCGTGCGGGTCGAGGTGTGATATGACGGCGGCGAGGAACTGCGCCTGCACCGCCTCCGGGAACTTCAGCACCGCCTTCCGCCCACTATACCAGAAACTGTTCTTTGTGCTAAACTGACCTGGCGCACAGATACAGCGTATACACCGGTGCGAGCTTGAACGCTGGCGCGTGCGGGTCGAGGTGTGATATGACGGCGGCGAGGAACTGCGCCTGCACCGCCTCCGGGAACTTCAGCACCGCCTTCCGCCCACTATACCAGAAACTGTTCTTTGTGCTAAACTGACCTGGCGCACAGATACAGCGTATACACCGGTGCGAGCTTGAACGCTGGCGCGTGCGGGTCGAGGTGTGATATGACGGCGGCGAGGAACTGCGCCTGCACCGCCTCCGGGAACTTCAGCACCGCCTTCCGCCCACTATACCAGAAACTGTTCTTTGTGCTAAACTGACCTGGCGCACAGATACAGCGTATACACCGGTGCGAGCTTGAACGCTGGCGCGTGCGGGTCGAGGTGTGATATGACGGCGGCGAGGAACTGCGCCTGCACCGCCTCCGGGAACTTCAGCACCGCCTTCCGCCCACTATACCAGAAACTGTTCTTTGTGCTAAACTGACCTGGCGCACAGATACAGCGTATACACCGGTGCGAGCTTGAACGCTGGCGCGTGCGGGTCGAGGTGTGATATGACGGCGGCGAGGAACTGCGCCTGCACCGCCTCCGGGAACTTCAGCACCGCCTTCCGCCCACTATACCAGAAACTGTTCTTTGTGCTAAACTGACCTGGCGCACAGATACAGCGTATACACCGGTGCGAGCTTGAACGCTGGCGCGTGCGGGTCGAGGTGTGATATGACGGCGGCGAGGAACTGCGCCTGCACCGCCTCCGGGAACTTCAGCACCGCCTTCCGCCCACTATACCAGAAACTGTTCTTTGTGCTAAGCTGACCTGGCGCACAGATACAGCGTATACACCGGTGCGAGCTTGAACGCTGGCGCGTGCGGGTCGAGGTGTGATATGACGGCGGCGAGGAACTGCGACTGCCCCGCCTCCGGGAACTCAAGTACGGCCGGCAACACCGCCTCCGTGCCCCGTCCCCCGCCCACTATATTTCCTCTGAAAATACCATAAACAGATTATAGAGCTGTATTTTTTTCGCAATTGTTGGTTTAACTTTTTCGATGCTAAAGCAGTTTTAGGAACATTAATTTAGGGCTGTACTGGTACAGACTATGCCTGGCTTACTTGGCCACATATTACACAGTATCAAACTAAGTTTTGCAAGTTGTTGCATAAAAACCTTTTTATTCGATCTGAATTCTGTTTAAATGCGACAAATGAATTTTTATAATATTATGCCGTGTGGAGTGTGGAGTACTTGCCGAAGGGGCAGACTTGGAAGAGTGTACAAAATTCTTTCTCGTGATAATGAAATAGGTATCATAGTAATCTTATGCAGATTAGATCGCATCTGATTATCTGTACATCGCATTAGCTGTCATATAAAAAATACTCCTAAACTAAGAATTTGAAAAAAAAAAACTGAAAGAATGCACATAAAAGTGTTTATTTATAACACCCAAACAGTCATTTCCTTTGGGCGATAGTGGAACATATCTATGGTGTTAGCTAATTATTTACAACGAAAGTGCATTGACGAGTAAAAACATAACTCACCCCATTTCACCAATTTATATAAACCACTTTTAACGCTGAATATCTCCGTCCCGCTCAAACATTGAAGAACAGAATGAGAGAAACAGGTGTAGCGTTAAAGGTGTTGAAAATTTACGCAAAGCTGTATCTCCCGCCCTAACACCGAACGAGTGAGAGAGACAGACGTAGCGTTGGTGAAACCGGGGCTTACCTGTTGTCATTTCCCGAACCACCGCTGCGTGTGCTGCAGGTGCTCTTCGTCTCCACATTGCCGTCGATATCGAAGGTCGTCTCATAGTTGTCTTTGAAGGACCTCTTGTTGTCGTCTTCGTTGGTGTCATTGGGCGACAATAACGACTCGTTGTCGAGCTTCAGGGTGTTGTTGTTGTAGGGGTCTGGTGTGTAGGTGTCGTGGGACAGCGGGCTCCCGGCGGTGGGATACTCCTCGTCCTGGTGGGACGTCGGCGACATCGCCCCGTCCTCCGCCGATCTAACGTGGGTGTTACACAAGCGGATGTCGTGAGCCGGTGACATGCATACGTAACATAAAACAAGCATGGAGGACCATTTGACAGATATGCGAAGGTTTGAAAAAAAACTAATAGTTAGACCCATCGACTCTTTGAAAATAATGTTTTCTGATTATGTCAAAATATAATTTATCAAAATATCAAGCAAACTTAGTACTCGCAATACTGTTGAATGGTCCATTAGTATAATAACATAACAAAAAATTAAAAAGATGTTTAATAAACTATTAAAGGTGACATCTACGGACATCTAAAGCTATCATCACAAGTTGTAAAAAAAGGGGGCGTTCCTCTTCTAGTCGCAGTATACTGGGCAGTGCGATCTGACGTTGCGGATCTAATCGAACCTCGTCAAGAACCTGGCTAGTATACTGGTACGTTATAGGAACACACACTCACCTGTCATAAAGAGACCCGGAGCCGAAATTCTGCGACTGTGCGAGGTTTCTGTTCATGATTGTCTCCTGCGCGGGATCCACGAAACGGAACGTTGAAACGCGACCGAATTTCAGGAGACAGCCATGCTGAAATGTAGATATAGATTCAATTTATATACTGACATCAACCAATTAATCACGATTATAAAAGAATCAAGAGTATTAATAAATTTAATACATATTTAAACCCAAATTCACAGTGTATAGTAATGAATGACTAATGAGTAATGACTAATGACAAAATGAGAAGAAAAATAGAAAATATTTTCTCATGTCAATAAAATAAAGCCTAGGCCCTAGATAATTTGGATTCATGACCATTAAATACATTAAAAAATCTAAATACAGAAAAGAAATATCTGTGGAAATAAATAAATTTGAGATTCCTATGGGCCTCGATAGCATTGAAAGTAATAAGTAACTTTACCACACTGCGAATTACATAGTTTATAGACGTAATTTGCAACTTTAACACTTTGTAGACCCTCCTGGGAAATTACTGTTATTTAATTTCTCTTGGCGTTGAAATAAAACCAAAAGGATTAATTGCAAGAATTTAAAATTTATAACATATGAATTATTTAGTGCTTACAAATTAGTGTAATAAAACATGAGGTGCTTCATAAAATATGAAGAAGACCGTATACACGGTGTAACAAAACTAAGAAATAATACTTTAGGGCGTATATTATGTGTTCCTTGCATATAGAGTTCACTGTATAAGCTGTAGCAGCAATGGGTGCTGGGGCATTTTTCAAAGAAACATAGAAATAACTCTTTAAGCGCCGCTACTTTCACGGTAAAATCTATATATAAGGCACATCCTAAAGTACTAAGTAATCAAATTTTTTGCAACACCTGTTTATTCGGTCATTCTTATTCTGAACTAGCTGTCCCGGCGAACTTCGTGTCACTTTAAAACCCTCCCTGGACTTCTACGAATATTTTAAGACTAAAATCAGCCCAATCCGTTCATCCGTTTTCGAGTTTGAAAATCCATTTTTATATCCCCTCACCAGTGGCGAATCCCGCTAGGGGGCGCACTTCAAAATTTCGATACTGTGCGCAATCCCTTTCCGGGGCGATGGGTACCCTCACATGTTTAATGTGCAAACACAGCGATAAAACTTCTTTTGTATTTGTCTATCCTATTAAAACGCGTCTAAGTAGAACAAGACAGCTAGCAAGCGTCATTTGAGTTCTCGGTAGACAAGGACGGAATGCGAAATCTCACTTCAAAAAACGGCCGCGACGAGTAAGGACAGCGAAGTTTAAAAGAGTGTTAAAAAGTTATAAAAACAGAGTTAATAGCTGAAAAGAACTGGGAAGTGCATATTATGTAAGTAATCTTTCAGTTTTTATTAGAATGAAGTGTGTGTTTAACAAATAGAAGTAAAAAAAAAGAGTTGAAACGGCAATCTAACCCGTGCATGGCCCTTACTCGCACAATGATTTTGGCTTTTAAAGCATTAAATAACATATTTATGCAGTTCATATTACTTTACTGCAATGATAATTTAACGTAGTTTCGTTAAACTAAACTCTAACACTAATAAAACGTTCTTTAATTTCTAAATAATGACGAAAACTAGTACCGTCCGATTAGAGCCCCGAATAGGGTTTTGTCACAGACAGGTGACATCCCGTATCGGGGGGCCTCACAGACGCCTCCTCTGAGTTTTAATGGCCGCTAGTAGAATGTTCGCATAACATGGAATAGCCGAATCATTTTGTTGTTGGAGTTCACTGTGAAAGTAGAAGCGCTGAAAGATCAAAATTTTTTTTCACTTTTGGATGGGGAAACTTGTGATGCTCATTCCCTTGCCCATACAAAAGTGAAAAAGAAATTTCGTCTTTCAGCGCTGCTACTTTCACAGTGAACTCTCTACAAGGAACACGTACACACCCTAAAATATTATCACTTATTTTTGTTGATATTATTTAGATTTTGATTTATAAAATTTTCTTTTTTGTCTGCGATGGTCAAACGCTTGCACAATGCATCCAAGTACTGGATGAAAAAGGTCTTATCCATACTAATCTTACACTCATTTATGAAAATTTTAGCATTTTTGCAAGTTTTCTTTTCATGTTTCTACTCAGTTTTCCTTTAATTCATGTAATTTGGAGGATTTTATTTTGTACTTTGTTAATTATAATTATAAGAAAATCAAACTTCTGTGGATAAAAGTTACTACTTATTTTGTAAATTGCATTAGTATCAAAGTAGGTTTTTTCATGAACAAAACAGATATCTTTTTGTGTAACTCCTACATATTATTTACTGAACCTACAATATTGATACTCTTGTACCACCCAGATAATAACCTTAATTTATTGTTTATGTAGTATTGTAACGCCTAGAGTATGAAATTACTTTAAGATATCATGTAATACACAGCCTACTTGAAGCTGTTTGAAAGGCAGCCTCCATTTTTGTTCTGTACTTAAATCTTTGATTTTATAAAATATTTGTATGAGAGTCATGACTTGAGTGATGTTATTTTGTAAGTAGTACTATAAGGTTATAAATAAATACTCTTGGCTCGCTACATAGTGGTTTATTATTAAATTATGACCCAAAATCTACTGAACATTTTGGTACCCAGTAATTATACCAGCTGTATAACATTATTGCCGTCAAATATAACATAAAAGTACTATTTTCTAGGTAGAAAATTTAATTAAAAAATGATTTAGATCCTTTTATGGGCTCCTGCAAGACCAAGGAACAAGAAATTGCAGTTTTAGTGTATGCTGGTCGTGTAGGAACCTCGGACTGTGCGGAACCCCCCTCAGGGTGCCACAGATGTGCCAAAATCTGCCATTTTGCATGTCACTGGTGAGGGGATATATAAGATAATTTATATAAGGTTTTCGGAAAGCTATCTTAATCCACATTAGGATTTAGATAAGAAAGCTTTATTGCGAGGTTTAAGAATTTACATAGTAAAATGTTAAGTCTAAGTAATCGGTATTCGGTATATTATATCCAGTCTCAGCGCGACATCGAGCGTAAACCAATAAAAAGCTCCTTACTACATTACTACTTAAGGGCGTTCCGTCAGGAGATTCCGTAATTGACCGTATTTAAAACCTTATAAACTCATAATCTGAAAGTTACAAAATTATAATAAAAATACAGCAATAATCTTCAGTATATCAACATTCCTTTTGTCGTTTTAAATTTTCTATTTTTGTTTCTTATACTCATGATATCAGCTTCCAAAGTAATACCAATTTGTTAAAATTCAAGCATACATTCAGCATCTCCTTAGGATTTACAAGTTACTTTTATTTGAAACTCACGCCAATAGATCGACAATATCATAAACTACATATTAGCCGTTTTAAATTTTTTTTAGAACAATTTTGAACTAAGATAAGTAAAAATAATAGGGTTTTGGCGCGATCTCGGCAACGCGGCAAATGTATGGCCAAGGTCGTTTGCTCGGGGGACGACCTTAATTTCCATAGCAATATTCCTAAAAGCTCGTTTAGAATATGAATAAAAAATATTTAACAGAATATATTTTTTTTTATTTAGTCTTGCCCATAAAGTTCTACTAAGTACATTGACTTGTATCTTCATGTTATCTGAAATAACATGATTGTCTAAATTCATTCGGATGAAGGTTTTTGTAACGGAAAATGTGTGATTCCCAAGCGATAAACGATTCACGCAACGGAGTCACGGGTGTCATTTATTTATTTATATTTTGGTATAGTGTGACGTCAGTGTTGTTTACGTGCACCACTATCCGCGCCGCGCGCGGTCACAGAATTATATATATAGTTGGCGCGGTGCGGGCGTGCGAGCGGGCGAGCGGGCAGGAAGCGGTCTTACGTCAACACAGAGTCGGTACCGGAAATGTGCCCATTCCTAGACCTCATTCATGCCATTTTCTTACAATCCATTCCCTTTTATTTTCGTCCGCTACCCTCGGGCGATAAAGTTGAGAAGCTTACGAAGCGTTTATAAGACAAAAATATCCTTTATATTTACCAAAATTTCTGTGCGATGATATGCCTTTAATTTTAATAATAATCGAGCTCCCAATTTCTTTCAAAATTTTTCGCTACAAATTCTATTTTTGCCTACCATAAGACATAACTGAAACTTCCTTTTCGAAATCTTACCCTTGTATTGCAAATTGCATAATATACAGATTCATATAATAATAATATTATGATATTAGAATACAACGTTATCAGTGGAATTGAGATCTAACGTCAATCAGTGGAATTGAGATTCAGGGGTGAAGACAAATCACTTGAACCCTCCACTTGTTTCATCGGAGTGAACCATTCCTGAGATATTTGCCATTTTGTATTTTATTCATAAGTGGGTTAATAAAAATGAACTAGTGAAAATAACAATACAATTTCAAAGGTTTCAGACTGGATAGATAGGGCTC
This sequence comes from Polyommatus icarus, assembly GCA_937595015.1. Classification (NCBI taxonomy): domain Eukaryota; kingdom Metazoa; phylum Arthropoda; class Insecta; order Lepidoptera; family Lycaenidae; genus Polyommatus; species Polyommatus icarus. The sequence goes on from OW569331.1 coordinate 5,826,188, forward strand.
TTTTAGACTTTAGACCTTTGTCGTCCAAGTTTGGTACGTTCTAACAATAAAGCCATACTGATAATAATAATTATTATCAGTATGGCTTTATTGTTAGAACAATTGACAGACAGACACAATTGACAGACAGACACAATTTCGCATTAATAATTATTATTAATGCGAAATTGTGTCTGTCTGTCCATTTACTCTTCACGCTCAAACCGCTGAACCGATTTTTCTGAAACTTGAATCCCGGGTAAGGATATAGGATACTTGTCGTCCCTGAAAAATGTACGCGATAAACGAAGTTACAAGCGTGATCTAGTATAGGTACTTTATTTTATAGGGTAGGCCCTATAATATAAAATTCATAAGGACAGACACGTGGAACTTGGGAAGGACAAAAGGTTAATTTTTGCGACAGACAAAATTGAAGAGGGAAGAGAATAATTTCTTTGCGCAATTTTAAACAATGCGGGGGTAAAATGTAAAAACTTTATATTTCTTTTGTACAAAATTTTTATAAACAAAATAAAAATCAATATTATAATCTTTACAGTATTAGCATTAAATACATTATTAAGATTTTAAGCGCAATGTCGTTGTGCCGAAAAAAAAATTGGGTGGCCGACGACTGTCGTAAGCCCCGCGCGACCGTGCCATATAACTTTGACACGGTCGCGCGGGGCCTACGACTGTCGTCGGTCGCGCGCGTCTGTCGTAGGCCCCGCGCGACCGTGTCAAAGTTATATGGCACGGTCGCGCGGGGCTTACGACAGTCGTCGGCCGCGCGCGTCTGTCGCGGGCCTCGGAAGCGGTGCCATACATTTTCATACGCTGACTATGGTCGCGAGTGGCCGACGACAGTCGTAGGTCGTGCGCGACCGCGATCGATCGCGATGCACGGAATTGTACCTTTAAACCTTCAACTTGAACTTTTCACCTATACTACAACAATTAATACTAATGGCAGTTAAAATATGAAGAAGCGGTCATAAACAGAATAGAGTGGGAGCCTGCGATGGCCAGACCTTCCTCAGTTTAGGAAAGTTTACCGGTTTGTGACCTTTAGAGTTAAGAACGTCCGGCAACTATAGAGTCGCGGTTACTTTAGGAGGTATCAAGTTCTGAAGGGAATTTCATAGCTTATATTTTTCGCGGTATGTGGAAAAATCTCGTCTTCCAGTGCCGGACATTTTTGACAGTTGCTTCCCACTGCCAGACGTCCTCCAACTTTCTTAAAGTATAATAAACTTTCAGTTTTCCTAAACTAAGGAAGGTCAGGCCGTCGCAGGCTTTTGGTCCAAAATACAACTGCAGCAGTCCTCCCATCTTACTATTTTAACCTATCAAGCCACATGAGAGCACCGGTGATCGCGACAACAATAGAATAACAATATATTTCCAAGAATCCGCGATCGAAGAATTAATGCCATTGTGGAATTATTATGAAGCGTCGTTTCTTTTTCTACATTTGAATAGTCTGGCTATTTCATAACAAATATCAAAATCGTATTCTCATATAAACAAAGGACTGACTGTTAAGAGTTTTGAACAAACAGAACGCGTTTTGATACTGATTTGAGATTTTACGCATTTTTTTTCATAGACTGAATCGAATGAGGAATAATGAATAAAGCTGCTTTAATGTTTCAGTAGTGAACATATCCAGTTCAGATAATAAGCGCTAGACTACAACAACTATATACATTTTCTTCGCAAAAACGCGCATTCCAGAATATCTGAGCATACCCTTAGAATCGGGTTACAAAGTAAAAGAGTCTGTTATTTAAGTAATAAAGTGTTTGTTGGGAAATGTAAGACAATAGGGCGCCACTCTGTGCGACTCCGCGCGGATTTACAGCCACTTTACAGGCCCTAAAATCTGTGCATGTCTCTTCAATATTTAATTCGGGCAACTTTGTGCCCCCTATATCATTAGCTTTTATTTGTTTCCATCCCACAAAGGAAGAGTTACATTTGACACAATTTGTAGAGACAAATATTATGTAGGTATAAGATGATGCCAGTAACTGCGTTGCGCCAAAATTAGTTTATCGCGCGAGAACTGTACCTTTTTCAGGGTTAAAAGAATCCAAACCAAATTTCAGAAAAATAGGTTCAGCGGCTTGGGCGTGAAGAGATAACTTACAGACACACTTGGCATTTATAATATTACTAGCGACCCGCCCCGGCGTCGCACGGGTATAAAATATATAGCCACTGAAAAAATGATTAAAATCGATAGCCTATCACGATCCTTCATGTGGTCTGCTTCTTATCTGTGCCAAATAACATAAAAATTGCTCCAGTAGTTCGCGAGATAAACCCTTTCAAATAATTTCTCCCGTTTTTTCCACATTTTCCTATAAGTCTTAGCGTGATAAAATATCCTTCCTCAATAAATGGGCTATCAAACACTGAAAGAATCATCAAAATCCGTTGCGTAGTTTTAAAGATTAAAGGGAACAAAGGGACATGAGGGAAAAAAAGCGACTTTGTTTTATAATAAGTATAGATTATGAATACGAGTATGGATTTGCCATTAATATGAAATCACTGCTGCAATTTCGTTTCTACTTCCAATCGGTTCACTGGTTTAAGTCTGAAGATGTAACAGACAGACAAACAGACACGCTTTCGCATTATATAATTAACTGTATGATTTATATTAAAATTTATCCCTTCTTCGCATTATATTAGTAGAAAATTTTGACTCTCTACTATTATCAAAAAACCATAAAGGTTAGATAAAGTTAGCTAATAATTTTTCAGTTAAACGTTAAGATATATAATTTCAATTATACGTAAAATTAATTTAGTACAGAGCAAATAGGGTTTACATAAATAAACACCGAAGTAAGCTACTGCCTCTACCTAGAAAGCTTTTATTAAATTAGAGAATTAATCGTATAATGCAGTAAATTAACTCGAAATTAATTAGAGTTCGCCGTAATTATTACGCGCAATTAGTAATTCGTTTGGGAGCATTATATAGATTAAATTGTAATTTGGTTTCGTCCTTTATACCAAAGACGTCCCGATTCGGGGCGGGCGGTCTGCACTTCGTATTTTTAAATCCTTCGTCTGCAATCGCGTCATTTAGCTCAGTGAATAAGCGAGCGAAGATTTGAAGAGACAAAGTATATTTGTGCAAGCTAGCTTTGCGACAGTTGAAAAAGAAAATATATTTTAAAGTAAATCTATGATTGTCTGATAGGTCAAGATAATATTTTGTCTATTAACAAAGTTAGGAAGAGAACTCTATTTTTATCGGCTACTCCATAACTATTATCTCATCAAAAACATTTCTTGTAAAATGTTGCCAAGACGACCACATAATGTTTATACCTACCCTCTGTGAAAAAGATATGAGATCTCATGTAGAGTCATCTAAATCTACACGGCCTAACTCTACTGACCCTAAATTGAACAAATTCTACATACCAGATGATACCAGTAAATATGTATGGCACCCAGCAACATGTCTACTTCAAATTAAAGTCACTCACTCACACACAAGCATTATGTACGTGTTTTGGTACTAATCGCGCTATAATATAAAAATATCGGTTGTATCACGGGGAGTGCTCTGAGGAATTATTGTTCGGAATCATACCACCTGCAACTTTTCGCCATCGTCCCACGCGAAAAACATACCATCCTCATCACCTTGATGAGTGGCAGTCTTCCACAGTGCGTTTTTCGCGTAACTTTTTGCCGCGCACTGTAAAACTCTGGAACGAACTGTCACCAGCAGTATTTCCGGACCTATAAGACCTCAATCCTGCAAGAAAAGAGCGTATTTCCTCTTACGAGGTCGGCAACGCACCTGCAGCTCTTCTGATGTTGCGAGTGTCCATGGGCGACGGTAGTTGCTTACCATCAGGTGACCCGATTGCTCGTTTGCCCCCTTATTTAATAAATAAAAAATAAATTTAAGAAATGTGTGTGTAAATCAGGCGGTATAGTGTAGAGATGAGTCTACTGATATTACTTTATTAGGGTTGTAGTCTGTACTAACATTTCCTTGTCTTCAAATCGTACTGTAATGGGTCAACTTTTAGGTCGTACTCAAACCGTGTCAAAGTGACGCGAAGTGTATGACGCACGTGACGCCCTACATTTTATTACACCTAAATGTCAAACAATGTCATTAACTGTATCGGTGATTACCGCCCTTAACTAATAAATAATTACTTTACAAATTGTTTTCTCTATACGTATATAATAGTACTAGCTGTCCCGGCAAACGTTGCTTTGCCAAAATATATATTTTATTGAACTGACTAAATAAGTATGTCACCATGGCAACGTCGATCGCTACCAACAATGGTCCCCGTCAGCCTCAGGTTGTAATAATTTACTATTATTTATTCAACAAATGCACTTATCAATACATAAAGTACCCAGTAGCCGATTCTCAGACCTACTGAATACGCATATAAAATTTGGTAAAAATAAGTAAAGCCGTTTCGGAGGAGTTCGTGGACTATCATTGTGACACGAGAATTTTATATATAAGATTATATTATTTCTTTAGCAACCAGTCCCGGCTTCGTTATTAATTTCCAATAATTCCCTCGAATTACTCTATCTTATACTCGAAACAGCATTAACATCTACTTTTGTGATAAAATAAAACGACAAAGGAGCAGTTACACGCACAGATTATAAAAGTACTCACGGTCACACTCGTATAAAGTATAAACAACATCGGAATTTTTATAAAAGCTTTATACAAGCTTTATCTTACGACTAAGACGAAGAAAATTGTGATTGTCTCTAATAAATGTAAACTATATTTTAGTTTTAAAACTACTATACAAAATAAATGCAAGGAAAAAAGAGCTTACGTACAATATTACTCGTATAGTAGCAAAGACATTTCATTAAGAATGCATAAGACTCTCAGTTTAAATGCTCCATTTCTAGTTTTATTTTTCTACAAAACGCAATAAAGAGTACTTTAAAGTGTCATAAAAAAGGGCATTATTAAATATTTATATGCAATCCAAGTTATTGTCTTTGTTAAGTAAGAAGCAAAGTAAGCGCCACTTACACAAGGAGGAATCCTTGCTCAATGTGTCTGTATTTCCAACAAGGGTTGTAGAATGTAGGATAATGTTCCTAGCTAGTCCCACTTCCTAGTCAAGATGCATATTTTGCGAAGTTAGAAGTTAAAGGCCTGCTGTCAAAACGCTAGCTCCGCCTACACACAACGCTATCCTCCAATCGTGATACAATAATTCCATGAATCGTGCTCTCGGGCAATGTGTTTTAGGCTGCCGCTAATAGTGAACAATATCGCGTAACAACGGCTCCCGCATTATAGCACGAATGTAAAGATCGTAAGTCCCAAAACTGTTTTTGATGATTACTTAAAAACTAAATACAATACTAATATTTACTTTAGCTATTATTTTATAAAGTGTGTGATTGTAGTAGTGCAAGTTATTTAATGATAGTAACTCAATAAGTGTAACAGATATTTGTTGAAATGCCCAAAAAGATTCATAATTTCAAAAAATAAAACTATTGAGTCAAAATAAGTGAATCGTGTTTTCCGTTAGCTAAGTCTCACATAAATATACAATGATTAAATAAATCTCAATTTCATTTTAGTCAATCGTCTTGCGGGATCTATTACGATCCCGCAAGACGATTGACTAAAATGAAATTGAGATTATTATGAGACTTATTATTATGAGACTTATTAGAAAACACAGCAAAATTGCACAGCGCGCTCTTAAATAAAATATATGCCATAACACAAATGTTCAATTTTGTATTTATAGCATCGCTTGACGATTATTATTTAAGCAAGTATTGACTACTGAGTACTTATTTAAAGTTGATTAGTCGAAAAGTCGAAGATGTTGAACAAAGTCGGGTTTCTGAACATCTTCGACTAGATCTTTTTATGACACGGTTAATTGAACGTGGTTGACATTAGCGAACCAAACTTTTGTTTAAATAAGCTATAAAATAGTACTTTAGGCGATTAAATGAGACCGTCTCAAAAACCTTAAAACTTCAATGGAGTATGACTCAGTATAACACTTGTGGGATATGCGTGGAGGCCGCAAAGGAAGCTCTTCCGACCGAGCGAGGTGGTATGTCCGGTCAGGCCGAAGCCCACGTGATACATTTCAGCTGTCGTATAGGTGCCGCCACACACTGCTAATACTCTTAGGCCGGTCATAGACCGCATCTTGCAGTTGAAACCAACTGCAAAATGCGGTCGCCGCACGGCGATCTGTAGTACTAATTTCATATGCAATATATACACTGACCACTCGAGCAGTTCTTGAGCAGTGAGACTTTTGTTGAGAGTGGCTTCAGTCCGTCTATGGCCATCCTTACTTTAAGAATACTCTCAGTGTCTAAACACACTAGGCTGAATTACGCCGGCGTAAATTCCGCCGCGTTTCAAATGCACACAAAATACGGACGGAACGCGATGGACGACACACTATGCCGAAATTCCGTCGCGAGCCGAACTTCCGTCGAGCCGAGTCGAGCGTAAAGTTCGGCAGCGATCCGGCGGTAATGTTTTGTTAAAGTTTGGTTGTATGTATGGATGTATGTATGTTGGATGTTTGTTACTCTTTCACGTAAAAACTACGTAAACGCACACATTACATCTGAGAATTTCTGAATCTGAGAAATGACGCCGCGTAATTACGGCTCTTCGCGTAATTTAAATATGTAGTGTGTCGTATCAGACGGATGCGGCGGAACGTAATTTCGTCCACGGAAATTACGCCGGCGTAATTCAGCCTAGTGTGTTTAGACACTTACATAATACACAGCCATGTTAGAGTAATAATACATAGTTCAGAGAAGCATTCTTCACTAACCTGCAACCGCTGCGTGTGGACGACGCGGCGGCCGTTGACGTAGACGTGGGCGTCTGTGTGCAGCGGCGTGACGGTGTAGCCGCCGCCCTCCGCCGCCGCCACCACGCAGTGCCGCGGCTGGATCGACGGCCCGTACAGCTGCAGCGCCGTGCCGTTGCCGGAACCCACCTGGACAACAGATTAGTTAGAGATAGAACGAAAGACAGTTACAGAGACTTCAGGGGACCAATACTCATGCTGGATACGAGAGCAGTTAGCGATGGAACGAAAGACAGTTACAGAGACATCAGGGGACCAATTCTCATGCTGGATACGAGAGCAGTTAGCGATGGAACGAAAGACAGTTACAGAGACATCAGGGGACCAATTCTCATGCTGGATACGAGAGCAGTTAGCGATGGAACGAAAGACAGTTACAGAGACATCAGGGGACCAATTCTCTTGCTGGATACGAGAGCAGTTAGCGATGGAACGAAATACAGTTACAGAGACATCAGGGGACCAATTCTCATGCTGGATACGAGAGCAGTTAGCGATGGAACGAAAGACAGTTACAGAGACATCAGGGGACCAATTCTCATGCTGGATACGAGAGCAGTTAGCGATGGAACGAAAGACAGTTACAGAGACATCAGGGGAACAATTCTCATGCTGCATACGAGAGCAGTTAGCGATGGAACGAAAGACAGAGACATCAGGGGACTAATCGTAATTCAAATGTCGCTTCGATCTCAAGGTGTCGCTCTCGCAAGTGAGCCTGCATTCGAAGAGACATTCAAGTTATGTTATTCCTTCTAAAATTCCCGAAAAATCTGCTTTGCTTATTTACAATATGATATGTGTATTGTGTAGATATTGTGAGAGAAGAATTTGTACTGAAGCAGCAAAAACGAGTTGGTTTTTTCTTCTAGAGGATAGACTGTATAGGCACTTAAACTAATTGTTATTCAATAAAAAACCGTAAACACATTTACATAAACTTAACTTTAAATTTCACAGCAAAAATAGAATGACATTTAAGTGAAGTGAAATCTATTAAGGGAACTAAATGCTAAAAACATACAGATAACAGAATACAGATACAATTAAGGGGCCGGGTACCCTTGGAATTTCTCATACAAACGTAATACCAAAATCATTTTCACATACGAAAATATTTAACATGATTGAGTTATTTTTCAGTTTAGAATAGTAATTACCTAGGTTCCTACACAAAAATTTACTTCAAAGTATTTAAACACAAAAAAAATTTTTTTTGTTTAAAATTTTTTTTTAGTAAATTTACTACTAAATATTGAAACACAAAAAAATAGAGTAAAACACTAAAAAATATATAATTAAATACTGAATTTACTACTTAATATTTAAATACTAAAAAATATTTTTTAAAGTTTAAATATTTAGTAGTAAGTTTACTGTTTATTTATATATTTTTTAGTGTTTTACTCTATTTTTTAGTGTTTCAATATTTAGTAGTAAATTTACTAAAAAAAATTTTAAACAAAAAAATTTTTTTTTGTGTTTAAATATTTTGAAGTAAATTTTTGTGTAGGAACCTAGGTAATTACTATTCTAAACTGAAAAATAACTCAAACATGTTAAATATTTTCGTATGTGAAAATGATTTTGGTATTACGTTTGTATGAGAAATTCCAAGGGTACCCGGCCTCTTAATGCTACAGTTAATTTTCATAATGTTGAGTTTTGAAGCATGTTTTTACTTTATCAAATTATAAGATGACGCCTACAACTCCATTGCGCCGAAATTCGTTTATCGCGCGGGAACCGTACATTTTTTTTAAAGTATTTAAACAGGAAAAAAGTTTTGTACCTTTCCCGGGATTCAAAGTACCAATCTCCATTCCAAATTTCAGCAAAATCGGTTCAGCATTTTAGACGTGAAGAGGTAACAGACAGACACAATTTCGCATTTATAATATTAGTATGAAAGTATGGATTTTCTGAAAAAATAAACAGAAAATAGAACCTTCATAAACACGTAGTCTCCATTATATGAGATAACGTATGGGTTTACAGAGCTCAGGGGATTTGGTACTCACGCGTGACGGGGAAGGTTATTGATGGTAATACCACAGTTAAATAATATACCGTAGAGTAACTTAGCCGTATTGTAGAAATCAAACAAAGACACAAGTCGGGAATAAGAAAAGTGCTTCGCAAAATATCTGTTTCTGTTTATCGCAAGCGTGTAAAACTTGTGTTACTATAATATGTAACGTTTTTACAGTAAAGTTATAAACGCGTGCGATGTGATGTAACTGTATTATTTTGCTTCCGTTATCTCCAATTAGTAATTACGCTTCTGGTGAGCCCTTTCGATTTGGGAGATCAAATATAAAGATGGTGTACCTTATATTTTTATATTATGGTATTACTTTACAACCCTTTTCACGTGAGCGTTTTCGAACAAAATTCAGCATCACGATTTGTGAACGAAGAGAACGGAATCTTTCAGTCCCTAAATAATTAACTGGCGAAAATCTTAGGAGCCCACGGTCGTTTAATTTACAATGGAACTCGAAAGGGACAAAATATATAACAATGAGATTCCTCCGAATGCATTCCCAAGCTATTTAAATGTTACAGACTATGCGATAGGGGAAGAAAATGAAAAAAAAAATCGGCCAAGTGCAAGTCGGACTCGCGCACGAAGGGTTCTGTACCGATACAGAGAAAAAATAGGCTTAAAATTGTGTTTTTTGTATGGGAGCCTCCCTTCAATTTTTATTTTATTTTATTATTATTATTAAATATTAAAATACACATTTAACAAAATAATGTGTGAAAAATTCCCCCTTGCCGTTATTGATATAGAGCGAAAAAGGCCGAAAAATACACGTTTGTTGTATTGGAGCCCCCTTAAATATTAATTTTATTTTGTTTTCAGTACTTGTTATAGCGGCAACAGATATAATACACATTATGTAAAAATTTCAGAAGTCTAGCTATAGCGGTTCTTGAGATACAGCCTGGAGACAGACAGACAGACAGATAACGACGTCTTAGTAATAGGGTACCGTTTTTACCCTATGGGTACGGAACCCTAAAAAATTACATTGCGATGCGATACGAATTCGCAGTTTTGTGTGATCGCCCTTAAAATGAATGTCATACGCTTTATGGGTATTCATTTGTTTTACGGCGACGTTTAAACGGGCTCGATAAAATAGATAATTGTATAAAAATCGTAAAACAAGTTATAGTCAAAGACGGGTGCGGTGATCGACGAAAACGCGGTTGCAAAGCGCGCAGAATTTTGTACCATTGTCTCTTACATTCGCAAAAAATCGCAATAACAAATCAAAGTAATAATAATTTAGGGTTCTTATGTGTCCCTTATATAGAGTTCACTGTGAAAGTAGCAGCGCTGAAAGAACAAATTTTTTGTGATTTGTATGCGCAAGCGCCCGGGCTTCATGAATTTTTCCGTACAAAAGTAAAAAAATGTTACTTTTAGCACTGCTACTTCCACAGCGAACTCTATATAGGGGCCCATACACACCCTAAAGTATTATCACTTCGTTTTGTTACAACTTGTATTTGTCTGTGAATCCTAATGCAGTTCTATCATGTACTTGTATAAAACGATAGGCGATAGCTCTATAATACTTTACAAGAGCCGCGCGAAAGCACAGAATATACATTAGTTGTAACAAGCGAAATGGGCAAGTATAGATAGTTTAAACTTCGTACTCCACAACCACACTATAGCATAATGTTGTCAGAGTTCCCTATCTCCGACCAAATCATAATTTATATCATAACAAACCACAAAACGTCACCATTTAAATATAAAATGAGCTTGTGGCATTTATCTCACCCGTTGCAGTGGCGTAACTATAGGGTGGCAGGGCTGGCAAAATGCCGCGAGCCCCCGACCCAAAAGGGCCCCGATTTTTTTTATACATTGCTTTATTATTAACGTAACGATTTTTACTGACAGGACCCCATCAATTTGCCACGGGCCCCGAATGTTATAGTTACGCCACTGTATCTCACTTTATTTTTATCTAAATTAAAATTTTCGCACGTACGAAATCGCTTTTCCGCATCCGCGGCGGGAAAATTCCGATGGTTTAATTATTTCTTCGTCGTTTGCACGAGATTATGACGGGGGAATTTTAATTTGCGAAGCACATTCATACGAATACATATTATAAATACGAAAGTGTGTATTTCTGTCTGTTACCTCTTCACGCCCAAACCGCTTAACCGATTTCGCTGAAATTTGACATGGAAATACTCTTTCTCCCGGGAAAATGTATACGGTTCTAGAGCGATAAACTAATTTGGCGCAACTGAGTTGCGGACGCGTCGCTTAGCTAACAATACCGCGCAAGTTAAATTTGACAAGTTTTCAGGAAAGACAAAAAACTGATTATTTTCTTTAAAATAATTCAGACATGTGTACTGAAGACATAAATAGGTATAAAATAGGTACAATTATGATGTCACATATTAAAATATGTGTATTTAATACTGTATCAGTATTAAAATTTACTTAGGCGGTATTAGTTCAACAAAAGAAAGACTTAATCGGTAATTTTAAACTTCTTTTTATTAAATTTTTTTTCAAATTTTAATTAAATTAAATACATTTTTTTACATCAATGTGCTTGACCACAAATGACACAAATCACTAAGCACCCCCATCACTCAGTTTCTTAATTTGTCCTGTGGATAAAATTGGTCAAATTTTATTGATCCTGTTTTGTCCTGATTTTTATTGATTTATTGTTCGTTCAACTTCATTTTGGACGTAATTTTTTTGTGATAATATGAATAGTACTTCAAGTAAAGCCTCATTTTGATTTGTGGCTAGAAGTCTTAAATTTAAGTCGATCTTCGGTTAGAAGAGTATACCGAAGGTTTTTAGAGACTCTAAACTTTACCAAGCGACCAGGTTCAGGAGACATCGGGCTACATCTAACAGGATGAGTTACAGTAAGTGAGTGGACTGTACGAGGAAGACTTGCAGACAGTTGTTTGACTTCACAAAAAATCGCTACCCAAAATAAACCCCAGCACACCGTCAAGCGCAGCTTAATTTCGCCCGTTCTTGCGTTGATTGGTCGTTGGAGTAATGGCGGGTCGTAACTCTTCTCTGATTAGTACAAAATCAATCTTTATGGTAGCAATGGTCGCAGGAAGGTATTCCTTAGAAAATGAGAACGATTTCCGTGGGTGTGCATTGACGAAATGGTTCCATTTGGCGGGGGTTCCGGGACCGTTTATGGCGGTTTTTCTTTTAGTGCAAAAATCAATCTTGAGTTCGAAACCGGGCCTTGCCTTGGCACTTTGAATGCCCATCGCTACATCCAGGGCATGCTAGGATATCATGCGGTGCCATACGACGTTAGTTGGTAAAGGTTTCATATTGATGCAGGACAATGCTCGACCGCACTTGCTGCGATAGTTCGTCAATATCTCTCCGAGGTCGGAATTTCGGTTACGCATTGGCCAGCAAAAAGCCCAGACCATAATCCTATAGAGCAGCCATGGGGCGAACTCCAAAGGAAGGTTAGGGCCAGGACTCCTGCCGCAGATACCCTTCAAAACCTCCGAATGGCTATACAAGAAGAGTGGGGCGGTATCCCTCAGGAGTTCATCATAACTTTTATAAGGTCAATGAAAAACGGGATGGAAGCCTCAATTAGGGTAATGGGTAGCAGTACGAGCTATTGCAACTAAATTGTTAGGGCTTCTTAGATGAAAGATGTCACGTGCCCCCCATAAAATAGTTAACAATACCGCCTAAGTCAATGAACATTACATTGAAAAACCGCCGATCTATAATTGAAGTTTAAAATAACATCTAAAATAGCAGTAATTACACTATAAAACTACAAAATAATAAATAATCGAGTTTTCTTTCCTTTTTGGTCCATCAGAAGTGTCTGTTTCTCTGTAAAACCGTAATAGACAAAAATATACAATAAATTTGCTGCGTGGTCACACATCAACACAAGATACGGCGGACTTACGACATATACGGTTGTGACACAACAAAACGACTTGCGCGGTGCCAGAACTACTTGAATAACACGCTGCGATTGGACAATTTAAACAAAATTCTAACATCATTGGATGCGCGCCGACAAAATCTATCCAATGAAATATAAAAGTCAAAATGGCCAATTTTCGACTTACGCGGTATTGTTAGCCAAGCGACGGGGCGGCATCTAGTTCCACTATAAGGGTGAAGCCAAACGAGCGTAATTTTGTGAGTCGTGAGTCGCAGAATTTCTGTCGCGTAAAATATTTTTCATACAAATTTAAGCTCGTGTGAATGAAATAGGAATTTTCTATGAAACTGAATGCAGCAGAATTTCGAAATTCTGCGACTCACGACTCACATATTACGCTCGTTTGGCCTCACCCTAACTCAACACTAAAACCTTACTTCAAAGTTTAAACATTACACCCTACTTACATAATGTTGAAAGTCATTATAATAAAATAGTTGTAATGTTTATGAAACTAATAAGTAAATAATAAACCTTCAGCGAGTCCCGAATCCCGACCCTTTCTTACCCTTATGAGCTTTCAAATTGTTGTTTACGAAGCGATGGAGGCGTATTTGTGTTTACTTCGTCATGTTTTCTGAGTAATTGTACCAGCTTTTATTCAGTTTGTACGTAAATACTCGACTTCTTTTAGAATATAACGAAATTAATGTATGATGGCAACATGTTTAACAAATCTGTATTTATTAAACATGTGTATAAAAACAAAGCTATATTATACTGTTTCACGTTAATTATAAAAAATACACATACAGCCGCAGTCAGAGACATTAATTTTAATGATGATTAAACTTCAATTTAATGAAAAGTTTGACAGATAGTGTAGGGGAAAAATCTTCAATTATTTACAGTTATCTATAGGTCTACCCGGATCTGATGGCTTTGGATGGCAGATTTTCAAAAAATATCCTTGATCATTGGATAAATTTTTATATTTGCATGTTCCACAAACAGAATCAGCCAAAAAATCGGCCAAGTACGAGTCGGACTTTCGCACGAAGGGTTCCGTACCGTTATTGAACGAAAGTTGGCAAAAAATGAGTCTGAGTGCCTGGCTGTTACCATTATTGATTACGAGCAAAAAAGACCAAAAAAATCACGTTTGTTGTATGAGGAGCCCCCTTAAATATTAATTATATTTTCTTTTTAGTATTTGTTGTTATAGCGGCAACAAATATACATAATCTGTGAAACTTTCAACTCTCTAGCTATTACCTTTCTTGAGTTACAGCCTGGAGGCAGACAGACGGACAGACAGACATCGAAGTCTCAGTAATAGGGTCCCGTTTCTATCCTTTAGGTACGGAACCCTAAAAAGATCAAAATGTTTTATTCCAACTACCCCGGTATTGCTAGTCAATTTATTTTCTCACTTTTTGCCATTGGATCCTGGTAGACCTATAATTAATATTCGTCTCTGAGTACGGCCCGCCCAAGACGATCCTATCTAGACCCAATCGGGACCTTTCCACACAATAATATTAATGCCTCTATTCTCTGTATTAGATTAGTGTAGATCGCTACGGACATAATCTATAAGGGCCAATTCAGACAGAAACGCGACGCGTTGATACATTCTAAATTTGTATTGATTTGACAGATCTGCAAGACGTAACGCAATTGAAATCTGTCAATACAGTACAAATATATAAATGCGTTGCGGTCAGAATTAACCCTAACACTGTTAAGGTTAATTCATACTGTTCTCAAAATATTTTATAGTAACGCAAAGCTGCCCGATAATGCTTATCTTCAAGCTTTACCAATTCTACTATTTTTTATGCAATTTATTTTCGTTCTTTGTATCAAACTATAAAATTGTATTCTCATGACATGGCTAACCGATGGGTTGACATCAGTGTATCAAAAATTGCAATATTCATAGCGCTGAATAGACGTCTTAGGGTCTACACAGACGGACTGCATTTCAACTGCAATCCAATTGCAAATTGCAGTTCAAGTACAGTTTGAATGCAGTTGACACGACTGCAATAGAACTGCAAACCAAACAGTTCACACGACTGCACGCCGACTGCAACTGAACTGCAATACGACTGCGCGTTTGGTTTGCAGTTCTATTGCAGTCGTGTCAACTGCATTCAAACTGCACTTGAACTGCAATTTGCTGTTGGATTGCAGTTGAAATGCAGTCCGTCTGTGTAGACCCTTATGTACCATCGAAGAAATTGATTCAGAGGCAGTTGACGGATCTACGTCATTTGGTTGGTTTATGCCAATTCAACATTAGTCACGATCTGTCGGCTGAGTTTGACATAACGCGACCAAATTACGCAGGTATGCCTCTGTGAATCAACTCTTCCCATAGTACAATATACAAAATTTTCAAGCATCGCCGTGTCTACGTCTGGCCCCTAATTCTAATATAAGCATAAAGACTGTTTGCAGGAAATATTCTGCAGCTGACAGTTTAGATATTGTGAGAGACATCGCCTCAATGCTCGTTAATAATGATGAAATCTATTTACAAGCAGTATTGGATCATCAGTGTCATAATAGGATGTCAATCATAGATTTAATAACTTAATCGTCAAAGTAGCTGTCGAAGAAAGTGCAAGCGCTGGTAATAACAAATATAATAAAATTACCCAACAACCATCTCCCTACTATCTAAATGCCAATAGCATCTTGAACTATTGCTAATGAGTACTTAACTAACCTAACTAAATATGTACTAAATTACACCTCAGACTTTTATTACTTAACTGAGGCTAAAACTAAGCATAATTGGTTGAGAAATAAATGCTTAAGAGACCACGCTGTGGCTCTGAAACGTCTCGTAAATTGAACAAGCCTTCCTTAATCTTGTGGGGAAGATGGAGTGTCTAAGGTCTATGACCTACGTGTAATGTGTTATTGACTTCCGGAATATAACATGTCTTGAAAGTAGTGTAGTCTCATTCACAATAGTAATTATGCACTGTTGTGAAAGTAACCCTTATTTACCCCACCGTCTCCAACCTTAACCTTAGGGGATCCAAGGAGTAGGATATCATCTCGTGGCAGAGTTGCGGTAGGTACTCGCAACTCTGGCTTAGGCTGCGTTCCACTGAAGCGGAGCGGAGCTTAGCGGTGCCCGAATTGACCAATCGTGCTATTCCAGCGGAATGACAGCGAAGCGGAGCGAAGATTTCGAGCATGGTAATTGGTCAATTCGGGCACCGCTAAGCTCCGCTCCGCTTCAGTGGAAACGCAGCCTTAAGCGGGGAGTGGAGCACCATGGTGGTTTAATGGGTAGCCCCTACTGGGCCACATGCCCCAGCCGATGTCCCCGATTCGCCGGGGATCCCAGTGCATTGCCCCATGAAAAAAAGGTTCTTACCTCGACGATGTCTGTAACGCGTACGCGGCGGCCGTTCTCGAGCGGTGCGCCGTCCGGCGTGACCTCGAGCAGGGCGGGCTCGGAGCCGGGCCGCGTGCCCGCAGCGCCGCCCGACTTCTTCTTGCGACGCCGCGGCTGCGCGTCCGACGGCCGCCGCCGCACGTGGAACATGATGGAGCCTGGGAACAAGTAGCATACATTACAACCAGAAAGTAGAAACAACGAGAGGTGAGTCCTGAGAATGAATTCCAAGCAATAGTTTTCAAAAATATTGACAGGACATAACGTGGTATTCAGAATAGTTACGATTACGTAAAACCCATGCTCCATCATTCCTTAGAATATGGGGTAGGTGTCTATAATCTGATCGTATCTATAGCCATGGATACTAGACTAGATAGTAGACCATACTAAATTCAAAACTATGTGAAATATTATTCTTTTAACCGGTATCCGTGAGACCGACAACCAAACATTAGTATACCCAAATATAGCTCCACCTTCGCTGTAGGTTAATTAGTAGAAAACAATAAAAACATAGATGGCGTCTCCGAAATATTCTTTCAGCGGTCGGGAGCTATTAGCGGTGCAGTAATTACAGTAGACGCGACGTGCCGACTGAAGAGCTCACGAGTGTCATAAGCGCCGCAAGCCCTCGGCCATCGCATTGTCATTAAACTCACGCCACCGGTGAAGATTTGACAGTAGTTTAGGACGAGGCAACGAGCAGATTGATCACGTGATGGTTAGCCACCGCGTCCTAATAAAGTTAAAATTTATGTTAGGACTTAGGACATCTTTGTTATACATATACCCTATCAAAAGTAATAACTCAAGTTAATCGGGAGTATAGAAGTTAAGACGCTGTACTACGGTGCGGAACAAATGTTAAATACATATAAAATGATTATAATATATCCTTCCTTTGCCATCACGCCTTCTTACGATAAAGATGAACGGCAATTCGCACTTTTACGGTTATTCAGAACATTAGAGTTGAGATTTAGTACCGCATGCCGGTATCAAATCCGGACCGCCCGATCCAGATGTTAACTCATAACCAGTCGTTCTTTCTGCTCTATTTAATTCCCCTACCAACTTGAAACTACGAACAATAGATCTGGAAAAATAGGTCCACATCCACTATCCAGAATTAGAGACATGTCATTTGAGATTTAATTAGTAAGTATAGAGTTGCGCATAGAGACGCATAAAACGCGCACAAAATATGTCCATACGCACAAATGTAAAAATGTTCATAAATGTCGAATATATTTATAGCAATTGCGCATTTATTTTTCCATTAAAATATGTACACAAATTGGAAACCGTAAACAGCGACAGGTGTAAACAAACAAATGGTTGTAGTGTTCTAGACCGACATTAAATTGGTTAAGCAAATAATTATGCTCGCGTATATACGTGCGATGCTTTAACATTATATTTTATTAGTTACCGTTACACAGTTACAGTTTGTCAAGAAAGAGTAGACGCTGAAATAAATTTTCCAAAAATAATCCAGATTTAATGGTAGTTATTGCGCCTTGTATTTTCACAGAGAACGTTTGTACACTTCAAATAGTAACGGCAAGCGGTAGTTGCAATTTTCGTAAGCCAACCAGGCTTTTCAATTTTTTTCAACCATAATTCCAGTCTTCCTTCGTCAGAACGAAACCTGTCAATTATTTTAAGAGCATAATAATATGTATTTTATAATAAAAAATCGGTTATCGGAGAATTCAATACAATTGTTATAGATATCGATAAGTTTTATCG
Organism: Polyommatus icarus; assembly: GCA_937595015.1. Taxonomy (NCBI): domain Eukaryota; kingdom Metazoa; phylum Arthropoda; class Insecta; order Lepidoptera; family Lycaenidae; genus Polyommatus; species Polyommatus icarus. The sequence goes on from OW569331.1 coordinate 5,844,196, forward strand.
ACAGAAAACTCCAGCCAATGATATTCAACTAAATACAGATCTGTTACGTTCATACTATTTTCCGGCTTAAATTGCTTCCGAACAATTTTCAAATTCAATTGTCAAATTTGACAGATAAGTGAAACAAAAGATACGAAATGACATTTACATAAAAGAGACAGACTATACAAAAGGCGGGTCAATTGGCCCGTATTTAATGGCTTCACAACGCGCGCGGTAGTAACATATCTGCTTTGAGTTTTTTTATATAATATCATTGACTCCAGCACTACTTTTATTGTTTATCAAAAATCGGTAAAACAAAGGTAAATTTGTGGTGAATACGATATAATAAGGTCAGTGCCACATTTTTAAGAGCCTATATTATCAATAAAAGTTTAATATCGTAGAAATTTGCTGTTAAAATCACTTACTTGTGAAATGTAACCCCACATCCCTTTTTGTACCGCGTTTTACATAACATACACTCTTTCATAGTTTAACTATGAACTACCACCACTTATTTATATATTACTTAATCGCGTAAAACCTTTTAAAACACCTTAAAAACACAAAAACAATTCAAACGATTAAGCCATAGAGAAATATAATACATACATGGTTACGTCAAATTTAGTTCTCTACCCGAATAATGGGAGCGCTGATTCCGCTTCAAATAGGCACAAAAAAGTGGTATCATAGATCCAGCGTACTTGTATAATGGAGATCAGTGTAACTAGCCGACCGCGTAAGACAGTGCACTTCAAACGTTTTGAATTTTGGAGGGGTGCGCCATGTTATCGTAGTTTATCTCTACGTGTTAGGATATTTCACTTTCTCTCAAACTCTGTAGTCTGTAATTATTCTGTTCGCAAACTTCTTAAACGTTGTCGACATTGATACTTGTGTAACTTACGGGGACTTTGAATTTCTTGCAAAGTAAATTTACAACATTAAATATTCTCCATCTCTAAATATACCAACCCATACTAATATTTGGAATGGGAAAGTGTGTCTGTTTGTTACATCTTCACGCCCAAAATGACACTTAGAGTGGCGGAAAAGGACACAGGATAATTTTTATCCCGGAAAAAGTACGGTTCCTTCGCGATATACGAATTTTGACGGAGTTGTGGGTGTCATTTATACTTATTATAAAACAAAGTCGCATTTTTTTCCCTCATGTCCTTTTGTTCCCTTTAATTTTTAATACTACGCAACGGATTTTGATGATTCTTTCAGTGTTAGATAGCCCATTTATCGGGGAAGGTTATAGGCTATATTTTATCACGCTAACACTAATAGGAGCGAAGAAATAGAGGAAAATGTGGAAAAAACGGGGAAAATTATTTGAAAGGGCTAACTTGAACCCGCTAATCTCAGGAACTACTGGTCGGATTTGAAAAATTCTTTCAATGTCAGATAGCCCATTTATTGAGGAAGGGTATAGGCTATATTTTATCACGCTAATACTGATAGGAGAATGTGGAATTTATGTGAAAGGGCTTATCTCGCGAGCTACTGGAGCAATTTTTATGTTGTTTGGCACAGATAAGAAGTTAGACCACGTGAAGGATCATAGGCTATCGATTTTAATCATTTTTTTCAGTGGCTATATTATACTATTTTATACCCGTGCGACGCCGGGGCGGGTCGCTAGTGTAGTAATAATATAAAGTTAATTTGGCCCTCCTAAATAGAAAAGTAAGTTTTAACTTTATTCAGCGGTTATAAAAGTTTGTGTTGGCGCACATAGCAGTAAGTTCCCACTACAAATTCCATATATCTGTGACGTAGACGAAAATAGTTCCAAATAAAGTTGGCAAGTGAGATAACATACAATGGCAGCCGTTGCAGAAGTTATGCGGGCTATCAATTTATAACGTACTCGTTTCACGTTTGCTGACTCAATATACATTATACAGCGTGTAACACTAAGAGATTTACAGTCTTACCACAAAAGATTTAAACACCCGTTGAACAGTTGATTAGAGAAAAATTCAGTACAACGTGGCCACAAAACAACTGTTCAACAGCTGTTTAGTTTTTTGTGGTAAGTAAGACCAATTATATTTTAGAGTGTGCTTATATTGTGTCCCTAGTATAGAGTTCATCTTAAAAGTAGCAGCACTGAACGAGTAAATTTTGTCCATTATTGTATTGCCAATTCATCGGGGTATTTTTCATAGAGACAAAAAAGTCATAACTATTTCAGCGCTTCTACTTTCACATTTTTCTCAATGTAAGAACCACATACACATCCTAAAGTATTATCACTTATACCACCCTGTATAGCAGTTTTCTTGGTATACAATATACATAAAAAAATACAATTATTATTGGCAAAAACTAAAGTTTACTTGAAGGTTAAACATGAATAGAAGTACATGAATATGTAATGCATTAGCTAATGTTCGCAAAAAGCTTTTATTTCGGTATAGAAAAAACAAATGTGTGTCTTAATGACTTTCAAGTGGGTCTGAGCCGGCGGCGGTCGAGTGAAGAGCACACGAGAGCCTTTACCTTTATATTTGGAAGGTTTTTGTTAAAAAATACCCACAGTTTAGTATTCTAATGCACCCTAAGGGCCAGGCCACAACACTGCTTTGCGGCGTCGTATCGCAAAAACAACATCGCACATAAATGAGATGCGATGTCGCAACGCAAAAAATTCATATTATAGTATAGCACTTTTTACATCGGAAATTTTCACGATGCGTTCTGCGGCGTCGTAGATTTATACGATGCGACGCCGCAACGCAGTGTTGTGGCCTGGCCCTAACTCCAAGTGTTAGGGCCAGGCCACAACCCTAGAAGGATTTTAAAGTGTCTTCAGACAAAGAGCTTAGTTTCACCGATGCTTATATTAAGTCAACTATGAACTATGTTCTTTGGCTATATTAAGACCTAATACAATAATAAGGCCGGGACACAAAAACACGATACGACGTCGCGTCGTATATAAATATTATACTAGATGTCGCCCGCAACTTCGTTGCGCCAAAATTCGTTTACCGCGCGGGAACCGTATTTTTTTTGGGATAAAAAGTATCTTATATCGCCTTTCCCGGGATCCAAAGTATCTCTATACAAAATTTGAGCCAAATCGTTTCAACGGTTTGTTTGTGAAGAGGTAACATACAGACAGAAAGACAGACAGACACACATTCGCATTTATAATATTACGAGTAAGTATGGATTACTCAAAAAATAGAGAGCACAAATTACTGAATAAACTTAAGACGAGCTCGGTTTTTGTTACATTAAAATAATGAACTCTGGTGAAGTTAATAAGCCGTCTTATCGTTGTACACAATTATATCGGAGACTAGGGTTTAATGCTTTTAATTCAACCTAGAATTGCCTTTGTTTTGTTCTCCAATTGTATTTTCGACTTGAACTTTGTGTAAGCCGAGAACTCTATCTCTTGTATATAGCTCTCGCTCTCCATAATATTATTATGAATTGAAAGTGTGCCTGCCTATCTGTTACCTCTTCAAGCTGTAGTTTATGTCCCGGGGAAGAAAATAAGATACTTCTTATCGCGAAAATAAGTACTGTTTTCACGCGTAAAAATAATTTCAACGTACAAAAGTTGCTCGCAACTAGTAGTATAATATGAACTCCTACGAGTATAATATTTATATTATGATCGTACATGGAATTTATTATAAATTTCCTATTGGAATGACTGCGATAAACAAAACACTTCCCATCCCATCAATGGATTACCTAAGATAGAGCCGATCCTTACGACCTATATCATTTGGGTTCGTTTCAGTCGAGTTCCGAGGCTAATGATAACGCCACACCCACTTCAAGTTAGTTCAACTAGTCGGCTTATTTGGGTCAACAATCATAAATATTCAATTACGGGACATAAGCCACGGCTTGTTGGCTCAGAGAATAGAGACGTCTCCAATCGCGGGCCTATGCATGTACAAGATTAGATGAAGACGAACGTGAGTCTACTGGATAACTATGGGCTTCTGAGATTTTTTGTTTTTTTTTACTAGCTTTTTTTATTGGCTAACGTAAAAAATCTAAATATATTTACCAATAACCGCTGTTGAAGAAATAAACTCTGGTCATAAACAAAACTTAGAATCGGGCAAAAGTCGTGCAGCGTGCTGCGATATAGAGTATGTATTATAATCCTGTCACGATAAAAAGCATGGCTCAAAGCACTCGTGGACTTGTATAATAATACGAAGCATAGCAATTAGATGTGGGATTGGCGTGACGCCTCATCGGTTGGCAGCCTGACCCAATTTTCACACAGCACTCACTGGCTGTAGTGTATTCTAATAAAATTTACTCCAACACGTGAGACGGAGCTTTTAGGGTTAAAAGTGTAAAACTAAGGGCACTTGCACACGTGTACCATCAAGGAAATTGAATTCCTAGGCAATTGACAGATCAACTTCATTTGTTCGGATCATGTCAATTTAATGTTAATTGTAATTTGTCGGCGAACGTAAAGCGACCAAACTACGTGGGTCCTCCATCTGCCCAGGAATCAACTTCTCTGATAGTACATATTAACTTGCAGACAACGTTCTTAGTAGACGCTGATAAATTCATATAGAATTTCATTTAAATACCATTTGAAGCACGCATCGGTCTACGTACCCAAGTTATCTGAACGTTGTCGTTAAAGGCCCCACGCCTAAAAAATCTTCATTTATGTTCTTGATTCAATTGTTACACTTTTAAAGCCTTTAAAATTTAAATGTTAAGCTTTTAAATATTATAATATTAATATCATGTATATGAACTTTAAAACTTTCGCGTTGCATTATATTAATAAACGTCGAGAAAAGTATGTAGTAGCATTACTACTAGAATAGTCGCGTTAAGTCCCGAATAATAAGTGTCGAATATCATGTATGTTGTATGTCATGTAAAAACATGTCAGCTGTCAATAGTGACAGTGACATGCCTAATTTGCAGGCAATTTCAGACATGGCGAGTCCGAAAAAACCTGATTTATTGTCGCACTTAAAGACGAATATTAATTAATTAACTGTAATCTTTCATCAAGAAGATTTTGACATAAGCCCGATACATTATCTGTCAAACTCTTTATTTAATTACAGTTACTCTGAGTGCGGACTGCGGAAGTTAAGGTTTTGGAAGGTATGAAAATTAAGCCTCTGTCTCCTAGTAAGTATAACATACGAGTATTTAGCCGCTATATGTGTTAGCCGCGAAGCTCGGCAGACAATGAATCTTTGTTATTTCATACAGGCGAAGTAACGGTCCATTAGTCGCGAGTCGTTAGCACGCTGACACGGTGACATAACGATGGGAAACCGCGGCTGGTGACTACCACTATACAACCGATGTATTACAGTTTAACGCTCTTTATAGAGAACTATACAATATAGTACTGTATACTATACAGTGGCATGTACACTTAAGCATTAAATTCATATTATAATTTTACACTTCTCACACGATCCCGAAGAATCTCAAGGGAAGCATGATCATTTTGAGAGTCTTTATAAATGTATGTTCAAATGTATTTTTAACCGACTTCCAAAAAACGAGGAGGTTATATGTTCGGCTGTGGATTTTTTTTTTTTTTTTGTATGTTCAACGATTACTCCGCCGTTTGTGAACCGATTTTCGAAATTTTTGCTTTGTTGTATTTGGTTTTACTCCAATTTGGTACCATGTTCACAAAAGTGGTGACCTGATGATGGGATCCAGGAGTAATCGAGGGAACTCCTCGAAATTTATAAGGAAACATATGGTGATTTTGGTTTTATGTGAAGTGTACTAAGAATATGCTACCAAAAAGTCAAATATTGGGTCAAGGTATACCATGGTTTCGAAGATGCTGAGAGAACTCCTGACTCCTTATAGATACACGTTTGGGAGTTTCGGCGTTGTTTTAAGAACAGAAAGCATATGCTACTATGCAACTCATATTCATCATCATAATCATCATCATCGTCTTCATCATTACCACGTCGTGTTAAGGTCACCAATGTCTCATGGCACAGAATAGATAATAGTACAAGGCATAGGTGTGGATATACTAATAATAATAATAATTTTATACTGTATAACAACACTTTGTTTAAATATACACGGCGGTCAGCGCCGCCGCGCGGCGCGTGACGGCACGAAAGATCGAATATACTTCACTATTTTATATACAGATCGAATACTTTACTAACTACTTTATAAAATTTTAATAGACAATATATAGAATTAAAATAAAGTTATTTTAAAAAGAGCATTTAAACAAAACAAAGTCAATAAGTGTATTTTTAATTAGTTATACTTATTAATCGATAGATGGCGCACTAAGTATCGATTTGAATGGATTTGAAATTGAATTCTTGATTACAAGAACAGCTGTCAATAATTATGATAATATTATATTATATTACTAGCTGTCCCGGCAAACGTTGTTTTGCCATATAAATAATTTTTGGTATGAAAAATAGATGTTGGCCGATTCTTAGACCAATATCCTCACAATATGCTCACATAATTTCATGAGAATCGGTCAAGCCGTTTCCGAGGAGTATGGCAACGAAAACTGTGACACGAGAATTTTATATATTAGATGAGTAGCTACGCTACATCCTATGCAAGTTTATACAATTTTTTATCTGATAGATCCTTCGATCGTGGAAAAACGAGACACAATAGCCTTTCTATTGTTATCGCAATCGCCGGTGACCGCTTGGGGTTTGAAGTATTAAAATTGTTAAATTGTTAAAGCACAATATGTTCACTTAACTGATAATATATTATTTTGTGAGTGTGAACTGTGACTCTTAACAAATTGTAATAAGATACGTAAAATATACGCGAAGGTTTACCTACTAGTGTAACTAAAAAGAGTGAAATTATTATTATTTTTAACAAAAAATTAAAACCGACTTCCAAGGTAAAAACAATATTAACATTAATATGAACTAAAAAGTATTAAATAATTTTTGCTATCTAATAGTGCCTTTTTCCGAATTCGGCTAAACCTCAACTATTTCTGTACTCAATCTTCATAATTTTGAAGTCGGTGCCAGTTCCAAAAGTTTCAAATATTCTGTCAGAGGACTGAAGATTCCGCTATCTGGTACCGACTTCAAAATAATGAAGATTGAGTACAGAAATAGTTGAGGTTTAGCCGAATTCGGAAAAAGGCACTATTAGATAGCAAAAATTATTTAATACTTTTTAGTTCATATTAATGTTAATATTGTTTTTACCTTGGAAGTCGGTTTTAATTTTTTGTTAAAAATAATAATACACAATACACATTACATAGTATCCTAACCTAACATATTGAGTATAGGCTATTGTAGCATCAGTCATCACCGCGCCGCACCGTTTCGATTTCGAGTAAAATAATACATGTCATAACTTATAAGTTATGACATGTATTATTTTACATGTTACTTATTATATATTATTTTACAATTTACATGAATATTATTACGAAATTACTTATAAGTAATTTCGTAATAATATTCATGTAAATTGAAAATATTTTATGAATATTAGGTATTAGGTTGTACATAAACTATAAAGTAGTATAATCTGTAATTTGTATACCAACTTCAGGTACAAAACTTAATACATTATACAAACAGTACAATTGAAAACCCAAAATGAAGACTAGCAGTTTCTACAATACTACGGCTTAGAGCATGCAATACGATCATTTAAGTCTCTGATGTTCCTTAGTCCTTACATAATATCCGCTTCTCTAAGCATGTCTGAAATCTAAGGCTGTATTTCCACCGGAGCTGAGCTAAGCTATATAAGCTGCGTTGCGAGGAATGTGTTTTTGAGAACCAATAGAAACGCTTCATTTGCCTGACCACTTACAGCGCAACGATTCTATTGGTTCTTGTACAACACATTCCCCGCAACGCGGTTTAGCTCAGCTCCGGCGGTAACACAGCCTAAGCTGGACTTATATGCGGCGGCGCGAACGCGCGGTTTGTACGCTATACCTCGAGATCACAAGCAAATGTATGTAACATGGACGTATAAAAAAAGGCGGAAGAAGTCCCACCAACACCATACACAAAACTGTGTCCTTCAGAGACTGCATATGTACACGGTCCGCACGCACACGTTATTACGCTAGTCCATACCATTTGACAGGCGTAAGAATGTGTGCGTGGCCGACTCTGAAGACACAGTTCTGTGTATAATAATAGGCTACTTGACATATATTTAATTTCATTGAAAAAATGCATATTTCTAGTAGAACTTGGCCTAGGAAACCGTATTTCACCCTTATCATCAAATAAAAGCTTATGATTTATAAATAAAATCGATTTGAAAATATGATTTTATGAAAATAGGAATTGTACTGACGAAAACGCTTTTGAGGTACTTCCGATTTGGATGTGACGTCATCCCATTTGTAATTTAATATCTTTTATTTATCGCGCTCGTTATATGTAACTTTATTTGTACATAAATAATATGAATAAGCCTAGAAAGATTTATAAAATATATTTTCTTGAATAATTCAAATAAAACTTCAGTTTTAAATATTATCTCCATTTATTGTAGTTGGGAAATGAAATGGCCAAAACTTTTCTACAAAAGTGTTCAATATTACAAATGATTTCTAAATTCTTTTCTAATTTTTTGGCACTGTTAGACTCGTACTCTTAGCACATAAAACTTTTTTCAATAAAGAAAGTATAAAATATCACACTATGGCGGTACAATGGCGGACAGTGTTTTTGGCGCCATATAAAAGGCATATTTTTCAATCAACATTTTTATGGGTTTCTACTGTTTAAAATATTAAAATATTAGTTTTTTTGGTGAAAATGAATGATTAAGAAGCGATTAGAATGAAGAAAAAAAAATAGGTCAAGACGTAGCCTATTAGTAAGACTCCGTCCGCCTTTTTTTCTACGTTCATGGTATGTAACAAAATATTTAAATAGAGGCGCGGTCGCGTGTCGTCTACATACAATTGCTTGTGTGCGCGGTATGGACGCCAAAATGCGCGTTCGGGCGAACGCATAATAATAAGTCACTCGCTTAATCCAACTCATGAAACTTCCTAAACGCGATGCATCGTAAAACTTTTACGTTTACGTTTTATCTTCTTCAGTTTTACAAAGGACCGACTTGGGCAACTTTTTAATTTTATTTTCTAGTTTAAAAGAAAATATATTTTTTTAAATCCATACTAATATTATAAATGCGAAAGTGTGTCTGTCTGTCTGTTACCTCTTCACGCCCCAACCGCTGAACCGATTTTGCTGAAATTTGGTATGGAGATACTTCGAGTCCCGGGAAAGGACATAGGATAGTATTTATCCCGGAAAAATGTACGGTTCCCGCGCGAAAAACGAATTTTGGCGCAACGAAGTTGCGGGCGTCATCTAGTATTTGCATAAGTCTTGAATCGGCTTGGTATTACTTTGCAGCTACAATGTTGGTACATCCAAGATGCTACCCACATAATACGTCACAGAAAATTTAGATTTTTATAACCCCTTCCCCATGCCACGTTTTTTTGATATGGGGGGGATATACAAAATGTGACAATACATATTATATCAACATGCATTGTCAAATTTGATGTGAACTCAAGCTGCTCATTTTTTTGGCTTTTTTTGCTCTATATCAATAATGTAAACAGGTAGGTACTTGATTTTTGTCTCGAAGTCCTTAGTTATATGTCTTCTTTAATATTTAATAATAATATTAAAATAAAATAAAACATTAAGGGCGGCTCCCATACAAATAACAAAATTTTTGGCCTGATTTTGCTCTATAATGGTACGGAACCCATCGCGCGCGAGTCCGACTCGCACTTGGCCGATTATTTATATATTTCCCGATAACCACGCGTGATTTCAAAGTAACTAAGCGGTCGACGTATGCAACGCACAGCCCAGGTTCATCAATGTTGCAGGTCGCCGTGCTGGTCAAATCGATAGGCGTACTGTTCCATATAAAGTATTAATAAAGTTCAGGGCAATTAGACAACTTGCATTCGGTAATTTTAAAAGTAAGGAATTGAAATTTAAGGGACTTGACAGAAGGCATCAAAAGCGCTATGACACTTAACGACGCGTAATGTCGAATCCAATCATGATTTATTTCTAACCTCGATGTCGAAAATATTATCGACTGCAAAGTGCAAGTTGTGGAAGTTCCCAGCCCCTTAGCCAAGACGTTTTCTTTATTGCATCTTTATGGAATCGCCGATCAAAATGTATGAAATTGATATTCTCATTATTATTCATTCGATAAAATAAAGTCGACATTCGACTCAAGTTATGTCAATTCCATACCTTATAATCGGCGATCCTATTAAGAAGCATTAAAGAAAACGTCTTGGCTAAATGGTCAGGTAACTGCGAATAGTCGCTCGATATTGCCGGTGTGTTTATAAACATCCATCCACAATCAACAACAACAAAACACAAACAAACTCCTTGCTACATTATTTTTAACCCCCGACGCAAAGAGGGGGTAACTGTAAGGCCCACGACACACCGGAGTGGCAGCGGCGAGGCGAGCACTTTCAGTGTCATATGATTTTAAACTTTATCTACATTATTGTAATACATAATATAAGTATCGCTTGAGAAATCGCCGCCGCCGGCGGCCGCCACCGTCCACGAGAGGCCACGAGTGGCCACGGGCAGCTGTAGACTTCTCAAGCGATACTATGTATTACAATAATGAAGATAAAGTTTAAAATCATATGACACTGAAATTGCTCGCCTCGCCGCTGCCACTCCGGTGTGTCGCGGCCCTTAGTTTCACGAGGCCTTTATTGTTGCTCCCGAATAGATGCACCGATTTCAATTTAGTTTTTTTTTCACCAAAGGTCTCCAGCTCTAACACGCAGAAAATAATTTCTATTTTTTTTTTACAAATCATGATATAGATTTCTGTTATGTACTGACTGCTACATTAAGCACCTTTGAGGACAAAAATTCAATATTTCTCCTACATAAATTCCGCTTTGTCAGCAATCCCCACACATTGACAAAGATAAACAAAAGCTACACGATTTACATGTTTGCCTCTATCAAGCTTTTCCTGCAGACTGAGTTCAAACATAGGCTATTGAATATCGATCTTTGTGTTTACTAGAGTAAGAAAAATATCTATAATTTTTCCCCCTTTTTGCTATCAGCAATCAGCTTTATGGAAGCTATAATCTGATGAGGTCGCTTTTAATAGAGGTAACATCTATAATGATCTTAATAAAAGTAGGAGCTATTGATTAAACTCAGGGTTATGTTACTTTGCAATTAAAATGACGTCAAAATTAATCCCCCATCGACAATAAAAAAATGTAACAAAGTATTGCGATGAATCATAAAAGTATATCGCACAAAATAAATTGATCAATAAATATTCGTCGACACACGCGACGATTCCAATAAATTCGATCGTAGATAACGAATAACAATTCCAATAAAACACACAAAACACTCATCGCCGACGACCCTTCATCGGGATAGCTGACCAAGCGATTTAGATTTTCGTACAATATCATCTATTTTTATAAATAAAACGATAAATAAAAAAGCCAATTGTGAATTGTGCAAACAGCTCGTCTCTACGGCTACCCTCGATTTTTACAACCTAATTTATTTATTTAGACATTTTTATCCGAAGATATCAATCACATTGTACATTTAACACAGTATTTTTTTAAGAGCCTATACTGTCCCACTGCTGGGCAAAGGCCTCCCTTAAATATGTGTATGATATAATAAAAATCTTAAATATATGTATAGTATAAAAGTATTAAATATATTTCCGTTGTCTGGTACCCGTAACACAAGTCCTTTAGGTACTTAGCACGGGGCCAGACTGACGTAGTGTGAAGCGTCCATAGATATTATTATTATTATAAAAAAAAAAGTCTTCCAGTATTAATATTGTCAAAATCCGAAAGAAATAAATGGCTTCTTATGAAAGTATGACTGCACACACCCAACAGCAGACTTAAATTGAAACTGTGACTCGAATCGTAATTCAAAATGTACGGTTTACCGAGGACTACCTCCTTCTGGCCGCTCCGGAGTCGCGAGCTGAACGATCTGTTGTAGAACATGTCCCGTGACCGTCCGCCATGACGGGGCCGACACCGACTGTGAACTAATTGTGGTATTTGTGCCACACAGCACACTACTCACCACGTTACGTCATATCAAGCGACACTCAAGGGCTTTTCGAATTAAAAAATTGGTACGTGTTTTTTTTTATAAATCCATTATGAGCAACAAACTTTTCTGAATAACAAGTTTGGCGCAGAATTTGAATAAGTTTTGAATTTGGAATGTCAACTGAAAAAAACTTAATAAACCAGTGAGTCAACCCGAGTTCGACGGACGCGCGTCGCGAAGTAACGGCAAGACAAACTCAGTATCCATTTAAAAAATAATATTATTATTATTATGTTTAAATGCTCATTTTGAAATATTGCGAAAATGTTTTTATTTTTTAAGGAATATTACAAAAAAAATCAAAATATTTTTTAAAGAATTTACATGTTATTCTATATTCCTACCTAACTTTGTATCAGCCTACGTCTACATCTTCATTGTTTGTGCATATCTTTAACAGCATATCGCGAGAGATATAACAACAAACAAGCTCCAAGCGGCGTGGGCGTGTTGTACAAACGATAACGCGTCTTTGTTCCGTTTCCGTTTAAAATATACAAAACTTTTCTTTCATTTTTACGTGCACATTAAAACTAATTACTTAGCCATACTACATTAATGATTAAAGTAACTAGGCCGCAACTCCGTCAAGCCAAACGCTTATCGCGCGGGAAACCTACCCTTTATTCGGGAAAAAAATTAGCAAATTTAATATCCTTTGCCAAATTTTATGAAAATTGGTTCATTGGTTTAAGCGTGAAGAGGTAACGGACAGAGAAAAGGACAGACGCATTTATAATATTAATATGGATCTACTTCAAACCATGACTTCGGACAACGTTTTAAGAAGCTAGTGTGTTCGTAGCGTAGGTTCGTAGCGGTCCGTAGCGGCGCTACGGAGGGCGGGCGCCCTGTGCTGTTTGCGTGACACGTGAACTAATTAATCACCGCACTTGTTGCTTTCCCGCCATTACACAACTTCCAAATTTAAAATATTAGGCTTTACGGTTCTCTACGAGGGCTGCTATTTATGTATCCGGAATTAAAAAAAGAAACAAACATATATCATTTAATATGGTTTTATTGCTTTTCAAAATATTCGCCGCGATGATCGACACACTTTTGCATATGCTGGAACCAATTTTCATAGCACTTTTTCCATTCTGGTTGAGGTATCTCCAAAACGTGCATTTTGAACGCATCAACAGCCGTTTCGCGGCTCGAATAACGTTGACCACGTAATTTGTTCTTCGCGTATGGAAATAAAAAGAAATCGTTAGGTGCCAAATCAGGGCTGTACGGCGGATGACCAGTCAATTCGATCTTTTGACCCTCCAAAAACTGAGTTGTTTCAGCTGAGGTGTGACAGCTAGCATTGTCGTGATGTAATATGATTCTGCGTTGTCGGTTGTCCTTTCTTATTTATTCAAAGACTTCTGGTAAACAAATGGTCGTATGCCATTCAGAATTAACCGTTGTACGATTCTCTAATGGCACTGTAGCCACATGTCCATTAATTCCAAAAAAACAGGCGACCATTTGTTTCAAAGTACTTTTTGCACGAGTAAGTTTTGTTGGTTTCGGCTCATCTTAGAACACCCACACCGTTGACTGTTGTTTAGTTTCGGGGTCATATGCATAGATCCAAGATTCATCACCAGTGTAGATATTAAAAACGGCTTTTGACTATTTATTTTTGTATTTTTTTACAGCCCACGATTAAACTCACTGTACCAGTGATAAACAGTGGTTTTTGATGGTGCTTCATCTCCAAAAGTTGCGGTGAGTTGAATAAAGCACTGTTGTTGATTTAGCCCACGCCGAAAATCGTAGTAAATCATTGCACGAAAATGTTCACGCGTTAAATCCATGGCAAATGAAGACACACAATTTTCAAAATGACGCCACAATGGAAAAATAATTGACAGTCACATGAAACAAAATGTATTCTTCAACCAAAGAGTTCTATTTTCAAATGTTGTAATTACTTTTTAAATATTGTTCTTGTAAGTGGCCAGTTCCGAAAACATAAATAGCAGCCTAGTATGGATGTTTCCAAAAGGTGAAGTTCCATATTCAAAATATAATACTTCATGGTTCACTTTGAATGTTTCCTAAGGGTTTTCGTTCGGGCTGGTAGGATATGCCGGTTTCTCAAAGTTTTTGTTTAGGACTGGTGCCGAGAAAGAGTTTCGAGAGATTCTAAAGCGTAAAAGCGTTTATTTTAGAATAATCATTTTTGATTTACCTTTATTAAATCTTTACAAAAACGTATCATAACTAACCCATTATGTTATTCACATTCTAATGCAATAAACACTTACATTATCGCCACTTATACTTTCACGGTTCACTAATAAAATATTTAAAAACGCTGCATAAGCATACAATGTTTATAATGTTACATACAAAATATACAATGTATCAAGCAAAACATTATATTATAGTCTATACAGTAAGTATACATTGTGTTAACTATTTTTATTAAGGATACTAAAATATGTGACTATTTTCTGCCTGTCCTTAACAAACAAGTCTAAAGTCATGAGTTACGTAAAGTCGTATAAACGCTAGTAGTCCAGGTTACGATCACTACGTAATCGCGGCCATACTAACAATGTTAAGGTCATAGATTGTTGTACTGTGTAGTAGGAGTGGCGAACAACATACGTATACTATACTATACACTGTTGACATAACTGTGAGAAGTTTACGCGGTTCTTGTTCCCAGGAGCAATATTACCGAAAATGTTAACGCACAACGCCGAACGCGTAGGAGAAACATAAATCATAAAGTTTATTATATTCCTTTATCAATGCGAAGGACAACTCAGAATTTTTTCAAAAACTTTTGAAAGTATTTGCAGTATAAATAAAAATTTATTTTAAATTTTGTTAGACTCGCTAAAGCTCGAAAACGGCTAAACCGATTTTGGTAATTTTAGTCTTGAAAAGGGAAGATTTCAGTTACGAGAAAAGTGATACGCGGTTCACCGGTTCATTATTACTTCTGGCTATTAGTTTGTTCTGTATTCTGAGGTTACATTACAAAATAGCTGTTATTGGGCTCATGTGCTACACGTAATTCGTTTTATGCACTTTTTAATAATGGGTGTTGCTACTTACTATTCCAAATAAAATAAAGAAAATGTTATTCTCAATTCATTCTATTAGACGATAACAAAAGATATCAATGCTCACCAAGACATTGATTCTAGATAGCATTACAGACAAAATAGAATTACTACATGACGCCCGCAACTCCGTTGAGTCAAAAGGAACCGAACCTTTTGCGGGAATTAAAAGTATCCAATGTTCTTTCCCGGGACTCAAAGTGTCTCCATACCAAATTTCAGCAAAATTGGTTCGGCAGATTGGGCTTGACTTGAAGACGTAACAGAAAGTGTATAAACACACTAGGCCGAAGTTACGCGGCGCAAATTCCGCATGATTACGTCTGCAATGTCAAACGCATACAAAATACGGACGAACGCGACGGAAAAGTGTAATCGGTAATTTAAAATACATTGCAGGCGGAATCATGCGGAATTTACGCCGCGTAATTTCAGCCTAGTGTGTTTAGACTCATATACTTTTCGCATTTATGATATTGTACGGATGATACCTTTTATTCAAAACAGTAAGAATTTCTGAACCAGTTTTAGGGTCGTTGTATATTTTGTGGAGCAAACTTCTGAACTCAAACACCACTCGACTTGCATAAAAATGAGAGAAAATTAGTGAAAGTTCCGTGGACAGCTGTTGAGTGGCGGTGACCTATCTAACTTATTTACACTATATTACTCTAAGTAGGTCGAACTAGAACTTTGTATCGCCATAAAATGTGGAGATAATACTACGTGGCCTTTCTACACTGGCGTTTGTGACCAATACAAGCTGTTACCAATGCAACTTGTATAGTGGCGTTGTCGTCTATGATCGTCGATTGTACTATAGACAACTTAGCAATCATGGCTACCTAGATTTACCATAACCTATGTAAAATGGTATTTCAACAAAAAAGGCACACAACAATAATTTCATATACTTAAGACTACAAAGCTTTAGTCTTTATGAAACAAAGTTTGAAGTAATGTCGTTCATGTAAAATATAAAAAGATAGTTTATGAGATATAATGTTAATATTGCGTATTTCCCAATGCAAGAGGAAAACTTTTTGTCATTCTAAATATCAGAAAAATTATTATACGAAATGTAGTAAGCTAGTACTTTTCTAAATAAAGGATGGCAAATTTTACATCTAGAATATGTCTGCCAAAGCTCACAGGACTCAGGAGATAGGAGGATGAGCGTAACAAACATTTGTGGAAATGCAATTCGCTTTCGTTGTGGAATCACCGTATTATCTGATTTTTCCGACGCTCACTGAAATTCTAATTCAATTTAGTCATTCTTGGGATATGTTTATACGTTTTTCCCTACCAAAAAAACACAAAATGGACTGCAAATCTTAAGGGGCCCTTTTTTAATGTTTAAATATTTTGCAGGAAATTTTTGTGCAGGAACCTAGGTAATTAACTATTTTAAGCTGGAGAATAACTCAAACATATGTTAAATATTTTCATATGAGAAAATGATTTTGGTATTACGTATGTATGAGAATTTCGATGGCACTCGGCCTCTTAATATTCTCCTCAATATAATGCAGAGCCACAGAATATATATTAGTTGTACCAGCAGAGCTTACTTCCTGCTCCTCATAATATCTTCTTCTGATTAATTTCTTATCGGATTTTCCCAAGACAGCTTTAGCGGGTCCATCCATATCTTAATATCAAAGGATTTTTGTAGAATGCTTCAATTCGCCGTTTGGACTTTACAATTTACATCTTGTCACATTTCGACATAGGCCAAATAAACTATTTAAACAAAGATGGCGACATAGCACTTAATCACAGTAATATTAGATCCTATTTACTGTAACTAACGTAAACTAGATATTAATAAAGAGTGGCGCGCCGCTAATTTGTGATGTTCATCATTTATCAGAGACGCCAACTCCTGGTAACCTATGTTTATGATACGACACGCGACATGTGCTGATTTACATTGATACAGTAACGCCAGATACTACGATTTAATGCATGTTAAGGTTGCTTTCCGATCTTTGCCGCAATATGCCACTTTATGACCCCAACATAATAGGTTTCAATTTCGACCGCCATTTGTCCAGCTGCCCATTCCGCCGCCGCGCCGCTACTTTATAATGGCGTACAGCAAAAGATTAGGATTAAGATTAGGTGGAATAAAATTGGCAACTCACTGAGTCGGCCATAATAAAGAATAAGTTCTTCGATTAAATATGAGTCTGTTTCTATATAAATACAATGCCAAGAAATGACAATCCAACGTGAATCGCTATTCTGATTAAGGAGAGATTAGGTGGAACTTGCGATGAATCTCGTGATATCTTACCATGGGGAGTCAAAAAATCATTAAAAAACATCTCGTACAATTTATGGAGCATCCAAAGATATGCGAATAACCTTGCAAGCGCGACTAAGTTCGTAAGTTACAAAGCATAATAGTAAATTATGCTGTGAGATAATTGTAACTTACATGGTTAATGGAGGTATTAAGTAGTTACAAAAAACATTTATGATAGTTTGTCAGAACGTGAAAAAGTAAAAAACGTAGACCTAGTCCATAAAGTTGTCATGAATAAAGTCCAGCCAGCCATACTTCGCGCATTCGCAATTTATTGTATTACGTTAAGTAAAATTAACTACACGCTAAACTTTTTTGATTGGTAGGACCGTCACAAGTCACAACAAAAAAGTTTCATGTTTTACATCAGTCGCCTGGCGACTGTTTTTTCTGCTTTTCAAAACATTAACAGGCTCCTAAGGGAATCGAATTATGTCCTATTTAGGTCAACAACATCACAGTAGTTTGGGGTCATCCTTTGGCCGCCTTGTTATGTTAATTAATATTGTTAATCAAGAAAAGTGCTCGAGTGATTATGAAAATGTAATTTCCATTATATTAGCGAAAATATAATGTGTTAGGCAATTTGTTAACACTTATGTCCGCGATATAAAGCTTAGTGAAACGCAATTTGAATAGAGTTTTTCCGTAGAGACGTTAAGAGCTCTTCGGCCTTAAACTGCCGCGCTGAACGAATTCGGGAGTGCATGGAGATACTTTGAGTCAGGGGAAATAGGATAGGATAAATGTGGCAAAATTTTCGGGTAGCAAGAGAAACAAAATGGGTAGTACCCGAAATACACAATATTTCTTGTAATTAAATTATTAATAAATGTTAAAAATATGTCATTCATAGAAAAATTGTCTTCACTTTTAAATGAGTAAATTATACCTTTTCCTGAAAACTAATTTTTCGGTGTACATTTTTCGGCGTACATTAAAAAGGCCTTCATGCTTTTCTAATATTGTGTTACACTTAAGACAAATTATGTAAAAATATTAATTAATTCATAACACGAAATAAACTTATCAAAACTCATTAGCATCCCCTAATTAACACCGTTAATAACTGATTTGAATAAATATAACACAAAAAGTAATAGCATTAATTATTTCAACATTCTTACAAGTTAGAAAAGTTTTCGTGACAAGCGTGCAAGACCGTGACCTTAACAAAACAAATACAAGAGTGCGTAAATAAAATATAACCCTAGAAATTAGAATGTACCTACAGTCTACACACTACGTCAAACCACAGAATATATATTAGTAACAAGTCAAACGTCAAAATTGGACGCTGTTAAGCATTTGTGTGCCATCCCACAAAAAATACGTAAGTATTGACTATTGTAAATGCAGTTATGTTCTTTAGATCATTTAGAGCAAAACTGCATTCATAATGCAGTTTTGCTCTAAATGTTAGTACACAATGAATGAAGACGTGTGTAGTGAAAACGATAACTAACATTTTTAACCGACTTCCAAAAAACGAGGAGGTTATATGTTCGGCTGTGGATATTTTTTTTTTGTAACATAAGTACAGACATTTACTCATTGTTTTCCATAGAACAAACCTTGTATAAACTTATCTACTTCATCACCTTTTTTTGCCAATATAATATCTGGAAATGCATAAAATGTACAATTTTTAATTTTCAAATCATTTTTCGGGTCCTGAAGCCGGAATTTTTTTAACCGACTTCCAAAAAACGAGGAGGTTATATGTTCGGCTGTGGATATTTTTTTTTTTTTTTTTATTTTTTTTTTTGTATGTTCAACGATTACTCCGCCGTTTGTGAACCGATTTTCGAAATTTTTGTTTTGTTGTATTAGGTTTCACTCCAATTTGGTCCCATTTTCACAAAGGTGGTGACCTGATGATGGGATCCATGAGTAATCGAGGGAACTCCTCGAAATTTATGTGGAAACATATGGTGATTTTGGTTTTATGTGAAGTGTACTAAGAATACGCTACCAAAAAGTCAAATATTGGGTCAAGGTATACCATGGTTTCGATGATGCTGAGAGAACTCCTGATTCCTTATAGATACACGTTTGGAAGTTTCGGCGTTGTTTTAAGAACAGAAAGCATAAACTACTATGCAATTCATATTCATCATCATAATCATCATCATCATCATCGTCATCATCATCATTACCACGTCGTGTTAAGGCCACCAATGTCTCATGGCACAGAATAGATAATAGTACAAGGCATAGGTATGGATATACTAATAATAATAATTATGTACTGTATAACAATTAACAACACCTGTTTGTTTTTAATACACGGCGGTCGGCGTCGCCGCCCAGTCGAATACCGAATACTTTACTAACTACTTTATATACAGATCGAATACTTTACTACTTTATAAAATTTTAATAGACAAATATAATTAAAATAAAGTTATTTTAAAAAGAGCATTTAAACAAAACAAAGTCATTAAGTGTCTTTTTAATTAGCTATAATTATTAATCGATAGATGGTGCACTAAGTACCTATCGATTTGAATTCTTGATAACAAGAACAGCTGTCAATAATTATGATAATATTAAATATTATGCTACGCTACATCCTATGCAAGTTTGTACAATTTTTTATCTGATAGATCCTTCGATCGTGGAAAAACGAGACACAATAGCCTTTCTATTGTTATCGCAATCGCCGGTGACCGCTTCGGGCTTGAAGTATTAAAATTGTTAAATTACTTAGCACAATATGTTCACTTCACTGATAATATTATATTTTGTGAGTGTGAGTTGTGACTCTTAACAAATTGTAATAAGATACGTAAAATATACGCGAAGATTTACCTACTAGTGTAACTAAAAAGAGTGAAATTATTATTATTTTTAACAAAAAATTAAAACCGACTTCCAAGGTAAAAACAATAATAACATTAATATGAACTAAAAAGTATTAAATAATTTTTACTATCTAATAGTGCCTTTTTCCGAATTCGGCTAAACCTCAACTATTTCTGTACTCAATCTTCATAATTTTGAAGTCGGTGCCAGTTCCAAAAATTTTAAATATTCTGTCAGAGGACTGAAGATTCAGCTATCTGGTACCGACTTCAAAATAATGAAGATTGAGTACAGAAATAGTTGAGGTTTAGCCGAATTCGGAAAAAGGCACTATTAGATAGTAAAAATTATTTAATACTTTTTAGTTCATATTAATGTTATTATTGTTTTTACCTTGGAAGTCGGTTTTAATTTTTTGTTAAAAATAATAATTACTGTTAATTATCGTGTTCATCTACTCACGTCTATAAATGCTTAACAGCGACCAAATATACGTCTACAATCTACATACGACGTGTATCTTGAACGTTTCTTTGTTGGCTTACAAAGGCGGGAGTCGGGACGTAACGAAGTTTTCCGCCCAAATCGAAAAACGTGCTAACCTTTCCCTTCCGTACAATCGATAAGTGAGTTACTGCCTGCGAGGAGGCTAATGTGATAACGACTGAGTTAACTACTAAACACTTCATTACTAGCTACTCCCACTTAACGCTAATGGGTAAAAGATAAGTCTAGAATAAAAAAGTTCTAGATAACAACAACTCTGTTCCAAAAGCTAAAAGAAAATAAAACAAACTATAAATGAATAAAATTTTTAAGACCGTCCTCCAGAAAACTTTCGTAGTTTTTTCGTCTTATCTACATTAAATTAAAGTATTTGCTATGCAAAGACAAGCAAAGACGATTTTTTAAAGCCTTCTGAAAATTTATATTTAAAGTTTATAACTTTCAGCATCAGCATCTATGAAATAGGACAGATCCAGAATACTACTTTGGTGTTAGCGTGTGCCTGAAAATTGTCACGTAGAGAGTAGACAGACGTAGGTTTTCTCCCACAGGCCACAGTGAATCGCAAACGACAGGTTGTCACGAGCACATTATACTTCGTACAATATATCCCATTCCCAACAAACCACTGAATTTCATATACGTCCAACCAACAATATACACAAAATAAATATTGTGAAGACTGCAGAATAGTGAATACCTCTACTGTACTGAATACTTTTGTAATGTACTGCATATTAATATTATACAGTCGAAACCGTTTATGACTTGAACGCGCTAATCTCGACAGGAACTACTAGTCCGATTTGAAAAATTATTTCAGTGTTAGATATCCCATTTATTGAGGCAGGCTATAGGCTATATTTTATCACGCTAAGACTTATAGGAGAATGTGGAAAAAACGGGGGAAATTATTTTAAAGGGCTTATCTCGCGAACTTTTGGAGTAATTTTTATGTTATTTGGCACAGATAAGAAGTAGACCACGTGAAGTATCGTAGGCTATCGATTTTAATATTTTTTTCAGTGGCTATATATTTTATACCCGTGCGACGCAGGGGATGGTCGCTAGTATGTATTATAAACCTTATGTATACAAAAATAACACCCCTGTTATCATCGGATTAAGAATGTCGATGAAAAGAAGTTGTATGAGATAAAATAAAAAAAATCTTTTATTTTCCACCTGTATTAAAAATAGACCTTGCAAAGTATAAGTATAACCGTAATAAACAACGTAATTTTTATGTCTGAAGACTACATAACATATTCTGTACATAAACCACGCAAATAGTATGTAAAAGCTAATAAAATTTCCTCGTGAAAAGTAAAAACATCTTAATAAAATGACACTCACAATTTTCTCCGCTACGTTTTATACAAATTCATTTTCAGTATCATAAAATTATATGATTGTTGATAAGGACGACTCCGACAACTTTAATATTTATACGGGCTCTTAAATCTCTGTTAACTGTTTTCAATTTTCGTTCACTTTAACGACGACCTACAAAACGGTAAGTAATATTCGACATCGGTGTGAGAGTGCTTTATTAACCGACTTCCAAAAAACGAGGAGGTTATATGTTCGGCTGTGGATATTTTTTTTTTTTTGTATGTTTTGGTATTTACAGAAGTCAAATAATGGTGCCATAGATTTTTGGAGGTTCTTGGTATAAAAGACGAGATAAAATTAAGTGCATTTATTTTGTCTCAATGAAATCTACAGTTTATGTACAGTCGCAACTCGCAGGGCAAAAAATAGTTATACTCAAGCAAAATCATATAATACTAATTATTATTACATGAGTTTACTCTCCGTTTAAAGCAAACGCACATACGGGAAATAATGTGTTAGGTCATAATATTATATGTGCTCAAATTATCTGTAGTTTTACTATTTTACTGACTACGAATATAAGAAAAGCTAACCCCTCGTATTAAACATGAAATACAAGCATTGACTGGTACGAGGAATCTGCGGCGAAGTAATCAGGCCCTTCAGCTAAGATATTTTCTTTGTCACTTCTCTATAGAATCACCGATAAAGATGTATGAAATTGACATTTAAACGTTCGACAATATGAAGTCGACATTCGACTCATGTCAATTCTCTACATTTAATCGGCAACAAGCTTGATGACTAATTTTTGTTCTTATTCTCGAAACTTCGCTGAAAGAATGACTCTGATAGCTTAAAAATTCACGAAGATATTACAATTCAAACATCTCATAAAATAGACCTGCCCGAAACGCTCCATACAAAGTGCTACGAAAAACTGACGTCACTCTTTCGTAATTTGTACGGATCGGGAGAGAACTTTGTTCGATAGGTATATTAAATATTGCAACTTTTTATACTTTTTCCACTTTTATATAAAAAGTGTATGTTATTACTGTGAAACATGAATTTCCACCAAGAAGTTACGGTACATTCAATATTATCATATATTAAATATTGCGTTTATGAAAGTGGTTTCATAACAAATGTTGCTTTTAATTGCATAAGTTATCGAATGGTATATATGTATAAGAAATTTAATTGAAAAAAAAATCGACTTGAATACCAACTTTGAAGGCGCATAACAAAAAAAAATACAAATGCTATCGAGCTGAAATTTTGGAAACACTTATTTTTTACCGTGATTTCTTTATTTTACTAACAAATTTCCTTTATCTTTGACCTTGTCATCTTCCCTATTCTATACTTACAAAAAGAAAACGTCTTGGCTACAGGGTCATTATTCTGTAGCACATATCTACAGGCGAAGACGAACGAGCGCCCGAGGACTCGGGGGATGAAATTGAAACGTCTACCCTCGCTTATACTTGTACCGAAAAAAACTTCAAAAGACTCCCCGCCGTATTACAAAAAGGGCATTAGGTAGATCCTACGAATAATAAAACCTAAGGAAACGTAACTCCCATACTAATACAGTTTTAAATTTGGTTCCATTCGAACTGTCATGTAACGTCAGCCTTTATACCGCTCAAGGTCACCAAATGTATGAAAAGTGAACCTAAGGTACTCCGTCAAAAAACATTCTCCAAAATACTTGTCAAAACTTTTTTGACAAGTATTTTGGAGAATGTTTTTTGACGGAGTTACTCTTCCTTAGTTTTTATTATTCGTAGGGTTCCTAACATTTGAACATCCAATTTTATAGGATCTAAAACTGCGAAAAGAGTTGTAACTTGTAACGTTAAAAAGCTGTAGTATACTATTTTGCAATACTCTATCAAAAAGCAAATTAACCATATTCTCTTAAACGTGAAACAAACGTTATAACGTATAGAAATGCCATTTTGTAGTTTCATAGCAAACGAACTGAACAAGTAATAAATTACTAAGATCACTTTTATTGCATTAAATAGTAGAAAAAATATTTACTAGAATCTAAAGTTAAAAAATGTAATCTACGGTATGTGTACAAAAAAATCTGTCGAGGAAGGCAATGAACTTATTCTTGACTCCACTCCACATTTCTTCATGTCAATTGGTATGACTATTTTCATCGTCACCGTTATAGAGTCATTATATCTTTGTAATGATACAGGAAAAATGTGAACTTAAAGGTCAAAGGTAATTAGGACATAGTGGATATAAAATTGAGAGTTCACGACCGTGTCCCGACCTATATTATAATTTCGACGCCGCGCCGGAAAAAATATAAAAAACGGAAAAAACACGAAAGCTATCACAAATTGGCTTATTATAAGGTAAGGCCATTTTATAGTAAGCCCATTTGTGATAGCTTTCGTGTTTTTCCGTTTTTTATAATTTTTCCGCGGAATAAAAGATAACTAATTTTCTCAATGACAGCACACCCTAGGAAAAATAATCTGACTGAATGTAAGCTGCTTCTAATACATTTTTACATGCTTTTTGTCAATTACTTTAAGTTACTAAATTGTAATTTTCCATCTTATTAGTAAAAGATGGCCCCGAGCGAGTTTCTTATGCCGGTTCTTGTCACCGGGTTAGTTCTCGAACCGGTGGTACGCCTCATGTTATGTAGTTCGTTCTAAAAGTGTTAACTTTGTTAACCTATTTAGAAATAAATATTTTGTTTTAGAAAAACAAAACATTAAGTGAAAGAGAATGATAATGTCTTCCCCATCTCACTTTATTCTCAGGTGGTCCCAGTTTTGGTGTCCAAAATTGCTATTGCCTAAAAGTCTTATCCAAAGTCGTCAAATTGGACTCCACGTCCATATGAAGACATGACAACGCTAGCACTCTATAACTTCTTATTCCTAGTTCAATACTAACTGGGACACTAGCTAACACTACTACCAATACATCCGGTGACGTTGACTGTACACTCGCTCGCGTGACTGACCACTGACCCGGCCGCTATTAGCGAAAGCCTTTCTAAAACATTGCGTTACCGATACAATATGTACCTAAAATACGCAAATTGACAAATAATACACCTCAAGGTTAACGCAAATATTAGGACGAGCAAAGTGTTGTAAGTGGGAAAATGGTTTGTATAATCATGATTTTGTGCTTTTTCGCGGAAAATATAGAGCAAAGTTCTACTTTTCTTGATATATATTAAAAAAAATCTTTTCGTGATATGAACTTTAATGAAGATATGAATGAAACAGTTTGAAAGTTGTATGTTGTAATGTTGCCTTTATTATTAAGCCTCCTCACGCCTCTCACACCATGTTATGTGCAAAAGGTAGGTAGGTATATCTAATAAAAAAATTGAATATTTTCATTATGTTCATAAATTATAGAAAAATTATCAGAACAGCTGTAGGTAAGTACACGTGCTCACAACTCAGTTAATTGCAAGTATTATAAATATTCCCCGTTTGCATGTTACCTTACGATACGGAATACAGTGGAAAGCAATCAAGCATGTTACCAATCGATTACTTAATTCGGGACGGACAGTTATGATACCAGTGTCTTGTGTTTATTGCTCGAATGTATGTCAATACGGGGTCGAATTTACCATTAGGTAGAGAATTACGGAACAATAAATACTATGGAGGTGTTATTGAATAAGAAAATGGTCCCACGAAAATTTTCCACAAAATACAAGGACTACCTGCCGCACCCAGAGACTAAATATTAATTACTAGTACTACTACTAGGTCTACCAGGAAAATTTGGATGGCAGATTTTCAAAAAATATCCGTGATCATTGGATAATTTTTTTACATGTTTCACACACAGAATCAGCCGCTATAAGGAAAAAAACCGGCCAAGTGCGTGTCGGGCCACGCGCAATATAGGGTTCCGTAGTACCGTAAGTTTTTGATAATTTTTATGGTCAACGAACGTACATTTAATGCGTATTTTACACTACTAACAACATCATCTCAGTTACTTTCAAAGGAATTTGAACGAAAAGTTCCTTTATACTTCACCGAATACATTTTTTTTAGTTAATCGACTATTACTCAATAACTTATGAAGTCTTCTTAGCCGTGATAGTTTTCCTTTTAAATTCAGCATATTTCCTACTCCCTTGAATTTTTTCACATTTCCAGAACCAACCGTTTAGCTGGTAGAAGGGGGGGACACTGGACTCTAACGATTTTTTCCACTTTAAAACTTAATATTTCACAAACTGATCCCTAAATCGGAAAATGATCTATGAATACTCGCAATATTTTTAAAAAACCTATTCAACGACACCCCACACGATGGGGTGGGTACGAAAAAAGTAGGAAAGTAGAAAAAAGGGTAGGGGAGGTACCGTATAAAAAAATATTTTTTTACGATTTCATCTGGATTTCATGTACCATTTTGTTGCCATCATTAATATGTGTATTCATGCTAAATTACAGCTTTGTAGGTCCTATAGTCTCTGAGTAAAACCGCGGACAGACAGACAGACAGACGGACGGACAGACCGAAACTATAAGGGTTCCTTGTTGACTACGGAACCCTAAAAAGGATCAAAATGTTTTATTCCAATTATCCCGGTATTGCTAGAGTCAATTTCTTTTTTTATTTTAGCCCCGCCGGTAGTTGTCCTTGTCAGTTGTCATACTCAGGTCGGTCATACAATTTTCGTTTCAAACAGGACCACAGCCACATTTGAGCTTCAAAATTGTATGACAGCTATCCGTTCTATACTGTATTGTATTTCAATGGTGGAGGGACATATTTATACTCAGGAAAACATGGGTAGAAAAAACGGCGTTTTGTCGCGACATAAAGAGACAATTTGTCTGAAAGGAAAATAACAAGTCTATAGAAAGTGTGGAATTTCACTTGAAAAAGTCTGGTCTCAGGAGAACTCTACTGGACTAGTATATAAAACTATTACGATGTTTTTTAAAAATAATATCCCTTTTTAACGCTTATTAGTTTTTTACACATATGTATTTACTTACTATAGTTACTACTAAAAATCTACTATGTGTACATTAATACACAAATTTACGAACTTTAGGTATAGCTTGCAAATTATTTTTTTAGAATTATTCAGTCCTTGTCTGATATGTTACAAAAATTGGCTTTACAACAAGAAAGACATTGTCTATACATTTACAAAGTGTGAAACTTTAATGTAATATTTTATCTGTATCATGTATAATCTCAAATCTGTATACTGACCATATTTTTGCAAATAAACGTTCTTATTCTTGTCTATCTGATTGATAAGATTTGGTATGGAAATCCGATAGAGTCCCGGAAAAGGACATAAGAAGTATCCTATGTCCTATTCCGGGACTCTATCGGATTTTATTGCGGAAAAATGTACGGTTCCGACGCGATAAACGAATTGTGACGCAACGAAGTTGCGGGCGTCATCTAGTGTGATCGACATTCGACATACTTGGCAGATAGAACAAAAACCCTTGTTATTACGAAATCTAATTCTGGGAATCATTAGAATCGAGGGCCATAGAATTCGGGTTCATTAATTATTGCGTGGAGTGGTCACTGCGACAGACCGTGTGTGGGCTATGTTTGACATTTCGTATTGACCGACAGGACAGGCCGGTCCTAATTTAGTATTGCGATGTCTAAAAAAATAATGCCCCTTTAGAGCCAATGCCCTCTCAATTTTGTATCAACATCACACAAGGATCGGGCGCAATGATAGAGTTAAACAACAATAAAACTGTTAGCTTGTATATGTATTTGTAAAAATGAATTTGGCTGCTCGTCCAATCCATAGGAATCAAAAACGGATCACCTAGCATTTCGTATTTCGATCACAAAGCAATTTGTATTGATCTGTAAGGTAGAGCGTGCATTGCATTTTAAAAATCCGCTTATATTTTTGTAAATACTTAGCTATTCAAAGTGTACGATTCAAAGCAATAGCCATAGTTAGCTTAACCGATTCATGGCCAATGCCGCGCCCAGCGCGTCATTCAAAAAGTTTTAGTGAGGCCGATGACGCGCCAGAGGCGGCATATAAGAATTGTTAAAAAACACGTTAAAACTAATTTATTATACTGTAATTACAATTCCCTTGTCTAAATATACATGTTGAAATCAATTTTATGCGTGGCCGTTTATTTTAGAATTAAAGGCTACTAGTCAGAGATCGTCAATCATTGGTTCACTCGAAGAATCCTTACTTTTCTGCGATTAGCGTATTTATGAAACTTTTTTTTCTTATTAGCACTCATCTTCATCAGCGTCAGTAATTTAGCTTCGATGCTACTGTCTGTTGAGTTATTTTTTGCGTCATGACAAATACGAGAACTTTCAATTACTTAATGTCCTTTTCAATGTAAAGTTTTGCAATATTGAGTGACTATATTCTGGAAAACTTTCATTCTCCTTATTGTTGTTTTCCAGGCAATTTTCATTTGAGTATGTTTGTAAATCGTGGCTGGCTATATTCAGGAAAGTCATTATATTCCTGCTGATTATCCAAAACAAACGTATTTCATTTGTTTAAATAAACGATTTTCTGAGAGCTCTTAAATTTTAATACAAATTTATATTGTCATAGCTACATAACTACTCTAAGTTATTTATTCTTCAACTAAAATAGATGAAGTTGCTAGTCATAATAAATCCCACAACCTTTACGGAAAAACTACCATGCCTATTGATTTGTGCTTTAACATGTAATTAGGGTTCTAACTTCCGTACCCAAAAGATAAAAACGGGACTAATAGGTACTAAGGCTGGCCTCACACAGCCGGAACGTCTCTCTGAATAATTCATAATCGGAAATTCATAATCTAAATTTCAGCACCTTGCCTCACACACATCTTTGAAAATAAGATTGATCAGTAGTCTCATGATTCCTGGCACATATTTAAACGTCTTTATGGAAGAAGAATTAATACTAATAAATATTATTTTTCTTTTACTTTCGTTTTCACTTAATGTTTCCCAATTTGGAATTAAACTTTTAAGAATTTCCAACCACCCTTTTTTTTTTCCTGTCCCATGACAGGAAAAAAAATTACTTTAAAAAAATTAGGATTACCATTAATCCTCAATGGATGTGTCCTATATTTCAATGCTTAAGATTAAATTTTTCGTGTCAGACATCACGCCAGCAGGTCACAACACGTCCAGGGGTTAGCTTCTTGCAGTGTCAACTGAAATAATTCATAATCTGATTCCAGTATGTGTGTGCCGCTCTATTAAAATGTATGGGAATACGCGCGTTATGAAATCATAATCTTAAATTTATCGATCCGGAATTCAGAACGCACGTCAGTATCATTCTTACGTCTTACGTCTCGTCAGATCGATCTGAGAAACATAATCTGAAAAAAATCTGAATGTGTACGTGGAGCATACTTACTGATATTGTATGGAATTCTAGTCTTTCTGAATTAATAATATGAATTCAGAAAGACATTCCGGCTGTGTGAAGCCAGCCTAAGACTTCGTTGTTTGTCCATCTGTCTGTCTGTCTGTCTGTCTCCAGACCGCAACTCAAGAACGGTAATAGAATTGAAATTTTCACGGATTATGAATATCTGTTGCCGCTATAATAACAAATACTAAAAACAAAATAAAATAAAATAAAAAATGAAGGGGGCTCCCATACACAAACATAATTTTCGGCATAATTTTGCTCTATAATGGTACGGAACCCTTCGTGCGCGAGTCCGTGTTATATGTGTTATCATCAGTCAGTCAAGGTGTGACGACGTGAGCCCTCACAAAGCTCGGCTTTTAGTAACCAGCACTAATTAAAATCATTAATACCTACATACTCGTATGAGCAAAATTTGTGCCAAAGGTTGACGACTACTTACACATTTTGTTAACAGTATGAATTACTACTTTTATACGCCATATCAGCTTTGAATTACAACTAATACGAACACTGCACACAAAATTTATCTTTTCCCGTTCTGATTTACGCCTATTTACAATAAAATATGCATAAAACACAACCAGTGGCCAATGCCGCACGTGGCGCGTCATCGTTTAGCAGGGCCGATGACGCTTATGGTGCGTCATCGAACAAAGTACTTGGCCTGTCGTAAGAATTTGTTGAAATGAAGGTGGCAACGAATCGGTTAAAGAGGTACATCAAAGACAGAAGGTAGCTCATCCTTACTTCGAAATCATTGTGTGCACCTAAGCTCTGACCCAAGGCACAGAGGCTAGTATGTACTGTAATATTTGACATGTGGGATGTGGTACGTCCGCCGTAATTCGCAGCCTATATCGTCGGCGTCTTCTGGGAGCGGTTTATGAGGTCGGTAAATAACATCTGTTCCTCTCCTTGACATTTACAAACGGCCCTACGTGGGTCCAGTTATTGTGGCACTTTCGGTAATTATGTGCCAGATTTGATTAAGAAGCCAGGTGCTGTAAGTTGTTTCCTTTTTTATGAAGTTTCGTAAACTTTTAGAAGCTTATTTGTTTTAATATTATATGAAACGAATCATACGGAAAAACGTATGTGTGTGTAACTGATAAAAATTGTTAATCTATTGACTATTATAAAGTTACTTTAAAGTAACTTTTTCTCTTCTATCGTTTATGAATGACCTCTAGCTTGTTTTCGCTCCATTTACTAGAGTAAATAGAGTTCCTTTCCAATTTGAATGAGCAATAAATCATACATGACACGGCACAAGTCGTACAACGCGATGATATTAAACCTCGCATTACGGTGTCGCTCAGAGGTCAAACACCCACCACCACTTACACACCAGACGTGTAATTCCTTGCCGTCTACACTATTGTTAACGGTGACATTTGAATATCCGAGCAGTCGCCACCGGGGATTTAACCATAAAAACAAACGTTCGCATGATCAACGTCGCGAATAAAGTTTAAGGAGCCAATTCTTCGTCCCGAGCGGGTCACGTCCCGGATATCGCTAAAGGTCGCGTCACCACTGCCAATTCCCATTTTATGGGCGCGCCATAAAAAGTGTCCTCTATCGAGTCGGACGAACTGGTTAACTGCGAAACAAAACACTTTTTGGACCCGCGACGCGGCCCGCGAATCCCGCGATAGCTATGCGAGTTCGAAAGTTGTAAACGAAAGTGAACGCCACGCGCGGACCAGCCGGGCGACGATAACTTTAAAAGTCGCCCGCAAACTTTGCGCAACTTACGGTCACATGGAGTAAACTATAAAACTCGGCGAAATGCACTGAGCCGCGGGTGTTATGCATACGGATTCGGCGAGCGACGGGCATCGAACCGCGGAACGGGTTAAAAATACCACCTCGGCCGAGTGGACCGACATCTGCGGGTACACCGGTCGGACTACTCGGGTCTCGGCGGGAGCACATGCGTTTGTTTACTATCGCCCTCGATCGCGCCGCGGGCCGGGGCCGACCGGGCCCGGAGCCGCGGGCTACGGGGTCGCACTCGTGGGGGGACTCGCGGAATATACTCGTGTGGAACTTACGACGTATGCCCCAATCCATGGCTGGCGCACGGAGCGGGCGGCGCGCGGCGCGGCGTCTGCGAGCCGACTGCCGCGTCCTGCCGCCCGCGCCCGCCGCCCATTGTGGGACCGAGCATTGTCCGTGCTAGGAGCTAGTCTACTGCTGTCTAACATCTGCCCGTACCTGCTAATTGAATTGCACCCGCATGGGCGACGTGCACGATGCACATGCACTTGATACCCCGCAACTCGCAAGCCACAACGCGGCTATGCAACGGCGCAAGCCGCGACTGTGTTACAGCTGTTACTACGTTAACAATAACGAGTGCACAATAATAAAATTGTAGTTCTTCATTTTAAAAAAATATTTAGAAAGTTGCTAGGAAAAACATAACCCTTCCTGGCAGTCGGGTAAAAAGCTATTAAATCATCTACATTCTACAAGACGTCTAAGATATGTCTGACAAAGTTTAGTTAAACACTGTACGGTGTACGGCCATAGTTTGTTGTATAACAGCAACTAAGAACGTACTTAAATGAATTTTAATTGAAAGTGTCAGGGAGGTTGTTTGATAACTTTAATAGAACCATTACTAGTTCAAAGTTTAAACTAACTCGCTCGGTAAATGTCACGGGCCGAAGACCGCTTCGGTTCAGCTGGAGCGGTACGAAATACGGGATAGGGTTACTATTAATTAAAACTGTTTATCAAACAGTCGATATAGCCATTTTCGTCTCAATATCGGTACTCTAATTTGGTTCGATAGGTCCGATTGGGGATCCTTATTATTCTTATTCAAAATCATGTTTCCTTTGCTGACAAACAAAAAAAAACGGGTTGCACTCCGGGAGTGCCGGCAGAAGTGAAAACTTGATTATTAACGTTGTATATTTTTTTAACCCATTTTTTATGAAAATCGATTACTAAAAAATCGATTTTTTTTATTAATCGAAACCCTTACAATCGATTAAATTTTTAACCTATTTTTTCTGAAAAACGATTTAAAAAAAAACGACTTTTTTTAAATTAATCGAAACCCTTACAATTCGAGTTTGAGTTTGAGTTTTCGAGTTTTCGAGTTCGAGTTCGACACAAAACACTACTCTCCAACCGTCTTACGGTTTTTCTATAGTTGTTTTATCAACACGAAAATCTGACGCGAGTTTCACAGTTTTTACCCATTCCACAAAAGTGCTCAACGCCGCTAAAGAAGTTTTCACTTCAAAAATAGTCGTGCCTGTGTGTAGGTAATGTTTAGGTAGGGTTATGATAGGTAGGATGGTCATACCATAAAAAGAAAAAATGTATCTATGTTTGCATATTTTTCGTTGCCTTGATTCTTCTATCTTCGAAACCGATAGATTACTGATGATAATAATTGGCTCACATGTACCTAGAGTAATCCACCGGAAGTTTCCCGCGGGATTTAACGAGCACAAAGTCGCGGCTCCATCTCGTAAAATATAAACGGAAATCGGGATACGTTTCTTAGAACTTTCGAACTTTCTGTATACAGGTGTAACAAAACAAAGGTATAATATTTTAGGAAGTGTTCCTTATGTAGAGTCCACTGTATTATAGTAGCAGCGATAAAAGATCGATTTTTTATGAGGCAATCGCTTCAGCGTCATGAGTTTTTCCATATAAAAATAAAAACATTTACTCTTTCAGCGCTGCTACTTTTACAGTGAACTTTATACGGGAGACTAATACACAGCCTAAAGTATTATAACTTTGATTTGTTACACCCTGTATAGAGATGTAGAGCACAGTATACCTAATGTATAATCTACAAATACTATATTTCATAGTACCGTTGCTATTCAAACAACAGCGTACACGGTACACACATACATCATATTATGGCTCAGCTGTTTGGACATAGAAATGGTAGATACTAGACAAATATACATAAATATTATGTATACAGTATACATATAGAATTTGTATACCGTTTCTCTTATATCTCAGTTCAATCAAAGCTTCCCAGCTGTTACCGTATATTAAGTACCTGACATTTAACGAAAAATATCAACGGTCTTACCACAAAAGATTTAAACATCTGTTGAACAGTTGTTTTGAGACAATTTTGTATGGAATATTTCTCTAATCAACTGTTCAACGGGTGTTGAAATCTTTTGTAGTAAGACCGCAAAGGTTTAATTTTCAATCAGACAACAATTCTTATTAGATATTGGGTTTCTATCAAAAACTTTACCATTACACCCCCGCTTGTCGCGACCACAGACAGACAGACAATACACAAACAATAATATTTTGTAAAGGTTAAAGACACCGAAGCTCCCAGCCCGCGCTAATGGAGTAACAGTGTCGTTTTTCTACGCCAGTAATTACAACACAAAGACTTTTATTGCGCTACATTGTTTCTATGGTTATCAATTATTTCCCTCTCTAATGCCACTCGAGCAATCACAAAGAGTTCCCCTAAATTTGAAGAGCTATACGAATTTTCGACTTTTATTTTGCAACTTTTTATAGGGGTCCCTAATACACTGTCGCTGTCCCTTCTAGGGCAAAAACAAGGACAACTTAAGTGAATTTTGTCACTTTATTAACAAGTAACCTTAATAGTAGGGGAGGTAGTGCTATCGTTCGCTAAGTGATTTCATACCGACCAAATTTTTGTCCAGTGGTAGCTTAATATTTATCAGTCAATATAATCAGCGTCAGTCGCCGCACCCGTGGTGGAATGTTAACTGAGAGTATTTCAAAGTTGTAAAAAAATAGTTGCGAAAAGTGATTTTATACCGAATGAAACTTTGATGGATGATTATTGAGGTCATGTTTAACCAAAAAATCACCGTCAGCCGTATTGCAGACGGGGGATTCAACGTCAGTCGCGTTACTGAACATGTAAAAATTTTTTGAATATAAAGTCATTTTGTACCGTACAAAATTTATACAGGTGAATGTTTCTACTTTGTATATAATAAAGAAAACCGTCAGTCGCTAATACGACGGTGGAAAAACCATCAGCCAGCGATATAAGTTAGGTATAACCAATATAGCCCTACTTCGCGCTCAATGTATCCTAGGGCGTCGCGTAGACGACATTTCCACCTGCAAACATTCAGCTGACGGCGATTTTCGTTTGAATTAACCATAAAATTGTCTCACATAGAAATTTTAAGTAATTAATTCGATAGTCAATATTTGTTAAGAAGAATGATATAAATTTTACTTTAAAAGCGCCATCTGTTGTTATATACTAAAACTAAAACGACACCTACCCAACCTTAACGTGTATTATCTAGATATGAACCTTTATTGGGTGCGAATTGGGATCTTTTTAATGTCAATTCAATACGATTCCCAACAACTTTGAGATGCTCTCAATTTTTATTCCACCCATTATGAAGTGGCTGACGATCAAAGCTGTTATGTATTAGTGGAATACTATTATTGTAACGATTTTCGCTCGGTATGAAATTACTTTTTAAACTGAGCGCGACCTCCCCTACTATAACAGTAACAGAGTTAAAACATGAACTTCAAAATATAGAGCATACATAGCAACGGTGTTGGGGTCTAAAGATACTGTTTAGACCCCAACACCGTTGAAATAGTATTTTTGGGAGCATATTCCAAAGACTTCTATTTAAACTGAGTTTAACTCTGTACGACTCTGTACGTAACATTACAAGCGAATGCTCCCAGTGAGGGAGCAACTTTATCTTCGAAGATTGTTGAAACACCAAGCTTTTTGTAATCCTCGCCACAGTATCTCTCGCAGAGATATATTGATATAAATGAAATACATAATGGGCAGACTTTTTATTGCACAAAAGACATCGTTTATTCTTTATCACGATCGTTGAAGGGGCGACATTGTCAGAGAACCCCGGCTTATCAAGAGCTCCAATTTAATAAGCACTTTATAAACGGTTAAAAGACGCGAATAAACCGTTGGGCGTTGGATAAAACAAAACAAGAGTATTTTTTTAACGGGATGGGTCATATTTGATACTACATGAAAAAGCAACTACATGAAAAAAAAAAAACACTGAACATAGAGAATTTGTGTATGTTATAGAGAATAGAAAATTCGATTGAGGATTAAAAAAAACTAGACGTGCCATGCGGCTGCGCCCGCTTAAATGAGGAATTTCGTGGGAACCGTAAATTTTCTCTTACTCTATGTCACACAATACATAATATTATTAGTACAAGTATCTATGTACCTGACACCTGTCACAGAATATATACATATTAGTAGTACCAACACCTGTGCTAAATTACATCAAAATAATGAAAAAAATATTTGTTCAAACTGAAGAATACACTCTTCATGTATATATTTAATATAATTTCATAGTATAGAATTATAGATTGGTTATGACTTATGAGTTATCCAGTCCAGTCCAGTAAAAAATATTATTCAGTTTAAGCTGGATACAAAATAAGCCGTTAGATGAAAACTAAATAAGCTAAAACAAAGTTAGAGCCCATTAACCGAAAGCGTCATTATGACGTCCAACACGCCCGGTTTAAATTAACTTGAACGTTATAAAGTGGTTAACGAAGCCTCGCGGAGCCTTATATTTCCACTTCAACTTCTGTAAATACAAAACAAAATGAAGCGCGAAGTAAACCGACAATAATTAATTGGATTTCATTACTGAAAGCTTGATGACACCTATTTCTAATGGAACACATAGGGAAACGATCGGACGGATCGCTTGATGGCAGTGATTACCGTTGTCCATTACCCGTGGACATTACTTTTAACTTTTATTGGGGGACCTAGCTATGTGAAACTTCGTGTCACTTTAAAACCTTCCCTGGACTTCTACGAATATTTTAAGACTAAAATCAGCCCAATCCGTTCAAACGTTTTCGAGTTTTAGCGTGACTAAAAATCTATTTTTAGGGTTCCGTAGTCAACAAGGAACCCTTATAGTTTCGGTCTGTCCGTCCGTCTGTCCGTCTGTCTGTCTGTCTGTCTGTCTGTCCGCGGTTTTACTCAGAGACTATAGGACCTACAAAGCTGTAATTTAGCATGAATACACATATTAATGATGGCGACAAAATGGTACATGAAATCGTAAAAAAATATTTTTTTTATGGTACCTCCCCTACACACCAAGCGGGGATGAATATTTTTTTCGCGCCCACCCCATCGTGTGGGGTGTCATTGAATAGGTTTTTTAAAAATATTGCGAGTATTCATAGATCATTTTCCGATTTAGGGATCCGTTTGTGAAATATTAAGTTTTAAAGTGGAAAAAATCGTTAGAGTCCAGTGTCTCCCCCCCCCCCCCCCCCATCTACCAGCTAAACGGTTGGTTCTGGAAATGTGAAAAAATTCACGGAAGTAGGAAATATGCTGAATTTAAAAGGAAAACTATCACGGCTAAGGAGACTTCATAAGTTATTGAGTAATAGTCGATCAGCTAAAAAAATGTATTCAGCGAAGTACTCGTATAAAGGAACTTTTCATTCAAATTCCTTTGAAAGTAACTGAGATGATGTTGTTAGTAGTGTAAACACGCTATAAATGTACGTTCATTGACCATAAAAAATGGACAAAAACTAGCGGTACTACGGAACCCTATATTACGCGTGGCCCGACACGCACTTGGCCGGTTTTTATATATAAAGATAAACTTTAGTATGTAATGTAGGATATAAGTCAGTCAAATGCTTTATTTGAAACTAGATGACTTGAACTCCGTTGCTCCAAATTTCGTTTATCGCGTGGGAACCGTACATTTTTCCGCGATAAAAAGTATCCTATGTCCTTTCCCGGGACTCAAAGTATCTCCATACCAGCAAAATCGGTTCTGCGGTTTGGGCTTGAAGAGGTAATAGACAGACAGACACGCTTTTGCATTTATAATATTAGTAAGTAAGGATATGGGCCCAGTCTCACAAATCTCGATCAAATCCTCACATGACTTGAGCCTCCGTTTTGAGTCCGGTTTTCAGGGAGGCCGCGCGTATTCAATCCGGTCATAAGTTTTTTTTTATAATTATTTTTTTAAATTTATCTCGGTAAAAGTATTTATTGCAAAGTAGCTAAGATTTTTTTTTAAATAGAAGGCAGGTCGCTATAGCCCTGGCGTCACTGCGACCCATGAGGATCTATTGTGACTAAGTAGCTAAGATTTTTTTGATCGCGCAGAAAACGTACATTTTTCGCGATAAAATCTATCCCATGCTATCACGAGACTTACACTTTACAATATCTCTAGAACAGAGGATCCCAAATTAATTTTGGACTACCGCCCACTTAAAGAACAAATTTTATCAAAAAAACACTCCCCAAGCCTCTACACAACGCCCCCATTTTTTTCTGGGTCCCACAGCGCACTCCTTCAGACCTTCAGCGCCCACAAGGGGGCGTTATCGCCCACTTTGGGAAAGGCTGCTCTAAAAACATATAGTTCTATGGTATCAGCGAGTACAAGTAAAACAGACAGACACAATATTAGTATGGATTCTAAATGCTAATGCTGGCACTTCACATGGCTATTAGTATTTGCTATTGGCTATTTGTTGTATTTGGCACAATTATTGACGTAAACACAAACAAGCTAATAAAGGCAAATACGGCACACATGGACGTCAAATACCAAACTTTTACTTGATTTTGTTTACTTGCCTATTTGACTCTTTTGATGTGCGTCGAAAACCTACAAAGGTATGGATACATGTATTTTGCGGGCTCTACACTCGCGGCGCGAAATCCCGCGAAAGCCGCGAACCGCGAGTGTGGAGGGTTTTGCGGCTTCGTATTTGTTCTGCGGGCTCTACACTCGCGGCGCGAATTGCAGCCGCGATTCACGAATGCTACGCGCCGTGAACACGAAGCGTACAAATACGAAGCCGCGAAGCGCCAACACGAAGCTGCGAAACCCTCCACACTCGCGGTTCGCGGCCTTCGCGAGCTTTCGCGCCGAGAGTGTAGAGCCCGCATTCGAATCGTGTTCACGGCGCGAATCACGGCCGCAATTCGCCGTGCCCGCATTAGGTATTGGTCATATTTGTCAAATAGGCAAATAAGGCAAATACTTTGTCAAGCATACCGTCTACATATTATGGTGATTGTTTGGCGAATACATCAAATACGCAAATACAAATAGCCATGTGAAGTGCCACCAGAACACATTGCAGTATTCAGTATTACCATTTATATGAGATGTTCGATGTAATAAAGCTCTATCCGAATGTGATTTTGGAGCGTCGCGCTAACGACCAGCTGGGAATTTGTTTGCATAATATTCAAAGTACGGTACCAAACTTAATTTGACTGATCAAAGAGAAATTTTGACGAAGCACGTAATCTTTACAGCGTCGGGGTGACGCCGTAAAATTGTTGAGCCTGCTGGGTGCTCAGTAAAATAATATTCGATAATTTCGACGGCAAAGTTAGACTAATGTTATAAAAACCCAACCTAACCCAACAACGTCGTAGGATACGAGTTGTAGTAGGCTTCCGTGCGTGTGAAATTAAATAATCGCCAAAAATGTATGGGCCTGGGATTTCATTTAAGGTATCGCAAGCGCCATTTCCCTTTAACACAGCAAAATTCCATACATTTGTTAACCGCGATATCGTAACTATCAAATACAATTTGACTAAGTACCCAGGTATTTACGGTATCGTAAATGTAATATTAAAATAATGGGGTCATCGAGATATTTATTCAAAACACAATGGATGGTTCGCGGATGATTCTCTAAGGTTAATGGATCATTAAAATGTCACTTTCTCTTTTGTAGCTGTTGCCCGCGTTAAATACTCTAAAATCTTACATATAGTAATAGTTAATTTTATTATAAACGCTACCTATTATAATCCATCCAGCTTCACAAACTTATACATTTTTAATTGTTTAAGGAGGTTTTAACACGATACTGAATGTGTCTCTATTGTCTAAACCACGAGGTGAATCGCAAAATTACAATTAAGGGTGTACGGAGCCCTACGGAGATTCCGTAATTTACCGTATTTAGGGGCTTATAAACTCATAATTTGAAAGCTACAAAGTTATAATAAAAGTTTTAAATTTTCTATTTTTGTTTATTATACTAATGATATCAGCTTCCAAAGTAAAACCGATTTATTAAAATTCAAGCATACATTCAACATCTCCTTAGTATTTACAAATTACTGTTATTTGAAACACACGCCAATAGATCGACAATATCATAAACTACATATTCCACGTTAAAAATTTTTTAGGTCAATTTTGAACTAAGATAAGTAAAAAAATTGGGTTTTGGTACGATCTCGGCGACGCGGCAAGGTCAAGGTCGTTTGCTCGGGGGATGGCCTTAAACACCTAATAAAAATTAGTCAGTAGGTCTTTACGATCTAAGGAAAATATGAGCCAGACTGGCCTAAGGTTGCGTTTGGTCGAGAGGATTGGAAGACTTAGCCCAGTAGTGCGACAGCATACCTAGGCTCAAAAAGATATTATAGTTTCAGAGTTAGAACATTGAATTTTTAAAGCTTTGTGGCTTGAAAACTAATTCTTTTACGAAACTGGCCAATAAGGAATTTTATATCAAACAGAATTAGGCACATAACAAGAAATCCATAATGTTCAAGATAAAAGTTGAAAGTTAGACAGCCGACAATTGATAGTTGTTTAACTTCTCTGTCTCAACTTCTCACATAAATTTATCTGAAACTGAATACCTACTTCATTGAAGCTTTTTCACTTGAGCTTAATATTATTATTCTTACTTATCTATGTACTAATATTATAAATGCGAAAATGTCTGTAACCTCTTTACGCTTGACCCATCAATCCGCAAGCGGTACCCGGCTGTCGCATAACAATAATTGAAAAGCTATTGTGAAATTTTGAATTATTATGAAATTTTGTAAGGAGTTACTTTGAGTCCTGGGAAAGGACATTCGATACTTTTTATCCCGGAAAAACGATTTTGGCGCAATGAACTTGCGGGCGTTATCTAGTTTTTATATAGCTTGCTAAGAAAAATCCACATTGTGAAATACAGGCCTGATTATTTCACAAGACCCTAATAACTAATTAATTAATTAGTTATAACCTCAGTTTACTATATCATACTATATTATCAATACAATAATAATAATATTATGATTGAGTTTGGCTTTAAGATTTCAGTCACCACAAACACATTTCTCAATGCGACGACTAGTTTTGCTTACGTGATTGGTCTGCTTCTTTTTGTGCTTCATTTCATAAAAAAAATCCTCCGAAAAACGACACAAGCGATTTAATAAAATGCAAATACACGCTTGTATTGTAACACCTGTAACATTTTTCCCTATTCTAATAACACTTTATACGTATTACATACATGAACTTCGATGGAACTTTATTGCTTTTCCGAACATTCGAATTTCATATTTGCATACTTGAATTCCAGAAAGAACTTTTGTCGTAACTTTGTTTATGAAGTTTAGCGCTTGCTGCTAACTTCGGTGCATGAATTTTGCTTGCGAAATCTAATAATGTTGTTTATTTACTAAACTGCTGATAGAACACAATTCACAACATTAGATACAAATAGTATTTAAAACATATCCATAATAATTAATAACATTAGGTAATCATTATATATATATAGCTCCCACACCGGTTTCGGTGACGGTGGCCGGTTTCATTGAAACCAGGCCAGCTACGCAGGAGTAATTTTATAGTGCCCAAGTATGTGCGCAGTACACAAGAGCACTCTCTATTCCTTTACTCTCATAACCCAGTGGGACGGCAGACCGACGACACGACCGGCGAGAGATCAGGCGCAGGACCGACTTTTTACATGCCCATCCGACACATGGATCATCTTACTTGTCAAGACAATCAGGTGATCAGCCTGCATTATCCTAACCAAACTTGGAAATAACATGTTTCCAACGCGGGAATCGAACCCACGACCTCCGAGTCAAGAGCCGAGCTCTGAACCACTGGACCACGGAGGCGTTAATAGTGTATGGGTACATGGTTCCTATGAAATCTTGGAAGCTCGTACCTACGTCACGTTATTTACGCATACGCATTATACGCAACTCTTTTTAACCTTCGAAAAATAATTAATAGGTCCATAAAAACGTAATTTGAATTTTCTAGCTTATGAAAAATACAGGAAAAATTAACGATAAGTTTGCATAAAGTCAACTTAATTGTAATACATATTTTAACGATTATGTGTATTTGTCGATACGCGTATTTAGCGGCGCCAAACGCTACAACCTACACGTACACTAGAGATAGAAACATACTGGTACAGCGGCTTAGAGTAAAAGAGACAGTAAATATGTTGTAAGTGTGGCGGTACCCACAATAATTAGCCTCAAAAATTGAAGTTTCGGAGAACGACGGGATGTATTATTGAATACAACGTCTGAAGATCTTCCTTTTTACACGCCACTTACATCGAAATAAGTATAGAATATAACACATTACTCACTGCGGTGCGGGTGTGTCATGACGATGGCAAGCGGGCACTCGTCGTCCTCCAGAATGTACTCCGAGTTGTCGGCCGTGTCCACCTGATGATAGAGCATACTTTTTGAGGCCAGTTTATATTTCAGTGTCTCATGCTAAATATCATACTTGAGGGCCCTGGCCTCTGGACTATATTGTATTGCGCCCCGTCACTACACGCAAAGCAAAATTGTTATATAACATATCACCTTTATGTCCACTATGAAAAACGTGTAACACGGCTAGTACGGCCCTATGACCGTTTAGTTCAGCCTTTCCCAAAGTGGGCACAAAATAAGTTTGGGAATCCCTGGTTTAGTTTGACCCATTTCTTGCATCGATATTTTATTTATATTGCGTATGTGATTGGTGCCGCGCAATTGCTGACTGACAGCCGCAGCGACTTAAGCATGCGCCGTCCCAGGAGGGGTCAAAATCTCTGGGGAATAACCCAGGTAGGAATACAATCTAGATAACTAGGTACTATGATATTCTTTTGTTGCGCCATAATTTTGTAGGTATTGTGACGTACCTGCACGATGCAGTACTGCGCGGGGTCGTGGCGGCTCAGGCCGTACTTGTCGAGCAAATCGCGCAGCACGCCCGCCGCGCAGTCGCCCACCGACAGCAGCAGCGTCTCGTGCGGCATGTCCGCGCTACAGTAGTGACGTACCTGCACGATGCATCTCGCGCAGCACGCCCGCCGCGCAGTCGCCCACCGACAGCAGCAGCGTCTCGTGCGGCACGTCCGCGCTACAGTAGTGACGTGCCTGCACGATGCAGTACTGCGCGGGGTCATGGCGGCTCAGGTCGTACTTGTCGAGCAAATCGCGCAGCACGCCCGCCGCGCAGTCGCCCACCGACAGCAGCAGCGTCTCGTGCGGCATGTCCGCGCTACAGTAGTGACGTACCTGCACGATGCATCTCGCGCAGCACGCCCGCCGCGCAGTCGCCCACCGACAGCAGCAGCGTCTCGTGCGGCACGTCCGCGCTACAGTAGTGACGTGCCTGCACGATGCAGTACTGCGCGGGGTCGTGGCGGCTCAGGCCGTACTTGTCGAGCATCTCGCGCAGTACGCCCGCCGCGCAGTCGCCCACCGACAGCAGCAGCGTCTCGTGCGGCACGTCCGCGCTACAGTAGTGACGTACCTGCACGATGCAGTACTGCGCGAGGTCGTGGCGGCTCAGGCCGTACTTGTCGAGCATCTCGCGCAGCACGCCCGCCGCGCAGTCGCCCACCGACAGCAGCAGCGTCTCGTGCGGCACGTCCGCGCTACAGTAGTGACGTACCTGCACGATGCAGTACTGCGCGGGGTCGTGGCGGCTCAGGCCGTACTTGTCGAGCATCTCGCGCAGCACGCCCGCCGCGCAGTCGCCCACCGACAGCAGCAGCGTCTTGTACGGCACGTCAGGACACAACGACGACCCGTATATTTTCAACGTTCCACCTGCGTACAAATAATAAAATTGATTTTATTATTTTTTTTATTTAACATGAGGCAATAGACAACTTGCTCATAAATATCTTTTAATAAAATATATTATATATTATATGTTTATAATATATTAAGACAAATATATTCTAAACAGCACAGATATGATTGTTCAAAAAGTACTATCTCATGCTCAGCCTAGATAAGGTAGGTCATTTATGTCGATGAGAAAAAGAAAGGGACCTAAAATAGATCCCTGTGGTACACCTAGCTTTATTTTACTTCGTTCTTTTAGAATTTACTTCTACTCTTTGGGTACTATTTGCAAGGTAAGAACCTAACAGTTTTAAGGCCGTGCCGCTTATACCATAATTGATAATGGTACAATTTTCTGACTAATGTAGTGTGTTCGACACAGTCAGATACTTTGGATAGATCACAGAAGATGCCAAGTCTGCGACCTCTATGTACTACATAAAAGGCTGATGCCTGCATCTGTTGCGGACCGACATTTAGTAAAGCCAAATTGATTACTATTTACTGTTATGAGACAAGTATGAGTTCTCTGTTCAAAAGTATGAACTTTAGAATAGGGAAGTCACTTGAAAGACGAGGACACCAACCAACAAACAAACCGTAACAATAACCAATGTTTCTGCCGGTTTATTTTTTTTTTTTTTGTAACTGGGTAAATTGGATTAGTTTACATAAGACGTATAAATTGCATTCACCGGTGTCTGGTCCGCCATCTTTGGAGCGGAACTGCTGCAGTTTCCGCTCGAGTTTCTGCTGTCGG
The DNA here is from genome assembly GCA_937595015.1 of Polyommatus icarus. Taxonomy (NCBI): domain Eukaryota; kingdom Metazoa; phylum Arthropoda; class Insecta; order Lepidoptera; family Lycaenidae; genus Polyommatus; species Polyommatus icarus. The sequence goes on from OW569331.1 coordinate 5,888,556, forward strand.
CGCCGGCGCATCACCGCCTCCGGGTTACTGATACTTCGCGTGAACGAAGTCTCCGGAAGCTCTGTATATAATAAAATTACATTATAAGTAGGCCCCTAGCCGGTCAATATTATTCAACAAATAACAATATTATTGAACAATTTATTTGACAAAAAGATTGAAAAGCAGGCGCGTTTAATGTCAACTCTAGACGGTCAATAATATTGCGCAATACGTGATATTGCACAATGAAATTGATCGTATAGGGGCCCGCGAATACATGCAGTTTGATTCATAACATGCAGCATATTGAACTTTATTAATTTAAAGATGCGATCTAATACATAGTCACAAATAATCAGACTTATTATTTCATTACAATGTACTCAGTTTACACTTTAAAATAACGTTTTTACTAAGCATCAAGTCTGCAGATTAAACCTTCAGGAAGATATTACTAAAAAAAGTGCACAATGCAAGTTGGGAAAAACTCATTCAATTATTTACATTTGTTTAATCTTGATCATGATCATTGCGCAAAATATTATCACATCAGTAACAAATACTCCGCAATGTAAACAAACGATTAGCACCATTCGAACGACTGTAAATAAAATACGCGGTGCAAATTGCAATGTGTTGCGTCACAACTGTTCGCTGAAAATTCGATACGCTTTTACTCCCATCACGGCGAATTACAGTAACATGTTTTATGAATCAATAGCTATTGTTTTAGTGCTTACAACTTTAGTTCACAATTAACTAGTTGGTATTTTGATAGATTTTGAGTTGGATGCAAAAAAACGGTAGCTATTTTCACTTGATTACACTTTCCCAAAAAGAAAGCGGTTGAGCATGTTCTCTCCCACTTTATTTAAACACACTGCTTATCATAATTAATATGCAGCTTGGTACTACTAATATAATGTATTCTGTGATGCAGCGCCAATTTCATGGTGATGGGTACTATCAGAGAAGTTGATTAGGCAGATGGCTGACCTGATCTGACCGATCATAGATAACATTAAATTGACATAAGCCGACCAAACGATGTAGATCTGTCAACTGCCTAGGAATCAATTTCTTCTTTGGTAAAACCAAACATGAAACATACATCTTACTTGCGTGAATAACAATGCAAATGTTGTTTAATATATAAATAGACAAAGAAAGTAATGTTAGTAGGTGCTTATTAATTACCTGTGTACAATTTTTCTGCCACGGGTCGATTTTCGTTGTTGGAATCCGATTTCAGCCTCGAAAGCTTTTCTTTCTTCTTCAGTTCCTTCTTTTCTCTCTTAGATAATTTTCGTTTAAAGTTTTGGTCCGACTTTTCGTTAATTGTAGAAACAGGCACCTGAAAAATAATATTATCTTGTTGACCTTATGTATATTAATCGGTAGACAGCTGGTCTATTTACGTATACGGTTACATACAGTATCGTCGTTACTGACTCAAGGTCGCATCTAAAAATACCGTTCTTAGTATAATATTAGAAGTATGCAATTTTTGTTTTGCCATTTAAAATTTACTCTTTTCGCATTGGGAAGTCAGTCTCCAATAAAACATACATCTTAATTATCCCATTAAAGGGACCCAAAAGTACTTGCACCTTCCTCTCCCATGTTTTCCGTACAATCGGTATTTCCGGACCTATAAGACCTGCAAACCTACAAAAAGAGCGTATTCCGTCTTAAAAGCCCGGCAACGCACCTGGAGCTCTTCTAATGTTGCGAGTGTCTATGGGCGATGGTAGTTGCTTTTCATCACGCGACCCGTTTACTCGTATGCCCCTTATTTTATAAAAAAAACTTGAGAGGTGTCAAGGGACACCTGGTCGATGGAACGAAGTTATTTAAAAAAATCGTCGCTACACCACACTGTTCAATGCGAGAGAGAGAGACATACAGAGAAACACGCGCTACCGCATGGCTTACAACTATGGCACAAAGTGTCGTTACAACTTTTCGTCTCAATTTTTTCCGTCTAGCCCCCTTTCGCAACGCGCGATAAGGAACTTCGTTCCAAAAACTCCTTACTTGGTTATCTGGCAGGCACTTGAGCAGGAACCGCCCCTCGCGGTCGTCGGCGTGCCAGTTGAGCTGCACGAGGAGCGGCTTCTCGTGCGGCTCGAGGCGGCGCTCGTCCGACGGCCCGTGCGTCTCCCACAGCGAGTACGACCCGAGGGACAGCATGCGCATGTCTGGACGGAACTTCTCGATCAACGTTTCTGGAATAACATGCGAACAACATTAGTTTGTTGTATGATAACACTAGCGACCCGCATCGGCGTCGCACGGGTATAAAATATATAGCCACTGAAAAAATGATTAAAATCTATCGATTTTCTCTTTCACACGCTTTCTGTCTATTTCTTATCTGTGCCAAATAACATAAAAATTGCTCCAGTAGTTCTTGAGATAAGCCCTTTCAAATAATTTCCCCCGTTTTTTCCACATTCTCCTATTAGTCTTAGCGTGATAAAATATAGCCTATAGCCTTCCTCAATAAATGGGCTACCAAACACTGAAAGAATTTTTCAAATCGGACCAGTAGTTCCTGAGATTAGAGCGTTCAAGTTAACCCTTTCAAATAATTTTCCACGTTTTTCCACATTTTCCCTTTATTTCGTCGCTCCTATTAGTCTTAGCGTGATAAAATATAGCCTATAGCCTTTCTCGATAAATGGGCTATCTAACACTGAAAGAATCATCAAAATCCGTTGCGTAGTTTTAAAAATTAAAGGGAACAAAGGGACATGAGGGCGACTTTGTTTTATATTATGTATAGAATACTTCATAGTGTTTAAAATGCATGTGCATATAAGAATTTATGAGTAGAGAGTAGAGTTTTTTCAGCGCTAGCGAATTCGCAAGCGATTGTTGTTGAGACACATCCAATAGACAATGTTAAAGTTTAAAATGACAAAAGCGTTTTAAATAATATTATATCTAGATTCTAGTCTATCAGAGGCAGTAAATAATAAAGAGAAGAGAATTATTTGAACAGAACAGAAAAGAGAATTATATGAACAGAAGAGAAGTAGGTATTTTAGCCATTTCCTCGCTGGTGATTGGTGAATGGCAGTTTTATAAAAAGAATGTCTTTTATTCTCGTCATTGTGGTCCTGTGATAATAAAACATCTTTCACGTTAATCAAGGAAGATTTGAAAGATTTATTCAACTATTGTTCAACAGAGTTCCTACGATTTACGTGATAAAACCGTTCCATACATATCTTTCTGAATTATTCAGTCATCTGTTCACAGGCCTGTCCGAGATAAGAATATAATATTTGAGCCAGGAGGATTTAAAAATAGGGCAGTGGGCAGGATCAACTGACAACCCGGAACAAACTTAATTCCTGTCATTTAAACTATCGCTTCTCACGACAGTTCAGTGCATTCCAATGTTTTTCTTTGCATCCAATACAAATTATACAGGCTGCACAGAAGAATGTAATTTCGCAATCACCTAGATAAAGTATGTTTGCCATTTATGACTTCACCATTACGAATCTTTTCTATTTCTGTTATGTCGTAAAATATTGTAATAAGGACTGTAAACATCATTTGTCTAGTAAATAATAATCAATGTATATTTTGGGACTTACGACACTAGTTCGCAGCACCATCGTCGCATAATTAGAGCCCCCGCAGACTTTTAGTCGGCCTATATTTTGACCAAATTGGGTTTCAGTACATTATTAGCGGCCAATGCAAATCATTTAGTGTGTGTACCTTCATACATCTTCGTACTGACTAAGCTTTCGATCAATCTATCGGCCGACTAAAAGTCTGCAGTCCGCGGCCCGCGGGGGCTCTTAAAGAACATAATTTAATAGTAGAAGAATAATCTCGTTTCTCACCTATAACATCGCTGACGGTGGCGTCTGACGCGACGCGGATGCACTTGGTCGCGATCTTCTGACCCGAATCTTGGAAGTAGAAACGCATCACGCCATGGAACTCCAAGTTCTGGAACACGAGACACACAATTGAGCAAATTGCACGGGCACCGTTACATATTGTGCGCCGTGAGCGCAGTGACGGGGGCAAGCGACACGCTACGCCTATCATCTACTGTCGCCGATATGCGCTGCATTGTTCCTTTGTTTGACATGTTTCCAAATTATATTTGTCTGCAAACGAATACTTTTTAAGATACATCTGAATTAAGTTATGTGGTGCAATCGTTTAAAAACTGTAGCACGTCGTCGTTTATCCCAAAGCGGCTCTGTAGGCCCACTACGAAACTGTTTTGAGACTCAAACAATCGAACAAAAATGCCGCGTCCTGCTCTAACAACGTCATTTCACGTTTGTTAAAGTAGGAGGCGGCATTCTCGTCCGATTGTTTGAGTCTCAAAACAGTTTCATGGTAGGTAAGTACAAACCCTGGATCATCTTGCTAGTTTTAGCAACAACTAAAGGAGTACGACTCATACGAGTTAAAGGACATGACACGGATCTCATTGATCGAAATTCTTGTAAACATAAGAAAAGATATTCCATATTATTGTTAATTTATGCAGCGAAATCGTTGCAGCATGACTAATGAACCGGTTGCCATTCAAATATTTTATGCATCACTTGGATTGCTTGAAAAAAATCTTCTAATCCAACATGCCTTGTTTATAATTATTTTGTAAGAAGCGGAAAGGATTTTAACTTGTCTTATCTGATACCATTTTCGGTAAGATAAGCTCTTATCTATACTGTTTAAACAATTACATGACTCACTAAAGGTAAATATAACGCAACTAAAAAAACTACATGATAAAGATACAGAAACTTTTTAGAAACGATTTAGCAAAAGACAAGAAAGAGCATGATCTCGACATTATAGAAAAAAATATATACTTAATAATATAAGGAACAGAACTGAAACTCTGACTTTATTCGGGGCTGGTTGATCTGCCAGCTAAAGGAAAAGTTTATGAAGTAACAACCTGCAATTCAAAATATTATGGGTTTTTATTATCGTTTGAGAAAGTTTATCGATTGCAATTATTGTTGCAAAGAAAGGTGGAAATAGTAATATAATAAAGAACCTATAAATTATAATCTAATAACGCTTTATATCAATTATGGAACAATAATTGTTCATTTTAAGGAAACACTAAATTAAAAGTTTGTGATTACTAATTAATGTGTGTGTAATTATCTAGACACTAGTGGATAGTTAGTCAGCTCAAATCCGCAAAATGCGAGTGTAATAAACCATAATTACCATAAACGAGACAACAGGTGTGTTTGACTACGGAAGGAAACGGATAAGAAATTATGGGGTATCTAAATTAACATGTCAACGTAGATAAAGCCTGATTGAACTTAGAGCTTGCCTAATAGCTTTGTCCACATTGTGCCTTTTTTTATTTAACAAGGGCATGCGTTATAGCACAGTCAACAGCGAAGGTGTGGCATGCCCGTGACGCGCGTCAAAATCCACCCGGCCGCGTTAAAAGAAAAGTGTCATAGCGCGCGCTACGATTGCAATAAGATTTTCGCAGATGCAGAATTGGTTTACTTGACAGAACTTACTTTAGTGAATAGTGTAGTCGAACATCGGTCAGCGCCGATTCTTCGTGTTACCTACGGTTGACTGAAGGCATCAAGCAGGTAAATCCAATTAAAGTAATCGGCGTTAAAATCCAATAAATGAAAATATTTTCGTAGAAATTAAGGAACTGGGAAACTCTTTAAACGACTCTCTAGAAGTAACTTAATTAGAACTTCTGAAGTGGTGCAGTGAGAACTCTTTTCCGTGCATTTAGGTCCATTAGAGCGAAAGTTTAGGACAATTAGTGTATTAATGGTTCCGTTGCGGGTAATGGTAAGAGAATAATGAGCACTTTCGGCACTAATGACTTATAACTTGTTCTTGGTCGATTGACGGGTCTGATAATAGAACTCTGTACGTTACTCTCGTAGGTTGTGCATAAAATAACTCATGGGATTTTAAGAGCTTACTAGACCTCTTATTTATGAACTTACGAAAGGAATAGCGAGAATGATACTATTTCCTCTATAATTAGTATCACCTTCACTAATTACCACGAAACATCCACTGCATCATGCGTTTCAATTGAACATCATTTGCTCTCATTTTGTTGAGTATCAATCATCATGCAGTCACATATTTAGCATCACCAAACTTCGATCAATCCACTTCATCTTACACGTCCAAACTGATAACTACATCAGCATGCTATACATAGATTTATCAATCCTGAACCAATATGTAGAGATCATCTTTATGAGAAAACTATGAAATCAGATGCCAAATTATTTTTCTGCGTGTTGTACCTTAAGTAATATTTACCCTTACACAGTACACGCGACACACCCCTACTTAACGGCATACATGCCTAAAAGTTAAACTGCGGATAAGCAAAACAGTACCACACGGTCAAGTTAACTAGAGGCACGGTTTGATGACGTCATTATGGAGCTCGCATGTTAATTTGACATTTCGATGCGTCAAGTTAATTTGACCGTGTTGTATAGACTGTGATGGAAATGGATGATCATACCTCGTTGGGCTCGCTCAGTTCGAACAGGTCGAGGCGGTTGGCGTTCCACTGCTGGATCATGTTGCGCAGCGCCTCTCGATCCAACATCCGCTTGTCGGCCGCGTCCATCTTGTCGTCGCATCAAATTCCCGCCCTGGAAACAATAGCAGATGGTAATATAACACGCGCTACGCGAACTGGGGTCGTTGTTCTGATCGTTTCAGTGTAATGTATTATCCATTAGCCTAATTACGTACATGAGCCAGAGATTCATGTTGATAATTCGATATGATCTGACTTTTCAGCCTTTGAGTCTCTTATTCTATGGGCCTTCAGAGAATCAAGGGTCAGTCTTAAAGTACACAATGGAGAGTTATTGGAAACATTTTCAAGAAAACAGTTCCAAACTTAGATTAGATTAGGTTAGTTAGTCTCATTCATATAAGGTAGGTAAATATTTGAGAACAAAACATTCATTACATCATCCACCCAAAACCGTAATTGTTCCAAACGCGGCGGATTACATTCGGCGCGTCCGCAGCGGGCTGCGGGAACGGGCAAGGTCGGCGCCCATGCGTGAACTTCCGACGTATTGACAACTGACAGTTGGAAACTTTACAACATTACAACATTGACATACCAATGTGCATTTCCCATACAAAATTGACAATGACATGAGATTGAGGGCAAAATAACTGCATCATGAAGCTTTAGTCTTTATCATGTATTATATTTCTCTATGGTTTTTATCCACGAACCACGATGGGCCATAATCGATAAAATGATGGCCACAATGATTGCGAATCTCTCTAAGATGAAGTGGACCCAAAACATCTTAGCCGCGGAAGCGTAAAGTCATTCAAGTATGGTTTCTCTACCTCGCTCGTCTTGTCCTTGTCGACTGTGCTAAGTTTAGATGAACTAAGAAAAGGGGACGCACCGTTACTTAACGACCTACTAGTTTAGGTCTAAGCCTAAGGTTTATAATAAGGGTCTGAATTTACGGTAGATGGAGTCTACCCTAGATAATATACGGTACGTCAACAAACACAATAGTTGTGTGGTCATAGCTCGAGTTTGCTGTCTCGTGGTTGCGGATTTCCTTTCGGTAGTTAGGCAGTTCCGGTGCTAAACCACAATTAGTGCGACTGTCTGCCCATGCAAGGTCTTTACTAGTGGAAAACAAAGGTACTAAACTGGCACCAAACCTATAGTATTAGTAAGATTTGTTCAGAAATCTTCTGTAGCGCTTACGGAATATTACATACTATATAATAGTAAGTACAATATAAGCATGACTGCTACTTATCTAAGCTAACCCAGTTCCGAAATATCTCGCAAAAAGTTTATCTTAAACTTATTTTTAAAGTAGTTATGCCTAGATTTGATTGTAAGCCAACGCCCTCTTTCTGGCGCAGTAGATTAGGAAATAGGAAACTGTATTTAGTTTAGCCACCTTCAAAGACTTAAGTTATTGCTCAGCGGAGCCGTAATATGATACAAGTGTGTTACTGAAATTCGTTACGGTAGCAACGAGCCCTCTACTCACAAGTAGAATGCCAGTAGAACATAGTTTTGCTTTTGTTTACTGGGTCGTTGCCGTACGGAATGTAGCAAGATTTGTGAACTTGTAACACGCGATGTCTAATCGAGCACCTTGCTCGATAAATTGTGTCCACAAAGATTAAGAGGCGTTCTTTTCTGTTATTTTTTAAATAGTGTTAACATCTTGCACAATCAAAGTTATTACAAAGCTTTATCCACGATTCATCCTCACCTACATACCATCTGCCGTCATCTGCGCAATGTAAAGATAGAATTTTTGGAGATGTTGATTTAATAAGTACAGTCGGGTCAATGTTATGAGATCTCCAATTAACCCTTATGCCACCGACATAAGGATCCCATAAAAACTTGGAGGTGTACTGAATGTACACGGACCGAAGCGCAGCGGAAGCATTACGAACCATAACACGGCGTGCAGTTACAACCGGCTAACAATAATAAATCGGCTTATGGATAAAATCGTTGCGGGCACGTTTCTTAGGAAACCAACCCCACCCAACCTTCGTCATAATCACGTATTAATAGTTTACATAACAGTATACGTATAATAACTAAATCAGGTAGTTCTCACTTTCCACCTTACGTACTGACGTTAAGGAATGCTCGATTGGATCGTTCCAATCAATCAATTTACAAGAACATAGACGTTTTTCTAGAAATGACCAGCTGCTGGCTTTCTCCTTTCATAAAACAAAGAAACCTACGATTGTTGAACGCTACGAAGTTTGCATTAAATTTTTGTGGTATGGTGCGATAACCGAAAATGTGGGGTATCCAGTTATTATTTTATATATATGACGGTTTTTGAGTCACTATAATATTATGTTTAAATGCTTTTACACACCGATTCAAAGGAATAGTTGAGTAACACGAAGTACGTTTAAATAGAGAATGTTGCGGAAGGACTCTACATAAAGTTTGTTAAAGTGTACTAAACACTATTTTCTTTGAACAACAAGTAAACCTCAGATTAATTAAAAGTGCGCCGGTTTTTTTATAACTAAAGTCAAGAATCAAAATATAAACACGCTAAAACAAAAAGTCACATCTATGATCTAATATGTACATAGATAAGGGTAAGGAAGGATCCTTTAATAGCTTTTTAATTTCGAGTTTTCAAAATATTTCTGTTACCTATGCCCTTATTTATGAAGGCGACAAGGACGTAGTAGATTAATTAGCAATACATATAACATATCATATCACCGATGACTATACTGTACTATACTGTAAGGTAAGTACCTTTATCAAACCTTTGTTCGATAAGTGTTATGGTCTAATGTTCCAGATACACGTTAGATAGGTTCCGGCGAGCCACATGTTTACGTTCCGAATACAAACACGACACGGAGGTGCGCCGGCGCATGTATGCCGTCCGCATAGGGTTGCCACTTGCCAGGCGTCCAGATAAAGCTGGACATAGGACTAAATAGTAAAGACACAGACCATCCCATACATAGCTGAATACGCGCATCGCAAATATCGGCGGCAAAAACATTACAATATCATAATAAAAAAAATTGCAGATATTTGAGATGCAATGAGAATTCACAGCTATGTCTGCGAGCCCATAATATTATAGACATGTTTTTTTAATTGCGTGTACGGCCAAAGTTTAAAGTAGCCTTGCTTTTGTAGAGTTGTGTATCTGCAAATGTATAATATTATGAGAATCCTACTAGTGTTTGACGATATTTACGTCTTGTTAGACAGAAAATTTGTACGTTCGATTCCCAACCTAAATCCTAAAGAGGATGTCCGGCCTTTTTATACCATAGTCCAGCTTAGATAGCTGTTTTTTTCTGCTACCAGGTTTGGCGATCTGACAACCCTACCGCCGACCGCGCGACTGCCAGCGGACACCGCCCACCGCGGACATTTTCTTTGAACACGGGGAAATTTTATATGAAACTTGAAAGTATGGAAACAGTGTTGGAAATTGCAATGTAATAAGCCAATTCATAGTATAAATACTATGAAAATGTAATTATACTGTAAACTATTTTTTAGCTTACTACTTTACTTTTGATCGAGAGCGAATAAATTTTTTGTTGGGTGTAAAAACTTTTTAGATGCTCTGGATTGCACAAAATATATCAGCCCAACTAAACAAAATGTGTTATTTTTAGACCGAGAGACTCTACATTTTTGCACTAATAAAATTGAACACGTATTCCAATTTCCAACCAATGTATTACAAATTTACTCAAAGGCATTAATTTCACACTTTCTTTTTGCAATATTTTATTACCAAGAATTACATTTCCTGTCAAACCATGTACTGATTTTGCAATTAAAAGATGTAAGAAATTATTTATAATTGTTTTGCAAAAGTTACTAGAATAAATGTTGCACTGTAATATTCTGTTGTTATACTTTTTGCGTAGGAGTAAAATATAAGTGTATTGAAACTTGAAAGGTAAGTAATACGAATGTAATCAATTTTATATAATCAGTCTAATCACTAATCAACCAAATACCCAATCTTTTCACTTAACAGTGCGCTGTTTTGTAACTTACGTGTTTTTGCTAAACTACCAAATAATAATGCAAGATAAAAAAGAAATGCAAAGTTCAACACGAAAATCTAAGCATCTAAGCATGTAATAATTTATTTCAGAATACTAAAATGTCGTATGATTATATTACTACACACACTGGCAAAATTAGCGGAACATAGATAAAAAGTGCCACAACTTGAACTCAAGTGGGTCGGGCTGTGTGAAATCCTTTTTTATAGTTTCTAAGCTCATTTAAGAAATAAATTATTGAACAAAACTGGCAAGTTGACAGGTTTCTACAGCAATTATTCCCTAATAAGTATTTTTTGATGATTGACGTTGTAAGTGTTCCTGATAATAATGGCGTTTTAGCGGGGTGCAAGGTATGCTTAGCTCATTTGTTTGTTTGGTTTTTGGAAAACACATTGCTTAGTAATTTCCCAGCATCTGCGACAGCTAGAGCTGTAACCACGTTAGAGAAAGGTCACACCTATCGTTCGGTCAGTCAGGCCTTAGGTGTGTCGGCTTCCGTGGTCCATCGTAACTTTCAACGCTATACAGAGAGACTGGATCTTACGTTCGGAGACGAGAACAAGGCAGATATAGGGTGACAATGGTTCAGGATGACCATTTTGTAAGGAAACAAACCGTAAGAAACGACCTCAAACTGCTATGCAGACACGAAATCTATCGGAACAGGCCCGAGATGTACGTGTAAGTGATTGTACAGTAAGAAGAAGACTTAAAGAAGTTAAATTAAACTCAAAAGTGCCAGCAAGGGCACCAAAACTTGAGACAGGACACCGAAGAACCAGGCTAAGATTTGCGCGTGAACAAAAAAATTAGACAAGTGAGTGAAATTTTGTGCTGTACCGTGATGGGAGCAAATTCTGTGTACATTTTGTTGACAGGCGATAAAGAATGTGGATAAATCGGCCATCAAACTTAACGGAAACAGTGGCCTATCATGCAGGCTTCGTAATGGTTTGGAGTGGCATGTGATTTGGAGCCCGCACGGAGCTGATGATTATTGATGATGGTATTTTGACAGTACAGGGCTATAGTACAGACATTCTGGAACTGCATGGTGTGCCTTTTACACAGTTTTAGGTAGTAACTTCAATTTTATGCGCGTCCATTAAGTAAGAAAATCGGTCATTATTACCTAAACGATGCTGGCGTAGCCCAGGTGGAGAGCCAGCGCGGTCTACGGATGTGGATACGATTAAAGACGTGTGGCACATTAATGGGTTAACGTTACGAGATAAAACTCCGGTCCAAAATGTGTCCAGGAGCTCGAGTTGGCGCTACTGGAGAAGTAGGAGAATATCCCACAGGAAATTATTGACAATCAAAATGCAAGCATGGAATTGCGTATTCAGGCCCTCTTGAGATCCATAGAAGGCATTACACGCTTTTAACATGGCATTTTCAATGGAGAATTTAACTTAAAAACTTACTACTGAAATTTCAAAGATTTTCTTATTTTTTTATTTATGCCGAATTTTTTCTATTTTTCACGTTTTCATGCCCTAAATTTATATAAAATTTATTTTGTTATAATCAATTAGTAAATAAATAAATAAATTTATAAAAAAAGTGAACAATTTTCAAAAAAAATTAAAATTTTGTTATATGTTCCGCTAATTTTGCAGGTGTGTTTATTGCGAATTCGCGTAAATATTTTACGCGAATACTCCAAAGTTTCAAACATCAAACAACGCAAAAAACAACCGTACCACGCCTAATTAACACAAATAAAGTTATGCAAATAGAAAATCATGTTTTGTTGTTTTAAATTTTAATGTATTATCTCGTTTCCCCCGTTAGAGTTCGTGAGCAACCGTGGGAATGTGAGTGACGGGGGGTGCAAAAACGACCCCTCGAGTGCATACGGGCGTGACAAGTGCACCTATCACCGCCCTATTACCCACTCAATGTCGCATTCCGTAGCACTTGTGTTGTAGCACAAAATAGCCTCGAGCCAGTGACGTAGATAGGCAAATGAGGACTCTGGGACAATAAATAAAGAACCAAACAACGGTTAAACGCAACTCGCAAGACGTCAATTTTACATTCATTTAAGAATTTTAAGACGTGGACGAAGCACTTTAATATGAGGCGTTTTTGAATGTTGATGTTAAAAAACACAAAACATCTACAATTAATAGATTGTAAATCAAAGATTAAAGGGCATCTAAGCTCGGGGTCACCGCCTTGCTCCTCGGTAGCTACGGCACTGCCTCGAGCCTTAACCGCGAGAAGAAAACGTCGAAAACGTGTGGAAAGTGAAATTAAATCGTCATTACCGGCATTACGTCGACGGAGTAAAAGCTCCGAGTTTTCTAATTTGCATGTACTCGACGAGAAAACGAGTCATAACAGTGCGTGAGACTCCGCGGTTCGTTCGAATTCTTGGTACCTACTCTACCAAAAATTCAGAAACTTGGACACAAGAAATTATTCAACAAAATTAGTTGTGTGTCATCAATTTATCATCTAGCTGCACTAAATAGCAGCGGTGTCCGCGCTCAACGACTCCGCAGCCTAGTCTAGAGTCTAGACCACAAGTGACACACACAGACGTCAGACACACACAATGGGCTCCACCATTCATACGATCGCGTGTTCATCTAACTCGGGTTACGGGAACCGTGAAACCTGATGTTCGCGATTCGCATGACGCTCCACAGCGCGCTCTGAGAACGCGGCCTTTGAGAATAGATCCCATGTTATGTAACGGAGTGCAGCTCACACGCAACCACAATTAAGTTTTAAATCGTCTTCGTCGCCGAAGCCACCACGCGCCCAACCCACGCCTTATCTAACGCGACAAACCGGCTCGGCGGTGATCGACAATGCATTTGTAACCTCGTTAGCCGATCGACTAGTTTTTATGTAATTTACTTCGTGTTTTGATGTTCATAAAGTAACTTTCTCAGCAATAACAGGGTATAAACTTAGGTGGGAGGCTCTCGATAGGTCTATTGTGCATACAAACGGAGTACCGAGTGAGGTACAAGTTTAAAAGCATGAACGTGAGTCAGATCGTAGGCATGCGAGTCATCAACGGCGGTTAAGTTCGCTATTTATTATTCAAGCTCCATCGTCGCGCCTAATAATATCATCCATATTCCATAGGACGTAATATTATATCACGATTACTCTTTTATCGTGTGAAACAAAAGCGAAAGAAGAGAATAATACGCTATAACTCACGTTTTGAGAATAGCAATTAAAACGTAAGAATAGATTATTAAACTATTATTCTGAATCTCTGTGAAAAAATGACGATTAACTACATAACTCTACATCTCAAGCCCGAAATTTATATACAGTACATTCAACTTCGTATTTGGCGATTTGTCAACGTAGACAAGACGAGACGATAAAAAACGTAACATTGGCATTACTTTCCATTTTTTCCTTTCGAACGTAAGCTCGAGTGATAGTGGGACATCGTTCGGGTTCCGTCCGGCGCGGCGCGTCAGAGAGAGCTTCGCGGGCCGCGGCCGGTATGCCGTACCTATGTGGTCCGCGTGGCGAGTTTGCGGAAGACCGGCTCGGGAGAAATTGTGACGACACCACCGAGGCACCGGTATTCGCTCTCACAAACGGCCGTGACCGAACGCTCGCTATCAATGAATCGTTCCGCGTTTTGTCAAAATACTACGCTGCGAATTCTACAAACATGAACAACTATTGCTTACACGACTTAATGCCCGGGACACACGAGGCTAGTTTTTCAAGCCAGGATAGCAAGCTAGTTTTTTACCAAACTGTCCTGGCTTGCTGACCTAGCTTGGAGCTTACAAATGAAGATAGTTTTGTCCACTCGAAGCCAGAAGCACTAGCATGCTAGCTTACTAACACTAGCTTGCTATCCTGGCTTGAAAAACTAGCCTCGTGTGCCCCGGGCAAAATTATATGTACGGTTTTGATTGGGTTATAACTTAGAAGAAGATACAGTATAGCGCGATAACGCGATAGCGTTAATACTGAACTATGAACTACCCACAAGCTTCTGGTTACCTGTACCTGCAGATTACTCATAACTTTTTTACCCAACACAAAAAACCTGGGGACCTCTCAACACACAATTTAAACCTGTGTACTAATGGTGGTATTAAGCCGGTACACCATGGTATCGACCTCGGCCCGGGCTGGTCGGAGCCAGGCACGGAAACCCCGTGCACCGTAAAGGGAACTTTTTTGTCACACGCATGTTCCATTGACTGTTCACGAAAATTCCGTTGTTATTGTCAACAAAGCAAACAAGGAAGTGTAATAAAATGTACTAAACGTTGAGCTTCTTTTTTAATTTCTGGAAAATCGACTTTACTACATAATAATTATGTACATATATAATATGGACATTTAAACTGTTTGTTGGTAAAGGTAAATAACTAAAAAATTCAAGTGAGACTTCGTCCGCGTTAACATATAGTATACCTATATAGACTTTCATTTAAACTTTCAACTCCTATTTCACCCCCTTGGGGGTAGAATTTTCAAAAACGCTTAAACACGTATCCAATCATTTTTAATCAGTAGCCCAAACATAAAATTTCATGCTTCTAACTCAAGAAATAACGGACTTCCATTGAAACTTTCAACCCCAATTTCACCCCCTTGGGGGAAGAATTACCAAAAACGCTTAAATACATATCCATTCAATTTTAATCAGTAACCCAAAGATAAAGTTTCATGTTAACTTAAGTCAACTTAACAAATGACGGACTTTCATTCAGACTTTCAACCCCTATTCACCCCCTTCGGGGTAATATTTTCAAAATTCCTTCCTTAGTGGGTGTCTACTTAATAAAACAACCCTACTCACCAAATTTCGTGGCTGTGACTTTAACAGTTTTTGCTCAGCGATTATGAATCAGTCAGTCAGTCAGGACATGTAATTTTATAAGTATAGATGTAATTGATTGTACTGTTGGTTCTTGGTGGAGATTCATGTTGAACACGAATAAAACACAATTTTTCATGCACGAAAAATTGTTCTTTATTAGTGTTTAAAGTGATTTAATACATTATTGTTCATCAGTAATTTAAATCATTGAAAGCATCTCATTTCCTGTATTACAAATGTTTTCCATCTGTCATGGAGTGCATAAAAGATTGAGGTGAGAAACTAAAAAAATCAAACAGTATATGTAGAGCGCGACCTATTTCGATCAGCAGGCTGATTTACGCACATTCGGGAGAATATAAATTGCCCACCGTAGTCGATAAATCGGAGCTCCCAACAGACAGAATATTTAAAAGCTATTAACGTGCTTTCAGTTTTCAGTCGTCGTGTAATCCCTCACCTAATGGAAAGCTGATATAACGTGAAAGTAATTTTGATGCTAACAAAGGTGCGTCTACTGTTCTTAGCACTATTCTCGTAGAACAGTTAGTACTGTATTATAGCAAGAGATTATTTCAGCAGTGTATCTGAATATTCTGTCTTTATTATTAATGATCCCTTTCGTGACTTTGTGTTGTAAAATGCCGTTGGGTATAAAATTTCGTCAAAATAGATTCTGTTTAATAAAATACCCGTTTAACCCTTTCTCAGCAGTTGGGTCATGACATCGATCTAAGAGTACATTCCAATTCGAGCATCTGCTAAGTTCTAATACAAAAACAGTTTCAAGTTACAGTTGCTTTCACCAAACAATCGACACCGATAGAATTACGTTCGGACAATTGCGATATCCAGTATCCAGCTCCACAGGCCATCACATTTCGTAACACCGCAAATTGCCTACATCCAAGATAATCGAAAACAATAACACCACCGAATTCAAATCCTCCTACAAGCCATTGTTTCATAAGCTGGTTTCGTGTAAAAATCGCACCAGCGATCCCGGTGATGAAACATAATACGTTTCACAAACACACAACCGTCGATAAAGCACACAATATGTGTCGTTATATTATATTGATTACGTTTAAAATGTTTTTATTTTCACTCTTCATATCGGTCACTAATAATTACCTACTGAATCGTCGAGACTCGAGAGTCCCGAATATTCGGGTACCGTTTCTTATTTTTTTGCAATTTTAGCAATATGTATACTTTTTAAAGATAATATTGCTTGTATCCAATACTTTTCTTTTTACGTTTACCAGGATGTTTTAGCACTTCATCGTGTTATTTTTTGCTCAGTAATCTCAGTACTATAATACTGGCACATTTCGAGGGATTTCTCGTGCTTTATCTTGGTTCTCATCAGCAAGATTATCATTAGCATTCGTGAATAGATGCAAGTAGTGAGTTGTGACTGCGACTCGAAGTTTGAGTAGTGAAAGTTGTCAAACGACAGCACTATTAACCTACTTAAATGTAATCTAATATTAAATAATTTTTACGTTTGTAAAACGAATTTTAAAAACTTTGTGTACTTCAACTTTTATTCGTATTTAATTCTAGGCTCCTAATAATAAAATACTTATTACTTAGTACGACCTTAGAGTCGTACTAAGTAATAGAGAACGCTATAGATATTTCATATTATTGTTCAATCTCTGAATTTCAATTTCACATCAAAAACAAAATATACGTATAATAATTAATAATATGTATTCGAATAATGTTCATCTTATGGTTTGTCGAAGCAGAAAGTACATTATTTGATATTTCTACTAGCCCATAAACGTAAAGTAGGTAAGACTAGTAGATAAGTTAAGACCTTGTTACAGTGGTTATGTAATGGTCAATTGTGAGTATATTTAGCTCATGCCCTTCAAGAAGCCGAGCCGGTGGAATGTGCAGGTAGAATCGATAGGTTCACTATTAGATTAGTACCGACTACCAGCCACCGCGGGACGAGAGACGTACATAATCACCGACAGGTTAACGTCCGTAATTCGTTTCACATATTTTAATATCTTGAGGTCATGTCGAGACTTGGGGTCAATTTTGTATGATTTGTATATTGAGATTAGTTAGGTTAATTTATTACTGAATCATTGTGCAATGGGAAAATCTTATGAATCAGATTAAATACAAGCAGTGTCATAAAGGATCATAGCTTTTGTAGATACTTTTAATCTTTTGTAAATCCTTAACTAATTTAACATTAGCAGGACAAATGTAAAACTAACATAATGTTAATCCAGCAAACTTTTGTCGTATAGGGTCTTTAACCTCGTTTGAATTACCTTGTGAGTTGTGACTTGCCTCGAGGTAAAGTTTCATTCGCATTTTGTACCTTGTAGTACACCTGCCGTTTCAAAGTTCAAATAAACATAATTAGGTGGAGAATTGTAATTTTTTCCACTTTCCTAGCCGTCGGAGTATAATGAGTACCCTTGTAAACTCGTTCCACTTTCAGGCTTAATTGAATTAGTCGCAACTCGCAATCGGGCCGATGATGCAGCGCCGCCAGTTGCCGCAGCCCCTCATTCAAGTGCATTGTTCCCGACACTATAAATTACTAGCACGTGCCATAACCAACAATAATAAACTAATTTTAGGGACTTTATTGTTTTCACAGATGCCATTCCAGCGTTTTCTATGATTTAGATGTAATCTATCCAACCACATCTCAACCGTTTGAATTGGTAATTATGAATCTTATTAAGTAAGGTTTATTTATTAAACAAAGTTTTTACAAGGTAGCCCAGAGTCCAGATTCCAGAAGTAACTTTAACGGAATCGAAAACTCGATAACCGTATTCACTGGATCCTTTGAATATGAGACCCATATTGTGTGTACAAGGATGTTTAGAAAAGGAAATAAGGTCCCTAGTTTGACTGAACGTCACAAGAGGCAGCTCATAGAAAGGCCCATGTTGTGTAAACGGCGTGAGAAAGTGGAAGCAATCAACGAGTGAAAAGCGCACAGAAGTTGAGGCAGCGACGGCTTAATAGCGTACTTAAAAATTCAGGACGCTGCCCACTGTGACCTACTGACAGTTCTTCAATTCCTCTCCGATTCAGTAGAATAACAATAACTTCCTCTTTGCGTTTGAGCCTTTGAGCTATGGTGAGGTTTGAAAACGATGGCCGACTTAGCGCAACTTATGTTTTTAATCATCCCATGTCACGGAACGTGCAGTTTTAAGCCTTTAAATTGATAACCAAAAAGTTCGCCATCAAACATAAACCAACAAATCCCTTGAACTTGTTGAGATTTGTTTTTCGCGCGGACCCGTGATAAGTCATCGCGAACAACAATACAACACCGACGCGAAACATCGACCCGACCAGATGACTCACTGAGGCTACACACGGTCGATTACTTACCATACTTTTGACGTGACTGCAGGTTAACATTACTGTTACATCAAGTCCTAAAAATTGTTTTGCTTTGTGAGAACGATTGAACCTCCAGAAATGCTGTTCATTATGACTCTATTCGTATACAAAAAATCGAAATTTCGCCACGTAAACAATGACTTGTTGTGTGCCTACGTTTCCCGAAACTAATTTTGGGAAAAGTAGGGACATTAATGTATGGTGTAAAACATTTTTCAAATAATTTTCTCTATCCGGCAACTAAACTTTATCCGCCTTTTCGTTCGCTGTCGTATAAAAATTAAAATGCGCGTAACTAGCAAAGACTTCTGTTTAAGTTTAAATAGAATTCTTTGGTAACTAGTCGTACAGCTTATACCTTCGGTTAAAACTTTGCATTAATAACAAGTGGGACCGGAATGAGCTGAGGAATACTAATGCTGGGCGCATTTTTCATATTTCAATAAGTTTATTATTGTACAGTCCTTCACAAGCAGTGTTCTATCGACTCTATTGCTATGATGTTTAGGTTCTCCAGACGTGGGCAGTTTGTCGTCGACTGTACGGTCTACACTTGCATTGTGCTTGTCAACCTATGGAGGTGCAACTATTTAAATAATTCTAATACTCCATTTTTTGTCTTACGGTCATTCTATCAAGGCAGCTATTTGAGCGCCAACGAGCTTAAATAACGTATACGGTATTATAAAGCCAATTAAGATGCGAAACGCGTAATAGGGTGTATACTGTATAGGCATTCAATACAATCCTTCACGACAATTCCACGGCACGTGTCACGGTGAATACATCTAAAATTTTAAATTACTAAGTAAAAGGAACAAATTTATAATTATTGTACTTAATATTACCAGAAATAAAATAATATTAAAGTAAAATATTGAAAGTGTAAAAATTGCCCAGTTTTCAAAAGAACACTGCCTTGAGGTAATCCAGCGACTGGCATGTATGCAGTATGTTACACTTACACCACAATACTATTGTGCTATCAATTATTGTACTTAATATTACCAGAAATAAAATAATATTAAAGTAAAATATTGAAAGTGTAAAAATTGCCCAGTTTTCAAAAGAACACTGCCTTGAGGTACTCCAGCGACTGGCATGTATGCAGTATGTTACACTTACACCACAATACTATTGTGCTATCAATTCTAATTATACATTTTTGATGTCCAGAAACGTTTTGAACCCATCAAGTGTTAAGTTAGTTTAAGAAACTTTTAAGTTACATAGCACGAGTATTGAGTAGATTGACATCAAATTCCTTGGGGTCTACTTGGATTCCAGAATGACAGGGGCTCATCATGTAAACCATATCATCAAAAAATGTGAAAAAAACATTAACATCATCAGATGTCTCTGTGGTGTCTGGTTGGGCTCTCACCCTTACACTCAGAAATTAATTTATAACGCGTTAATTAGAAGTCACTTAGACTACGGATCTATAATTCTAGAGCCTTGTAACAAGTCTGCTCTGAATGAATTGGACAAAATCCAATCTAAGTGCTTCCGCCTGATAGTTGGGGCGATGAAGTCAACTGCAAATAATGCCCTACAGGTTGAGTGTGCAGACCCTCCCCTGAGCTTGCGACGTCAATATCTATCGGATAGATTCCTCTTCAAGGCCCTTCAATTTGCCCATCACCCTCTCATTCCTAAGTTACATTCTCTATCTGAACTGTTCCACTCAATATAGGCAAAACAGCAGTTTTGCCTATTCACGGGCAGTAGCCCGTGAAATGTAATATTTTATTTAAGTATGTGATAAAAGTAAACATTGTCTAATTATGTTGTTATTTTATTTATAACGTTAATAATAATTACTACACAGTACACCTAATACTAATATTTACTGACTTGATATAACACTGATTTCGGTTACTATTTATAATACCGATATGTCTCCAACTTTTTCAGTGTGTGTCACATCTTTATTTCCTTAGCAATGACAAAACATTGGGGGCGTGGCTTGTGCAAAAATTGACACTGGGAATGATTCCTTAGCAACGCACGCCATTCGCCATTCTATCTTGATTTATTTGTGTTCACATCTTTCCTATAGGTAAAAAAATCTTTGGGATTTAAGTGAAAAATTCAGTCATTACTGTTCCTTAGCCTTAGTGTTTTGCTTACAAAAGCTAAGAAAATTTAGGGTTTTGGTTGTTTCTTCCCTTCTTCCGATGATTTAATAGATTATCATTGGAAGCCACCATGATGCATTTGTGCTCCTCTACAAACAGTGTTGCACCTATTTAGAGTTTGTTATAAATTATTTAACCCATACGAGCACCGGTGATCGCGACAACAATAGAATACAATGGCATTTCTGAGAATCTCCAAGGATTAAACTAGAATACTGTATAATTTTCTCAATTGTACTCAATATTTTTTTTATATCCAGGGCAAACAAATATTCTGATTTAGGTTTAAAAAATAATAAATATTAGAGGGCTGCAGGAATCCACATTTAGTCACAAAAGGAATGTACACATACAAGATACGAAACCACAGAATATGCACACAATATTTAAACAACTTTTTGGCAGCTGGCCTTAAGTTCAAATACAGTGAAAAGACAGAATCATGAAGTGAGGGTTAAGAGTTAAGAGAGTACAGTAATGTTCCGCTAAAGAAAATAATGTTTCAGGATCGGGGATTCTTGGAAATCTTTTGTTCTCATGGTCTTATTCGACCGATTGGGAACAAAAGCGTTAATAAAGAATAATGAAGTTAGGCTTTGACCAGCAACCATCAATTAAGTATGAATAAGCCATCTTTTCTCCTATTTTGGGATTATGAGCCTTTAACGCTTGCCTCATAAAAGAGTTATGGAATAATGTATACCATACATATTTTACTAGGAAGTAACTTGCTATTTATCATGAATTTTTGGAATGAAACTGATACTGGTCTCTAAAATTATTTGTCAAAGTTACTACAAAAAGAAAACTTCATAACTAAGACAAAAACAAACAGGCAAACTGTTACATACTTACACACTTCTTATACGTACATAAATTGATAAAACCTTTGACTTACCTTATAAATAGATAATATTTTTCCTTCTCACATCAAAAAACTGATATATAAACATTATTATCACTAAACAATATTGCTATAGAAACTAGTTGATCAACTTCTAAAACTTTTGAAGGCACTAACACAGAACATAACAGTCCAACACTTCACAATCATTTCGAAGAAACTTTAATTGCACATTAATTTCTGTTTCGAACCTCGTGGTAAATAATACAAAAATGTCTAAGCAGTTTTAGAATATAAGTATAAACACGATTTTCGTCCAAAAAGTTAATAAAAAATTGTTTGTAAAGTCAAACGTAACCTCAGATATCCCAACAAAGTAGCAACTGGCAAAATGGCATTTCCTATCAAGCAGCAAGCGTCAAGCGTGTGTCAAGCGTAAAACATTTTTAAGGTTGCCATAATATTTTTTTTTATTTTCTACCAATTATACTCTTTTATGTTCTAACCATTGGGGCAGGCCGCAGGCCAAGTTTCTCACCGGATAATCTCAGTCTAGAACTGATTGAAGGAGGGAGGGAGGCGCCCTTAGGCATGAAGAATAATCAATGATTTTAATCAAAATAGTTTCGTTTTCATTTTCGTCACATACAAAATTATACTTGGTATTACATTCATATTATGAATGATGAGACATGAGTGAATGACAAAAAATATATCAGCTGGGAAAAGTGCAGCGGGCATAGCGGTGAGGGTGACTGATCACCCTGACACTACCCTTTGGGCTCTGAAACCCGGAGGGTACCGTGCAGTCTCCTAGGCGGCAGCAACTGCCCTGGCGGAAGACCCGCCGTGGGAGCTTCAAACTTGTTGCGAGTTGCGAGTTGCGACGCGGACGGTCTTTGCCGGCTGCCGAGTGACGAATAAACGTACTGCTCAGGCTCTGTGTCCAGTTCTTGCGGCTTGGATGTGCCGCAAGAGAAAACCCCTAACCTTCCGCCTTACACAGGTACTCAACTACTCACCCAACGAATGCTATACTCACAAGTCACAAGAAGTACTCACCGGAGAGGGATGCTTCGGTGCGTACTCGTGTAAGGTTGTCAGAAGGGAGCCTACGCCAGCCTGTCATGAGTGCGGCACTGCGGAGGACACGGTCCAGCACACCCTCGAGCTGTGCGATCGTTGGGCCGTCACTGCCGTGCAGCACAATGATCTGATGGCGGTGCTTGGGCGGGTCCTCTCGCTCTCGAGCATGGTTCGCTGCATACTCGAGAGCGATGAGGCCTGGCAGGTGGCGGTTTCTTTCTGCGAAATCATCGTTTCAGAGAGAGAGGCCGCGGAACGGAACACAGAGGATGACCCATCCTCCGTTCCAACGGGAGTGCGGAGGCGTCGTTACGCGAACCTCCAAACTTCCGTCTAATCCGGGGCTCCGGGCAAGCCATCCTTGCCCGGAGACCCGGATTAGACGGAACCTGCCCGGCTTAGCTAAATAAATCCCGGCGGCTAACTTTGATGGAAGTCCGGTCCCTTTTGAGGTGGACGGGACCAGCCGGTCATGGACGGAGTCCTATACTTTGTGTACCAAGGGATACAATGTATATTCGTACAAAATATAAACAAAGAAAATATACACAAAGTATATTCATAGCAAAATCGATTCTGTGGTTTGAGCATAAAGAAGTAATAGACAGACACACATATTGACAGGCAGACAGATACACTTTCGTAGTTGTATGGATTTTTTTACAAGATCTTATTTTTCTGCCAGTATGGGGCATTTTCTTATTTTTTAAATTTGATTGTCAAACAGCTTCTATTTTAGTAACTAGATGGCGTTTGGGTAGACAACTATCGGTAATACCAGGGAATACCATCAATAATTACTACAAAACCGGGCAAAAGAATGTAAAACTTGATACATTTCAATTTGAAAAAGACACAATGATATTCCAATGAATAGGATAATAAAGTTATTATAACGATATTTTTGTTAAAACTCACGGAAGAATTAGCCCTATTTATCGTTATTCACACCAAATGTCACAGGAATTATAAATTTTGGTTTTGACAACATCTTACCTGCACTTGTGCACGATAACGGATATTTAATGGCCAATATTTTACCAATAATGAACATCAAAAACCCAAATAACACAATATGGGAAAAAATAATAAAAACCACACCAGCATAGCCGCCACAAGGCCGTTCAGTTGTCAGCAATGATTGTAAGTTTTCAGTTTGACAAGTTTTTATTTTAACAGCGTGTTCCTAAACTATTACCAGTATAGTAGCCTAATCGCTTAGGCCAATGATCGCTTAGGTTTAAGATTTTTTTATTTATGTCATACTTGATAGTACACTGATATTTTTTAGAAACACAACCAATATGTAGTCAGTGATGCCAACCTGCAGATAATTTCAGATCCGGTGGGGAACCAATAGAAAATCTAGAAGTGTCTACCGTCTCGCCGTCTGGTGGAGATTTAAAAAAGAAAACAACCCATTATTAATATTTGAGGCAACTGCAAACTTTAATATTATTATACCTACCTACAGTAACCTACAATTATATATTATTTTAAAATAAATAAGAACTAGCGATTTCTGCTAGTTGGTAGTCTAACAATTTTTGCTGGCAACTTTACTAATTTCCCATTTTTGACATTTGACGAGACCCGAGACTCGAGAGTCGAGAGCACGAGAGATAGGTAACTTTATGGTCGAAAGACGGTGACCACAGATTAGTTATACAGGTGACGACACTATACTGACGCATGACGACCTCAGCTGCAGTGGCAAATCCATAATTATAAGTCTATGGGCAAATCTGTGGCTCAGTTTGTGCACAGTATAGCAACTATAGGGATATAAATTATAATATTGCTATACTGTGGTTTGTGGCTCAGTCTGCTAGACTGCTCCATAAAGGTAATAATATACCTATCGGAATAGAGAAACAATCCCGAGCTGTCAAGCTTAACCAAAATTTGATTTACATCTGTGTATAATATGTTACGCTCAGAGACCGAAATCGCTCAGTGAGTGAAAAAATAGCTCACAACGCGTTGTGGTCATAGTGAAACAGTCACGACGCGAAATTCGCTTCGTGGCTCTAATGAAAACGGCCACGACGCGTTCTGGCAATCACAAAAAGACCATAACGCGAAATTCGTGTCGTGGCTGATATGCTATTTGTTTTTCTTGATTTGTTCTTGATTAATTAATCGTCCAGAGGTATGGAAGATTATAAATTTATAATATTGAATTACCACGCGTACTACAAAATATTTTTTCTTTTACTAAATCACTGCATAACGTGTAAATTATCATTATTATTTATAAAATATCAAGTTCCATATTATAACTATCCGTACAGACAGACAGACAGTAATAATATTAGTACGGATAGTACGGAACTATAGATATTTTATAAATAATAATGATAAACACGTAATATGCAGTGATTTAGTAAAAGAAAAAAAAATATTTGTAGCACGCGTGGTAATTCAAATACATATTATAAATTTATAATCTTCCATACCTATGGACGATTAATTAATCAAGAAAAATGAATAGCATATCAGCCACGACACTAATTTCGGGTTATGGTGTTTTTGTGATTACCAGAACGCGTCGTGGCCGTTTTCATTAGAGCCGCGACGCGAATTTCTCGTCGTGGCTGTTTCACTGTGACCACAACGCGTTGTGAGCTATTTTTTCGCTCACTGAGCGATTTCGGTCTTTGAGCGTAACATATACAATTATGTTTACGTGTAGTGTGTACGTGTCAGTGATGTACAAACATCTTGTAATTCGAGAAAATATCGATTATGGAATAATAATAATTGTAAGATTGTAAACATAATGCCGGCTGTACATTCTCGCCGAGACACAGCGAGGCGGCCCGAGTGCGAGAGTGTAGGATGCGCTCGCCTCGTCTCGCCTGTCTCGGACCCTCTCGGTCCGTTGTCGGTATTTTGCGCCCGAGACAAAGGGTCTCGCGAGGAAAACGAGCGCACTACTGTACACTCTCGCGTCTTTCAGTACTAGTCCCGCTGTTGGACAGTGTAGAACAGAAAAATAACAATAATAAACGTCATTATCAGTCATCATCTATGAGAAATAAAATTAAATATGATTATAAATCTTCGGATTACAATGATATCTTTCGATGCATGGTGAATGGTGAATGGTCGTTTTCGTCCATCTTCTCTGAGTTCTTATCTGCGATTGAACTAAGCGAGAATGTACATGATCGCACTCGGGCAAGGAACTCTCGCACGAGACACTCGCCCGAGAGCTCTCGGCGAGAGTGTACAGCGGGCATTATAAAATGGGATAAAATAAAGCTGCATAGATATAATATAATAAAATTTTGAAGTAAAATGTGACTTTTCTTCAAAATGCTTGCTGCATAATTAAGTATGCATGAATTTTTAAAAATGGGAAAAAATAAAGCTGCATAGATATAATATAATAAAATTTTGAAGTAAAATGTGACTTTTCTTCAAAATGCTTGCTGCATAATTAAGTATGCATGAATTTTTCTTCGGAGTCCAGTTTGGACGGTTAATTATTTTAAGCCATGAATTTCTGGTATCCAGGTCAGCAGGAAATCTGAAAAATTGGCCAAGTGTAAGTCGGACTCGCGCATGAAGGGTGACCGGTTTCAACCGGGCATTTTCTAAAACCCGGTTCGATACGACACGACATGTCATGACACGATTCGACACGACACGACATCAGTACCTACACGACATGACACGACTTCACTAGACCCTATTAATTTTCAATTCACTCTAAATGAGCCTACTGAGCCCTTTTATTTGATGCCCATCTTGCAGAAGTGCTTTCAACTATTTCCCTATCTTGGATG
The DNA here is from genome assembly GCA_937595015.1 of Polyommatus icarus. Taxonomy (NCBI): domain Eukaryota; kingdom Metazoa; phylum Arthropoda; class Insecta; order Lepidoptera; family Lycaenidae; genus Polyommatus; species Polyommatus icarus. The sequence goes on from OW569331.1 coordinate 5,915,241, forward strand.
AGCAGCCGTATTGGATGTAGAATGACATTACATCTGTGGAAATTTCAGAAGTCTATTACTATGGTGGTTCTTGTTATACAGCCTGAAGACAGACAGACGGACGGACGGATGGACAGACGGACAGGCAACGAAGTCTTAGTAGTAGAGCGGGCTGCGGGACCTCACTACTAGGACTTAATTTTTACCCTTTGGGTGCGGAACCTTAAAAACGATAAATTATGTATGATAGTATATTAATATACTTAAACTAATTATAAACTACTGATTAGTATGTTATCATTTCAACATTCCTAGATAATTACTATACTTAACTAAAAAATATTTTCATATCGACACAACTTATCGATAACTTGATACAGCCCTAGTGTAAAATAGATGAAAATTGTTTACACAAAAAATCCTTAAATTGTGCACCATGGCTAGTCAAGTTATGTTTTCCATATAATTAAACATAAACCCTCTTACTAATAAACGTTGTATAAGCTTTGAATAGTTATACAGTGTTTTGTTCCTGTCACACAAGTGACATTTTTAATTGGAATGAAGAAGACAAAACACTGTATAACTATTCAAAGCTTATACAGCGTTTATTAGTAAGGGGGATACAGTTCAAGTGAAGACGGACGTAAAAATACCAATAACGCGTAGGCAATTGGCAAAAATAAACTTAAAACTAGGTCCTGTCGATGTAGAATAATTCACCTGTGAAATGAATATTTGTCCGGGTTTTTTCGATGTGTGGATCCAGAATCATTCCACAAACACTTAACAATGTTTCTAGAGCAGTATTTCTAAAAATTATTCATTATTTAACTCAATCTCAGACAATTTGGGCTCTCAGAAAAATCACAATTTTTCTGTGAGCCCAAATTGACAACGATCGGCCCAGGGGCAGACAGACTGTCAAACAGATGAAAAAAAAGCTATGCAACCTCAAATCACGCTTCTCTTTCTACCACGCAGTGTTACTGATAGTGACATCTCGCTTGCTCAGGCCTTTGTTTCTCTATTCCAATAGGTATATTAACTTTATGGTCAGCTCACAAAATATATAATATAGGTACTAGTAATATGTGGCCAGCGAGCGCGTTAAAGCGCGTTGCATTGGTAGCTCGAGCCGGGGGTCACGGGTTCAATCCGCAACAAAAAAAATCAAATTTCCTGGGTCATTTATTAATAATATTGTCATGTGTTTGAAATGTGTGTATCATATTATAATAAAAATCTTATAATAAATATACAATTACCGTTTTCGCCTTGGTGTCGCGGGCCGCACCCAAATTTTTTTAGGGTAGAAGTAACGTTCTTCAAGAATTGCGATTTATAAGTGGAAAAAAGACGGGTTGCACTCCGGGAGTGCCTGTAGAAGTGAAAACTTGATTATTAACGTTATGCATTAATTTTTTAACCCATTTGAAAACCCATGAAAATCGATTTAAAAAAATCGTTTTTTTTTTAATTAATCGAATTCCTTACAGGTCTGTCGCATGTCTGCTCGTCAGTTCCTAGGTCAACGGGCATGTCTGTGCCCATACCTAGGAAATGACGAGCAGACATGCGACAGACCTGCCCGGGACGGGCGGCCCGCAGCGGGCGGCCCGGTAGTCAATTCCCCGCTTTAAGGTGTGCGTCCACTGGATCGGAATCGGAGCGTAGGTACGCAGCGGACGTATTTGTTGCTTTGTATGTATAGTACTGACTACTGTGAACTGCACTAGAAGTACTGGAACGTCATTCTGCGCCTGACAAATATATGACGACACGACGCGCCGTCCGCACCGTCGCGTACGTCCCGATTCCGACCTGGTGGACGCGCAGTTTTAATCCCCGCCCTATATAGAGTTTACTGTATAAGTCAATCAAGTAGTTAGTAGAGTAGCATAGACAGCTATTCTATTATATTTATAAATAAAACTAATAAAACTGTACTGTAATATTACAATACTGAATAATAGAAATCAACAAAAGCTTGTGGATTAAATCTGTTTTATTGTTTAATTTACCTTATTAGCCTATTTATTTAGCTATGTAGAATAATTTTTAATGTAATAAAACATGTATTTGAGCTCATTTCTTTTTTATTTAATTTTTTTTTAATTTTTGGTATGTTTAGAGTGAAAGGTTTTGCACTTAAAAATTTTAACTTCAGTTTCAAATTAAAAACAATAACGGATGTTAATTTTTTTTCTTCTAAGTCCGACCTCTTGTTACGTAGTATACAGTTTACATCCTCTTTGGATTCCTGAAGAAATTGTGTAATGTCTGAGCCGCGCTAATCCGTGATCGAAGGATTTTTAATATTTTAATAATATTTAAATAAAATAAATAATGAAGGATCCCCGCTCCAATACAAAAAAAAGACGGGTTGCACTCCGGGAGTGCCGGCAGAAGTGGAAACTTGATTATTAACGTTGCGCATTATTTTTTTAAACCATTTTTTATGGAAATCGATTTAAAAAAAGAATAAAAAAAAGATCGTTTTAATTAATTAATTAATCGTAACCCTTACAATCGATTATAAAATATCGACAATGGGCATTGTCCAAAAAAAATCACATGTACTTTTTATATATTTTTTCGTTAGAATAGGGTATTTTAAGAATATAAATTAAATAATTTTGAAATTCATTGGCTAGTTTTTTCTCAATAAATTTTTAAAGTTTCGCTCTGACGTCATCATCGGCGGCCAATTGACCTCTGCAGTATGTTTTTTTTCCTTTCAATCTTATTTATAATGGCTGGTTCGTCAAATATAAGTTATCATTATGTGAAAGCTGATACGAGAAGCTTACCAAAAGTTCGAAACGTAATGTTGGTCGAATTTATTGCTAATTTAAAGCCATTGAAGGTCAAACTAAGGTTAAACATATTTGTTCAAAAATATAAGTAACTAATGGGTATTTTTTTCGTTTATATACAGAAAAGCGATCACTGACCTTATTCCTCGAAATGTTTTTGTAATGAGCAAAATTTAAAAAAAATGGACAATCCCCATTCCCCGACCCTACATTTCTGCTAAACAACTCATTTCTCCGACTGTACATTTCTGTTAATTTACAACTCATTTCCCCGACTGTACATTTCGTTCCAGTTCGAGTTCGACCTACGAATAACAAAAAATTCGACACAAAACACTACTCTCCAACCGTCTTGTTTTCTATGGTTTTTCGATCAACACGAAAATCTCTTGACGCGAGTTTCACAGTTTTTACCCATCCCACAAAAGTGCTCAACGCCGCTAAAGAAGTTTTCACTAATTCAAAAACATTTTTGACGTGATAACGTCTTATAATTCTATATGGGGTGCACGCCCGAAAAACATGACAGTTCATGCGGCGTTACCTCGCTCTGAGGCGTTCCATTTAAGGCTTGAAGTGCAAGCGAGAGCGCGGAACGAGCGACAAGGAAGCACAATCGGCCTTTGCGTTCGGCAGCGTTCGACATCCGTCTCTCTCCTAAAGTGGGCTCCACATTCTCGGCAAGACTACACGAGACTAGACGAATACGAGAGTGTGGAGAGCATATTCGTCTATATTCGTATTGTCTCGTGCAGTCTCCATCCCGTGTCGGTATTTCGTATCCGAATCAAAGGGTTCTCGTGTAGTTTTGCCGAAACACAAAACACTCCCTCCACATTCCCGCCGCGTATTATACTATATTAAAATTATATAGATTTTTACCTTGTTCTGTTGCGATGTATTGCTGTCATCCACCATCTTCGTTTTTTCCAACGTCCCTTGATAACTTTTTTTTCTCGAATAAACGTATAATTGTAATAAGCCACAGCACATAATGCTGCAGCGACAGCTGTTTCCACGTCCATCTCGTTCTAGTACCGAGCGCACAAATGCGCGAGCGAGAATGTGGAAAGCTGCTCTCGTCTCGTCAATAGTTTTGGCGAGACCCGAGACAAAACCTCTCGTGGAGAATGTGGAGCCCGCTTTAAGCGGGCTCCGGACTTACAAAAGGAAAACTATCACAGCTAAGAAGACTTCATAAGTTATTGAGTAATAGTTGATTAACCAAAAAAAAAATGTATTCCGCGAAGTATGAAGGACCTTTTCGTTCAAATTCCTTTGGAAGTAACTGAGATGATGTTATTAGTAGTGTAAAACACGCTTTAAATGTACGTTCATTGACCATAAAAATTATATAAAACTTGCGGTACTACCGAACCCTATATTGCGCGTGGCCCGACTTTTTTTTGCTCTATAAGGGCGAAGCCAAACAAGCGTAGCGAGTTGTGAGTCGCAGAATTTTGCTGCTTTCAGTTTCATAAAGGCATGTTTGATTCACACGGCGACTCATGAGTTGTCATTTGTATGAAAAAAATTCTGCCCGGCAGAAATTCTGCGGCTCATGACTCACAGAATTACGCTTGTTTGGTTTGCCCTAATGGTACCCCTTGGCTTATTTTTGTTATTGGACCATATTTACTTCGTCCTATTCATAAAAATAAAAGACCAATTTCTTCAATAGATTTATTACATACTGATCTAAAATTGTACATTCACGCACATCCACATAATTATTCCAAAAGAATACTGTCAGTCAGCTGATCAAAAAATATTAAAAGAAAAAGTTTACAGTCAAAAGAAGTTAATGTTATAGACATTCACATTTGATTCGGGTGTAGATTTTTATTAGAACACATTTACTTCGTCCTATTCATAAAGTATCCTCTACAAATTCACTATGGATAAAAAAATATTCATCGAAAATAATACTTGATCTTAAAAAAAGGTCAAATGAATATGTCTACAAAATAGAATAATTATCATTAGTCATCTTATAGTATAAACCAAGAGATTACAAAATAGCTACAAGCGCAAGCTGTAAACTTCATTACATGAACATGAGGCGTATGTAAAGTTCATTTCATCTACTGAGTTTGCTTATGCCAATTAATTACAATGTTTTAGATTGAACTTCTATACATACAGGAAAAATGGTTGTCAATGTTAATTTAAACCGTAAGAAATATTCAGCTTGCTCTTTTGTTACAATAAGAATAAATCTACAAAAAATGATCTTACAAAGTATACTTAGACTTGTACGTTTCTAGGGAGCTGTGTCAACCCAAATATTAGCCATGTAAGATGAGGACTTTATTAGAAAATATTTCTTATAAATGCACTGAATCACATAATACTTTGCGGTAATATACTACCAATCTTATAATTTTAAATAATTTTTTCTTCTCACATGATTAAAATTTGGGAACAATCTCGAATAGGACTTGTGATGCGACGATAATTCCTGATGGCTCCGAGCTGCTATCTAATGGATGCAAACAGTGAAAACAGACAATGACATTCAAGAGGCTCATAAATTATGCTCCTTATTCCCTCAATAGTGGATTCCTGGAAATCTATTGTTATCGTGGTCGAATTCAACAATTTGGGAGTTGAAGCATTACAGCAATCCATAAAGCCAATGGTGAATGTTCCTATTACTTCAACATGATGGAATTAACATTTTAGTATCCTGAAAGTGATGAGTCAAGTAGTTATAAATTATTGTTTTCACTTTACATAGTGATCTGCTCATATGAGGCACATAGGAATTACCGTGTCCCACAAATAACACTAGGAGTGAGATGGTGCGTGTTCACTGGTCTTCGGAACCCTCCTCCTCGTCCTCGTCCTCCTCCTGCTCCTCCTCGGTGGAGCCGGCGTCTTTCTTAGGTGGGGCTGCATCTTTACGAGGTCTCCCACGACCTCTGCCTTCACCGCTCTGTAAATTATTCAATCATTAAATTTTTCATCAAAAAGTTCTACTGTGAAAACCTATTAGGATTTTAAGAGTTTGTAGACGAATATTATGGTACTGAAAAGAGCAAAAGTATTAGAATTAGAAATTATTAGTAATCAATATTAGAATAGAATACATTTATTTTTACAACACACAACTTTAAATATTTACTATTAATTAAATATCACTTTAAATATTTACTTTTGCCTTAGGAGCTACGGCCTTCTTCTTGGTTCCTTTTGGTCTACCTCTCCCCCTCTTGACGACTGGCGCCTGCTCATCGTCCGATGAATTTTTAGATTCCTTAGGTTTAGCAGGAGCTGCTGCAGATCTGCCTCTTTTCTTTGTGTCTGCTTTAGCTTCCTATTAAAAACATAAATATTAGTACACTAAATATATTGCAAATTATGTTTAAATATTATAAAAACAATTAAAGTTTGAACAAACCGCTTGCGTTCCATTAGCTTTAGGCCTGCCGCGTCCCTTCTTCTCGACCACTGTTGATCCGTCGTCTGACATTTTAGATAATTTGATTATTAGCTAACGGAAGATTCCCACTGAAAAGAAATAACGTTTTTAACAAATTAGTTGTAATGCAGGCATAGTAATGCCGTGGTAACAAAGGAAAACGTTACAAGTAAACAAAAAAAGTCAATAACCGAAACGACGCCTTGGCCTTTAGCTTGTTGTTACCGATCGCGAAATGCAAATTACCTAGCTTCGCATACAACAAAATGAATGTTCGAATTATAGTTTTTAACAGGATCACTATGATTAATACGATTAATTATTTTTATTATAACGAACTGTTCGCGTTTTGTATATCATGGTACTACATGTTTCAAGTAGGTACGAAGATAATGGAGTCTGCCATTAGATAATTTACACGTACAAGAGAAACACTTCCAACTAAATAATGAATGCACGTTTTACATATACACATTTATTTAACTCAATTTAACGATTTATTTCTACAAATTTATTATTTTAAATTATTATAACTTACAGAAATTGTTTACACCGATACCGGAACTGGTAAAATGAGAATTATGGCGGGCTTGGGGCGCTTCAACCGGCGCGGCGCGGCGTTTAGCAAGCGTCGGTGTAGAGGTCGCCACTTAAAAAGTGTTGCCAATTTGTTAAATATAACAAAAGACATAAGGTAAATGACTAGTAGATTGGACAGTACCAGTCATTGGAAAAGCACAAAAAAACAATATTTATTATTGTTGCTTTAAAAATTTCCTGTTTTTAAAGCCCCATCCCCACTCGCGTGCGAACCGCGCGCGACGACGCGAAATTTCCGCGAAACGTGAGTGTGGATCCGGTTCGCATATTTTTCGCACTTCGCGGCTGGTTCCCCGGCCGCATCCACACTCGCACGCGGACCATGCGCGACGCCGCGGCGCCGCGAAATTTCTGCGAAGCATGAGTGTGGATCCGATTCGCATATGTCTCGCACTTCGCGGCCCGTTCCCCGAATGTTGTCGGTTTTTTGTCCCGCGACAAAGGGTTTTTTTTAATCTTTATTTTAATAAGGGCTTTTGCCATACAAGACATGCCAGCATTGTTTAGTGAACAGATAGTATTATCTAATTCCGCGCGTCTACTCTTTCTTGACAGACTGTATAGTCTGTCAAGAAAGAGTAGACGCGCGGAATTTTGCTGGGAATACGAAAGAGTGCCGTTGTGTTTTTGTATTATTTTCCTAAAATTGTGTTATTTCGGTTTTTAATGTGTAATGTTGGTAGAATATTAACCATTACGTATTACGATTTACGTACGTCCTCACAGAAAACCGGCGTTGACGTGGGAGAGCCATGCTTCGGTATGAATGGGCCGGCTCGACCGGAAAAATACCACGTCCTCACAGAAAACCGGCGTGAAACAGCGCTTGCGCTGTGTTTCGCCGAGTGAGTGAGTTTACCGGAGACCCAATCCCCTACCCTTTTCCCTTCCGTACCCTCCCCTATTCCCTTCCCTACCTTCCCCTATTACCCCTTAATCAGAAGAGCTGCAGGTGCGTTGCCAGCCTTGGCAACGCACCTGCAGCTCTTCTGATGCTGCGAGTGTCCATGGGCGACGGAAGTTGCTTTCCATCAGGTGACCCGTTTGCTCGTTTGCCCCCTTATTTCATAAAAAAACATTAAAAATTTGTTGTCGTGCACAAGTGTGGGCAAGTGATACAACTTCAAGAAACGTGCCATTTTGTGTTCCCTCCAAAACTCCGTCGAAAGTTTTAGTAAAGGGTCTACCACTTTACTAAAACAACTGACTTGACTCGTTGACTTTACTGACTACTTTTTAACCGACTTCAAAAAAAGGAGGTTATCGATAATTCGACGCGTATGTATGTAATATTTCCAGAACTGTCCAGTTTTTTTATATGTTAATCTATAGCAGCTTCTGAACAAATGTGCCAAATTTCGAAAGTGTATGTATGTATGTATTTGGCATCACACAGCATTATAATATTATGATATTAATGTAACTAGATCACAATAACTGTACCACTCAATACTGTTTATTATTATGATGTTTCGTGTGATGCTGGAAATAAAAGTATTCTTATGTACGTATGTATGTTTTTATGTTTGTGCGCGCATATCTCTGGAACTACAAGTCCGATTTAAGTGATTCTTTTTTTGTTGTACTAGGTATTGTTCAATTTAGGGAATGCTGCAAGTTTCATCAAAATCGGTTCAGTAGTTTTTGAGATAGGGAATTTTAATGCTACGTAATTATTTACGTTGAAGTCGGTTTTATCTTTTTAAAATACTATTTTTAGACTTTTACTAGACTTTTGACTTGACGATCATCTGGAAAAACAACTTTTTGTAAACTTTTCACGATTTTTTTCCCGCCGAGTGCCATATTATGAAAAAAGTAGACGCGCGGGAAATTTTTCAAATAAAGAACGCCTACACTGCGGACATGTCGCGAACTTTGAGAGGATTTGGTAGTAATGTGCGATCCGCGCCGCGATTTGCACCGCGATCCGCGCCGCGATCCGCGCCGCGGTCCGCGGCGTGCCTTCGCGCGCGAGTGTGGATCGGCAGTAAAGTAAAAGAAAAATAGTCAGTTTTTAAAGCAACATTAATAAATATGGTGTTTTTTATTGCTTTTTCCAATGACTAGTACCAGGGATGGGTAAGGCAGTAAAAACCATAAAGTTAATATACCTATCGGAATAGAGAAACAAAGGCCTGAGCAAGCGAGATGTCACTATCAGTAACACTGCGTGGTAGAAAGAGAAGCGTGATTTGAGGTTGCATAGCTTTTTTTCATCTGTTTGACAGTCTGTCTGCCCCTGGGCCGATCGTTGTCAATTTGGGCTCTCAGAAAAATTGTGATTTTAAGTTAAATAATGAATAGTTTTTAGAAATACTGCTCTAGAAACATGGTTAATTGTTTGTGGAATGATTCTGGATCCACACATCGGAAAAACCCGGACAAATATTCATTTCACAGGTGAATTATTCTACATCGACAGGGCCTAGTTTTAAGTTTATTTTTGCCAATTCCCTACGAGTTATTGGTATTGATTTTGAGAACTCACTTCTTTAAAGGGTTCATTATATGGAAAACATAACTTGACTAGCCTTGGTGCACAATTTAAGGATATTTTGTGTAAACAATTTTCATATATTTTACACTAGGGCTGCATCAATTTATCGATAAGTTTTATCGATATGAAAATATTTTTTAGTTAAGTATACTAATTATCTTTCCTAGATAATTAGTATACTTAACTAAAAATGTTGTTGAAATGATAACATACTCATCCGTAGTTTATAATTAGTTTAAGTATATTGATATACTATCATACATAATTGATAATTCATCGTTTTTAAGATTCCGCACCCAAAGGGTAAAAAGTCCTAGTAGTGGGGTCCCGCAGCCCGCTCTACTACTAAGACTTCGTTGCCTGTCCGTCTGTCCATCCGTCCGTCCATCTCTCTGTGTCCAGGCTGTATAACAAGAACCACTATAATAGTAATAGACTTCTGAAATTTCCACAGATGTAATGTCATTCTACATCCAATATGGCTGCTCATCCAAGATAGGGGAATAGTTGAAAGCACTTCTGCAAGATGGGCATCAAATAAAAGGGCTCATTGAGAGTGAATTGAAAATTAATAGGGTCTAGTGAAGTCGTGTCGTGTCGTGTACTGATATTGTCACGTGACGTAACCTGTCGTGTCGAATCGTGTCATGACGTCATGTCGTGTCGTATCGTGTCGGGTATTAGAAAATGCCCGGTTGAAACCGGTCACCCTTCATGCGCGAGTCCGACTTACACTTGGCCAATTTTTCAGATTTCCTGCTGACCTGGATACCAGAAATTCATGGCTTAAAATAATTAACCGTCCAAACTGGACTCCGAAGAAAACTTCATGCATACTTAATTATGCAGAAAGCATTTTGAAGAAAAGTCACATTTTACTTCAAAATTACAATTTTATTATATATCTATGCAGTTTTATTTTATCCCATTTTATTTTGTTTACAATCTTACAATTATTATTCCATGATCGATATTTTGTCGAATTACAAGATGTTTGTACATCACTGACACGCACACGTAAACATAATTGTATACACAGATGTAAATCAAATTTTGGTTAAGCTTGACAGCTCGGGATTGTTTCTCTATTCCGATAGGTATATTACCTTTATGGTAAAAACTGAGTCAGAGTAAAAACTCAGACTCAGTAAATACCATAGACTTATAATATATACTGTCGTATAGACCACCTGACAACCCGAAAATGCGTGACGATTTTTAATCTGTCAATGTGTGCGTGTGCTAGTGATGTATATTTCTATCGATAGTATTGTCCGATCGAGTTATTTTACCTGCGTTTCTACTTTCTATGAGAAATAAATAATATGCAACTTTGACAGATTTTGTAATTCAAATTAGGTATCATATATTTTATTTGGCAGTAAAAAGGGGACGGTTGAAAAGTAGATACACATTTTCGGTTGGGGTGATTTTTGAAGTGAAAACTTCTTTAGCGGCGTTGAGCACTTTTGTGGGATGGGTAAAATCTGTGAAACTCGCGTCAGATTCTCGTGTTAATCGAAAAACCTTGGAAAAACCGTAAGACGGTTTGAGAGTAGTGTTTTGTGTCGAACTCGAACTTGAATTGATTGTAAGCGTTGCGATTAAATAAAAAAATCGATTTTTTTAATAATCGATTTTCATAAAAAATGGGTTAAAAAAATGCACAACGTTAATAACATAAAGGTAATATACCTATCGGAATAGAGAAACAATCCCGAGCTGTCAAGCTTAACCAAAATTTGATTTACATCTGTGTATACAATTATGTTTACGTGTGCGTGTCAGTGATGTACAAACATTTTGTAATTCGACAAAATATCGATCATGGAATAATAATTGTAAGATTGTAAACATAATGCCGGCTGTACATTCTCGCCGAGACACAGAGAGGCGGCCCAAGTGCGAGGGTGTAAATAGGTGCGCTCGCCCCGTTTCGCCTGTCTCGGACCCTCTCAGTCCGTTGTCGGTATTTTGCGCCCGAGACAAAGGGTCTCGCGAGGAAAACGAGCGCACTACTGTACACTCTCGCGTCTTTCAGTACTAGTCCCGCCGTTGGACAGTGTAGAACAGAAAAATAACAATAATAAACGTCATTATCAGTCATCATCTATGAGAAATAAAATTAAATATGATTATAAATCTTTGGATTACAATGATATTTTTCGATGCATGGTGAATGGTGAATGGTCGTTTTCGTCCATCTTCTCTGAGTTCTTATCTGCGATTGAACTAAGCGAGAATGTACATGATCGCACTCGGGCAAGGGGCTCTCGCACGAGACTCTCGCCCGAGAGCTCTCGTCGAGAGTGTACAGCGGGCATTATAAAATGGGATAAAATAAAACTGCATAGATATATTATAATAAAATTGTAATTTTGAAGTAAAATGTGACTTTTATTCAAAATGCTTGCTGCATAATAAAGAATGCATGAATTTTTCTTCGGAGTCCAGTTTGGACGGTTAATTACTTTAAGCCATGAATTTCTGGTATCCAGGTCAGCAGGAAATCTGAAAAATTGGCCAAGTGTAAGTCGGACTCGCGCATGAAGGGTGACCGGTTTCAACTGGACATTTTCTAAAACCCGGTACGATACGACACGACATGTCATGACACGATTCGACACGACAGGTTACGTCACGTGACATCAGTACCTACACGACACGACACGACACGACTTCACTAGACCCTCTTAATTTTCAATTCACTCTCAATGAGCCTACTGAGCCCTTTTATTTGATGCCCATCTTGCAGAAGTGCTTTCAACTATTTCCCTATCTTGGATGAGCAGCCGTATTGGATGTAGAATGATATTACATCTGTGGAAATTTCAAAAGTCTATTACTATAGTGGTTCTTGTTATACAGCCTGAAGACAGACAGACGGACGGACGGATGGACAGACGGACAGGCAACGAAGTCTTAGTAGTAGAGCGGGCTGCAGGACCCCACTATTAGGACTTAATTTTTACCCTTTGGGTGCGGGACCTTAGAAACGATAAATTGTATATTAATATACTTAAACTAATTATAAACTACGGATGAGTATGTTATCATTTCAACATTCCTAGATAATTAGTATACTTAACTAAAAATATTTTCATATCGACACAACTTATCGATAACTTGATGCAGCCCTAGTGTAAAATAGATGAAAATTGTTTACACAAAATATCCTTAAATTGTGCACCATGGCTAGTCAAGTTATGTTTTCCATATAATTAAACATATACAGAAGTGAACACGGACGTAAAAATACTAATAATTCGTAGGGAATTGGCAAAAATAAACTTAAAACTAGGTCCTGTCGATGTAGAATAATTCACCTGTGAAATGAATATTTGTCCGGGTTTTTTCGATGTGTGGATCCAGAATCATTCCACAAACATTTAACCATGTTTCTAGAGCAGTATTTCTAAAAATAATTCATTATTTAACTTAAAATCACAATTTTTCTGAGAGCCCAAATTGACAACGATCGGCCCAGGGGCAGACAGACTGTCAAACAGATGAAAAAAAAGCTATGCAACCTCAAATCACGCTTCTCTTTCTACCACGCAGTGTTACTGATAGTGACATCTTGCTTGCTCAGGCCTTTGTTTCTCTATTCCGATAGGTATATTAACTTTATGGTTAATAATCAAGTTTTCACTTTTGCCGGCACTGCCCGTCCCCGTCTTTTTTTCAATCGTCGGGTATGTTATAACATGAGGTTCTTATAACGGTAAATAATATACACATTTTAAAGTTACTTACTTGTTATTCAGGTAAAAACTATCTGACAAATCAGCTCTTACATTAATAGAAATGCAAATATAAAGTTGAAAGTAAACGACAATCATAGTATATTATTTATTCTTAAATTAAATACATACCATAATACCTTTACACCCCCATTACATTTTTAAGATTAGTTTTATGTTCTTGTTAAATACCGATAGGCATATCGATAAATTTGATTCAATCCCTAGCGTATATGTAAACAATTTTAATGAAAATTTTTTCTTTAAAAATTGTGTAATTTAAGAACAATAGTACCTTTAGTTATGCAAAATATGAAAGTAAAGGGGAGGATTAACAATATTTTATTTGAAATAGAAAAATATAGACAGATTATACCAAAAAAATTTTTTTTTTTTCATGAAATTCGGTGAAAACTTACCTTTTTTGTACAAAATACGCTGTTACTTATTTTGATAAGAAATATATTTTATTTTTTCACCTTATTTCGAAATTATATCGAAAAAATACCCTAATTTTCAATCGAAAATTCACCCGTCAAAACATCAGCTGTTTTAAAAAAAATGGTATGCTTTATATTCGTTGAAATCTCTACTTTCCAATGGTGAAAAAATATATATAAAATCAAAAATCGAAAAAAAACTCAAATTTGAAAATTCTTTATTAATTTCATTTAACAATGTGATTGCTGCAATTTGTAGTAATTAAAAAGTTGATTAATTATTTAATAATTAATTATAATTACATTTCTGTCATCTAAAATCTCATTATATATAAATATAAATGAAAATCTATACTATACTTATAAAATAATATGTCCTGGCTGACTGACTGATTCATCATCGCTGAGCAAAAACTGTTATAGTTACAGCCACAAAATTTGGTGAATAGAGCTGTTTTATTAAGTAAACACCGACCAAAGAAGGAAATTTCGTAAATGTGAAATAGGCGTTGAAAGTTTGAATGAAAGTCAGTCATTTCTTAAGTTAGAAACATGAAAGTTTATTTTTGGGCTACTAATTAAAAATAAATGGATACGTATTTAAGCGTTTCTGGAAATTCTACCCCCAAGAGGGTGAAATAGGGGTTGATAGTTTAAATGAAAGTCCGTTATTTTTTAAGTTAGAAACATGAAAGTTTATTTTTGGCTGCTGATTAAAAATAATTGGATACGCATTTAACTGCTTTTGGAAGTTCTACACGGGGCTGAAATTGGGGTTCATAGTTTCAATTAAAGTCATATTTATATATAATTAGATTTTCTATGACAGAAATGTGATTATAATTAAATCAACTTTTTAATAACAACAAATTGCAGCAATTACATTTTTAAATTAAAATTAATAAAGAATTTTCAAATTTGAGTTTTTTTTCGATTTTTTGCATTTTCTGAAAAGATTTATTACAGTACAATATATATATACTATTTCACCATTGGAAAGTAAAGATTTCAACACATAGAAAGTATACTTACCAATTTTTTTAAAAAAGCTGATGTTTTGACGGGTGAATTTTCGATTGAAAATTAGGGTATTTTTTCGATATAATTTCGAAATAAGGTGAAAATATATTTTTCTTATTTAATAAGTAACAGCGTAGTTGGTACAAAAAAAGGTAAGTTTTCACCGAATTTCATGAAAAAAAAATTTTTTTTGAAAGATTAATAAAAAACCAAAAACATGTTTTTTTGAATTTTCGACATATATTTTGAGGTTATGTGAAAAAGGCGTGACTACAAAAGTTTTAGATTTTTTTCTTACCTACAACTTTGCCATTTGACTTTATATTTTCATTGGAATATTGGTTTTGCCGGAAATCGAGATAAACCGTTTTTCCCCCTTAAGACCTTAGATCGTCCGTAAAGGAAAATAGGATGAAAATAAAATTATATACAAAATGCAAAATTTTCTTTTAATATTTTTGGACTACCTAATTTTGGTATATAGGTAGACGATTTTTACAGTGTCGGTGTTATAAAAAATGTCATAGGTAGCTGTATACTTATCCTACTAATATTATAAAGGCGAAAGTTTGGATGTATAGATGTTTGTTACTCTTTCACGCAAAAACTACTGAACGGATTTTAATGAAACTTAACATTAATATATAGCTTTAAATACATCACAATAACACATAGGCTACAATTTTACCGACTTTCTAAATGGAGGAGGTGCTATAATGTTCGTTTTTTACGTTCAACGATTACTCCGCCGTTTGTGAACCGATTTTCAAAATTTTTCTTTTGGTGTAAAGGTTATCATCCCAATTTGATACCGTATCAAAAGTGACCTGATGAAGGGATCCATAAGAAATCGAGGAAACTCCTCAATATTTACATGGAAACATATTGTGATGACTTCGGTTTCGTGAGCAGTATTTTAAGCATATTATGCTACCAATAAGTAAGATTTTACACCGGGTATACTATGGTTTGGAAGTTGCTGAGAGAACTTCTGACTCTTTATAGATACAAGTTTGGGAGTTTCGACGTTGTTTTAAGAACGGAAAGCATATGCTACTACGCAAATTACATTCATCATCATCATCACCAATCACTACAATAAACCATTAAAGAACCATGTGTCGTCTCGTTTTGACCATATTATTGGTACTTTTCAAAGATTTTGGTGCTATGAAGAAATTAAGAGAAGCGAATGGTCGACATATTGACAACCTTTAACATGAAACTACATTAGACCAAGACAGATAATTTTAAAACAAAAAATATGGTAGGATGAAACCCATTAGAAAAGGAGCAGAATATTATAAAAATTAAGGGAAAAATAATTTACGGGCGATCTAAGGTCTTAAGGGGGGAAAACGGTTTATCTCGATTTACGGCAAAACTATTCCAATGAAAATATAAAGTCAAATGGCAAAGTTGTAGGTAAGAAAAAAAAGTAAGAAAAAATCTAAATCTTTTGTAGTGAACGCCTTTTTCACATAGCCTCAAAATATATGTGAAAAATAAAAAAAAAACATGTTTTTGGTTTTTTATTTATTCTTTAAAAAAAATTCACGAAATTCGGTGAAACTTTCCTTTTTATGTACCAAATACGCTGTAATTTATTTGATAAGAAATATTAATTTTTCACCTTATTTCGAATTTATATCGAAAAAATACCTTAATTTTCAATAGAAAATTCACCCAACAAAATATCAGCTTTTTAAAAAAAATTGGTAAGTATGCTTTCTATTCGTTGAAATCTCTACTTTCCAATGGTAAAAAGTATATATATTATACTGTAGTAAATCTTTTCAGAAAATGCAAAAAATCGAAAAAAAAACTCAAATTTGAAAATTCTTTATTAATTTTATTTAAAAATGTGATTGCTGCAATTTGTTGTAAGTAGTTAAAAAGTTGATTATTAATTTATTAATTAATTTTAATTACATTTCTGTCATATAAAATCTCATTATATATCTTATATATAAAATTCTCGTGTCACAATGTTAGTCCACGAACTCCTCCGACGGCATTACTGATTTTTACCAAATTTTATATGCATAATCGGCTACTCGGTACTTATTATATTGATAAGTGCATTTGTTGAACAAATAATAGTAAATTATTACAACTCGAGAAAAACTACGACCATGATAGCGATGGACGTTGCCATGGTGACATATTTTATTTAGTCACTTCAACAAAATAATAATACGGGCGCTTGGGCGATATACTTTATAATATGGCAAAGAAACGTTTGCTGGGACAGCTAGTATAAATATAAATGCAAATCTATACTAATTATAAAATAATATGTCCTGTTGTGTTATATAAAATATAAAATAATATTAATAAAAACCAAAAACATGTTTTTTTTAATTTTTCACATAAATGTTAAGGTTATGATTGTGGAAAAAGCGTGACTACAAAAGTTTTAGATCTTTCTATTACCTACAACTTTGCCATTTAACTTTTTTTCATAGGACTTTTAGTTTTACCGGAAATCGAGATAAATCGTTTTTTACCCTTAAAAACCCACCCACACCCTTCCCGAACTCAGATCGCCCGTTAATTATTTTCCCTTAATTTTTATATTATTCTCCTCCTTTTCTACTGGGTTACATCCTACTATAATTATTCTTTTTCACTTTTTATTATTTTTGAAGGTAACTGGTCTACAGTGTCTTAATTTTGCTTAAAATTATGAATCTGTTAAATTTTATGTATTTTTTATTGTTCTGTAATGTTTAATGTAATTAGAACCTAAAATACTTATTGAATAAAATGTTTTTACTGTGTCCAATGAGTAAATACTCATACAAAAAAGTAAATACTCAGTATTTACTGAGTCTAAGTTTTTACTCTGACTCAGTTTTTACTGCCTTACCCATCCCTACACGGCTTATCTTTTTGCAGCCTATAATAGCCCCCATGGTCCGTGGACGGTGGAATGACTGGAATCCCTGTAAAAAGCTAAGCAGTCCGTGCCTGTAAAAGGGTCCATTCACGGCAGTCCGCCGCGCCGTGCAGGCGGTACAGGTATGCCGAAACGAATATCAAAAAAATGTTTTTTCACTCCACCCTACTGCACGCAATTACAATAAAAACTTGGCATATTGATAATAAAATGCTTATTTGAACATGTTTATACTAGTCGCAACTTGTTACAAGGGTTGGGACACACCTCATACAAAATGCCCATTCACCTTTACTACAAAATATTTAAATAAGTACTAAAAATATTTTTTAGTTTGAATATTTTGTAGTATATTTACTATTTATTTATATAATATATTTTTAGTGTTTTACTATATTTTTAGTGTTTAAATATATTTTAGTAGTAAAACTACAAAATATTTTAACACAAAAAAATATTTTTTATTGTTGAAATATTTTGTTGTAAATTTTTGTGCAGGAAGCTAGTTGTAATTACTATTTCAAGCTGAAAAATAACTCAACATGTTAAATATTTTCGTATGAGAAAATGATTTTGGTAGGTATTAGTTATTAACTTATTACGTATATGTATGAGAATTTCGATGGCACCCGGCCTCTTAAGTCTTGTCCTGTCACTGGCCTCTCGTGACCTGTCGGCTGTCAATGTCATCCAAGTATATTAATCACTTTTTGTGTTTTGCGCATAATTTGTCATTGTACTTTAAACTCTATTTATATCAAAATAGTACCTACAGAAGATAAAATGTTCTTGAAATTATACAAGGTAGTAAAATAAATTATAATACAAAACTGGGATACTCAGGCTACTCAACTCATTATCTAAAAATTAAAATCACTTGAAGGATAGGGAATAATGGAAGAACCAGTTAAGCCAAATAAGCAAGATTGTTGTAACAGTGGTTGCGATCCATGTATATTTGATGTATACGAGAATCAGTTAGAAATGTACGAAAAATTTAAAAAAAGCAAACAATTTTGCTCAAATCCATCCAGTAATGGAATTTCACAAACTGAATACCGAAGTTTTGTGATTTCAGATATTTCTTATATTACTGATTCAGTTAAAATGATGAAATTTAAAAGTGCTGAAAAACTTCTACACAAAAAAGTTATGTGGAAACCTGGACAACATTTTTTATTTAAATATGTTTCTGAATTTAAGACATGTACAAGAGCCTACACTCCAATAGCCTGTCAAAATGGTGAAGGAAAACACGACTTTTATATTATTTTAAAAAATTATGAAGATGGCTTGGTGTCAAAAGCATTATTTAATCTTAAAAAGGGTGAAAAAACTTTATGGAGAGGTCCTTATGGTTCTTATAAAATAGAAGAAAATAAATACACGCGTATCATTATGGTTGCTCAAGGTACAGGGATAGCACCCTTTATATCTATCATAGAGACTATATTAAATAATGAAGAGGACATGACATTATTAGCTCTATTTTTTTGCTGTTGCGATGTTAAGAATATATTACTTCGAAATCAATTATACGCTTATAAATCATTTTGGAATTTTTCATACACTGTTTTTCTAAGTTCATATTATGGTAATGAATCTTTAAAATATGAAGAGCCCATTGTAAAAAGAAAACTGGTGACAAAAGATTTAGATGAACTTAATCCAAGTGCTTCTGATCAATTCTTAATATGTGGTTCCAAAGCTTTTATGAGTGAATATAAGAGTCACCTTTTAAATATAAATATATCTGAAGAAAATATACATTCATTTTAACTTACCGTCTTTTTTATTTATGAGGTAATAGTGTCAGGTTTTTGAGTTAAGGTATCATTTGCAAAACGGTACCTCAGAAACTGGGCATAGTTTTTTGGCAGGAAATATTGACAAACAATGCAGCTGAATGGATAAACTTCTGAGGTAAAACTTCGGAAAACTGGCAAAGGTCTGGCAAACTAGCACATGCTTTGATAATATACATTAACAGGATAAGTACACTGTACAGGACCACTGTATGCATAAATGAGCAGAATCACAAAATACATAATATTAGTATGGTACATACAGAATACTCAATAATTTTACTAAGTTAGAACTGTGCCTATGAGTAAATAGAATATGCATATTTTATCATATAACAGCTATTAAGTGGATAATATGTATTTTTGTATTTTGTTATGCTCCGTTTATCGTTTAATAATCTAATATCGTAGACAGAAAAATATATTCACAAACTATATAGAAATTAGAATGCATATGAATATTATATCAGGATCCTTTAAATTTTATGCCTAATAATTTTTAAAATATTTGCGCTCTCACAAGTAGCTTGCCACATACAAAGATGAAAGAGGATCACAGTCAATGATATTCAACTAAATACAGATCTGTTACGTTCGTACTATTTTCCGGCCTAAATAGCTTCCGAACAATTTTCAAATTATTGTCAAATTTGACAGAAAAGTGAAACAAAAGATACGAAATGACATTTACATAAAAGAGACAGACTATAGAAAAGACGAGTCAATTGGCCCGTATTTAATGGCTTCACAACGCGCGCGGTAGTATCATATCTGCTTTGAGTTTTTTTATATAATATCATTGATCACAGTTAAGTAGTAGGTATAATATTGTAGACAGATAAGCGTCTATAAGAGTTTGACGGCTCACGAATTGACATTTGATGCGACAGCTAGCGCCATCTAGCGTTGTTTCGATTAAACTCTATAGGTGTATATGTGTGCTTTTATGTTTGCATGTGTGTATAGGATATTATGGGGATAGGATATCCTTGTCAGGTTTTTATGTTTCAAATACTTGAATTTGTAAAAACTGAGTTTGTTAAGTTTAGTTCACATAACAATACACAAATTTCACAAAAACAAAGTCTTTGAAACATAAAAATCCGACACTATAAAACAAATAAAAACAAAATTTTGACGAATATGATTATTTATTTTTCTTGGTCAATATAAAGTCCCTGCCACATAACACTATTTAATCTTAGAAGTGTTTTACTTTTAAAAATTGTTGTCTCGAGGTTGAGAAGGTCCAGGTTGGCCAAAACACAGGCAACTTATGCTGAGACTGCAAGAGAAAAATTAAATACTATAATAAAACATATGAATGGCACATACACTAAAATTGACCAATACTTATTTTCAATGGATAAGTTGACAAGCAAAGGACACACAAATTTTAAAGAAAAAAAAACATGATTGGCTGAAGACTTATTTAATTGCTATTGCAAGTGGTGATAGCCCGTTACCGCTTGGGGGTTAATTAAATAAAATTAAATAAAATAAAATTAAATAAAATAAAATTAAATAAAATAAAATTAAATAAAATAAAATAGTTAAAATTAAATAAATATACATTAAATAATCATTGACTTTCAATTTACTGTGTAAGTATTGGTAATTAAAAAATAAATTGTATCAAGACGTGACACTACACTTTACATAATGGTGCCAAAGTGCCAAAAGCCACCATATACCAGAAATATTTGTCTCAAATTAAGTATAAAACAGACAATCAAATATATCACTTACATCACATGGGATAGCTGCTGTCCTTGATAAGGCTCTTTGACTCTTTGTTACCATCAGTGAAGTCTATCTCTTTGAAAATATGTCTCTCACATAGCATCCTATGCTAATGTACACAGAGTACAGTTTTTTCGGACTTCCAATGTAAAGTTTCCAACTTCAAAGACATATCTAGTCCATGACCCACAACTGAAAATAAAAGATGAATACATAAATAAGAATTATATAACAAATAAAACAATAATTATTGTTATGTTATGCTAAATATGTACCTATATTTAGGTATTATAATATATTTTTTTATTAATTTATAAACGGAGGACCCCTGTACCACTCCCAACCTCAGGAGACCCCTCCTGAGGTTGGGAGTGGTACGGGGGGGTTTTCCTCATCCAACCCATCCCTCCTCAACCCATCTTAACACCAAAATCGTGGGGCATGATTCTAAACTTTAGCCATTCTTTTTATATCTAAGCCCTAAGGACAAACTTTTTTATTACTTCTAAAGTTAAAATCACTGATGGTAACAAAGAGTCAAAGAGCCTTATCAAGGACAGCAGCTATCCCATGTGATGTAAGTGATATATTTGATTGTCTGTTTTATACTTAATTTGAAACAAAGATTTTTGGTATATGGTGGGTTTTTGCACTTTGGCACCATTATGTAAAGTGTAGTGTCACGTCTTGATACAATTTATTTTTTAATTACCAATACTTACACAGTAAATTGAAAGTCAATGATTATTTAATGTATATTTATTTAATGTAATATTTTAATTAACCCCCAAGCGGTAACGGGCAATCGCCCCTTGCAATAGCAATTAAATAAGTCTTCAGCCAATCATATTTTTTTTTCTTTAAAATTTGTGTGTCCTTTGCTTGTCAACTTATCCATTGAAAATAAGTATTGGTCAATTTTAGTGTATGTGCCATTCATATGTTTTATTATAGTATTTAATTTTTCTCTTGCAGTCTCAGCATAAGTTGCCTGTGTTTTGGCCAACCTGGACCTTCTCAACCTCGAGACAACAATTTTTAAAAGTAAAACACTTCTAAGATTAAATAGTGTTATGTGGCAGGGACTTTATATTGACCAAGAAAAATAAATAATCATATTCGTCAAAATTTTGTTTTTATTTGTTTTATAGTGTCGGATTTTTATGTTTCAAAGACTTTGTTTTTGTGAAAATTGTGTATTGTTATGTGAACTAAACTTAACAAACTCAGTTTTTACAAATTCAAGTATTTGAAACATAAAAATCTGACAAGGATATCCTATCCCCATAATATCCTATACACACATGCAAACATAAACGCACACATATACACCTATAGAGTTTAATCGAAACAACGCTAGATGGCGCTAGCTGTCGCATCAAATGTCAATTCGTGAGCCGTCAAACTCTTATAGACGCTTATCTGTCTACAATATTATACTACATATCTGTGTTAGTAAATCTCAAAATAAAACGATTGCCATTTTGTTATGAGGCCGGAGGGCGGAGGGCGCAGACCAGCAGGCTTACTATCAACGCTTAATACGATTTAATTTAGGACCTAAACTGAATGGCATTTGATATTTCGTACCATCAACATCGTTTTACGAACCAATTTAGGTCGACACCTAAACTGAGCCGCATTCCAATATCATTCACTCTTTTTCGTACCAAAATTCGTACCATCACCTTACTTTATCTGACGTTCGAGCCTAAACAAAATCGCTCAACTGTCAAAACTTGCGATTCAAAACAAGTTAGTAAATTTGATGCCGATTTTGATTCTTTTGTTGTTACTTTTTAATTTTATTTGTTTAAAGTCAGAAAAAAGCAGTGAAAAACAGTGTCGCGAGGTAAAAACATAAATTGGTATCAAATAGCATTGATTTCGGTGCTTCTACAAAAAGTTTAAAGTGCAGTTTTATTCGTAGGATGTGTGACGACGAATTGATGCTTTTTGAGTTCTTGGAAGCCGATAGTGAGGAAAACTCTATGAGGAGAAGGAGACTTGACGCTCGAGCACAATTCGACCCATTCGATTTGGAAGATAATGAATTTATAAAACGTTATCGTCTTTCCAAAGAATTGGTAGTGGGACTGGGCGACGAGACAAGACCAGCAATGAAAGCGCCAAGGAGGTCCACAGATATATCTGTAGAAACAAAGTTAAGGACTAAAATATGCAATATATTACGTATACTCGCATTTTATGAATAACTATAACTTACGCCATTATTATTTCAATCTTTTACACAAACAACCACAACTTTTAATAAACTTATTGTTGTATTCTCACTATTCTATAGGTAATTTGTTTACAAAATTTCGAAGTCGCCGCCACTGTAGTGTTCAGCATCTGTGGCCGCCACACTCACGTCCAGGGGTCATTTTCAAATAAATACCGAACAAACAAAAAATAATTTTATTTTGTTTTTAGTATTTGTTGTTGTAGCGGCAACAGATATACACAATCTGTGAAAATTTCAGAAGTCTAGCTATATAGTGGTTTTTGAGATACAGCTTGGAGACAGACAACGAAGTCTTGGTGATACGTCTAGGCTAAAATTACCCTTTGGGTCCGTACCCATGGAATAGAACCCTAAAAAAGAGTTATAATAATAAAAAATAAAATGATTATTATTAACTTATAATACAAAAATACCGAAACGTTCGGTAGAATACCAAAAACCTGGCAACCCCGCTTACGTCACGAACTGTCACACAAAACAAGTTCGAAAACTTGATAAAATTTTGTGTCCGATACAAGAACTATAAATAAAATATTTTTTTTTCATAATAATTATATCATTAGAAAATTTGTGTCACTTTTTAACTAGAATTTATAAAATAATACCAACCGGATGCAGTATTATGAAAATGATACAAAGTTTTAGAACGCGGCATTCGAATCAAGAGAAACAACATAATATTCATTATTCGTATAGCGTTGTCTCTTTCCCACTTCAACCTAGGGATTGCGGTTCAGAGACAAATTGACGACTTCATTCGTTCTTTTCGGCTCCGTAACGTTTCAATTGAGGCGCGGTTTTAATAAGGTGATGGTACGAATGTTAGCGATTTTGTTTAGGAACCCAAATTAAACTGCTCGGAATTTGAGTCGTTTTTTAAAAGTTGATAGTAGGCCTGCAGGGCTGCCATTATAAAATAGTAATATACATTAATTACTCCCAATTGCTAAACAATGGGCATTGTCCAAAAAAAATCACATGTACTTTTTATATTTTTTTTCGTTAAAATAGGGTATTTTAAGAATATAAATTAAATAATTTTGAAATTCATTGGCTAGTTTTTTCTCAATAAATTTTTAATGTTTCGCTGTGACGTCATCATCGGCGGCCAATTGACCTCTGCAGTATGTTTTTTTCCTTTCAATCTTATTTATAATGGCTGGTTCGTCAAATGCAAGTTCTCATTATGTGAAAGCTGATACGAGAAGCTTACCAAAAGTTCGAAACGTAACGTTGGTCGAATTTATTGCTAATTTAACGCCATTGAAGGTCAAACTAAGGTTAAACATATTTGTTCAAAAATATAAGTAACTAATGGGTATTTTTTTCGTTTATATACAGAAAAACGATCACTGACCTTATTCCTCGAAATGTTTTTGTAATGAGCAAAATTTAAAAAAAATGGACAATCCCCATTGTTTAGCAAGTGTTATTGGTGGAAATTATTTTAAAATCATAATATTTTAATACGAACAATACAAAATCTCACTATTTATATTTTTATTTCGCTTTATGGATATATAAACGAAAATACAGAATAAATTTTTATTCTGTGACTTTTCTTACTATGACCACACTATGACATATTCTGTGCTAGTAGAGTGCCTTGAGAGTGCCAATGTAGGCCAAGAGTGTCTGACCTCATTGGAGGGATACGCTATTGGTGGAACATCATAATACACGATCTGTCCCCCCCTGAAAGAGGATGTAAACTGTATGCTACGTAACAAGAAGTCGGACTTAGAAGAAAAAAAATAAACATCCGTTATTTTTTTAATTTGAAACTGAAGTTAAAATTTTTAAGTGCAAAACCTTTCACTCTAAACATACCAAAAATTAAAAAAAATAAAAATAAAAAAGAAATGAGCTCAAATAAATGTTTTATTTCAATAAAAATATTGTACATAACTTAATAAATAGGCTAATAAGGTAAATTGAACAATAAAACAGATTTAATTCACAAGCTTTTGTTGTTAAATATTATAATATTACAATACAGTTTTCTGTATTTTATTTATAAATATAATAGAATAGCTATCTATGCTACTCTACTAACTACTTGATTGGCTTATACACTTATACAGTAAACTCTATATAGGGAGGGGATTAAAGCTGCGCGTCCACCAGGTCGGAATCGGGACGTACGGTGCGGACGGCACGTCGTGTCGTCATAATTATACTTGCCAGGCGCAAAAGACGTTCCAGTACTTCTAGTGCAGTTCATAGTAGTCAGTACCATACATACAAAAAAACAAATCCGTCCACTGCATACCTACGCTCCGATTCCGAATTCCGATCCAGTGGATCACACCTACACACTTACACACTTTGTTTTCTTACACTCTGTATACGACAGCTGAAATCTATCGCGCGGGCTCAGGCCAGCTGCATACCACTTCACTTGATCAGAGGATTTTTCCTTGGTGGCCGTACCACTCATAATCCCATACCGTCCTTCTCCTAAAATCTCCTTGCTTTGAATCTCTTTGCTGCTTTCGTTCCTAAGCGGTCACATGCGACCGCGAGAACAAAATATTTCCTAGAATCCGCATACAGTTTACATCCTCTTTGGAATCCGCGATCGAGGTAACAGCTATTGCTTACAGACTAAAATGTTGTAAACTAGCTGTAGAGGAACCTAAAAATCTGAAATTAATGAAACATTTTTCATTTACTACATTTCCATACAGTTTACATAAATTATTTAGTATAGTTAATAACCTTATGTATTGTTACAATAAAACAATATACACATGATACACATTTCATCATTTTCCAAATACATTGCATACTGAATATTGATATACATTATAATATTTTCTATGAAATATGAATCTATATTTTTCATATAGTTGTACAAATATGCAAATAATATTTATTATTTTTGTATTAGAACATGGTATGATATCGTTATGTTTTGGTTCAATTTATCAATTTACGGTTACATTTACATTTTACAATGGCTTACCTTTCGTTTTTCAATAATTAATCCACTTAATTTACAATTTTTGTATGAGTTGCTACAATATAATTTTCACAAAATGAAATTCGAACTTTGAGTTTTAAACTTCTTCTTACTCTTTTTTCTCATGTAGTTTATATTCACTATGGTCTTTTTTATCAACCAATCACAGTCGACCGTACTCAAAAATTGTACAGATTATGCGATTTAGTTTAGTAGCTACGTTTAAATTTGGAACCCAATTTTTTTTGTTCGGAAAGTTTCGTCCACCTGACTACATACAGCTACATATATTAATCTGTGCTCACAAGTAAAACGTCATAACTTGACGGATCACTGATTTTTTTTGAGTTTTGACAGCTCAACTGACACTTTAATTTATTAAATAAATAAATAAAAGTTTATTTATTTATAAATAAATAAATAGCAATACAGTGTTTTTTTGTTGGCTTTTGGCACAGACACCGGAGGTGTACTTTATGACTTTGCCACATAGTAAAGGTAGTCAGCCTTCTTCATAATTATTTTCATCAACGTTTTACTATAATATCGTCATATTATTATTTAAAGTATAGTCAAAGTCTCAGTAAAAGTCAAATCAGTCAAGGATTCAAGCAGGGCTTCATAACGTTATCGAATAACAGAAAAAATATCGTTACGTATCGTTATTTTCATAATGGTAGCCAGATAACGTTATTTTTTATAGCGATATCTAGTAAAATAACGTTATATTTACCGTTATTATTATAACGATATTTTTTCGTTATGTATAAGCGAAAAAATATCGTTATAATAATAACGGTAAATATAACGTTATTTTCTTGTATGAGGTATGCAATCGTGCACGGTGCACTAAATCTCACTCGCAGTCCACTTTTTTTTGCGAGATTTTTGCTTACCTACTTTTAGGAGTTTAATACATAAAGAAATAATAAAAATAATAGTTATTGTTTTAGACTAAAAATGGGACGAACTATATAACGTTATCAAAGAACATACATTTACCGTTATTAATCATATACAGGGTGTCAAAAGACCGCTTCCGATAACTTCGTGGGGTTATTATAGGGCATGAGATATATCCATTGGTGCAAGTAATTTTCTTTAAATCGACAGTTTTTAAAATAGTCAAAATTTTCAACACACAATGTATAATGCTGATGTAAATGCGCGATTGTATCGCGCGCCAGTGGAGCCCCGGCCCCCAGGCGGCAGGCCGAGTCAGCCCCCACGCGCCGCTCGCGCCGAGTCCCGCGCGCGCGGCCCTGTGCTAGACAAAACAGCTGATCGTGGTGTGCCCTAGGCCCTAGCCCGTAGGTAGTGAATAAACCATCAATATTGTAATGATTATTAAATTACAGTTGTTTTCACGATTTAATAAAATGTTACAATTTATTAATTACCGTTTCTTAGGTTTATTTCTCAAAAATACTCAGTTTTTACTTCCGGCCAAAAAGGAAAAGTAATCATAATTTACATCCGAATCAAGTTGTAAAAATACAATACACAGTTACTATGGACAAAATACTTGATAACATGTTCACTGACCTGTGATCAGCTGTCTGCTTTTATGAAATGCAGTTCGAGCTGTGCTCCATTTAACTCAATGTAGATTGCAGAGTTTTTCAACACGAAACAAAAGTACTCGTAAACGGGAGACATTCCAATTCTTTTAAAAACACTGTTGCACTGTTTAAACCGCACTTTCGTATTGACGACGATGTTCACCCTCGTTCCATAAAGGTTTACGAGTATTAAAAGTTCATTCACATTCACAGACGTATCACGTGAAAAAATAGTTATCAATGTCACAAAACAAGCAATAAGACCAGAACATCCGTAAAATTACAAAACTTAAACAAAAACTTCACAGTACACCAGCACGGCGCGTGCTTACTGGCTACTGCAGACTAAATAAAATTAAAGAAAAAACTTTGTAAAATAATAGGGATGTATCCCTCTGCATATTTTGAGTTATCGATAATTTTTTATCGATAAATCGTTATTGTTTTACATACGAGTATGTTATGATTACAGTCAAACTAAAAAAAACAAATACCTACTCAATGTTAAGAATAGCGACAATAATAATTAAAAGTTATTTAATTAATTAGGTATTATCGAAGTATTTTCATTGCATGCGTAAACGTAAACGCGTATACGCGCATACGCATAACGCATAACGCGTACCAAAGTTTAACAATCACTTTATCACGGTAATGTAGGTATCGAAATGCATCACTGTTTGTCATCCCTAACACCTCCCCTCCCGCGCCTTGGTCGCCACGGACCGGCGCCGACCGCGCGACTCGCCAGTGCGAATTAGACAAGCAGGCGGCGTGCAGCGATTTTCGCGCTTCTTCGTTCACTTTGTTTCGTGAAATTGTAATGCTCTTGTTTGAATAAACGATGTACGAACAAAAGCGTTAAATGTGATAATTGATTATTATTTTAGTTGTGTTAAAATACTTTGTGGTGTGATAGATTTCGTTTAAAGCGAGAAGTGTTTTTGACGTTGTTGGTGGTGACTGGTCTTATTGCTTGGTGTTAAGGACTATTTTCAAAATGCATAAAGAAGTAAGAACACTTGAATTCAACATTTTTCACGTAAGGTAATTTCCAGTTTTATGTATGAGGTTTTTTCGTGTATCATCCGTAATTTCGATTGATAAGTGACGATTGCGGATAGACAGTTCATCCGCATATTGGTTTCGTTATTTACGATGAAATTTTTGTAACTATGTAGTCTAATAATCTTAGACTAGTTACAAGTACTTACAACAGCATGGCAAACTTCTAAGTTTGCCATAAGTATTAAGTACTGTAGTAAGTTGTGCACAGACAGTTGCTTACAGTATTCTACATGAGTTACTATTAAACTTTTAACACTGCAAGTAACTTAGATAAGAGGTCAAAGGTCAGAGTTCTAAGTTCCACGTCATGGCGACCTTCATGGGTTTAAAATTGAAAAGACACCACATACATTAGGGTTTATGTGTGTTCTGTCGTAGTGTATCGTCATTCGTCGCATACGACCTTTCGAATCGTGCGTAGGCCGGAGCTAAGTGCTAACAGCTGAATCAAGGTCAACGCTCCCGTGTTCGTAGGTACTTCGTACACACGATAACGACACAGTATAGCAATATCCCTACAGTAACGAAACGCCTTTGATGTCGCACGATGCCGCCACCGGTGTAGGTACCGAGCAGATATGCCAGGGTTGCCACGAAACGGGAAATAAAATAAAAATTAAATATTGTGCTTGTAATGTTATCATTTAATCTGTTTAATCGATATTTACGTGAAACTTTATTTTTAGATGATTTCAATTCTCTACTAGATGATACCCGCAACTTCGTTGTGCCAGAACTCGTTTATCGTGCGAGAACCGTACATTTTTCCAGGACAAAAAGTGTTCTATGTCCTTTCCCGGGACTCAAAGTATCTCCATGCCGAATTTCAGCAAAATCGGTCCAGCGGTTTGGGCGTGAAGAGGTAACATACAGATAGACATACTTTTGCATTTATAATATTAGTATGGATTTAAAAATTTCATTAACCCATCAAGCCCCATAAGCTCACCGGTGAGCATGACACAATAGAATAACAATAGATTTCCAAGAATCCACGAACGAAGGATTAAAATAATTAAGACGCATTCGAATATTTTATTATTCGTAGGAATACATCAAAAAATGTTACACAAAGTGTAACATTTTTTGATGTAACTAATTAGTACCTACTAATTAGTATGTAACAGGGTATTTGACAGATTTTTAATTTATTCTATATTGTTTCTCTCCATGTTACACTTCTTACAACGCGTAAACAATAAAATAGATATGCAAATAAATGCCGCCAAGGCCAACACAATATTAGTGTGAACTGTGAGTAGGGATTGCAAAAAACGGATTTTTAAAAAAATCCGGATTTTCGGATTTTTTCATCCTCAAATCCGGATTATCCGGATAATCCGGATTTTTTGTAAATTTTTAAATGTTTTTGGTAAACAGCTCTGAATGTGAGTTATTTTCTTATTATTTCTTTATTTAACATTCATTATAAAAGTGCAAAATAAAACGTCTTAAAAATTAACATTTTTCTTAACTTAGCGATGTGAAAATCGCAAAGTTAAGGAAAAAAGGAAAAGATTAAAATAACAGTATCTGGTACTTTAAATATTATTAACAACTTAAAAATACCTTGATTTTTTTACTATTTAAAAATGTGAAATTTTAGTTAACATGAAAATCCTAAGCAATCTTCCCTTTTCGGAGACTTCGTCATTTATAATGAATTTTTGCACCTGCAGCCGTTAGCCGCACATCATCAGATTATGCCCCAAGATCTGCAAGCCCTAAGGCTCTAAAGTCTAGTGGAACTTACAAAAAATAGGTCAAAGACACAAACATTGATCAACAGTACGAGTCGTAGGATTGATCCTACGTCGAGGTAGAGGAGCAAGAAATTCACTATGACAACGAGTACCTGCACTTGGGCCAATTAGTTTCTTATGACTACAGAAAACAGAAAAACTGGTCCACGAAGAATAGTAACTTACCAATCTCACTGAAGTGCAGACTCGTTGATATGTGTATTTCGCTCGTCATAACCAACGATGCGCAAACACGATCATTGACTGATTTACGATTTATAAAAGTTCCAACTCAGGGTTCGCCAAAGAGCAATAGAGTTCAAATCTCAACAAAACAAAAAAAACGTAATGTGCTCCCATACAAGAATCAGAGACGTAGGAATTAAGACGGTCAAGCTAAAGTTGCAATGGGCTGGTCACGTTGTCCGCATACATCTAGGCTGGTTATCGACCGAGTGGTTATCCTACTATTATTAAAGGCCTAAGGAAAGATAGCGCTATTCTCTGAAAGTGATTTTTTCCTCCGAAGGCAGATCACTGTAATCCTGACGTTTTTCCTGACATTTCCTGACATTTGGATTGGTGCCACAATTTTCCTTTTTAGTAAATTAGGAGAGTTTCGCTCTTTTTCGCTTACAGTGGAGCTGTAGAGTCAAGTAGAAGGTGAATAGGTGTGTCACAGAATCTGCAGGTTGTAAAGCTATTAACACCTATACTGAAAAGGTGCTTGTTCAGCTAACATTGTCCAGTTAGTCTTCTGGCAAGGATTCTATTTTTTTTTCTTACTAGCCATCTATAAACTCCCCACTGGAGACATATCAGCTGGGCTGGCAAACGGTGACGCTGGGGCAAGATAAGTGAAAGATTTGGGTGGCGCCTTTGCCCAGCAGTTGCATAGTATATTTATATTTTGCACAGAATAATGACTTAATTATAAACTTACTTTATTCCTTCATTTAATTAGACAGAATCACAGATCGGCAATCGGCATTGGTTTCGTAAACAATTATAATTTATAATCATAACCTCAATGTAAACAAAAGCAACATATTTTAGAAAAAACATTGTATTCAATATTTTTTGTTAATATTTTTATTAATTGTATTTTTATTATTAATATAATATTTTATTAATTATATTCAAAGTTCTAAAATGATTGTAAATTTATCATAGTTGCATTTATATTATCATGTAGAAAACATAATGTTACGTGCTAGGGTTCTTTGGATTCAGAGAGAAAGACCTGGTGACTCTCTTGAAGACTTTATTCACAAACACTAGCTCACACTAATCACTGAGTCCAAACACTAAGCACTAGATCCAAATCACTGAGCACTATCACTGTCCTAGGTCGTAGCCGAGTCACTATCACAATCACAATCACTCACTATTGATCACTTGTTTTCGCTCCGAAGTCACCTCGAAGATAGCTCGGATCAAACTGAATTGTCGGCTCGACTGTCTGCGACTATTTATACGGGCCGGATCGAATCTCAGAAAATTCCGGAACATCCCAGAATAAACCCGATATGCGTAACAAGTATCAGATATTTCTAGAAAGTACTCGTAGGTACATACACCTAGCGTCATCTAGTAGCGAGTAGGGGATTCGTTTGCGTTTTATGTTGCGCTAGCTTGACGCTAGATGGCACTACGTGTCCTTTTTCGTAACACTACTCCCCTCTTAGAGATGCTCGTCCCGAGCGTCGTTGTTACTGCCATGGTAACGCGCCAGACGGTCTATGTGTACCACTTTGAATGTCCCTCTTGGTTGCTTTTGGATCCTGTAAGTCACATCATTCAATCGGGTAACCACTTTGTATGGGCCGTCCCACTTGGTCTGTAACTTTGGAGATTTCCCTTTTCGGCGAGTTGGGTTATGCAGCCACACCAGTGACCCTTCTTCGAAGCCGCTCGTGTTCGCTTTCCGGTCGTATCTGGTCTTCATCTTCTCACTTGACTGTAACCCATTTTCCCGAACCGTGGCGTGTATATAGCGCATCTTTTCCCTTAAATCGCAGACATAGTCTGGTAAGGTCTTTGGTTCCTCCGGTGACCCTCCTGTCAAGAGGTCTACTGGTACTCGTAGTTCTCTACCGTAATTGACATACGCCGGGGTAGCTTTTATGCCCTCATGCTCGGCGGTACGGTACGACAGAAGGAAGAGCGGTATATACTTGTCCCAATCCTTTTGTTTGTCATCTACCAATTTCGCCAAATGCCTCTCAAGGGTCTGGTTAAATCTCTCAACCATTCCATCAGACTGTGGATGGTACGCGGTGGTCCTCGTCTTATGCATTCCCAAAATTCTGCATACTTCCTGGAAGACCTGCGATTCGAAATTCCTGCCCTGATCGGAATGGATTTCTAGAGGCACACCAAAGCGAGATATCACTTCTTCGACTAGCTTAGAAGCAACTGTTGTAGCTTCCTGATTTGGTATGGCGAACACTTCGGGCCATTTTGTGAAGTAATCCATGACCACCATAAAATACTTGTTTCCCGATTCCGTTACAGGAAATGGCCCAGCTACGTCAACTGCAATTCGTTCCCACGGTGCGCCAACGTTATACAAGCGCAGGTTCCCACGGCTCCTTGTCTGTGGTCCCTTCACTGCAGCGCAAGTAGTACATTTGCGGCACCAATCCTGCACATCATCTCGACAATGCAACCAGTAGAATCGTTCTCGCACTTTTGTTAACGTCCTCTTGACACCTAGATGACCTCCTGATACGCCATCGTGAATTTCACGGAGAACATCTGGTACTCTCGTCCTTGGGACAACTATCTGAAGATGGAACTCTCTGCTGTTAGTCTTCTCCCATTTCCGGTAAAGTATTCCATCACTGGAGATAATATGGCCGAGATAATTGACCTTACTCCTGAACAAACGACACTTTTTCGGATTCAACTTTAACTTGGCCCCCTCTATTTTGGCGAAAACTCGTTCTAAGTTTCGCAAATGGTCCTCGAAGTCGCGGCCAACAATGATGACGTCATCCAAGTAGACTAAGCAAGCCTCTCCAACTAAGCCTGCCAGTACACACTCCATGAGTCGCTCAAATGTGGCAGGTGCGTTACACAATCCAAAGGGCATGACGTTAAACTGCCATAAACCTCTACCGGTGGAGAAAGCTGTCTTCTCCTTGTCTTTTGGATAAATTTCCACCTGCCAGTATCCAGATTTCAGGTCCAGGGTCGAGAACCATTTCATGCCACTCAAGGTATCCAGAGTGTCGTCGATTCGAGGTAATGGATAGCTGTCCTTCTTAGTGACATCATTGAGACGCCTGTAGTCCACACAAAATCTTGTGCTGCCATCTTTCTTCTTCACTAACACAACAGGTGAGCACCACGGACTTGCAGACGGTTCAATTATCTTATGCCTTCTCATGTCCTCCAAAAGGCCTTCAACTTCTTTTTCCTTTGCAATGGGTATCCGTCTTGCTCGTTGACGAATTGGGTTCTCGCTTCCGGTATCTATCCTGTGCTGAACCATCGACGTTCTTCCAAGGTCGCCTTCCTGACTGGAGAAGATATTCGCGTGGCGTTGTAAAAACTTCTTAGCTTTCATGCTCTGCGAATAAGTCAGATTACTCTTGCAGTCATCGAGTAGCTCAGTCACTATTCTATAGTTGCTGCTGTTTTCTGGGTCTGAGCCTGTGATCGAACTACACTTTCTCATCCAGACAACTTCCTCGCACTTTCCAATGACGTCACCTTTGTTCAAGCAGATCTCGCGATTGCCAAGATTCAAAACCCTGACCACAGCGTTACTGTTTCCACTAACAAGGGTTCTCGCCGTCATCAGTTTTTGCGCTGATGTCTTGGTAGCCGTGTCTTCGATCAACACGCATCTGTTTGACTTTTTCTTTCCAGCTGGCGGTAGTTTAACCAGCACCCGAGCTTCCGCACGTCCAGGTATAATGACTTTCTTTACACATTCAACTTTCCCGCAGGCGCCTCCAAGGATGAAAATTTCCTCTTCACCACACTTGAAAACTCCATCAGCGACATTAATTCTGCAGTTATGCTTCTTCATGAAATCCAAACCCAAGATGCAATTATCCATAATCTCAGCTACGATAACGTCGTGAGGGTATGAAGACCCCCCTACATTAATCGTAACTGACATTTCTCCCAGGACGGGTATTGGCTGACCGGAGGCAGTAAGAAGCCGACAGTTAATTCTCCTCTTCTGTCTCCTTGCGGCTTTTATCAGATTTGGGTTCACTATCGTTCTAGAGGCTCCTGTGTCTAGAGTAATTTTGCAATCCGTCCTGTTAATAGTCCCCTGAATCACAAGACTATTCCCGCTGCATGCTTGGGAGATAACAGTTATCGGGGCTTCCTCCGCGTCAGCCAGTACTCGCCCCTTAGTCCTGGCTTTTATTCGTTTCCCTGATCGTGGGCAGGGGACGAAGCCCCTTGCTTCTTCAGCTCCTCCATTTGTTCCTCGAGCCTTTTCATTCTTGCCAACTGGGTCTCCTTCTGCGGGCAGTTAAGCTGAAGATGGCCCCTCTCGCCACACTTGTAGCACATGGCTCCAAAACTTTTCTTCGTGGGAGCCCTCATCTCCTTGACTTCCTCGTAGACCTCGTGGATCTTATGGGTCTGTCGTATGTCACGGCGAACAGCCTCGACTTCTAAAGCATGCGCCAATGCTTCCTTAAGCGAGGTGTGGTGACGAAGCCTCACTGCAGCTCTGACCTCCAGATCCCTGATTCCGTCGACAAATGCTTGCACAATATTTGTGTCGACCATTTTGGAATCGGCTCCTGGGTGTGCCTTCTTGACCAGTTTTTCAATTTCCAACGCCCATTGTTGTAGTCCCTCTCCTGAGCGTTGGACTCTGTCGCGCAGTTGAGCGCGGAACACGTGCTCCAGGTGTCGCTCCCCATATCTGGATTCCAGTGCCTCCATCAAATCTTGGAATCCATTCCCTGTATGTGCTTCCAGGACCGACAAAGCTTGCCCTCTGAGCGCAACTGTGAGAGCGGTCAGGCATTGTTCATCAGTCCATCCGTTGGCAGAAGCAACAGTCTGGAATTGCTGACGGTAAGCGTTCCAAGAAGTAGTGCCGTCGTATGGCGGTACTTTTACTCTTGGTCCCTGCACCACTATAGTGTTTCCACTAGATACCGCAGCTCCCGTGGTTTCAAGGCGCACTACTTTCTTCTGTAGTTCGGTGATGTTGGTTTTTACATTTTCCATATCCAATCCTAACCCGGTAACTCGTTCGTCCATTACATCGACATCTTTACGAAGCTTAGTTACCGTGTCACTGACATCCTTTATGGCCAGAAGCGCTTTCTCTTGGAGGTCCTTTTGTTGCTCTTGTGACTCTTGTAAAGCGCCGAGTTTGCGGTCTTGTGACTCCCTCATTGCCTGAATTTCAGCCCTTTGAGAATCTTGCAAAGCGCCGAGTTTGCGGTCTTGTGACTCCCTCATTGCCTGAATTTCAGCCCTTTGAGAATCTTGCATAGCGCCGAGCTTGCGGTCTTGTGACTCTTGCAAAGCGCCGAGTTTGCGGTCTTGTGACTCTTGCAAAGCCTGAATTAATTCAATTATGCTTTCCAATTGAAGAGCCATTTGAGGGGCCGTAGAAACTACGGGCGTGGCAGGATGGATGGAGCTAGTTGACGGGGCCTGAGCAGGTGGGGCCCAGTGGGCGGGGCCAGTGGGCGTGGCCTGAGTGGGCGTGGCCTGGTGGGCGGAGCCAGTGGGCGTGGCCATGTCCAGAGTGGGTGGGGCCTGGGGGGCGTTGTCAGTGGGCGGGTCCCGGTAGGCGGAGCCAGTGGGCGTGGCTTCACCCGAAGTGGGTGGAGCCTGGTGGGCGGGGCCAGCGGGTGGGGCCTGCCCAGCAGTGGGCGGAGCTTGGTCCCCAGTGGGTGTGGCCTCCGCAGCCCTACCTCCAACTCCTCTCTCAGAGTCAATGGCAGCAGCTCGCTGCGCCCTTGTCCTGACACTCCCCTTGAAGTCCTCTCTCGGAGTCAATGGCATCTCCAAATCTCACTTCCGACACCAGTTGTTACGTGCTAGGGTTCTTTGGATTCAGAGAGAAAGACCTGGTGACTCTCTTGAAGACTTTATTCACAAACACTAGCTCACACTAATCACTGAGTCCAAACACTAAGCACTAGATCCAAATCACTGAGCACTATCACTGTCCTAGGTCGTAGCCGAGTCACTATCACAATCACAATCACTCACTATTGATCACTTGTTTTCGCTCCGAAGTCACCTCGAAGATAGCTCGGATCAAACTGAATTGTCGGCTCGACTGTCTGCGACTATTTATACGGGCCGGATCGAATCTCAGAAAATTCCGGAACATCCCAGAATAAACCCGATATGCGTAACAAGTATCAGATATTTCTAGAAAGTACTCGTAGGTACATACACCTAGCGTCATCTAGTAGCGAGTAGGGGATTCGTTTGCGTTTTATGTTGCGCTAGCTTGACGCTAGATGGCACTACGTGTCCTTTTTCGTAACAATAATAAATATAGTAAAATAAGAGCTAGGTTATAAGAAATGATGTTGTTGTTTCTTATAAATAAAAATTAAAATGAAGAAATGTAAAGAAATGTAATTATAACCACCAAATAACTACACAATGGAATGTTAGATATACGGAATGGGCATTGTCCAAAAAAAATCACATGTACTTTTTATATTTTTTTTCGTTAAAATAGGGTATTTTAAGAATATAAATTAAATAATTTTGAAATTCATTGGCTAGTTTTTTCTCAATAAATTTTTAAAGTTTCGCTCTGACGTCATCATTGGCGGCCAATTGACCTCTGCAGTATGTTTTTTTTCGTTTCAATCTTATTTATAATGGCTGGTTTGTCAAATATAAGTTATCATTATGTGAAAGCTGATACGAGAAGCTTACCAAAAGTTCGAATCCTAATGTTGGTCGAATTTATTGCTAATTTAACGCCAGTGAAGGTCAAACTAAGGTTAAACATATTTGTTCAAAAATATAAGTAACTAATGGGTATTTTTTTCGTTTATATACAGAAAAGCGATCACTGACCTTATTCCTCGAAATGTTATTGTAGTGAGCAAAATTTAAAAAAAATGGACAATCCCCATTCTGAATTTGGTACGTGTAGACCACGTAAAGTTGTGATAGCGCCTTTAAACAAATGTGAATTTGTATGTCAGATATTACACAATACATTTAAATTAATTTTATATTACGTAAAAGCTTCTTTTTCATAATTTTTATCTACTATTCGAAAAAACCGAAAATCCGGATTTTGAGAAATAAAAATCCGGATTTTGCATAGGCCCAAAAAATCCGGATTATCCGGATTTTTCGGATTTCGAAGTATCCGGATTGCAATCCCTAACTGTGAGGCGATATAAATTATGAAAATTTAAATCCTTTTTGTTTTTTGAATCAGATTTACATCCGGACTCTGAAAACATATTATATCCCATTGTTTATAAGATAAGTAACTATCGTTTTACACTTCGATCAATAAGTATATTAGTGATCGAAGGTTTTACAACACAAAACTCGTAGACAACGCGCCAACGTCACCCCTGCACGGGCAGGTACACAAACTCCGCGAGTTTGTGTACGCGGGCCCGCGCCGCCCGCTTCCCCGCGGGTACCCCTCCGTTGCTCTGCGCAAGTACATTCGTTTCACTACTGTAGGGATATAATTGCTATACTGTGATAACGATGACCGCGCGCTGCGGCGCTGCTTATTGCATAATGGAGTAAAAATAATAAAATTAAAAAAATATTATAAATTATTTTTCTATGTGGTTTATTATCATGTTTAAAAGGTATTAATTATAAAAAAATTAAAAATTAAAATTAAAAAAAAAAATAAAAAAAAAAAATAAAAAAAAATACATTTTCGTAATCAGAAAATGTAGTATAATCATACCCCAAAGTTATCGGAAGCGGTCTTTTGACACCCTGTATAACGTTATAACATTAACCGTTATTAATATCAATTTATAACGTTATTTTTAATATCGGGTAAATTTTCATAACGTTATCTATGCCCTTGAAGCAGTAACGTTATGAAAAAATAACGTTATTTGTAGCCGTGGATTCAAGTCGGTCACTTCAGTAAATTAGTAGATGCTTTACTTTAAACTTTTGGCGGAGTTTTCGAGAGAACACAAAAAAGCACGTTTAAGGAAGTTGCAGCATATTTTGCCTACAGTTGTGCACGATAACGAATATCGAATGATTATTAATATTCCTTCAGGCCCCGCGCGAGCACCGGTGATCGCGAGAACAAAAACCTCCGATCGAAGTAATATTCTACCAATATTACACATTAAAACCCCAGTTAACACAATTTTAGGAAAATAATACAAAAACACAACAGTCAACAGCACTCTTTTATTATACATTCCCGGCAAAACTCCCCACTGTAAATTTAAACGTCGGATTTAAAATAGTTTCTCACGTTCAAACTATGAAACTTACTAAACCTCGCGTTCAACATCGTTTTGTCTATGGTTTTCGTAGATGCTGCAGCCTGCATGGTAGATGCATCCCCCCACAGACTACTCATCCTCCGTATTCGCCTGCGGGCAAAGAGGATGTAAACTGTGTACTACGTAACAAGAAGTCGGACTTATAAGAAAAAAAATTAACATCCGTTATTTTTTTAATTTGAAACTGAAGTTAACATTTTTAAGTGCAAAACCTTTCACTCTAAACATACCAAAAATAAAAAAATTAAATAAAAAAGAAATGAGCTCAAATAAATGTTTTATTTCATTAAAAATTATTGTTCATAGCTAAATAAATAGGCTTTTAAGGTAAATTAAACAATAAAACAGATTTAATCCACAAGCTTTTGTTGATTTCTATTATTCAGTATTATAATAATACAGTACAGTTTTATGAGTTTTATTTATAAATATAATAGAATAGCTGTCTATGCTACTCTACTAACTACTTGATTGACTTATACAGTAAACTCTATATAGGGAGGGGATTAAAGCTGCGCGTCCACCAGGTCGGAATCGTGTTCCGATGCGTTTGAACAAACTTTGTACCATTCTTTGGAGATTTGGAGTACATTATTTTTAACCGACTAAAAAAAGGAGGTTATCAATCCGACGCGTATAGTATGTAATATTTCCAGAACTGCCCAGTTTTCGTATAATATGTTACTGCATAGCTGGGCACCGTTAATCAAATAGTTAACTTCGTTAATCGTTAATCCGCTACAAAAAAAGTTAGCTTCGTTAAACGTTAAAGCGTTACATTCCGGAAGAATTAACGCAAGTTAACGTTAATCGTTAATCCGTTAATTATTGTAAAATTGCATTTTTATATCGTTGCTTTAGTGTAGGTACTTAAAAAAACCTGTTGGTTTAGGTTCTGGAAGTCAACACAACTTTAAAATGTAACACTTTACATAATTTTGAAATCACATAAAAATATGAAAACCTTATTAAATCGAGATAAAAATGGGCAAGGTGATAATATTTAAAGTGTATAAGCGTTCTCTGTGAAAAAACAAAGAGAAAACCACCTTTTGAGCGTGATTACGTTTAGAAAATTTTATACTGCGTCTACGCTTTCTTGACAGATTGTACTTCTGTTTATCGCGCCACGCCGCGGCGCTGTGCGCTAAATAGTAGGCATTGAATTAACGATTAACGGACCTCTACATATTAACGGAAGTTAACGCGTCCGTTAACATTTTCTATATTTAACTTAAAAGTTAATTCGTTAATCAAAATGTTAACTTCGTTAATTAACGATTAACGGATTAACGAGTTAATGCCCAGCTATGTATGTTAGTCTATATCAGCATTATCAGCATCTGAAAAAATGTGCAAAATTTCAAAAGTGTATGTATGTTTTTTATGTTTGTGTTCACATATCTCCGGAACTACAAGTCCGATTTAAATATTTTTTTGTTGTACTATATAGGTATTGTTTAACTCGGGAGACATCTGCAAGTTTCATCAAAATAGGTTTAGTAGTTTTTGAGATAGAGAATTTAATTCTCAATTTCGGACAATTTTTAAGTCGGTTTTATCTTTTAAGAAATAATATTTATTCGTCATAAGACGTGTACTCCACAGTGAACCAAACTGCGCTGTGTCGTTTGACAAACCGTTCAAACCGACATCAAACGGTTGAATCAAACCGTTTGATCGTCTCGGGGGCCCTTGGAGGATGTTTCATGTTATCCATTTATGTCAGCAACCCGCCACGCCCCTATTCTGTATGGCAAAAATGTTAGTCGTGTTCGTTTGGTTTTTCAACTGCGCGGCTTTTTTGTGTGTCAGTGGAAGTGTCATAATCTAAAACACCAACACAGAAAATACCAAAGAATATACTTTTCCTTTATCTACGGAAAATACCTATCAATTTCTGTCAGATTTTAGAAAATCTGACAGGTGTTTTAGAACATGACAAGTTATTTTAGAATATGACACTCACAATGACACACAAAAAAGCCGCGCATGCGCAGTTGAAAAATCAAACGAACACGACTATTAGAGCGAAGCCAAACGAGCGTAATTTTGTGAGTCGTGAGCCGCAGAATTTCTGCCGGGCAGAATTTTTTTCATACAAATGACAACTCATTTTGAGTCGCCGCGCCGTGTGAATCAAACATGACTTTTGTATGAAACTGAATGCAGCAGAATTCTGCCCAACAGAAATTCTGCGACTCACAAGTCACAACTCACAACTCACAAATTACGCTCGTTTGGCTTCGCCCTTAATATAATGGTAGAAAACACGAAAACACGGCGCCGCAGTGCCGGCGCAGCGGATCATGGGATCGTACGGATGGGATTGTACGATCTTTATTTGACAACTTGCAAATTTTCAATATGGCAACAAATTTTGAACTACCTATGCCAAAGCAAAAGACGCTTCTTAAAAAAATAGATATGGATTTTTTTCGCGCCGGCGCGAACGATAAACGCGTACGTGTCCGTTTCTGCTCCGACTATAATGTTTTAATATTGGCTTTAGCATGAGTTAAATAATTTGTAAGCTGAAAATTCCAACCATGTTTTTATTTCTTAGATTTGAAATGTGACAAAATAATAAATTAATTCAAAGAGTACCTGAAATTTCCTCGACTATTTGTAAATTATTTAATTAATAATGGGTTCAATAGTTTTAAAGAGTTTATCAATTCTTCTCGGTGTATTTTTTATTTTCGTTGGCATCACAAAATTAACACCGTTTATTTCTAAGGAATTGCACAAGGATTTGGTAAGTGCATAATTTATGTACTAATCTTTATTAACGTTAACCTTAAAAATATATATTTATTAATTTTGTTTTATATTTTAAGAATAAAATTTAGAAAGGTCGCTAGGTGCATTATTATTTTGTTTCGGAGTAATACGCCTTTCTATTTTAGTATTTGGCCTGCCGCCTAATATTTCGTTGCTGTCTCGTGTTGCCGCTCCGAAGGCAAAATCAAATATAATTTGAGTTATACATACATTTTGTAATAAAGGTTCAATTATTATGTTAGGCTTGAACGTTATGTATGAAATCATTATGAAATATAATTTATACTTTAAATGAAAGAAAATATTTTTTTTCTTTAAAGAACAAATTTGTTTTACCTACACCTAAAGCGCATATTGAATCATGAATTCATGATGCAGAAAACCTAAAAATTTTATTATGAATCGCAAGTTTGTAAGTGTGAGTGACGATAATAATATCAGCTGACTACCAAACCGACCTGTAGTCTATGTAGAGAAGCTAGATTCACTAGTCACTAACCACTACACAAACAGATATAGTCCGGTCTAATTAGACGCAAAAAATCGTAACCGTAATCGGTTGTCTGTAAAGTCGGTTTACTGGCGATCGTTGAACGTGACAATAGTCATAAGAAAATGGAACGCCTCAGATCGAGGTAATGTTTTGATGAGTCCGCATGAGTCATGTTTTTTCGTGCGTGCAGCCGGCTCCATCGAATTATAAGACGTTGTCACGTCAAAAAATCGTTTTTTGTTGGATAGTCTTATTTATCGAGGGATCCTTCGGCTATATAACATCATATAACATCACGTTGGCACCAATAGGAGCAAAGAAACAGAGGAAAATGGGGAAAACGGGGAAAATTATTTGAAAGAGCTTAGTTCACAAACGGCTGAAGCATTTTTTATGTTATTTGGCACAGATATAAAGTAGACCACGAGGAAGGACATAGGCTATTTTGTTTCTCGGGAGAATGTACGTTTTCCGTGAAATACATAGTTAACAGGGCGGAGCGGAACTTCTTGTAATACAATACATGCGAGGGCTGTTCTCAGCCAAACATACTTCTGCGTGACTTACCAAATCTAAACTTTTCGAGTCGCGAAGAGCAACAGTACGCTTGCAAGAAGTATGTCAGACCGAGAACATTTCAATTTTTTCAAACAACCCTAGTATGTAGTACTAGATGTTAAGCGTGGTTCCGCCCGCGTTAATTATAAATTTCACGGAAACCGTAAATATTCCTGAAAACCAAAATAGCCTATGTCCCTCCACGTGGCCTATTCTATATCTGTGCAAATAACATAAAAATTGCTTCAGCCGTTTGTGAGATAGGCTCCTTCAAATAATTTTCTCCGTTTTTCCCCATTTTCCTCTGTTTCTTTGCTCCTATTGATGCGTTAACGTGATGTTACATAGCTCAAGTATTCCTCGATAAATAAGATTATCCAACAAAAAACGAATTCTTCAATTCAAAGCTGCAGTTCCACAAATTCTTGAGCTTTATAATTTAATCATAGATATAATTTTCCCAAACTTTAAGGGCCTGTTTCACCGCTTCCTGATAAGGCTATCCACCAATTAATTTGACAGATGGAGTATGGAAAATCTGTCAAATAACCCTATCGGGCACCTTATCAGGAAGCGGTGAAACAGGCCATAAGCCTGCCATTTATAAGGAATGGTAATAGTCGTATGAAAAAAGTGAATATTTTTTGTAGAGAATTTTATGATCTTACACTCTTGCCCTACTTATTTTTATGATAAAATGTATAGTTTGGAAAAAAAAAAACAGGAAAAACATTATTTTCATACCTTTGACCTTGAATAAAAAAATTTGCACAAGGAGGATCGCCGGGGACTTTTGAGGTTTTATTTGTAATGGTGTTTTTAACGTCTCTACCAATTTTCAGATCTATGCGAGTTATTCCGAGGTCGAATGTTTAATTTTCCTGGAGTAATATAGAATACTCAATAACTTTTTAATGGAGGCACCTCACATGGCTATTCGTATTTGCGTAAGTGCCTCCACAAAATTGATTCTTCGTGAACTTGGCCTTCAGTAGGTATATTAGTGTAGGTTATCAAACTTTCGAATGCCATGCAGTGGTCTCGCAGCAAGTACTCTGTACTTGTATATTATTTAATATTTTTAATAGCCTGTCTTTAATGGTCTACAGACCGAAATAAACGTTTTATTTTATTTTATTCTATTTGAGTTTTTCTTTTGAATGAAAGAGAAGACATGACATTTTAACAAGCCGTTAACACTAACAGGCGTTGGTGAAATTAGGGTGGCTTCGAGCCTAGTCCGAAGGAGAGCTGTTACATCCAAAACATACAATATAATATAAC
The DNA here is from genome assembly GCA_937595015.1 of Polyommatus icarus. Classification (NCBI taxonomy): domain Eukaryota; kingdom Metazoa; phylum Arthropoda; class Insecta; order Lepidoptera; family Lycaenidae; genus Polyommatus; species Polyommatus icarus. The sequence continues at coordinate 5,959,397 of OW569331.1, forward strand.
ATAGATAGGTACAGATTAAAGTACATAATATATTTAACCTATTAGGTATGTATAAACCACAACTATAAAATGCTAATCCCGGTCTTACTCGCAAAAATATTTACACAGTTTATGTACAAATGTACAGATGCAACATTGTATTTATAGAAGTTTTCGTCCTTATCTGCCTAGTTTTTATATGTTAGGTCAAGCCACATTAAGATAAAACATTATATTAATCCTTCGATCGCGGGTTCTTGGAAATCTATTGATATTCTATTTTTGTCGCGATCACCGGTGCTCTTATGGGACTTGATAGGTTAATTTTAATTTCCATTGGTACACTCGGTGTAAATATTTTATTACTTAAGTCTATCAAAGTTTTTAAATAAAAAGTTAGTTAAACCCCTGGCGGCTGGCGGTGACCCTTGCTTTCGGTCTTCGGCTGAGGCTTTTACTGTAGAGTGTAGATTGATTGTTATTTGTGCGAAAATTATTAAAATGTAAATTTTCATTGCAGCGAAAGGAGTACGTCAGATATGCAAAAGTCTTTCCACTCACTGAAATGCTGGACTTCAAGATACCGTCGAAATGGTATCGACGGGTGGTCGGGGGCTTGGAAATATTCTTCGGATTGGCGCTCGCTCTTATTCCTAGCCGTAAGTTTATTATCATTTCCGCGCGCCATCGCCCGCGTTAATTAGATATTTCACAGATAAACTACTCCACAAAAAATAGCCTATATGATCCTTTACGTGGTCTACTTTTTATCTGTGCCAAATAACAGAAAAATTGCTCAAGTAGTTCGTGAGATAAGCCCTTTCAAATAATTTCCCCCGTTTTTTCCACATTTTCCTCTATTTTTAAACTCCTATTAGTCTTAGCGTGATAAAAATATATAGCCTAGGTATAGCCTTCCTCGATAAATGGGCTATCTAACACTGAAAGAATTTTTCAAATCAGACCAGTACTTCCTGAGATTAGCGCGTTCTAACAAACAAACAAACTCTTCCGCTTTTAAATAATAATCTTATATATAAAATTCTCGTGTCACAAATTCACAATGTTAGTCCACGAACTCCTCCGAAACGGCTTTACTGATTTTTACCAAATTTTATATGATAAGTGCATTTGTTGAATAAATAAAAGTAAATTATTACAACCTGAGACTGACGGCGACCATTGTTTGTGCAACGAGATAGCGATCGACGTTGCCATGGCGACATACTTATTTATTCACTTCAATAAAATAATATGGGTGAAATACTTTTAACATGTTATGGCAAAGCAACGTTTGCCGGGACAGCTAGTATCCCACCAAAACATTAAATGTAAAAGAAGCCAAGCAAAATATTGCATAGCTATGCAATACTTCTATCGTAAAAAGTTTTCAGATCACATTCAAGCCAAGCCTTCAACTTATTTTGTAATTAAAATCAACATTCAGTGAATGTATCAATAGTTTTCTTTATTTTAAAATTATTATAGTGGCTCGGCAATGAGCACATAATTATTAAGAAATAATAACAGCGTTTTCATTGGTTGAAAATCATATATTCTAAATTTTTATTTTATTTTCACTATATTTTATCAAAATATTATTCAAAAACTGGCATTTAAACATTCAATTCAATCGAAAATGATATCAAACTCGCCTATATACCTAAATCCCACGCAGTTATTGACCTCATACTTTGTTAAAGCTAAAAACCCCCCCTCCCCTATCTGCATGAAATATTCAGGTGGCTCCACATCGTAAACCCATCTTAGGGTTCTTACAGACGAACGGCACGTGTCGGCGGCAGTCGACGGCAGTCGGCGGCACGTGTCGGCGGCAGTTGACGGCAGACGACGGCACGTGCCGGCGGCAGTCGGCGGCAGTCGACGGCAGCCGTTGACAGTTTGTGACGCTTGCAGGGGGCCTACCACGACCTTTCCTAAAACTATTATGTTTCCAGAACACTTTGTTGTAAGATTACAATAATTTTACAGACTTTCATTCGTATCATGAGCTTCATAAAGTGTATGAAAATAATATTGTTTTGTTCATACTTAAAGTTGGTTGGTCCACACTCGGTGTTGCATGCACGGCGGACTGCCGTAAATGGACCCTTTTAGGGTCTAGGAATGAGATAGAACGAACTATTTCTTTCGAACAAGGTGCAAAATGCAAAAGCATTGTTCGGGACTCTTGCGTTTCATATTATATTCGGTGTTTCCGTGATTACGACAGTAAGCGAAGATTTTCATGTGTTTTATTAATTTGGGAGTACATACTGTACACGTTGTTTAAACTTAACAGGTAACTAAGTATATAAACAACTTTGTTCGTGGCGTTGTCATGACATGGCTGGCATGGCATGACATGTTTTGGACATGCGCAATAAAAGCTTTTGTGGCGCATGCCCAAAAAATTACGCCGGCGGACAAGGCCAATAGCTATGTCCACGTTATGTAATTTCATCTTCAATTTTCGTCATCTTCTATTTATTCAACTTTCGTTTGGCATTTTCAATAATTGAATGCGTCAAAATCCACCCACGTTGAAAGAAAAGTATCATAGCGAGCGCTACGATTTCAACGCGCGTCACGGGAATGCCTCACGTTCGCTGTTGACTGCGCTATAACGCATGCCCTTGATGAACAAAAAAAGGCACAATGTGGACAAAGCTAATGACTATGTCCACACTAGGCGCTTTCGTCTTCAATTTTTATCATGTTTTCATTCAATAATTGAATGCGTCAACGAGCGCAACATCAACATTGTAATTTTTGAAGTATTGGATTGGTCTTTTTCTAGGCATGGGGATTCAAGGCCCAAGGGCATGCGTTATAGCGCAGTCAACTCTGACCGTATCCAAAACTTCATTATTATTTTTAATAACAAAAAAATGAAAACCGACTTCCAATGTAAAAACAATCGTAATATGAACTAAAAAGTATTAAATAACTCTTACTCTTTAAGTTAGTGCCTTTTTCAAAATTTGTCTAAATCTCAACTATTTCTGTACATTTTTTTTTTTAAACGGGCTTTGGCCCACCACACATTCCCACCACTGTATCTCCTGTGTCGCCAGGATCGACAGCGGTATCCAACCACGAAAACCCTTTGATATGATCTCAGGGAGCCCGAGGGACATGCTAAAACTGTCTTGGGACCCACAACGAAATTAATCAGAAGAAAATAGGAGGAGTAGGAAGAATCCAATTTCCCTCCCCATAAAAGCGGGAGACAGCACAAAGTTGCAATGACCGAAAGTCAAAGAACTTAAGGGGGAGCACCACGGAAATAAGGTTAATAATTGTGACTCCTAAGCTAAGCTAAGTTAATATTGGAGTTTATTGTGTTTGACTGTTGCCAATAATAATTGTGACAAAAACGCTTGAAGGCACGGAAGTTCCTAGCGCTGTCCACGAGATCACCGTAGTATGCGACTCCAGATGTACAGAATAGGTTGTTTAGCATAGTAGTTCTTTCGTCCTGCCAGAGACTGCACTCCCAGAGAACATGATGAGCGGTTTGTTCAAACATGTTGCCTTCGGTCGAGCACTCGCACATGGGTGAAGGCACTAGTTTAAATCCGTAAAGTTTGGCCTTAAAATTTCCATGACCGGTCAGGAATTGAGAAACGCAGTGATCAATATCCCTCCACTGTTTAGCTAGCCGTTCACGAATATTAGGGAAAAAATTATAAAGATGACGCCCTTTGGTGGAACAGTCCCATCGCGACTGCCATTCGGAGATTAGGCTTTGCACAGAGTTTTCTAAAGGTTCAAACAATCTTGCTATTTTAATTTTATCTTGAGCGCTTAAAAAGAACGGGTTTTCAATGTTTTTGTTATGATAATACATTGTCGCACGACGCTGAATCTCAAGGTCAACGGGTAAAACTCCGGCTAAGACAGGCAAGGCTTCGGTGCTTGTGATCCTGTAAGCTTTGCATAAGAATATAAGAGCAAGACGTTGGCTTTGTAGCAACTTGCGACGAGCCGCGCCGATAGTTGCTCTGTCGGCCCACACGGGGGCCCCGTAGCAAATGCTGCCTAGGTAAGTAGCGGTGTAAATTAATTTTAGGGTTTTGAAAGAGAGGCCCCATGTGAAAGGCCCCAATGACGTAGATATTTTGGTAAAGGAGTAAAAATTGCGCTTCGCTTTCTGACCAGTTTGAATTATATGTTCTAAAAATGTAAATTTATTTTCCAAGTAAAAACCAAGATAACAGAGCGACTGTTTGCGTTTAACGTTAATATTGTCAAGTTTAATGCTAGGGGAAGATATAAGGGAACCTTTTAAAAGGATTTGGTAAGTTTTATGCGCGGCGAATTTCAGGCGATTACGTTTACCCCAGCTCGATATTAAATTAAGACTATCATTGGCTTTAGATTCAATTTCGGAACGTGAATTTGCTTGAACGATGAGAAAACCGTCATCGGCGTAGCCAACTAGTACGCACAGCGGTGGTAGGGGAAGACTTAATAAATCATCAAATCCGAAATTCCATAGTTTTGGCGAGATAACAGAGCCCTGAGGGCAGCCGCAAGTTAAATCTTTGGCGTGTGTACAATGGCCAAGTCGAAGCTTAGTTTGACCATTAAAAAAGTAAGAACGTATTATGGCATAAATATTAGAGTGGCAACCTCGATTTTTTAGTTTTAATAATAATATCGGCCACCAAGCATGATCGAACGCGCCGGAGATATCTAATGAAATGGCGACCACGTATTTGGATTCCGAAAGATTTACTATTTTTCTAACTTCCATAGCCGCGTCAACAGTCGATTTCCCGGCGGTGAAACCGAACTGATGACTATGAAATTTAGGGCCACCGGGTAGCAGGCGAGGTACGATGAGACGTTCTAGTAATTTACCTAAGCAAGGCAGTAACGTTATCGGACGGTAAGATTTTGGGTCGTCTGGAGGTTTGTTTCCCGCTTTAGGTATTAATTTTAAGCAACCGGTGCGCCAAATTTTTGGAAATATGCCTTCTGCGATACATCTGTTGTAAACATGTAGAATCGATGAATTGGCCGCTAAGCACGCTTGTTTTATCATAATATTCGATATTTTATCCTCGCCCGCAGATTTTTTTATGGGCAAAAGGTTTACTATTTTACTTAACTCCTCCGAAGTTGGTAAATCTGAGACCGGTGTATGAATGGGGTCTAACATTCTACTCCTAATCTCGCGGTGGTGTTCATCATCCAAGGAGGGCTCGTCGTCTGGGATGAGAACGTTTAGATATGCCTTCGCCGTTTCATCTAAACTACAAGTGTAAGAGTTGTTAATTTTAATATTTGAGAAAAAGCTTGGCTCATTACTACTACTGGGTTTAAGCTCGTGATATAACGAGGACCAGGGGCCCTCTTTATCTAGTCTATTCGCGGCATTCTTCAACATATTATTTTTTGCTAACGTAACGGCGGCGCGATAGCGTGACCTTGAGATGCGTAGGTTATTTAAACTAATTATGTAAGTATCATCCGAACGATTGAGGCCAGATTTACGAAGATTATTAATTTTGCGCCTGGCCCTTCTAAATTCCCGACGAAGATTAAGAAGTTTACTGTTCCACCATTTACAGTTGTGGTCTTTTTTCAGAGGTTTATTATTTCTGTACATACAGTCATCATTATTTTGAAGTCGGTACCAGCTAATTTAATCGTGAGTTCAGTAATGTCAGAATATCTGAAACTTTTGGGACTGGTACCGACTTCAAAGTAATGAAGACTATAATATGTACAGAATAGTTGAGATTTAGACAAATTTTGGAAAAGGCACTATTAAAGAGTAAGAGTTATTTAATACTTTTTAGTTCATATTACGATTGTTTTTACATTGAAAGTCGGTTTTCATTTTTTTGTTAAAAATAATTATTTCACTCTTTTTAGTGTTGTCTACAAAGCTTATTTTGTTAACGCTTTATGCGTAAATAACCAATACGAAAGTTAACTATTCAGTACATTATGTTACTGTAAGCAAAATTGTGGCAAATGCTTGCAGTTATCTCATAAGCGACGCAGCAATTTCCAAATTTTTAAAAAGATTCAGGAGTTCTGTTCAGTGCCTTTGAACCAAGAGACACCTTTGTATGAAATTTCTCTTATTCGTAATATATGTTTAACTTACTAGAAACAACATTTGTACCTATAAACAACAACCTGTACCTATAAGCATTCAAAAGTTCTGTTCGGTACCTTCGGATCCAGGGTATAAACTATAACCTGGTGCGAAGTCTTACTTTTTGGTAGCATTTACCTCGAATGCTTCAGAAAAAATCGAAATCACTATATGTTTCCATACAAATTTCAAGGAGTCCCCTCGATTCCTCAAGGATCCCATCATCAGATCACCACTTTTGTGAACATGGTACCAAATTCGAGTTAAACCCTATACAACACAAAAATAATTTTGAAAATCGGACCACAAACGGCCGAGTAATCGAGGAACATACAAAAAAAAAAGATACAGCCAAACGTATTACCTCCTCCTTTTTGGAAGTCGGTCAAAAAATGACAATGTTAGCGTTGCGTTCAATAATTGAATGCGTCAAAACGAAATTTGAATGAAAGAAGATGACGAAAATTGAAGGCGAAAGCGCCTAATGTGGACATAGCTAATTTACTCAGAATGTCATAACTCATACCGTAAATTATCATATGTAAATTGCATAAAAATTGTATCCGATGAAGAGACATTATTATTACTTTTACTCCGCCGTCGCCGTCGGCAACAATGCAAAAAAAGGCACGTTTGTTGTGGGTTCAAGAAATATTAATGTGTAGAGAACAAGAAGGAGATTTTTTACACTTTATCCACGTTTACGAAATAATGAAGAAACGAAAAAATTTTTTTTATTATTTCCGAATGTCAAGTGCTACTTTTGATGAGCTATCAACAATTTTAAAAGCCTCAATATCACGCCAAGACACCGTCATGCGGAAAAGCATATCAGCCGAGCAAAGACTTCTCCCCTTCGACCCTATCGCATGAATGTGTTAACAAATTAATTATTGTCTAAACAAAATATGTAGTAAAAACTCACTAGATAATTTGAAAGGTTTTATACTACACCTTAAAATATTTCAATAAAATAAATCTAACAGCGTAAAGGCCCGTCTTCACTTTCATTAGTAATAAGTGCAAGTGATTAGGGCAGGTAATTAGTGATTAGGAGATAGTAAGTGTGGACAGCAACTGATTAGTGCAAGTCATTAGCTGGCTGCGTAGTAACGTGATTAGACCTGTATTCACTTTGATTAGTGATTAATGCAGGTGACTAGTGCAGGTGATTAGTGATTAGGAGAAAGTAAGTGTGGACAGCAACGGATTAGTGCGAGTGATTAGTCGGCTGCGTAGTAACGTGATTAGAAGCGTGTTCTATTTTTTGCGAGTGCAAGTACGAGTACCCTCATCCCGGGCGTCCTTCCTCCCTTCACTCGCAGCGTGCCTGCCAGCTATGAAATTCAGCTTCATTTTTTCTCAAAGATCAGGTAGACCTTCAGATAAATAAATAAAATAATAAATAAAAATTGTTTTATTTCTGAATAAATTTGAACCAAATGTTTTCAGAATGTTGAACAACGGCTTTCCGAAACTAAGATAGGTCTGGCCGTCACAGGCTCTTGGTCCAGTAAATAAGATGGATCATTTTTAAATTTTTTGATCCATTTTGAATTCATACTGGGGACAATGGAAATAGAGCGGGCTGATTAATTATAATTATCACCTTAATTTATTTTTTCTTTCAATTTTAAGTAAGTTTTTAATTTTATCAAAATATAAAGAGACGACCTCTGTGGCTCAATTGCCAATTGGTTGAGTGTGTGGCAGCTCAAGCCGGAGGGTCGCGGGTTCGAATCCCGCCGACGCAACGGAACAAAAAGTTTTCAATATTCCCGGGTCTGGATGTGTATTGAATATGTGTATGATTTATTATTACTTATAATAAAAATCTTAAATATATTATGTACCTATATCTAGTATTAAAGTATTAAATATATTATTTTCGTTGTCTGGTATCTGTAACACAAGTCCTTCAGGTACTTAGCACGGGGCCAGACTGACGTGGTATGAAGCGTCCATAGATAAAAGGACACCCTTTCAGTTACTTCCATACTAATCCATACGTCTTACTAATATTATAAATGCGAATATGTGTCTGTCTGTCTGTTACCAGCTCTTCAAGCTCAAACCTCAGAACCGATTTTACTGAAATTTGGCATGGAGGTACTTTGAGTCCCAGGAAAGGACATAGGATTATTTTTATATCCTGAAAAATCGCATGGTTCCCGCGTGATATACGAATTTTTGCATACGTCTTCATGGTCAAACAGTTTTTAATAAAACGAATATTAAAAATGAAGGACATGTCAAAATGGCAGTTGTAGTTTTGAAACTCGGAAGTCGGACGCTCGTGTTGTTTTGAAAAAAATGGCAAAGTCTTCTAGTAATCCGTTTTCGAACCCATATTTTTCTTGGTCTTGCAAATTCAGCTTCCAAAAGAGTTCCCGTTTCAGACAGCACCGTATTTAATACTTTTTTGAGTAGGTACTTCTTGCAATTACAAGCTCGCTTTTCGATGTTCGTCCATACTCGCTGCGCTGGTTGACAAAAAAAAACAATCGCTGGTTGACAGCTACTATTGAATTTACTAAATAGAGCCACTAAACAAGAATTGGACACTACTTGCACTACACACCTGCACTCCACTGCCTCAATTACTAGTCACTTGCACTTGCACTAATCAAAGTGAATACAGGCCTTAAAAGATTAGGCTAGTTGACTATTATTTTTTTTTGTTATAGGTAACTAAAGGAACTCTCAAGACTAGAAACATCGGTGACAGAATGACTCCGAATGTCATACTGTCTTCATTTTTTAATATAATTTTACTAAATAACAGCAAAAAATACAAAACAATGTTAAATCTACTGAGAAATATCAAAATTTTAAGATCGCTAGTTTGACGTGAAAGTATATATTGCTCATCTGTGTCAAAATGGAGCTCACGGTACGCTGAGAGCGATGAAGTGGGATGACGTCACAAAACGTCTGGATGAAACATTCCTGAAGTAATCTTACTTTTCAGAGGTTGTGGTACAAAATTTCGAAGTACCTAATCATACTGCTTTCAGAGTTTGTGGTAGACACAACGGGGGGCCTACCGTACAACAAGTACAACGTTACAAGGTAAGCGTCCACAGGTCGGTATCGTACGCAACGGACGTCTCGCATCAAACGGATATTTTTTTCACAATACGTCCGCTGAATCGGCAACGTACGGATTACCGTTTAACCTATTAAGTGAATGCTCATAAGGGGGGTATGGATGGAAAAGTCGAAAGCAGAAATTTTGACCAAGGAACTTTGTTTGGACTAATTTGAAGATAAACATACTAGCTAGTCGGTAATCCGTACGCTGCCGATACAGTGAGACGTACTGTAAAAAAATATTCGTTTGATGCGAAACGTCCGTTGCGTACTATACTGACCTGTGGACGCTTACCTTTACGCGTTACGTCACAACTGCAAGCGTTATAAACTGTCGACGGGCAGTCTGCCGCCGGCACGTGGGGTCGTCTGCCGTCGACTGCCGCCGACACGTGCCGCCGACTGCCGTCGACTGCCGCCGACACGTGCCGTTCGTCTGGAAGAACCCTTAGGGATATAAAGATCAATCCTACCAAAGGAAATCTTTGGTTCAGCAAAAGCCGTATTCCTCGTTTTTTTGTCTTGTACGCACACGACTAGATACATTATCTAGCTAGGTAATGTGCTACACAGATTGCCGGACGTGTTTAATATAAACATAATATTAAATAGATATCCAAAGCTGATTGACAAACAAAACGCAAAAAAATTGAGAACGATAATATTATTTTTATAAGTTTCAGTTCTATTTTGTCCAGCGTCCAGCCGTGTGATATAGTTCGTAATAATTATTTTTAGACGCATTATTTTACTTTGATATTTAGACGCGGGCAATAGGAAGTTTTCGGTCTCAGTTTCCGCTGTAGGAAACGTACGGCCTGAGGTGTAGTAATTTGATGTACTTATTTACTTACATTTACTGTAACTATTTACTCGAATAAAGGAAGCCGAATCGACCGACGAGAAGAAAAAATATCAAAAATTGACGATTTTGTTTGTTGCAAAATGTATGTTCTGTTATTTTATGAAATATGAACAAAATATGTTTGCATATAATAATATAACTTTACCACAATCCAATCAGTGTTTAAATTTATTATATTAAAATGCTGGATATGCTAGTGTTCGTTTTTAACCGACTTCCAAAAAACGAGGAGGTTATATTATGTTCGGCTGTGGATATATATTTTTTGTATGTTCAACGATTACTCCGCCGTTTGTGAACCGATTTTCGAAATTTTTGTTTTGTTGTATTAGGTTTCACTCCAATTTAGTACCATGTTCACAAGTGGTGACCTGATGATGGGATCCATGAGTAATCGAGGGAACTCCTCGAAATTTATATGGAAACATATGGTGATTTTGGTTTTATGTGAAGTGTACCAAGAATATGCTACCAAAAAGTCAAATATTGGATCAAGGTATACCATGGTTTCGAAGATGCTGAGAGAACTCCTGACTCCTTATAGATACGCGTTTGGGAGTTTCGGCGTTGTTTTAAGAACAGAAAGCATATGCTACTATGCAATTAATATTCATCATCATAATCATCATCATCATAATCATCATCATCGTCATCATCATCATTACCACGTCGTGTTAAGGTCACCAATGTCTCATGGCACAGAATAGATAGTAGTACAAGGCATAGGTATGGATATACTAACTCGTAATAATAATTATGTATTGTTACATAACAACACCTGTTTGTTTAATACACGGCGGTCGGCGCTACAGAGGCGACGACAGATCGAATATTTTACTACTTTATATTATACAGATCGAATACTTTACTAACTACTAGTGGTGGTTAATATAACGTATAGCTGAAAAAAGTAGCGCGCTATTTCTTCGCAACGAATAGCGCGCGCTAATCTATGCACAAGACGCTACGTTATAACGTATCCGCGGTCACTGACCTAGCGGCTAGCACGGCACGGCGCCGCTCGCGCCGGCCGATCGCGCGCGATTTTCGTTCGATCGTTGTCGGGTCGTTTCGTTGTCAAATCGGGTGAATTCGGCTGTCATAATTTTTGCAGTGTTACTTTGCGTGCATACGTAAATTATAATTACTATTATTTGATTTGGAAGCTAATGTTGACTTTACATAGACAAAAGTGGTGCAAATAATATTTTTAAAAGTAAGTACTTAAATAAAATGTAAAAAAGACTGTTGCTAAAAAGAAGATGTAAAAATATGTAATTATATTAACTCACCCACCGCGTTATAATTATTGTAGACGTTACGAATCATCATTTTGTAACATAAAGAAAGAATTTCAATAACGCTGGTAACATAAAACATTACAACGCGTCAATAATCGTTAATTTCATTCGTTGTACCGTAGCGTCAAATATATCGCGCTTCAAAAACAACGAGTCAAGAATCGTTATTCGTTGTAACTTGTAACGTAGCGTCAAAAATAGCGCGCTTGAAAAACAACGAGTCAAGAATCGTTATTCGTTGTAACGTAGCGTCAAAAATAGCGCGCTTGAAAAACAACGAGTCAAGAAATTCGTTAACTTTATTCGTTATAACGTAGCGTCAAAAATAGCGCGCTTGAAAAATGAAGCATATTCGATGTAGCGTGCTAGGAAAATATAGCCGTTAGGAACACCACTACTAACTACTGTTCACTTCACTGATAATATATTATTTTGTGAGTGTGAGTTGTGACTCTTAATGTAAAGAAAAGACGTCATACGCCTAAAACTGGTCTTATGGTTCTGTAGGGTTACCCAGGGACGTTAAATAGTAGTACAAATTTTTTGTTGAATAAACGTTTATTTATTTATTTTATTTATTTAATCCCTCTGGCGTAATATCAATTAAGACATTCAGTGAGTGTGAGCGAGAAGAAAAAATTTATTGTAGCGAATTAGTTATATCAAATGCTGTCGAGTAAACGATACCGCGATGCAGATGCTTAACAACGACATCTGTTGTTGAATTGCGGAACTAAATTTTCTTAGAAAATATAAAGTTTACAAATCTCAACACTTAACAAATTGTAATAAAATACGTAAAATATACGCGAAGGTTTACATACTAACTAAAGTAACTAAAAAGAGTGAAATTATTATTATTTTTAACAAAAAATTAAAACCGACTTCCAAGGTAAAAACAATAATAACATTAATATGAACTAAAAAGTATTAAATAATTTTTACTATCTAATAGTGCCTTTTTCCGAATTGAGGTTTAGCCGAATTCGGAAAAAGGCACTAAATTATTTAATACTTTTTAGTTCATATTAATGTTATTATTGTTTTTACCTTGGAAGTCGGTTTTAATTTTTTGTTAAAAATAATAATTCCTATTGTTACTAGCATGTAATCCATGCTTATAGTAATTTACCACAAGGAAAATACAAAAAAAGTACATTAAAGTAACATTAATATTTACTTAGTTGCCTTTGCTACTAATAAAAATGTTGCACCTTGAAGGCATATCTATACTAATATTATAATTGGGAAGAGTTTGTTTGTTTGAACGCGCTAATCTCAGGAACTACTGGTCCGATTTAAAAAATTCTTTCAGTGTTAGATAGGCAATTTACCGAGGAAGGCTATAGGCTATATTTTATTACGCTAAGACTAATAGGAGCGAAGAAATAGAGGAAAAAGTGGAAAAATCGGGGGAAATTATTTGAAAGTGTTTATTTGAACGCGCTAATCTCAGGAACTTCTGGTCCGATTTGAAAAATTCTTTCAGTTTTAGATAGCCCATTTACCGAGAAAGGCTATAGGCTATATTTTATCACGCTAAGACTTATAGGAGCAAAGAAATAGAGAAAAATGTGAAAAAAAACGGGGGAAATTATTTGAAAGGGCTTATCTCACGAACTACTGGAGCAATTTTTATGTTATTTGGCACAGATAAGAAATAGACCACGTGAAGGATCATAGGCTATTTTTTGTGGACTAATTTGTCTGTGACATATCTAATTTACGCGGGCGAAGCCGCGCGGAACATCTAGTAATATTATATTATTGATTAAAATAACTCACGTTATTTTCTAGATAAAGTGAAGAATGCGGCTAACATCGGTCTGGTGCTGCTGATGATTCTCGCGGCGTACTCGCACTTGATGGTGGGGGACCCCTTCGACCGCTGCGCCCCCGCTCTTGTCTTCTTCTTCATGCTCAGTGGACGGCTAGTTGTGTGGTAAGATGGACATATTCCTCCCATTATCTACGTGAGCGTTATAGTCCCCAGTACAAGGAACTAACTTTTTTCTGATACATACAAAACCACTTTGTGAGTGCCTTGTTTACGATGAGTCCGACAAACTTTTCTATGCAAAAAATTTCGCCGCTGCTGCGTTTTCGAATGCTTGACTCCTAGAATTGTCGATATTTCGTCACCATGGCTCTTCGTACATACAACTTTTATTTTTTGGAATTTGTTTAATAAAGTTAATTTAAAAACTGCGGTCAACTTGTCCGACAAGAATCACGCAGCGTTTAGAGTGTCCGACATCCTAAAGATGTAGCTATTACGTCACTATGCCTCTTCGTACATACAACTTGAATTTTTTGGAATTTGTTTAAGGGCGTTCCGTCCGGAGATTCCGTAATTGACCGTATTTAAAACCTTATAAACTCATAATCTGAAAGCTACAAAGTTATAATAAAAATACAGAAATAATCTTCAGTATGTCACCATTCCTTTTATCGTTTTAAATTTTCTATTTTTGTTTCTTATATTCATGATATCAGCTTCCGAAGTAATACCCATTTGTTAAAATTCAAGCATACATTCAGCATCTCCTTAGGATTTACAAATTACTATTATTTAAAATTCACGCCAATAGATCGACAATATCATAAACTACATATTCGCCGTTTTAAATTTTTATTAGGACAATTTTGAACTAAGTTAAGTAAAAATAATAGGGTTTTGTCGCGATCTCGGCGACGCGGCAAATGTTTGGCCAAGGTCGTTTGCTCGGGGGACGGCCTTAATAAAGCTAATTTAAAAACTATGGTCAACTTGTCCGACAAGAATCACGCAGCGTTTAGAGTGTCAGACATCCTAAACATGTAGCTATTACGTCACTATGGCTCTTCGTACATACATGTCGGACAAAAATAGCAATGATAGATAATGTTATTCCAAATGCTAATATCAACGTGTCCAACAAATATATTGAGTTAAATAGTCAGTCCGACAAGAAAATGAAAAAAAAAATCATTACTAATGGTGAACTTATTTTTGTTAATTTCTGATTGAATAAACTTTAAATAATAGGTATTCACTTGTATTATTTAAATATTATATTATAGTTAAGGAGGCGAAGAGGGGATTTCGCGACAAGTTCGAGCGTGTCAGATTAAGCTTGTATACGCTTCCGACATGTCTCTAGTTATCATGGTATAGAAATCAGATTTCTCACGGGGTGAGTTAAAAAATTATTATTTTTAACAAAAATTAAAACCGACTTCCAAGGTAAAAACAATAATAACATTAATATGAACTAAAAAGTATTAAATAATTTTTACTATCTAATAGTGCCTTTTTCCGAATTCGGCTAAACCTCAACTATTTCTGTACTCAATCTTCATAATTTTGAAGTCGGTACCAGATAGCTGAATCTTCAGTCCTCTGACAGAATATTTAAAATTTTTGGAACTGGCACCGACTTCAAAATTATGAAGATTGAGTACAGAAATAGTTGAGGTTTAGCCGAATTCGGAAAAAGGCACTATTATTTTATGATGAAAGATATCGATATTTACATCAGCCTTTGAACAAATTTCATTATAGGACTGACACATACGATGTAGCGGATTATTCCGTCCAACGTTATTGCTAAAAGGTGGAATGTCAAAGAGCACTGGCTTTCGTTTAGAACGTTTACTAACGGATAAATTGATGTTTGCAAGCAGTTCATCACTGAGCACACCATTGACAATCTTGTGGAGTGCACATAAGTCTGCAATATTGCGGCGTTGCCCTATTGCGTTGCCCGTTGGCGTATAATAACAAAGATGGATTGTCCGCAAACAGATATGGAAAAAGTAAAATATAATCTCCTCCTTTTTGAATGTCGGTTAAAAAGTAGCCTAAGTTACACCTTACTACATTTTTTTATAAAACAAGGGGGCAAACGAGCAAACGGGTCACCTGATGGAAAGCAACTTCCGTCGCCCATGGACACTCACAGCATCAGAAGAGCTGCAGGTGCGTTGCCGGCCTTTTAAGAGGGAATAGGGTAATAGGGGAGGGTAGGGATGAGAAGGGATGAAAATAGGGGAGGGTAGGGAAGGAAATAGAGTAGGGGATTGGGCCTCCGTTAAACTCACTCACTCGGCGAAACACAGCGCAAGCGCTGTTTCACGCCGGTTTTCAGTGAGAACGTGGTATTTCTCCGGTTGAGCCGGCCCATTCGTGCCGAAGCATGGCTCTCCCACTTATAATATCAGCTTCTCTTAAAAAATCTATCTACCTTAAAAAATCGGTTGTCTGTAAAGTCGGTTTAGTGACAACGTCATAGCTCAGTTCCGAAAAATTTAAAAATATTTATAATGAGTAAAATAAACTATTCGCAATACAAAACGCTACATAAATTCGTGAAATCCAGTAAAATCTTCGAACAAAGCACAAGTCAAACCTTGACACGTAGGAAATAGAGCACAATTTTGAATAGCCGAAATAATACTAATAGCTCACAGATTGTTTATTTATTTTTCATTCAGAGTGTGGTCAAAATCGAGGGGACTCCTTGAAATTTGTATAGAAACATATAGGGATTTCGGTTTTTTCTGAAGCATATGAGGTAAATGCTACCAAAAAGTAAGACTTCGCATCAGGTTATACCCTGGATCCGAAGGTACTGAGCAGAACGTTTGAATGCTTATAGGTACAGGTTCGGGGATTTCGGCGTTGTTTAAACAACTGAAAGCATAAGCCAACCCATCAATTTGATTAATCATCATCATCACAATCATAATTATACCATGGTCATCACACTATGATCTAATTATTGGTACTTTTCATGATATTTTGCATCGAAACAGATGTTTTTGACGATGATTTCACTGTTTGTTGACTGATTTTCGAAATTTTTGTGTTGTTGTATAGGATATTATAATCTTAATTTTTAATAACAATTACGAAAGTGGTGAGCCGATGATGGGATCTATGAGCAATCGAGGCAAATCCTTGAAAGTTATCAAAACGCTCATAGTGGTTAAAATGTTGTTTCTAGTAAGTTAAACATATATTACGAAAAAGATAAATTTCATACAAAGGTGTCTCTTGGTCCAAAGGCACTGAACAGAACTCCTGAACCTTTAAATATAAAAGTTTAGAAATTGCAGCATCGCTTAGATAACTGCAAGCATTTACCACAATTTTGCTTACAGTAATGTGAATAGTTAACATTCGTATTGGTTATTTAGGCATAAAGCCTTATTTTGTAGACAACACTAAAAAGAGTGAAATTATTATTTTTAACAAAAAAATTTAAACCGACTTCCAAGGTAAAAACAATAGTAATATAAACTAAAAAGTATTAAATAACTCTTACTCTTTAATAGTGCCTTTTTCAGAATTCGTCTAAATCTCAACTATTTTTGTACATACCTACATTACTTTGAAGTCGGTACCAGTCCCAAAAGTTTCAGATATTCTGTCATTACTGAACTCACGATTAAATTAGCTGGTACCGACTTCAAAATAATGAAGACTGTAATAGGTATGTTGAGAATTAGACGAATTCTGAAAAAGGCACTATTAAAGAGTAAGAGTTATTTAATACTTTTTAGTTTATATTACTATTGTTTTTACCTTGGAAGTCGGTTTTCATTAAGGTTCCGTAAGCAAAGGGTAAAAACGGAACCCTATTACTAAGACTTCGTTGTATGTCCGTCTGACCGTCTGTGTGTCTCTAGGCTGTAACTCAAGAACGGTAATAGCTAGAGATTTGAAACTTTCACAGATTATGTACATCTGTTGCCGCTATAACAACAAGTAAGAAAAACAAATAAAAAATAATATTATTTAATGAGGGCTCCCATACCACAAATGTGATTTTTTTCTGCCTTTTTTGCTCTATACTAATAATGACAACAGGTAGGTAATTACTTGAATTTTCCACAAAATCCTTAATTATATGTTTACTTTAATACTTAATAATAATATTTATATAAAATCCGAAAGCGAGTCCGACTCGCACTTGGCCGATTAATTAAATATTGAAGGGCTTTCTCTTCCCCTTCCCCTTATTAATGTTGCTTAAAACTGCCTGTTTTTCTTTAAAATCAGGCGTTCTATTACTTTGAAAACAGGCAGTTTTTAAAGCAACCTTAATAAATATTGTGTTTTTTTTTATTTTTTCCAATGACTTTTAAAGTCGAAGGGCATTTGGTACAGAACTCTGTGTAATGAGCCACCTAAGATCCCGTGGTTCATTTCTATAAAAGCAGATAGGATTAGGCTAACGACGCTCATGAGACTTCGCTCCGGGCACGTTCCACTCAATGCATTTGGATATATGATGAAAGTTTGCATGTCGCCAGATTGTAGTTTGTGTAAGAAGCGGGAAGATCTTTACCATGCTTTGGTGGAGTGTGCCCGGGTGGAGTCAGAGAGGCGCAGGTTTGAGGCTGATGCGGGGGTGGCGCTGACACAGCTCGGTTGTGTGAGCGCCATTCTCGCTCAGCCGAAAGATCCTGTTTGCTGGGGGCTAGTGAATTTGTATTTGAATTTTATTAAGTGTAGAGCTAATTAGTATCTGTTTGCAAATTGTTAACAATGAAGTGTATAATTTGGATGTAATTTATGAGGCTGGCATTGTCGGTTTCGACACAAGCCTAATAAATAAGAAAAAAAAAAAAAAAAAAAAAAGTACAACTTTAAACAATTTAAAGTTGTATGTACGGGGAGACATAATGAAGTCACATCAACATTTTTGTGGTGGTGGAAACTCCAATAAGCAGCGTGATTCTTGTCGGACAAGTTGACCACAGTTTTTAAATTAGCTTTATTAAACAAATTCCAAAACATGAAAGTTGTATGAACGAAGAGGAATAGTGACGTAATAGCTACATGTTTAGAGTGTCGGACACTCCAAACGCTGCGTGATTTTTGTCGGACAAGTTGACCACAGTTTTTAAATTAGCTTTATTAAACAAATTCCAAAAAATTAAAGTTGTATGTACGAAGAGGCATAGTGACGTAATAGCTACATCTTTAGGATGTCGGACACTCTAAACGCTGCGTGATTCTTGTCGGACAAGTTGATCACAGTTTTTAATAAATAAATAAAAAAAAATAAAAATCATTTATTTTCAGACCAGTGATCCATAGTGTTAGTAACAATTAGGCTTAAGAACTATGTTAGTACATTTTATATAATTAACAATTTAAAAATTAATAATAAATTATGTCTATGATCGACAGGCTCATTGAGACTTCATAACATGAAGTTCAATGAACCTGCCCACCAAGACTGAATCTACTCTTTCACTAACCATCCTCAGGACTCTATTCGAGCTCCCCCGCACTCTGTTTACTAGTGAGGCGACTTTTTTCCTCATTAGTGCATAAAAGTCGTCTACACTGGCATCTGCGAACATACCCGATGCACTACAGTAGCGAGGCAGCCGGAACAAAGCCCTGAAGATGTTATTGTACTGGATCCGTAGGGCATTGTAAGACTTCTGTGTATATTTGGCCCACAGACTGCTCGTATAAAATGTCTGACAATATGCTTTAAAAAGAGTGATCTTAACTTCAGCTGTGCATCGAGCAAATCTGTGTGCCAACATATTGCCACGGACTGCCAATGCCCTACGTTCCCTCTCCACATCCAATTCATCGCACAAGTCTTCAGTGACTACATGTCCCAGGTACTTAAACTGCGTGACACGGTCTAAAGTTTCTGAGTTTATGGTGAGTGGGGGTATTGTGGAAGGCCCTTTATTTCGACCTTTAAATAACATAAACTCACTCTTTAAATTTTTTATACAACTTAACTACTAACTAAACTTTACTTTATTATACAAATTCCAAAAAATAAAAGTTGTATGTACGAAGAGCCATGGTGACGAAATATCGACAATTCCAGGAGTCAAGCATTCGAAAACGCAGCAGCGCCGAAATTTTTCGCATAGAAAAGTTTGTCGGACTCATTGTAAACAAGGCACTCACAAAGTGGTAAATTTGTATGTATCAGCAAAAAGTTAGTTCCTTGTACTGGGGACTATTAGGCTGTCCTCACACTAGCGCTTGTCCAGCGTAGGCGTTCGATGAACATAATATGTGCAGCGCAGATGCCGCGACAGCGCTGCGCGTACGTCGCGTTGTCGCCGCTTACGTACGCGCCGCGATACGTTCATCGAAGTTGAACGCCTACGCTGGTCAAACGCTAGTGTGAAGGCAGCCTTATTGTCTTCATGCTTAAGGTCTCTGTGGAAAGACAATCGATTTGGTCGGACTGACCGCAGGCCAAGCTGAAAGGGTTTGTGCATTTCCGTGGGTATGCACGAGTCCGGTAAGGTCGGCCTGCAATTAGTCCGATCGGATCAATCGGCTTCCCATAGGCCATAATATCCACCTTGAGCCCTTGACTATGATTTTCTTCAAACTATATTGTACTCGGTGAAACATGGCGGTAGCGGTCATTGACTCCCTGTCAAAAACTTGTCATTTTCTATATAAACCGCAATTGACAATGAAGTGTCAGATGTTGTCAATCGTGGCTTTGTGGAGAAAATGACAAGTTTTTGACAGGGAGTCAATGACCGCTACCGCCATGTTTCGCCGAGTACAGTATAATAAGCATTGCAATTACTAGCAAGCTGATTGATATTTGCTGCTTAGTGACAATCATGTCACTAAGCAGCAAATATCAATCACCAAAGCAATCATATTTGGACTCAAAAGGGTAAATATGTCTTCAATAATTATTACAAAGAGAATATAATCACTACGTTTTAACTCGCAAAAAGAGGAGTTTTATTATTATTATTTTTAACAAAAAATTAAAACCGACTTCCAAGGTAAAAACAATAATAACATTAATATGAACTAAAAAGTATTAAATAATTTTTACTATCTAATAGTGCCTTTTTCCGAATTCGGCTAAACCTCAACTATTTCTGTACTCAATCTTCATTATTTTGATGTCGGTACCAGATAGCTGAATCTTCAGTCCTCTGACAGAATATTTAAAATTTTTGGAACTGGCACCGACTTCAAAATTATGAAGATTGAGTACAGAAATAGTTGAGGTTTAGCCGAATTCGGAAAAAGGCACTATTAGATAGTAAAAATTATTTAATACTTTTTAGTTCATATTAATATTATTGTTTTTACCTTGGAAGTCGGTTTAAATGTTTTGTTAAAAATAATAATAATTTCACTCTTTTTAGTTACACTAGTAGGTAAATCTTCTCGTATATTTTACGTATCTTATTACAATTTGTTAAGAGTCACAACTCACACTCACAAAATAATATAATATTATCAGTGAAGTGAACATATTGTGCTAAGTAATTTAACAATTTTAATACTTCAAGCCCGAAGCGGTCACCGGCGATTGCGATAACAATAGAAAGGCTATTGTGTCTCGTTTTTCCACGATCGAAGGATCTATCAGATAAAAAATTATACAAACTTGCATAGGATGTAGCGTAGCATAATATTTAATATTATCATAATTATTGACAGCTGTTCTTGTAATCAAGAATTCAAATCGATAGGTACTTAGTGCACCATCTATCGATTAATAAGTATAACTAATTAAAAAGACACTTAATGACTTTGTTTTGTTTAAATGCCCTTTTTATAAAATAACTTTATTTTAATTCTATTTGTCTATTAAAATTTTATAAAGTAGTAAAGTATTCGATCTGTATATAAAGTAGTTAGTAAAGTATTCGATATTCTGTCTTCTGCCGCCACGCGCCGCGCGGCGGCGTGGCGCGGCGACGCCGACCGCCGTGTATTAAAAACAAACAGGTGTTGTTATACAGTACATAATAATTATTATTAGTATATCCATAGCTATGCCTTGTACTATTATCTATTCTATGCCATGAGATATTGGTGGCCTTAACACGACGTGGTAATGATGATGATGACGATGATGATGATGATGATTATGAATTGCATAGTAGTTTATGCTTTCTGTTCTTAAAACAACGCCGAAACTCCCAAACGTGTATCTATAAGGAGTCAGGAGTTCTCTCAGCATCTTCGAAACCATGGTATACCTTGACCCAATATTTGACTTTTTGGTAGCGTATTCTTAGTACACTTCACATAAAACCAAAATCACCATATGTTTCCATATAAATTTCGAGGAGTTCCCTCGTATACTCATGGATCCCATCATCAGGTCACCACTTTTGTGAACATGGTACCAAATTGGAGTGAAACCTAATACAACAAAACAAAAATTTCGAAAATCGGTTCACAAACGGCGGAGTAATCGTTGAACATACAAAAAAAAATATCCACAGCCGAACTTAAAACCTCCTCGTTTTTTGGCAGTCGGTTAAAAAACCTATAGTAATCTTATATATAAAATTCTCGTGTCACAATGTCCACGAACTCCTCCGAAACGGCTTTACTGATTTTTACCAAATTTTATATGCATATTCAGTAGGTCTGAGAATAGGCTACTCGGTACTTATTATACTGATAAGTGCATTTGTTGAATAAATAATAGTAAATTATTACAACTCGAGAAAAACGACGACCATGATAGCGATGGACGTTGCCATGGTGACATACTTATTTAGTCACTTCAATAAAATAATATGGGCGATATACTTTATAATGTTATGGCAAAGAAACGTTTGCCGGGACAGCTAGTAATTCAATTAATAAAATATAAATAATATGTCAAATTCACAAGTCGATCGACGATCGGTCAGGAAGATAACACAGCAAGATTTTATATGAGTACCTAATGCTATTGGTATTCGTGCAACAATGATAAGCGTTGATTGACAATTAGCTTTACGATATTGGCATCGTCAACTTTTCCACTTCCCTTTGATCAACATTGCTTTGTAATGGATCAATTTGTTTCTAACTCTGAACAATAAAGCGCTAGGTAACCCACCTCACTAACTAGGCTCTTAGCTTTAAAGGCTAGATGTTGCTTTTAAAAAGCCATTAAGCCCGATTCGACCTTGAAATCAACGTAATTCAAATAAGAAAATCTCACACGATTGGAAACATATCCTTTAGTTATTTTTGTTCGGGCTTTGGCCCACTGCAAATTTCCACGGCCCACCACTGTATCTTTTTTTTTATGCAATAAGGGGGCAAACGAGCAAACGGGTCACCTGATGGAAAGCAACTTCCGTCGCCCATGGACACTCGCAGCATCAGAAAAGCTGCAGGTGCGTTGCCGGCCTTTTAAGGGGTAATAGAGGAGGGTGGGGAAGGAAATAGGGAAGAGTATGGAAGGGAAAAGGGTAGGGGATTGGGCCTCCGGTAAACTCACTCACTCGGCGAAACACAGCGCAAGCGCTGTTTCGCGCCAGTTTTCTGTGAGGACGTGGTATTTCTCCGGTCGAGCCGGCCCATTTGTGCCGAAGCATGGCTCTCCCACGTCTAAATCACATCACACATCTAAATCCCATCTCCTGTGTCGCCAAGATCGACAGCGGCATCCAATCACGAAAACCCTTTGATTTGATCTCAGGGATAATCAACGTAATTCAAATAAGAAAATCTCACACGATTGGAAACATATCCTTTAGTTATTTTTGTTCGGGCTTTGGCCCACTGCAAATTTCCACGGCCCACCACTGTATCTTTTTTTTTATGCAATAAGGGGGCAAACGAGCAAACGGGTCACCTGATGGAAAGCAACTTCCGTCGCCCATGGACACTCGCAGCATCAGAAAAGCTGCAGGTGCGTTGCCGGCCTTTTAAGGGGTAATAGAGGAGGGTGGGGAAGGAAATAGGGAAGAGTATGGAAGGGAAAAGGGTAGGGGATTGGGCCTCCGGTAAACTCACTCACTCGGCGAAACACAGCGCATACTTAAGCTGTCTTGATCAACGAAATTAATCAGAAGAATAAATGGAGTAGGAAGAATTCCAGATTCCCTCCCCATACAAAGTGGAAGACAGCACAAAGTTGCAGTGACCGAAAGTCAAAGAACTGAAGGGGAAGCACCACGGGAATAAACGTTAATAATTTTGACTACTAAGCTATAGCTTTAGTTATTGCTGATCAGCGGAGACGATGATGATTTAAAATTAGAAATCAGATTACTGGCATAAATATACAATAATCAGCTATAAACAGTGGCGGCCGTTCGGGAGTGGGTATAGTTGACGTCAAAAATACATATTATGACAGAGCTCATATCGCTCGTTATTGACTTCTTTTGTACCCTTCGCTGTTTGAACTTATTCTTTACACATTTTGTATGGTCAGAGGTTAAAATTAGGTATGGAAATAGACAAATAACAACTACATATTTAGTAATACATATGTATAAATAGAAACAAAATTAAATATGAAGTTATAGGTTTATCATATTATATACATTCCATTACATTTCGTATTTGTTCCTCAAGACTTTTGAACGCTTATATTTGAGAACGCATTTAAACCGCAGTTAAGAGCGGATGTTGATTTATACGGAGGAGTAAATTATTTCCATAGTATAGACCTTGGCTAGTTTTTATGGAATGTAAACAGGGATTTACTACATAAAATTAGTTCTATCGCTGACCAGCCCACGATTGGCACTCGGCCAAGATTCCGCTGTGAAGAATTGCTTGTCGCGAGTACAATATTGTATGGATGTTATTAATCGTTCCTCGTTACTATAATTTGCACCTCGATTTCGTAATCGAACGTACTAGTTTATTATATACAGCAGTAATGGCTACCTCGAATTTAATCAAGATTTGCAAATGATACGAGGCTAAAACAAATGTATTCGAATTTTCTGGTTGCGAATAACTGTAGAGCTTGTTTCAGGTACCAGACAAGTCGGCGAGAGGAGATGGAGAAGGCCGCCGCCACCCAAAACGGGAACGGACTCAAGAGGGACTAAGACTTATCCCCGCAATAACTTATTACTAGTCTGTAGTTAGTGTTTTATATACATACAAACAAATAAAACCCAGCGCACTTCATTTTAATAGAGGCACAAATTATAGTTCGTTTGCTACCACTGTGATTGTTGCTAGTCATTGGACGCGAGTTCCGACGCTTTTTTGAATGTATCTGAAACGTTTTAGACATTTTATGACCGAAAGGTGGATTGACATTTTTTACATTTTCACAAAACGTTTTACGTAGGTAAGAATATATATTTTAAAGTGATATTATTGTAAGCGATGCGTACTAGGTTCGTTTTGTGTGAATGTGTTTGTAGTGTGAAGTCTGTGTGGGTATTGTATTAGATGGGCCGACAAACTGCCACTTTATAGTACATTAGAAATATAATATAATGCACATGATTAATGTTTGCTCAATAATAACGATTACCTGATAATATTTTGCATGTTGAGATGTCAGTGGCGCCATCTAGTGTATTGTCAATTTATAACATTTGTGTTGTAAATTATTTAAAAAAAAACTGTCAGTCATGATGCAGTGTTTTAACTTTTAGGGTTATTGTAAGTAACGCAAAAAGACTAAAATATTGTTTTCACCATTTGATATAAACTCATGCAAACAATAATAATTATTATAAAATGTACCAGTAATGATATAATAAATAAAATATAATTAGAAATTACAATATTTGTTTATTTTCATTAATAAGTAAGTAATATAAATTTTTATTTGCACATAGCACTACACACAAGGCTTTTACTTGTTTGCCAACTTGGAAAATATGTACTTACAATATAAGTATTTAGATAAATTATATTATACACAACATAATCATATGTTTAAAACATTTGATACATAGTTATTTTATTATTAAATTAATTGCACAACTTACCTTCAAAATATAAAAATAATATACTTAAATCCATTTAAATAATACTTTTTCGTCAGTTATATTTTAGGAATACATATTATTTTTAAAGAAAGAGCCCGGCCATTCGTACCCACCAATGTAGCACGTTGAGACATATTATACCAAATAAACGGGCTTGAAAACTTGAACATTTTATTGTATGACGAAAAATCTCTAAACCATGGGAGAAAAAAGTTAATAAGGGTAGAAGGTAAGAAAATATCCCAGAAAACACCCTGTATATATCAATTTATAGTGTTACTGGTAAGGAATCATTTCTGGAAAGTAATTGTATATGGCAAACTTGAGGAAAGTGTTGTATTTTAGTAAATTGTTTCGTATTTTTAAGAAATGTATGGGAAATCCATAATTTAACCTTAAAAATCTAACCTTTCCTGGATTTTGTCGTATATTGTTACCTTGGATAAATTGTTGATAATAAGCAATTCTAGCGAATAGCGCTATAATGCAGAATGTTTTATTTTTCCTAAGAAATAAAAAAAAACATCCTTTATAGTTGCACCATGCGCTAGTATTGCTTATTATAAACAATTTCTCGAAAGTGATATTAAACAAAAAAAAAATCAGGCAAAGGTTCAATATGAATCAGCATTTTATTGTTTTCTCATACCTACATTTCTTTGGAATATAATGAAGCAATAAATTGAAATACAACTCTTTCCTTAAGTTTGCCATATTATATGATTACTTTCAGTATCCTTACTAGCAACATTACAAATTAATTCAATAATATGAATGTATTTTTATTTTTTATTTTTCGGAAAAAACGACATCATCCTGTATTATTGGAACATTCGCTAGTATTGATAATTATAAAACATTTCTCCAAAGTGATCATACACGATAAAATCCAGGAAAGGTTAGATTTTTATGGTTTTATTGTTTTCTCATACATTTAATTCTTTAAAATATGAAACGCTATACCTAAAATACAACACTTTCCTCAAGTTTGCCATATAATTATACGATTACTTTCCAGAAATGATTCCTTACCAGTAACAGTATAAATTGATGAAATAATACAGGGTGCTTTTTTGGATTTTTTCTTTCCTTCTACCCTTGTTAAGTTTTTTCTCCCATGGTTTAGAGAATTTATGTCATACAAAAAAATGTATGACATAAATTCTCTAAACCAAGACCTCTTTCAAGCCCTTTCATTTGATATAATATGTCTGAACGTGCTACAGCTTGGGTACGGGTTCCATACAAAAATGCCCCTTGTTCTTTGTGAAATGAGTTGCAGTAAAGCTGAGCATCTTGAATGAAACGACTATAGAGCTAGATTTGTGAGAAATTGACAGAGCATTTTTAATTTAATTTAAAGGCACATAATGCAATTTTGAATGCTCCTGCTTGCAAATGCTTAAATTGAATAGACTCTTTAATTTGAAAGCAACATTGCTCGTTTCTTAAAAAATTGAGAATCATTTGTCACTACCAAAGTGGAGATAGCATGTTTTAATTACAGCCAAATCAAAATATAATTTACAACAAAATAAGCACTTACTTTTCTTAATTTAAGCAGGATCACGTCCAGTCTGTAGCAGCTCTAAAGCATTTTTAAGATTACCTATAGCGGTTTTGACGTCGTCATAATTCAGAGCACTGCTTGCCCATTTACAATATTTCTGGGCTTTGGATATTTGGTCTGGTGTAAGTTGTGCAACGCTGTCGCTGTACACCGTGGGCGTCGGTGTGGGTTGAGGTTGCTGGGATGGATCATACGGCACAAATCCACCAGGGTTAGGGTCCGGAGTGTATGGCACCGGTGGCAGCTGTGAAGCGGCTCTCAACGCAGCATTAGGGTCCGGTAAAGAGTTATTAAAACTCGTAGGTACAGATGGTGGAGGTGTGGGATCAACGGGTGGAAACCCAATTGATGGGGGTGTATTTGCTGCATCAGAACTGCCCATGTCTCCTGGGTTGCCTTCACTTTCAGTACCGCCTTCTTCAGGTTGCATGGGTCCTGAGGAATTAAAACAAAAAATGGTTTGACATTTTATAAAAACTATAGGTTGAAAAGTCTGGCTTTTTAGAAATGGCTTAAATTCACCATTTGGCTGGGTTGGTGAACAAGAAACGAAGCCTTACGAGTATTATAAATGCGAAAGTGTGTCTGTCTGTCTGTAACCTCTTCGTGACCAAACTGTTGAACCTATTTGGCTGTTTATATGGAGATACTTTGAGTTCTGGAAAAGGACATAGAATACTTTTTATCCCGAAAAAATTTACAGTTCCCGCGCGATAAAAGAATTTTGGCGCAACGTGATAGCGGGCATCATCTAGTGTTGCATAATATGAAACAACAAGTGCAAGAAAACATAATAAATTATGTCGAAAAATTACCAGGTACAGGAGTTTCCCCATTTTTAAGGCAATTATGAATGTAGGCAGCCTTCCACTTGGCGTACTTCCTATTTTGTGCAGCTTCATCAGTCAGTTCTCCAAATGTGGTTAGCACATCATATATAATGCCTGCTGTGTAAAATGCTTTTACAATATTTCTGTAAAAATCAATAGTTTCAAATTATAGTATGTTTGGTAACATTGCATTTCATCAATAAATTCACACATTAATTTTGTTTATTTATTTGTACATAATATTATAATATAGTAAAATAAAGTTGGGTTAAATATTAAATTTCAATAATGAAACATCTCTCATTGTGCAAAGTGCAATTAAAATGTGTCTCTCACTGGAATCTTATGACCAATTTGGATTTGAACTCAAGAAAATTGTGTGGAATAATAGCGCAATTTACATTTCAGGCCAACAAAAGAATGTCCATCAGAAATGATAGTATTTACCAATGAAAACATGTAATAACTAAATATTAGCTAGAAAATAGCAAACCTATTGTCCATTCTATATGCAAAAGACAAATAAAAACTTACTTTCCATAGTTTTGTTCATGGTCTTGTTTGTCAGCGTAAAGGAATAATCTCAGAGCATAATTTTCTAAATGAGCTTGGGCAACCACCTCATTTGATATTGCATCATTATCTTTGTAAGTTGTTTTCGCTTCCTCTAACCAGTCCATGATTGCTGTTAAAACACAATTTATTTAGCTAGGAATGCATGCTTACTTACAAAAATCAATGACATTCAAAATATTTTCAAGAGAACATAATGAAAGTAAGAACGAAATTACTACAATAACTGTATATTTGTTAACTATTAATTGTATATATACAAAAAGAACTGTACATATATAAAAGATAAATACTGTACTGACACGTGTATTAATAGAATAGTCTTATCTTCACTTACCCATTAAAACTTTTGTTTCTTCTGGAGTTTTTTTTGTAGTAATTTTAAGTCCTGTCTGGAGTGCATGTAAACGGCACCAATAAGCAACAATGGGGTCCCTCGTATCATGTTCAGCAGCAGTTTTAAGATAATGTTGAATTGATTTTAAACTGGGTGGACACTCCGGAATATTCGCAGACATTGTAGAAAGTAAAATATTCTTCCTTTAGATTTCGTTTCCTATTGTAAAATCAAAGAAGATTGCAGAACATTTACGTACAAATAATTTATATCCAAAAAAAATATTATTTTCTGTTTATAATTCGTGATGATTTCATACGTCTTGAGTTATCGTGTCAAATATCAATGTCAATAAGGTTTGACAATATTTTCAGTTGTCATTGTCATTCACAGAGTTGCCATATATTAAAAAGAGGAGGAGTTTTGCCGGGTATACGAAAGAGTGACGTTTTGTTTTTGTATTATTTTCCTAAAATTGTGTTATTTCGGTTTTTAATGTGTAATGTTGGTAGAATATTAACCATTATGACCGCTGTACACTCTCGCCGAGAGCTCTCGGGCGAGAGTCTCGTGCGAGAGTCCCTTGCCCGAGTGCGATCATGTACATTCTCGCTTAGTTCAATCGCAGTTATGAATTCAGAGAAGATGGACGAAAACGACCATTCACCATTCACCATGCATCGAAAGATATCATTGTAATCCAAAGATTTATAGACTTAATTAATTTTATTTCTCACAGTTAATGACTAATAATGACGTTTATTATTGTTATTTTTCTGTTCTACACTGTCCAACGGCGGGACTAGTACTGAAAGACGCGAGAGTGTACAGTAGTGCGCTCGTTTTCCTCGCGAGACCCTTTGTCTCGGGCGCAAAATACCGACAACGGACCGAGAGGGTCCGAGACAGGCGAGATGAGGCGAGCGCACCCATGTACACTCTCGCACTCGGGCCGCCTCGCTGTGTCTCGGCGAGAGTGTACAGCCGGCTTTAAATATTCGTTGTCGTGCACAAGTGTGGGCAAGTGATACAACTTCAAGAAACGTGCCATTTTGTGTTCCCTCCAAAACTCCATCGAAAGTTTTAGTAAAGGGTCTACCACTTTACTAAAACAACTGACTTGACTCGTTGACTTTACCGACTACTTATTAGACTTTGACTAGACTTTCGACTTGACGATAATCTGGAAAAACAACTTGAAAATTTTGTAAATTTTTTACGAACATTTTTTTCTCCCGCTAAAACTTTACTTGACACTGGCCATGGTTTACAAGCCGAGAGCCATAACAAGAAAAAAAAAAAAAAAAAAAGAGGAGGAAAACGTCATGGGCCATGGCTGACAGTGACACAGAGTTTTTGGCGGGCATGTGAAAGAGTGCTGTTGTGTTTTTATATTATTTTCCTAAAATTGTGTTAGCTGGGGTTTTAATGTGTAATATTGGTAGAATATTAACCATTAGATATTCGTGTTCATGCACAAGTGTAGGAAAGTGATCCAGAAACGTGCTATTTTGTGTTCCCTCCAAAACTCCATCGAAAGTTTCAGTAAAGCGTCTACCACTTTACTGAATCGACCGACTTGACTCCTTGACTGTATTGACTTTTACTTAGACTTTGACTAGACTTTAGACCTGACGATACATGAAAACGATGATGAAAAATATAATAGGAGGAATATGGTTTTCCCGCCATATTCCTTACCTTTTTACCTTGTCTGTGGCACAAGATACACATCATTTGTGTCAAGTAACCAAAAAAAAAAGAAAAAGAAAGAAAGATCCCTCATCCAAGGAAAGAAAGAAAGACAGTGACACACTAATCTACATACATCACACACTGGTGAACCATAGACATTTTTTTTTAATTCGTCCCGGTCGGGACAGGCAAAGGGAGCGTTGCCCATACAGCCATTTCTATGTTTTTCATCATCGTTTTCATGTATCTAATGGTTAATATTCTACCAATATTACACATTAAAAATCCAGCTAACACAATTTTAGGAAAATAATACAAAAACACAACAGCACTCTTTCACATGCCCGCCAAAACTCCTTGAACCATAGACAATCATGACATTTAGTTACTTTTTTTTTGTTCTTGTTATGGCGCTCGGCTTTACCATGGCCAGTGTCAAGTAAAGTATTGGCGGGAAAAAATATTTTTTCGTAAAAAATTTACAAGATTTTCAAGTCTTTTTACCAGAATATCGTCAAGTCGAAAGTCTAGTCAAAGTCTAAAAAGAAGTCGGTAAAGTCAACGAGTCAAGACAGTTGTTTTAGTAAAGTGGTAGACCCTTTACCAAAACTTTCAATGGAGTTTTGGAGGGAACACAAAATGGCACGTTTCTTGAAGTTGTATCACTTGCCCACACTTGTGCACGACAACGAATATTTAATGGTTAATATTCTACCAACATTACACATTAAAAACCGAAATAACACAATTTTAGGAAATTAAATACAAAAAAAACTACGTCACTCTTTCGTATTCCCGGCAAAACTACATTTAGTTAATCTGTGCATTTAGTTTTGACCAGCGTTGCCATTTGGCAACTTTGGTTGCCATTTTGGCAACATTTGACCCTTCGTGGCAACAAATGGCAACCGAGCTCAAATGGCAACTTTTCGACTTGTCGCGCGATCATCGGTAGAAAAATATCGAATATATTCCGCAGATGAACTGAACACATCGAATGGAACAAAATCAAAAACTTGAACGCATTTTTATTCCCAAATGAAAACAATACTTATATAATAATAGACAAACAAATTGTACCCATATTTCTACTAATAAAAGGTGTATTTTGGTGAAGCTAGAGATAAAAGTAATTTTGTGACCACAGAGCAGATAATAATTAATAAGGTACTTAAAAGACGAGTAGATCGGACAGTACCAGTCATTGGAAAGAGCACAAAAACACAATATTTGTTAATGTTGCTTTAAAAGTTTCCTGTTTTTAAAGTAAAAAAATGCCTGTTTTTAAGAAAAACAGTCAGTTTTTAAAGCAAAATTACTAAATATTATATCTCAATGAATATTATAGTGTTTTTGTACTTTTTTTAATGACTAGTACTGTCCTATCTATTAGTCAATTTACCCTACGTGTTTTAAATAAATGTTTGTGTGTCACTGTTTGCACTGTGTAGTGTGTAGTGCGATGCAAAGGAATTTTTTTCGTGGTTTTCTAATACTTTTGTTTTCAAATCTATTGGTAAGTCCTCTTTATTATTTTAATCGAAGAAGCTACCTATAGACCTATTTGAAGTAGTATTTGAAAAACCAATTTATATAATTAACTAGCTGTCCCGGCAAACATTGTTTTGCCATATAAATAATTTTTGGTATGAAAAATAGATGTTGGCCGATTCTCAGACATACTCAATATTATGCTCACAAAATTTCATGAGAATCGGTCAAGCCGTTTCGGAGGAGTATGGCAACGAAAACTGTGACACGAGAATTTTATATATTAGATACTAACCACTAAGGTAAGGTAAGGTAAGGTGCTGGGAAATTTATGTTTATTTTTTGCATGTTTTAATATTGGATTTCTGGATGGATTTTAATATTGTTGTAAAATGGAGCCTAAATTTTTTTTAATCTTTTTATTTATATTTTATAATACTTTTATTATATGTCCTTGAAACACATATGTTAATTGGAGAGATGCTGTCTACATTGCCTTGTATGGTCATGCATTTTGTACTTACCGATGGCGTTTTGCTATCCCCCTCGCTCTCATGGGGATATTGATTACCTTACTCTTTCCCTCCAGCCGGCTCCAGATGTGTGTGTGTGCCGCCTGCCATATTGGTTTCATAGCGTCAAAATACATTGCCGAGCGAACATCAAATTTCGCCTTTCGGTCAAATTGACAAAATTTTAGTGTAAATTATTATGTTATAATTCAATCAATTTCTATTTATAAAAAATTTAAAGTGTTTTGAGTATAATATATGTGCCTCATTTATTTAGTTTTTGCAATAACTAATTTCTTTCTCAGTTTGTTTCGCTTATTTGTTTGTAAACAAACGGTGCACGTGGTAGGTAATAAGTAAATATTATGGATTTCGATTTTCGAGCTCCGTGAGTGATAGCTGATAGGTGTTCTGTGATTTCGAGTGACACAGGGAGTGAAGAGAGTCAGGACTGGTCGTCCTCGGACTTCGAAGGAGGATTGTTCAGACTTCAGCCAAAGGTTGGAGTTCCTCCGATCAGGTCAATAACCTAGAGAAAGAGGTGAGTTACATCTCAGAATACGCAACTCCATTCAATAATTTGTACATTTTACAAACACCTAAAAGATACTCAAAACACACTTAAGTATACCCACAGATGGTATACCTAAAACGTCTTGGTCTCAGCCATTCCTGGTAAACTATAACAAGTTGTAATAACACAAGTTTAGAACATATTACCAGAGGCAAGAACAGAAGGCAGGTATAGAAGAGATCGAGGCTCTCTAAAGATTTAATTCACAGTCCTGGAAGGGCATTCGCTGTAGCGATATAGCGAGCTTCTATAGATCTGTAGAGCTATCCTAAGATCTGTACTCTGCCACTACAACCCTGGTGGCGTTAAAGATTAATGAAAAACAAAACCTACAAAACTTTGTGAGCTGTACAGGATCTAAAGCTTGCTTACTATGATAGCAGACCTTTAGGGCCCTAACTCTGAAATTGGGTCACTAGGTATATGACAGGTAAGGGACCAGAGCGGATTAGCTGTGGTAGGAAAAGTAGAATACTGAACATTTATTTAGTCAGGAGAAACTACCACTTTTAGACAGGACAAAGATATATAATAATTATAATCCTAGGAGCCACAACAACAAGGATACCTAGGTACATAGGTAGTAGGTACTCAGCAAGATCTAATAGGGTACAAATAATTCAAAACAAATTATAAAAAGTAACAATTCCTTTCCTACAAGAATAACCAGGGTAGAAGAGAAAAAACCAGGCCGTGTTCAACGAACAGAAGTAGCCATAAAAGTTCTGGGGGAGGCACTGACTTATAGAAAGCTTAGTCGCAGGGAAAACACTTGTTTGTAACAAAGTTATACTCCAGTTATACTCTACTTTATTTATAGGATCTTACATTCCCTTCAGGAATAGATCACCTATGTATTTTCCCCCAAAACAACTAATAATTAAAGAAGTTAATAAGATAATTAGGAGGTGACACTATACATATAGTGTCAAATATTTCAATAGCAAAGGAAATCAATTCCAAAACCTAGATAGATTTTTCAAATATAATAGGTTGGTGCATTGTGAGCTTATGTCAATGATCGTGAGTGACACCTTAAGAATTTAACCTTCTGTTAGTAGAAAGGATATAAAGATAAGCAAACTCATAGGTCAATTAACAAACAGGAACAGCTGTACTGTTAGAGAACTACAATCCCCAGGAGGATCTCTAAACTTTGCAAACATCTCAACACTCCAGAGCTGTTGACATTGTCAACACCCTGTCAATAGGTTTTCCTAATAAATTCAGGGACAAAAGATTAAAGCAAACGCTTTAAATACTAAAGCAGCTGCGAGACTTACAACTCGGTGACAGGCCTTAAAAACAGCTCTATAAACCTCTATAATAAGGGAGGTATTCCACTTTCTGACAGCGGATGCTGCAGACATAAGCCGAGGTGCCAAGCTAAAACAGAAGTAGTTATCAGGAGTTTAGTGACCACACCGGAGAGGGTGGCACTCAAACAAAAGTGAAATGTATGCACTTTGGTAGCAATAACAAAGTCTCAAAGACTGCTCATACATATGCTATTCGTATACTTGCAGTCATACAACAGGACGCTGATAGCGTACAGAGGAGTCAAGGGACGGACACGCTCCTTAGACCGGTTAAACCTGACATTAAAGCTGGCAGAAAAGCAAAGAATTTTGTAAATTTAGTCCTAATTATATGCTATTAATTTTCATTACAATATTAGATTGTTAAATATAACATTATCAACAGCTTTTCTGCCAGAGAGACACAACAGCAGAGTAGATATACTGTCTCATTACAAACCGGTGCCGGAAGTGCACTTGTTACCCCAGGCCTTAGGGGCCAGTTTAATAGGGGTTGTCCTAAAGGTGGCTATCGCACGACATAAAAGCGCTGGAAGGGCGCCTGTTACCCCAGCCCTCGAAGGCCATTTTCAATAAGGGGCGATACAAGGGTGGATATCTCACAACAAACCCATACCGGAAGGGCACGTGTCACACCAGGCCTAAGAGGCCATTCACAATATAGGGTGTCAAAGGGAGGTGGATGTCTCATAGCATACCCGTGCCGGAAGGGCACGTGTTACCCCAGGCCTCGGAGGCCATTTTCAATATGGGGTGTCCCAACGGCTAGACTTGCTCGACTAGAGAAGATCAGCCATGGCCCATGAGGCAATCGCAGGTTACCTGGGACTTGAGAGACGTTGCTGCAATATTCTGTGATACCTTTAGTCAAGGAGGGCAGCACCATTAGTTTGGATATTTCCACCAATCTCCCAAATAATACTTTAAGAGCTGCACCATAGGTACGGTGCAAAAGAAATAGTTCCTCAATAGAAGCAATGCTTCTTGGGGAAAAAATCCATAATTTAAGACTCAGGTATTACCTAGGATTACTATCCCAGATATCAGGACTCGCACAACAGCCCCCCACTCAGGCAGACATAATACAAAAATAGCCAAAAAAAAAAAAAAAAAAAGGGGGGGGCAGTCTGATCAGGGAACCATTCCTCAGAAGAACTCAGAAGTTATTGTGTACAATAAAGTACATTAGAGGGTGAGGGATGTAGATGGATTCCTAGCACATTTAGATCTAAAAGAAAACCTAGAGTCTAAGACCTGGTCGTTACATAAATCAGTCATAAGTCATAATAATTGTGCTAGGACCCCGGCAATACTACCAAGAAGTTTTCATATACATCTTTATAAACTAGATACTTAGAGCAATATAGTAGAACTAACATATTATTTACAGGGATAATTGAATCCAAAGAAAGAGTAATTGAGATATCTAAGAAAACAGTAAATAGTAACAACTAATAGTACTCTTGGTAGCTGGAACAGTGGCAAGACCTAATATTCTCGAGGTAGCTAAGGACAAGATGTTGTTGCATTAAGGAGGGCACAGTTACAAGGGCGTAGCTACCGCCATATATGCCGTATTAATTATACGGAGCCCCCGGGCCACAAGGGCCCCCAAATGGAATATAAATTACTTTTATTGAGTTCAAGTAAGTTCAAACAAGATATGAGAAGTGTAAAAAAAAAAAAAAAAGAAAAAGGGTAACCCTTCCTTAGGACCCCCAAACTAATTTTGTATGGGGCCCCGCCAGATCACGCTACGCTTCTGGCAGCGTGGCCTGGAGTTGACCATAGGACAGACTGATGGACATAGGCTATTAAAAAGGGGGGACTAATATATTAGCTAAGTTATAATAATAAGTAAATAACTTAATTAATAAAATTAAAAAAACCTGAGATATGTCCTGTTATAAGGGTATATATTAAAATACTAATAAATCTTACACAACCCTGAAGATATTAGGTAGCTACTGAATCAAGTAAGATTAAAATTATAAGGTCTATAATAGCAAGAGGGTGGTCCAATTTTAAAGAGGAAAATACAGCTAGCTGCTCTATAATATAAACTAGTAGTTGGTTGAATAGTAATAATAACAAAATAAAGAGTAATAATAATAATAAATAGAGGAGGTACTCTAAGAAGTTAACTATGACAGGAGTAATGAGAATCGACTAGAAGATAAGATTTGCAGAATTTATAAATGCTGATTTATTTCATTCCCGTACTATTTTAAAAATATTATGCTTTCTAGCCTAATAATATTAGGTGACTTATTTGCTAGACTCAGAGATATTTAAATATGATTAATATTTATGTTAATTAATTAGTTTGACAGAATGATAATAGAGCTTAAATCAAAATGTTGAAATCATTACATATAATGTTAATAAGTAATAAAGGTTCCAATCTGAGTGTAGCACTGAGAGAGCAGACTGTGTTCTTACCAGAGACATTTAATTATGATTAAACTTCAATTTAATGAGGAGTTTGATAGATAATGTAGGATCAGGGCTTAAGCCAAAATTTTAAATTAACTACATTAATAACAACTAATGCTCCACTCGGATTACAGTTGTTAGACATTTAAAATAAAAGCTTTGTTTTAATTTATAGTAAATAGAAAATTAACCTTTAAATTAAGCTGTATGAGTAATAAACTAATAACAGTAGGAGAAGTCATATTTCGTAATCTCGGATACAATATTATTATATTAAAATATTAATAAAACTTAATAAATATATTTTGTTTAAGAGACAACAACTATTATTAAGAAGATCAAGGAATAACAAGCAGAGGAGTTAAAAGGATTTTAGGAACACATTATGTTACCAGTCATATTTAAAATTATTTCCTTCCCTTTTTTGTTTACCATGTTTATCGTCCAATTTTTACAGGGAAATTGCTGCTAAGGAATATTATTATAATATAAATTATTTTTGCTTTAAAAAGGTGCAAGGATAAAATAACATAAGAGACATTTTACCATGTACATTTTATTAGATATTGAATTCAGAATCACATAGCGTCAATCACATAGTAGATAAGAATACCTAATCAATTCTACTCTTTCACCAGCAGAAATCAAACAGGTCTCCAATTAACATATGTGTTTCAAGGACATATAATAAAACTGTTTTGCACTACAACAAAACAGATATTATATGGACAAGAAACACATATGTTAACAGCAAGCTCTTGCTGGTTCATTGGAGACTGCTATGAAACCAATATGGCAGGCGGCACACACACACATCTGGAGCCGGCTGGAGGGAAAGAGTAAGGTAATCAATATCCCCATGAGAGCGAGGGGGATAGCAAAACGCCATCGGTAAGTACAAAATGCATGACCATACAAGGCAATGTAGACAGCATCTCTCCAATTAACATATGTGTTTCTTGTCCATATAATATCTGTTTTGTTGTAGTGCAAAACAGTTTTATTTTCAGGAGAACATGATTTTAAATTTATGAAGAAAAAAAATGTGGAATCAATTATATTTATCAACGAAAAGGATTAACATTTTTTGAAAACATGATTTTTTTCGATTTAAATTTTTATCAACCAAAATGCAGAGCAATAAAACAGTACTCAATAGGTAGGTACAAATATTTTTATTACTAAAAGGCACAGAACGTTTTTTTACAGGATTTTTTTTCTAATGGCAACATTTGGTTTCAGATGGCAACATTTGAACTCTGGCAACACTGGTTTTGACAGCTAAAATAAGTTTGGCACTGTGTGTGATTGATATTTGATTACAATTTTTATCAAAAACACATTGTATTGAATTTTGCATGCTGTGTTATTAAAATTAATAATAAAAATGCCATCTAAACAGAGGAAGATTGCTATGATGGGATATAGATCAGTCGGTAAAGTATCATTTTCTGAAACATTGGTAATCAAACAAATGCGTCACACTATTCATTTATTGTTAAGACGTTTTATTTTTAATATTGAAAAATTTTCAGGAAAGTCGTCGTTAATTATTCAATTTGTCGAAGGACAGTTTGTAGATTCGTACGACCCAACCATCGAAAACAGTAAGTTGTTTGTTTGTGTATTGTTTTCTTTATAATACTTTGTTGTGGAGACTCTGGTCACATGTTTGGATTTTTACACACAATACAATGCCTGGGGGTGAAACCCATTCATGTTTGTGTCTCAATAACCTAAATAAAATATGAACATGAATGTGTTAGACGTTTATCAAATATTTTATTTTTCAGCGTTTACAAAATTCATCCGTTTAAATTCTACTGAATATGAGGTGAAACTTGTGGACACTGCTGGGCAGGATGAGTACAGCATATTCCCACTGCAATACAGCATGGACTTCCATGGTTACGTTTTAGTCTATTCTATAACATCAAGTAAAAGTTTTCAAATTGTACAAATTATATATGATAAACTTCTTGATATGATTGGAAAAATTCAGTAAGTATATTTTTATGTTAAATTACTGTAGTTTGAAACTTTTAACTGAACATTAACGCATCAAGCCCCATAAGCCATAATCACCGGTGAGCAGGCCACAATAGAAAAACAATTGATTTCCACAAATCCATGATCCAAGGATTAAATATTATTATGTTAACAAATGTTTAATAGTTGAAATTATTACAATTTTATTCAGTAACTCATATTATTGAATGTATTTTCAGTGTGCCAATTGTATTAGTCGGTAACAAGACAGATTTACATTTAGAGAGAAAAATCAGCACAGAGGAAGGACGTAGACTAGCTGAAAAATGGAATGCCGCATTTGTAGAAACTAGTGCAAAACAAAATGAGGTATGTGACATTCTGTCAAGAATATTTTTAGTTATGCTTGTGTAGTGAAAAAACCCCATATCTGAAATTAATTTTTGTTTTTGCTTTTTTCAGTCTGTAACAGATATGTTCCATGCAATGTTATCTGAAATAGAGAGGTCAGACGGACATATTCCTGAGAAGAATGGTTGTATAATTTCTTAATATAGATACTAGGAATGCTTATGTATGCTTATAAAAGTTTGTATGTATAATTATTCATGCACAGCTATTTAAATAGCAATAAATGACATAGTACTCATTAATAGATAAAATCTATACATAGTATATTAATAGGTCAACATTTCAATTTGGAGGTTATTAGTTAGGTGACCTAACTTAGGTCCACACTTTACACACCTTAAGCTGTGTACCTATGGACTATGAGTGTTGAATTTGCAGTGAATCATCTATGTAGATACCTTGTGTCCTAATTGCGGTAGTAGCAGTTAGTGTTAGTTATTTTTTAAATTCCATACCACTGTTTTACTAACCCAAAAGAGAGAGACATATAATAATAATTATATTGCTTTAATTTATGATTCAATTTATTAAGAGTTGGTGAAATTGGCACCTACTCTGGGCTCACACTTAACAGATTAAACCAAGCCATTTTTACATTTACATGAATGATTCACTAAGGTAAATGACTAGTAGATTAGACAGTTCACAGTACCAGTAATTGGAAAAAAGCACAAAAACGGCCACCGCCGATTTTAGCGGTGCGGCGTCGCGAAAAACAGCGTTCTGGCAGGGTAACCAGTTCGGAGTTCTTCGTGATTTTTTATTGTGAATGGACGTGTCTCTGGCATGGATCGTCGAAAGAAACTTGTTGATTATTTGTTACTCGACAGACATTACTAAGTTTTAAGATACTGGATACATCCATTTAATAAGGCTATGAAACCTGATGGCGAGTACTTTTCTCGAAAATACAAAGCATTAAAGATAGACGAAAAATAATTTCGCCTACTTCAGAATGAGTAAGTATAAGAGCTATTAAGCGGGTTATCAAAATATATACAGGAAAATAATGTAAAAGGAAGGAAACCCATTACTGCTTTGAAAATGCTGGTCTTGACAATGAGGTAAAATAAAACAAATATTGATATTTATTACGCTAGTAATCCCAGAAACACACTGAATCATTGTCAACAAATGTGACGTCATAACGCTGGAATTTGCGGCGCCGCGCTGTAAGGTGGTTAGGGTTTCGGCCCTAAGCATCATAATATTTTTATTTTAAACCACATTGCCATGTGAATCAACTATCAACCTTTACAAGCGTCTCCCAGACAGACGCGACCTGGGGTGGCGGTGGCGGTCAGTTGGATGACTTGAGAGTTCTAGGAACACAGATGCACGCGGCCACGCGGCCAAGTCATCCAACAGACCGCCACCGCAGGCCGCTTCTGTCTGGGAGACGTTTTAGGGACATTCATATGGCTATCTTTATCTGTATTTGTCTTCTGTTATTCTTATACTTGGTTATTCTTTGATTCCGATTAGATAGTTGATTTATTTATGGCTCTAATATAAAAATTAACCTCCAACTTAAAATACGGGCTTTAAGAATACAAGAATGTAAGAAGATAGTTACAATGCAATAGAATCAGCAATAGGGTCTAATGCTTAGTACCTGAGTCCTGAAGATGTTAAATATTAACTCTATGTTGGTTCAAAATCATAACCATTGGTAAGTAAATATTAAGTTGATAATAAAATATCTTTGAATATCAAATTCATTTTATAAATAAGGCGAATCCTTTCTTATACTAAATGTTTGGTAATGTTTTTAGAGACTATATTTTTTGTTTCTTATTTTAATGTTTGAAATATGTTACCACCTCAATGGTGTTCCCGAATCCAAGACTATACAATATACATTAGCAGGGTTGTGTATATTGGGCATGTTGGTTGTCATGTGACTAAACCTAATAGCCATAACAAACCAGTCAGCTTAGCCTAATATTTGTAAAAAAAAAAAAAATATCCACAGCCGAACATATAACCTCCTCGTTTTTTGGAAGTCGGTTAAAAAATAACCATTGATTCTAACGGAATATTTAACAGCTACAAATTTTCAGTTTAAAACATTGATAGGATTTTAATGCACATTTCTTGCATTAGTAATTATAACTTTGAAGCTAAATCTTGTGCATAACAATTATTGTTCTTGCAAGAAATGTGCATTAAAATCCTATCAATGTTTTAAACTGAAAATTTGTAGCTGTTAAATATTCCGTTAGAATCAATGGTTATTTTTTAACCGACTTCCAAAAAACGAGGAGGTTACATAATATTATATCGTCAAGTGAATCGTTTTAAAAAAAATATTTTTTTTTTTTTATAAGGCAAAGGGAGAGACATATAACATGATATTTAATCCACTATTAAATTGAAACAAGTGGCTAGAAAACTATAACAATCTATTTTTTTTTATTCTGAATGCTCATAAAGTTTATGTAAATACCAAAGAACATAAGAACAAGATTTTTTTTTAAAGCAACACATTATTACCATAACTAAATACATAATTATATTGTAGTTGTAACTATATTGAATGATCAATAATACTTGTGCACAGTGTTATCGTTTTTCATGAAGTTAAAAATATAGTGTCGCCTTTACATACATGCTGTAAAATGTTCAAAATCCAGTAAAAAAACTCTTTTGTTTATATAAATTTTGATCTAAATGAAGCTCGCTGCTACCTATCAGACAGAGTGGTCACGCGGTCAAGCGGTCAGTTTTGCGTTCTTTGTCATTTGTGTTGTATTACGTTATATAGAGAAACTCACACAGGGGGTATTCTGACCGCGTCATAATGGCTCCTCTCTGACTGACCGAACGCAGAAGTCAGAACGCTTGAACGCGTGACCGCTCTAATAGTCTAATAGACTGTCTAATAGTCAGAGGCATTTAATGACAACTTAACTTGAATTAAACAAAGATTTTGACTAAAACGAAAACATGTTCTGTCAAACTCTTCGTTAAATCACAGTTTATGATTAAGTACAGGTTTACCAGGATCTGATGGCAAAAAGTGAGAAAAGAAATTGACTCTAGCAATATCGGAGTAATTTGAATTAAACGTTTTGATCCTTTTTTCTTCTTATAGCGGCTGATTGTGTGTGTGAAACATGCAAATATATAAATTTATCCAATGATCAAGGATATTTTTTGAAAATCTGCCATCCTTTGCCATCAGATCCTGTTAGAGTGTAGACCTATACTTATTCATAAATGTCTCTTGTTTCGGCCGTCAGTCAATGAGCGTCTATGTATAATTTTACCAATTCATATTACAGTTCGACAAGGCTTTATATGAATATATCAATAATGTCAATAGGCGCTGCTGGTAAAGGAGAAAGTGTCAAAAATTTTTGTATGATTGAAGCGTTAATTTAATTCCTTTTCTCGCCACGTTCATAAACAGCCTTGTCGAACTGTATGTCACATATTGCCGCGCAATAAATTAAGTGCAGTGACATATTATATTGGCCGAATTTCAACATTTTGTTTAAATTTAGATGAAAATTAGTTAAAATTGAGTATTCAGTAGGTACAAAATAGTCCATAAGTTTTTTTTGCTATATTAATTAATATACTAGTAGTATAATAATTATTCAATGGTATATAACTTTTCTTTGTAAATGTACGTGATTTATATGTAATATGTTTTTAATCAGGCTTAGTATTTGAATGTGAAGTGTCAGAAATAGTTGAA
This sequence comes from Polyommatus icarus, assembly GCA_937595015.1. NCBI lineage: Eukaryota > Metazoa > Arthropoda > Insecta > Lepidoptera > Lycaenidae > Polyommatus > Polyommatus icarus. The sequence continues at coordinate 6,001,909 of OW569331.1, forward strand.
CAAAATATAGTTGTATGTTTTAATGTAGAAATGTATAATTAACATAAGACACCTGTTCACGCTACTATGTTTCTGATATGACTAAGGAAGTCTTAATATTTTTATTATGAGCCACCACTTCCGATTCAAAATCAGAGGTTCGATTCTCATCTCGACTCGATTCTCGAATGACGCTTTTATCGCAGACTGTCTTACGCAAGTGGCACAGCTTATTCGCTTTGCAGACGACAGGGCGGGGCGGGATTTTTGCCGCCAGCGATCTCTTTGCTCGCCGTGTGCGTTGGTAATATTGGATTCCCTTTGTGCTATCGTTTGCGGCGAAATTAACCCGTCTGCAAAACGCCTATTGCCTCAGGACCGGGACACAAACACGACACGACGTTGCACGACACCGTCGCGGTTTCCTACGACGCGCGTCGCTGATTCCCACGACACGACGTCGCGTCGTGTTTTTGTGTTCCGGCCGTGACAGCCTGTAAAGGCTTCATCATTTTGAAGATGTAAGAGAACTATAGAATAAAACTATTGAGAATCACTTAGGCTGATTTTAGCGTCACACTGACTGTATGCGCACCGTCGGCACTCTGCGCTGATTGCCCGAGATGTATGAAATTGTAGGAAGCGTTTTTAATAACGCATAGCGGTCAGCGCTGATATTTCATACATTTCGGCAGGGCTATCACGTAAAAATGACGATCAACAATCCACTAGCAATAATCGCGAGAGAGATTGCTGGGTATAAAAACAATGGTGTCATGTATAGCGATCGATTGCAATCGTATTGTTTTGGCTGATACGTGATAGGAAATTGCGATTTTGGAGCAATTATCGCGCAATAAATGCTATCGCATTGCTCTCGCAAGATACGTGATAGCGCTGCGGTGTCGGCGCCCCGACGACCCGCGACGGTCAGTGAGCGGACATTATAATCAGTCTTAAATTCAAATTACTTTCTTAATTTAAATGTAAAGATTAAATCCCTTTACAAAATATACTTAACAGCGATTGACTATACAGTATACAGGATCTACTTGTCTTCTGGTACATTGGAAGAGTCACACGACAGACAAAGACTAGAGGACGTTGAATAGTTACACGCTGCGTAAATATATTAATAAGAAAAAAGGTGGAAGTATAATTAATTATTATTTAATTTTAAACTAATTAATATAAACAATGATATAAAACCATACATTTTATTTTGTTGCTAATTTTAACGAACTACCGAAATAATTTATGGTATAGTCTGTCAAAAAAGTGACGAAATTAAAAAGTGGCAACATCGTAGTGTCATCCCTTTTTTCAGATTGATTTGAAAGGGATGACACTACGATGTTGCCACTTTTTAATTTTTTTACTTTCTTGACGGACTATAATAGCAGTTATTATTTTTTTTACTATAATGTGTACATTTAGTTCATGTCCTATCTCCATTATCATTAAGTTATTTTAAATAATATCTGCTTATGGTTAAAAGTGCAAAAGAACTGTCTTATTAACCGACTTTCCCAAAGGAAGAGATATATGATATGGGTTCCTTACCTATATGTACATATAATCCCCCTTACTAATAAACGCTGTATAAGCTTTGAATAGTTATACAGTGTTTTGTCTTCTTCAATCCAATTAAAAATGTCACTTGTGTGACAGGAACAAAACACTGTATAACTATTCAAAGCTTATACAACGTTTATTAGTAAGGGGGTATATGTTTTAAATACTTTTTCTTGTCTTGTTATAATTATTATGTCAAACGTTTTTAGACATCGATAAGTGGGCTTTAATTGCATTGTATTTTCAATATCTAAATCGCAGGCTTAGAGAGTGTAGTTTATGCTAAATAAAATGTATATTTACCAAAATATTATGTTAAAACTAGCTGTCCCGGCAAACGTTTCTTTGCCATATTATAAAGTATATCGCCCGTATTATTTTGTTGAAGTGACTAAATAAAGTACGTCACCATGGCAACGTCCATCGCTATCATGGTCGTCGTTTTTCTCGAGTTGTAATAATTTACTATTATTTATTCAACAAATTCACTTATCAATATAATAAGTACCGAGTAGCCGATTCTCAGACCTACTGAATATGCATATAAAATTTGGTAAAAATCAGTAAAGCCGTTTCGGAGGAGTTCGTGGACTAACATTGTAACACGAGAATTTTATATATAAGATATACATTAACAACAACTTTTGTTCAGATAAAAAAATTAAATTTGCCGTGATGTTGTTTAATACATTAATGTATACTTCTATGCAATATTGTATGTACGTTGATCTTAATTAGCTAATGACCAATTTAATTTTTGGTTTGGGGTAAGTTGTTAGTAGTTTTCAATGTAAAATTCTTTCACCATGTACCTACTACGCAGTAGCAGCGTTGGGGGACGTTGGGCGACCGCCCAGGGCGCCGTATAAAAAGGGGGTGCCGAAGGCAAACAAAAAGGGGCAACACGGCCTAGGCGCCGAAGAAATCTCGGCTAGGGGCTAGGGCGCTATTAGTGCTAAAACTGGCACTGGTACTACGGCTGTCTAGTAACGGGAAGACGGACGGACAAACAGCTAAATTAGCTGTTTCGGTTTTTACCTTTTGGGTAACATGAAGAGATCAGTTTTGTAAAATCGCAGCTATTAGTTAAAGTTTGTAAAATGATTGTTTGTCTAAACTTCTCATGTCATTTATACTATAAGTAATTATATCATTATACTTAGTTTACTATTACTTGAAAAACTGTTACGTCGATCGTGTTCATTAGTGTTCAAATGTAAAGCTAATTCTTTCCTTGCACATTTAGCATGGTCAACATAGAAAGAGGGATACTTTCTACAGTAGAATAGACAGTGACAGATTCATTAAGAAAATGTGTCAGTTTGTCCCTAAAACTGTCAACGTTTCTATTCCTTCGAATTTCAGCCCCCGTAGACAAGTGGCATAACGATAACGCTAACGCTACAAAATGACATTAGTATTCGCTAGCGAAGCGATGACTTATGTCAAATCGCTTATCGCATACATTTTGTAGCGTTAGCGTTAGCGTTTTGCCGCTTGTCTATGGGGGCTGATGTGGTCATGCTAAACTTGCTATTATAGTTATATAGGAAAATTAGTAATGAATACTGAAAGATCACGCGTTGAATTAAAACTACTCACTTAAATATATGTAGAAATTATGTTAATAATAATTAATAACTAATAATTTAATTAGTATAAAACAGGCGTGTGTTTATAATACTGGAAATAGTGAATTCTGCTATTTATCAACCGTTATTTTCACAATTTCTACATTATACATATTTGACAGTGTTTAAGAATCCTTTAAGATCATAATATTGTAAAAGGTACAGATTGTTATCTAATCTAAGATTCTTGTAAAGTTTTTAGTTCAATGATCGGAATATTGGATTACTTAACTACTGCCTTATTTTTGCTAAAATATCGCATAAAATAGAGATACTCAATGCGCGAGCTCCTAAGAATTTTTTAAAAATATTAAGGGGAATTTATCAATTAACTCATAGTAATTTGCTGGTCGGTCTTGGTCACTCTTTTACTCCATTCTTCGTAGCTCGCGGGCAGAGTGTAGGTGTAAGTATCCTACAGCCTACTGTATAATATCTCGATATATACAGGGTACAAAACCTTCCTGCCAAATTTTTATATTATATTGATCCTTGTTTAGTAATAAAAATACACGTATTAGTCACTCAGTACTTAAATGTTGAGAAATAGCTTCCGAAAGTTATCCTAAAAAACACTACAATTAATGGACATGATGCGTCGGCCGCGCGCGCGCCTCATCCCTCGTCACCCCCGCTCATTCCCCCGCGCCGCGAGTGACCGTTCTGCAACGATTTTAAATGGGATAAAATATGTCATTGAAAAAACTAACACCCAATTTTGTTGGTTAAATAGACTCCCCTAATGATAACTAAGCCCTGGAAAAAATTGGCAGGAAGGTTTTATTGCACCATTTATTTGTATATGTATCCAAAATCCAAATCTATGTTTCTAACAGAAACATTGTGCGCTAGCACATACAATTATTTAAGCTATTTCTAATTGAAATATGGGTTATAAACTAATAACTGATTATTTTAATTAAGTTTAACATACCAATTATTTATTAAGCTAATCGGTACGCTAAATAGCGAATGTTGTACAGATTTTTTATTTGTAAATAAAATAGTTACCATACATCTGACGTCTTTTTTCTTTAATGCTTTGTTTTAAATTATGGTACTAAGTTCTAAGCACTGCCCTCCATTCTTGTATAATAGAGATCAGTGGTTCTAAAGGTACAATTCCGTGCATCGCGATTGATAGCGGCCGCGTACGACCTACGACTGTCGTCGGTCGCTCGCGACCATAGTCAGCACGTATGAAAATGTATGGCACCGCTTCCGAGGCCCGCGACAGACGCGCGCGGCCGACGACTGTCGTAAGCACAGATTAAGTATTATAATAATAATAAATAATCTATCCTCCTAGGTCTTGCCTAGGTCGTAAGCCGCGCGCGACCGTGTCATATAACTTTGACACGGTCGCGCGGGGCCTACGACTGTCGTCGGCCGCGCGTGACCGTGTCTTGAAGTTAATATGACATAATTATTAACTTCAAGAAACGATCGCGCGCGGCTTACGACAGTCGTAGGCCGCGCGCGTCTGTCGCGGGCCTCGGAAGCGGTGCCATACATTTTCATACGCTGACTATGGTCGCGAGCGACCGACGACAGTCGTAGGTCGTGCGCGGCCGCGATCGATCGCGATGCACGGAATTGTACCTTGAGCCCGCGCGCACGAGCAACTTAGTTGCACGGCGATTTATTTGTCTCTTTCGAAAAATTGCCGCCATGTCGCCGTCGCCGGGGTGCGCGCATGAGAGCGACAGCAACGAAACTTTTTTCCGATTTTTTGACCGACTTCTAAAAAGAAGGAGGTAATACGTTCGGCTGTATGTATTTTTTTTTTTGTATGTTCGCCGATGAACGCTCAAATTCAGATTATGAGTTTATAAGGTTTTAAATACGGTCAATTACGGAATCTCCGGACGGAACGCCCTTAAGGTGCAGTGGTTGTTGCAACTACTTACTTGCAAAATGGGTTTTTTAAATAACGTTTTTTGTTAAGGAAATGTCATTATTTAAGTATAAAAAAGTACCGTTTTAAAATTGAGAAATTTTCCTATACGCAAAGGTATATCAGTACACAATTTGAAAAATTCTGCTCGATAGAAAAAAATCTCAAAGATGACTCTTATAATGCCGTTTTTCATAATTAAATCATTTTATGGCTAAATTACACACTATCTAGAAAAAACAAAAAATGTAGCTCATTTGTCATGACCTAACCTAAACGATTTGATATATTTGATTTGTGTAATACTAAAAACAAAAGGTTTTTTCGCCTATTTCCTATTATCAAGGCACGCGGCGAGCGCGTAACCGCCACTGTACAGGGCGCGCTGATATGAATGTTATTATAATGTCCTTTACGTCGATATTCGTACTGACAGACATCGACCTGCTAATTTTCGGGACTACTGGGCCTTAAGGTAAACACATAACTCATAAGTGTCAGTTGCAGATAGATATATTATGATCTCGTCTCAATCTTAAAGATTATGAAAAGAACTAATAATAGGGCCATAATGTGATGATGCATGGTGTAATGGTAGTGATGATGATGATGATGAATATAAATTGCACAGTAGCATATTATGCTTTCTGTTCTTAAAACAACGCCGAAACTTCCAAACGTGTATCTATAAGGAGTTAGGAGTTCTCTCAGTACCTTTGGAACCATGGTATACCTTAATGCAAAATCTTACTTTTTGGTAGCAAATGCTTGGTATACTTCTAATATAACCGAAATCACTATATGTTTACATATATGTTTTGAGGAGTTCCCTCGATTACTCATGGATACCATCATTAAGTCACCATTTTTATGAACATGGTACCAAATTCGAGTCAAACCCTATACAACACAAAAATAATTTTGAAAATCGGACCACAAACGGCTGAGTAATCGGCGGACATACATAAAAAAAAAATACCTACAGCCGAACGTATTACCTCCTCCTTTTTGGAAGTCGGTCAAAAAGTAATCATACGTGAAAAGACTCCTAAGCAGCCTTAGCTCTCCGATTAGACTCTTAAGCAGCCTTAGCTCTCCGAAGCAGCCTTAGTTCTCCGATTAGTCTCTTAAGCAGCCTTAGCTCTCCGATTAGTCTCTTAAGCAGCTTTAACTCTCCGATTAGAATCTTAAGCAGCTTTAGATCTCCGATTAGACTCTAAAGCAGCTTTTGCTCTCCGATTAGACTCTTAAGCAGCCTTAGCTCACCGATTAGACTCTTAAGCAGCCTTAGCTCTCCGAAGCAACCTTAGCTCTCCGAATAGACTCTTAAGCAGCCTTAGCTCTCCGAATAGACTCTTAAGCAGCCTTAGCTCTCCAGATAGATTCTTAAGCAGCCTTAGCTCTCCGAATAGACTCTTTTGCAGCCTTAGCTCTCCGAATAGACTCTTTTGCAGCCTTAGCTCTCCAGATAGATTCTTAAGCAGCTTTAACTCTCCGATTAGAATCTTAAGCAGCTTTAGCTCTCCGATTAGACTCTAAAGCAGCTTTTGCTCTCCGATTAGACTCTTAAGCAACCTTAGCTCTCCGAATAGACTCTTAATCAGCCTTAGCTATCCGATTAGACTCTTAAGCAGCCTTAGCTCTCGGAAGCAACCTTAGCTCTCCGATTAGACTCTTAAGCAGCCTTAGCTCTCGGAAGCAGCCTTAGCTCTCCGAATAGACTCTTAAGCAGCCTTAGCTCTCGGAAGCAACCTTAGCTCTCCGATTAGACTCTTAAGCAGCCTTAGCTCTCGGAAGCAGCCTTAGCTCTCCGATTAGACTCTTACGCAGCTTTAGCTCTCCGATTAGACTCTTAAGCAGCCTTAGCTCTCCGAATAGAATCTTAAGCAGCCTTAGTTCTCCGAAGCAACCTTAGTTCTCCGAATAGACTCTTTAGCTCTCCGATTAGATTCTTAAGCAACCTTAGCTCTCCGAAAAGACTCTTAAGCAGCCTTAGCTCTCCGAATAGACTCTTAAGCAGCTTTAGCTCTCCGATTAGACTCTTAAGCAGCCTTAGGTCTCCGAATAGACTCTTAAGCAGCCTTAGCTCTCCAGATAGACTCTTAAGCAGCCTTAGTTCTCCGAAGCAACCTTAGTTCTCCGAATAGACTCTTTAGCTCTCCGATTAGATTCTTAAGCAACCTTAGCTCTCCGAAAAGACTCTTAAGCAGCCTTAGCTCTCCGAATAGACTCTTAAGCAGCCTTAGTTCTTCGAAGCAACCTTAGTTCTCCGAATAGACTTTATAGCTCTCCGATTAGATTCTTAAGCAACCTTAGCTCTCCGATTAGATTCTTAAGCAACCTTAGCTCTCCGAAAAGACTCTTAAGCAGCCTTAGCTCTCCGAATAGACTCTTAAGCAGCCTTAGTTCTTCGAAGCAACCTTAGTTCTCCGAATTTTACATTAGTGGAAACTTTTAATTGGCATATCGCTGTGTAATATATATCTTATTGGAGTTGTAAATAGCTGTAAGTTTTCCTAAGAAAATAAAAAAAAATAAAATAAATAAATATGAATAGACTCTATAGCTCTCCGATTAGATTCTTAAGCAACCTTAGCTCTCCGATTAGACTCATAAGCAGCCTCAGCTCTCCGAGTAGAATCTTAAGCAGCTTTAGCTCTCCGAATAGCCTCTTAAGCAGCCTTAGCTCTCCGAATAGAATCTTAAGCAGCTTTAGCTCTTTGATTAGACTCTTAAGCAGCTTTAGCTCTCTGATTAGACTCTTAAGCAGCCTTAGGTCTCCGAATAGACTCTGAAGCAGCCTTAGCTCTCCAGATAGACTCTTAAGCAGCCTTAGTTCTCCGAAGCAACCTTAGTTCTCCGAATAGACTCTTTAGCTCTCCGATTAGATTCTTAAGCAACCTTAGCTCTCCGAAAAGACTCTTAAGCAGCCTTAGCTCTCCGAATAGACTCTTAAGCAGCCTTAGTTCTTCGAAGCAACCTTAGTTCTCCGAATAGACTCTATAGCTCTCCGATTAGATTCTTAAGCAACCTTAGCTCTCCGATTAGACTCATAAGCAGCCTTAGCTCTCCGAATAGAATCTTAAGCAGCTTTAGCTCTCCGAATAGCCTCTTAAGCAGCCTTAGCTCTCCGAATAGAATCTTAAGCAGCTTTAGCTCTTTGATTAGACTCTTAAGCAGCTTTAGCTCTCCGATTAGACTCTTAAGCAGCCTTAGGTCTCCGAATAGACTCTTAAGCAGCCTTAGCTCTCCAGATAGACTCTTAAGCAGCCTTAGCTCTCCAGATAGACTCTTAAGCAGCCTTAGTTCTCCGAAGCAACCTTAGTTCTCCGAATAGACTCTTTAGCTCTCCGATTAGATTCTTAAGCAACCTTAGCTCTCCGAAAAGACTCTTAAGCAGCCTTAGCTCTCCGAATAGACTCTTAAGCAGCCTTAGTTCTTCGAAGCAACCTTAGTTCTCCGAATAGACTCTATAGCTCTCCGATTAGATTCTTAAGCAACCTTAGTTCTCCGAATAGACTCTATAGCTCTCCGATTAGATTCTTAAGCAACCTTAGCTCTCCGATTAGACTCATAAGCAGCCTTAGCTCTCCGAATACAATCTTAAGCAGCTTTAGCTCTCCGAATAGCCTCTTAAGCAGCCTTAGCTCTCCGAATAGAATCTTAAGCAGCTTTAGCTCTTTGATTAGACTCTTAAGCAGCTTTAGCTCTCCGATTAGACTCTTAAGCAGCCTTAGGTCTCCGAATAGACTCTTAAGCAGCCTTAGCTCTCCAGATAGACTCTTAAGCAGCCTTAGCTCTCCAGATAGACTCTTAAGCAGCCTTAGTTCTCCGAAGCAACCTTAGTTCTCCGAATAGACTCTTTAGCTCTCCGATTAGATTCTTAAGCAACCTTAGCTCTCCGAAAAGACTCTTAAGCAGCCTTAGCTCTCCGAATAGACTCTTAAGCAGCCTTAGTTCTTCGAAGCAACCTTAGTTCTCCGAATAGACTCTATAGCTCTCCGATTAGATTCTTAAGCAACCTTAGCTCTCCGATTAGACTCATAAGCAGCCTGAGCTCTCCGAAGCAACCTTAGCTCTCCGATTAGACTCTTAAGCAGCTTTAGCTCTCCTATTAGACTCTTAAGCAGCCTTAGCTCTCCGAAATAGCGTTAGCTCTCCGACTAGACTCATAAGCAGTCTGAGCTCTCCGAAGCAACCTTAGCTCTCCGATTAGACTCTTAAGCAGCTTTAGCTCTCCTATTAGACTCTTAAGCAGCTTTAGCTCTCCGATTAGACTCTAAAGCATCCTTAGCTCTCCGAAGCAGCCTTAGCTCTCCAAAGTAGCCTTAGCTCTCCGATTAATCCCCTAAGCAGCTTTACCTCTCTGATTAGACTCTTAAGCAGCCTTAGCTCTCCGATTAGATTCTTATGCAGCCTTAGCTCTCCAAAGTAGCCTTAGCTCTCCGATTAGACTCTGAAGCATCCTTAGCTCTCCGAAAGGGCCTTATTCATTGACCATAAAAAATTTAAAAAAACTAGCGGTACTACGGAACCCTATATTGCGCGTGGCCCGACATGCACTTGGCCGGTTTTTTTAGATATTATATAGGTACCCAGAGCAATGCTTACAGGGCTACAGGCCTCCCTGGTCTGGCCATTCTTGCGCCTCCCCAGAGTCTGCGCCTTGTGCCTGGGCACCGGTGGTGATCCATGCGTCGGATGGGCATGTAAAAAGTCGGTCTTGCGCCATATCTCTCGCCGGTCGTGTTAGTCTTCCGTCCCACCGGGTTATGCGAGTAAAGGAATAAGTATAGAGATTGCTCTTGTGTACAGCGCACACACTTGGGCACTATAAAATTACTCTTGACCTGGTTTCAATGAAACCGGCCACCGTCACCAAAACCAAAGTGGGAGTTATTATTATTATTATCACACGTGTAATGCAACTATAGCAGATCTGAGGGGGCATCACCATATCTCTGAATCCTCCAGCTGAGGGTTCTTCATCAGATACTTCAGACCTTTGATTTTTGACGTCAAATGAAGCGGCCGACCAAGTTGAATATTTTTGTAAAGGTGGCATGTCGATCTCTAGTTTGGTTAGGCTCTTGTACAGGCACAGGTACTACAGGTACTCCAGCTCTTCGATTATCCTAGTTTTGACGGTTCCCTACCCAAAGAGTTAGTCTGTCTGTCTGCCTCCAGGCTAGACGAGCCGCGCCAGCTCGAGCGACGCATTTGTTTCACTCCCACTAGTGCCCGTGTCACGTGTGGGAACTAGAGCGAGCGAGAGAAATGAGTGGCTCGATTTTTATTCGGCGGTATCCGCGTTTCTGACATTTCACTAGATTGAGTTTAGTGAAATGACAATCACTAGATATTTTTAGTAATAAGACGTAACAAACAAGAATATTCGGCATCTACCGGGAGTTCGTGATATCCCTAGGGATATCGTAAAATCTCTGATATCCTCATTTCCCTGCGACATATAAAAATGGATTTTCAATTGTGTTAGTAATGCTAAAGCTCGAAAACGGCTGAACGGATTGGGCTAATTTTAGTCTTAAAATATTCGTAGAAGTCTAAGAAAGGATTTAAAGTGACACGAAGTTCACCGGGACAGCTAGTTAATAATAATTATAATATTAATAACTAATGTACCCTAGTCCCTATATACCCAATAATTTATTCATCATTATCATCATATCATCAGCCTATACCAATTCGTCCACTGCTGGTCGCTGGACATAGGCCTCTCTCAATGAACGCCAAGATGAACCTGGACCCGCAACTAAACGTAGATTGTCGTCCCACCTAGTTGGAGGTCGACCTGCTAATACTAATAATTTATTAAACTTATTTATTTAAACGAAATCTGTTTATAAATTAAACTCAGAGTCTGGCAGCCCTAGGGGGTGGCAAACAGGTCAATCGCAAGTATTTTTTCGGCCAAAGACCTGCCAGCCAGGTTCTCGCAAAGACCTTTGCCCGGAGCCTCGCAATGGGTAAGGCCGCCACTGCTTGTGGACTGAGACTAGTATGGAGGGATTTTATTATTTTTATTTAATTTTTACACGATTTAATATAATATTTGTTATTTATCCTAGTCTTGATAGTCTAGACACCAGACTTCTAGACATGCAGAGTGCATAGTCCAGACTTCCAGAGTTCCAGACTCCAGACTCCAGAGTAAATAATAATATTGTAAAAGCCTGTCAAGCGAAAAGACTATAAAAAAAATAAAAGTCATTTTGACATTATATTGTTTTATTGTTGTCATTTGTCAACAAATTATTGGTGTGAAGCATAAAGTTAATATACCTATCGGAATAGAGCAACAATCTCGAGCTGTCAAACGTAACCAAAATTGGTTTTCATCTGTGTGAAAAATATGTGTACGTATACACTTACACAAGCATGATTGAACATGAATTCTATGAGATTAAATTGACAACGTGCGGCACGTGCCGACTGGACGTCAAAAAAAGAGTGCTGCTGTCATGTATCACACGTCTCTTTTTACCACGCGGTGTTACTGATAGTGGCATCTCGCTTGCTCAGGCCTTTGTTTCTCTATTCCGCTAGGTATATTAACTTTATGGTGTGAAGATGGCGACGACCGGAGTGGGATTTCGTTGGTTAGATATATTAGAAAAGGAATTTGATAAAGCATGTGTCGAATTAGATACTTCTATAAGTAAGTATTCCATGTTATAATTCTTTGTTGCAATTTTGGTTACAATTCTTAAGACATTTCTTTGTTAATCTGCCACATTAATAGATCACCATTGCTATCAGATTTTGTTTACGAGAAATTTAAGCAATAATATTCGTATTTCTATTCCATAATAAAAGATAAAGCCCCCCGTACTGTGTTTAGTTTACGATAATCTATTTGAGTCTGTATGTAAGTAGGTTCAATTACAAATACCCTATTATTAGGTAACACAAATTATTGACTATTTTACTCCACAGATTCTTGTAAATTGTAAAGAATAATGTCTGTAATGGATCTTAAGTTAATGAGTCAAACTGCAAAGGGGCAGCTTCATAGGAGATGCTTCTAACCTTTCAATTAATTTCATATTATTGATTATGATTGATATAAGTAATAATATTATACTTATCTACTCATGTTTACATTAATATTTTTACTAACTTCAAATTAAAAAGAATGTTTCATTGTAGTATTTAATTGAAATATGATTATAGTAAGAATAATTTCTGAAATTACTATAGTATAAATATTATATTTTCAGCGGAGTTGGAAACGGAAGATCCAGAAATTGTTTTCTCTGCCCGTCAAAAGATTGCTACATTGAGTTCATGCTTCGCTCAGCTAACACACAAAGCTCTTACTATTTTCCAAAATAGTGCTAAGCTAGAGGTAAGTGTTTTAATATAAAATTGATTAGTTCCTACATAATTCTTTAAAAATATTGCTGCTCTCTACATGTTTAACTGATTCAGTGCGGATGACACAGCAGCCCTGTCATATATTTTCATACATAGCTGGGTAAGGCTGAGAATTTTTACACTTTTCGAAAGTAAAAAGTGTCCCTATTTTTGTCTGCATATTATAAAAAAACTAACCAGTAATTTTTAATTCAATAACTTTATTGTATTTTGTAGGGATCTAAATCATACAATTTCATATCAAAGTCAAAATACTCCTTATGGTTTAATAACTACAGTGAGTTAAATTCGTCCGTTACCCCAAATATTGCAAAAAACTAGCTGTCTTTTTCATGTATCCATATAAACACACCGGCAAAATTAGAGGAACATAACAAAATTTTATTTTTTTTGAAAATTATTCGCTTGTATATATTTATTTATTTATTAAATAATTGACGATTAAAAAATAAAACTTATATAAATTTAGGGCATAAAAACGTGTAAAATAGAGAAAATCTGCAAAATTCAAAAATTAATAAAAATCTTTGAAATTTCAGTAGTAAGTTTTTAAGTTAAATTCTTCATTTTTACTTAAGAAATGCCATGTTCAAAGCGTGTAATGCCTTCTATGGATCTCAAGAGGGTCCGGATACACCATTCCATGCGCCAACTCGAGCTTCTGAACACATTTTGGAGCTGGAGTTTTAACTCGTACCGTTCACCCATTGATGTGCCACACATCCTCAATTGGATCCACATCCGTAGACCGTGCTGACCTCTCCACCTGGGCTACGCCAGCATAATTTAGGTAATAATACCCGATTTTTTTACTCTATGGACGCGCATAAAATTGAAGTTACTGCCTAAAACTGTGTAAAAGGCACAACATGCAGTTCTAGGATGTTTGTGCTATAGCCCTGTACTGTCAAAGTACCATCATTAACAATCATCAGCTCCGTGCGGGCTCCAAATCATATGCCACCCCAAACCATTACGAAGCCTGCATGATAGGCCACTGTGTCAGTTAAGTCTGATGGTCTATAGCGTTCCTTACGATTTATCCACATTCTTAATCGCCTGTCAACAAAATTTACACAGAGTTTGCTCCCATCACTGTGCAGGACACGATTTCACTCACTTGTTAAATTTTGATGTTCACGCGCAAATCTTAGCCTGGCTCTTTGCGGTCCTGTCTCAAGTTTTGGTGCCCTTGCTGGCACTTTTGAGTTTAATTTAACTTCTTTGATTCTTCTTCTTACAGTACAATCACTTACACGTCCATCTCGGACCTGTTCCGACAGGTTTCGTCTCTGCAAAGCACTTTGAGGTCGATTTCTTAAGGCTTGTACCCTTACAAAACGGTCATCCTGAACCATTGCCACCCGAAATCTGCCTTGTTCTCGTATCCAAACGTAAGATCCAGTCTCTCTGTAGCGTTGAAAGTTACGATGGACCACGAAAGCCGACACACCTAAGGCCTGACTGACCGAACGGTAGGTGTGACCTTTCTCTATCGTGGTTACAGCTCTAGCAGTCGTAGATGCTGGAAAATCACTAATTTTGTATCTAAGCAGTGTGTTCTTCCAAAAACCAAACAATCAAATGAGCTGGTATACCTTGCACCCCGCTAAAAACGCCATTCTTATCAGAAACACTTACAACGTCAATCATCGAAAAACACTTAGTAGGGCATAATTGCAATAAAAATCTGTTAGCTTCCCAGTTGTGTTCAATATTTTATTTCTTAAATGAGCTTAGAAAGTATAAAAAAGGATTTCACACAGCCCGATCCACTTGAATTCAAGTTGTGGCTCTTTTTACCTATGTTCCGCTAATTTTGCCGGTGTGTGTACTTGGAACTAATATTTTGTATTTTTTTCCATTAAAAGACAATTTCTCAAGAACTGACTTAAATACTCTGCTACTTAGCAATTTAATCGTAGTGGTTGATATTTTTAAATAAGCAGATTTCATGACTTTATAGAAATTAAAATGTTTGTCCCCGTATTTTTGCTTCTATGTTACTATTTTGTATGTTACCATAATTTCACCTCTAAACAATGTTAATCTTTTGTGGCACTATTTTGTATTGACACTGGCAACACTAAGTATCTATGCGAATAATAAAATTAAAAAAAGACGCTTGTTTGTTGTCTGTAGAGTCGAGCAAAAGTGCACGCATGTGTTTGGTCGGAGTTTTTTTTAAATGAATTTAGACGATTTCAATGGTAAATAACAGTTTTTATTACACCTGTTTTGAATAGAAATATGAATAAGCGGAGAAGCAATAAGTGGCGTGTGTTTTTGGTCCAAATTGAGCTCAAATTATCGATTAATGGTCAATTAAAGCCTAGAAAATCTCGCTTCTACGTTACTTCTATGTTACCAGCAACGTTCATTTGTTGTTTGCGGGACGCTGTCCCTTACACCCCGTATAAGGCATAAAGTTTTACATAAAGTGTGCACTATAAAATCGGCCTTACATACTTTACTCGTTACTTTCGCGTTACTTTTACGTTACTGTAACATAGAAGTTTCTATGTTACTCTATGTTACTAAGTGTAAAAATTCTCGGCCTTACCTAGCTATGTCATTAAGAAAACGATTGTATCACCCTCAAATTACACTTTAGAAGGAATTACAATTTTCTACTCTAAAGAAAACCATCTTAATTTTCCACGTAAAACAACTATAGGCTTAAGTTTCTGAATATTCTGTGATTTGAAAAAAGTCGGGGCTATCATTTTTCTGACATTGAAACCTACAAAAGGTTTGCAACATCTATGGCGAGACATATATACAACTTCTATGGCGTATGACATGGTATCGTGTCACGAAAATTTGTCAAAATTGTATGATGCCACTACTAAAAGTTTTCAAAAAATGTGCGCCGCAATGAATCTGTTAAGTAAAACTGGTGTCATACTGGTGATGGTATGTGTATACTTGTATATGGTACAGACAAAAAAAATACTAGAATTTTTTTGTTCATTGTATGGTTAAAATACCATAAAGTTTTTGTATTTTATACACA
This sequence comes from Polyommatus icarus, assembly GCA_937595015.1. Lineage (NCBI taxonomy): Eukaryota > Metazoa > Arthropoda > Insecta > Lepidoptera > Lycaenidae > Polyommatus > Polyommatus icarus. The sequence continues at coordinate 6,017,405 of OW569331.1, forward strand.
AAACACAATTGAAACTGAATAAATTAAATCCAATTTTTAACATGTTATAAATTTACTATGGGCTTATGAATAGGTGGATAGAATCTGGGCCTAGTCATTACTTGATGTGGATTATTAAATGAATAGTGGATAATGGATATGTTTCAAAAATTTTTGGGATTTAAGGTAAAAAATAAAAACATGAAAATAATAATTTGTATAATCAATTAATCATGTTACATGTTGATACCAAAATACCAGTTATTATCATCAGTAAATATACTTCTTATAATCAGTAAACTGTAAGAGTAACAAACATTATGGATATTATTTAAAAAATATAACATGGCAAGTAAGTTCATTGCACACTAATTTCGAGTTAATTTTATTGTACTATCAGAGAAGTTAATTCCTATGCAGATTGGGGAGCTACGTAGTTTGGTTGCGTCAAACCTAGCTGACAGATCACAATTAACATTAAATTGACATGATCGACCAAATGACATTGGTCTCTCAAATGCATAGGAATCAACTTCCTCGATGGTACAATAAATTATAAACCTATTTATTCATTATTATGCTACATGATGCCCGTAATTTTGTTGTGCCAAAATTCGTTTGTAATTTGTAAGTATGTCCTTTTTCGGGACTCAGAGTGAGTTAGAGCGTAAAGAGGTAACAGACTGACAGACACGCTTTCGCATCTATTATATTACTGTATCACGTCCGCAACTCTGTATCGCCAAAATTCGTCTGTCCCGCTGGAACCATACGTTTTTCCAAGATAGAAAGTATCATGTCCTTTACCGCGCGGACTCGAAGTATCTCCATACTAAAGAAAACCAGTTTAACTGTTCGGACGTGAAGAGGTAACAAAGAAACACACTTCGATCGCCAATTCTTGGAAATCTTTTGTTATCGCGGCCCACTTGGGCCTTACGGGATTGATAGGTTATAGAACTATAGACTACCCAATAGCGCACTAGCCGCTGCAGCCAAGTCGCGGCGGCCATCGAATGTATGGTGTAGCCGCTGGCCGCCGTGCGGCCAGGTGCGCGTGGTCTATGGCGGTTTCATACTAAGGTATATACCTCGATGGCCGCCGCGACCTGGCCGCTGCGGCTTGGCCGCTAGTGCGCGCCCCGCGCCCGGCCTTATATGGAATGTTCAGCTTAGAGAGGAGAATGTGAAGAACATAATACATATAAAAGTTCCTTCAGAGATTCAACCCTGCAGTAATAATTTAGGTAACAAAAAAGACCATAATTATAATGACTTTATTTTTATAATAAGTACATACGATAGTTTATTTGCCCGTGTACTCTTTCCAAGTAGGTCCCCGATCGTATGGGTGTTTGTGCAGATGTCTCCGGTGCGGTCGTGTGGGTGCGCTCTCTGTCGTGGTTATCTTGTTCCTCTCCCTCATCATGCTTTTATACTCCTCCTCTTCGATCAGATCGTTCATACTGTCCAATCCAGTGGCCTCCTGGTCTTCATCCCAAAAGTCATCTTCTTCTGAGCTCTTCTCGCTTCTAGAAAAATAATATACTGTGAGGACTAATCTGAGTGGAGAAATTGTTTTGTGGTTAAATATTATTGACACCATTGAACCTAGGAATGGTAAAGTGATTTAATCCATAGACCATGCGAACTCTAGTATTTAATTAGCAGCGTAATTATAGAAATATTTGTAGTATAAAAAAGGTTGAAAAACTCTGGTCTAGTCAATATTTTCATAGCATGACACTGGTCATGAAATTATTGGCTTGGTAAAGTGATTCAATCCATAGACCATGCAAACTCTAGTATTTTATTAGCAGCATAATAGGCTACTTGACCTATTTTTTTTCTTCATTCTAATCGCTTCTTAATCATTCATTTTCACCAAAAAAACTAGTATTTTAATATTTTAAACAGTAGAAACCCATAAAATTGTTGATTGAAAAATATGCCTTTTATATGGCGCCGAAAACACTGTCCGCCATTGTACCGCCATAGTGTGACGTCATGTTTTTGTATTTTATACTTTCTTTATTGAAAAAAGTTTTATGTGCTAAGCGTACGAGTCTAACAGTGCCAAAAAATTAGAAAAGAATTTAGAAATCATTTGTAATGTTGAACACTTTTGTAGAAAAGTTTTTTCAAGAAATATGCATTTTTTCAATGAAATTAAATATAGGTCAAGTAGCCTATTATAAAAATATTTGACGTAAAAAGGTTAAAAACCCTGGTTTAGACAATATTTTCACAGGATGACACTGGTCATTAAATATTTAGTCATTAAATGCAATATCCACATTGTACGCTGTAACAGGATATCAGTTGCCTTGGCATTAATTAGTATGTACTTATCACCGTTCTAAAAGTCTTTACAAACTGTTTTAGCGCTCTAGCATTTAATGCAAACTCTCATATGCTCATCAAAGTGACGTCGAGACGTCAAACGGCAAACATCGTATCCTTACGGTCCGTGTTAAATAAATTCTTAAGTGATTTTACCAAGTGCTTTATAATTATAAACTTTTGGAGTATTTACCTCACACCACTTAACATTATTTGTGTATATTGTTTCACAAACTAAGTGCAGTTTTCAAGGCAAAAATCGTGATTGTCTAGAGCAAAAAACTTTTATTGTGGTACGTGGAGGGTACATAAATATCCAACTCAATATCAATTATTATCATCCATGAGACTTGTAGCGCCATCTAGTATTGGGTCGATGAACTAAAAATTGAAGATCTCCAGCAGCGCCATCTATCTTTGGAACAGAGAAGTATTCAAGAATTCTTGAAAAAGATGTTCTCCTGCAAGCGTTGCGAGGCTCAGTGCTTCGAAGGCCCTAAGTGCGCATTTTGTCTTGGTCAGTTTGACTTTGCTTGCTCCGGTATAACGGAGGTTGGATGGCGCAAATTGGGTGAACGGAAGAACACCTGGAAATGCATGAGCTGCAAGTCACAAGCGCCCTCTAGCCCACGGCCTACAACACCATCTTTGGAAAGGCCCTCAACACCCCAACCCGCGGACTTGGACACTATCATGTCAGAACTTAGGTCGCTCTCTAACAAGATGATTAACCTGCCCACTTTAATCGAGGATGTCAAGGCTATAAAGTTGGAACTCGTGGAACTTAAATCTATCCGGAGTGAGTGCCTAAGTCTTAAATCAAGTGTAGAATTCCTGGACCACACTGCAGAAACACTCTCGACTAGGGTTACGGACATGGAGCGGGACGTAGAGCGCTTCAAAAAAGTCCAAGAAGACGTGTCGGCCCTACAAGAACGGTGCTCTAAACTTGAAGATTTGTATCGGGATGGCGAGCAGAGAGCAAGATTGAATAATTTGGAAATCAAAGGTGTTCCACTTTCTAAAACGGAGAATCTTTTTAGCATTATAACCAAGATTGGTGATACTATAGGATGCACCATACCTAAGGAACAGATCAATTATATAGCAAGAGTTCCTACACGTCACAATGATAAGCAAAAAAATATAATCTGTTCTATCAACAACAAGTACATCAAGGATAATTTTGTGGCGGCTGCTCGTAAACTCAAATCATCGCTAACAGCTAGACAGTTGGGATTCCAGACAGATAATGTTATATTTGTTAATGATCATCTCACCCTTGATAACAAACTACTTCTAAATAAGACCAAGAAACTGTCAAAAGAAAAGGGTTTTTTGTACACTTGGGTAACTGGTTGCAAGATACTCGTACGAAAAAATTCCACTTCGCCTATTCATCATATCAGAACAGAAAGAGACCTTGCAAAATTTATAAAGTGACATGCTTACTGCCCTGCTGCTCTGATGTAACACTGCCATGCTGCTCTGTTTTACCTGATGTATCTACTCACGTTTGGTTAAATGGGCTATTAAGTTTCAACTGTATTTTCGTAGTTTATTTTTTAGAATTAGTGCTTTTTTCCGCTTGCTTTTTGCTTCTAAATGATGCTTACGTAGCTGTTGTATTTTGTAGCTTAACTTTTGTCGCTATGGTTGCTTCTCGCTCTTTCACTGGTACATCTACCTATTTTTATTCTTATGTTGTTGCTATTTTGTACTGCTATACAATCTCTTCTTGTTTCCTACATATACTGTGCATCAATGCTCGTTTAATTAAATTTTATTTCAGCTCGGGACTGCTAATGAATACGTGCTCTATGACGCGATTATCATATCTAAACTATATTATACTAAATAAAATTTTATCTTTTACTCAATTTCATCTGGATGGCTATAATCAAAATAATCGTATTCTAAACAAAACTTTATCATTTACCCAATTTTATCTGGATGGTTATAATTTGGATCTTACTTATAAAACAAATTATTTCTTAATTCACAATGCCTCCCATTAGCGTTTACTATCAAAACGTAAGAGGTTTACGCACGAAGACTACTGAGTTCTACCGTAACATATGTGCTAGTACCTATGACGTGATTTGTCTTACGGAAACGTGGCTTGTCGCAGACATTGGTGATTGCGAGTTGTTTGATGATAGATATACGGTATGGAGGCGTGATAGGGATTACGCTGCTACAAACCAGACTTTAGGAGGAGGTGTACTTATCGCCGTGCGGCGAGACCTTGTAAGCGACAAGCGTAGTGAATGGTGTTCGACCGCTGAGGATCTGTGGATTACTTTGTCCATACGCAACAAGCGATTGTCCACAGCTTCAAAGATACATATTTGCGTAGTCTATATTTGTAAGCAGAACCTAGGTTACTCTCAATCAGCCCAGCTCACGAACTTTTCCAACAGTCTCTACGACATTGTTGTTAGCAATATATCTGATACTTTTTTGGTTGTTGGTGATTTTAACTTGCCGAATATCTTTTGGCAACCAAATGAAAGCGATCAGTCTCTGATTCCTCTAAATATACTAGGTGATGCCCAAGTTGAATTCTTTGATAATCTTATTCTTACAAACCTTCTGCAATATAACTCCTACGCTAACATTAACAACAAAATTTTAGATCTGATCTTATCAAACAACGAATTAAGAGTAAACCACTGCCCGGATGCCTTGGTGCCAGAAGATCTCCATCACAAAGCCCTATGCGTTACTACCAATCCAACTAATTTCGACACCCTTATGTCACAGCCCCGTACTAAATATCTATACCATGCCGCTGACTTCACCTCCATTAACGATCGACTCTGTGAGATAGACTGGCCAAATGAATTAAACGGTGATACTGTAGAAAATTCGGTTCTTACTTTCTATGACATTTTGTATAAAATCATTGATACTCACATACCTACTAAAGTCACGGCTCCGTCTCGAAGATTTCCTCCATGGTATAAGCAACCCCTTATTAAAATTCTCAGGGAAAAGTCTAAGTTTCATGCAAAATTTAAAAAGTATGGCAACCTTTCGGATTATGAATCTTTTACTTTACTACGCGAAAGAGCCAAAACAATAGAGCATGAAATGTACACTACTTACATATCGAATATCGAGAATAATATTATTAAATGTCCTAAATCATTTTGGTCGTACGTGAAGTCCAAAAGCCAATCCCATTCGTACCCCTCCACCTTTAAGTTTAATGATTCTGTCTCTAGTAATGGGGTGGACATTTGTAACATGTTCTGTGATTATTTCGATTCGAACTTCCACTCCAGCAGTACTGCTTACGACGGGGATACCCTCTCTGAAGACTCATTAAGGTCAACATTGAACCCTAATTGTATTGCAGACATATCATCGATCGATATTAAAGATTCGGAAGTCAATAAACTACTCAGGACTGTCGATATCAATAAATCTGCTGGTCCGGACAAAATCTCACCATTGTTTGTTCGCAAATGTGCTGATAGTCTCACTGTACCGATCTCCATTCTCTATAAAAGATCGCTAGCCGAGGGCGTGATGCCCACTATATGGAAATCGGCATTTATAACCCCGATACATAAGAAGGGGCCGAAAGATAATGTCCAAAACTATAGACCGATTTCCAAACTCTGCGTATTCGCTAAAATATTAGAGAAAATAGTACATGGTCAATTGCACACATTATTAAGGCAAAGTATGAGTGCTGACCAACATGGCTTCCTCGCAGGACGATCTACTACGACCAACCTGATTATCTGTAGTGATTTCCTTAGTAAGTGTATGTCAGAACGAACGCAGGTGGATGTAATATATACTGATTACGCTAAATGTTTCGATCGTCTCGATCACGTTATTTTGTTGCGTAAATTACTAGACATCGGAATAAGGGGTGATTTATTTAGGTGGTTTAAATCATATATTCGCAACAGATGTCAAACAGTGGTTCTGAACGGCTTTTCATCAAGGACTTCATTCATCTCGTCAGGTATTCCACAGGGATCTTTGTTGGGCCCTCTGTTATTCAACATATTCATTAATGATGTATCCACACAATTTTCTAATTCTAAGGTCTTACTATTTGCCGATGACATGAAGATCTTGAAACAAATCAAAAGCATTGAGGATGCTGTGTTGCTTCAAAATGAAATTAACAACTTTTCTAATTACTGCAAATCCAATCGCTTGGATCTCAATGTTTCCAAATGCTTTATTTGCTCCTATAGTCGTAAACCCAATCCTCTAACGTACGACTACAAATTAGCTAACTCATCTTTAGCACGAGTTTACGCTATTAAGGACTTGGGTGTAATATTTGACTCCAAGCTTCTGTTTGACACACACATAAATAATATAATTAATAAAGCATCTAAATCACTCGGCTTCATTTCTAGAATAGCATCAGATTTTAATAATGTAAAAACTTTAAAAATACTATATTGTAGCTTCGTCCGTACTCACCTAGAATATTGTTCTCAAATTTGGAACCCCAATTATCATACGTACATCGACAGAATAGAAAAAATCCAGAAAAAATTCTTAAGACTTGTCCAATTTAAATCCAGAACTTATGTATCGAACTATATAGTGCGTTGTAAAAAATTTCATATTCTTCCACTATTTGAGCGCAGAAAAATTGAGAGTCCAGCCTTTACCAAGGCTGTTGGAAGAAAAGCCTTTCGGCTTTTCGGAGCACTTAATCTTATTCTCGAAGCTATTTCTAGTTTCGAGAATAAGAAAAGTGCTCTGCCACAAACTCCGTGAGTGCTTAAAACTGTGGTATGGACTGATTTCTTAAAATGCAAAAAAATATAAGAATAGAGCAGCACGAGTCGGCGCATGAGTACCGGAAACTATTCCACCTCAATTTTTTTATGCGATCCTCTTCAAATTGCCCTCCTGATGATATAAATGCATGTTGCCATGGTGCAACCCGGTGCAGCCCGGTTCCTTGCAATTGTTTAAACAAACATTGTTTAAACAATTGCAAGGAATTGTTATTTTTTAACCGGACAATTTTTTTTTATTCTTTATTAAAATATCAATAAAAAAGGTCCTATGACTTTTCACGATAAAGTTAATATTTTTTAAGATATTAATTTTAAAAGGTTCCAAAAATCTCAAATTTGGGTACTTTTGACCCATGAAAAATATATTTAAAAAGTTAATAATGTCTAAGTTATATATTTTTTTAATTCTCTATACAATAGTTAATAATATCGTTAGTAGAGATTTAAAAAAAATTCATAGCTTATATCTTTTTTTATCTTAGCAAAAGTAGACAAAAAATTGTGTTTTTTTGTATGGGAGCCCCCCTTTAACATTTATTTTATTTTAATTTTATTATTAATTATTAAATTACAAATATAATTAAGGATTTTGTGAAAATTTCAAGTGCCTAGCTGTTACTATTATTGATTACAACTCCCATACAAGAAACGTGATTTTTTTGGCCTTTTTTGCTCGTAATCAATCAAATTAAAATAAAGTAAATGTTTAAGGGTCGCATGTCCCATACAAAAACACAATTTTTTGTCTACTTTTGCTAAGATAAAAAAAGATATAAACAATGAATTGTTTTTAAATCTCTATTAAATATATTATTAACTATTGTACAGAGAATTTAAAAAAATATATAACTTAGACATTATTATCTTATTTAATATATTTTTCATGGGTCAAAAGTACCCAAATTTGAGATTTTTCGAACCTTTAAAAATTCATATCTTTAAAAATATTAACTTTATCGTGAAAAGTCATAGGACCTTTTTTATTGGTATTTCAATTTTTTTATAACAATTCCTTGCAATTGTTTAAACAATGTTTGTTTATACAATATGGCACCGGGATGCACCATGGCAACATGCATTTATATCATCAGGAGGGCAATTTGAAGAGGATCGCATAAAAAAGTTGAGGTGGAATAGTTTCCGGTACTCATGCGCCGAATCGTGCTGCTCTAGAACCTCCTTTGCGATGGATTGAAATGATCGCTCTCAAAATATGAGTGGCTGCCTAAAATTCACAGGCTACAACTATCTCTCTACAAATAATCAGGAATCAATGTGTTGTATCCTTTGTTAGTGGTTGGGTATTCTACTGATATTACGATTGAAGACGTGAGTGGAAGAACACGATAAGTAACATACGGACATTTACATACTAATTTTCCGTTATTATTTGAACAATTAAGCACCTGGCTAATGTATCTTCTATCTAGCTACACAAAAAATACAGTTTTTTTTAATTTCAAATCATTTTTCCGGCCCTTTGCTTTAAGCAAAAAAATCGGTTGTCTGTAAAGTCGGTTTACTGACGATAGTTGAACGTGACAACGTCATAGCCTTAACCCCTCAGTTCCGGGAAAAATCTATGCAAAAAGTTGGCAGGTCAATGTGCAAAAAAAAATGGCGCCCGGCCTACGCCCTACCCGCTTTGTAAAATTAATGTCATAAACATAAACAATCCATATTTTATGTTTATGTGACCTAAATTATAATATATGTTAAATATTCTATCTATCAATCCATCATAATAAAGTATTTAGCCCGATGTGATATTAGTTTCTCAATTATAAACTTTCGAAACTATAATTAGTGACTTGTTCAGAAGAAATAAACGAATAAATTACTCATTATAAATAAAATATTTATAATGAGTAAAATAAACTATTCGCAATACAAAACGCTACATACATTCGTGAAATCCAGTAAAATCTTCGAACAAAGCACAAGTCATACCTTGACACGTAGAAAATAGAGCACAATTTTGAATAGCCGAAATAATACTAATAGCTCACAGATTGTTTATTTATTTTTCATTCAGAGTATGGTCAATGTATCAAAGGTCATAACTAACCAAACTTCTTCATTCAAAACTATTCTCTAAGTCATCGAAATACGTAATATAATCGAAACAAAGAGCGCGGCCCAGGTGGGCCTTACGGTTGTTGAGAGACTTGAAAGTGTAAATGCTCAGAGCTGTCAGCGAGGTAACGCCGCATGAACTGTCATGTTTTTCGGGCGCGCAGCCCATATCGAATTAAGGTGAACGCAGATTTGGCCGCACCGCACGCACCGCAGTCGCCGCATTTCGAATTCTTCATATAAAGAATGTAAAAGTTGCGAAGACTGCGGCGCGGGTAGGTATGCGAGCTTGCCTATAACTTCATATAAAGAATTCGAAATGCGGCGACTGCGGTGCGTGCGGTGCGGCCAAATCTGCGTTCACCTTTATAAGACGTTATCACGTCAAAAACGGCATTTTTTTGATGTGTCGTGTTTTATCTTCCACTCACGTCTTCAATCATTATTTGTAGTAATAGTCACCTTATTCCGTTCAGCTTATTGAGCAACCTATCAGCAGCTGCAGTGACTTCGGACGGTTCCGCCGGTCCCTCTCCGTCGTCGCTAACTCGGGACTCCAGCTTCTGCAGCACGGAGTCAGCTCTGTTGGTCAAGTCTATGAACTTCTCGGTCAGTTGCTGTAACTCCCTCCCGCTTGAGGTTGACTGTGTTGTGTTTCTGAACATGTTCTCAATCCGCTTACATGTTACGTCGTTCTGAAAACAAAGCCAACGTAAAATCTATACTAATATTATAAATGCGAAAGTATGTCTGTCTGTCTGTCTCGCTTTCACGCCAAAACTACTAAACCGGTTTAGTTCCAAAAATTCCTAATAGATGTCGCTCTGCCGTCACCTACTTCGCACAAGCGCTTGCTCAAACGTGTTTCTATGAGAGTGGATTGTACGAACTAACTTTGACTTTAACTTTAACTTTACCTTTACCTTTAGCTTTAACTTTGACAAAAGTGCGAAATGTCAAATCTCTGGTTAAAGTTAAATATGGCGTCCAAACACCTGTCATCTCATACGACATCTGTCAAAATTTCCGGTTAAAGTTAAAGTCAAAGCTAAAGCTAAAGTTAAAGGACTTTAACTTTAGCTTTAGCTTTAACTTTAACCACGCCTCTGGTGTAACGCAGCCTAAGGATTGGATCTTTTTTACGTTTTTTTGAAGTTTTAAGAAGATTTTTCTGAATTGAAGTAATCGTACTGCGGAACCGGCGAAAGCAACATTGTTGTGGAAATTTTGCAGTAATGTAGCCTACATGGAAATGGGAACTACCGCGCGCTATAAGCTAAAGTCCACGCGGACGAAATCGCGGGCAACAGCTATTTGGAATATAATTTTCTAAGAAATTAGTATTTGCCAGAGTACATTTATTATCATTTAAAATATAAAGAAAAGTTACTATATTCAATTCGGTTCTTTATGCCGACTGCCGAGATAGTTCGCGAACCGGTGGTAGGGTAAATCATACCCACTGGTTTGGGAACTATCTCAAAAGATTTCGAAGTAATTTGAAACTAAAACATAAGTATTATTTTTTATTGATTTTAACACCGAATTTTAGTGTTCTTTTTATTTCGAGGTCAACTTTTTACAATAAAAATCATCTTCTCTAAATGATATTAATTAACTCTTAATTTGTTCCATTTTTAATGACTATAAAAGCGAACGTGTGAACTGTGAACTAGTAAATTAAGTTTACCTGTGCTGGGCGGGTGTTGAGTAGTTTTATAACTTTCGTGTCGTGATTCCTCATTGTGAGTTGGATTTTTTGTAATTCATGGAATGTTGAAGCAGTCCTGTAAATAATAATTGTTATTATTAAAAGAAGAATTTAAGAACCATAATATACATATTAGAGATCACATAGATCATAGAGGACATCTGATGTAGAAGTTTACACAGATCTCTGAAGTTCACTACGCTGTTTACGAAGTCAACAAGCACTGAAGTTCTAGATAGAGCATGAATCAGAATCATCTGATAGACTTCATCGAAGCTCAATTAAAAGATGTAGTCTATATTCTAAAATATCAAGAAAAAAGTTATCAAATATTAATATACACAATATCTTCTGGAAGCATTACCTGTATAGTATGTTAGGTAAAGCCGCATATCCTAATACATTTATGGTATTAGGATATGCGACTTTCCAAATCTAATCTCAAAACAAACTGTTCACTTGACGTCCTTTGCGATGATCCCAGATTAAAAAAACTTACTTATTAATAAGTGAATCAATCAGCTTGCCCAGCACATCGGCGACGTGTGTGGGGTCGTCCAGCTGAACTCTTTGGCATGAGTCGATGAAACGCTTCTGAGCGTCCAACACTTCTTGCATCTGTGAATATTAGTTGCGATGTAGACTAGGATATCTATGCCTGATTCACCAATTTCACCATAAGAATAAGTTTCTCCTAGCTAATCATTACAACCATAAAGTTTAGATCATTGTGAGAGCTAGGCCCTTAGGAATTAGGGTCTACGAACATAATAAATAATAATCGACTCAATGGAGAGACTCTAAAATTAATAATGTCAGATGATACTAAAGATCAGCGCAGACAGATTAACGAAGCGCAGCGAAGAGTATTTTATTAACGTACTTGAAAATGAACTTTAAAATTAATTACACTAAAATGTCGTAACTCGTAGCCTATATAAAATTTTCACTGGTTACGAACATTACTTACATATTTACGCACAGCGTAAACACAAGTAGTTAGTACATATAATAACAAATAGGAAATAGAGAAAGCGGATTATATTTTAAAATTACCAGTTAAATGTTAAAAATGCTAAAAGTTAACATAATTTACCAAAAAACATTCCTTCTTCAAAAATGTAAAGGTTATTAATTATTATAAGGCTTCGTTGATATTTACAGTTTATTTACGACTGTCTTAAAATTAATATTTCAAGTTGGATGTAATCAGTAATGACTAAAAATATGAGCATTGCTTTGTGTAAGGATTTGCATGTGTCCGCTAATGCAAAGGTATGTTGTAATCACTTACGCGGACCTTCGTGGGCCCTTGCCACACAGTTAAGGTAATAACTTTACACAAAATTATACACACCGACCCCACGTGATTATTGTACAAATGCAGCGAAAATATTCATGTGCTTGAAGCTTTGATGCACTTAGTTGGCTTGTTGCACATGGCGTAATGCTAGGAAAGATTTGTATAATGTATGATACCAATATCTATCCTCGAAGTCTATCCTTGTTCTTTGCTTAGTATTTATTTCTCATGTAGAGTCTAAAAATCAGATACTCTACGAGAACCATAGTTTGCTACTCTTTAAAATTCAAATATCTAACCAATTCTGGTTAGATATTTGAACTACATAAATGAGAAAAAAAATTATCCTCATTGCTAGGACCTAGTCCATAAGTAGATATTATTAGACTCAATTCCAATCTGACTGACATGTAGATTTGTTCTATTCCAATTTCGAAAACTAAACCAACCTTCAAATCAATTTTGAAATTGTTCTCGTGTATTCTCTTGGAGAAGGCCACCTCCAGGTCCGCTGGGGTGAGCCTGGCGTCTCTCTGCCGCCTGGCCAGAGCTCGCAGGCCGTCGGCGAGCTCACGCCGAGTCACGTTTATCAGGGTCATGCCGTCTCGAACCATCGACTCCAGCAAGAGACCTCGGCGCCAAGTGTCCGTATAGGAACCGCTAACCTGGACAAATTAGTCGAGATCAGTTGAAGAGGCTTCAGTTAATTAGCCGTCGAGAAGCTTATGCTTCAGGTCTTATAGCCAATTTGTAGCGCGGAGAAAATTGCGACTATAAAAGGTTTATGCTTAACCATTTCGTTATGTAATATTAACTGCAAATTGCAATTTTAGCTTCAAGCTATATAAAATATTAATAGTTTGTCTTTAAATTAGTATAGGCTATTAATAATAATGATAACTAATTTGTACCTTCTCCAATAGGTGCGTATGGGTGCTTAAGTGACTCGTTAAGTTTTGAGCGATTTCAGCTATTTTGGCTTGACTTTTTTCTATGTGGTGGCTGCTCTCCTTAATTGTTGTCTGAAAAGATATAATTGCATTATTAGTAATGTTTTTTCTTTTCATTCGAATATGAACGAAGATATCCATCATTTTTTGTAAAACTTACTTGAACTGTTGTTTCCAACTTGTGTAGTCTATGCTCTAACTTTTCAGCCACCAATTGAGCTCTTTCTAGTTTTAAAGATAGTGTGGTTTCTATACGATCTGGAAATACACAAGTTCAATTATTTACACAACAATATTGAAATAAGTCTCTTACTGCCTGACCCACAGACACTAAATGATAACCTAAGGAAAAAACTTAGGGCAGGTTTCGAGTTAAAAGTCCATACATTTTTTAACTCTACATTTCAATATAACTACATATCAAGTAATCATGAAATGTGACAAAAAGTGCGGCTGTTAAAATATTAAGTGCTGCTGCAGAAACTGCTTAATTTAATGATATTCACACAAGCATTAAACAATCCTTGCCTTTCAATTATATTAACGCAGTAAAGTGTTATTGATGTGGCATAATATTTTAACTTTATGCTCTTATTAATTGATTAAGCACTGTTCCTGTTCACGAATGAAATGGAGCAATTGAAATTGCTCCTATTAAATGCGATGATATTGCGAAAGCAGCAGCCATTTAAAATAGGATGTGAGTTGTGACACGGCCGAATGATTCAGGAGTGTTTAGAATTAGTGAATTTTCATGCAATTGGCAACATGATTTGGGTCAGAACTTCAAACAGCGCATCCACGTGCATCGTAGGAACTTGGATATAATTCAAAGTTTGTGTGACAGCCGACGCAGAGTTTCCCTAGAATTGCACTTCTATTTATTATAGCAATATTTATGGGTGCATTTCCAGCAACGTTTGTAACAAAAACGATCCATAAACTAACTGCAAGTGAGACGTGTTTGATGAAAATAATGATAGGGACAAACAAAATAAACTTAGAGAGATAGATTCCTATTTACGTTAAGATTACCAACATCAAGATAATGATAATGGCAGCCAAAACAAGTTAAACAACGATAAGTGCGGGCGTGTAAACACCAAAACTTACCTAATTTGTTCTGTATGACGTCCAGGCGACGTGCTTGCTTCGCTTGCACCGTGCTAACGGTCTCTATGACTCGCAATCTCTCGTCAATGTTGGCTAAGATGTTAGCAATATCCTGCAAAGAAAGCAAAGTTAAAAGGCTGTATTATTGTCAGCCCTCCTTAGGGCTCCATAGGTGAAGTCTTTGCTGGCAGTGGGATACAGGCTGATAATAATAACCAGCATAAAATAGCAAAAAACGGGAGAATACAAAATTCCTTTTTGATTAGGCATTTAACTTGATTTATTAATGTCGCGTAGGTCATTATCGCATTAGATAATTATACCGTTACAATTTTTGCTACTAGAATTAACAAGTTTTCTAACAAGTTAACGCAAACCGCGCCTATAAATCGTTCACATGATCTGGTTTTAATGACATTATTATGTCGTTACTTTAAAATCTTAATTTATAGTGAGATTGATCTATTAAAATAAACGCCTTTAATGTGTAGTCTTGTAATTAAATTATAAACTTGATTTCACGTAAATTGAGCCACAAAATTGTACGCTATTTACATTTCTGCTGATTACTTTATCGTGTACCTAACTTTAGATATTTAAAGCGTATCCCCTTTACATAACTTAAAGGTAAATTAAATGGCTTTTGCTGATCGTTGAATTATCAACATTTATATCAGGCTAGTGGTCTAGCAGTTATAACATGTCTAGAACTTAAAGTTTTGGGTGTAACAAACACGCAACCAATATTATTTAAGTTTACGGGTCAATCCTAATGTTGTCTCAGCTAGTTAGTAGTTGGACAAAATATTGTTGCAGCCAGTGCTCTATTAATCTTAATCCTATCTTAATATTAGGGCTCGTTTCACATACACCAAGAATGTCCCAGATACACTTTATCTGGAAAGACATATTATGCAAATGAGCTACATATCTACCAAACTCTCACCAGAAGATCCTTAAACAGGATCAGGATCCTTATTCCTAAGAAAAGCTTACCTTATTGACGTAGGAGTTGACAGTGTACGCACGTAAAGTGTGCGGTTCGGCCGGCGAGGTTCGCGCCAGGCAGAGGCACGCAAGCGCCGCCACGGTCGCACTTAACATCGCCCCGCCTGCAAATTACACCAAGTTGTAGTGAAATTTCTTTTGGCGCATTGGTATTTAAATTTCAAGGTCGCGTCATGAAAAAGACGGCAAAAACAATGGACAGAAGTTCCACTTCTGACACACGTGTAATCTGTACACAAACGCTTATTTCAAACGGCAAAATGTCCCTCCACACATTCCCACTCCTGTGTTTCCAGGACCAACAGTGGTAACCACAAACAAAAAGACAAGCTAAATGTGTCTTGGGACCCGTTACGAAATAAATCAGAAGAGACATAGGAGGAGTAAGAGATATTCCAATTCTTCTACTCTTTCTCCTATTCCAAGGATATTGCTTTCGAGGAATAAAATAAGCTGTACCGAGTCTAAGGAAATCACGTCCAAGGAATAAACTTCCGTTGTCAACACCCCGACAAACTAAGGCACGACTGACTGGTTTTGTCACCCGCCGTCTCAATACCTGTTCTTGCAAATGCTCATCTTATTGTGAATTTATGCAAATGACCGCAACTGAAGATAATAGTGGGCAATTCCATAATGCTCATAAAGTGATTGTATCAAAATATGTCACTAAAACAATATGATGATACGTGGTATGGATAGAGACTGATATAGAGACAATAAACAAGCATATTGTATTGATTTAAAAAAATGTTAAAATAATTTAAAAAACTAAACAACAATTTGTTGCTTATTATGATGACGGTGGTCGCACGGATTTTTTAAACTATCATGAACTTGAACGACGTTTCCCAAGAATCTCTACATGAAGCGCGGAGTAATGATTCCTGACACATGATTGATGATCATATTCACCGCGTCTGCAATCTCGGCGTTCAAGAAAACTTGTGTTTATTCATGAGCCACATTAAGCTCGTCCATTCATAAATGCGTTCCGAAGTAGCGGCCACACTAACCGTATAAGTAAGCTCCATTGTTTTCTTGTTTTTCCGATTATACCACCTTTTGTGTTCCATTGTTTAATTTGTTTACTTGGAAATTGGGAGCTTTGAAAAGAAATGCGTTTACAAGTTGTTCAAAGGTGTGCTCGGATTTACAACTGCTTTCTCGAGATCAATGGGTGGTTCCGGAAGGGCGATCTGATCGCGCCGTGATCCGCTCCATTATTCGAGGCGCGTGGACGTCATTGTTTATTCCTGCATCATCGGCAGGTGTGCTCTTTCATCCTGCTCATGAGTGTCTATTTATTTGCATTCCGTCGCAGTTCATGGACCCCGTGGATTAATATCATTGTCGGATCGAACCCACGCGCACGAGGTCGACCTTTCATCGGTCCTGTGATGCCTGCTCGTATCGGGTTACGAAATCTTTGTCATATTATTGTGAGATTTTTTCACTATAAATTAATTGAACCCACCATTAGCCGTCGATTGCATGGCGTATATCATTTTAATAACATATTTTGTTAATGCATGATATCTATTTATACTGACGACCTTTTTAATGTCGGTGTTTGTTTAGTATCTGTACTAAACGTTGGGCAATGCTTTTTCAATATATCAACTTGGCACTCGATCATATTTTGAAGCTGGAAGATACGCTTTGCGACATGTCAGCGACATTCATCCATGCAAAAGCATTTTAATGATTGCATATGACAGCCTAATATTAATAGATGCTTCGTTTCGTCATGTTAAGTCTCGGAGAATGCGTCCTAATTTGATAAGAAGACTTGAATTAAAACTTGTACTTGAATTAAAACTTGCGTTGCGCAAAGATTTTGAATTCGACAACGTTTTATGATATTTTTAATGAGTTTTATTGCCATAAAGGCAGATCTCTTCAAATTAAAATTAATTTTGAGTCTCAACAATTAAAAGGGAAAGTAATGCACATATTTGAAGTGCAATGACCTCAATGTATTAAAACTTGCAATGCCAGTATGCCTGCTGTCGATACTAGGACAAGTTTTTAAACTTCACGTGTAATGCGTCAATGTTAAATTAATTTGCATGGACGCAGCGAATATTAATTGTTATAAAATGTATACTAAAAGTATGATGGACCGATTTTATGGTAACATTGATGTTAAAACATAATGCTAAGAAGACATCATGGCTTAAAATAGTCTAGCTGTATCTCAACTTTCTAGTCTTCTGTTAACTGATATTTTTATCTCATTAATTAGAGAGTAGCTTAAAAACGTGTGGGTAAAAAGTATCAATTAATTGAATATAAGTATTAAGTATACAATAAATCGTCGAATCGTTTTATCTGGTCGAAGTGTGGGTTGTGGTATATCTAATGGCGATTTGTAGCGGCGGCTTGTCAAAGTTCAGTGGGCCTGGAGGTGCGCCAAGATCTGTTGCCCACTGCCCACTTCCAGGTGGCGGACTTTTTGTTTTATTACGCTGTAATTAAACTGCACCAGTCTATATTCAAATTGCTAATGAGTAATGACATGCAATAAAAGTATTATTGCACGCAGATTGTAGACCTACATGAATTGCCAACGGTCGGTGGTGTATTGATATCGTGGTGAATATCTTCCTGCATATCAAATATTGGATCTACGAATACAAAACAATATTCATAATATAGTATTTCATCATGTTTGTTTGTGTGGCTCACAATATTGATTTCAAAAGCTTTTATGCGTATTGTGTGGTGCATTTATACATGTAAAGGTTAATAGGCTGTCACATATGTTTAGAGCCCGCCGCGGTTTTGTGTTACGTTGAATTAACGTCACAACTCACAAGTTATAATTCGAAAGGTTTGTGTGTAAAAATAAAAGTTTAGGAGACATCGAACAGGAAATAAAACTTTATTCCTAATGAGATTATTTAAAGTCTTTTTAAAACAGATACGTTTGTTTTTACTTGAGTCATTGGCCTCCGCGTTCTTCCCTCGTCCTATTGTATCGTGCTTCCTGGTGAGATCACCGTTTATTTGTAAGCTTCCACTCTACGCAGGAGATCCTCCTTTGTTTACGTGGTCTGTTCCCACATTTCGAATCAATTTATTTCAAGGGACGAAGACACTTTGTACGGGAGAAAATTAATCGCGTCGACATCGCTGAGTCATGCGGCCACCGTTTTCAAATTAAAATGTCTGAATGGATGATACGAAGCTTTGTAGTCGAAAGTCCTTTTCACGTGTTTCACGCTGACAAATTGGTGAGACCATAAAAAGTAAATTACTTTGTAATACTTTGCGAGAGTCTGTCAATAAGAAATGTGAAATTGAGTATTTTGTTTGTTTGTTTTAAAGCTTTTACGTCCGAACTACGCGTCGTAAAACAAATTACCACGTACTGTTCTTGCGTTGGACGCGCGGTTATTTCATTAGCATCATCATCATGATTGATTGTTTCGTCAACAATGGACACGAGCTCTTTAAATCAACCCTAAGTCGGTCAATCCGGATGCTGCCGGCCACAATCCTCAACAGACTGTTCCACTTAAGCTGCATAGAACCCTTTTTATGTGGTAGTTCCTAGTTAGGATTACGAAGCAAATAAATCCTCATTAACATCAGGGTTCAGTGAAATATTTGATTCCGTTACTGATTTGTATTTATTTATAAAATTGTGATTTATTAATTTATTACGTCTGGGAATATTTTACATTCTTCATTAATTGTAATTTGGCAAAGTTTAGAAGCTATAAACTCATCATGTTCTCAAATCGTCCTTTGTCGGTTGCTAAGATAAAATTATTGTTAATTTTGATTCCTAAAAAGGCGCAAACCCATCATATTGTTAGGAGTGCAACTCACGCCCACACATCTCATTGACTAATGTGATGTCACTGGTAACCAATAACAGTTTAGTATACAAACCTAAGCACCTTATATTAATGGGATAAATATGATTAATATTTTCTATTTATCGATCATTCATTACTAAATACTGTAGCCTACGCGGCATCAGATTGATAATCTGTCCTATCCGTAATCCGTCCCACATTTGGATCTGGAGGTTGGAGATATTATTAGTGTGGCCGATTTCATAAAACTTTTATCACGCCGTATTACCATAACTATAGCCTAATAGCATTAAAAGCTTTCCTATTAAACTTCTAATAGTCCTAATGCTGGCCGGTCGAGGTCACCGAGACGGAGTTAAAAGCCAGCCATAAAAATATCATATTATCCTCATCCTAATGTACGAAAGTTCATAACAAAAGCTATCGATAATTGATTCGGTCGAGTGAATCTCTTCAGGAATTAGTTTTATGAGTACTTATGTTATTTCTTTACAATTAAATTATTCGTGGATTATGTTGATTGCAATTTAAAAATCTTCGATATGTTTTACGACATTCAATCGATATATTTTATGTTACAGAGCTTTTACGGTTCAATCGCGATTTGTTATATTTTTTTTAATTACACAAATCGCGTTTTTTTTTAAAGATAGGCAATAAGGATTTAAGGAATCTCTATTTTTATAGAGATTCCTTTTACCTTTATTCCTTCTTGCCTATCTTTTTATTCAATTCCTAACAGCTACATAAGTCACCTAGCTATACCTAGGTATACCTATAATTATACCTATAATTAATTTTATATCCGACTTGCATTACTAGTAATGCAAGTCGGATATAAAATTAATTTACATAGTAAGATACGGCGAGTCTGTTACCTGCAGGCTGCATGGCAGCGTGTTTCGTGGAATGTCGCCGCCCGTCGAGACTCTGATTGTGAGCTTTTGAAAACATGACTCACTGTTGCCAATTTATTCCAATAGGAATTATCATCTTCTGTAATTTTTTTTTTTACTTTCAACGGCTCCTAATGGTAGGGTGGGTAGAGTAGTGTAAATATTAATATCACGGGAGCCATAATATCTTAACAATAGAAAGCATCCATATCCTACGTTTTGAATATTTTTTTGCTTTCGATTGCGAAAGGCTAACTCGCGTCTATGGATTATCTACCCCTCATAAAACTCGCATTTGAATTTAGGCTTAGGCTCTACAATTTATTAGGATGCACCAAATGCATTGCATTGCGTGTTGTCGGTGACGCGTCGAGTTGTTTGCACTTGTAATAGCAGCAATAAACCTTGCTGATATCTCCGGCAGGAATGCTTCTATAGCCTTATCAACTTGGCTTAGGTCGTGTCGTCCCTTACTAAACACAAATGCGTTTTGTTTTAATGTAGCAATAAATAAACGAAACGGTGGTAGAGAAATGCAGTGTTTTCCTGGAACTTTTCAATTACGTAGGCATTCGCTATTAAATTGCAAACAGTGAAGGAGGAAAACGCAAGCTAATTGTGATGTTAAGTGCATAGGGCGTAAGTGGGTTAAACGAATACGACAGACTGCGCGGCGGCGGTTGCCGGCCGAGTGCCGACTGACCAGTGGCCGGTCTGACTGTAGTGCCAAAGATAAGCTGACCTTTTGGTACCATTACAACATCCACTACAATTTCATTAAAACTCTCGTTCGACTCGTTTTGCCGCATTTAACCCGGTAAAAATTAACTAGACACGTGCAAGACGGTAGAGAGAATTTCGGTCAAAGTTGAGGTGGAGATTGAGGAATTTAAGGGCCCTCTCTCCCTAAATTAGCAGCTCGATTGTCTGTCAGTGCGAATATCGACGTAAATGACATTAAAATAACATTCATAACAGCGCACCTTGTACGGTGGCGGTTACGACGCTCGCCGCGTCCTTGATAGGGCGAAATAGGAGAAAAAACCTTTTTAAGGCTTAATATAATACATAGTATTTCAAAAAAGAAAAAAACCAAATTATTTACTTATGTATTGCAAAGCAGTAGATATTTTTTATATATTCTTTTGATAAATAATGAAGGAGTAAAGTGGTTTCATTCAACGATTTGGAGGTGATTTGGTTTTTTATTTCTTTATTATGTGATACCGATAGAAAAAATATGGCAAAACCAAATTACGTATCATATCATGTAGATTACTAATTATTTTTTTCAGATATAATTTCTCTGTTAATGCCGATGAAAAGCTGTTTCATCTGCACGCTTTTTTCGAAAGAGCAGCCTTAAAACCTGGTCCATATAAGCTAACGCTTTAAATTACATAAATCTTTTACAAAATGACGTGCTATTTAAAATATTTTATTGCGAATTAATTTATTATGGATGCCATTCGTTTGATTTACGTCCACATAATGGACATTAAGTATTCTAGCAAAAAATACACGAATTAACATTCACTTAGCGGATAATAAATATTCCAAGGCAGGAATTTAGAGAATGCACGCCTCTGACTCCAATAATATTTTCGACTCTAAAGCTCTTATGAATTTTAAAAGCGCCACCCTTGTTTGTTTTTACTAATCTGACATTTACAGCATCGTACTAAAACCAAGTCTAATGGATTGTATAAGCTTTTAAAACATTCGGGTCCGTTGATTGAATGCTGACAAAAAGGGAAGATAACTCGTGGATTTTTGTGATTCCTTGTCATAACTAATCATCGAAATGCCTTTACTTTTTTGATTGATGTTTAAGAAGTAAGAACATCAATCAAAAAAGTAAAGACCGCATTTCGATGATTAGTTTACTAAGGTAAACACATTTTATATCACTAGATCTTTTCCAAGTAAACTTCAATCCTTATGCTACTACTACTGCCTTACCGGTAGGAATCACTTCCTTTCGTGACTCCACCCTATTTTCAATGTCTCGCTCCGCGTCAAGTTCTTTTGTTGTATTTATTATATTATCACTAGCTGTTGCCCGCGACTTCGTCCGCGTGGACTTCAGTTTATAGCGGGCGGTGTCAACAAAATTGGTGTCAAATTTAAAAGCTTTATAAAACCCTGGTACCCATTAAATCAAAATACCCAAAAACAGCTGTGCAGTGCGCACATAATATTTCATTTTTTATATTAAACCTAAAGCTTATTTAGATCCCCATTACAAAATTTTAGCTTTACCTATAAACTAGTCATTGGTTTCGTCACTCATTACTGCGTAGATAAAGTACTGAGTACTGAGTAGTGAGTTATTCATTATCGACGTGCATAACAATCGCAAGAATCGAAAACTGCTACTTAACTTGGTACCACCTCTTATAGATGCATGCAATGATATTATATAAAAAAACTCAAAGCAGATATGTTACTACCGCGCGCGTTGTGAAGCCATTAAATACGGGCCAATTGACCCGTCTTTTGTATAGTCTGTCTCTTTTATGTAAATGTAATTTCGTATCTTTTGTTTCACTTATCTGTCAAATTTGACAATTGAATTTGAAAATTGTTCGGAAGCAATTTAAGCCGGAAAATAGTATGAACGTAACAGATCTGTATTTAGTTGAATATCATTGGATGCATGAGTAAGCGATATCGCGATGTAGGAGACGCACGGCGCCATCTATTATGATTTTTTGAAACTAACTTAATTTGAACAAATTTACGCATTTTCACCCCCTTACAACCCCTTTTTAACCGACTTCCAAAAAACGAGGAGGTTATATGTTCGGCTGTGGATATTTTTTTTTTTTTTTATTTTTTATTTTTGTATGTTCAACGATTACTCCGCCGTTTGTGAACCGATTATCGAAATTTTTGTTTTGTTGTATTAGGTTTCACTCCAATTTGGTCCCATTTTCACAAAAGTGGTGACCTGATGATGGGATCCATGAGTAATCGAGGGAACTCCTCGAAATTTATATGGAAACATATGGTGATTTTGGTTTTATGTGAAGTGTACTAAGAATACGCTACCAAAAAGTCAAATATTGGGTCAAGGTATACCATGGTTTCGATGATGCTGAGAGAACTCCTGATTCCTTATAGATACACGTTCGGGAGTTTCGGCGTTGTTTTAAGAACAGAAAGCATAAACTACTATGCAATTCATATTCATCATCATAATCATCATCATCATCATCGTCATCATCATCATTACCACGTCGTGTTAATGTCACCAATGTCTCATGGCACAGAATAGATAGTAGTACTGCAAGGCATAGGTATGGATATACTAACTCGTAATAATAATAATGTATTGTTACATAACAACACCTGTTTGTTTAATACACGGCGGTCGGCGCTACAGAGGCGACGGTGTCGCGCGGGCGGCGCGTGGCGGCAAACGACAGATCGAATATTTTACTACTTTATATTATACAGATCGAATACTTTACTAACTACTGTTCACTTCACTGATAATATATTATTTTGTGAGTGTGAGTTGTGACTCTTAATGTAAAGAAAAGACGTCTACGTCTTACGCCTAAAACTGGTCTTATGGTTCTGTAGGGTTACCCTGGGACGTTAATCCCTCTGGCGTAATATCAATTAAGACAACCAGTGAGTGTGAGCGAGAAGAAAAAAATTATTGTAGCGAATTAGTTATATCAAATGCCGTCGAGTAAGCGATACCGCGATGCAGACGCTTAACAACGACATCTGTTGTTGAATTGCGGAACTAAATTTTCTTAGAAAATATAAAGTTTACAAATCTCAACACTTAACAAATTGTAATAAAATACATAAAATATACGCGAAGGTTTACGTACTAGTGTAACTAAAAAGAGTGAAATTATTATTATTTTTAACAAAAAATTAAAACCGACTTCCAAGGTAAAAACAATAATAACATTAATATGAACTAAAAAGTATTAAATAATTTTTACTATCTAATAGTGCCTTTTTCCGAATTCGGCTAAACCTCAACTATTTCTGTACTCAATCTTCATAATTTTGAAGTCGGTGCCAGTTCAAAAAATTTTAAATATTCTGTCAGAGGACTGAAGATTCAGCTATCTGGTACCGACTTCAAAATAATGAAGATTGAGTACAGAAATAGTTGAGGTTTAGCCGAATTCGGAAAAAGGCACTATTAGATAGTAAAAATTATTTAATACTTTTTAGTTCATATTAATGTTATTATTGTTTTTACCTTGGAAGTCGGTTTTAATTCCGGTTAAAAAGTAACCTATGTCCTTTCTCAGGCTTTAGACTATCTGTGTACAAAATTTCATTACAATCGGTTCAGTAGTTTTGGCGTGAAAGCGAGACAGACAGACAGAGACACTTTCGCATTTATAATATTAGTATAGATTTATCATGTATCGTAACTATTTTATAAATATCAAAAACCTTCGTGGACCCACCCGAGTATAATAACGTGAGCGTGATTGCGTTACACGCACTTTTTGTTTGATAATATCATGTTCAGAGTTTAGGATGATGTCTTAATAATTACTTAATATTTCCCAGGTAGGCGAGGAGCTATTTAACTATCCTATTCAAGAGGTCAAATCAAAAGTTTTGCAGCTTATCTTTATGATTTAGATCTTTATGATGTGCAATTGTAAAAAAAGATTGAGGCCTCCTAAGTCCTAACCCAATCCAGTTATGTATCGCTGTGTCGTCTTCATGTGGAAACAAAAACACTGCCCAGTTTAGTTATCGCATATCAAATATAACTGCATTATGTATTAGCCCTCGTCTAGAATAGCGCAGAGTTGCATAACTATAAACTTAAAAAATATCCCCTTGAGCTTTTACGGCGTGCTCTTAAAAGTGAACACCTTCCTGTTCCAAATATTAAAATGATTCGACATGTTTTCTTAGATTGAGACTGACATGAATTACGACTATCCTGAAAGTTAACTATTTTCATAATATTTTTAGTCTTCAATAAATTTGGGATGGTTCGGTATCGGTTTTAGTTTTTATATGCGATGCTTTTTGTGTTTTGAAATTTTATGATTCTTTTGGTTTCATTTCTTTTTCGGCTCTTGCTTGTTCTATTTTTAATGTAATGTGCAGAAATAAGCTTTTTATGGTAATAATTACCACACCAACGTTTTGGATTTGTAAATTTAACATCGTAGTGATAATTTCAATTCAGTACTTAGGTATTAATAATAGGTTAGTTACTTTGAATTATGCTAGCATAATGCAAATTACTATAGCTAATGTGGGGTGTGTCGTAGGCTTGTAATGACACGGTAGATTTTAACCACAGGAATTTAGCGTCAACTGAATCACTCGGCTTTGTCTGGCGTGCTGCAGGGTCAGCGTGTGTCAGGTTCAATGTCTTTTTTAATGTACCACCTTTGTTATGCACCTTTTAAAACAACGAACCTTAAAGATAAAAGTGAATACGCTTAAGTGAGTACCGTTTCTGGGCTTCATGACACAATGGAGGTGAACAAAGACACACTTGTGAATGCTTTAATTATTATCTTCAAAATTACCATATGTTTAAGCGGGCCCGACTCACTTTTACTTCCTAGTTCGTGGGTTTTCTTAGCTAAAATGAATTTGTAGTATGTATTTGTTTTCAAGATATGCAGCGTTTAAGTTTATCCGTGGTGTGTAATTGTTTAAACGGGCCGAGTATGCGGTGAACGAGCGTGTAAGGCTAACTAGCCTATAACTAGAGGTGCTGAAATTGTTTCTCGATAATGTATTAAATCCAATTTGTCTGCTTAAGCTCCGTCTCATTATGTCGGTGCAATTTTCGCGTTGCTACGATTTCCATAAGTCTTTTAATCTCTGGTTCCTAAACGAGTTTTATCGCTCTACATGTAAATTGCCTTATTTAAATATAATTATGTTAAATTATAAATAAATAATGTCCCAACGATTTACGCATATGATTTTGTATCGCTTAAGTGCAAATTCGGCCGCACCCGTCAATTAGATTCGGCGAAGATATGTGCCACAATTTATGATTCATAAGAAGCACCACTTGGGTTATGCTAATATTTGCGAACGATGCTAAAAATGTTTGGTTTATTACTGTGTGTGATACTATGTGTATGGTCAACGAGTACGGTTTCTACATGTTTATTATTAACGGTTTCACTCTTTAAATCAATTACGGCTTCTTTTAGGTATTCAATTTTTAGAATCCTTAAGTAAGAAACGGTTCTAAATTTTTACACCGTTTCATTATTTCATTTTAAAAAGCTATCTTCAAATTTCAATGCCTGTGTAGACATTTGAATTAACAATCGCTGGTCTGGTACCTACTGCAAAATGTTAGCATACGTGTATTTAATAGACCTTGCTCTATTTACATTTTACAGTCATTCAATTAGAACTAATCTATAAATAATATTATTAACATCGTTTGATGTTTAAATTATTTTATTGCCTAATAATCCTACTGACATGTTTATGTTTTAACATATTAAAACTGCCACCTTAACTTAATAAATCAGTATGTTAATGACTATATTAGGTCAGTCTTAAATTTTATGACTAGGAAAGAAAAGCTGATGACGATTTAGGGCTAAACTTCTACAATCACTGACATAGAATATAACATATTATAAAATATATTATGTAGCTATTATGTGATCCATAAATCAGTCAAATTCTTTCAATATAATTTAGCAATAAATTATTTCTTTTCTTAGACAAAATTTGCTTATGTTATACCCAAAATAAAACATAAAACTTTAGTTTAAAATATGCTTTTCATATAAATGCCAAACATAATAACACTAATGATGATATATTCGATTGGAGTAGTCCATAACTTACATATGATAATGCTCTATGGTCGGTAATGTCTTGATCCATAGTATAACATAATAGGAATTTCCAAAACATAATTTGTGCGTTTGTTAGTTTTTCCGAAGGCAGCTGTGACGTAATAAGACTTTCTCCTCATCTTGCAATTGATTTACGTGTAAAGGAAGGAGGTTAAGATAACAATGTTTCTTCTTCACACGAATAATGGCAGACCATAATAATATGTGTGATGTATGCCCATTAGATAAAGAAGTTACGAGTTTTGCGTCGGAAAATCATAGATGTAACCTAGAATATGTTGGAGTAGCATACAACGTCTCTCAAAGTTGCCGAGGAAGATCAGTCGCCGAATTAGTATCACAAAAAAAGTTTTGAATACCTAGAGGATTATAGGATAGAGCTAGACTTTAGGTCGTGAACGTGAGAAATTGAAAGGATCATCAGGCGAAGGCGGAAGTTTAAAAGAAAATACATAACCTTTAAAGGATCATGATTCATGACACAACTCGGTTAGCGTGACAAAATGAACGAGTACACACCATAATCTCAGTAGCTTAGTAGGTATTTGTTTAGATACCTTCCCAATAGTGTTATTTTTTGTCGGAAAGATCATCAGGCGAAAGCGGAAGAAATTTAAAAGAAAATACATAACCTTTAAAGGATCATGATTCATGACACAACTCGGTTAGCGTGACAAAATGAACGAGTACACGTAACACACCATATCAGTAGCTTAGTATTTATTTAGATACCTCCCTAAAAGTGTTGTTTTTTGTCGGGAGATTATCTGTCCAGACGAAGTGTCGGGAGCATTGTTTGGTGTGGGCAAATACAAGGCACTTGTGGCACGCGGGAGCCAGCACCTGAGTGTGTGCGCTACGTTGTCGTGCATACCTCGGAAACTAATAAACTGATTCCACAGTATTTGTACCCGCGTATTCACAAACGTTTCGAAATGATTTCGACTCGAATTCAATAGTATGGAAGCCAAAAGTCGAAACCGCTCGTATTGTGTTTTTGAATAGAGCCTTTTCCTTAATTCGAAGATTATATTATTACATTCTTTTATTGACGCCCTTGCAGGCGGCGAACAGTTATAAGCAACACATATTAATTACTATAATTTCATGCTTGCATCATTCAAATTCCTATAAGTTTACACGAAAATTACTCGTTCTCTCGTTTGCTACGTCTTCGTAACAAGTGAAGGACAAAACCGAATTAAAATCGTTCCGGGTAATAAACAGCTGGCGTATGCAGTAATGCGATTATACGTTGAGTCGTATTCGAAACTATTTTGCCTCGAAGCTACTGCGAGATTGATCCTTATATCGTAGGCATAAGGTCTCGTGAAAGGTAATGTACCTCCGAACGGGCTTATGTAAAGCGTTTATGGGAAGCTAAACGGGTGCAAGGCTGGAATGTAATTGATTATGAATGCAATTTCTTCAACCGTCTGAGTTCGGACGTGCTCCGGGAGCACAGGTACAGTTGCAATGGAAATTCTTAAGGTTTCATACTCGTGTGCTCATGTATTAGGTAGAGGGTACGCTGCTTTAACTTTTCTGTGATATTGTCATGCTTAAATTGTTTTCTTAATTAATTGTAACAGTTAATTATACGGTAGTAACATTAAATAATTATGTTATTAAAGGCGCTAACACTGAAACTCTCCTTGTTGAGTTTATCACTTTATTCTCCACCCGGTAGTTATAAACCAGCGTGTCGCATTTTACTATCCCTCAAGTCATTACTATCGAATAATTGATGGTAAATATTATAATGTATTATATTATATTTACCAATTTATTATTTCAATATTATTTACCATCGCCTATTATTGTTATCACCGACTACTGCATAGTAAATAGTAAATCGTTTTAAAGGTTTTTGAATTTTTATGCTACTTTGCAACTACATTTCTTTTTAATGATTCTGTTCAATTAACATTATCAATGGGCATTGTCCAAAAAAAATCACATGTACTTTTTATTAACCGACTTCCAAAAAACGAGGAGGTTATATGTTCGGCTGTGGATTTTTTTTTGTATGTTCAACGATTACTCCGCCGTTTTTATATTTTTTTTCGTTAAAATAGGGTATTTTAAGAATATAAATTAAATAATTTTGAAATTCATTGGCTAGTTTTTTCTCAATAAATTTTTAAAGTTTCGCTGTGACGTCATCATCGGCGGCCAATTGACCTCTGCAGTATGTTTTTTTCCTTTCAATCTTATTTATAATGGCTGGTTCGTCAAATGCAAGTTCTCATTATGTGAAAGCTGATACGAGAAGCTTACCAAAAGTTCGAAACGTAACGTTGGTCGAATTTATTGCTAATTTAACGCCATTGAAGGTCAAACTAAGGTTAAACATATTTGTTCAAAAATATAAGTAACTAATGGGTATTTTTTTCGTTTATATACAGAAAAACGATCACTGACCTTATTCCTCGAAATGTTTTTGTAATGAGCAAAATTTAAAAAAAATGGACAATCCCCATTCTTTATGGGTCTAAGGTAGCTTTAAACTGATGTTGGGAATGTACACTAGAAGTCGGTTCTTCTCCTTGGAGGAGCCTAACACTTTCTTCTCTAAGACAATGGGTGTCGCTAATTGTGGGTGGGTAGAGAGTATAAAGTCTGCAATTTGGCACGCTCTGTTCTATGATGATCGCAGTATCAATTGATTTGCGATCATAGTGTGTGGGATCTATGGCGCGGATCACAGTCTATATTCATCCACTGATCTACTTGTCAAACTCGGCCAAACTATTAACTCTACCACGAACGTATCAGTTTGTCTCATATTTTAATGATCCCGGTTATTATTCTGTGTTTGAATCGTAAATTCTCCGCACGGACAGTAATTTACGGTTTCAACGCCGTAAGTGTCTGGTACGCTGTGTCAAATTTTGTGGCTTTATTAGCGCTTGAAATAAAATTTGCGACAGCTGCAATAGGATTAAAAAAACAATCAGAAAAAAAAAAAACAATTTTCCTAGTCGACGGAGAGCTGACGACCTAATTGGTCACGGCTTCAGCTGTATTAAAACTCCTTTAGCTACTTCCCTGAAAAATCTTTTCTGATAATCTGCATGCTGGCAGGCCGTGGACGGTGGGCGTGGGTGTAGTGGGGTGTAGTTGGTTTTTTTGGCTATTTTTTTTTTCGAGATTATTACATACTAATCTTGATTCAGAAAAAAAGCAGCTGAACCTACATAAAAATAATAATAATTTTCCTATTTTTAATTAAAGCTGGCAACCCCTTCCCACCACCCGATCGATTTAAAAAAAATTGGGTGCAAAGGAAGTACAGAGCAACTGATTGGTAAAAAAATTTAAGTCGCTGAACCTACATTTTTTCCCCACCCTACTATACCCACACCCACGGCCTGCTGCACGCAGATTATCAGAAAAGGTTGGAATAGTAGCTAACGGAGTTTTAACACAGCTGAAGCCACATGACCGATTTGGTCGTCAGCTCTTAGTCGATACCACCTAGCTAGCTGAACAAAAAAAGATTTTGGTGATTGATGTTTTCTTTTCCAAATTATTCCTCATAGACTGATTTCATCATTTTGCGTAGTTAGGTATACGTATTTTTTTTAATATCTTGTCTATGCTATGTTTGCAATGTCTGAGAAATATTTATTTCTTTGAGGATTTATGTTTGCTATTAGGATTCTACGAGATTATAAACCTAAAGATAAGAAAGATATAACTGTTTTGTATTTGCTTTTGTAATTATATGACATACTGGTTACCATGTTAAGAGTGGAGGTACATCGTTTCAATTTTAACATGTCGTTATTCGTTGCGAACAATAGATATTTCAATGATAGAGAATGAAGTAAATAATTTCAAACAATCATAAAACAAGACACAACTTGTGGTCTACAAAATACTACACGTAGATAAGATTTAAGAATAGTTTTAAATTGTAAATTGTAAGAAATAACTATAGATTTTAATAAATATGAAATCTAGGAATTAAAATTTAAATATACATTTTAAAAGGTTATCCTTTAATAATAATTAGAAACACGTTGAAGACTTTAAAGGCAGATTAATCCGTTTTAAAAGGTCCATGTCCACATAAGAGACAGCAGGACAGAAAAGGGCAACTTTCTTCATTCTTGTCAGTATTGATTAGACTAATAGAAGAAAGTAGATGTTAACAAGGCAAAAAGTGCACATTATGTTGTTTTCTTAAATGTTTAAACAATGTTTATGACACCGTTTGGGAGTTTTGGCGGGCATGTGAAAGAGTGCTGTTGTGTTTTTCTATTATTTTCCTAAAATTGTGTTAGCTGGGTTTTTAATGTGTAATATTGGTAGAATATTAACCATTAGATATTCGTGTTCATGCACAAGTGTAGGAAAGTGATGTAATATCCAGAAACGTGCTATTTTGTGTTCCCTCCAAAACTCCATCGAAAGTTTCAGTAAAGCGTCTACTACTTTACTGAATCGACCGACTTGACTCCTTGACTGTATTGACTTTTACTTAGACTTTGACTAGACTTTAGACCTGACGATACATGAAAACGATGATGAAAATTATAATAGGAGGAATATGGTTTTCCCGCCATATTCCTTACCTTTTTACCTTGTCTGTGGCACAACATACACATCCTTTGTGTCAAGTTGCCAAAAAAGAAGAAAAAGAAAGAAAGACACCGTTTAAGCCCCTGCATTAAAAATGTTGATATGTTTTAGAAGTACATTTATTATTATGATGATATTGAGAATTTGCATTTTGGCATCAAGGTTATTATCATTTTGGTTACATATTTTAGTTGTTTATATCATTTGTTGACCAAAACCGGCAAAACGTGTTTAAAGTAGTTTTAAAAATTTATATTAAATCGAGAATCGTAACATCTTTGTATGTAAATTAAATGTACACTCAGTTTAGGCTAAGTAATTGAAATATTCAGTGCAAAGTTCTGTGACCGATCGAAAGTACCGACTACCGGGGTATACCTATTTCTAACTATTAATTATACTATTCCACACGTTTCAAGTTTCTGTTGACAAATGACTTATAAGATTTTATCTACGCATTGTCTTGTATAACTTAATTTTGCTAACTTATATTTGATGGCAAAAATTGCGAATTGCGTTAGTTATTCTTGTCTCTACATTAGAAACACTGTCGCGTTTATTGTTCGCGCAATCCTCTGTAAATATTTGTGTAATATAAAATTTATCGTTTAAAAAAAAGACAGATTTATAATATTTATGGCCTGTTTCACCGCTTCCTGATAAGGCTATCCACCACTTATTTTGACAGATGGAGTATGGAAAATCTGTCAAATAACCCTATCGGGCACCATATCAGGAAGCGGTGAAACAGGCCATTAATCTGACTTATTTATCTTTATTAGTCTGTAAAGAGACTTTTATTGGTTGTGTTAACTTTAGGATTGCACATAATATAAAACATGTTTATCCTAAAATGTTACATGTTTTAAGCAGGATTTTTGTCTGCAAAAAATCTAATATTGATTTTTGTTACATGCAATTCAATTTGCTTGTTGTTATTATGTCTTGTCCTAAATAAATCAATTTTCCTTGTATATTGCAAATTAAACATTCTCGTGATAAGGATATGAATTATATCTAGACTCTAGAGTATTGGATTGATAAAATACTCACTTAGGGATAGGTCGGGGAGCGTAGACGCAATAACTCTATCTATTTGCAGTCACTGTCACTGAACATTCACTGTTAATCATTTCACTGGTGCGATGTATCGCGGCGGGCGCGGGCAGCGCGACAGGTGCGTGCGCCGCAGCATCCGCGAGCGGTCTGGCGTGCGCGCTGCGTCGCGACGCTCGTGCGTACGCGCATACGGGCGGGCGGGGCGCCCCACGTCTGAAGCCTTTTCAGACGTTTTCCTCTCCGCGTTTCACTTTCGCTCACTAGTAAATTTTATTGATCATTTGAACTGCTTGTTTCAATCGTATTTCGCAAGTGATATATCCACATCTTTGTGTGTGTCACAAGTCACAACCGGTGGTTGGCCAGACTTTCAGAAAATATTTGCAAAAATTTATTCTGAATAAAAAAAATTAGAGTTTGAGTTTGTCCATGCTTACATACGTTTACTTATTTTCGTTACTTGTGTACGAATTTTAAATATTAGCTTAGATATTACTTTTGTGCTTTTAATGTATCTTTAATTCTCATTATTTACTATTTTTATTCATAAAACTAGACACACTGTGAAATCACTTGGAGCGGCGACATCTTTTCGTAGCATATAATATACATTTTGGAAGGGTTTAACTATGCCGTAGTTTCTTGACAATTTTTAATCGTTTTACGACTTGATTTCTTGCAACATAATTTGACTTCCACCAATTTTTTTCATAAACGTGCTTAGTTATGTTCTGCAATATACACAACTAGATGACGCCCGCAACTCCGTTGCGTCAAAAAACGTTTATCGTGCGGGAGCCGTACATTTTTCCGGGATAAAAAGTATCCTATGTCCTTTCCCGGGACTCAAAGTATCTCCATACCAAATTTCAGCAAAATGGGTTCAGCGGTTTGGGCGTGAAGAGGTAACAGACAGATAGACAGACAGACATACTTTCACATTTATAATATTAGTATGGATTATTATGTTCATAAGAAAATTCGTAACCGTTTCGTAAGTAGGGCTCCCGCCACCTCCCGCTTGTTAATTTTGATACCTCATCGACTTTGATGCGGCGGATATCGAGAATTAATAATTAAACATTTTTGACCCACTTCAATTCGAAATGGACATCGTATGTCATAGTACGAAATCGACTTCAGTAATTACATTTATTACGAGCGCCATAAATATCATCAAAGGGAACGATCATAGGCCACGATCTAAGTAGCGACCATAAACGGTTGCTGGATCTGGCGCGCGTGAGAAAGTTCCAACTCTATAAATCGTCTATTGGATTATACTAAATGAGTCCCTTGATTAGATGCTAATAGTGAAAGAAGAAATCTTTGTGCCGTGAAATGCAACTTGTAACTAGCCGGTGAGCTCCATATTTTAAAACCTTTCATCCATCTTATTAAATATTGACTGTCTGCTACTTATTTAACTTTCTACTATCAATAGGTACATAAGTTTCGCCATTAAGTGTTCAGCATACAGTAGCAGTGACGTAATGATGATTAATCAGATAAAAAATTCCCAAGGTAGAGTCGATCTTTTGCCAGCGGGTTCAACTGTCAGAATCTATTCGATAAATAATGACCAAGAAATAGAGAAGCTTTTACACAATTCTCTATATTTTGGTGAATTCACAATTTGGTGCCATAAATGATAAAGAAGAGCCTTGACTTTTGCGGTTGCTTCAGCTAATCCCTTTCCGGTTTCGAAATGCAGATTGATGTTAACAAATTGATAAAGGTCGTATTGATGCCAAAAATAGAGTTTTTATTGGTCTAGAGCTCTAGACGCTATCCCACTGATAGTCAAAACTCAAAAGCCTCCCCAAGGTCCTTTAAATATTAAAATAACATATTAAATATTAAATAACATATTATTAGCAATTTGCACATGCAACTGTGTAACTCGGAAGGCAATTATTCAACAAACACTCATCTTCTCTCTAGAAATTTCGTCACATATTTACTTTGACAAACAGTTGATAGCAGGGACAAACATTACCCACTCGCAAAGTCAACGGGTAGGTATTTTATAGCATCATCAACTCAAGTATTTTTATCGCCATGTTATACAATTAAAACAAATATAAAAAAAAAAAAAACCGGCCAAGTGCGAGTCGGACTCGCGCACCGAGGGTTCCGTACAAACAAGATTCTAGGTCGACTGGAAGTACCCTTTAGGTTTTGATTCCCTTGCGAGTACTTGCGAGTTTCAAAATATGCAGCTTAAATTGCTGTTTCTTTTGATTGCGTTGACATAGAAGTTTGATTTTGTTACAGCTTAAAGGTATTATAGACCTGAGTATTTGGTATGAATTTCAATTTAATACCTCTACGCGTTTATGAGGAAATGGGTAGTAAGTTTAAAATTATTAAAAAAATATATATTATGTGATGTAACTAAAAATTTATGGTTTTCGTAATTTTTCCTTTATCTATGCTATAAGACGTTGCTTCGTACCAAATTTCAAGATTCTGAGTTCACGGGAAGCACCCTGTAGGTTTTGATTCCCTTGCAAGTGTCGAAAATTTGCGGCATAAACGGCTGTATCTTTTGATTGCGTTGGCTTAGAAGTTTGATTTTTTCACAGCTTCAAGGGACAGTAGACCTGAGTAATTGATATAAATTTCAAGAAAAAAAAGGGTCTTGACAGACGGACAGACGGACAACAAAGTGATCCTATAAGGGTTCCGTTTTTTTCCTTTTGAGGTACGGAACCCTAAAAACACTAATTTGAAGGTTTTCGTTTAAAATAGGATGGTCGATAGTCAAAGACACAAGCACCGGTTGAAAAGACTTCGATTTTTTTACGTTTCTACAGGAATTATATTGCTCTGGTTTCATGACACTTAGAAACAATATTACATCATACACGAATAACATGGGTACACGGCACATGATATCATGTGACTAATTCATAATGGCTATCGATTTGGATTTGGAAACTCACCAAAGGGTTATTAATCAAGGCGTTAATTTGACCAACAATAATAATCGCACAACATGCGGTGGTTTTTGCATCTGCGCCGAATGGGAATTGTGAATCAACACACAGAACACCCCATTGCAACATTCTATTTTGTTTGGTCTTACTCTTATTGTGATGCATCGAATCGTGAATCAAGCAGACAGATCTACAGTCCGTTTAGACCTAACAGGATCTTTCTGCAGACCACGTAAGGATCACCCTCACAGAAACTCTGAGGTGAAATAACTGAATGGATCATACATGAGATCACCGTCTATTTTAATGGCATTTAAAAATAACCTCAAGTTATTAATGAATGTAACGAGTTGAGTATATTTATGATACTCCATGTAGGGATATTCATTTACCTGGCACGGACACCACTCCCCTGATGGCGGTCATTCGAGTCATGCCGACTGCACATGTCACATCTTATTTGGTCTGACTCTTGTTATTGCCAAGGGCGTGCTGGTTTTAGAGGTATTGCAAGTTAGAGGTATTAAATCTTTGTTTTGTTTATTTGCTTACAGGTTTGATTGTGTATTGTTTACTTTGGGTTGTTAAGCAATTTATTTTGCTATAAATTTACACAAGAAACAGGAGCATGGTAGGTATCCTCGTATATTTATAGCCTGCTACTATGCGTTATCATCAACGCAATTAGTAATAACCACACTTTTGAAAACCCGTGTTTCACCGAGCAACCAACCTGATATAATTTTCCTTTAACCAAGGGAAAATAATATGCCACATATACCGAAGTAATCACGAATAAGTGGTATATGGAAAAACCTAGTTCCTGACCACATTAATTGTTAACATAATTATTTATAAATAGTAACTATTAAAGCTAGTAATAGCTTATAAATGTATTTAATAAAGATATAATAATAAATTAATTAATGACATGAGCCTCAGTTACAAACAGTAGAAACTTAAGTTGTTTAACAAAATAAAAGTGTACAGTTTATCGAGTATGCATACATTTTGAGAAGATACCAAATTATAGGCGATGAAAGAGGCTTGTTAAGAATCCTCAAGTCCCCACAAACTGGCAAAAATACAGTAGCGTCATCGCAATCAGTCGCGCTAATTTCAGTGCGCGGGCGTCCCCTCCGGACAGGTTCTGTGTTCGCCTGACGAGCTCGCCGGGTGGTCACCACTCGTCTCGTCTGTCGGAAACGACCGCCTTTGTTTATACTGCCTGTACTGCCTCAGCTGCCCCGAGGTCAAACGCATAAGCCACTAAATCAGGCTCGATTGAAGGTCTCTTTTTATGGACATTAAAATTATAGGTGATCGATACGTGATACAATGTCTCGGTGGCCTTAAAGCAGCAACGTATTTGTAATTAGGTTCATAAGCAATCATGGAATTGATTCCTAAATACAAAAGTAATATTAAGGCTAGTCCTACGTAATTAGGTTCTTATACGGCTGAAGGCAAACCGCATGTGGTTTTAGTAGCACATACCCCCGGGGTGCTTTAGCTTTTAACTGAGGCACATCCCCAACCCGGGGCGCCCATGATGGGTTTCCCCTGCGCATCAAAAAAAATGTAATTACTAATTAATTACGTTCTCGATGGCTAATTAAGTGATTAAATAAATCTCACTTGGTGTCTAATGATATTAATTGGACAAACATTCAAATCACAGCATCTCCAATCTTATCGTTTGAATCGTGCAGCTTTTAGGTACCAATTAGGCAGCGGGGCGGACAGTTTGGGATGCGAATAACGTTAATGGTTGATATATTGCCCGCTCGTGTTTCACTATCCAATATACTCGAATGATAAAACGATAAATCAATTATGTTAAATGCTAGTTAAACTGCATAGACATGTAACCGTCCTATTAGGGCAGTCGCCTTTATCACCGCAAGCGTTCTAAAATCTAAGGTTACATTATGATCTAGAAAGCCCGGGTCGAAACGTTTCTAGTTTGTATCGGCGTGATTTATTGTATTGGATACTGGATACACAATTTATAGTTCTATGTACGGTTACATTGCATCGATCAGAATCAGGAGCTTGATAACTTACTCTATGCTTTAGAATTATTCTGTATACTGGTAATTCAATCTTTTCCATTATTATCACCGAAATCAACCCATGCAACACCTTGGAGCAAAAAATAACAAAACTTAAATCATACTTAAAGAGATTCATTTAACCTCCAGCTTATTTATAATATTATGTTACTGTAGTTATGTACAAATTAGAAAACGTGTTAATGCAAATTGCATATCCATTTTACGACGCTTTGTCGCCACGCCAACTTTTCCCAACCTCGACTCCAATTGTCACCTCATCAGTGAGTATAATATAAAATTTATTTCAATGATTTGTTACAACCTAGGAATAAGTTACAGCAATGTTTCGCTTTTAAATATTATTCACTAAGTATCTTTTTGATAATAAATACATAGGATTAACATAAAAATGTGTCGGTGAACGGGTGGACTCTTTGTTAGTAGATATTTAATATTTTTTTTCATCCTGTTAAGCTGACATCTAATGTAGATCTTGTACATTGGTTGTGTCTTCAATAAAGAAAGTTTCTCCACTGGTCGTAGTAGCGTGATAACAAGTAGATTATGCAATCTGCACAGATTAAGCGATATCAGCTAAGTCATTTGTAGTATCAGGTTGCAGTTAAGATTTTGCAAATGCTTGGTCCAGTTCTTGTTTGTCGAGTTGTATGACGTCATTTGAGGATAACATTCCTAGTGGTTTATATATCTGCACCTTATAGTTTTCATTTGCATAACGAGCAATAAATAAGAATTAATATTGTCGTTTATTGTTATCGATACGATCACCGACTATTTCTACGTAGTTAAACCACGGTTGGTTACATCATCCTAAAATTTGCTCGTTTCGGGATATGAATTATATTTATTATAGTCAGGATATTACTTTGACTGTTGCTTTTTCACAATCTAAACTAAACAATATAATCAAATAAGGGCAAAAGTAGAATTATCTGTCGTAGTTCATTATTGAAGTACATGACATAATTTGCAACAAACATGTATTCTAAGCGCAGTTGGTCTGAGTAATGTATTCAATAACAATAATTTATTCTATTAAGTACCATTGAAATGTTTATCAAAATGTCGTTTCCAATTTATCTTGGAATGTTAACTACAGGAGCGAAAGTCTAATTTATCTAGGAGTTGCTCCGACAACTACACAATATTTGGAAAAACATTATCGACGTTGATTGCATACGTATGATACCATTGCTGTCATTCATTCATTCATCTGTTTTTTATTTTATTTTACGAGGAAATTAAATACAGTTCGACAAGGCTTTAAAGTTTAAATGAATGTGGCGAGAAAAGGAACTAACGCTTCTATCATACAAAAACGTCATTTTTGACATGTGTTTGACAGTTCTCCTTTACGCCTTGGAGCACTATAGTCACGTAATTATAGCTAGTATTAACATTACAAAGTAATTTGCCAGTTGAACATTAAAAACAAATCAAAGAAAAATACTCAAAACAGCGATCTGTAAGTTTCTGTTAATGATGTTATGATTAAAATAATAATTAGGTAAGATGTAACGGTTAACTAAACTATTGATTTGCATAGCGGTAATGTTTGAGATGATTTCAATCAACATCATATAAAATTATTACCTGTAATTAAGCAAATTTTGGCTCATCAATAACGTAGAGTCATTCTATAGTCTCTTATCGTTGCATTTGAGGCCGCTAATTTCTTTACTTTCTCTAACGGTTTTGGACAATTTTTTCATATTGAGTAGGTATTTTTTGAAAGATTATTTCTAAATATTTATAAGTTCTTTAAACTATATACAACTAAATTCTTTATATATTATGTAAATTTGATTGTTTTTTTAATAAGGATGATTTATTTCAAAAACTGATAAAATTAGGAATATACAATACTAGCTGATGCCCGCAAGTCAGTTGTGTCAAAATTAGCTTATCGCGCGGGAACCGTACATTTTTCGGGGATAAAACGATCTTTGTCCTTTTCCAGGTCTCTATATATTATTATTTCGTCAAAATCGATTCAGCGGTTTGGGCGTGAAGAGCAGATGCACAGACAGACACACTTTCGCATTTATAATATTAGTATGGATATAAATACACCAATGTTTGAGCGTTAGGTTCCTTACAATGTCGGCGTACCTCAAGAGTAGAGACAAAGTAGGAGTAAGTGCTATTCCTAAGAAGTATTAAGGATGTAAGCCGGTCAAGGCTGTCTGGGGCGTGAAACCTCTTGTGATGTGCGATGTTAAAAGCATATAAAATATGCGACAGGTGTAATTTGCCGCGCAGCAAATATTAGCAGAAAATTTTATGTTCACGTGATAAGTCGCAATCGTAGCCTTACGCACAAAATACATTCTAAGACACTTTGATGTAGTGGAAATCGCTATTGATGTTTTGTGTACATGTTTTACATTTCAAATTCTTAGATCAATCTGGCTCGAAGGACCATCAAAAGTTAAAGTCTCAGGAATAGGTTTGACTGCCACGATATGGAAAGTAACAAATAAGAAAAAAATAATTAAGGCCATGACTTTGATCCTGTGGCCTTGTTTAAATAATCACTAGTCTTGGTATTATTTATATATCTGTTTCTGTATATTAATTATTGTCTGTTTTGCATCTGTCAACGGCGTAAATGCGAGCCTAATGACCTGTAATAATAGGTATTATACTTTTTGTGTGTAATTTCTTGCACTTATGCCTTAAGGGGCTTCAATATGCGAACGACCTTGGGCAAACGAGTGTTTCCGCACTCCACTTCCTACCTCACCCCCGCGCCATTTGAAATAACGACATCTAGTTCAATATCGAACAATCAACAACAACGCAGTCTGAATGTAAAGAGAAAAACTATTATAGATAGTTTGCCTATTTCACGAGCATTCATTGTGTTATGGTAGCGCAATGGATAGAAGCATGAGTTCTAAAGTTCAACGTCTCGGGTTCGCTGCGCGATGAAATTTAGTTTTCTATTTTACAACTTTTTTTGGAATATTATTATTTTAATATTAATTCGGTAAAACAAATGTAATTTCTTCAAAATATTATTTATTCAAATTGCTGTTTTAAAATACCTTTAGTTAAAATGTTTAGCTCATAAAATGTAACTAGATTACTTACTAAAAAAAATACGTAATGAATGATAGCTTATATTTTATTGACCTTTTTTTTTTAATTTTTAATTCAGACGTAGGGCATCGAAACCCAGAAACAATTTTCAAAACCCGAGTTTTCGGGTTTTTAGAATGAAAAACCGGGTACCCGGGTTTTTCGGGTTTTTTCGGTTTTTTTTACAATTCAAATATTAACGATTCGAAAATACGTTACATATGATTTTCTGCGATTGCCAGCACCTACCCAGTTAAATACCATTTAAATACCATAGTTTCGGGTCACAGCAGTGCCCAAACAAGTCTTGGCTAAACGGGTACGGCCATATCATACTTTTATTGAAGCCACTATTTAACCTCTTCTACATTTTGGATCTTATCAAAGCTTAAAGCCGGCTGTACACTCTCGCCGAGACACAGCGAGGCGGCCCGAGTGCGAGAGTGTAAATGGGTGCGCTCGCCTCGTCTCGCGTGTCTCGGACCCTCTCGGCCCGTTGTCGGTATTTTGCGCCCGAGACAAGGGGTCTCGCAAGGAAAACGAGCGCACTACTGTACACTCTCGCGTCTTTCAGTACTAGTCCCGCCGTTGGACAGTGTAGAACAGAAAAATAATATAATAATCAAATACCCAAAAACAGCTGTGTAGTGTGCACATAATGTTTCATTTTTTTAAATTAAACTTTATTTAAACCAAATTTTAAAGCTTATTTAGCCCCTACTTAGCCCCCATTACACAACTTTAGCTTTACCCATAAACTATTTATCATTGGTAGGCTTAAGGTTACGTCACTACATAGATAAAGTACTGAGTAGTGAGTTGTTCTAATAACATTATTATAACAATCGAAAGAATCGAAAAACCCAACTCAACATGGTACCACCTCTTATAGAAAGACTTATGAGCAAGCGATAGCGCGATGTAGGCAACTCTTAGCGCCATCTGTTATGAATTTTTGAAACTAATTTAATTTGAACAAATTTACGCATTTTCACCCCCTTATAACCCCTTTTACCAGTTAAAAAGTAGCCTATGTCCTTTCTCAGGCTTTAGACTATCTGTGTACAAAATTTCATTACAATCGGTTCAGTAGTTTTGGCGTGAAAGCGAGACAGACAGACAGATAGACAGAGATACTTTCGCATTTATAATATTAGTATAGATCACAAAATTTTTGAAGACAGTAAATTGAAGAATAAACTAATATAAAACGTATGCCAGCAAATCTTTATTTAATATTTTACATTTTTACTGCTGATTGTCAAAGTATTAATAATTATTTAGCCCTAATTGATGTATGGCATACTTTATACCTGTGACTTAATGTTTGTGCCATAGTTTTTACTTTTGCCATTGCTTTTTTTTTGACTCGCTATGTCGAGGTGAGGCTGATTGTTCTTTGCAATTTAAGTTAATTTTTTAACTTACTGGAAAATCCCTCAAATAATTTTTTTACCATTTAGTTGACCAGACCAGACCACTCGGCAAATGCGTAAGGTTGCTTTGGCCCGAAATAAATGATTTATGAGTTCGCATACCTACCTACCCGCGCCGCAGTCTTCGCAACTTCATAATAATATGAAGAATTGCGAATGCGGCGACTGCGGTGCGTTCGGTGCGGCCAAATCTGCGTTCACCTGCCCCCCAATTACACAACTTTTGCCATAAACTATTTATCATTGATAGGTTTAAGGTTACGTCACTGCATGGATAAAGTACTGAGTTATTTAATGACGTAAGATAGTACATAATAACAATCGAAAATATAATATAAGACGATACCTTCTCTAGAAAGACGTTTGTGTAAGCAATAGCGCGATGTAGGAGATGCACAGCGCCAT
Organism: Polyommatus icarus; assembly: GCA_937595015.1. Taxonomy (NCBI): domain Eukaryota; kingdom Metazoa; phylum Arthropoda; class Insecta; order Lepidoptera; family Lycaenidae; genus Polyommatus; species Polyommatus icarus. Next base: position 6,059,843 of record OW569331.1, read on the forward strand.
CTATTATGAATTTTTGGAACTAACTTAATTTGAACAAATTTGCGCATTTTCACCCCCTTACAACCCCTTTGTCCAGTTAAAAAGTAGCCTATGTCCTTTCTCAGACTTTAGACTATCTGTGTACAAAATTTCATCACAATCGGTTCAGTAGTTTTGGCGTGAAAGCGAGACAGACAGACAGACAGACAGAGATACTTTCGCATTTATAATATTAGTATAGATTCCGCAGTGAGTATGCCATCCACGACCGGCTGTGGAAAGATCATTCGTCCTATTATGTGTTACCATTATCAGTCTCCGAAGCTCATGAAAAGCAATCTGCTGCATTTACCAGACTTAGGGATTGCAAAAAACGGATTTTTAAAAAAATCCGGATTTTCGGATTTTTTCATCCTCAAATCCGGATTATCCGGATAATCCGGATTTTTTGTAAATTTTTAAATATTTTTGGTAAGCAGCTCTGAATGTGAGTTATTTTCTTATTATTTCTTTATTTAACATTCATTATAAAAGTGCAAAATAAAACGTCTTAAAAATTAACATTTTTCTTAACTTAGCGATGTGAAAATCGCAAAGTTAAGGAAAAAAGGAAAAGATTAAAATAACAGTATCTGGTACTTTAAATATTATTAACAACTCAAAAATACCTTGATTTTTTTACTATTTAAAAATGTGAAATTTTAGTTAATATGAAAATCCTAAGCAATCTTCCCTTTTCGGAGACTTCGTCATTTATAATGAATTTTTGCACCTGCAGCCGTCAGCCGCACATCATCAGATTATGCTCCAAGATCTGCAAGCCCTAAGGCTCTAAAGTCTAGTGGAACTTACAAAAAATAGGTCAAAGACACAAACATTGATCAACAGTACGAGTCGTAGGATTGATCCTACGTCGAGGTAGAGGAGCAAGAAATTCACTATGACAACGAGTACCTGCACTTGGGCCAATTAGTTTCTTATGACTACAGAAAACAGAAAAACTGGTCCACGAAGAATAGTAACTTACCAATCTCACTGAAGTGCAGACTCGTTGATATGTGTATTTCGCTCGTCATAACCAACGATGCGCAAACACGATCATTGACTGATTTACGATTTATAAAAGTTCCAACTCAGGGTTCACCAAAGAGCAATAGAGTTCAAATCTCAACAAAACAAAAAAAAACGTAATGTGCTCCCATACAAGAATCAGAGACGTAGGAATTAAGACGGCCAAGCTAAAGTTGCAATGGGCTGGTCACGTTGTCTGCATACATCTAGGCTGGTTATCGACCGAGTGGTTATCCTACTATTATTATAGGCCTAAGGAAAGATAGCGCTATTTTCTGAAAGTGATTTTTTCCTCCGAAGGCAGATCACTGTAATCCTGACGTTACGACGATCCTTGAGGATCTATTGTGACTCCTTCGTATTAGAGTACCGTCCCCAACCCAGTGCTGCTCATAAATTTAACGATATGATTTGGATTGGTGCCACAATTTTCCTTTTTAGTAAATTAGGAGAGTTTCGCTCTTTTTCGCTTACAGTGGAGCTGTAGAGTCAAGTAGAAGGTGAATAGGTGTGTCACAGAATCTGCAGGTTGCAAAGCTATTAACACCTATACTGAAAAGGTGCTTGTTCAGCTAACATTGTCCAGTTAGTCTTCTGGCAAGGATTCTATTTTTTTTCTTACTAGCCATCTATAAACTCCCCACTGGAGGCATATCAGCTGGGCTGGCAAACGGTGACGCTGGGGCAAGATAAGTGAAAGATTCGGGTGGCGCCTTTGCCCAGCAGTTGCATAGTATATTTATATTTTGCACAGAATAATGACTTAATTATAAACTTACTTTATTCCTTCATTTAATTAGACAGAATCACAGATCGGCAATCGGCATTGGTTTCGTAAACAATTATAATTTATAATCATAGCCTCAATGTAAACAAAAGCAACATATTTTAGAAAAAACATTGTATTCAATATTTTTTGTTAATATTTTTATTAATTGTATTCAAAGTTCTAAAATAATTGTAAATTTATCATAGTTGCATTTATATTATCATGTAGAAAACATAATAAATATAGTAAAATAAGAGCTAGGTTATAAGAAATTATGTTGATGTTTCTTATAAATAAAAATTAAAATGAAGAAATGTAAAGAAATGTAATTATAACCACCAAATAACTACACAATGGAACGTTAGATATACGGAATTCTGAATTTGGTACGTGTAGACCACGTAAAGTTGTGATAGCGCCTTTAAACAAATGTGAATTTGTATGTCAGATATTACACAATACATTTAAATTAATTTTATATTACGTAAAAGCTTCTTTTTCATAATTTTTATCTACTATTCGAAAAAACCGAAAATCCGGATTTTGAGAAATAAAAATCCGGATTTTTCATAGGCCCAAAAAATCCGGATTATCCGGATTTTTCGGATTTCGAAGTATCCGGATTGCAATCCCTAACCAGACTGTAATCATGGAATACAAAATGGTAAGAACCAACTTGATGGAAACTCCTCTGGATGGTTTTATCGGTTTCTATGGGCTGCTTTCCTGGAGTCTTTTTACTGGTTGCATTGTCTTAATATTGGGTTAATTTAACCAGATTATTTCAACTTAGGGCTAGTCCACACTGTGGACTAGCCCTACACAATAAACAATCATATCTGATAACTGTGGACTCCACAGTTATCAGATATGATTGTTTATTGTGAATATATAACAAATAACGACAAAAAAACTTCTAGAGGTTTTTAGTAAGTTAATCGACTGTAAAAAAAGACTTTAAATTGCAAAAAAGACTGGGCCCCATACCACAGCAAGACACAAAAATGTATTTTTAGGTAATGATGTTTACCTAAAAATACATTTAATATTTTACCTAAAAATATATAATAATTAGTAAGTTAGCTAAAAGCCGAGCTTTGTGGCTTGCGTCGTTTTTTTCCGTGGTAATAATCTTTAAAGCAGTTTTTTATTTTATTTTAATAGTAACCAAACCTTGACTAACCGATGAAAACACATCTATATACGAGTATAAATAAACCTTACTATATTAATCATTTATATAAAAATCATTAGACGTGGTACTTTTTCCGTGGTACTTTTTTCGGGTTTCAGTAAAGTGTATCACGAAAATGCTCAGGTTGTGGGATATATTACTAGGGCTTGCTTTGCTCACCCTGATTAATTATTATTTATTATTTTAAATTTGACAATCAGCAATAAAAATATCTCATTTCAATTAAAATTATAGTTTATAAGACGAAATAAAGATTTGTTGATATATCATTGATTTTAGCTTCATTGGGCTTTAGATTCATTGGACTTAGGAAAATCTGTGATGGTTTTAGAAACAATAAAATTCGAAAAAGTGTTGTAAAAATATAAGCTATCATTCTTACATTCACGGTCTTCAAAAATTCATGACAGGTTTTTAGATATTATTCTTTCATAAAGACTTTGTTGATGGGTGTTTTTTTATCAGCAACGGTCGATCCAAGTTACAACGTTTTGTTAGCGGCTGACTTGCCCATTATCAAAAGTCTAAGCTACTATCAGAGAAGTTGATTCCTAGAGCCGACAGATCACAATCAACATTGAATTGACATGATCCGACCAAATGACGTTGGTCTGTCAACTGCTTAGGAATCAATTTCCTTACTTTCAGCAGACTTAGAACTCTTTGAAGCTGTTTTCTTTTGACATTATTTTCCTTATTTGGTAGGCTTTGATCACAAAATGAAGAAAACTGTGGCCAGTCACTGAATGTTGATTGAAAACTATTATACGTCTATGAGATTTGAAAACTTTTTGCGATGGATAGATTGCTTGAAGAGACTTTGCTTTTTTACATTGAATAGTTTTGGTAGGGTGTTCAAAATATTAATAAATATTTTTGTGACAATTAATCTGTGACGCTCTAAAAACTAAACTTTTACTTTGAAATATTATATTTTGTTTAATTATGAATAATAGAAATAATTAAATCTAATACTTATGCTATAAAGATAAAGAATTTGTGTGTTAGTTTGTTATAAATACCTTAAATCAGATCTTGCCTTTAATAATAATAAAAAAAACGAAAAATCCGAAAAGCTCGAAAGACCCGGGTTCCATTTTTGAAACCCGGGTTTTTTCGTAATCCCAAAAACCCGGGTTTTCGGGAAAACCCGGTCTCGATGCCCTATTCAGAAGTAACGCGGCGGACGGCGGGCACACGGCGCGGACGCCGGACGCACGCTTTTTGCAGGACTCGACGTTGTTTCCGTTGACGTCTTTTTGCTAAATAATAAATTAGTAAAATATAATCCATGGTAATCTACAGCTCGACACAACTGTACAGTGTACATGCTCGAGACCAAAATTATACTAGCAGCGCTAAATCATAAAATATGAGATGTCAGATGGGCGCATGCGACGGGTGCCCACTGCCCGCTCGCGGATTCGAGGCCCGCGGCGCGGCGGCGCGTGGCGGTCGTCCAACGCGTGTGCCTAATTTTGCTCTATAATGGTACGGAGCCCTTTGTGCGCGAGTCCGACTCGCACTTGGCCAATTATTTAAAACAGATCACCTACCTACAAAATTAAAATATAATTTATGTATTATAATATTTAGTCTGAACTGCCAAAAAGTCTCAATCGGTCTAAGCATTACAGAGATTGCCGTAACAAACAGACAAAAATTGTACAAAAATAATATGTATTTTGATGTAGGTATGTAACGTACTTACCTATAATATACGTTACTGTATACATCAAAATATTTTTTTTTACAATTTTTGTCTGTTTGTATTTTAAAAATATTATACCTACAGTAATGAATACGTGCAAAATATAATATAATAATATTATTATTATATCATGTATTTATAAATTATAATATTATAAATACATAATATAATAATTATATTATATTTTTTTAATATTATTATTATTATTTATTATTATTATATGTCTATATAATAATTATTAATCATATTATAAATATACTTACATGTAGTAAAAACAGTTATTTCTTTACTCCAATTTTATTTATTTGTACAGATAAATATTTTGCACGTATTCATTACTTATTATAATATTTTTTAAAAATAATTTTGCATCGCAATCGCAGTGCATAAATTGTGACCTTGAAATCGGGCGCTGCCGTCTATTCGGTGCGTATTACTTGTAGACAAGACAAGTTCATTGTAGTTCTGAATGATGAGGACAGATGGCGTGCCTTATTTTACGTAATTTAAATCGTATGCGCAGCGACACGAAGCGACACAACCTCCTCCTACGAAGGCGCGTAGCCGTCTGCCGCCCGCGTCCCGCTCCGACCCCTCTCCTCAAAAACAGCTATAAGTTGTCATAACTTATAAAATATTGCATTAAATAAAAATGTAAAAAGGCAAATTTATAAATGACATAAATACTCATAATTTGAGCCAAAATTTCTGGCAATATTTTTTGAAACAACGGAATTATAACAATATTTGTAGGAAAATTATTGCGTTCAAATTTATTTTTTTTCTCGTAAACTATACTTCTAAATTAGAATTTTAAAAAATGGAAATGAAGGTCAATAAATTAGCTATCATTGCGTATTTTTTATTGAGTACTCTCTTTACATTTGAATGAGCAATAAAGAAAAACTCTGCGGGTAATATGGTATTTTCACGTAATGAAGCCCCTTAATGGATGTTGCTTGCAATTCCGATCCACAGAAAATCATTTATCGTACCGCGACCAGAAGCGTATATTTTTACGTGATTCAAACATGAATTTCTCATTTCTAAAAACATTTTAACCCATTAATCCCCAAACGGCACTGTCGCATAACAATTGAAAATCTATTGTGTATGCGATTCCCACGATCGAGTTATTAACATCGCATAATATCGCAAAATAACCAAATCTAAAATATATTTTTATAGATTGCCTCTTACATATATTTTATGGAACGGTAAAAACTAAAATCATACGAATAAGTTACCTCAAATACTTGAGTGTTCTGTTAACGCTCCATCTCATTCAAGTTTAAAATCAATGCCAGTAGCATCCGCTGTCAGAGGTCTGAGTCACGCGAAATTCGTTATCAAGGATGTTATGTCATACGCGGGAGTGCATAAATCACGGCAGTAAATCAATCTCCTCCCGCTGTCAGTACGTCGATGTCGGAAGAAAGATGAAGTCTCGTATACCTACACTGGAACTGTTAGCGGTCAAGTGCATAAGAGAAAGTGTCGCGTTTTGGTTATTTGGATGATCTTGTTGGAAAAAAGACAAAAACGCATAATATTAAATAATAAATAATGATATTAAGGTCCAATTTCATCAACGACTGTTAAGGTTAATGTTCGATTTAGTACATAAAGTTAATATACCTATCGGAATAGAGAAACAAAGGCCTGAGCAAGCGAGATGTCACTATCAGTAACACTGCGTGGTAGAAAGAGAAGCGTGATTTGAGGTTGCATAGCTTTTTTTTCATCTGTTTGACAGTCTGTCTGCCCCTGGGCCGATAGTTGTCAATTTGGGCTCTCAGAAAAATTGTGATTTTAAGTTAAATAATGAATAATTTTAAGAAATACTGCTCTAGAAACATGGTTAAGTGTTTGTGGAATGATTCTGGATCCACACATCGAAAAAACCCGGACAAATATTCATTTCACAGGTGAATTATTCTACATCGACAGGACTTAGTTTTAAGTTTATTTTTGCCAATTCCCTACGAGTTATTGGTATTTTTACGTCCGTGTTCGCTTCTGTATATGTTTAATTATATGGAAAACATAACTTGACTAGCCATGGTGCACAATTTAAAGATATTTTGTGTAAACAATTTTCATCTATTTTACACTAGGGCTGCATCAAGTTATCGATAAGTTGTGTCGATATGAAAATATTTTTAGTTAAGTATACTAATTATCTAGGAATGTTGAAATGATAACATACTCATCCGTAGTTTATAATTAGTTTATATACTATCATGCATAATTTATCATTTTTAAGGTTCCGCACCCAAAGGGTAAAAATTAAGTCCTAGTAGTGAGGTCCCGCAGCCCGCTTTACTACTAAGACTTCGTTGCCTGTCCGTCTGTCCATCTGAAAGTAATAGACTTCTGAAATTTCCACAGATGTAATGTCATTCTACATCCAATACGGCTGCTCATCCAAGATAGGGAAATAGTTGAAAGCACTTCTGCAAGATGGGCATCAAATAAAAGGGCTCAGTAGGCTCATTGAGAGTGAATTGAAAATTAATAGGGTCTAGTGAAGTCGTGTCGTATCGTGTAGGTACTGATGTCACGTGACGTAACCTGTCGTGTCGAATCGTGTCATGACATGTCGTGTCGTATCGTACCGGGTTTTAGAAAATGCCCGGTTGAAACCGGTCACCCTTCATGCGCGAGTCCGACTTACACTTGGCCAATTTTTCAGATTTCCTGCTGACCTGGATACCAGAAATTCATGACTTAAAATAATTAACCGTCCAAACTGGACTCCGAAGAAAAAATCATGCATACGAGTACTTAATTATGCAGCAAGCATTTTGAAGAAAAGTCACATTTTACTTCAAAATTACAATTTTATTATATTATATACATGCAGTTTTATTTTATCCCATTTTATAATGCCCGCTGTACACTCTCGCCGAGAGCTCTCGGGCAAGTCTCGTGCGAGAGCCCCTTGCCCGAGTGCGATCATGTTCATTATTGCTTAGTTCAATCGCAGATAAGAACTCAGAGAAGATGGAGGAAAAGGACCATTCACCATTCACCATGCATCGAAAGATATCATTGTAATCCAAAGATTTATAATCATATTTAATTTTATTTCTCATATATTATGACTAATAATGACGTTTATTATTGTTATTTTTCTGTTCTACACTGTCCAACAACGGCGGGACTAGCAGTGAAAGACGCGAGAGTGTACAGTAGTGCGCTCGTTTTCCTCGAGAGACCCTTTGTCTCGGGCGCAAAATACCGACAACGGACCGAGAGGGTCCGAGACAGGCGAGACGAGGCGAGCGCACCCATTTACACTCTCGCACTCGGGCCGCCTCGCTGTGTCTCGGCGAGAATGTACAGCCGGCATTATGTTTACAATCTTACAATTATTATTTCATGATCGATATTTTGTCGAATTACAAGATGTTTGTACATCACTGACACGCACACGTAAACATAATTGTATACACAGATGTAAATCAAATTTTGGTTAAGCTTGACAGCTCGGGATTGTTTCTCTATTCCGATAGGTATATTACCTTTATGATTTAGTATCACGTTACCTCTTTCGTTTTTCTAATGAATGAAAGAGAAAACATGACATTTTTACAAGCGTTTAACACTAACAGATGTTGGTAAAATTGGGCCTAAGCCTTTTTAGACTAGCGCTGAACTTAGGTTTGGCCGAAGATGAAGATTGATCGTCGGTCGAATTCGATCATCATCACAAGCTGGACGATTTGGGACGACCAAGCCCTTCCAAAGCTTCATCCAGGCTTTCATTTAGCCTTTTGAGCGAACTTTATCTTTGACTAACCTATTGGACCAATTTCCGCGTTTTATCAAAACAATGTCAAAGTCAACACTTATTTTGAATGTGCTGCACATTTAAAATAAGTGGCTCTAGAGCCATACAAAATCGAAAAAAACTACACAATATCACTGGAGTATAAGTTTATAATAATCAAAAGCCCAGTCGGCTTTTCCCACCCAGTCGCCCAGTGGACTTGAAGCTTTTCCCTTGGTCCCTTGTTGTAGGTCCGCCGCATCCGCACTGCTATCGCATGATAGACGTGTTGTTCTACTTAATTGCTTCGGTAATGAGATTCAAGAGTTTTATTGGGATTTTTATTACTCGTTTCTTCACTGTCTTGTATACGAACGTGACGATAACGCACTTTACATCGTTAACACTAATGAAATCTAATGAAATGGTATTTAGAGAGCTTTCTGCGTATCTGTTTTATGTGTTTTTAGTAGGTGATAAAACTGTTCTTTGATTACGGAATATATCATAATTTTAAAGCTTTTACCTAATTCGAAATGGTTTGTTACTGCTACGAAATGGTTACAGAATTTTTGGTTTAACACAATATACTTTCTTTGATTTTAAAGCGTTGGGTATAGGTATCCTATATACTGTGTCTAAAGTCTAAACTCGAAGGAATATTATGTTCTCTACAGCGTTTGTGGAATACATTTAGCTTAGGAATAGACGTTGCATTCGCTTGCCGTTCCCTCGAGTCGCAACCACATCACGAATAAATTCGAATGAATGAATAAGACAGACCTTCTCCACCAGCATTGCTCAGTTGAATGTAAAGCGAATAACAATGGGGATTGTCCATTTTTTTTTAATTTTGCTCATTACAAAAACATTTCGAGGAATAAGGTCAGTGATCGTTTTTCTGTATATAAACGAAAAAAATACCCATTAGTTACTTATATTTTTGAACAAATATGTTTAACCTTAGTTTGACCTCCAATGGCGTTAAATTAGCAATAAATTCGATCAACATTACGTTTCGAACTTTTGGTAAGTTTCTCGTATCAGCTTTCACATAATGATAACTTGCATTAGACGAACCAGCCATTATAAATAAGATTGAAGGGAAAAGAAACATACTACAGAGGTCAATTGGCCGCCGATGATGACGTCAGAGCGAAACTTTAAAAATTTACTGAGAAAAAACTAGCCAATGGATTTCAAAATTATTTAATTTATATTCTTAAAATACCCTATTTTAACGAAAAAAAATATAAAAAGTACATGTGATTTTTTTTGGACAATGCCCATTACTCACGTCTGTGCAGTGGCGGATTTACCAGCAGGCTGAGTAGGATTAAGGCGGCAAATTTTTAGAGGCGGCATTAAAGTAATTGAAGCACCCCTCCTCGAGTCTTGTTCCTAATTTCTGAGGGTTGTAAATTTTGTTTCACCTGTAGGATTTTGGCGGTGACGATCTTTTGCAGATTGGAGAGCTTTGTAAATCGTGACTCGCGAAGGCCAGTGTTTAGCTCAGTGCGTATTAATTACTTACCTACTCCACAAATATTATAAATACTTTAACGTCTCTACATAAACAATCTAACCGCTCTTTGAATAATTTTTTCATCATACTAGGACCGAAAGTTTGTTTCTTCCCTAGTTTGCGGGAAGAAAGGTGCTTATTTCAGACTGCTCACAATTAGTGACAGTTTAAAAATTTTCTTCCCGCTACCTATTTGAAATAACTCATCACCATGGTAACCGTGCAGTTGTTATTTCAAATCCATAATATTAATACACGCGGCAATTTAATAATTATTATTGTCATTTAACTTTCGGTCCCTTGTATGATGAAAAGTTCTATACGCGCCGCGGGAGGATAGTATGACACTTGAACCGACGCTTTTGACAATATTATCAGAACAATATCGCGCGGGTTGAAATGTCATACTTTCTTCCCTTGGGACGTAATTTACTATTATCATTATCTACTTTTAGAATACCGTATCAGGATAAAAGAGAAAATCTAAAAAACCTACATGCGGCAAATTTCTAAATCCGCCACTGTCTCGATAATAATTTAGAAGGTAACCATGAAGTTTACCGTACAATCGGTTTCGCTACAATTTGGTGTCGCCCAACTTTGATTTATAATTTAAGTCCTCGTACGTGACCCCTGAATGGCTCTGATCACAGTCTGTCAGCCACGTCACGCCATTTACGACACAAGCTATCAAAAAATTTTGGCGGAATTCTTGTTTATTTTTTTCCTATTCTATATTGTAGACTCTACAATGTAGAGTCTACAAGCAATCAGTAACCACTTAATTCGAACGAGTTTTCGAGTGTTCCCGGTTTTGGGGTGAGTTAAGAGAGAGTGAGGTTTATCGGAAGAGTTTATATTTTATTCACTAGCGTTCCAGATTGCCTTACGCCAAAACCAATCAACGACACTGTTGAACAGATAAACTGTCCAAAAAACTGAGAAACCGTTCATAGATCATTTATTCAGAAATCGGCAGCCAATTGATATAAGGATACTAACGTCATATCTTCCCTTGGAAGGCCAAAGGCTTTTTGCGCAAAATATACAACCTAATTTGCAGTCCACGATGCGACAGTAGCTAGTTACGATGCAATTACTTAGCGTCATTGTTCCCATAACGAGCGTGTCGTGACACGTAGTGTGTAATGTTTTCCCTGGACCCACACCCGGTACAGGAAGGGCGGCATCTTTGTGGTCCGCTCGACCGTGCCTAGACATCCTCCGGCTGCGACCGCAAACAACCTGTTCCAGTGGTTCATTGATTACTCATTCCCTCGACGCGGTGTCTGACCAACGATCCATCATTGGAATACGTAAAATTCATACGTCTGCGAATGCGTTTGTTGTCTGCCCGTAGACAAAGGTTGTATAAAACGTTCTGTCAGGTATCGTCCATTATCCATACTAATATTATGAATGCGAAAGTGTTCCTGTCTGTCTCGATTTGGCCGTAAAGAGGGTTACCTTCACGCTCAAACCGCTGAACTGATTTAGCTGAAATTTGGAATGGAGAAACTTTGAGTCCCGGGACATAGTATACTTTTATCCTTAAAATGTACTGTTCCCGCGCAATAAACGAATTTTTGCGCAACGGCGTTGCGGATCTAGTCTATATTTTATAAGAAATAGAGTTTGAACAGGTAGGAATTTCAAGAAACCCTTTTGCTTTATTTGATTTTTTTAATCAAGCTATAGCTTTACCCAACCACTGACAGTCGAAAATGTTGACTGACATTTAAAATAAAGCTGTTTTACTCGCCTCGTGATTCAAACCATAATATCATATCATATTAAGCTATAGCTGATGTTGATCTTGTGAAAAGTCAAACAACAGTGATTGATATTGGACTAGATCGCTTGTCGAACAGCTGGTCTATTATGCGGCTAATACGTGCAATTGAACTACATGTCTAAAGTCTAAACTGAAACCTAACAACTGGACTTGATGTGTGCAATGAACCTTAATAACCGATATAGGCCTACTGTTTGTGTAATTATTAACAGATTGATTTCTGATATTCTATTCGTATATGTTATTCTTTTTCTATAATGTTGTCACTAGAAATATCTTCTAATGAAACTACTGTATGACTTGACTTAAAAATAAATACTTTATTTTGTGGAGTAACGACAAGTCAAATAAACCTTCGCTTTCAGAAAGTAAAGGTCGTATGCAAGTTATGATATAATTGATCGAGTTTGATAGAGGTGTGTATTTGCTGTAGTGATCGCTCTTATTGACATAATAGTGCCCAATAAAAGCCTCGCTCGTGATGAATGACAGAGATAAAGGTGACTCTGTTTCGAAAATGTTACGTCTCTTGCTTGGCCCACTTTAGGGTTGCCAGGTCTCCAAACCTAGTAGCCGGACAAACTAGGTAGCTTAGCCAGACATTTGAATTAACACGTTGGCTGCCCACCATACTACACCTTCAGTAATTGCTCCTATGCCCAATGCAATTATTTACAATGTTTCAAGGGCGGACACCTACTATTGAAAAATTATCATCTCAACTGTCACTAATCACTATATTATCGATAGGTTCTGCATCGCTTAATAAGTCGCTCAATCGTTTAACATTAGAAGGATTTTTATACAATAGCAAACTTTTACTAAAAACGCAATCAAAAAGCCTGAGTAGTGAGTAGGTATACAGTTGCCAGACTTGTCCGGCTTTTGCCGAACGCCTGGCAACCCTAGGCCAACTTAATATCTCTAGTAATTGATAGGAGAAAGCATCACCGTTTTGGCTAATGATGATCCTCTGTATAGAAAGTATTCATCAATTTTGGCTTTAAAATTAATCATTATAATGTTACTGGCTCGCTACGTCTAGAGTCTAGACACCAGACAGACTACTTATTACAGTCTGTGTGCTGCATTAAAAATTACCTTGGCTGCTATAAATTACCCATATTATGTAATTTTAGCTTTATTGGCCATTTTAGAACTGCTGTAGAGGGAAAACTGTGGCTCAAAAATAAGAATTTGGCCAACACGACGAAAACGGCGTTCGCAGAATCGTTTCTAGTTTATATGTGCTGAAGCATTCTAATGTGGCTAATGAATTTTATTGTTACCAAGAACTGCATTCATTTTATGTATTTATTTCTCAGAAACATTTATTGAACTACTAATTTAAGTACTAATTGTAATGATAGCTGGTCAAAGTTGTTGAGGAATAGAGTTGTACGTGGTTGTACTATCTTAGCGTTTTGCGTGTGCGTCTTTTGCTTATGTGTTAAAATGGTAAACACAAGATAAAATCTGTATATTTTTGATGCATATATTTAAGTTATATTATCTAGTTTTCATCCAGAGACATATTAGGTATTAAAACATATGTAGAGAAAATTATAAACTTGATGTTTGAATTATTTTATTAATTCTATTGTTTTCTTACACCGCTGCAGAATTTCCAACGCGTTATGAATTTTAATTAAAGAAACTTGAAAACTAATCCTAGATTCATCCATACTAATATTATAAACGCGAAATATCTCTGTCTGTCTGTTACCTCTTCATGCCCAAACCGCAAAACAGATTTTGTTAAAATTCGGTACAGTTACTTTGACTCCCGAGAAAGGACATAGAATACCTTTTATCCCGGAAAAAATATTTTCCTCAACGGAGTTGCGGGCGTCATATAGTCATTTTATAAATGCATATTTGCTATGTTCCTGCGAAACTATTAGGAATATAATCATAGAGGAGTCAATGGCCAGGTTCAATGGAATTGCATTAACAGTAAGTTTAATTAATGGCTTCCATATCACGACTTCCCTTCCCATTCTGAAGTTTACTACTATCATTTGATGTTTATTGCTAATTTTACCTGATGCACATAAATGGATAGGCGACGTTCGTTAAGTTTCACGACACGAGGTCCGGGTACTAAACATCGTATATATCCGGTTGATTTATTTAAATTAGTTCCATTTACCCTTATGATCTATGGATGTAGAAGATCTATATAACCATGAAATAAATCAAAAGCTACATAAGCCTGTCCAGAAAAGTTGGCAGTTGTTCGATGGCCATAACGAATTCCTGATCCACTTTTAGTACCTCATCTTTTTATAACTTCATGGTTTAGACACAAATTAGTTTGTAGTATTATAGGTATCTCGAGCAAACTCCATGTAAGCCTGTCTGTAGAGGTTGTTTGCGCTAAGTACATAAGCTCCTTTTAATTACTTTTGCCATGTAGTTAACTAGCAGTGTCGTGACTCGTGCAGCACCACTAGGCACTAACCACCGGCTAGAGTGACGTTTACGACCACGACATTAATAAAGATACCATCTAAGGAAGACAGCGAAGTGCCTTATATCAATCTTCATTTTGCATATTTTGTACTGCATATCGCTATCCAGTGTTCCGGGTGAGCTAACATTCCATTATGTCAGCCCGTCTATTATTTATCTGCCAGCTAGTTGTTACATTTCAATGAAAGACTACTCTTGGTAGAATATTTCATTAGACTGATCGCCAAGCGGATTCCTTTCATGAATAGCATTTCTTTCAAAATAATACAACTCAAATTATTATCCTAGAACTGTGAAATGGTTGGCTAAACAGCACGGAATCACGAATTCGGCATTGTTAGCTAGAATTTTAAATCCGACGCTCGGTATTATAGGAATGCATTACTTTCGCATGTCGTCATGAGTCACGGGCATCAGATGGTGTACCGGGAAATGTCGGTGCAGTCTGCGCCTGCGCGTCTCACGTGCGCCGCGTCAGCTCATTGCCCAGGTGGTTTAGCCATAACAATTTCTCGGCTACGATCGCGATAGACACTTTGGTAGATGTATGCTATTTATACACATGTGTGTTGTAATACATGTGTGTGTGCTAGGAGAATTTAATTTGAGCTGATCTTGTATGATAATTGCAATGAAATAAAATACCTCCTATGTCCTAGTTCGAATTTCGAAAAATCGTTTTTAGAGGGTGATTTAAATTTTGGTTACTGATGTTAAAGCCGTGAAAGCGTAGAGAACTGTTTTGTAAACCATATAATAATCGCTCTTTTTTTTCTTACTGCACGGTAAAGATCTCTACCGCCCACGGAGCAAACATTGTTACCTCCCAGACGAAATGAAAACAAAATATCTCAGCGCTTGTTACGACGTTTCAACAAATGTCCAACTGTCTCAGCACGCTAATTGCTTATTACAATCAAAGTGAACATTTAATTAATGCTAATTATAGCTTTATATGTCCGGGACGTAGCGCCACCGTCTCGCATTACGAGTACAACAGGGACAGCTTGTAACCCGCTTCTCTATTCCGCGTGCATTGTTCACGTCTGGTGACATTTTGCATACGTTTTCCACTCACAATAAATCATTCCATCGTTGGTTCTTGAATGTTCGAGTGTTTCGAACGAGGCCTAACCTATAGTGTCGTGACTCGCTACTGTTCTTGTCAACATTTGCATAAGAATATTGTCGTGTTCCTGTCGCAGTACTAAAACCCTACGCTGAAAGGTTATCTAATGTGGACAAATATTGCGATGTTTGTGGTTAATAACTTTCAAATTCTGACGCAATGCTTCTGCAAACTAGGGATGTTCCTTAAATTAATTATAATAATAATAATAATAATAACTCTTTATTGCACACCAAAATACAGTACTTAAACGAAAGATACAATAATATATATACTAGTAGTACTAATTGATGTACAAAAGGCGAACTTATTGCTACTAAGCAATCTCTACCAGTCAACCTTTTGTAGATACGATTGAAAATTGGAATGAGGTAGAAATCGTGTAGGTGCGCAAACTAAACTAATCCTGGTGCTTAAACTAATCCTAATTATAATTAAACCAACGCAAAAGCTTTTCTATTTTTTTCTGATATCTCAAATCAAGGATACTGGTAGTAATCATGGCATTGATAACTAATGAACTCCTTTGTTTACCGCACGTAGCCCATAGCATTTACCGAAACCCCGCCGTGATCGCGACCGTTAGTTCCCCAAACGCCTTTCCATTGTCTGCCCTCATTGCCTAGGTCGCATCGAGATATTCAAATCGGAGCAATGTAGGCTGTGTACCATTTAAAATAACTTTTATGGTTATGCATCAATTACTCGTTCGACTGCTGAGCGATCTCGATGCATCGGTTTCGATGTAATTGCACAATCGGTCAAGTGTGTGCGGCGTGGGTGCGGTACTTCAGAATCCCGCCTAGAGTTGAGATTTCAAAATAGAAACAGGCCTTAAGAATTTTTTACTACCGATGGAAGATAAGTCTTCGAATAGGAACAATGGTTAAATGAAAACATGTTGTGTAGATAGCTGATGTAATGATTGTGCTCACGCAAGTGACGTAGTCGTTTTGTTTTGGGAGTATTAAAATCTTACGAAAACTAACCCAAATATAAATGAGTTTATACTGATGGCCTTTAAAAGCCGCGTCGACGGATATCCGATACAAGCATCTTTGCTAATAATCTGTCAGCTGAGATTAAAGCCGAACTTTTATCGGTGGCTAGTCGGGACTTGATTTCCTTTTAAATATTTAACATTTTTTTCGTATTCCTAGAAACAGATAACCGTGGGTGATCAGAATACCTGCCACTGATTAACCTCGGCTGCCCTTAAAATGTCGTTTAACAGTTACGGAGAGGATCGCCTGCATACACAATAAGCGAGTGAAAAGCGAAGGACAATGCAGCCAGGTGCTACTTGAACATTTACATCGCTAATGAGAGTTGGGACATTGTTCGGACATTGCCATGTGAAATCATTCTGGCCTGTGTTAGGACATTTACAATTCACGGCAATAGCTGGAATAATGATGATGATTCCTAGCGCGATTAGAAATTAGAAGTGAAAATGAAATAAATCCCACAAAACTATTTGCTATCTCCATTCTTTTTAAAGAGGACGAGCGGCGATAGTAACTTATAAATTATAATATTATCACAGATATTACGTTGTAAGTTGTAACGTTACAGCCTACAGGTTATACCCCATTTTTTCTTTCTAATTTTTTATATAAAATGCTTGAAAACGTATGTAAATATGTTTGATTATCAGTTGTTTTGCATAATGCTTAGTACAAACCTACGCGACCACGCGACTGCGAAGCGGCAGCATCAATACAAAACACTAACCCCCTTACTAATAAACGCTGTATAAGCTTTGAATAGTTATACAGTGTTTTGTCTTCTTCAATCCAATTAAAAATGTCACTTGTGTGACAGGAACAAAACACTGTATAACTATTCAAAGCTTATACAACGTTTATTAGTGGACATTATTTTGACAAGTTCCCGCTTCGCAGTCGCGTGGTCGCGTAGGTTTGTGCTAAGCATAAAACTTTTGGTCGACATGCCCGTTTTATTAGCAATCCCCACAGACATAGATCTTGATCTATGCTGTGCAATCCCATTGTAATTTCTCTAAGTCAATTAGTGTAGTTTAAGGTAATAATTGTTTTACTCTAAACGTCTAAGCAGATGGAATCTTTACCGATAGGGACATAGAGGCACAGAAATTGATGGTAAAAAGACGTATAGAATAGAGTGACTCCAACAGTTTCTACTTAACGAAAGTCTTTGATAAAGCGTTAACTTGATAGGCGATTAAAGATTTAGTTACACCAATAACGTGTGATTTGCTGACGTGTGGACAGTTTTATATCGTATTTAAGAGCATCAATACAAAACCCTATTTGGATGAGAATCGAATTCCATTGACCATTTCGTAACGTGAAGATATCTGTTAGTCGGGGCGGTCTGACGTGGCTAATAACTGTCGTGTGTTTGTCTATGAATCAATCTCCTTAACTGGCGAGGCTTCCTTCTTTTGACATTATCTGAAATCAGTCTCTACCACGAGCTTTTACTGTTAATGCGTGTACGAATTAACGGTCGCGAGTAAATGTATGAGTAATTGAGTAACTAATATCGAATACCCGTGTAAGAATTACTTTTAAGGTTTTTGTCATTTAAAGCTCTACTAGTAGAAATGAAACATCAACAGCTACGCTAGCTTAGTCATTTTTACAGATGATATCTAGAAATGCATATTTTTCGGCCGGGTACTGATAAGCTTGGTAATTAAGTGATGCCCTTTCATGCTGTCCTTGTCATTTCCAGAAGAAATTGCGAGCTGCTCTACGTGCTCCTAATTTTAGTGTCGTGTAGTAGTGTCATAACTATAGTTATTAATAGCTATTAGGTATGGATTTGACCTTCTCTATCAAGACCATGGCCTGAGCCACACCGCGCCTAGGGCAAGCTGGAATGAGCGTGCGTTCCAATTATTCGTAATTTAATTAGAGAGATAGGAAAGGGCACAGCCGTGTCATCCAGCCTTAATTTGTGTCGCCCTAGGCACTACTATTGTACAGATAATGTTCTGTATTGTACTGCAAATTGTTATTTGATTGAGATAACTGTACTGTATGTAATGTCTTAATAGTATTGTTGTCCATAAGATTTGGTATGTTAAATACTGCAGTTGTAGATAGGCTTATACATTCCTTCCTTTAAAATTTCTTATAACATTTCGTTGTCTAATTTAAAATTTTACTTTACGAATCGGTAATAGATTTTATATTGGAATATTACCTAAACTACTCAAACATAACCTTGCCCCCGCAGACTACAGAGTACAGACTTTTAGTCGGCCGATAGTTTGACAAAATTGGGGTTTCAGTCCATTATTATTGGCCGATACAAATCGTTAAGTATGCGCACCTTCATACATCTTCGTGCTGATTAAGCTTTCGATCAAACTATCGGCCGACTAAAAGTCTGCAGTTTGCGGGGAGTCTAGGTTTGGTTATACCGAATTTATTCTATCAATTTGTTATAGGTTTAATTTCTATGATCACTACTTTGATCAATTTAAAATTTTCTCGAACTGTTTTTCATTCATTGTATTCATAACATTCATTGAGATAATAGTATGAATTTTTCCACTTTATTCATATTAATATTCACAATTGTAATCTCCCACTCGGTCCGCGATAATGATCTTGCGCGTAGGTTGCGTTTATGGGGTATCATTGGTCTATGGTCTATACTCTATAGTCTATGCTGTATGCACGTTGCATCGTTTGTTTTCTTAACAATTTCGACTACTGTCTTAGCTCTTAATTACGCACTTCCCGTCCATTTTTGGAACTCTTTGTGTATCTGCCCACGACTCATTAGTAATGTTTGTATAGGGGAAAGTAACGAGTTTCAAATAAATCAATTTTCATGGGCTATTTATGTTTATATTTCAGTTATCGCGTCAGGTTAAAAGTTTAAAAGCAACGGGGTGATTGCGTCGATGGTGGTATTTTAAGTGTAAAAGGATCTTGTGATAGTTTTTAGTCGTATTGAAGTAATCCATGGTTTACAAACTGACGATTTAGTATTTACTGTTTTCATAGATGACTTTATTTAACGTCTTATGTTTGTATTGTTATTTATTTTGTACCAGTTACCTAAATCTTATTCGTTTTGTATTTTCTGAAATAAATAATGAGCAGCTCTTAAAAATGAATAGGTTCGTTCAATGTTATATGTTCAATATCCGTTTGTAATCCTGTAAGAGCTAAATAGTCCAGAAAAATTTGTCTATATGTGTAAAATGTAGAGTAACATAACGAAGGTGTGTGCACACCTTTGTGGCTGTTAAAAATGCAGGGATACATGTTTATTAACGTGCGTTTACCAGAAGAGTTTATCATAATCGTAAACACAGCCCACGCGCATTTAATCAGCACCTAGAGCTGGTGCAACGGTGCTTAAGTCATCTGTTCCGTCTTCGAACTGCGCCATAAGCCCATAAATATTATGAGCACCGTTTACTTTTCCCCATGATACAGCTTCCTGAGGATTGCCTAGGCGCCATCGCTTATCGTGATGATGAAGCTAGAAGATTTAATATGGTGCTTACATAAAATTCGCTGATTTATGACTTGAGTTACGGCAGCTTAGAAGGTCATGCTTATGAGGATATTTGATTTTAAGAAACAAAGTTCACTTTCTGCGGATTGTAATTTTGCCGTCTGTTATTTGTACATCATTATAGTCATTCGAAAGAATATCATAATTTTGATTGACGTGTAGACTTGGGTCTCTGTAGCTAGTTAGTAGAGACATTTAGACTTGGGCAGACAATATATTATTCGCGTAGTGTATAATATATTCTTTGACTTGGGTCCCTTTAGCTAGTAAACGGAAATAAAATTCCGCTTCCGAAGTTGCTAAACTCAATTGCCGAAATGGACCACGGGAAGTTGTAAAATTGACATTAATTAATCGCGGCTGACGATTGACATTGACAAACCCGCGGGCCGCGCCCTGCCCTGGATGCGTATAGCTATAAAATAAATCGAGATAGATACCTTCTACAGGGTGTAACAAAACTAAGAGGTACTTTAGGGTGTATGTACATATTTTGTACCTTAAGTATATGTGTATATAATAGAGTTTACTGTGAAAGTAGCAGCGCAAGAGTAACTTTTCTCTTCTATGACCTATGCTTTTGTGTGAAACGCCTTAATGCTTTGAATTTGCCCATACGGCCATACAATAATTGTAACTCTTTCAGCGCGCCTACTTTCACAGTTAGCTCTATTTAAAGACAGATACAGAGCGTAAAGTATCATCACTTTTTTGTGAAATAAGGAGACAAACGAGCAAACGGATGGGGCCTCCGGTAAACTCACTCACTCGGCGAAACACAGCGCAAGCGCTGTTTCACGCCGGTTTTCTGTGAGAACGTAGTATTTCACCGGTCGAGCGGGCCCATTCGTGCTGAAGCACACGTATAACTTAGTCGCTTCATATCAAGTTATTTAAAATTAATGTTGGTCAAGTTTGATTTATCTTTAGGCATTAATTGCGTACTTTCATTAGTGAATAATACCTTACTCGGTGTTCTTATCACTTCCCGTAATTTGCAACATTATTATATTTTATTTAAGAACATTACAAATAACTTTTGCAACGATTTAAGAAACCTACATATTATTAATATAAATATTAGCCGCTGTTTTACCTCTTACGTTCTTAAACATGTTTCATTGATATTAGTTTTACAATATTATAATTATTTAGTGATAAATAAGTCAATCACTGTAAAGCCAAGTGCAAAAGATCGCAATTACTGTTTATTGTCTTTGTTATTATTATTTTGTTATCACGATCATTACTCCTGGTATCCTCCACTAATATCAACTCAAAAAAATTTGCGCCTACCAATCAAACGTTATTTTTACCCTTATAATATCCATTATCACACCGTCTGCAATATTATATTAACTTACCTACTAATTATTATTATAGTCCACTCTCTCCAATGTCTGCATTAACCATCTACTATCAGAACGTACGGGGCCTCCGTACGAAAACAAATGATTTTAAAAACTCACTGGAACTGTCTAATTACGACATAGTCTGTTTATCCGAGACGTGGCTTAACGATCAGATTACTACTGAGGAGATATTCGATGGGCGATATCATGTATGGCGGCGTGACCGTGCTTACGATCGGACAGGACAGACTCGCGGGGGGGGCGTGGCCGTCGCGGTACGCAAGGACCTCTTTGCCGAGCCGCAGCCATCGTGGCTGTCTTCAGCTGAAGATTTGTGGGTGACCGTGAAGTTAAGAAGAGCACCTAAATTGAATCTCCATCTATGCGTCCTTTATTTATGCGCCGAAGCATTAGGTAATTCTTTTCAGAATCAACTTGCCACTTTTTGTGACAAACTCGAAACGATTATGGCAAGGAGTCCACAGGATAGATTCCTTGTTCTCGGTGATTTTAACCTTAGTAGTATAGAATGGAGTTCCAGTAGTCACGAGTACATGCAAGCACTCAATGTATCAGGCACCCACCTGGTTGACTTCCTGGACACACTCCAAGTGTGCGGACTACGCCAATTCAACTCCGTACTTAATCGCTACGGGCGAATACTCGATTTAGTCTTGTATAATGATCACGACCTTACTTTACGTTCACCCCCTGACCTTCTCACACCGGAAGACGCATATCACCCCGCACTGGAGGTCAATCTGAGCCTGGCCGCTGAGAAATACCTTTCTTTTAAAACTAGGAACTCGTTTAATTTTAAAAAAGGAGACTACGATAAAATTAATCAGGAACTTTTTGGTACCGACTGGGACAATAATTTATTAAACGTTGATATCGACCGAGCTGTTGATAGATTTTATAGTATTATTTTAGATCTTTGTAAAAAATACATACCCACATACTTAGTAAAGTCCAGCAGTGACCACCCTATCTGGTTCTCCAAAGAGCTTATTAAACTACTCAAACTTAAATATAAATACCATAGGAAATTTACTAGATACGGTAACCTCTCTGATAAAATAGAGTTTGAACGTTTACGAGAGAAGACTAATGACCTATCTAAACTTGAATACAACACCTATCTGCAATCAATTGAGAACTCTCTTACAACAAATCCAAAAAGCTTTTGGCATTTTATCAAAAACAAGTCTCGGGGCAGTGGTATGCCAGCGTCGATGTCATACCAACAACAAACCAGTGATTGTGGATCCGGTATTTGCGAACTATTTGCCTCCTACTTTTCATCTAACTTCCTAAACACTGCTTCCTATGGTTTTGATCACTACGATGCTAATATATCTGCCACACAGGTTACTACACCTACTGACGCTGACATCGGAAATATTGTTTTTGACAAAACTCAAATTTTTGAATTACTTAAATCATTAGATATTAATAAATCTGCTGGCCCTGATAATCTACCGCCAATATTTTTTGTTCGATGTGCCAAATCTCTATCTTACCCTGTATTTTTACTATTTCGCGCATCATTGGACACCGGCACCATACCCAAGATTTGGAAATCGGCCTTTATAACACCAATCCATAAAAAAGGTGCTAAGCACTTGATTGAAAATTATCGGCCCATCTCCAAGCTTTGTGTACTAGCTAAGGTTCTAGAACGAATTGTCTACAATCAACTTTATTCAGCATTACGTTCACAACTTAGCCCGTATCAGCATGGATTCATTAAAGGTAGATCAACAATATCTAACCTTATCCTATTTACTGACTTTGTATCTGATCGAATGGATAACCAAGAACAAGTCGACGCTGTATACACCGACTACAGCAAAGCTTTTGATAGAATAGACCACCTTAAATTATTATCTAAGTTAGCCAGAGCCGGTATAAAGGGTAATTTACTTCGATGGTTTACGTCATATATAAGTAATAGGTTACAGTCGGTTGTTGTTAATGGATACTCCTCAACTTGGCGCCAGATTTACTCTGGAGTCCCTCAAGGATCCTTGCTTGGGCCGTTACTGTTTATTATCTTCATACAGGATATTGATAGCTGCTTCCATAATTCTAATTTTTTATTATTCGCAGACGATATGAAAATCTTTAAAGTTGTAAATAATCTTTCGGATCAAATACTGCTTCAAGAGGACTTGCTAAGACTAGATCGTTACTGTGCAGACAACTCTCTGGATCTAAATGTATCCAAATGCTGTTTTATTTCTTTTACACGCAAGCGGAACAAATTTCAGTCTAGCTATAAAATTAAAAACCAATTACTTAAGCAGGTTACCAATGTTCGGGACCTGGGAATTACACTGGATGACAAGCTCTTATTCGACAAGCATATCCAAACTATTGTTAGCAAGGCCTCTAAAATGCTTGGATTTCTTATACGCTCAACTAAAGATTTCTCTCGTCTCAAATCAATTAAAGTTCTATACTGTGCCCTAGTTAGGAGTAATCTTGAATACGCATCCCAAATATGGAATCCTCAATACAAATATTATATAAATCAGATTGAAAAAGTGCAGAAAAAACTAATTAGATTGTTAAAATATAAATTTAAACTAAATACTTACCAAAATTATAGCTATGACAACTTATGCAGCCACCTCCATCTGCTTCCACTTGCTCTTAGAAGAAATATCAGTGATGTTACCTACCTTACCAATATCGCCAATGGTTCCATTGACTGTCCCTCACTGCTTGCTAAATTAAATCTTAAGGTTCCCAGCAATACTCATCCCCGCTATTTTAACACCCTTCATGTCCCATTATCTAACACCAGTTTCAGAGCTAACTCTTTCTTTCCCAGATCGTGTATGTCCCTCAATAATTCAATTAAAGACAATAGCGATATAGATATCTTTTGCACCAGTGCTAAAAGTATAAGACAACATCTAGCGAATAATTTCTTTAAATCCTTCCCGAATTAATGTAACCTTTGTACCACCGTTGTAGATTTATGCATTATTGTTCGCTTAATCTTAAGATTAATAATAAGTAGTCTTATGTGAGCTTATTTCCTTCTAAAATTGTAATTCACTTGTGAAGACTTGTAATTGGTTCTAAATTGTAAACTTATCTTACTATTATTTTAACTTTCAACGAACTGTAAGTCTTCCTTACCAATAAAATAAAATAAAATAAAATAATAATCACTTACTTTTGTTACACCCTGTAGATAATATAAGTAAATAAATATCAGTTGTTACGCCCGCGCCCGCAGGGTTGTCTGATGTCTCCAAAGCACGGCTATTTAAGTGTGATAAATTGACGTCATCGGGCGCGAGTTAACGGGAATACATAAATAAATAGAAATCGTATCAACTGTCAGCCCGCTGGGGTTGGAGGTGATAGTGGTGAATTGGCTTTATCGGGAGATGGCAACCTTTGGTTTTAAATTACACGCTGCATATGGTTTAAAATGACTAAGTAGTTTTAATGATATGTGTAATAGCAAGAGCCAAGACTACCCTTTTAAGCGTCCTTTAATGCCCTTATCTGGTAATGAAAGGAGCCAAATATTATATTATAATTTATAAATTGTAATTGTTATATTTTTGAAAACAGAAAAGACGAGCGCTCACATGATTGATGATACAAACAGTTTTAAAATCGCTGTAGGTAGAAAAAGAAGATGCGCAGACTTGAAACAAAACGACTACAATATTATGGTCTAGGAACGATTTAAGAGTGGGCTGTGCAAATTTACTGTGTAGTGTGTGTATAAGTATTCTGTAATCTGTATTACGATTCCGAAAGACGATTGACTCAAATGAAATTGCGATTTATTTAATCATTGTATATTTATTTGATATTTAGCTAACGGAAAACACGATTCACTTATTTTGACTCGATAGTTTTATTATTTGAAATTATGAATCTTTTTGGGCATTTCAAGTTTCAACAAAATATGTCTATTATCAGTTACTATTATTGCTAACTTATTATTATTATTATTATTATTGCTAACTTGCACCACTACAATCTCACACTTTATAAAATAATAGTTAAAGGAAATATTAGTATTGTATTTTATTTATTTATTTATTTATTTATTTAGCACGATTCACCAACAGAATATCATCTGGTTCATTAAAATAAAAGACAAACAATGGTAACTTATAGGTTAGATGACTTCCAATGACAGGTGAAATACAGCACGCAATGGCGACAAAGAAATTAATTAGTGAAAATGAGATGAGATGAAATGAGGTGAGATGAGAAAGGACTGATACATACAATTTTCAATGAAATGATGAATGGCATAATATATAATATAATAACAACATAACAACGTATAACAATTTGTTCCTTATGGGTAAACTTAGCCAATACAAACTTAGCATTAATAATTTTAATCAAAGGTTTTTTTTATTTTTTATTTTTTTTTTTTTTTATTGTGATTACTTGAGTGTTGTAGAGTGACCTTATTATGTTTAACAATATTAAGATAGGTTACTTACTATTGTTACACAGAATTTGTTTTAATTTATGTTTAAAAGAATTTAGCTTATCAGAAAATATACAAATGTCAGAGTAATTAGATATGGCGTTGTAGGATCTACACAATCTTCTGAGCGGTGCGTAGTGGCCTAGATTGGTTCTGGCAAATTTTACATTAAACGGTTTGTAATTATTTTTTCTAGGTAATCTGACAGGAATATTTATGGGAATTTTGCTTAAAAGTCTATCGTTATCAATAACACCACTCAGAATCTTGTGTAGAAAAATAAGTTCCAAGTATTTTCGACGATCAAAAAGCGAATCTAGATTGAAGTATTTTAACCTGTCTGCATAATGGGGTAACTTACTAATCAAGCCATGCTTGTAGGATAAATGCCATAAGAATATTTTTTGGACTTTTTCGATATGATTAGAATGTGTGGCATAATGTGGGTTCCAAACTGGGCTGCAATATTCAAGTTTACTACGCACTAGAGCATTGTAAAGTAGTATTGATGTTTTTGGGTTCCTGAAAGCTGTGGAGTTTCTTTTAATGAACCCCAGCATTTTAAACCCATGAGATACAATTTGGTCGATATGTTTGTGCATTTGCAGTTTGGTGTCAAGAGTGACTCCGAGATCTCTGATCTCCTGAACCTGAGACAATTGCTTGTTGTTAATATGGTAAGTAAATAGGGAACATTTGAGTTTACGGGAGAAGCGAAAGTGAAAACATTTGTTAGTATTTAAGGTCATTTGGTTGACTTCGCACCAGACGGCTAGTCTATTAAGATCACTTTGAAGGTGGAAACAATCTAGTTCTTTATTAATTAGTTTAACTATTTTAAGGTCGTCTGCATATAAATGAAAGTCGGAATAGAGAAAACATAAAACGATATCGTTGATGAAAATATTAAAAAATAGGGGACCCAATCTCGAACCTTGTGGTACTCCTGATAGAGTAGGAAACGGCAAAGATGAAAAGCCATTAGTCACTACAACGGAAGATCTATCAGATAAATACGATTTTATCCAGGCGAGCATTAAACCACTAAAACCGAACGAGGCCATCTTAGTTAAAAGTCTACTGTGTGGAACTTTGTCGAATGCCTTACTGAAATCTGTGTAGATAACGTCTACACAGTTTTGGCTATCTACTGAATCCATGAGATCATCTATAAATGCTACCATGTTCGTGGTAGTGGATCTTGTAGTAATGAAACCGTGTTGATTAGCAGAGAGGAATGGTTTTACGTGCCAAAAGAGAGCTGGATAGACTATTTTTTCGAAAATCATGGCAAAAGTAGGTAGTATTGATATGGGTCGGTAATTTTTAACGTTGTGATTATCACCCGATTTATGTAAGGGAATTACAATGGCTTTTAGTTTTTAAGTAATCATCAAAATACAGTTTTGGGACTTACGACCTTTACTTTCGTACTATAATGCGGGAACTGTTGTTACGCGATATTGTTCACTATTAGCTGCAGCCTACAGCACATTGTCCGGGAGCACGATTCATGGAATTATTGTATCACTATTGGAGGATAGTGTTGTGTGTAGGCGGGGCTAGCGTTTTCACAGTAGGCTCTTAACTGTTATAAAATTTTACAAATTGTAAGACAGATTCAGACAGGCGTATGTAATTCAAAACTGACTCTAGAGTCTAGGGTAAAGACAGACTGCTAAATAAAGCTAGGTACATGGACAATGGAGAATGGACATGTGTCCAATTTCCATGTACCTAGCTTTATTTTATAAATTGTAGGCTATGTATAGCAGATTGGGACTAATTAAATAACACTACAAGAAGTGTTCCAATCACTTCATTTCTGTGGTACCAATAATGCAAGCCCACTGGTTAGAAAACCACTGGTTTAGAACACATGGTGTTGTAGGTGGCGGGATTAACGAGCGCGCGTCGTGCGCGTGCGACCAAATTGCACCCCATCTGTCCCCGCCCGCTCAGATTGTGCGCGTCATTGATTCGCGCGCTATTGTGTGAATCGATATACGATACGTCTTTGCTCTATTCTCTATGGTTTCACTTTTTTTAAATATGTTCAGAGTTATTTTACCTGTAACAGGATCTTTATACGACCGTCATAAGGGCCACCCCTAAAGAATCTTTTATACCTTTGAATACTGTTGCATGCTCTGTAATCTTAAGAGTTAAGCGCCCTTTAATGCTCCATAATCTATGGTTTCATGTTTCTTTTTTTTCTGCTAATCTTTAGCACCTTTACTCCATGTTCTAAGTTTCATGTTTCTTTTTTTTTTCAGGCGGAACTTGTGGATATGCGCGCTGAGCTGATACAAGCGAGAGCGGCTGGTAAGTTTTTTTGTGGTTATTAAAAAGTATCAATTTACACTCATTTTTGGTTGTTGGAACACGTCTGTTTATTAATAAATGGGGATATTTTATGTTGGTACGTACGCGTACGGTATGTGATAGTTGCCTTCAGAAGTAGTATTGTTTTTCGTCTATGGTTTACGCTGTTTCATTGCAGACTTTACAACTTACAAGTTAAAGTGAATGTTACCAAGCTCTAAATTTTACGTAACATATTAAAAAATATGCTTAAATGGTTTACTGACAAATTTTCCACCTCTATGATAAATAAGTAATAACCATGATTGCGAAGTTTTCTAAAGTTTTCTATAGCATGGACAATCGACGTCAATTAATTATTATAGTAATGCATAGACGAGTAAACGTAGGCCTTCGGCACATATTCCACGTTCGTAATTTCTTCTATTGGATTATCACTGTGGAAAATATTGTATGTAAACTTTTTTTTACTTGTTGCAGTAGCGTGTAGAGACGGCGACATGATCTCCAACGTGGCTGAGAGCGTGCGCGCGCGAACGGAGGCGGCGCAACTCGCGCGGGAGAACGCGGCGCTGCGCGAGACCGTGCTGGCGCTACACTCCGAGCTGTTCGGTGCCAGGTATATTCCAGATACCTACTTGTTAACATGGCTACAGTACATGGGCCCGTCGTGTTGAGACGGCGACATGATCTCCAATGTGGCTGAGAGCGTGCGCGCGCGAACGGAGGCGGCGCAACTCGCGCGGGAGAACGCGGCGCTGCGCGAGACCGTGCTGGCGCTACACTCCGAGCTGTTCGGTGCCAGGTATATTCCAGATACCTACTTGTTAACATGGCTACAGTACATGGGCCCGTCGTGTTGAGACGGCGACATGATCTCCAATGTGGCTGAGAGCGTGCGCGCGCGAACGGAGGCGGCGCAACTCGCGCGGGAGAACGCGGCGCTGCGCGAGACCGTGCTGGCGCTACACTCCGAGCTGTTCGGTGCCAGGTATATTCCAGATACCTACTTGTTAACATGGCTACAGTTCATGGGCCCGTCGTGTTGAGACGGCGACATGATCTCCAATGTGGCTGAGAGCGTGCGCGCGCGAACGGAGGCGGCGCAACTCGCGCGGGAGAACGCGGCGCTGCGCGAGACCGTGCTGGCGCTACACTCCGAGCTGTTCGGTGCCAGGTATATACCAGATACCTACTTGTTAACATGGCTACAGTACATGGGCCCGTCGTGTTGAGACGGCGACATGATCTCCAATGTGGCTGAGAGCGTGCGCGCGCGGACGGAGGCGGCGCAACTCGCGCGGGAGAACGCGGCGCTGCGCGAGACCGTGCTGGCGCTACACTCCGAGCTGTTCGGTGCCAGGTATATACCAGATACCTACTTGTTAACATGGCTACAGTACATGGGCCCGTCGTGTTGAGACGGCGACATGATCTCCAATGTGGCTGAGAGCGTGCGCGCGCGAACGGAGGCGGCGCAACTCGCGCGGGAGAACGCGGCGCTGCGCGAGACCGTGCTGGCGCTACACTCCGAGCTGTTCGGTGCCAGGTACAGCTATGCTAGCTTTATAATATGGATACAGTGAACGCCTCCGTGGTCTAGTTGTATAGAGCGCGGCTCTTGTCTTGGAGGTCGTGGGTTCGATTCCCGCGTTGGAAACATGATATTTACAAGTTTGGTTAGGACAATGCAGGCTGATCACCTGATTGTCTGACAAGTAAGATGATCCATGCGTCGGATGAGCATGTAAAAAGTCGGTCCTGCGCCTGATCTCTCGCCGGTCGTGTCGGTCTGCCGTCCCACTGGGTTATAAGAGTAAAGGAATAGAGAGTGCTCTTGAGTCTTGTGTACTGCGCGCACACTTGGTCACTATAAAAAAATTACTCCTGCGTAGCTGGCCTGGTTTCGATGAAACCGGCCACCGTCACCGAAACCGGTGTGGGAGCTATTATTATTATACAGTGAGCAGTTTATAAACATGTTTCAATACAGCCCAGCGAACCCAAGCTGGCGCCCACTATCAATGTATAACTGGGCTCCCGCGTTGACCTGAGGATGTGACTTGTATAATGTATTGAATAGAATACTAGATGCTGCTCAATGTTGAAAATTGCTTACAGTAATCAAAATCAA
The DNA here is from genome assembly GCA_937595015.1 of Polyommatus icarus. Taxonomy (NCBI): domain Eukaryota; kingdom Metazoa; phylum Arthropoda; class Insecta; order Lepidoptera; family Lycaenidae; genus Polyommatus; species Polyommatus icarus. The sequence goes on from OW569331.1 coordinate 6,090,085, forward strand.
AATATTTTTTATTCAGAGTATTTTTTTTCCAAAAATGTTTCCGAACGTTGATAACTTAGTACCTACCACCGGTTCGGGAACTAACCCGGCGAGAAGAACCGGCGTAAGAAACTCGCACGTGGCCATCTTTTACGAAAAAGATGGAAAATTACAATTTAAATTACATAATATTATGTACAACACGGTCACATTAAGGCCGTCCCCCGAACAAACGACCTTGGCCATACATTTGCCGCGTTGCCGAGATCGCGCCAAAACCCTATTATTTTTACTTATCTTAGTTCAAAATTGTCCTAAAAAAAATTTAAAACGGCGAATATGTAGTTTATGTTATTGTCGATCTATTGGCGTGAGTTTCAAATAAAAGTAATTTGTAAATCCTAAGGAGATGCTGTATGTATGCTTGAATTTTAACAAATTGGTATTACTTTGGAAGCTGATATTTTATTTATTTTATTTTATTTTATTTTATTCGGAAAACTTACAGCATACTAACAATAACATTAATTATCTAAATAAGAATTTCGAATGCCAATTACAAGTTTCCACTTATGAATAGTAATTTAAAGAAGCTAGGTGTGAAACAGTAATTACAATAATAGAATATACCTACCTATTTCTATACTTATTATAACAACTCCAAAAGTATTAGATGTTGAAAAATTTAATTTAGTTTTATAGTAGAAAGTAATTTTAAACAATATGCCACCGCAAATACAAACCCACTCTGAAATATGAAACTGAATTAAAAATTAAATACGAATTAAATATTAAAATATAAGAGATGATAAAATTACCTATGATCCGATCCATGATTAGTATTATTAACTTTGTAATATAAAATAAGTACTTATTCTAAAATATTTTTATATATATATCATGAGTATAAGAAACAAAAATAGAAAATTTAAAACGACAAAAGGAATGTTGATATACTGAAGATTATTGCTGTATTTTTATTATAACTTTGTAGCTTTCAGATTATGAGTTTATAAGGTTTTAAATACGGTCAATTACGGAATCTCCGGACGGAACGCCCTTAACCTGACGCACCGCTAGATTACAATACATCACCAAACCGTGCGTCTAAGTCCTACGTCTGAATTCAGTGATTCTGGCGTCTGCTGTTGCATTCAGAATGTAAATCAGACTTTATATTCAGAGGCGGTGCAAGGCGTGGGCGGTATGGGCGACCGCCCACGGCCTCGGGGTCCTAGGGGCCTCGCGCCCCTTGGACAGCGCGTTTTTTTTTTTTTGGGATTTACGAGTATCAAAAAAATCTTTAAACAAAATCCGTCTTCTTGCATCATCCATCAGGGGGCCTCGCAAAATATATTTCGCCCACATAAAATTTAGGCCCTGCGCCGCCACTGTTTATATTCAAAGTCAACATAATAATATCACAGTTCAGGCTTAAGGAATAAGAATAATCTTTATTTCCAGATTAGCAACAAAATACCTGGACAAGGAGCTAGCGGGGCGGATACAGCAGCTGCAGCTGCTCGGCAGGGACATGCGCTCCGAGTTGAGGGACTCGCTGTGGGCACAGGTAAATTATAATATACTAGATCAGGGGTCACCAAATGGCGGACTGCGGTCCGCATCCTGACCGCCGACCCATTGTGTGCGGACCAAGCATGCTCGAAGATGACCTTCGTTCATCTTAGGACTTCAACATCTCCAGTATTTAATGTCAATATCTATAGCTTGCACCAATATTTCACTCCAAACTTTAGAGAGATAATTATTAATTAGCTACAAAAATGGTTACTTTTCTCATTGATATCTAAAAAAAAATACCTTTGTAATTTGTGTAATTATTTATTTTTTATTTATAATAATATATTAAACCAAGTTTAATATATTATTTTTTAATAAAATGTGTGGACCGCGAAGGTCATTTCATGTCTTAAAACGGACCCCGAGCGAAACTAATTGGTGATCCCTGTACTAGATGTTGCCCCCGACTTCATCCGCGTGGACTTCAGCTTATAGCGCGCGGTAGTTCCCGTTTCTATGTAGGCTACATTACTGCAAATTTCCACAACAAAGTTGCCTGTTTACAGTGCTTCCGCCGACCTACGGTTCCGCGGTACGATTACTTCAATTCATAAAAAATCTTCTTAAAACTTCTAAAAAACGTGAACAGATCTTTCTGTCCTTACCACCTCTTACCAGTTTGGGCACAATAGACATAACTACCAGTAGTTCGACTGCAAAGAAACGGATTGGTTTCAATATCTGTCAAATTCGTCGGGTTTCACTTGGATTATGAACGGAATGTGCCTCGCGCTGGCTGATATAATTTATTTTTAAATATTTAAAATAAAGATTTCAAAATTGGATTCTGACAATTTTAATCGCATGTGCCAAAACACAAACAACAATACGATTTGTTGCTAATGGTGGCCGCCTTTTGTACTTTTACTCAATAGTTCATAAGTTCTGTAATATGTCATGGTTGTTTTGGTGCAATAAAGGATTTTCATTCATTTCATTCATTCATTCATTCAATACGACCAAAGAGGAACACGTCCAGCGAATATGTCATAGTTTTAAATTCGTAGGTAACAAGTCAACAACCCTAGCGACAATTTTTGTCATAATATGTCAAATTTAAAAATTTCAACATCAGTTCTATGTCGGCATACTCTATAATTCTGTATACTCTGGTTTGGGTAAGCGCTTGTGCGATGTAGGTGACGCAGAGCGACATCTATTATGAATTTTTGGAAGTAACTTAATTTGAACATATTTACGCATAAACACCCCCTTACAACTTCTTTTAAAAAGTTTCCTATGTCCTTTCTCAGCCTTTAGACTATCTGTGTATAAAATTTCATTACAATCGGTTCAGTAGTTTTGGCGTGAAAGCGAGACAGACAGACAGACAGACAGACAGATATACTTTCGCATTTATAATATTACTAGCTGTTGCCCGCGACTTCGTCCGCGTGGACTTCAGTTAATAGCGCGCGATGTCAACAAAATTGGTGTCAAAAGTTTTTATAAATAAACCCTGGTACCCCTTAAATCAAAACACCCAAAAACAGCTGTGCAGTGTGCACATAACTTATTTCATTTTTTAAAATTAAACCTTATTTATGCCAAATTTTAAAGTACATATATAATATATTTAGCCCCCCAATTACACAACTTTACCCATAAACTATTTATCATTGACAGGTTTAAGGTTACGTCACTCATCACTGCATAGATAAAGTACTGAGTTATTTAATAACGTAAAAGAGTACATGATAACAATCGAAAAAATCGATAATCAAATATTATAAGATGATATCACCTCTTATAGAAAGACGTTTGTGTAAGCAATAGCGCGATGTAGGAGACGCACAGCGCCATCTATTATGAATTTTTGGAACTAACTTAATTTGAACAAATTTACGCATTTTCAACCCCTTACAACCCCTTTGTCCAGTTAAAAAGTAGCCTATGTCCTTTCTCAGACTTTAGACTATCTGTGTACAAAATTTCATTACAATCGGTTCAGTAGTTTTGGCGTGAAAGCGAGACAGACAGACAGACAGAGATACTTTCGCATTTATAATATTAGTATAGATATAAATATAGATATAGGGCAAGAGCTAGTATATTATAATTTACCTGTGCCCACAGCTAGTCCCTTATAATATTATCTGCAAATAGTCTCCTAAGTTCTCGTGCATTAAGAAAATGACGTTAACCAGATTAACCTCACTGAATTAACACTGAATTGAAGCTATGGTATCTGTTCATATTCGCCATTTGAGTTATAAACGCGGCATTGGCTAATTTTAGAATTTCGACGTCAATGTTTTCTTAGTACAAATAGAATTTGTAAAAGGTTACCCATATTTAGTAGTGTATTTAATATTTATTTATTTTATGCTGTCATCGATAAAATTGCATCCAAAGACTAGTCTCTTGGTGATGATTTAAAAAGTTGCTGTATTGACTAGTTTTATGTATATTTATCCTGTTAGGGCCTGTTTCACCACTTCCTGATAAGGCTATCCACCACTTAACTTGACAGCTGATAGAGTATGGAGAATCTGTCAAATAAGCCTATCCGGCACCTTATCAGGAAGTGGTGAAACAGGCCCTAAGACTCATAATGGAATTAATTATATAATTATCGGCCTATACAAGTTGCTAACAAGGAATTACTATTATGCTACTCTTGATATTAAGGGATTGACTGTTTTCGTGTGTCAGGTGGAGGCGGAGATCCTGCTGCAGCGTCACAAGACGCTGGTGCGTGTGTGTCGCGGTCTGTCGCCGCGGCCCGCGCGCCCGCCGCCCGCCGCGCGCTCCCGCCCCCGCACCGTGTGCGTGCGCCGCTCCCCCCACCTCGGCCTCGGCATCTCCGTCACGGTAATGTACCAGTTGTTTAGATTAGGTTAGTATCAAAACTCGTTAATCCAAAAACAACCCTCGTGGTCCAAGGGGCCCAAGGCACCTTGGACCGCGAGGCCGTAGGCGGTGACACATATTATCGCCCACGCGTTACGTCGAAGATGCGCTACATATAATTAAGAGTTCTTGTACCAATCACGAAATTCCTAAGTGTGCATCAACTGGTACTTGATCAATGATCATTATGTGTGAGTCTTAACAATGCTTGTAAAGTTAAATGAAAGTTGTGTGTTAGGGTGGTCGCGAGCACGGCGTGCCGATCCTGATCTCGGAGTTGGAGGCGGGCGGGCCGGCTGCGCTCACCGGACAGCTGTACGTCGGTGACGCCATACTCGCCATTGACGACTGTGATCTCACGCAGGTACGACATCTTACCTCTCACCATACAGTAGGTCTTCCAATCTAATACTTGAATTGTACCAAATTATTCTATACCTACCTACTAGCGCGGCCCACGTAAATAAGGAAATTCGCGGGAACCATACATAAAAAAGCGGTTGTCTGTAAAGTCGGTTTACGGACGGTAGTTTGACGTGACAACTACGAACTGAGCCTATCGCTCGAGACGATCATGCCTCTCTCTCGTTCGTATTAAGCTCTCGATTGTGGAATGGGACAATGACGTCAACTTTTTCGTGCATGCATCCCGTAGTAACGAGTTATTAGAAGTTGTCACGTAAAACAATTATCGTCCCCATTGTCTACCCCTATTGAAGCAATTTTGTTTGAACCTGCAGTTTACGTTACGTATCAGCAAATAAATCTTACATACATCATGCGAACGTTAGTTTAGGGCCCTGAAGTTTTAAACTTAGTGTTTCGTGTATTTGCAGGCGTGCCACAAGGAGGCGGTGCAGGCGCTGCAGAGCGTGAAGGGTGACTGCGCGCTCTGCGTACAGTTCATAGCCACCGATGACGATGACCGCATGTCAGAGGATAATTACAGGTAAAAAGAGGCATCGAAAAGTATATACAAGGTGTAACATAACTAAGTGATAACATTTTATATTGTGTTCCTTGTAAAGAGATCACTGTGAAAGTAGCAGCACTGAAAGACCAGTTTATTTTTTACTTTTGTAGGGGCAAGCGCCCCGGCGTCACGAGTTTCTCCATAGAAAAGTGAAAAAAATTGGTCTTTCAGCGCTGCTACTTTTACAGTGAACTCTCTACAAGGAACACGTACACACCCTAAAGTATTATCACTTAGTTTTATTATACCCTGTACCTATTGTGATGTCAAGCCGTGTTTCCACTGAAGCGGAGCGGAGCTTAGCGGTGCCGAATTGACCAATCACCATTTACCATGCTCGAAATCTTCGCTGTCATTCCGCTGGAATAGCACGATTGGTCAATTCAGCACCGCTACAGTGGAAACGCAGCCTTACACCTGCAATGGAACAACGCAACACCCACGTGTATGTCACATGATAAATCTACGTTGCGGATGACGCGATACAACACGCTTTTGCTAAAACATTATCACATCAACTAGAGGGCTCTGCATCTCCTTTTGTAAATTCTGCGCCAATTCGTTGAATCCCAGGTCCAGCAGACGAAATTAATTGATGTTGTGAATCACAAAGGATAATAATAACCTGTGTGAAAACTGAAATGAGTGACCGAATATAAACTGCGGAGTATTTTGCGACATTCAAGCATGACTTTGCTCGACATCTTACATTCATGCATGCAGAATAAAAACACCCGAAATAATTTACGTAATAAAATAAGTAAAAACTAAATTTAACTGACATATTTTTTTAAACGGGCAACACACATTTCCACCACTACAATTCTGTGGTAACCAACCACGAAAACCCTTTGATGTCTCAGGGGTGCCCCAGGGACAAGCTAAATCTGTCTTGGGACTCGCAACGAATAAAGCCGCCAGTCCATCGCAGCGCACGGAGAGACTACGCACGTGCGTCAAGCTTCGCTTTGCAAGAAAATATATGTGACTGTGTCCACCTGCAACCCACGGACACTACGCACGCTACGCACGAATTGACGTAGCCAAAGTAATAAAACCGTGTGCCGCGTGGCCGTGCACAGCGTGCGCCGCGGTGGAATGGCGGCTTTATGTAACTGATAACATAAGTTCCTGTTATTATAACGTTACACATATCATAACATTTGTATGTGCAGGTTTCCGCTGTACCCGGAGGAGGGGTCTTACGGCGAGGAGGCGGACGGCTCCGGCGCTACGCCCACCGCGCCGCGCACGCCGGACTACACGCACAGGTACTATCAGAGAAGTTGATTCCTATGCAGATGGCAGACAAACAAACAAATATACTTTATTGTGCACATATTGATAACATTACAAAATACACAGGTACAATGTATATAAATAAACTGCACACAAAGGCGGCCTTATTACTTTAAAGCAATATCTTCCAGGCAACCTTTACACGTCTTTGAGATGAAGAGCTTAGGAAAATGGATATGTGCAAAAGTATATTATTACATTTTTGACAACGATGAACTAAAACATATTACAATAATATATAATAAATACTAAATATAGTAAAGTACATACATATTACATAATATAAAATAAGTACAAAAAAAAATATAATTTGGTCGTGTTAAGTCAAACCCATCAGACAGAATAAAAGACAGATCACAGCTTACATTGAATTAAGCCGACCAAATGACATAGGTCCGTCAGGTCTACCAGAATCTGATCGCAGAAAGTGAGAAAGTTAAAATTGACTCTAGCAATACCGGGGTTATTTGAGTAAAACATTTTGATCCTTTTTTTCCTTATAGCGGCTGATTCTGTGTGTGAAACACGCAAAATATAATCTAATATATATAAATCTCCTGTCACGATGTTTGTCCGCGATGGATTCCTAAACTACTTAACCGATTTTAATGTTTTCTTTTTTTTAAATGTCTGCTTTTTTCCAACTTGAGAGATAGGATAGCTTAGATCTTTAATTATAGTCGCAATTTTATTTTATTGCAAATTATTTGTCTATAAAGAGCGACCATTGTTTATGCGACGCGGGTCACGACTCACGGGATAGCGATGGACGTCGTTGCCATGGTGACATACTAATTATTTAGTCACTAATTCAATAAAATAATACGGTCGATACTTTATAAAATATGGCAAAGAAACGTTTGCCGGGACAGCTAGTTGTATATAAATTTATCCAATGATCAAGAATATTTTTTGAAAATCTGCCGTTAGCCATCAGATTCTGGTTGACCTATACAAATATGTGCCTCGATTCTATAGTTTTATACCAACTTTTCTTATTTTATTTTATATAAAATCGTAAAACAATATAATTATTTACAATACAATATTGTAAAAAGTAAACAGCAACATATCAATCAATCAATCAATCAATCATGCGTTTGACGATGGTTTCACAATTGATCGAAACACAATATCGTCGGTTTGGATGAACAGGGTATTAACTCAAAATTTACGATTTTTAACCAAAAAATACAGTCCTACTTAAAATCACGCGATCTTTCTAATGAACGTGGTTGCATAACGATATGGCGTCAAATTGGCGGGGGTGCCATTTTGCACGTGTCGGTTTGAACAACACTGTCGTATTCAGTCTTACTCGCGGAGTTGTGATGAAAGGACGTCGTTCGCTTGTGATATACAGTTTTAACCTTGAAAAAACGCAGTGTTCATTAAAAGGAGAGTTATGTTTGAATACTACTGTTTTGTAAAATAGAGTAGAAATTTCAAGTTAATACCTTATTTACAATAAATTGTTGCATCTGGTTTGTAACAGGTGTTTCTAGTTTAATGAACTAATTTGAGATACTTCCATGTTCACAAAAGTGATACTACTAAGTTACCTACTACAAAGCCAAAGACCCCGACGGTCTTTAGTGTGCTCAAAAGTGTAGCTAGTGATTTAAATTTGTTTATTAAAATACTAAGACTGATGTTTAAACTATTTTTATGTGATTTTTTAAAAATAAATAAACGTTTAATAGTGAAATGTTTGTTTTAATTTTGTATTATTTTTAAAATTTATTATATTTGTGGAACATGGTAGTATTATGAATGCTCCTTAAACATAACTGAATGAATTAACAAATCATGAAAAAATAGGATGGCATAGCAAACTAAGCATGATGTTTAAATAATGTCTCAAAAAATAATCGAAGAGTCGATCGTAGACCCTCAAAATACAAAATATATAAGAGAGGTTAACTAATTATTAACGGAAATGGAAATATATTGATTTGAAAACTTCAAATCGCTCTCCTGAAAAATAGGGTTTTTTGAGTTAATACCCTGTTCATCCGGACCAGCGATAATAGTTTTAATATAGCTAGATCGCAAGTTGAAAAGCTTTTCTGTTTATACTTTATAGCTTTGTCGACACTGGGCCTTTTTTTGTTCATGGAGGGCATGCATTATAGCGCAGTCAACAGCGAACGTGAGGCATGCCCGTGACGCGCATTGAACGCGCGCTACTCGCTATGACACTTTTCTTTCAACGCGGGTGGATTTTGACGCATTCAATTATTGAATATGCCAAACAAAAGTTGAATAAAAAGAAGATGACGAAAATTGAAGATGAAATTTCATAATGTGGACATAGCTAATAAGCTACAAATAGAAAAGTAACCTTAAAGAATATTATAACTTAAGTTACTAAAGGGTAAATGTCCCATTTCAGAAGAGGTTCAATAGGCGACGGGTACGCGGAGTACAGTGCGGTGCGCAACAACCTCGCCATACTCGACATGGACGACGACTCCATCAAGATTGAGGCGCGCCTCGAGGTATAATGTCATGCCAATGTTGCCATGTCAAACGTTCTTTTGGCCAGTTTTCATAGCAGTTTATTTATTTACTACGATTTTTGATTGGCTGATGTCAAAATATTACTTAAAAATATCAACAACTCTTTTGAATAGAGCCTGAGAAAAACCCTCAGAAACTTAGCATGAGTCATTTCAACATTTATAATCCACCATGGTGTTACCCTTATTCGTAAAACAAAATGCCGTAGGAACCCTACGGTGTTATCATATTTTGTCGTTCTCTGAAATCATAATCTGAAGGCTAATTCATTTGAAATAAAATAGAAATTCAAATAGCCTTGTGGCGGTACCCGCAATTAGCGCCACATTCCTGCATCGCGCTATCGAAGTTTTCTAAGTGCGTCGGTATGTATACGACAGCTGAAATGTATCACGTGGCCTACTGAAGCTAAGCTTTTAACTGGCTAAGCTAAGCTTTTTACTGAAACTAAGCTCTTCCGACCGAGCGAGGTGGCATGACCGAGCATGCCACCTCGCTCGGTCGGAAGAGCTTCCTTTGTGGCCACCACGCATATTCCCACATTGGTTACCCTCGACCAGAACACGCCTCCATCATCATCATCATTCCCTGATATACAGATGGCGCCCGTGTCAGCCGTGTCAGCGGCGTCGGCGGTGTCGGTGTACTCGTCCGCGTCGCCGGTGTCCACGCCCGTGCACGCGCCCCGACCGCAGCTCAAGAAGAAGAGGAAGCCGCAGGTATGACCTGTCCTGGGACTCGCATGTCTCGTTCAGGACAAAATCGGTGCAAAAAGGGTGAAAAGGTAACAAACAAACATTATTAGTATAGTCAGAGAGTATACATTTTCTCTATGGTATGGTGTATAGTCCATTCCAATAATACACATGCCAAAAAATCTAAATCAAAATATTTATTACTGAATAGGTTAACAAAGTTTACACTTTTAGAACGTCTACATGAGGCCTACCACCGGTTCGGTTCGAAAAAAGTTCTGTAAAAACTCGAACTCGGTTGTCTGTAAAGTCGTTTTACTGACGATAGTTGAACGTGACAACATCATAGCCTTAAATGGAACGCCTCAGAGCGAGGTAACGCCGCATATTGCGTCATGTTTTTTCGTGCGCGCAGCCCATATCGAATTATAAGACGTTGTCACGTCAAAAAGTCCATAGTCCATAACTGCATACTTTAGAATGAGCTATGGACTATGTATTTTTTTTTTTTTTAATTAAATAAGGGGGCAAACGAGCAGACGGGTCACCTGATGGTAAGCAACTACCGTCGCCCATGGACACTTGCAACATCAGAAGAGCTGCAGGAGCGTTGCCGGCCTTTTAAGAGGGAATACGCTCTTTTCTTGAAGGTTTGTAGGTCGTATAGGTCCGGAAATACTGCTGGTGACAGTTCGTTCCAGAGTTTTACAGTGCGCGGTAGAAAGTTACGCGAGAAACGCACTGTGGAAGACTGCCACTCATCAAGGTGATGAGGATGGTATGTTTTTCGCGTGGGACGATGGCGAAAAGTTGCAGGTGGTATGATTCCGAACAATTCCTCAGAGCACTCCCCGTGATATAACCGATAGAGGATGCAGAGCGAAGCTACATCTCGGCGCAATTCCAAGGGGTCCAAGCTGTTTGAAACACTATGGCAATCAACAATTCGAGCGGCCCTACGTTGGATACGATCCAGAGGGAGCAGTTGGTATTTTGGCGCCCCTGCCCAGAGATGAGAACAGTATTCCATATGAGGCCGAACTTGCGCCTTGTAGAGTTGTAGGCGTTGGTCTGAAGTACTGAAGTACTGTCTCGCTCTGTTAAGAACACCAAGCTTCTTCGAGGCTAATTTGGCCTTACCCTCTAGATGATATCGGAACTGAACTTCGCTCGATATGTTGACGCCAAGTAACTCAATGTATAGTTATAAGTATCATACAAACCATGTAAAAAAATATATCAGTCAGAAATTAAATAATATGTGGATATTTCTTTCTAAGGATTGGCGAACGAAAGGAGCGTACTGCGCCATATCGCCTGATGCACCCTCCTCCGATGAGCCGCCCGACACAGCGCTCGACGCGACCGACGTTACGCAGGACATGTCCAACAACTCCCACATGTTGCAGAACATGGCTACCAACATGACGCAGAATATCACCACCAACATGTCGCACAACATATCCAATAACGTAGACCAGAATATGACAAATAATGTGATGCAGAATTTGTCTCAAAACGTGATGCAAAATTCCTACAATATGACAAACAACATGGCGCAGAATATGCCAAACAGCATGGCGCAGAATATGTCAAACAATATGACGCAGAATATGTCAAATAACCTGGCGCATAATGTGTCAAACAACATGGCGCAGAATTTGTCGAACAATATGTCACAGAATGTGACGTATAACTCTCACAGTCTCAACAATATGGTGCAGAATATGAGCGACAACATGCCGCGACAGGTCGTGTCGCCGGATGTGACGCACCACACGCGAGAGGCCAACAACTGCAACAACAACATAGATCACGGTACGTCTTTATTTTGCAGCGATTATTTTATGTCAATATTTTACTTACTAAAGTAGTGATTTTAAGCCAAAAGAATACTAACTTCTATAAAATATGTATAGTGAAAGATTGATTTTTGCATGAACCAATTCTGATTCTATGATTCTAAAATCATAGATAGATAGAAGCTCAGTCTCGCTTCCCAAGATCCTTTTAGAGCTTCTCCATTGATTTTTGTGCGGCTAAGGCCTCTGTCTCAAATTGTGGCGGTAGGGCGCAAGTATCTTTTGCCGTAACTTGCGATAGTTAATGGAATCAGGCGTTACTTTGCGGAAATCCATAGCTTAAAATTTAGTTTGTTATTATTTTTAGCAATATTCCGCGAAATATTATTTCGCGGAATATTGCTAAAAATAATAACAAACTAAATTTTTGTAACTCGCGATATTCGAGCTCAAAATTGGCTCCATATAGAAATACGCTTTTTAATTTCAGCATCCATCGCCCTAGACAACGGTATAGATTCCTCTAACTCGCAAAGCGCTAATGAGACGCCAACATCCGAGTTGAAAGCGGCGAGCGTGCCCGTAGCGGACCTCATATCGACGTCGGTCGAGCCGCTAGTAGAGACGCCGCAAAACAACGCCACAGCCACGAGAAATGTCCTCAAGCCGCCCAAACTAAACGGAGACGCCCGGTTGAGGAGAGACACTAAAGGTTTTCGGTAAGATAACTTAATCGAACAGTTAATAATTTATTTCAAGAAGTTGATAGGTACAAAACTTTATGTATCCAGGACCAACTTCTTGAAATAAATATATGTCATAAAGTTTTCTCACTTGACAAAGTGAGTGAGTGTGACAACACTTACATACATCACATTGCACGTTTAAAGTAGACACATATGAGGTATATCTAATAATAATATGATTTAATTTTTAAAGAAAGCTAAATTAGTATGTTACAGTTTGATTGATGAGTGATGAGTGATGATTCTTTCTTTTCACTAGAAAGGTCCATTAAAATATCGACTACTTGTCTTTCTTTCTTTTTAATATTATCTGTTTCTCGCATATTCCATTAACAGGTTATTAAAAATTACTACTAAACTATAACAATACAAACATTATATTTTCAGGATAGGGTCAGCGCGGCGCGTGACGGAGGCGGAGCCCCCGCCGGCCACGCCCTTCCCCGCCTCCCGCCTGCTGCCCGGACACGGCGACCCGGACTTCGGCACCCCTGTCTAACCACCTGGGCAATAGTAAAATACGATTTATAAGCTCAATGTAACAGCTGAAACTCAATAGTCTAAGTCAGGGGTTCCCAAACTGTGCGCCGTGGAAAGGCAAGAGGGGCGCCGTGAGTCGATCCTCCATCATTATCCATAGCCACAAATATTATTATAAAATAAAATTATTATATGAATTATACAAAGCAGGCAGATGATTAAATATTTGTTTATTATTAAGCAAGTAAAATATTATTACCTATTTGCTTTACCTGACTATAATCATTAAAAATGTTTAAATTTATGTATGTTTTTGTAATAGCTAAGTAAAATAGGGCATCGTGACAAAATATTGACTTGTAAGTGCGCCGCAGACTGAAAAAAATTGGGAACCCCTGGTCTATGAAATGCGTATTGCCCTTTCATGCTGCATTCAAAGCTATGCGCACTCCTATTGCACAGTTGCGAAAACACTACAGCATCTTATTCGAGTATGAAAAGGGCAAGTACTACTCGACCAAGCCAACTAGACGAATGTCAAAGCTTGCTCTCTCGCACTTACGCACGTCGCTAGCAATGCATAAGAGCGAGAGAGCATGGTTTGACAGTCGTCTAGTTGGCTTGGTCGAGTAGTAACGATAAGTATGACTACAATCGAGAAATAAATCACTTATTATAATGAAATCGACATTTTATATATTGAGCTTATAAATCGTTTTCTCGTCTGTTTGCTTTGTAAGTGCAATTCATAAAACACAGGGGTCAAGCTCAGTCCATTCTTAATGCGACTCAATAAATGCAACTTGTGATGTCACATATTATTACGTATTGATAATAATATATAAGTTTTGTAATATGTATTTGAATTAAGACCGGACCGGCAAGCCTTATTGAATAAATAAACCGTAAACTCGATAAAAAAATACCGTTTCGAGATAAAACAAGTGTGACGTCACAAGTTTGCTATGAGTTATGACGTATCAATCTCATAATATAACGTGCGACTCCGAGTCATTTAGTGAGACTGTACTCTTATTTAGTTGTAAGACCTCGCCAACTTGGCAATATCTAGACTTTAGGTAACAGAAACATTCACATAATATTATCATTAGTAAAAACTACCCTACTAAACTTAACCTCGTTTATTTGTAAATATTAAGCTTGGGGGATTATTTTTCTTCACTTTAGAATTATGTACTGTATTATATTATGTTTACTTTTTATTTTTTATTTATTGATGAAACGTTTAATTGTCTAGATAATTCCTTGTAACGTGAGTCGTGACTGTATGAAACTTCCTAGGATCAAGTATGCTGCATACTTCATCCAAGGTCATTTCAAAATATTCTTTTTCGAAGACAACAGAAACATTGACAGCTGTCAAACTCAATGCTGCCAGTAAAATAAATTGGAATAAGTATTAAATTGTATCTGAGTAGCAGTAATCGCTACTTACTTTCTTCGATAATAATGCGGCTATTTTAATGTTCTGACCAGTAGGCTAACTCTCTATAACACTTGTTCGTACTATCAGAGAAGTTGATTCATAGGTGATAGGCAGGCAGACCAACGTATTTTAGTCACGTTATGTCAAACCCAGCCGACATAATATCATGACGACTTGCATTAATTTGACATAATTCAACCAAATGACGTAGGTCCGTCAAATGACGATGCATCAATTTCTTCAATGGTACATTGCTAGATTTTTTTATTTTTCATTGTAGCTAATAAACTTGAAATAATATCTTATAGTAATAACAAAAAAGGAGGGTCATGTACAGTGAGATGGTCCAAGCTACGGCTAGTCACAAAAAAAAAACAAAATATAACATTTAATTTGAAGTTTTGTGACTAGACATGTGGTTTGGGTTGCAGTAGTTTTAATTAAAGCGCAATACACACTGAGTCCGCCGGGCCGCCGACAAAGTCCGGCGACACAACCCGGCGGCCTGTATGAAAAGAATGATGTCGGCAACATGCGCCCGCGCGTGTTACCCGCCGACATGTTGGCGGCTTGGGTACGCCTGCACTCAGTTGCCCGGCGACACAACCTATAGACACGCGGCAATCACTGACTAATCAGCCAAATAAATTTATCATCTCAAGCCGCCGACATGCCGCCGACCAAATTTTCCGACTTGTATTATGTGAAGCCGCCAACTAGACCGCCGACAAAAAGTTGCCGACATAATATGTCGGCAACCCGGTGGGCTCATTGTGTATTGCGCTTTAATAACTACAAGTATGCGCACGCTAAAGCTTTTAGCGCACATAATTTTTAAACAAATATGATGTCATGGCTTATTAAAATCGTTGATAAATCATAAAACAATAATACTTTCAAAGCCAGTTACTGGTTTTTCAAATATTAATACGATACAATCGTTTTTAACAATTATGAGAAATAACCATAATAGGTTCTCGTGTTTGTCAATTTTTCAGAATTATACATTATTTTCTGGCAACACTCAATAGTACTATTATTACTTAATATTGTTATTTATTTCCTTAAAAGAAATTATGAATAATATATATTTAGTAAAATTGGATTTAAAATAATTACTAATTTTGTAAATTACATTTAATTTGTATTTATCTACTATTGTATATTCCATTCTCTTGGCCTAACCTATTCCACATTGTGATATTTATTTGTATTTTTTTACTTCAAATTTTTTTGTACAAATTCACTTGTGAAAAAAAATTGTAGTAACATTCCAAAATGATATACTTAGCCTTAATATGCGTTCAAATGTATTGTCTTTATTTGCTGGACAGTTTCCAAATAAAACACATTTTATATAAAATGTTGTGTTCTTTATTTTACAAAATTCATTCACAAATGTAAAGCATAATATAATTATTAATAGCGATTCTTTTGCTCATATTAATTTTGTAACCTAACGTGGGACCACTATTAAGACCACAGAAAGAACCACATTACTTCAGTAATGTTAAGAGATGAAAACCCTCTCCACCTAAAATCAAATTTATTTACCGGTCCTATTTCGGCGCTGGGCTCAGGCTCGTATTCGACCCTTGAAGGAAGGAGGAAGGAAGAGGTGGCCAATCAAAACTGATGTTCACATCAGCTGACGACAACACCTGCTCGATCTCATTTTCCTCCGGCATAAAGATCCTCGTAGCCGAACGAGGGCACGAACACCCCGTCGTCATCGTCATCGTCGGACATTTCATCGTCACTGCCTGTGTCAGTAATTAGCACTACCACCATATTACAGACTTATTCACATATTTTACACGTAAAAGAGACTGTGACAGAAGCGTTAAAAAAGGAAACCCATAAATGTTTTTATTGTACGGTTTCGATAGACGAATGATTTTAAAGCAATATAATAAAAGTTTCGCTTTTAAGCTTATTTTCTAAAAAGATAGATCTAAGATTAAGGGCCGCGCCAAGCCGGAATGGCGGCGGCGAGGCGAGCACTTTCAGTGTCATAATATGATTTTTTACTTATCTTAATTATTGTAATACATAGTATCGCTTGAGAAGTCTACCGCGGCCGTCTGTGGCCGCTCGTGGCCTCGATTTCTCAAGCGATACTATATAATATTACAATAAGGGAGATCGCGCACGTCACACTTTTTGTGTGATCGATTCTGTGGCTTCCATATATTCTGATGGAGCGCGCCATGCTGATTGTATGTAAGCCTCATTAGGCTACTTGACCTAATTTTTTTCTTCATGCTAATCGCTTCATAATCATTCATTTTTACAAAAAAAACTAATATAATATTTTACACTGTAGAAACCCATAAAAATGTTTATTGAAAAATATGCCTCTTAAATGGCGCCGAAAACACTGTCCGCCATAGTGTGACGTCATACGCTTTGTATTTTAAACAACTTCTTGATTTTAAACTCTCTTTATTGAAATTTTTTTAATGTGCTAAATGTACGAATCTAAAAGTGTCCAAAAATTATAAAATAATTATATAAGAAATTAGAAATCATTTGTAATGTTGAAAACTTTTGGAGAAAAGTTTTGGCCATTTCATTTCCCGTCTACAATAAATGGAGATAAAGAGCAGGAAATTTCCTAAAAAAAGTCCTAGATCCTGGAACCTTATCAACAATCCTTATAACTTTAATTGAGCGGTGAAAGTAACGTTAAAAACGCGTAGTTCGGGTTTCGCGTGAATTGCCGCAATCTGCCACGTGAACTAAAAATATATTTTAACTGATTAAATATTAATATAAAGAAATAAGAAAATTTGGGTACTAAGTAGACATCTTAATATATATATTTCTTGTGTGCGTGTGTATGTGACTGAACTCCTCCTAAACGACTGGACCAATTTTGATGAAATTTTTTGTGTGTGTTCAAGGGGATCTGGGAATGGTTTAGATTTACAATTTTGTCCGCTGGATAATGTTTTTTTAATTAATTTTTAATTTATTAGTAGTTGTTGATTTTGGAATGTTTTACATTGGATCCGACGTGTGTCAAATTTTAAATAATATATTTCGAATTCGAATTTTAATTTTAGTCTGTCCCGACAGTTAGCGCTGCGATCAAATTAAAAAAAAAACTTTATATACTTAATATGGCAAAGAAACGTTTGCCGGGACAGCTAGTATTATCATGATATCAATTAACAATAATAATCCGTAAACAAAAATAAATTATCACAATTTGTTTAATTGTTATGCTTTTGTTCATTTGTTAATAGTCACCATTTTAATGTTAACATAAAAACGCTGATTTTTTCAAAACAAGAAATCTAGAAATTTTTATTACTCTTTTGAGCTAATCTTAAAAGGGCTTAGAAGAGATATCCGTTGGAAAAATTCAACAATTTTGATTTTTCACTTTTTTATGAACAATCAAAGGCATTCATGAAATTTTCATGTAAATATAGCAATTAGGGGTTTTTCATCAATAAAAATGATTATTTTAATTTTATTACTTATAAATAAAAAAATATATATTGTTATCTGGCTTATAACAATAACAAAACAAAATAGTAACAATAATTGGATATAAAAGTACCGTAATTGCTTTATTTACATGAATAATTTTGGAATGACTTTGAATGTTATAAAAAAGTGAAAAATAAAAAAAATTGAATATTTTCAACGGGAATCTCTTATAAGGCCTTTTAAGATTAGCTCAAAAGAATAAAAAATTCTAGATTTCTTGTTTTGAAATAATCAGCGTTTTTATGTTAACATTAAAATGGTGACTATTAACAAATGAACAAAAAGCATAATAATTAAACAAATCGTGATAATTTATTTTTGTTAACGGATTATTGTTTATTCATATGTCTACTTAGTACCCAATTTTTTTTATTTCTTAATATTAATATTTAATCACTTAAAATATTTTTTTAGTTCACGTAGCAGATTGTGGCAAATCACGCGAAACCCGAACCACGCGGTTTTATCGTTACTTTCGCCGCTCAATTAAAGCTATAAGGATTATTGGTAAGGTTTCAGGATCTAGGATTTTTTTAGGAAATTTCCTGCTCTTTAAGGATCTATTTTTAAATTTTGATTATCTCAAATAGTTTTCGAAATAAAAAAAAACCAAACCCTTCTTTTTATGTTTACTTTATAACTTTTGCATTTTTTTTTCAGCCCCTCTTGGAATTTTGACAGAATGTTCTAGATGGTATTCCGAATCGAATGAGACGAAAATCATAATTTTCGGTGCATGAGATCAGGTTTTGACAAAAATGCCACTTGTTAACCAGAGTATATAGGCAGCCTAACTTGGCGCTTTTGTAGAACAATAATTATAATTATTATAATATAACTAGATGACGACCGCAACTCCATTGCGCGAAAACTCGTTTATCGCGCGGGAACCGACGTACATTTTCCCGGGACAAAAAGTATCCTATGTCCTTTCCCGGGACTCAAAGTATCTCTATGGCCAATTTCAGCAAAATCGTTTCAGTGGTTTGGGCGTGAAGAAGTAACAGACAGACAGACATAAGACACACTTTCGCATTTATAATATTAGTATGAATAATAATTTTGTGATCATTGACGTGTTTGTTCAAAAGCACAGCGATTGTTACTTAAAATAGCAAGTTTCATAGATTAGTATTGTAACTAGGGGGGTTTAAACCAACACGGGCAACACCTTAAAAGTGGGCCACGACACACACGAGTTTGGGAACCTCTGGTTAAATCATGTAAACCAGAGCTAAACACACTGGCGGCAAATACGACGGGAAGTAAAATATCTTTGCGGGCGGCCAGTGTTGGCTCATGCCTTGACCCTTGGTGGCAGTTGGCACTTCGCTGTAGGCTGCATGCAAACTTTAAAAAATAAACAGTATTTTGCTTGTTTTTAAACTCACCAGCGCCGCTGAGGCCATATTAAGACAACGAATACTATACTCACAAGGAGAGCCAAACAGTGTTGCCAACTATTCCAAACATTTTCCCCTTAAAGCAACTTCAAACCCCATTAAATTTCAACCAAAACTCCCCAAAACATAAAAATATTTAAAATTACTTGGGGTGTGTTCTACTTGTTGGATACGCGCCGTACGCGCATTAGCTCTCTTAAGTTTATATATTGCCACTTTGATAACTTTAGCGAAACTAATAAAGCTAGTGCCTTATCAGGTGAATACGTATCACTCTTAACCTTCTCGTTGCTTAAGCATGCCTTGACTTTATTTAAATCTTCTGGGTGATTTGAGTAAATGTATGTGTGTTCCCGTAGACTATTGTGTTTGTTAACACGTGTTTACCAAATGGCTTCAAATGTACCTGAACGATGCACTAAGCTCTCGTATTTTTAGATAATATAAAATACAGCTCACTAAAAGTGGCAAAAATAGTGTTGGTATTGCTGATTTTATTAAACGCCGTCGATTTTTCATTATTATGAAACAGTCAATGATATTCTACTAAATATTCTTTGAGTTATTATTTATTATATCATTGGAAACAGTCTTCTGTAAAATGACATGAACAAATCACACTGTACTTTGATGGCATCCAATCGTCTCGTTTGGTTGCATCGATCCACTTCTCCTTTATGTTTCCATCTTGAGAATACCTTAAATTAAATCATTAATACCATATTATGTACAAGTATGTAGGTAACGTAAACCACATTTTTAATCAAAATATGTCCCGAGTTCAGTCACTCACAAACACTTGAGAAAAGCTTTACTTGTCTTAGTACTTAGGTATATAGACGGGAGTCTAAGGAATGATAGTTTAAAAATTTCTTTAAAAAAGATTTTCAATAAGGGATACATATTATATGTACATAATAATTATAATAAAACGCGAAGATAACCTCATCGATAACGAAAAAAAATATGCACAACACTAGCTACATGCGCCCGAGACGCTAGAAAGAACCATAACCAGTGAACCGTGAACTCCACGTTTGCGAAAACATTTTTTCGTTTTCTTGTTTCTCGAAAACAAATAAAAGAAATAGTTACTTAGAGCGGGTTGCACGAACTAACTTTGACTTTGACTTTACTTTAACCGGAAAATTTGACAGATGTCGTATGAGATGACAGGTGTTTGGACGCCATATTTAACTTTGACCAGAGATTTGACATTTCGCACTGTTGTCAAAGTTAAAGCTAAAGCTAAAGCTAAAGTCAAAGTTAGTTCGTACAACCCACTCTTAAAGTTAAAGTCAAAGCTAAAGCTAAAGCTAAGGACGCCATATTTGACTTTAACTTTAGCTTTAGCTTTAACTTTAACCACGCCTCTGGTGCAACGCAGCCTTACAGGTGAAATGTTATCCCATCTTTCTTCATATTTGACGTGGTGCTTTTTTTACCGCACCATTTAATGCTACATTGAGGCATTTTGATATTTTTTCACAAAAAACCAAGCGTGTGCACAGGTCAAAGTCGTGGTCAACACTGATTGAGTATTTCCGGGCCGATCTTTACATCAGAACTATAAGACTGATGTGTTGACAGAAGTCATTCGCCTGTTATTAGGTGTCTAGTGGTTGTGTGGTCGGTGATGACTACATACGCGTTGTGAGCCATTTTTTCGCTCACTGAGCGTTTTCGGTCTTTGAGCGTACCATAGGTATACAAAAAACACATTTGACAACTTGACGCAACTTGACGCTCCGTCACTGACGCGTAGGTTAAGCGTTTTTCCATTTCACTAAATTTAGAAGTCTTAGCTAGGATCCTAAATAGGGGACTAATTAGAAGCTTCTTATTCCACTTGTCCTAATTTAGTAACTAAATCAGCTGTGACCACGCGGCGATTTTGGCCAGACGTCTTCTTATTGGCTCCAGTTCTGTCAAAGCAACAAAAAATTGGTCTTCTCATAGGCTTAGCTGTTGGCTCAATGAAAATCAAAATAAATAAAAGGCGAAAAAGATGGTTGAAAGAATTTTTGCTCCACGAAAAATTATGAATTATGAACTTTCTTAACTACTTGGAACCAGCAGACTTTAGAAATTACCTACGAATGGATTCCAGATCTTATAATATAATATAAATTGACTCTAACACATATTTAGCCGTTCCCACTACAGATAAAAGGTTGAAACCATGATTTAGTCAGTCAGAAACCACATTTTTTCCGATTTAGGATCCTAAGTAGGATCCTAGCTATCTAAAATATTATGATAATTCACTTGACTAAATTTTTTAGGACCCTAGTTTAGGACTTTTAAATTTAGTGAAATGGAATAAGCACTTTATTCTTTGCCGTGTTCGGTGTATCTGGAGAGTCCGGAAATGTCATATAAGCACTTGACATTTGTCGACAACAGTCGACAATACGGGTGTGTTCCAAAACTGTAACATCATGCTGGCCAGTGCGACACCGAGATTTAATTGGCTGCGGAGTCATCAAATGACACATACTAGTAACCTTTTCAGAGTTTAAGAATATACCCTATTATTAAGAGATTGTCTAATGGCCAAGCCTATTTTTCTGAGATAACGTTTTAGTATTTTTTATTTATAGAAAAAACAGAGCTCAGTTATTTAGCCATGGTGGTGAAGGTTTATATTAGTGGAATTTCAGGGAACAAAGAGGTAAGCATCCATCGATAACTTGTGAAGAATGCAGGACTTTCTGATTATCTTTTTGTTGTGATTCATAACCGGATTTTTTAACTTCCATGTAATTTTTCTATGCAGGTGAAAAAGAGACAACAGCGAGTGTTAATGATATTAGATTCGAAGAACATAAAGTATGAAATTATTGACATAACAGAGCCGGGCCGGGAGTCTGACAAAGACTTTATGCAAAACAATTCGAAGTCTAACGGCGCTACTGTTAGTGATCCCAATCCGCGCTCGCCGCTCCCTCCGCAGGTTTTCAATGAGGAAGAGTACTGTGGGGTCAGTACAATTCATTTGCCCTTAACCAGAATTGTTAGATGACTGTACCAGAGAAAGGTATGGTACCGTAAAAAAGGCAAACATTTTTTTAATCAGAACTTTGCCTTTTCCAGGATTATGACCAGTTTGATTTAGCAAATGAATTAGACACCTTGGAACAGTTTCTTAAATTAGAAACTCCTCCAGAACCTGCACAACCAGAAGAAACGGTAAAATGTTTTTTATATGAAATATTATATTTCGCTTGTAACTTTATTGTGCATGTAAACACAGCCATAAAAGATATATTTAACAGTTAATAATAGAGCACTCAGTAGTCTTAAATTGAATCTTACAGGTTGCTGTCAATGGAGATGCAAAATTAAGTGATAAGGGATCAAAGGAGAATTCACAGGAAAGGGAGAGCGTAGAGAGAGTGGCCGAGGAACCAAAACCTGAAGCCGAGGATAGTGCACCAAAAGAGGATAAAGCCGCAGAAGAGCCAAAGGAGGAGGAAACATCAAAAGAGAGCCCAGAAGAGGAAAAAAAAGAGGATGAAAGAGAAAAGACTCCCGAAGAAACTGAAAAGCCCCCGGAACAAATTGAATCCAATGCTATAAATGTCACAACAATGTCCAACACTGATGTAGTATCAAAAGAAAACGGGTCTGCAGGCTCCCGGGAGGCTTCGCAAGAGAAAGAAGTAGTCAAAGAGAAGGAAAGCCCATCCGAAACTCTTATACAAAGTGAGCAGGCGGCCGCAGCTGAGTAATGCTAGCATGTAAGCACGTTGTCAGCTCAAATCACACTTATAGTTCTAAGTGAACACAACCCATTAATCTCACTATTTATGAAGCATCTATCATTTATTTGCGTCTATAACTTGATGTACATAATTATACACATTTTATATTTCAAGTTAGCTCTCGCTTGTATGAAATTCTCTCACATAGTGGCCTAATCAGTATATAAAAGTATTCATAATTTTGTTAACTTAAAATTATTGTTGAATATGAAATCAGGTATTCGTCGAGTATTATTTTTAAGATTTTAAATGCCATGTTAAGCTTTCATTAGGATAAAAGAGTATAGAATATATTTATTGGACAAATTCTATTGGAATGTGTGCTCACTGGATAACATGACACTAGCGTTATAAATGTGATCGAGGTGCTGAGCTTGAGTCCATGTGAATCTAATGAATTCATAAATGAACTGCTTTTTATAATTTTTTTCTTCAAATTCTTTTTTTATTTATATAACCATTTAATCAATTATACTGTTAAAGACATTTTTTAATTTACTAATTTTTTCATATGAATTATATTAAACAATCATAAAAAACTGTATTTCATTTCAAAACTGCATTTTATCCTTCCGTTGCTAGATAAGTTGGCACTTGGCATCACAATTTCAGTTAGGACAACTTTTTTCCCACAGGTCACGAGAAAATATGGAACTGCTGTTAAAATACAAGCAATGTACATTTTTAAATAGTTAATAGAAAGTTTTGGTATTGGTATCATCACATTGGACAAAGGGTAGATACCTATTATTTTTAATAGCTATGTTATACAGGGTGCAATTAAACCTTCCTGCCAAATTTGGGTATATGAATCCTTGTTAAAGTTAAAAGTACACGTATTTTTTCTTTTACAATCACTCCGTACTAAAATGTTGAGAAATAGCTTCCGAAAGTTATCCTAGAAAACACCACTAATTATGGACGCCGTGCGCCGCCCCGCCCACCCGCATGAACGTATTTCATTGATAAGTGATAACAATAATAATTTTTGTTATTATTGTAGTATCGGTGTAGATGGTGTGTGATGTTGGGTAAATAACTATTATTTCAATTCTAAACAGAAAACAACGTCATAAATCGTCGGCTCTATTCTAAAAACAATACCTTATTATTTATGACCTTGTTTACATCTTGCGGCTACTTATAAGAACACGGCAACAATAGACAATGGCTAGTAAAAAGTAATTCTTAAAATCCAAAACTCAAAAACAACAAAAAAAACCGTGTACTCTTACCTAATCCAGGATTCCCACGATCCATAAGTTGCGTAAGTGCGTAACATTATCATAAGTTGCGAATTTTCCCTTCATAATTTAACGGGCTTAGGACCGTCAAAATGTAAAGCGAGTAGGTACGTTTAGAATGAATTATTTGATTTTCATCAAAACAATGGAAAAATTACAACTTTCTACTTAATTACTTAAAGCACTTTAGAAATGAATAGTTATAGTAATTTATCTAAACCACATCCTTTGCATTAATTGGGCGTATTTAAAAAATGTACATAATCAACTTATGTACTTACTATCAGAGAAGTTGATTCCTAGTCAGATGGGGGACCTAGGTACGTAGTTTGGTCGCGACTCGCGTTACATCAAACCCAGCAGACAGATCACAGTTATCATTGAATTGACATGATCCGACCAAATGACGCAGGTCTGTCAACTACCTAGGAATCAATTTCCTCGATGGTACTTACAACTAATTAAAAATCAAAACCACCCACCTTTAAATCTTACATTATTTATCTTATTTACTTTTAACTACACTTTCAAGCTCGGTGTAAACTTTAGCCACTCAAAATGTAGCACCTCACCATCACCATCACCTATCACTCGCGGTCACAGAATACATGTTAGTTTAACGCGTTTAGAATACATTGTCATACACATAACACAGTACACACTAATTACACTAATTAAAATATTACGTAATAATGCAACGATGCGCGGACTGCGACTGCAACCGACTACCGAGTACCGACCGGTCACCGGGCGGCGGCCGGCCCCCCCGCGTCACCCCAACGTTGTCTAGATGCGCCCGAGTGGCGAGTTGGCGACAGACCGGCCAGAGCGAAATCGTATTTCGTATTAAGTGACCATGCTGCAAGGAATTTGCTTGGGATAAAATATGTTATTGTAAAAAAAATAACACCCTATTTTTTGGTTTATTAGACTCTCCTAATGATACCTAAGCCCTGGAAAAAATTTGGCAGGAAGGTTCAATTGCACCCTGTATAATAAAGCTACTGTATTGCTTCTTTCCAGGTTAATTCATAATTTTATTTTGAGCTAGTTGTTTGAGAAATAAATAAAACTTCAGTTTATTTGTACATGTATTGATATTGAGCAAAATAAATCACTGTACATATAAAATTGAACTAATGATATCATTAAAAACATGCAATAACAGATTATAAAATATATAACGGAATAAAAACTAACTCTTGGGTACAGTCTAGTAAGTCTAAATGTAATGGAAACCGTACAGCTTTCATATTGTTTTCTTGGAGACCGGAGAAGGTGGGTTGCTTAGGTCCCGAAGTGGTATTTCCCCGGTGACAATATTGTGATGGATCAGGTCGGACTCGGGTAACTCATCGAGTAGACAAGCTTGTACATTCTTGTCCAACGTGACTAACCGCTGCCTGGAGTTCTTATACTCCTCCATAAGGCTGAGATTCCTCTTGATGCCGTCGACCAATTTCACCACGGAGTGTTCCCCCATAGCGGCGCCCTCTTGCAGCTTGATGCCGGCGATTTTCGCGACGGACGACGTCTTGACGTCTGTGACGAGCTGGATCAGCCACTTCCGAAGGTTGTTGGCGATCGTCATCGGCCCCTCGTACTCGTTCGGAACTATCCCGTCCACTTCGGACTCGAAGAACGATAGCAGAGGGAACCAGATACGTGTCCTGAAATTACAGACAAACAATTTAATGTTGATGATTTAAAAGCTTCGTCTACCCTTCTTTATTCTAATACATATTAAGAAAGGTAGACAAAGACACTACACAGTGCGAAGACTCCTTTATTATTAATTATTATCTTGAACACTTCAGTCGAAGTATGATAAACAGTTTAGTCCGAGTTAGATAAAATAAAAGACACGCGCACGAAACAAAGGAATGTCAAACAACAACAAACATCTATTGGGGTTGTTTATGTGTTTAAATGCCACCTGTAGCATGTGTTTTGTTTGTGTTGTCAGGCCAATAGCCTCTGCATTAACAAAAAACGATAAGACTACAAAACCTTAAAAACAGCAGGTTGGGTTTGCATTTATTTATAGAATACTAAAATATAAGGTCTTCTTTGTTCACAATTTTTCGAGAGGTCTGCGTATATTTTAACCAAATTACTACGATTCGAAGCACAGGCTTGGTCAGGCTTTACAATTATTGCAAACAGGCAGGAGATTCTGTATGAATACAGGATTTCCTGTTTGTTTGGCAGTTTTTGGTTTAATTTAACAAAATTAACTTTTATTTCGTCTGGTACTAACAACGTTGACAAAATGTCGCGCTTCGTTGGGTGATGCATCGTAACTGAGGCATCGGTACGCTGGGTTAATTCGGGCCGCAACGAGATTTGACAGATTTGCAAGACGTCACGCTTACGAAATCTATTAATTCAGTACAAATTTTAGTGTCCGACCGAAGCTTCGGTTTCGGCCGCCTTCGGCCAAAAAAAACACCTTCGGCGAAACCTTGCCGAAGGTCCGAGCAACCGTCGAAATTGAACGAACTGTAAACTGTTACGAAAGACTGAGTAGTGAGTGAGTCGTGAGAGAACGACGGACCGGTCGTGTATGCAGAGGCCGCTGGGAGTCACTGTCAAATACAATAAACAAACACTAACTTAATAAAATATCATTTAATTATTTATTAGTCTAGTTTCGGTCTAGTCGAGTAAAACAAAGACTGATTGATTGGTCTAATTATTGTTATTTGTGAAATAATAAAGAAATTATTATTTTTAGGGTTCCGTACCCAAAGGATAAAAACGGGACCCTATTACTGAGACGTCTATGTCTGTCCGTCTGTCTCCAGGCTGTAACTCAAGAACGGTAATAGATTTGAAATTTTTACAGATTGTGTATTTCTGTTGCCGCTATAACGACAAATACTAAAAATAAAATAAATTAAATATTTAAGGGGGGCTCTCATACAACAATCGTGATTTTTCAATCATTTTTTGCTCGGTATCAATGATGACAACAAGTAGGCACTTGAAATTTTCACAAAAGCCTAAGATATATTATGAGTACTTTAATAATTAATAATAGTATTTAAATAAAATAAAAATTTAATCCCATACAAAAAACACAATTTTGGCTTATTTTTGCTCTATAACGGTACGGAACCCTTCGTGCGCGAGCCCGACTCGCACTTGGCCGATTATTTACAATAGTTCAGTCAATGAAGAAGCGTGCGTAGAACAAGCGTAAAATGCGTGAGCGGGAACCTATGCGATTTCTGCTGGAACTTATTCAGGGTGCTTAGGGATAAAACATACTAAAAGTTCTGAAGTGTAGAAGGTGAGCCGGAGTGATGGGGGAGTGCCAAAAGTCTCAATTTTTGGTTTTTGGCTAATAACTAAAAAACTAAAAAACATTCTACGATGAAAAAAAAATACCTACTTATTAAATCTATACTTATAAAATTACATGTCCTGACTGACTGACTGATTCATCATCGCTGAGCAAAAACTGTTAAAGTTACAGCCACGAAATTTGGTGAGTAGGATTGTTTTATTAAGTTGATACCCACTAAGGAAGGAATCTTGAAAATTTTACCCCGAAGGGGGTGAAATAGGGGTTGAAAGTTTGAATGAAATTCCGTCATTTATAAGTTAGGAACATGAAACTTTGTTTTTGGATTACTAATCAAAAATAAATAAATACGTATTTAAGCGTTTTTTGGAAATTATACTCCCAAGGGGGTGAAATTGGGGTTGAAAGCATGAATCAAAAGCGCGTTATTTCTTGAGTTAGAAACATGAAACTTTCTTTTTGGGTTAATAATTCAAAATTATTGGATAGCGTTTCTGGAAATTCTAACCCCAAGGGGGTAAAATAGGGGTTCACAGTTATTATACTATACTAACGCGGACGAAGTCGCAGGCAACAGCTAGTTCTCTATAATTTTGATTTTATACGCTTTTTCCGAATTCTCATCCGTTTTCGAACTACACATTTGAGCCATTCCTTAATTAATTATTATTTGTAGTCCGCAAATTATTAAGTAATAAATAAATCACGAAATCACAAACTTTTATTACCATCTATCAACTTCTCTATGAGACAGTCAATATAGAGGTAAACCTTCAATATTGAAGTTTTGAAATACTTAATTTTAATATTAATTGTAGCTTGTAGACAATATTGAACATAACTGTATTTAAAAAAGTTAAAACCGACTTGAAAATTATGCGATGCGGAGCGGGACAGTGCGTGACTCGCGTACAGTAAAGTATGCTCCGCTCCGCTCCGCTCGACTCCGCTCGACACCGCTCCGCTTCAGTCGAAACACTGAGCACTTTTCACCGCTCCTCTCCGCTCCGCTCCGCTTCAGTGGAAACACAGCATAAGGGCCCTCTCTTCCTAAATTAGCAGGTCGATTGTCTGTCAGTGCGAATATCGACGTAAATGACATTAAAATAACATTCATAACAGCGCGCCTTGTACGGTGGCGGTTACGACGCTCGCCGCGTCCATGATAGGGCGAAATAGGAGAAAAAACCTTTTTAAGGCTTAATTTAATACATATTTCAAAAAAGTAACCAAACCAAATTATTAACTTATGTATTGAAAAGCAGTAGATATTTTTTATATATTCTTTTGATAAATAATGAAGGAGTAAAGTGGTTTCATTTGTTAATTTGGAAGTGATTTGGTTTTTTATTTCTTTATTATGTGATACCGATAGAAAAAATATGGCAAAACCAAATTATGTATCATATCATGTAGATTACTAATTTTTTTTTATTCAGATATAATTTCTCTGTTAATGCCGATGAAAGTAGTTTTATCTGCACGCTTTTTTCGAGAGAGCAGCCTTAAGCGTACCGATCGCGATGCCTCAGTTACGAATTACTATGCATCACGCAACGATCCGCGCCCTTGTGTTAACGTTGTTAGTCCACCAACTTTGATGACCAACCCTGTCCACTGCGAATAATACGGCGGCTCTTGACACTATGGCGTCAACGAATACCGTACCTGGAGGAATCATTCCTCATGAGCGCCTGGTTGTTAGAGAGCGTGTGGTAGTACAGGAACAGGCGCGAGGTGATGTAGAAGGCTATGAACACGTCGATGGAGTAGTGCTCGTGCGCCGCCAGGATGAAGAATATCCCGAACATGTTCATCACCCACGTCAGGATGTGCAGCAGGTATAAGCCGCGAGACGTGTCTGAAAAAAAATTAAAGCCCAATACATAATCACATAAAGCCCGTATATATCAGCACATTGTATTTAGGGACCCTTATTTAGGGCAGTGTAATAGGATTTAGGAAGTAAGGAACGGCCTCAAAAATGTGGTGCATTAGGGACTCAAGTGTACGTTAGTAAGGTATTAGAGAATGGTTCAGTATTTTAGACGCTAAGGTGGAAACAGACTGTCAAAATTAGGTCTTCATTAACTTTGACGCACTCTTTGAGCTTAAGAAAATAAAGCTAGGCTAGTATAGCGCGGGTACTATGTCGCTGACAGCTGCATATTCGTGCATCGTTATAATATCGGTTTTCAACCACAATTTATAAAACATTATATAATAATTTATGGTTGAAATTAAGGTTATTACTAGAGACCGGATTATATGCATTTGCAATTTGCATATGCATTTGCATATTTTAGTAATTTTTAGCAGTAATAGCATATTTCACCTAAGATCTAGTTATGATGCATATAATTGGTACATTTACAACATTTTTCACTAATGCTGCGTTTTGAAATGCGACTAAAAATAACAATAACAGAAACTTTACAAAACATAAGGGCTATCGACATGCTATCGAGTAATAGTTGTGACTTTTTACCGCATTTCGAAGTCAGTAGCCGTGCGCATCTTTTGTTTTGACAGTTACGATAGTAAAATGAAAGAGACAGAAGAAAGTCGCGTTCGCTAACTACAAATTAAACGGCAGAACTTTTGCCAGAAACTGTAAGACGTGCTAAGGCTAACATAGCACCCAAGTTCAAATTCTGCTCAGTTTCCTCAGTGAATGTGGAGTGAACCTTTTCTATTTACAAAAATATTCTAAATGATCGTAGACACAATCTCACTACTGAAAATTTAGAAAAATATTTTATTTCTTACTTTTACTTTAAATAATTTTAATGTCATTTTATAATGTTACTCTACGGTCTATTATCGCCTATCAAAAAATAATGTACTTGAATGCAGATTTTGAATTTGCATATTGTCATATAATTTTGCATATTCTGCCAATATTCGTGCATATTTCAAGCATTTTTCATTCATATTTGCATGCATATAACAAGCTTTTTATGTTGCATATAATCCGGTCTCTAGTTATTACTTATTTTAGTTACATTGGTGTTAACAAAGCTTAGCTGTTGTTCATATTTCTTGGTTGTAACAGATTACAGAATACCTATCTAAATATCAAAATATAACTTATGCCCTTCAAGCATCGCCAGTTGTAGCGAGGGTACAAAGAGCCGACTGTAACGTCAGCCGTGGGCCGTGGCAAGACTCAAGAGTTTATCAAACACATAATGTTATCAATTTATCAGTACCTATTCAGTATTCTGTGACAACATTATATTACGAGAGTAATCGCTCATGAGTCACGATAAGCTGCACAAAACCTTGATCATGGCATGGCGTTGTCCGATCTCTTATCTCTAAGCCAAATCCAATCAATAGAGGGGCCAGACGAGTTGCCAAAATTGTCCAAGGAATAGAGGTGCGCTGTACGTCCGTAGGATAGATAAAATTTGGAAAGTCTTAGTCAACTTTTTGCTTACAAGTAGCGTCTTATAAATTACATAGAAATCGCAAGAGCTACCTTAAAGTAACTACTAACTAATAACTGTGGCATGAGAATCAACGAAAAGTAGTTTTTAAATTGTAAAACTATCATTCGAACTTTTTCGTTGTGGGTAGATTTAATTAATACTAATATATATAATAAATAATCTATAGTTCATGAAACAAAACAAAAGTATGTTTTTATTTTTGATTCAAAGTTATAACTAGGAAGCAATTGGCGATATGTCTATGACCTACATTGATAAAATATGTAATTTTATTATATTAAGTATGTACCTATTATCAATATTGCTCATGCAAGCTACGATATAATTGGGTTTACTGAAACATGGCTCAATCCAAATATTTTCGATGGCGAGCTCGTTGACGAGAGGTACACGGTATACCGTAGAGATCGTTGTTCTTCGTCTAGCTTAAAATCCGAGGGAGGAGGCGTTATGATCGCCGTCTCACGTGACATCCATTCTACACGTATGCAGTCCTGGGAGACCGACTGTGAAGAAGTATGGGTTTTAATTAATTCTTGCAATAATCGTAGCTGTAAAAAGATCGCTATTTGTACAGTGTACCTTCCGCCACCAGTATCAATCAACCTGTTGTCAAATTTTTTAAACAACGCCAGCAACGTTCTTAACCATGTAGACGATTTAATTATTATAGGAGATTTCAACCTAAATTTTATATATTGGACAAAAGATCATTGTAATGACTACATGATGCCCAATAATTTGAACAATTCTGCTCTAGGATACGAGTTAATAGATTTCTTACACTCTAACAATATTCATCAATATAATAACATCAAAAATTGTGATAACAGAATACTGGACTTAATCTTAAGTACTTTATGTATCTCAAACGTGTCTAAACAGTGTAATGAGTTAAGTAAACTGGATCCAAAACATCCTAGTTTATCTTTCACACTGCAAAATGTCTCGAATGTTTCGACTCTTCGCTCCAAAACGCGTTCGGATTACAATTACTTCAGAGCTGATTATAATAGCATTCAGAGCGAGTTAAGCGCCACAAACTGGGATAAAAAACTCCTACACCTCAGTGTCGATGAACAGGTCGAGTCATTTTACGGTACACTCACGAATATTGTCGACGCTCATGTTCCTAAGCGCAAGCTACAAAAGGTTAATAAGCCTCCGTGGTTCACGCAAGCTCTGACTAAACTTAAAACTGAACGGGACAAATTGAGGGATAGGTTTCGTAAATACGGCAATCCCCGCGACAAATTTGAATATGATATACTTCGTAATCGTTTTAAAAACCAATCTCATAAGTGCTACGTAGAGTACAAACAAAAACTCGAAAACAACATTATCTCAAATCCCAAATCATTCTGGAGACACATAAAGGACAAACGTAGAGGCAACTCCCTGATACCAGCACAAATGTTTCTTCATGACAACCACGCCGATACTGGTCCTGAAATCGCCAACTTATTTGCCGACCATTTCCGCTCTACATACTTACCTCCCGACATCAATTTACCACCTCCCTGTGCGCCATCTATGAATGTGGTAACGATAAGCCAACTATGTGTGTCAAAAGACCAAATCCGTCAAATAATCAAACGACTCGATACCTCTAAAAGTGCTGGTCCTGACGGCATTCCCCCTATATTTATTAAAAAGTGTGGCGAGCACCTAATTCTGCCATTATTTATAATTTTCAATAATTCTCTACAGTCTGGCATCTTTCCTCAAAAATGGAAGACAGCGCGAGTCACTCCTGTTCACAAGAAAGGGGACAAGAATATTATTAATAATTATAGGCCAATCTCTATCTTGTCGTGTTTCTCCAAAATCTTTGAATCAGTAGTGTGCCCCACGATTGCAAGGCATATTGAAATCACTCTAAGTGACAAGCAACATGGCTTTCGTCGGAACCGCTCAACTGAGTCAAACCTTCTGCCTTTCGTGTCCTCTATATCCCAGGCTGTTGACTCTGGTTTACAGGTGGATGCCGTTTATACTGATCTCAGCAGCGCTTTTGATAGAGTCAATCACGCCTTATTGATACGCAAGTTGGAGTCGTTTGGAATCCACGGTCGTCTATTGTCCTGGCTCGCCTCGTACTTAAGGGACAGATTCCAGGTGGTTTCAGTGAATGGTTACGATTCATACGTTTACGCTGTAACCTCTGGCATTCCCCAAGGATCTCACGTCGGCCCTATCCTGTTTTCCGCATTTATCAACGATATCTTAACTTTTATAAGATATTGCGAAGCTTCGATGTACGCGGACGACCTTAAACTGTACAGACTTGTGTCCTCTTATGCTGATAGTCTTCTTCTGCAACATGATCTTGACTCCTTAAGTCGTTGGTGCGCTCTTAATGGCATGGCCTTAAACCCTAAAAAATGTGTCTACATCAGGTTTACCAAAAAACGACAACCGCACGCGTCTTGTTATCACATAGAGGGTACCAAATTGGACGAGGTAAACGAGGTTCGAGATCTGGGCGTTGTGTTGGATGGCAGGCTGAAATTCAATAACCACATCAACTCGGCCGTTAGTAAATCTTTTAGTATGCTAGGTTTTATCAAGCGGAACACAATAGGGTTCAAACCAGCTACAAAAATACTGCTCTTCAACTCGTTAGTACGCAGTCACGTCGAGTACGCAAGCTCGGTATGGAGTCCTTCCTATGCTCAATCATCTCAGAGAATTGAAAAAATTCAAAGACACTTCACCAGACACTTGGCCTTTTCAGACAGAGGCATTTCCCATAGGAGCCCATACGAGCAGCGCCTAAAATTCTACAAGATTATACCACTTAGTGTTCGGAGAAAAATCCACGATCTTGCCATGCTCCACAAAATTATGAATGGAAAGGTTGCTTGCTGTGATCTTCTGGGACTATTTTCACTGTCTGCCCCTTATAATCGACCACGGCACCCTATAGCTAAAATCTTGCGTGGGCCCCCTTGGAGAACAAACGTGGGGAAGCATGCCCCACCACAGCGTTTGTGTGATTTATACAGCTACACATGTGCAAAGGACAATAGTGTCGACATTTTTCATGACAACTTTAATGTTTTCATGAAAAAAGTCCTAAGGTGCTTTGAGTTACCCACCAATAATTAAAACAATATCCCGTACATATGCAAACATTCTTAAATCAATTAATTAATGTAATATAATATAAAATTGTTAGTGTAAATTTGAATAATTTGGTGTATCATATTAATATTACCTGAATCAATAATTATTATATTGTGTTGCTCTTAAATGTTATTAATAATAATTATGTAATTCGATCAGATTTTTTAATTGTAATTTATAATTCTTTTTTAATTTAATTTATTTTTAATGGTATGCTCATATAATTTATAATTGTTTTTATTGTAATTTTGCATGTTGTTACACTATACTTATGAATGTTGTGTTGCCTATAAAGGTGTGTGCATCAGGTATTTATTCCTGTATACTATAATTGCTTGTATTTTTTTAAATGCATATGCTGTTGGTAACCTTAATAAATAAATAAATAAATAAATAAATATAATTACAATCTATTTGGAGAATGGAGTGACGTCAACTATTACAAATATTTATCAAAACAAAACTTATTATTTTAGTTTCAATCAAACTCACACTACACTTACAGTATGTAGGTCATGAATCACGATTCATAGTAGTTTGCAGTTCTAGATTTCATTTAATCGACAAAGTAATTTGAAACCCTTGAAACATTAACAAGTAATTTGCCATGCTCATAGCCTCATAGCCCATAGGTGTTACCTATCCATGCGAACGTGTGGCTGTTTGTCTGTCGCCTCTATACAATTAGCCGCACAACAGATTTATATTAACATTTTTCGATATTAAGATATTTTCGGTCCTGGGAAAGGTTTTGGATAGATTTCTTCTGGATAAATACCATAGCATCAGCATGCCAATTGCCATGTTCATCAGTATTTGTATTTTAGTCAAAAATGTACACGTGGTGCTACAAAATAGCTTATCTGGCAAGAAGCACCAGAGGAAATGTCAGAATCTTATTTACAATGTTCTACAAATTAGCAAATTTTGGCCTCGGCCTTTGATCATACGTCAGCCTATAATGTGCAGTTTGACACAAATTATTGTACTTAGCAATAATATTATACTACGGAATACGGATATCGTTTCTAGAAATAAATGCTTTCCTGTCCTACTGAACAATAAAATCGGGTGTTTTAATACAAAAATTGGCAGAACCCTTAAAAATAGATGAATAGATCCACTGATAGGCAATATAATGTGTGGTTTATTGTCATGATTCACTCCTACTTCCTAGGTACGTGTGAGTAATGTTTTAGATTGTAGTTTTTACATTACTAAGTCAACGTAGGCTGGGTTGGCTCGCGTCCATTACGTGGTTTAGATATGATTCTATACATATTATAAAACAAAGTCGCTTTTTTAATTTTTTCCCTCATGTCCCTTTGTTCCTTTTCATCTTTAAAACTACGCAACGGATTTTGATGATTCTTTCAGTGTTAGATAGCCCATTTATCGAGGAAGGCTACAGCTAAGGAGCGAAGAAATCGAGGAAATGTGGAAAAAACGGGGAAAATTATTTGAAAGGGCTAACTTGAACACGCTCATCTCAGGAACTACTTGTTCGATTTGAAAAAATATTTCAGTGTTAGACAGCCCATTTATTCAAGAAGGCTATAAGCTATATTTTATCACGCTAAGACTAATAGGAGAATGTGGAAAAAACGGGGGAAATTATTTGAAAGGGCTTATCTCGCAAACTACTGGAGCAATTTTAATGTTATTTGGCACAGATAAGAAGTAGACCACGTGAAAGATCATAAATATCGTGTGTAACAAAAATAAGTGATAATACTTTAGTGTGTGTACGTGTTCCTTGTAGAGAGTTCACTGTGAAAGTAGCAGCGCTGAAAGACGAACATATTTTTCACTTTAGTATGGGCTTTCCACATACAAAAGTAAAAAAAAATTTGGTCTTTCAGCACTGCTACTTTCACAGTGAACTCTCTACAAGGAACACGTACACACCTAAAAGTATTATCACTTATTTTTGTTACACCCTGTTTATTTTATACACGTGCGACGCCGGGGCGGGTCGCTAGTTAAGAATATACGAAAGTGTCGGTCTGTTTCCTGCTTAACCGATTTTGACGAAATCTTGTTTTGTGGTACTATGATCCCGGGAAAATTTACAGTGCCCACGTTATGAAACTTCGTTAGCAGTGTAGCAGCTTAATAAATATTTTGAAAAAAATATACTTAATATGAAAAACTTACTACACACTCGCAGTAAATTCTATGTCAACAATTATTATTAAATCTATGAAAACAAAATATGAATGAGGAAAGTTGACGAGCATAAATCAACAAACGGATAAATATAAAACATTGTGAAACTACACAGTACACTTTGACCTCAAGAAAACCTAAGATTTAAAACAAAAGAATGTATAAATGTGCCGCTTGATATAAATGGGTCATCTCATCGCCGCAGTGTCGAGTCTTTGTAGTTCCCACATTGTTTTAAATAGGCACTGATTTAAAGGGGCAGTTGTAAATAGCAGTTTTGGTAAGTTAAAAATTATAAATGGCACGTTCAATAACTACTTTAGCAGTTAAAACTAAGCAGTAAATTAAACAAAAATGAGTAGTAAAAAATAATAAAATGGATAATTGAAAACATTATTGAACAGTAAAATAATTAAATGAGCGGTAAAAATTTGTTCAAACGCATCGGAACACGATCAAACGGCGCGTCAAACACAACAAAAATATGAAATTTCATCAAACGAGCTTCAAACACGTAAATGTTTGACAAACCGTTCAAACTAGCTTTGTAAACGATCAAATTGGTTTGAGTCAAACCAAAATTTACGTGTTTGAGTCAAACCTTTTGATCGTCTCGGGGGCCCTTTAGATTGCTTGCAAAAAATGGAAAGGGCGTAAGCAAAAAAATGGTTTTTGTCGCGTAATTTAAAAACCATAAATATATTTCATATAAGCTATGGGCAAATTAGAGTGTATGCTTGAACCAATTTATGTACAAATTTTGGAAGCTTAAATCACTCTCCTCTGTTGGCAAAATAGGAATCCATTTTTTTTACAAAGGTCTTTTTGATTGATTGTTCTGTGTTATAAAAGTTGAGCAATCGCGCGACGCGCGTCGTAGATTCCCAGGACATGACGTTTGTGCGTTGTGCGATTGCACCGCTCGCTATGATCTGCCGAACTATTTATCGAACATTCCATCTTTTTTACTGACCATTCCATCATTTTTACTGACCATGCCATCATTTTTACCGCTCGTTCAGTAATTGAACTGATCGATTATTTTTAGAATTGACATTGTATGAGAAAATAACCGTCCAATTGATATTTTATAACTGTCCATGTTTTACTGTCGCAATAATTAATCAACCGCCATTAAATTAAATATCTGCTCAATAATTTTTTCAATTGATCATAATAACATCTCGAATATTTAAATAACAGCTCAAAAAATTAGTTCCCTTTCAAATATTCACCCCAGTCTTTTAAATTGAGACAGAAAACGTTTAAACGAGCTTAAATTTTAAATTGGATGATGGAAAGATAGAATTTCGTTTGAATGCAAGAAAAATATGATTTATACTAAGTAAACAAACTGTACGGATTCCTACGAAAAATAATGATTACAATGCGCTTAGCCGTAGCCCCTATAGGCTACGGCCAAGCTCTCTTGATTTATAATAATTACAAAATCAATAAATCTATGTTTATTATTATGACGCATACAATATGTTATTAATTATATGACCCATATGGGTCGTTATTGAATATAGTCAATAGGAGCTTTCTTTACGCGTTAGAGATTTTCTCGTGTCAGTAGTGACTAGTGACCTAGACGTGGCTATTATAATATGCATTAGATCACACCCGCAACTCCGTCGCGCCAAAACTCGTTTATCGCGCGGGAACCGTAGTCCGTACATTTTTCCGGGACAAAAAGTATCCGGTCCCGGGAAAGGACTTCCCGGGACTCGAAAGCCAAGCCAAAATTTCAGCAAAACCGGTTCAGCGATTTGGGCGTGAAGACGACGGACAGACAGACAGAAAGACAGACACACTTTCGCACTTAATATGGATTATGGAAGTAGGCATGGATTGCAAGTCTTTGTAAATTGTAAGTTGTAACACAGCGTGATTCGTGACTCGTGAGCCATAACAAAATCATGAACGTATTAAAGTCACGCTTAGATTATAAAGTTACTATAGCGATCACAATAAAATGTTAAACATTTTAAAGGGTAGCTTGAACATTTTTACGAGCTGTCGGATTATATTATTGATTTGCGCAATTTCAAGTTAAAACCCACATTACTTTTTTACTTTACACTTACATGACATTTTACGCCTGTTTTCTACGAAGCCGTGCTATGAGCCTGCATAATATTCGTAGAAGCTTTCCCACGATAACAACTTGAACCTATCTCCCTTCTGTATCAGATAATGAGGAGAATTGGATGAATTACTAGCAGTAAGGGCGAATGCATCACAAAATATCTCATCCGACATTAAATACATTTTAACTAATCTTAATAATATATATATATTTCTTGTGTGCGTGTGTATGTGACTGAACTCCTCCTAAACGACTGGACCAATTTTGATGAAATTTTTTGTGTGTGTTCAAGGGGATCTGGGAATGGTTTAGATTCACAATTTTGTCCGCTGGACAATGTTTTTTTAATTAATTTTTAATTTATTAGTAGTTGTTGATTTTGGAATGTTTTACATTGGATCCGACAGTCGGCTTCGCAGTGTCAAATTTTAAATAATATTCGAATTCGGAATTTAATTTTAGTCTGTCCGACAGTTAGCGCTTCGACCAAATTTAAAAAAAATACTTTATATACTTAATATGGCAAAGAAACGTTTGCCGGGACAGCTAGTAATATTATAAATACGTAAGTGTCTGTACTCTGTTACCTCTTTACGCCCAAACTATCAGATTTTTTTGAAATTGGATAGCGAGATAGTTTGAGCCCCGGGAAAGGACATAGTATACGTATACGACATAGAAGGACCTTCACCGAGCTGTTTACTGCATGAAAAGTATTTTATATTCAATTAAGTATGTCAACAAATTAATTGCAAGTGGGTTGCCTAAAAAATTTCTGTCCAGAATAAAAAAAAATGTTTTTTTTTACATATTTCTGGTTTGGATAATAGACAAATTCCATACCAATTGAAAGTATGAAGCCCATAGAATATTAACCAGACCGGTACCGATTAGTAGTAGTGTCTATTTACCTGCCTACCCAAGAGTTGTGACAGGAAAAAAATAGACAACCTAACGTTTTCATACTCTACGGGCTCCATACTTTCGATCGGTATTGAATTTGTCTATTAACCAAACCAGCGAAATGTTAAAAAAAAGTTTTTATTTTTTTTCAATTTTTTTTTTAAATTCTGAACTGAAATTTTTTAGGCATATTAAGTATAAAATACTTTTCATCCAGTAAACAGCTCAGTGAAGGTCCTTCTATGAAGGGATCCTAGGCTACGATACTTTTTATCCCGGAAAAACGTTCGCGAGCGATAAACAAGTTTTGGCGCAACAGAGTTGCGGGCGTCAACTAGTCTAAATATTATAAATGCGAATATCTGCGTGTGTTTATGGAGAAGTAGTGTAGGTAGTAGGTACCAACAAGAGAAAAATCTTAATTCATTGCCAGAACTCGGAAGAGACGATCGACGACTGGAAGACTGCCAGATATCAATCTTTTTATTTTATTGATAGTTTTAAAATTGCAATGTGTCCAAAAAGTGTTTATGTAACATTGTTAAATCGAAGACCCCATTATTGAAATAGCTACAAATTAAGTATACATACGTACTT
Source organism: Polyommatus icarus (assembly GCA_937595015.1). Classification (NCBI taxonomy): domain Eukaryota; kingdom Metazoa; phylum Arthropoda; class Insecta; order Lepidoptera; family Lycaenidae; genus Polyommatus; species Polyommatus icarus. The sequence goes on from OW569331.1 coordinate 6,130,033, forward strand.
GTAAGTGTTAACTAAACCTATAAAATAAGTTAACAGTAATATACCTACAGGAAATGTATAAGAAATAACATCAACCTACATTGCCTATGTTAATAGAATCACAACATAAACAAATAATTATGTAATGCATAATTTCATATTAATGATTACTTACCTACATTTACATAACCACCGAGAGCGATGTTTTCATACGATATAAGCCAGTGTTTTTCAACGTTTTAAATGGTGGTAAGAAAAAATATTTCGCGACCAACCCTATCCTTTTTTATCATATAACATATTGTATGTTTTATACGTACCTATGTTAATGAATACGTATATAATATATACCTTTGTTAAAATTCTCATACTTACATACATTTTTAATGTTTACTGTTTTTCTTACGTAAGTTTCTTACATAAGTGTAAGTTTTCTCGACCACTTGCGACCCCTAACGGAAGCTTAGCTTAGCCTAGCGACCCACGGGTTGAAAAACACTGATCTAAGCGATTTATAGCGTGCGCAGTGCTCAATGGTTGTTTCCGTAAACTATGACATATATTATGTTATTATGTTTGCGATGGCACCGTTTCAATACAACACAGATATAACTATGTGACAACGCGATTTGTTTACGTGTCGTTTACAAAGTACATGTTATAATGGACTGGAAGGTGAAATTCCACAGATCTAACAGCGGGGCTAAAATGGTCGCTTTGATGAATCATGATATGAATCAAATTATGATTCATTTTTCTAAAATCGCAAAATGCAACTCTTCTTGCAATTCATTTCTGTATTTTTGTACTGATTTGACATTTGTCAGTTTGACAGTTTTGACAATTCATTTGCTAAATTGATTAAGAGGAATTGCTAAATGTGACCATTTTAGCCCCGCAGTTCTAAATAGGGAAAATACGAAAGGTCGCATCAGTTGTAACTTTTATGAGTCTTAACTTAGGGTCTACACTCTACACAGACGGACCGCATTTCAACTGCAATCCAACAGCAAATTGCAGTTCAAATGCAGTTTGAATGCAGTTAACACGACTGCAATACGACTGCAAACCAAACGCGCAGTCGGATTGCAGTTCAGTTGCAGTTGGCGTGCAGTCGTGTGAACTGTTTGGTTTGCAGTTCTATTGCAGTCGTGTCAACTGCATTCAAACTGCACTAGAACTGCAATTTACGGTTGGATTGCAGTTGAAATGCGGTCCGTCTGTGTAGACCCTTAGGCATTCTTTTAATTAGCCCTAAATTTCGTGATTATAATTACTATTTCTACATACACTTCATCGAGCGCCTCGTGACAGGGCCATGGCCCAGGGGTACTGAACTGATGTGGCAGAAAAAGGCAACTTTAAATGGACTATCCATTCAGTCACTTTATTTCAAAGCTTCAAAAAAAGTTTTATCTAACGAATGACTAAGAGCGCCTTCACATTACGTCGCACATTACGACAGCAGTACGGCAGCAGCGCTGCAGCCGCGCGGCTACCGCACTACTCGCGACTTAATGTGAAGGCAGCCTTATATACTTTTCAAACTTACATTCAGTGATGAAGAAGTTGAGCAGCGTCAACGCAACAGTGTGTCCGGAGAACATGTAGTCCCCGCACGTCCGGACTCCTCTCACGGACATGCCCGCTCCACTCCATATTTCGTACGCCTGGCGCAGCCGTCGGCCCCATATGGTGAGGTCGTCAGCCGGCGGGTAGAACCGCGGCTCGCACTTGAGATGCGACCCCGGAACTGACAGCGAGGTGATCAGCATCGTGAAACATCGCAGCAGGAACACCGTGCCCGCCAGCGCGAAGAAACGTCTCAGGATTATAAACCTGCAGGGAACTTCAATCAATCAGTTTCATCAATCAATTGTACATGTGGCCGGCCTAATGGAGGCATCCATTAGGCCGTCCACATGTACAAATCAATGAATTTGTCACACACATACAGTAGTTTTCCGTACGTTTTTTTGTTCCGTATGTGTGTGACAAAGTCATTGATTTGTGTGGATTTGCTGCGTTCGGAATTCCGAATCGATATTCCGGTTCGGAATTTCGAAACGGAATTCCGACTGTATGTGGCCGGCCTAATGGAGGCACTTCACATGGCTATTTGTATTTGCGTATTTGATGTATTTTCCAAATGTGTAGACTGTATGTTCGACAAAGTATTGGCCTTATTTGCCTATTTGACAAATATACCAAATACACATATCCGTACCTTTGTCGGTTTTTGACCCACATCAAAAGAGTCAAATAGGCAAGTAAACAAAATCAAGTAAAAATTTGGTATTTGACGTCCATGTGTGGAAGGCCGTATTTGTCTTTATTTGCTTGTTTGTGTATATGTCAATAATTTTGCCAAATGCAACAAATAGCCAATAGCAAAATATACAAATAGCTATGTAAAGTGCCTCCATTAGATCGTTTCTTTTATTCATATTTGCTGCAAAACTCGCGCAAAATAAAGAGAACTGAAGAGAACATAGAACTGTTCATTTTCCCGCAGTAAAAAGATGCCTATGTAGTACCACATGGTCTACTACAGGTTTCAGGTTTTACATTACACATTTCAGGTTTTCATCAAAACGTTTCAGCCTTTCATGTGTGATGCTGATGCCATGATTAAGGGAAACAGGGATTAATATATACATTTAAGTGTGTATTATCTTAGCTTTAACAGACTTTGTTAAAATTAAGTTAACAAGACGGTCAAACTACTTTGTCTCACAATAAGTAGTTTGGTGAATTTTCATCAATTTTGTTAAATTAACTATGTACTATGAGAAATAATAGTTGGATGGCTGAAAATATAATTTTAATGAATTTAAATAATTTTAAGATATGATTATTGTTTGTATTGTGTATGTAACTATATGCAAAACAAAAAGTTATTTTATTATAATAACGACATAATCTTAAAAAAGAAAAATATATATGCAAGTTTTGTTTAATTAACTTATTTTCCTAAGCATGACATAATCATGTTTAATTAAATTTTTCCTCTACATTTACATTTATGTACTTCTTTCGGAAAGCATTGCTTATTTATTGCCTCATATAAATATTACTACATATTAGTAACTAGCTGTTGCCCGCGACTTCGTTCGCGTTAACATAGTATAATAACAAAGATAGATAGTTTCCCCCTTTTTTATGGTTTCTTCTACAAAGGGTAAAAACGGGACCCTATAAACGTCAAACGCAAACATCAAAAAACTTTCATGTTTCTAACTCAAGAAATGATGGACTTTCATTCAAACTTTTAACCCCAATTTCACCCCATTGGGGTTAGAAAAAAGAAACGCTTAAATACCTATCCATTCATTTTTAATCAGCAGTCCAAAAATAAACTTTCATGTTCCTAACTTAAGAAATGACGGACTTTCGTTTAAACTTTCAACCCCTATTTCACCCCCTTGGGGGTAGAATTTACAAAAACGCTTAAGCAAGTATCCAATCATTTTTAAACAGTAGCCCAAAAATAAAGTTTCATGTTTCTAACTCAAGAAATGATGGACTTTCATTGAAACTTTCAACCCCAATTTTACGCCCCTGGGGGTAGAATTTCCAAAAACGCTTAAATACGTATCCATTCATTTTTAATCAGTAACCTGAAACTAAAGTTTCATGTTTCTAACTCAAGAAATGACCGTGGAAATTATGGATTTTCATTCATACTTTGAACCCCTATTTCACCCCCTTCGGGGTAAAATTTTAAAATTCCTTCCTTAGTGGATGTCTACTCAATAAAACAACCCTACTCACCAAATTTCGTGGCTGTAACTTAAACAGTTTTTGCTCAGCGATGATGAATCAGTCAGTCAGTCAGTCAGGACATGTAATTTTATAAGTATAGATAATAATAAGTTACTATATTTTTACAACTTATCAGTATCAAAAGTCATGGAATATCTATTCTTTGCAATATAATTACTGTACTTTACTCTGTGACTCACAGTTCACAATATTATGAATTATTATCAATTTGAACTTTGGTATCTTAACACAAAAACTGACTTTTTACTATCCATTTTGTACCTTCAAACAATTATTAGTAATCCTTCAAGCCCCATACAAGCACTGGTGATCGCGACAACAATAGAATACAATAGCATTTCCTCTTGGAAATGCTTTTTGGGGATTCTTATCCCCAATCAAAGGATTGAGTATAATAAATATGTTTTTCATTCCTAGACATTTTCATTTGATTTTAGACAATAGTCCCTTTTAATAGAATGATTTAACAACAGTTATAGGGCCTCAGTAATCCGGACTCCCGCTTGTTTGGTGATCGCTGTAATTCGGCCAGCCGGCATTGCTTTAAAGTGGGCTGAAGATAACAAAATGATAGCCACGAAGTTATGATTCTCCGTCAACTTAGAGAGTAGAGACTGAGCTTTCGAAATGAAGTACAAAAATCATAAACAGAAGAGTATTACAAACTTTTTCAAAAGGAATTAACTAATGTTTTATTTTAACTTACTGATTTTTTACATGGTTGTAATTATTATGAACATGAACATTAATTTGTCTTTATGATATAAAATTTTAAAAATTGATTAAAGAATTTAGTTTCTTTAATCAATATCAATCAATATAAATAAAATTAACTCATTTTCATTTCATTTCATAAGGTTAAACATTATAAGTGTTTTATTAACATTAAATATTGCATACTATAATCTGGACGCCTCGATAATTAAAAAAGAGTTGTGTTTTTGCCTCTTCGGATTAACGAGGCCCTACTGTAGTATGTAAAGATACTACAGAAACAATAGATTTAGAGAAAAAATTATCACTGACCTGTGTTTATGGAAGAATAACACAACCAGCCATATGGCCATCAATAAGGATCCCGTAATTTCGCACATATCAAAAGCCCATGGAATGTGTGGAACATTATCTAAAAAGAGATCAGGAAGCGGTGGATATTTTTTCATGTCCGGCACCTTGTCGTGCACTATCACCATCACGACAGCCGTCACCCAAGTCACCAGGAATACATAGCCTGAGAACAATACAAATTCTAATATGATACATCAGTTGTAGCATACTTGTGAAACAATAATAACTTTATATATGGGGTAATGTGCAATAATGATTTATTACTAAACTTAAATTAAATAAAATTAGTAGTTGTAAAATAAAAGGATTTCAGGTTTTTTTTAAATAAAATATTTTTAATGACTAATTAATGCTGTATTCTTTACCTAATGCTATTGCTGTCTTCCACACCTCTGGCTTTAGCCTGGAGGCTTGTATGTCCGGTGTAAAATTCGAGACACATTCAGTATTCTTATCATAAAGCTCATTGTTTAACTGACTGTGTAAGTTGTAGCTCAAATGAGACAGATTGGTGCCAAGAAAGTTTATATTAGTAGCTGGATTCTGAATCACTTGGTCCTCGCGTAAACCCAGTTCGCACATAGCACTGCGATTCTTCTTTTGTATTTTTTTAACTAACAGAATAAACTTCTTTCTTTCACCTAGTTTTAATTGGTCGAATGGATAATCATAAAAATCACGATCAATTAAAGACAGCAGACATGGTCCGTCTATTTCATTAGTTTTGCATATGTCTATCACAGTGCTTGCTATATTTTCTTTATGCAGAAAATCCAGTATCTCTTTGTTGTTCCACTTAACAAAATCAACTTCCATTTTCGCAGCTAATCGTACACAAACACAATCAATTAGGTACGTTCTTTGTTATGAGAATAACATGAATTTTGTTTAGTACTTCAACATATTGTCTTATTCATTTATGAATAAAATTATTTTACGGTCGATGTTTACGCTAGTTCCTTTATGTTTTTAATTTAAAAACTAATTAAACCCTAATTACAACAATTTCACACGAGTGTTTTTTACAAATTGACGTATGATTGATATTATATTTTATGATTGACATTTGACATTGATTGATCCATTTGACATTGACAAATGATAGCTGACGTTCACTTACCTACTTCGTCCTCTTCTTTTTTTTTCCTTGTTATGGCTCTGCGGCTATAACAGCGTCTCTTGAATGTGACCAAGCATTGCATTGCGGTGTCAACTCCATACATCTCAATGCTTTACACAATGGATATGTCGCAAGACTCGCAACTCGCAGCCAACTGGTTAAAATAGCCGATCAATCAAACAGCTAGCCCTTTGGGGGGTATTAGATTATCATTTATATTGGATCATATATCATTGAGTCATTTATATTGGATAATGTAATATAGATAAATGATTAATTTCTTCCTTGATCATAGATTTTTGACGTTTGCTGAGAGATTGGATCCAATACGGTCATAGAAATTGGTGTTGCCAGTTCTATAAAAAAAGAGTTTTTAATTCCTTGCTCGTTAATATGTTTCAAATAATGTAATGTAATTATTTTTCTAATTATATACTTGAATAATCTTGCTGAAATAACATAAAACAAGCCATGTTTAAAAATTACGATGTATTTTGACAAATCGAATTCTCTGAGATCTAGTAACACTGATGTCAATACCTGTCAGATGCTTGTCAGCGTTAGCGTCACATAGGTATGACGTAAAATAGGATCAATGATAAATGATAATGTAATATGCAGATATGATCAAATGATCATTTTTATTGGATCCTATGATCTTATAAATGATCCAATATAAATGATAATGTAATAACTAATACCCCCCTATGACTGAGCAACGCCATTCAATCACGCGGCTACACGAAGTTTAATGACTTGTTGACTGCAACATTCAACACAGCAGCTAGACGACGCTTAGCTAACTGGTTAAATGGCAAATTAACTAGGCTGACCATTAGTTGAGTTTTATTATTACACAAGCGCAATGATAATAAGCAGAATAAATTGTATTCTAACTCATTTTGAACACAATTGCAATTAATACCTTCGTGATGCATTTCATAATCCCGTAATTTCTCCTCTAAATTCAAATATTTGTTTAAATTTTTATTCACTCGTATGTGCCCCCATAATTTCTGTCACTAATAATTACACGTCTTGTAACATATATTTACGAAAAATATCATAATACAATCACAAAACACCGGCTAGTTGACGCCATATTGTAAACAAAACGCACCTAGCGCCGCGGTGGTGAGCGCTGAACTAATTCAATCAAACGGCGGCGGCTTGAATCAGCTGTAGTATTGAACGTTTCGAGCGACTGAAATATTCAATTAAAAAGCTAGCCGTGAGATTGAATGGCGTTGTTCAGTCAAAGGGCTAGCTGTTTGATTGAACGGCTATTTTAACCAGCTGGCTGCGACAGATACACTATGCAGCATACTATTTGTCCTCGTTGGGTGTCGTTGTGTAAGCTGCTGGCGACAGCGGCTCGTGTAGAAACATTTTCAGCCCCCGTAGACAACTGGCAAAACGCTAACGCTACAAAATGTATGGATTTGACATTAGTATTCGCTAGCAAAGCGATGACTTATGTCAAATCGCATACATTTTGTAGCGCTAGCGTTAGCGTTTTGCCAGTTGTCTAAGGGGGCAGAACATTTTCCCCTATATTATAATTATTATTCCCCAATCCCCATGTTTATTTATTTCCCCATAATCAAGTTTTGCGTTAAATAATCCCATGATAAAGCTGTATTCAATATTTATAATATGCTTCCCATAAATGAAATGACACAATATATAAGAAATTAAATGTTTTATTAAAAGAATCAATAAACATATTGAAGTAGGTAATATTCATAATCAAATTGTGATGACAATAATATAAGTACCCGAAAGAAATAAAAATGTCTTTTGTAGACCACATAATATAAATAAAAATGATGAATATTCCCAATCTCACCAACACCTGTAATTATATGGTCAATTTATATGTACTAGCGCAGAGTCGCAACGCGAATTTGCTATGTTCAGTTTCTGCGCGAAGCGGAGAAACTGAACATAGCAAATTCAACTTTAACTCCAGTCTCCAGAGCATTAACGCACACATTACTTCCGCGAGATCAATCAGCGTTGGTTGGGCGCATGACGCATTCGCGCGAATACGCGCGCCTTTTTTAATTCTCAGGAGTAATGTGTGCGTTAACGCTTTGGAGTTAAGGTTGAATTGTTCAGTTTTGGTACTTCGCTTCAATGCGCTTCGACTCTGCGCTATTATAAATTGACCCTTAGTGTTGATTGTTTTTCAAAATATCATGTCTACCTTTGCATTCATACAAAAAGGGAAAGAGATAACAAGATATTTATAAGGCCAATACCTTTAACAGTCGTTGGTGAAATTAGTATAAAATGTAATATAATGACAACAACATAACATTCATACAATGACCAATAAACAAAACATTCAGCCCCATTTACGCCAGTCTGATAAACGTTTCTTCTAAACATGAATGGAAAGGCAAGATATTTTGCCATAACAATTAGGCCGTGTTTCCACTGAAGCGGAGCGGAGCTTAGCGGTGCTGAATTGACCAATCACCATGCTCAAAATCTTCGCTGTCATTCCGCTGGAATAGCACGATTGTTCAATTCGGGCACCGCTAAGCTCCGCTCCGCTCCAGTGGAACGTGGCCTAAGTAATACCTCAGACTAGCGCAAGTGGACATTACAGGTACAAAATCAAAACGGTAGCCAAACAGCTATGAATACCTATTTTAAGGCTCTACTTCCTAGCAGCTATAACATTGCATGGCACAAAAACTTAAAAAGTTACAAATCACTATCAAATACACAAGACAAATATGAAGTAATTTTCATCATACATAAACCCTTTTACGAATAAAAGTAGTTAGGTATACTATGTTTTGTCATGTTCCATCAAGCGAAATTTACACGTTTCAGAAAAGGACAAAACTTTTTTACCTTTACAGCTTATTCATTGGGTAAATATTTTACATAATTTAGGTGTAAGTACTCAATATTTCTAGGGGTACAAAAATTGTTTTGTTATCTTATTATCTTTATTTTTAACAAGCGAGTGTATTTGATAGTGTTTGTGAAAACACATTAACATTTAAAAATAATTTGGAATTATGATCATCGTTTGAGATTTTAAAACTAATATAAAAAACTTAATAAGAATAATTGAACTTCATCTGCACGAGGTATTTCACGTTCACTTGGGCGACGTCGTACACAATAAATCTGATAAGTGGTTAAGAAAATTTATTTAAACAGGATTTGTTGACATTTTATAACTGCAGATCATTAGAGAAAGTATGGGAAGACAATTCACTACAACCGACACCTATATAATAATAATCTTACTTTTTGGCATTTAACTTTCGTTAAATGCGAATCAAACTATAAAATATAGTTGTTAGTTGGCCAGTGAGCAGTGTCACCGATGTTCATGAGGGAGGTCCACAATGTAAACATTGAAGACGAGACCGCAGTCCGCACTGAGCGGCACATCGATTCAGCTAACTAATCTCCTTCGCTTTCATGTATACGTTTCCAAATATTCTTTTAGTAGGAGAGATAGCGTTTGCAAAGTCATTTCATACGGACTAAATTTTTGTTTTAACAAAAATTTAGTCCGTAAGCTTAATATTTATCAATCAATATAATCAGCGTCAGTCGCCGCACCCGTGGTGGAATGTTAACTGAGAGTATTTCAAAGTTGTAAAAAAAATAGTTGCGAAAAGTGATTTTATACCGAATGAAACTTTGATGGATGATTATTGAGGTCATGTATAACCAAAAAATCACCGTCAGCCGTATTGCAGACGGGGGATTCAACGTCAGTCGCGTTACTGGACATGTAAATTTTTTTTGAATATAAAGTCATTTTATACCGTACAAAATTTATACAGGTGAATGTTTCTACTTTGTAAATAATAAATAAAACCGTCAGTCGCTAATACGATGGTGGAAAAACCGTCAGCCAGCGATATAAGTTTTGACCAATATAGCCCTACTTCGCGCTCAATGTATCCTAGGGCGTCGCGTAGACGACATTTCCACCTGCAAACATTCAGCTGACGGCGATTTTCGTTTGAATTAACCATAAAATTATCTCACATAGGAATTTTAAGTAAATAATTCGATAGTCAATACTTGTGAAGAAGAATTATATACATTTTACTTTAAAAGCGCCATCTGTTGTTATATACTAAAACTAAAATAACACCTACCCAACCTAAACGTGTACAATCTGGATATGAACCTTTATTGGGTGCGAATTGGGATCGTTTTAATGTCAATTCAATACGATTCCCAACATCAACTTTGAGATGCTCTCAATTTTTATTCCACCCATTATAAAGTAGCCGACGATCAAAGCTGTTACGAGGGCTGCTATTTATGTATCCGGAATTAAAAAAGAAACAAAAATATATCATTTAATATGGTTTTATTGCTTTTCAAAATATTCGCCGCGATGATCGACACACTTTTGCATACGCTGGAACCAATTTTCATAGTATTTTTTCCATTCTGATTGAGGTATCTCCAAAACGTGCATTTTGAACGCATCAACAGCCTCTTCGCGGCTCGAAAAACGTTGACCACGTAATTTGTTCTTCGCGTATGGAAATAAAAAGAAATCGTTAGGTGCCAAATCAGGGCTGTACAGCGGATGACCAGTCAATTCGATCTTTTGACCCTCCAAAAACTGAGTTGTTTCAGCTGAGGTGTGACAGCTAGCATTGTCGTGATGTAATATGATTCTGCGTTGTCGGTTGTCCTTTCTTATTTCTTCAAAGACTTCTGGTAAACAAATGGTCGTATACCATTCAGAATTAACCGTTTTACGATTCTCTAATGGCACTGTAGCCACATGTCCATTAATTCCAAAAAACAGGCGACCATTTGCTTCAAAGTACTTTTTGCACGAGTAACTTTTGTTGGTTTCGGCTCATCTTGGAACACCCACACCGTTGACTGTTGTTTAGTTTCGGGGTCATATGCATAGATCCAAGATTCATCACCTGTGTAGATATTATAAACGGATTTTGACGTACCACGGTTGTATTTTTTTATCATTTTTTTGCACCAATCGACACGAGCCCGTTTTTGATCGATTGTCAAGTTGTGCGGAATCCAATGCGAACATATTTTTTTTACAGCCAAATGTTCGTGTAATATCTTATGTATGCTCGTCATACTTATGGACCATTATTACCTAAGGACGCCTCTATCTCGCGATATGTAACATGACGATCACGCATTATTAGTTCCCGCACAGCATCTATATTTTGTGGGACAACAGCTGTTTTTGGGCGACCTTCTTTATTTTCATCCGTGAGCATAGACCGCCCACGATTAAACTCACTGTACCAGTGATAAACAGTGGTTTTTGATGGTGCTTCATCTCCAAAAGTTGCGGTGAGTTGAATAAAGCACTGTTGTTGATTTAGCCCACGCCGAAAATCGTAGTAAATCATTGCACGAAAATGTTCACGCGTTAAATCCATGGCAAATGAAGACACGCAATTTTCAAAATGACGCCACAATGGAAAAATTATTGACAGTCACATGAAACAAAATGTATTCTTCAACCAAAGAGTTCTATTTTCAAATGTTTTAATTACTTTTTAAACATTGTTCTTGTAAGTGGCCAGTTCCGGATATATAAATAGCAGCCCTCGTATGTATTAGTGGAATACTATTATTGTAACGATTTTCGCTCGGTATGAAATTACTTTTTAAACTGAGCGCGACCTCCCCTACTATTTGTATAAAATCGCATACGCCAAACCGCACTCCGCGACAGTTTTTTTTTTTCGATTGGGTATAAGCTACTGGTCTGGTTAAGACCATGATAGTTTAATCGTGGCTAAAACTAGTCTGTTGCTAGTTGGTTGGAGATAAACAATGAGGGGGCCTGGCCGCCTCCCCAAAAGTCACACGTGTGACATTCTAATCGGGCCGCGACAGTAGAACTATGCGAGTCCTCAATTTAGGTCGTGAATGGTAACGTGAAGTATCGAGTCACTTCTCTGCAATGTCTCCTCCTAGAGCAGACTCACTTTATGGGGGAATCAGGTATATGAATAAAAAAGGATACTCGTTGTACAACAGGCTTGAGTCGACAGGTTTGGAGACAGGCGGGGCGAGCGGCACTATAGTACCGTCGGGCAGCGTGCGCGCCGCCGAGTAGTCGGGCTGCGTACGCCCCACGCCCCACACGGAGTGCGCGCCCGACAGCTTCGTCACGTACTCCGCCTGTTTACACTCCTTCCTGTAAATTAAATAATAATAATAATATCTATGGATGCTTCACACCACGTCAGTCTGGCCCCGTGATAAGTACCTGAAGGACTTGTGTTACAGGTATTTTTATTATATACATACACACATTTAATCCTTCGATCGGAGGTTCTAGGAATACCGATTGTATTCTTTTATTCTCGCGATCACCGGTGCTCGCGCGGGGCCTGAAGGATTAATACACATCCAGACCCGGGAACATTGAAAACTTTTTGTTCCGTCGGCGGGATTCGAACCCGCGACCCCCGGCTTGAGCTACCAACGCGCTCACCACTGAGCCACAGAGGTCGTCAAATAATATACAAAGTTGTATGGCTATAGTAGTGTTTAAAAAAAACGGATTTTTAATGTTTGTCAAAACTCAAAAGCTTTCGAGTATTCATAGATTGCAGCAAAATTATAATTTTTTATATAGGACGGTTACAGCCCTTAATAGTAAAGATATTTTTAACGCAGCATATTAAGTCTCTATCATTTAAAAACTTTTCCAATTATGTGACATAATATGCAGAGTGCAGACCTCGCATACACAACGTGCGCAACGATGGAGCATCAAATAGGTTGGAAACAAAAAAATAATTTACTTTACAATTCCTGCCACTACAGTTCCCCACTCTCATACAATGTAATGCTAAGTACTGACATACGGTTTTGCTCGATAGTTTTACTCCAAATTGAGTAATCTAGACACGCGGTAGAGTGTCAAGCCAAGTTCTAGCATAACCGAATGGCGAACATGCACCGTGTGTAATATTACACGAACCATTTGCAGCTACTTTCGACCCCCTCATAATTCAGAAACTATTTCACATAAACGTTTTAAATTTAGCTCATATAATGAGACTTGCGAGATAAATACATGCTTTAAATTTCATAAGCACAGCTTAAACGGTTGTTGAGATATTAACGTCCGAAAATCTAAATTTTTATCACTGACTGACCTATAGATCAAAATTCTAGCCCACTTCCAGATGACCTAGAAGATTAAAATTTGGAATCCAGCTCGGTAATTGTGTGTAACCGTAGGGAAAAATACGAAAACAAAAAAAATTGGTCAAGTGCGAGTCGTACAGAGCGAAAATTGTGTTTTTTGTATGGAGACCCCCTTAAATATTTATTTTATTTTACTTTTATTATTTATTATGAAAGAAGAAATACAATTAAAGATTTTGTGAAAATTTCAAGAACCTATAGGCTGCCATTATTGATTTAGAGAGCGGTCGGCAACGCGCGGCCCGCGGGCCGCATGCGGCTCGCGAGCGTCTTACTTGCGGCCCGTGAATGCTTCCTGAATAAGTTAATATGTGTATCAAAAACAATGTTTTCTAATACACTGCCAGTAGCTATCGCAACTTAAGTACGTAGCTGTTTGTGCCATTTATAATAAAAACTTATTTCCTTTCAATATGTGTAGGTATATTGAGCTTCTAGGGTTAAGAGCCTACTGTCAAAACGCTAGTCCCGCTTTTGATGATTACTTAAAAACTAAGTACAATACTTATAATATTTCCTTTTACCATTATTTTATAAAGTGTGTGATTGTAGTAGTGCAAGTTATTTAATTATAGTAACTCAATAAGTGTAACAGATATTTGTTGAAAAGCCCAGAAAGATTAATATTTTCAAAAAATATAACTATCGAGTCAAAATAAGTGATAATTGTGTTTTCCTTTTACAGAATATCAGATAAATAGGTATACAATGATTAAATAAATCTCAATTTCACTTATGTCAATCATCTTCCGGGATCATCACTTAAGTTATAGACACAGCAAAATTTGACAGCCCGCTCTTAATACGAGTATGAGGTCTGCGGCCAGCCTTTAGTTTGTTTTGCCACCTTGTGGCCCTTGCCTGCCAAAAGGTTGCCGACCGCTGATTTAGAGCAAAAAAGGCCAAAAAATCACGTTTATTGTATGGGAGCTCCCCGTAAACATTTATTTGTGAATTGAAAAAACTTGAAATGAATAGAAGGTGACTTTATGAAGTGTGTCTGTCTGTCTGTTACGTCTTCACGCCCAAACTGCTTGTTCCAATTGTTCTTGGTATGGATATAATATTATAGTTTAATGAGTCCCGAGAATAGAGATAGAATTATTTCAATATGTCTGTCCGTCTGTCTGTCTGTCTGTTAGACAGCTATAATAATAGCTACTTAACTTCCGCACAATAAATTTTACACTATAGTTAATGGTTGAAAATACACTTGTGTTATACCGTATTATTCCAGTGCCTTCTGGTGGTAGCTGCATTTTCCATTCGCTTGGATTTTCTTTGTTTTATTGGTCTGATACTCAAGTCTCATCAAGGTTTAGGGGCTGTTTCCCCACTTCCTGATAAGTTTAAGATAGGCTATCCACAACTTATCTGATAGATGAATTATCTGCCAGATAAGTTGCGAATAGCATAGTGTATATAGCGGACACTTGTCGGGAAGTGGTGAAACGACACCTTAAGGTTGCGAATTGCGATTGAATACTTATAGTCGAAGATTATGGATGTTTGAACTGGGAAGATGAAGGTGTCTGCACTTGCTCGGAAAGTTTTCTTAACAATTATTATTTTTAACAAAAAATTAAAACCGACTTCCAAGGTAAAAACAATAATAACATTAATATGAACTAAAAAGTATTAAATAATTTTTACTATCTAATAGTGCCTTTTTCCGAATTCGGCTAAACCTCAACTATTTCTGTACTCAATCTTCATTATTTTGAAGTCGGTACCAGATAGCTGAATCTTCAGTCCTCTGACAGAATATTTAAAATTTTTGGAACTGGCACCGACTTCAAAATTATGAAGATTGAGTACAGAAATAGTTGAGGTTTAGCCGAATTCGGAAAAAGGCACTATTAGATAGTAAAAATTATTTAATACTTTTTAGTTCATATTAATGTTATTATTGTTTTTACCTTGGAAGTCGGTTTTAATTTTTTGTTAAAAATAATAATAATTTCACTCTTTTTAGTTACACTAGTAGCCTTGTACTATTATCTATTCTGTGCCATAAGACATTGGTGGCCTTAACACGACGTGGTAATGATGATGATGACGATGATGATGATGATGATTATGATGATGAATATGAATTGCATAGTAGTTTATGCTTTCTGTTCTTAAAACAACGCCAAAACTCCCAAACGTGTATCTATAAGGAATCAGGAGTTCTCTCAGCATCATCGAAACCATGGTATACCTTGACCCAATATTTGACTTTTTGGTAGCGTATTCTTAGTACACTTCACATAAAACCAGAATCACCATATGTTTCCATATAAATTTCGAGGAGTTCCCTCGATTACTCATGGATCCCATCATCAGGTCACCACCTTTGTGAAAATGGGACCAAATTGGAGTGAAACCTAATACAACAAAACAAAAATTTCGAAAATCGGTTCACAAACGGCATAGTAATCGTTGAACATACAAAAAAAAAAAAAATATCCACAGCCGAACATATAACCTCCTCGTTTTTTGGAAGTCGGTTAAAAAGTAGTGATATCCCACCAAAAACATAAATGTAAAAATGCTGAGCGAAGTTCCACACAATTAATGTTATTTAAATAATGTGAGATCTTAAACTAGATTAGATTTTACTTGGCTAGTTTTCATCAGAATTAAAATGTTCAATAACTTTATGAAAAATGACTGACGTAATGAAAAATGGCCAAGTTAGATCTAATCTAGTTTAAGATCTCACATTATTTAAATAACATCAATTGTTATAAGTATTCAATAAAGCAAAGAAATAGACTCTATTATTTGTTCATAATGTTATTTGGTTCCTATACGTACATAATTCGATTTTCCATGGAACTTGGCACTCATTTAGATCTCCGTCCTTTTTACGGCGAAGATATAATGTTTGTATGGAACTTGGCTCAGCATTTTTACATTTATGTTTTTGGTGGGATAATTATTACTGTGTGGACCGCAAAACTGACAGCTCGAAGACTCGCATCGAGCCACTCGAAGGCTCGATCGAGCCAGCTTGATGGAATGAAATATATCGATTTAGAGTAAAACTATCGAGCAATGCTGAACGACGTACTTAGCATAAGACGCAGTACTAGTGGCGTGGCATATCCAAAATTAAAAATTGATTTACGGCCGTTCCCAATATTTGATCTATCTCTGGTTTTGCCCTACTAGAGATAGGAATAGCTCAAATTAGACATTAGAATATATTTTATGTCAATTCAATCCCACCAAAACATGAAAATATGTAAAAGGAGCCAAGCAAAATATTGCATAGCTATTCAATAAGTAATTGAATAAGAAACTTATTTTGTAATTTAAATCAACATTCAGTAAATGTATCAATAGATTTCTTTATTTTATAATTATTATAGTGGCTTGGCAATAAGCACTACAGAAATAATCAGCTACTAATTGGATTTATTGGGTACCATCGGCCACATGCGTCGTTACATATTAAAACACTTTACGCTTGCAGTCTGTGTAAGTATGAACTCCTCCCAATATGCAGTTTTATATTTGTTTCTATTGTGCTTATTGCCAAGCCACTATAATAATTATAAAATAAAGAAATCTATTGATACATTTACTGAATGTTGATTTAAATTACAAAATAAGTTGAAGGCTTGTCTTGAATGTGATCTGAAAGCTTTTAACGACAGACGTACTTATTGAATAGCTATGCAATATTTTGCTTGGCTTCTTTTACATATTTTCATGTTTTGGTGGGATTTCATTTCTTTTTTGAAGGTTTTTGTTTCTTTTCTTTTCAGGACACGTTATAACTTTTCTGTACTTAGCTTAGCACCCATTCCCTATCTCCTTTATATTTTTTCTTTGAGGCTTCGTTAGTTCTATAGGTAGACAACGTAACGTAAATACTTCTGAGTTCTGAGTCAATTATTATATTCATATTATATAAATGACTCTTAAGCTAATACTTGAATGTGGTTGTTTTTATCTTTACCGTTGAATACACAGCAGCACTTTTGTAAGCGTCTCGACGTTCCTCGTTGGAAAGGAGCACACCTTATTTCATGTGATACTCGTAACTTAAAACTCCCATAATAATTGTATCGAGCAAGTAAGGAGTGTATATCTCAGTACTGATTAGTGATTACATTTATATTTAAATTGAATTCAATTACTGTTTCATTATTAACGTTGTTAATGTTATTTTTTATTTAATTAATGCCATTTCATTAAGTTCATAACTAACTTAAAGCCTTTTGTACGTCAAACAAATATGCAGTCGAAACTCATACTGTTCTTGCAAAGTTACAAACATAAAAATCTTTTATTTTATTTAATAAATTATTATATTATTACCTATAATATTATTTTTAAATTTCAGTTTTTAGGTTTCCCTGCTCAAAGGATGAAAACGGGGCCCTATTATTAATAAGTCTTCGCTGTCTGTCCGTCGTACATCCGTATGTCACCACTCACCAGGCTGGATCTCGAGAACCGCAATAGCTAGATAGTTGCGATTTTCACTAATTATGTATTTCTGGTGTCGTTATCAAAGCAAATCAAAATAAAATAAATTATTAAGGGTGGGCCTCATACAACAAACACGATTTTTTCCCCTTTTTTTGCTCTATATCCATAATGGTAACATTAAGGTTTTTGAAAATTTCAGAAAACGCTCATTTGTATGTTAACTTTAATAATTAATAATAAAAATTAAATAAACTTATTATTTAAGGGGGGCTCCCATACAAATTTAGGGTATGGAACACTATGTACGCCAGTCCGACTCGCACTTGGCCGGTTTCATAATTTTTCCTTTCATTGTGAATAAAGACCTATCCGAGTACCAAACTTCAAGGTTCTAAGTCTGCTAGAAGTACCTTAGAATTTTGATGATCTATATGTCAGGGAGTGACAAAATGTAGTAACTTTGACCATCCGTAACTCCTAAACTATTTATTGAAATTTCATGTAATTTGGAAATTAAGCTAGTTTTAATACTTGCTCCTAGTGACCGAAATTTTAAATCCCTAGCTTTGTTAACATTGAAGATAAACGGGGTGTGAAAAAGCCGCGAACCGCTTCGAAAAAAGTATGGTACGGCCGTGCCTTTGCTAAGAAGCTTGGCTGGGGCACTGCCGTGCCCCCAGATGTTACCTGCGATCGGTTGTATGTCAAACCAGAGATAGATTGAATACTGGGAACGGCCGTTAGACAAGTGCTGCCATCTACAAACTGTACATTATAATTTGTATAAGTAAAGTATAGTTTTCACAGAGCCAGTACTGGCTGCTATTACAACTGGCAGCCAGTATTGGCTTGGTATATGCCGCGTGTGAACAGTTTCTCAAGCCAGGTCAAACTGTTCACACGCGGCATATGCCAAGCCAATACTGGCTGCCAGTCTTATTGGCAGCCAATACTGGCTCTGTGAAAACTATACTTAAGGGTAAGTTTACTCACATATCACCGAGCGCGACCTCGCTAAGCAGCAGCAGGCCGACGTTGTTCCGCTTGTCGGTGCAGCAGTAGTTGGCGGACTTGGACACCATGTCCGCGAAGTATATACCCTTGCCGAACATGTAGCCCGTCACCGGCGCCTCGGGGGGCGCGATACGGAGACCTGGTGGAAAGGGTAATTTTTACGACTATGTGGAAAACACATGGGTGATTTTAGCATTCTAATCGTGTATAGTAATGGGAATTTATACTATTTTCTATTAACATACTAATTTTGATGTCACAGCATGCTAAGTATTATTGCTTTGCTATTTGCTAAAAACGCGGCATCGTGAATTATTGGTTCGCATCGCACCGCTCGCGTCGAGTATTATTTCGCATCGAGTGAAAAATAGCAATTCATTAACAGTTAGCGCTGCGGTGCGTAACAGCGCGGACGTGATTTTCATCATGATCGCAGACTATTACTAAGCATGATAATATTAGCAATCGTAATTTTTAGCAAGTACGATTAATTTAATTATTGCTAATGGGCATTTAACGCTAATGCTATTTTTACCAACACTAGTCGTGTATGCTTCTGATAAGCTACCGAGCAAAGTTTTATGAACACTATGAACACAAATAACTATGTTGACTTATTTCATTTTAAATAGTTTTTATTATTCATAGATTCTATAGGTAATAAGCCGAGTTTGTTCCCGAACCGGTGGTAGGCACCAGCATAGCTAGCACGGCCTTCCCCAGTCGATTCTTCGGAAGAAAGTAATGGCAGTTTCTTTCCCATGTCTACATATCTTTTTCCCGAGCATGGCGCCACCCATCGACTTGAGTTTCAGTGGACAAAGACAAGAAACTTTTTCCATAGCAACCATTATAGCAACGGCCATGCAACGGCAATTATTATATTTTTTGACATTTAGTTTCTTGATAATTTGTTAATTGAAGCCGAATTGCCATATAAAAAAAAAAGTTTTTATATGGCAATTCGGCTATAAATCCATGGCCAGTGTCGAGTAAATGGCGGCAAATTCAAAAAATCTACTTGCAGCAACCCAATCTATAGTCGAAATTATAGTTTTGATCTACGAAATACGAATAATAAGAACTAAGGAAGTTTATTATTCGTAGTTTGTAGATCAAAACTATAATTCCGGCTATAGATAGGGTCGATATTATCGATATTTTGTATTTGCCGCCATTTCCTCAACACTAGCCATGGTTTTATAGCCGAAGTGCCATAATAAAAAACAAAAAGAATCAAGAAACGAAATGTCAAAAGCGGATAAAAATGGTCGTCATGCTTGACATATAGATTTTCAAAAGCGGAAGAAATCGAAATACGAAAGAAACTTTTTCTCCAATGTTTTTCCGGTAAAACTGTCAAAATTTAGTTTCTTTCGTTTGTCCGCTGACGGTGTGCTAGCCCAGCAGTTGCAGTAGTATCAACGCACTGAAAGTGTTTCTTACAAATCTAGTCAGAAATAAAACCATTTTTATTTTACACCTTTTTATCGATGTTACATTTAGCCAGTGCGAATTCTTTACAGAAAAGTTGCATGTCGCAGGCGTGATCGCAGCTTGAAGATGTGAAACGGGTCATGAATAATAATAAAAATGTCTAAAAAAGACAAGTTACTCAAA
The DNA here is from genome assembly GCA_937595015.1 of Polyommatus icarus. NCBI lineage: Eukaryota > Metazoa > Arthropoda > Insecta > Lepidoptera > Lycaenidae > Polyommatus > Polyommatus icarus. The sequence continues at coordinate 6,150,260 of OW569331.1, forward strand.
ATAATCGTTACCTGGATTATAGGTGACATGTAATAAAGGATATGTCGATAAAAAAAACCTCCACTCTGACGCTGGCAACTCCTAAACGGGGAGTCTTACGCCAAAAGAAGAAGAACGTAAAACAATACCTTGTGACAGTATTCCGGCGAAGTTGGTGACGCGGGAGCCGTGCCACAGCAGGCGGCGGTTGTGCAGCTTGCGGAACGGCTTGTAGCGCTTGTCCTCGCCTTGGCGGACTACTTTGAATACCTGTAAAGTATCATTTACTAAAATAATATATAAAACTAGCTGTCCCGGCAAACGTTGTTTTGCCCATATTATTTTATTGAAGATGGCAACGTCCATCGCTATCCTGTCACACAAACAATGGTCGCCGTCAGTCTCGAGTTGTCAAAATTTAATATTGTTTATTCAACATAATATTATGCACTTATCAATATAAAAAGTAGATGTTGTCCGATTCTCAACCCTAGCCGATTTGCTCGCTAAGATTCATGAATTGCTATTTTTCACTTGATGCAAAATAATACTCGACTCGAGCGGTGCGTTGCGAACCGATAATTCACGATGCCGCGTTTTTAGCAAATAGGAAAGCAATAATACGTAGCATGCTGTGACATCAAAATTAGCATGAACTAATAAAAATAGCATTAATTCTCATTTATACTACCTCCTGAATCTCAAGCGTGTATGAGGAGTGAGTGGCAGCGTGGGTGTTCTTAGCGTACTCCATAATCATGGCGAACTCGTCCGAACTCTTGTCCAGCGGTTGTATTTCCGCCTTCAACTTCCTGTAGTGACCCTCTATTGGACTAATATCATCCTCGTTATCTGAAAATATAACAAATTACCTGTTGAAAAGGGGTAGGTAATAAAATGTAATTTCGTATTATATCGCTTTCATTGTTTGTGTTAAGGTGGTTCGTTTTTCATACAAAAATTACATCGGTATTCATAAGCTAAATATTAGTAGATATTACTAAATATGCCTCGATATTTGCGTAGGGAATTACTTTGGGATACTTATTTTCGCAAAATCAATAAAATTTCATATATAAAATGTCAGTGATATTATATAATCGGACGATGAACATGACATGCGTAATTTGTAAGATTTTTCATCGTCTGATTATATAATATCTCTGACATTATAAATATGAAATTTTATTGATTTTGCGAAAATAAGTATTCCAAAGTAATTCCCTACGCAAATATCGAGGCATATGAACTAATATTTAGTTTGTGAATGCCGATTTTATTTTTGTATGAAAAACGAACCACCTTAATATAATTTTTTAGGGTTCCGTATTTTTAATTCACTAATGACAAAGTTAACATAAGAAATTCCTTTGCTACCTGCGTAAAGCGTGAGTTTAAAAGTTGGCAACACCCTGTGCGAATTTTTTGTGATAAGTTTTAACTTTCCTAAATGGGGCTCCAAAACTTTTTTATACCGGACCCTCCAAGTCACGCTAAGCTTTTGAGTTTGACTGATAATGGGGTTTATGTTAGAATCTTTATTTAATTACCGTTAAGTTATTAATATTCGTATCTAAGTGAGGCAGTTTATGTGATTTTAATTCAATAATAACAAAATCATTCTTATAAGTTTATGTTAGAATCTTTATTTAATTACCGTTAAGTTATTAATATTCGTATATAAGTGAGTTTATGTGATTTTAATTCAATAATAACAAAATCATTCTTATAAGTTTATGTTAGAATCTTTATTTAATTACCGTTAAGTTATTAATATTCGTATCTAAGTGAGTTTATGTGATTTTAATTCAATAATAACAAAATCATTCTTACCAGTCTTCAATAAGCTGTAAGCTATTTCAATTTCGAGGAGGTTGTCTAACATTTCTGCCTTAGTTTTGATCAGTTCTTTGTTGTTGAGTAGTGGAGGGTTGTCCATTCCAAAGCTATGTGGGATAAGCGTATAAAATCTGAAACAATCATGTAAATTATAACACAAAATTATCAGTTGAAGCAATGGCATCTTAAAATAACTTACATTCGATAACATTTCAAAAATATTGATTTTTTATTATTCAATAAAATATGAACAATATTCATACAAATATTATAAATACGCGGGGGCGCTCGATTTTGACAGTTCTCGCTAGTCAAGACAAAAAGCACAAGAGATTGCAATAGCAAGATGAGTCCGCCGATAAAAAGATAATCTAAGGAAATAATATTTAAAGTGCATACGTTTTTAAAAAACGGAAAGCCGATGTCTATAGTTTAGAATATAAAATTGATCAATTGTCTTTTATTTATTATTTTCAATAATTAAATAATATTATTGTTCCGATATCTTGAGATTGGTCGTCACTGTCTAATCTCATGTGCGTTGCGAGCAGCAAGCAACCAAGCAAGCAAGCACCCCCGTCCCTACCTAAGGCGCGGCCAACTAGTTCCGCACAGACTATAGTTTATCGCGCGGGAACCGTGCATTTTTCCGGGATAAAAAGTATCCTATGTCCTTTCCCGGGACTCAAGGTATCTCCATGCCGAATTTCAGCAAAATCGGTTCAGCGGTTTGGGCGTGAAGAGGTAATAGACAGACAGACAGACAGACACACTTTCGCATTGTTAATATAATATAAATATTGAAATATTTCAAATATTTCAATATACATATTTCAATATTTCATAATGTTGTTACCTGTTTGTCGCGTCAATGATTTTGCCTTCATTTGGGTTGCCCTTATCAATTTGTTTCAGTAGCTCTGATAACACATTGTAGCCTGTTTTTATTTGCTTCTTTGAAAGTTTTCCTAAAGGCATTTTTTCAGTATCCAACTGAAATATAATTAAACAAAATATATTGTATTGATTCATCTCATATAATTTGTATACAAATCAAAGGTGTTAGCGGTAGGCATACCAGCGCATTGTGAACACTCAAGTTCAGGAAATTCTGCATGGTTATTGGTCAAAGCTAAGCCCGGTGCTCGTTAATATTATCGTCGCGAGTACAGTAGGGGCTGGTTTACACGTATTAAGTAGATAAGTAGTTAACTAAATTTTAACTTAATTTTAAGTTATAATTGCATGTAAACATAAAATTTAGTAGCAAGTTAAAATTTAGTTAAGTACTAAACAAGGAAATTAGAATTTTGACCATTTTTAACCGACTTCCAAAAAACGAGGAAGTTATGTTCGGCTGTGGATATTTTTTTTATTTTATTTTTTACGAGCTTTTGCTCGCGGCTTCGCTCGCGTTAATAAATATTATTATATACAAAGTTTCATCCCCTATTTTAACCCCTTGGGGTTGGAATTTATCAAAATCCTTTCTTAGCGGATGCCTACGTCATAACATCTACCTGCATGCCAAATTTCAGCCCGATCCGTCCAGTGGTTTGGGCTGTGCGTTGATAGATCAACATGTCAGTCAGTCACCTTTGAGTTTTATATATATAGATTTTTGTATGTTCAACGATTAATCCGCCGTTTGTGAACCGATTTTCGAAATTTTTGTTTTGTTGTATTAGGTTTCATTCCAATTTGGTACCATGTTCACAAAAGTGGTGACCTGATGATGGGATCCATGAGTAATCGAGGGATCTCCTCGAAATTTATATGGAAACATATGGTGATTTTGGTTTTATGAGAAGCATCCTAAGCATATGCTACCAAAACGCAAGATTTTGCACCGAGGTATACTATGGTTCCGAAGATACTAAGAGAACTCCGGATTCCTTATAGATACAAGTTTGGGAATTTTTTAGGCGCTGTTTTAAGAACTGAAAGCATATGCTACTATGCAAATTACATTCATCATCATCATCATCACCACGTCAGGGTCACCAATGTCACCAAATTCAACCTTATCTCCAGAGCATAAGGCACACATTTGATAGTACTTCTGAGAAGTTAAAGTTGCTTCGATAATGTAACATTCCGTCTCACTTCGCCGAGATATTCTGGAAAACAACCTAATGTCAACCTTTTGCATTGCGTTTAGCGTTCATAATACAATAACTGTCTGCGCTTCAATCTGCCAGGGCTGTCAAGCGAGCGGCGCGGCGGCGCGGGCCGGGTAGGTACTATGTGGCGCTGCGTGTGCGACAAGTCGAGCGAGTGCCAGCCTATTGAAACTAGTCCGGTGACCGGCTACTTAGCACGTCACACGTGTTCACGTTTAAAATTATCTGCAGGCTGCATCTGATATTATATTTTGTAAGTGCGACTGTAGTATAATACGTTACAGAATAATATACAGGTGTAATATTCTGCGTATAGTAGGTACGCGATGGTTTACCTACTAGGTAACTAAAAAGAGTGAAATTATTATTTTTAACAAAAAATTAAAACCGACTTCCAAGGTAAAAACAATAATAACATCCTTATAATATGAACTAAAAAGTATTAAATAATTATTTCTATCTAATAGTGCCTTTTTCCGAATTCGGCTAAAACTTAACTATTTCTGTACTCAATCTTCATAATTTTGAAGTCGATGCCAGTTCCAAAAGTTTCAAATATTCTGTCAGAGAACTGAAGATTCAGCTATCTGGTACCGACTTCAAAATGATGAAGATTGAGTACAGAAATAGTTGAGTTATAGCCGAATTCGGAAAAAGGCACTATTAGATAGGAATCATTATTTAATACTTTTTAGTTCATATTATAAGGATGTTATTATTGTTTTTACCTTGGAAGTCGGTTTTAATTTTTTGTTAAAAAAAAGGCGGTTGGAGAGTAGTGTTTTGTGTCGAACTCGAACTCGACTCGAACTCGGTTGTCTGTAAAGTCGGTTTACTGACGATAGTTGAACGTGACAACGTCATAGCCTTAAATGGAACGCCTCAGATAGAGGTAACGCCGCATATTGCGTCATGTTTTTTCGTGCGCGCAGCCCATATCGAATTATAAGACGTTGTCACGTCAATAATAATCTGTTAAGGTGGCAGGCGGGGCTTGTCACTTGACACAATTTGCAGGCACTGCAAATTAAGTTAAAATTTTGTTACTACTTATCTACTTAATAAGTGTAAACCAGCCATAACTACCTAACCTATCGTGACTTCTTAAGTTTTCGCGAGTATCACTCATGATTTATAAGTTTAAACACTTACGGATTTTGTCGCGGAGCACTTATATTAATCCCTACTCAGTCCGCCCGTGACCACGGCAGCTGTAAGGCAGCCGAAACGTCGGGATTAATATAAGTGCTCCGCGACAAAATCCGTAAGTGTTTAAACTTATATACCTAACCTATCGTTTTCTTGAACCCGAGTTTAATTACGCATTGTGGATCAGGCCCCATATTATTATGACTTGCTTTAGGGAGTTATGCCTATAAACTGTCATTTATGTATTACATGGGATTTGTCTGCTAATAATAATGAACCACTTACTTCAAACTCCAAGAGCGTTCTCTTCATGTTATCTATGTCGAATATTTTGGTGATCAGTTGTTGGACAGGCATCGCAAGGCTGCACTTCTTGTCTACTTGCAGCTTGGCGGTGGGCTCGTCACCGTAGTCCACCTCTATTGGATAGTAGCACCCGGGCATCTGGCAATAGCAAGTAATACCTTGATCGTGGGAATTACAGACACAATAGATTTTCAATTGTTATGCGGCACCCGGGTGCCGCTTGGGGTTTGATGGGTTTAAAAGGTAAGAATTTTTTATTTTATTTGTTAACCAATCCACAACTGTAGAACAAAATTGCAGTCAAGCTTTAAAATATAAGTTTAAAATTTGAATCTGAAGCAAAAGGCGAAAATGTTTTTATTTATAGATAAAAACAAATTTTTATAAACAAAGAATCGCCAAACAGCTAATATCTAAATTGGTAGTCAAATACTAAATAATTCGAGTCAATATAATATTATTTATCTCAGCTTAATTGCGTAATGTTGTAATAAAATTGTATGTTGGTCTTAAGGGCCCCCGAGACGATCAAACGGTTTGACTCAAACACGTAAATTTTGGTTTGACTCAAACCATTTTGATCGTTTACAAAGCTAGTTTGAACGGTTTGTCAAACATTTACGTGTTTGAAGCTCGTTTGATGAAATTTCATATTTTTGTTGTGTTTGACGCGCCGTTTGATCGTGTTCCGATGCGTTTGAACAAACTTTGTACACTTTCTTTGGAGTAATTACATTATTTTTAACCGACTAAAAAAGAGGAGGTTATCAATTCGACACGTATGTAATATTCCCAGAACTGCCCAGTTTTCGTATATGTTAGTCTATATCAGCATCTAAACAATTAATGTGCAAAATTTCAAAAGTGTATGTACTATGTATGTTTTGTTAGTGTTCATATATCTCCGGAACTACAAGTCCGATTTAAATATTTTTTTGTTGTACTAGGCATTGTTAAACTTGGGAGACTTCTGCAAGTTTCATCTAAAGAGGTTTAGTAGTTTTAGAACAATTTTAAAGTCGATTTTATCTTTTAAAAATACTATTTATTCGTCACAAGACGTGTTCTCGACAGCGCGTATTGAACCAAACTGGGCAGTGTCGTTTGACAAACCGTTCAAACCGACATCAAACGGTTGCATCCAACACGTAAGGTTTGAATCAAACGGTTTGACTCAAACACGTAAATTTTGTTTTGACTCAAACCATTTTGATCGTTTACAAAGCTAGTTTGAACGGTTTGTCAAACATTTACGTGTTTGAAGCTCGTTTGATGAAATTTCATATTTTTGTTGTGTTTGACGCGCCGTTTGATCGTGTTCCGATGCGTTTGAAAAAACTTTGTACCATTCTTTGGAGTAATTACATTATTTTTAACCGACTAAAAAAGAGGAGGTTATTAATTCGACGCGTATGTATGTAATATTTCCAGAACTGCCCAGTTTTCGTATAATATATGTTAGTCTATATCAACATCTAAACAAAATATGTGCAAAATTTCAAAAGTGTATGTACTATGTATGTTTTGTTTGTGTTCATATATCTCCGGAACTACAAGTCCGATTTAAATCTTTTTTTTGTTGTACTAGGTATTTTTAAACTTGGGAGACTTCTGCATGTTTCATCAAAATAGGTTTAGTAGTTTTTGAACAATTTTAAAGTCGATTTTAACTTTTAAAAATACTATTTATTTGTCACAAGACGTGTACTCGACAGCGCGTATTGAAACAAACTTCGCAGTGTCGTTTGACAAACCGTTCAAACCGACATCAAACGGTTGCATCAAACACGTAAGGTTTGAATCAAACCGTTTGATCGTCTCGGGGGCCCTTTAGTGGCTCAAGCCTCAAGGCTATGAAAATCTTCATAAGTGCTCACTGTTAAATAATGTTGGTGTAGTAATGTCACTGTTAAAATCGTTAGATTGAAATATTTTTAAGTGATCACTGATCAGTTTAAAATAGACTACTTGACCTATATTCAAATTCATTGAACAAATGCATATTTCTAGTAGAACTTGGCTTAGGAAACCGTATTTCACCCTTATTATCAAAATATAAAAGCTTATGATTGATAAATAAAGTCGATTTGAAAATATGATTTTATGAAACTATGAATTGTACTGATGAAAACGCTTTTGCGGTACTTCAGATTTGGATGTGACGTCATCCTCATAGTAATTTATTATCTTTTATTTATCGCGCTCGGTAAATGTAAGTTTATCTGTACATAAATAATAAGAATAAGCCTAGAAAGATTTGTAAAATATATTTTATTGAATAATTCACTTAAAACATTTGTTTTATATATATTATCTCCATTTGTTGTAGACGGGAAATGAAATGGCCAAAACTTTTCTCCAAAAGTTTTCAACATTACAAATGATTTCTAATGTTTTATTTAATTCTTTTATAATTTTTGGGCACTTTTAGACTCGTACATTTAGCACATAAAAATGTTCAATAAAGAGAGTTTCAAATACAAAGCGAATGACGTCACACTATGGCGGACAGTGTTTTCGGCGCCGTTTAAGAGGCGTATTTTTCAATAAACATTTTTAAGGGTTTCTACTGTGTAAAATATTAAAATATTAGTTTATTTTGTGAAAATTAATGATTAAGAAGCGATTATCATGAAGAAAAAAAGTAGGTCAAGTAGCCTATTACAGTGCATAGGTGATTTTTTATTTATTTCATGTTTAAAATAATTTATACTTTTTCACTAATACCTAGATGGTAAAATTGTGAAAATATTGCATTGTCGCTATTTATAAAGGTGAACGCAGATTTGGGCCGCACCGCAGTCGCCGCATTCGAATTCTATATATGAAGTTGCGAAGACTGCGGCGCGGGTAGGTATGCGAGCTTGCCTATAACTTCATGTAAAGAATTCGAATGCGGCGACTGCGGTGCGTGCGGTGCGGCCCAAATCTGCGTTCACCTTAATTTGACAGTGTCATATAATATTAAGTTAGAATTTTTATGTTACCTTTTCGAAGTCATGCCTCATTTCCCATGGGTTTTCTGTCTTTTCGAGGTAAAGATTTTCGAACTTATCGATTGCCTCGTTCAGAGACTTACAATCCTCCGTTTTGACGCCGCCAATTGGTGTACCGATCCTGCCCCAAGATCTAAATAGCCAGAATCTGAAACATGATATTAAAATATATAATTATTTTTAACGCGTATTTTCTATAATCTTTAGTTTAAAAAAAGTTTTCAATACAATCGTTGCGCTCAGTGAAGTTGGGCAAAGCAATAGGCTACGTCTTGACCTATATTTAATTTGAAAAAATTGAAAAAATGCATATTTCTAGTAGAACTTGGCCTAGGAAACCGTATTTCACCCTTATCATCAAATAAAAGCTTATGATTGATAAATAAAGTCGATTTGAAAATATGATTTTATGAAAATAGGAATTGTACTGACGAAAACGCTTTTGCGGTACTTCCGATTTGGATGTGACGCCATCCCATTTGTAATTTAATATCTTTTATTTATCGCGCTCGTCATATGTAAGTTTATTTGTACATAAATAATATGAATAAGCCTAGAAAGATTTATAAAATATATTTTCTTGAATAATTCAAATAAAACATCAGTTTTAAATATTATCTCCATTTATTGTAGCTGGGAAATGAAATGGCCAAAACTTTTCTACAAAAGTGTTCAACATTGCAAATGATATCTAAAATCTTTTCTAATTTTTTTTGCACTGGACTCGTACGCTTAGCACATAAAACTTTTTTCAATAAAGGAAGTATAAAATACAAAAAAAAAAATGACGTCACACTATGGCGGTACAATGGCGGACAGTGTTTTCGGCGCCATATAAAAGGCATATTTTTCAATCAACATTTTTATGGGTTTCTACTGTTTAAAATATTAAATTTTTTAAACAGTTTTGTTTTTTATGGTGAAAATGAATGATTAAGAAGCGATTAGAATGAAGAAAAAAAATAGGTCAAGTAGCCTATTGTATTGGTTTCCAAAAACACATTCCTCGCAAAGCAGACATGATGGAAACTTTGTGATAGTGTGACTCTTATTTTATTTCAAAGGAAAACTTACAGCTATGAATGAATGAATGAAGGAAAACACTTTATTGAACCAAAACAAACATTCTATAAAACTATAAAGTAATAGTAGTTATAGATGGCAGCTAGTACAACTTTCGTAGCGGAATTATTTATGAACGCGCTGTGGTGAAAAAAAAAACAATCGATCATATTATTAGATAATAGATCGTACACGATATTCGCAATTCTACATTTAATGTAATAATAATAATTGTTATTAGGCCTCAGCCTCGAAATCAGCGGGGCGGTGGCAGTGGCGGCGCGGGCGCGACGCATTCTTGTATAGATTTTTATGAAACTTCCTTGAAAGTTGAAAGCAACAGCGCGGCGCGGCGAGCGGCGCGCGGCGTACTAGACGGCTTCGCCGCCGTCACCGCTTCCGCCCCGCTGCCCACAAAATTCGAGGCTGCAGCCTTATACAAGGGTGCAATTAAACCTTCCTGCCAAATTTTTTCCAGGGCTTAGGTATCATTAGGAGACCCCATTTCACAAAAAATAAATAAATTGGTGTTATTTTTTTAATGACATATTTTATCTCATTTAAAATCGTTGCAAAACGGTCACTCGCGGCGCGAGGGAATGAGCGGGGGTGACGCGAGGGAATGTGCGCGCGCGGAGACACATCACGCGCAGGCGACGCGTCGTGTCCACTAATTTTAGGGTTTTTTTATTATTATTAAATAAGGGGGCAAACGAGAAAACGGGTCACCTGATGGTAAGCAACTACCGTCGCCCATGGCGACATTGGACACTCGCAACATCAGAAGAGCTGCAGGTGCGTTGCCGGCCTTTTAAGAGGGAATACGCTCTTTTCTTGAAGGTTTGCAGGTCGTATAGGTCCGGAAATAGTGCTGGTGACAGCTCGTTCCAGAGTTTTACAGTGCGCGGCAGAAAGTTACGCGAAAAACGCACTGTGGAAGACTGCCACTCATCAAGGTGATGAGGATGGTATGTTTTTCGCGTGGGACGATGGTGAAAAGTTGCAGGTGGTATGATTCCGAACAATTCCTCAGAGCACTCCCCGTGATAAAACCGATAGAGGATGCAGAGTGAAGGTACATCTCGGCGTAATTCCAAGGGGTCCAAGCTGTTTGAAACACTATGGCAGTTAAAAATTCGAGCGGCCCTTCGTTAGATACGATCCAGAGGGAGCAGTTGGTATTTTGGCGCCCCTGCCCAGAGATGAGAACAATATTCCATATGAGGCCGAACCTGCGCCTTGTAGAGTTGTAGGCGTTGGTCCGGACTGAAGTACTGTCTCGCTCTGTTAAGAACACCAAGCTTCTTTGAGCTAATTTGGCCTTACCCTCTAGATGATATCGGAACTGGACTTCGCTCGATATGTTGACGCCAAGTATCTCAATGCTAGGGGAGATGGTTAAAGATGTGCCCTCGAAACGAGGATATATGACCATTGGTGACTTTTTAGTGGTGAACGCGCAGACTTGTGTCTTGGCGGGGTTGAATTGGACCAAGTTACGTCTACCCCATTTAGAGACCTTCATCATTATACAGCATCACCTGTACTATCATCCGCATAGCAATGAATGCCGCTGGTCTGCAACATGTCATTGATATGCAGTAAGAATAGAGTAGGCAATAGCACACAGCCCTGAGGGACACCAGCATCAACAGACTGAGTTTCCGAGCATTCGCCGTCAACTACGACCTTTATGCTTCTGCCTGCTAAGAAACCAGTAACCCACTTACATAATTTCTCGGGCAGCCCGTATGATGGAAGCTTTGATAGCAGCGCTTTATGCCAAACCCGATCAAAGGCCTTCGCAATGTCCAAACTAACAGCCAATGCCTCTCCCTTCGACTCAATTGCCTGCGCCCAACGATGAGTCAGGTACGCCAAGAGATCACCAGCCAAGCGACCCTTACGGAACGTTTGTCGCTTAGTAATCCCTGGCCGTCCAAATATCGAAGAAGCTGGCTATTGATAATAGATTCCATTATCAATAGCCAGCTTTTTAGGTTAACTTTCGGAAGCTATTTCTCAACATTTTAGTACTGAGTGATTATAAAAGACAAAATACCTTTATTATTTTTAACAAGGATCAATACAGGGTGCAATTAAACCTTCCTGCCAAATTTTTTCCATGGCTTAGGTATCATTAGGAGAATTCATTTAACCAAAAAAAATTGGGTGTTATTTTTTTGTTAATGACATATTTTATCCCATTTAAAATCGTTGCAGAATGCTCACTCGCGGCGGTGGGTATGATCGGGGGTGACGCGCGCACGTCACGCGCGGGCGACGCGTTGTGTCCATTAATTGTAGTGTTTTTCAGGATAACTTTCGGAGGCTATTTCTCAACATTTTAGTACTGAGTGATTATAAAATAAAAAATACGTGTATTTTTATTTTTATCAAGGATCAATATATCAAAATTTGGCAGGAAGTTTAATTGCACCCTGTATATCAAAATTTGGCAGGAAGGTTTAATTGCACCCTGTAGAATCTGACTTACTTGTCTTTATCATCGGCTTTGAGCACCTGCAGCTTGTAGTAGGAGTTCTTGCCGGCGACGACGTCGGTCTTGGCGAGCGTGACGGTGTACTTGGTGCCGTCGCGGTCCGTGTACACGTGAGCCACGTCCGCCAGGCCCGAGTCGGCGTCGACCGCGGTGCCGCCTGTAAGTTAGGTAAAACAAGTTACAAGCTGTTAGTACCCTGACGCCTCAAGACAAAAAACTAGCAGACTTTTTCGCGGTTTGTCGCATCGGTAGTCGGTATACCGATAATCCTAATCTAATGAAAATATTTATCATGTACAAAAGAGTCTTTATCTATCTATCAAGTGTTGTAATATTTAAAACTGTCTGTACTCTGTATTGCCGTAATTTTACACCAAACGTAATCAGCATAACATAAAAATTAAAAATATATAATGTAAGGCTTTGTCCACATCTGTATCATTTTCGCGATCAGATCTCCGTCGCGTAGCATCGAGGCGTATATTATAAGCGTATCCACACTAGCGTTCATGAATACGCTTCGATGCTACGCGACGGAGATCGGAGATTTGATCGCGAAAATGCTACAGATGTGGACACAGCCTAAAATAGCTTAGATCAGGGGTTCCCAATCTTTTTCAGCCTGCGGCGCACTTACAAGTCTCAATATTATGTCACGGCGCCCTACTCTACATAGCTATTACAAAAACATACATAAGTACATTCAATGATCATAGTTAGGTGAAGCCAGTAAATAATAATAAACAAGCTTTTAATAATCTGCTTGCTTTGTACAATATTGACGAGATAACGTCTTATAATTCGATATGGGGTGCGCGCCCGAAAAACATGACAGTTCATGTGTCGTTACCTCGCTCTGAGGCGTTCCATATAAGGCTTGAAGTGCAAGCGAGAGCGCGGAACGAGCGACAAGGAAGCACAATCCGCCTTTGCGTGGACAGCTGCTATATTATATACTATAGTACATTTACAATATGTTTTTTAAAGAAAGCGAAAAGTTTGTATTGCCGCCGCGTGGACGCGATCCTGGAACTTGGCGCTGATATCTAGCTTGTCCCGCTGGGCCAACAAGACGCTGACGTAAATGCTGCAATTGTCGATATCTTGCTACTCGAAGTTGGTAGTGAGGTGACACTTGTAGTAACTATTGTTTTTACGTAACATTTTTAAATTTTTATTTTTTTTTATAAAATGTAGAGGTCCGATAGCAGTAAAAAATACAATAAAAGTACTTTGGTGATATATTCAAAAAGAATTTTGTTCTTTGCATAGGTCGATTTGAAAGAAATACATCGAAATAAAATTTAGTTTGTTTTTTTTATTTTTAGCAATATTCCGCGAAATAAACTTCCACCTTTAAGTAAATGAGTGAGTGCACGCATAGGCATGCGTACAGCACCTCCCTCCTCCCACACTGCCTATGCGTACACTCGCATGCAAGAACTTGCAAACACCACCACCACACAAGCAATAATGTTGGCAAATCCGTGCAAGGCCCCTCACCGCCTTGCAGGTTGAAAACCTCGACGCGCGTTTCGCTCCAACACCGGAGCATCCTCAGGATGTGGACTCTACGAACAACGTCCGTCAAGTGCCGCTGCCGGCCAAAACACCGCCTTTTATATCCTATCAAGCCCCGCTACTATCCCCACTACCCTCACCGTCAAGTTGACGGACGTTGTTCGTAGAGTCCACATCCTGAGGATGCTCCGGTGTTGGAGCGAAACGCGCGTCGAGGTTTTCAACCTGGGAGCCAATTCTCAGAATGTGAGAAAAGTTCATATTCGGAAAAATTACCCAATTATGAGATTTTTACGAACGTAACACAGTTTGTGTATTCTCAAAACTTCACATTCGAAATATTTCGTGCAAAGATCGCTCGAGTCGAACGAGTGGAACCGGTTATAGATGTCCGAATTCGTAAACCACACGTGGCCGCATGGGAGGTGAAGCGTTCGAGACCGGTTTCCTGCACGATACAATTTGTTGCTTATAGTTTGTGTATTCTCAAAACTTCATACTCGAAATATTTCGTGTGAAGATCGCTCGAGTCATACGAGTGCTAGGGACCGGTAGATGTCCGAATTCGTACACAAATTCACCCTCCTATTGGTGGATATGTAGCAATATTGGTGCTTGTGTTTCTTTTACGATATAATTACTTACTAGTTAATGTGTTTAAAAAAGAAACTATATAGGTAAGTATAATTAATTTCGTTAAATTAGAGTATATTGTACTAATGTGTATATTCTCCACAGAATATACTCCACAGTAGCTGAATTTATTTTTTATATAATTAGACTATTGAAATATGTAATAATTAATTTATAAGTGTATAATTAGAGACTATTAAAATTTTATCAGAACTTTTGTTCTATTTTGTACTTACTTAGTACTTACCCATAAGTTTTTGGATAATTAAGTTTATCATAATAATATTAATATTCAATATATAAATAAGTACCTACATCATATATACTTAATATTATCTTCTTATCTTCATTAATTATTTAAAATTCTCGTGTCACAATGTTAGTTGTCTTATTCCTCCGAAACGGTTTTAAGTGTACTATTATTAATACTTCGATGGTGGATTCTCGGAAATCTATTGTTATTCTATATAATTGTGTCTCGCTCACCGGTATATTATTATATTTTAAAAGCAGTGGGTCGCGGATACTATGGTCGCGGTCTCGCTCGCGTCGCGGTCGCCGTCCGAGCCTCGCATCGCCTCGCACTTGTCCCGACAAGTCCCGAGAAATCCCGACGGAACGGCGACGACTCGGGTCTCGGGCAGTCTCGCGCCCGCTTTCGATTACGAAAGTTGCGAATTTTGATAATATTACTTAATACTAACGCTGTATTAGAATAATAATTAATTAATGTTGTATTTAGTAGTCTCTTACACTACTTGTTATAATAATAATTGATAAGTGTTGTTACTTGTTATAATAATAAATAATAATAAATAACAGTACGTAAATTATTAATTTTCAACTCAAGACCGGCGACCATTACCTATTATTTGTGCAACGGGCCATACTTATTAATTCACTTCAATAGAATAGTATAATTATTGTTCTTTACAAATTTAAAAGAACAATAATTTAGTTCTTAACTACAAATAATATACTTACCTATATTGCAAAACAACCGCAAAACAATTTGCGCCGAGATAGCTAGTGAATAGTGATATTATAAAATCAATTATTTTGTACTAGCGACCCGCCCCGGCGTCGCACGGGCATAAAATATATAGCCACTGAAAAAAATTATTAAAATCGATAGCCTATGATCCTTCACGTGGTCTTATATTTGCCAAATAACATAAAATTGCTCCAGTAGTTCAAGAGATTAAGCCCTTTCAAATAATTTCCCCCGTTTTTTCCCACATTCTTCTATTAGTCTTAGCGTGATAAAATATAGCCTATAATAGTCTTCCTCAATAAGTGGGCTATCTAACACTGAAAGAATTTTTCAAATCGGACCAGTAGTTCCTGAGATTAGCGCGTTCAAGTTAGGGCTTTCAAATAATTTTCCCCGTTTTTTCCACATTTTCCTCTATTTCTGCGCTCCATATAGTCTTAACGTGATAAAATATAGCCTATAACCATCCTCGATAAACAGGCTATCTAACACTGAAAGAATCATCAAAATCCGTTACGTAGTTTTAAAGATTAAAGGGAACAAAGGGACATGAGGGAAAAAAAGTGACTTTGTTTTATAATATATATAGAAGCTACATTAATTACTAGAATACACGTAAATATTATCAGTCACACGTTGCAAAATTTGTCTAAGCGTTTTTTTTTTGCCGAATCGGAACGCAAAATGTCTACGGCAGGAACTCCTCGGACCTCGATAGTTCGATTGGTAATTGTTCTATTGGTCTCCAGAATACGGGTTTTTAGGATCATTCGAACTTGCCAGTAGAAATGAATAGTTCATGAAATAATTCTACGAGGATTTAGTTATTAACTATCAATTATTATATTATATTATGCATTGAGATATGAGTACTACGTAAATATATGGCAAAACAACCGCGAAACAACTTGCCGGGATAGCTAGTAATATTATAAAACCAATAATTTAGTAAGCTATATTTACTACAATACGCTTAAATATCTTTGCACGTTGCAAAATTTGTCCCAGTGTTTTTTTAACGCCGAAATGGAACGCAAAATAATGTCAATGGCTGGAACACTTCGATAGCTATCGGTCCCCAGAATATGAGTTTTAGGGATCATTCGAACTTGCCAGTAGAAATGAAATGTTCATGAAATAATTTTACGAGCGAAAAAGTTCACATCCTGAGAATTGGCTCCCTGCATGGTGGTGAGGGGCCTTGCACGGATTTGCCAACATTATTGCTTGTGTGGTGGTGGTGTTTGCAAGTTCTTGCATGCGAGTGTACGCATAGGCAGTGTGGGAGGAGGGAGGTGCTGTACGCATGCCTATGCGTGCACTCACTCATTTACTAAATTTTAAGCTATAGATTTCCGCAAAGTAGCGCCTGATTCCATTAACTAAATACATCGAAATAACTTTAGGTTACAGTCGAAAAAGTTTGTTTCTATTTATAGAGATTCGGAAGCGAGCGTTAAGGGGTTAAGGATCACGTTCAACTATCGTCAGTAAACCGACTTTACAGACAACCGATTTTTTTTATATTATAATTTTATTTTATAATATTAGTGATTAGCTGATTACGGATAATGATGGAGGATCGACTCACGGCGCTCCTCTTGCCTTTCCGCGGCGCGCCAGGGCGCCGCGACGCATAGTTTGGGAACCCCTGGCTTAGATACATGCGTATAACGACAGCGTCCTCTATAAACCTACAATTCGTGCATACTGCATACATCTAAATCTAGGCAATTAATAAAATACTATGTGTGTCTATAATTTCAACGGTATAACTGTCCCTCTTGCTATTTGTTACCTCACCTACCGCGTTTTGCGCCTACAGATGCAGCAATGATAAAGCTGAGGCTTAACCTACGCGTCAATGACGGAGCGTCAAGTTGCGTCAAGTTGTCAAATGTATGTTTTGTATACAAAAAACACATTTGACAACTTGACGCAACTTGACGCTCCGTCACTGACGCGTAGGTTTGTGCTAAGCTTAATATAGGATAAAGGCAAGAAATGGGTTTACCTTTAATTTTCAATTTTTCAATGGTGGATTTTGGTTTGCTGTACATACTGCCAGATTTGGGAATTGATTTGCCGTCTATTACATCTTGCGGCACGCGCTGTTTTGGCTGTAATGATAATATTATGTTATTACAAATTTTTTATGCTATCAAATTCTCTGTTTCACCACAATATAAGATAATATTGTCCGGAAAATTCAATTTAAAAAATTGTTATAAATAATTTTTACACGTCTTCTGAAATCAGTTATCCGAAACTGCCGATTGGAATACGTGTTAAACACGTAATGTTACGTGAACGATTTCATATTTAAATGAGGCTTTAGTTATAAAATAATTTAGATACTTACATCAGATCCCCAATCAGCAATATTATTTTCTTTAATAAGTTCTAGAGTTTTGGCGATCGTTCCGGTGGCTGGATCGATAAGATCTAGAAAACTCTCTTCTACTACCTAGAATTAATAAGGACATAAAATGAGGTTTAGAGCAATGTAATGTTATTGTTAATAATGTTGAACATTGTTAACCATTACAAAATCTTATAACACAACCAATATGTTTCCTTAGTTCAAGCAGATATTCAAACGAAAACTAATCTATTAAATTCATAGTATATCCATATTATGTATATCATCAAAATCGGTTCACAAGCTAGACATGAAGCGGTGAAAGATAGACGCACATAATTTCGTATTTATAATATTATCTCAACATTTATTTAACAATAAGTAAAATAACATAATACTATAGATGGATATCAATATAATATGTCAATGGATAAAAAATTAGAACAAGTTAAAGATACCTCACCTCTATAGAAAGGTATTGGATATCTTGCATTTTCTGATTCATCTTTTCAACTTCATTTTTGGTGGACACTACAGCCGCAAGTGTATCAGTCAGTTTGCTAGTCACAAGTCCTCCCAATTTCAAGATGCGATTCTTCACTTCTTCTTTGGGTGCTTTAAACTTCCCGTGCAGGTAAAATTGCAAATTCTTCAATGGTGGAAGGGGCAGTGGTTTTTTATTCTCACTGAAACAAACATTTTTTGGCCTGTAAAATTTTATTCCTAAGAAATACTTAGAAGTTTGAGAAGTTTGGAACAGTAGAATGGATTCTCTAAAGACGGGGATATGACCTAGCCTCGCCACTAATTTAGAGTTGAAGAACTGGTAGAGGCCCTCACAGTACTAGTTACGTATTTTGAATATCTACAATACAGTTAGGGGTTAAGACATAAGAAATAAGATTTTTAACAAAGATTATAATCTTACCCGTTAGTTTCCTCCTTCTTTACAACAAGCAATGTTGGTGGAGGCTCCACCTCAAATACTCGAACGCCAACCTTCGACTTGAACTTTAGGAAGGCTGACTTTTCTTTATAAGCCTCGGGAATTTTCATAACAGCTCGCTTGGGCTCTTTAGTTACATACCTACATTTTGTCCACTCACTAATATCACCTTAAAAAGACATTAAATTTTACATCCCATTAAAAAGAGCAGCCCAACTTTTCTAGTTGTTTTTTTTTTCTTATAAAAAGTGCCCTGATAGTTATATTGCTTTAGGATCGCTTAACGCTTTAGATATATTGAATCCTGGCTGAACATTTACATTGGATCATTATAAGAAAGCTGGTACATGTTGTGGTGACATTCTTTGGGGTGTTAAACTAGTGAGATAAAACCATACCTTTCTTTTCTTTCATCCAACCATATCTTTTCTTTCATCTATCTCGCTCATACATTGTATCTTAAGTCACTCATGTATGTACTACGAATAATAAAAACTAAGGAAGAGTAGAGCGAGTCCACAAAAAGTGACCTGAATACATGGATACTTTATGCATATATTAGGTACACAATTTTGTGTTTTTATACAAGTGTCAAGTGACAATTATTCAACGGCTTTATTTCCTAAATTTGAATGTTGTTAGTGTTTTGTAGCTATTGTCACATTTTAGTGTGTAAAAAAGAACCAAATTTTAAAACGATTGAAGTATGGGAGTTACATTTCCTTAGTTTTTATTATTCGTAGCTCGTGTACAATACCTGTATAGCATTATAATTTATTTTACCTGTGCACTTGTAATAAAAAGTGTCCAACTCTAATTGTCCTCCACACTCTGGGCACGGTTTCAGAACACCAAATGTCATACAATCAGCCAAAGCATCTAGATTCTGAAAAGAAAAGTTCAGTTTCATTTTATTGCGTGTATTTTTGTTACCTTTTGTTTGCAAAAAAAAATGTGACAAAATGTGGACAAGAGTGGCATGTCAGAGAAGTGAGTGGAAGCTGTTGGGGGAGGCCTTTGCCAAGAGGCACACAGAAACAGAGACTGCTAAATAATTAGTTTGAATACATATTTTGCATGTATGTAAAATAAAATATGTAATGTTCTTCTGAATAAAGGCTAATAATAATAAAATCGTTTGCAAGTATATTCCCTGAGAAACATTTGCAGGGATGGCAAGCAGTCTATGTCAAACTTCATTAACAGATTGCTTAAATATATTTTGTAGTAAAGAATAGGCAGCAAAGAAAGAAAATTTAATAGCACACTCCTTTTAAAACAAAAGACCAAAATATTATAAAGTGTATGCCAACAGCCAGTGGCAGCGCAAGATCTAAATTTTATGTGGGCATAAAATATTTTGCAAGGCCCCCCTGATGGATGATGCAAGAAGATTTTGTTGAAAGATTTTTTGATACCTACTCCTAAATCCTAAAGAAAACGCGCAAAAGAAAACTGGTGCAATAATTTTTAGACATAAAAGAGAATAGCAAAACAATACCGCATCGATGCCAATACGAGCAGCCTGTGAGTTAGTCTCAAGCAAATCAATAACTTCCTGCTTGGTCAGCTCAATCAGTTTATTCCTGTGTTTATGGAAATCATTATTTTGTTTTTCAAGTTTTTTCATAAAAGCCTTTTCCTCTTTTATCTCTTGTTTGTCTTTTGGTTCAGACTTTAGCTTTTTAACAGGAACTTCGTCCATCTTCAATGCTCTGAAATTGTTAACATATTATTTAATTTCTCTAGGTCACACTGGACCATGTAGGCCTGGAGATAGTGACACAAAATTCTTGGTGATTTGTACCAGTATGGCGGTTTTACAGGGGTATAATTTTTTTTGCCTGTAAAGGCAAAAAGGAAAATGATGGTCATCGCGCTCGCACTGGCAGCCCAAACGCGTGGGCGTTGATCGAACGTGTCGGATAAAAAACGAGTGTAGAACGATTTGTTCAACAAAAATGCTTGTATTTTCAGATAGTCGAAAAACAATAAGTAGGCGAAAGCGTAATGCCATACTTGTCGGGTGCGGCTTACAGCCCGCCATACCGACGCGAATACGGTAATTTTAATAAAAAAATTGAACCATTTGTACCAGGCTAATTTTTGCATAGCTAATCATCGTCGAGTAGCCATTCACGAAAATCACCTTGCCATACTTTTCCGACAGCGCCCAATGGCCGCCATACCACTGCAAAGGTGTAAGATTTTTTTTTCGCCAAAAGGTTTGTGCCAGTATGGCATTTAAATTTTTGGAAAGTATTTGACAAAATATGACCGTTATTATTTTTCCCATACTTCTAGTAGGCGGAAATAGTGCTGCCATACTTGAAATACTTATTTATTTGACACGTTTTAAAAATACGACTATAAGATACGTAAAATCATTTTTTACATCATGGCATCATTGTAGTCTCGTCATTTGACAATTGTATTTGGCTACTCGACGATGATTAGCTATGCAAAAATTAGCCTGGTACAAATGGTTCAATTTTTTTATTAAAATTAACGTATTCGCGTCGGTAATCGGTATTTATTTATTTATTTATCTGGTACAAATCACCAAGAATTTTGTGTCACTATCTCCAGGCCTAATGACAATACATAAAATTGTAATTAAAAAATATCTTATATTATTATTAATGAAGTTTACACACTTACTTAATTTCTTCTTTTACCATTTGCTGGTCTTCTTTACTGAGACTTTTAAAGCCTGGAATGCTCTCACCTCCAGCAAAGAATAAAAATTCATCTCTTTTCTCTGCAAAACATTTAACATGGTGCCACATTGGATAGTCACCAAATTTTGGGTCATACCCTAACTTAGATACGCGGATTTCATCCTGAAAATATTTTCTCAATTAATCCTTCGATCAGGGAAATGCTATTGTTTTCTATTGCTGTCGCGGTCACTGGTGTCCTCATCTTTGAGGTATCATTCTGTAGTAAGAGAAAACATTTCAACAAAAAAAAAAAGAATATTATCATACCTTGCAAATCTTAATATCACAGTGTTTACAAGAAGCCCTACTAGACTTGGAGTACTCTATTGAAAAATTAGCCAAAGCTGTTGTGTCACTATTGTCTCTCTTCTTCCCTTTTCCTTTCTTTCCTTTTTCTTCTGGCATCACAATTCCACCAGTACCACTAGCTGCCGATAGAAACAAATTGCATAACAAACATATTCTTATGTTACCGGGACACAAAAACACGGCACGACGTCGTACGCGCGTCGTAAAAAACTACGACAGGGCGCCATACGACGTTGTGCCGTAGAAACTCACGTAGAAATTCAATATGAGTTTCTACGGCGCGACGTCGTACGACGCCGTACGACGTCGTGCCATGTTTTTGTGTTCTGGCCCTTAGCTGTATAAATAAATTCATATTATAAGCCAGAGAATTTTAAAAATATTCAAATAATTACCAGCAATATTTGTCACACACAATAAATAAAAAGTTTACCTAGCTTGCTTTTAATTTTTTTCTGGTCTGCATTACTTAGTTTGTTGAAATTAGCAATTTCACTTATGCTAGAAGGACATTTCTTCTTAAAGAAGCATTCTTCATGATGCCAGTTGGGTTGTTTTCCATCATGGAATGCTGACTGAAAAGAAAAATTTATTTAAGTTATTGTCTCAGGATTCAATTTTTTTATTGAAGTGAAAACTTCTTTAGCGGCGTTGAGAACTTTTGTGGGATGGGTAAAAACTGTGAAACTCGCGTCAGATTCTCATGCTGATCGAAAAACCTTGGAAAAACCGTCTTACGGTTTTTCCAAGGAAAAACCGTCTTACGGTTTTTCCAAGGTTTTTTTTGTGTCGAACTTGAACTCGAATTGATTGTAAGGGTTTCGATTAATTAAAAAAATCAATTTTCATAAAAAAAGGGTTAAAAATTAATCGATTGTAAAGGTTTCGTTTAATTTAAAAAAAAAGATTTTTTAATAATCGGTTTTCATAAAAAATGGGTTAAAAAATGCACAACAAACTGTATTCCTAACGTAACTAAATAATTTCAATTTCCCTTTTTGGAAAAAAACTTTTAAGGCAGATTAACAGCTGTTTTATGAGTGATTTAGCCTATTGAAGTTACCTGTTTCTAGTCACACAGAATGTAAGTTTGAGATGAGTTTGAGCACCTTTTAGGGTGGTGTACTAATTGACTTACAAGTTACGAACCTTCATATTATACGAATAGTGTACATGTAATACCTCGATCGTGGGAATCGCAGATATAATCGACAGCTTATTTTCAATTGTTATGCGACAGCCGGGTGCCGCTTGGGGATTGATGGGTTAAAACGCAAATTTTAACAACCTTGTTACTGAAATAATATTTATAAAATTCCCTTACCTGAACCATAATGGCCAGCCTTAAGGTACCCTGATCAATTTTTTGTTTGCATGCTTTGCACGATGCTCTACCAGATTTGGCATATTCCGCCTGGTACGGTAGCTCGTTCATTTTCTTTTGTGAACCTATTTAGTACTTATTCAATATTTTCCTTGCGGAATAATAACCAAATAATAACACTGAAAAATATATTAGATGACTGCAAATTCGCCGGGTGGCGGTTAAAGTGAAACATCAAACAAATGTCATAACTCATAGTCAATGTCAAAACTCATATGTCATCTTTTTTTTTTCAATATGTTTTAGGCCCTTGTACACTGGTTGGCCAGTCGGGGCGCGGCGCAGAGACTAAAGAGTCTTTACGGCGTTTTCACACGAGACACGACACGACACGATTCATAGACAAATATAAATTGCACGACAGACGTCACACAGTCTCTCGTTTGAACGTTTTTACACGAGTGACGATTTCTGCGACGACACCGCATTCATTTATGGCTGGTTTACACGTGTTAAGTAGATAAATGGTCAACTAAATTTTAACTTATGACCGTATACTTACTTAACTAAATTTTAACTTGCTATTGGCTACTAAATTTTGTGTTTACAATTTACAAATATAAAATTAAGTTAACTACTTATCAACTTAGTACGTGTAAACTAGCCATTAGTACTTATAAATATTATGTCATCTATTGTTGGGTTTTTTAAAAGATAGTTCGATGATCCTTTTTAACGTCAAGTGGTACGCGGGGCATATTGTATTATAATATAAAGCAGTAATTTTAAGGTGAACGCAGATTTGGCCGCACCGCAGGCACCGCAGTCTTCGCAACTTCTACATTCTTTATATGAAGAATTTGAAATGCGGCGACTGCGGTGCGTGCGGTGCGGCCAAATCTGCGTTCACCTTTAGTTGCCTGGTTCAAAATTCAAACAACAAAATATGATCCACAGACAACTTTCATAATATCTTTGTAATTTTTTTATCTGTGCTAAAAAACGTGACGACATAGCGGATTGTCGTCTCAAAATCGTGTGTCGTGCTGTGCGGTGTCGTTCCGTTTGAAAACGGTACATAGAAATGTATGGCGCACGGAATCGTCACCGCATTTTGTCGTGTCGTGTCGTGTCTCGTGGGAAAGCGCTCTGACTCTTGCCGGGCCGTGTTGCATTGACGGAAATCCGCCGCGCAAAAATCCGCCCCGGCCATTCAGTGAGCGATACGCGCATCCGGCCCGCTTCCATCGGATTTTTGCGCTGCGGTCTGCGCGCCTGCGCCCCAGCCCCCGGGCGGGCCCCTGTAAAGGGCAAAGGCTACTGGCGCCTGTGTGCAAAAAAAGGATTTTGGCGCCCCTCTAGGCAAAATTTTTTTGGTTCCTTGGTTTTGGCGCCCCTAAAGACGGAGATTTGGTGCCCATAGAGGATGGCGCCCGTGTGCATTGTATAAATATTTGCACACATTGCACATAATATGACATAATATTATGGTAGCGCCCAGGGCCCCCGCTACCATAATATGTGTAAGGTGCAATGCGCACGGGTGCCATCCTCTAGGGGCGCCAAATCGCCATCTTTAGGGGCGCCAAAACCAAGGACCCAAAAAATTTGCCTAAAGCCTAAAGGGGCGCCAAAATCCTTTTTTTGCACACAGGCGCCAGTAGCCCTTATGGATGGGTAAGGCAGTAAAAACTGAGTCAGCTGTCAGAGTCAAAACTCAAACTCAATAAATACTAAGTATTTACTTTTTGTATGAGTATTTACTCATTGGACACAGTAAAAACGTTTTATTCAATATTTTAGGTTCTAATTATATTAAACATTACACAATAATAAAAAATACTTAGGGCCCTGGTAGCGCCTAGCAGGGGCCCGGCCCGGCGGCCGGCACGCTGCCGCGCTGTAGAGTGCAGCCCGGCACAGTCTGCTCACTCCTTTGCTCTGTATAAATATATAATAAAAAAAATTGTAGTCAATTTTGCGTGTAGGGGGTTCTGGGTAAACACATCCCAGTGGCATGGCCCTATGCCACCCCCCGCGTCGCAGGTTGCGGATAGCGAAACGGTCCTCAGATATGGGGACTAGCTGCCTTGTGCAGCCGCGGACAATCGGGCGGTCCATATGGAGGGGTGTTGGGGTTACTCATGGCGGGGTAACCTCTACAAAGTGACACCAAACCCAATGAAATGTGGGCGTCAGTGGCGAGCAGGAGCCGCCACTATAATATAAGCTCTGACCCGGGGAGACCAACCTCGTAAGCCTTGGATGGCGGTTGGTCTAGGAGAAGGTACTCCGAATAATAAACCAATGTGCTGCCTTGTGCACAGGTGTTGGATCACCAAAGGCTAGGCTGTATACCCGATACGTATACCGAATCAAAAAATGTTAGCAGGGTTTAAAAACAAATTACCCCAGGAAGGTACCAGCCAAGCTGGAGAATCCTTCCCTGAGAGAAGCCCACAGGGAAACTCAGGCAGCCCCATCGTATCTGGGGGGGGCAAAATTTTGCTACCGCATGAGGATAGGAGATTACAACTGCAGCAGGAAGAAAGTAGAGAGGAGCCGACATCCCAAGAGGATAAAACAACGACGCAACACCAGAGTAAGAAGATGACACAACAAATTTTTCATCCCAGTCTCTTCAAAAACATTAGACCCAGAAGCCACTCTCTTGGCAGCAAAGACACAAGCACCACAATAAATCTGCCCCAAACGGCAGAAGGCTCAGCTAATGACATAATTATAATAGATGAAATGACTGCAAAAGATGCAACAACACTTACACCAACTACTAGTTACAGAGAAAAAACAGGCACCAAAGCATGGCAAAATGATCAGGCACCTCATAAAAGAAAAGCAGAGGCAAGTCCAGAACAAATTAATAAAATCAATAAGGTGACCAAAACTATGTACACGGTACCAACACAAAACAGCTTCCAAATTCTCGAAACAGCCACAAATGTGGAACCAGCGGCTGAACAGAAACAATTAAAACCACCTAAACCGGAACCTATATTTGTGACAGGAGTTTTAGATATTAAAAAACTTAAAGAACTACTATTTTCAATCGTTTTAGAACAAAATAAATACACATTGCACACGCTACGATCTGGACATATTGTTAAGATTATGCCAGCAGACATACTGCCGCACTCAGAGTGGAACATTATTTAGTTAAATGTAATTAATTCAAAATTTTGACATAAGCCCCATACTTTATCTGTCAAACTCTTCATTAAATTGGAGCTAAATCATAATTAAATGTCTCTGAGTACGGCGGTTAGACACATATAAAAACATAAGAACAGCGTTTATTGATAAAGATGTAAGCCACTATACTTACAGATTAAAGAGTGAGAGAGCCTACCGCGTAGTTCTACGTGGTCTCCATGCATCAGAAGATACAGATGTAATTAAACAAGAACTGTTAGAGCTTGGACATGAAGTTAGGAATATAACAAACATAAGGCACAAAACCACAAAACAACCACTATCTCTATTCTACATAGACTTAGAACCAAAACATAATAACAAAGAAATATTTAAAATTTATAAATTAAATTATACAAAGGTTTCATTTGAGGCACCGTACAAAAAGTTTGAGGTCCTTCAGTGCAAGAGATGTCAAAGATTCGGTCATGCGAAAAACCAATGCAACAGACCCTTCAGATGTGTAAAATGCGGCGAAGAACACCCTACTGCTAGTTGCCTGAAAAGACCAGATACAGATGCGACATGTGCAAATTGTGAAGAAAAACATCCTGCAAGCTATAAAGGATGCACGAAATACAAACAATACAAAGAACTTCTGCTTAATAAAAACAAGATTAACAAGACAAGCCAATTGAAAATAAAGAATGATCAAAATACAGATAATGACACTAAAGATAAAATTAATAATAACAAATCAGCAATAAGACATAATATATACAATAAACAAAACTATTACTCCAAACACGATTCGAAAGATACTTATGCAAGCATCACCAAAAATAGACATCAAAATATACACACTAATACGGAAATCAAGGACCCAAACAACATGACGGAACTCTTAAATGTGATGTTTGAGAAATTCCAAAACATAATGAGTATTATGTTAGACAACATGATGGATCGTATGATTCACTTACTCACAAGTCTTATGAAAAATCCATAAACCTAAGGATTATTACCTGGAACGCCAACGGGTTGAATGAACGACGCCAAGAACTGAATCATTTTCTCAAAACAGAAAAAGTTGATGTCGCCCTTATTTCTGAAACACGATTTACGCACAAAACACATTTTAGTATTAAAAACTACGAAGTGTACACAACAGATCACCCATCTGGAAATTCACACGGTGGAACTGCAATAATCATAAAAAGCAACATAAAACACTATCCACTTGAACAATATAAAACAGAAAAGATACAAGCCACATCTGTTTGCATACAAGGCAAAAACTTTGATACTACAGTGTCTGCAATATATTGCCCACCTAGGCACACTATATGCAGTGACGACTTTAAAACATATTTTAAAACATTAGGAACCAGATACATATGTGGAGGAGACTGGAATGCTAAACATGTGTTCTGGGGATCCAGGATAACTTTGCCACGAGGTCGCCAACTGTTCTCTGCTGTAAACGATTTAAATCTTCGTTGTGCCTCACATGGCATCCCAACATATTGGCCTACAGATCCACAAAAGGTACCAGACTTATTGGACTTTTTTATAATGAAGAATATCCAACCGAGTCAAATAAAACTAGAGGAATGTACAGACTTGTCCTCTGACCACACACCGGTTATACTTAACCTTTATCACAAACGTTTACTAAAAGAAACTCCAAGTAGACTGTATAATCCTAAAACCGACTGGGTTAAGTATAAAGAAAAAATCACAGAAGGCATAAACTTGAAAACGCCGCTTAGCAGTGAAGATCTTATTGAAGAAGCTATAGAAGACTTTGTAAAATTAATTCATAAAGCAGCTAATGAGTCAACGCCCATATTAAAGCCAAAGGTAAACTTTTCCAAAGATATCCGGTTTTCTAAAGCTATCAAACAAAAAGTAAATGAAAGAAGGCATCTTCGTAAACTATGGCATCGCACCAAGTATCCCTGTGATAAAAAAGCCTTTAACAAAGCCTCTGAGGAATTGAAACGTCTGCTCTCACACGCGGAAGATGAACAATTGCAAAACCAGCTAGCTAACCTAACACCTTACAAGAACACAAACCACTCACTTTGGAAGATCACTAAAAGACTGAAAAGGCCTACAGCTCACATTCCACCTATTAAAGACTCATCTGGTAACTGGGCACGGACCAACTCTGCTAAGGCTCAAGTCTACATGGAACATCTTGCATCAGTTTTCAAGCCATTACCAAGTAGAAACCCAGCTCATGACCAAGTAATCCAAGAATATCTTGATGCGCCACTCCAAATGTGCCCACCAATCAAAAGTGCAAGCCCGAAAGAAATTTGGAAAGAAATCCTAAGGTTAAAAATCGGTAAAGCGCCAGGGTTTGATCAGGTTGATGCAAAATTGCTTAAACAACTGCCTAAAAAAGCTGTAATTTTTATTACCGCTATAATTAACGCCTGCTTTCGACTCGAGTTCTTTCCTGCTCAATGGAAAATTGCCCAGATCATTATGGTCCCAAAACCTGGCAAACCATTAAATGACGTTAAGTCCTATAGACCGATAAGTCTGCTACCTATACTAGGCAAACTCATGGAAAAAATCCTGCTTAACCGGATGCTTCAACATTTACCACAAGTTATCCCCCACCACCAGTTCGGATTTAGGCAACGACATGGAACGATAGAACAAATCCACCGACTCACAGACGCCATAAGCCGTTCGCTAGAAAGCAAAAAGTATTGCTCTGCTGTCTTTCTTGACATCAGTCAGGCATTCGATAAAGTATGGCACGCGGGGCTACTCTTTAAACTAAAAAAGTTATTACCGCACTGCTTCTTCCTAATCCTCAAGTCATACCTAAGAGGCAGATGTTTCGAGGTAAAAATCGGCGATGAAACTTCGGCATTATGCGAAATACTGTCAGGAGTCCCGCAAGGAAGCATACTCGGTCCAGTGCTTTATCTTATCTTCACCGCAGACCTGCCAACTAGTGACGATACAACAACGGCCACATATGCCGATGACACAGCCTTCCTCTCCGTGCATGAAAACCCCACTATAGCATCAGCCAAACTACAAGAACACGTCAGTCAAGTAGAAACCTGGCTCGATGATTGGCGTATCCAGGCAAACCAGGACAAGTCGGTCCATGTAACCTTTACTCTAAGAAAGCAAACATGTCCTCCAATTAAATTGCACAATAGGGATATACTACAGGCCGAAGATGCAAAATACCTGGGCATGCATTTGGATCGCAGGCTTACATGGAAAAAACACATTTGGACGAAAAGGAAACAACTTGACACAAAACTCAGATCCATGTACTGGCTCATAGGTCCAAAAGCTGGTCTTTCAACAGAGTGCAAAGTATCAGTTTATAAAGCCATCCTAAAACCTATCTGGACATACGGCATTCAGTTATGGGGTACTGCCAGCATCAGCAACATCGAGATTCTGGAACGTTTCCAGAGTAAAGTATTAAGAACGATGCTGAGCATACCATATTATCTTTCTAACAAGTACATTTACAAAGACCTTGAAATGAGCACAGTTAAGGAAGAGATAACAAAATACAGCAAGGCCTATCAAGAACGAATGGCAAAACACACTAACATACTGGCATCTAGACTTGCTGGCACAGGCAGTGTCACTCACTCGAGATTGAGCAGACATAGTGTACCGACACTGAACCTTAGATTTGGCTAATAACAACTAAATAGACCCATCATAGGAGTAAAAGCAATATAACCAAGCTTCCTCTGCTCTCAAAAGCCAAATAG
Source organism: Polyommatus icarus (assembly GCA_937595015.1). Taxonomy (NCBI): domain Eukaryota; kingdom Metazoa; phylum Arthropoda; class Insecta; order Lepidoptera; family Lycaenidae; genus Polyommatus; species Polyommatus icarus. The sequence continues at coordinate 6,179,946 of OW569331.1, forward strand.
TTTCAACCCCCTTCATAAAAATGGCTTATTGTGTGACACAGATCGCCAAGTTACAGAGTACAAAAGTGAAAAAAAAAAAAAAAAAAAAAAAAAAAAAAAAAAAAAAAAATTTGCGTGTTGACTTTGACATTGGTTTTCAATTTTGTATTGCATTTGCGTTTTCGAGTTTTCTTGTTTTGTGAAGATCAACGAAATAATTTTGAATCGGTTTCGGCATAAAACTCTTTGCAGCTGTAAAATACTAAATAAAACACAACAACCCTCGTAGATCCCACCAACAAGTGAACAAATGGGTAATCAGAAAGAAAACCTAAAGAAGGCTCTCGGTATCACCGATTACCCCTGGAGTTCCGGTAATTATTTTTACTTGTTTATATATTACTAGTTTTCTTAAAATGTCGTATTCCGTTCAAGGATTTGATGATTAAAAGCTAGTTAATTAATGACATCAATGTCTAAATGTATCTTGTTGTTTTTACTCTTTGTCTATCGCAGTTGTCTCGTTGCAGTATAAATAATTGAATATCTTATAAAATTTCCATGACCTTATATAAAGCTCACTTGGTCTTGAATCTTTAATAAATTTGTTGAAATCTGAATACACAATGACTGATACATAAAATATTTTGTAAATTACTGTGTAACAATTCCGTACTTGAACATTGTGATCAGCTGCTTAGCTATAAATTATTCCGTCGATAACCAATACCAGGAAATCTTTTGTTATCGCGGCCCATATGGGCCTTACGGGGCTTGAGGGATTATTAAGCCAATCTTACTAGTCCTTCAAGCCCCATAAGAGCACTGGTGATCGCGACAACAGAATATACAATAGCATTTCCAAGGATCCGCGATCAAAGGACTAGTTAATATTATATCTGCTTACTGAAAAAATATTTACACAACATAATAATATGTACCATATTATAGACATAGTTGCTATTGTTGTCTGTCAAGAGACATTTGCAATGTAACAGAGAAAACAACATCTTTGAATAAGATCACTCACAAGACAGGTATTCTAGTGCGTGGAGTAGTGTTAGACTTAAGAAAGCATATTAAGCCTTCTATTTGGCAAATACAGATCTTATTTATAATTTTATTGTAATATCTAGACTTTCGTATGGGTTTATTTAATGCTTTAACTCCGACGCGGTCCAATTCCACAGCGTAAACAATAGATTTCCAAGAATCCATGATCGAGGGATTATGGGGTCAATTACTACCCTAAAATCTAGATAGTAAATTAAAGTTCAAATTGTTATAGGTCCAGGTAGTGTACTTGTCATGTACATTCTTTCAATTTGGAAAGTTTGAATGAACCTTGACAACCATGACATACTACAGAACTTATGAACTATGAGTAAAAAGTACAAAAGGCGGTCTTATCGCTACAAGCGATTTCTTCCAGACAACCTATATAATTATAATATTATAGTAACAGTAGTAATAGATGGTAGATGACTACCTAAACAGCTAAGAGTGATTTTTCCTAACATATAAGGTGGGATTTCACCAATCACACATAAAACTTCGTTTTATAAAACTTAGTTCCCATTGAACGCGTTCATGCAGCGACGTAAATCTCGTTCTCTTTCAAATGGATTTCACAAAATTCTATTGATCGCGATTATTAAATCTAAGTTTACGTGACGTCACGCGATTATTTTACATGTTTTCATCATTTTAAAGCCTTTTCACGTTAATTTAACTACAAATTAGTAAGAAACAATACATAAACTAACCAAACACATGTGTCAAAACTGTTATTTTGACATTTCTTTTGTCTATGTTTTTCGTTCCGCCATGACAGGGCTTGAACGGGTTTTATGACGTTAAACTTCGGACTTTGGGCGTTCAGAAGATAGAACTCGGATTTGCTGTGAACGCGTTCAGTTTAAGTTGGCGAAATGCAATTCGATGTTATAATCGCGTTTATACGTTTTGAACCGGTTCAGTGTACATTGAACGCGTTCCATTTCTTTGATGAAATCGCCCCTAAGTATAAGATTACAAATACATATAACATATAATTATACATACATACTAAAGAATATATACAAATCATTATAAATACATACAAACATATAATAGTTTCTTAGTGATTACTTATTTATTTTATGTGGGTAGTCTCATGTATTGTCTACACTAATATTACAAAGAGGAAAACTTTGTTTGTATATTAATTGTAATGAATAGGCTCAAAAACTACTGATTTTTAAAATTCTTTCACCAATTGAAAGCTACATTATCCATGAGTAACATAGGCTAAATTTTATTTTGGAAAAAAATAGTTTTCCGTAAGATAATTGGGTTTTTCAGACACAAGACCATGTAAAAAATCAACCGGAAAAGTTACTTATTTTGCATACTCTGCCTAAACTATAAAAGATAGAACCGTAAAATGTTCCAATTAGTTGTAGATCTTATAAATATCTACAAAAAAGTCCACGACACACTATACCTATCTATGTCGAGTGAGGCACAATAACCATTTTTTAATTTAAATATCTTGAATTTTTTGGACTACATTTAAACGCGTTTATTTTACTTATGCTAGTTATGAATAAAAATGAATTAAAAACTTTGTTATTCTCTAAAACTTGAAAAAAGCTGTACTGGTTTGGCTAATTTTAGTCTTGAAATGTGAATGGAAGTCCAAATTAGTAATAGGGTCCCGTTTTTACCCTTTGGCTACTTCTGTAGCCCTTAAAAGGAAAAAAATTGTGATATGAAGTTAATAAAATAAATAACAAAAAATTAATACCGACTTCCAAGGTATAAACAATAATAACATTAATATGAACTAAAAAGTATTAAATAATTTTTACTATCTAATAGTGCCTTTTTCCGAATTCGGCTAAACCTCAACTATTTCTGTACTCAATCTTCATTATTTTGAAGTCGGTACCAGATAGCTGAATCTTCAGTCCTCTGACAGAATATTTAAAATTTTTGGAACTGGCACCGACTTCGAAATTATGAAGATTGAGTACAGAAATAGTTGAGGTTTAGCCGAATTCGGAAAAAGGCACTATTAGATAGTGAAAATTATTTAATACTTTTTAGTTCATATTAATGTTATTATTGTTTTTACCTTGGAAGTCGGTTTTAATTTTTTGTTAAAAATAATAATAATTTCACTCTTTTTAGTTACACTAGTAGGTAAATCTTCGCATATATTTTACGTATCTTATTATAATTTGTTAAGAGTCACAACTCACACTCACAAAATAATGTAATATTATCAGTGAAGTGAACATATTGTGCTAAGTAATTTAACAATTTTAATACTTCAAGCCCGAAGCGGTCACCGGCGATTGCGATAACAATAAAAAGGCTATTGTGTCTCGTTTTTCCACGATCGAAGGATCTATCAGATAAAAAATTGTACAAACTTGCATAGGATGTAGCGTTGCATAATATTTAATATTATCATAATTATTGACAGCTGTTCTTGTAATCAAGAATTCAAATCGATAGGTACTTAGTGCACCATCTATCGATTAATAAGTATAACTAATTAACACTTTCGCTGCGGCACTTGAAAATGTAATATTCCATTCTGGTGCGTTACAGGACGATATTGTCATGTACTGTAAAGTTTTCTAGTGCGAAACAAGACTGATTTGTCAATTTCTTATTCAATTTTTATTTTTCAACATTTCTTTGACTTTTATCTAAGTATATCTTAAAACCTTGAACCATAAACATTTTTTCTGGTTCTTAAATTGGACAAGTAATTTTCAACTTATACTGTAAAACATCTTACCGGACTTATATGTCATGTAACGCACCAGAAGTGGTCAAAATTTTCTAAAAGTCGATAAATAGTAGTGATGTGAAATATGAAAACAAATATTTATCGATATAATTTTTATTTATAAAGAAAATTAAACATTATTTTCAGGGGTTTTATGAAAACAAGCAAGACAAAAAACTTTTTTTACATTCGGCGCATATTAATTTATCTTTTGGCACCTTTTTTTGCTTTGCATTTGTCTGGTTAATTAAAGTATGTAGACCAGGTGACGTAGTTTTAACTGAACATGTAGAAATCTTATATCCTTTAAAACTTTCATTTTCTTACCAGAAAGGAAAAGTTTTGATAATTGCTTGTACCGTCGCTTTTAGTAAGTTATCATTATCTTCCACTGTTTCTTCGAAAATACCTTCTTATATGTTTCAGGAGCGCGTCATTTTCAATTGGAATACAAAACTATTACGTAAATAAAAGGGCCGGACAATGTAACTAATATCGATAAACGTCTAATTACTAGTAAGATCTCCTCACTAATGAATACGCCCTCGCTTACAGTGCGATACCGGACATGCACATACAAGTCGTATTCGTCCGGTAACGTATGGAAAGCAAAATGTTTTCGTTCTGTACGTACAGGGCAAATATGCCATGTACCTTTTATTTTATTGAAATAAGACCGTCTGAAAGTAAGAAGTAATTATGTATATTTGTCTCTGTTCAACTCACAGAATATCATGCCTAAAATGACGCCGCACCAGCGCGCAAAACTAGATTTTTGACGCCCGCACCAGGGGAGAGTTCATTACCGGCTATATGTGTCTGGTGCCGCAGTGAACGTGTTAAAAAGACACTTAATGACTTTGTTTTGTAATTCTATTTGTCTATTAAAATTTTATAAAGTAGTAATGTATTCGATCTGTATATAAAGTAGTTAGTAAAGTATTCGATATTCTGTCTTCTGCCGCCATGCGCCGCGCGGCGGCGCGGGGCGGCGACGCCGACCGCCGTGTATTAAAAACAAAGAGGTGTTGTTATACAGTACATAATTATTATTATTAGTATATCCATACCTATGCCTTGTACTATTATCTATTCTGTGCCATGAGACATTGGTGGCCTTAACACGACGTGGTAATGATGATGATGACGATGATGATGATGATTATGATGATGAATATGAATTGCATAGTAGTTTATGCTTTCTGTTCTTAAAACAACGCCGAAACTCCCAAACGTGTATCTATAAGGAATCAGGAGTTCTCTCAGCATCATCGAAACCATGGTATACCTTGACCCAATATTTGACTTTTTGGTAGCGTATTCTTAGTACACTTCACATAAAACCAAAATCACCATATGTTTCCATATAAATTTCGAGGAGTTCCCTCGATTACTCATGGATCCCATCATCAGGTCACCACTTTTGTGAAAATGGGACCAAATTGGAGTGAAACCTAATACAACAAAACAAAAATTTCGAAAATCGGTTCACAAACGGCGGAGTAATCATTGAACATACAAAAAAAAAATATCCACAGCCGAACATATAACCTCCTCGTTTTTTGGAAGTCGGTTAATAAATAAAATAAGCCTTTATACAGATACTTACATTGTGTTTCTTTTACATAATATATAATGTACTTTATGCATTAATTATTTTTCTTAACTAATTCTGATATGAAGTTACATAAGTTTATATTTTTTTCTAGATGATGATGATGACACCCACACTGCAGCAGAAGCTACATCAAGGTTTGCAAATGATAATGATGCAACAAATGCACCCAGACTTACAGGTGTGTCTAAAATTTTTATCTACAGTTTTCTTTTATGCAGGTCTATTTTTAAATTCCATCATTGTTTAATGATCAAAATGTTATACCTAGCTTCATGGATGTATAAAAAAAGGCGGACGGAGTCCCACCATACACAAAACTGTGGCGTTCAGAGTCGGCCAGCTGGCTGTATGTACACGGTCCGCACGCACACATTCTTGCGCTAGTCCATACCATTTGACAGGCGTCAGAATGTGTGCGTGGCCGACTCAGAAGAAAAGTGAAGACACAGTTTTGTATATAACAAGACTCCGTCCGCCTTTTTTTCTACGTTCATGCCTAGCTTATGATTAAACTTTTATGAACCTTTTTTAGTGCAACCACAAGCACCAAAGACTTCTCTATCACCGAGAATTAGGAACCCAACAAAACTAGAGAGGGATCTGTTCTGGAGGATGTTACATCATCCTCGTAGGATACCTCCTACTAGTGATCCAGCAAGGTATAAGTTTAATCCATCCTTCTGTTACCTGGTGGGCTATTATAACCTGGAAATAAGAGGTCATAATAACCCACCTGTTCATAATTAATAATCTTGGTATTGGTGGTGATATTAGTTGTCTCAGAACAGGTTTTATTCTATAAAAATGTATATTTCACTCATGAATGTATAAACCAGTGGTTCTGAACCTTTTAGTCATGAGAACATTTTTCCACAATATCTTGCCGAGTACCACCCAGTTGGTTTACCTAAATTAAGAGTTGTTTGATAAAGAAAAAAAGGACATTAACTTTATAATTAGCACTCATTTATTTTTTATTTGGCAAAAATCTAAATGTTACAATCTAAATGTTAAATGTTACAGGTTTTAATTATTTAATGTTATTTTTATGTCTGCATACTCTTTACTAACTTCTAAATTCTCACATGTTATTAGGACCACTTAGAATGCCTCTAGGGACCACCAGTGGTCCGCGGTCCACTGGTTAAGAACCACTGGTATAAACTGTAACTTGAAATTTATTACATTTTCAGGCCCGGTCCTAGCTCGTGCCAACCAGTTGAAAGTGGACATTGTATGGATTTGGAGAGCAAGTTCTCAAATATTGCACGCATGATAGCTATTAATAAGCTTCCACGAAAAGTTCCACGTTTAAGTAGCTATAGAAGCAGTCTACCGCTATTACGTAAGTAAAATAATTTAGTTTCCATTATCAAGACAAACTCCAATTTGTATTATAAAAGCCATTTGACCAACAAACGTGGTAATGAGTAACTACGATCCTGATCGTTGTTTATTAATATTGAATTTAGTGTATTATTAATTTTCCAAAATGAATATAACATTTTGTTTTTAATTAAAATTTACATAAATATTTTTATATATTTAAAAATTTATTGACTAGTTGTGGGTGTACTTTCACGCCTGTAGATGTTACATTTTCAAACACTACATTCAAACTACTGAAAATGTGTTAAAGGTCAAAAGTTGGTTCCAAAATGTATAGAGCTTTCGTACTTCGAAGTTGGTTAACACCTCCATCGTGGGTGTCGCAGACACAATAGATTTTTTCAATTACTATGCGGCAGCCGGCTGCCGCATAGTAATTGATGGGTTAAGTGAGACTCTAGATTCGAAAATTGTTTTCAGACTGACTAGACTCTAGAGTCTAGTCAGTCATACAATTTTCGTCGCCCTAGATACATCTAACTCATTTAGGCCGTGTTTCCACTGACGCGGAGCGGAGCTTAGCGGTGCCGAATTGACCAATCAACATGCTCGAAGTCTTCGCTCCGCTTCGCTGTCATTCCGTTGGAATAGCACGATTGGTCAATTCAGGCACCGCTAAGCTCCACTCCGCTTCAGTGGAAACGCACCCTTACTCAGATATTGTATAATATATGTGAGTAAATGGAGCCATAGATGAGCGGTTAAATGTATGAGAGTTGTCGTTATATACTGTATTATAATCTTATGTATTCAAATTTCTTGCAGCTGTTAGTCCCCTAAAAAGGCCTCGAAACAGATCATCTCGCAGTTGCCAAGGTGACCGTATGTAATACAAATAATAATTTGGATCACCTTGCATCTTCATTTTCACCTAATTCATATTATTATGTCTTTCCACCAACATCCATAACCGCTACATTCTTATATTTGTTAATATATCACGATCTTGCTACTAAAATCTAAATCATTAAAATATTTTACTAGGTACATACTGTCATCATACTGTGAAATAATATCAATAAATTAAATTATTATCATTACAATTATAAGTTAAACAATGCATGATGAAACATAACCAAGAAAAGTGATCGTAATTCCGATCAATGAAATTTATTTAATCCTTCAGGCCCCGCGCGAGCACCGGTGATCGCGAGAACAAAAGAATACAATGAGAATTCCTAGAACCTCCGATCGAAGGATCAAAGGGAGATAAGGGCCGCGCCACACCGGAATGGTAGCGGCGCGGCGAAAGTGAAAGTGCTCGCCGCGCCGCTGTCATTCTGGTGTGGCGCGGCCCTAATATGTAATTTGGCCGGGTCATGTTTTTTAAAATTTATTTATTGCAAGAAACTTAAAAACTAATCTATTTATACTTCGCCAAACCAAGGTTTATCGGCGAGATACGCTCATTGACATCGTGCGCGCGCGCCAAGACCAATGAAAGGATATAACCGATACCAAACTCAATCATTTAGCATTTCGACTTTTAACTTTTTTTTTAATAAGCTTGGGTAACAGTTTTTCCTCATCCCTTAATATATTGTACTTGTTACGTAATTTAGGTACTAATTATTATATTTTGTCCTCTCTCCATAGTAATTTTTAATTTTAAGTTTTATCAGTCTTTGTTCTCTAGCCCTTTTAGTATTAGCTTTCATATACTCGCTACTATAGTAATACGATATTCAACTTTTTTATGAATGGGCAAGATATTACATGTTTGAAATAAATTCTTACAATCATTTTTACACCACAGAAGTCAGAATTACATAACCTTAAGTATAAATAATTGACATCATTGTTTTACATATTATTTTTTTTCTTTTTACTTGATAAGTAATTCAATAATCTTATTTGTATGCTCTTCATATTATTTAAATATGTAATTAGTAAAGGTTCGTCCATACACAATTAAATCATAGCATGCCATAGCTTAGAAGAGATTTTGCGAAGGCAATAAAGTACATTTAGTGCTCTCTTGAGCTGATAGAATTTGTACCTAACACTGATCTTAGTCTGTTACAAACATCTGATATTATGTATATTGTGTAGTGCCCAGTTGAAATTTCTATCCTTAAACCCAAATATTTAAAATTGTCAATATAAGAGATTGGTGTACAACTACATTTATCTTTATTTAACTGAAGACTTCGTATGAGTGGCCTATTATTGTCACCCAGCTGATCTAGACTATTAGCAAGATTAACTAGATGTAACCTGACTAAACACTGAAAAACTAAAAACTTTAAAATACTATTGTTTAAAGCAGACAATGTCTAACTAAACAATTTATGTTGTTTAGGCATACCACCAACTATAGATGTTACAACGACGGAGCCCAGCCTAAACCGATCTGAAGCGCTCAATCAAGATTCTGGAATCAATAATTCACATTCTGATGATGGTATGCTATTCTTTTTACATTTTTTTTTAATATAATGTACGCACACGGCACGATTTTCAGATTACTGGGTTGAAATGGAAAGGAAAGGCGCAGTGATCGGACCAGTCTTCAATTTTCGTCATCTTCTTTCATTCAACTTTCGTTTTGGCGCATTCAATAATTGAATGTGCCAACGGACGCAACGCCAACATTGTCATTTTTGTTTTTTGGATACGTTCAGGGGGCATGCGTCGCGGACATGCCTTTACGTTCGCTGTTGAATGCGCTATAAGTTATAACGCATGCCCTTGACGAACAGAAAAAGGCACAGTGTGGACAAAGCTATTGGTTGACCACGATCAGACGGTGACAGATATTGTGCGCATTCACCAATTGCCCTTTTTAGTTTCGCCGAACAATCTTAAAGTTGTGCTCGGCCTTTGCCTGTCGAAGAACCATCATAAATTCTCAAGCATTTCATATCTAAAACTTAACTGTCAAGTATCACATTAACGATTATCATATTATAATATTTTAGAAGCCGATGATAGTAGTCTACGTGTCTTTCTTGATGAATCTCATGATGACAGCAACGAAAATGGCAACGGTACAGGTAATTGCTAAATTACTATATATTAGTTTATTAGCTACTTATAATTGAAATGTTCGCGAGGGCTTAAAATATTGTTTAGGCGCAGCCGACAGAGTATTCGTGACGCACTTTTTGTCTGTGGAAATAGAACCTATGCAATTATATGCGGATTTTTTGCGCGTCGTGTGCGTTAGTACTGCATATAATTGCATAGGTTCTATTTCCCACATACTAAAAACTAAAAAGTTTGTCACGGATAGTCTGTCGACTGCGCTGCGCCTTACGTGCATGTTATAATGATACATTAATTGATTGACACTGTAATTTTCACTGTAGCTTGTATTATGTACATAATGAAGTTTTTTTCAGCCGAACAAGCAACAGAAAATCCACGTCCTCAGGAAATAGTGGTTGAGATTGAACCGGATGTAGAGGTCGTAGACAATGGTCGCACAGATAATGCACAGTCTGAGGAGAGACCTACTGAACAGACGAATGAGGTAATCAATAAAAAACAAACCTTTAATCTATCATTGAGTTAACACTTATCATTAAAATTTATAAATAATGGAATCAATAAAATATAATATACATACATATGAAATCAATAAATAATAAATAACGAAATCAATTAATAAATTTCTTTATTAATTGATTTCATCGGCGTAGGTCTGTCCTATCTTCTTCCATAACTTACGTTCTCTCTCTCTCTGCTCTCCTTAACCATGTTGCCAGTGGCGTAATTATAGGGTGGCAGGGCTGGCAAAATGCCATGGCCCCCCGACGGGTTTTAGGATTTTTATACATTGTTTTTTGATTAACGTGACGATTTTACTGATAGGATCCTATCAATTTACCACTGGCCCCGGATGTTATAGTTACGCCACTGCATGTTGGGCCATAATAATAGGGTATTACACGAATTTTTGAAATGTATCCAAAAACAATTCTATAGTGATAATATGACGCTAAAAAATAAAAAATATTTTTTTTCGCCCGTTAAGTATGAAAAAAAAAACATTATTTTTACATAATTTCAAATTTCGCGCGTATTTTGCAAAAACGCTTCCGCTAGTGGACGCCATGTTTGCTCTATGGTCATGAGTTCATGACGTCATTGCGGTAGTAAACAAACAGGCATCAATTGACATAAGACGTTGGACTTTGACGATTGACACAGTTGTAATTTTTTTGTTTACCATCCCAATGACGTCATTAGCATGGCGGAAAGATTTCGAAGCGTTCAAAGACAGATAAAAAATCCTAAAATCTTTATACTACATTTAAAAATATAATAAGCTATCTAATGAAGTTAAACTAACATTTTTCGATTGCTTTTCCTCTAAACTATCATAATAATAATACATTTTTTAATTTTTTCTCATATACACTAAAATACCCTATTCTGTTTAAATGTATATTCTCTCCGTCTTGCTCTTGGACGTCCTCTTCCGCTTCTTCTTTCTCTTAGTATCCATTCCATTATTCTTTCTATCTATTGCTTTTAGTTTGGAAATACATAAAAAATTAAGTTCAATAAAATGTTAAGCAAAGTATGCCAATCGTTGCTTGTTTTTTTCACTTGCACCTAAAAATACTGTTATTTTCGTATGCGCATGTGAAAGAGACAAACACAATAGTATTATTTCTCTCTATCCGCCAACTGTCTTGAAAGCTATATAAACATTCTGTACAGGGAAGTTTGAAACTATATTGTGGTAATATATCAAGCATAGATTAATCATTGGTCTTCGCGCGCGTAGCGCCGTGCGCGAAGACCAATGATTAATCTATGATATCAAGATTATTTGATGTTCTTTTTAGGAACCAAATGCTGCTAGCAACGCTAATGAACCAAATACAAGTCGTCAAGCCGTTAAAAGGAAGGCAGATGGTATGAAATTTTGTGTAATATCTGCATTTTGAATATTATTAAACATTCATTGAAGTCAGTGCTGTCTACAAAATATCTAGTTCTACATATTCTGTTCCTTGTTCGATCCAATCTGCTTTTTAACAAACTGGAAAACAGTTTTATAAATAACTAGATGATGCTCGCAACTCCGTTGCGTCAAAATTAGTTTATCGCGCGGGAACCGTACATTTTTTCCGGGATAAAAAGTATCCTATGTCCTTTCCCGGGACTCAAACTATCTCCATACCAAATTTCAGCAAAATCGGTTCAGCGGTTTGGGCGCGAAGCGGTAACAGACAGACAGACAGACAGACACACTTTCGCATTTATAATATTAGTATAGTATGAATTTCAAAATTTACGCAGTGAATAATAATAAGTAAATTTTTTATTTACTTATTAATATTAAATCTGCCTTTGTCTGGCGTATTGGACGTTCCATGATCGACAAAGTCAACGAAATATTTTTTATTTTACGTTGAATAAATATTTTTACTAATAAGACGATGTAGTACATGTATTTCAAAACAAAAAGATAATGTAAATGTGAAGTAAAAAAAATTAAAGCATACTTTTGTTTCAGATCATGACGATAACGAAATAAGTTCCGTGCGAGAGTTCAATCAGGTAAGATTAAATTCAGACCAAAGAGCAAGGGACTTAATTGGTATACATAAAGGTGGAAATTTTGGAAAATACCTCATTTTCGCAAGGGATGAAACATGTGCCAATCGATAGTACATCAAAATACGAATAGGAAATACTCTTTGGTAAAATGTCGTAACTGATACGGTTTCGTAATAAATAAGAGTTGGAAAAATGCTGCATAAAAATATATTTTTTAACTCTTATGTATCCCGAAACCGTATCAGTTATAGTTCTTGCAATCTAGGAGTGCGCGTCGCCTTTATTTGTAGTTGGAAATGTGAATAGACATTGTCGTTAGTGTGCGTACCCGACAGAGCAGTCAGTAGCGAGCGAGCCATGTACGCGTGTATAGATATGGTCACTCACACAACTAAGGGCGACGCGCACTCCTAGATTTCAAGAACTATACGACATTTTACGAAAGATAGGTGTGTGTATTTTAAGAAAGATAGGTGTGAACGAAAAAGTAAATATGTATGGAAATACAATAAACTGCGTAACGTTCGCTCACATTCAGCGGCGTTTTCCAACTCTTATTTGTTGCTTGTCTTTTTCACTTGCACCTGAAAATACTGTAATTTTCGTATGCGCATGTGAAAGACACAAACAATGGTATAATTTCTCTCTATCCGCCGACTGTCTTTGAAAGTATGTGGTATTGCCGGAGTGCCGGAGTTTGGTGTGAATACGGCCTTATGTATCATTCATATTTCATTTACATTTTTGTAGAGCGTCCTCCGTCTGCTGGAGTGTCCGGTGTGCATGGAATGGATGGAGCCGCCGATGTCTCAGTGCCGGCGCGGGCACCTGGTGTGCGGGGGGTGCCGCGCGCGCCTCGCCGCCTGCCCCGTCTGCCGCACCGCCTTCTCCTCCGTGCGAAACCGCGCCATGGAGGCCGTACGTATATCTGCTCCGTTAACTGTTATTCCGGACCACCACGCACGCGTGACTTCTCAGTACGTGTCGACGAGTGTTAATCGGGCTCGTCTGCGTTCTACCCACTTGTTAACATTTTAAAAATTGCTCATAAATCACCAACGGAAGCCTTTCACTTTTTTTAACAACAATTTACTTTCATTTTATCGTTTATCCATCGGGCTACCTTAGGCTTTGTCCACATCTGTTATCATTTTCGCGATGAGATCTCCAATCAGATCTCCATCGCGTAACATCGAAGCGTAGCATGATTGCTAGTGTGGACGCAAAATGATCGCGATCATGATACACTTCGTATCATGATACGCTTAGATGCTACGCGACGGAGATCTGATCGCGAAAATGATACAGATGTGCAAAAAGCCTTAGTTTCTGTTATTTGTTGTCAATTACCGTACCTATATTTTGCTCAAATTGTTATTAATTTCATTGTAAATGAAATATAAAAAACTGTGTTCAACATTTCAGGTGGCGGAGCTACTGCGCTACCCGTGCCGTCACGGGTGCGGGCGCGAGGCGCGTCTGCGGCGGCGGTCGGCGCACGAGGCGTCGTGCGGCGCGCGCCGCTACCGCTGCCCCGTGCCCGCGTGCGCAGAGCGCGCGCCATTCCCGCTCGCTGAACTGCATTATCATTTCCAGGTCAATTGTAGTGTATTTGTAATTTAGGCTATCTAATGATTAATTAAATAGGTTTTATACAGTGATAGTGATCAGGGGCGTGCACAAGATTTTGACACTGGTAATGCAGCGATATCGGTTCAGTAGTTTTGGTGTGAAAGCAAAACAGACAGACAAACGGACAAAAAGAGATATTTTCGCATAAATTAATATATACTTACTTAATTAATTATTATTAATTAATATATACTACTATATTAATATAATAATAATAGTGTGGATATACATTGAAAACTATTTTCTAAACTAATTAGTATAATTACGTACTGTTATGAAGAAATAAAAAACACCATCTGTTGTCACGCGTTGGAACTACAATGAGAGTTTATTTCATCGATGTATACCAATTACCATACAACATAATATTGTGCGCTAAGCTAAAATAAATAAAAAAACGCCATCTATTGTTACGTATTAGAAATACAATGTGAATTTATTTTCATCGATATTTCCATGGAAATTAGATAATATATCTTTGCCTCATCAAAATGTAGCCTATGGCTCTCACAGGCTCTAGACTAACTGTGTTCAAAATTTTATTACAATCGGTTCATTAGTTTTGGCGTGAAACAAAACAAAACAAAAACTTTTTCTTTTACAACTTTTTCATTTTTGTATCTAGTATATTTTAAGTACTCACCTAATCAGCTTAACTTTTTTCTTTTCACATAATCAAGGTTCCGGTTACTTGAGATCCGATCCATAATACGATGTAAATAAATGCAAAATTTCGGCCACCACAAATTATCTTATCCAAGTGAGTGATACTTTATGAATGTACGAAATTATTAATGTTAAACTGTTAAATATTATACAAACTTTCGAATATTAAAATCTAAAATATTCTTAGAAAACTATAAAACCAAAAATAATAATATAATATAGTAACAGTTCTCGATCACATGAAAAAAGCAAATGGCCTCCCAAAACACTAAAAATTTCAGCTATGTAAAATGTAAACAAATATAATAAACCTCACAAAACAAAAATGCATAATGTACATATTGTACGTAATTAGTTAGATTAATTATTGCGTCTATTCATTTTACTCGGATTATATCCGATTGCTCACGACTATAATTCACGAGTAGTTCCGATCGCCGTCAGCAAGGCGCGCGCCCGCGCTGGCCGCGGCGCCAGTGATGCCAACTGTTCAAAAATTTCCCCCTTAAATTAACTTGAAAACACATTGAATTTCAACCAGAACTCCCCAACTATTATTTAAATATATTATTTATTACTTGGGGTACTTTCCACTGAGAGATCAAAACGCTGAAAATACTACTTCAGCCGACCGCAATTATTGTGTTTGCGGCAAAAACGTCACTCATGATGTCATTATTTATATAAAAACAGTAATAAAAACCAAATAAATATACATTTTTGCTTAAAAAATTTCACGCCCATGAATATAATATGATATTTTTACTCCCTAAAATACGCACTATATATTTAATTTTTCCCTATTAAAAGTGGGATATCCCCATAGTTGGCAACACTGCTGGTGTCTGCCGCAGAGCTTGCAGTACACAATCGCATTCGATATTCATGGTTGTGTGCGTTTTCGGCTGTGCACGGACACACTCACACATACGCGCAAGGCAGGCACCTCAACACTGAGCCTATCTTGACCTCTCGTGAACCCGTTCGCGCGTGTACCTGATTACATGTTGCTATTTTATAAATTGAGGCGTTTTAAATGTGTATATTTATTTTTTTACTATATTTTTTACTATTATGTATTATTAAAAAATTAACGTCATGAGTCATTTAAAAAGTACGAAAGTTAAATTAAAATATCTGTTATCTGGGCAAGCAATGCCTTTTTGCCTATAAAGACCGCACGCGCATGATAGTGATCCAGTCGTATGTATAGAGGACCTCTATACATGCGACTGGATCATAACTGAATATCACAGTATAAAACCTATTTAACCCATCAGGCCCCATAAGCTCACCGGTGAGCGAGACACAATAGAATAATATAGATTACCAAGAATCCACGATCGAAGGATTAATTAATCATAAGATAGCTTAAATTACAATATACAACAACGTGAGTACAGTAATTTAAAAAGCTAAATTGCTATAATATACTGCGGATGTTAAAATGACATTTGACATCGTCGTAGATTGCGTTACTTTTTATATTACTGATACGTGGCGCTTTATCTAGGGGTTCTAAAATATTTAGTTCGATGATCGCTTAGCGATCTTACTTTTTCTTTAAATAAAATTAGAGGGCAAACCAGAAAACAGGTCACCTGATGGAAAGCAACTACCGTCACCCATGGACACTCGTAACATCAGAAGAGTCGCAGGTGCGTTATCGGTCTTTTAAGAGGAAATGCGCTCCCTTCTTGGGGGTTTTTAGGTCGTATGGTCCCCAACGATCATAGATGTACCATTGCTATAAAATAACACTAAGGGGTATAGCTCACCGGGAAGCCAACGCGACGTAGCCAGTGACGTTACCATGGCAACGTCCAAGCAACGTCTGCCGTCTATGTCGCCGCAAAGCGGTATTTTTCTTAATTAACTTTAAAAACAGCGGGGCTAAAATGGTCGCATAGCAATTCCTCTCTATCAATTCACAAAATGAATTGTCAAAACAGTCAAAGTCACGAATCTCAAATTAGTACGAATTTAAAGACCAATTGAATTGGTCAAACTCACGAATGTCAAAATAGTACGAATTTCGACCAATTGAATTGTTCTAAATTTGACATTCGTGAGTTTGACAATTCATTTTGTGAATTGATTGAGAGGAATTGCTATACGACCATTTTAGTCCCGCAGCGCTTTGCAGCGACGTAGAGGTGACGTGGTAATGTTACTGGCTACGTCGCGATGGCGTACCGGTGAGTTATAGCTGTAACGTTATCCAGGCGCGGCACCTGCCCATCCTCAAGGTGGGTCGTCGGCACCGGTTCTCGATGCGGGTGAGCGCGCAGCAGCACGACACGTGGCTAGTGGCGGCGGCGCGCGAGCTGTTCCACCTGCGAGTCGACGTCGACGTCGGCAGCTGGGGACTCGTCGTATACGTCGCGTACATCGGCCCACGGTGCAACGCCAAGAATTTCACGTATGAGGTTGGTTGGCAATTGGCATGTAACTAATTCATTATTGGGTTATGTGGTTTTGTATGGTAGTATAATAGTGCGTCAAGAAAGTGAAGAAATTAAAAAGTGGCAACATCGTAGTGTCATCCCTTTCAAATCAATCAAAGAAAAAAGGGATGACACTACGATGTTGCCACTTTTTAATTTCTTCACTTTCTTGACGTACTGTAAGACGACGACGACACATTGCCGAATAGGCTTTTCACAACTTTTTGGACAGATTCTCCATATTTGATCTGTCAAGTTAAGTGGTGAATAGCGTATGGAAAATCTGTCAAGAAAGTTGTGGATAGCCTATCCGGCACTTTATCAGGAAGTGGTGAAACAGGCCCTAAATCTGCTAAAGTCTAAACGCGTAGCCGCGCACTGAGCTCTGAGCTCTCATTGGTTGATTACTGCAGTCGCGATGGGGTTGGTGCAGGTACTGGTAATTCGGCGTTGGTGTTTTAGCACGAGCTTGACTAGAAACTAGAAAGTGACTTGATATTAATCCGTTTTATTTGTGAAAATAAGTAATCCGCAGAAGTTCGAAATTGATCAGCAATTGATGAATGACTATCTATCATATTAAATTATCTACTTTTAAGTGATACTATAATAATTTAATTATTTCAATACAAACTAACAATATTTATCACATAGTGGCGGAACTCACGATTAACCTAACAATCCTGTGTCACCGTAAGATGTAAACACCGCGAGATTGTAATATGACGAAGTGATGGATTGTAAACAAACAGTTTTCCGGGGTTTAAATTAATTATTCTGTATTTAAAATAACAACAATGCCAAATGGTATCAGATGTATAACATAAAATAAAAATTAGATATATTTAAAGTTCTGTTTGAATGTTCGGTTATTAAAATTAACCTAATTTATAATTCAAACTGCACTTTAAATATATCAAAATTTTATTCAATGTTCAAACATCAAATATTCAGGCAATTGAAGTTATTTTAAATACGAAATAATTAATTTAAAATTACCGGAAAACTGTTTGTTTACAATCCATCACTTCGTCATATTACAATCTCGCGGTGTCTACTATCTTACGGTGACATATATATACATCTGATATAACGTCAGTGGGCTTCTGCCTGACTGAGCATGCTATCTCGCTCGGTCGGAAGATCTTCCTTTTCGGTCGCCACTTACATCGTTAATATCTACATCTTGCTTTCACTCACTTTACTTTTCACTAGTAACAACTGAAACCTTATATTATCTCGCAGGTGACAGTAACCGGGCAGCACAACAGTCGCAAACTCGTGTACACGCGCGCCACGCACAGCGACCTGGAGAGTTCCACTATGAACGTGAACCGCCAGGACTGTTTCCATCTCACCCTGGACCAGGCGCTCAACTTTATACGGCAGAAGAACCGTCTGGCGGTGCCGGACAAGTTCCTGGACTTTGTTGTGGAGATCAACAAGCGCGAGCCGCCTCCCGCGACCGCGCAGGAGCAGTCGGACTCCTGATCCTGTGTGGTCTACGTCAGCGAGGGACGTATAGTGAAATGTGAGACCAGTGAACTGTTGGAGTGAGTGTACTTATTGTAGAGCACCCCCTCACCGCGAAATTATCATGTATGATAATTTTGCGATCGGCATGTTATGCAACAGTTAATACTGTCACGTAAATACATCTATTGCTGAATTACCATGTAGGGTGTGTTTAAGAAACGTCAGTATTCTGATTTAACTATTTTAAAGCAGGCTGCTTCCTTGTTCGATTCAGTCTGTCCTGTCAAATATAAATCAGCGAAATTGTATTATGTATCAGGCCGGGTTTCCAGTGACGCGGAGCGGGGCGGAGAGGAGCTTAGCGGTGCACGAATTGACCAATCACTATGCTCAAAACTACGCTCCGCTTCAATGGAAACAGCACGAGCGGGGTAGAGCAGAGCTGAGCGGATATTCATAATAAAAATACAGCATACACATTGGGGTGCAAAGCGGAGGACAGCGGTGTGGAGCGGGTCGGTGCGTGACTCACGCGCAGTGCCTCAGTTAATCATTCAATCAATTCCAAAAGTATCCTCCGCTCAGCCCCCGTAGACAACTGGCAAAACGCTAACGCCAGCGCTACAAAATGTATGGATTTGACATTAGTATTCGCTAGCGAAGCGATGACTTATGTCAAATCGCACACACACACGTCACATTTTGTAGCGCTAGCGTTAGCGTTTTGCCAGTTGCCGGGGGCTGCTCCGCTCCATTCCACTCCGCTTCAGTGAAAACACTGCCCACTTTTCACCGCTCCTCTCCGCCCAGCTCCGCGTCAGTAGAAACGCGGCCTTACTAACAGTGAATTAGTTGAGAATATTATTATGTAGTTTAATAGGGAAAAGTTTGCATCGAACAATAAATTTTAATGCAGCTTGCATTAAAATAGTATAATCTGGGTGCAGGTAGAAAACTAAAATAGCACACGGCTTCCTACTGAAGCCACTTTTACACTCGCTTGCACACATATGCATCAAACCATAGTGTGGTTTGATGCATAATATGTGTGTGTTTTTTGTTATTTCGTATGAGATTAGTCGACTGGACATACAGACGAAAGATAAACTTTTTTGATCTTTCGCTTCCAAAAATGTAAATCATAAATAATTTTATTTATATTTTTACTTTAAAACGTTGGAATATGAAGTATGAAGTTTTGTCTTGTTTATGCTATTGTTTATTATGGGGTATCCGTCTATTTTGTCGAAACTGGTTTATTTGTTGTCACTATTTTGTTTTAGATAAGGTAATCTAGTAATCTGCTATCATAAGTCATTCCTTGTTATAAAAGTTGTGCCATAAGTTTTACTTTTAGATAAACATAAAATATATGCCTGTCTATGTATTAGGTGTAAAAATAAAGTTTATAATACGAGTATTTGCAATTCCAAGTAATCTTATGCCGACGGTATTTTATAGTATTAATATAATATTATGTGTCTATTTGTGTACGTACAAGTGTAAACAAAACTAGTGCTCATTTTCATCATTATAGTGAGACCTGCTTGCACAAGTCTAGACTAAAGTTAACCCTGGGTTGGTAGGATTATAAAAAAAGGGTTAAACCCAAGGATAACGATGAAGGATTGAGCACGTCGGATTAAGTGAATATACCAAAATTTTATATGTAAGTAGATTTAGATTAATCATGTAACCTTCTATTTAGTCTTGCTCAAAAGACATTAGTTCATAAGAAAGTAAACGTATTTTTGGAATCAGGAAAATATATAGTACAATAATATACATTGTTAGAAAATTCTTTGGTATCCAAAAATTGAAGCTCAGTTAGTAAACTGAAGGGATTGAAAACTATTAAAACTGCTTTCTACGAGCAGGTAATGATTGATTGCCTGCTTTTACGATCGAAAATCTTAGCATAAATTATTGTATGTTTATGAAATGTATAATTGTGTGTCTTGTATATTATATCTTATTTAGATAGGATAATTAAACTGATTTGCAATATTTTGAATTCCTTTTATTTTAAGGTTTACTTTGTAATGTTCTGATGACTGATATTTTTCTATTGTTTATTGTCATTGTGTTGAGGGAGGGTCCGAACGTTTACCAAAGTCCAAAGTGGTTACTTTTTATGTTACTAAGAAAGTTGAGTTATTTTTTTTGTTGTGTTTACCTTTAAATAAAACTACCGTGCTTATAATATTTCGTTTAATTTCTAATAAAGTCGCTGTACACTATATTTACAAAGGAAAGGAAGTCAGAAAACGGCCGTATTCAATAAACGTTCAAAATTGTATGTGTTTAATGTTATAACTTATTAAAATATAATTATCATTTTTAAAATATACATATACATATTTTAAAAAGGATAATTAAATTAAAAGAAAAAATTGTTGCCATACTCAAGCATTAAAAAAAAAAGAAAATATGAGACAGCTACGAAAAAACCAGCGCCCCCATTTTTGTCAACGTTTTATGGCCAAGGTGTAACTGATCGAATTTTAAAATCTTTGTAAATAGCATAGCTTATTGAAAGCGGACGTTTAAATGAATTTAAAGGATTGGGATAGAGTACAAATCTAGATATAAATTACAAAAATACATCTATTTTTATAGTCACTTAAAAAAGAATAAATAAAACTTACTACGGTATTGTAATAAGATAATATGCAAAATTTAGAAATGTAGAAGCAACGTTTTTTGTCATAATTTCATTTTACTCTGTAGATTCGTACGAAGTTTATACGTATTTTGCGGATTATTAGTTTTTTTAAGATCACATTTCACAACCACATCAATAATTATTAATTATTAATCTACATAATATGTAGTCCATGGTTGATTTTTTTTATGCAATAAGGGGGCAAACGAGCAAACGG
This sequence comes from Polyommatus icarus, assembly GCA_937595015.1. NCBI lineage: Eukaryota > Metazoa > Arthropoda > Insecta > Lepidoptera > Lycaenidae > Polyommatus > Polyommatus icarus. Next base: position 6,201,336 of record OW569331.1, read on the forward strand.
GTCACCTGATGGAAAGCAACTTCCGTCGCCCATGGACACTCGCAGCATCAGAAGAGCTGCAGGTGCGTTGCCGGCCTTTTAAGGGGTAATAGGGGAGGGTAGGGAAAGGAAAAGGGTAGGGGATTGGGCCTCCGGTAAACTAACTCACTCGGCGAAACACAGCGCAAGCGCTGTTTCACGCCGGTTTTCTGTACACACATGATGACAGCATTTTATTTAATCATATTTAGCATAGGAATTATAGGAAGCACCACTCTCTGGGAACAGCTACAAACCAATTCAATGCCTATTGAAATTAAAATGTTAAAAAGTTTGTAGAAAGACAGTTCATTTATCTATCAAAATAAAAAAATATACCTAATATACTTTCGTTTTCAAATCTCCTTTTTGGCTATTTTTGGTCGAAGCTGCACCAGTGCTTATAATGACAATCTGTTATAGTCCGCGCGCGCGGAACTAGTTGGCCGCTCTGCCGGTATGTGAGTATACGGGCAGAGCGGCCAACTAGTTGCGCGCGGACTATAGTAGTAGTAGTCTCGTTGACATGATCAAGGCTCGTTTATCGAGTTTATTTGGATTCTTGTACTATTATATCAACTATCAACCTATTCCACAAAGCACGCCCACAGACTTAAGTCGACTTTCCTTTAAAACTCATCACCCACGTTACACAATTGCTGAATCATTAAGAAACGACCTAACGATTCACTTACTTTCGTTGTTGTTAAGTAGATTCTAATAATTAGTTTAGGATGCAATTTAGTACTATCAGAGAAGTTGATTCATAGGCAAATGACGGGCCTACTTATTTTGGTCGCGTTTTGTCAACCCAGCCGACAGATGACTTATATTAAGTTGACATAATCCGACCAAATGACGTGGGTCCGTCAACGTGTACGTAATGTTTATGACCGGGCTACTTTGTACAATGTACACGTTTGGGCCGGATATACTTGATGTTTGATAGTGTCGATGCAGCTTACGCCACGATAGACTTGGCAGCGAGAGTCTGTCGCGCGTACTCGGTGTCAATGAGGCCGCGACACGCCAGCGAGAACTCCTGCACTGTTTCCAAAAGACGCCGTTTGCTGCTTCTTTCTCTGTGAAGAAAACGCAAATAACGTTTTTTTATATATATTTATTTAACACAGATAATATCTGTATGAACCTTCACATCGATTCTCAAAAGTGACAACTACTTTCAACACCCAACATCCAGTGCTATTGTAATAGAAAACATATTTAATTGGGTTGCTACCTGATATTCTTGTTGATGCGAACGTCTGGAACCTTTTTACTCTTAAATTATGTTTGATGATTCTTTGAGTCAAAAGGAAATAGTTATAGCTCGAGAAAAATAATAATCTCGCAATAAACGTATTTATGTAGGTACTGAATGTTTGTAGGTGGAAAGATCGTCAGTTAACCTGCCAAAGTGACTACGCGACGCCCTCAGATATTATATTGAGCGCAAAGTAATAAATGGTTATTGGTTATATCGCTAGCTGACGGGTTTTTCTACCGTCATAATAACGGCTGACGGTTCTTTTTAACCGACTTCCAAAAAACGAGGAGGTTATATATTCGCTGTGGTTTTTTTTTGTATGTTCAACGATTACTCCGCCGTTTGTGAACCGATTTTCGAAATTTTTGTTTTCTTGTATTAGGTTTCACTCCAATTTGGTACCATGTTCACAAAAGTATGATGGGATCCATGAGTAATCGAGGGAACTCCTCGAAATTTATATGGAAACATATGGTGATTTTGGTTTTATGAGAAGCATCCTAAGCATACGAGGGCTGCTATTTATGTATCCGGAACTGGCCACTTACAAGAACAATATTTAAAAAGTAATTACAACATTTGAAAATAGAAATCTTTGGTTGAAGAATACATTTTGTTTCATGTGACTGTCAATTATTTTTCCATTGTGGCGTCATTTTGAAAATTGCGTGTCTTCATTTGCCATGGATTTAACGCGTGAACATTTTCGTGCAATGATTTACTACGATTTTCGGTGTGGGCTAAATCAACAACAGTGCTTTATTCAACTCACCGCAACTTTTGGAGATGAAGCACCATCAAAAACCACTGTTTATCACTGGTACAGTGAGTTTAATCGTGGGCGGTCTATGCTCACGGATGAAAATAAAGAAGGTCGCCCAAAAACAGCTGTTGTCCCACAAAATATAGATGCTGTGCGGGAACTAATAATGCGTGATCGTCATGTTATATATCGCGAGATAGAGGCGTCCTTAGGCATAAGTATGACGATACATAAGATATTACACGAACATTTGGCTGTTAAAAAAATATGTTCGCGTTGGATTCCGCACAACTTGACATTCGATCAAAAACGGGCTCGTGTCGATTGGTGCAAAAAAATGATAAAAAAATACAACCGTGGTACGTCAAAAGCCGTTTATAATATCTACACAGGTGATGAATCTTGGATCTATGCATATGACCCCGAAACTAAACAACAGTCAACGGTGTGGGTGTTCCAAGATGAGCCGAAACCAACAAAAGTTACTCGTGCAAAAAGTACTTTGAAGCAAATGGTCGCCTGTTTTTTTGGAATTAATGGACATGTGGCTACAGTGCCATTAGAGAATCGTAAAACGGTTAATTCTGAATGGTATACGACCATTTGTTTACCTGAAGTCTTTGAAGAAATAAGAAAGGACAACCGACAACGCAGAATCATATTACATCACGACAATGCTAGCTGTCACACCTCAGCTGAAACAACTCAATTTTTGGAGGGTCAAAAGATCGAATTGACTGGTCATCCGCCGTACAGCCATGATTTGGCACCTAACGATTTCTTTTTATTTCCATACGCGAAGAACAAATTACGTGGTCAACGTTTTTCGAGCCGCGAAGAGGCTGTTGATGCGTTCAAAATGCACGTTTTGGAGATACCTCAATCCGAATGGAAAAAGTGCTATGAAAATTGGTTCCAGCGTATGCAAAAGTGTGTCGATCATCGCGGCGAATATTTTGAAAAGCAATAAAACCATATTAAATGATATATGTTTGTTTCTTTTTTTAATTCCGGATACATAAATAGCAGCCCTCGTATGCTACCAAAACGCAAGATTCTGCACCAAGGTATACTATGGTTCCGAAGATACTAAGAGAACTCCGGATTCCTTATAGATACAAGTTTGGGGGTTTAGGCGCTGTTTTAAGAACTGAAAGCATACGCTACTATACAAATTACATTCATCATCATCATCATCATTACCACGTCAGGGTCACCAATGTCACCAAAATCGAACATAACAAAATATTCAACCTTATCTCTAGAGCGTAAGGTCCACATTTGACATTACTTCTGAGAAGTACTTCGATAATACAAGTAACATGCTAGACGCTAGTGCACTTTCACACTTACCAATCGCGGCCACGGGCGGCCGTAGACTTCTCAAGCGATACTATGTATTACAATAATAAAGATAAAGTTTAAAATCACATAACACTGAAAGCCTCGCCGCTGCTAAAATTCCGGTTTGGCGCGGCCCTAGCACGTGTCCACTTCGATTTTTTTTTAATTGTATTGTTTAAAATTATCTGCAGCTGATATTATATTTTGTAAGTGGGACTGTTAACAAATTGTAATAAGATACGTAGAATAGTATACAGGTGTATTATGGCCGATTCACACCGGAATGGCGGAGGCGAGGCAAACAGTTTCAGTGTCATATGATTTTAAACTTTATCTTCATTGTTGTAATACATAGTATCACTTGAGAAATCGACGCCGCCGGCGGCCGCAAGAGGCCACGAGCGTCCACGGGCGGCCGTAGATTTCTTGAGCGATACTATGTATTACAACAATGAAGATAAAGTTTAAAATCATATGACACTGAAACTGCTCGCCTCGCCTCCGCCATTCCGGTGTGAATCCGCCCTAATCTACGTATGGTACGCGATGATTTTACTAGGTAACTAAAAAGAGTGAAATTATTATTTTTAACAAAAAATTAAAACCGACATCCAAGGTAAAAACAATAATAACATCCTTATAACATGAACTAAAAAGTATTAAATAATTTTTCCTATCTCATGGTGCCTTTTTTCGAATTCGACTAAAACTCAACTATTTCTGTACTCAATCTTCATAATTTTGAAGTCGGTGCCAGCTTTACAAACGTTTCAACTTTCAAATATTCTGGCATCTGGATTCAGCTACTGATATATTAGTCTGGTACCGACTTCAAAATTATGAAGATTGAGTACAGAAATAGTTGAGTTTTAGTCGAATTCGGAAAAAGGCACCATGAGTTAGGAAAAATTATTTAATACTTTTTAGTTCATATTATAAGGATGTTATTATTGTTTTTACCTTGGAAGTCGGTTTTAATTTTTTGTTAAAAATAATGTACTACGCAATTAACTCACTTGATAACATTAGTAAGGAACTTGTTCTTGTGCGCGGGCGTGGCGTGCGCTGTGGGGAAGCCGGGCGGCGCGAGTGCGGCCGCTAGCCACGCCCCTAACCCCTCCCCCTCTTTCGTCTCCGTCCACTGTGCGCGGTTCAACGCCAACAGCAACTCTGTTAGCGCCTCCAGTTGCGCGCGAGGTGCCGCACCGCCTGCAATAAAAATATTTTTTTTCAAAGCACTCCTATCATAATATTATGCAAGAAGATTGTAATTCTATATCTATACATATTATAAAACAAAGTCACTTTTTACCCTCATGTCCCTTTGTTCCCTTTAATCTTTAAAACTACGCAACGGATTTTGATGATTCTTTCAGTGTTAGATAGCCCATTTATCGAGGAAGGCTATATTTTATCATGTTAAGACTAATAGGAGCGAAGAAATAGAGGAAAATATGGAAAAAAACGGGGAAAATTATTTGAAAGGGCTAACTTGAAGGCGCTAATCTCAGGAACTACTGGTCCGATTTGAAAAATTCTTTCAGTGTTAGATAGTCCATTTATTTAGGAAGGAATAGGCTATATTTTATCACGCTAAGACTAATAGGAGAATGTGGAAAAAACGGGGGAAATTATTTGAAAGGGCTTATCTCGCGAACTACTGGAGCAATTTTTGTTATTTGGCACAGATAAGAAGTAGACCACGTGAAGGATCACAGGCTATCGATTTTAATCATTTTTTCAGTGGCTATATATTTTATACCCGTGCGACGCCGGGGCGGGTCGCTAGTTTATAATAATACTAGCTTTTGCCCACGGCTCCTATTTTATCTCCTCAGGGGTGGAATTTTATTCCACCCCTAAGGTATAGCGGATCTTGCGGATATTTTAAAATATCCGCAAGATCCGCTAAAAGCGGATGCCTACGTCATAACATCTACCGTCATGCCAAATTCCAGTGCGTTGCGCTTTGATAGATCAGTATGTCAGTCAGTCAGTCAACTTTGAGTTACTTATATAATATAACTAGCTGTTGCCCGCGACTTCATCCGCGTTAACATAGTATAATAACAAAGATGGATAGTTTTCCCCTTTTTGTGGTTCCATAAATAAATGTTAAAAACGGGACCCTATTTAAGCAAACGTCAAACGCAAACGTCAATAAACTTTCATGTTTCTAACTCAAGAAATGACGAACTTTCATTGAAACTTTCTACCCCAATTTCACCCCCTTGGGGGCAGAATTTCCAAAAACGCTTAAATACCTATGTATTCATTTTTAATCAGCAGTCCAAAAATAAACTTTCATGTTCCTAACTTAAGAAATGACGGACTCTCATTTAAACTTTCAACCCCAATTTCACCCCCTTGGGGGTAGAATTTCCAAAAACGCTTAAATACGTATCCATTCATTTTTAATCAGTAATCCAAAAATAAAGTTTCATTTTTCTAACTCAAGAAATGACGGACTTCCTTAGTGGGTGTCTACTCTATAAAACAACTCTACTCACCAAATTTCGTGGCAGTAACTTTAACAGTTTTTGCTCAGCGATGATGAATAAGTCAGTCAGTCAGTCAGGACATGTAATTTTATAAGTATAGATAGGTCATATTTATGGATTACTTTTTTACGTATACATCTTGGGCTGGTTTTATAAGTTTCTTTTATTAAAAAAATGGGTAAAGATTTACTAAACACATCAATAATTACTTATTTCCAAATAATGTCTGTTTACCTATAGTGCAGATCGCTAGGTGCGCGAGCGCGGGTGCGGCGGGTCGGAGCGCGTTCGCCCGCCGCGCCGCTAGGGCCGCCAGCCAGCCGCACGCCGCGCGCGCGCCGCCGCTCTCCCACACGCGTACGCACTCGCACGCTGTGTTACATTATGATTATTATTATTTATTACAGTCTATTCGTATGCAGAAGGGAGGCGTTAGTGACGATCAAAAATCTTAAGCCCCAATTTCACCAACGACTGTTAATGATAACGCTCGAATTAGTATCACGTTACCTCTTTCGCTTTTCTTATAAATTATTATTATTTTTAACAAAAAATTAAAACCGACTTCCAAGGTAAAAACAATAATAACATTAATATGAACTAAAAAGTATTAAATAATTTTTACTATCTAATAGTGCCTTTTTCCGAATTCGGCTAAACCTCAACTATTTCTGTACTCAATCTTCATTATTTTGAAGTCGGTACCAGATAGCTGAATCTTCAGTCCTCTGACAGAATATTTGAAACTTTTGGAACTGGCACCGACTTCAAAATAATGAAGATTGAGTACAGAAATAGTTGAGGTTTAGCCGAATTCGGAAAAAGGCACTATTAGATAGTAAAAATTATTTAATACTTTTTAGTTCATATTAATGTTATTATTGTTTTTACCTTGGAAGTCGGTTTTAATTTTTTGTTAAAAATAATAATAATTTCACTCTTTTTAGTTACACTAGTACGTAAACCTTCGCGTATATTTTACGTAATTTATTACAATTTGTTAAGTGTTGAGATTTGTAATTTTTTTATTTTCTAAGAAAATTTAGTTCCGCAATTCAACAACAGATGTCGTTGTTAAGCTTCTGCATCGCGGTATCGCTTACTCGATTATATTTGATATAACTAATTCGCTACAATAATTATTTTCTTCTCGCTCACTTCAGAGGGATTAACGTCCCAGAACCATAAGACCAGTTTTAGGCGTAAGACGTAGACGTCTATTCTTTACATTAAGAGTCATAACTCACACTCACAAAATAATATATTATCAGTGAAGTGAACAGTAGTTAGTAAAGTATTCGATCTGTATAATATAAAGTAGTAAAATATTCGATCTCTCGTTTGCCGCCACGCGCCGCCCGCGCGACACCGTCGCCTCTGTAGCGCCGACCGCCGTGTATTAAACAAACAGGTGTTGTTATGTAACAATACATAATTATTATTACGAGTTAGTATATCCATACCTATGCCTTGCAGTACTTCTGTCTATTCTGTGCCATGAGACATTGGTGACCTTAACACGACGTGGTAATGATGATGATGACGATGATGATGATTATGATTATGATGATGAATATTAAGTGCATAGTAGCATATGCTTTCTGTTCTTAAAACAACGCCGAAACTCCCAAACGTGTATCTATAAGGAGTCAGGAGTTCTCTCAGCATCTTCGAAACCATGGTATACCTTGACCCAATATTTGACTTTTTGGTAGCATATTCTTAGTACACTTCACATAAAACCAAAATAACCATATGTTTCCATATAAATTTCGAGGAGTTCCCTCGATTACTCCTGGATCCCATCATCAGGTCACCACTTTGTGAACATGGTACCAAATTGGAGTAAAACCAAATACAACAAAGCAAAAATTTCGAAAATCGGTTCACAAACGGCGGAGTAATCGTTGAACATACAAAAATAAAAAAAAAAAAATAAAAAAAAAAAAAAAAAAAAAATATCCACAGCCGAACATATAACCTCCTCGTTTTTTGGAAGTCGGTTAATAAAAGAGAAGACATGAAACTTTAACAAGGTGTTAACACTAACAGACGTTGGTGAAATTGGGGCTAATTGTCTTTATTAATGACTTAAGTTACTTAATATACACCGTCAACAGAACCATTGCGATTTAAAACGCTTTTGTGCAATCTTTTAACAACAAAAAGCTTTTTATAGTCCTTAGACAAACAATTAAAATGGTATTTGCTGGAATTCTCACTATTTATTATTCCTGACCATCAACTGGGTTTTAACGTCAAAAATGTTAGGTTTTAATTTTTGCGCGTGGAATAGTGTCACCTGTCACGCTACATTTATAGTATCTTAATTTCAAAGTTCGATGTTACCTAAGTTGACAAGATCATGTAGCACGGGATCGATCCAGTCTAGCGTGTGGGGTTTCTTGCGTGTGAGCGCTAGCAGCAATGTGTATAACGCGTCGGCGAGGTCGGGCGCAGCGGCGGCGTCCGCGGCGAGCGTACGCGCGGCGGCGCACACGCACTCCCGCGTCACATCACACGCCCCGCCCCATTCGTCCGCCGCGAATAATACGATCTGTTCAGAGGGTAACAAAATAAAATGAGGCTTATACAGGGTGTAACAAAACTGTGATAATACTTTAGGGTCTCCTGTATAGAGTTTATTGAAAAAGTAGCAGCGCTGAAAACGCATTTTTTTTATTTTTGTATGGGGAAACTCGTGACGCTAAAGCGTTTGCCCCTACAAATCACAAAAAAATTACTCTTTTAGTGCTGCTACTTTCACACCGAACTCTATTTATAAGACACAAACACACCCGAAATTATTATCACTTACTTTTGTTATACCTTGTATTTTAGTCTCACCTTTGACACAGTACTGGTTTTAATCGGCTAATATTTGTCACTTATCAGTAATTTCCAAAATAGGATGCTGATAAAACCCACCAGTTTAACGACGTCGAGGCCGGCCGGGCAAGGGTGTAGCTTGAAGCCGGCGACCGTGAGTTCGCCGATCTCGTTGATCATGGGCAAGCAGTCGCCCATTAACGACGACAGAGTGTGCTTCAGTATGTTGAACATCGGCTGGAATTACATAGTTTATAGTTTTTTTTTAATAAAGTTAAGGGGCAAACGAGCAAACGGGTCACCTGATGGAAAGCAACTAAAGTCGTCGATGGACACTCACAACATTAGAAGAGCTAGGTTGCCGGCCTTTTAAGAGGGAATACGCTCTCTTCTTGAAGATTTACCTAACTGTCATTTAATACATAAAATGGTTTGATATAGCAAAACACACCAAAACTTTTGTCAAATAACTGTAAATTTTACAGCATTGCAGGCGTATAAGTTTTATTTGATTCGAGACTGAATCGATGGCTTTTGATTCCCTTGAAAACGCCATTTAAACATTCAACTTCTAATTATTCTGTCAATTGATTGTATATCTAAAAAACAAGAAAAAACGTTTGGGTTAGTGGCATCAGTAGGTTTAGTATGGTCACCAAAGAAATGGTGACGGATTTCTTTTGTCTATCTGTCACTTTGTCAAATCTTTCGTAGAAAGAAATTCTACGGAAGAATTGACAAAGTGACAGATAGACAAAAGGAATCCGCCATTTTGTCACTAAAATCTGACAGTATTTCTATGCTTTTCCGTTTCTTATGCTGTCATGCTAAGCCTGAAGATGGCTGTGCATGTTTTCTTTGCAAATATTTACCTCAACAAGATGGTGGTGTTGCGGCAACAGCGCTAGCGCGGGCAGCAGCGCTCGCAGGAGGTGACCGGCGAGCGCGGGCGCCGGCGCGAGCGCGCCCATCAGCGCCACGCACCCCTCCGCCGCGCCGCACCCCGCGCCCCGCCCGCGACTGTTAGCCTGGACAACAGATTTTTTATATGCTATAGCATAGCTTTTATCGCGGGCTTTGAGCTCGGTGACCGGATCAAGAAATTTCGTAACGAAAAACACCTAACATTCATCTAACGTCGTTTCCAGTTCGGGAGACTTCGGTTCGGTGTGGCTCGGGGTGTGGTGCTCGCCGCACCGACCGGCTGCTAGACTTTGGTCAGTATTTGTATGCGTGCGCCTAGACGTATGCGAATTATAATTGCATAAGTTGATAAAAAGTGCTATGCAATAGCTTTACCGCGGCAGTCTCCGAATGCCACACATATATTTTTTAACTTTATTATGGACGTTTTGTCATCATCGATTTCTTCATTTCCGCTCTGTTAGACCAACAATTACATATTTGCTGTTCATTTTCGACCCCAAAATACGCAATATTATGTGTTATCAAGTGTCTGTATGAAATGACATATTTTTTTTGCTAACAGAGATTATTATCTATCATTTTCCTCTGATTTTTTTTTAATTTAAATATAATATCTTTAAAATTACTTTCTGCTGCAAATCTATCATGTATGGTTCAATTTCATGTTCAAAATATAAGCCACGAAACAGCATTGTGTTTAGGTCATATAGCATTTCAAGATTGACTTTATGTTAACTTTTTCACTAGTCGTTTACCTGTTGCGTCAATTCAGCAGCTAATTGGTCCGCGAGCGTACGCAGTAGCGGCGCCGCGCGCGCCAGTTCGGAGGCCGCAAGCGCCGCGCCCGCCGCGCTCAGCAACTGCCGCCGCGTCCATAAGTCGCGACCCACGTCGGCGTTCTGTCAAAATATTATTATACTAAAGGGATGAACTCGAATGTTCCCTTGTGAAAGGAAGTGTTCTATAACATTTTACATTATGATTAGATACGAGTCAAAATAAGACGCACGCATAATAATTTAAATAATCGGCCAAGTGCGAGTCGGACTCGCGCACGAAGGGTTCCGTACCGTTATAGAGCAAAAATGGGCAAAAAGTTGTGTTTTTTGTATGGGAGGCGGCAGCCCCCCTTAAATTTATATTTTATTTAAATATTATAATTAATTATTAAAGTAGACATATAACTAAAGCTTTTGTGAAAATTTCAAGTGCCTACTTGTTGTCATCAATAATACCGAGCAAAAAATGTTTGAAAAATCACGTTTATTGTATGGGAGCCCCCCTTAAATATTTAATTTGTTTTGTTTGTTGTTATAGCGGCAACAGAAATACATAATCAGTAAAAATTTCAACTCTCTAGTTATTACAGTTCTTGAGTTACAGCCTGGAGACAGACGGACAGACAGACAGACAGACAGGCGGACAGACATCGAACTCTCAGTCCCGTTTTTACCCTTTGGGTACGGAACCCTAAAAATGAAGATGAATCTGTACTAAAAAGTAAAAGTATCATAAAAAGACTTACACGATTAAAAAGGTTTTGCAATATTTTGGTTGAAAGAAGTGGAGCGTTTGTTAAGCGTTTATTGTTAAGAGGCCGGGTACCCTTGGAATTTTTCATACAAACGTAATACCAAAATCATTTTCTCATACGAAAATATTTAACATGTTTGAGTTATTTTTCAGTTTAGAATAGTAGGTAATTACTATCTTAAACTGAAAAATAATTCAAACATGTTAAATATTTTCGTATGAGAAAATGATTTTGGTATTACGTTTGTATGAGAAATTCCAAGGGTACCCGGCCCCTTAATTAATATAACTAATTTTATGGAAGCACTTCACATGGCTATTTGTATTTGATGTATTCGCCAAACAATCACCATGTATAGACATGAGCCAATCCTATATCCTTCCCACTTTCAAATATCCCATGAACCGGGCCTATCATCACGTCTGGCAACACCGCGTGGGATGACACTCGACACAGAAGAGTGGCAACACTGGCCGAAGAATCGAGATCACTGGCCGTTTGAGACTTTCTGCGTGCGCGCGTGTGTGACTAATAATTTCATCAAAAATATCTAAAAACTCAAAACTAAAATCTCGCTAGAGGTTTGCTAACTGAATCGTGCTCAGTGTACTGTGGTGAATTAGTGGTGCTTCAAAGGCTCTTCGTCTGCCGACCGGCCCCACGTGACGCCTCGAGTTGAAGAAGAGAATCCCTTTAGCCCAACACAATCCAAGGTGAGTGTTTGTACTATTTAACTCCTTGGAATTCGCCAGGTATAAAAGCACGATCTTTGGGGAAATGTAGCTGCCTCTTCAGCGAGACTCATACACACCATGTGTAGACGGTATGTTTGACAAATATTGGCCTTATTTGACAAATTTGACCAATACCAAATACACGTATCCGTCGCACATCAAAGGAGTCAAATAGGCAAGTAAACAAAATCAAGTAAAAGTTTGGCATTTGACGTCCATGTGTGGAAGGCCGTATTTCCCTTTATTTGCTTGTTTATGTATGCGTTAATAATTTTGCAAAATGCAACTTATAGCCAATAGCAAATACAAATAGCCATGTGAAGTGCCTTCATTAGAGAACATATTCCACAAACCTGCGTGACGTGTACGATATCAGCTGCTAGCGCAGCTGCGGGCGCGCTGCAGTCCGCGCACAGCTTGCGGAGCGCGAGCGCGGCGGCGGCGGGCGAGTTTGGCAGCGCCGCGCCCGCCGCGCGCACGCACGCGCCCGCCAACGCCGCCGCCGCCCCGCCCTCCTCGCCTTCGAGCGAACCCAGCCATGATGCATACGAACCTGTTCACATAACACAATAGGCTTGATGACTATTTTTTTTCTTATTGGTATTTTTTATTCATGAAAGACTCTTAAAAAATAGAAACATCGCTGAAAGAATGACTCTGATAGCTTAAAAATTCACCAAGATATGACAATTCAAACATCTCATAAAATAGACCTGCCCGAAACGCTCCATACAAAGTGCTACGAAAAACTGACGTCACTCTTTCGTAGTTTGTACGGATCGGGAGAGAACTTTGTTCGATAGATATATTAAATATTGCGTTTATGAAAGTGGTTTCATAACCAAAGTTGCTTTTAATTGCATAAGTTATTGAATGGTATTACAAATATTAAGAAATTTAATTGAAATAAAAATCGACTTGATTATCCAACTTCGAAGGCGTATAACAAAAAAAAAATACAAGTGCTATCTAGCTGAAATTTTGGGAACACTTATTTTTTACGGTGATTTCTTTATTTTATTAACAAAATTCGCTAATCCTTAACCTTGTCATCATCCCTATTATAAAATATAAGTGTCTAAACACACCATGCCGATATTACGCGGCCGTAGTTCTCCATGATTACGTCAGCAATGTGAAACGCATACATTATAACGCGACGTATTTTCGGCATGGTGTGTTGGTAATTTAACCCATCAAGTCCCATAAGCTCACCGGTGAGCGAGACACAATAGAATAACAATAGATTTCCAAGAATCCACGATCGAAGGATTAATATACATTGCAGGCGTAATCATGCCGAACTTCGGTCGCGTTTTTTCGGCCTAGTGTGTTTAGACACTTAAGCTGTGTTTGTGGTTCCCTTTGCACACTTAACCGTTCAAATAGTACCAGGAAATAATATAATATTTTGGAGATGTTTTAGTCCCTGAAAAAATTACAATTCTTGCACGATAATCAAATTTCGGAGCCATGAAGCTGCGGGATCTACGAAAATTAAATCAACTGAAATATTAGCGCAAAAACAACTAACCCAGACACTCGAGCGCAGTAGGCAACGCGCGCGGATTCGCTTGCGGCGTTGCAGCAACTCTTAGCGCGTGTTGCAGCAACTCGGCGAGGGGGGGCGGGTAGCGGCCGTGCGGCGCCGCGTCCGCTAACGACGCGAACACGTGTAACGCCGCCTCCCGTGACGCTTCCGTGTTCGCTGCTGCGTACGCCCCTACCGTCACTTCCCAGCATCTATCGCCGAGTATACTGAAGCAGTACATCTGGAATACACAACAATACTATGTGTAATAAACTAATAACTAATAAGTCTCTTGATGGTTTCTCTTAAAAACATTCATTTTATTAACCCATCAAGCCTCGTACGAGCATCGGTGATTGCGACAACAATAGAATACAATGGTATTTCCGAGAGTCTCCGATCGAAGGATTAATAGAATATAAAGTAATTTCAGTTTATAAAATTGTCTAATTACTAGACACAATTCTTAACATTATATAGCAGTCGGTAAAAGTTAATAACTATGACATTTAAATAATTTGATTACTTCACCACATATTATAATTTAACTAGGGTCGTCGGTCGTCGCACGGGTATAAAATATATAGCCACAAAAAAAAATATGCCTATAGCCTTCCTCAATAAATGGGCTATCTAACACTGAAATAATTTTTCAAATCGGACCAGTAGTTCCTGAGATTAGCGCATTCAAGTTAGCCCTTTCAAATAATGTTCCCCGTTTTTTCCACATTTTCCTTTATTTCTTCGCTCCTATTAGTCTTAGCGTGATAAAATATAGCCTATAACCTTCCTCGATAAATGGGCTATCTAACACTGAAAGAAGCATCAAAATCCGTTGCGTAGTTTTAAAGATTAAAGGGAACAAAGGGACATGAGGGAAAAAAGCCAAAGTCGCTTTTTTTATAATAAGTATAGACAAAGTCGCTTTTTTTCCTCGTGTCAGGCCTGTCTCACTTCCATACAAACGGCGCGGAATCGCCGAGATATTTACCTACTATTCTGGAAAACAACCTAATTTCAACCTTTTGCATAGCGCTTAGCGTTCATAGTACAATAACTGCCTGCCGTCTCGCTTCAATCTGCCAGGGCTGTCGAGGGTCGAGCGGCGCGGCGGCGCGGGGCCGGGTGGCGGGTACCATTACTTTTGTTTCGCGGATGTGTGCGCTGCGTATGCGACAAGTCGAGCGAGTGCCAGCCTATCGAAACTAGTCCGGTGACCGGACGCTTGCGTTTATCATACCTAAACTCGGGAGTGAGACTTCTGTACCGTAAGGTACTATTATGTATTCTGTGCTCATGCCCCTTTGTTCCCTTTAATCTTTAAAAGTACGCAACGGATTTTGATGCGGTTTTCTTTAATAGATAGAGTGATTCAAGGGGAAGGTTTATAAGTATAATAACATTCATTAAATTGTGGAGTAATGATATTCATCATATGATTTAAATGAATATTTTCGAAGATACCTATTACATGTTTAAAATTGCGAGACGTAGCTTTTGCGGCGGTACCGACCAATGCGGGCCACGGGTAGTAATAATGAATATAAATCAAAACTGCTAAATCGATTTTAATCATTTTTTCAGTGGCTATAATAAATATTTTACACCCGTGCGAAGCCGGGGCGGGTCGCTAGTTGTTTCATATATAGAGAAACGAGAAAGCATTATATTTACCCACCGGCTCGCTCCGAAGACGTCAACTCCTACACGTTCCATATGCCCCTACCACCTACCGGCAAATGCGTACATCGTGCGAAATAGCAAAGCGTACAATACAGCGTCTCAAAGTACCGACATATGTCTATTTAATACTAATATTAGAAGTCTCAGAAAAGTGTTTACAGACCATTTCTTTAATACTACTGATACAAGCTAATTTAGTTTATGATAATAATTTACACATTACCAATAGTCCAAGGACAAGCTATTATTTTTATTGTTCTCTTTTCTTTCTTTTTTTATTTATATTATATAATTTATAGTCATCACAGTGCGTCAATTTGACGTCAACCAAATTTATGTACACTCGGGGAAGTTGATTCCTATGCAAATGGGGGATCTACGTAGTTTGGTCGCATTACGTCAAACTCAGCCGACAGATCACAATTAATATTGAATTGACATAATCGACCAAATGACGTTGGTCTCTCAAATGCATAGGAATCAACTTCCCCGAGTGTACAATTTAAACAAATACCTAGTCGCGAAAACTTTTAATTGGCATTTGTACTGCTACTTTTTAACTATACCTTTGTACTAGCTGTAAGTTTTCCTTTAAAATAAAATAAAATAAAAATGTATTCTAACCATAATCGGTTCACACGACACTTACAACAGCATCTGAAACATCTTGTCTGTAACAGCGCAGCAGTTCTTGATCGTCACGGGAGAGAGCTGATTCCGCCGGCATCTCAGATTTCTTAATCAGAGCAAGAAGCAACTGTGTGAAAACGGCCTGCCATATTGGATTTATTTTGCTTTTGCCGTCCGCCATATTCAATATTTCGTCCTAGAAATTACGGAAATGTTTTGAGTATTAATTATAAACCCACTTGCCCTCACAAATAACAAGCGTCTTCTCCAATATCACAAAGACAAAATATTGTACAGCTTATGCAATATTCAAATATTTTTACGAGCAAAGGGGATTAAAATATAAAATCGTGTACCTACTTAGTACACCATGTAGGTTAATATATAAAAAAATACGCACCTGTAACGTATACCACAGGCTAAACAACAAATTCGAGCGCGTCTCGTGCAGCGGGTAGTGTCCGGGAGCCGCTTGCGCCGCTAACATCAGCTGTAACAACCGCGCCGCCCCGCCCCCCGCCGCCTCCGACTCCACCCCCTCCACCGCCAGAACCAGCGCGCGCGTGTGACACTCGCACGTCGCCACGCAACACGTCACAAGCGCCGTTACTAGCTCCTAACAATAATGACAAGTTAGTTTATTTTAGTAACATTATTCGAAATGTGTATCAAATTATTGGAACTAATTGCCTGTTACACCACTTCCTGATAAGAGCCGAATAGGCTATCCACCACTTGATAGATGAAGTATAGAGAATCTGTCAAAAAAGTTGTGAATAGCCTATTCGACACTTTATCAGAAAGTAGAATAAAATTATTTAGATACTAAATAATTTTATTCTACTTAGTTTCAATAATTTGAGACACATTTCGATGTAATAAAACGTCTTTATAATAGATATAATATTACTTAAGATAGAGAGAGATTCTGTCATTCGTCATTCACACGGAATATACTTACTTTCTTCTGAAAATATTTATTTCAAGTCTTATTAAATACCAGATGACGCTCGCAACTCCTAGCGCCAAAACTCGACGCTTATCGCGTGGGAACTGTACATTTTTCCGGGGCAAAAAGTATCCTATTATCTTTGCCGGGACTCAAAGTAGTTCCATGCGAAATATCAGCAAAATCGGTTCAGGGGTTTAGGCGTGAAGAGTAACAGACAGACAGACAGGCAGATAGACACACTTTCGAATTTATAATATTACTAGCTTGCCCGCGACTTCGTCCGCATGGACTCCAGTTTATAGCGCGCGATCTCCACAAAATTGACATCGCGCGCTATCATTTATAATATTTGTAAGTATAGATATTAGTATGGATGTGGATTGAGTTCAAGACTATCACTGACCTCATTGATCCAATCCGGGGCATCAATGTCTAGCGGCGTCTGTAGCACGCGGTCGGCGAGCGCGGCGAGGTCGGCCATGAGCTGTAGCGCGGCTGCGGGGTAGCGGTCCGCGGCGCCGGTGGTAGCGGCCGCACGAACGCACCGTAGACACGCCTCGCACGTCTCCACCGCGCCGTCGCTGCATTGTGAGCTCCAGCTGAAAAAATACAATAGAATTTACTTTATTGCGTTCAAGATATTGGGACTGGCCCCGTGGTAAGTACCTGAAGGACTTGTGTTACGGGTACCAGACAACGGAAATATATTTAATACTTTTATACTATACATATTGTAGTGTGTGCCACACCTCCCTGATATTATAGGTATAAGGTTGCTGTTAGTAATAATTTCAGTTATTAAACATATTTCAACTAAAGTGCTCTTTTAATTAGTCTCCCTGAAGCCTGCAACATTGCATGGCGACCCTGCCAGTGCTGCCTTGCGGCAGTGCTGCGCACCAGGTACAGGGAATGTTTTTATTAATATGTACTGTGAATTTAAGATTTTTATTATATTACTAGCTGTCCCGGCAAACGTTTCTTTGCCATATTAGGTATATAAAGTATTTTTTTTAAATTTGGTCGAAGCGCTAACTGTCGGACAGACTAAAATTAAAATCCGAATTCGAATATTATTTAAAATTTGACATTGCGATGGCAGCCGACTGTCGGATCCAATGTAAAACATTCCAAAATCAACAACTACTAATAAATTAAAAATTAATTAAAAAAACATTGTCCAGCGGACAAAATTGTGAATCTAAACCATTCCCAGATCCCCTTGAACACACACAAAAAATTTCATCAAAATTAGGAGGAGTTCAGTCACATACACACGCACACAAGAAATATATATTATATTATGATACACAAATTTAACACACATGCATGACCCAGGAACTTTGAAAGCTTTTTGTTCCGTCGGCGGGATTCGAACCCGCGACCCCCTGTTTGAGCTACCAACAGCCCACCAACTAAGCCACAGAGGTCGTCAAATATATTATACCCGAGGAAATTGATTTCCAGGCAGTTGACAGACCCAAGACAGACCTAAAGTCGTTTGGTCAGCTTATGTTAATTAAATGTTAGCTGTGATCGGTCAGATGAGTTTGACTTAATGCAACCAAATTACTAAGGTCTGCCTAGGAATCAACTTTTCTGATAGTATAAACATAATTTAAAAATACATTCAGCAAATATACATAAACAGATAAAAACAAGGCTTTGTTGCTTGCAATTTCTTCCAAGCAACCTTTGGTAAAGGAGTACAATAATGATTAATTTAAAACTGTGCACTTTAAGTTATGAAACTTAACAACTAAATTATATTCTAATAAATGCCTAATAATTTATTAATAAAAGTATGTTTTTTTAAAGTTCTGATATAAGGACAATGAAGCATTTATTACGAACTTCAAACAGAGGTTGGTCATGATTTATTATCACATGTTTAAACACAGTTAAAATATTTACTCTTGTATTCCATTAAACTAACATAATATAAGACATAGTCAATGCCAATACACTCAAAGGCTGGTGACTTACAAAGGAGTCATTACAAAAAATTCCTAGTACTTACGTGTATAAAACATGCACCGCAGTCTGTAACGCCCTACACAAGGTCAAACGTTCAGGCAATGCCGTAGCACCACTCTCGAGTGAATCTTCCCCGTCCATGTTCAGCCAACTCGCTGCACAGTTCGCCGCATTGGTCCAAGACAGGATAGTAGCTTCATTTGGTGGTTCTTTGCTGTAGTCACTATTGAAAGTTTACAGTGTTAGTTGTAGTACAAGCTTAGCAGAAACATAATATTATGACAACTAGTGTAAGTAATAATAACTGTATTGTGAGAAAGAAGTGAAAAATATACAAAAGCAGCTAACAAATAATGTCTTATTTGGTAGCCACTTTTGTATATTTCTCACTTGTGCATGTATAATGTATTTATGCAACTTTGATATGAATTATTGCTAACAAGTTTCGATATTTAAAGCACATATTCAGACTTCAGACCATACTGACTATAGGTATGTATGCCCTCCCGCACTAGGCGCATGACGGAGGGCTGGGGGGGGGGGGGGGGGGGGGTTTAGTGGGTAAACCTCTTGTAGGGAGTCCCACATACCTCCGTCGTCTACCCCCGTGCGCGGAGGATACGTAAAGTATTTCCCCTCCTCAAAAAAAAAAAAAAAAAGGTATGCCGCCGAATGTGAGCAGGCTCACTGTGAGCCCCAGTGTGAACGTGAAAATATACGGTATCGAATGTCCGCGCCTTCGCCTACCGTAATGGCGTATTGTCGGTTAGGTGTGAACGAAAAAGTGAATATGTATGGACATACAATAAACTGCGTTATGTTCGGTCACATTCGGCTGCTCACAGTCGGCGGCTTACAGTTGGTTTGGTGTGAACACGGCCTAAGTGTAAACAAAAAGGAACTAGTTTCTACTTACTTAAAAGCTGTTTGCAGGCACCTTAGCATGTCATCTAAAACCATATGGCTAGCTTGATTTAAAGCTGCGCGATTTTTCGACCTCAGTGCTGTTCTCATTGTCATACTGGTGTACTGTAAAATAAAATGTGTTCTTAAATTATCTTTTGTATTCCTATTTGTTTTAAATACATTATAAATTGTTCCAATCTTTATGCCTTCAGGTTGAATATCACCCATGACTTATAGTAATAATAGCTGTTGCCCGCAACTTCGTCCGCGTGGACTTCAGTTTATAGCACGCAATGTCAACAAAATTGGTGTCAAAAGCTTTTATAAAAAAACCCTGGTAGGTACCCCTTAAATCAAAACACCCAAAACAGCTGTGCAGTGTGCACATAACTTATTTCATTTTTTTAAATTAAACTTTATTTATGCCATATTTTAAAGTATATTTAGCCCCCCTATTACACAACTTTACCCAGAAACTATTTCTCATTGATAGGTTTAAGTATACAATATAGTCAATTTTCTTACTTCCTCGGGTATCACAGTAAGGACCTCTAGCAGTAGGGAGGCATTCTCTGGAGTTGATAATGGGCGTAAAATTTCTGCCAAATCCTTTGAACCCTGCTGCAGGATAAATGCAGCTAACTAGAAAAACAAATATGTTTTTTACATTAATTAGTAGTAGGTTAGTTTAGACTACCTTAATAATCAAAATAACAAGGCACAGAATTTAATATAAAGTTTGAAAGAAGTGCCTTGGCTATCCATAGACTTTTACACATCAATAATTGTTATAATGCAACATAACTACTATCTATAAGACATACTGCAATAGTTATTAGTTGATTTATAGTCTGTGCTTTTTATTTTCTCAATATATAACTGTACAAGGATGATAATATTATTATTCAATATAGAAACACATGAAGACTTACACTAATACATAATCTGTTTGCGACAATTATAGGGCCTTTAGCATATCCAATTACAGCTTGCAGTAGCTTTTGTTTGAGTTCTTCGTAGCTCTCTTTTGGCACTTCATTCCAGCATCGTAATATTTTCGTGTGTAATGTTGTTGCAGCATAAAACTGGATTTCAGTTCCCTGGGGAAATAAAAGTCCTAAAGTTTTGAATAGAGATTTTAGGAAACAATTCCTAAGCATCTATTTATAAATAAGACGTTATGCTGATACGATTAGGAGATGTAAACCGAATCAATTACCTTAGTAGGTTGCATTAGCTCCCACACAAAATTCCAAGCTTCTGGTGCTCTTTGTGCTGTTGTCAACCAAGTATGCGCTTTCGTACGTTCCGCCTGCTCTCCATTATAAAACACGGATACAGCATATTCTAGATTTTGAGCTGTATACTCCATTTTAAAGATCTCAAGTGTGATGGCTTAGTTTAATAGTACATACGACTTTTATATGCACATAGCACAATTTAACTTATTTTATAAAAAGCATATTTTAAGGTTTTTATATGATTTTCGTATAATAAAAGATAATTTAATACGGATTTCATAAAATTCTTGGTAATATTTTTATTTACACATAGCAGCAGAGTGACGTTTAAAGACCTGACATTTGACAACACCTGACAAGTGACATTTGTCAAAAGTCAAAACTGTCTTCCTGTTTCCATAGAAAAAAATTGGCTCTTACCCCAAAGATCTTTAAACAGTCGCCATTCATTTAAAATTCAGATTTTTCATGACCATAGCAGGGCTTCAATTAACGTAATTTTTTCATAACGTTACTGCTTCAAGGGCATAGATAACGTTATGAAAATTTACCCGATATTAAAAATAACGTTAAAAATTGATATTAATAACGGTTAATGTTATGATGTTATATAGGATTTATAACGGTAAATATATGTTCTTTGATAACGTTATATAGTCCGTCCCATTTTTAGTCCAAAACAATAACTATTATTTTTATTATTTCTTTATGTATTAAACTCCTAAAAGTAGGTAAGCACAAATCTCGCAAAAAAAAGTGGGCTGCGATGCACGATTGCAAACCTGATACCAGAAAATAACGTTATATTTACCGTTATTGTTATAACGATATTTGTTCGTTTATTCATAACGAAAAAATATCGTTATAATAATAACGGTAAATATAACGTTATTTTACTAGATATCGTTATAAAAATAACGTTATCTGGCTACCATTATGAAAATAACGGTAGGTACGTAACGATATTTTTTCTGTTATTCGATAA
Organism: Polyommatus icarus; assembly: GCA_937595015.1. Taxonomy (NCBI): domain Eukaryota; kingdom Metazoa; phylum Arthropoda; class Insecta; order Lepidoptera; family Lycaenidae; genus Polyommatus; species Polyommatus icarus. Next base: position 6,223,158 of record OW569331.1, read on the forward strand.
CGTTATGAAGCCCTGGACTATAGCCCTTTTTTTTTTTGGTTTGATTCGTCCCATTCAGGACAGGCAAAGGGAACAAAGCCCATACAGCCATGTCTTTTGTAGTACTATTGTTATGTTTTTCATCATCGTTTTCATGTATCGTCAGGTCTAAAGTCTAGTCAAAGTCTAAGTAAAAGTCAATACAGTCAAGGAGTCAAGTCGGTCGATTCAGAAAAGTGGTAGACGCTTTACTGAAACTTTCGATGGAGTTTTGGAGGGAACACAAAATAGCACGTTTCTGGATATTACATCACTTTCCTATACTTGTGCATGAACCCGAATATCTAATGGTTAATATTCTACCAATATTACACATTAAAAACCCAGCTAACACAATTTTAGGAAAATAATACAAAACACAACAGCACTCTTTCACATGCCCGCCAAAACTCCTGGACCATAGCCCATAAAACATTTTGAATTTAGGGCTGTGTTCCGAAATAGTACTGCAACCACTGCACAGTGCTATCACTGTAGAAAAATCGTTCCGTAATGGAGTTGCAGTACACTGCCGCAGTACCCTAGTGAAATATATGGCGTCATCAATCGTCACCATATTGTACTGTGACCACTGGCGTTTTCGAGGTAAGGCACTCGCAGTACTTTGATCACGTGATCAATCAACTGTCAAAAGTCAACTTTCAAGTGTCAAAACCACTCGAGTGTCTAACGTTTTAAAACAATACCTACAGTTTAATCCCAAAGTTATAAGTTTCTGTAATTAATTTGGATTAATAATAATAAAACACTGGAAGAATTGTAAAAATTAACCTTATATGGCCCGCTGTATACTCTCGCCGAGAGCTCTCGGGCGAGAGTCTCGTGCGAGAGCCCCTTGCCCGAGTGCGATCACGTACATTCTCGCTTAGTTCAATCGCAGTTAAGAACTCAGACGAGATGGACGAAAACGACCATTCACCATTCACCATGCATCGAAAGATATCATTGTAATCCAAAGATTGATAATCATATTTAATTTTATTTCTCACAGATAATGACTGATAATGTCGTTTATTATTGTTATTTTTTTGTTCTACACTGTCCAACGGCGAAACTAGTACTGAAAGACGCGAGAGTGTACAGTAGTGCGCTCGTTTTCCTCGTGAGACCCTTTGTCTCGGGCGCAATATACCGACAACGGACCGAGAGGGTCCGAGACAGGCGAGACGAGGCGAGCGCACCCATTTACACTCTCGCACTCGGGCCGCCTCGCTGTGTCTCGGCGAGAGTGTACAGCCGGCTTTAGACTGTGTTGAAAATGTCCAATACGAGCTGTCAAAAATGCGGCTGATAGTATACTGGATTGCGTTCCGTTTTAAATAGTAACCAGTATACTAACAATAAAGGAACGGCTTCGCAGTATACTAAAATGACGTCACACTCTGCAGTGTTCGCAGTAGATTAGGAACATAGTCTAGATACTAAAACCAAGCATCAATAGACTTGACATGGGCGTACACCCGTAAGGGATGGATATAAAGTGCCAACTTTGTCTGGTGTTACCAGACTATACAAATCTTATTTATTTACCCCACACCAAATCATTTTTTTATCATTTTTTCAGATGGCAAAAAAGCTATTACATATTACCATTACTTTTTGTATTTTTATTATTAGCAAACTTCCCGTGAGTTCATCCGCGTGAGGGCTCAATTCCACCGCGGCACACGGAGAGACTACGCACGTGCGTCAAGCTTCGCTTTGTAAGAAAATATATGTGACTGTGTCCACTGCAACCCACGGACACGCTACGCACGAATTGACTGAAGTCAAAGAAATAAATCCGTGCACGTCCACGCGTGCGCATGGCCGTGCACAGCGTGCGCCGCGGTGGAATGGAGCCGTTAATATAAATACCGCAAAAAAGTGAGAGGAAAATTAATCTTTTTAAAATAAAATTTGCAATTATTGTAAATTAAAATTATACAATTTCAACATCCATACATAATAATTGTAAGTCATATAATAACGTAGAAGTAGCCTTGCATGCAGCCATCCTACTCCCAAGATGTGCCATCGTTTATGAAATCATTGACCTTATAATAGGCTTTGGCACACAAACGTTCTTTGATTTTCAGATTCAGAGCATTTAATACTGTCATCACATCTCTGTAGACTCTGAAAAGAATGATCGATAAATTATCTCCTATTTTTTATCACTTTGTTTTATAAAATCTATGTGTAGTATTTTTATGTCATGAAACATGACCATATTTTATGTCTAAGTTAAATCACATAATATTATAGTTGTGATACTTTGATACGTTTTGGGATTGTTTTGATGAGGTAGCAAATGAAATGAAAGTCAGTGCGAATTAATCGCAATCGTGACCCTATTCTTGGTGGGCAGCTAATGCCAAACAATACCCAAGTTTGCCAAAATCTATCTTGTAGCAGTTGTTATCTGAAAAAGTATGTTTAAGTTCATGTTGGATGACAATTGACAATTCAATAAATAATTATTATTGAATGATTTTTTAAGTATTAAAACATATTTTTTGTAAAAATAATAATTATTAAACATGTAACAAATAACAATGGGCATTGTCCATTTTTTTAATTTTGCTCATTACAAAAACATTTCGAGGAATAAGGTCAGTGATCGCTTTTCTGTATATAAACGAAAAAAATACCCATTAGTTACTTATATTTTTGAACAAATATGTTTAACCTTAGTTTGACCTTCAATAGCGTTAAATTAGCAATAAATTCGACCAGCATTACGTTTCGAACTTTTGGTAAGCTTCTCGTATCAGCTTTTCACATAATGATAACTTGCATTTAACGAACCAACCATTATAAATAAGATTGAAAGGAAAAAAAACATACTGCAGAGGTCAATTGGCCGCCGATGATGACGTCAGAGCGAAACTTTAAAAATTTATTGAGAAAAAACTAGCCAATGAATTTCAAAATTATTTAATTTATATTTTTAAAATACCCTATTTTAACGAAAAAATATATAAAAAGTACATGTGATTTTTTTTGACGCGCGTTTAACGCGACAAAATCAAAGAGTAATAATAAGCTTTGGTTTGCTGTTGAAATAACGACCTATAGAATTTGGTTGTGTATTACTACAATAACAATGTTTTTTAAATACTATTTTACGCTGTAATAATGTAACTAACACGTCATTCCTCGTGTAATAATATTCTTAGTTAATCATACAGTCAATATTACTGCAAATTGAGAGATGTAAAATGCAAAATATCGTACTTACGAATGAAATGTTATGTTTTTATATTTACGCTCACTACGGCTTTTACAGCCTAAAATGTAACAAATCACCATGTTTTGCAATAAATTTAACACACACTTTATCACCGTCAATATTGTTTTTCGCAAAAAAAACACAGGATCAACGAATATCGCAAAATACAATATGAGCAAATCTTTTGTTGGTCAAAGTACGATTCTTGACCAACAACAAAAAGTGAAACTCTGACAAGGACAAAAAAAATGTTACTGACTCTATTACTCTTATAAGTTTATGTATAGCTGCGTCCTTGTCAATCTCGGTATTATTATTTGCTTGACAAATCCATTGATCCTTCATCTTAGCCTAGATCAATATACTGCTTGACATTTGAGTTTTGACCAAAGAGAATTTAACCACTACGTTTGTTTTGAATTTTGATATGACATTTTGAAAAAGTTTGTAGGAGCGTTGTGAAGAAATTATTTGGCGGATTTTTGCGTTTATTGAATACATTTGAGCTTTATTTACATAATGAAAATAGAAGAAGTAAAGAGCACTGCAAAAACGCAAAGAATATCAGCTCACAGCCATATAAAAGGTTTGGGTTTAGACGAAAATGGAGTACCAATTCAGATGGCAGCCGGTCTCGTGGGCCAAGAATCCGCTCGTGAGGTAATTTAATAGCATTCATAGGAGAATATTGCCACTGCATTGTATGTGTAGCATTATCTTTAGACGTGCGCCAAATCTAGATTTCAATAAATACAGGTAGTATTTATTGAAATCTACGTTAGCGTATTGATCATACAAAGAGGTTAGTTTGGTTACCATAGTTATTTCATATTATGTTTAGCTGGTAAATTCTGCTAGGAAAGGCCTGGTACAAGTCCCTAATGTTATTATTTTATCTAAAATACTTTTTATAGATAGACATAAAACAATGATTGTTACAATGTAGATTACAACTTATAAAGTTAATATTTTGTAATTTTCAATTCATAAATTAAGTTGCACTAGATAAGTTAGAAGTAAATTGGGAATATAAAATATTTGTTATATTTTAGGCTGCAGGTATTGTTGTTGACATGATCAGAAGTAAGAAAATGGCAGGTCGAGCTCTCTTGCTGGCGGGTCCACCGGGCACGGGCAAAACTGCTATTGCCTTAGCAATAGCTCAGGAGCTGGGAAATAAAGTAAGTAATAGATGTCCTAAAATTTTTAGTCCAGTTCAATACAAATGAAACTTATTTTAAAGCCTATTTTACAATAAGTTTATAGATTTTTTTCTTTATGTCTCTGTATAAAGTAAGTTGCAACAAAACTTTGACATAAAGTGTTGGTAATACATATTATTTGATGATTGTAATATTAAGTAATTCTTATATTTTTTTGGTTTGTATTTTCATTTTAGATACCATTCTGTCCCATGGTTGGCAGTGAAGTGTACAGTACGGAAATAAAGAAAACTGAGGTGCTCATGGAAAATTTCCGTCGTGCCATAGGCCTTAGGATTCGTGAAACTAAAGAGGTTTACGAGGGAGAGGTTACCGAGTTAACTCCAGTTGAGACTGAGAATCCAGCAGGGGGTAAGAGTTTTATGCTAAATCAAAACATTTCAAAAGTCAGAACAAAATATTATTATAAAGTCATATTCTGAGTTTTATATGTCATACTTCAAATGTTTAAATGGCCCAAACTACTCCAAAGTGGATCTTATTGTGTGGCTTGTTTTTTCCCCAATATGTGATTCCCATACTACCTCAATCGTGGGATTCGCAGACATAATAGATTATCAATTGCAAAGGCAGCTGGGTGCCACCTGTGGATTGATGGGTTAAAGTATCCATGATATGAAGTTATCTAATTAACTCGATAAAATTCGATAAAATAATACGGGCTATATACTTTATATAATATGGCAAAGAAACGTTTGCCGGGACAGCTAGTATTTAATAAATAATAGAAACTAAATTGAATAATATATTCAAGGGTATGGAAAGACAGTCTCACATGTTATCATTGGGCTGAAGACAGCCAAAGGAACAAAACAACTGAAACTGGATCCAACTATTTACGAGTCAATGCAGAAGGAGAAGGTGGAAGTGGGAGACGTTATCTACATTGAGGCCAATTCTGGTGCTGTCAAACGGCAGGGAAGAAGCGACACCTTTGCCACAGAATTTGACTTGGAAGTATGTAGTACTTTTAAATTTTAATTGTCAGTATAAGAATTAAAACTAGAATAACTTTTCTTTGATTTATTGTGAAATCATATTTTGTGTACAAAACACAACTACGTACTTTAGTACAATCAATATGTAATTTGCCCTTCGAATAAAGACCTACCGTTATTTGACGTGATAAATCGTTTGGGGGGCATGTCAAGCGGTCACAGAAAAATTAAAAAGGTCGCGCTAATTGCTGTTTTTGAGAAATCCAAAAAATGAATTTAAAAAATTTGAAATGCTTTTTTCGCGGAAACTTATTAACTATATTGGTTTTAGGAAAAAGTTTTTTAAATAAAAAATGTAGAGGGCATTGCGAACTACATTTTTGTCATTGGAGCGACGACATCCGACTTAAAATACAAAAAGTAGAGGGATGGACACTAATGGATCAAAAAAGTGTTACAACGGTATTTTCGATTGGAAAATATGATTTTTTCATAATAATGTAAATTAGAAAGTTGTTTGTCACAAAATTAGCTACAACATTTATTCAAACAAATTTTTTATAAAACTTACTGTTTTCGAGCTGGAACTTGTCGATATGTACATAACGGTCATATTTTGTCAAATACTTTCCAAAAATTTAAATGCCATACTGGCACAAATCGTTTGGCGAAAAAAAAAAAACTTACACCTTTGCAGTGGTATGGCGGCCATGAGCGCTGTCGGAAAAGTATGGCAAGGTGATTTTCGTGAATGGCTACTCGACGATGATTAGCTATGCAAAAATTAGCCTGGTACAAATGGTTCAATTTTTTTATTAAAATTAACGTATTCGCGTCGGTATGGCGCACGGTGGTCCGAAATCGCTAAATAGTGGACATTCGCAAAAAAGTTCGATTTTGGTGTGTAAAAAAATACCATCCGATAGACTTTAAGAAGAGTAACAATAAATCCCTATTAAGTTTTTTATAAAAATGTATATTTAAGGTGAAAAAAAAATAATTACGAAAATGTTGTATGGGAAAGAATATTTAAATAGATTTTTCGCAAAAACTACTTGGTCATTCTGGTTCATTCTTGAAACAAGTAAAGTTCTAGTGGTATATAAGGTTTAGAAAAAAAATTACGAAAATTTACGTGCAGCCTTTTGCAGTAGAGGGGTTCAAAATTTTGAAATAATTTTACTAACTTTTTAGGTGTGGAAAAAATACTATTCGAAAGATTTCCTAAAGAGTAACAATAAATCCTTTTTAAGTTTTTTTATAAAAATGTATTTTTAAGGTGAAAAAAAATTATTAATAAAATGATGTATGGGAAAGAATCTATAAATAGATTTTTTGCAAAAACTACTTGGTCATTCTGGTTCATTCTTGAAACAAGTAAAGTTCTAGTGGTATATAAGGTTTAGAAAAAAAAATACGAAAATTTACGTGCAGCCTTTTGCAGTAGAGGGGTTCAAAATTTTGATATAATTTTACTAGCTTTTTAGGTGTGGAAAAAAATACTATTCGATAGATTTCCTAAAGAGTAACAATAAATCCTTTATAAGTTTTGTACAAAAATGATTTTTTAAGGCGAAAAAAAATAATCACGAAAATTGTATAAGTAAAATATTATATTATATAAAACGAGTCCTTAAAAAGCAACAATACTTACTTATATTATTTACAAACATGGATAGCAAAAACAAAATTAAACTACAATTAACTACTGACTAAACTATTGTAATTAAAATAAAATAAAAAATGTTATATAATAACTCAAACATTTCAAATGAAACTTATAAATAAACAATAATAAATAATAAGCAATTAAACAAACGCGCTTTACAAACATAGTGGATCTCCAATGCTATCATCGCCTTGTAATGACACAACTTCACTTTCTTCGTAATCTTCTGACAAAAGAGGTCTTTCAAGCAACAGGTCGACTGTGTCTGGATGAAATTCTTGGTGAACATATTTGTCTCACGAATGTGAGACAAATATGGATCAGAGCTTATTAAAAAGTTGTGCAACAAATCTTCATTAGTTTCTGCTCTACTCGTCTTTCTAGTATGCATCTCTCTAGTATTTCTAAATTCTTTATTCCTTGCCTCTGAAGCTTCTTCACTCAAATAGCCAATTGGAATAAAGCCAAAATGCTTACAAATATCAGCACCATGTATAAGGAGTTTGTGAACACTTGCAGGCATGTAGTACCACGGATAAAGCTTTACATACAGCTCTGCTGTTTCCCTAGAATAATTTCGAAAGTGATCTATATTAATAAGCTTCCCAGAAGAAACTGTCTGCAATACAACGTATAATCTCTTTATTAATTCCAAATCTATTTTCGTTATTTCAGATGCTGTCCTAAAGTCCTGAAAAAATCTTCTAGCAGTGTTACCATCGTTAGTAGTTCCATATCCTTGTTTGACAATATCAATCAATATTCCAGTTTGCTCTTTAAAATCATGTTGTGTGGCATCCTTTTTTGTTTTTTTAAGAATTTTGTTTCCATCTCGTGCTGACCACATTTTAAAGCCCATATTATACGATATATGTAAAATGCATTCCATGCATCGAATCCACATGTGAAGAGACGATAAACCATATTGAAGTATATTTTCTCTTAAAGGTTTATTCAAAATCACATCGAGCTTATTCATTTCACTTGGCTTTGATAAGCATATTCTTAGACTCTAATCTTAATGGTACAAGGCTTGTCATGAAAACTGATGAATCGTCAAAGTTGGCCATAAAAGTCTGTTGCCGTTGCTTATAATTACTTTGAGAAGAGGAACCATCAAAACCCCACTTACTAATAAGCTTTAAATCGCTACAATTTGATGAATCAAATGGAACGTTTTCTATATTCAGTATCCGTTTTGCAGTCAAATCCAAAAGTGCCTGTAATTTAATTTTTGCACTTTGTTCCGTAATAGTTATATCTTGCTTTGGCGGATAACAATTTTGCTTTGACTTAAGGAGCTTGTAATATGACGGTAAAACTGCAACACTGTTATGAAATAATGTCGACCTTAAAGTTACATACTGCCATTTTGATAAAATATGTAGTGAAGTAGAAAGAGCCAACGCAAGATCATCCTGAATAGGGTTTATCTTTTCCTTACTGAACAAAATCTTTTTAACAATCTGAACATCTTCAGGTTTTTTCAAAAGGTGGCCAATGATCAGAGCAAGATCATTCTTGCTATTTACTTTTAACTTTTCAATTAGACAATAAACTAGTTCCTCTTCAGATTTATCACACAGAGGGTCGGAGCGTCTCTTTTTCTGTTTGTTACTCAAATCACTAAATGCTTTTCTCAACCTTATTTCACTTCTCGCAACCCCGCTCCATGAAGTAGAAGGCTGCGATGCAGATGTTTCAACAGATGCTATACTAATATCATCTATTGAAACATCAGTTAAATCAGTATTTATATCAGTATTGGCTTCAGCATTTTCATCTGTATGTTCTTCCGAAAAAATGTCTGCTAAATTCACTGATGAACACTCAGGCCATGCGATATAAGTTTCAAGCCAGTCTATATATTTTTTTAAAAACGTTTTTTCACACCTCGACGATTCCTTCCATTTTCTATTTATTCTAGAAACAAAATTTCCACAAAAATATTGTAAAATTTGAGTATCTTCAGATGATATCTCAGTGGGAATATTGTTGAGGATATACTGATGCAGTATTTTTGCATCTCTTCCATTTCCTCGTATAAACATATACAAATCTAAATAAGTCACCAAGCCAGACATTATTTACCACACAAAACGCGTACTGTTATAATGCAACACACTAAACACACGAAAGCAAACTTTGGACTGTAAAGTGTCTCGTATGAATAAAGAATTCAAAATGGGGTATTTCTTTAAAGCAACCCCCTGATATATCCCGGTTCCGGTAGAGGGGATATAATAGAAACAGTTATAAAAAACAGATAATGATTAGGGAGTAATGAGTAGGCTTATCAATTAAGCAGGTAAACAAACCCAAAAACAATAGACATAACGTAACACTAATTGTTATTGTATAAAAACAACATTAGAAAAAAACAACTTTAAACCACAATAACAAAAGAATTATGTTATTTATGTTAGTGATCCCGCTATTGTTCTTGGGTTTATTTACCTGCTTAATGGTTAAGCCTGCCAATTATGTCCCAATTCCTAAGCCATATGGATGATAGTATAGTAATTTTTGTTTATTACTGCTTCTTTTTTTTTGTTTTTTCAGTTATACTTTATTTTGTCTTTTATAATCTCAACTAAAATAAAGCAAAAGCAATAAAAAATAGCAAAGAGATCAATAAAAAGTAAGAACATAATTTTTTAAAATTTGAACCCCTCTACTACTGCAAGAGGCTGCACGTAAATTTGCGCATTTTTTTTTCTAAACCTTATATACCACTAGAACTTCACTTGTTCCAAAATGATCCAGTATGGCCCAGTAGTTTTTGCAAAAAAATCGATTTGTAGATTTATTCTCATACAGAATTTTCGTAATTATTTTTTTTTCACCTTAAAAAATACATTTTTGTAAAAAACTTATTACGGATTTATTGTTACTCTTTAAAAGATTTATCGAATGGTATTTTTTCCATACCTAAAAAGTCAGTAAAATTATTTCAAAATTTTGAACCCCTCTACTGCAAAAGGCTGCACGTAAATTTCCCTAAATTTTTTTCTGAACCTTATATATCACTAGAACTTTACTTGTTTCAGAAATGAACCAGAATGACCTAGTAGTTTTTGCAAAAAATCTATTTATAGATTCTTTCCCATACAACATTTTCGTAATTATTTTTTTTCACCTTAAAAAATACATTTTTATAAAAAACTTAATAAGGATTTATTGTTACTCCTCTTAAAATCTATCGAATGGTATTTTTGTCCACACCAAAATCGAACTTTTTCGCGAATGTCCACTATTTAGCGATTTCGGACCACTGTGTGGCGGGCTGTAAGCCGCACCCGACAAGTATGGCATTACGCTTTCGCCTACTTATTTTTTTTCGAATATCTGAAAATACAAGTATTTTTCTGGAACAAATCGTTCGACACTCGTTATTTATCCGACACGTTCGATCAACGCCCACGCGTTTGGGCTGCCAGTGCGAGCGCTATGGCCATCATTTTCCTTTTTGCCTTTACGTAATTATACCCCTGTAAAACCGCCATATCACCAAGAATTTTGTGTCACAATCTCCAGGCCTATTTGCATTCATAAGTGAATTAAATACAAGGTGTCTCAAAAGAAAGTTCACATTTAAATCTTTTTTTAAAAGAAAAGTCTTAGCTTTATTGAAAAAATGTTTATTTTATATTGAAGTACACTGTTTGGGAATTTATTTTTGAAAAATAACATCGTCCAAATGTAAACCGTTGCGCTCTCGGCATTCATTTAGTCGGGCACTAAAATTGCCTATGACAGCTCGGCAGGTAGTCTCCGTGATGGCTGCCATTTCATGACGGATATTTTCTTTTAATTGTGCCAGGGAAGTCGGTTTATTAGCGTAAACTTTTGATTTGACATAACCCCACAGGAAAAAATCCATAGGCGTTAAATCGGGACTCCGTGGAGGCCAATTTATGTCACCTCGCCTGGAGATTAATTTGTTCGGAAAAATTTCTCGAACTCGAGGCAGAGATCTGTTGGACGTGTGTGAAGTTGCCCCATCCTGCTGGAACCATGTTCTTTGGTTGTAACCAGGAAAGTTTTGCAGTTGGGGTACGAAAAACTCGTCTAACATCTCCACATAACGCTCTGAATTCACTGTGAGTGTGCGTCCCCTTCCATCTTCAAAAAAGTAAGGGCCGATAATTCCTCGCGCCGACATCGCTGCCCATACGGTGACTTTGGGTGAATGTAGCGGTTTCTGATGTTTTTGTTTTGGGTTGGTTGCACTCCAGTAACGACAATTTTGCTTGTTTACATGCCCATTCAGGTGAAAATGGGCTTCATCGGAAAACAAGATGTTGGTGAACGTTGGAAAGCGCTCAATCATCTGATTTACAAAGGCAAGCCTCTGACCAGCATCTTGAGGCTTCAGTTCTTGCACTAACTGGATTTTGTACGGGTGCAGCTTTAAATCTTTGTGTAAAATGCGGCATAATGAAGATCTGTGCACATTTAAAGCAACAGCACGCTTCCGAATCGAGAGGTTTGGATCATCTCGAATAGACTGAGTAACACTGTCCACGTTTTCGGCTGTTCTTGATGTTCTTGGCCGCCCAGATTTTGGTTTCTCCAGGAGTTGACCCAGTCTCTTCAAACTTCTCAACCCATTTTGCAATGAGTCGAGTGCTAGACGCATCATTTAAGTGACGAATATGTCGAATACTGCAGAATTTTCTACGCACTACAGTCGCCGAATTACCGTTTTTGTAAAACTCACGTACGCACAACGCACGGTCCGCACCAGAGAAACGCTCCATAGCGACTAAATTCCCAAGAGCCAGACTACCGACTGACATACCCCCCGCGCCCCTCAGAATAGTTGCTTTCGCGTAATAAGATAAGCAAATGTGAACTTACTTTTGAGACACCTTGTATTAAGCGCATCACAGACGGTGAAGATAATATAAAATATATATTATCTTAGAGCATATTTTAGAATATCGCTCACCATACAAATCCTATGAACCATCACACACGACGAAGTTAATTTATATTTTATATTTTGTATCTTAAGATATGGAAATATATATTTCGTACCTTAATATTTTATCTTAAGATACGAAATATATATTTCGTATCTTAATATGTTATCTTAAGATGCGAAATATATCTTTATGAATAGGTACAGGGTGTTTTTGTGTCGAGCAGCGAGCTCATCGGTGATCGGACGCACAAGTAGATGCAGTGTTGCCAGTGCTGTATGTTAGAAAGTTACATACCTACTCTCATTCGAAAAGTAACATTTTGATGGAAAAAGTAACATTTCGGATAATTTTAAATAAAATTGACTTATAATTTATTGCTTTATTATTATTATTGCTTAAAAAGCTCATGAATCGAAATGAATGTTTCTCTTGAATTTCTAAAATACTCCTGAAACTTCTTCGTTGACAGATATTGATAAGGGTCTACACAGACGGACTGCATTTCAACTGCAATCCAACTGTAAATTGCAGTTCAAGTGCAGTTTGAATGCAGTTGACAAGACTGCAATGCGACTACAATAGAACTGCAAACCAAACAGATCACACGACTGCACGCCGACAGCAACTGAACTGCAATCCGACTGCGTGTTTGGTTTGCAGTTCTATTGCAGTCGCATTGCAGTCGTGTCAACTGCATTCAAACTGCAATTTGCAGTTTGATTGCAGTTGAAATGCAGTCCGTCTGTGTAGACCCTAAAGGTTAAATGCGCCGCAGGTTTTTCTCTTTTTTATGTGAGGCTCTATCCAAATGTTTCTCCTTTTGGAATGTGCTACTGCAATCTGCATTTCACATTCTATATCAGAATCATCGTCCGAGAAGCTGTCTAACAAATGAAGAAGTAAGACAGTATCAGTTATTAGTTATCACTCATAGTCAATCACCCTGTATATAGAACTCTAACAAGGAATACGTGTGGCACCAACGCAGACTCGTAAGGAAATGAACATATTTTTAATATTATCGTATCTTAGCCGTGTGTGATAGCTTAAGATACTATAATATTTTATATTTGGACATCTTAAGATAAAATATTATATTATCTTCATTGTGTGTGATGCGCTTTAAGATGCGAAATATATCTTTATGAATAGGTACAGGGTGTTTTTGTGTCGAGCAGCGGGCTCATCGGTGATCGGATGCATTAGTAGATGCAGTGTTGCCAGTGCTGTATGTTAGAAAGTTACATACCTACTCTCATTCGAAAAGTAACATTTTGATGGAAAAAGTAACATTTCGGATAATTTTAAATAAAATTGACTTATAATTTATTGCTTTATTATTATTATTGCTTAAAAAGCTCATGAATCGAAATGAATGTTTCTCTTGAATTTCTAAAATACTCCTGAAACTTCTTCGTTGACAGATATTGATAAGGGTCTGTGTACAGACGGACTGCATTTCAACTGCAATCCAACTGTAAATTGCAAATCTAGTGCAGTTTGAATGCAGTTGACACGACTGCAATGCGACTACAATAGAACTGCAAACCAAACAGTTCACACGACTGCACGCCGACAGCAACTGAACTGCAATCCGACTGCGTGTTTGGTTTGCAGTTCTATTGCAGTCGCATTGCAGTCGTGTCAACTGCATTCAAACTGCAATTTGCAGTTGGATTGCAGTTGAAATGCAGTCCGTCTGTGTAGACCCTAAAGGTTAAATTCGCCGCAGGTTTTTCTATTTTTTATGTGAGGCTCTATTCAAATGTTTCTCCTTTTGAAATGAGCTACTGCAATCTGCATTTCACATTCTATATCAGAATCATCGTCTGAGAAGCTGTCTAACAAATCAAGAAGTAAGGCAGTATCAGTTATTAGTTATCACTCATAGTCAATCACCTTGTATATAGAACTCTAACAAGGAATACGTGTGGCACCTACGCAGACTCGTAAGGAAATGAACATATTTTTAATATTATCGTATCTTAGCCGTGTGTGATAGCTTAAGATACTATAATATTTTATATTTGGGCATCTTAAGATAAAATATTATATTATCTTCACCGTGTGTGATGCGCTTTAATGTTAGTAGAAACAAATACAAAAATAAATTAAAATTTATAAACTTAATTTGTGTGGTCAGTCCTTCTAGAATCTAGGTATACGCAAAGTCCGGTCTTTTTAGTGTTTATGGCGCTGACTTACATACCTTTTTAAAAAAATTGTTTGAATAAAAGTTGTAGCTAATATTGTGACGAACAACTTTCTTATTTATGTTTTTATGGAAAAATATTTTTTTTCTATCGAAAATACCGTTGTAAAATTTTTTTGGTCCGTTAGCGCCCTCTACTTTTTGTATTTTAAGTCGGATGACGTCACTCCAATGACAAAAATGTAGTTCGCAGTGCCCTCTACATTTTTTATTCAAAAAACTTTATCCTAAAACCAATAGTTTCCAAGAAATCAGCATTTCAATTTTTGAAATTCACTTTTGAATTTCTCAAAAACAGCAATTAGTGCGACCTTTTTAATTTTTGTCTTTATTCGGAGGGCACTCAATTTTTCGTTACATATTTACTGTATCATTTATATTCTTACATATTTATACAAAATTCATAAGAAAGGTTTTTTAGTTCTTTAGTCCAGCTTTCACAACTACTGTAGCTAATCAAAATTTCTGTTTTTCTTAAGGCTGAAGAGTATGTGCCTCTACCAAAAGGTGATGTGCACAAGAAAAAAGAAGTGGTCCAAGATGTGACCCTGCATGACCTGGACTGTGCCAACGCGAGACCGCAAGGAGGTCACGATATAATGTCTATGATGGGGCAACTAATGAAGCCAAAGAAGACTGAAATTACAGGTAGGTTTTGTTACTTTTGCACATTAAACATTTACCTTTCTTCTTGACATTGATAAATACTTTTATCATACTTAACAGCCATCTTCCCTTTTTATTTAAAAGCACATTTTGTTTCAGATAAACTAAGGAAAGAAATAAATAAAGTAGTCAATAAGTATATTGATCAGGGGATAGCTGAGCTTGTTCCTGGAGTGTTGTTTATTGATGAGGTGAGTTAAAAACCTTGTACATAGCATGAGGTATAACATTGTTAAACTAGGCTTTGCCTGCGACTTAACGTCGGAATTGTATAACCCCTAGCTAGTCAGTAGTTTGTTTTGCTCCCTATTATATAGCATTCTTTGAATGTAACGATTTTTATACTTATTTATTAATCTGATTACTTAAAACTGTTCAAATATTTTAGGTGCACATGTTAGACATTGAGACATTTACGTACTTACACCGGGCCTTGGAGTCGGCTATAGCACCGATAGTTATTTTCGCCACCAACAGAGGGCGCTGCCAAATACGGTAGGTATTTTTTAATTTACTTCCTACTAGATGACACCCGCAACATGGTGATACCCGAAAAATGAAAGACTTTTATCGTACAGGAACCGTTCATTTCTCCGCGATAAAAATATTCTATGTCCTTTCTAGGGCTTCACACGAGACGAGAGTAAGCGTGAGTAACAAAAATCTCGTCTCGATCTCGTCAATCCTCAAAAAATTGAGTCTCGTTCCAGTCTCGGTCTCGTCTCGTTACCAGTTGTCTTGTCTCGTCTCGCTTAGTTGTAAATAACGATTTATTTCTATAATATAATAAAGAGAATAAGGAATATTTTGTGACTAACGTATTTATATGATAAAATGCAGTTTGGATGGTTACCAGATTTTATATTTTGTAAAATATATTGTTTTTTACGTAAACCATTTCTGATTTTTCGAATAAAAATTTCAATAAAAAAATTAACGAGACCCGAAACGAGACTCTCGGGTTGCCCTGTATGTGGTCTCGGTATTGCCGAGAATATTTTACAGAACATCTCGTCTCGTTCTCGTCTCGTAAAAGCGAGACGAGAACGAGACGAGACGAGAAAAATCACGCTCTCGCGTGAAGCCCTAGTCCTTTCCCGGACTCAAATCTCATCTCATCAAAATCGGTTCAGCGGCTTGGGCGTGAAGAGATATTACAAATATAGTTGTACAACACATGTTTTTTTTTCTTTTCTTTTTCTTCTTTTTTGGCAACTTGACACAAAGGATGTGTATGTTGTGCCACAGACAAGGTAAAAAGGTAAGGAATATGGCGGGAAAACCATATTCCTCCTATTATAATTTTCATCATCGTTTTCATGTATCGTCAGGTCTAAAGTCTAGTCAAAGTCTAAGTAAAAGTCAATACAGTCAAGGAGTCAAGTCGGTCGATTCAGTAAAGTGGTAGACGCTTTACTGAAACTTTCGATGGAGTTTTGGAGGGAACACAAAATAGCACGTTTCTGGATATTACATCACTTTCCTACACTTGTGCATGAACACGAATATCTAATGGTTAATATTCTACCAATATTACACATTAAAAACCCAGCTAACACAATTTTAGGAAAATAATATAAAAACACAACAGTACTCTTTCACATGCCCGCCAAAACTCCATGTTTTTTTTTTTTTTTTAGAATTATTCAAAATGTTTTTTTTTCAGAGGAACAGAGGACATAATCTCACCCCATGGAATTCCACTAGATCTGTTAGACCGACTCCTGATTATTCGTACTCTACCCTACAACAAAGCTGAGTTGTTGCAGGTATGTTTTTTATATTTTCGGTAACATATTTTTAAAATAAAAAGAAAGTATATTTTTGATAAAATTATGTTTGCAATTGTCATTTTTGATTGTAGATACTTAAATTACGTGCCACTACCGAGGGTATTTCCATAGAAGACGAAGCTCTATCGGCCCTTGCCGAAGTTGGTGCTGCTAGTACACTCAGGTATGCATATTAAGCCTCAGATTTGATCTAAAATCGTTCCAATATTGCATTCTTGAACTCATTTCATTGAGGGCTTTCGATATTTCATCGCTTGGGGGCGCACATAACCTCGCCTGGTAGACTCGTGTTCCCTGGTGTACCCACCAGGCGGAGTTACGTAACCGTAAGGTCTTTTGTGTTAATCGTGTTAATACGTCAACAGTCATATTATGTCACAAACTTAAAATTCTCATTAAGAGCCCCCGCAGACTGCAGACTTTCTATCGGCCGATGGTTTGGTCGGGTTGGGCTGTTAGCGCGCATACTACGCCAAGTAAACAGTTGAGTTGGTGGTAAGACTTGACAACAGTTGGCCTATTGCTCTCGCACGGTTCCATTCACAGCGATAGATTTTTGAATGGAAAATTTTACACCATTCGGATTTCTGCCGTGTCGGCCGACCAAACAATCGGCCGTCGGCGTCATGTGCACACGTGGAAGAACGTCGTACTGATTTAGCATCGGCTAACAGTTTGCCGATAGTTAAGTTTAATTATCGGCCGACTCGGTATCGTTGTAATATGCGCACTTCCATACAGCTTCATACTGATCAAGAGCCAAACATAATAATTGGCCGATTAAAAGTCTGCAGTCTGCGGGGGCTTTTAAGCACTATTTTGGATCATATATCATAAAATAATTTTCAGGTACGCTGCTCAACTCCTGACCCCGGCGATGCTGGCGGCGCGTGCGGACGGAGCGACGCGCATATCGCCCGCGCACGTGCGCGCCGTGCACACGCTGTTCCTGGACGCCAAGTCCTCCGCGCGCATACTCACGCAGCACTCCGACAAGTACATGAAGTGAGCGCATGCGCCGCCATTTTGATTTACCACAAAATCCGCCATTTTGAAGTTTGTTATGACAGATGCGCCGCCATATTGAAGCTGTATTTTTGAAATGCTACCGAAAATCTTGTAAGTGAAATGCTTGTTTAATGGTAGATTAAAATAAATTGCAACCGATGTAGCTGCAACACCACTTATCAGAGTAAAAAGTAAAAATAATTCAACTGGTATTTAAAAAGAAATCTAATCTATTTAACAATACGCTTATATTATTGAGTCAATACTATATTGTGTTAACGTTACATTCCTGTCTTAAATTGTATAATTTCTGACAACCAACCAAACTCGGAAAATAGGAAAATTAAAATTTTGTTGTAAAATATCACAATTTAATGATTATTGTAAATATTATACATACTTGAATTTCATGTTTGTTTTTCAACTTTCGTTTATTCAGAAAAGTAAGCTTTTAGTTTTGGGAGAAAAGTCTAACTTTATTTAGTATAATGTATTGCATAAGTGACCGATCACGATATGTTCGAGCCGGGCGCTCACAGTGAAAACAAAATATTAATAAATATGTTTTAATTAAAAAATCAAACTCTTCTTATTTAAAAATCTATTTACAAACCCTAATGTACTTAATCCTAAATAACTGATAAAATATCTTTGATTCAGTCTAACCGATTAAAAAGTAGAAAAAGTGTATTTACAATGTAAAATTACAGGATGGCGGGCGATCAGGTTCGATCTTGAGCTCGTCGGGCGTTAGAGTAGACGGGGATGTAGCGCGCGTCCGCGGGGGCGGGCGCGGCGCTCGCCGGCGGTGCGAACGTGGGCAGGTCCACCCGGACGGCGGGCTCGGCCGTGTGCCTGTACAGGGCCTCGAACTGCAGCTCCTCCGGGATCGAGTGCGACTTTATTTTCCTCTCATCCCTCGCGTTGTTCGGGTACACTATGAGGATCTTCTCGCCCTGGCTGCGGAGGGCCACCGGCGGGAGAGCGGTGCTGGTGGAGGCGGCGGGGCCGGCGACGACCTGCAGCATCTCCGACGGCGCCGCCTCTATCGCCTCGACGGTCGTCGTGGTGGGCGTGGTCGTCGAGCTCGTGGTCGTCGTGGAGATGACGACCGGGATGTCGGGCTCCTCGGGAGTCTCGAACTCGCGCTTCTCGACCGGCGGGCCCATCGTCCGCAGGCTCTCGATCTTCATCTCGAGGGTGGGCGTCGGCACCGGCACCGAGCTCGTCACGTTCACGTCCTCCGTGGGTATGAATCGCGCGGTCGGCTCGGGGATTTCGCGCGATCCGAATATAGGTAGACGGGGCGCGTAGGCGGAAACTAGAGGCAGAATAGTATCCCTAGCGTAGCGTTCGGCTCGGGAGATGAAAGAGGCCAGTCGCGCGGGGAGGAACTGGACGAAGCCGCCCTCCCGCTCCGGCACGTCGACCTCGTTGGAGGGCGGCGTCGAGACGTCGTAGTTCTTGGCCTTGCGGTTGGGCGGGGGCGCGGTCGGGCGCAGCGTCGCGCGCAGCAGCGGCTCGGAAATCTCGGGCGGGTGGTCGGGCGCGTCGGACCGGTGGCGGGGGGTCTTGCGCAGGCGCGGGCGCAGCACGGGCTCGGCGATCTCGACGACGCCGCTGGGCGCGGTCTTGGTGTTGGTCATGCCAAAGGCGCGGCCGGAGTCGACGGACTCGGCGCCGTCGAACTCGTACGTGTCGACCAGCATGAAGGGCCGCTGCGGGGAGTCCTCCGGCAGCTCGTTCTGTAGGTCGTCGGCGCCGGACCGGGTGACGTTGTCCCGTGTGAACAGGTCGCCCACGTTGGTTATTGTGGTGTTCGAATCGATCTGAAATTGTTACGAAGCCGTTTTGAAAATAGCTACGTTTGTATTATTGCTCACGTTACAAAGTGAAACACAATCATTGATCTAGAATCTAGATTCTAAGTAAAAGTTGACAAAACTGACCAGCGGCATTCGACAGTCTCCCGGATACAACGGCAGTTGCACATATTCGTCTGACGCAAGCCGAAGTATTTTACAATATGATGACCTGAAACAAAAACACTTCATGTAATAAGGATGTTAGGTAAAACGTTGTCAAATCCATGGATATCTCCTGTGTTGCTGGTTGGCTGTATTAGACAATTTATTCGATGTTAAAATATTTGTCGGCTTTTACGAATGATAAATACTAGTTCGTTCAGATTTATTTGTACAGGATTATTTCTTCACCAGTATAATAAATTTTACCACGTCATTGGTATCGATAATAGAGTAAGTATATTTCACAAATATTTTTTTTTTCATTTCAATTAATTTATCCTCTATCCAATCTAACTTGGACGCACTAATTACAAGGCAACAACGGGTGCGGTATGAGGTAGGGGGCGGCGGAGTGAGGTAAGCAATCGGCCGGGCGGCGCGCGGCGCACGAGTAGCAATAGATGCGTAATGCATCCACATTTTTTGTACTTTAAGCGGATAAGTCCGGGGCTTGATATTTTTGTATTTTTGTTCCAAAGGGGTAGTAACAAAAATCGCTAGTATTTTTTTATTTTTGACAACTATTACTATGTTGATTTATTGTACTGGTGAAAAAATAATCCTGTACCTATAATAGGTACCTTGATGTGTACCTTATTATAACAGATACTTACGTCTTCCCAAAGCTATCCGTGATGAGCACCTTGTGTAACACGAGTGCCCGCGCGCCCGCACTCAGCCAGCCCGTGTACGCGGCGTAGTGTACGCTCGCTCGCAGCGGCACGCCCAACGCGGGGTGTGGCACTAACACGCGCGTGAAGCGCGCCGACACGCCTCCCCCGGTTGCGGTTTCTTCGTGTCTGAAATTGATTTGAGCAATGAACGTCTGTAATATTTTGCAAAAAAAAAGTATGTAGTGTAGGTACAGAACTACAGACGCGTTGACAGCTTTTGGTATGGATAAACAGTAAATATGCGACATCGCGTAAATGTCATGGCTGATCTTATAACTATTTTATGTTTTGGTTAGTTGAGATTTACGGGTAAAATCTACGGTAAAATCAATCATTGCTTAAACGTTACTTCCAACGTGCTTAAATAAGTCATGATTGGACAAATGATTAGCACAAACTAGCGTTTTATGAGTGCGGAGTAGGCTGTAGCATTTTTACAGAAAAGTTATTTCAAAGCTTTTCAATACAATTAAAACATTTTCTTAACTTTATTCTTACTTATTCAAGGGAAAAGATTCGTTGAGTCCGGAGTCTCCGTGTAGAGTGAGCGTAACACGACCGTAGTTTGGTTTGTCGCCGACGTCAATTCCTCCCCACACCGCGACATGGTACTGATGAGCTGTGGATTAAAAACATTGTGGATTAAATACAATAATCCAGGCAATTACTTACATAAATACAGTTTTGTAAACTATTCTTATTCACTCCAGCCTGCCTAGCATACGCCAACGAGATATATCTCGTATCTCACTCTAGAGATAATTAAAAACTACTCGTCTCATAATGTCAAAATCTCGACATTATCTCGACAAAACACTATAAAAATGTGTTCTTGGATGATAGATCTACACGAGAAAAAATGTTTGTCATGCTAGGGTCAATAGAGATGTAGATACAAACTATCAAACATCGAGAAACATGTAGAGAGAGATATCTCGTTGGCGTATACTAGGCAGGCTGAAGACCGACTGTAACTTTACAATAAGTGTAAAATTGTTTATTCCAAAGTTTTAGTCCGAATAGGCTATACTTGACAGATTCTCCATACTTACTTTATCTGTCAAGTTAAGTGGTGGATATATATGGATAGCCTATTCGGCACTTATCAGGAAGTGGTGAAACAGGCCCTTAGTGTTGATGTGAGCCTCATATCTCTGCTTATTTTATACCAAGTAAAGAAGACTGTTTTGGCTCCTTGCTTGTTTCCTTTAATTATGAAAGAGGCCCGTTGAAAAACTAGCAAGATTTAACCAGCCTGCAGCCGCTGTTCAATGAGATCACACCGTCTCTTAGCCCCTTTATGCAATAGTTTCAGACTGACCGCAGAATGGTTCCTCCTCCCTGGTGAGCAGGTACAGCTGGCCGCGGCCGAGCGAGCGGTCCGCGTAATAGCCCATGTTGCCGCAGCGCCGACCCGCGTCGCAAGGGAAGCAGCGCCCCTGAAATAGTATCGTTCATGAAACAAACAAATCTTGACTGCTCTACACTGTATTGCATACCCTCGATAAACGAGACAGCTCGCGTTGTACGTTCGCGAGTGAAAGATACAAGGAGCGTACATAGAAATTGCAAAATCTAACGTGCTTAGTCACCGCTCTATCCTACGTATAGGTATTTATTAATTTTCAATTCCGTAATTTGCCGTATTTCAAGCCTTATAAACTCATAATTTGAAAGCTACAAAGTTATAATAAAAATACAGCAATAATCTTCAGTATATCAACATTCCTTTCGCCGTTTTAAATTTTATATTTTTGTTTATTATACTCATGATATCAGCTTCCAAAGTAAAACCAATTTATTAAAATTCAAGCATACATTCAGCATCTCCTTAGGATTTACAAATTATTTTTATTTGAAACACACGCCAATAGATCGACAATATCATAAACTAAATATTCCCCGTTTTAAAATTTTTTTAGGACAATTTTGAACCAAGATAAATAAAAAAAATAGGGTTTTGGTGCGATCTTGGCAACGCGGCAAATGTATGGCCAAGGTCGTTTCCTCGGGGGACGGCCTCAAGAAGATATTACAAACATACTAAACGTAGAATTATACCTTTAGAAGAGGCATTCCATACAATCGTCAGCGCGAAATGTGTCACCCTCGAAATGAGTGAGAGCTCACTCATCTGAGAGCAGTGTGCCTTAGGACGCGTTTAATGCATTCATTACGTAAAATATGCATTGAAAGCGTAAAATGAGTGAAAGAGAAAGTAGTATAGGTATGCTATTACTGTAAGACAAAAAAGGATGACAGTATTTTCTCGATACGCATTTTGCATGCAAAAACATTGCCACAGTTTTGATGGCGTATGCCATAATATCCAAGTATTGACATAGTTGATTACAAAAATAAAAATCAGAGACAGGCACCAACTTCCCTAAGGTTTGATATGGACTAGTTTGTGCACTCCAATTATAGTATAACGACGTCACTTACCTCCAAGAATTTGTCGTAATCGGTGCACGGGAAGGCGGGGAAATGGCACTTGGGTGAGACGGAATCCGTGAAGAACTTGTATGCGCGGCGGTGGTTGCACAGCGAGCGGCCCTCTGCAGACGCCGCCGCCCACGGCAGCACTAGATCGGATACTGCACCAACGAATCTGAAACATTATGCCATTGATTTTAAAGTTCCGAAGACCTTATTGGCATGCTTGCCACGTGTGAGGGTTTTCGCCTCTAGTACACCGACGCTGCGAAACGCGAAACAGCGGCGAACCGATTTGCTGTCTCACTCGCCACACGGCAATGCGTTATATGGCATCTCGCTATATTCCTGTTTCGCAGGTTAATTCACGTGTGAGGTCTTAGGACAACAAAGAAACTTTTTATTCACGTGTGAGGTCTTAGGACAACAAAGAAACTTTTTTTTCCTGGATTAGTGACATCGGTATACAATTAAACACTTGTTGCAGTACAAGAAGTCAGTCCATTCGATGCCTAGGCCGTGCATTTAACTAAAGAAACAGGAAATGTAAAATAATAAATACTTACATTTCCTGTTTTTTTCGGATATCCTCAATTGCTATTCTCGATAGCAACGCTTAAAGTCATCAACCTTGATCTCTGAAATTTGGTACGACGACGCGGACGTAGTAACATATTTAACAATCGTACCTGACGATTTAGCGATATAACAATAGGTGACCTATTGTTATATCGCTAAAACGTGCAGGTATCCTCTTGGTCTGCCAAGCCATGAAAAACCTTTACTCACAGATTAGAGCAGCCGTGTTGCACTCGGCCGCCGTTTGGGTAAAAGTCGACATGGCCGAGCGGCTGCGCGGCACCAAGTCCACCCAATATCAGCGTCTCGCCGTTAGAGTGGATCACGTCGACGAACTTGGCATCTGTCTTGTCGAGCCGAGCGCGCGGGTCTTGGAACTCGAACAGGGGGCCCGCCGGGTCTAATCCTACAACACAACTCTACGGTCTATATTACTTCTTATTCTATGACGTAATAAGAAAATAATGAATTTGTCACTGCCATGCCCCCAGATAATTATTGATAATTGTAGAGCGGATAGCAAGTAGCGATGATGCTTCCTTTGTGGTTGCATAATATGCATAGATCAGGGGTTCCCAAACTTATTTTGTCTACTACCTTCGATCACTAATATAATCTACTGGCTACTGCCCACTTTTAGAACAAATTACGTTCTAGCGCCCCCTTTGTGTAAATTTAAAATGCATCCAGATGGAATAAATTACCCCCAAGTCTCTATACAACGCCCCCTTTTTTTTCTGGGTCCCACACCGCCTCTCTTTATACCTTCAGGGGCCGTTATCGCCCACATTGGGAAAGGCTGACATAAATATATCGAATAGATAAAGCAAAGCTAAAAATAGTATAAATACCTGTTATCCTACTAATATTTCTTAACTCTGAGCCAGCGAAGCCGGCGACATGGGCGCCCAAACTGAACCCAATAAGATGGACGTCTTCGAATCGCAGGTCAATATGTTGCGCCAAACCTATAAAATAAAAAATATTACAACTAGACTGAATTATGGGCACATAATATGGCTGCATAATTAAGAAGTTTGAGCGGATAAAAATATTGAATTTCAAAAATAATCTAGTGCAAGAAGGTCACTAAATCTCTCGATGAAAGGTTCCTATAAATAAAATTGGTTATATTACCTTGCAACAGCAGTGCAAGTTGCTTGCCGACGAGCCGCGTGTTGGCGGCGGCCCGCAGGTAGTTAGGCATCGACGCACCGCCCTCCCAGTCCACACAGATCACGTTGCATTCCTCCTGAAATTGAGAAGATGCACATGTGAGACTTGGTGCAGACGCTGGTTTGCTCCATTATTAACCCACATATTTGAACCTATCAAGTAATAAATGAGAAAACGCCTCAGCTGTCTGACACCCACATTCCCTAGTCATGATTTCTGTTTCTTAAACACGACAGAGAAACAATAATATTGCAACGCAAGTGATCCTAATTGTTACTTTCTTCCAAGTATTATTGGATGTAAATTGTAAATGGTTATTATTTAAACTATGATTAATTGTCTTTACTTTCAATACAGACCGTCCATTAAACAGCTCGCGTGAGCTGTCACGTCAGGAGCTAACATTTTCTTACGCAATCACGTAAACGAGCGTGAACTCAGCTGATGGCCAGTGAATACGGGATGCTGCATGAATAGTGTCATATTAAGTACTTAGGTAATGTTACACTGAAGTTGTAACAGTTAACACTTAGAGGTGTTATATTATGCACGCTTTCCACGCTAGCTCATGGGTCATGAGTCATGACTCATGACTCATGAATTCATGATGAACAAATATTAGCAATTGAAAACGTATAGAGAGGAATACATCTACGACTGTCTACGATCGACGTCGATGTGCCTGCTATAGACAGATTTGCAATAATTATTATGATGGTAAAAACCATAAGGTTTTCATGGCCCTACGTGAAGAGTGCTCTTGATCTTAACTTCATTTACGAGTACATGTCGCGTAACAGTAGGCCTACTACGAAATTGTTTTGAGACTCAAACAGTCGGACGAGAATGCCGCGTACTACTCTAACAACGTCAATATTTCACGTTTGTTAGAGTGGGACGCGGCATTCTCGTACGATTGTTTGAGTCTCAAAACGGTTTCGTGGTACGGCCCCTGTCTCTATGTCAATCCCACATTTTTGTTCTCTAACTTCTTCGACGTTTCGGATTAACGATGGCAATTTATCAAAGCCCTGCTGTGCTCAAGTTGTTCAACTTACCACAGCCATCAACGCCGATCTCATCTCGTAGACCCAGACGTTGTCGCAGTTGGAGCCAAAGCCGTGGACGATGATGCGTGTGGGGCGGGCGACGTCGAACGCACGCGCCGCCCAACCCCACGCCGCCGACATGTTCGACGCCGGCACCGCGATTAGGGGTTGGTCGCTCCTGGAAGGTTAGTGTTAGTGATAAGTCCAGAGTACTCTATTCATGACGCCATGGGCAGTTGCTCATTACATATCACAAAAAAAAAAAATCTCAGCGCTGCTAATGTCACAGTAAACTCTATACAGGCTGTAACAAAACAAAGTGATAATGCTTTAGGATGTGTATGTGTTCCTTGTAGAGAGTTCGCTGTGAAAGTAGCAGTGTTGAACGAGCATTTTTTCACTTTTGTAGGTATGGGCAAGCGCCCCAGCGTCAGGAATTTTCCCATAGAAAGGTAAAAATAAGTTTCTCTTTCAGCGCTGCTACTTTTACAGTGAACTCTATATAAAGGACACATACTGACTCTAAAGTATTATCAGTTATCACTAAGTTTTGTTATAAATTGCATGTTGTTATTGCATAATATGGCCATCAAGAACACTCCTGGAGAGTCCTGGAAACTAATGATATTGTTAGTTATAAATGCTATGAACGTGATCCATATTTATTTCTTTATGTGACATGGAAAACTTACAGCTAAGTGACATCAGTGGAAATTTTATCAGAAAGCCAATTACAAGTTTTCACCTCTAAGTAACAGAGTAATTGAATAAAAGATATTGTGAACGGTCTTACTAATTAGGTACAGATATTATGTTTTTAAGTAAGATAACAAAATAACTAAAACAAAAAGTTTAAACTTTAAAGGTAGGTCTGACTAAAAATATTGATTCATTACCAAACGTGACTGCCCTAGACTGGCAGTTTATGCATATAGTGGTCATCTGCGCTATCGTGGAAGAGTTCTTCGGTTTTCTAACATGGCATGGCCTACCTACGTAGTGTTCTAACCATAAATAATAGTGTAGCCATAGTGTTTCAAACAGCTTGGGCCCCTTGGAATTACGCCGAGATGTAGCTTCGCTCTGCATCCTCTATCGGTTGTATCACGGGGAGTGTTCTGAGGAATTGTTCGAAATCATACCACCTGCAACTTTTCGCCATCGTCCCACGCGAAAAACATACCATCCTCATCACCTTGATGAGTGGCAGTCTTCCACAGTGCGTTTTTCGCGTAACTTTCTGCCGCGCACTGTAAAACTCTGGAACGAACTGTCACCAGCAGTATTTCCGGACCTATACGACCTGCAAACCTTCAAGAAAAGAGCGGAAAAGAGCGTATTCCCTCTTAAAAGGCCGGCAACGCACCTGCAGCTCTTCTGATGTTGCAAGAGTCCATGGGCGACGGTAGTTGCTTACCATCAGGTGACCCGTTTGCTCGTTTGCCCCCTTATTTAATAAAAAAAATGTTAATATACCTAGCGGAATTCGCTAGGTATAATATTAACTTTATGGTTCTAACTCTCAAAAGTGACAAAGGGCCTTGTGACACTGTCAATTTGCAAAGTTCTTGGCAACTGCGCCGTATTTAGGATGTATATAGGCAGCTCATTGCTCATCATAGGTCGCCCTCATTCATTACATCTATACTTATACCTGACTGACTGACTGACTCACTGATTCATCATCGCTGAGCAAAAACTGTTAAAGTTACAGCCACGAAATTTGGTGAGTAGGTTTGTTTTATTAAGTAGACTCCCACTAAGGAAGGAAATTAGAAAATTTTACCCCGAAGGGGGTGAAATAGGGGTTGAAAGTTTGAATGAAAGTCCGTCATTTCTTGAGTTAGAAACATGAAATTTTATTTTTAACCGACTTCCAAAAAACGAGGAGGTTATATGTTCGGCTGTGGTTTTTTTTTGTATGTTCAACGATTACTCCGCCGTTTGTGAACTGATTTTCGAAATTTTTGTTTTGTTGTATTAGGTTTCACTCCAATTTGGTACCATGTTCACAAAAAAGTGGTGACCTGATGATGGAATCTAGGAGTAATCGAGGGAACTCTTCGAAATTTATATGGAAACATATGGTAATTTTGGTTTTATGTGAAGTGTACTAAAAATATGCTACCAAAAAGTCAAATATTGGGTCAAGGTATACAATGGTTTCGAAGATGCTGAGAGAACTCCTGACTCCTTAACACGTTTGGGAGTTTCGGCGTTGTTTTAAGAACAGAAAGCATATTATGCTACCACGTAATTAAAATTCATCAACATCATCATCGTCATCATCATCAATTACCACATCGTGTTAAGGTCACCAATGTCTCATGGCACAAAATAGATAATAGTACAACTTACAAGCATAGGTATGGATACAATAATAATAATTATGTACATAACAACACCAATTATTAATATAGGCTGTTTATACACGGCGGTCGGTGCGGCGACGGCGTGTGCGTAAACATCGCGGCATTGCGTCGTACCTATTCAAGTTCTAATGTCAGGGCATGCCGCGCTGCGAGCATTTTGAGTGTCATAATATGATTTTAAACTTTATCTTCATTAATGTAGTACAATATAGTATCGCTTGAGAAAGGCGCAGGCGGCCGCGAGGCCGGCTTTCCAAGCTTCTCATGCGATAGTACTATGTATTACAATAATGAAGGTAAAGATTAATATCATAATATTATTATGACACTGAAAATATACTCGCCGCGCCGCTGGGTGTGATTCGGCTCATCCTTCGATCGCGGATTCTTGGAAATCCATTGTTCTGGCGGCCGCTTGGGAGTTGAAGCGTTAAATTGTTAAATTACCTAGCACGCATAGGGTTGTGTTCACTTAGATTTTTTTAAATGTATTGTTTAAATTTATCTACCTGATATTTGGGCCTTGGGGTATGACTCTTAACAAATTGTAATAAGATACGTAGAATAAACGCAGTAATTCGACGCGTAGGGTGGTATGGTCACTAAGTCACTACTCACTAGTTCACTACCACCGACGACCACTTATAAACTCGCGGACTATGACGGAGGTCATCTTGGAGGGTTAATTAATATTTCTAATAACAATACGAGATCAATAATTACCACTCAAAATGTTGACAATTCTATGCTCACTGCTTACACCAATGGTGACACAGTTCTGATTTCACACAGCCAATACAACTATATAAAACTCCTACGTACAAGCGATACTGCGATTCAGGAGCACCTCAGCGAAATCTATTGAATACATCGTGTAACTAAAACTATATGAACAACAATCGGAGTTCGGACAAGCGATAGCGCCGACAGTGCGCCTCAATGACATAATATAGTGAAGACAATATAAAACTATTTTTTATACAATTTAAATTGGCACTAATTATAGTATATCTACTAGGTAACTAAAAAGAGTGAAATTATTATTTTTAACAAAAAATTAAAACCGACTTCCAAGGTAAAAACAATAATAACATTCTTATAATATGAACTAAAAACTAAAAAGTATTAAATAATTTTCCTCTCTAAATGTGCCTTTTTCCGAATTCAGCTAAACCTCAACTATTTCTGTATTCAACCTTCATAATTTTGAAGTCGGTGCCAGTTCCATAAGTTTCAAATTTTCTGTCAAAGAAAATATAAAGATTCAGTTATATCTGGTACCGACTTCAAAATGATAAAGGTTGAGTACAGAAATAGTTGAGGTTTAGCTGAATTCGGAAAAAGGCACATTTAGAGAGGGAAATTATTTAATACTTTTTAGTTTTTAGTTCATATTATAAGATTGTTATTATTGTTTTAACCTTGGAAGTCGGTTTTAATTTTTTGTTAAAAATAATAATTGTGCTACTGATTAAAAATGAATGGATACGTATTTAAACGTTTCTGGTAATTCTATCCCCAAGGGGGTGAAATTGGGGTAGAAAGATTCAATGAAAGTCCGTCATTTCTTGAGTTAGAAAAATGAAAGTTCATTGACGTTTGCGTTTGACGTTTGCTTAAATAGGGTCCCGTTTTTACCCTTTGTAAGGAACCACAAAAAGGGGAAAAACTATCCATCTTTGTTATTATACTATGTTAACGCAGACGAAGTCGCGGGCAACAGCTAGTTAGGTATATTTCTTAAGGTGACGCCGCGTTAAACAAGCAATGGAAGAGCAAAAAATGGAAAGGGCGTAAGCGACAAAAATTATGGTTTTTGTCGCGTAATATAAAAACCATAAATACATTTCATATAAGCTATGGGCAAATTAAAGTGTATGCTTGAACCAATCTATGTGCAAAATATTTTGGAAGCTTTAAAAATCACTCTCCTCTTTTGGCAAAATAGGAATCCTTTTTTTACAGAGGTCTTTCTGATTGATTATTCTGTGTTATAAAAGTTGACCAATCGTGGTATGCTATGGGTAATTCGAAGACAAAGACATGATGAATACTGACAATGAACTTTAATTTCTTAGCATTAGTTATTGCTGAGAAAAATCGATATCGCCACAGCCAAATTATCAAGTATATTTGCGTTTTTTTTTCTAAACCTTCAATACCACTAGAACTTTACCCGTTTCAAAAATGAACCAGAATGCCCTAGTAGTTTTTGCAAAAAATCTATTTATAGATTCTTTCCCATACAACATTTTCGTAATTATTATTTTTTTCACCCTAAAAAACACATTTTTGTAAAAAACTTACTAAGGATTTATTGTTACTCTTCTTAAACTCTATCGAATGATATTTTTTTCCACACCAAAATCTAACTTTTTTGCGAATGTAATCTATTTAGCGATTTCGGACCACTGTGCGTCGCCATAGCTGGACGTTGCAAATGTGTATTTTCATAGACATAAATATTACTAGCGTAAGGA
The DNA here is from genome assembly GCA_937595015.1 of Polyommatus icarus. Lineage (NCBI taxonomy): Eukaryota > Metazoa > Arthropoda > Insecta > Lepidoptera > Lycaenidae > Polyommatus > Polyommatus icarus. The sequence goes on from OW569331.1 coordinate 6,253,644, forward strand.
CCGGGTCAACCGCGCGTTGCAATGATGCCGATTCGTCGGTGTCAAAACACTTCGTTTGACACCGACGTGACTTAGTCGTCTGTGGTCCGCAGAACAAATCGGGTGTGTCATCGTATGTGTATACAGTGCCATAAAAATGCCTAGTTGTGTGGTAAAAGGCTGCAAAAATTACGTCAAAAAAGTTAAAAAAGCACATGGAATATCACACAACACAAACTGTTTGTCTAAGTAAAGAAATAATTAATTTATAATTTTACCACCGATGTCCGCCATGGCTACTGTTTTACCGAGTAATGGCGCAACGTCGGTAAAACAGCATTCACACGCGGCCGCTTCATAGCCTGTGTGACTTTGCATGGACGTCATTTTGCATGAATATTATTTTTCTTAGAAAATAGATTTATTTTAAGATTTGCCGTTAGGTATGTGCCATAATCTATGGTATGTGCTTTATAATAGATGTATGGATGAAATGAGGCCACCAGATTTTTTTTTCATAAAACCCCTTAGTTTGTAGCCAAAGTGGCTTATGGCTGGTTTACACGTATAAAGTTGCTAAAATACATTTTTACTTAATTTTAATTTACAAATTTCATTTATTGGAATATTAAACAAATTTATATTAAACAAATTTCATTTATTGGAATATCAATTTGTAACTAAACATAACCCTCCCTTTACAGTTGAGTAAGAATGAATAAATGCATTTATTTATTTACTTATTTTTGTATGTTAATCAAAAACCCTACGCCTAAATTAATATACTTACATTAATTGTCAATATTTAATATTAAAAAAGTGTGTTTATTGTACGTTCATACAAGGTTACATTGTACGCCTGCATATTGTGTCGCACTACGTAGTTCAATCGATTTTTCATAGATGACTCTCTATTTCCTTGTATGAAAAACCTATTAGCAGAGTGTTCTAGTAGGCATATCCTTACATATAAATCGATGTGTATTTTACTAATTTATTTCTCCTACGTCTGATATTTCAATATATTTGACCTACGGTTGACTCAAATTTCGACTAGCAAACAAGTGTGACTTCATAACAAGAGTCATCCGCTGTTAAGGAATGAAATTACTTTGTAACCACTTTAACTATAATTGTCTGCGATGCAGTGGGCAGTAGCACATTACAATAAACAATAACGTTATTGTAATGACTAATGACATACGTGAAATCGTATCGCGATAATTAAATATAAGTTAATCAACTAGCTATAAATCATAATGTAACGTACCTATATTGTAATACTGTGCCTATAACCTATTTTTTGCTTAAAAGAGGTTTTAGACTTTTTTACTTAGAACAATAGCAAGTTAGGTAGGTACCTAACTTGCTATTGTTCTCACTTCTAAGTTAGGTAGGTACATAGGTCGCAACATAGGTCGCAGCGAACAAAGACGTGCGCGGCAACAAAAAATAAATAAAAACAGATCCCCACAGATTTTAATCATCTAAAAGTAAGTAAGTATTGATATTTGCTCATGTTCCATACTACGAGAAAGTGCCTGTAAAGAAAGCCATGGCTTTGTACGTCAGTAGAATTCGTGACTCGCGGCAGATTACAATTTACAAGTGATACAGTCTATTCATTAGTTATTTTACCTTTAATAAGACTTTATACCATCGAGATATGAACCATATTTACCTATTCACGGTGGAGTATAGTAGAAAGTGAGTGCCGACGTCTTGGGGCGGGCTGGGCAGCGTCTCCAGGTAGGCGAAAGGCCCGGCATCCTCGAAACACCCGAATTCACCATAACACACGCTGCCCTGTGACCTCTTAGTCCTGAAACATTAAAATAATCTTAACGTTAGTAGAGGTACATTACGTACGTAAGTTTCACCAGTCTGCTGTCAGTTCAGGATTCAGCGTGTAACCGTGTTTTTCATCCGTGATTATGGAATCAGTCTCACCGGACCAAGCTGATGGACTGAAACGCCAGAATTAGCGTGTAACCTATGACTTAAGGTCGTCCCCCGAGCAAACGACCTTGGCCATACATTTGCCGCGTTGCCGAGATCGCGCCAAAACCCTATTATTTTTACTTATCTTGGTTCAAAATTGTCCTAAAAAAATTTAAAACGGCGAATATATTGTAGTTTATGATATTGTCGATCTATTGGCGTGAGTTTCAAATAAAAGTAATTTGTAAATCCTAAGGAGATGGTGAATGTATGCTTGAATTTTATCAAATTGGTATTACTTTGGAAGCTGATATCATGAGTATAAGAAACAAAAAAAGAAAATTTAAAACGACAAAAGGAATGTTGATATACTGAAGATTATTGCTGTATTTTTATTATAACTTTGTAGCTTTCATATTATGAGTTTATAAGGTTTTAAATACGGTGAATTACGGAATCTCCGGACGGAACGCCCGTCGTGCTCTTGTCGTAAATTGAGGGAAAACCAAAAATATACTACTTAAATAGATAGCGATTTCTTCTAGTCCTACTGAGTGAGTACTGACTCTATCTGACTCAACCTTAGTAGTAGTAAATGATATTATAATTTATATCATATAATATCTCGCCGATAAAATTTGGTTTGGCGAGGTTAAAATGTATTAGTTTTTAAGTTTTTGAAATGAATAAATATATTTAAAAAAAATATAAGTACTCGTATAATCCACGTTGGGGTTTTCTCTGATGTGATGTCAGATGTGATGATGATGATTTGTTTATATGTGTAAGAAAGGGGTTATTAATTATTATATATTATGCCTATCCAATATTATTGCGTAGTAACTACCTAGGCATTTTATTAAAGAAATCTATCGATCTTCGTCTATCGATCTTTGTGAAGTACATAATTGTTTATTCACAAAATATAATATATTTAGGCGAAGTCAGGGCAAGCAGATAAAGTTACAACAGACAACTTACAAATGAAAGAGAAAGGGACAAGAAATTGAGTCAAATATTCAATAGGTAACATAGATCGTTGATCCAATCTAGTATCCAATCTCCTTTTCCTTTTCAACCCACTTAAAAAATGAGGCGGTTATAATTTCACTTGTGTCTGTATCTCATTTCTATTTCATTAAAATAAAGAGTCAAACTATTATTAGGTAGAAGTCGCAATGGATTATAAATTTATAAGTCAATTTACAATAATAAATAACATCAACAGACAAAGCGAAGTACCGAAGTTAAAAATGTATAAGACTTGATGTACAAGGCACATCCAAGAGCCATGTCCTATTCCTTTCAAAACTACAGAATTTGCGTGTCTGCGACTGTAGTTTGTGAGATATTTGATAGAAATAATAACCATGCTCCACTTTTTAAGAGATCTAGATTAATAACGTTGAAGCTCAGTACTTCTCTCGTAAGCTCATGCGAGGTTTTTCTACTTCTATCACCTATGTAGAGGCCGGGTACAACACGTTATCAGATTGCCATATACAGAAACGTGTTTTGAAACGCTGGTATTGAGACTGTCAACTTCCTATGTTTGATAAGGCAAAAAGAAAGATTTGCGAGGCCAGCGACAAAACTCGAGTTGAACGAACACAAACAAAATCCTGATGACCGACCGCGACATTGAGGATTACGTTGAACTTACTGAAAATATTCATGAGAGCTTAACAGGAACAATTTGCAGCTACGTTTTCGGAACGTTACTGAATGACACTTGGCTATCACTTTTCTGAAGGTTGTTATTTTACACAGTTAGGCTGCGTTGCACCAGAGGCGTGGTTAAAGTTAAGGTTAAAGTTATGGTTAAAGTTAAATATGGCGTCCTTAACTTTAACTATAACCTTCACTTTAACCGGAAAAATTGACAGGTGTCGTATGAGCATATGGGGTGTTTGGACGCCATATTTAACTTTAACCAGAGATTTGACATTTTGCACTGTGGTTAAAGTTAAAGTTAGTTCGTGCAACCCACTCTTAAAGTTTTTGATAACTCATGACTCTACATAACCTAGAATTGCTATATTTTACAATTTCCACCATTTTGCTGTAAAATGATAGACTTATTAAATATCAGACGTTCCGCGTGGTTTCGTCCGCGTAAATTAGATATTTAACAGAAAAATTAGTCCACAAAAAGTAGCCTATGATCCTTCACGTGGTCTACTTTTAATTTGTGCCAAATACATTGAGATGTATGGAGTTGCTATTGCCAACAAAAAACATGTCACACTTGAAGAATGAGCGGGGTGAGAGGCGGGGCGGTGATGGCTATAGATCAGTACCGCAGAAGTGACAAAGTTTTGTGCCTACACTCGAATGAACGCAGACTCTATTTGAAAGTGGATAAAATAAAACAAAGATTTTTACTAAACATTATTAAAAGCTTTTATTTAACTTGCTCTATATAATATTATTATTTACATTATTATGTAAGTTCGGGTGGAATATTTGAACTCAATTTCGAAGTAAGTATGTATGTACATATAATATTTCAATCGATTGAGCTGAAATTTTGTATACACGTTTGGTTTGAATGACAATGCACGATACAGTATGTGACATCACTAATAAATATAAAATGGCCGACCATCCAAGATAGCGGAATAGATATATTTTCTTTGCCGTCCTATAATAACAGTATGGATATTAAATGAAAGAACTTTTTGAGAATAACTCGAAAACGAATGTAATGTCATTCTACATCCAATACGGCGGCTCACCTAAAATATGGGAATACAAACAATGTTTCGTTTATTTCTGCATGACTAAAGAATTGGATTTTAGTTAAAAATAGTTAAGTGAAATCCAACTTTTTAGTCATGCAGAAATAAACGAAATAATAATATAACAAGTCGCTAAAATATATAGACACCGTTTTTTCACTAATCAACATCAAGTACGATTTCTCAAGGACATAGAAGTTAATTAGATTTCTATCTATATCTATACTTATTATAAAACAAAGTCGCTTTTTTCCCTCATGTCCCTTTGTTCCCTAGTTTTAAAGATTAAAATCTTTAAAACTACGCAACGGATTTTGATGATACTTTCAGTGTTAGATAGCCCATTTATCGAGGAAGGTTATAGGTTATATTTTATCACTCTAAGACTAATAGGAGCGAAGAAATAGAGGAAAATGTGGAAAAAACGGGGGAAATTATTTGAAAGGGCTAACTTGAGTGCGAATCTCAGGAACTACTGCTCCGATTCGAAAAATTCTTTCAGTGTTAGTTAGCCCATTTATTGAGGAAGGCTATAGGCATATTTTTTGTGGCTATATATTTTATACCCGTGCGACGCCGGGGCGGGTCGCTAGTTTTATATAAAATAACGGGGCAAACGAGCAAACGGGTCACCTGATGGAAAGCAACAACCGTCGCCCATGGGCACTCGTAACGTCAGAAGAGCTGCGGAAGCGTGGGAATATGCCTTGTTCTTAAAATGCTTCTGGTGATAGTTCGTTCCATAGTTTTGGTGATGACACTTATCACTTATCAAGGTGATGGGATGATCCTCAGAGCACTCCCCGTGATACAATTTATAGAGGATGCAGAGCGAAGCTACATCTCGGCACAATTCCAAGAGGTCCAGCCTGTTTAAAACACTATGGCAGTCAACAATTTGAGCGGCCCTTCGTTCAAATTCAATACTCGTACAATAATACACAATAGCACTTATTAGGCAGCGTACAAAATACCAACTACTCCCTCTGTATCGTATCCAACGAGGATACGATACAGAGGGAGTAGTTGGTATTTTGGCGCACCGTATGAGGCCGAACCTGCGCCTTGTAGAGTTGTAGGCGTTGGTCCGGACTGAAATCGCTACTGTCGCGCTCTATTAAGAACACCAAAATATTTCGAGGCTAACTTGGCCTAACTTTTAAGCTAGTATATTAGTAAGTGCATTTGTTGAATAAATAATAGCAAGTTATTACAACCTGAGACTGACGGCGACCATTAATTTTGCGCGACGGGTCGACGTTGCCATGGTGACATACTTATTTATAGTCACTTCTATAAAATAATATGGGCGAATTACTTTATATTATGGCAAAGCAACGTTTGCCGGGACAGCTAGTTATAATAAGTATGGATCCAAAGTCCACTACATACTTACCTTATTTAAATTACTTAAATATTTATAAATACAATTATAATGAACGCATGTATAATGTACACGTAAAAACGTATTTATATTACCAAAATACAAACTCGTCTCCGTGAATACTTCATTCATCGTCGTCTCATCATAGATATCTGTATTCTGCCTACATTCCCCTCTGAATCTACTACTCTATGACAATGCGAAATGGCGCGCGTCTTCGCCTAGTAATTGAATGTTCGTATTTTAATTGAAAATAATTAAATAACAAAACTAACCGATGAAATGCTATGCCGTCGCATTTGGAAGTATTTTTTGGAATTATTTTTGCAATATCTTAGGACACACCAAGGCATTTTTGTGACTTTTATTTTGTTTGTTTATAATTGTCATACGTCAAGTGCGCAGAAGAGCTCGCGGCCGACTAAGTGCACTGCGGCTATATAGCGTCTCTTGAATGTGACCAAGCATTGCGTTGCGGTGTCAACTCCTTACATCTCAATGGCCAAATAACAGAAAAATTGCTCCAGTAGTTCGTGACATAAGCCCTTTCAACTAATTATTAATTTCCCCCGTTTTTACCACATTTTCCTCTGTTTTTTCGCTCCTATTAATCTTAGCGTGATAAAATATAGCCTATCCTCAATAAATGAGCTATCTAACACTGAAATAATTTTTCTTATCGGACCAGTAGTTTCTGAGATTAGCGCGTTCAAACAAACAAACAAACTCTTCCGCTTTATAATAATACTAGACGTTCCACGCGGCTTCGCCCGCGTAAATTAGAAAAATAGCCACAAAAATAGCCTATGACCCTTTACGTGGTCTACTTCTTGTCTGTGCCAAATAACAGAAAAACTGCTCTAGCAGTTCGTGGGAAAAGCCCTTTCAAATAATTTCCCCCGTTTTTTCCACATTTTCCTCTATTTCTTTGCTTCTATTAGTCGTAGCGTGATAAAATATAGCTTATAGCCTTTGTCGATAAATGGACTATCTAACACTGAAAGAATTTTTCAAATCGAACCAGTAGTTCCTGAGATTAGCGCGTTCAAACAAACAAACAATCAAACAAACAAACTAACAAACTCTTCCTCTTTATAATATTAGTATAGAAGTATAGATTAGTACAGATACCACCGGTAGTCCGGTACCGACAACAAAATATATTTCATACGTAATTGAGGCTATCATATGGCGAAACAAAACGATTCAAACTTCCGGAATTACCATGCCTATCGCTGTTATTATGTACCCTACATACGTTTTTAAAAAACCTTCGAAAAAATCCAATATAATAAATGAGCATTATAATATCACTGGGACGAGCATAATAGCGATCATTAAGTATAATGACAGGGTATAATTTGTCATTACACGCTAGCTAGGTCAAATCTATTGTTATTTATTGATTCACTAAATGCTTACTTTAAAATATTGAATTAGGATTTACGACATTTCCAATAATAAGACGATTCACTCGAGTGATTGTTCAATCAAATGACATGATTTATTTTCTCTGAATGATTTAATCATTTTCATTTGTTTCGTTTGTGTTCAGATGCAAAATGAAAAAAGGAAGTTTTGTCGGGAATGTGAAAGAGTGATGTTGTGTTTTTGTATTATTTTCTTAAAATTGTGTTAACCATGTGTAATATTGGTAGGATATTAATCATTAAATATTCGTTCTCATGCACAATTGTAGGAAAGCGATGCAACATCAAGAAACGTGCTATAACCTATGCGTTCCCTCCAAAACTCCATCGAAAGTTTCAGTAAAGCGTACTACCACTTTACTGAATCAACAGATTTGACTTTGTGACTGTATTTAACTACGGACTATTACTTAGACTTTGACTAGACTTTAGACCTGACAATATAGGAAACGATGCTGAAAATTCTATTATAGAATATTGTTTTCCCGCCATAATATACTCGACACTGGCTATGGTTAAAATATAGCCGAAGATCGTAGTGCCATAATAAGAAAAAAAAGGAAAATGAACCAACTATCATCTTATTGTAGCTTTGGCTACCAACGAGTATACATCATAAGTTTTGATTGGATAGTCTTTTATTAGGGTTCCGTACCCAAAGGGTAAAAACGGAACCCTATTACTAAGACTTCCTTGTCTGTCCGTCTGTCCGTCTGTCTGTCTGTCTGTCTGTCTGTCGCCAGGCGATATCTCAAGAACCGCTTACCGCTATAGCTAGACTTCTCAAATTTTCACAGATTCTGTATGTCTGTTGCCGCTATAACAACATATACTAAAAACAAAATAATATTAATATTTAAGGGGGCTCCCATACAACAAACATGATTTTTTAGCCTTTTTTGATCGATATCAATAATGGAAACAGGTAGGCACTTGAAATTTTCACAAAGGCCTTAAATATATGTGTTATTTAATAATTCATTATAATATTTAAAGAAAATAAAAATTTAAGGGGGGCTCCCATACAAAAAACACAACTATTGGCCAATTTTTGCTCTATAACGGTACGGAACCCTTCGTGAGTGATTCCGATCCGATTCGCACTTGGCCGATTATTTTACATATCAAGTCCTTGATTTCAAGTTGGTAAAGGCTGGAATAACGCGAGAATAGTACCTAAACCTTGCTGCGATAAAAAGTAGCAATTATATAACCCTGATAGTTGATGCGATTTGCGGTCGGATTCAGCGGTTCAATACCTCGATCGTGGGAATTGCAGACACAATAGATTTTCAATTGTTATGCGACAGCCGGGTGCCGCTTGGGGATTAATGGGTTAAGGGTAAAGAGGTAACAGATAGTAGACCGACACACTTTCGAATTTATATTAATAATATATTAATAATATTCTATTGCTATAAATAGCATCAGCCCATTAGTTTCGGTTTCAATTCAAGCACTAAGGTTTCCTTTTTAAACGAGTGTAGATTTCAATTAGCGAGTTTGTATCGGCGAATCGGCTAGACACAATGAACCCAATTTAGACAACTGCAATAGAAAGTGTTTACAATAAGTGAATCGACAGGGAAAGTGTTTATTGAGTACAGCTGCGGTGCTTGTAGGGTTGCCAAAATTAGTACCTAGCCCGTAGCCGGGTAAACCGGAGCCGAAAACAGAGCTTAGCCGGACATAAACTGGTCACCCAGCTATGAGTAATTTTGTATCTTAACTCTCGTTACTCAGCTATAGTGCATACTTTTAAATATTTTCTGTTTAAAAGCGCGTACGGCGTGTTAACCTCCGTACGAGTTTCTTCGCCGCGCCGCGCCGGTTCTTTGTAAAACTTTTTACAAAAAAATTCCTTTATGAAATATTTAAATGTTTGAAAGAAGTTTTACATTAGTCAGATTTATATATTTAATTATAATAATGTATAGATGTTTCTACTAAAGCCGGACACGCCATCATAGTCCGTCTTTATCTGCCTGGCAACCCTAGGCACGGGCGCTGCGGGCCATACCGTTTGTTCCTTCGCCAGTGACGGATTAAGACTACTTGATGCCCTAATCAATCCATGCCTGTGGGCCCCCCATATCTGTACGTCAACTAGAATCAGTCTTTAAACCTTTACCGCCCAAAAACATTAGTTTTTTTTTCCTAGAAACTTTTTTTGGTGTGGTTTTTGGTGCCGTGAGAGTGAGATGTGAACGTGCCCTAAGGACGGATGTTTTTTGTGCTTCCTCTGATGCCCCCTCAGACGTGATGCCCTAGGCAATTGCCTAGAGAGCTTAATTTGATTAAGGGTAAATCCGCCACTGTCCTTCGCACTTTTTAACCGACTTCCAAAAAACGAGGAGGTTATATGTTCGGCTGTGGATATATTTTTTTTTTTTTTTTTTTTTTTTTTTTTTTGTATGTTCAACGATTACTCCGCCGTTTGTGAACCGATTTTCGAAATTTTTGTTTTGTTGTATTAGGTTTCACTCCAATTTGGTCCCATTTTCACAAAGGTGGTGACCTGATGATGGGATCCATGAGTAATCGAGGGAACTCCTCGAAATTTATATGGAAACATATGGTGATTTTGGTTTTATGTGAAGTGTACTAAGAATACGCTACCAAAAAGTCAAATATTGGGTCAAGGTATACCATGGTTTCGATGATGCTGAGAGAACTCCTGATTCCTTATAGATACACGTTTGGGAGTTTCGGCGTTGTTTTAAGAACAGAAAGCATAAACTACTATGCAATTCATATTCATCATCATAATCATCATCATCATCATCGTCATCATCATCATTACCACGTCGTGTTAAGGCCACCAATGTCTCATGGCACAGAATAGATAATAGTACAAGGCATAGGTACGGATATACTAATAATAATAATGATGTACTGTATAACAATTAACAACACCTGTTTGTTTTTAATACACGGCGGTCGGCGTCGGTCGCCGCCCAGCGCCGCCGCGCGAAGACAGAATATCGAATACTTTACTAACTACTTTATAATATACAGATCGAATACTTTACTACTTTATAAAATTTTAATAGACAAATAGAATTAAAATAAAGTTATTTTAAAAAGAGCATTTAAACAAAACAAAGTCATTAAGTGTCTTTTTAATTAGTTATACTTATTAATCGATAGATGGTGCACTAAGTACCTATCGATTTGAATTCTTGATAACAAGAACAGCTGTCAATAATTATGATAATATTAAATATTATGCTACGCTACATCCTATGCAAGTTTGTACAATTTTTTATCTGATAGATCCTTCGATCGTGGAAAAACGAGACACAATAGCCTTTCTATTGTTATCGCAATCGCCGGTGACCGCTTCGGGCTTGAAATATTAAAATTGTTAAATTACTTAGCACAATATGTTCACTTCACTGATAATATTATATTATTTTGTGAGTGTGAGTTGTGACTCTTAACAAATTGTAATAAGATACGTAAAATATACGCGAAGATTTATCTACTAGTGTAACTAGAGTGAAATTATTATTGTAGTATTATTGTAGTTGTAGTGTAAAAAGAGTGAAATTATTATTATTTTTAACAAAAAATTAAAACCGACTTCCAAGGTAAAAACAATAATAACATTAATGTGAACTAAAAAGTATTAAATAATTTTTACTATCTAATAGTGCCTTTTTCCGAATTCGGCTAAACCTCAACTATTTCTGTACTCAATCTTCATAATTTTGAAGTCGGTGCCAGTTCCAAAAATTTTAAATATACTGTCAGAGGACTGAAGATTCAGCTATCTGGTACCGACTTCAAAATAATGAAGATTGAGTACAGAAATAGTTGAGGTTTAGCCGAATTCGGAAAAAGGCACTATTAGATAGTAAAAATTATTTAATACTTTTTAGTTCACATTAATGTTATTATTGTTTTTACCTTGGAAGTCGGTTTTAATTTTTTGTTAAAAATAATCTTTTAATGCGATTCATTGGTTATAGATATGCCTTCGACACGGCTAATTGCACCGAAATATTAGATTTACTTTTAAAAGTGATTAAATCCATACTTTCATCCTAATAAGTCCATACAAATATTATAAATGCGAAAGTGTGTCTGTCTGTCTGTCTGTCTGAACCGATTGTCTGAACCGCTGAATCGATTTTGCTAAAATTTGGAGATTCTTTGAGTCCCGAGAAAGGACATAGGATAGTTTTTATCCCGGAAAAATGTACGGTTCCGGCGCGATAAACGAATTTTGGCGCAACGAAGTTGCGGGCGTCATCTAGTAATAATATAAATGCGAAAGTGCGCCTGTCTGTCTGTTACCTCTTTACGCGCTAATCGCCGAACCGATTTTTCTAAAATTTAATATGGGGATACACAGAATCCCGGGATAAAAATTATTCTATGTTCTTTACGTAGGATACTTTTCATCCCGGATCCATATATGGTTCCCACGGGATAAACGTATTTTGGCGCAACAGAGTTCTAGCGTCATCTAGTGCTTCCGTTTATATTTTGACGAAGGACTTAATTTAATATATTGTTAAGGTAGTCTATAATGTATATAGTGTACCGTCCACGTCAGTTAAGGCCACAGTACAGCAATACGAGTATCCCCTATGTTAAGGCCACAGTACAGCAATACGAGTATCCCCCTTATGTTAAGGCCGCCATTTGGGGTAGAGCCTAGAGGTCTTGGATGTTCTCCTCAACTAGTCTCTACACCTTCTAGTTGAGCATTATCGCTGTTTATTCTTTGTAATATTAGATCTACTATGTGATCTATTAAGTAGGAAAGTATAGTTTCAAAAGTCGAATGTTTTGTTTCTCGTTTCTTGACGCTTATAAACGGTCCAAATACGTCCGCATAATCTTAACTTTTCTAGGCTGATAAAATGCAACGGCCTCCTAACCGATTTCGGTAACAGAGTCCGGTTTTGTTGAAACTAACGCGCCTTTACATATTAATTACCTAAATATGCTTTCAGAATCAGTGGGGCTAGCACTGTTAGCAGGAATCTTATACGTCTTATATATTATTAACGACCCAGCCCGGCGTCGCGCGTCGCACGGTACGGGTATAAAAGGAAACCGCCACCACAGGCGATAAAATTTGTGACCTGTTTGCTATCTATTTTCAAAATTCTTTTCTCAATTCTAATAGTACCCCTATTAATGTTGATTTTGAACCTAAAAATATTAATCACAATACTATTGGAGACATTCAAGTCACCTCTGATGAAGTATTAAAACTCTTAAACTCTATTGATGTTAATAAAGGTCCCGGTCCTGACGACATCCCCCCGATATTTATAAGCAAATGTGCTAAGTCCTTAGTCACTCCACTATGTCTGTTATACTCCAGGTCGCTAAAAGAAGGATACGTCCCAAATTTATGGAAGTCTGCTTTTATAACCCCAGTATATAAGGGAGGTGATAAAGTTAATGTAAAGAACTACAGACCTATATCCAAACTGTGTACCTTCGCTAAAATATTTGAAAGATTGGTTTATAAACAAGTTTACGCATCGATTAAGAATTGGTTTATCCCAGAGCAGCATGGCTTCCTAAAAGGTCGGTCTACTACATTGAATCTTCTAGTCGCATATGATTACATTACTGCATATATGGACAAGGGTTTGCAAGTTGATGCCATATTTACAGATTTTAGTAAAGCTTTCGATCGTATTGACCACTGCATTTTGCTACAAAAACTTCTGACTGTAGGCATACATGGAAATCTTTATCGCTGGTTTTCATCGTATGTTAGTAATAGGTTACAAGCGGTAGCACTCAATGGGTTTATATCTAGATGGATGGCAGTACCCTCTGGTGTCCCTCAAGGTTCACTACTGGGACCTCTACTCTTTGCAATTTTCCTGAATGATATTTCCAATTGTTTCCATCATTCGAAGCTACTTTTGTACGCCGATGATACCAAAATCCTTAAATACATATCCTCGATTGATGATTGTCATCTTTTACAGGAGGATCTTAATAGATTTACTAATTACTGTGTGGTTAATAAATTGAATCTTAATGTCTCGAAATGCTATACCCTGAACTTTAGTCGGAAAACAAAATTGCTTCATTTTCCATATCAACTCAATAATGAGGTTTTAGTCTTAAAAAACGAAATTAAGGACCTTGGGGTAATCATTGATAATAAATTAATTTTTGACCAGCACATAGATCACATCGTGAGCAAGGCATCTATGGCTCTGGGATTCATCATAAGATCAAGCAAGAATTTTAAATCTATTAAAACTCTAAAAATTCTATACTGCTCATACGTGCGCAGTCTTCTGGAATACTGTTCTGAGCTTTGGAATCCCACCTATGATATTTACAAAACTAGGATCGAATCTGTGCAAAAACGTTTCTTGAAATTTCTACAATTTAAATGCAATATTATCCTTCCAGACTATGAATCAAGGTGCAAAATGTTTCATTTTCTCCCATTATACTATCGTAGAAGAATCTCTGACATTGCATTCTCTTGTAAGGTAATTAATAGTACTGTAGATATCCCTGAGTTACTAAGTAAATATGACTTTAATGTTCCTTCTAGATTTTTCCGTAACCATGTACCATTTTATGTACAACTGTACTACAATACATACTATCGTCGTAAATCGTTTATGTGTAGATCAAGCATTCAATTTAATAAATTTTTAAGTGAAAATCAGCATGAGGATGTATTTTCATTAAAGCCTAAGAAAATACGAAATATTCTAACTAAAGCATATTTCACCTCTAACTAGAAAATGTTTTAGAATAAGTACTTATTTTATATTACAAAGTTAATAATACTAATCATGGATCGGATCATAGGTAATTTTATCATCTCTTATATTTTAATTCGTATTTAATTTTTAATTCAGTTTCATATTTCAGAGTGGGTTTGTACTTGCGGTGGCATATTGTTTAAAATTACTTTCTACTATAAAACTAAATTAAATTTTTCAACATCTAATACTTTTGGAGTTGTTATAATAATTATAGAAATAGGTAGGTATATTCTATTATTGTAATTACTGTTTCACACCTAGCTTCTTTAAATTACTAGTCATAAGTGGAAACTTGTAATTGGCATTCGAAATTCTTATTTAGATAATTAATGTTATTGTTAGTATGCTGTAAGTTTTCCGAATAAAATAAAATATATAGCCACTGAAAAAATGATTAAAATCGATAGCCTATGATCCTTCACGTGGTCTACTTCTTATATGTGCCAAATAACATAAAAATTGCTCTAATAGTTCGCGCGTAAGCCCTTTCAAATAATTTCGCCCGATTTTTCTACATTCTCCTATGTAGGTACGTATTAATTTATATAACTGTAACCATATACGAGTATCTATGTAACAAATGTATATTAAGTCTAAATAAAAAGAGAAATTTTTTGTTTGTTTGCATCAAATGACTCCAAAACTACTGGTGCGTTTTTGACATGAGTATATATTATAGACATAGAGATGGATCACAGGAAAGGAGGAAAGATATTTCGCTGCTGGAAATTGAGCCGCTCGCTTTAAGTCTATTACATGGATGCTATAGTAACTGGTGAACACCAATTTGGTCCAAAGAAGTCTAATGAGAATCGATTAAATCTAAGTAAGTATAGTCATATCAGAAGAATTTTGTGACTCTCCTTATTTTCTGCCATAGATACCCGTAACTTCGTGAAAAAAAAAAAACTGCAAACCTCGTCCTCCCCCTCTTGATCTCCCACTGCTTCATGGAGTTCCGGACGGCGGCGAGCAGCTCCGCATCGTGTAGCTCGTCCTCTGCCTCCTGCACCTCGCTCACCGGCCGCCCCCTCCCGCGCCACGATTCTAGCTCCGCATCTGGTGAACAAGGTCAGTTTAAATAAGAATTTATAAAGCAGGCCCTATGGCCTGCTTTATAAATTCTAATAGTGCGTCTATACGCAAGGGTGTAAATTTTTTTATGAAATAAGGGGGCAAACGAGCAAACGGGTCACCTGCCCCCTCGACAAGTGGCAAAACGCTAACGCTACAAAATGTATGCGATTTGACATAAGTCATCGCTTCGCTAGCGAATACTAATGTCAAATCCATACATTTTGTAGCGTTAGCGTCAGTTGTCTAGGGGGGCTGATGGAAAGCAACTACCGTCGCCCATGGACACTCACAATGGAGCTGCAGGTGCGTTGCCGGCCTTGACAGATTTGTTTGAACAGGTCAACTGCTCAGGTAAACTGGAGCGTGTTTGTTACAGAATGCAGGTTTTACCTCAACTTTGCCTGGAAGGCGTAAGTAACTGCACAAGCAAACCTGCATAAGGTATACAACTACACCCTTACATTTATGGCAGCTGCTTAAAACAGCTCTATTTTCATAATATCAGAGCAATTGATTCATAGAAATGTCTACTTAATTTGGTAATGTCAACCTTAGCATTGAGCTGATAAATAAAGGTGTCCGCCATCTGCCTACGTTCTTCTCGATGTATCTGATGTCTGATTGTACTCCGTTGCACGTAGCGATACTCTCACGACTAAGTAGTCTTAGATTTGTAACTCATTAGCAGTGGTCGGCGTAGGTAGTGCCATCCCGCGGGATTTGTTAATCGCGGCATAAGGTGGACATGCCTCTCAATCCCGCGATTTTGGGATTCGCATTGAAATAATATATAATCGGAAATACATTCAGAATTTAATATTTAAACAACAAATATTGTGACAAACGTAAATAAAGAAATAATTTGTTAGTTTTTTATTTATTTATCATAATTATAAGTTTTATATGATATTAACAAATAAAAGTATGGAAAGTATGGAACTCCGTTTCAAATGTACCATAATGTATCGTACCTTATTTTGTAAGGATTAAAATGTTAATTTAACGATTAAAAATAATACAAGTCTAATTCGCCGGGATTTCTTGTAAAATACTAATGAATTTAACTATAGAGGTTATAATTTTACTAGGCTTACATTTTTTTATTGATAAGATTCTACGCCCCTAAAAACATTAAGTATGTATTAAGGTAATTTGTTACAATATGAAGCGACTACTGCTGTTTTAATAGCTATTTCCCGTCTTTTGATTGTTGGTTTAAATCTATGTAGATACATTGTACTTACTTTCTGAAGATGGTTGTGTACAGATTTGTCACGGTTTTCACAATCTAAGTTACTTTACAAAAGTTAAAAATCAATATATTGTATATCTCAGCTACAAGTTTTTTTATACATAATAATAAGTTGGTAGACATAATGTACTTTACACAATTCAAAGGTAACGCAATTCGTAAGAAACGGTAGTATTTATCACTTGTCAAAACGTCTTCAAAGTGTTGCCATTTACGTCATATTTAGATATCGATAGACAGTGTAATTATCTATTCAAATCAACAATCAATTTCGGTTTTCAATCATTAAATAACTAAGCATTTTCTTATTTCACTCTATTTTTAAATAAGCTAGAAACTACTAATATTGTAATTCTTATTACGAAAGCTATTAAATAAATATGGATTATAATTAAAAAGAAAGAGTTATGTTTCGTTAATAAATAATAGATATCGATTTTGACGCGTAATCTTTTTTTTTCATACTGGCAACTAAGCAAAACATGGCTGAAGAAATATTAGACGTAGAAAAACGTTTAGTGACTCATTTATTTAGGCCTTTTTTATCCGGCGAAATTATGACTCAAAACTCGTTTTTTTTCATTAATTGTAAAGTAAATACTTGATTATTCGTGATAATTCAGAACGCGGGATTTTATCCCGCGATCCCGGAGGTATGTCCATGTTAACATATACAATTGAGGTCATTCACCCTAAATGGCACTACCTACGCCGACCACTGCTCATTAGTCATATTACTCATTAGTCATTATACCTGCCTCTCAATCTCAAATGATGCTGAATCGCCGTATTTTTATGGATCATGGAATCAAAGATACGTTCAGTAATGGGCATTGTCCAAAAAAAATCACATGTACTTTTTATATTTTTTTTCGTTAAAATAGAGTATTTTAAGAATATAAATTAAATAATTTTGAAATTCATTGGCTAGTTTTTTTTCAATAAATTTTTAAAGTTTCGCTCTGACGTCATCATCGGCGGCCAATATGACCTCTGCAGTATGTTTTTTTCCTTTCAATCTTCTTTATAATGGCTGCTTCGTCAAATGCAAGTTCTCATTATGTGAAAGCTGATACGAAAAGCTTACCAAAAGTTCGAAACGTAATGTTGGTCGAATTTATTGCCAATTTAACGCCATTGAAGGTCAAACTAAGGTTAAACATATTTGTTCAAAAATATAAGTAACTAATGGGTATTTTTTTCGTTTATATACAGAAAAACGATCACTGACCTTATTCCTCGAAATGTTTTTGTAATGAACAAAATTAAAAAAAAATGGACAATCCCCATTCGTGTATCGCGTAGGAACGTTCATTCAAAATTTCAATGATGAAAATATTCTATGTCCATTCTAGAGTTTCCAGAGTATCAAATCGGTTGAGCATTTTGAACGTGAATGGATAACAGACAGAATTAATATTAATATGGATAAACAATTACCCTAAAAACTAAGAAGGTCAGAAGAGTTCTACAAACTAAAATATAAAAGTAGGCAGGTAGGTTTGGACTTTGCTAAATTAACACACATTCTTTACTTTGCAATTTGCAGTTATGAGTTAAGTATAAGTTATAACTAATATTACTATAGGTAAAAGTTTTAACAACTTATTACAAAGCTCTGGGGTACGATTCTAGTGCTTTCGAGTTGAGTTCAATAACAATTTTATATTTCAACTAGATTTTGCCCGCGGCTTCGCTCGCGTTAAGAAGTATTATTATACCTATACAATCTTTCATCCCTTGTTTTATCCCCATAGGGGAGTTAGGGGTGTATTTTATCTAAATCCTTTTTTAGGGGATGCGTCATAGTAGGCTTAGTAGCTTTATGTATGCTGCAAAGTCACAGTCCGTCGGTTTAAAATTGGCAAAGTTTCATACAAACTTTCATCTCCTGTGAATGTTTGGAAAATCGGAAGGAATGTTTGCGCATTCTCGGAAAAGTACGAATTTACTATTTCAGATAGTAAATTCAAATTGTGTGTTTTCTAATGTGAACGAAATTTCTGCTACGAGAATCGAGCCCATGGCTATTAAATTTTATGGACGCTATTTGTTCAGTAATAGACAATAGTTAAATATGAACATTTTAATCGATGCTATCGTGATTACTGTTATTTACAATGATTGAACCAAAGTCATTATATCTCATCATTCATCACCTACATAGGCAAGTAGGTTAGGTACTTATTATCGGCGAACAATAAATCCTGACTAATCATAAAGTGTGTCTATCTGTCTGTGTGTTACCTCTTCAGATCCAAAGCACTGAACCGATTTTGCTAAAATTTGGTATGGAGATACTTTACTTACCGAGAAAGGACATAGGATACTTTTTCGTTCTTCGTGCCGGGCTAGTTCCCGAACCGGTGGTAGGCCTCATGTAGACGTTTAAAAGTGTTTTTTTTTTAACCGATTTAGAAATAAAACATTTTTCATTTTCACGTCACGTCAAATATGGACGGCTCCCGCGCAATAAACGATTTTTGGCGCAACAAAGTTGCAGGCGCGTCATCTAGTATAAAGTCTTTAGTTTCCAAGAAATCTTTGGGCATAGTTAAGAGTTTAGACGATGTTATAGCATTGACGGGACATTTAAGGCTCATTCCAATTAGACACGGCCACGACCATGAAGTATAAAATGTGCGTGGAAACTGTAAAGTGCCAGTTAAATACATACATCGCTTAAATTACCTGCTAAAGAGCATAACATAACATAGCATGATACAGAGATATTTTTTTGTTTAAAATTATGACTGATATGAATGAAAACTTTACTTATTGTATGGAAAAGCTATTGCCAATTATTAGGATCAGTGGCCCAATTTCTTAAATTTTGGTATTGACTAATAGTTTTACCGAAAAACTTTTAAAGCTTTTTTATCTGTCAAAGTCGTAATCGAACGAAAATCGAAAGAAAGAATTGAGGATCAATTTTCGCACAGCGCTACAGCCTACATGCAGGCTGCCTACTGGCGTGGTTTCATATCATGAGAAATATTTCAAGCATTTCTTTTGCTACAAAACAAAGATCACTCTAAATTCTATGCGAGGAAAGCCACTGGAATAAGCCCAGGAGGACAGTGGGTGACATGAATAGTATTGTACGGTTGTGACTGTCGTTGCGACTTTTTGTGCGGCGGTGCGACCTTGTTGTGCGTATGCAGGGCACAATCACATCACCACTAGAATAGAAAGCTGGATGGATATTTGTTTTACTAAGGGGTCATCCAAGTTTCTCGTTTAAGGGAAATGAACGGTAGAATTGTGTAGCAAAATTTAATAATGTGACCATAAACGATCTTGATTCTTGATGAATTGTAGGTTAAGTTTAACCTATCAAGCCCCGTACGAGCAGCGGTGATCGCGACAACAATTGTATAGAATATAATAGCATTTCTGAATCCCCGATCGAAGGATTAAATTGCTATTGTTTTTAACGAAGCTAATAAAAAGAATGCATGTTATTTATTTCCATTTTAGTGACTAAACCTGTTCAACTAATATTTATATTATGTCACCTTGGTTCTCGGGAATCAAGCTAAAAGCCCTAATGGTTGTCAGGGTTATTTGAGAACCATTTACTTTAGAGTTTAAGCAGTTAGGGACGCCCCTAAAGTAGGTTCTACCGTACCCGCAACTCCGTAGATAGATCCTACAGGGGAGTCCCGGTTCTTGAGATACAGCCTGGAGACAGACAAACAACGATGTTTTTATAGACCGTTTTTACCCTTTGTGTACGGAACCCTAAAAAGGGGCGGTTGGTGTAAACTTGTTAAAGTAAATCCGGAGGCATTAATAAAGGTTAAATTCCTAAGTGAATCTTAGAACAAGTGATATCTAATTAGAAATAATTACATTCATTAGCGGAAATAATGATCGCAAATTTCTTTTTCTCAGCAACGAACTAGCTATAAGATGGTAGATAAAATATTTGTGATTTCACAAAACTGATAAAAACTAAGATTTAATTATTGCTGCTCTGATATCATGATTGGAATAGAAATGAGAAGTTGGAATTTGCAGCGATTCGAAAGCTATTATATAGGTAAAGTCATTTTAAAATTTTATGAGCCTAACAAAGTTCTTAAATCTTAATACATAAATAATTTAATTATTATATTACCTACTAGCTGCCCAGCCAAACGTTGTTTTGATATTATACAGGATGTAACAAAACTAAGTGATAATACTTTAGGGCCGCTATTCCCAACCCACGGCCCGCGGGCCGCATGCGGCGCGCCGAGACTTTATTTGTGGCCCGCGTGATGTTAAACAATTTTGAAATTCACGCCCACCGGCAAAATAACGTAAAGTCTACGTGATAAACGTTAAATTTATTCCACTTTTAAATCATTAATTTTGAAAAATGTTATTTTTTAACCCTACAAAATGTTTGTTGCGGCCCGCGACACCAAGAACAAAACATGTTTGTGGCCCGCATGAAAAAAAGGTAGGGGACCACTGCAGTTTAGGGTGTGAACGTGTTCCTCGTAGAGAGTTCACAGCTGTGTAAGTAGCAGCGCTAAAAGACGATTTTTTTTCAATTTTGTAAGGGGAAACTCGTGACGCTGGGGCGCTTGCCCATTACTATATAATATTGTATTATTTATCTGTTAGTTTTGTTACGCATTGTATACACATAATAATATGACATTATTATGTGCATGTAGTATAAGTCCGTAGGTATGTTAATTTAAAATTTTAAGCCTTCCTCTTGTATCACTAACACTATCTATACCTCTATAGTCTAAGTATATACTTTAATGTTATGAAAATCCGTTGCGTATATTATAAGTACTTAGGTACTAACAGGTAATAGAGACAGACAGCAGGAAGCAACTTTGTTTTATACCTTGTTTGTACTGTTATCTTAACGTTAGTAATGTTAGTAATGTTATCTTAACTTACTGAATTTTTAAAACTAAAATATTACATAAGATTTAAAAACCTTGACACCAACATGGCCTCACGTTCAAAACTACAATCGTGTTAGCAATGTTTTTATAAAACACTAAAATTATAAATGCGTAAGTGTATCCGTCTGTCTGTTGATTATGAAAATGTCATGAATAAAAATATTTCTGTCTGTCGTTATTCATTGGAAACCCTTCCCATATTAAATTATGGTTTAACATACTAAGTCTTAAAACAACAACTCGCAATTGGTTATCTTAATATATATATTTCTTGTGTGCGTGTGTATGTGACTGAACTCCTCCTAAACGACTGGACCAATTTTGATGAAATTTTTTGTGTGTGTTCAAGGGGATCTGGGAATGGTTTAGATTCACAATTTTGTCCGCTGGACAATGTTTTTTTAATTAATTTTTAATTTATTAGTAGTTGTTGATTTTGGAATGTTTTACATTGGATCCGACAGTCGGCTGCCATCGCAGTGTCAAATTTTAAATAATATTCGAATTCGGATTTTAATTTTAGTCTGTCCGACAGTTAGCGCTTCGACCAAATTAAAAAAAAAAAAACTTTATATACTTAATATGGCAAAGAAACGTTTGCCGGGACAGCTAGTAACTTATAATATACCTAATTAATGGCCTGTTTCACCGCTTCCTGATAAGGTGCCCGATAGGGTTATTTCGGGATCGGGCACCTTATCAGGAAGCGGTGAAACAGGCCATAAGTCTCGTAAAGCAGTCTACAAAATATGTCGACCACATTAATTTAAGGCTTTTCTAACACATGATTTAATTAGTAATTACTGCAGCCTACTACAATTCACAATACAATAAATACAATAAATAAAACAAATATTGCTATTGTTTATTGTCTAACGTATGTGTTACATTGTCGTTCTAAGACAATAAGCAAACACTTATTGTCTAAGAGATTTTATTTAGATGGCAAATAATTTAACATAATACAAAGTGTTGCACTAACCTTCTATTATAGACAACTATTTAATAGTTATTTCTATTCTCTGTTCTTTTGACTTGAAATGTCATGGATTCATGAATCAGCGTAGGTATAATATCAAGTCAAAGCCTACGAATAATAAAACCTAAGGAAACGTAACTCCCATACTAATACAGTTTTAAATTTGGTTCTATTCGAACACTGTCATGTAACGTCAGCCTTTATACCGCTCAAGGTCACCTAAATATTGCAAATGTATGAAAAGTGAACCTAAGGTACACTTTATTGACAAGTATTTTGGAGCATGTTTTTTGACGGAGTTACTCTTCCTTAGTTTTTCTTATTCGTAGGTCAAAGCCTATGAAGCATTTGGGAGGATTTCTATACGCAGACGAGACATTTTTCAGAGTTTACCCTCTGCGTTCGGTCATCTTTGGTTTGGCACGTAGACCGTGTTAATTGTAATGTAATGACGTGCTAGTGCTAAGGTCTGGTTTACACGTATTAAGTAGATAAGTAGTTAACTAAATTTTAAGTTATTTATTGTATGTAAACACAAAATTTAGTAGCAAGTAGCAAGTTAAAATTTAGTTAAGTACTAAACAAGGAAATTATAGAATTTTGACTATTTTCTGTTAAGTTGGCAGGCGGGGCTTGTCACTTGACACATTTCGGGCGAGCACTTCGAATTAAGTTAAAATTGATTTACTACTTATCTACTTGATACGTGTAAACCAGCCATAAGTGCTAACATAATAGGTAGTAGTGGTGGACGCCTCTGTAGTCCAGTGGCTTAGAGCCCACACACTTGGGGACTATAAAATTAATCTGCTTAGCTGGTATTGATTCAATGAAACCGGCCACCGTCACCTAAACAGGCTAATAAAGTGGTGACAGACATGCGAGTAAGTACGCGAACTTATGACTTGACGATCTTAAGGCCGTCCCCCGAGCAAACGACCTTGGCCATACATTTGCCGCGTTGCCGAGATCGCGCCAAAACCCTATTATTTTTACTTATCTTAGTTCAAAATTGTCCTAAAAAATATTTAAAACGGCGAATATGTAGTTTATGATATTGTCGATCTATTGGCGTGAGTTTCAAATAAAAGTAATTTGTAAATCCTAAGGAGATGCTGAAATTATGCTTGAATTTTAACAAATTGGTATTACTTTGGAAGCTGATATCATGAGTATAAGAAACAAAAATAAAAAATTTAAAACGACAAAAGGAATGTTGATATACTGAAGATTATTGCTGTATTTTTATTATAACTTTGTAGCTTTCAGATTATGAGTTTATAAGGTTTTAAATACGGTCAATTACGGAATCTCCGGACGGAACGCCCTTAATCGCCTGTGTGTCAGCAAAGAGCCGCGAGCCGCGGGCCGCGAGGCATGGTATTCCAGTAGCGATTCTCGTGTATCACCGACGCGAGCCGAGTAAGTTCGCGAACATAAAACCCGCGTACTTTAAGTTCGTACGTCTATCAGGCCTTTTATAATGGTAGTGGACTAGTGGTACTTACACTTAGCGGCGACAACAGAGGCGAGTGCCAGCAGACAGGCGAGAGACCGCCACACGTGCGGCGCCATCCATGCGCCCCGGCATCCACAACCTGAACAAAAACAAAATCAAAATTGCTTTATTTCCGAATAAATTTACATGGTGGTGACGGTTTGGGAAATAACCCGGCGAGAAGAACCGGCGTAAAAAAACACATAAATATTATATATCTTAAAAAATGTACTTAACTAAATCCTTTAGGCTTGAATTGTGGTAGCTAAGGACATTCTTGACTATAACAGTATTTAAATAAACCGAACTAGATCGAAATCGGTTCAAGTTTCAACCGTTTTGGTCTTCAACCGTAGACACACCAGCTATTCGCTGTTTTTTAACCGACTTCCAAAAAACGAGGAGGTTATATTATGTTCGGCTGTGGATACTTTTTTTTTTGTAGGAGTTCGTTTACATTAAACAAATTAATTATAAGGGGCTAACATTAGTATATCAATCACTGTTTGCTACTGACTACTATTAATACTTTATAGTAGCTCGCATTAGTCATTGCTATACACGCCAGTACATAGAAGTTATAAAACTCAAGCCTAATGAATTCATTATGTATATGTAATTAGATTTATAAATAGAAGCACTCTATACACATAGGTTTATAATAAGATCTGAAATCATTGTACCGTACAGGTCATGGTGTTCATTTGTCCTCAACCAAGCCGTATCTAATATGCTCAAAGTCAATTTTATACAGTTAATAAAATAAAGCTTCTTCTATTGGTCTATAAGTTACGGCCGTCATTTTGTAAAATGTTACTTGAGGGGGAAGCTGTTTCAAACTCTCCTCATCCAGTCAAAGTCATCCAAATATTATCAATGTGACCAAATAATGAATTATCAACAGCTATTTATCCATAGACTTATTAATATATACTGTCGTATTTATCAGACCGCTGTTCTGCGTCTATGCTTCATGACAAATTGACAATGTCATCTACGCGCAAAAATATCCAGATTTGTATATCCGAATTGATTTAAATGAAGACTTCGAAATGCGGCGACTGCGGTGCGTGCGGTGCGGCCAAATCTGCGTTCACCTTAAATTGACTAAATTCAGACAACATTACGTCAAAACTGTGCGCTCTACATTAGAGAGTAGTTTTGCTACACGAGCCATAAGCATTAAACATTACTATTTAGGTCTATTAGATAATTTGAATATTCATCGAATTAAATTCTTATGTTCGATAGATGCTGAGAAATAAACATATAAATATTATATATAAAGATGTTAATCCAGTATATATTTTAGGAATGAAATATCAGAGACATTTTAAAGTAGGATGCGGATATAAAGTAAGGCCATTAGTATAATTATTTAGCTTCAAAATTATATTTAGCAATATTTTAATATGCTAGTAGTTTAATGAACTTCCTCTAAATACAATAAAATTAAAAAAGAAACAAAATATTATAAGGTGTACCAAGTATAATATACGTCATAATACATTGTTTTATATTAAATAGTTTCATTTGATAACAGCTTATCTATTTTTTAATTTATTTGTTTGATAATGATAATAATAATAATAATAATTCATATATGTATATTAATTATAATGTATTATAACCTATATCATACAGATATGACGAAGGTTAGTTTAGCGGAAAAGTGAACATCCTTATGACCCGAGCTGCCCTTGTAGGCCCTTTTTCGTCTAGCCTATAATCTATATCATCGATTCTTTGTCTAGTACTTGTTTCAAATAATCGATTAAAGTTTATTAAGGTATATCGTCATATCCCTCAGGCCTTAACCATCGTAATGTGTTTCATAATCTCGAGAGAAATTCTTTGATTACCATTTTAATGGCCGCGCATAATAGTTACTACTCTACTTTAGCTCTGCTACATTGAATACAAATACACGCCTTAGGAGTTATATAGCTTACTATAAGCACTAGCTTATCTTTTAAGCTATAACTTAAATTAATCCAGCAAGCCCCGCGTACGAGCACCGGTGATCGCGACAACAATAGAGTACAATAGCAATTCTTGGAATCCCCGATCGAAGGATTAATTTTATTTTCAGAGGGTATAATAAATTATATAAACTACTTATCAATCGCACTACCCCTAGTAGAAGCTTGAAAACGGCTGTTTATAAGAATATTCAGAACATTTTTCGTAATTATTCTTCACTGCGCCGCTTTATAAAATACATATCCCATTCACTTGATACTAATGTATAACTTTAAATACCATCAATTGGAGCAGGCTACCGTTACTTCCACTTTCAAGGGCCCGGCTTCCAATGTAGTCCTAGAATGCGGTCGGAGAAGCGTTTAACATGTATGACAACGTTTTTTGCTGTTAAAGTTGTTAAATAAATAGTCGTCAGAAGGAATTACCTAGTCTCGAGTTACACCAATTAATAGCTCAAGACCTAGGTAATTCCTTACGACCTTATATAACTTAGGCGAATCTGATCGAGTTGCCATTAACCTAACCTATTTCAAATTAGTATGGCTAGTCAGTATGCTGTTGCGGTTGGTTGATCGTGCCCGTAACTATGCCTAAGCGGGGAGTGGAGTACCATGGAGTTTTAGTGGGTAATTCCTTGGAGAGTCCCACATACCCCGGCCGATGTCCCCAACCGCCGGGGTTGGGCATGGGGGGGCATGTAAAAAAAAGTTATGCTAAATCTTTAAGGCGACTAATTTTGACCTAGCACGCCGCTATTGAAAGTACCCAAAACTTCGAAAAAAAATAGGCTTTAATGAACGTAAAATAAGCATTGATAAAAATATGAGGTTCGGCGGAACCTCATATTTTTTCCACGATTCTTCAACCCTAATCACTAATTGGTGTCAAGATATATGAATGACAAACTTGTATTATGTGGGCAAGTGCCCAACGGATTTAAAACTGGGACGAGCCGCTCTATCGCATGTCATCGCGGAAGCTTGGCAAATGTGATGGCGTAACAACTAACAACAAACTCTTTCTGTTACCAGTTACGCGTTAAATACAGGGAAGGCCTAGCCACTGCGACCACGGTGGTTACTCATCCATAGAAGTTCCGCATATACTCTAGTCTATAATAACTCTATATAAATTATATTGGGGCCATTATGGCTCAGCCATATACTTGTGACGTGTTATAACTTAATTATAAGTTACTACAAGTAGTTTTCTGCCGGGGTATCACACAGGAAAATTATAATTTTCGGAATAAAAAGATACCCACGTTTAAACACCAGAGTCTTAACTGCTACCATGTGAAATTGAAAATCTGCTCAGTACTTCAGTACTTTTTATACTAAACATTATAACACAAAAAAAACTTTCGCCTTTATAACTAGATAGTTATAAAGGCAAAAGATAGGCAAACAAAAGTTATTAGATAATATTATTGCAATTTAAACTATTATGTGAATAGTTAGGTACAAACTAACACATAAATATTGATACAACATACAAGTACCTACAGGAATAAATGTATGATATTTTAAGTGTAAATAAATAAATGGATTGAATTCAGTTTTAATATCTTTATGTAATATCCTTGTAGATTAAAAATTGAAAGTAACAAAACAAGTTGCGTTTGAAAGGAAAGTATTAGAATCGTAACTAGCGTGCGAGTGATGAGAGTTTGACCTTTCATGCAGTTATTCGTTGATAATATACTGTCGTAAAAAATAATTACTTACTAAATAATGCGACAAGATAATATACTGTCGTAAAAAATAATACTTACGTACTAAATAATCGTGCAACAAAATTTAGATTTTTAAACATTTACCATATTTTTTAGTTCATTTTTTCTTAAGGGCGTTCCCTACGGAGAATCCGTAATTTACCTATTTAGAGCCTTATAAACTCATAATTTGAAAGCTACAGAGTTATAATAAAAATACAACAATAATCTTCAGTACCTCAACATTCCTTTCCACGTTTTAAATTTTCTATTTTTGTTTATTATACTCATGATATCAGCTTCCAAAGTTAAAAACCAATTTATTAAAATTCAAGCTTACATTCACCATCTCCTTAGTATTTACAAATTACTTTTATTTGAAACACACGCCAATAGATCGATAATAAACTACATATTCCCCGTTTTTATTTTTTTAGGTCAATTTTGAACTAAGATAAGTAAAAAATAGGGTTTTGGTGCGATCTCGTTAACGCGGCAAATGTATGGTCAAGGTCGTTTGCTCGGGGGACGGCCTTAAACGAATGTTACGAAAAGGAAAAGATTAATCCTTTAAGCCCCATAAGAGCACCGGTGATCGCGACAACAATAGAATACAATATAATTTCCAATTAAAACGTTCGGATTTGTTATATTACGTATCGAGGTATTTTGCTTTTATTAATGATCATAATTCATAATTAATAATCTAAAATGATTACATAGTTACATACTATGTTACGCATTTATGTTTAACGGTAAAATAATCAGGATAATAAATAGTTTACTGTATTCATTAATTAATATGTAGTTCCAAACAAGGAAACTTCGCTAAACATTAAAAAGAGCAGGCTGGATAATGTATAGTGTAAGTCCATTGTAAGTCATACTAAATTTAATAAAATAAAATAACTAAATATAGAGCAAAGAGTATTCATTATTTATGCCGTGTGGAAGCATTTACATTCCTAGCAATTTAACACTATGATAATATAGAATCTAGATATTATTATAACACTTGAGTCCACCGGATGCTCTCCGTATAACCGAAAATACCCCTTAACGTAACTCATATGAAGGAACGAAAGAAGACCCTGAGACATAAACAACACGACTGTAGCATAATGATCTAGATTCTAAATATTAGAGCTAAGTAGTAAAAGAGCAAATTGTCCGTGATTTTCCGATCAATTTGACTATCGTTCAGCAAACATGTCGGTCGTAGCCACTGACCCTAACAGCTGGGCCTGTCACGCGTCGCCGACCCTGCACAATACTGAATCAATATAAATAACGGAGCCTACAGCATCTAGATTCTGAATATCTTGGCCAGTTTTTAAGGTATTCGGCATTGAACATGTTTTGAAAATATATTGGCAAAAACAGATATTTTTCGAGCTTAATGACGAAAATAAATACTTACTAGAACGAAATTTTGTATAGTTGTGACTGACTGATATGGTGATCTATCAACGCACAGCCCAAACCACTGGACGGATCGGGCTGAAATTTTGCATGCAGGCAGATGTTATGACGCAGGCATCCGATAAGAAAGGATTTTGATAAATTCCAACCCCAAGGGATTAAAATAGGGGATGAAAGTTTGTATTATATACTTCTTAACGCGAGCCAAGCCGCGGGCAAAAGCTCGTAAATACATACATACCTAACTTCGGTAAGACCAACATTTTTAACTGACTGACTTTAAAATGTTCTTTATCCAACTCTTACTTTGAGTATTAAACATTACTACTTAGGTCTTAGACCTACAATGCACATTGCACATGCTACTGAGTAGATACTGAATCTATCTAAAATAATACCCCTAATAACAAGATTTGGTTTTGTCAACCGCAAGTTAAAGTTATAGTAGTCAACCAAGTTTTGTTGATTACAGAACCCTTAAACGGAACCCTAACTAGATGATTTTTTGTATATTTGTGGGTTAATAGTTATATAATTTAAAAGTAACCTTGTCCTACAAATAAAACAATCCATATTTTAGGACCATCAAGTCAAAGTATGAAATCCTTTAGCTATCTCTGTTAGAGCCTACCACTTTCGAGATTTTTCGAAAATAAAAATGTTGTGCGTCTTATCAAAATGTACACACAAAAAATTGTCTTGTTAGTAATCACAAAAAAATTGTTCTAGGGCTCCCGTACTATTTATTATGATAAGAAAATTTAATTGCCTTGATTATAAGATATTGCCGAATGCCGAAGAAAGTGTCATAGCGCAACCTGATAATATGTATGTATTACGGTTTCTTTATGGAACTTCAAATTTCAAATTTTGATAAACATTTGTCATTTGACCAAGTCGGTCACCTAGAACTGTTGAATGAATTTGTACAGGGCAATAAGTCGACAACTTTCACTGAGTAGTGACTGAGTTCATCTCAAAGTGACCTCGAACAAAGAACTCAGTCATATTCGAAAGTTTGGAAATTAAACGATTTAAGGTCGATACCTCCATGCCACATAATACTTAAAGTAAAAGTAAGGACGACTTGCGCAATATGAATACTGATATGGGAAGAGAATTTAAAAGATGTTGTCATGATGTGACACGAGTAGGTCCGTCTCGGTTCTCCAGAAAGGTATTATACAATCTTAATGTGAGCCAAAAGTACTTGTACTAATATGTATGCTGTGCCAAAAGGTAAAAATGTGTTACCTACACGTATAATAGGTAGATCTTTTAATAATAGGTAGATCTTTTAATATATTAATCCCTCGATCGTGGATTTTTGGGAATATATTGTTATTCTATTGCGTCTCGCAGCTCGCTCACCGGTGAGCTTATAGGGCTTGATGGTAATTAATGGTTCAATGTATATAAAAGCCGGTAGGCCTACGTTGACTAACAACTTTGTACGTAATCATAACAATAATGTTTTTGCGAATTATGATCTACGTAGGATATCTACTAGATAACGCCCGCAACCCCGTTGGACCAAAATTTGTTTATCGCGCGAGAACAGTTCATTTTACGGGGGCAAAAAGTATCCTACGTCCTTTCTCGGGACTCATAGTATCTTCATACCCAATTTCAACAAAATCGGTCCAGTGGTTTGGGCGTGAAGAGGGCGGAGCGACAGATAGACACACTATCGCATTTATAATATTAGTATAGATCATAGATTATAATTTGCAAAATCAATTACTAGTGAGTATTGACACACTTGTTGAAGCAGTGAAACTAACATTCGATCACTTTATGCCATATAAGTGCTACTTTACGCCGGGGTAGAGTTAAATCTTACTATATCATGCCAACGCTCTCGTTCTTAGAAATGAAAAGTATACATGATTTTGGCAATAACCAAGATTCGTGCAGTAGGTCTTAAATAAGGAATATTACGGAAAGGTCGGAGCCGAGGGCGTTAGTTAGCACATACAGTAAATAATTCGACCAAAATCCGGCATGTTGCAACAGAATTTAACTCTGCAACGAACTGTCACCAGCAGTTTTTCCGGACCTATGCGACCTGCAAACTTTCAAGAAGAGAGCGTATTCCCTCTTAAAAGGCCGGCAACACACCTGCAGGTCTTCTGATGTTGCGAGTATCCATGGGCGACGGTAGTTGCTTTCCATCAGGTGACCCGTTTGCTCGTTTGCCCCCTTATTTTATAAAAAAAAACATACTTCATAATCATATCAGAATAGTAACAGAAACGTTGTCAAGCGTCGAACAAAATTATTGTTTACTGTCTGTCTGTACTCTGATATTATAATGTTTTAAAGCATATCGATGCATATATCGACCGCTGGCCGCAAGGTAAAAGTGACTCCGATGACATCATCTCATGTTAGGGTTATGTAACACTATGTCTTACATTGCACTTCATCAGGGCCACTATCTAAGTAAAATCTACGCTTTATATTGATTAGAAACATTTTCAGTATTTTAAATCCTAAAAATATGCTGCTTGGAGCACTTTTATTCTAAGTCTTATGATTTTATTAGGTTGATTATAAATGAAAATGTATAGATAAAAATAATGCAGCTATTATAAGTGTGAATGATATATAATGTATTTTAAATAATTTCTTGAAAACGAAAAGAAAAATATTAAATTAATATTAGAAAAGAAACAAAGAAGAAAAAGCTTAACAATAATAATTTAAACGCCTGAGAAATTTAAACGAAAGCGGAAAATCGTGGAGCTGTGAAAATCGCGAAACAAAAACTTTCGTTGTGGATTTTGTGTAGAAAAAACTTATTAGCATTGAAACCAAACGTCAGACGGCGTGGAACTGTTACGTAAACCAACAATGTTATAAAACTCGTCGTCATAATTATATGCACAAATAATCAAAATAACACTTTACTTTCTTTCCTTCTCATTATTTTATGAAGCACAAGGGGTTTCAAGGCTTTTTAATGTATATAAAACGGAAGTCATAATTTTGAGAATATTTTGTGTTTGGTAATATTGCAATATTTTATTGTGACTTAAAAAAAACCAGTGCAGTAATAATATCATTATTTTCTATTCGCCTATGGGCTACAGCCATAGACATTTCATAAACTACATAATATTATCTAGTTTGCTAATAAACAACAATTTGAAGAAACATGAGGACCAAAACAAGTTAATTTATGTAAAAAATATTTTTACGGTTAATTTGAATTACGTTGTTAATATTAACCTGCTAGCAAATGTAAGTGAAAGCATTATAAGCCTGAGAACTGTTTAAGCATGAGGTATGCATATAATAAGGCCATCACGACTTACCTTTGTCACGAAATTATTTAAACCACTTTGAATTTGATCGTATTATTTTTATGCCTCGACAATTTGAAATAAAAAAATAGCAAATTAAAAAAAACTTTCTTATAATCAACTCTGCAGATATAAGTTACTAGCCCATTGAAATGTTACATTTGCTTTGCATTTATTAGAGGACGCAATTTTATTTTTGGAATATTTTGGGGGGCTCAATAGAAGCTTAACCTCAAGTTTGTGGGGTCGCCACTCTTGTCCCCCGGCCGCCATCTTGAAGAAAGGGGTGACAAAACTATTTTCGTGATATCTCGGAAACTATACGTCTTACAAAAAATTTATAAAATATAACTTGTTGCAAATCATTTTGTCTACAAATATGCTTATATAACTTTTTACCCTAAATTTAAAATTTTAAAAGTTATAAGCAAAAAAGTGAGAAAAATTTTGAAAAGGTTTATTATCACTTTTTAACTTTGTTTAACACATTTTACAAAAAAAAAAATACCTTAGACCAACCTTGTAAATGATCTTTTGAGAAAAAGATTCCCCGATCCCATGAAAATAATTTCTGCTGCAGAAAAGCAGGACTGAAATGCTTTATAGTATAGTAGGCATGTGCAGACTAGTATAGTAGGCATAATATAATATAATTTGCATATATTTCTGTAGTGTAGTAGGCATACTGTAGACTGTGGCTGAAGAAAAGCAGGCCTGAAAAGCTTTATAGAATAGTAGGCATACTGTAGAGCATTTTAGGTCTGCTTTTCTGCAGCCACACATGCTTTCACAGTTTCTTTTGCATCTGCATAAAGTTATTTCATGAGATCGGGGGGATTGGGGGATCTTTTTCTCAAAAGATCATTAACAAGGTTTTTCTGAGGTATTTTTTTTTTGTAAAATGTATTAAACAAAGTTACAGAGCGATAATAAACCCTTTAAAAACATATATCACTTTTTTGCTTATAACTTTTTAAATTTTTAATTTAGTGTAAAAAGTTAAATAAACATATTTGTAGGCAAAATGATTTGCAACAAATTATGTTCTTAAGAAAATTCCGTAAGACTTATAGTTTCCTAGATATCACGAAAATAGTGTTGTCACCCCTTTTTTCAAGATGGCGGCCGGGGGACAAGAGTGGCGACCCCACAAACTTGAGGTTAAGCTTCTATTGACCCCCCCAACATATTCCAAAAATAAAATTGCGTCCTCTAATAAATGCAATATTCGGTCCTAAAATTGTAACATTTCAATGGACTATACTTATTGTTGAGTATTTAATATTTTGAATACGCAAAATATAACGTGTGCATGCCAAATAACATTTCACTTTCGTTGTGTTTTTTTATAACTTTTGCATTTTTAGTAGTTTGTCGTTTTACTCTCGCAAGTATATCTGCATATATACGAACGATTTACATAATATAGTAGTACATTCTGTCTACTCTGGTAGTACTATCGAATCATGCAAGTTATTTTTTGAAAATTAAATATATTTTGTATGATGTACCTACTGTGGCAACTTTATGCCGATAGACGCGAGCGGCTATGACCCGGCCGAATTTTATTTATGATTTGAATAAAAACTTCACAAATCTATTGAACTACTAAGATAGAATCATTTTACTGTGGGGAAACAAGCATTAAAATTTCACGCAGTATACTTTATTCGTAAAGTTAAAGTGCTCCGCGGAGCCCCGGGACTACGCAAAGGCCTACTAGTAATTCGAGTAATGCATGAATTGATTTAGAAATGACGTCAGACACCGTCATGGAGACAATTCATTCAAAGACAATATAATATTATAAACATAATTTTTGGGGGTCCGTCAAAACTGTCACTTCTTAAAAGAGTTCCGCCACAAAAATTTTGGGAACCGCTGATCTAACGTCATCATTATCAATGTCAATGATAACGAGGTAATCTTGTGAGACGACTGTGCGTTTTGTAACGGAACTCCACCTATTGTTGTTTGTTGTGCAATTTGACGCCTTGCTGGGCATAAGCAGAGCGTTATGAGTGCAACACGTTTACAATGAATTACAGCGTCTACGATTCATACAAAATATATTACGAGATTCCGGAAATGATGCCAAACAATGGGTAGTTCATGTTTTAACATGTAAGTTGTAACAGAGTGAAAAATTAAGGGGTGGCAATCTATGTTTGCTTGTTACATCTTAGCACCGAGAAATGGTAATTTTTTAGTTGAGATTTAGACAAATTCTGAAAAAGGCACTATTAAAGAGTAGGAATTATTTAATAATTTTTAGTTCATATTATTATTGTTTTTAAAAACAAAACCTGCAGTCCATGCTGACCTGAGCATGGCAAGCTGCGAGGCGGGACTTCGGATGAATCGATCAAAGACTAAACTCATGACCAAGAGCACAAAACGTAAGATCAAGGTAGACGGGCATGAGTTGCACTATGTTGATGATAATATCTATGGACATAATATCTATGGACGCTTCACACCACGTCAGTCTGGCCCCGTGCTAAGTACCAGAAGGACTTGTGTTACAGGGACCAGACAACGGAAATATATTTAATATTTTTATACTATACATATATTTAAGATTTTTATTATATCATACACATATTTAATACACATCCATGACCCAGGAACATTGAAAAACTTTATGTTCCGTCGGCGGGATTCGAACTCGCGACCCCCGGCTTGATTTGCCACACACTCTAACCATTGAGCCACGGCGGTCGTCAAAGTACGTATATTTAGGCCAAATAACATCCTTTAATAATAGACAATACAAGGAAGTAGACCAATTAAGAATTGAGAAGGCATGGAAAAGCTTTTGGTCTATGAAGGAACTAATGAAAGGGGACCTGCCACTTTACCTAAAACGTAAACTCGTCGACA
Organism: Polyommatus icarus; assembly: GCA_937595015.1. Taxonomy (NCBI): domain Eukaryota; kingdom Metazoa; phylum Arthropoda; class Insecta; order Lepidoptera; family Lycaenidae; genus Polyommatus; species Polyommatus icarus. Next base: position 6,288,924 of record OW569331.1, read on the forward strand.
TGTGCATCCTGCCCATCCTAACTTACGGTGCTCAGTCTTGGTCTTTGACCGACTTACAGAAGTCCCGGCTCGGAGTTTGTCAAAGAGCTATGGAGCGCAGCACTTTAGGTGTCAAAAGGATTGACCGTATACGAAACACCGCTCTGCGCTCCAAGACAAGAATAATGGATGTGGGTAGAAAAGCTGGTGGTCGAAAGTGGAGCTGGGCAGGGCACGTCGCCCGCATGCACCCGGACAGATGGGCGCGTCTAGATACGGAGTGGCTACCGAAAGGTCGGCGAAACAGGGGCAGACCCAAGAAAAGGTGGCGTGACGAACTAAACGCTTTTGATAAAGAGTGGCCAAACACAGCAAAGGATAGAGACGTGTGGAAGGAAAGAGGGGAGGCCTTTGCCCAGCAGTGGAACACAAACGGCTAATAATAATAATAATATTATTATTATTGTTTTTACCTTGGCTTGGAAGACGGTTTGACTTTTAATTTTTTTGTTAAAAATAATAATTTTATATAAGTTTTACATCTCACTGGATGACCCTGGACTGGATGACCTTCCCTGGGCTTCCGCGATTATATTATGATTAAAATTAGCCAAATCGGTTCAGCCGTTCAGTTTTAGCCAAAATTAAAAATATTTTTTATTTAAATAGATTTACGAATGGTGAGTATTCTAGGGTGTAAAGGAACAACACACATATTATTATAGCTATAATATTAAAAACGCACACGCTAACATGGCAAATGCTTCCATAATGCTGTATCCACACATGCCGCCGGCTAACCAGTAACCACACATGCCGCCGGCTTCGGTGGCAAGGCAGGCTGAAAGCCGGCGGCAAACCCGGCGGTATAAGCCGGGCAGGCATGTGTGGATGCGCCATAAACTTACAATATCAGAACGAGGTGCCTAGTTATTCTACGTGTCATATACTTATACACATACCTACTAGATGACGACCGCAACTTCGAAGCGCCAACATTCGTTTATCGCGCAGGAACCGTACATTTTCCGGGATGAAAGTATCCTATGTCCTTTCCCGGGACCCAAAGTATCTCCTTGCCAAATTTCAGCAAAATCGATTAAGCGGTTTTCAGCGTGAAGAGATAACAGACAGACACCTTCGCATTTATAATATTAGTATGGAAGTATGGATTGAATATAACTTTCGTTTTGCATTCGGGTAAAAAGTGCATGTTCTTGATAGTGCAAAACTGCAAGGCTACGGCCTACGGGCGTAGGCTCGTAGCGATACGCATAAAATAGACAGCGGTACAAAAGACATCAACGCGCGCCGATTACAACAATTAAAATTGACAATTATTAATTACTTTTTCTTTGATCGAATTTGGAGTTTTACTATTTTTTGATACTTATTTCAAAATTATATATATCAAATATAATTTAAACGTACAAATAATGAATCTTCTTATATATAAAATGGATTTTCAAATGTGTTAGTCGCGTTAAAACTCGAAAACGGCTGAACGGATGGGGCTGATTTTAGTCTTAAAATATTCGTAGAAGTCCAGGGAAGGTTTAAAAGTGACACGAAGTTCACTGGGACAGCATAATGAATAAAAATGATTTTTAGATTTTGTTTGTCTCGCAAAAACTCGAGAACGGCTAAACCTATCTAGCTGTATATGTTAGTCTTAAAATATTTGTGGAAATCCAGGAAAGGTTTATATAAAATGAAAAGTGATATGAGGTTTACCGGGTCATTTAGTATTTTTATATTTAATAATTGGTTTAGGTCAATAATTTCAATACCCCAGGTACAAGTTGGAAGCCGGCCGCTTTATATATTACTAGCTGTCCCGGTGAACTTTGTGTCACTTTAAAACCTTTCCTGGATTTCTACGATTATTTTAAGACTAAAATCAGCCCAATTGGTTCAGCCGTTTTCGAGTTTTAGCGCGACTAACACATTTGAAAATCCATTTTTATATATAAGAAGAAGATAGAAGCGACAGCAGACGACGTGTCGTTGCAACACTACTAATTTCTATGTATATTCTATGAATAAGTATATTTTATGAATATAACTTATAAGTATCGCTAGCTTCGTGCCGCTAGCTGCGGAGGGTGTTTCATAGAAAATTTAGTGATGGGCCGAATGTGGTTTGAACCGAATACGAACTTCGGTCGAACATTCGGTAAAAATGAAAAATTCGAACTTCGGTTCAATTTCGTCGCGCTTTTTCGTGTTGTATCCTGTTTATGCATTTGCTGCAAATATTGCTAGACTTGCCCCGCCCGCACTCCGCGCTTCCCCGCGGGGCCTTTAGCCAGCTAGCTATATTTTGTAAAGTAAAAGTAAATTCAAAATTTTTGTTTTTTGATTAATTAAGAGATATTTCTAAGACTTGTTGAGAAGGCCAGTAAAATTTTGTTTTTTGATTAAGTAGGAAAGATTTCTAAGGCTAGTTTGGTTAGTAAGAAGAGCGGTTAATTTTGTTTGTTTAAGTAACTAAAAATTTTTGTGACTGGTCGTTAAAAAGACCAATTTAAGTTTTTTGTTTATCACGGTAGTATGATTAGTTTTTCTAATTCTAATAAGTAAATGATTATGAAATATGAATGAGTATATTTCTTGTATCACAGACTTATTTTATGTCACTGTTACTACATACATGTTTTTTTCATTAATTTCTATAATGATAGTGCAAGTATATTTAGTGCCGAATGTTCGGCATTTTAACCGAATGTAAAACGAATTTCGGCCCACCCCAAATAGAAATACATAGAACCAGTTGTCGCGACGACACGTCGTCTGCAGTTGACGCGTGTCGCTCGGTTTCAACTTGTACCTTTATACCGGAAACAAACCGCAATTTTCTTAGTCGCTTAAAAAGTCTAGACTAGACATAAACCTAGATCTAGATTTATATACCCAGTATAGGAGAGAGTGCATCAATTGGTATTGTCACCGCTAACTCGCTGTGGCCTACTTCCTTGAATTGGCCTCGTTTGTGTGCGATACTCTTAACCGACTTTCAAAATGAGGTTATGGGATATGGATATTCTTATACATGGCAAAATTAGTTTACACTTTACAGCAAACACATTATTATCTATCTTCTATGTAAATAAAAAATAGTTTTAAAATTTGTTAGTCTCGCTAAAACTCGAGAACGGCTAAACCGATTTAGTTAATTTTAGTGTTGAAATATTCGTGGAGGTTCAAGGAAGATTTATATTAATAGGAAAGTGATAAGTCCAAACTAAAAAGTTCACCGAGTCATTAATAGTGTGTCAGATAATCATTATTGATTATTTTTAAGGATTTATAAATATCTTACTAATTTATCAGCGAGATCGTATACAGTTTTTACTGTAAAGACCATTAACGTAACAATCATGATTTTCGGAGGATTTTTGAGTTGAAATAACTGTATGGTTTTTGTCCGTATGCCATTGTGAAGTTACTGATATTCGCACTTGTTAAAAGCCTTTGTTTGGCTGTAAGATGCGTCAAGAAACAAATGACGTGAGTTGAATTCATTATTCAATCAACTCTGGCATAATTATTGACAAAGAATAACGTGACGGAACCACGAGGCGTATTTATGTATTTTTGTAAAAATACGAATTTTAATATAGATTTGTGCGAATAGTAAGTAGGTATATAAATATAGTGCCAGTAATATTATAATTTGCTTGAAAAAGGTTCGACTTACCGAAAATCAATGTACAACTTTGTTTTAAGTGCATTCATTGTATTATTTCATTTGAATTTGGAAACAGGAAGTTCCTACGTTCAAGGATGTCACCATGAACTTTGAGACTAATGGCCTGAGGCATTACTTATTATTTAAAAATATGACAATACCCTATAATGCTAAGTACTCACATACGGTTTTGCTCGATAGTTTTACTCCACATCGAGTAATAATTAAGTACTGTGTGTGGGACAAAACTGACAGCTCGAAGGCTCGCATCGAGTCGCTTGAAGGATTGATGGAACCGGATCGAGCCGGATTGATGGAATGAAATATATCGATTGAATAAAACTATCGAGCAATGCTGATTGTGTCGAGGCAAGCCCTAGCGGCGGGTTTTGCTCGATGTTATTGCTCGATTCAGAAAAACCGTATGCATAACTTATAGCATTACACTGGATAATACTGACATAATATTTTTGTATCTTTATTTACATAAAGAGATATTCCAAAGTGTCGAGTTTAATGTTGGTTCACAAAAATACTTTAATGAGGACGGAAGTAGACCTAGAATCTAGATGTTATTAAATACACTTTATTCCCAATGTCCTTTCTTGGGACTTAAAGTATCTCCATACCAAATTTCAAACAAAATCGGTTCAAAATACGGCATAAGGAGGTAACAGACAGACAGACACACTTTCGCATTTTTAATATTAGTATGGATGTCGATAGGAATATATTATTATATTCCTATCGACATCCATACTATTCTATCTAAAGGTGAACGCAGATTTGGCCGCACCGCACGCACCGCAGTCGCCGCATTTCGAATTATTTATATTATGAAGTCATAGGCAAGCTCGCATAGGTATACGGGTAGGTACCCGCGCCGCAGTCTTCGCAACTTCTACATTCTTTATATGAAGAATTCGAAATGCGGCGACTGCGGTGATGCGGTGTGGCCAAATCTGCGTTCACCTTAAAAGTTTAAAGTCAATATCATGTACCATATTGTAAGCCTCATAATAAGCTGTGACAGAAGAAATTACCACAACAAAGTGTCATGTCCTGTGCCGACCGGTGCTCACTTCCAACCGGTACTTTACGTAACCAGTCGCCATGGTCTCAAATGACAGCCTATATGCAGTGTTTAAACTCTAGAGTCTAGGTACTATAATACTGTGTTTAAACTCTGTAGATAGTATTACTACATCCTATATCTATTAGTAATTTATTACAGCTAGTCTTTCCAAAGGAGCGTTTTGCTTAATTCTTCTTTTAAGAGTCTGTAAATTGCTCTAAGGTATGTAACCTGCCAAATTCGACTACATAGTCGATTTACGTAAATTTTGAAAAGTACTAAAGGTGTCTTTCCGATCCTCGCGATAAGTGACCGCGACCGACACAAATAAAATGCCACCTTATGACCTAGGCTAGAGGTTTCATTTTTGATTTTCTACCGACGTTGGTGTAGGGACACATGCCGCCGCGGCTTTGTGCTGGCGTAGAGCGATATGAACGGATATGACATGAGTCATGACCTCTTTTCGACCGTAATATTATACTTACATGTGTCCTATACTTTATTGATGAATCCATACTTCCTTAATCATACTAATACGAGTATTATAAAAGCGAAAGTGTGTCTATCTGTCTGTTACCGCCTAAACCACTGAACAGATTTTGCTGAGATCATGGGCGTATATAAGGGGGGGGTCCTGGGGGTCCGGACCCCCCCTATGACTATCTATCTCACTTGTCCAATCGACAATATAATATTATGTACCGCACCGATTTTAATCGGAGAGGTACATGTATTTATTCTATTCACAGTATAATACTGTGGAGTGTGTCCGTAGGCAGAGTAGGTACCGCGATGCGTTCGTAGTTCGTCGCGCCGCGCGGGTAAATGAATTTTCTATTCAACAGTAGACGTTCCCCGCGGCTTCGCTCGCGTAAATTAGATATTTTACAGACAAATTAGTCCACAAAAAATAGCCTATCATCCTTTACGTGGTCAACTTCTTATCTGTGCCAAATAACAGGAAAATTACTCCAGTAGTTCGTGAGATAAGCCCTTTCAAATAATTTCCCCCGTTTTTTCCACATTTTCCTCTATTTTTTCGCTCTTATTAGTTATAGTGTTATAAATATAGCCTATAGCCTTTCTCGTTAAATATTTCCTCCCGTTTTTTCCACATTTTCCTCTATTTCTTAGCTCCTATTAGTCTTAAGCGCAACACACACTGAGCCCGCCGGGCCGCCGACACATGTCGGCAACTTTTTGTCGGCGGCCTAGTTGGCGGCTTCACTTATTACAAGTCGAAAAATTTTGTCGGCGGCATGTCGGCGGCTTGAGATGAGAAATTTAATTGGCAGTCAGTGATTGGTCAGTGATTGCCGCGTGTCTATAAGGTTGTGTCGCCGGGCAACTGAGCGCAGGCGACCCAAGCCGCCAACATGTCGGCGGGTAACACGCGCGGGCGCATGTTGCCGACATCATTCTTTTCATACAGGCCGCCGGGTTGTGTCGCCGACAAATGTCGGCGGCCCGGCGGGCTCAGTGTGTATTGCGCTTGAGCGTGATAAAATATAGCCTATAGCCTTTCTCAATAAATGGGCTATCTAACACTGAAAGAATTTTTTAAATCGGACCAGTAGTTCCTGAGATTAGCGCGTCCAAACAAACAAACTATTCCGCTTTATAATATTATATTACTAGATGTTCCGCGCGGCTTCGCCCGCGTAATTTAGGAATGTCACGAAAACCGTACATTTTTCGGCCTTTTACGTGGTCTATTCTTGATGTGTGCCAAATAACATAGAAATTGATAAATCGGACCAGTAGTTCCTGAGATAAGCGCGTTCAAATAAGCCCTTTCAAATAATTTCCCACGTTTTTCCCACACTTTCCTCTATTTCTTCGCTCCTATAAGTCTTAGCATGATAAAATATAGCCTATAGCCTTTCTCGTTAAATGGCCTATCTAACACTAAGAATTTTTCAAATCGGACCTGTAGTTCCTGAGATTAGCGCGTTCAAATAAGCCCTTTCAAATAATTTCAACCCGTTTTTTCCACACTTTTCTCTATTTCTTCGCTCCTATTAGTATTAGCGTGATAAAATATAGCCTATAGCCTTCCTCGATAAATGGGCTATCTGACACTGAAAGAATTTTTCAAATCGGACCAGTAGTTCCTGAGATTAGCGCGTTCAAACAAACAAACAAACTCTTCAGAATTATAATATTATATAAGTATAGATATAGATAAGTATAGTGGATAGCGGAACCTTTCATAGGCGAGTCCAACTCGCACTTGGCTGCTTTTTTACGTTAGGGACCCCCCCCTTAACAAAGCTATATATACGCCCGTGGCTGAGATTGAATATGGAGATACTTTGAGTCCCGGGAAAGGACATAGGATACATTTTATCCCGGAAAAATGTACGATTCCCGCGCGATAAACGGATTTTGGCGCAACGGAGTTACGGGCGTCATCTAGCACTTAGATTCTATCCTATTTACTGATCTAGACACGCGGTAGAGTGTCAAGCCAAGTTCCAGCATAACAGAATGGCGAGCATGCACCGTGTGTAATATTACACGAACCATTTGCAGCTACTTTTAACCCCCTCATAATTCAGAAACTATTTCACATAAACGTTTCAAATTTAGGTCATATAATGAGACTTGCGAGATAAATACATGCTTTATGCTTATTTCATAAGCACAGCTTAAACGGTTGTTGAGATATTAACGTCCGAAAATCTAAATTTTTATCACTGACTGACTGACCTATACGAGTAGATCAAAATTCTAACCAACATCCAGATGACCTAGAAGGCTGAAATTTGGAACCCAGCTCGGTAATTGTGTGTAACCGTAGAGAAAAATCCGAAAACAAAAAAATTGGTCAAGTGCGAGTCGTACAGAGCGAAAATTGTGTTTTTTGTATGGAGACCCCCCTTAAATATTTATTTTATTTTACTTTTATTATTTGTTATGAAAGAAGAAATCTAATTAAGGATTTTGTGAATATTTCAAGTACCTTTCGGCTGCCATTATTGATTTAAAGCAAAAAAGGCCAAAAAATCACGTTTATTGTATGGGAGCTCCCCGTAAACATTTATTTGTGAATTGAAAAAACTTGAAGTGAATAGAAGGTGACTTTATGAAGTGTGTCTGTCTGTCTGTTACGTATTCACGCCCAAACTGCTTGTACCGATTGTTCTTTGGTATAGAGATATAGTTTGAGTCCCGAGAATAGACATAGAATTATCTCAATATATCTGTCAGTTTGTCTTTCCGTCCGTCCGTTTGTCTGTCTGTCTGTTAGACAGCTATAATAATAGCTACTTAACTTCCGCATAGTAAGTTGTACACTATATATATATAGTGTACAACTTACTATGCGGTGCGGTGCGGTGCAGTATACACAAGTGTATTTCTAACCATTAACTATAGTTAATGGTTGGAAATACACTTGTGTTATAAGTTAAATACCGTATTATTCCAATGCCTTCTGATGGTAGCTGCATTTTCCATTCGCTTGGATTTTCTTAGTTTTATTCGTCTGATACTCAAGTCTCAACAAGGCTTAGGGGCTGTTTCCCCACTTCCTGATAAATTTCAGATAGTCTTTCCACAACTTATCTGATAGACGAAGTATCTGCCAGATAAGTTGCGGATAGTATAGCCGACACTTGTCGGGAAGTGGTGAAACGGCACTTTAAGGTTGCGGATTGCCATTGAATATAGTCGAATATTATAGATGTTTGAACTGGGAAGATGAAGGTGCAGACCCTTGCTCGGAAAGTTTTCTTTACAAAAAGTAGTGATATCCCACCAAAAACATAAATGTAAAAATGCTGAGCCAAGTTCCATACAAACATTATATTTCTTGTCTATGGACTTCGCCGTGAAAAGGATGGATATCTAAATGAGTGCCAAGTTCCATGGAAAATCGAAATAAGTACGTATAGGAACCAAATAACATTATGAACAAATAATAGTCTATTTCTTTGCTTTATTGAATATGTATAACAATTGATGTTATTTAAATAATGTGAGATCTTAAACTAGATTAGATTTTACTTGGCTAGTTTTCATCAGAATTAAAATGTTCAATAACTTTATGAAAAATGACTGACGTAATGAAGACTGGTCAAGTAAAATCTAATCTAGTTTAAGATCTCACATTATTTAAATAACATCAATTGTTATACATATTCAATAAAGCAAATAAATAGACTCTATTATTTGTTCATAATGTTATTTGGTTCCTATACGTACTTATTTCGATTTTCCATGGAACTTGGCACTCATTTAGATCTCCATCCTTTTCACGGCGAAGTCCATAGACAAGAAATATAATGTTTGTATGGAACTTGGCTCAGCATTTTTACATTTATGTTTTTGGTGGGATTCTACGTTACTGCTACCTACTTGTACAATTTGACCTTTATGAGTTTCGAAAACTAATTGGTATTTACCAACTGCTTTTTAAAATTGAGTAAGCTACCTAATTTGTCTATTGTCATTGGTAGATTTACGACATTAAATAATTGTGCCCACAAGTTATGCCATATTATATGTTGTTGGTGTTTTACACAGTATAGGCTCAGGATCTGCTGATCAGGAAAATGATAATTTTAAGTCACGATTAATTATTATTATTTTTTCGTATTAATTTGGCCGTTTGTATTTATTTAGATAAACTATGAAGCTTCGGTAACAAAGGAAGAGAGAGGATCAATTTTCAAAATATTTTCGAAATCGGCAGTAAATTGTCAAAGTGATCTCCACATTGCGTGGCGGAAGTTTTTAGAGGAAACTTTCTACGGACGTTTCCACAAAAACCGGACATTACGCAAATAAAGTGCACATTATTCAATACTTCGTGTATTGTGTTCGTTTGTTCAGCAGCTGCGACCGTAAGTAAGGTTCGACACAAAGAGTCGACAAAGATCGCTAAAAAATCGCTAAATCATGCAGAAGTCGCTAGTGCTACTGTTTGTGACAACTGGAAACCTAATCATTCATCCAAAATTACCAAGGAATATTGCAGCTTAGAAACGTAACATAAAACATTGAAGCTACTGTACTCATAGTAGGTACGCGAAAGGACAGTGTAGGCATACTACCATTATTATTATGTCAAAATAGTACCTAATGATGCCCCTTTTATATTTAAACACTAGCTGTTCCGGTGAACTTCGTGTCACAGGTCACTTTAAAATTGTAAAATGTATATTATTCTACGTAGGTATCTTATTACAGTCACACTTACAAAATATAATATCAGCTGCAGCCTGCAGATAATTTTAAACAATATATTAAAAAAAATCGAAGTGAACACGCGTGACGTGCTAAGTAGCCGGTCACCGGGCTAGTTTCAATGGGCTGGCACTCGCTCGACTTGTCGCACACGCCTCGCACTGTATAGTCTTAAGCGCATCACAGTAATTTGCATAGTAGCATATGCTTTCAGTTCTTAAAACAGCGCCTAAACTCCCAAACTTGTATCTATAAGGAATCCGGAGTTCTCTTAGTATCTTCGGAACCATAGTATACCTTGGTGCAAAATCTTGCGTTTTGGTAGCATATGCTTAGGATGTTCTTATGAAACCAAAATCACCATATGTTTCCATATAAATTTCGAGGAGTTCCCTCGATTACTCATGGATCCCATCATCAGGTCACCACTTTTGTGGACATGGTACCAAATTGGAGTGAAACCTAATACAATATATATATATATATATATATATATATATATATATATATATATATATATATATATATATATATATATATATATATATATATATATATATATATATATATATATATATATATATATAAAGTTAACAAGTTAACAAAATTCATAGATTATTATAATATATATATATATATATATATATAATATCCCATCATCAGGTCACCACTTTTGTGAGCATGGTACCAAATTGGAGTGAAACCTAATACAATATATATATATATATATATATATATATATATATATATATATATATATATATATATTGTATTAGGTTTCACTCCAATTTGGTACCATGCTCACAAAAGTGGTGACCTGATGATGGGATCCATGAGTAATCGAGGGAACTCCTCGAAATTTATATGGAAACATATGGTGATTTTGGTTTCATAAGAACATCCTAAGCATATGCTACCAAAACGCAAGATTTTGCACCAAGGTATACCTACTATGGTTCCGAAGATACTAAGAGAACTCCGGATTCCTTATAGATACAAGTTTGGGAGTTTAGGCGCTGTTTTAAGAACTGAAAGCATATGCTACTATGCAAATTACTGTGATGCGCTTAAGACTATACAGTGCGAGGCGTGTGCGACAAGTCGAGCGAGTGCCAGCCCATTGAAACTAGTTCGGTGACCGGCTACTTAGCACGTCACGCGTGTTCACTTCGATTTTTTTTTAATATATTGTTTAAAATTATCTGCAGGCTGCAGCTGATATTATATTTTGTAAGTGTGACTGTAATAAGATACCTACGTAGAATAATATACATTTTACAATTTTAAAGTGACCTGTGACACGAAGTTCACCGGAACAGCTAGTGTTTAAATATAAAAGGGGCATCATTAGGTACTATTTTGACATAATAATAATGGTAGTATGCCTACACTGTCCTTTCGCGTACCTACTATGAGTACAGTAGCTTCAATGTTTTATGTTACGTTTCTAAGCTGCAATATTCCTTGGTAATTTTGGATGAATGATTAGGTTTCCAGTTGTCACAAACAGTAGCACTAGCGACTTCTGCATGATTTAGCGATTTTTTAGCGATCTTTGTCGACTCTTTGTGTCGAACCTTACTTACGGTCGCAGCTGCTGAACAAACGAACACAATACACGAAGTATTGAATAATGTGCACTTTATTTGCGTAATGTCCGGTTTTTGTGGAAACGTCCGTAGAAAGTTTCCTCGAAAAACTTCCGCCACGCAATGTGGAGATCACTTTGACAATTTACTGCCGATTTCGAAAATATTTTGAAAATTGATCCTCTCTCTTCCTTTGTTACCGAAGCTTCATAGTTTATCTAAATAAATACAAACGGCCAAATTAATACGAAAAAATAATAATAATTAATCGTGACTTAAAATTATCATTTTCCTGATCAGCAGATCCTGAGCCTATACTGTGTAAAACACCAACAACATATAATATGGCATAACTTGTGGGCACAATTATTTATGGCCTGTTTCACCGCTTCCTGATAAGGTGCCCGATAGGGTTATTTGACAGATTTTCCATACTCCATCTGTCAAATTAAGTGGTGGATAGCCTTATCAGGAAGCGGTGAAACAGGCCCTTAATGTCGTAAATCTACCAATGACAATAGACAAATTAGGTAGCTTACTCAATTTTAAAAAGCAGTTGGTAAATACCAATTAGTTTTCGAAACTCATAAAGGTCAAATTGTACAAGTAGGTAGCAGTAACGTAGAATCCCACCAAAAACATAAATGTAAAAATGCTGAGCCAAGTTCCATACAAACATTATATTTCTTGTCTATGGACTTCGCCGTGAAAAGGATGGAGATCTAAATGAGTGCCAAGTTCCATGGAAAATCGAAATAAGTACGTATAGGAACCAAATAACATTATGAACAAATAATAGAGTCTATTTATTTGCTTTATTGAATATGTATAACAATTGATGTTATTTAAATAATGTGAGATCTTAAACTAGATTAGATTTTACTTGACCAGTCTTCATTACGTCAGTCATTTTTCATAAAGTTATTGAACATTTTAATTCTGATGAAAACTAGCCAAGTAAAATCTAATCTAGTTTAAGATCTCACATTATTTAAATAACATCAATTGTTATACATATTCAATAAAGCAAAGAAATAGACTATTATTTGTTCATAATGTTATTTGGTTCCTATACGTACTTATTTCGATTTTCCATGGAACTTGGCAAAGTGGTGACCTGATGATGGGATATTATATATATATATATATATATATATATAATATATATATATATATATATATTATTATAATATATATATAATATCCCATCATTATAATATATACAATATATATATTATAGTTAACAAAATTCATAGATTATTATCTATATATATATCACTCCAATTTGGTACCATGCTCACAAAAGTGGTGACCTGATGATGGGATATTATATATATATATATATATATATATATATATATATATATATATATATATATATATATATATAATATACAATATATATATATTATAGTTAACAAAATTCATAGAACCAATACTCAAACTGTGTACAATGTACAGTCCGACCGTGCGCAGCCTAACTGCACTTTCATACGCAACCTGATTGAAAAATATATCACGCGTGTTTCAACACTGCCGGCAACGCCACCAACTTGCGCATTCGCAATACACTTGTTGGCGTTTGTGTAATCCTTTTTTGCGGGATTGTTTGCATCGAACAATTAAATAATTCTCGAAGGGTTTAACAATGACGTAAATACTGCAACTGCATTATTTAGTAAAGCGTGTGATTGTGCAGGATAATCTCACAGTGTGTGAGAATATATATATATATATTATTATAATATATATATAATATCCCATCATTATAATATATACAATATATATATTATAGTTAACAAAATTCATAGATTATTATCTATATATATATCACTCCAATTTGGTACCATGCTCACAAAAGTGGTGACCTGATGATGGGATATTATATATATATATATATATATATATATATATATATATATATATATATATATATATATATATATATATATATATATAATATACAATATATATATATTATAGTTAACAAAATTCATAGAACCAATACTCAAACTGTGTACAATGTACAGTCCGACCGTGCGCAGCCTAACTGCACTTTCATACGCAACCTGATTGAAAAATATATCACGCGTGTTTCAACACTGCCGGCAACGCCACCAACTTGCGCATTCGCAATACACTTGTTGGCGTTTGTGTAATCCTTTTTTGCGGGATTGTTTGCATCGAACAATTAAATAATTCTCGAAGGGTTTAACAATGACGTAAATACTGCAACTGCATTATTTAGTAAAGCGTGTGATTGTGCAGGATAATCTCACAGTGTGTGAGAATACAGATTGAGTATTTGTTGCGACTAGAATAGCAATCAATGACTACTACTATTAACTAATAGCCAATAGTTCTGTATTCCTTCGATCACCAATTCCAGGAAATCTTTTGTCGTCGCGGCCCATATGGGCCTTACGGGGCTTCGGGGATTAAAAAAAGTTTTTGGTAGAGTAATAGAGCAACATAAGAGCGATTTCTGGATTATAAGCGGAAAATGATTTTTTGTTTTCCACCGCAATAAAATCAAAAACTTGTTACAGTAAAACGCAAGTCCTTTAAAGCGGTCAACAATTTCTAAGTAGGTAACATCGAAGAAAATGATTCATACTTCATAGGCAATTGACGAACTGGCGTCATTTGGTCAGGTCCGAGTTTGACGTTACACGACCAAATTACGGAGGTCCGCCATCTGTCTATGAATTAACTTGTCTGGTAGCATAAAGTATGTAATTGTACATCTATGGAATATAAAAAATCGGCCAAGTGCGAGTCGGACTCGCGCACGAAGGGTTCCGTACCGGTATAGAGTGAAAGTAGACAAAAAATTATGTTTTTTGAAAAAAAATGAAATGAATGAAATGAAAAAAAATTCAGAACTCTAGCTATAGCGGTTCTTGAGTTACAGCCTGGAGACAGACAGACGGACAGACAGACGGACAGACAGACATCGAAGTCTCATGAATAGGGTCCCGTTTTTACCCTTTGGCTACGGAACCCTAAAAACGAAGAATAAAATCATTTTTAACCCCCGACAAAAAAGAGGGGTGTTATAAGTTTTACGTGTCTGTCTGTCTGTGGCATCGTAGCACCCAAACGGGTGGACCCATTTTGATCTAGATTCTTTTGTTTCAAAGCTGAGATGATCGAGAGTGTTCTTAGCTATATTTCATCATCATCAGCTTGCTCAGTGCTGAAAAATCGCGGTTCATCTGGTTCGTGAAGGGCCGATTAGCAACTTGCAGTCGTTTGGTGGGCTTTATATTTTGCATTCTAGTTTTATATGCATTTATGAATATCATCATCATGACGATGCTGATATCATCACCTGGATTCTGGAGCCGAGCTCCATATGAACCCAAAGTGGAGGTTACACGTTTGGTCTCATATTGACGGCCTCATCCAAGAGGACATTCACAGATGGTATTGTTTGGGATATGATCCTGTAGATAGGATAGAATTATTCTGCACTATAACCAACACAAGTTTAAAAAGCATCAAAATGAAATTAAATTAAGAAATTTAAAAAAAACCCCGCCAAACAACTTTAAAAAGTACTTAATGAAATAATATTTACTGACTTTAAGTTTAAATAATTCCTAAGTGTATTGATATAAGTATATGATATTTTAATCCATTATTGTTGTCAAGGTGTGTCGGGGGATCGCTAATGTAGATGTTTGATTTTACATAAACATTATAGTTTAAGGGTCAGTTCACAGCGAACCGAATCGAGACAATCAATGACTTGGCGATAATGCAAAAATCGCTGTTGGCGGTCCCCGACACACCGTGACAACAATTATGGATTACGAGTAAAATATCACTTTACACTTAGGAATTATTTAAACTTAAAGTCAGTAAATATTATTTCATTACTTTTTAAAGTTGTTTGGCGGGGTTTTTTTTTAATTTCTTAATTTATAAGCAATTAAGTATCAAAATTTAAATATTATGAAGCTGTTTAGGTATTTCTCAAGATTAAAATATAAAAACCTCACCTAACATTGGTGTGCCAGGGTGTAGGTACTACAAGCATACAAAATTTTAAATTATTATTACAAAAAGTGTAAAACCACGTCATGCTTCCAAAATATTCTCGTTATAAAGAACATAACGATTTAAAATAAGCCATATAAATTACTTTTTATTTTTTATGATATTAAAGATTCGAATTTCAAATAATTAAAAATGAAAATAAAACAATATAATAACATAACATTGCATCGAGTTAATGACAGTGTAATAGCAATGCAATGCCACGAACGCGTAACCACCTTGAAGATGGGAACAAAACTTGCGACCTCCATCGTGTTTCCACATAGAAACAGCCACATAATATATAACTGAATACATTATTATTTATTATATATTATACTAATATATTCTCGGATTTAATAGACCATTGACATAAGTTGTGTGGTTAATACTTCAAAACATAATTGGAACACGTTTATCAACACGTGTCTTTTTGTGGATAAGATTCTAAGCCTTCTTTTGATTGTATCGGGAAAATATTTCGTATAAAAATAATTATTATAACCCTGTGTACGTGTTAGGTCGAAATCTTATATATACTTTAAGCCAATAAAATACATATAATATAGGTACTTAGTTATATATACATATTTTTAAGCCAATAAAGATTTCAAGATCAACATTTAACTCTAACATTTAAGTAACTACGTAAACTCTACAACTCTACGCATACGTAAGCAAAACAGATTTTGAGAAGTACTGAGCTCTAGCCAACTATCATCCATACAAAGCTGGCTGCTGGCCATACACATAAGCCATCCATTTGGCTCCACTTTATATACACTTTAATGAAACAAGTTTCCATAACATTAAAATTTAAATGGAAGCCTTAACAAAGCATTAAGACAACGTTAAACCCATCAGTCCCGAAGCGGCACCCAGCTGTCGCATAACAATTGAAAATCGATTGTGTCTGCGCTTCCCGTTGCGTTTCCCATGATCGAGGTATTACGAACCTTATTAATTTTAAAAAGCTATAGGCTCAACCATAAAAATATTATATTTAAAGGTTGGCCCATAAACAATGTTCGCATTCCTCAGGCCAGTTCGCCTTCAATGGGTGGCGAAGGTTGGACAGGACACTACAGAATGGAAACAACTACTTTTGCTAAGGTCTAGAGTTGGTTAATAGAAGTAAGCCACTCTGAAAGATTATAAAATATAGAGGCACCATATTCCTTAAAATAGGAGTATAGTTACGAGTATTGGAAACATAATAGGTATATTATGATTAAAATTATTATGAAACTAGATGACGCCCGCAACTTCGTTGCGCCAAAACTCGTTTATCGCGGCGGAACCGTACATTTTTCCGGGATAAAAAGTATCCTATGTCCTTTCCCGAGACTCAAAGTATCTCCATGCCAAATTTCAGCAAAATTGGTTCAGCGGTTTGGGCGTGAAGAGGTAACAGACAGACAGACAGACAGACAGACAGACAGACACACTTTCGCATTTATAATATTAGTATGGATTAAAACAAAACAAAACATCCTATTGCATGTTCGTCAAGCAAAAATTACATTAAGTATTTTACTTGTGCATTTAATAAAACATTATTCGCATTCTCTGTTGCTTCCTATTTCCTTCCTAACATGCAGCTTGTTTTTGCTGCAACAACCTTTCACCTTTCACTTATCGATTCGTCAGATTATAAGATCGACCCCGGAAATTGAATTGTTCTTGTCACGTCTTATCATCGCGTCGTTAGGAGAGTTAAGACGTAGCGCGTAACCTACGACAAGATACAGTATGTTGTCGAATAAGTTAACGTTTACGTTTCCACTTTAAGAAGTGTCTACCAGTCATTTCTAAGGCCTTGTTTCACCTACCGAGTACCGAGTAGAGTGGCGAGAGCCGAGACCTAGTGCTCTTGGCCAATCAAATTGGCTGAAAACACTGTCTTGCCACTAATGTGATATCATAAAACATAATAATAATATGTGAAATCTTGTTTAAATAAAATTACTAATGTGTATTAAATTTCTAAGCTCCATTTGGTTTTCGATAAAAAAGTTTGACCTATCTCTAACTTGCTAAGTTTTAAAATACATAAGATACACTAATGTTTTATAACACTAATATAAGTTAAACGGATGTATTTTTAGAATAGGATTTAAATTGTACAACCTTCATTGGTAAACCTCGCCTCTGAATTTCGAACGTCTCTGTTTCTTTACCATGCACAATTTATTTTCCAGCCTTTCTGGAAAGTTTTCCAAAAAGTTCCAGAAAGAAAGTTCCAGCCTGTCTGGAAAGTGAATTTGTCTAATAAAAACTCTCTTGCAGGACGTGCATATTCAGTATGTAAACCATAATAATATTAATGACATGTAGAAAAAATTGTGTGGGAACTATGCAAGGTGAAAGGTGTATGTTACAAAGTCAGCCTGCAATAAATATCTTCACTTACACTAAAAAATGGCAATTCACTTTTTATGCATATTCGAGTTAGATTCGAGTCGTGGGAATTGGGAATGTAACAATGGGAAAGAGGGCAATGCGTTTTGTAACCCAATTGCCTAGTAGCGGATTGTTTACAGTTTGTTTACACGAAGTAGCTTGAATGCAGATGTTTTGATGTTCAGTTTTCTAGGTAAATGGTGGTAAACGGCCCAAAGGTAGGCCACATACAGACTTAAACCGCATTGTTTTTAAGAATGCTTACGCTAATTTAGGGCAGTGTAATAGGATTTCTAGGGAATTAAGGCTCTATAAATTATACTGCAAGAGGCCACGCTTTCTTTACCTAACTAGCGGCCAGCGGGCTATGTAAAACTGTGGTGTACCGTGTAATATCAGCTTTTCAATGATATCTTGATGCATAATTTATACCGTTGTCACGAAGGCAATACGCATGGATACAACATGGATACTTCAGTGGCTCAAAAAATACCAGCAATTTTATTATTCTTAGACCAGCAATAATGTTCTGCAAAACTGAAACTAAAGTCTGAAGGCGTTCGTTCTGATTTGGCCACAGCCGACACGTCTAAACATCATTTTAGGATAGGATAATATAAATAAATCTATACCTAAGCCATAATATGGCAATATTATAAAAATAATATAAGTATGTACTAAGAATTTTAAGTAACTTATTTACATTTTGCTATAGCAAAATGTAAATAAGTTACTTAAAATTATTACCTATTCGTTATTTTTAAACTTTACCGTGTCGGTCAAACTGGTGTAAACAACTTTTTTTCTCCAATTCAAATTCAAAATATTCGCGTTGAAAATATTATGTAAATTGCCATGTTTTGAGATTTATTACAAAGATGATTATGGAGAGAAGGTATAGGTAATAAGAATTGTGTAGTTTCTAGAATAATTAAAAGTCCATAAGCATTGGAAGACCTACAATAACCCCTTAGATAAGGCTGAGTTCACACTACTTCGCAGCAGGGAACATAAACTCGAGGTCGAGTGTTACAATAACTATATCGATAAAGCTGAAGACAGAATACATAGCTGCCCATCTTATCTATGGTCTTTTATGAAATCCAAATTTCCAGTAAATACTATACCTGAACAAATGTCGTTTAATGGAACTGTAATAAGTGATGGTGAGTCGATATGTAACACCTTTAATAACTATTTTCATTCTGTGTTTTCTGTAAGTAATGATACCAGTACTAATTCCTCGGCCCCTAGCTCAGCAAATACGTCTTTTGACCTCTCTTCTGTCGATATTTCAGTGGAAGAGGTGCTACTTCTCCTGCAAACATTAGACTCAAAGAAGGGTAGTGGGACTGACCTCACCCATTTTTTGTTAAAAATTGTTGTAAAGAGCTCGCGTGCCTTTCCAAATAATTTTCACAAAATCACTTGCCGAAGGACACTTTCCTCAAGTCTGGAAAACTGCTTTGATCACTCCCATATTTAAGTCCGGAAACAGCCAATTGATTACTAACTATAGACCTATTAGTAAGCTAAACATTTTTGCAAAAATATTTGAAAAAGTAGTTATAAGAAAAATTACTGCTACTTTTTATAATCTTATATCTGACAGGCAACACGGTTTCTTCCAAGGTCGTAGTGTGGACACAAATTTACTTACTTTTACAGATTTCATTATTAATAATATTTCCCAGGGACGGCAGGTAGACGCAGTATACACTGATTTTTCCAAATGTTTTTACAAAATTAATCATAAATTGTTAATTTCTAAGCTTCAAAAGTTGGGTGTACATGGGAATTTACTAAGGTGGATAAAATCATATTTAAATAACCGAAACCAAGCAGTCGCTAAAGGGATATACGTCGACTTTCCTCCCTATACCATCCGGAGTGCCACAGGGCTCGCACCTAGGTCCCTTACGGCTTACTTTTCATTTTCTTTTTGAAAGATATTGATACTATTTTTAACTTCAGTGAACACATAATCTACGCCGATGACACTAAAATATATAAGGCAATCTCAAACATAGATGATTGTCATTCCTTACAGTTAGAACTACAAAATTTCTTAAATTATTGCACCCGCAATGAATTATATCTAAATTTAAACAAATGCTACGTCATCAGTTTTTGTCGTAAAAATAATCCTATTAATTTTAATTACAACATAGGTGGAACACAAATAACCTGAGTAAATTCAATAAGGGACTTGGGAGTAACCCTGGACACTAAATTAACTTTCAATATTCACATATTATATTATATAATATTCACATAGCCGTGCATACAAAATGCTAGGCATGATACTGCGTGTTGGCAAACCCTTTAAACGTGCCTGCACATATAAAATTCTTTATTATTCCTACGTTAGGAGCATTCTCGAATTTGGCAGCATCATATGGACTCCTCAATATCAAGTTCATATCGACCGTCTAGAGCGTATTCAGGATATATTCGTTAAAAATATTTGCTATAGAACTAACTCCAAACAATTTAATTTAACTAAACGTAACTAAGGACAGGCGTATTTATTTAGACTGCATTTTCTTTTTCAAAATAATTCAAAATCATGTTAATTCGCATAACTTGCTAGAAAAAATAATATATAGCATTCCTGGTCACTTCTTACGTTCTCATAATCTGTTTCATATAGACTATGCCCACTCAAACTATGCTAAACATAGCTTTTTCAAGCGAGTACCAAAGTATTGTAATAATAACTTACACCATATCGACCCTTTTTGTCATTCTATAAACAAAATAAAAAAGTTACTCAAAACTGAATTACTATAATTAGTTATTATGTTCTATACTTTTTTCAATCTTAGGATTTTTTGTAAACCCTACTTAATGTAAACTAATTACATATTATATGCAAATTTATAAAAATTGTAAACAAAATAAAATGTTGCTTATTTGTATGAAAGCTTTATGAGTTTTATGTAATTTTTTGTAAATTTTGTTTTCTTTTGCTGCACCATACAATTTTTGTTAACACACACATACTCGCACACACACTACACACACACACACACACACACACACACACGTACACATACACGAACCCTAGTAGAACTAGTTTTCTGATCCCAAGAATTTTGTCGTAGGGCTAGGGTTCTGAACAAACACTTTAATTTTATGTAACATTACACACGTGACACGATCAACCAATATTTGTAATTTTTTTTTTTAATTTAATTTAAGAACCTAAAGGTCTTTTTAATGTAAAACTTATACATAACAGTGCTTTATCATATGACTGTATGTTGTTCTGAATAAAGAAAATAAAAATAAAAAATAAAAGAATACTCATGATTCAAATACTATACTTAATACAATATATTTTATTATTATACTAGACGTGCCGCGCGGCTTCGCCCGCTTAAATTAGGAATTTCACAGGCAAATAAGCCCACAAATAATTGCCTATGATTCACGTGGTTTACTTTTTTCTGGGAAGGGAAAGGACTAATTTTAGGTGCATAATGTTTTAGACCAGTGTTAGACAAGTTAAGGACGCCTCGACAGTAGATAGAGTCGAAACATTTCAAAGTTAGCGACGAATAACTGAACCGCAAACGTTATCGCTGTCAAGTATAAAATAAGTAGCAATAAAACTCAAAAATTAATTACCAACTTCCTACCGAAATCACATTCTTGTAGATATGGAGAGGTATAATTATTATTGTAAGGGCCTTTTTCACCACTTACTGATAAGTGGCGGATAGGCTATTCACCATTTAATAACTTGACAGATAGAGTATGGAGAATCTATCAAAAAAGTTGTGGATAGCTATGCACAACTTTTTTGACGGATTCTCTTCAGTGCCGGATAGGCTTATCCGGAACTTTACCAGGAAGTGGTGAAACAGGCCCTAAATGGCGTGTACAGTGTACACCTATAATTGACTTTTGTTAAAGAATACCTGGTTAAGATTTAAAGAAATGTTAGCATTTAATTTGTTGGTATATCAATTTAAACTAACTATAAAAGCCGAGATTTGTGAGGGCTCGAGTCGTTTTTCTGCGTGGTGAAAATCTTTGAGGCAGTTTTATTTTATATTTTAATACTTACTAACCAAACCTTGACTGACCGATGATAACACATCTACATATAAATAAAAACTACTATGTTTAAGCGCAAATCAATAGGCGTGATAGTTTTTCTGTAAAGTGTACCACAAAACTGCTCCGGTTGTGGGATACACTAAATATAATATACTAAATGACTACCTAAATCACTACAACATAATGCTAATGCTATTATTAGTGGTATACGCTCAATCAGGTTGTATTTGCATCATTGCTTTAAAATCGAGGTCTGATTTGTTAATTATCTTTGTTAACACAACAAAGAGTAGACAAACATTTCCGTTTACACTTTCTATCCTGCTTGAAATGAAATACACAATTACACATAATCTGTAATCTGTATTCAGAGAATAACTATTACCTAAGAACTTTATTAGGACAGAGAAGTTAGGCAATTATTAAGTTTAAAGCGAGTCAACGCGGAAAATCCCGCCCAAAGAATTCCCGCCCACCTTACCCGATCTCCGCCCTAACTCATAATGAAGGTTACGCTGCTATATTATGTTTTGACAATGGAATAATCATTATTTTGTTTCAGTACCAATAACATAACAACCAATTATTTTTTATGGTAGAGACTAAAGTGTAACTTTGAGGTTCTCTGTCCTTATCAATAGAAATTGGCTTTATTATTGTACCGGTTACATTAGTGTTACAAATTAAAGTTAATATTTATTAATTAAACCGGTATATAAGTGGCTTATAATCATCGTGTTTTGATAACGGTACGTACGTATTATCATAAACTTGTATGCATATTGTCAGTCTACACTTTTGACAACCACAACATTTAACCGATTGCGATAAAACTTTGACAACTTAAACAATGCACAGAGGATAATTAATTTGCGGTAGCAGGACCTGCAGGCCTACTATCAACTTTTAAAAGACGACTCAAATTCCGAGCAGTTTAATTTGGGTTCCTAAACAAAATCGCTAACATTCGTACCATCACCTTATTAAAACCGTGCCTCAATTGAAACGTTACGGAGCCGAAAAGAACGAATGAAGTCGTCAATTTGTCTCTGAACCGCAATCCCTAGGTTGAAGTGGGAAAGAGACAAAACTATACGAATAATGAATATTATGCTGTTTCTCTTGATTCGAATGCCGCGTACTAAAACTTTGTATCATTTTCATAATACTGTATCCAGTTGGTATTATTTTATAAATTCTAGTTAAAAAGTGACACAAATTTTCTAATGATATAATTATAATGAAAAAAATATATTTTATTTATAGTTCTTGTATCGGACACAAAATTTTATCAAGCTTTCGAACGTGTGTTGTATGACAGTTCGTGACGTAAGCGGGGTTGCCAGGTTTTTGGTTTTCTACCGAACGTTTCGGTATTTTTGTATTATAAGTTAATAATAATCATTTTATTTTTTATTATTATAACTCTTTTTTAGGGTTCCATTCCAAAGGGTAATTTTAGCCTAGACGTATCACCAAGACTTCGTTGTCTGTCCGTCTGTCTGTCTCCAAGCTGTATCTCAAGAACCACTATATAGCTAGACTTTTGAAATTTTCACAGATTGTGTATATCTGTTGCCGCTACAACAACAAATACTAAAAACAAAATAAAATTATTTTTTGGTTTGTTCGGTATTTATTTGAAAATGACCTGGCAACCCTGGACGTGAGTGTGGCGGCCACAGATGCTGAACATTACAGTGGCGGCGCCTTCGAAATTTTGTAAACAAATTACCTATAGAATAGTGAGAATACAACAAAGTTTATTAAAAGTTGTGGTTGTTTGTGTAAAAGATTGAAATAATAATGGCGTAAGTTATAGTTATTCATAAAATGCGAGTATACGTAATATATTGCATATCCTTCCTTACCTTTGTTTCTACAGATATATCTGTGGACCTCCTTGGCGCTTTCATTGCCGGTCTTATCTCGTCGCACAATCCGACTACCAATTCTTTGGAAAGACGCTAAAGTTTTATAAATTCATTATCTTCCAAATCGAATGGGTCGAATTGTGCTCGAGCGTCGAGTCTCCTTCTCCTCATAGAGTTTTCCTCACTATCGGCTTCCAAGAACTCAAAAAGCATCAATTCGTCGTCACACATCCTACGAATAAAACTGCACTTTAAACTTTTTGTAGAAGCACCGAAATCAATGCTATTTGATACCAATTTATGTTTTTACCTCGCGACACTGCTTTTCACTGCTTTTTTCTGACTTTAAACAAATAAAATTAAAAACTAAACAACAAAAGAATCAAAATCAGCATCAAATTTACTAACTTGTTTTGAATCGCAAGTTTTGACAGTTGAGCGATTTTGTTTAGGCTCGAACGTCAGATAAAGTAAGGTGATGGTACGAATTTACGTACGAAAAAGAGTGAATGATATTGGAATGCGGCTCAGTTTAGGTGTCGACCTAAATTGGTTCGTAAAACGAAGTTGATGGTACGAAATATCAAATGCCATTCAGTTTAGATCCTAAATTAAATCGTATTAAGCGTTGATAGTAAGCCTGCTGTTTGGTGTAATAAACGAATATAATACAAACCTCACAATTCCTTTAGAGACGCTCCGTGATTTTTTTACACTATAGTCACAGAATAAATTACGCTATTAACGCTATTAATTAATATATCACACCACCACACACGGTATTCGCACTTTCGAATATAAAATCGCGGCGCACGACGCGTACCGTGCCGTGTCGTTGTATCAACTGCGCGCGCGCAGCACGGAGAAACTCGAGAGAAAAGTGCCTTCCCCCAGCGAATGTGTTGATTACATCAATGCGCGGTATTGTTAGGCCGTTTTTAATAAATTATCGAGTTTACGAAACACGAATATAAATAAATAATATGGATGTAACTCGTGTAAGACGGAAGCCTAAAATTATTTATTCGGACTGCCAAGGCGTTTCCGTAAAGACAATTGATTGACTTTATTATTATATTTTACTAGAAAAATAATAAAGACATCGAATTTGGTGATTACTTGTGCTATCTAATATCTATTTACGATCATAAACATCATGTTCATGTACAGTTCTTCATAAAAAAATATCACACTACATAATTTATTGCTATGACTTATGAGCGTATCAGCGAAGTTTGGAATAAGAGTTTGAGTATAATAGATACTAAAAGAATTTAGAAATTCTTTTCTGCATTTTTAACCGACTTCCAAAAAACGAGGAGGTTATATGTTCGGCTGTGGATATTTTTTTTTTTTTTTTTTTTTTTTTTATTTTTGTATGTTCAACGATTACTCCGCCGTTTGTGAACCGATTTTCGAAATTTTTGTTTTGTTGTACTAGGTTTCACTCCAATTTGGTCCCATTTTCACAAAGGTGGTGACCTGATGATGGGATCCATGAGTAATCGAGGGAACTCCTCAAAATTTATATGGAAACATATGGTGATTTTGGTTTTATGTGAAGTGTACTAAGAATACGCTACCAAAAAGTCAAATATTGGGTCAAGGTATACCATGGTTTCGATGATGCTGAGAGAACTCCTGATTCCTTATAGATACACGTTTGGGAGTTTCGGCGTTGTTTTAAGAACAGAAAGCATAAACTACTATGCAATTCATATTCATCATCATAATCATCATCATCATCATCGTCATCATCATCATTACCACGTCGTGTTAAGGCCACCAATGTCTCATGGGCCATGGCACAGAATAGATAATAGTACAAGGCATAGGTATGGATATACTAATAATAATAATTATGTACTGTATAACAATTAACAACACCTGTTTGTTTTTAATACACGGCGGTCGGCGTCGCCGCCCAGCGCATACTTTACTAACTACTTTATATACAGATCGAATACTTTACTACTTTATAAAATTTTAATAGACAAATAGAATTAAAATAAAGTTATTTTAAAAAGAGCATTTAAACAAAACAAAGTCATTAAGTGTCTTTTTAATTAGTTATACTTATTAATCGATAGATGGTGCACTAAGTACCTATCGATTTGAATTCTTGATAACAAGAACAGCTGTCAATAATTATGATAATATTAAATATTATGCTACGCTACATCCTACGCAAGTTTGTACAATTTTTTATCTGATAGATCCTTCGATCGTGGAAAAACGAGACACAATAGCCTTTCTATTGTTATCGCAATCGCCGGTGACCGCTTCGGGCTTGAAGTATTAAAATTGTTAAATTACTTAGCACAATATGTTCACTTCACTGATAATATTATATTATTTTGTGAGTGTGAGTTGTGACTCTTAACAAATTGTAATAAGATACGTAAAATATACGCGAAGATTTATCTACTAGTGTAACTAAAAAGAGTGAAATTATTATTATTTTTAACAAAAAATTAAAACCGACTTCCAAGGTAAAAACAATAATAACATTAATATGAACTAAAAAGTATTAAATAATTTTTACTATCTAATAGTGCCTTTTTCCGAATTCGGCTAAACCTCAACTATTTCTGTACTCAATCTTCATAATTTTGAAGTCGGTGCCAGTTCCAAAAATTTTAAATATTCTGTCAGAGGACTGAAGATTCAGCTATCTGGTACCGACTTCAAAATAATGAAGATTGAGTACAGAAATAGTTGAGGTTTAGCCGAATTCGGAAAAAGGCACTATTAGATAGTAAAAATTATTTAATACTTTTTAGTTCATATTAATGTTATTATTGTTTTTACCTTGGAAGTCGGTTTTAATTTTTTGTTAAAAATAATAATAATTGTAACCAGGGATCACGCATATACCTGGCGTACGAATTCCGCCGCCCCCGTATGACGCTGCCGATGCCGCCTCTAGAGCGCAGCCTATTCATAAATCCAGGGCTGATGATCCACTATTGTAACAACGAGTCATATTCAGAATATAAACCTTCCCTGGACTTTCAATATTAGGAGGAAAGTGATACGAAGTTCACCTGCGGGTCATCTAGAGAAAATGTTACTTGCAATTTGCAACATAAGGGCATTGAAAATATAGACATTTTAATGAATAGTGAGGTAGCATGTAAGCATCTTCAAAAGACAAATTTTGTAAGTAATGAAGTACTTATGCCGAATTTAGTAGGCCAGTGACATAGCCGCAAAAATGAGATCTTGGTAGAGTAGAGTATTCATATAGTTTCCTTAAAAGAAGGTGCTTAACTTATGCGTGTTACACCTAATAATAAATAATTGTACTTTACTAGGGCTGCCATTCGTCCAGAATTTCCCGAATTTCTTCTAGTTTGAAGAGTATATAAGGTATAGTAGGGAAGTGCTGGATATTTTGGTGTCCGGGAAAAAATCATGCGTCTTCTCCGGAATAACCGAGATTTTTTTCATCAAAATCGGGGATGACTATGTACTACATGGTACTCGTAAATAAAAAATTTGTATGTAATGGCATGGCAGCCCTACACACGAAATACCTATTTTTTTATTGACTAGGTTTTTGTGACAAAACTGATGATGTGCAAACCTTCAATAAAAGAGCGTATTCCCTCTTAAAAGGCCGGCAACGCACCTGCAGCTCTTCTGATGTTGCGAGTGTCCGTGGGTTGGTACAACTAATATATATTCTGTGCCGTGGGCGACGGTACTTGCTTTCCATCAGGTGACCCGTTTGCTCGTTTGCCCCCTTATTTCATAAAAAAATGTCCTGGGAAATTCGATAATTCGTCTCAATTTTCCTCGCCTTTATCGGAGATTGCGATGATAGCAGCCCTACACAGTTCTTCCGGCTGCATCTGGAGGTGTTTGCATTATTACACAAGCGCTTTCACCGACGGCTAAGGAGAGCTAACAGCTGTGACGTGTACGGTGTAGGTTACGTGTTTCAGTATTGTTTGGGACTAGATTTTCGTTTCGACCTGACTTTCGAAATACTATAAAGGGAAGTCATTACGTTACCTACTTGACAAAAATTGCTTTATCGACGACGGAAAACAGAAAGGGCGTATCCCGTTAAAAGGTCGTAACTAGACTACGTATAAGGTCATTATCAGTTTTTTTTTTCTGCGTCGATTGGTCTGGGTCTGGTTGCTCTACGATAACATGAAATTTAAAAAAAGTGAGCATTTTAAAAAGTGTGATAATTTTTTTTGGTGTAACTGCCCACAAAACTGCGTATTTATACTTTTTTGAGATACGATTTGAAGAAGTTTGTGTTTTTAATTAAAACATATTTACGCTGTTCCTGTTTCGATGCGTCCCAGTCTCCCAGATGTTACGACCTTTTTGCGGGAAGCAATTTTTATGCTTGCTATGTTACGACATTTTAACGGTTCAGATTTTTCTAAGGACAAATAATGACTTCTTAGATACTACAATTTCATGGGTGGTAGAAATGAACTCAATCGTAGTTAATACGAGTCACAGGTCCCGCAATTTGTTGAACATTCCGGAATTTCTTACATACACCCTAGGTAAGTTACCTTAGTCGTTGCGCGGGTGTCGTGTTGGAAGGTTGTGTCAGTTTCGCTGTAGTGAAATCGTGTTGCAAAAACCTTGGGAGTGTATAATTTCTCTATACAAGGTATGTTATAAATTCTAAAGATTTAATTACCTAGTAATAAGTTCCAGGATACATAATGTATTCTTGCTAAACTCAAAAAGAATGTAAACAAATCGAAATCAAATTCTGCGTGGTACCTATGCGTTGTAAGATTTTAGGTTTTTTTATTAATATTAGGGGTTAAAGTATGAAGTTTCCGTTTTTGTAAGTAGGTATTCGTGAAATTAAATTTTCCCATAGTAACGTTTTTCTTATCAATCCTTCGATCGAGGGTTCCAAGAATTGCTTATGTATTCTATTGTCGCAATCACCGGTGCTCGTACGGGGCTTGATGTGTTAATTAGGTAACAACTAATTTAAATCTAAGCATACCTACGTATTTACGGGTATGGTAACTACTAACATGATACATTTTTTTAACCCCCGACAAAAAAGAGGGGTGTTGTAAGTTTGACGTATCTGTCTGCATGTCTGTCGGTCTGTCAGTCGGTTTGTCTGTCTATGGCATCGTAGCATCCAAACGGGTGGACCGATTTTGATCTAGTTTTTTTTGTTTGAAAGATGACATGATTGAGAGTGTTCTTAGCCATAGCTCATCATCATCAGCCCGCTCAGTGCTGGAAAATTGCGGTTCATCTTGTTTGTAAAGGGCCGATTAACAACTTGCAGTCGTTTGGTGGGCTTTATAATATGCATTCTAGTTCGTGACATTTATGAATAAATACACATTAATGGAAAGTTGACCTGGTGGTCCAGCATAACCTGGTAATCAATAGAATACCCAACTCACTCTCACCAGCTTAGAGCAGAGTTTTCATGTTTGGGCTCATTTTAATTGCGACAATTAGTAAGACGTAGATAACAGTAAATATTTGCATGCTGCTGCTGCAGCATCGCCAGGATTCTATAGGAGCCGAGCTCCGTAATATTATTTCAGGTTTCATGTTTGGACTCATATTGACGGCCTCATCCAAGAAGATATTCGTAGATGGTATTCGTTGAGATAATAATATTATGATCCTTTTGATTGGAATTATTCTGCACTATAACGAATACAAGTTTAAAAAGCATGAAATAAAATTAAATTAAGAAATATTGATGAATTAAATATTTATTTTATATCTTTTCTTATAATTTTAACCGACTTCCAAAAAGGAGGAGGTTTCTCAATTCTACCGTATATTATATTAATAATATTGTTCATTTTTTTTAATGTTTAATCTCGTTCTTATCTTATCTTTATCTTAACAAGACTTACCTTGGCCTTCTTTTTTTTTACTCCATAAATAACATTAGTAGGGAAAAATAATGTTATGAAGGGAATAATAACATAATAATATTATATTCCACTTAAATTCTGAATATTATTAGTTATTTATTGTCAAATAATTCTTTAATGAAAAGTATAATCTACAAGCACTAAAATGGTAATCTTTGATTACCATTTTAGTGCTTGTAGATTTCTCTAACGCATTCAATCATGTCGATCATGACATCCTACTGGCGCACTCTCTGGACTTCCGATTTCGTCTGAAGTACTTACATGGATTTCCTCTTATCTTCGTGGTCGTCAGCAGTCGGTACGCACGGAGAGCTCATCCTCTAAGTGGCACAACCTCGACGCTGACGTTCCACAAGGCTGTAAAATACAGAAAAGTAGTGGAGATAAAATACATTTTATCTCCACTACTTTTCTGTATTTTTATAAATCTGCTCACTAAAAGACTTCGTATTGCGTATCATCTTTATGCCGATGACCTGCAACTTTATATCCAGGCTGGATTGGAGCAGCTATCAGCAGCCATTGCGGAATTAAACCAGGTTTTGAGAGAAATAAAAGACTGGTGCAGTAACTTCGGATTATTAGTAAATCCCGCAAAATGCCAGGCAATTTTGTTAGGTAGCCCGAGATACTTATGTAAGGTGAACATAGGCGCTCTTCCACCGGTTATCTACAACGGCTCTGTTATTAATTTTAGTACAAGCGTAAAAGACCTTGGTTTACATATTGATTCCTCCCTGAGTTGGCAATCCCATATTTCTAATGTGTCAAGTAAAGTCACAAATACGCTACGATCCCTTTATTGATACAACAATTTCCTTCCTACTCCGGTCAAGACTTTGCTGGTCCAAACCCTCATTTTCCCTATAATCGACTATGGTGACGTGTGCTGTTTTGATCTTAATGCCGACAAACTCCACAAACTCGATCGATTATTTAACAACTGTCTTCGATTCATATTCAACCTTCGGAAAGACGATCACGTTTCTTCGTACCGCTCTAAGCTGCACTGGTTACCAGTACGCCAGCGCCGCTCTGTGCGAGCGATATGTGTGCTATATTCACTGCTGCATCATCCCCATACTCCCGAATATCTCGCCCCTCATTTTCAATACCTTTGCAGCACGCACGATAAAAACCTCCGATCCACTTCAAATCAGCGTTTAAGTTGCCCTTCCCACAAGTCTAATTCCGTCCACTCTTCTTTAAATACCCAGGCTATTCTCCTCTGGAATGCTCTTCCTCCGGAAATCAGGATGTCAAAAACAAGAGACATTTTTAAGCGCAGAGTTCGTGACTTCTACTTGAAGCAATTGGCGGACTCTTAGTTTTAATAAGCTATAGTAAGCTGTTATGTATATCAAATCTAATTTAATACCCATTATATATTGGCAAATATTAAACACTTCTTACTATTAAATATAATTATGTATATTATATTAATATATATTTATAATATTATATTATAAGTACATATATAATTATATGTAGTTTTATTTATATATCTTATATATCATTGTATTTATGATAAGTATAGTTTAATATATTATTTTATTTGTATAATTTATAAGTTATATTATTTACATGTTAGTTTTTTTTTCTTATTCTGGTAACTTGACTGGCACCTATACAATTTTGTTCCTGTATCGCCCAAAGGTTGACTGGTAGATAGTGCCATTAGGCATTAAGTCCACCTTTGTACTTGTATGTGTATAAAGTTTTTAATAATAATTACGTAAGTACCTAAAGTTACTATTATGGATATTTGATAACCTTATATTATGTGTTTTTGTTGTTATTTTAGTGACATAGCATATTATTTACTTAATTAGGTATTAAGTTGACATTGTATAATATTATATTTTTTGCTTTGTGTTTTTGGTAACTTTTTAAAAGTTCAATAAATTTACGTTTATAAAAGCTTACGACGTTTTATTTCGTAATTGGGTGTCTTAACGTTTGACTTACAACCAATTTTCTGACCATTATAATGCATTGTGAATGTGTTTACACCCCGTTCCTAAGAGTAAATTAAAACGAACATTAGTTACGACCTTTTTGAGGTCAGTAAATTTCTTATAGTTTTATGATTCAGTACAAACGTCGTGTCAATATATTATATACGACATTTTTGAGGTCTGCAATTTCTGTATACAATGGGCGTAACTCTAATAACTTTATTTCTAGCAATAGGAAGTTATTGGCTTGTATGCCACTTTATGCACGTTTTTATTTTAAAGTAACGGTGTTAAAATTATGTTCCCACGATTTACCATTAAAATAAATAAATAAATAAATAAATAAATCTTTATTTCAGACTAATTTTGTCCATAGATTTGTTAGTGACAGTTAGTAACAATTAGCTTATATAAGTATATTAGTAGTGTTAGTATAGTAATCAGTATAATCATATTTTATTTATGACATCAAGCCTATCCCTATCTCCATCCAGTGTTTTTGAATGGGACAGTCTAATTTAGAGGCAATGACCTTCAGAATGCTGTTTTCACTGCTACGAAGTCTATGCAATAACGAGGCTACTTTTTTGCGCATCAGTGCGTGAAAGCCGTCAACGCGAGACTCGGCAAACATTTTTGACGCACTGCAGCGCCATGGTAGCCCCATCAGCATTCTGAAGACATTGTTGTATTGGACGCGCAGGACTCTGTAGGTTCGGCGCAGATATGTCAGCCACAGGCCACCCGAATAAAACGACTGACAGAACGCTTTAAACAGAGTGGTTTTGACGTCCGTAGTACAGCGAGAGAACCTGCGAGCTATCATATTGCCCCTCACCGCCAGCGCCCTGCGTTCCCTTTCAATGTCCTCATCGTCTCTGAGGTCACTCGTGACAATATGACCCAGGTACTTAAACCTGCTGACCAGCTCCAGGGGAGTGCCACTGAGGCATATTGGAGGCACACGGCGAACTATCTGCTTTGGCGTTAGGAATATTAAACTGTTGCTCTTTTTAGTGTTATAAGTAAGACCGTGTGCCTCCGCATATGCCTCACACACATTTAACAGCTTCCTCAAACCTGCCACCGAAGGACTAAGAAGCACCATGTCGTCTGCGTAACTTATGCTATTAACACTCATACCGTCAATGAAGCAGCCGAAAGCATTAAAAAGTTATGATTTAAT
Organism: Polyommatus icarus; assembly: GCA_937595015.1. NCBI lineage: Eukaryota > Metazoa > Arthropoda > Insecta > Lepidoptera > Lycaenidae > Polyommatus > Polyommatus icarus. The sequence continues at coordinate 6,321,893 of OW569331.1, forward strand.
TTCCCAATATTTTTTTGTTTTTTGGCTCTGGTGTAAAGTTGCGTTAGACCGAGTTACGCCCTTTCTGTTTTCCGTCGTCGTTATGCTTTTGTACAGTTAACGAGCTGTGCTTAGACAGTTTAAGCCTTCGATCACTAATATACAAGATACACAATCCGCGGCAAAAAACGACCTCACCAAAAGAGCACCAAACTCAACATTCTGGTGCACTTTTGATTTAGTAGTGCTCGAACGCTCCGCCGGGAAACATGCCTCGGTGCGCGTTTAATAATTGTAGAAATCATACGTCTAAAACCAAAAAAAAGGATGGAATTTCATATTTCCGGTAAGTATTAATTTTATCCTAATATATTTCTTACAATTGTATTGTAAATATTGGTATTTCTTTAAGAAATCACCAAAAGACAGTTTTAAAATTAAGTTGTAAATAAATCAACACCAGGTATAAACCATCTCAATTGCGAATACTCATACTAAAGGTACTTATCGTAGTTTATCATGCCCACTTGAAATGTTCGGGTTATAAGCTATGTTTCTGTTCCATTTGATGGAGTCGCTATTACTATTATTTTTTTATTGAGGATTTTTTTCAGGTTTCCTCGAGATCCAGTTAGATGTGGTAATAATATTATGTTCCCATCTTCGATCAAATATAGTTCCCATTAAGGATTTTTAAGTAGGTTAAAAAGTATGGGCGTTGGGTGATGTGAGTTGTCCTTTGTGGCCTATCGGAAAATGTATGTACACTTATGTATATTTTGGTTAATGATAAAATTAGACATAACATTAGAACAACATAATATTACAAGTAAAAAATAATTACTCCTCACTTTATACATTAAACTTCGGAAAAATAAAAAAATGGACTATTAAAATTATTACAAAATACAATCAACAAAAAAAATTTGAACAGTTCGACTCCACTCATACTTCACTTCGCCCTGTTCCAGCGGCGAATTTCGGTCGTAAAATTGGATTTTTTTTTTGGCACTATACAAATTTGAACTTAAATCATATACGCGGATGGTTGAATTTAGTATGAAGCGTGCATCGGACGTAAAAATTTTATTGCTTTGTAAACACAAATGTTCATTGTTTTATAAAAAGATCTTTAATAATTACTATAATTAAGGTTGATTTTAGATAAATGTATACTTCATTAAACTCTATTACACGGGGACAGATTTTCGAGAGGTTTTGTATGAGACTGTGTATCTTGTATATTAGTGATCGAAGGTTTAAGCACATTCAACAAAAAGGTAACAAGGTGAACGGCAGGCTTTAGTTTTTTTTTTTACCATGTGGTACCGAATAAGCTAGTACTGCTTAGAAATTATAGAAATCAACAACTGTACAGCTAGCCTGAAGTCTGGACGGTAGTAGCACAGAATAATATTAGTGGTAGTATAAGGAATTATAAAGAACCCACCCCTAGCACTATCCGCCACTTGTAGTGAAGGTTACCGCGGTAACTAAGGGAGTAGGGCTCGTCACCGGTGACGGATAACATTTGCGTGCCGAGTTACTTTACCCCTGACAAAACCTTTATTTAAGCCAATGATAAGTACCTACATAACTTATAACTTATAAGGATCACTCACATGAACCTCAGAGGTAATACAGGACTGTTAACTGTACCACGACTCTACTTTTCTAATGCGAAAAATGAGCGTGCTCGTTTGCTCGAGACTTGGCTGAAGCACAACCATGCCCCAGAAAATAGAAAATATATTTTTAAATTCGACCACACAACGCCATCTGTCACAGAACAAATGAAACAAACGATCACTGGTCGCTCTATCTATCGGTTTAAATTTGCAATTCTTTTACGACTTACGAGTTTTGTAACAGATGCCGCTGCTTGCCATGAAAATATCTAACTTATTTTCTAAAAATAACGCTAGAGTTCGTGTCGTACGCTAGCCTATATTTAGTTTTTAGACATTTGACAAAAAAGATGGCAACGATTGCAGACTGCTGTCCTGAGGATTTATTGCGAAAATGGCGCATTATGTGATATTTCCACATAGTTTATTTATTAAAAGTGAAAATATGTGCAGTGCAGTTTTGTGATAGTGTGTTTAAATACATAAATGACAGTGTCTGAAGTGTGTAAATAGAACTTCACATTTCTACAGGATATTGGATTACATATAAAATAAAGGTATTTAGCTCCTCCTACGCTTATTTTAAGTATTTTGTGATTCAGTAGATTTTCAGTGATGATATCTACGTCTGTATTAGCCCCTGAAAGGGTTAATTCATGTAAATATTACATAAGAATGTATACAAATAGTAGCTATCAATATCTCTTGTGAATGAATTACTTATTTTTAAATAAACGATTCTTAGAATCGTACGTGCTTTCGATAGCGACATGCAGAGGACTCATGGTCGCTAAATTTATGAGAACCCATTCGAAGCTTACATGACATCAGCAGGCAATACCTACTGCTGTAAACATGAACAGTATGATTCACCCTGCACCCATCACCTGCAAACTTTATGATTGTATTGAAACAATCACCTTATACATTCCCAAAAAATTTAAAATAAATAACAACCTTTAATAGTTTTAAAATCAATCCAGTTGTTAGTAGGTTTTTATAATTTTTTTTGTTATTGTTGCAAAACCATCTGTTTTTCTTATAAGAATTTATTTCCAAAAAAATACAAAACTTATTTGTTTACTTACATGTTTGACTGAGTAAAAGAGTAAAGATCTTTGGTGACTAGATCAAAGGCTTACAACTTATTATTTTCGGTCTTGCCAAAGTTGACCTAATACGTAATAAGTTACATTACATTCATTTTACCAATTATTAGTTATTACAATGTTTGTTTTAATGTTAACAAAAGTTGACTAACCCCAATCACTGTGCCACAGAACTTTATTTTTAATATAATAAGTCAGGGGTTCCCAAACTGTGCGCCGCGGTGCCCTGGTGTGCCGTGGAAAGGCAAGAGGGGCGCCGTGACCCGTGAGTCGATCCTCCATCATTAGACGTAAACTTCCGTAACCACAAATATTATAAAATAAAATTATAATATGAATTGCTTATACATATATATGTCGCAGGGAAAAGAGCATATCAGGGATTTCACGATATCCCTAGGGATATCACGAACTCCCGGTAGATGCCGAATATTCTTGTTTGTTACGTCTTCTTACTAAAAATATCTAGTGATATGTCATTTCACTAAACTAAATCTAGTGAAACGTCATAAAAATCAAGCCACACATTTCTCTCGCTTGCTCTAGTATACACACGGGTACTTTGATAGGATCATCTAACATCTGAATCTGACAAGTAAGATGTTAGATGATCCATGCGTCGGATGGGCATGTAAAAAGTCGGTCCTGCACCTCATCTCTCGCCGGTTGTGTCAGTCTTCCGTCCCACCGGGTTATGTGAGTAAAGGAATATAGAGATTGCTCTTGTGTACTGCGCACACACTTGGGCACTATAAAATTACTCTTGGCCTGGTTTCAATGAAACCGTCCACCGTCACCAAAACCAGAATGGGAGTTATTATTATTATTATCACACGTGTAATGCAACTATAGCAGATCTGAGGGGGCATCACCATATCTCTGAATCATACAGTTGAAACCAGCTGAGGGTTCTTCATCAGATACTTCAGACCTTTGATTTTTGACGTCAAATGAAGCGGCCGACCAAGTTGAATATTTTTTGTAAAGGTGGTATGTCGATCTCTAGTTTGGTTAGGCTCTTGTACAGGCACAGGTACTACAGGTACTCCAGCTCTTCGATTATCCTAGTTTTTACGGTTCCGTACCCAAAGGGTTAGTCTGTCTGTCTGTCTCCACGCTAGACGAGCCGCGCCAGCTCGAGCGACGCATTTGTTTCACTCCCACTAGTGCCCGTGTCACGTGTGGGAACTAGAGCGAGCGAGAGAAATGAGTGGCTCGATTTTTATTCGGCGGTATCCGCGTTTCTGACATTTCACTAGATTTATTTTAGTGAAATGACATATCACTAGATATTTTTAGTAAGAAGACGTAACAAACAAGAATATTCGGCATCTACCGGGAGTTCGTGATATCCCTAGGGATATCGTGAAATCCCTGATATCCTCTTTTCCCTGCGACATATCCAAAGTAGGCAAATTAATTTACTTGCCTAACCTAACTATAATTATTAAAAGTGTAAGGTACCTATTATAATATTTGTGTATATATTTTTGGAATGGCTAGGTAAAGTAGGGCGCCGTGACAAAATATTGACTTGTATGTGCGCCACAGACTAAAAAAGATTGGGAACCCCTGTAAAAAATATATTATAATATACCTTCCCTGGACTTCCACATTTATATTTTAAGATTAAAATTATCCAAATCCGTTCAGCCGTTCTCAGTTCAGATTTAGCAAGACTAACAAATTGAAAAATAATTTTATTTATTAGTTAATTAGATTTTCAAGAAAATTTAAATTTTCATGTTACATTAATCCTTCGATTGTAGAAAAACGAGACACATTAAAACTTCTATTGTTATCGCTGTCACCGGTGACCGCTTGGGGCTTGACACATAATGTGTCAACATAAATACATAAAGGCTTACTATTTATGTTGAAAAGAATATTGAGGAAAAGTAGTAATTTAAAAGATTTTAGCTCTTAAAATATTTGTAAAATTAGTTCATTTTTCTAGGTCACATTCTAAAAGAATCATAAAATCTTCTCTCTCTTCATTGTCTTTTATTAAATATTTTAATAATTTTTATTATTCATAGTTTATTATAATATTTAAAGTTACAAACTATTTATTTTAATTTAATCCTTCGATCGCGGATTCTTGGAAATCTATTGTTCTCGTGGGACATGGCCACATGTGGCTGCTTGGGAGTTGAAGCGTATTTAAAGTGTTATTAAAGGTAATTATTACCATCAGTTAATACTTTCTGAGTCTAGACACCACTGGCTAGACAGTATAATTATTAAAGCAGTAGAGATAAGAGTTGTAATATCATGCTTGCAGTTAATCTGGTAGCTAATTAAGGTGACGCCGCGTTAAAGTAAAAAACCGTGCTGGATATTATGTTTTAGATTGCTTGTTTTCTATCTCATAGAAAACAAGTGCCAATGAAACAGCAAAAAATGGAAAGGGTGTAGCGACAAAATGGTTTTTATCGCGTAATTTAAAAACCATAATTACTTTTCATATATAAGCTATGGGCAAATTAAAATATATATGCTTGAACCAATTTATGCACAAATTTTGGAAGTTTTAATCACTCTCCTCTCTTGGCAAAATAGTAAACCTTTTTTTACAAAGGTCTTTTTGATTGATTATTCTGTATTATAAAAGTTGAACAATCGCGTTATGCTATGTTTAATTTCTTAGCTCATTGCTGAGAAAAATCGACATCACTACCAGCCAAACTATCAAGGCGTCACCTTAAAATGAATAACATAGGATAGGAGATATTACTGCAATGATTTCACGCTAGAGGCAGCACCAGCACAGGCAGTAAAATTAAAAAAAAGTTTTATACAACATTTGTCAATGTTTCTGTATAGTGTATATGTCGCAGTCCACTGGTTAAAAAAGCCGTTCAATCAAACAGCTAGCCCTTTGACTGAACAACGCCATTCAATCTCACGGCTAGCTTTTTAATTGAATATATCAGTCGCTCGAAACGTTCAACACTACAGCTGATTCAAGCCGCCGCCGTTTGATTGAATTAGTTCAGCGCTCACCACCGCGGCGCTCGGTGCGTTTTGTTTACAATATGGCGTCAACTAGCCAGTGTTTTGTGTTTGTATTAAGATATTTTTCGTAAATATACGTTTCAAGTGTTATTAAGGGACAGAAATTATAAGGGCACATACGAGTGAATCAAAATTTAAACAAATATTCTAATTTCGAGGAAAAATTACGGGATTATGAAATTCATCACGAAGGTATTAATTTTGCAATTGACGTGTTCAAAATGAGTTAGAATACAATTTATTCTGCTTATTATCATTGCGCTTGTGTAATAATAAAACTAAACTATTGGTCAGCTTAGTTAATTTGCCATTTAACCAGTTAGCTAAGCGTCGTCTAGCTGTAGTGTTGAACGTTCCAGTCAACAAGTCGGCTAAACGACGTGTAGCCTTGTGATTGAATGACGTTGTTCAGTCAAAGGGCTAACTGTTTGATTGATCGGCTATTTAAACCAGTTGGCTGCGACGTATATATATTATTTTGATTTTTGGTACATTGATATGTGTGTAACATGTCTGATTTTATCGGAATATAAATTACTGCATGTGTTAGCAGCGCCCTCTGCTCCGACCTCCGCGTAATATTTCCTATTAATACCTCGATCGTGGGAATCGCAGACACAATAGGTTTTCAATTGTTGGGCTGTTGTGCTGCTTGGGGATTGATGGGTTAGTGAAAAATGTACTTTCAGAGAAATTGATTTATGTTATTAATTCGGGGTATTGTTAAATCTATGTTAGTCCATTTGCTGCCTGATCTTCACAACCCAATCAAATAATGTTAATTAACCATCTAAGTTTGGTCCTTAGGCCTCCTATGGTAAATTGCATCGAGTCCCAGAGAGAGCTGTGATGCGCATGGTGCTCCTGCACATCGCTGGCTGCGGCCCCCATGTGGGCTTTTCTAGGCCACCCCGCGTCACGACCTAGAAAAACCTGTGATGTTTTGATGAGTCTGAGAGGCGCGGACAACCGTTTGTAGAGTTGCGGTGGGTTGATCGTGCCCGTGACTGTGCCTAGGCGGGGAGTGGAGCACCATGGGGTAGTAGTGTGTTTTCGGGGATTCTGGATCACGATTCTGGGTCCACCCCACCCCCCGCTCGCGGGTCGCAAACTTTCTCGATCAATTTTTGTCGGTTCGAGCGGCGACGTCGCCTAAAAAAAAAAAAAAAAGAGTTTGGTGTCAAAATAGGGGTTTTGAAGCACGCTGGATCGATATATGCGATCCGTTTCTGCGTATTTGCACTAGTTTCGAAGTTAGCTTTTGTGTTTAACCCTCATTATCTACTATCACCACGCTCCATTGTTCCTTAATGATTACAATGGCTACTTATTGCATTGTTATGCTCGCCTCGGTGTCCTATTGTTCTGACTATCGGTTTATCGCTTACGTCACCTCACTTTCTTACAAGATTTTAAATAAATATGAATGATAATTAACTAACGAATTATTGTAAATTAAAAGTACCTAATAATTAATTATGTAGGTCACCCGATCATTCGATGGACTTCGTAAACATACGACGACGCGGTGTGCAAACTGAGTCTTTTAGATTTTAAATAAATATGAATGATAATTAACTAATGAATTATTGTAAATTAAAAGTACCTAATAATTAATTATGTAGGTCACCCGATCATTCGATGGACTTCGTAAACATACGACGACGCGGTGTGCAAACTGAGTCTTTTAGATTTTAAATAAATATGAATGATAATTAACTAATGAATTATTGCAAATTAAAAGTACCTAATATTTAATTATGTAGGTCACCTGATCATTCGATGAACTTCGTAAACATAGGAGGCCCCGGCGCGCAAACTGAGTCTTTTTTTTAACAATATATTTATTAAAGCTAAGGTTAAAATAAAACTTTGGTTTACTTTCAAACAAATTATTTATTTCGTATTACATACCACAGTTCATAAAACAAGATTCAAACATTTTATTCAAAAACATATCATTTTTAAGTGTGTCACTACCAAATTCAGTCTGAAACTCAGACAATGACTTGTTATGAAACTTATATAGCAAGTACATTAAACAGTACTCTCCACACACAGAAGTCCAATCATTTTGTAGCCTGATAGTATTATAACGCCATTTTCTTGCATTTCTATTCAAAAACATTTTGTGCATTCCCGTAGGGAAGCGACCATATGTATCAAAATATTCACCGATGCCATGTTTGTCTATGTGAATAGCTATCCAGTGAGATCCTGGTTTTGAGTCCGGGTCCAAATTGCTTATAAGATATGTAGGAGTCGTTATATGCATTGGCAATCGATTCGCGGCATATACGCTATTTTTTAGACTTGGATGAATCTTTTTTAAGCATGATTTTAGTTGTAAAGTATCCATTATTCGTTAAAAAAAGACTTATTCATGCACTCTATCATATGATTCACACGCAAGTGAAATAAATAAGGTAAGACAATCTTATTTAACATGCAATTGACTGGGGTTTTTAATAAAAATGAAAGCACATCTTTACAATAATCATTTATTTGCACATTAAAAACATATTACAGATTAAGAACTTAATAATACTTAGAAAGATAATACAATGTTTATTTCTTAGCTACTATAGTCAACGTTTACATTACGATTTTTATCTATTTCAATAACATTATCAAATTCTGCATAGACGACGCAATTTATCGTTTGAGTTAGAGCAGATTCAAAGCGAACTTCTAATCTAACACTACCATGTCTAATAAGATTCCAATGACCAGAAGAATTGGCTGATAAATCAGGTGTGAGATCAAATGCTAACAAACAATAACCTTTCGAATACTTATCGTGAGATATACCATTACCTTCGTTAAGAAAATGTATTCCTGTTCCTGAGAATAATGTATGATAGGTTGCAGTAAAAATATTATTATCGAAAGATGGTTGTAAAGCTTTTGAAGGAATTTGCTGACCGTCAATATATAAACAAAAGGAATTCATTTTATAGTTCTCAAAATTGAACGGATTTTTCGACAAACAACCATTAAATGCTGAATTATTTACAAATCCAACTATACATCTTTTAGGTACTTGACCCAAAAATATATTGTCTAATGTCTTGCCCTGAACCCCTGACGGTATCGTTAGAACTTTTACTTCGGCTCGAGTTATTGGATATTTTGCAGTTGTGGTGGCTAAAACTTTTTGATGGGCAAGTAAGACGGAAGGGTTAATTTTTGTCCTTCGAACAAGGAGAGTCGCATCTGTAATGTTTATTTTGTATTTAACGTCATCTGTTGGAGCCATGAGGTTAAACGATTCACGTGACCTAACCAATTTAATATTCATCTCAACACCATTAATTAAAAACTTTGATTGATTGAATATGTCACCATGGAGATGTCCTATCATTTCAACTTCCTTACTTTCTGAAACTAATTTTTGTCTTGTAGTAAAACCTGAATTTTTTTCATCGGTTGAATCCATTTTACCAGCAGCATCTTCATACCAAAGACTACAAGTCAAATGAGATTGTTTGGCGTCGGGTGAATAATTCAAAAGAGTTTCAATGTATGCTCGATAAGCATATGTATTGTTTGGAGGTGAAACTAATTTTTGATTCAAATAAACATCGAGTTGACTAAAAACTGAATGAAGCCAATTGTTTACAGGTGCTACAACAGTTGAAGCTGCCAATTTTGAAGAATCTTCGTTTAACACTTTCGCTTTTAAATGAATGAGTGTATGGGATAAGTCTATATAGTCATCGCCAGTTCCAGGAACTTGAAATTCTATGGGTCCATCGTCGGCTAAAGATGATATTGGTTTGTAGTGCACCCACATTCCACTTTCGATGCTTGTTTGTGTTGATGGTAAAGCAAATAAATCTAATTCGGACTTTATACATTCACAAGAGTGACTATGTAAGAAAGACATTGTTTTCAAATTTATGAAAATATATCTCCTTGATATTGACGAGTTAACTTTCTTTTCTTAACACCTCTTCCTTTAGCACTCGATGAAGGAATGACTGCTCCAAGACATTTTCTTTTAGTTATATAGCCTGTACCAGACATATTTAATTTATCAATTTTTTGATCTGCCCTTCTTTTCAAATTTGAACTAATTTCCTTAAGTCGTGATTTTACTGATTCATCCATGGGTCGTGCTTTCGCCATATCAGATAGGAATCCAACACCCGCACTCAAAGCTTCTTTTCCTATTGCTTTAGCACCACTCGAAAGCAAAGGTAGGACGGATCGAAACAAACCTCCCAAAAAGCTTCCAACACCATGACCACGTTGATAAGGAACTCCTTTATATATTACACCTATTCCAGAACCAGCTTGATGAGTATAATAATTTTCATATGGGCAATTTATAATATTATTGTGATGATGCATTATAACTTATAACTTTCTAAAGTGTAGTTTAATACACGCTGTTCCAAACTGGAATGGTATCTTTTGACCAGTGCTTGATCTTATATCTATTTCAATTGTATCAAATTCTCTGCGCATGACTGGTAAGTAGTGAGGGGGAGAAAACACATGCATCTTATTTGCTCCATATATATATTTTGAAGGGTCTAGTGGTATAATTCTAAGTAAAGAGGTCATTACATCACCAACAATCTGTGGTTCCACTATATCACAATAAACAAAGAGTTGTGATGGAAGTCCCAGATGTAAGTTTGCAGGGCGTTTGCCAAACGTTTTTTCTACCAAATTCCTATTAGGCTCAAACCCTAATTGAATGCCTAACTTAGGTGACAATGTTAAGGACTTCAATGAATCATCTGCGATTGTCACAGATACAAACTTAGATATTTCGTCGTAACGAAAGGTAATATTTTCTCTCATATTATTTAAAGCTTTTAAAATGTGATTAATATTATCATAGTTGGTTGCAGGAATGTGTTTTTTGTAGTGAACAATAGAAGGATATTTTTCATTAGGCATTATCATATTCTTAGAAATATAGACTATGTTTTCTTGTTCTTGAACAGTAAACATTGTACACGGATATTGAAATTCAACAACACCGACAACCCATTCTCCTTCTAATTTAATTGATTTTGGTAATTTTGTTGAAAACTTTGTTGTCATATTATCTGGAAAATATTGTATTGAACTATTGCTCAGTAACGTTAGATAAAAACTTCCTTTCATTATACCTGTTTTAAATGAGATGCCAAAATCCAACTATTAAATTTATCAGGATAACCTTTCCACTTGACAAGCACTTGCCTTCTGCTACCGGAATATCGAGAAGTTATTATTTTATCTATTTTGTAATCTGAAGTTGGGCTAGGAGGTGTAATTTTTTGTAATTCTCGTTCATAAAAAGTACCTTCTATGTCTTCTTTTTGCAAATCCCTCAAGGTGTATACAACCCATGGTGATCTTGGGACGACACTTGAAATAATAAAGATTTCATCGCTCCAGTTTGATTCATATCCCTTTTGGAATATATGTTTATATTTTGTGATTCTAACATAATCACCGACGTGAAACTTTGGTAAGAAGGTATCCTTTGGTGACCTTTTATTTTCTCGAGCATACAGATTATTCCAAACAGTCATAATGTTACTAGAACTTACATCACATGGAGACATTTTAATACTCGAATGAAAACTATGGTTATATGCATATAATAGATCTTGTAATATATCTATGTATCTGTATGTATTTTTATATGTAAAATAGCGCCACATTTTTGACTTAAGTGTTCTTTGAAATCTTTCTACAATACTAGCCTTAATGTCAGGATTATTTGTTGTATAATAATTTATATTTTTACTCTTAAAATATTGACGAACATCTTTAGAAACAAACTCAGTACCCTTATCAGACTGTAAGTGGGTAGGGACAACATTAGCTTCCTCAAAAATACTCTCAAAACAAGTTTTGGTTGTCAAAGAATTTTTATTTTTCATGGGTCTAGCATAAGCATACTTACTAAATACATCAATAACACACAATATATAATTATAACCATCATTATATTTACTATATGTTCTCATGTCACTTAAATCTGCTTGCCACAGTTTATTAATATCGGATACAATATATTTGTTCCGAGGAAACTTTTTATAAACTGGTTTGTGAAGTGTGTATGTTTCTTGAGATTGTAACCATTTCTTGACTTCATTTTTATTCATTTTACCTGCCATAGCTTTTGCAAGTTTTTCAATACTGCTATAACCTGCAGGGTGTGATGTGTCATAATAAATATTGTTAATCTCTAGTAGGGGGTCCATTTTTCCCAATCAATTTTCTTTTTTATTTTCCTTAAATACTTGTGTTCAGATGTAGGTGTAGAATAATCTTCATCACCTGATGTTTCTTCAAAAGATTTCAGTCGAAGTTGATTAATATACTCGTTTCTCTTTGGATTACCAATATAAGTGAGTGGCACTTTTATCTCCTTCAAAGCTTTAGCAAATTTTTCCCAGCCTATTGGATCACTTTTTTTTAATGGTCTTAAAGAATCATTGACTAAATCTATAATATTGCTGCCAGTTATTTTATTATTATCCACGAGAACTGTACCATCATCATCCCAGTGTACTTTGTTTTGTTTTGTCAATAAAAAATCTAACAATGACTCACCTTTTTTAGCGTAAGATTTAGGTATTAAACTTAATATTTGTTTTTTGGAGTATATACATTTATCTTGAATAATGTCACTTTCTTTGGGTCCAACTTCTTTATTCAATGTCTGATCAACAATAGGATCCTTATTGTTTGAATCACTGCTTTTATCATGTTCTTTTTTCAAAAGTGTTTCAGATAAATCATTATTTGAAGTTATTATTGGAAGTTGATATGGTTGGCGATCTTCACCGGTGAAGTGCAAATACCTTTGTAATGTTTGTAAGTATAAAATCCATTTTTTTCTGTCATCATCGTTACTGTCAAGAATATTTTGCATTTCAGTATCTAATCGTGATTTAGGATTTTCATGACTTTCATTTCTTCCATTAATTATTTTATCAATCAAACTTGGTTCGATCAGTAACATTTTCTTAGCGTGTTCCATTTTAAACAAGACCGCTGACTAGCCCACTTAATATAGAACCTAAAATGATAGGTAGAAATGCACCACCTTTTTGAACAATTATATTTTTTCTTACTTTGGTTGTAGTCTTACGAACAAGTTTGCGGAGTATCTGTATATATTGTTTTAAAGACTTTTTATCCTTTTCCTTTAGTGGTACTTTCCCTTGTAGCACATTATGAACACATTCGCATAAACAATTTATTTCTTCTTCATCACATGATTTTAATAAAGCTTTTTGATACTTTGGTTTTAATGTTTGCAAAGCGATGAGTAGGTCTTTATGCGTCTTTAAGCTTCCAAGCATTATTTATAAATGATATGACTTTGCAAGTTCTTGTTGTATTTAAACCCTTTTTTCGGCACATAAACTGAACAGTTATTGTCAGTGGGGAATATATTAGTCTTAAAACGAAACATGTCATTGGTATTTTGTTTAAGATCTATCATTAAATAACCATGTGCTTCTGTTGTAGCATCTTTATAAGCTTCTTGAACAAATTTTACATTATCTGGTGAGACTTGGCGTGCTAAGTATCGAATTTGAGTTTTGTCACGAGGGTTTTTAAAATAAATTATGTAACTCGAATTTAGAGAAATATCTCTTTGACCTTTTCCTTGATGAAAAAGATTTTGTGTTATATAAAATACGCTTAAATTTCTATGGTGACTACCTTTTGTAAATATATCTACAATCCGACCATCAGATTCTCTCATGAGATCATCTATTATAATCAAATTAGCCTCTTTACCATCAAACATGTTTAAGTCAGGTAATCCTTGAAAGTAGTTAACATTTTTTAAATTGTATAATGGTTGCATTTCATCAAAACACCATGTTACTTGAGCAAAAGATGTGTTACATATTTCTTCCATATTATTAATAAATGTTGTAACAAAATTTGATTTCCCACAACCACTAGGCCCTGCAACTATTGCAGTGAATGGATGAATAAAATGTTTCATTTTTTTTTCTTTACGTGTGTATTAGACGGGATACAAGAAAACAATAAAAAATTTTCGTTTTTAAAACTGTTTTATTAGTTCTTAAACTAAACATTACAAAAAATGGTGGGTAAGAAAACATGGTAAATACTTCTAAAAATAATTAAAAAAATCATTAAAATCGTATAATTAAATTACAAAATAAAATACAAGAAAATCTTAAAATATTATCAACTAAACAAACTTTATACCTATAGTAGTTTTTTTAATTTGAAATGGCCCCATGCCAATGTATCAATTTGATTTGGTAAAATGTAGCGCTTGGTATCTTGGTATGACAAAGAAGATTTATTGATTTTTTGAGTGAATATTGTGTGTTTAATCGATCTAAATCTATACATACTATGGTGTTGGATATTTTTATTAAAAAGACAAGATTTATAATTTCCTAATTCCAACTTTTTTGTAACACTTTTGTTTACACCTTTGGCTTTTGCAACGAATTTTTCACCTACTGTAAATGCATACATTTTTGATCGAAGTCCTACAAATTCCTCTAAAATATCACCGTTATTTTCGTCTTTAAAATATCCTAATTTTTTTTTGTTTATTCTAGGGTAACCGAATAAATTGTTGGGAGGATAATCAGATGTATCGAACCTATCCATCAAATCAGGTTTGAGTTCTTCATATAAATTATTAGTAAAAAATTGGTATATAAAACTATCGGTATCAGTGTACAATAATTTTGTATTTCCACCAAACTTTTTTAAAATGTAATCATAATGAAATTCGTACATAAGTGTTTTTGAAATATCTAATATACAGAATCCAAGATAAATGGGTTTATCATGTAAAATTTTTGTTTTCCGTAATTGAATTGCTACTAAATTTTCTGAAAATATTGATAGACTGTGGAATTCTGGTTTGGCTATCAAATCTTGTGCCCCTAGAGACTTACCCCGATTTTCCCAATGTGTTAAAAGTTTTACGTTAACTCTTTTTTCAATATTTTCCATTGTTTTACCAAAAACTGAATTATTCATAAGTTTGTAAAAATCTTTTTCAAAATCTGAAGTTGCCTTCGTTCTAAGTTTAGTATTTAAATCAATGTACTTTTGCAGCCAAGGACTTTGATTAAATTTTAAAATTCTGTGAACTTTTTGTAGTTTAATACCTAACTTTAGACATTGCTTTAAATTCCTGTAGTGAATTTTATATTTTGTTTTATTGTTTAAATTTGGAACTAATTTTTTATTTTTCGTATCACCTACACAAATATTTTCAGGACAAAGAGGTAAATCAGAGTGTAAATCGTGAAGTTCATCAGGATACTTTAAATCAACTTCCAAAATGAAACCATATTCAGATGTATCAGGAATATTAAAGTTGGTGTTAGGATCTACCCACTCAAATCCTCCCACAGGAAGATGTTGTGACATTGCCCAACCATAAAGATTATTAGCATCAAAATATGCTAGAAAAGATTTAGGTTTTGTTTCATCATAACTATTCAAATACTCATTATTTGCCTTGGCATATCTATTACTACATTGCGATACGCCGCCTCGGATACCTGCTTTGATAAATGCTATTTTATCAAAGTCTGTTAACAACTCTAATTCTATTTTAGTGTACTTTAACATGGCATCCCAACTTAAACCAGGTGCAGTATAATAATATGCTGGATCTAAATTGTACGTATTAATACAAAGATTCCTAAAATTTTCAAATATGTCGGTTAAAAGTAATACATCAGTTTTTTGGTATAAATTAGAATAATCTAACATGTTTGAACATTTGAAGTGATTCCAAACATCTTGTGCATGATGGTAATCATCATCAGAAACATTTGAATCTGTGAGTGTGCTATAGAAATGTTCTTGGCTGGGTAACGATGTTTGTTTTAAACTTTCATTGGATTTCATAAATTCATAGGGATAAATACCTTTTTTCTTAAGACGTATAAAATCTTCGTTGTTGGGAAAAATTTTTTTGAGTGTGTGAAACTGTTCATCCTTAAGATTTTTAGTTAGTTGATCAAGACTACAAGGCAAAAATTTTAACGAATCGACAAATCTCAATTTAAACATTTGATTGTTAATAAACAAGGTTTTAGTAAAAGAAATGTATCTCTCTTTGTTTTGAGGTATTAAATCGACTTGTCCCTCGGCGGTGTTAAGTGCATGAACTATAAAATGTGCATCATAGTGACTTAAATTATGAAAAAATACTGGAACGAAATTCGGTGCTCTAAACTTTTTCGTGCAAAGTTCATGTGCAACACCTCTAAAATTTCCTGTATACCAGTCAAAGTCTAAAATTCTATTTTCGTCTAAACCAGTTTCACAAATATGACAAACGGAACAATTATCAATTTTGTTTTTATCTTTATTAGTCAGAGTATTAGGAGCTTTCTGAAAGTTATTTTTACTACAAATTGATTGTATATCCATGTATAATCTATCCATAAAAATTTTTACACAATTTGGTCCGCTGTAAAATTCATATTTTGATAAATTATCATCATAAGAACACTTTAAATAATATCCAAAACTATAAGGTTCGTGTTTATGAATGTTATTAGTATAAGACCTAGATGGATCATTGGTACATGAATTTATCGGATTTAAAAAAGCTTCAAAATCTGCATAAATTACAAACGGAATTTTCAATTTTCTTTCAAAGTGATCAAACGTGACTCTATCGTTGGATGTTGGCTTTGCAAACCAATTTTTAAATTTTTTCTGACTACTTGGCAATTCGATAGTAACGTGAGAGCAATCATTTTGTTGGTGATTTGATAATCTCTCTTTTGTAGGAAAATATAACAAACAACCGTCACAAATGTAAACCGCATTCTTGTGGTTTGAAAGTTGTTTGCGTACTAAACGTGATA
The DNA here is from genome assembly GCA_937595015.1 of Polyommatus icarus. NCBI lineage: Eukaryota > Metazoa > Arthropoda > Insecta > Lepidoptera > Lycaenidae > Polyommatus > Polyommatus icarus. Next base: position 6,338,486 of record OW569331.1, read on the forward strand.
AATTCTTGACATAACAGTAATGACTATTTGTACCATTTGTTAAGTATAATAAGTTGATGTGTATGCTTTTGCGGTTTTTAGTAAAATACAATGGACCTACAATACAATTTTGTTTAGTTTCTCTATTAAATTCCAATCCATAAACGTTGATACTTATGTTATTTAAAATTTCAACTTTATGGATATTGGTAAGTTTCATTGGAAAAGATAAACCATCAAACTTTAATTTATCTGCATGTGCACTGTATGAAGATACTCGTCCAACATTATTGTTGACTGGGTATAAAGCTGAGAGCAATGCCCACTTAAAACACATATAGTCGGCATTTTGTACGTTAACAACAGCCTTCTTTGTTTTAATATCATGAGGTAAATCAATATAAGAAGTACCACGAAGAGGATTAAACTTATTAACATTCATGTCTAAGCTTATAATTTGTTTAAGACTCCATCCGCTGTCTTTTTTCTCAAAACTACTGACTTTATTCGTTAAAGTGTTACTAAGTGATGCAAAAAAGATATCTAGGTCATCTCCACGAAAAATTATAAAATTACTAGTTTGAAAATCAAAAGTATTATGTACATCATTTTTGCTTTGTTGAATGAATTCAGCATGTAAAATAAAATTTACTTTAAAAATGTTATGAGTTACAATTGAACGTTCAATTAATTGAAATATAACGTTTTTGATAGAATTCATAAATATTTCAGGGGTTTGGAAAGTTGTTTCAAAAGTTTGATTAGATTTATTACAAATTCTAAACGTGATAATTCTTTGACCGAAAGCAGATTCAATTACGGAAACATTTTTTAACGAACCCTCCATTCTAAGAACATTGTTTTTGTGAACGTTGCTTTTTAAATGATTTGTATAATACCGTCTACGTACTTCTTTTTGACAGGCGCTACAAAAAACATCATCTGAATTGGTACCTGCGTGGGGCTTTGTGAGTATATTATCCAAATATGAAGCAACGTTATTGTGGGATCCTTCCGTTGCTATACCCGAAGTTGATGCTGCTCCAGTACAAAATTCTCCGGTTGTGCGAAACGAAGTTGATGTTGTTTTTTCCATTTTTTGACGTTTATGATATTCTGAGTTGTTCCCACTTTCAGACTTCCTTTTTAGTGATCCACCAGCTTGTATTTGTGGTTGACTAAAACAAAGTAGAAAATTGTTAGTTACAATAAATTGTAAAGATACTTCTTTAATGTATAAATATAAAAGTTTTACGCTTTATAGATAATATTAAAATGATGTTTTTATCAAGGTTTACTTACTTGCTATGATTTTCAACGGCTATATGTTGACTGTCAACAAAATCTTCAAGGAAACAATGTGAGAACAAATCAGCATCTTCAATTTCCTTACACAATCGGATTGATTCTATGTCTTCCTGAATTTCATCGATTTGTGACTCAAAAAAAATACTCGTGCACGAATCCATCTTTTTATGTAGGTAAAATAGTCAGATCTTATCCTTTAAAATATCGTAGTCCAACTGATGAGATTTATACAATTTATAGAGTATTTGTAGGAAAGCACAGGTAAAAATACATTAACAAACCCTTTTTAGCTAATGATCATTTAAAACTAAATAGCTAATAATCTTGAATAGAACAATAGAGTGACTTAGTTATTGTTAAAATTATATTTTTTGCAATTTTCAGTTGTACAAATCTCTTTTGTTAAATCAAAAATTAATCTTTGAATGGGTTCAAAGTTTTTGTTTGTTTTAGAAGTGTATAATTTGATTCTGGTTTCAGTATTTTTCCAATGTTCATTCGTTGGGATCTTTGATATTTTCTTCAAATCGTAAACCTCAATTTTTATTAAATGTGAAGCATTTTGTTCATCATCTGCATTGGTAGAGATGAATGCTGTGCTTCCATTCTTTTGCATTCGTGAAACTGACGACGATAGCTTTTTCTTTTTGCTTTTTTGGACGTCAAATAGATCATCTAGCCTTGCAAGCGGTGATGCTGATCTTTTTTTACTTGGATTGGATATTATTTCTAAGTCGGTTGTTTCACTATCAGGAGATGTGAAGTAGAATGCTTTGTAAGTATTTTCTTCAAAATTGTTCTGTAAAATTAATTAAAATAACTGTTAGAATACTAAAATTAAAAATACATGAGTCATATGAAACAAAGCAAAATAAATAAAGATATCTTACCTCCATATTTATGAACACTAAAATTCACAGACACTGAGTATAAACTGTAATAGTTATAAACAATAGCTTCACTGTACTGCACTTAAATGTATCGTTTTAAAAATTATTTCTCTCTTTTATACTATTAAACACAACTATTAGTCACTGCAGATCAGTGGTGTCCAACTGGTACTTTTGACCCATATTGTTCACGGACGCCTAGATAACAGGCTGAGGACTACCAGGTACCCGTGAGCCACCGGTTGGGCACCACTGATTTAGATAGTAAACGCATTAACTAATCACGTAAACCATTAATGTAATTATTCTAGTTTACCAATACCAATAACTATTGCACATTATCTAGTTCTAAGAATCCAAAATACTTTAAGTTAAAAAAAATTCGCGGTTCCTCTTGTGTATGACACAGTCAAATTAACTTGATGTATCTTCACTTGCGTGTGAATCATATGATAGAGTGCATGAATAAGTCTTTTTTTAACGAATAATGGATACTTTACAACTAAAATCATGCTTAAAAAAGATTCATCCAAGTCTAAAAAATAGCGTATATGCCGCGAATCGATTGCCAATGCATATAACGACTCCTACATATCTTATAAGCAATTTGGACCCGGACTCAAAACCAGGATCTCACTGGATAGCTATTCACATAGACAAACATGGCATCGGTGAATATTTTGATACATATGGTCGCTTCCCTACGGGAATGCACAAAATGTTTTTGAATAGAAATGCAAGAAAATGGCGTTATAATACTATCAGGCTACAAAATGATTGGACTTCTGTGTGTGGAGAGTACTGTTTAATGTACTTGCTATATAAGTTTCATAACAAGTCATTGTCTGAGTTTCAGACTGAATTTGGTAGTGACACACTTAAAAATGATATGTTTTTGAATAAAATGTTTGAATCTTGTTTTATGAACTGTGGTATGTAATACGAAATAAATAATTTGTTTGAAAGTAAACCAAAGTTTTATTTTAACCTTAGCTTTAATAAATATATTGTTAAAAAAAAGACTCAGTTTGCGCGCCGGGGCCTCCTATGTTTACGAAGTTCATCGAATGATCAGGTGACCTACATAATTAAATATTAGGTACTTTTAATTTGCAATAATTCATTAGTTAATTATCATTCATATTTATTTAAAATCTAAAAGACTCAGTTTGCACACCGCGTCGTCGTATGTTTACGAAGTCCATCGAATGATCGGGTGACCTACATAATTAATTATTAGGTACTTTTAATTTACAATAATTCATTAGTTAATTATCATTCATATTTATTTAAAATCTAAAAGACTCAGTTTGCACACCGCGTCGTCGTATGTTTACGAAGTCCATCGAATGATCGGGTGACCTACATAATTAATTATTAGGTACTTTTAATTTACAATAATTCGTTAGTTAATTATCATTCATATTTATTTAAAATCTTGTAAGAAAGTGAGGTGACGTAAGCGATAAACCGATAGTCAGAACAATAGGACACCGAGGCGAGCATAACAATGCAATAAGTAGCCATTGTAATCATTAAGGAACAATGGAGCGTGGTGATAGTAGATAATGAGGGTTAAACACAAAAGCTAACTTCGAAACTAGTGCAAATACGCAGAAACGGATCGCATATATCGATCCAGCGTGCTTCAAAACCCCTATTTTGACACCAAACTCTTTTTTTTTTTTTTTTTAGGCGACGTCGCCGCTCGAACCGACAAAAATTGATCGAGAAAGTTTGCGACCCGCGAGCGGGGGGTGGGGTGGACCCAGAATCGTGATCCAGAATCCCCGAAAACACACTACTTGGGGTTTTAGTGGGTAGTTCCTCGGAGAGTCCCACATACCCCGGACGATGTCCCCAATCCGCCGGGGATGCGCAACGCATTGCCCCATGTAAAAAAAGCCGGACCATGGTAAAATATCTCAGTGTAAACCAGGGGTTCCCAAACTTAAATAAGTTTGGGAACCCCTGTCTACTGCCCACTATAAGAACAAATTATGTTTTAGCGCCCCATTATTTCAATTTAAAATGCATCTAGATGAAATAAATCACCCCCAAGCCTCTACACAACGCCCCCATTTTTTTCTGGGTCCCACACCGCCGCGCCCCCATTTAGACCTTCAGCGCCCACAAGGGAAAGGCTGGTGTAAACTGTAACCTTTGAATTATTGCATCTGGCTCCATATATAATAATAGCCTATGATTCCAATTGTTATATTGTAAATATTCAGAATGTAACTATTAATTGTTTCGTATAATGAGTAGGTAATTACATTCTGTTTGTAAAAAAACTTAAAAACGTAGTTCTAAACCTTTTAATATAAATATTTAATGAAATACAGTAACAAATAATTACAAGGAATTAATTTGTAAAGTATTGAAGCGCGTAATTACGGACAGCGTTCAACGATCACAATATTTACTCAAGTTTCCGTCGTATACGTATTATACTGCTCATATGCGTGTCTAGTCATAACTCGTAATAGACGGTCGGATAATTTAATTTTAATAACTTTTACACTATTGCTTTATATCATTTAAATGGCACATTGCTAAAATATACATAGAACTGGTAATATGGCTAAAAAGGCGTTGTTTATGTACACTGTCGCCAAAAATGGCTTGATTCATTTTATAATTTACATATTTTTTAGGGTTCCGTACCCAAAGGGTAAAAACGGGAACCTATTACGATGTCTGTCCGTCTGTCTGTCTGTCTCCAGGCTGTATCTCAAGATTCAAGAACCGCTACAGGTAGATTTCTGAAATTTTCACAGATTGTGTTACATTTAACTGTTGCCGCTATAACAACAAAAACTAAAAACAAAATAATAAACTAAATGTTAATGGGAGGCTCCCATACAACAAACGTAAGTTTTTGCTATTTTTTGGTCGATATCAATAATGGCAGTAGATAGGCACTTGAAATGTTTACAAAATACTCAGTTAAGTATTGATCGTATAATTATTAAATTAATTAATAATAAAATTTGAATAAAATAAATAATTAAGGGGGGCCCCCATACAAAATTATACATTCTTTACCAATTTTTCCTCTACAATGGTACGGAACCCTTCGTGCGCGAGTCCAACTCGCACTTGGCTGATTTTCATAAGTTATTCATAACTCACGCTTAAATCTTTAAACGCAATTTGATGTAAAATTTTTAAGTCCCCTTCAAGGAAATAGGATATTTTATGTATGTACGACTAGATGACCGCAACTCTGTTGCGCCAAAACTCGTGGTAACCGTACATTTTTTCCGGGATAAAATATCTATGTCCTTTCCCGGGACTCAAAGTATCTCCATACCAAATTTCTGCAAAATCGGTTCAGCGGTTTGGGCCTGAAGAGTTAACAGACAGACAGACATGCTTTCGCATTTATAATGTTAGTATAGATTCCGCAATCCGCGCGATATATTCCTACTCTCGCGAAGTTGCCAGCAGCATCTAATCAGTAATCACCCATAAACTCCTTTTGTTGTAATTCATGTTTAGAAACTCTACAAATAATAGACAGGTAGTAAACAAAGTTCTAGACCTGCACAAGGAAAATAGTAATGTGTTTTCGCTTGCCAAAAGTCTGTTGTTGTTACTTGTCGCTAATACAATATGTTTCAACCTACTACAAAAATGGGGAAACGTTGTACCTTTCTGTCTAAAACGTTGGAGCTATTTCGTGCATAAATAGAACTCCGGAATCGTACATTTTTCCTCTCTAAAATGTAGACTGTCCCGTATTCGACTATAATAACTATATATTGTATTTTAATTGTCTGTATCACATTCTTTAAAATCACTTCAGTAACATTCGAGCCTATTCACAACTTTGTTATAACATTTCGGTGTCGACTGTCGAGAAACTATCATTTTTTTTTTGATGAGCAGGTGAAACCCTTAATGGGTGCCCCGGGTTGGGGATGTGCCTCAGTTAAGCTGAAGCGCCCCGGGGGTATGTGGTACTCCCAGCGAGAAGCGCCGGGTTTACCCACTAATACCACCTGCGGTTTGCTTTCAGCCGTATACGGAGGTATACCCTGGATCTGTCTAGTTACACAGGACTCCCTCCAGTCGAGAAACTATCCTAGATCAATGCACTCAAATACATATTATATAACATCCTGATACCAAAAGTATAAGCGTGAACAGGTATCCAACAAACATACCGGACTTTTAGACAAACAGAAACACATTTTGTAAAATGCAGTTTTTAAGTTGAAATACAATATTATGCATCAAAAGAAACCATCAAGCAGGACAAATGCCTACTTTATTTTGTGTTTTATTTTTCAAGTTTAAACTTGAAAAATAAAACACAAAATATTGTCGTCTCCTCTACTCTTTAGCAGAGGAACCCTAGATGAGCTACTACATCCACTGACAACAATAAAACGAGTCGTTTTTTGTACTAAATTAAAAATGTTTAATTTTACGCAAATCTAAAAATAAGGCGTACCAAATGACGAATCCGACGCCCACTTTATAACCGTACCCTGTCGTCATTGTGATATTACTGAAAAATGGAAATTTTACGGACGGTCGCATACAGTACAGAGTGCAGACACCTTGGTCAACTGAGCATAAGTTAGTAGCTAATAATATTTAACAACCGTAATATGACTGTGTGAATAAGGCAGCCAATCTTCCACTGTGTGTTTCTCGCGTAGCTTTCTGCCATGTACAGTAACTCTGGAATGAATCGTCGTCAGCAGTATTTTTGGACCAATACGACCTGCAAATCTTCAAGAAGCGATCATATTCCCTCTGGCAACGCTCTTAAATTCACCTGTAACTCTTATTCGATGTATGATGTGAAAAAATGTATCATGTCTTGAAAAATTTAAATTCTTAGCAGCTAGGATAGGCCGCTTTTAAGCAATTTTATGGCAAGGCCTTGATTAACGCCTCCCGAGTAGAGTGGAGAGATTGTGGCCGAGCGGCGATCTCAGCCAATGAAATTCGCAGAAAGCACTTTCTATGTAGTAGAATATTCTAGACTTCCAGAGTCTAGCAGTACTCGGTAGCTCTAATCAACGTATAAAGTTATAAAGCGAGATGCAATCGGTAAGGCTTGAGTTTCAAGAAAGCGTAAAGAGTTGAGACATGTAACTTGGGACGAGGTGCAGTTATCCCTCACGGGCGGCGCGGCGGGGAACTATGAAAACGTGTCCAAAACCTACCCCACTTAATAACTTTATGCCTTGATTAGACCTACCGAGTAGTGCTAGAGCTATACTCTAGAAGTTTAGAGTATAGCTCTATTACATAGACAGTGCTTTCTGTGAATTTAATTGGCTGAGATCGCCGCTCTGCCACAATCTCGCCACTCTACCCGGGAGGTGTTAATCAAGGCCTTGACATAAAATTGCTATAGGCCGCTCGCGCTGTCGCAAAAAATAATACATGACTTAATTGAGACTATAGATGTAGCAGATTTGCTATGCTAATATTTCAAAATTATTATTTTCGCCAATTTATTTATTTTTACAGTAAAATCCGTTCAGTAATAAGGCATCTAAATTCTCTCTCTCTAGACCCAGGAGGGGCTCTGCTGATCACTGAGCTACGTGACCGCTTAGGGAGAGCCCATGCCCGAAAAGTTAATATTTTTGGTAAATTGGAAACCGTTTTATCCCGTCGGAGAATTTAAAATGCTTTATTTAATTAATAAAAATACGTGCTAATTATAATGCCATCCGTTTGGAAGTGGTCGAATTTCGAAAGGTAATCAAATCGACTTGCAATTTAATGTTATTTGCTATGATAATCATAATTTCGCAATTATAGGTAGTTGACTCTTGTCAACTACCTAATATAATTCAAGTAACTTCTCTTAGATTTGAAGCACTTACCGACGTACTCAGTCAGAGACAATATTTTAATTGTGATTAACCTTCAATTTAATAAAGAATTTGACAGATAATGTGGGGGCTTATGTCAATATTTTGAATGAATTACATTTAACTAAATTTTAATGTTCCACTCTGAGTGCAGCAGATAGTGTCACTGAAAAATAATTACAAAAATCAAACATAATTTTGCTAAGATAATTTCAGTGGCCAATAGCCATAGAAGAATCGGCGTCGTAATCTTTTATGCACCAAAATAACGAAAATATTAATATTAGACACGTTTGAGTACCCTAAATGAGAATTTAGTGCATAATTTCATAATTGCAGAAAAAGACCGAGTCGATGGCTCAATTTTGTAAATTTCTGTGCCAATTCTTACATTGTTACGCGGGATGCAATTTTGCACGGTGGTATTTTGAATGCGAAATTACAAAATATGCATTTCTTAATATCTTTTATTGTTTGTGTATTTTAATTGTAACATCAACTTGAATTTTCAACAAGATGTTTTCTTTGTAGCTGTCCACTACAGTCAACAACTCTCGAGTAGATCTTGGCTCGGAGTTTGCAAACGTAACAGATCCCCGACTATCAGTGTTCCGCATGCCCAATATTAAAAATACATCACATAGATCGTATCCCAGAGATAAAAGATAATAAAACACAGCGCTAGTCGCTACTACACAGCAATAAATATGACTTACAATCATGATTTAGGGTAAACTCTTTATTGAGTCAGCGGCATGGAATTATATTCTATTTTTGTTTCGTCCATCCGAACAGAGTTCTGGCTCTGCCAATTTATAAAATTTTCGTCAGTAGTCAGTACTCAGTCAAGCAATTTTAGCTTCATGATTGTGCTCGAAACTATTATTCTATAATATAATTTTTTGGTTGATAATGTTTTTTTTCTATTTTTTAAAGCCTCGGCTCCTTAGGACAGATTCTCTAGGGCCATGAAAAGTCGCGTGTTTTCGAAATGATTTGTATGTCTTCTCGCACAAACCCCGTGAACACTGTTGGGAGTGGTGGGGAATCATCTTTCATGCCCAGGGCTTTGCTCTCTACATGGGGAAAATTAGCTTTCAAAATAGTATTTAAATAAAAATTTTATACGCAGCTTAAGATCGTTATTGTGAACTCAAGTCGAAAAATTTTGTGATATAAAGGTTACAGGGTCCTTAAAGTTCAGTTATTTTTGTATTAAATTGACCTTTGTGGTGACATTAACATACTTATCGCCATAAAGATTCATAGTAGATGAAGTGTAAATTATGCTCATAAGTCCCGGTATCCGCAAATGATCTCTCAACCGACCAATCACCAAAGCTTGAACCAACAACATGCCATCATATCAAAGGATTTGTAATATTATCTCTCTGAGCTCTTGCTAGTAAGCTATGAACGGAGAGCAGGAGCTCCAGTACACAGATTTATGATGTGCCATGCGGCATGTCCCTAAAATCTACTATCAAATGAAAACCCCACTTGCGTGCCTAAGATTCGTGTCAAACACCACACTAGAAGTCGCGCTAAGCTGATAGTAATTATTCGTAGGCATGCATTCGCGATTGTTTAAATTAGCATGTATTTACAGCGTTCTGCAACCAGAGCGTACGAAAAACGAGTTGATTGTACCCTGTCCGTGTTAGTAGGATTCGTAGGCGAACTAAGTGCAAATAGTTGATTGGAGGTTATTCAACTGCTTGGACAGAAATAGCATCGCTCCGTGCACCTCCGATGACGTCTGCGGGCTACTTCCAGGCTCGGGCTTCCGGGAGGCGCGTGCCCTTATGTCAATCGTTGGATAATGTTTTGGCTATCGATCCGACCTTCCCAATCACATGTGTTACACATCTCTGCACCTAGATTCAGTGGCTTTGCTTACGCTAAAAACATGCAAGCTCCCAAGTAATTCACTTTCTAAAAAGGATTCTGTATCCCACCATTAAGTCCCATAAAAATTATGATAGCAGTCGTATAAAAACAGTCATTTCTGTCTCCATTCGCTCCACGCAAGGAGTGTACGACCCATAAACTTTTATAGTCTGTACCTGTCTGTGCACGTGACGGGCTGGTGGCATATCCTTTGCGTTATAGATTATTGTAATAAAAAAAAAACCGGCGGCGGCGCGGCTGAGGCGCCCGAGGTTCCCGGTCGGGCGGTATTTATAGAGGCGCCGAGACGTCGGCCTCTCACTATCTCACTTGTTAATTGGCTACTTGTGGCGCATTTTTCTGGACGCGACCGCTCGGACGTCAATGCCATTGAAAAGGCCGCTGGCGACCGATTAACGTTGAATGTAAACAGTGATAGATGGAGGGAGGGAGGAGTATGTTACATGATCGCCGAAACCTATCCTATAGTTATGTCTCTCTTAAGTCCTATCTGATTCAAAACTCAAAAGCTCTACTCTATCTTTGTTAACTATTTTATACTAACTTTCTCCAAATAACAATCAGGGCCGGATCTAGATAACAAGTCAAAAATTGACGATAATGCGAAGGAATTTATCTAATATAATATTATATAAATCTCCTGTCACGATGTTTGTCCGCGATGGATTCCTAAACTACTTAACCCAGTATTTCCTAAAGTGTGGGTCGCGAGTAGATTTTGGGTGGGCCCTGAAACTATAAGACGATTGTCGTACTCGTTCGATTGTCATATTTTTACTCGTTCGTTCGTCGTCGTCGTGGGTGCGTGCGGGACGGGGTCGTGGTCCCGAGAAGTTTGGGAAACACTGACTTAACCGATTTTAATGTTGTTTTTTTTAATGTGTGCTTTTTTCCAACTTGAGAGATAGGATAGCTTAGATCTTTAATTATAGTCGCAATTTTATTTTATTGCAAATTATTTGTCTATAAAGAGCGACCATTGTTTATGCGACGCGGGTCACGGAATAGCGATGGACGTTGCCATGGTGACATACTTATATTTTAGTCACTAATTCAATAAAATAATACGGGCGATATACTTTATATAATATGGCAAATAAACGTTTGCCGGGACAGCTAGTAATTTTATAAATTTTTTGAGATTCCTACGATCAAGGTTTATTATACAATCTAGGTGTTGGTACTACGAACTAACCGTTAAAATGTTGTAACTTGTAGCCCTAATTAAATAATAAAAAAATAGTTTCAGCCCCGTAACTCGTAAGCTCACGGTCCGGCCCTGGCCCCCTGATCACAATGGATTTTCTGATGACATGAATTTTCTTAGTAAGGATTTATTATTAGTTTTTGCCTCGTTTAACACTCATCACATAGAAAACACGAGCTGGTAGTCACAGGTAGATTTAATCTTAAGTTATATTATTACAAACTTAAGATTAACTCTGTCCAATTAAAAAGCAATTAAAGTAATTACGTATTCAAGTTTCAAGATTAGGAAACAATTTTAATTTGCATAACAAGTTTTTATCTCTTAAGTTAGCTGTTCCGGTGAACTTCGTATCACTTCAAAACCTTCCCTGGACTTCTACGAATATTTTAAGAGTAAAATCAGTCCAAGCCGTTTTCGAGTTTTAGCGCGACTAACACATTTGAAAATCCATTTTTATAATATATAATATTTTTATAATATAATATATATATAATAGATTTGGAAGTAAAAAAAAATCTTTTATTTTTATTTAAGTATTAAAAGTGCATTTAAGGTGAACGCAGATTTGGCCGCACCGCACGCACCGAAGTCGCCGCATTTCGAATTCTTTATAATATTATGAAGTTATAGGCAAGCTCGCATACCTACCCGCGCCGCAGTCTTCGCAACTTCTACATTATTAACCGACTTCCAGAAAACGAGGAGGTTATATGTTCGGCTGTGGATATTTTTTTTTTGTATGTTCAACGATTACTCCGCCGTTTGTGAACCGATTTTCAAAATTTTTGTTTTGTTGTATTAGGTTTCACTCCAATTTGGTACCATGTTCACAAAAGTGGTGACCTGATGATGGGATCCATGAGTCAGTATGGTGATTTTGGTTTTATGAGAAGCATCCTAAGCATATGCTACCAAAACTCAAGATGTTGCACCGAGGTATACTATGGTTCCGAAGATACTAAGATAACTCCGGATTCCTTATGGATACAAGTTTGGGAGTTGAGGCGCTGTTTTAAGAACTGAAAGCATATGCTTCTATGCTAATTGCATTCATCATCATCATCATCATTATCATCATCATTACCAAGTCAGGGTCACCAATGTCACCAAATTCAACCTTATCTGCAGAGCATAAGGCACACATTTGACATTACTTCTGAGAAGTTAAAGTTGCTTCGATCATGTAACATTCTGTCTCACTTCGCCGAGATATTCTGTAAAACAACCTAATTTCAACCTTTTGCATTGCGTTTAGCGTTCATGGTACAATAACTGTCGTCTGCCGGGTACCGTACTATACAGTGCGAGGCGTGTGCGACAAGTCGAGCGAGCACCCTATTGAAACTAGTCCGGTGACCGGCTACCTAGCACGTCACACGTGTTCACTTCGATTTTTTTTAAATGTATTGTTTAAAATTGTCTGCAGGCTGCAGCTGATATTATATTTTGTAAGTGTGACTGTAATAAGTAACTACGTAGAATAATATACAGGTGTATTATTCTACGTATAGTACGCGATGGCTTACTAGGTAACTAAAAAGAGTGAAATTATTATTATTAACAAAAAATTAAAACCGACTTCTAAGGTAAAAACAATAATAGCATCCTTATAATATGAACTAAAAAGTATTAAATAATTATTCCTATCTAATAGTTATTAATAGATGTCCGAATTTATATAATACAACACCACAATGTGGCCGCTTGGGAGTTGAAGCGTTCGAGACCGGTTTCAGCACGATACTTATAATTTGTTGCTAATACCTAGTTTGTATCCTTCGATCGTGGATTCTTGGAAATCTATTGTTATTCTATTGTGTCTTGCTCACCGGTAAGCTTGTAACAAGATATGTAGAATAATATTATACAGGTGTATTATTTACGTATAACATAGTACGCGATAGTTTAGTACTAGGTAACTAAAAACTAAACAGAGTGAAATAATTATTTTTAACAAAAAATTAAAACCGACATCTAAGGTAAAAACAAAAATTACATCCTTATAATATGAACTAAAAAGTATTAAATAATTTTTCCTATCTAATAGTGCCTTTTTCCGAATTCGGCTAAAACTCAACTATTTCTGAACTCAATCTTCATAATTTTGAAGTCGGTGCCAGTTCCAAAAGTTTCAAATATTCTGTCAGAGAACTGAAGATTCATCTGGTACCGACATCAAAATGATGAAGATTGAGTACAGAAATAGTTGAGTTTTAGCCGAATTCGGAAAAAGGCACTATTAGATAGGAAAAATTATTTAATACTTTTTAGTTCATATTATAAGGATGTAATTTTTGTTTTTACCTTAGAAGTCGGTTTTAATTTTTGTTAAAAATAATAATTTATATGAAGAATTCGAAATGCGGCGACCGCGGTGCGTGCGGTACGGCCAAATCTGCGTTCACCTTTATTATAAGGTAAAAACTTTAAAGTAATTGCCTGAACTCGTTTGAGTTGAGAAAAAATCTGTATTTTAGTGAAATACTTTTAGTTTAAACTAGATGACACCCGCAATTCAGTTGCGCCAAAATTCATTAATCGCGCAACGACCGTACATTTTTCCGGGCTAAAAAGTATCCTATTGTCCTTTCCCGGGACTCAAAGTATCCCCATACCAAATGGCAAAATTCTGCAAAATCAGTTCAGCAGTTTGGACGTGAAGAGTTTACAGACAGACACACTTTCGCATTTATAATATTAAGTATGGATGGATTGTTGATAGAATAATCTTATAGAGCCTTGAATATGTTCAGCTTCCAGCAAAACAGCTTTATTTTCCTTCATTTGGGGATTGTTGATAGAATAATCTTATAGAGCCTTGAATATGTTCAGCTTCCAGCAAAACAGCTTTATTTTCCTTCATTTGGAAAAGGAAGGAAAATATTTCGATAGCCACGTCCTAGTTGTAACAATACGAGGGTTTTATTTTATAGCTCATAAAATTGTATTCGCACCGTAAAGCTGAAATTTTCCTGTACAATCGCTTGCCAATATGAGGTAAAAATCCTTTGCCTATCTGCGTCATTGGCTCCATCGTTGTATTTCTAATATTGGATAATTTATTACTTACCCGTTACCGGCTTTACTTTATGATCATTGCATAGCGTTTAGTACCTATAGAATTTTGGAATTTAAAAAAAGCAACAAGTAACAACATACAACACAAATTGTATACTCCAGCGATATTACAAACCTAATGGTGCGCTTAGAAGCGCTTACACGGGCGTATAAGCGTACTGCGTACCTTTATATGGGCAACTAAAATTGCTCAACTCCAGTCAATGGGGATTGTCCATTTTTTTTAAATTTTGCTCATTACAAAAACATTTCGAGGAATAAGGTCAGTGATCGTTTTTCTGTATATAAACGAAAAAAATATCCATTAGTTACTTATATTTTTGAACAAATATGTTTAACCTTAGTTTGACCTTCAATGGCGTTAAATTAGCAATAAATTCGACCAACATTACGTTTCGAACTTTTGGTAAGCTTCTCGTATCAGCTTTCACATAATGAGAACTTGCATTTGACGAACCAGCCATTATAAATAAGATTGAAAGGTGAAAAAACATACTGCAGAGGTCAATGGGGATTGTCCATTTTTTTTTAATTTTGCTCATTACAAAAACATTTCGAGGAATAAGGCCAGTTATCGTTTTTCTGTATATAAACGAAAAAAATACCCATTAGTTACTTATATTTTTGAACAAATATGTTTAACCTTAGTTTGACCTTCAATGGCGTTAAATTACAAATAAATTCGACCAACACTACGTTTCGAACTTTTGGTAAGCTTCTCGTATCAGCTTTCACATAATGAGAACTTGCATTTGACAAACCAGCCATTATAAATAAGATTGAAAGGAAAAAAAACATACTGGAGAGGTCAATTGGCCGCCGATGATGACGTCACAGCGAAACTTTAAAAATTTATTGAGAAAAAACTAGCCAATGAATTTCAAAATTATTTAATTTATATTCTTAAAATACCCTATTTTAACGAAAAAAAATATAAAAAGTACATGTTATTTTTTTTGGACAATGCCCATTGGCCGCCGATGATGACGTCAGAGCGAAACTTTAAAAATTTATTGAGAAAAAACTAGCCAATGAATTTCAAAATTATTTAATTTATATTCTTAAAATACCCTATTCTAACGAAAAAAAATATAAAAAGTACATGTGATTTTTTTTGGACAATGCCCATTCTCGTCAACTTTGACGTCAAGACTATATCGAGCAATTTGCGGCAATAAGCAGCAATATTGCGCAATAAAATATTGAGTGATGTGGCTATCGAATATTTGAGCGATATGACATTGAGCGATATGAAATAAATTGCTCCATATTGCTCCACTAATTGCTCCAGATCGCTCCATTCGTGTCGTCGAGCAATTATTGCCCGTGTACAAGCGAATCTCGAAAGAGGACAATTATATGTAACTCTTGTTAGAGGACTACTCCTAGGAGTATGATAGATGGGGACACTGCTGCCCATTGCACCGAGTTCCAGAGAGAGCCGTGATGCGTATGGTGCTCCTGCACATCGCGGCCCACGTGTCGGCTTTTCTAGGCCACCCCGCGGGACGACCTAAAAAAGTCTACGTCATGCTTTGACGAGTCTGCGAGACGCGGGCAACCGCTGGTAGAGTTGCGGTGGGTTAATCGTGCCCGTGACTGTGCCTAGGCGGGGAGTGGAGCACCATGGGGTTTTAGTGGGTAGTTACTCGGAGAGTCCCATGTACCCTGGCCGATGTCCCCAACCGCCGGGGATGCGCAAAGTATTTCCTCGTGTAAAAAAAAGGAGTATGATAGAAAATTGTAGCAAAGGATCACAAATATAATTTGTAAAGGGAAATTGTTTGAGAACCTCTGCTACCATTTCGCAAGTTACCTAAATTCTATGCCGCGATATAGGTAGTCCTATTTAGCAGTTGCCAGCTCCCTCCTTCCGCCAAGCTTTTGGCTATTTCCGGAGTGGAATCCACATTCGAGTATGACATGCAGTTGTAAATGATAACAGGATATCCATTTCGACTCTCGCCTCGACCCCGTTTCTTTATTACATCTACAATAATGATTTAAAGAGGTCACCCATAACATTATCCAGCCTAGATGAAAAATAGAGCTTGTCTCTTCGTCTTGAAATGTTTGGTGAAGACACGATTTATTTTGAACTAGCGTCCCGGCTTCGGGTAGATACAATAATACAGATTTAGAATTGAATTATTAACAATTGAGTAGCGTAAAAAGATTTTACGAAACAATTTTAACAACTCTGTTTGAAGCTCCGCTAAGAAAACTAAAAAGAAGACTTGATGCCTGTAGGTTCTTCATCTATCATATTCTATCGTCTGTTGATTATAAATTTTAGAATATAATTTATATTCTAAAGATATAGATTGATTTAGGGCGCCTACATTTGTCACAACTCTAAAATAATTTACAGTCTATAAAATTTAATCTGATCCAGCATTCGACAAGAGTCAAACGTAAATATTTACATATTAACGTTTTAACCCAGGATATGGTTTTAGTAAACATTTTGTGATCATTAATTAAATGGTAGAGTAAATGACATACGAAATAAAGTGGACGTTGAGTGATGGGAGCTACATTAGGCGCGGGTGTCTGCCCACCGCTCTACTAATTACCACCTTCGATATTAAATAGCTATACAGTCATAACTGACGAAATACTGAACTACTGTTAAAAGTTAAAACTACCAAGTAAAGATGGCCATGTTAGGCATCCACGTTGTAATATGTTCATCAGTCATCACCATTTTGCGAAGCTGTCTATAACATGCACAATCGACGACTTTAGGCAATCATAGACGAATATCACCTCTTAAAGCTGGAAACAAATTATCGGACGCATCCATAAGTCGCGGCTGATGGATGCGGCTTAACAATGTGCACGGTTCATCCGCGGACGTCAAAGACCTAACCTATATACGTCAATGGCAGACGTCCGCGGATGCTAAAACATCCGGCCAGCCAGATTCTGTTCGGACGTCCGAACGCTGAAGGTCGCGTCCGACAAAATCAGTTTCTCTAACAGGCCATAGGGGTAACAGCTCTAAAAAGGTTGGGAACCACTGGTTTAGTGTATTTTGTATTAATCAGAAAGAAAGAAGCCACATCCGATGAAAACGTCTGAGGACGTTCGTCCGATAATTTGTTCCCAGCTGCTCCATCATTGGCATGCCTTATTTTTTGCAGATATTTTCACTTTTCAGATTTTTATGACAGTCAGTAAAATTACGAAAAATAATTAAGATTATTGGATAAGATGAACAACTTTAATGTAACTTTTAACATGAAACCAGTAAAATTTAATAAGTACAGTGCCTTTTGGCATGTAACATTGTATTTTAAAGCTCTGTTACCTAAATTAAGTAGGATCGATATAGGGTTTGGCTAAACAGCGTGCCTAAACCAGACTTTATTCGGTTTAAACTAAAATTAACTCAAATTAATTTTATCAAGGAAAATATAATATTACAAACTGTACTCTACTTTCCTGCTTTACTAATGAGTAATGACTTATGTTCCGGTTCCGGTCGCCATACAGTAAATACGCAAAGTGCAACGCTCGCTACGAAAAATAGAAAACAGTGCATTTTAATCAGCGAAACAGTGTCAAAGTGCGAAATAAAAGTGGTATAAGTGCCAACTTAATCAATGACTATTAAAGTATAAATCGAAAGTGACGAAAATAAGTTAAAAAGTCGTTTTGCAATACGAAGCTAGCAGAACTTTTTCTGGGACAGGAGGGTATAAAATAAAATCGCAATTTGCAATTCGCAAAACAAAGTGACAATTTAAACACCAACACAAGTGCTACCAAACTAACAAAAATAAAAACCACAGACTATAGATAAATTCCAAAGACACGACCAAAGACAAAACATCCAAGTCTCCTGCTACTCTATGGATAAAGCACCACAAACAACTATGGCAACCCAACTGCCACCAGAAATGTCACTGCTATTGTCAAAAATGAAAGAAGAAATGAATCAACAAACCAAAACGATAACAAATAATGTAACTACGGCAGTTTTACAACAAGTGGAAGTTATAATCCAACCGCTTATTGAAGAAAATCAAAAACTAAAGTCAGAAATAGATATTCTCAATAAGAAGATCGATTTTTTGGAGCTAAACAGTAGGAAAAATAATGTGATAATACATGGTCTCGCAGAATCCAAGGAAGAAAATTACGAACAATTGTCAAACTTGGTGAAGTCAACGATAAATGATATCGATGTTGTACTTGAGAATTCAGATATAAATAGAATGCATCGTTTAGGAAAAAGAGGGGAAGGAAAAATTCGACCAATCTTAGTATCAACCACTACACAACAAAAGAAAATTGAAATGCTCAAGAACAAAAAGAAAATGCAACTAAATACGTATATAACCCATGATTTACCTAAATCAGCCTTGCAACAGAAAAAACAAAGAAAGACTGGTCACACAAACGAAAATGAAAAAAGGAAAAGATCTGAGACACCCAGCCCCAGTGATCCGAGCCTAAGTAAAAACCAAAATCTCTCTAAGGTTATACGGAAGGATGCATTTCACCTCATGCGCGAGAGAGCATACTCACTGTCAGAAAAAAATACATATCTTAGAAACTAAACAAGAACAAGGAACCGGCAATATGCCAACACAACAGTTTACAACACAACAAATAAATACAACATTCCCCAAGCCGGCTGGTCACCGTGGGGAATCAGACCATCACCCTCCAGTGGAAAATAAAAAGAAAACAATGGAAAACAAACAAATATACATAACAAAATCCACCTACCTAAACAAAAACTACAAAAATAATTACTCTAACCCAGTGAACACAAGAGCAACAAAAGATCTGTTCATAGCAACTTACAACGTACTGACATTAAGATTAGATGCAAACTTAGTGGAGCTAATGGCAGCATTAGAGAAAGTTAAATGGTCAATTATTGGCTTAAGTGAAATACGGAGACATGGAGAAAAGATTGAAGACTATGGAGATTTCATTTTGTACTACAAGGGCGATAAACCAGGCAAGCATGGAATAGGCTTCATCATAAAAAGCTGCTTAAGAGAAAATATAACAGAAATTATAGGGATATCGGATCGCATTGCAGTCCTGAATATACGCATCCCCCCACACAAGGACGAATGGTCGATACTACAAGTATACTCACCCACCGAGCAATCAAGCAACTCCGAAATAGAAACTTTCTACAGCGAACTCAACGCATGTATTAAGAAACACACTCATAGCAATATAATTGTAATGGGGGACTTTAATGCCAAATTGGGAAGCAGGAGAGACGGGGAAGAAACAGTTTTAGGACCATACAGTACGGGAGTGAGATCTAGGAATGGGGAAAAGTTACTGGATCTAGCATACGAGAATAATCTCACAATCCTTAACAGTCTCTATAAAAAGAGAAAAGACAGAAAATGGACATGGATCTCACCTGACGGGCGTTATAAAAATGAAATCGACTTCATCCTTACAAATAGAAGCACATGTTTTAAAGATTGCTCAACACTTAATAACATAAACTTTAATAGCAACCATAGGATGGTAAGAGCTAAACTCAAAGTGCAAGACACTACCAAAAGAAACAAAATACCCCGGATAACAAAGTACTTGCAAGCAAGCAACACTCCGAACATTGATACCATAAAAACAGAACTTTCAAACTTTACTGAGACAAACAAAACATCCAAGCTGCAGGATAAGTATAACTACCTACAAAAAGTATTAACAATGAATAAAAGAAGTGATACACACAACAAATCTGCAACAAATACAAACCTTTCAGACACAACAAGACAACTTCTTGAAGCCAGAGCTAAGCTGATTGGTCAAGCGCACAAAACACGAGATACAAGACGAGAAATAGGCAGACTAAGTAAGGAAATAAAGAAAAACATTAGAAAAGAAAAGCAATATAGGAGAAAAGATTTAATCGAAAAATACATAGTGAAAACAGGAGGTATTAAAAAAGCTATAAAACTACTAAATGACAGAATAGAATGGATACCTAACATTAAAGACAAAAAAGGGAAAAAGAAGACAAAAAGGATAGATATAATGGACACTGCTACTAATTACTTTAAAGAGTTATACACTAACCAGGAAAGAACTACGGCAACAGTACTGCTAAATGATGAAGATAACGGAAATGACATCCCAAAAATACTGGAAAGTGAAGTAGAGAAAGCTATTGAGACACAGAAAAAAGACAAAGCTCCAGGAACCGACAAAATAACTAACAACCTACTCATAGCCATAAAGGAACATATTACACCCGTACTCACAAAGCTCTTTAATGAAATACTGGAAAAAGAAGAAATACCAAAGCAATGGTCAGAATCTGAAATTATACTACTGCATAAAAAAGGGGACAAAGACGATATAAATAACTATAGGCCAATTAGTCTAATATCTAATTTATACAAAATTTTTGCTAAAGTGATTCTGCAGAGAATAACAAAAATCCTCGACGAGAACCAACCAAGAGAGCAGGCGGGCTTCCGCAGTGGCTATGCTACACTGGACCACATACTAGTAGTTAAACAAATACTCGAAAAGAGCAAAGAATATAACATCCCAGTGTACTGTTGTTTTATAGACTACAGCAAAGCTTTCGACTCTCTTAATCACAGTATCATCTGGAAAAGTCTTAAACAACAAGGGGTAGAACAAAAATACGTACGAATTATAAGGAATGTATACAAAGATAGCACAGCCAATATCAAACTTGAAACGAAAGGCACAGAAATAAAAATAGAAAGAGGAGTGCGTCAAGGCGATCCCCTCTCACCAAAAATATTCTCGGCTGTGTTAGAACAAGTGTTCCGCAAAATGAACTGGCAAAATTACGGTCTTAATATAAATGGGGAAACACTGTCAAATTTAAGATTCGCAGATGACATAATAATATTCGCACCATCACCTGAAATGCTTCAGGAAATGCTTCATGAATTGCAGAAAGAAAGCTACAAAGTAGGCCTTTCCATTAACACCGACAAAACCAAGGCAATGACGAATTGGGAAAAACGCCCTATACATGACATAAACAATACCAATATAGAGTATACAAGTGAGTACACCTACCTAGGACAATTAATATCACCAAATGATATGATGCAAAAAGAGGTAGAAACACGTATAGCGAAGGCATGGATGAGGTACTGGTCCCTTAAAGAAGTTATGAAAAACAAGGAAATTAGCACTCACATAAAAAAGAAACTCTACAACACATCTATTCTCCCTGTCCTCACATATGGGTGCCAAACATGGTCATTAACTAAATCCCAAAACAATAAATTAGAGATATGTCAAAGGGCGATGGAGCGAAGCATGCTCAACAAATCAAGAAAGGATAAGATAAGAAATGAAACCCTCAGAAACAATACCAAAATAGAAGATGTAACAGTCAAAGTTAGAAAACTAAAATGGAGGTGGACAGGCCATATACTGAGAGGATCAGAAAAGTGGAGTAAAACCATCCTGGATTGGTACCCAAGAACTGGAAAAAGGAAAAAGGGAAGACAATATAAAAGATGGACAGATGATATAAAACAGGTAGCAGGTAGCACCTGGACTAGACTGGGGAGGAACAGGGAAAGGTGGAAAGCCCTGGAGGAGGCCTTTTGCCAAAAGGGCAAACAAGCTTAAGACAGAGGAGCAACAAAGGAACAAAAGGAAACTGCAGCTTGATAGAAAGGCTAAAATAAAAAATAAATAAATGACTTATGAGTAATGTTATATTTTTAACCGAAATCCAAAAAGGAGGATTTCTCTACTTAATCTTCACACTTTTGATGGCGGTCAAAAGTGTGAAGATTGAGTAGAGAAATCGTTGAACTTTAGGAAAATTCTTAAAAAACAATATTTAAATAGTAGTGTCAATTATTTCATACTTTTTTTGTTGGAAGTCTCTTTATGTGTAACAATTTTTTGTTTAAAATTAATTTTCCTTAGAATTCATGCTCTAACGAAATATTATTAAATATTATATATAATACTAGCTGTCCCGGCAAACGTTTCTTTGGCATATTAAGTATATAAAGTATTTTTTTTTAATTTGATCGCAGTGCTAACTGTCGGGACAGACTAAAATTAAAATTCGAATTCGAATATTATTTAAAATTTGACACTGCGATGGTAGCGCCGTCTGTCGGATCCAATGTAAAACATTCCAAAATCAACAACTACTAATAAATTAAAAATTAATTAAAAAAAACATTGTCCAGCGGACAAAATTGTGAATCTTCTCAATCGGTCTAATCAAAATCAAAATCGGTCCGGTCGTTTGAGAGAAGTTCAGTGACTCACAGAAGAATTATATATATTAAGATTACTAGATGATGCCCGCAACTCCGTTGCGCCAAAATTCGTTTATCGCGTGGGAACCGTACATTTTTCCGGGATAAAAAGTATCCTATGTCCTTTCTCGGGACTCAAAGTATCTCCATACCAAATTTCAGCCAAATCGGTTCAGCGGTTCGGGCGTGAAGTAGTGATGAGCAAAGCAAGACCAAGATTCGACCAGTCTTGGTCTTGGTCTTGTTTGTAAACGTTTTCATTTTCTCAAATACACAGAAAAAATAAAAATTTGAAAAATAAGAACTTTTTCCGAAATCACAGCCACTTTTCTCCGAAACTATATACTTAGAGCTATACAATTGAAACTTGGTAAGTAGGTGTATTCTGTGAACAACAATAATACTTATTTTGATACAAAAATAGAAAAAATATGAGAGAGACTCTTCCAAAGTGGTAAAATCTTTGTTCTCTCCCCTCTAACTTCTAAAGTATGATAAGATAAGGCATGATAAGTCTAAAAAAAATATATTATGATTGTACATTACTATAGAAACTACCAAGAAATAATTGGTTTGAACGAGAACTAGCAAGTAGTTTTTGTATACGTTATAAATGGTATACCTTAATTTCATTAATTCAACAGAAATCGGCCAAACACGAGTTGTACTTGCGCACGAAGGGTTCCGTACCCCTACAGAGCAAAAATAGACTAAAAATTGTATTTTTTGTATGGGAGCCTTCCTTTATTATTTAATTTATTTTAATTTTATTTTGTGAACATTTCAATTGCCTATGTGTTGCCGATATTGATGAAGAGCAAAAAATCACGTTTGTTGTATAGGAGCCCCCCTTAAGTATTTTTATTTTGCTTTTAGTAGTTGTTGTTACAGCGGCAACAGACATACACAATCTGTGAAAATTTCAGAAGTCTAGCTATAGCGGTTCTTGCGTTATAGCCTGGTGACAGACAGACGGACAGACATCGAAGTCTTAGTAATAGGGTCCCGTTTTTACCCTTTGGGTACGGAACCCTAAAAATATTTTAATTTCATGAAATAAACCTTTTTGGCTGCTGCGGAACCCTTCATGGGCGAGTCCAACTCGCACTTGACCGGATTTTCGGATTCTCTCTCGGTTGAAAGATCTTACTTTTCGTCCGCCATGTATAATGTATATGTAATATGTATTCCCAAATTTTTAGTTTGAATGCATGGTTACATAATCAAAAGGGTAAAAACGGGACCCAATTACATACTTACACATCGCTGCCTGTTCGTCTGCCTGTTTCCAGGCTGTATAAGAACTTAAAACTCATGATAAGTAGATAATGTTATTAATATTTTTAATAGTTATAAATATTTTATCTCATATTATAGTCACTGCGACTAATTATTTTTTTTAGCAAGAGTCTTGCATTAAGCAAGACTCTTGCATAGTCGGTCTTGGTCTTGTTCTTGCACACCTAGTCTTGGTCTTGGTCTTGGTCTTGCAATTTTTGCAAGACCAAGACCAAGACTGCAAGACCAAGACTAATTTTGCTCATCACTAGCGTGAAGAGGTAACAGACAGACAGACAGACACACTTTCGCATTTATAATATTAGTGTGGAATAAAATATGGATATGGATTTTCGTCCTGTCTTAATGCAAGTTTTTGTAACTCGATGCAAGTTTAATTTTATATTGTTTGGTAATTATATTTTGTTGACATAATTATTTTGCAGGCAACTTCTATATGTATTGAAGAAACACAAAACCAATTAAATCGGCTAAATCGTCGTACTCCTAAATATTAGTATCGCCTATCGGTCTTTCCTTATTGACCATTCGCCATTTCCTCCGTTCCTATTTCTAATTAAGAGTCTTCGAATTTGCGCTTTGCCTAATCTTTACTCTGAAAGTCATCATAATCAGTATCATGCCTTAATTTTACCGATAAATATAATAACTACTCAACGGTCTCAACCAAAGATCTTTATATGTCATTGGTCTCAACTCACAAGACCTTTAGTCAAGTTGCATTCGATAATACTTACCGATTGCCCACAGCAAAGAATGGGATTAAGTCACTTGAGGATAATTCAAATCTCATACACATTTTGATTTCTAACTTCTCTATCAAAGTTATCGAATGCAAATTGTCTTAGTATCCAGGCTCTTAAGTTTAGAATGAAAATGAAAACTTGAATGTTACCGGCAAATGCGTGCCAAGGATGTACAATTCAATAGACAGAATAGTCAATTGATACTTGATCTCGACGCCTTTCACAGTGTGTGGGCCACAAGTTACAACTACAGACCGTTCTAAGATAGTTTACCTCAAATTGTCCATAATAGTGAAATTAATGTCTTTGGCATTAAGGCCCTAGGGACTGATTCTCAATAACTCGAATGTCGCTTCCCAGACTGTATCATTCGCATACACGCATGCGCGATTGAGTCAAAATATGAGATAAAAACTGTGGATAGAATTAACATAATTCGTGGTATGAGGGCAAAATAACTGATCGGTCTACCTAGTGCCATAACTTACAGTCCATTGTCATTAAAAGCATAGTTTTTTCATTCATTATTCAAATTTTAACGCGTTGTTATAAATTATACGGTCTGTCCACCACATACTCACGTTGACTTTGACCCATATTTTAACTAAACACTGTAACCAATTTAGAAAAATAACTGAGACAAAATTTCAAGGTTTCAAGAATCTATTTGGCAGTATTTGGCGGCAAAAAAGTTGATTTAAATAATATCCAGCCTTTAATTTTATATATTTAAAAGACTAGAAATTCTAGAAAACGATCTACTTCCCGGTTATGAAAATAATATTTTGGTTGTTTTATTTTTAAAACAACGACGTAAGAGCACAATGTTTTTGTTGTTATGGATTTTAACTATTTTTGTAAATCGGTCGTTCGTAAGTAGGTCTTTTATTTTAAGTTTTATTTTAGCCAAGACTCTCGAGTTCATAAAAGATTAGTCACCACTCTACATTAAATAAATTTTGTGTCATGTGTGCTATTATTCATTCGAATTTTTAAAATATGGTTGCGATTAGGGAATGCAATCTCGTTCTCGCGAGATCTCGGCCTTTCCTCGCTTGTGCATGCGCGCAGACCTACGCGCATACCTCCAATGGCGATATACAAATACAATAATATAAAATAATAAATAAATAATAATAAATCAATAAATCAATACAATAATAATAAATCTTATCACAAAGTTTTACGGTGTTTTATTGCTTGCATTCTGTTCCCAGTAAAATAATCTACCATAGACAACATTCAATCCTTCAAAATTAGCGGCGCGAAATTCAAAAAATTTGAAAAAAATTTGAAGAAATATAAACAGATACATCGACAAGAATGTTTGATGCATTAGTCTATTGAAAAAAAATCGTGAAAATAAATGTTTATCTTATAATATTTATTATTTTTTCTTATTTATTCAAATATTGTGATTATTTGCAAAAAAACCAAACTGCTTATCTTGCGAGATCTCGAAATTGGCGAGATCTCGCAGTGTTGTTGTTCATAAACTCGCGGGATCTTGCTTGAGCCCCAATGTCGCGAGATTTCAGTTGGTACATCAAACCCCAGCTTTGGACTTCTAACTTCGAAATTAGCGAATATATCTAAATACTGAGGCGGCTTCAATTCGGTAGGTTCTACTATAAGCCACTCTATGGGTTCTACAGAATCCACGTTATATAGAACTGACACGTATCAGTTTCACGTTTGTAAAACGTCAGTTCTATGGAAAGTGAAGTGTCGTGCCGTGTCGTGTCGCTTAAGTGGGGTCTCGCTTTTAGAGTCGGTACTGTTGCATATTTAAATTGGCAACTGGAAAGCATAGAGAATATGTAGAGTGAACAAATTGTGGGACACATCGGCGCTGGCGGTCACAGCTGATTGCGTTCAGCCAGTCGCTTGTGACGTCTACCATTGTTCGATATGCCAACTGGTTTTGAATAAAAACAAGAAAAGCAAACGTTTTAGAAAGCTTGGACTCTAAACTCTACCTATGAGTCATGTTGCACCAAAACAAGATCGCACACCAAAGAATTTTGATGCTATGCTGTGTTATTTTTTTAAGTACTAACGCACTAAATCCGGTATTTGTTTCTGCAACATCAATTTAGATAAAATTTGTTATGAAGATACATACTTTTAGTCCTGAAAAAAATATTTAAGGAAAAAGATTTTATAACGGGAAACGTACTTCTGCGCTCCTTCTTGCAATATTTAACAGCATTTAGCAGCCAAGAATGCTAATTGTTTACTTTGATTGTTTCAGCCAAAATGGTGGTCGGGGAGAACAAACGTTCGACGAATATCATGGACGGTATCGAGAATACCGGGGACGTGCGGCTACACGACCACAGACTGCGTCTCAAACAGAGGTAAGGAACCTTGCCCCTTGGTACACCGACTGAGTAAAGTGGCAAGACAGTGCCCTCGGCCGTGCACATCCATATATTAAACATATCGAGTGCTTTGCCGAGTGCACTGTCTCGTCACTCTGGTAGGTGTAATCAAGCCGGTGGAGGATACCTAAAGTATTTCCCCTCCTCAAAAAAAAAAAAAAATGTGTAATCAAGCCAAACTAGGATTAGACTAAGTTTTATTCGCCGCCTTTGAATCCAGGGTCAAGGTTTTGTGCAAAATCTTGCTTTTTCATAGCATATGCATAAACTACTTCAAACGAAATCAAAATCGCCCTATGTTTTAATATAATTTTTTCTCAAGAACTTTCGATCGAATTATATGGTGGTTTTAACTTTCTTCCTTAATCTTATGGATCTTTAGGTCACCTTTTTTACTTACTTTACTTTTGTAAATATGGTACCAAATACGGATTATCTGTACGAGTATATATAAAACTCAAAGGTGATTGACTGACATGTTAATCTATCAACGCACAGCCCAAACCACTGGACGGATCGGTCTGAAATTTGGCATGCAGGTAGATGTGGTAGATGTTATGACGTAGGCATCCGCTAAGAAAGGATTTTGATCAATTCCAACCCCAAGGGGTTAAAATAGGGGATGAAAGTTTGTATATAATAATACTTCTTAACGCAAGCGAAGCCGCGGGCAAAAGCTCGTAGTCTATATAATAGAAAAATGATTTTGAAAATCGGTCCACAAACGGCAAAGCTATTGTTGAACATACAAAAAATATACATAGTCTGATTAACAAGTGCCATTTTCCTCGAAACCTGATTTCATTCACCGAAAATTATGATTTTGGTCTCATTCGATTCGGAATACCATCTAGAACATTCTATCAAAATTCCAAGAGGGGCTGAAAAAAAATGCAATATATGCAAGTTATAAACAATTAAGTAAACATAAAAAGAAGGGTTTGGATTTTTTTTTATATTTCGAAAACTATTTAACATAATCAAAATTTGAAAATAGATCCTTAAAGAAGAGGAAATTTCCTAAAAAAAATCTTAGATCCTGGAACGTTACCAATAATCCTTATAGCTTTAAATGAGCGGTGAAAGTAACGGTAAAAACGCGTAGTTCGAGTTTCGCGTGAATTGCCGCAATTTGCCACGCGAACTAAAAATATATTTTAACTGATTAAATATTAATATAGAGAAATAAAAAAAATTGGGTACTAAGTAGACATATCAATTAACAATAATCCGTCAACAAAAATAAATTATCACAGTTTGTTTAAATGTTATGCTTTTGTTCATTTGTTAATAGTCACCATTTTAATGTTAACATAAAATGCTGATTATTTCTAAATAAGAAATCTAGAAATTTTTATTATTCTTTTGAGATAATCTTAAAAGGGTTTAGAAGAGATACTCGTATCCGGTGGAAATATTCAATAATTTTGATTGTTCACTTTTTTATGAACAATCAAAGGCATTCATGAAATTTTCATGTAAATAAAGCAATTAGGGTTTTTTTATCAATAAAAATGATTATTTAAATTTTATTACTTATAAATATAAAAATATATATTGTTATCTGGCTTCTAACAACAACAAAACAAAATAATAAAAATAATTGGATATAAAAGTACCATAATTGCTTTATTTACATGAATAATTTTGGAATGCTTTTGAATGTTAATAAAAAAGTGAAAAATCAAAATTATTGAATTTTTCCACCGGATATCTCTTCTAAGCTTAGAAGAATTTCTAGATTTTTGGTTTAGAAATAATCAGCGTTTTTATGTTAACATTAAAATGGTGACTATTAACAAATTAAGAAAAGCATAATAATTAAACAAATTGTGATAATTTATTTTTGTTAACGGATTATTGTTTATTGATATGTCTACTTAGTACCCATTTTTTTTTATTCCTTAATATTAATATTTAATCACTTAAAATATTTTTTTAGTTCACGTAGCAGATTGCGGCAAATCACGCAAAACCTTAACCGACCTGAAAACCTGAAAGTTTCACCGTTACTTTCGCCGCTCAATTAAAGCTATAGGGATAATTGGCAAGGTTCCAGCTGCGCTAGCACGGGGATTGAAATTTATTTCCGATCTTCGTAGACAAAATATAACTATAGTTTTTTTGATAAAATATTCTACGTCTAAAATAAATAAGGTCGTAGATTCATTGTCAATGTTATTTTATTTTTAAGTGCATTTTGTGAAGTGTTTTTATTACCAATTGTTTAGCGTGGGAAAATTGATAATTCCACCCTCAATGAATCACCAAACCAAACCAAAGTGCTAGACAAATTTTGTAACATTTTATAAAATCCGAGCTCGCAAAACAATAGGTCGTAAAAGTTGCTCGTAAAACTTACATTAAAAATGCATTAAAAATTATTTCTGTTGTCGATGAATCTGCGACCTTATTTTCTTTAAAACAGGAACTATTATCTAAGAAACTATAGTTATTTCTTGTTTCTTTATTCTTCTCTTCTTCGAGATCGACAATCCCCGTGCTAGGGCAGCAGGATCTAGGATTTTTTTAGGAAATTTCCTGCTCTATTTTCAAATTTTGATTATCTCAAATAGTTTTTGAAATATTAAAAAAACCAAACCCTTATTTTTATATTTACTTAATTGTTTATAACTTTTGCATTTTTTTCAGCCCGTCTTGGAATTTTGATAGAATGTTCTTGATGGTATTCCAAATCGAAAGAGACCAAAATCATAATTTTCGGTGCATGCGATCAGGTTTCGAGGAAAATGGCACTTGTTTACTAGTGTAACAGTCGAATATAGAACCTCTTCCCTTTTTGAAAGTATGTAAAAGTAAATTACATTATTATAACAGTTTTTAACCGACTTCCAAAAAACGAGGAGGTTATATGTTCGGCTATGGATATTTTTTTTTATTTTTTTATTTTTGTATGTTCAACGATTACTCCGCCGTTTGTGAACCGATTTTCGAAATTTTTGTTTTGTTGTATTAGGTTTCACTCCAATTTGGTCCCATTTTCACAAAGGTGGTGATCCATGAGTAATTGAGGGAACTCCTCGAAATTTATATGGAAACATATGGTGATTTTGGTTTTATGTGAAGTGTACTAAGAATACGCTACCAAAAAGTCAAATATTGGGTCAAGGTATACCATGGTTTCGATGATGCTGAGAGAACTCCTGATTCCTTATAGATACACGTTTGGGAGTTTCGGCGTTGTTTTAAGAACAGAAAGCATAAACTACTGTGCAATTCATATTCATCATCATAATCATCATCATCATCATCGTCATCATCATCATTACCTCGTCGTGTTAAGGCTACCAATGTCTCATGTGATGGCACAGAATAGATAATAGTACAAGGCATAGGTATGGTTAAACTAATAATAATAATTATGTACTGTATAACAATTAACAACACCTGTTTGTTTTTAATACACGGCGGTCGGCGTCGCGTGGCGGCAGAAGACAGAATATCGAATACTTTACTAACTACTTTATATACAGATCGAATACTTTACTACTTTATAAAATTTTAATAGACAAATAGAATTAAAATAAAGTTATTTTAAAAAGAGCATTTAAACAAAACAAAGTCATTAAGTGTTTTTTAATTAGTTATACTTATTAATCGATAGATGGTGCACTAAGTACCTATCGATTTGAATTCTTGACTACAAGAACAGCTGTCAATAATTATGATAATATTAAACATTATGCTACGCTACATCCTACGCAAGTTTGTACAATTTTTTATCTGATAGATCCTTCGATCGTCGAAAACCGAGACACAATAGCCTTTCTATTGTTATCGCAATCGCCGGTGACCGCTTCGGGCTTGAAGTATTAAAATTGTTAAATTACTTAGCACAATATGTTCACTTCACTGATAATATTATATTATTTTGTGAGTGTGAGTTGTGACTCTTAACAAATTGTAATAAGATACGTAAAATATACGCGAAGATTTATCTACTAGTGTAACTAAAAAGAGTGAAATTATTATTATTTTTAACAAAAAATTAAAACCGACTTCCAAGGTAAAAACAATAATAACATTAATATGAACTAAAAAGTATTAAATAATTTTTACTATCTAATAGTGCCTTTTTCCGAATTCGGCTAAACCTCAACTATTTCTGTACTCAATCTTCATAATTTTGAAGTCGGTGCCAGTTCCAAAAATTTTAAATATTCTGTCAGAGGACTGAAGATTCAGCTATCTGGTACCGACTTCAAAATAATGAAGATTGAGTACAGAAATAGTTGAGGTTTAGCCGAATTCGGAAAAAGGCACTATTAGATAGTAAAAATTATTTAATACTTTTTAGTTCATATTAATGTTATTATTGTTTTTACCTTGGAAGTCGGTTTTAATTTTTTGTTAAAAATAATAATAATATTATACTGCGAAGCGTCCCATCGGAATTTTAATCACCGTTTGTCATGGTATTTACCATTCTCATGGTCGGGGTCGCAAATTAATATGGAACGAATTGTCTTTTTACTGAAGAATTTACACGTGTAGATAAATAAGTTATTGTGATGCAGATGTGTAATTATTTTTTAAGAATTTCTAATTTTATACCATTAGGCTATATCGTGTATAAAGTTAAGCGTAGTGAAACGTTCGTTTTCATACCATGCGACCATTAATTATTATACCGATGCGATTATAATCCATACTAAAATAATAAATGCGAAAGTCTGTCTGTCTGGCTCTGTCTATAACAGACACTTTAGAATTATTCATCCTTAAACAGCTGAACCAAATTAAATGCAATTTATGTAGACATATTGAGTCTCTGAAATTATACGTATGATGGCGTTAGAGATAAACTACGATAACATGGCGCGCCCTTCCAAAATTCATAAACGTTCGAAGTGCGTTGTCAAAACGTTTGAAATGCGTTGTCTTGCGCGGTCGGCTAGTTATGATTAGTTGACCAACAAATGTGAAATATTACGAGTACTGGTTGATTGGTTGAATACTTCTGAGTTACTACATACAAACTCTTTCATAAGGATGTGACTACACACATTGAAACAGTAATTTGGAGGGGCGCGTTATCGTGGTTTATCTCTATGCACGGCATCGTGCGCGTAAATGATTTCCCGGGAACCGTACGTTTATCCACAAAAAGGTAGCGTAGTGTCCTGCCCCGTGGTCTAGTGACTAGTGACTAGAGTACGACGATGGATATAGAGTATAAGACTAGTCTAGTCTATATCCATCATCCATGCCAAATTATATAAAAGTCGGTCCAGTCGTTCGTGAGATTAGCGCGTTCAAATCGTTTGAGCTCGTCGTATAGATTTTACGGTTGTTGCGCGATAAACGAATTTGTATGCAAAGAAGTTGACTGTAGAGAATACTTTTCATAGCGTCCTACGCGCCGTCGCGTCACCGTGTAGCGGTATAGAGTATAAAGCTATGACCGCATTTTAGGGTTTCGATTCATGCACCTACGCTTACCACTCCGAGTGCCCGTAGGTGTAAAGGTTGGAGTGACGTCACCGCTGACCGTTACTGATATGCCATTTGGTCTGATATTGTTCGGAAAGAAAAGGTTTTAGGACCACCACACCAAAGGATTTTGACCCCGAGATCATTGTGCTTGCATGCAATCGATATCCGAATACAAGGCCATAAGTAGGAAAATTGAGATATTAAAGAGGTCGCCGGTTTAAGTTTTGATCATTTGAATGTAGAGTATATGGAATATTATGAGTTATGACAATGTGGAATGAAATAATACAAATTACCGGTTTCGGTGACGGTGGTCATTGAAACCAAGTTGAGTAATGTTATAGTGCCCAAGTGTATGCGCAGTATACTCTATTCCTTTACTCTCATAACCCAGAAAGGCGGACGACCGACACGACTATTGAATGAAAGGAATGAAATAAAAGACTACTGAGTGCATTTTTCAGTGGATCCGCATATAACATGCGGGATATATTCAGTGTTGTAACAACGTAATGGGGATTGTCCATTTTTTTTTTAATTTTGCTTATTACAAAAACATTTCGAGGAATAAGGTCAGTGATTGCTTTTCTGTATATAAACGAAAAAAATACCCATTAGTTACTTATATTTTTGAACAAATATGTTTAACCTTAGTTTGACCTTCAATGGCGTTAAATTAGCAATAAATTCGACCAACATTACGTTTCGAACTTTTGGTAAGCTTCTCATATCAGCTTTCACATAATGAGAACTTGCATTTGACGAACCAGTCATTATAAATAAGATTGAAAGGAAAAAAAACATACCGCAGAGGTCAATTGGCCGCCGATGATGACGTCAGAGCGAAACTTTAAAAATTTATTGAGAAAAAACTAGCCAATGAATTTCAAAATAATTTAATTTATATTCTTAAAATACCCTATTTTAACGAAAAAAAATATAAAAAGTACATGTGATTTTTTTTGGACAATGCCCATTGTGCCAATGCCAACTGATTCGTGTGCTTTATGAAAGGTCGTAAAGAGATTCCGTTCGTATGTGAATGTTATGTGGATTGTGGACTATGGCATAAAAATCTTGACCGTCTTCTAATTGACCTTGCATTTTATATTTAAAATAAGTACCATCGAGGAAATTGATTCCTAGGCAGACCAACGTCATTTGGTTAGTTCATGTCAATTCAATGTTAAATGTGATCTGTCGGCTGTGTTTGACGTAACGCGACCAAACTACGTAGGTCCCCGTTCTGCTTAGGAATCAACTTCTCTGATAGTGCATAATTCGTATGCAACGTGATTTATCTCGTATCCATGTAGATACTTGGAATTCTATTAGGCGTTGGATTTGGAACTCTACTTTGAGAATTTCTTTCTTTATTTTATGTTTTTTAAATAAATTCCTTTTGATGTTGGAATTTGGAAACGAAATCGATATACCTCTAGAAGTCTATAGAGTCTAGACCAGCGGCTCCCAACCTGGGGGTAATTACCCCCGCAGGGGTAAAACGGCAATTCTAAGGGGGTAACAGAGTTGGCACGAAAAGGTATTATAATAATAAACAAAATAATAGTATGGTAGTGAAACCGAACCCAATATTCTTAAACTTGCGAATGCAAAGCAATATCAACCTTCACACTAGCTGTTACCTAAACGTGTAATTTCTTACATAATAAAGGTATTATTATTTATTATTTTAAAAAGTATCCTATGTCCTTTCCCGGGTCTCAAAGTATCTCCATACCAAATTTCATCAAAATCGGTTCAGCGGTTTGAGCGTGAAGAGGTAACAGACAGACAGACAGACATACACACTTTCGCATTTATAATATTAGCGCATTTATAATATTAGTATGGATTAGCTAGGGGTAAACTTAATTCCCATACTTGTTTATAGGGGTAGTGACATTGAAAAGGTTGGGAACCGCTGGTCTAGACTCTAGATTCTAGACTCTAGAGCTAGCTGTAGCTAGCAATTTACTAAATGTTCTGCATCTGCTAAATAAAATACGAGTACGCGGTATGCTTTTGCTACGTTTCACAACAGCCCTTGGTATGACTAAATGTAAACTTTGCATTGAGATAAACACAAAGCTATTATCACTTTACATTGCAGGTGCGAAATCCGTAATCAAATATTTACCCTTAAATTATATCATCGTTTAACGCCAAGCCGCTAAATGCGCTTGTAGAGTGGGTAAACTGGACAGATCCGGATCATATTGCTACGACAATAAAGTCCAAAATGTAGTCCTAAATTTGCAGTGCATTCAATGAATTAGCGTGGGTGCCATTTTATTTCCATTTAATGTTTATAATATTATTGTCCGCTTTATTATTGTAAGATGCGGTTAGGGAACAGATGGTCACATACTCATGATGATAAAGTATGAACACGTCGGAAATTTACCAAGAACAGCTTTACATTACTCGTTTCTTTGAAGTTAACTCTTTTGGTTATTCATACGGGACCCTTAATTATTTCTTAAGATTTTCTTGCGCTGTGAAGTAGGCCGGCTTTGTATGCAAGAGTACTAGAAAATAAAAGTTTATTTTTAAATGTTATGATGTCGTGTCCGCAATGATTTATCTAACGACCGCGGTATAATGAGATTTAGTACTTAGGTCTTGAATTTATTATTGATAGAAGCCGTAAAAGTAATGATTTATGTCATGTGACCAACTCTTTCTGGTGCACACTCTATCATTCTATATTAGCAGTTAGTGCTTTTCAAGAGCACTAGATTAGTGCTATAATTTTATGACTTATGAGTTATGGCAACAGTAAAGTGTTTAGATTATAGTGTAACTCTTATAAGGAATCGGAGTATCTGAAATTCTTAAAGACTTTTAAATTAGTACGAACCACATGGAAGATGGAGGATTTATTGTAGTGTATCAATTCAAGGCAAAGCGAAAATGTTTTATAAAAAAACCAAAAGAAAATGTTTCTTTTTTATGCGTACAAACTTTTAGTATTGGCGATGTTTTTTTTTTAGTTTTTATCGATTTGTAGAGTATTCATTGCCCAGTGTCTAAAGTTTTTCTCCCTTTGAAACCCCTGTGTAGAAATTATTGATTTAAAGTTAAATTCTTTGCTTTCAGATTTGACATAGTAAGAAAATTAGGACAGGGGACGTACGGGAAGGTGCAGCTAGGCATCAACAAGAAGACGGGGCAGGAGGTCGCGATCAAGACCATCAAGAAGTGTAAGATAGAGACAGAGGCGGACCTGGTGCGCATACGGCGAGAGGTGCAGATCATGTCTTCCGTGAGGCATCCCAATATTGTACATATTTATGAAGGTTGGTATATATAAAGGGTGTTTTTTTTAAACTAGACTGAAAGCACAGACACAGATCAAGATAGATACCGCATGTCGCTCCATTTGTATGAAAACGAGCGTGTCACTTTTTTCCTACCACTGTGACGTACCGATGATAAGAAACGTGTCCATTATCATGGCCAACGTTTCTATTTGAATTTCTACAGCTCAATACGGTAATTAGGCATTTAGGCATTTAGGCATTTTTAAAATTCCGATTAGCCGCGTACTGACCAAGCGAGCCGGTCAGTACGTGTTAGTGCGCGGCAAACGTCCGAGGCGCCTTTGAGCATCGACAAAAAAACGACAACTTTTGGCTCGACCGCGGCTCGCTCGGGCGAGGCAGCGCGGCGGCTCGCTTGGCCAGTACGCGGCTATTGACGTCCGATTCCGATAGCACACTAAAGAACAGACTTTCGAAAGACGAGCATTGCTCGTCGTTTGGGAACGCGATATGGCACGCGAAGTACATACACATGCGGTATCTATCTTGATCTATGTCTGTAACTGAAAGGGAAAATTTATAGCAGGCTGCTGGGTTATGTCAAAGTACTGGGACTAAAGTCACTTCTGATATTATATCAGAAGCGACTTCAGTGATCAGTCCCATTACTGTTTACTCTATAGAGCGAGAGTTTCAAAATTTTCAAGTAATTTTTGTTTTCAATGTAGAGTCTACTTTGAAATTAAATAAAACAGTTAAAAAATACAATGTTTCAATACTAATGCTGTGCGAGTATAGCTCTAATTTTAGTAAATTTAAAAAACCATGTTATTCCTGCCAGTATAAAGTAGTTCAAAAAGTCTTACCAAAAACATGAACATTAGAGTACCTACCTATAATTTGTGCTAATGTTTTGGGCCATCCGTAAAACAATAGTTACTAAACATTTCAATTAAAAGTACATTTCCGTAAATGTATCGTAAACGGCTCTACATTTTTCACGAAGCTACGAAGGTCAACGATTTGTCTGACCTTTGTATTGGCTGCGTTTCAGAACAATGACCTTTGAAAATGTATCGTCATTTTTAAATTAAAATACAAATTTTCCATATTATGTATTAATGATGTTCTTTTGATTCGAACACATATCATTATTAGATGACTCCCGCAACTCTGTTGCGCCAAAAATCGTTTATCGCGCGGGAACCGACGTACATGTTCCCGGGATAAAAAGTATCCTATGGCCTTTCCCGGGGCTCAAAGTATATCCATACCAAATTTC
Source organism: Polyommatus icarus (assembly GCA_937595015.1). NCBI lineage: Eukaryota > Metazoa > Arthropoda > Insecta > Lepidoptera > Lycaenidae > Polyommatus > Polyommatus icarus. The sequence goes on from OW569331.1 coordinate 6,375,406, forward strand.
AGCAAAATCGGTTCAACGGTGAGCGTGAAGAGGTAACAGACAGACAGACAGACAGACACACTTTCGTATCTATAATATTAGTATGGATGCCCACTATTGCTTGGCTATTTCTTGTCTGACTTTACGTTTTTAATTTTTTTTTATCCTTTGAATTTGATCACTATGGACAGTTTTCCTAGAAAATAAATATAAGAAACTCAGTAGCAACGTTAGGGACGCTATAGGCAACCGTCCAGGGAGCCTGAAATAAGGGGGTGCCGAAGACAGATAAAACCGGGCGCCGCAGGCTTTTTAACTCTACCAGCACCCTGGGGCCTGGGCGCCGAAGAAATCTCGCCCAGGGCGCCGCGCTGGTAGTGCTAAAGCCGGCACTTAAGAAACTCGCATAAGAAACCAGCTAACAGACAATAAAACATCGAAAGTGTACATCTGTCGGTAACAGTGCCTACATTAGAAACTATAAAATCTAGAATCTAGATCATTTAGGATGTATCGGTCTCATTTTGCTATATTTACGAATATTAGACGCACTAACATTTAATGTTTGTTAATTTATTAAATCACTACTAATAATATGTTGACGTAGGTGGATCATTACTGATGCACATTTCCGTGAATATTTATTTGAAATTAGCCACGGCTAAAATATGGTTAAAAGCCATAAAGTTAATTATGGCCATCCCACGAACAACCTTTTGAAACACATCTCAGATTATTTAAAACTTTATTCTTATTTTGAAATTACTAATTTTAAATTTGTTTTTTTTTTTCAGTATTTGAAAATAGTGAGAAAATGATTCTTGTAATGGAGTACTGTTCCGGAGGGGAGCTGTACGACTACCTTAGTCAGAAAAAAGTATTAGAAGAAGAAGAAGCTAGAAGGTTTGTTACATATTTCTAATATTTGGGGCAAGATAGGTAATTGTTGACAAGACGACAATAATAATAATGATTCTAAACTCATGCGTTGAACCTTACGCAACTGCTCTTGCCCTACCGTCTCATACTTGTTTATATTATGTTTACAGTCATAGTTTGAGATGGGGTAATAGAAGTTTTCAGTATGGTCTGGATCTTTTTCCCCCAATGCACTAACTATATTTTGTAATTATTTATCTTGTAATCATTGCAACTGTGTAAATAAAGTGTTCTTTTGTTTTCAGGTTATTTCGCCAAATAGCGACCGCAGTATACTATTGCCATATACATAAGATATGCCACAGAGATTTAAAGTTAGAAAACGTGTTGTTAGACGACACGGGTAGTGCTAAGGTAAATATTTTTTTCTACATTACTTAAAATAAGTGCCATTGAAATCTCATGGTGATCCTGTCATTCGGAAATCTATAGAAGGAGTCGGAGTAAGACTGTCCCTTATGCATATGAAGTGGTTTAAATATCGGTTGTTGAATTACACCAATTTAATTATATAATGGACTATCTATAGACTATCGTTAGACCATAGTAGGCAGCACCATCTTAGTCTATGTTAGATTATTGATATATTATAATAACGCTCAACCCAGCAGGAGGGCTTTATAATAGGCAGTTAAATTACACAGCCTGTCCATACAGGCTGTGTAATTTAACTGCCTATTATAAAGCCCTCCTGCTGGGTTGAGCGTTATTATAATATATCAATAATCTTGCTTTAATGTGAGCTATTACCGCATATTGACTAAAGATTATTATTATCAATATTGGCAATTTGTTGCATACTAGAGTAGATACTACATGACGCCCGCAACTCGCGCCAAAATTCGTTTATCGCGCGAAACCGTACATTTTTCGGGATAAAAAGTATCCTATGTCCTTTTCCGGGACTCAATACTTTGAGTCTCAATACTTTTCCATATTAAATTTCATCAAAATCGGCTCAGTGGTTTGGACGTGAAGAGGTAACAGACACGCTTTCGCATTTTTATTATAAGTATGGATGAAAATGTTGACTTCCTCTACCGGCTATAATAATTATTATTATCATAATATAGTTACATGATAAACTACATACTATTATACCCTTTACATTTAGAACAAAACTGTGCCTTCGTGCGATGGATGTTGGACGATATGGCATAATTTAATTTACATATAGATAATAGAGATCGTGTGTACCATCGACACTTCGGTACGATAGATCTGAAACGACAGATCGTTAATGTTTCTTAACATTTTAATGGGTGAAGAATTTCAATTATTAAGCCATGTTGTTTAAAATGTATATAAGCTTAACTATAATATGTAGTAAATTATTTACTACTAGAGGACTCCCGCAAGACCGTTGCGCCAAAATTGGTTTATCACGCGGGGACCGTACATTTTTCCGGGATAAAAAGTACCCTATATCCTTTCCCGGGACTCGAAGTATCTTCATACAAAATTTTAGCAAAATCGTTTCAATTGCTAGGGCTTGAAGAGGCAACAGACAGATAGACAGACATTATAATATTTTATTTGCTAAATTCACTGTAATTTTATAACAGATAGCAGACTTCGGTCTGTCGAACGTGTTCAAAGAGACGTCGCTACTATCGACGTTCTGCGGGTCGCCGCTGTACGCGTCGCCGGAAATCGTCAAAGGAACGCCGTATATAGGACCCGAGGTATGTGATTCACTTTCTAATGCTTTGTATGCAGACAAGTACTGTACCTGTTGATACTATACTAGCTGTGTATTGTGTAATTTTTGTATGAATCAACTCGAAGAGGCTTTTTATAAAAGAGAAAACTCTCAATCAATAATTGTCCGCGCGGAACTGGTTGGCCGCGCCTTAGGTATGTGAGCGGTGGGACGGAGAGGCGGGGGCGCTTGATTTTGACAGTTCTGGCTAGTTTAGATCATAAAGGTAATATACCTATCGGAATAGAGAAACAATCCCGAGCTGTCAAGCTTAACCAAAATTTGATTTACATCTGTGTATACAATTATTTTTACGTGTGCGTGTCAGTGATGTACAAACATCTTGTAATTCGAAAAAATATCGATCATGGAATAATAATTATTGTAAGATTGTAAAAATAATAAAATGGGATAAAATAAAACTGCATAGATATATATAGGTTGTGGCGGTACCCACAATTCGCCTAACAATCCTACATCGCGCTATCGAAGTTTCGGAGAACGGCAAGATATATTATACAACGTCTGAAATGACGTCAGTGGGCTTCGGCCTGATCGAGCATGCTATCTCGCTCGGTCGGAAGATCTTCCTTTTCGGACGCCACGAACAACGTTAAATTGGTGACCACCGACAAGAACACGCATCCTTCTGGACATCAATCATCATCAACACTCCCCGCCCATCCGCACCACGTCAGCAGACATCAAGCATAACCGGGTCGCCTCGACCATAAGCCGCGTTGGGCGTCCGCGCCGGTCGAACCCGCGTCTGGCTTGAACGGGGCAGCCATAGGCTACAACGACCGGTCAACAAGCAGAGCACGGGAACCTCTCCTGGTCATTGCACGCGTAGCTTCGGCCCACACCTGACAACACAAGCGCATTGAAGAATATCACCGGTCTTCGGGGGGGAGTGATGTGGCGGTACCCACAATTCGCCTAACAATCCTACATCGCGCTATCGAAGTTTCGGAGAACGGCAAGATACATACAACGTCTGAAATGACGTCAGTGGGCTTCGGCCTGATCGAGCATGCTATCTCGCTCGGTCGGAAGATCTTCCTTTTCGGCTGCCACTAGCGTTTAGCGTTAGCTAGCGTTAGCTATTACAAGGTAATAAAATTGTAATTTTGAAGTAAAATGTGACTTTTCTTCAAAATGCTTGCTGCATAATTAAGTATGCATGAATTTTTCTTCGGAGCCCAGTTTGGACGGTTAATTATTTTAAGCCATGAACTTCTGGTATCCAGGTCAGCAGGAAATCTGAAAAATTGGCCAAGTGTGAGTCGGACTCGCGCATGAAGGGTGACCGGTTTCAACCGGGCATTTTATTAAACCCAGCACGATACGACACGACAATATGTCATGACACGATTCGACACGACAGGTTACGTTACGTGACATCAGTACACGACACGACACGACTTCACTAGACCCTACTATTAAGGGCGTTCCTTCCGGAGATTCCATAATTTACCGTATTTGAAGCCTTATAAACTCATAATCTGAAGGCTACAAAGTTATAAGAAAAATACAGCAATAATCTTCAGTATCTCAACATTCCTTTCTCCGTTTAAAGTTTTCTATTTTTGTTTATTATACTCATGATATCAGCTTCCAAAGTAGTACCAATTTATTAAAATTCAAGCATACATTCAGCATCTCCTTAGAATTTACAAATTATTTTTATTTGAAACTCACGCCAATAGATCGACAATACCATAAACTACATATTCCCCGTTTAAAATTTTTTAGGACAATTTTGAACTGAGATAAGTAAAAATAATAGGGTTTTGGCGCGATCTCGGCAACGCGGCAAATGTATGGCCAAGGTCGTTTGCTCGGGGGACGGCCTTAATTTTCAATTCACTCTCAATGAACCCTTTTATTTGATGCCCATCTTGCCGAAGTGCTTTCAACTATTCCCCTTATCTTGGACTTAACCTAACTTATATTGGATGTAGAATGACATTACATCTGTGGAAATTTCAGAAGTCTATTACTATAGCGGTTCTTGTTATACAGCCTGGAGACAGACAGACGGACGGACGGATGGACAGACGGACAGGCAACGAAGTCTTAGTAGTAGAGCGGGCTGCGGGACCCTCCTACTAGGACTTTTTACCCTTTGGGTGCGGAACCTTAAAAACGATAAATTATGTATGATAGTATATTAATATACTTAAACTAATTATAAACTACGGATGAGTATGTTATCATTTCATGTTATCATTTCAACATTCCTAGATAATTAGTATACTTAACTAAAAAATATTTTCATATCGACACAACTTATCGATAACTTGATGCAGCCCTAGTGTAAATTAGATGAAAATAGTTTACACAAAATATCCTTTAATTGTGCACCATGGCTAGTCAAGTTATGTTTTCCATATAATTAAACATATACAGAAGTGAACACAGACGTAAAAATACCAATAACTCGTAGGGAATTGGCAAAAATAAACTTAAAACTAGGTCCTGTCGATGTAGAATAATTCACCTGTGAAATTAATATTTGTCCGGGTTTTTTCGATGTGTGGATCCAGAATCATTCCACAAACATTTAACCATGTTTCTAGAGCAGTATTTCTAAAAATTATTCATTATTTAACTTAAAATCACAATTTTTCTGAGAGCCCAAATTGACAACGATCGGCTCAGGGTCAGATAGACTGTCAAACAGATGAAAAAAAGCTATGCAATCTCAAATCACGCTTCTCTTCCTACCACGCAGTGTTACTGATAGTGACATCTCGCTTGCTCAGGCCTTTGTTTCTCTATTCCGATAGGTATATTAACTTTATGGTTTAGACCAGGGATGTTGCGAATGCGGAGCATCCGCATACGCATCTGCATCCGCATCCGCATTAAATCAATGCGGATTTTTATGCGGATGCGAATGTCATACGAGTTGCGACAAGAAAAAAAGCGGTAATAGCCCGTGCCGTTTGTGCGACAATATGACCGATAGCTATGTCCACACTATGCGTTATCGTCTTCAATTTTCGTCATCTTCTTTGTATTCAATTTTCGTTTGGCGCTTTCAAATTTCAATAATTGAATGCGTTAACGAATGCAACGCCAACATTGTCTATCAGTTGCAGTGTCTGTCAGCTTTGTAACATGTGCGATGAGAACGTTTTACTGGCTGGAAATTGTGCGGCTAATTTTCTCATAAGAAATTCCAGAAAAAATAGAACTTAGCGAATATTTTGGATACGGTCAGAGCGCATGCGTCGCGGGCATGCCTCACGTACGCTGTTGACTGCGCTATGACGCATGCCCTTGATGAACAAAAAAAGACACAGTGTGAACAAAGCTAATGGGAGCGAAAAAACTGGGCAAGTGCGTATCAGCCACGCACAATAGAGGGTTACGTAGTACCGCCAATTTTAGGTTTTGTATGGTCAATGAATATACAATAATTATAACGTGTTTTACACTACTAACAATATCATCTCATTGCGTCTAAAGGAATCTGAACAAAAAGTTCCTTTGCACTTCTCAATAGCTTATGAAGTCTTCTTAGCCGTGGTAGTTTTTCTTTTAAATTTAGCATATTATTTCCTACTCTCGTGAATTATTCCACATTTCCAGAAGTAGCCGCTTAGCTTTTTTTTCCACTTTAAAACTTCATGATATTTCACCAAATATGGATACCTAAACCGAAAAATGATCTTTGAACGCGAAAAAAATAATCATCCCCGCGTACCTTAAAAAAAAGATTTTGTAGACCATTTTGTCGGTATCATTAATATTATGTGTATTAATGCCAAATTACAGCTTTGTAAATCCTACACGATCTCTGAGCAAAGCCGTGGATAGACAGATGTTTTAATTCTTCATTTATATACAATATTATTTTATTATATTTATATTTTATTATTATTTTATTATTTATATTATATATTATTATTTATATAGGATCCGAGTGCGTGTTTCGAAAATGTACCAATTATGACTCAAAAGAAAACAAAACACATGGAATCTTTTACCACATGTCTTGATTGCAATAAATACCTCGATTATTTACATTTTCAATTATTTTTTCGAACAATCTGGAAAAAATCGAAGTTTCGTCATAGCTCAGGCGAAGAAAGAGACAGCGATACTATTCGACGTTTAAAAATATCGTTTAAAATTTTAAAATATTCGACGTTTAAGAGACGTTTAAATAACTGTCTCTTTTATGTAAATTGTTTTTGATTTTTCGTATCTTTTGTTTCACTTATTTGTCAAATTTGCCAATGTTTGCAATTTTGAATTTGAAAATTGTTCGGAAGAGATTTAAGCAGGAAAAGAGTATGGACGTATAGTTCTTGCAATCTAAGAGTGCGCGTCGCCTTTATTTGTAGTTGGAAATGTGAATAGACATTTTCGTTAGTGTGCGTACCCGATGGAGCAGTCAGTAGCGAGCGAGCCATGTATGCGTGCATAGATATGGTCACTCACACAACTAAGGGCGACGCGCACTCTTAGATTGCAAGAACTATAACAGATCTGTAATACAAATCTACAGATCTGTTGCGAATATCCGCATCCGCAAATGCGGAGCATCCGCATAGATTTGGACATTCGCATCCGCATCTGCATCCGCGGATGTGAACCTCTAAAAATCCGCATCCGCATCCGCATGTGAAAAAATCGGGATCCGCAACATCCCTGGTTTAGACAAAAAGCACAAGAGATGGCAATAGCAAGATAAGTCCGCCGATAAAAAGACAATCTAAGGAAATAATATTTAAAATGCATAGGTTTTTAAAAAACGGAAAGCCGATGGCAATAATTTTGAATATAAAACTGATTAATTGTCTTTATTTATTCTTTTCAATAATTAAATAATATTATTGTTCACGATATCGCGAGATTGGTCATCACTGTCTAATCTCATGTGCGTTGCGAGCATCAAGGTACCCGCCCCCTCACCCCTGTCCCTACCTAAGGCGCGGCCAACTAGTTCCGCGCGGACTATAACTGTTTGCTATAAATATAGTAATATTCTCGAAAATTGATTCAACGTAGTTTATGTTTACTGATATAATATACATCGTCTGTCGTTACTCTATGGCAGTGAAAACAATATGGATACATCATTAGCAAGTACATTTGGTTTTTACTGGAGACAAATAGGAAGATCCAGAGAACTTACCAAGAAAGATTTGCCTACTACATTATCTACCATTAGTAGGCGTTAGGGCCAGGCCACAACAGTGCGTTGCGGCGTCGCATCGTAAATTGTATGCCGTCGCAGAACGCATCGTGAAAATTTGCGACGCGACAGCGAGATTTCCGATGACATTTTTGCGTTGTGACAACACATCGCATTTCTGTGCGATGTTGTTTTTGCGATACGACGCTGTAAATGTAAAGCAGTGTTGTGGCCTGGCCTTTAGTCCTTACCGTCTCTACTTTATTATATTATACTCGATGACCCCCGCAACTCCGTTGCGCCTAAAATCGTTTATCACACGGAAACCGTACGTTTTTTGGGATAAAAAGTATCTTATGTACTTTCCCGGGACTCAAAGTATCTCTATGCCAAATTTCAGCAAAACCGGTTCAGCGGTTTTAGCTTGAAGAGGTAACAAACAGACACACTATCGCATTTATAATAATATTAACCCATCAATCCAATAGCGGCAGCCGGCTGCCGCATAACAATTGAAAATCTATTGTGTCTGCGATACCCACGATGGAGGTGCTACGTATGGATGCACACCCAATTTCAACGTATTGATCGTTACAGGTGGACTGTTGGTCGTTGGGAGTGCTGCTGTATACTCTAGTCTACGGCGCGATGCCGTTCGATGGATCCAACTTCAAGCGTCTAGTCCGACAAATCAGCAACGGAGATTACTATGAACCCAAAAATCCTTCAAGTAAGTAATTTTGTAATAATCTTAAAAAATATCCCTTCCGAAAACCTCAGGTGTTACAATAAGTGCATCCTATCTAAGACAGACAAAAACAATGTTTTATTCCCAAATGAAATATAAGCTCTGTCAAAACATATACACATTTTTATGGGTCATCGGTTGGTTACTCGAGCAGCGAGCTCGTCTAGAAGAATGAGGCAACGCTACAATGACACAATCCAAAGTTGACGACCATGACATTTTATAACTTCTGTCATAACGTCACTTAAATTTTCAGCCGCGTCACCACTCATCCGCGACATGCTGACGGTGGATCCGCTGAAACGTGCCGACATCGCGTACATCTGTGATCATCCGTACGTATTACTTAACGATTTCGTTCCATGCGACCGCGAGAACAAAAGATTTCCAAGAATTCGTGATCGAGGTATTACGAGGCCGGGTGCCATCGAAATTCTCATACATACGTAATACCAAAATCATTTTCTCATACGAAAATATTTAACATGTTTGAGTTATTTTTCAGCTTAAAATAGTAATTACCTAGGTTCCTGCACAAAAATTTACCGAATTTCGATGGCACCCGGCCCCTTAAGTTACAACGTAGCATTTGCCAATAATAAAAAACTTGAGAAGTGTCAAGGGACACCCGAATGGAACGAAGTTATTTCTTATGTTCAAAAAATCTGTATACATATTACATAAAAGTACACTCAATTTTTAGGGTTCCGTACCCAAAGGGTAAAAACGGGACCCTATTACTGAGACTTCGATGTCTGTCCGTCTGTCTGTCTGTCTCCAGGCTGTATCTCAAAAACGGCTATAGCTAGACTTCTGAAATTTTCACAGATTGTGTATTTCTGTTGCCGCTATAAAAACAAAATAAAATTAATAATTAAGGGGGGCTTCCATACAACAAACGAGATTTTTTTTAGCTTTTTTTGCTCGATTTTAATAATGGTAACTATTAGACACTTGAAATTTTCACAAAATCCTTGATTGTATGTGTTCTTTAATAATTAATAATAATAATAAATAAAATTAAAAAATTGATGGGTTCTCCCATACAAAAAACACAATTTTTTGCCTATTTGTGCTCTATCGGTACGGAAGCCTTCGTGCGCGAGTCCGACTCGCACTTGGCCGATTATTAAGAAAATAAAAAGCCATATATTGCCCAGGAATACTAACAACGCGTCGCTATTTATTCTCAAAAAACAAGCACAGGAATTCTATCACTCCTCCTCTGGCCCTCTGCCTCTACTATGCAGATACTAATAAAAAAGTGTCGAAGTCAAATATCGTTCTGTCTAGCCTCCTTTACACCGACGCGCGATAAGGAATTTCATTCTAAATGCTCTTCCAGTGACATAAAAGGTGAGAACGCACTAGAGTAAATACCATAAAGGTAATATACCTATCGGAATAGAGAAACAATCCCGAGCTGTCAAGCTTAACCAAAATTTGATTTACATCTGTGTATACAATTATATTTACGTGTGCGTGTCAGTGATGTACAAACATCTTGTAATTCGACAAAATATCGATCATGGAATAATAATTGTAAGATTGTAAACAAAATAAAATGGGATAAAATAAAATTGCATAGATATATAATAAAATTGTAATTTTGAAGTAAAATGTGACTTTTCTTCAAAATGCTTGCTGCATAATTAAGTATGCATGAAGTTTTCTTCGGAATCCAGTTTGGACGGTTAATTATTTTAAGCCATGAATTTCTGGTATCCAGGTCAGCAGGAAATCTGAAAAATTGGCCAAGTGTAAGTCGGACTCGCGCATGAAGGGTGACCGGTTTCAACCGGGCATTTTCTAAAACCCGACACGATACGACACGACATGACGTCATGACACGATTCGACACGACAGGTTACGTCACGTGACAATATCAGTACACGACACGACACGACTTCACTAGACCCTATTAATTTTCAATTCACTCTCAATGAGCCCTTTTATTTGATGCCCATCTTGCAGAAGTGCTTTCAACTATTCCCCTATCTTGAATGAGCAGCCATATTGGATGTAGAATGACATTACATCTGTGGAAATTTCAGAAGTATATTACTAAAGTGGTTCTTGTTATACAGCCTGTACACAGAGAGACGGACGGACGGAGGGACAGACGGACAGGCAACGAAATCATAGTAGTAGAGCGGGCTGCAGGACACCACTACTAGGACTTTTTACCCTTTGTGTGCGGAATCTTAAAAACGATGAATTATGTATGATAGTATATTAATACGTATATATTAATAGTATATTTCTACGCGCAATGCATTACAGATGTAGTCATTCCCGAGAATCTTATAGCACACTTCTTGAAATATATAATCTCCTTCCACTAACATCTAGACGTATTCAGCTAGAAATGATGCTCCTTTATGACCTTTGCCATAATAGATACGATTGTATATCTTTAAATAATAAATTATGCTATAGGATACCCATAACAACACATAGTCGAAGGCCTCATCAAATATTTGCTACTGCAGTCAGTCGAACTAATGTTGGTAAACGTTCTCCATTCAATAGATTAGCTAGTACCTACAACAAGAACTTTGTTCCCATTGATATTTTCAGCTGTAAAATAACTAAATATAAAGAAGAAATCATGAAATTACTTAAGGATATTACTTAGTGGCAATGTTATATTCTATCTATAATTAAGATTAATCAATTTCTAGTAATAAAATTGTTATGCTTGTATGAGAAGTCACAACACGCTGTTACAAATGTTAGAAAATATTATGTATTAAAATTACCAAAATTAAAAAAGTGAAACATCAAAATAGTATAATCAGTAAGTACTTATTAAAGTTCTGAAATGATAATGTTTTAAAATATTAGTACATTAGCTACGAATATAATATATTAGTATATTACTTAATCTCAACTGGATGACTAGAATTTAAGTTACTTAATTAATTTGTAGTTAACGCTGTTGGTTCCGTAGTTACTAAGTTTTTGTTTAAACTTAAACAATATTTATAATAATTATATACTATGGTTACTGTTTGTTAACTTCAATAAATAAAAAAAAAAAAAAAAAATATACTTAAACTAATTACAAACTACGGATGAGTATGTTATCATTTCAACATTCCTAGATAATTAGTATACTTAACTAAAAAATATTTTCATGTCGATACAACTTATCGATAAATTGATGCAGCCCTAGTGTAAAATATATGAAAATTGTTTACACAAAATATCCTTAAATTGTGCACCAAGGCTAGTCAAGTTATGTTTTCCATATTATGAACCCTTTAAAGAAGTGAGTTCTCAAAATCAATACCAATAACTCGTAGGGAATTGGCAAAAATAAATTTAAAACTAGGCCCTGTCGATGTAAAATAATTCACCTGTGAAATGAATATTTGTCCGGGTTTTTTCAATGTGTGGATCCAGAATCATTCCACAAACAATTAACTATGTTTCTAGAGCAGTATTTCTAAAAACTATTCATTATTTAACTTAAAATCACAATTTTTCTGAGAGCCCAAATTGACAACGATCGGCCCAGGGGCAGACAGACTGTCAAACAGATGAAAAAAAAGCTATGCAACCTCAAATCACGCTTCTCTTTCTACCACGCAGTGTTACTGATCGTGACATCTCGCTTGCTCAGGCCTTTGTTTCTCTATTCCGATAGGTATATTAACTTTATGGTAAATACACTGCAGCGGAACGACGCAACGACGACGAAAATATTATGTCAGTTCTATGGAACGTGAAGTGCCGTGTGGCTCCGCTGCAGCGTAATGTCGCTGAGTGCGGTCTCATCTTTATGTTTTATTTTGCACTATGATGTCCAGGTGTTTGTTTTTGTGGCGGTAGCGGTTATGGGCCCTGAGCTGTAAAAAAACTTTACATATTATGAAACTACTTTGTAACTGCATTAAATAGCTTTGAATTCGTAAAAAGTTGCGAGATAATAATAATCATTCTAAAATTTACCAAGACTTTTTCTGTTGAATCTATCATAATCTGTGTCTTTAAAAGAGTTCAATTATTTTTTTAATTTAAAAACAGAATACATTGCGAGCATTTCCTCTGTTCAATGTTCATTGACCGCTGGTGCCAAGTCAATTCATTTTAACTTTAGTTGGGTGAACGGCGGTTGCGAGGCGTCGTGCCTGGAGGTGGCAGAGGCACTGGCGGCCGAGACGCCGGTGCGGCTCGACCTGCTGCTGTCGCTCGCGCCCGCCGCGCCCTCGCACTCCAACAGCGTGCTCGTGCCCGACCAGGTGAGTGAGCGAGACGTCGCGCCTGGAGGTGGCAGAGGCGCTGGCGACCGAGACGCCGGTGCGGCTCGACCTGCTGCTGTCGCTTGCGCCCGCCGCGCCCTCGCACTCCAACAGCGTGCTCGTGCCCGACCAGGTGAGTGAGCGAGACGTCGCGCCTGGAGGTGGCAGAGGCGCTGGCGGCCGAGACGCCGGTGCGGCTCGACCTGCTGCTGTCGCTCGCGCCCGCCGCGCCCTCGCACTCCAACAGCGTGCTCGTGCCCGACCAGGTGAGTGAGCGAGACGTCGCGCCTGGAGGTGGCAGAGGCGCTGGCGGCCGAGACGCCGGTGCGGCTCGACCTGCTGCTGTCGCTCGCGCCCGCCGCGCCCTCGCACTCCAACAGCGTGCTCGTGCCCGACCAGGTGAGTGAGCGAGACGTCGCCGTGCGAGCGGTATAGATGTATGCGCGTGCGTTACATCAATATAGTCGAGGCATTATAATAGGCCACATTTGACAGTTCATCAAAATTGCACAACGTAACCTTGTAGCGACGTGCATAAAAAATAAATATTTTCGTTTTGTTATAACTGCACAATTGATTAACTTTTTTCAATTACGATTACATATTTATTGTAAATATGACCGATACGAATTATTTAACGATTTGCTTTTACTGATAAACAATTCTAAACGTAATAAACAAATTCTGATCTTAACAATTGCACGTCGATACAATGTTACGTCAGCTGACCTTTTTTCTTTTTAAACTCTAGGGATGTTACTCTAAAAATCGAAAGCAAATAAATAGTATCGATGCATATGCGATGCATTGATTACTTGTAACGAAATATCCCCATAAAATAATAACCACGTTGTGAAAAGTAACACGTATTTATGTGAAATGAATAATGATAATACTAAATTTAACATTTATTATAATTCAAGGGAATAAATGCATTTTTTTGTAAATTATGTACTTGTCTTATTTTGCTCCTTGAATTAAAGTAATAATGGGACAGGATTTTGTTTTTGGTTTAACAAATAACGTATAAAAATCTAATATTTTATTTCAAGTCCGTATCGATTCATTTGTTTTGGTCGATGTTTTTACGCAGCTTACCTCACTATGGAAATTAATCTGACAGATGTCAAATGTGGCCTATTAAAATGCCCCGACTGTAGGTATTTCTGTCTATCTATCTATATTTATTATTATAGATAGATAGATATAACATATTCAAGTGCAACGATTTTTGATTTCTAGTTATTTATTGACGTGTGTACTTCCAGAACGAGCTGGGGCCGGAGGAGAGCTGCACGGACCTGACCAGCTCCGCGTCCATGCCGGTGGAGCCCAGCAACTCCGCAGAGAAGAGGATACTCGAGCTAGTGGCGGGTGAGTCTCAGTTTCGTAGGTTTCTACTGCTTGACAAAGCATCATGCCTTTTTCTTTCATGAATATGAAGAATAAGAGAGATAAGTAAATACTCAATATAATATTATATTTAACTTCTGCTGACCTAGCCATTATCTGTGTAGACATCAGACAGTGGTAAATTATAAGCAGAAAAACTTATTTGCGTAGATGTATTACTGACTTTTTTAATTTGCAGAGGGCGGCGAGGACGCCATCAAGCCGTCGCCGACGCGCACGCTGGTGGCGGCCGGCGACTACAAGCGCAAGCTCGACACCGCCGTGTCAAACAGCGGCCTCGTGCGCAAGAAAGAGCGCGTCGCCAGGTAAGGCTGAGGCCAAACGAGCGTAATTTTGTAAGTCGTAAGTCGAAGAATTTTGGTCGCGTAAATTACGCTCGTGTGAATGAAGCAGACATTTTCTATGAAACTTCAGTTTCGGTTGGCAGAAATTCTGATGCATTCATGCAGTAGAATTTCTGCCAACCGAAATTCTGCGACTCACAAATTACGCTCGTTTGGCTTCACCCTTATGTCGACCTAGTGCTGTCTCTCTCTAAAACTGCGAGCTTCGCTAACACGTTTTCTTTAATGCTTCTTTATAGAATCGCTGATCGAAATTGTATGGGTTGTTGTTCCAACGGGATAATGGCATCGTGGACCTCTAGAGACGAGATTTAATCTACTATTGGATCACAGGGGTGTTTAATATTAATCACCTCTTTTGATTGCATTAAGCCACTAGTACAAATGACAAAAACCCTTAAGCCGTTATCCAAACATGTATTGCAAACTTAATATCTTCTTTAATAACAATATGTTTTTGGTATCGTTGTAGTTCGGCCAGCGTACCGCCTTTATCTCCAGCGCTACCAGAAGAGGACGCGAAACTGGACTCGCCACCCGCTTACGACTACCAAGAAACCGTGAGTATAATATTGATCAAAATAAATGTAATTTTGCATTTTGCTGATACAAATATTAACTGAATATCAATTCAAGTAAGATGCTTATTCTTACTCCATTAGATCATAATATTATGTCTAAATTGACGACTATAATTGGTTATAGCCCGCGCGGAACTAGTTGGCCGCGCCTTGGGTCTGTGAGCGGTGGGACGGAAAGGCGGGGGCGCGTTTAATTTTGACAGTTCTGGCTAGACATTAAGCACAGGAGATTGCAATAGCAAGATGAGACAATCTAAGGAAATAATATTTAATTCTTCGATCGGGGATTCTCGGAAATGCTATTGTATTCTATTGATGTCGCGATCACCGGTGCTCGTACGGGGCTTGATGGGTTAAAGTGCATAGGTTTTCAAAAAACGGAAAGCCGATGTCAATAATTTAGAATATAAAACTGATCAATTGTCTTTATTTATTCTTTTCAATAATTAAATAATATTATTGTTCACGATATCGCGAGATTAGTCGTCACTGTCTAATCTCATGTGCGTTGCGAGCAGCAAGCAACCCGCCCCCTTACCCCTGTCCCTACCTAAGGCGCGGCCAACTAGTTCCGCGCGGACCTAGCATCTAAACACCTAGCAGACCACGTGATTCTCACGTCGTTACACAGTTTGTTATATTTAACGAAATCAGTGTCTTTATTTTTAACGTTTATTCGCGTTAAAAATATAATAAAAACTAAAAAGATACTAATCTCGTTAAATCTCGCATTAGTATTGCGATTTGTGGCTAATGACATTTTATTTATAGGAAGCCCCGCTGACCCTCAAGTCTTCGGCGACAATAACCATAGCGCCCACGCCGGAACCCGCGCCGGAACCACCCAAGGAATCCGAACCCAAAGTGGAACCCAAAGAGGAAAAGCCAAAAGAAACCCCAAAACCAAAATTAGTTATCAGGAAGAAAACCTCGCCCACAAAATCTGAAGAGAAATCGCCGGAGAAACTCGAGTCCCCAAAGGTATTTTATAAGTTACATATTATTTTTTGATTTAAGAATGTAATAATATGTCCCCTCCATCGCAGCTTAAACTACTCATCATATTAAAATTTTTGCAACGTAATCTATACTTCTATACTAATATTATAAAGAGGTAAACTTTGTTTGTATAAATGTAATGAATAGGCTCAAAAACTACTGGACTGATTTTAAAAATTCTTTCACCATACGAAAGCTACATTATCTACGAGTAACAGGCTACATTTTATTTTGGAAAAAATTTGTTTTCGTAAGATATTTGAGTTTTTCGGACACAAGGTGTAAAAAATCAACCATATTTGCGTACGCTGCCTAAACTATAAAAGATAGAACCATAAAATGGTTGTAGATCTTATAAATATCTACAAAAAAGTCCGCGACACACTATACCTATCTATGTCGAGTGAGGCACAGCAACCATTTTTTTATTTAAAAAAATGGTTGGTGTGTACATTTACATTTAAACGCGTTTATTTTACTCATGCTATTAATCCTTATCAAAATAAATTATTTCGTCAATAAGTACAGTTTATGTAGATAATATTTGGTCTTTGACTAAAATTGGACGTTTGGTTTTGAAGTTATGGCGAAATTAAAATATTACGATTTTTACTGCACGGCCTGCGGTTGCGAAGTGGGCGTCATCAAGGCGGGAGTGCGCGTGCGAGAGGGCCGGAGTTTAGATCTATAGCTATGTCCAGTGTCCGTGCACTTCACACTGTGCACTTTCATCTTCAATTTTCGTCATCTTCTTTCATTCAACTGTTGTATTGGCGCATTCAATTATTTTCTTAAATATTTGAAAATGCCTAAGAGAGCCAGGTCGAACGACTATGCAATGGCACCATACTTATATTTTAGTCACTTCAATAAAATAATATGGGCAAAACAACGTTTGCCGGCACAACTAGTATTAAATATGTACGTAGTTGCGTTAAAAATTTCAACATTTTATGTTTGAAAAGAAAAGGTCATAGGAAACAATTAAAAGTTTCCTATGTCCTTTCCCGGGGCTCAAAGTATATTCATTCTTCATACCTTTCAGCAGAATCAGTTCAGCGGGCGTGAGAGTAACAGAAATACAGACACAATTTCGCATTTATAATATGAGGATGGGCCCTGATAGGTGAAATGAAACACTCGACGACTTGGTTAAGACTAACTTTATTGTAGTGTCATTCACTTACTTATACTAGGTACATGCTTACTATACTACAATTAGTATGAACTATGAATGTCGTCGGACGTCGGGTTATACATACAATTTTTTAATATTTATTATTTGGACGTTTTCTGTACTTATGAATATTACAATAGAATTCACCTACTTTATATAACACTAGCGACCCGCCCCGGCGTCGCACGGGTATAAAATTACCAACCACTGAAAAAATTATTAAAATCGTTCACGTGGTCTAACTTCTTATCTGTGCCAAATAACATAAAAATTGCTCACAGTAGTTCGCGAGATAAGCCCTTTCAAATAATTTCCCCCGTTTTTTCCACATTCTCATATTAGTCTTAGCGTGATAAAATATAGTCTATAGTCTTCCTCAATAAATGGACTATCCAACACTGAAAGAATTTTTCAAATCGGACCAGTAGTTCCTGAGATTAGCGCGTTCAAGTTAGCCCTTTCAAATAATTTTCCCCGTTTTTTCCACATTTTCTTCTATTTCTTCGCTCCTATTAGTCTTAGCGTGATAAAATATAGCCTACAGCCTTCCTCGATAAATGGGCTCTCTATCACTGAAAGAATCATCAAAATCCGTTGCGTAGTTTTAAAGATTAAAAGGAACAAAGGGACAAGAGGGAAAAAAGCGACTTTGTTTTATAATATGTATAGAGTATAGATTAAATATTTTACTTTGTCTGACAGATTGATGAATCCAAAACCAATTCGGTATCGTCTACGGCGGAGAAATTGACTTCGTTGTCGTTGGCGCAGCCCGCCGCGACCACGCCTACCAAGCCCAAGAAGCTGTCTATTGGTAATACAATTTGTCTAGTTTTTACCTTTTTTCTATAATGACGTACTCGAATTAGTGCTGCGGACTGGTGTTTTGAAACTTAGAATTAAATTATTAAGACCAGTGCTGTCACCTACTGTCACCTACTGTCACCTATGCTTTGTCATTTGTGCACGGTCCCAATTGCAAAGATGATAATAAAATATCTACAGTTCAACTATCGAAGGGAGGAATTTTAGTCGGAGGACTGACGACGGTCCTTTCTAACCTAACTGCATCCGTTAAAATGGTATTAAATGAGATGCGATTTATTAAATACCTTCGTCATATGTTACAAAATTTTTATGAATTCGTCCAAAAAAATCCTCTCAATTAAAATCTAAAAAAAAAGTTTTTGTTTGTCGAAGATACAGGTTATATTAGACTCGTTAGTATTTTCTAACTATGTGTAATCTGTTTCAGGTGGACATGTCGGCAGTTTCAAAGAACAGTTTGAGAGGCGCGCCTCGCTCACGACATCGCCAGAAATCAAGAGAAACATATCAAAACCAGGTAACTCATTATCATAACATGTAAATCGCCAATTATGTATAGTTTTGTCCGTTTTGACATTTAATAGGTTAAGTCTTCCTGTTTTAATGTTATGAGAGCGAGAGCGTTACATAGAATATACTTAACTCTCATTATTATGTAACATTAGAATTTAGAATAGAACAGATACAAAGCAAATATAAAATTCATAGGAAATTATATATAAACTAGCTGTCCCGGCAAACGTTTCTTTGCCATATTAAGTATATAAAGTATTTTTTTTTAATTTGATCGCAGCGCTAACTGTCGGGACAGACTAAAATTAAAATTCGAATTCGAATATTATTTAAAATTTGACACATGTCGGATCCAATGTAAAACATTCCAAAATCAACAACTACTAATAAATTAAAAATTAATTAAAAAAACATTGTCCAGCGGACAAAATTGTGAATCTAAACCATTCCCAGATCCCCTTGAACACACACAAAAAATTTCATCAAAATTGGTCCAGTCGTTTAGGAGGAGTTCAGTCACATACACACGCACACAAGAAATATATATATTAAGATTGGTTGGTAAGTATGGATTTTGTAAGGATTTACAAAATCTGTTCCCAACAGAAACACAACTTCTTTCACAAAGTCGTTTTCTTGGGAAACCATAATAATATAAGCGCGTGATTTTGTGAATTTCTTATTTTATTATCACGAAAAGACTATTAACTTTTGTCTAAATTACAGTGGTGTCTAAGATCGCGAAGCCCAAAGCCCAGAGCGAGGACCGCGAGTTGCGCGCGCGCTCGCCCGAGTACGGCGCCGTGCGTCTGCAGCAGATCGGCATCGAACCATCGCAGGTCAGTTAAGGCTTGTTTTAACTTTGATTAGTGCAGGTGCGAGTGCTTAGTGTTAAGTGCTCGTGAGAGTACCTGACCAATATAGTTTAGTTGCTGTGCAAGTAAACAACGGTTGACGGTAGTGAGTTTCGTTTCAATGCGTGAATAGCCGCGTACTGACCAAGCGAGCCGCCTCGCCGCGGCAGTCTCGCGCGCATTTGCTCGGTCGGTCAGTACGTGTTAGTGCGCGGCAAACGTCCGAGGCGCCTTTGAGCATCGACCAAAAACCGACAACTTTTGTCTCGGCCGCGGCACGCTCGGGCGAGGCAGCGCGGCGGCTCGCTTGGTCAGTACGCGGCGAATGCAATAAACACTTAACGTGTCCCAACGTGTTTAGTAGCAGGCATGCTGCGAGTGCATGGGAAAGGGAGCCGTGCGGGACGGGGCTACTAACGGGACCGAAAACCTCAATTTTTTTTAATATCCTTACTTGACCCTTTTTATGTGCAGACGCCACCAGAAGAGAACAACAGGCGGATGGACGGCGGCGTCAAAAAGACGGAGAGCGAGCCGTCCAACTCCAGCACCACGGTCGACCCGTCCGTCCTGCTGCAGGACGCTAGAAGGTGAGAATGGCTTACTACGAAACCGTTTTGAGACTCAATTGAATGAGAATTTTGCGTCCTGCTCTAACAATATTTCACGTTTGTGAGGTAGGACACGGCATTCTCGTACGATTGTTTGAGTCTCCAAACGGTTTCGTGGTACGGCCCTGTTTGTACCATCGAGGAAATTGATCCCCAGGCAGTTGACGGACCAACGTCATTTGGTAGGATCATGTCAATTTAATGTTAATTGTGATCTGTCGGCTGGGTTTGACATAACGCGACCGAACTACGTAGGTCCCTCATCTGCCTAGGAATCAACTTCTCTGTTAGTATATCGATTGAAATAAATGTTATCCTTGGCCAAGAGGCCTCTAATTTGGCTGTTCAAACTCGAAATTTGAAAGATAGTTTTCATTTAAGAATAGAGATACTAAATTTCGAAAGCCCTCATTCGTGAAATTTGGCAACAGGCTGTAATTTGTTTATGCTCGTTTTTTTATGATTGTATTGTTACCAGGAGTCTTCAGAACTCGATGGCGAAGCTGGTGGAGGAGCGAGCGGGCGAGGACAGCCGCCGCCGCGCCGCGCGCGACATCATATCATCCGCCATACGGACAGGTAACACTATCCAATATCCATACTTACTAATAAACCTACTTACTATACTTACTAATATTATAAATGCGAAAGTGTGTCTGTCTGTCTGTCACCTCTTCACACTCAAACCGCTGAACCGATTTTGCTGAAATTTGGCATGGAGATACTTTAAGTCCCGGGAAAGGACATAGAATAGTTTTTATCCCAGAAAAATGTACGGTTCGCGCGATAAACTAATTTTGGCGCAACGGAGTTGCAGGCGTAATCTTGCAGGGTTGCCTGGAAGAGATCGCTTATAGCGATAAGGCCGCCGCCCGCCCTTGCCCTCATTAATGTTTAGTTTTTAAGTATATATGAGCAATAAAGTGTTTATCCATCTATCTTTGGACTGCAATTTTGCTGGGATAAGATAATTGAATAGTTTGCAGTAATTTAAGTTGTTTTTACTTAAGAGTTTATTTGGGATGAATCCTTCCGTCAATAACATAAGGATTAGGTCACCAAAGAGGTTAAATTAGAACGCACTGTATCACTCAAACGTTGTTCCAGGCAAGCCCCCAGTGCCATACGGTCGGTCGTCGTCTGCGGGCGTGGCGACGGCGTCGCTGCAGTCCCCGCCCCCGGCCACGCCCCCCGCCGCGCCTGCCCCCGCACCCCGCGTCTTCCGCACAGAGGCCCATCACAAGGTTGAGGATCATCGCAGCAGGTAAGTCATGTGACTAATGTCCGGTTTCGGACATAATATATAATAGCTTGACGGTAGCAGATTAGAAGCACTGATTAATGTTTAGTGTTTACCTATAGCTATTATTAAGTCAAAACTGCATGAGGCACGAAATTTCTTTAAAGTTACATAATATATTTAAATTTGTATACAGGTAGAGCTTGTCTAATTTAAATTACGCGCCCCACCACTTCAAAGTTCATATAAATGGAACATTTTTGTACTGTGAATACGAGGGAGGGGCGCGTCATTTCTAATTGGTTTATGTCTACATATTTGCAATAAATTGTCAGAAGAAAACAACAGGTTACAATAACGACGTTATAATAACGAGGAACGAAGGAGGAAGAGAGTAGATGTGAAAACATGATTAAACTTTTTTTACCCAATGCATAAAAAAGGCGTCTAAAGAAGTTTTACTTCAAGAAAAAATAAGCTCGATAGCAATACCTACGTGCGCGAACGACAAAAAGAAATAACGACGACAGTATGGGAATAAAACATCGCTTGTTACTCTAATATTTCAGAGGTGTATCGGTGGAGCGCATTATACCTATACACCTGGCGGGCGAGGAGCCGACCACGCCCAAGACCACGCCCACATCGCCGCCGAAGTTTACGCCCGCCGCCACGCCCCCGCCTCCCCCCGCCGCTGCCGCCGCCGCCGCCGCCAGGCAGTCGCAGACGCCGATCAGGTACAGTGCTACGTGCATGTGCTCTGAAACAGAAGTAGTGTTCGTCTCTTTCTTTATAGCGCAAATCTTTAATTGCGCATGTCAAAGTCATGTCATGGCAACGCAACTTGACGTGTAACCAAATAAAAAACGCCATAAACAACTTGTTTGTGGCGTTGCCATGACATTACATAATTTTTACTTGCGTAATATAAGATTTGCGAGATAAAAAAATGCGACGAACACAACTAGTCTGCCGATGCAAAGATTACTCGCACGCTGCTTGCGGCGAATTTACAACTTGTCAAAATCAACACAGACAGTTTGCGATACAATTTACATCACGTAATTTTTTAATATCATTTATTATACCATTTAATTTCAACATTCTGCCAGGCCGAAAACGACGTTGGCTACTTTGGAAGCACATTTTTTTCAATTATTTTATCAGATACCAGTCAGCAATCTTATCATTACAGGCGACTCACATCAAACGATTCGTCGGCCGGTGACGCGTCCCCCGGCGAGCCGATCAAGAAGTCAGCGCGCGAGTTCATTATACCCATCGCGGTGGAAGGCAAGGGGTACGTCACTCCGCGCCAGCGCAGCCTCGAGCCCGAGCACGCGCCGCACTCGCCGCTCGCCACGTCACGGCTTGCACGCAAACCGCGTCGCATCAGGTACGTCATATACGTAGGTATACGTAGACATCTTACTTTAAATTGCCACAGGGTGTGTAAATTCCTTTACTAAATTAGTGTTTGAACAAATTCTTCATATTAGCTATGCAATATGCATATTATCAACTGTTAGTAAATTTATGTGGAATGTAAACATTATCTTTCCCACTTTGTGCGAGCAATGCAAATAGGTGATATAATTAGGCGTGTAATAACTAACATTATGTATTTCAATTCTAGATGACGCCTGTAACTTAATTGCGCTAAAATAATTTATTGCTCGGGAATCAAAGGGAATTTCCGAAACAATCTACCTCTTTAATATGTCTTTCCCGTCTCGAAGTTCAGCCGTTTAAACGTGCTGAGGTCACAGATTAACAGACACGTTTTTGCATGCGTCTCATACATAGCACGAAGCTTCGTGACGATAGACGCATGTGCGACCGCGGCATTAGGATTCTGGATTATATTACCCAAGACTTTATATACCAGTGCAGCGGGCTTGCCTGCTGCGTATAGCTGAGCTGGGGCCAATTCTGACATCACATAATATACATGTAGCTTAAGTCCTCTTTTATTATTGTTTCTTGTTCTGTTTTGTGTATGTTGTGTGTTGTTAAAATAAATGTTTTTTTTATCTTATCTTATCTTATATTTTCTAACAGCAGCCTAGTGAGCGGCGGCGAATCGGAAGAGGAGGAGGAGTCGCCGATGCACCGGCTGCGGTCGGCACGCTCGCGGCCCACGCGCGCCGACTCCGTCAGCTCCGGCGAGGACGACGAGGAGGACGAGGGCTTCCACCTGCTCACCGCCGAGAACCTGTTCTCTACCCTGCTGCATCGGGTACGTAGACCAATGTTCAAATACTAACTATAGGCTCCCCCACACAGGTGCGTTATCATAGGTCGATGATATCGCATGCGGTATTGCGATAATGCGTCCCTTGCACAGCCGGCTGCCGCTTGGGGATTGATGAGTTAAAGCTATAACAATTGAAAATCTATTGTGTCTGCGATACCCACGATGGAGGTGCTACTGGACGACAAGGAGCACGAGGGTTCCGATCTTCTGACCGCCGCGCCGAGAACTTGTTCTACGCCAGTACAAAGCAGCGGCGGCTTCCCCAGCTAGATCAATGTCGGTAGAAAATGAAACTTATAACCTAGGTCATAAAGTGACATTTTATTTAAATTCTTGTCGGTCGTTTACCGCGAGGACATTCGTTCTCACGTCAGCGGGCCTAGACAAGTGGCAAGCGATTATCGTAAACGCTAACGCCACAAAATGTATGGGATTTGACATTAGTATTCGCTAGCGAAGCGATGACTTATGTCAAATCGCATACATTTTGTGGCGTTAGCGTTTACGATAATAGCTTGCCACTTGGCTAGCCCCGCAGGGCTGCTATTTTTACAGTGACCTTTATACAAGGGACTCATAGTCACAGGTTACACGGTCAAATTTTCATCAATCTGATCCATCAATCTGATTGACGGAACATCGATGGGTTTAAAACCATCATATTAAAAATACGATCAACCCATCAATCACACGATCAAATTTTCGTCAATCCGCAATCCGATGAAAATTTGACCGTGTAACCGGCGACATACACTCCCTACACTACAATAAAATGTTAAAGTAACTTTATAAAATATATACTGGATGTTTAACAAGCTATTTCGTTAAAATCTAGGAGTCTACAGCGCATGTATACAAAGTGTAAAATATATTTCCATACTAAGGGGGGTGATTTTAATTACCTTTTCAGGTCCGCGCGCTAACAAATCGTCTCAACGGCGAGGAGGGTCCCGGTTTCCAGCACCCGCACTCGCTGTTCAACAACCTGCAGTCGCCGTTCTTTAACAGGTGGATAATCCACTAGCTACTCACAATGTGGCTTAGCATATCACCACATTTCACCCTCGATATTTATCGTGATAATATGTTGAGTTTTCCTTAAGTCAATTGCGTCTAGAAGCCTGTATTAACTTTGATAAGTGATAAGTGCAGGTGATTAGTAATCATGAGAAATTATGTGTGGACAGCAACTGATTAGTGTAAGTATTTAATTTATCCTGATCACTAATCACTTGCACTCGCACTAATTAAAGTGAATATAGGCCTTAGAGCAAAGTTGAAGGTAAAAAGTTTGGGATTTTACATACGTCGCAAGCACCATGGTCATTGGTCCTTACGTGCTTTGTTAAATCGTATACAGTTTTGATTTCTAGCTTCGCTATAAAATTATTGAGTGCAAAGAACAACAAGATAAATATCGAGCGTGCTCCATTCTATAACGAAAAGTTACTTATAACGTCCATTTAATTTACCCAATACAAGTCCATTTAAACATTTTCAATCCAGTGTGAATTTTGACTGTAAACTTGGCAACGATAACATACCTTTGTGGTTTAATTTAAATTTTCTTAGTATTTTTTTTTTAAATATTAAAAAGAAATAATTCTTATTTTCATGTCATTTCCTAATTTGAATTTTTCATTCACATTTTTTAAATTCTAATGGTGGTGGAAATTTTGTCATCATTCGATACTAAAACTGACGAGTGAATATTTTAAGCTCCAGGCTCTGAGTACTCATTTACATTGCATTCGCTAGTTTCGATAGCGAAGATATATAAATGGGATATGACATATTCCCCGTGTTCCATTTGATGTTAAAAACGATCAAAACGCTCAAACGCCTCCTATTTCGAGTGTTTTAATCGTTTTTAGGGTTCCGTACCCAAAGGGTAAGAACGGGACCCTATTACTAAGACTTCGATGTCTGTCCGTCTGTCCGTCACCACGGCCCGTACCACGAAACGGTTTTGAGACTCAAACAATCGTACGAGAATGTTACGTCCTACTCTAACAAACGTGAAATGACGTTGTTAGAGCAGGACGCAGCATTCTCGTCCGATTGTTTGAGTCTCAAAACGGTTTCGTAGTAGGCCTACTGGCTGTAACTCAGGAACCACTATAGCTAGACTTCTGAAATTTTCACAGGTTGTGTATATCTGTTGCCACTATAACAACAAATACTAAAAACAAAATTAATTAAATATTTAAGGGGGGCTCTCATACAACAAACGTGATTTTTTTGCTATTTTTTGCTCTTAATCAATAACGGCAAGACATAGGCAATTGAAATATTCACAAAATACTTAATTGTATTTTTACTTTAATAATTAATCATAAAATTTAAATAAATTAAATAATTAAGGGGGCTCCCATACAAAAAATACAATTTTTCGCCTATTTTTGCTATGTAGTGCGTACCACTACATAGCAAAAATAGGCGAAAAATTCGTTTTTTCACAACACAACACACGAAGGGTTTCGTAAAACCCTTCGTGTGCGAGTACAACTCGTACTTGGCTGATTTTTAACATCAAATGGAACGCGGGGACTATGCGATGCCTTTGTCAAATCTCATTGACATCCAACTTCGCTGTCGATACTCGAAACTATTTTATAGCGAAATGCGAATGCAATATGACTATCTAAGCACTCTGCTCTTCCGATCTTAAAATAAAATAATGCTTTGAGCGACAATTAATCAGTAAGTCCTAACTTTTCAATTTAAAATTTCTGCTCAACAATCTCCATTTTTGACAAGTCAACTAATACTAATGTAATATTTTCCGCATGCAGCGCACACTTACCCCGGAGGAATCTATTGTGAGTATACACTATTATTCTACTGTTTGTTGTTATTGTCTATGTCTGGGTTTCATTTTGTTGTTTACTTACATGCAGCACACATACAAGTAGGGAAACAACGAGAAGTGTCTCGGAGACGTAAGTAATGCACCGTGATGTAAAGCAAACATTTTAAGAATATGAACTTTTTTACCACATCAATTTTTATTGTAAATTGAAATACTATGGCATGATTATTTTTTTAATGAAAAAAAATCAGACTATACACTAAACATGGTATTTTCTCACCTCCGGGCGGAAAACGTCAACTTTCTTCCTGCTGCGCTTACCGATGTTGCCGTTTTCCGAGAATAATAGTATACGTACCATGGGCATCTTTTTCGAAAAGGAAAAAAGATTTTATTATGTAAAAGTTTCTGTTTTTCTTGCGTTCGGGGTGCAGTTTTGGTTTGAATACACACAGTATGTTTAAGATTTTGTAGTTTCAAGTAAAAAGTTTTTTAAGTAGAACCAAATCAGCTATGCAGAATTTTACAATGTTTTTCTAAATTATGAAGAAACGTTAAATATGTTATTTATATATATTAATAATAATTGTAGCTATATTCTAGGATATTTGTATAATGATCGAGAATGTTTTAACGTGAGTGTGTGTGCAGGCGCGAGGGGTGGGGCTCGCGCGACATGGGCGCGCCCTTCGACTCCATGTTCAAGTCCCGCCAGCAGATGCCGCGAGGTGAGTGCCCGCACCGCTTGCACGCTCGCGGAAAACGTTGCTAATATCACGCACTAGGATGTTGCCAATTTCATGCTAAAGGCGAACGTTGCCAACTTCACGCGGTAAACAACACGCAGTAGGCGTACGTTGCCAAATTCACGCAGTACGCGAACGTTGCCAACTTCACGCACTATCGGCACTGTAACGTTCACGCACAGTTGGCACGCTGTCGACCTCCGCATTAGGCGAACGTAGACGTCATTGTATGTATATCATTGCACTCGGGTTTGAACACATGCTTTTGCTATCACAGATTTTGTAATGAGTGTTTTCGATATTTTATTTGCCACCAGATGGAGCTATATGGCCGTAGGGTCTTTCGTGTCAAATAGCTGCTATATTATGTCATGATAAAGTTGTCTTATGTCTGTCTGACAAATAGTTGACACGAAACACCCTGAAGAAAATTATATTATAGAGCTACCTGTGTGCCGAGTGTGAGTTTTTTCTTTCACATTCGATCGTGAACGCGTTTGGAGTTTACTAAGATTTTGTATAGGAGCTGGGAACTCCCGTGAGCATCGCTAGATGGCGTTGTACAAATTCCATACAAAATCTTAGTAAACGCCAAACGCGTTCACGATCGAATGTCAAACAAAAACGCACACTCGGGCCTCTGTTGGTAAATACAATATCGAAAAACCTCATTGACGTAAGTTGTTGCCAATTGTATAGTTCCATATGAGTAAAGTTTGTTCTCAAAAAAAGTTAAAGTCGATGTTAGCCCAGTATTTAAAAAATAAAATATTTCGTTTTCGTACATTGTTGTTATTGAGTAATATATATTTTTAATTTTAGTATTGTACTATTGCACTTGCCTATTAAAACATAGTTCCTATCTTTTATTAATTAGTTAGGCAACAAAAAAACCTTGTCTGTTATTTTACATTAGGCAAAGATATTAATCAAAATTAAAGTGTTCGTCGATTATAAACTTTTTTGCTAAGCAAAATGATTGGTAGCATGACTTTATCGCAGATAAATTCAAAATAAAATATTCGAATCGGATTCGACGACTATATGCGAAATATGCTCGTCAGAAAAATTGACCAACAATCGAGCTACTAGTTTTTGAATCCGAATCGAAACTCAATAAATATGAATAGCCCGACTGAACTCACATAAAGAGTCTCGCGATTATTGGACGCGTGTATTGTTTCACCAGTATAGTAGCTAGATCTGCACGGCTACCACTCACAAGAAGCTTCAACTAAACAAATCAATTAACTATTCATGACGAATGCCAAAAACAAACTGATCCGTTGCGGACGATATTAGTAACGTTTTCCATGTTTGTTTTGAGTTCAGTGTCACATACGATGGACCGTTGAAAATATATTCTACAGTCCATTGTATATCTGTTTTACCTTAACTGAGAGTTTTATTAACATAAAATTAATAAATTTTAACACATTTGCATCGTAGTGTGTTTACACTGTAATGAAAAGCATTCTTTGTGCAGGTGTTGACTTTCTCCTACCGCTAACATTAGCAGGAAAATGTTGCGATGTTATCGATTACCACAAATTCATTATTGTAAATTATATGATTGCATGTCGAGCATTTCACGATTCAGTAGTACTAAGTCTGTATAGACTTTATTTTTTAAATTTCTACTGTTTAATTTATGTAAAGGAGTAATGTAGACTGTTAATTAATTTGTTTGTAAAACGTACACGGCCTGCCTCGTAGCTAGATGTTGTGACCGTAGTCGCGTATCGCGCGGGTCGTGCGGGGCGGGGCGGCGGGCGCGGCTCGGACCGCAGTAGTGAGGTTGTATGGTGTGGTTGCAGTTGGGTTGCGCGTTACACTGCATGCTCCGACCAAATCTACACTCCACAGCGGCACCAGCGCCTCCCACAAACCCGCCACAAACGCCACGCAGGAATAGGTACAGATATATTTATTTGTTCATTTATGTGTTTTGTGTTGCGCCTCGCGCGCGCCGGCCGATCGCTGATGCAATAATAATAATTTAGAATGCATTCTGAATACATTTTTTTTATTGGAAGAGCAACATTTTAATGCATCCCTTTGTTTTCGTTTTGCATCTCCGCTTAACGTGTGACCCTAATCGTCGCCCAGACTAAAATTAACCATTTAACATGCGCATCGGTTTCGCATCACCCCCTAGCGAACTCAAACGATCGCCGATCGAATCTTGAGATACTATCGAAACCGAAGCCGAAGGCTCGGCGCTCGAGAAGTAACACCTCTCGGCCTTGAGGATCTATATCACTTTTGAGCGAGCGAGCGATTGGCGAGCGTCTTGCATGATCGAAATCGCGTGTCTTTCGATTGCATTGCAGGTAGCATCAAGAGAAGCGGCAAGCACCAACCGAGAGAGCCACCGACGGACGAAGCGAGCGCCGGACTAGATCTATCCGATTTGGACCTGAACTCGATCGAGTTTTCGGAGCGCGAGATGGCGGCGCTGTCGGGGCTGACGCCGGCGCTGTCGCGGCGCCTGCAGCAGCAGCTGCTAGCGCATCTGCCGCCGCGCGCCGCCCGCCGCCTGCGCCGCACGCTCTCGCTGCACGCCGACCAGCCGCCCGCCGCGCCCGCCGCCCCCGCCGCCCCCGCCTCGACCTCCGCCGGAGAAACAGGCCCTCCCGCAGACGACCTTACCGACGACCGACCTGCCCCAGAACGTTCGAGATCCGAGGAAACATCCAACGTATCGACTTCACAATTCTTCACCCTGCCTCGTCTAAAGCGAAGAACGGCACCGGTACAGTGCGTCACGCCCACCCCGACCGAGGATATCGTGAGCGAACTTTCGCCGGAAACGCAAACGAGAAAACTAGTGCGCGAGCTTTCGTCGGAACCCAAGGAACCGGACGTGCGGGGCGGCAGCGTGAGAAACACACCCGACCGGCCTCTGCTCAGTAAATACTTAACGCCAGAAAGAAATAATATATCTCTCGACGACTATTCCTCCGATGGCGGCAGTATACTATCCGAACCCAGTTACATCATGGCTTACGGCTCCCCGTTAAAAAATTCTAACCCTAGCTTTAGACGGCACTCTCTTCGATTGAGTGTGGATCAACCGAGAAAACGTATTTCTAGATTTTTGCGACCAGATTTCTTTGATCCTCCGGCGGAAGAGAATTTCGTAGCCAAACATAAGAAAGAAAAAGAATTGGAAACACAAAAAATCCTCAAAGAGATCAGGGAGAAGAAGAACAGAGTTCTCGAATCCGAATCTCTCTCCCCAGAAATTAAAAATGAAAATACATCTAGGGACGATTACCCGCCTGTAAGAAAGTGTCTTTCACCAATTAGCAGTATAGTTAATAGAGAGCGGAGTCGATCAACTACACCATACTTTCCGATCCTCGACAATATTAAAGAGACGAACTTAGATAATTCCTATATAGGAACAAAAAAAAGCGTTAGTCTAGATCGAAACGATTCTTTGATCCCCTCTAAAAATGACAATGTCCAAAGTAAAGAAACAAAATTGACAAGACCAAAAAGCTATCCCGTTAAGAACTTTGAAACTTTTGAGGATACTAAAGATGCTTCCGTAGAATATGGAGCTTCAACTATAGAAAAGGAAGTAGATGAAAATAAGGTGGCACCAAAGGAGTCAAGATTAATGCGCCCTAAAAGTTATCCAACAAGTAATCCTTCTTCAGAAAAAATGACGCTTTGCCGCAGTGTTAAAAACGATGAAGTGAAAAGCAATGAATTTAAAAACTCAATGTACACTAATGGTACTGAAAGGCAAGTAACTAGCAGCGCTGATAAAAAACCTGACGTCGAAGTCAATTTTAGCATTACTTTGCCTAAGAGAAAACCTAAAACATCGAGCACTGAGACAAGTAACAAAATAGAAAAATCGTCAAATCAAAATTCATCTTTGCTATTCGAACACGATAAAGACACTAATTCTACCCTATCGATTAAAAGATATCAAGTAGTGAATGGAACTAACTTAAGTCCGGTTGACGTTAAATGTGAAAATACAGTTGATTATGATGTTGTTAAAAATAAAGAATCTCAACCACTGTCAGCAGATCAAAAAACGAATGATCCTGCTGTTGTTAAAAACGAAATTTTGAAATCGAATACAACGAATCTCGAAACAAATGACAAAAAAGCTACAGTTAAAAAGAAGATTATTAAAAAAGTGACTGCACGGTCAAAGACTGATTTAGATACCAATCCATCTTCTAATGAGTCTGTCGCGACAGAGAAGAAAAAAGTCACAAAGAAAATAAAAGAAAAAGCGACAGAAGATAGTTGTAAATCATCAAGCGCCACGAAAAAGAAATCTGTTTTACAATCGATTGGACATAAATTAGAAAGATTTGCTACATCAAAATCAAATTCACCCGACAAGTTAATACAAGAAAATGTTGATACAACTGAAAGTAAAAAAGTGACAAAACTGAATAGAACACAGCGAGAAAACTCTGTTCCAGTAAATACTGATCCTCCGACCGAATCAAACTTGATTAAAAGAGCTGTAACCATAACCGATGTAGCTGCCTTAGATAGCCCGGCTACTAATAATAATCAAAATAAAACAGCTGTATCGAAAGTATTGGGTTTGTTTAAGAAATTTGAACCTAAGGAAAAGAATTTAAAAATTTCTTTAGAGAAATCACAAAATGAAACTTCCGAGGCTGCTACAAAAGTAAGTAATGTAGGTGACTTAAATATAGAAAACGGAAAAGATAAACTAGTAAAAAGACCGACTTCTCTGTTACTGAATGGATTAGGTCGCAAGAATCGATTAAATAAAAATACGAATAACGATACGTCAGAAAGTACGGGAAAAGAGCCAGAAGATAGCATAAAAGACACAAAAGACGAAATAAAGAACGTAAGAAATTCACTAAAATTAGATTTTTCGAGATTGCCAAGAGTTAAAAAAATAGTTCCTACAAATCCTGTGATAGAACCGCTAATCATGAACGTTTCCGATACTGATAAAGATTGTAGCTTAAATGATAATTATAACACTAAGGTCAGTAACTTAGAGAATAGCACCATCGATGTTCCTGATTCACTGAGTCGCAGTAGATCTAGGAGCCGATCGACATTTTCCAATTCGGACGTTAAATCGGAAGGAAACGCCGCGGATCTCAGAGATAAATATTACTCGCCCGATTCCTCTCTATACCATCTACCAGTTAGAAATCGCGAATCTTTGACACCGGAAAAGGAAGACTTGGCCGAGAGAATACGGCGAAAAAGCTTCTATTCCAGATTCAACGAAAGGAAGCAGCGTCGGAAAAGTAACCTCGTCGGCCCCGGTGCTACGGAATACGATCCACTCGCGAGGATACACTCGGCGGGATCCGATCACAAATACGATATTTCACCCACTTCGCCGAACACGTACGATCTGTCGCCCGGGTTCTCGGTCGCATCCGACGCATCCCCCTCCACCGATAGATACAAAAGCTTATTCGGTGACGTATCCAGCACTAAAGCCAATTCCAGATACGATAGCCTGAACGATAAAATAGACACGTATCGCTCCCTCGATCGAAACGAATTCAGGAAATATCCGGGAAGTCGAAGCTACTACGATTACGATCAAACCTCGACATATATTCCCCATCGGTACTCCAGAACAAAATCGTTATTCGACAGTTGCGAGAGCGAGGACCAGGGAAGCCTGTTGAGGGAGCCTCATAAATACAATCGCACAAACTCGCTTTACACGCCCGGTAACTACGCAACATACAGACCAAAAAGAACTCGAAACTCGGCTATCATACTCAAGGAGAGCGAAAAAGAACCGAGCCCAGAAAATATTCTAGATAAAATAAGACAGAGAAAGATTTCGATCAGCGTGACGCGAAAATCGAACCCCGAAAAGGAAACATTGCAGAGGTGTGTATATTTGTTACTATACGTAAATAATGATATGAATAACATACCCAAAGAGATTTTACTCTTGTGCACGCTTCATGCTTTAAAATTAAATCTCATAGCACTAATGCTTTTCAGTTTACGATAGATTTATAGAGCTGTATATTTTTTTCTTAGCCGCGATGAAAAGCTCCAGTGTTTATGTAAATATAGCCTGTAATACGAGCGGTTGAATCACAACTACTTTATAATATCAAAATTTAAACTTTACGACATAATCAATCATGTAGATACTCAGTAGAAATTAAACTGTTAAAAGATTCATCATTGGTATAACCACGAGTAACGTGCAACACGCATCACTCAATAGATACACGAGGTAGGGATTTACCTAGTAAATGAACTATTTTGTACGTTTCAGATCCCCTGGCCCACCTAAAGGCGAAGGCGACAGTTCAGAACGCGTTGAAAAAGTTGACTGAAAAACGCTAATCTATTGTCATGGAAACTTGTGATTAAGCATTTTTGTCGAAAAATATTTTATGAGTACCACTGAAAGCCCGCAGTGAACCCGAATCCCACATATTTTTATAATAACGAATCTCGATCACTTTTTAATACGTCAACGATGCGAACGTTATTCTTGCCAATGACTCGGTGTTTACGTAGTTTTAGGACATCGACTGAAATATGAGTGTCAAAGTTCTTAGGAAGGCGCGAGATGCTAAGTGATTAAGATGCACGCGGAATCGATATTATTAAGTTACGTATTTAACAATAATTTTAATATGTAATATTTTATGAAGTATTTATGTTGCGGTGTTGAAAGGTGTCGTCGGCGATGTGTAGACGATGGAGAATTGATCTTCGTGCCTTGTGTCGTGTATGCGATAGGAATTGGTGTTGAAATATTGAGGACTACCTGACCAACACTAGTTTTTGCGTGCTGCACAAAATATATTTATCAGTATATATTTTATTTTAACGAATTAGTCAATACCGATGGTTTCTGCTACGCTAAGTCAACTTTACGTATAGACAGTAATCGAATAGTGTTCAATTGTTAGTCGCGTTGTAACATTAATCGAAAGAATGGTGCTTCGTTGAAGGTATAAGTAGTAACTAGTGACTCGTATTTACGTAACCTGACGAATCGCTCGTGACTTGCGAGCGATAAAATATTATGTTTTTATTAATGTAAAGAAATCTATTATATTTTGTTAACGATACATTAGAGTTTAAAACAAAACGGTTGCAATAATTTGTTTAATCGCCATTTTTTATATTATAGATCTGTAGAGTAGGTACCAAACGTCAGCGGAAAGCTGAGTAGCACATATTTTATGAAAATATATTTAACTCTCGGTTGGTCGCACTTCTAAAATAATTACACCGTTGGACACCTGGGGTCTTTGAAAGCCTGGAAATTTAATGACGTAAAAATGGCATAAATTTATATATTTATTAACTGTTTTATGTCTATTATAATTATTTATTTTATAATCATTTTCAAGATAACCCAAACTTACAATTTAAAAATAGAAGTCAAAAAATTTGTACTGGAGACCGTAAGATAGGAATATTAAAAAATAATAACACAATTTTAAAATTGTGGTAAAGCATAATTACAGCAGATAACTGGAATTACAGTTAAATTTACTATACATAATATTATGTTAGCCTGAAATTTAAAAACCTAAGTCCAAATAACATATTATTAAATATTGAATGTCAGACATATTATTTTCATCACCAAATAATTATATATTTTATATAATTTTTTTTTTCTGTTTCAACACTTCAGACGTCCGGTAAATATACCGAAAATTACGTTCTCATCATCACCCAATTCCTAAAATAAATCATCATCATCTTCGTCTATGTAGCAAAATAATATGCATCTTTAGAAAAATGCGCCATACTGGCCGCCTAGACGAGCGATTTTATTGTCTATATCACGCTTTAATTTTATTGAACCCATACCCCAGACCCCAGTCAAGTTAGATTTTCAGGTTGTATAAATTCGCACCAAGATGAAAATCAGTAAGATGATTATTGATTACAAATGATATTTGAAAGTTGACAGACTATAAGCTTTTTCATAAAAATGTCTAAGACAAAATTATATGTAATAAAATTATGTACAAAACTAGCAATATTTTTCCCTAGGGGCCACCTTTTTTTGAAATATTACGATTCAAAAAGTTGTTAAAGTTGTAATCGTCGTTTGGGTATTTTCTTTTTCCACACATGGAAATTATGGGGAACTTTAAAACTTAATTTTTAGTTCTGTTCTAAACAATTTTACCGATTTTCATCTTGGTGCGAATTTATAAAATCACAAATGTCTAACTTGATTGGGGTATGAATGCGCGCGATGTCCAATATCAACCCTAGACGGCTACGAATAATAAAACCTAAGGAAACGTAACTCCCATACTAATACAGTTTTAAATTTGGTTCCATTCGAACTGTCATGTAACGTCAGCCTTTATACCGCTCAAGGTCACCAAATGTATGAAAAGTGAACCTAAGGTACACTTTTTTGACAAGTATTTTGGAGCAAGTTTTTTGACGGAGTTACTCTTCCTTAGTTTTTATTATTCGTAGCTAGACGGACAATAATATTACGCAATGATATTGTTCAATATTATTTTAGGTCGTGGCGCCCACTTAAGCTTCTTAAAACACAAGAACATCTTTATTGATTTATTATTAAAATACAGTAAAAAACTCAAAAGAAATCCATTTCGGTGTGAAAACTGTATGAAAATATCAAATCAAATTTAGTAACGTGGTTGGTCACCTGTGGTCTTAAGAAACCCTAGTAGTAGGAGATCCGGCCATAGAATGACCTTCACCCATCGTATTACGGGATGAAAATGATTTTTTTATAAAATTAAACATGTTAAAAAAAATATTTACAGGAGGTTGTCTGAAAAATTTGGTGCAAAGTGTAATTAATTAATAATTAAAAAATGTTTTTTTTTTTAAACATTACATTCATTCCCTTACGCAAAAAAACTGTATACTAATCGAAAGTATGTAGCTCATAGAATATGCAAACGCTGGGTTGACTTTTTTTTTCCGGTGCAATTATCAGGTAGGCAGCTATATACAGGTAAATCGATACTAGTAATTTTCAACGATCCACTTACGCGATAAACCTTATATCAAAATAAAGATAATTTTATTATGAATATAATGACATAAGGTTGAATGAATGTAATGTTTAAAAAAAACATTTTTTAATTATTAATTAATTACACTTTGCACCAAATTTTTCAGACAACCTCCTGTAAATAATTTTTTTAACATATTTAATTTTATAAAAAAATCATTTTCATCCCGTAATACGATGGGTGAAGGTCATTCTATGGCCGGATCTTAGACTATAGCGCGAATAAGCACATCTATAACACACAACACTGCACATGCGCGCGAGCTCAAATTAGTTGCGATTATGTCGAAATATAATTCTAAAAAGCTACAACCACACACACACTACAACCCAAAGAACGGAGATTTTATTTAAATATA
This sequence comes from Polyommatus icarus, assembly GCA_937595015.1. Classification (NCBI taxonomy): domain Eukaryota; kingdom Metazoa; phylum Arthropoda; class Insecta; order Lepidoptera; family Lycaenidae; genus Polyommatus; species Polyommatus icarus. The sequence continues at coordinate 6,411,947 of OW569331.1, forward strand.
TAGGTATATTTCCCATTTTCGCAAACTCCGGGCTTTTAAGGACCCCACGCGTGACGCGACCTCTCGAGGGTTAAACGAATGCGTAATATAATATGTAACATGAAATAAAGCTATAAATAAAATAGGTGCTTGTGTAATGTGTAAGAAGATAATATTAATGGTTAATTAAAAGTTAACAGCTGGCATATTAGTAAAGGTACGGATTGGCGTATTAAAACAGGGCAAGCAATGTCGAATTACATGCTACCATAGTCTGCGCTGCCGTTTGACGCATAGCCGGCCACACGGGCGCTGCATCATCGCAGCATCACCTTGGTTATTTGTATGTAAAACAACGGCGCGGCAACGCTGCGTCGATGCAACGCACCGTGTGGTCCGGCTCTTACAGTCGTGAAAGGCGGTCGGTTTTGTAATTGTCTCTCCACTTTACAGAGTTATTTGATGTGTCTCCTTTTTACTTTTCGTACTTTATTTATTTATTACTTTTACTTTAACTATTTATTAGTGTGTGGTGATCATTAATATTTTTTAATTTTAATTCAATTGATCTGTTTTTACTGATGTTATAATCTCTGTCACACACGTTTTGTATTGTATGTGAATAAATTATATAGTTGAAGAGAGGCGTTTTATTTTAACAGCCATAAAATGGATATTTTAAAACATTTCCTTAATTAATACAAGCGACCCGCCCCGGCGTCGCACGGGTATAAATATGCCTATAGCCTTCCTCAATAAATGGGCTATCTAACACTGAAAGATTTTTTTCAAATCGGACCAGTAGTTCCTGAGATTAGCGCATTCAAGTTAGCCCTTTCAAATAATTTTCCCCGATTTTTCCACATTTGCCTCTTTTTCGTGTGCGTCCCCCCAGAAAGCCCAATCGAGCTAGGTGTATTTTCAATATATCAGAATTTAGAGCAAAAATTGAGCACCTCTACAGTCAAGTAAATAAATTGGAGCATTAATACGAACGACGCTGCGAGCTAAAAACCGTGGGCTTGCTGGCGTCCTGTCCCGTCAGCACGCCCAAGCTAGATCTCGGGAACCGTTGACAGTACTATCGTGTATTATGGTTCAAATTTTAGAGCAAAATTGGAGCACTCTGCTCCCGTGAAATCAACTTCGAAACTAGAATGTGAAAGGAGTTAGACGTGATTAACCGGTGGGCTTGCTGGCGTCCTGTCCCGTCAGCAAGCCCACGCAGATCTCTGAAACGGTAATGATTTGGATTATGATTTAAAACTCTACAATAGAGCCCTATTTAGAGCACTCTGCTCCAAAAAAAATATTAATGTAGCTTCAATAGTTCTCGAGTTACAGGCCTTTGAAAACGGGCTTGCTGACGTCGCGTCCCGTCAGCAAGCCCATTTGGAGCGTGGAAACTACTGAACGGAGAGTCGTCAAAAATATCTCAAATCGTAGCTTAGAATGAGAGAACTATGCTCCAAATAGATCAAAATCCTAGGTTCTACGCTTTTCGCGCTATCAGCGAAAAACACTTCAGCCGCCAAAATTTGAACCACAATACACGATAGTACTATCGACGGTTACCGAGATCTAGCTTGGGCGTGCTGACGGGACAGGACGCCAGCAAGCCCACGGTTTTTAGCTCGCAGCGTCGTTCGTATTAATGCTCCAATTTATTTACTTGACTGTAGAGGTGCTCCATTTTTGCTCTAAATTATGATATATTGAAAATACACCTAGCTCGATTGGGCTTTCTGGGGGGACGCACACCTCTTTTTCTTCCCTCCTATTAGTCTTAGCGTGATAAAATATAGCCTATAACCTTCCTCGATAAATGGGCTACCTAACACTGCAAGAATCATCAAAATCCGTTGCGTAGTTTTAAAGATTAAAGGGATATGAGGGAAAAAAGCGACTTTGTTTTATAATAAGTATACATATGCGAAGATCACGAGTATTCATAGTATTTAACTAAAACTCGCCAATATTAGTACGGTTCAACATAGGAATGATCGGTTAAAAAAACTGGGGCATGGGAATAAAAAAAACAATATTTAAATAAGTAATTTATTTTTTAAGAACAAAACAACCAGTTATGAAGTAAAAAAGAGAGCACTCTATTTCTTTACTCCCATAACCTAGGGGGACGGACGATCGATACGACTGACTGAAATCAGGCGCTGGACCGACATATTTTCACATGCTCATCAGACAAATGTATCATCTTAAACGGCCCATTCACTATCCTGCATTGCAGTCCGCCGTGCAGGCCTGCAACACCATTCACTATCCTGCGTGCAGTCCGCCGGCTTATGCAGGATAGCATACAACCTAGGGGGACGGACGATCGATACGACTGACTGAAATCAGGCGCTGGACCGACATTTCACATGCTCTCCTGCTAGTAGGGGAGCCCAGGGTACTATACGTATGTAGTCACACATTAGGTAAAACTGATAAAAAAATAATAAGAGCGTTTTTTATTTTAACGGTGGGTTCAGAAACTGCAGCCATTTAAAGTTATGAAAAAGACAACATATTCAGAAAATTGCTTATTTAGGTAAATTATAACAAGATTTAAGACAACAAAGACTAAATCATTTAGTTTAGTACAACATAAAATATCTGCGAAGCTTAGTTACGAAAATATGAAGCTTTATTTTTTTTTTATATTTTAAAATGTCCCTACAGGCTTATCTAACCTTTGAATCGTCACTCGTCAGTGCTTTATATGAAAGCTTCGTTAGGAGTATACTAAACATCCCCTATCATAATCTGACAGATCCGATGACATTTCAATATTCGAAAATATTTTTTTAACCCACCATTTGAGAAATCTGATTTCTATACCATGTTATCTAGACACTTGGCAGAAGCCCCAACTAGCTTAGTCTGACACGCTCGAGCTAGTCGCGACATCCCCTCTTCCCCTCCCTAACTAGATATGCATTGTCCAAACTTGGAAATAACATTTTTCCAAATCGGGAATTTGTCTCAGGGCCACGCTCTGAACCACGCAGTTATCTAATACATATTATATTAAATTCTCGTGTCACAGTGTTTGTGCGCGAACTCCCCAAAAACGGCTGAACCGATTTTAATGAAATTTTGTATGTTATATGTACCATCAAGGAAATTGATTCCTAGGCAGTTGACAAACCAATGTCATTTGGTTAGATCATGATTCATGACAATATAATGTTAATTGTGATTTGTGGGCTAGGTTTGACGTAACGCGATTACGCGACCAAACTATGTAGTTCCCCCATCTGCCTAAGAATCAACATCTCTGATAGTACTATCAGAGAAGCTGATGGTGGACCTAAGTATTTCGGTCGTTAAGTCAAACTCATCCGACCGATCATGCGAAAAATGTTGTGGGCAACCTTAACATTTTATTTTTAAACTAGTCAGCATAGGTATTCTCTCTTCTAGTAATTATTATCTTAGATGTATTTTTAAATGTGTATTTAAATTCACTTTTTGTGAAAAACTTTTGGAGCAAACATGACAGGTGTACGGTTTCTCGCCAGTATGAACAAGCAAGTGAATGTTCAATTGACCCTTCTGTTTGAATGACTTGGCACAAATGTTGCAACTATAGGGTTTTACACCCGTATGAACTCTTTGGTGATTTCGTAAATACATCTTACGCCAGAATTTCTTTGAACACACATCACAACTAAACGACTTTTCGGCATGAAGTCGTCTGTGTTCATTCAAGTGATACTTTTTCTTGTATGTTTTTTCACAAATACTGCAGCGGTAGGGTCTAGCTGGGTCAGTATGAAACAGCTTGCTGTGGTCGTCCAATTCACTTCTCCGAGGAAACGCGTCGAAACAAAACTTACAAGTGAACAATTCGTCGCCCGTGTGAGTGCGCGTGTGTCTATTTAAATGAGCTTTCTTTATGAATGCCTTGGAACAAATATCGCAGCTAAATGGTTTCTCGCCTGTATGAGTTCTGATGTGATATCTTAAATCAGCTTTATAAGAGAATTTTTTTCCACAAACATGGCAAGTGTGAGGTAGTCTATGTACCGCTTTGTGTCTCGTCAAATGGGTCCTAAGTGCGAACCTCTTCGGGCAAGAACCGCAGGAAAACGGCTTTTCACCGGTATGAACTCTTAAGTGCTGAATTAAATTTTTTTCGTTTAAAAAAATTTCCGCACAAATGTGACACATGTATGGTTTGTCGGTAGAATGTTTTCGAATGTGAGCACATAAATATCTTTTGTGCAAGTATTTTTTTCCGCAGATATCGCAGCAAAAATTTTCTTCGCGTGTGTGAGTTAGCATATGTGCGACAAAGTACGCCTTATATGAATATTTTTTTTTACAAAATCTGCAAAAATATTCTTCGCTTACTGTATGTGTTTTTAAATGGTTTTTTAAATAACTTTTTGTTAGAAATGTTTTTGAACAAGTATTGCATTGAAATAATTTGTTCCCCGTATGAATCCGTAGGTGTTTGATTAATGCTCTTCTCAAAGTAAATGCCTTTGAACAAATATCACATATTAATGACTTTTTGTTGTAGAGTTGCTCTTTACAGCCAGCTTTGTCTTCTGGCTCCTCGTAATCTTCTTTGTTGAAACCTAAATAAATATAATGACATGAACAATCTTATTTTGGTAATCCATACTAATACTATAATATATCCAAAAGTTTGTCTACGTGTTTGTTTTCTTCTTATTCTTTTAGAAGAAATATGTAGGGGTGGGCCGAAATTCGTTTTACATTCGAACTTCGGCAGCTAGAACCGAACTTCGTCATTCGGCCGAATTTCGGTTAAAATGCCGAACATTCGGCACTAAATATACTGCACTATCATAAATCATAATAGAAATTGACAACATTTCAAAATTTTAACATGGAATTTTTATTATTTTATAAGAAAGTAGACTTAAAATAAGACGACACGTGTTTCTTGCTTTTTCAAAATTATGCATTTAAGATACCTAAAAAATAGATTTTAATCCTTCGTATTCTAAAGAGACGTAAGCGCCAAGTGACGTCATACTTACGCCCGAATGGTTAATTCCATTACAGTTTACAAAAGAAAAAATATGTCAATGTAAGTTTGTTATGTTTATTAGGACGTCTGTCAATGTCATCGTGGTATTTTCGTATGTTAGAAATGTCATTTTTGACAGTGACTGTTTTTTTATGCTTCATGATGTCTTTTTACAACGATTTTACACCAGGCAAAGAAAAAAATGTCTGATATGCCGTAAGTATGACGTCACAACGTATTTTTCAGTTTTTCTTTATTTTCTCAGTAAATAAGCAATATAAAATTTTTTGGAATATTTTTTTAATATCAGGAGAAGAAACTAAAGAAACGGTATTTTTTATTTTAAGGCTTAAAAATTTTGAAATGTTGTCAATTAATGAAAAGAAACATAATATCTGTACTAACAGTGAAATAAAATAAGTCTGATACAAGAATTACTATACTCATTCATAGTCATTTACTTATTTGAATTACAAAAAGTAATTATACGTGCTAAGCAAAAAACTTAAATTGGTATTTTTAACGACCCAGTCTCAAAAATTTTTGGTTTTTATAATTACAAACAAAACACAAAATTAAACCGCTCTTCTTACTAACCAAACCAGCCTTAGAAATCTTTCTTACTTAATCGAAAAATAAAATTTTACTGCCCTTATCAACAAGTCTAAGAAATGTATCTTACGTCTTAATAAAAAAAAAGACGGGTTGCACTCCGGGAGTGCCGGCAGAAGTGAAAACTTGATTATTAACGTATATATATATTGTATTTTGTATTTGTATTTGCATTTTTTTAACACATTTTTTATGAAAATCGATTTTTTTAACGAAACACTTACAATCGATTAAATTTTAATCCATTTTTATTTTTTATGAAAATCTATTTTTAAAAAATCTATTTTTTGAATTAATCGAAACCCTTACAATTCGAGTTCAAGTTCGAGTTTTCGAGTTTTCGAGTTCCAGTTTGAGTTCGACACAAAACACTACTCTCCAACCGTCTTACGGTTTTCGAGTTTTCGAGTTCGAGTTCGACACAAAACACTACTCTCCAACCGTCTTACGGTTTTTCTATGGTTTTTCGATCAACACGAAAATCTGACGCGAGTTTCACAGTTTTTACCCATCCCACAAAAGTGCTCAACGCCGCTAAAGAAGTTTTCACTTCAACAAAAATTTTGACTTTACTCTTTACAAATTACAAATGGCTAGCTGGCTAACGGCCCCGCGTCCGCGGGGAAGTGCGGAGTGCGGGCGGGGCACACCTAGCAATATTTTCAGCAAGTACGTAAACAAGTCACAACACGAAAAAGCGCGGCGAAATTGAACCGAAGTTCGGCCGAATTTTTCATTTTTGCCGAATGTTCGGCCGAAGTTCGTATTCGGTTCAAACCACATTCGGCCCATCACTAGAAATATGTGAATCATAACATGAATGAATGAATGAATGAATATACTTTATTGTGCACATCGCAGTAATTACAAACACACACATGAAATAAAAAACACAATAAAATGATGAGAGTGCACAAAGGCGGCCTTATTACTAAATAGCAATCTCTTCCAGGCAACCTTTGAAAGAAAGGAGCAAATTGCTGGAGAGAGGGTGATGTGCTTAAAGTATTTAGAACTAAAATTTAAATAATACAATAATTCTATCCTAATTAATACATACATAATAGATAAAATATACAATACTACATACAAAGTAATATAATAAAATAAATACTTTATAATAATAAAATAATACTATATTATAATAAATTAATATACTATACATACATAGTTACAAGTAACATAATTACATAACACATGAATTAATTATAATATAAGTGAAGTTCCAAATTACTTAATGTCGTGATAATTATAATATTACTAACACTTATTGAGGTAATATTCTTTAAGGGAGGACTTGAATGTTCCTAATGTTTTTGAGAGTCTCAATCTTGCAGGGAGGGAGTTCCAAAGTAAGACGGATTGTACGGTATAGGAGGAGTGGAAGTACATGCATAATATGATATAAAGTATTTACCTTTATCTTCTCTGTAATCTTCTATCTCTTGTTTTATTTCTGCATTTGTTTCCTGATCCACCCATGTCTCTTCTCCCCTGTCGCCGATATGCACTTCTATAACCTCACTAATTGTGGAACTTTGTCCACATCTGTCATTCACATTAATTAATTCATCAGCGAGTGGGTTTTCAAGTTTAATAGAGGGTTTATCATCTTCACTGTCATTCGTATTTTCTATAATTATATCTTCCTCGAGACCTGAAAATAAAATGCAAGAAATGATAACACACATGACACAAAATATAATTTCAAGAAAACTATAATCATGGGCATGTTGGTTTGGTGGTAGCAGAGTGTGTGTTCATGATATTAGGTGTTTGTTGTATTGAACTCTCTTTTCTTCAGACAGTAGAAGCGAGAACTGTTCATAAGTATAATTATAACTAAAACATATATAACTAAAATATAGTCAATTAGTTGTTAGTTATATAATATATATATATATATATATATATATTATATAACTAAAATATAGTCAATGATAATTTCTGTTGTAAAGACAAAAAACAATATAGAAAAATAAACAAGAAAAGTTGTCTTTACTACAGCATAAAAGTTATGAGTATATTAACCTATAACCTACCGTCATAATTATAGTAAAATCGTATATTATTATTATCATTTGATTCTTCTTTGCTTAATGAAGTGGGAAGTGAAATAGTACTGATATTGCAAGATGATAATTCCAACAAAGATTCAAGATCTCCAAACTTTATCTCAATCTAAAAGCAATAAAGTAATTCAATAAGTAATATTTATTAACCAATTCAATTAATTTGTAAATGGTGACTGATGTGCCATAAAAATTGATGGCCTGCACAGTCATCACTTTCACTATGCATGATAACACCATTTTAGTATTCTCTCCTTTTGAAATACAAAACAAGCATTTTCTCATGCAAAAGAACTTAGAGCCAATATTACTATAAGCCTGTGTTGGCAACCAACTTATTGCCTCCACTCAATCCACCTGCGGGATGACAGTTTAAAGTACCTTATTCTGGATAACATCATCAACAAGACCTCTTGTCCGTTCCACTAACTGCCTTAGCTGGTGACACTGACGCAGTCTAGTGTGGCAAATGTAGCAGACCCAGCACTCTGAATCTTTAATCTGCAAATTGAAAAAATACATGAAGCTTCCATAAAGAGAATAAAGATTCCATATAGAGCATGGAAATTATGTGATCCGATCAGGATCTGGCTGGCTGGAGGTTTTTGCGTCTGCAGACGATATGAACAAGGTGCAGGGACACGTCTGTGGACGTTTTGGGTTCATGAGTCAATTTTTTCTGAAATGACTGGCCAGAAGTCCAAAGATTCATTGTCCTACAAACATGCACATTGTTAAGTGTGTCCATCAGTGGTGGGCATAATAATTTGTTCCCAGCTTTATGTATTAATGCATTTGAATTTGGAGACTTTTAAAATTCAACTTTAAGGCTATGGTTACGTAGCATCTGGCAAGAATGATTTACGCATGGATGGTTAATTGTTTCCTCAAGATTTTCTCTATTCAGCACAACCTAAATCTTCAATAATTGTCATTACTTTAACAAAACGTCATATTTATAAGGATTAAAGTTGAGTCAAATGGAGGAAATCTCGAGGAAATGATTTAATACTATAATATTATGATGATAGGCTTACGGTTGTTACTTGTGATATTTTATGATTTTGGGTACTTATAAGACGATTTACACACTCCCTAAACCAGTGTTTCTCAACCTTTTTTCGCCACGGACCCCTTGGATATCAGGCAGTTTTCGTGGACCCCCTTAACCCATTCAATACCACCAATCCACCTATAACATACCGGTGGTGCCACTTGATTTTTTGTTTTTTCTAACTAACTTTTTTTCTAACTTGTTTAACGTATTTTATATATGAAATAATGCAATAAATAACGAAAACCTCTCTAAATACGATAAACGCACCAATTGCGTTGGTGGCACTGGTGAGACAAATCCAATCACAAGTGCCATTCAACGCACCACTTAGGTTGACGCTTTTGTTTTAATTGAACTGTGTTATGCAACATAGTGGGTAGCTGAATAATTTTTAAATACAGGTAGGTTTTTTTCTACATACAGTTAACCAACGTTAGTTCTTCTAAGTAGTCTGTGAGTTAACCGCTTATCAAGCTACCCATGGTAATTCAAAATCCTTTCTCCCCTTCATTCTTTAAAAAAAAACTGAAAATTGAAATAAAATACTTACTTATAAAATAAATAAAATCCTTACTTATTTAGAATACTTTTTTTCTTAAATATTAAAAAATACAACTGGTCAGCTAGTAAAAGATTTTGTATCAATTTAATTATAAAGACAACAAAAGGTTGGTAAAATTTACTAATTTGAACATAATAGTGTTGCGTCATGCATGAAACCATCCAACAAAATTCGCCGTTAAAATGCAATTGAACGCACCATTTGCGTTATGGTAATTTTATTCATAAAATATACCATGAATCGAAGAAAAATTGTAATATACCTTAATATATTGCTTACTTTTATGTTCTTAGTCAAAAAAATCTCACTCTAATTGAATCGAACTGAAAATATGTTGAATTGAAATCAGGCAGTTTTTGGGCTAATGGTTTTTTTGCTGTCAAAAAAAGAGGGGAGGTCCAGATCAAAAACCGACAGTGTCACCACATGTAAAATATATCTCCAGTAGCTAATGAGGCCAAAGATTCAAATTAAACATAGCCATTATAAAGAAAAACCGGGAAAAATATCAAAGGTACCTCAACGCATATGGTGCGTTGCTGGCACCAGAAAGTAAACTCGCAAAACGCAAATGGTGCATTGCTGGCACTGAATGGGTTAATAAAATGAACAGCTAAAAATTCGGATTATGTATGGGTCAGAGATGACACCGCGGACCCCCAGGGGTCCGCGGACCACAGGTTGGGAAACACTGCCCTAAACAACAACACAAGTAGTTTTCATAGAGTTATTAAAGTCAAAGTGAACCCAACAGAACTTGTTTGTATACATACCTTTTCATTTGCAAGGTTTTCATAAACATACTGCAGATCTGTCTTATAAATGTTGATGGTCCTTTTATTTAAAAATAAACATATCGAGCAGCAACTTTTTTTCAACATCTTGTAAGTATTATCTTGCGTAGAATCTTAGAATAAAACACAGATTAAGTGTTTATATGAATAAAATCACAGAATAATCGAAATTAGCTAATTAACTTGAAAGTTGAAAACGTCATCATCACAAGACACGATCATAATATTTTTAGTTGAAAATATGATCAGAATTCAGATTTCAGAAGTTTCAGAAGTTCTTCTCCATCTACTTTGGACAACCGTCAACAACATGGACCACTTATTTTTGACAGTTGACAACGTCATTGTCACTGTAATTTTTTTTTCTATTATGGCACTTTGGCTATATATTTATATTAACCATGGCCAGTGTCGAGTATAATTTTATGGCGGGAAAAGTGAAAACAATAATATTCTAGTATACAATTTTCAGAATGATTTTTTTTTCAGCATCGTTTTTCTATATTGGCTTAATATCCTACCAATATTACGCATTAAAAAAACAATCGTTTGTCTGTAAAGTCGGTTTACTGACGATAGTTGAACGTGAGTCCAACGTCATAGCCTTAACCCCTCAGTTCCGGGAAAAATCTATGCAAAAAAGTTGGCAGGTCAATGTGCAAAAAAAATGGCACCCGGCCTACCCTCTTTGTAAAATTAATGTAATATGAAATATCCTTACATATAATCCATATTTTATGTTTGTGTGAACTACATTATAATATATTGTTAAATTTTCTATCTGTCAAGCCATCATTATATAGTAGCCGATGTGATATTAGTTTCTCAATTATTTATAATTGAAACAATAATAATTAGTGACTTGTTCAGAAGAAATAAACGAATACTTTATTCTTCATATTATGTTAAGTCATACGTCACACGTAGGAAATAGAGCACAATTTTGAATAGCCGAAATAATACTAATAGCTCACAGATTGCTTATTTATTTTTCATTCAGAGTGTGGTCAATGTATCAAAGGTCATAACTGACCAAACTTCTTCATACAAAAGTTTTCTCTAAATCATCGAAATACGTAATATAATCGAAACAAAGAGCGCGGCCCAGGTGGGCTTTACGGTTGTTGAGAGACTTGAAAGTGTAAATGGAACGCCTCAGAGCTGTCAGCGAGGTAACGCTGCATGAACTGTCATGTTTTTCGGGCGCGCAGCCCATATCGAATTATAAGACGTTATCACGTCAAAAACCCAGATAACACAATTTTAGGAAAATAATACAAAAACGCAATATCACTCTTTCCAACTTTCACATTCCCGGCAAAACTCACTATCGTGCAGAAACTATAGAGGGCGTCGTAATTCGACAGCAGCGACACGATGCGAGTAAAAGAAGTAACTTGTGAGTGACTTTGGCTTCGCATTCTCTTTGACCCCGAATAGTTTGTGATTTTTTTATGTTTTAAGAGCCCCCGAGACGATCAAACGGTTTGATTCAAACCTTACGTGTTTGATGCAACCGTTTGATGTCGGTTTGAACGGTTTGTCAAACGACACTGCCCAGTTTATTTCAATACGCGCTGTCGAGTACACGTATTGTGATGCAAACATAAGATGCTCTAGACTCTAGTGTCTAGATTCTAGAACGAGGATCATGATTTTCTTATGTTTATAACGTTAATGTCCTCTGTCAAAAGAGAAAAAAAAGAATAAGACTTTGGACTAAAGAATAGTATGAACCAATGATATTATATAAAAAAACTCAAAGCAGATATGTTACTACCGCGCGCGTTGTGAAGCCATTAAATACGGGCCAATTGACCTGTCTTTTGTATAGTCTGTCTCTTTTATGTAAATGTCATTTCGTATCTTTTGTTTCACTTATCTGTCAAATTTGACAATTGAATTTGAAAATTGTTCGGAAGCAATTTAAACCGGAAAATAGTATGAACGTAACAGATCTGTATTTAGTTGAATATCATTGGTATGAACTAAGATATCATTTTATCGACGAACATTTACAGAAAGTGCTAGAAACTACAGCTTCTTTTTTTTTTCTTTTTTCTCCTTCAAAACTTCAAACAAGCTTCAAACACGTAAATGTTTGACAAACCGTTCAAACTAGCTTTGTAAACGATCAAAATGGTTTGAGTCAAACCAAAATTTACATGTTTGAGTCAAACCGTTTGATCGTCTCGGGGGCCCTTTAGAGTTTAGACTATAAAATGATTTAATACTCAGTACTTACACTCCCAAGTGGCCACATGCGGCCGCGAGAACAACAACAGACTTCCAAGAATCCGCGATCGAAGGATTAAAGTAAAAGACTAGATGACGCCCGCAACAACGTTGCGCCAAAAATCATTTATCGCGCAAGAACCGTACATTTTCCCGGGATAAAAAGTATCCTGTATCCTTTTCCGGGGCTAAAAGTAAATCTGTACCAAATTTCAGCAAAATTGGTTCAGCGGTTTGGGCGTGAAGTGCTAACAGACATATACACTTTCGCATTTATAATAATAAGACGTATGGATGGGTTTCTACCCGTAAAAAAATTATTTAGGATATTTTTCGAAAATTTGCTGTCAAAAATTGCCATCAGATTCTGGTAGACCTATAGTAGCATCCATCAGCATAGAAAGTAAAAACTTGATAAATATTGCAATAAAATAATGAAGATGCAAAAAATACTTATAATTACATAAAATGCTTGTGGATTAATAAAATAAAACAATTTCACTAAACTTAAATGCTTTTATTTCATCAATCGATTCGAGGTAAGGTTCATATTGTGTTCATCAAAAGTGAATTTATGGTTATAATCTACAAAATTCAGTGTTTTTACAAGTGCAGACATAACATTCATGGAACTTTTAAAATAGTTACGAATGTTTTTAGCGACTTTTATCCATTTCCTTCGTTTTTCAGTAAGCCATGGCATGTGTTACATACTTTTAACCGGAAAATAATAACATTTTACATCCTTTGGTTTGCCTTTACTTTTCTTGTCCGTATTGTAACATCCAGGAATGCGACAATGCATTTAAATTATTGAAAATACTGAAATTTCTCAAGAAATCTTATATTTTTCCTTAGCTTGACAACAAAATTTTCGCATAAGTTTCGGCTTCTCGCCACTAGTGGCACTGTCATCGCTGTGCACGGTCCCTCTATGATAGATTGTGAGGTACCTAAATTAAACATATGAGGTGGTCCACACACGATAGGTACTCTCGAATACGGCATCCTCGGGTCTTGTGGCACTGGCCGATCTACCGCGGGTTAACACCATGTTCACTAAACGCACTATATACCACTTTCACGATACCTTTTGGCCGCCAGATTCAACGTAGGTACTTTTACAGTCATACACTTTGGCCGGCGGTACGTATTATAAACACGTTGGGCGCCAGATATGAGGTGGTCCACACACGATAGGTACTCTCGAATACTGGGTGCGGGGCTCATACAAATAAATAGAGAAACTTCTCAGAAATCACTGGGTTTATTGTGGATAACAAATACGAGCGCGCGAAAAACAATATGGCCTTTTCGGGAGGCGGCATCGAACTCTCGAGCATCGCGCGGGAACACTCTGGCGCGTCTGAGAGAAAGAGACAGCACTACTCGCGGTAACGAGCGGGAGGGAGACCGCGGGTCACCCGGTGTTGCAATACCGACGGTCGGGTTACCATAAACACCATTTAGCAGATTAATCTTGATTTATTTTGGAAACAACAAAAAACACAGTCAGCCATACAAGACAGGATGCGAGAGAGAGACACACAGATATGTAGTATAATATTGGAGAGACAGATCACAGATTGATCCTTCATCCAAGCAGAACATAAACGTCTCATTGACTTTGACATTTGACACATATTTTTTTTTATTTACATAGTTTAAAAACTATAGACATTAAGCTAATTCCAACACTCTATCACGTAGACTTTACGTTATTTTGCCGGTGGGCGTGAATTTCAAAATTTTTTAATATCACGCGGGTCGCGGGTTGGGGATAGCGGTATTAGCATGTGGATGTGAGCGTCAATGACACTTGAAACCCAAATGGAACGGTAATATTACGTAATAATACGGCGTTCGGGGTAAAATAAATATATTTCCTAAAAAATGGAATCTCCTTTTTTATAGGAAATAATTTATAGGGCGAAATTCTTCGGCCTATAAATATGGTTTTTCTCAAATTTCTACATCAATAGCCGCGTACTGACCAAGCGAGCAGCCTCGCTGCCTCGCCCGAGCGTGCCGCGGCCCGAGCCGAGAGTTGTCGGTTTTTGTCGATGCTCAAAGGCGCCTCGGACCTCGGTACGTTTGCCGCGCACTAACACGTACTGACCGACCGAAGCTGCCTCGCGAGGCGGCTCGCTTGGTCAGTACGCGGCTATTTACTATCAGTTGAGTTTAATTAAAAAGGTGGGGCATAAGGAGAATAAAAAGAAAATTAAAATAAAAAATATATTCTGTGCTTAGTACGCTGGTATGTCCGTACATCAAACATTATTATTCATTTATCAGTTGAGTTGTTGTAGTTTGCCTTGCGCATGTTTTTTTTTAATTTCATTGACACAAATTTGTCAGTTCACACTATGAAGTGTAGATAGAGGAGAAGTAGGTATCTCTGTACAGTACCCGGCGATAAATATTGCACATCGACCTTTGGAAAGTGACAGTCGGCTTATTTCGGTTTTGTAGAGCGTTATCTCTTACGCACGAAATACAAAAAGTCCGGTATATATTAGGAGCTGTTAAAACAATTATGGTTTGCTTCTTTTGACAATTTTATTATTCTTTGTATAAAATACACCAAATTTTCTATAAGTTATGGCTTTAGGTTCGGGTAAAATAAAATAAAAAAGGGTCTTCAAATTATGTTTACGTATTTAAAATTCTTATGGAAAATTACAGCTGTAGCAAATTTAGGGGTGTTGACAACTCTAGATATATATTTTGAACTGGACGCGACTGCACTCTATTGAATTTGAACAACGACTGACATAATGTCAAATAGGTGTGTGCTACAAAGATAACGCTCTATGAAACCGAAATTAGCCGAATGTCTCTTTCCAAAGGTCGATGTGCAATATTTATTGCCGGGTACTGTATGTAAAAAGTGTCCACGGAAATGCGTTAAATTAGGGTGAAACTAATTCACCCCAAGGTGGCGCTAAAGTAGCAACAAGGTAAATTTAAATAATTTAGCAACATTTATTTCAGGTAATATAATATTGGTATTAATCCTTCGATCGGAGGTTCTAGGAATTCCCATTGTATGCTTTCGTTCTCCCGATCACCGATGCTCGCGCGGGACGTGAAGGATTAACCCAGTAATTCTAGTAATAATTTATATCCCAGTAATAATTTATATTTTGTCACCAACGGCTACATTCATTCCTACACTCCATAGTTCATTCCATACACTTTGCTGCAGCTAGCGCCACTCTCGGAGGATTTTTCAACTGTTATTTACTACGTACAGCTGGACACTTTTCAACTGTTATTTACTACGTACAGCTGGACACTTTTCAACTGTTATTTACTACGTACAGCTGGACACTTTTCAACTGTTATTTACTGTGTACAGCTGGACACTTTTCAACTGTTATTGACTGCGTACAGCTGGACACTTTTTCAAATATCCCCCATATAAGATAATTCTCCTCTATCTACCCTCCATAGTTCACACAGAAACGAGATGAACCTCTGCAACTTTGAGCTGCATTATGGCTGGTTTACACGTATTAAGTACATAAGTAGTAACTAAATTTTAACTTAATTTGAAGTGCCTGCCCGAAATTTGTCAAGTGACAAGCCCCGCCTGCCAACTTAAGTGCTCCCGCAAACGATCAAACATCAAACACGTCAAACACGTAGTGAATCCAAATTTTCTTCAAACACGTAGTATGTACGTATTTGACATGTTTGATGTTTGATCGTTTGCGGGCTACTTAACAGAAAATAGCCAAAATTCTAATTTCCTTGTTTAGTACTTAACTAAATTTTAACTTACTACTTGCTACTAAATTTTGTGTTTACATGCAATAAATAACTTAAAATTAAGTTAAAATTTAGTTAACTATTTATCTACTTAATACGTGTAAACCGGCCCTTAGGCTAAATCGACAGTATATTATAAGCCTATGGGCTAAATGTGTATGTGCTCTTACTTCTAGAAGTTTATTTTTTATTGAGACGTTAGGGCGAAGCCAAACGAGCGTAATTTGTGAGTTGTGAGTCGCAGAATCTCTGCTGCATTCAGTTTCATACAAAAGTCATGTTTGATTCACACGGCGACTCAAAATGAGTTGTCATTTGTATGAAAAAAATTCGGCCCGGCAGAAATTCTGCGGCTCACGACTCACAAAATTACGCTCGTTTGGCTTCGCCCTTATGGTGTGTATGATCCAAAGACGCGTTCCTTACATTACATTTAAAACATGAGCATGGCACAAGAACTTTTACCGTAGACATAGACCATAGATATTGAACATAATAACAAGAGGTCATAACGCGTTACGTCAAATCCATTATACGTTGACGAAATTAAGTCGAATATGGATTAGTTAATTAACTTCAATAAATTAAATATTTTGACGTACTATTCACACATTTGACATTTTTTTAATCATTAAAATATTATATCTCTGTATGTGGCTATTGGCCCGTAGTCTATGTGTGCGGGTCCGCGGCTACATTCAGGCGAGTAGGTCCGCGAAGTACTGTCGATCGTGTTCGGCGAGCTGCTCCAGCGCGTCGTCGACGGCGGGTGTCGGGAACCGCTCCACCCACGACTGCACCTGCCCCTCCGCCGACGCCGCGTACCGCGACAACTTCACACTGTCACCTGCGTACATTTCTAAAGTAAGGAACTCTCGGAACATTTATTATATTATAACTAGTGTCCGACCCAAGGTCTATTTTTGGCCGAAGCCGAAGCCGATTAATCGGCAATCGCCACAACCTTCGGCCGAAGCCGAAGGTTTATAATCTTAATTTCTCGACTCAGTAATTAATTTTGTTCAAAACATGTTGTTGTCTACAAGCTACAATTAATAATATAAAAAATATTTAAAAACTTCAATATTGAAGGTTTACCTCTATATTGACTGTCTCATTAAATAGAAGTTAATTTAGAGATAGTAATTAAAGTTTGTGATTTTGTGATTTATTTATATTTTTTGTAAATAAAAAAAAATATTATTTCACAAATAAAAATAATTAGACCAATATAGAAACTAGACTAATAATTAATAAATAAAATAAACAAACACTAACTTTTTAATAATAAAATCATTAAAATGTTCTTAATAATATATTAATATATTATTACGAACATTTAATTTATTAACAATCTTTGTTAGTAATCTTCTTAATTTATAATTTAATAAATAATTAAGAAGTTAGTGTTTGTTTATTGTATTTGACAGTGACTCCCAGCGGCCTCTGCATAAGTGCATACATGAACGGTCCGTCGCTCTCTTACTACTCACTCAGTCTTTCGCAACTACAGTTCCGAGTTCGTTCAATTGCGATGGTTGCTCGGGCCTTCGGCGAAACCTTCGGCCGGGTTTTAGGCCGAAGCCGAAGGTTTTGCCGAAGGTGTTTTTTTTGGCCGAAAGCGGCCGAAGCCGAAGCTTCGGTCGGACACTAAATTATAACATTCGTCTGAACTTACAACATGATATTACAGGTGTATGCTATTAATGTTCCATC
Organism: Polyommatus icarus; assembly: GCA_937595015.1. NCBI lineage: Eukaryota > Metazoa > Arthropoda > Insecta > Lepidoptera > Lycaenidae > Polyommatus > Polyommatus icarus. Next base: position 6,429,759 of record OW569331.1, read on the forward strand.
GAGGAAATTGATACATATTGTTATTCCGACGACAATTTCAACCTTATTATCTACCTAGCCTCCTCCCTCTTTGAATCACGGTCATATTTCACATGTACCATAAGACAAGTAGATGCCTAGGCAGGTGGCAAAATTAAGTAATTTAGTCGCGTTAAGTCAAACCCCTCAGACCAAATGACTCAGGTCCGTCAACTGCCTAGAACTCAATTTCCTCGATAGTATAATATGTACTATTACGTTAATAATATGATTAGCCTTTTACTCGCGCTGTGTAACATGCAATGATGGATTAATAAGACTACTTGATGCCCTAAGCAGCCAGTGGGCCCCCCTAGCCGTATGTCAACTAGAATCGGTCTTTGTGCCTTTTCTCTTCTGGTGTCCACTGTCCCCTCAGACGTGACGCCCTAGGGCCTAAGCAATTGTATTACTTATATCATTAGGGTTAGGTCCAATTTCATCAACGACTGTTAAAGTTAATGCTCGAATTAGTATCATTATCTCTTTCGTTTTTCATATGAATGAAAGAGAAGACATGACATTTTAGCAAGCTGTTAACACAAACAAACGTTGGTGAAATTGGGCCTTAATCCGTCAACGGTGACACGTGTACCCCTTAAACAAAAACATCTAAGTACCTGCGAGCACAGTGTTCGGCTGCACGAATATGTTGCGAGGTTGCTTGTGCAACACGACGATGTCGCGCCAGCGCGCCCAGGGCTCGGCGAGGTCGCTGAGCGCGCGGAACAGCTCGTCGCCGCCGGCGAAGTCGCCAGTCGCCTTTATAGTCTGCAGCTTCACGAGGAACGAGCCTGAAAGTTTTTTTATTGAAGTGAAACTTCTCTACGCTCCTGTAGGCCTACTACGAAATTATTTTGAGGCTCAAATAATCGGAAGAGAATGCCGCGTCCTACTCTAACAACGTCATTTCACGTTCGTTAGAGTGGGATGCAGCATTCTCATACGATTGTTTGAGTCTCAAAACAGTTTCGTGGTACGGCCCCTGATTCGGGGAACTGCACTTCTGCACTTCTGTATGCATGCTTGACTTGGGGAGTACATAAAATTATGTAATTAATATATAATGCATATACATTATCTATACTAATATTATAAATGCGAAAGTATCTCTGTCTGTCTGTCTGCCTCGCTTTCACGCCAAAACTACCGAACCGTTTGCAATGAAATTTTGTACACAGATAGTCTAAAGCCTGAGAAAGGACACAGGCTACTTTTTAACTGGAAAAAATTTACGAATTTGAAAAAATTTACGCATTTTCACCCCCTTACAACCCGTAAGGGGGTGAAAATGCGTAAATTTCTTCAAATTAAGTTAGTTCCAAAAATTCATAATAGATGGCACCGTGCCGTCTCCTACAGCGCACAAGCGCTTGCTCAAATGTGTTTCTATAAGAGGTGGTAAGGATGAAGACTCCTTTTACGTTTTTTTAAGTATTTAAGAAGAGTTCATGTTCGACTTCGACCACACTCCCCAGTTAGTCCTTCTACGCAAAAATACGTTAATACATAAATACGTTTATGTGTGACGTGTCTGTCTGTCTGTAAAGTGTAAACATTGAAGTTTGAAGTAAACGTACCGCGGAAGCACCTCTGTCGTGCAAATTTTGCAATTTGCAGTAATGTAGCCTACATGGTTCAACAGGAACTACCTACTATATAATATATGTTACTCTATGACGGGAACTACCGCGCGCTATAAGCTGAAGTCCACGCGGACGGAGTCGCGGGCAACAGCTAGTACATACATATAGACGGAACTCAAGAAGTTTTACTTCAGTTGTGTGATATTAAGCACACTCTTATTTTTATTGAAGTGAAACTTCTTCACGCACAAATGATTTGGGGAGTAAGCTGACGAGAGCGTTACGAAAATAGTGATCGGGCGACGCTAACGGAAGTCGAAAAGTTTCAGTTTGTCAAAATAGAAAGATAAAGAGTTTAAAAACGTGGGAGAGCCATGCTTCGGCACGAATGGGCCGGCTCGACCGGAGAAATACCACGTTCTCACAGAAAACCGGCGTGAAACAGCGCTTGCGCTGTGTTTCGTCGAGTGAGTGAGTTTACGGGAGGCACACCCTATTCCCTCTTAAAAGGCCGGCAACGCACCTGCAGCTCTTCTGATGCTGCGAGTGTCCATGGGCGACGGAAGTTGCTTTCCATCAGGTGACCCCTTTGCTCGTTTGCCCCCTTATTACATAAAAAAAAAAGAGTTCCGTTTCGTATATTCCTCTAGAGTCTAGAGTCTAAGGACAAAAGAAAACAGTGCACACACACATTTTTTTTCTGTCCCTCTCATACGTAGAAAAAATTTACTTCAGTTGTGTGGTCTAAACACTGACCTCTATAATACACTGGACTGGCTATGCCGTACAAAATGACAGCTATCTTTTGTGTCGATTTGAAGCGCCACTGTGAGCGTACTGTGAACTAATTACATAGAAAATTATAACCGCCATTTGCAAAATAGTAGTTCCAAGAACACTCGCTACTGCTTTCTCGTAGCAATCAGCGCCAATATGGCGACTTTCAAATAGGTACATTAATTTATTGATAGTGTTCGCCTGTCCAGTGTATTATAGAGGTAAGTGGGTCTAAAGGACACTTTTTTATTTACTTATCTCGTTTAAAATGTTTTCCTTACCAATAATCCTCTTGCCGTCAGTGGCCAGTCGACTCCTGTCCAGGGTGAGCAGCAGGTTCTTGCCCGGCTCCGTCTCGGATATGGTCAGCAAGCCTTTGCCTTCTTGTTCCAACAGCCGCATCAGAACGAAACGGGCGCGCGCGTGAGCCTATAATGAGTATATTATACTAATAATCAATCCTTACTAATATTATAAATGCGAAAGCGTGTCTGTCTGCTACCTCTCACGCCCAAACCGCTGAACCAATTGTGCTGAGCATGGATATACTTTGAGTCCCGGGAAAGGTCATAGGATACTTTTTATCCCGAAAAAAATGTACGGTTCCCGCGCGATAGGCTACTTGACCTATATTCAATTTCATTGAACAAATGCATATTTCTACTAGAACTTGGCCTAGGAAACCGTATTTCACCCTTATTATCAAATAAAAGCTTATGATTGATAAATAAGGTCGATTTGAAAATATGATTTTATGAAAATAGGAATTGTACTGACGAAAACGCTTTTGCGGTACTTCCGATTTGGATGTGACGTCATCCTCATACTAATTTAATATCTTTTATTTATCGTAGTAAATGTAAGTTTATTTGTACATAAATAATGAGAATAAGCCTATTATATATTTTCTTGAATAATTCAAATAAAACATCAGTTTTATATATATTATCTCCATTTATTGTAGACGGGAAATGAAATGGCCAGAACTTTTCTCCAAAAGTTTTCAACATTACAAAATATGATTTCTAATTTCTTATATAATTATTTTATAATTTATGGGCACTTTTAGACTCGTACATTTAGCACATTAAAAAAATTTCAATAAAGAGAGTTTAAAATACAAAGCGTATGACGTCACACTATGGCGGACAGTGTTTTCGGCGCCATTTAAGAGGCATATTTTTCAATAAACATTTTTATGGGTTTCTACTGTGTAAAATATTAAAATATTAGTTTTTTTGTAAAAATGAATGATTATGAAGCGATTAGCATGAAGAAAAAAATTAGGTCAAGTAGCCTATTTGTGCGTAACGAAGCTGCGAGCGTCATCTAGTAGTTTAACACACTTATCCTGAAACATTTTATTTGTTTATAAAATGTTTCTTGTCTATAAATCTATAAAATGTTTGTCACTTTTGCAAATTCTGGAATAGCGTAATAGGTTAGGGGAGGGTAGGGAAGGGAAAAGGGTAGGGGATTGGGCCTCCGGTAAAGTCACTCACTCGGCGAAATTATTTGGTGCTTGTTTCGTTGGTGTGTATTACCTGAAGCCAGGTCTGTGTGGAGGGCTGGTACATTTCCGTGGCCTTGGCGGCGCCATTCCAAAGCAGGCTCAACCAGTTCACGTACATTACATCCTCCGCCTCTTTGCCTTCGTAGCCGAATATCCTGAGAGGAAAAAAATATTTTTATTATGAATACTATCACGCTAATACACAGGTGTAACATAACTAAGAGATAATACTTTAGGATGTTAATGGCCTGTTTCACCGCTTCCTGATAAGGTGCCCGATAGGGTTATTTGACAGATTTTCCATACTTCATCTGTCAAATTAAGTGGTGGATAGCCTTATCAGGAAGCGTTGAAACAGGCCCTTAATGTTTATATTGTGTATTAAATTTAAAATAAGTATGTACTCTTTGTAGAGAGCTCACTGTGAAAGCAGCAGCGCTGAAATGTCTATCTTTTGTATGGGCAAGCGCCCCAGTTTCACGAGTTTCCACATATAAAACTGAAAAAACAAATTGGTCTTTCAGCGCTGCTATTTTCACAGTGAGATATCTACAAAGAACTATATAGCGTCCGTCGCACGCTAGACGTGCCCCTTCGCATTCGCTTTGGTTACGCAGGTTTGGCCGCAGCCTGAATCTTTATTTATACAAGTTTAATGGTCGACTTACACGGGTGATAATGGGTCGATTTTAGTCACCCGGCAAGTCACCAGTCGAATCGCCACCCCATTTACACGGGTGACTAATGGGTCGATTTTAGTCACCCGGCAAGTCACCAGTCGAATCACCTGTCCAAGTCGAATCGCCACCCCATTTACAAAAATCGCCTGTGACTAGTTCATTCTGCGTGAAAATGTCGCGTCTGCGCTCGCTACAGTAGTATTCGCAGCAAGCGATCGCTTGCGACTGAGCATTTACACGGTCGATTTTCACCAGCCGCATGCGGCCAGTGGCCGCACGACTTTGTGGCTTGCGACTTTAGTCGCATGCGGCGCAGTCGAATTGCCATTTACACGGTCGATTTTCGCCGTGCGGTGTAAATCGTGCGGCTTTAGTCACCCGTGTAAATCGGCCATAAAGTTATACTTACTTTAGTATCTCTGGCTCCAGCGACAGGTACAGTCCGACGGCCTCAGCGCGGCACTCCTCGAACGCCGAGCCGAGCGTCGTGAACTTGCTGTCGTACGTCTCTCCTTCAGTGTACCACGACTCGATCGCTTTACCTGACCAATAAAAAATGTATCGCTTTATAAATATTTGATGATATTGTAATACAGGGTACAATTCAACCTTCCGGCCAAATTTTGATATATTGTACCTTGTTAGAAATAAAAATACACGTATTTTATAGCTTCCGAAAGTTTTCCTAAAAACACCAAAATTATGGACACTACGCACCATGCGCCGCCATCCTGCATAGGGTCAACGCAGACAGCGACGCGACGCGTAATTATTATTTATCAGTAAATCAATGATATGTTTGAAACAAGTGTAGTTGCATACCTGTTAGTGGATTTTTGACCTTTTCCTTGTCGAAATTGAATGTTCCATCGGCATTTTGTCTGAACAATTTACCGCTGCCGTGTCCTAGTAGCTCGTGAAGACCAACTTGCACCTAAAATAGTTAAAAAATATATTAAATTAAAGAAAAAATAAAAGGTACAAAAAATTCCATACAATATTAGTATGGTATACGAGTTACTCTTTATACTCGTATATAATATGAAAATGCGTGTCTATCTACATCTATCTGTTAACTTTTGACGCTCAAACCGCTGAACTGATTTAGCTGAGATATGGAGATACTTTGAGTCCCGGCAGTGCCGTAAATAGCCTTTTTTTGCGCCCTGTGCGAGCTTCTATAACTGCGCCCTTGTTTTTTAGGGTTCTGTAGTCAACAAGGAAACCTTATAGTTTCGGTCTGTCCATCTGTCTGTCTGTCTGTCTGTCCGCGGTTTTGCTCAGAGACTATAGGACCTGCAAAGCGGTAATTTGGCATGAATGCACATATTAGTGATGCCGACAAAACGGTACATGAAATCTAAAAAAAATATTTTTTATGGTATCTTCCCTACACATCAAGCGGGGATGATTATTTTTTTTGCGTCCACCCAATCGTGTGGGGTGTCGTTGGATAGGTTTTTAAAAAATATTACGAGTGTAGATAATTTTCCGATTAAGGAATCCGTTTGTGAAATATTAAGTTTTAAAGTGGAAATAATCGTCAGAGTCCAGTGTCTTCCCCTTCTACCAGCTAAACGGTTGCTTCTGGAAATGTGAAAAAATTAACGGGAATAGGAAATATGCTGAATTTAAAAGGAAAACTATCACGGCTAATATAAGAAGACTTCATAAGTTATCTATCGATACTAATATATAATATTATAATTGGGAAGAGTTTGTTTGTTTGTTTGAACGCGCTAATCTCAGGAACTACTGGTCCGATTTGAAAAATTGTTTCAGTGTTAGATAGTCCATTTATCGAGGAAGGCTATAGATTATATTTTATCACGCTAAGACTAACAGGAGCGAAGAAATAGAAGAAAATGTGGAAAAAAACGGGGGGAAATTATATTATGAAAGGGCTTATTTGAACGCGCTAATCTCAGGAACTACTGGTCCGATTTGAAAAATTCCTTCAATGTTAGATAGCCCAGTTATCGAGAACGGCTATAGGCTATATTTTATGACGCTAAGACTAATAGGAGCGTAGAAATGGAGAAAATGTTGAAAAAATTATTTCAAGGGGCTTATTTGAACGCGCTAATCTCAGGAACTACTTGTCCGATTTGAAAAATTCTTTCAGTGTTAGATAGCCTAGTTATTGAGGAAGGCTATAGCCCATATTTTATCACGCTAAGACTAATAAGAACGAAGAAATAGAGGAAAATGTGGAAAAAAATAATTTCCCCAAATTATTTGAAAGGGCTTATCTCTCGAACTGCTAGAGCATTTTTTTTCTGTTATTTGGATCAGATAAGAAGTAGACCACGTGAAGGATCATAGGCTTTTTTTGTAAACTGATTTTTCTGCGAAAAATCTAATTTACGCGGGCGAAGCCGCGCGGAACGTATAGTTGAGTAATATTCCATAAACTAAAAAAAAAATGTATTCGGCGTAGTAAGGAATTTTTCGTTCAAATTCCTTTGAAAGTAACTGAGATGATGTTGTTAGTAGTGTAAAACACGTTAAAAATAATTTATTGACCATACACAATTTAAAAAAAACTAGCGGTACTACGGAACCCTATATTGCGCGTGGCCTGACACGCACTTGGCCGATTTCTTTAGATATTATAGGTACCCAGAGCAATGCTTCCACAGGGCCACAGGCCTCCCTGGTCTGGCCATTCTTGCGCCCTGTGCCTGGCCACCGGTGGCACCGCCCTATTTACGGCACTGAGTCCCGGGAAAGGACATAGGATGCTTTTATCCCGGAAAAGTGGTGGTACGGTTCCCGCAGGATAAACGAATTTTGGCACAATATTTTGTATCTCACCTCAAAAGCAGCAACCCTGTATTTCTCGAGCAACTGCTTGTCGGACTCGGATAAGAATGGAATGACCGACTCCTTGTAAGAAGCAGGGATCACATTACCAAGTGACACATTCTTGAATCCTTCATTTTGGCGAATTTCATCATCTGTAATAAATAATTTAAAAACATTAATTAGCTAAATAACTGTTTTAATAATTTTCTTGCCACAAAAGATACGAAATCAAATTACTAATATACTGATAAGTAAATATAATATCTTGTGATTTTTTGTCAGTCATCAATTTGCATTTACAGCTTTAGGCTGCGGAGCGGAGCGGTGCCCGAATTGACCAATCGTGCTATACCAGCGGAATGACAGCGAAGATTTCGAGCATGGTGATTTGTCAATTCGGCACCGCTAAGCTAAGCTCCGCTCCGCTTCAGTGGAACGCAGCCTAATATGTCTGTATATTCACATAGGATCGATAATAAATCAAGTAATAACACTAACAATTAGGGATATTGATGCCAGCCGGGATGCCACTTCCCGAGAAAGTCAGTACATCCAAACTGGTGAAGTCCGGTCGTAGGAAAGAGTCCTTCTCGAAGTCCTGTCCCCACGGCAGCAGTTTCAGGAACTGTTCCGCTCCGTCGACTAGCGCACCAAACTTCTTAGACATCTCCTTGTTAACCATCGCAACAAAACCTTCAAATTCACCACGTTGGCCGCTCGGATCTCTGTATGTCTCGATAAAACCTTGGTATCTGAGCGAGAAAAATAAAATACAAGTTAAATAAAGTATTGTTTATTGCAATAGACTCAATGTTAGTGTTTCAGCAAATTACGATTTTTTGAAGCCAGGGGCCATACCATGAAACCGTTTTAAGACTCAAACAATCGTACGAGAATGCCGCGTCCTGCTCTAACGAACGAGAGATTATTTGAGTCTCAAAACGGTTTCGTAGTAGGACTACTGAATCTAATCAGAATACTGTTCATACAATAAACCTAAATTAGAAACCAAAACATGTTTCCTAAACAAATATAGTCATAAACTAGCTGTGAACAAATCAGACAATTCAGTAAAAAAACTAATTTGTTTTTTTTTAACTAGAAATAACAAAAGCAGAATAACATTTTCCGGAAAAGTCAGTGCACAGTGTAATGAAATGTAAAAAAAAATATTTACGTTTCGATTATTGGTCCCTTGTCTTTGATCCAATATCTGCTACCTTCCTTATGTTCGTTCAGGTCACCTTCTTTGAAGCTGCTAATGTAATGCTTGAGCATGTTCTTCTCATTGTCATTAGCCGCATATTGGACAGCCTTCTCTAAATTTTCATTGACCAACTTCAAAAGTGGAGCGTAGTCTCCACGGGTCACTCGGAAGTATGCATTTTTGTATTTCTCCTTTTCCATTGTTAGAGGTGGTTTCGGTGTTGTCTCAACACTGGCATAGTGTATGGTATATAATGGTACTATAATAAAATATTAACTTTAGATGTGTTTAAAAGTAACTGTGGTCAAAAAGCAAAATTATTGTAGTATTGATGTAATAGTCTAAGATCCCACTGCAGAATTGTGCAGGTATCAAGTACACGCTTAAAACCACATTTTTACAAAGGGGCCTTGGTAAAATTGGTAATTTATGTTATTCTTGTTTATGTTAGTGTGTTATATTATGTCTTTTTAGTACGAGATACGACTGCAGAACTGTGCAGGTATTGAGTACACGCTTAAAACCACATTTTTACAAATATTTATGATAAGAAGAACACATTTCTACTGAGGTGCCAGTCCAAATGTGGCCGCAAATAAATAAAAAAAATGTTTGAAAAATTGAGTTTGCGGGGTAAAATGTAATCATCAGGTATTAAGCAAACATCGTTCATTTCATGGCAATGAGTATAGAGATTTAGAAAAATCCGGTGTGCCGTTGGGCACCCGGCCGCAACCCTATTGTAAACAGGTGTGAACAGGTACCATTCAATACGTTTTTGCATCCATAACGTATATTGATCTTTTATATATCAAATGGAAGCTTATTTTTCTCTTATTATTATAATATAGGTGTGCCTAATTGTTCGAGGTACGCCGAACATTTGTAAATTCAGCATTTTACATTACTTACATTAATCGCTTTCGCGTTCGCGAGCGACAGTCGTCGTGTAGTAGTCGAACAGTAATTGTTAACCGTCAACCAACCAGTCCGCCGTCCGAGAGGCTCGTATACCATAAACCATAATAATTAACTAATAAGTAATAACCAGTGTAGTGAATAGCAAATAAATAGTTAAAACCAGTTTTTGCATCTTTTAACATTGCCACGCGTGTGAACCATAAACTCAACCATCAACCAACAAACCAAACCACCAGAAACTCTACCCCTAAAGCAACTACACCCTTTTCACTAATTATATCTGGCCGCAAATAAGGGGTGCCGGCTGTCAAAGATGGCAAAGTATCGAAGGTTGAGGTTAAGGGAGCTAGCGCGAAACATTACGGGATAGTGATAGTACATCATGTTAGTGTACTTAAACATCGGTTCAAACAATAGTAATAATCGGCCAAGTGCGAGTCGGACTCGTGCACGAAGGGTTCCGACCGTTCCGTACTATTTTTGTGTTGTGTAGTGAGCTAAATTAGGCCAAAATTTGTGTTTTTATTTTTTCTTTTTTTAATTAGGCCAATATTTTATTTTTTCTTTAATTTTATTATTAGTAGGTAATTAAATTGCACATATTTTACTTGAAGATTTCGTGAAATTTTAAGGTCGGTTAAGGTTTATCTGTTGCCATTACCGACATAGAGCGAAAAAGGCCAAAAAATCACGTTTATTGTATTCAAATTCAAATGTCTTTATTGCCAGAATGTTATAGTTATTGAATATAGTTATTAATGTAAATTTGAACATACTTAAATTTTATTTTGTTTTTAGTATTTGTTGTTATAGCGGCAACATATTATTATATGTATGTATACTACATAATCTGTGAAAATGACAATTTTGTTTGTTACCTAAAGATTAAATATTCATAATATTATGTACTAGCGACCCGTCCCGGCTTCGCACGGGTATAAAATATATTATAGTCTATGTCACTCACTAAAGAAATGATTAAAATCGATTTAGTAGTTTTTAATTACATAATATTATTATGTATATTCATTACTACCCGCCTGCATTGGTCGGTACCGCCACAAAAGCTACGTCCCGCAATTTTAGAATCTGTAATATCTTCAAAAATATATAAATCGTATGCCGTAAAGGGCCATATAGATCTATATTAAATCAATAATGTATTAATTAAATCATTTAATTTAATAAGGATTATTGCCGTATTGGTTAAAATTGCTTCGAAAATTAACCATTTAGCCATGTTAAAAGTAAATGACAAAGTAAATGGCAAAAAAATGTGATTGTGGGATATCCGAGATAGACATTTATTATTATACCATCGCGGAGTTTTCTGCAGACCTTTTCATAGTGTACAATACTTAGGCCCAATTTCACCAAAGACTGTTAAAGTTAATGCTCGAATTAGTATCACGTTACCTCTTTCGTTTTTCTTATGAATGAAAAAGAAGACATGACATTTTAAGAAGCTGTTAACATTAGCAGACAATGGTGGAATTGGGCCTTGGTACATTATTTTGATAAATCTAGTAGGAAGCCTGCGTTTGCAATGTAAAATTAAATGAAATTAATTACTAATAATAAGTAATCAAATTAAAGTAAAAATTAAATATAAGGGCGGCTCCCACACATAAAATTTTGGCCTAATTTTGCTCTTTAATAATACGGAACCCTTCGTGCGCGAGTCCGACTCGCACTTGGCCGATTATTACTATTGTTTGAACCGATATTTAAGTACACCAACATGATGTACTATCACTATCCCGTAATGTTTCGCGCTAGCTCCCTTTCCCTCAACCTTTGATACTTTGCCATCTTTGACAGCCGGCACCCCTTATTTGCGGCCGGATTTAATTAGGCACACCTATATTATAACAATATGAGGAAAATAAGCTTCCGTTTGATATACAAAAGATCAATATACGTTATAGATGCAAAAACGTATAGGAATGGTACCTGTTCACACCTGGTTACAATAGGGTTGCGGCCGGGTGCCTAACGGCACACCGGATTTTTCTAAATCTCTATACTCATTGCCATGAAATGAACGATGTTTGCTTTCAATACCTGATGATTACATTTTATCCCGCAAACTCAATTTTTCAAAAATTTTTAAAAAATATTTGCGGCCACATTTGGACTGGCACCCCAGTAGAAATATGTTCTCCTTATCATAAATATTTGTAAAAATGTGATTTTAAGCGTGTACTCGATACCTGCACAGTTCTGCAGTCGTATCTCGTACTATAAAGACATAATATGACACACTAACATAAACAAGAACAACATAAATTACCAATTTTACCAAGGCCCCTTACTTATATATCTCTTGTTCCTTGTATAATTGAATAATGGAAATAAAATGAAGGATGTTGTTAAAATCAGCACTTATGGTCACTTAACTTCTAGGCTTTTAGGTTTATGTTTTTTTATTTAACATTGCCGACTGCTGACCGTCGACGACACCGAAATATCAGTGTAGACTGCTACATGTTATAAAAAAACGCTTCCTATAATTTCATACATCTCGGGCCATCAGCGCCGACATGCGTGAGCGTGTTTTTGTGTCCCGGCCCTAAGACTAAAAACCGCCTTTAAAATTTGATAAATAAGACAACTCACATCCATCGTCCGCTATTGTTTTAAAAGTGCGACAAATATATGCCTCAATTCGTTTTGTCTTCATCCAGTCGTTTACTAAAGCTGAATCCTCTTCAGTACAATTGCTTGAAAAATAAGTAGTGACACCCTGAAAATTACTTCTTTATTAGTCTTTATAACGTCAGATGTAGCTAATATAATTTTAATCTCTGTCATTGGTGTAGCAAGCCTTAGGGGATTCTTGACTATTCTTTTTTGAATAGTCAAGAATCCCCTATCCTCATTGGGCCCCTAAGATTTTTTGAGTAAAGATTTTTTTATAGATTTTTCATGTAAATTACAATCAACATAATGATTAAATTTGCTGCACTGTGTTATGTTTGTGCTCAGTTCTTGTGTTAAAAATATTTAAATAAGAAAAAGGTCTTGCCTTTTTAGCTAATCCCAAGCTAGTCAGTCTAGGTATAACACTGTAAATTGCTCCCTTTGTATTCTCCCACAACTTAGAGATATGAGTGTTATCATTCTTATAAGCTTTTGACGCTTTTACAATCAGTTCAAAAGATTCAGTTGATAGGTTTGGAATGAATTTTGTGTCTCCGAAGCCCTTGTAGTTGCCACTGTTAGCAAACAACGCGCCTGCATAGACTAGGAAAGCCTGGAAAAAAAAATGTAAGCTATCTTGACCACAATGGTGTCAAATACGTAAAAAAATATATTATATAGTCAAGTTTCCTATGATAACAGAATAACATAGAGCAAAATAATACAACTGACACAGAATAACCACAAAATATGATAAAAATGTGGTTTCACTATGTTTATCTAGTTTTTTTTTTAATATCAAATAGAGTATATTACTTACTAGAAGCTTTAAAAAAAATATTTTTTATTTTTAAAGCTCTGTTTTTAACTTGTATGTACTTATTATATAATATGTCTACAGTTTGTGTCCATTTTAATATTTCAATATGTCTTGATACACAGTTTATAATACAAAATAGAAGCTGACCTGAAAATCATCTTTTGACACACCAGCTTTCAAAGCCGAGTTTTTAAGCTCTTCCAAAGGTTCAGCAATGAAAATTCTGTGTAACAATGAAAATATCTTAGGAGACTCCGGGCTCGTTTGAACAAGAACAATCAGTCCCCCATTCCATGCTGCCTGCAAATAAAACAAATAAGAATGAGCATTTTAAAGCAATATGCATAGTATCAAATACAAATATCAAACAAGAGAGCAAACAATCTGATAGCAAAAACCAAATATAACACCTGATAAATCAAAATATTCCTAAGTAACGTACCTGACTCAAATAATGAGCATAAAGTTTTTCTTGCTTTGATAAATTCTCAAAAGCTTCAGAACTATCTAATTCAACAAATCTTTGATTGTTAGGCAATAAAAAGTTTGATTTGTCTTCCATAGCTGTAACAAGGAAAGTGGTAATTAGCTTTCATTCAATTTAAATATGACCAAAATATTATAATATTATACTCATCTATAAAAATGTAGATGCACATACATAATGAATTTATAAATAATATAAGTAAAGAAAACTATCCTAGATGTCTCCAAAAGGATGATTAGAAAAGATATGACATATGGTTTTGCTCGGTAGTTTTACTCCAAATCGAGCAATAACCACCGTGTGGACCACAAAAACTGACAGCTCGGAGGCTCGCTTCGAGCCGGCTCGATAGAATTAAATATGTCAAATATATCATTTCCTTCGATTCAGAGTAAAACTATAGAGCAAAATGGTATGTGAGTACTCAGAATTAACCCTTAACCACTGACGTGCAATTAAGTAACATTACCACTAACGTACATATGGGATACGTATGCCATTTTGGACGCCTCCTGATGTGTTGTTAAAGTTTGATTCTGGTGTCATTTGCAGTCTAGTTATTTGGATACTTTCAAATAACATAAAGATATTTAAAAAATAATAATATTTATTATAAAAAAAAATATGTAACATAAACCTTAGTGACTTACAAAGTAGGATAGACTTTTTATACAAAATTAACAAAAAATATTTTCTAAACTTAGAAACTTTTTTTTTTGTTTTTATTAAGTATTAAGGATTACATTAATTAGGAAAAAATCACAATCACCACAAATCAAATTATAAGGCATTTTTTAAGGACAGTTGATGCAGGTCGACTTAGAGCACTGCAAGCAACCTGATTTATGCAAGCAATTGACATCCGTTTCGGGTTCTGTGACGTTTTTCTTCGAAATATACATGGCAAACTTTCACTGTGTAAAATTTATGACTTTTGTTGCTTTTTTGACCAACTTCATCACCCTTATTCTTGGCCAACCAATAAAGCTAGAGAGCTCATGTGAAAGCTACGGTATCAATTCAATTTGTTCGTCGTTTTTGGAAATATTCTGTTCAACTGGCCTTTTTTAGACGTAGAGGGTGCCCAAGACGAATAAGACAGCCTTCAATTCATTTTTATCTACAGACAAACAAAAAGTAATTACTTACTTGAAAAAAGTCACACTAACACTGACACTACGTATCTCATACGTCAGGTCGTCAAAGTCACCTGCTTGCAGATATGCACTGCATCCGCTCTCCCCTGCCTTCGACACGTCACTGGCAACTAGGAAACTACCAAAAACGACAGGCAGAAATTCCCGCAAAAGTATTGAATGAAAAACCGCGTGGGTGACGTACCACATACGTACGTCAGTGGTTAAGGGTTAAACAAGTATAGCCCGGTCACATTAACTTGACGCATGGCTAGGATGCAAAATGCATTCCAGCGACGTGTTAAGTTGTTGTGACCGTGTTATAATAACTTATTCCAATTTGTTTTGAGACACACTAACAAATATCAGGTAGATCATTTTGTTATTTAACATACCGGCTCCATAATAACGTCATGAATGATCAAACCATGCGTCGAGTTAATTTGACCGCGTTATAAGTAAATAATAATTACATTAAAATTTTTAGTATGATTAGTAGACAAGCCAAAGGGTAAATTTTCAAGTGAAAAAGGATTGAAATTTGAAATCACAATGATATGAGAGAATCTTATGTACACCTAAATGCTACTCGTAAAGTGTTGGTGATGTTTCATACACATAATACTGACCATTAACGATTTTAACAGATTGTAAATTTCTGAGTTGGGAACTCAACGATACATGTTTTTTATGTATTTTGATAAATGAATCAGCATGTTGAAAACGCCGGCATTTGGCAAGGTTAATAGTCAGAGTTCGCAACATTTACAATATTAAAGTAATCTCGTTTATTCTCGAAATATTATAAACTTTACTTACTAAAATTTTATTAAAAAATGCTATTATAATGCTGTACAATAACTTTTTTTGCTCGATAAATGAGCCACTTTCCACTTTTTAGAAACGTATGGATGCGTATGGAAATTGGAAAATGACAACTGACAAGACAAGTGGTAGACCTTGGTAGACGCACACAAGTGACAAGACATTGAGTGACAACTCATAAAAAAAAACTTTGGCTATGTTCCGAATAGTACTGCAACCACTGCAGAGTGTGACGTCATTTTACTGTACTGCGAAGCCGTTCCTTTACGGCGTTTTCACACGAGACACGACACGACACGGTTCATAGACAAATATAAATTGTCTATGAACCGTGTCGTTTGAACGTTTTCACACGAGCGACGATTTCTGCGACGACACCGCATTCACTTATGGCTGGTTTACACGTGATAAGTAGATAAATGGTCAACTAAATTTTAACTTATGACCCTATACTTACTTAACTAAATTTTAACTTGCTATTGGCTACTAAATTTTGTGTTTACAATTTACAAATTTAAAATTAAGTTAACTATTTATCAACTTAGTACGTGTAAACCAGCCATAAGTACTTAAAAATATTATGTCATCTATTGTTGGGTTTTGTACAATATAATTTTAAAAGATAGTTCGATGATCCTTTCTAACGTCAAGTGGTACGCGGGGCATATTGTATTATTTAAGGCAGTAATTTTAGTGGCCTGGTTCAAAATTCAAACTGAATCAATGAACCACAGACAACTTTCATAATATCTTTGTAATTTTTTTATCTGTGCTAAAAAACGTGACGACATAGCGGATTGTCATCTCAAAATCGTGTGTCGTGCTGTGCGGTGTCGTTCCGTGTGAAAACGGTACATAGAAATGTATGGCGCACGGAATCGTCACCGCAGTTTGTCGTGTCGGGTCGGGTCTCGTGTGAAAACGCTCTAATAGTTATAGCACAGAATATATATTAGTTGTACCAACAGAATTCCCACTAGCGAGACCCGTTTAAACGACTCATGCTACCATAATTTAAAGTACAAATTCCGACCGCACAGTGCAAGGTTCCTACAATTATTATATTTGCCTACATCTTCGCTCTCTTTCTATCGCATAACTCGTACCTTTTCTGAAGAAATCAGGGTTGTCTCTTTTTAAATTATAATCTTTATATTTAATTAACTACATTTTATTTAACTCGAAATAATCTGAGATATTATGTCTTAGTATTACGTAGATTTAATGAGGGATTTTCTTATTTTTTTAATTTGATTGTCAAACAGTTTCCATTTTAGTAACTAGATGGCTTATGGGTAAACAACTATCGGTAATACCAGGGAATACCATCAATACTTGCTACAAAACTGGGCAAAAGAATTTAAAACTTGATACATTTCAATTTGAAAAAGACGCAATAATATTCCAATGAATAGGATAATAGAGTTATTATAACGATGTTTTAGTTAAAACTCACGGAAGAAATATCCCTGTTTTCCGATATTCACACCAAATGTCACAGGAAATATACATTTTGGTTTTAACAACATCTTACCTGCACTTGTGCAAGATAACGGATATTTAATGGCTAATATTTTACCAATAATGAACATCAAAAACAGAAATAACACAATTTGGGAAAAAATAATAAAAACCACACCAACAATAAAAAGTAGAAGAAGTTTTAAAAGTGACATGCCCGCCAAAACTCTCTGTCAGTTGTCAGTTCTCAGTTTGACAATTTGCGTGTTCCTAAACTGTTTCCAGTATACTGGCCTAATCGCTTAGGCCAATGATGGCTTATATGTAAGATATTTTGATTTACGTCACACTTGACAGTACACTGATATTTTTTTGAAACACTACCAATATGTTGTCAGTGATGCCAACCTGCAGATAATTTCAGATGGGTGGGGAACCAATAGAAAATCTAGAAGTGTCTACCGTCGCGCCGTCTGGTGGAGATTTAAAAAAGAAAACTTCCCATTGGTCAATTGTTTTTGTATCGTAGACTGCAAAAATAACAGCAAAATATAGGTAGTCAGCTGGTAAACATTTAACGTTTTTCCTAAATCCACTAGGAAATTAAATCAGATACATGAGATACACAGATGCCCCGTGTATTATTTTCCTCTATGATCATATATCTGCTCTAAAAATGGAAAAGTATGTGATTTGATATAAGTAACCTAAAATTGCATTATCAGTCTAGTCAATTTTATTTGAGTTGCATTTTATAAAGAGTTTTTGAGTACCTAACTATTGTTTTAGTGTTGATGGATCACCATGATGGTCTCCAAAACCCGACGACGAAACTTGCAGAGATAGTTTCATAGAATATTTAATTTCAATCCAAAGTATCAGGTGGAAGAAATAGTGACTCACAAATGACAGATACTACATCTGGTTTAACTGATCTTTTAGAAGCTGGAGATAGAGTTTTGAATGTAAAAGGGTTTTCAAGTAAGCAAGTTTTAGATGAAAGGGGTAAAAAAGTTAAAATTATTATGCCCCCATTTTGAACAAAACAAAACGAGTACCTACTCTCAAGAGGAAACCGAAAGGACTTATGATATTGCTCGAGTAAGAATCCATATTGAAAGCAATGATATTCTATGTTACTATTTTAGAAACTCATTGATTGATAGTGTATTAATGTAAAGACTCAGAAACGTGAAAAATGTTTGCAGTGTTTAAGTAAATTTTTGGACTCCGATTTTCTTCAAGAGTATAATTAAAGCTTAAAACAAACCTACGCGTCAGTGACAGGGGACGCGGTACGCGAATCGGTAGCGTCTGCAACGCCAAACTTGGCGTGCACACCGGCGCGACTACTACTATCATAATAATCATAGAGAAAAATAATACATCGGGCAATTTGATTCATGACACAATCTATCAAAACGTAAACAAATCAAGAAATCATAAACTAAAGAGTAGTACAAAATAATATAAAAAAGGTTTTAAAAAAGAAGTCTAGTTATTTAACTTCAAAACACGCGTCTGACAAGTGACAACTTGACGCGGGAGTTTTGCCGGGAATGTAAAAGGGTGCTGTTGTGTTTTTTGTATTATTTTTCTAAAATTGTGTTAACTGGGTTTTTAATGTGTAATATTGGTAGAATATTAACCATTAGATATTCGTGTTCATGCACAATTGTAGGAAAGTGATGTAATATCCAGAAACATGATATTTTGTGTTCCCTCCAAAACTCCATCGAAAGTTTCAGTAAAGCGTCTTTGACTAGACTTTAAAAAACGATGATGAAAATTATAATGGGAGGAATATGGTTTTCCCGCCATATTCCTTACCTTTTTACCTTGTCTGTGGCACAACATACACAATATCCTTTGTGTCAAGTTGCCAAAAAAGAAGAAAAAAAAAATAAACTGACGCGCACGTTCCGCTTGCCGACGCGAACATTTCGCCACAGAGTACCTTTTTATATAGGAAACATTTCGCGTCGCGGTCGTGCAGGTGTGCACAGCGCCATAAGATTAAATGGGCAGCATCCGCCGCGCGGTAGGCGCTATCGCTTCGTAGTCGCTTTGGTCGCGTAGGTTTGCGCTAAGCTTAATGTTGTAAAAAATAAATAAAAACAAGTTTTTTAAAAACATAACATTTATTTTTTTTAAGTACCTATTGTTCGTATTGTTGTTACTGATTAAAGCAGCAATATGTTTGCACTTGCCGCTCTGGTTAAAACGCAGCTGCATTTTACTCCAGCAACAATCATTATTATCTATCTGTAAGTATAAATAACAATGTTTAGACTTGCTTTATCCAAATGTTTAGTAACGTTTTTTGGTCAGTTGAGTACTTACGTTTGAACTTGTTTTATAGGGTACTAAAGTAACCGATGTTCGGCGAATTATATTGGCTCGTATTAAATAACATTGCCATTAGTTCTTAGCAGGACATGTAAGGGATGTAGAAGAGCTACATACCTTACATGTCCTGCTAACATCAATTTATTTCCTTTTAGCATAGATTGGGCCTTGGCCCTTGATACTTATTGAGTGTTTTACACTCTAAAAATCAGTTTTTTATGATTTAAATATTAATTTTCCACAAGTAGTTTTAACTAAATATAACCCAAATACCATTAATTGTTGTTCTAAATATATTTTATTTGCTATAATAATTACAAAATAAACAAACTCTTGTTGTTTATTTTTGACACGCCCCTGAAACTTTGTTTGAAATATGTCACTACTGACGTGTACGTTCCGAATAGATAGAGAAGACACTCGAGTGGTTTTGACACTTGACAGTTGACTTTTGACAGCTGTTGACTGATCACGTGATCAAAGTACTGCGAGTGCCATAACTCGAAAACGCCAGTGCTCACAGTAGGGATGAGCGATATTAGGAAAACATCGATGTTGACATCGATGCTACGATCGAATCAAAAGTATCGATGTACGATAAATATCGATCTAAAGACATCGATATTTTTAAAACATCGATGTTTTTGGAAACAAACAAAACTGTCTATTATTTTTTTTTTATTTTTATGCAATAAGGGGGCAAACGAGCAAACGGGTCACCTGATGGAAAGCAACTTCCGTCGCCCATGGACACTCGCAGCATCAGAAGAGCTGCAGGTGCGTTGCCGGCCTTTTAAGGGGTAATAGGGGAGGGTAGGGAAGGAAATATGGAAAGGTAGGGAAGGGAAAAGGGTAGGGGATTGGGCCTCCGGTAAACTCACTCACTCGGCGAAACACAGTGCAAGCGCTGTTTCACGCCGGTTTTCTGTGAGGACGTGGTATTTCTCCGGTCGAGCCGGCCCATTCGTGCCGAAGCATGGCTCTCCCACGTCTAAAATTATAATTAAAACTTTTCATAAATATTATATTTATGAAAAGTTTTAATTATTAGATAAATGCACTAGAAATAAGAAAAATAATAATAAAAAAATTAACAATACCTACCAGTATTTTTAGGGACACTTTGTAAAAAAATTAAATTTGACATGTTTCATTATTCACAAAATCAATAGTAAAATCGAATTTGCTTCCGCTTCACAAATCACAAGCTTACTCACTTTTTTTCACCAAGTCCGCATCAAGTGTGTGCCAGTGTCAGTTTTTTTTAATCTCTTATGAAATTAAAACAAACTTATTCGTACGACTGTGAGCTTACTCCGATTATTTTGATCATTGTCATTTAGGCCGGCATAAATAGTCAGTACCTACTAAAGATGCATGTCGGTCTTAAGACACGGTTCAGGCTCTGTGATTGGTTTGTTGTCAAAATTTGAATCAATCACAGAGCCGAACCACGTCTTGAGACCGAGTCGCATCTTAAGTACTGAGTCTGACTATTTATACCGGCCCTAATGGAAAATAGTTGAAACTTGATCATCTGCTAATGACTATGCAATATTAATTATACTTGAAGCTAGTACACCTACTGCACGCTAGTCTAAACCGCACCCAAAAGAATAATTATTGACGTTTCGATATTTTATTTAGGTAACATCGATGTTTCGATGATATCGAAGTCAATCCATCGATGTTAAAACATCGATGTTTTATAGTTAAACATCGATGTTTCTTCAACATCGATGAAATTCGATCATTGCGTTGTTTTCTTTTTTAAATCTCCACCAGACGGCGCGGCGGTAGACACTTCTAGATTTTCTATTGGTTCCCCACCGGTTCTGAAATTATTTGCAGGTGGGCATCACTGACTACATATTGGTTGTGTTTCTAAAAATATCAGTGTACTGTCAAGTATGACATAAATAAAAAAATCTTAAACCTAAGCGATCATTGGCCTAAGCGATTAGGCTACTATACTGATAATAGTTTAGGAACATGCTGTTAAAATAAAAACTTATCAAACTGAAAACTGACAATCATTGCTGACAACTGAACGGCCTTGTGGCGGCCATGTTACTTTCAAACTTCTACTTTTTATTGTTGGTGTGGTTTTTATTATTTTTTCCCAAATTGTGTTATTTGGGTTTTTGATGTTCATTATTGGTAAAATATTGGCCATTAAATATCCGTTATCGTGCACAAGTGCAGGTAAGATGTTGTCAAAACCAAAATTTATAATTCCTGTGACATTTGGTGTGAATAACGATAAATAGGGCTATTTCTTCCGTGAGTTTTAACTAAAACATCGTTATAATAACAGCTTTATTATCCTATTAATTGGAATATCATTGTGTCTTTTTCAAATTGAAATGTATCAAGTTTTACATTCTTTTGCCCGGTTTTGTAGCAATTATTGATGGTATTCCCTGGTATTACCGATAGTTGTCTACCCATACGCCATCTAGTTACTAAAATGGAAGCTGTTTGACAATCAAATTAAAAAAATAAGAAAATCCATATGGCAACGATTGATGACGTCATATATTTCACTAGGGTACTGCAACAATGTACTGCAACTCCATAACGGAACGAATTTTTCTACAGTGATAGCACTGTGCAGTGGTCGCAGTACAATTCGGAACATAGCCTGAGAATCTGTGTAAAAAAGATGAAACAATAAATAATCTATGGCGAAGGAGTTTTGGCGGGCATGTGAAAGAGTGCTGTTGTGTTTTGTATTATTTTCCTAAAATTGTGTTAGCTGGGTTTTTAATGTGTAATATTGGTAGAATATTAACCATTAGATATTCGTGTTTATGCACAAGTGTAGGAAAGTGATGTAATATCCAGAAACGTGCTATTTTGTGTTCCCTCCAAAACTCCATCGAAAGTTTCAGTAAAGCGTCTACCACTTTGCTGAATCGACCGACTTGACTCTTTGACTGTATTAACTTTTATTTAGACTTTGACTAGACTTTAGACCTGACGGTATATGAAAACGATGATGAAAAACATAACAATAGTACTACAAAAGACATGGCTGTATGGCTTTGTTCCCTTTGCCTGTCCTGAATGGGACGAATCAAACCAAAAAAAAAATCTATGGCGAAATGTCTACAAATATCATAGAGATACAAATATATACAAGTAATCTGTGGCGAAATGTGAATCTGTGGCAGAAGTAAACACTCAATATGGGAGATATTCCTAAAGTTTAGATTATTTTATTAGAAATTAATGTAAATATGTTATAGTGAATCCCAATCTACTCATTTCAAGGCCTTTAAAATGTCTTCAGAGAGGTAAATAGTTAACTTTTTGTGCCATATACTTGATGTCAATATTACTTCCGAAGATCAGTTGAAAGTTGCAAAATCAATAAAGTACGCGAATACACTAATGTCACGCCCTGAATTAGTTTGCTGCTGTACAGTTATAGTCATAAAGCTCGTTACGACCTACTGATGTTTTATTCCAGGGTAGAATGGGTGGAGATTATAGAACCGAAGACAAAGGAACATATGTATGCTAACCTTACCACAGGAGAATGTGTATGGGATCCACCTGAGGTAAGTCATTCTTATTTTATTTGCTAAAACAATACCCACAAATTCAAGTGAATAGTCAAAGAAAAGAATAGTTAAATTAAGTACTGTACAACATCTTTATAAAATTAACTAAGAATGTAATAGCTCTCCAAAAGAACTACTAGTTCTATCTGACTACTGTTACTAATGCCCAGTTTCAAAGATTTTTTGACAAACATATTTTATCTTTTAAGTATAGTTTTCACAAAGCCAGTACTGGCTGCCAATAAGACTGGCAGCCATATATATATGTATATGCCGTGTGTTAACAGTTTGGCCTGGCTTGAAAAATTGTTCACATGCGGCATATACCAAGCCAATACTGTCAGTCTTATTGACAGCCAGTACTGGCTCGGTGAAAACTATACTTTAGTGTTGTTGTAGTTTACTTTTGACATATTAAGCTAAGTAAAACAGCTATAGCACAGCAACGGCGGCACAATAGACATAACTACCAGTAGTTCGACTGCAAAGAAATGGACAGGTTTCAATATCTGTCAAATTCGTCAGGTTTGGGGGTGATAAGTTAGAGGCTGGCGCGCTGGCTGGTATAATTTATTTTTATATATAAGATTTTGAAATTGAATTCTGACAGTTTTCTTTGCATGTGCCAAAATATAAACAACAACTAAATTTGTAGGTAAAGACCCTAGCGACGACTTTTGTCATAATACGTCAAACTTAAATTTTTTTACATCAGTTCTAAGTCGGCATACTCTGTCATTCTGTCTACTCTGACGGCGGTTGCGGTCATTGTCTCTCTGTCAAAAACTTGTCACTTTCTATACAAAGCCGTGATTGACAACATCTAACACTTCTGACAGGCACAATGACCGCTACCGCCATGTTTCGCCAAGTACAGTATAGTCAATAATAAACTCTTGTCAAAAAATTACAAAAACTGGGTTTAAAATAGCATTTACCCGTGACAACCTCCATGGCTCAATGGTTAGAGTGAGTGACTACTCAAGCCGGGGGTCGCTAGTTCGAATCCCGCCAACGGAACAAAAAAGTTTTTCAATGTTCCTGGGTCATGGATGTGTATTAAATATGTGTATGATATAATAAAAATCTTAAATATATGTATAGTATAAAATTATTAAATATATTTCCGTTGTCTGGTACCTGTAACACAAGTCCTTCAGGTACTTAGCACGGGGCCAGACTGACGTGGTGTGAAGCGTCCATATATATTAGATATTATTTTTTTTGAGCTACAGCAATAGTCATAGTAAAATTTAAATGTCTTTTTGTTCATATCCTTTCTTTTTAATTTTAGTCTACAGTCTACATATTTCAACTTTTTATTTCAATTAAAAGTGGATGTCCCATCTTTAAAATTTACAAAAAATATAAGGATAACATAATTTATAGCAACAACAGTAATGATCATTTAGCGAACCAATTAATCGTTATTGCTTCATATTATCATTCTACGCATTGGTAATTAACACTGTAGTATGCTAGTATAATACAAAAAGGTCATTTACATTTAAGATAAAACATTGATTTATGTATTAAGTACTTACAATATCATCTTATAAAAATGTATTTGATTATGTATAATAATTTGATATGTACAATGTACCGACTACCGTTGAGGAAATTGATTCCTCGGCAGTTGACGGACTACATTGTTTTGGTCGGCTTATGTCAATTCAATGTAAGCTGTGTTGGATGTGTATTGAATGTGTTTTGGATGATTTTGACATAATGCAACAAATTACTTAGGTCCACCAACCGCCTAGGAATCAACATCACATCCTCAGTAATTTATTTATTTTGGAAAACCAACAGCTTTTAATTATGATACAATAGAACCAATAATATAAAAAAAATCCAATAATAGGTTTTCACTATTAGACAAATGTGACATAGGTAGATTAGGTAGCAACCTCACATTAAAAAATATAATAATTATGCAGCATATTCAATACTTTGTCATAATATGAGGTTTTCAATATGACAGTCAAAGGCAAGCAGACCTTGTATTGAAGGTTTGAATCAAAGAATATAATTTAACCTATCAACTTTCAAGGGGTTGAATTCGACTGAGTAAACAATAGATTTACAAGAATCCGCGATCAAAGGATTAATATAGTTTAACCCTAGATAGCTAACCTTCTGTGAGACCCTGTTTAAGCTAACCATCCGTCGAAACGACGGGTATTAAAATTTTTGTATTTATATTGAGATTTTGCCACATTCTGGACCTGGATATTTTTTACAGATATATGATAAGCTTAGCAATAAAACAACACTTTGCATATTTATATTTTTTATTTACTTTTGAAACTAAAAAAATTTTCTTAGACCCCTTCGATCACTAATATACAAGATACACAGTCCGCGGCAAAAAACGACCTCACTAAAAGAGCACCAAACGCAACATTCTGGTGCACTTTTGATTTAGTAGTGCTCGAACGCTCCGCCGGGAAACATGCCTTGGTGCTCGTTCAATTATTGTAAAAATCATACGTCTAAAACGCAAAAAAAGGATGGAATTTCATATTTCCGGTAAGTATTAATTGTATCCCAATATATTTCTTACAATTGTATTGTAAATATTAGTATTACGTTAAGAAATCACCAAAAAACTGTTTTAAAATTAAGTTGTAAATAAATCAACACGAGGTATAAACCATCTCAATTGCGAATACTCATACTAAAGGTACTTATCGTAGTTTATCATGCCCACTTGAAATGTTCGGGTTATAAGCTGTGTTTCTGTTCCATTTGATGGAGTCACTATTATTTATTATTTTTTTATTGAGGAATTATATTTTTTTTAGGTTTCCTCGAGATCCAGTTAGATGTGGAAATTGGATATCAGTTATAGCACGGCAAAGATGCGAAGAATTTTTCAAGCGAACTTTAGCGAGCGTTGTATATTCTAAGCATTTATATTCAATGTATTACACTTATATTTTAGTTAATTATCAAATTAGACATATTAGAACAACATAATATTACATATAAAAATAATTAGTCCACACTTTATACATTAAACTTCGGAAAAATAAAAAAATGGACTATTAAAATTATTACAATCAACAAAAAAATGTTGAACAGTTCGACTCCTCGCATACTTCACTTTGCCCTGTTCCAGCGGCGAATTTCGGTCGTAAAATTGGAGTGCTTTTTTGGCTCTGTAATAATTTGAACTTTAAGACATATACGCCGATGGTTGAATTTAGTATGAAGCGTGCATCGGACGTAAAAATTTATTGCTTTGTAAACACAAATGTACATTGTTTTATAAAAAGATCTTTAATAATTACTATGATTAAGGTTGATTTTAGATAAATGTATACTTTTTTAAACTCAATTACTCGGCGACATATTTCCGAGAGGTTTTGTATGAGACTGTGTATCTTGTATATATTTGATCGAAGTTAGACCCCTAAAAAAATCGGAACATTTACAATCAAACTTTTCTTAAACAAAATAAAATAATACTTGAAACAAAACAATCAGTTTTTTTGACATTATATGGCACATAGAAATATAAAACGTAATATAAATTAAAATAAACTACTTTTCTTTAGTACATGTGATACAAAAATTTATTTTTTGTTTACCTCCATTCCTACCTTCCAATGATAGCAAAATATACTTTTGGTCATGCGCTTTTCTTGTGTTTTTATTTTCCGTTTTTGTCTTGAAGAATTTTGAAAAGACTCTTGTTCGTTATCTATTCCCTCCAAAGCTTGGCTCGACGACAAATGCTCTGCGCACTATAGTCGATGGCTGTTTAGAAAGAACGCTTCTAAATATTTATTTTACTAAGCTCTTAGTTTAAAAAAATATTTATAGCATCTAAAATTAACGAAAACATGGTAAAAATCTAAAAAAAACAACGTTTACGTCAAAAATAAATACACGCATTTCAGTAGAAAAACTAACGGTGAAGTTAGCCATCCGTCGAAACGACGGGCAAAGTCTGCATATACCGAAAACTATGACACTTACGACGAGTGTGCCACTGTAACGATCTCACCGGCAAATGAGTTAAATAGACGAAACAAAATATTCGGACGCGACATTAAAAAAATATGACGATATTAGTTTGCGCCGCCCGTCGATTCGACGGAGTTTAGCTATCTAGGGTTAAGAATATGTGAGCCTATCTTCATCAATCTTTTTTGTCACTATGAAATGTCTATGAACTAACTTATTCCCATTTTCCAACTTATTATTTCACTATCAAAACATTATTTTGAAATAGGTACTATAGATATTTTAGATATAGTCAGGACAATTTAAGGTGGCACCAGCGGTCATTGACCTTTCTAGTCTAGGAGCTATGTGAAAATACTCACACTGCATTCTGTTAACTTAAGAATACAATAATTGAATTCTTGTAAAGAAATAGACTATTATATTTTCATAGGAAAACATTTTGGTTACCTCTTTGTATGATAATCTCCAACTATTTATGAGTTTCAAGTGATATAATGCATACTGTGTTCACATTGTGTATGTAAAATACGATATCACCCTATAGACTAGAAACAACTGTCACTTCATAGTCAATCGTGGTTTGTATAGAAAATGTCAAGGTGTTTGACAGGGAGTCGATGACCGATACAGACAGAATTCCGCGATTTGAGTTGTAATAAGAGTGTTGTAATTTACAATGTCATTTGTTATTGTTTCAGGGTGTCAAAGTAAAAAGAACAGATTCATCACAATGGTGGGAGTTGTTTGATATAAATACTCATAGATTCTACTATTACAATGCATCTACTCAGGTATTATGACATCTAATATATATAAATCTCCTGTCACGATGTTTGTCCGCGATGGATTCGTAAAATATAGAGATGTGCCGATTAGTCGGTAAAGCCGACTATCCGGCCACTTTTGTAGTCGGCGACTAGTCGGCGAATAGTCGGCAAAAAGCGCCGACTAGTCGGCTTTTTACTTTTTTACTATTATTGAAAATTGAAATTAAGTTAAAGAAAAACCGTGATTAATATATTTATAATGTGTACATAAGACACAGTCAGTGTTACACATTTTAAAATTAAATGAAGTGTTTCTGAAATTACTTGCTAGTAAAGAAATTATTTTTGTAACTTATACAAATTTTAACATATTATGGTCGCCGTCAGTCTCGAGTTGTAATAGATTTAAATTATTTATTCAACAAAATGCACTTATCAATATAAAAAGTCAATTGTCAGACCTACTGAATACGCATATAAAATTTGGTAAAGGTTTCGGAGGATACAGGAGTACGGTAACTAACATTGTGACACAAGAATTTTATATATAAGATTTATACTGACTTCACGGAAACGCGGTCGGATGAAAAGTATCCTATGTCCGTCTCCTGGTTCTAAGCTATCTCTCCACCAATTTTCAGCCAAATCGGTTCATCCGTTCTTGAGTTATAAGTAGTGTAACTAACACCACTTTCTTTTATATAATACTAGCTGACCCGACAGACGTTGTCCTGTCTTAACGATGACTATTTTATTCGAATTGGTATAATTAAGAAAACAATATATTAAAATTTGTATATCCATGCCAAATTTCATCAAAGTAGATTAAATAGTTTAAGCGAAAACCATAAAAGTTTATTGTGCAGGAACACAGCCGTACATTTTCCGGGACAAAAAGTATCCCTATTCCTTTCCCGAGACTCAAAATATCTCCATGCCAAATTTCATAAAAATAATCTGAATAGTGAATAGCCTTTAGGCGAAAAATCATAAAAGTTTATTGTGCGGGAACCGTACATTTTTCGGGACAAAAAGTATCCCTTGTCCTTTCCCGAGACTCAAAGTATCTCCATACCAAATTTCATCAAAATCGATTGAATAGTTTACGCGCAAATCATAAAAGTATATTGTGCAGTAACCGTACATTTTTCCGGGACCAAAAGTATTTGTCCTTTCCCGAGACTCAAAGTATCTCCATACCAAAATTCATCAAAATCAATTGAATAGTTTACGCGCAAATCAAAAAAGTATATTGTGCAGTAACCGTACATTTTTCCGGGACAAAATGTATCCTATGTCCTATTCCTGATTCTAAGCTACCTCTCCACCAATTTTCAGCCAAATCGGTTCATCCTTTCTTGAGTTATAAGTAGTGTAACTAACGCAACTTTCTTTTATATAATATATAGACTAGCTGACCCGAAAGACGTTGTCCTGTCTTTACGATGAGTATTTAATTCGAATTGGTATAATTAATAAAAAAGTGTGTATATTTTTGAGTGACATTTTCCGGGACAAAAAGTACCTATCCCATTATCCTTTCCCAAGACTCAAAGTATCTCCATACCAAATTTCATCAAAATAGATTGAATAGTTTAGACTTTAGGCGAAATCATAAAAGTTTATTGTGCGGGAACCGTACATTTTCCGGGACAAAAAGTATCCCTTGTCCTTTCCCGAGACTCAATATAGATTAAATCGAGATTTCATGTACATGAATTAATATTTAATGAAAACCATCAACTGTATCATAGAAACAAAATAAATAAACACGATTCGACACGTTTGCAGGCGGCATGTGCGCAAACAGCAGTAAAAAAGCATTACGGAAACTTCCGAAACCATGATCGGCTTGGCCGACTAGTCGGCCGATTAGTCGGCTTCTCTGCAGCCGACTAGTCGGCTAGTCGGCCAAAGTCATGATCGGCACATCTCTAGTAAAATACTTAACCGATTTTAATGTTTATTTTTTTAAAATGTGTGCTTTTTTATAACTAGAGAGATAGGATAGCTTAGATCTTTAATTATAGTCGCAATTTTATTTTATTGCAAATTATTTGTCTATAAAGAGCGACCATTGTTTATGCGACGCGGGTCACGGGATAGCGATGGACGTTGCCATGGTGATATACTTAGGTATTTAGTCACTAACTCAATAAAATAATACGGGCCATATACTTTATATAATATGGCAAAGACTAGCTGTCCCGGCAAACGTTTGCCGGGACAGCTAATCTATATATAAAAAAGAAAGTTGTGTTAGTTACGCCACTTATAACTCAAGAACGGATGAACCGATTTGGCTGAAAATTGGTGGAGAGGTAGCTTAGAACCAGGAATAGGACATAGGATTCATTTTGTCCCGGAAAAATGTTCAGTTACTGCACAACATACTTCTATGATTTGCGCGTAAACTATTCAATCGATTTTGATGAATTGTGGTATGGAGATACCAGAGATACTTTGAGTCTCGGGAAAGGACAAGGGATACTTTTGGTCCCGGAAAATGTACGGTTCCTGCACAATAAACGTTTAAGATTTTCGCCTAAACTCTTCAATCTATTTTGATGAAATTTGGTATGGAGATACTTTGAGTCTCAGGAAAGGACAAGGGATACTTTTTGTCCGGAAAACGTATGGTTCCCGCACTATAATTTTTTTAGATTTTCGCCTAAACTATTCAGTCTATTTTTATGAAATTTGGTATGGAGATACTTTGAGTCTCGGGAAAGGACAAAGGATACTTTTTGTCCTGGAAAATGTACGGTTCCCGCGCAATAAACTTTTATGATTTTTGACTTAACTTTTCTATCAATTTTGATGAAATTTGGTATGGGGATACTTTTTTTATTCTATTGTTTTCTTAATTATATCAATTCGAATTAAATAATCATCGTTAAGACAGGACAACGTCTGTCGGGTCAGCTAGTTTTTAATAAAAGTTAGTCTTATATTTGTACAAAAGAGTGAATATTTATGATAGCATTTTTGATGTGTTGTTTTTTATTTCAGACAACTGTGTGGCATAGGCCAACCGATTGTGATATTATACCTCTAGCCAAACTGCAGACTTTAAAACAAAACACAGATCCACAGAAGAGGCGAGAGACGGCCACACAGACTAACCAGGCTGTGCCACAGGTTATATCAAAACTTGTTACTTTTGAATTGGTGAAAAAGTTTAAAAATTAATATCAGTCAGTAAATTGTACAGCCCAGAGTTTCTTAACTTATTTAGTTATTTACTTATACTGAAACGTTTAATGGGGACATTATAATTTCACCTGCAAATAAACATGTTTGCCTGTAAATAAAAGTGCAATTGGTAAACTCTGATTTCTAATGTTCCAAAAGTAAGAAATTGACTTGTATAAACTACGATTGTGAATGAGTTTGTATGTGCTTAGTAAGTATTCAACCAACCAACCAGTACTCGTAATATTTCACTTAATGTCACTTATAACCAAGATTTGCTGGTCAACTCTCTTCAAACGTTTTGACAACGCACTTCAAACGTTTTGAATTTTGGAGGGGCGCGCCATGTTATCGTAGTTTATCTCTAAAGTTCAAGCAGTTTATCTTGTTTAGTTTGTTGAGCTGGATTCTGAGGGTTCAGGTTGCCATTAATGAATGCCCCAGAGCGTCACGACGCAAAGGCCCTAAATTCTGAATTTGTCAAACAGTGCCTGGGATTTAGGCTCTTAATACCTATTGGCCATCTAGGGTAAAACCTATTTACAACTCGAGAAAACATTTATAAGAAAGATTATGTGATTAACCATTGTACACATATTTTTCATCCTTGTACAGTCACTAGCACAATGCACAATGCACACAAGTTTATAAAAAATAAACCACAAACTGTTATTATTAGCAATCAAAACAAATTTATCATGATTTCTATACTTTTGTAAACATATTTTTGTGCATAAACGGCTTATGACTGTACATATTTTGCCGCTATGTGAACATAATTGTTTCCTTGATAGATACCGTCGAGCCTTGAGCCAATAAGTAGTAACGGGAACAGTACGGAGGCGAGCGCCAGCAAGCTCTCACCAAGTAATGCTAAGAATGTTACCATACCACAAACCAGCCCCATCCGCACCCGGAGGTCTCATTATCATCACAGGTTGGGTCGCATGCATCTTACATAATATATGTACCATCGAGGAAATTGATTCCTATGCAGTTGACCGACCTAAGTCATTTGGTCGTCTTATGTCATTTCAATATAAGCTGTGATCGGTCTGATGGGTTTGACGTAACGTGACCAAAGTCCACCATCTGCCTAGGAATCAACTTCTCTGATAGTACTTGATTTAATCTCAAAATAAAAAACAAGGGTATAAATTTATAAAATATGTATGTGATAAGTGATAACTAGGGCCCGGAAAAATATGTATTAAAAAATCCAAAATATGTACTTAAAATATGGCCAAAAAATCGAAAATATGGAAAAATATGGACTATATTATTATTTTTAACAAAAAATTAAAACCGACTTCCAAGGTAAAAACAATAATAACATTAATATGAACTAAAAAGTATTAAATAATTTTTACTATCTAATAGTGCCTTTTTCCGAATTCGGCTAAACCTCAACTATTTCTGTACTCAATCTTCATTATTTTGAAGTCGGTACCAGATAGCTGAATCTTCAGACCTCTGACAGAATATTTGTAACTTTTGGAACTGGCACCGACTTCAAAATTATGAAGATTGAGTACAGAAATAGTTGAGGTTTAGCCGAATTCGGAAAAAGGCACTATTAGATAGTAAAAATTATTTAATACTTTTTAGTTCATATTAATGTTATTATTGTTTTTACCTTGGAAGTCGGTTTTAATTTTTTGTTAAAAATAATAATAATTTCACTCTTTTTAGTTACACTAGTACGTAAACCTTCGCGTATATTTTACGTATTTTATTACAATTTGTTAAGTGTTGAGATTTGTAAACTGTATATTTTCTAAGAAAATTTAGTTCCGCAATTCAACAACAGATGTCGTTGTTAAGCTTCTGCATCGCGGTATCGCTTACTCGATAGCATTTGATATAACTAATTCGCTACAATAATTGTTTTCTTCTCGCTCACACTCACTGGTTGTCATAATTGATATTACGCCAGAGGGATTAACGTCCCAGAACCATAAGACCAGTTTTAGGCGTAAGACGTAGACGTCTATTCTTTACATTAAGAGTCACAACTCACACTCACAAAATAATATATTATCAGTGAAGTGAACAGTAGTTAGTAAAGTATTCGATCTGTATAATATAAAGTAGTAAAATATTCGATCTCTCGTTTGCCGCCACGCGCCGCCCGCGCGACACTGTCGCCTCTGTAGCGCCGACCGCCGTGTATTAAACAAACAGGTGTTGTTATGTAACAATACATAATTATTATTACGAGTTAGTATATCCATACCTATGCCTTGCAGTACTACTATCTATTCTGTGCCATGAGACATTGGTGACCTTAACACGACGTGGTAATGATGATGATGACGATGATGATGATTATGATTATGATGATGAATATTAATTGCATAGTAGCATATGCTTTCTGTTCTTAAAACAACGCCGAAACTCCCAAACGTGTATCTATAAGGAGTCAGGAGTTCTCTCAGCATCTTCGAAACCATGGTATACCTTGACCCAATATTTCACTTTTTGGTAGCATATTCTTAGTACACTTCACATAAAACCAAATTCACCATATGTTTCCATATAAATTTCGAGGAGTTCCCTCGATTACTCATGGATCCCATCATCAGGTCACCACTTTTGTGATTATGGTACCAAATTGGAGTGAAACCTAATACAACAAAACAAAAATTTCGAAAATCGGTTCACAAACGGCGGAGTAATCGTTGAACATAAAAAAAAAGTCCACAGCCGAACATATAACCTCCTCGTTTTTTGGAAGTCGGTTAAAAACAGAAATATGGAAAAATATGGAGTATAAAATTACAATAATTAAACATTGTTTTAGTGTAGGTAACCCGTAAATATTTATTTTATTTCAATTTTTTTATCAATTATATTAAAGTACAAATATAATTAAGGATTTTGTACAAATTTCAAGTGCCTAGCTGTAGCCATTATTGATATCGAGTGAAAAATAGCAAAAAATTACGTTTGTTGTATGGCACCCACCACCCTTATTTATTAATTTTATTTTGTTTTGACTTAATAGTATTTGTTGTTACAGCGGCAATAGATAGACACATTCTGTGAAAAGTCTCTAGCTATAGCCGTTCTTGAGATACAGCCTGGTGACAGACAGACATCGAAGTCTTAGTAATAGGGTCCCGTTTTTACCCTTTGCGTACGGAACCCTAATAATCGGCACAGAATTTTGTTTTTCTTTGTGTGTTACGTACTTAAATCCTTTATTTTACTCGAAGACCGAAACATACTTTAGTTTTTGTTTAGCCATGTCAGCAACAGGACCTTTTGCATCTGAAACTTTATATTTTTCTATTTCTTTATTAATCCTTCGGTCGCGGACTCTTGGAACTGATATCGTATTCTATTGTTGTCGCGATCACCGGTGCTCTTATTTTTTATCCTGAAGGAATAAAGAAGATTAGGTACTTCTTTGGAAACAATAAATACGACGATGAAGCGCGAGAGAAACGAAATACCTACGCAGCCGTATGGTGGCGGGAACGTATTTTTTTGTATTTTTGTGAAAATATGGACGATTGTGACATTTTCTTGCAAAATATGGACTTATCTTTGAAAAACCCTAAAATATGGAAAAATATGGAAAATAAAACTTAGTTTTTCACAGTCTAAACATGATAGCTCCTGTAAAAAACACATTCTAGGCCGAAAATCACGCAAAACAAAAATATGTATTTACATATAAATCCGGGCTCTAGTGATAACTAAGTAAAATAAGGGCTTCATATTTTCCTTTTGATATAATATGCTATAATAACTTCGAAAAGTTTTTATATAATATGTCGTAGGATTATTTGATAAATCGAATTATCGCGAAAATCCTAGGGACATCGCGAAAACACGGATAATTAGACAACGGTGATTACATTTTTCAAACTTACTGATAAAAGTAGATTACGGTAGTGTTTTCGCGAAAACACGAGTTGCCTTAGTAACATTGCACATTCTTAACGCTGATTGGATAGAATTTTTGGCGATAATTCGATTTATCAAATAATCCTACGACATATTATATAAAAACTTATATATACATAGTATGCCTATCAGATTTTTTCAAGTTGTTTAATAAAGATAAGCAATGCTAAATATTTCTGCTGTCACATACACATCTTTTGAAAATTGATGGTTACATGCTTTAATCGCTGGTCATTCAAACAGGGGTATTCATTTTGTAATTTTGCTTCAATGGCGCTTTATGGCAATGAAAAAAGTTACTTTAGCTTCTACCTGCTACGAACAGTCGTTAGTAACGCGCTAACTGAAGCCCTCCCGATGGTAATACTGCGTTTTCATATTAAAAACCTTCTCATTTCAAATTTATGGCAACCAATGTTAATTGTTAACGGCTCGATCACTTAATAATCACTCAAATCACCCGCGTTTTATTTAATTTGGTTTAAGATGAAGCAAAAAAACATTTCATTAGAAAATGTAGTTTTACCAAGTTTTACCCATAATAATTATTGCCGAAGCACACAAAACGCAAAATTCTTTTTTTTACGACTCTTTGGCCATCATTGACAATAATGACAATACCTATTATCTGTGATCATTGATTTGACATTTAATCCTTCGATCGTGGATTCTTGGAAATGTATTGTTCTCGCGGACACATGTGGCCATGTGGCCAAACATGTGGCCGGCAGCCGCTTGGGCGTTGAGCGCTAAAATATAATATTACGCTTTGTGCAAACTGCACAGTTTTGTGATTTCTATATTTTTATAGTAAACTAGCTGTCCCGGCAAACGTTGCTTTGCCATAATATAAAGTATTTCGCCCATATTATTTTATTGAAGTGACTAAATAAGTATGTTGCCATGGCAACGTCGATCGCTATCTCGTCGCACAAACAATGGTCGCTGTCAGTCTCAGGTTGTAATATTTTACTATTATTTATTTAACAAATGCACTTATATCAATATATAAAGTACCCAGTAGCCGATTCTCAGACGTACTGAATATGCATATAAAATTTCAGTATTTAGATGTTACGCGTTGATCTCACTTCACTTCGCAGGTTCCTTTCCAGGCACCTAAAGTAAAATAATTTTGATCATTGTATTTTTTAAGCAACACATTAAAACAGTCACTACATACATACCTAGTTCCCTTCACTTTTAAGTAAGGGTATATTTCAGCAAGTAAGCTTTCAACGCACGGTTTATCCAGTATTGAAATGGTCGACTCTCGTTTTGTATGTCCTATGATTGTTACCACTATCTTCATCGGAATCAGAGCCATTCCAGTCTGATAATATTTCTAGATCACTTAGATCAGTCTGTTCACTGTCTGAATGAAATATAATGACTACTGAGTATTTCTCACAGTATTAAAGAACACAACAACGTTCAACCGCCTGATTTCGCGCGGTATGTAAATAACAAACGACTAGTAACTTTGACGTAACAAAATAATTTTTAGGAACGCCACATGCTTTCATGCCCATACAAAAACCTAACGGTCCGTTATTTAAGCCCTCCCTACCGCCTACCATCCGCAGGTACCAAGCATACGGTAACTTTGCTCACGAAACGTTTTTTATAGAAACACTTTCGGGTTACGCCTCGTCCTCGAATCTACCATCAGTAAGCAAAACGATTCGTTTTGTGAATATTGGAACCGGGCATAAATCGTTTCGGCGGTTGTAGGGTGAAGAAGTAACAGAGAGATAGACACACTGTCTGTCTGTCTCTTACTTCTTGTTGACCTAATTTGGCTTAAGTTTGAATTAATTTTTATTTTTTCATCTACGTGAATCTTGCCATCAGGCTCTAAGCAGATGGCATGTTGGCTTAGAGAATTTTGAATTAATAGACATTACACATACTATAGTATTTATTGCGAAAAATATACAGTTACCTCTGACAATTCCTTCGTTGCATGCAACATCTACAACTTCAGTATGTATCGCAGCAGGAACAGCGGTGAGAGTCGACGCGGGCGGTTGAGCGAGGATGGTACCACGCAACTGTGTCGACATACCGACTCCGGCCGCTCGTCAGATAGCAGCATTAGTAGCGCGCAGCAGCGACGGAAACAGGTAACGACCTCGGTAGAATCAGGGAACTTGAAGTTGCTGAAATGGTTTTAAGCAAAAATAATACCAAGTTCCGCTCTTAATTGAGATAATAATGTCTGTAAAACTTTTTTGAATTGAGCGTAAATGCTCCTTGGCTTAAACAAGAAACAAATTCTATGGAGCATATGAAATCGTCGCGGATTTTATGTCAATAATTACAGATTGATCTATCGCTGGTGTTCTGTCGAACCGAAGCAAGACTAATGTATAATCTATTATACATGTCAACCATTCTGTACTTTTGAACTCTGGCACAAAGAATTTTCGAGAATCTGATTCACAGGTCGTAACACGGAATATATAACACTACAGGAAAGGGCATAGCGATAAGTTTCATTAGAAACTGCTGTCGCCAAACTCACACAGTAACATTTTACGCACACAAAAAAATAACCAATCACAAAAAGAATTCAAAAAAATATATACAAAGTCGTAAAAAGCACCATAAACCTTTTGAAATAAAGAAGAATTTAGCTTAAATTTAGCAATACCGGCTCTTGACTAAGAAGTTCAGCTATTCAACGCTAGATGGCGCTTATCGGCTTAATATGATAAAAGACTTGAAGTTGGACGCAATTTTACACCTTAGGTCAACTAGCGTAAGGTTTTAATTCGTACTCGCGCACTTCCTTTTTTCTTGAATGTTCTATCATGACCTTGATTTGTGACGTCGCTAGCCGCTACTCAAAAAGGGATGGGATTGTCGATCGATTATGTCGATAAAATCAATCGAAAAAATAATAATTATGCTAAAGGTCTGTTAGTTAATTAGTTTTAATATACATTTATTGTTTGTGTTTTATAATATTTTGTTGTTTTTATGGTTTTTGTGTTTATATAGAAAACTAGCTGTCCCGGCAAATGTTGTTTTGCCTGTATTTCCCTTACGGTCCGTCCGTAAAATTATTCGAGTTAAACTGTTTATTTTTGATACTTTTTAGTTTATGTTCATTTGTAGGGTTCCGGGCCCCAAGGGTTTTTACCCTTTAGGCACGGAACCCTCAAGAACCACTATAGCCAGACTTTTTTTTTAGGTTTTTTTCGCTCGTAATCAATAATAGTAACAGCTAGGCACTTGAAATTTTCAGAAAATCCTTAATTATATTAGTAAATATTTAAGGGGGCTCCCATACAAGTAACACAAATTTTTGCCTAGTTTCGCTCTACACCGGTATGGAACCCTACGTGCGCGAGTCCGACTCGCACTTGGCCGATTTTTATTACCAAACAGTTTTTATTAAACGGTTTTATTTAGCTCACGCTGTTCGTTCGCGGGTCAAATTTAGTAATACCCATTTTCCGTCAACCGATTGATCTGAAATTTAGCACGTAACGCCTTTGATTCTAGCGACAATACAATTATATTTATGTTATATACGCCATATTATTGTGAATGCAAGATGGTCGCCACTACAAGATGGCGGACAACATAGTTTTTCTCAATCCCGTCAATATGGGTATCAAATTAAGGGGCTTGATAAGTAGAGTCACAGTAGAATACACTGCATTGTACAAAATCGAAATCCAAGATGGCCGCCTTTTAAAATAAGTCGGATAATTTAGTTTTTTTTCAATATGGGTATCAAATTAAAGGAATCGGTAATTACAATACAGTGCACCATATAAAACCGACTTGACAGACAGACACACTTTCGCATTTTTATTATTATTTATGGATATATATAAGAAGTTTATAAAATAAAATCAAAATATTTTTATTTCCAAATAGGTTAACAAAGTTAACACTTTTAGAACGTCGTGTCTATATGAGGCCTACCACCGGTTCGGGAACTAACCTGGCGAGAAGAACCGGCGTAAGAAACTCGCACGGGTCCACCTTTTACCAAAAAGGTGGAAAATAACAATGATAACTTAAGCTAATTTACACTAAGTATGTAAGTAAACTACAAAGTGAGTAAGTAAAAATGTGGTACATTTGTATAGAAGCGACTTATGGTCTGTCAGCTTACGAGGGCACTGAAAATTTCGGGAATCAAGGAAGTGACACAATATTACTATTTAAAAATGTGTTTATTGCTTTTCGAAGTATTCTCCACGAAATTTGACACATTTTTCTATACGATGGAACCAATCATTGAAGCAACCATTCCATTCGGAAGTTGGGGTCTCCAAAATGGCCGTTTTGTAGGCGTCCACAGCTTCTTCAGGTGATGAAAATCTCTGACCACGCAATTTATTCTTCCAATTGACCCTTCCAGTCGCAGTAATCCACTTCTCTTTTATATGCGGATTTTTAGGAAAACTAAAACAAAATTATCAATAGGTTGTATAAATCAACTGGGTAAATAATTCAGTAATTGCCATTAAAGTGTCCACATTATAATAAGTGTACAATTATTAAATCGATATATCGATAATATCACAGTGTCACAACCCTAATGTTCCGATCGTGACGTCATTTCTAATTCTAGCGGACAAGGCGTCAGACAATTTTGGACTTTATTACAATGTACAAACGTAAGATTATTAATTTAACACTGATGGTTTAAATGGATGCAGATAATTCTAAAATATTTTTAATTAATAAAAAGTAAATAACGACTTACCGATGAAAAGAAACACCTGGTCGAAGTAATTTACTACTACCACTATTGTTTTTGCACTCAAGGATGGAACAACGAGTCATTATTGAGGGGTTTTCTGCGTATAAGAATCATCGGCAGCGCACGTCACGAGACACCAACGACCGCGAAGCGAGTGAGCTAGGTTATGTCCCGCAGGACATAATTATGGCACGCGGGCCACGCCCACATGCCCTTTCCTGTAGTGTTATATATTCCGTGGGTCGTAACGCGAAATTGTTCTCCACGTGTTGACCAATAACGACGCGCTTCTAAAATCTAAATTCAAATGGCAATTATTATGAACTAGATGACGTCCGCATATCCGTTGCGCCAAAACTCGTTTATCGCGCGGGAACCGTACATTTTTGCGGGATAAAAAGTATGCTATGTCCTTTCCCGAGACTCAAAGTATATCCATAAGAAATTTCAGCCAGATCCGTTCAGCGGTTTGGGCGTGAAGAGGTAACAGACAGACAGACACACTTTCGCATTTATAATATTAGTATGGATGACCTTGCTGATGGTATTAATTGTTAGGAGCTGAGCGCTGCAGCCAGTAGTGTGCCAACATGTACGCCGCAGCTGAGGAAGAGGAGCAGCGTGCAGGCCGCGCCGCCGCACGAGCCGGAGAAATGGTCGCCGCACTCAGGTACAGCAGCTATACCAGGGGTTCCCAAACTCATTTTGTCTACTGCCCACTTTGAGAAAATATTAGGCATTTTATAAGCGCCCCTTTTTTCAATTTAAAATGCATCCAGATGAAATTAATCACCCTCCAAGCCTCTACAAAACCCCCATTTTCTTCTGGGTCCTACACTCTTTAGACCATCAGCGCCCACAAGGGGACGTTATCGCCCACTTTGGGAAAGGCTGAGCTATAGACTGGTCGCGGAGCATGCAGGAACATTGACATATTGCTGGGCTTTAAGTATGGAGGGTAGATGGAGGAGAACTATCTCTGTATGTAGAAAGTGTCCGCTGAAATGCGTTAAATTAGGGTGGCGCTACAGTAGCAACAGGGTCAATTTTAAATAATTTAGCAGCTTTTATTTCAGCTATTTTAGGTTATATTTTGCAAAATATATTGGTATTAACCCAGTAATCTGTGACTCGGCTATTCGGCTGACTTCAATTTATATTTTGTCACCAACGGCTACATTCATTCCATACCCTTTGCTGCAGCTAGCGCCACTTTCAACTGTTATTTACTGCGAACAGCTGGTGCTGGACACTTTTTCAAATATCCCCCATATAAGATAGTTCACCTCTATCTACCCTCCATAGCTTTAAGTTAATTATTTTTAACAAAAAATTAAAACCGACTTCCAAGGTAAAAACAATAATAACATTAATGTGAACTAAAAAGTATTAAATAATTTTTACTATCTAATAGTGCCTTTTTCCGAATTCGGCTAAACCTCAACTATTTCTGTACTCAATCTTCATTATTTTGAAGTCGGTACCAGATAGCTGAATCTTCAGTCCTCTGACAGTATATTTAAAATTTTTGGAACTGGCACCGACTTCAAAATTATGAAGATTGAGTACAGAAATAGTTGAGGTTTAGCCGAATTCGGAAAAAGGCACTATTAGATAGTAAAAATTATTTAATACTTTTTAGTTCACATTAATGTTATTGTTGTTTTTACCTTGGAAGTCGGTTTTAATTTTTTGTTAAAAATAATAATAATTTCACTCTTTTTAGTTACACTAGTAGATAAATCTTCGCGTATATTTTACGTATCTTATTACAATTTGTTAAGAGTCACAACTCACACTCACAAAATAATAATATAATATTATCAGTGAAGTGAACATATTGTGCTAAGTAATTTAACAATTTTAATATTTCAAGCCCGAAGCGGTCACCGGCGATTGCGATAACAATAGAAAGGCTATTGTGTCTCGTTTTTCCACGATCGAAGGATCTATCAGATAAAAAATTGTACAAACTTGCATAGGATGTAGCGTAGCATAATATTTAATATTATCATAATTATTGACAGCTGTTCTTGTTATCAAGAATTCAAATCGATAGGTACTTAGTGCACCGTCTATCGATTAATAAGTATAACTAATTAAAAAGACACTTAATGACTTTGTTTTGTTTAAATGCTCTTTTTAAAATAACTTTATTTTAATTCTATTTGTCTATTAAAATTTTATAAAGTAGTAAAGTATTCGATCTGTATATTATAAAGTAGTTAGTAAAGTATTCGATATTCTGTCTTCGCGCGGCGGCGCTGAGCGGCGACCGACGCCGATCGCCGTGTATTAAAAACAAACAGGTGTTGTTAATAATTGTTATACAGTACATCATTATTATTATTAGTATATCCATACCTATGCCTTGTACTATTATCTATTCTGTGCCATGAGACATTCGTGGCCTTAACACGACGTGGTAATGATGATGATGACGATGATGATGATGATGATTATGATGATGAATATGAATTGCATAGTAGTTTATGCTTTCTGTTCTTAAAACAACGCCGAAACTCCCAAACGTGTATCTATAAGGAATCAGGAGTTCTCTCAGCATCATCGAAACCATGGTATACCTTGACCCAATATTTGACTTTTTGGTAGCGTATTCTTAGTACACTTCACATAAAACCAAAATCACCATATGTTTCCATATAAATTTCGAGGAGTTCCCTCGATTACTCATGGATCCCATCATCAGGTCACCACCTTTGTGAAAATGGGACCAAATTGGAGTGAAACCTAATACAACAAAACAAAAATTTCGAAAATCGGTTCACAAACGGCGGAGTAATCGTTGAACATACAAAAATAAAAAAATAAAAAAATATCCACAGCCGAACATATAACCTCCTCGTTTTTTGGAAGTCGGTTAAATAGTAGTTTAGCAATATTGGCTGACATGATAACATTAACCAATTAATAACGCTTTTCAATTTAAAACAAAAACTCCTGTCAAAATACCAAAAAATCTAGGCGTTAGCGATTCGTCATGACATGAATAGATACATTTAAATCTTTTGCCAACCATCACGGAAGGGGATACTTATCTAGAGGAAGCGAGTTGACGAAAACAGGCATAAGTAAGAGTGTAAATTGTAATAGATATATAAATAATGTGATACTAATGTGACTTAATTTATTACAGGAATAAATCGCAGCGGAAGTTTTATATCGCCTCGGAAAGATGCGTCCGATGACTCCATGCACGAAAAATATTTTAAGTCGGTTGAGAGTACGCCACTGACTAGGAGAAAGGTATATTTAGGAAGAAATAAATATTACAAACAAAAAATTTACATTAAAGAAGAAGCCATAATAATATTGTTTTTATGTTTGCATATACTCGATTAAAGATTTTGTCTTTAAATTTTAAGGTTTATTTTGCTTGTGCAATAATTTTCATAACTTAAAAATGCTATTTCAATAAAGGGTCTAGTATTATTTAATTGACATTCGAGCCTTTACGAAAGTAAATATTGATTGTTGTAATATATGAATCAGTTAAAACAACAGTCGGGCGGATCGTCATGCGAGTCGGCGTCGCCGCAGAGCCCCGGCAGCCCGCTGCAAAAACCGCAACCCACGCTGTTCCTACAGGTAAGTGCAGAACGCCGAAGAATAATAATTCGTTCTCTTCTCTTTTTCTAAAGTTATTCCCCCGTTTTAGGCTGCGTTTCAAGAGATGTGTTGCGAGAAATGTGTTTTTGAGAACCAATCGAATCGCTTCATTGATGTGAGCTTGCCGTGACATCGCTCAACGCGGCGATGCTATTGGTTCTTAAAAACACATTCGAAGGCTCGCATCGAGCCGCTCGAAGGATTCATGGAACCGGATTGAGCCGGATTGATGGAATGAAATATATCGATTTAGAATAAAACTATCGAGCAGTGCTGAATGTGTGGACGAAAGCCCGTGCCGCGGGTTTTGCTCGACGTTATTGCTCGATTGAGCAAAACCGTATGTGAGTATTTGGCATAACAAA
Organism: Polyommatus icarus; assembly: GCA_937595015.1. Classification (NCBI taxonomy): domain Eukaryota; kingdom Metazoa; phylum Arthropoda; class Insecta; order Lepidoptera; family Lycaenidae; genus Polyommatus; species Polyommatus icarus. The sequence goes on from OW569331.1 coordinate 6,473,138, forward strand.
AGTAAATTTTACTTAAAAGGGGGCCTCAAACACTTGTTATTACAATATTGTACTTTTAAGTTTCTGAATACAATCTTATTTGATCAGACGAGCGCGGCACGTCCATCTCTCGTGTCCTCCATATCGCTGGCGACGGAGTCCGCGGGCGCGGGGGGCGGGGCGAGCGGTGCGGGGGGCGGGGCCAGCGGTGCGGGCGCGCGCGTCATGCACAGCCTCGAGCGACCGCACCATCTGTCCAGGCATGCGAGAGAGCGGTATTCTGATAGGTAAATATAGTATGAATTGTCAGTGATATCTCATATTAGTATTAGAGTATTCTGAAAACTACTTTTAGATCTAAAAAAGAATAAATAGTAGTACATTATAAAAATAGCTATCCAGTGGGCGTGTTATACTATGATTTGTCATTATTTATTCAATGTCCCAGACAAAGAGAAAATGTAGTAGGTATAATATTGTATCGTAGCCATTGTGTACACTGTACAGTGTAACTACATATATTTTTATTAGTAAGAGGGTATGACAACATGTTCTTTAACCCATCGATCCCCAAGTGGCAGCTGGCTACCGCATAACTATTGAAAATCTATTGTGTTTGCGATACCACAATGGAAGTGTTAAATAATCTTCTAAACATATATTTTATTTATGAAGTGAAACTCGATACTAGTTTAATGGCAATATTAATTTCTCAGGCATTTAGACAAAGACCGACTAGCGGAATTGGACCGCATAGAGCGGTATCCCGAGAAGCAGGCGGTGTACAGCGCGGACAAGCCGTTCCGGCAGACCAGCCTCGACCTGCGACAGAACGCCGCCTCCAGCTGGCATCCGCCGAGGGAGTTCACTAGGTACTATCAGAGAAGTTGATTACAAGGCAGATGGCGGACCTAAATAATTTGGTCGGGTAAAGTCAAACCCGTCTGACCGATCACAGCTTACATTGAATTGACATAAGCCGACCAAATGACAGAGTTCGGTCTATGCTAGTATTCTATTAATATTATAAATGTGAAAGTGTGTCTGTCCGTTACGTCTTCACGTCCAAACCGCTGAACATTACAAAATTACAAATTTTGTAATTTTGTAGAAATTTGGTATGGAGACACTTTGACATAAGATAACATATTATATCCTGGGAAAAATGCGGTTTATGTAGCTCGGAATAATATTTTGAAAACTCGATATTGATATTGATGAGATAAGGTCAATTGCCATGTTGCATATGTGACAAATTGGCAAAACAGATTTAACAGAGAATAAGTTTTCATTGTTTTCGTGTTTGTTCTAGACTGGAACTGGCCTGATAACCAATATGATGTTTGTTTCCTTGATAGAATACACAAAATTCTCCCAATAGAAGTCCCAATTAAAGCCATTCATTTATATACAAATTATAGTTTTTAACTCCATTAAAATTTTCCCAGACGGCAGCAAGCGGAACCCGAGCGCTACAGCTCTAGTAAGACGTCCGTGTCGTCGGGCAGCAGCAAGCATCGCGCGCCGCACGAGCACAGCTTCATGCGACTGTCGTCCGCCAACGAGCAGGATAATATTGCCGCAGGTAAGTAAATGGGAGTATTTAGGGTGTGTTTCCAGTGAAGCGGAGCGGAGCTTAGCGGTGCCCGAATTGACCAATCGTGCTATTCCAGTGGTATGACAGCGAAGATTTCGAGCGTTGTGATTGGTCAATTCGGCACCGCTAAGCTCCGCTCCGCGTCAGTGGAGACGCGCCTTAATCTGGCCCCTAGACGAGCAATATTATTGTCAATATCACGCTTAAATTTTAATAAACTGTTGATTGACAGTTTTAATAAACAGCTCTATTTGGCCAGCTTACAAGCTCTCTATGGTCCTAACCACAAGCCTAGTTACATAATGTCTAAATTTATTATGAAGTTTTGTGATTATCCTCAGATTGACTTACTATTTCATGGTAACTTAAGTCATTCAAATCTAGCAGACATTTTAGATGTAAATTTTTTGATTGGAGAGCTTCCAAATATTTTGATTGGGGGATATGTCAACCATACATCGGTTCCACCCAACGCAATAGCGTTGGGTGGAACCGATAGTAGTACAATAGTACAATAGTAGTACAATAGTATAGATCAGTGTTTTTCAACCTTTTTCATGATGCGACCGCCCTGGTATGAAAAAATATTTCGTGACCCAACAATCCGCTTTTTAAGGGTTCCGTACCCAAAGGGTAAAAACGGGACCCTATTACTAATACTTCGTTGTCTGTCCGTCCGTCTGTCTGTCTGTCTGTCTCCAGGCTGTAACTCAAGAACAGCTATAGCTAGACTTCTTCTCGCAGATTGTGTATATCTGTTGCCGCTATAACAAACAGATACTAAAAATAAAATAAAGTTAATATTTAAGGGAGGCTTACGAGAAACGTAATTTTTTTGGCCTTTTTAGCTCGTAATCAATAATGGAAACAGCTAGACACTTGAAATTTTCACAAATTCCTTAATTATGTTTAATAAAGTAAATATTTAAGGGGGACCCCAATACAAAAAACACAATTTTTGTCTACTTTCGCTCTTAAAATTTAGTTTGATATTATTTTTGCAATATTCCGCGAAATAAACTTCCACCTTTAAGTAAATGAGTGAGTGCACGCATAGGCATGCGTACAGCACCTCCCTCCTCCCACACTGCCTATGCGTACACTCGTATGCAAGAACTCGCAAACACCACCACCACACAAGCAATAATGTTGGCAAATCCGTGCAGGTCCTCACCACCATGCAGGTTGAAAACCTCGACGAGCGTTTCGCTCCAACACCGGAGCATCCTCAGGATGTGGACTCTACGAACAACGTCCGTCAAGTGACTTGACGGACGTTGTTCGTAGAGACCACATTTACTTAAAGGTGGAAGTTTATTTCGCGGAATATTACTAAAAATAATATCAAACTAAATTTTAAGCTATGGATTTCCGCAAAGTAACGCCTGGTTCCATTAACTACTTTCGCTCTATACCGGTACGAAACCCTTCGTGCGCGAGCCCGACTCGCACTTGGCCGATTTGTACCTATGTGTGTTATCATGCATGTGTTACAAATATTCATTCCATACGACATTTTTAATGCAGTATTTTACACATTATTTGCGAGCTGACGTTTTCATCAATGCCCCAAATAAAAAGTAATCAAAGAAATCGCTTAAATTTGGAGAATGATTTGATTCTATGTGTAGCAAATACAGACCCACGATGGGAGAAATTGATTAATCAAAAACAAGCACAACATAAGTCGCATTAACATAAGTCGTAAAATTTTTTTTTGTTAATTTGTTTGTATTAACATACAATGATTATGAGTACATATTAAGTATATCCTTTTGTTAAAATTCTCTTACTTAATAAATAAATAAATATTTTTAATATTTATTGTTTTTTACTGAAGTTCTTTCGACTTCTGGCGAAGCTTCGCGACCCCCCAGGGGGTCGCGACCCACAGGTTGAAAAACACTGGTATGGATAAACTCTTGTCAAATTACTTCCCACAGAAAAAAAAATGATTTTATCATCTGAAGTTGAATATGATCTAATAGTGTTTATTTTTACAGTGAACTACAAAATGAAATGTGTGAAATTGGAGCCGGTCCTAACTGAACCGAACGTGCAGAAACACAATCAGCGACTTGAAAGAAATTCCACTCCACGAGATAGGACGAAATCGAAACGTAAGTTTGTCTTGCAACGATGTTTACTTTTATATTTTTGGTAGAAATCCTATCTGTATATTTTTTTATTTTTTTTTTATTTTTATTTAATGCAATCCCCCTAACGATATCAGGGCTTGTTTTTAGCTGTATTTTTTAATTTTTTGCTCTTTTCAGTATTAATAACGCTCTTATATGTCCTATCTGTATTGCAATAAACGTCACAGTTTTTGTCCTACTTACACAGTCATATTGACGTTCTGCATATTATAATACTTATTTAAGCTGCGGGGCTAAAATGGTTACATTTAGCAATTCCTCTCAATCAATTCAGCAAATGAAGTGTCAAAACTGTCAAACTGACAAATGTCAAATCAGTACAAAAATACAGAAATTAATTGCAAGCAGAGTTGCATTTTGCGATTTTAGAAAAATGAATCATATTATGATTCATATCATTTATTCTTCAAAGCGACCATTTTAGCCCCGCTGGTGGGTTATTATGACCTCTTATTTCCAGCCAGTGTACGCCCGAAAACGGTACAATTTGGGCGTAAACTGGCTGGAAATAAGAGGTCATAATAGCCCACCTGATCGCACATTTGTCAGCACGATACGCGTCGAACGCAACGCATAGTACAAGAAATGCGGCGCGTATGGTGTGGACGAATGTGCGAGATTATTTATTTATTTTATTATTTTATTTCGTACAACAAATTCTTACTGCAGGTACACATTGGGCGTTTTGAAGCGCGCGTTCGCTTCAATTCGAATCTGGGGTTCTCAAAACGCGCGTTAGCAAAGCGCGCGCCTAACGCGCGCTTAAAAACGCCTAATGTGTACCAGCTCTTAAACGCGGCGCGTTCAACGCGTGCATGTGCGATCAGGTTTACGTCACTTTATGTTTCGATCTAAATTACAAAGTAGGCGACAATCCGATTTTTGTTTATCATCAGGACCTACTTTCCTCTTTTTTAATAGAAAATAATTATTTTTGTGTCAGGTCACAAACGGCCCGTCGAGGACGAGGTCGCGTTGGAGGGCGAGGAGGAGGAGGAGGACGGGGGCGGGTCCCCGCTGTACTGCAACTGGGACCTGCGCGGCATGCAGCATCTCCTGCCGCTCCAGGACTATATACTGCAGCAGGCTAAGCTCTCCAGTGAGTATAGTTGATAACCAGTAAAAATAAAAGTTGCTAACTGGTACTATGCATGTTAGTGGAGCAAATTATTCATAGTTATTGACAGCTTAACTAATAGTGTGCTTATACGGGCGACTAAAATTGCTCAACTCCAGTCAATTCTCATCAACTTTGACGTCACGACTACATCAAGCAATTTGCGGCAACAAGCAGCAATATTGCGCAATACAATATTGTTGAGTGATGTGGCCATCGAATATTTGAGCGATATGAAATAAATTTCTCCATATTGCTCCACTAATGGCTCCATTCGTGTCGCCGAGCAATTATTGCCGTAATTATGGCCCGTGTAAACACTTCTTAACATTTAAATGTAACATTCGTGTTATTTCATGTTGCAGATTAAACATTTAGGTATACATTTTCGAATTAGTAAATAGTTGTAACTGTTTTGCTTTCAACAAAGTTTAAAGATGAATATTAAACAAATACCTACAAAGCTGCAGCTTCATGTCAACTTAAATTATTATAATACATAATATTATTTACCAAATAACTTTTTTCACACTTTCGTATCTTTTAGGTCGCAGTCGGTACGGCGCGTCGGAGTCGGACGGCGAGTCCGGCACGTCGCGTTCGCGGTCCGGCTCCGAGCGGTCCCTCTCCGGTCACGAGCCGGACAACGAGTCGTCGGACGGCGGCGCGCGTACGCCCGATGATGATGACGGCTCCGGTGTATACCTGCCGCATTCGTACACGCAGCGGCCGCCTGACGTCGAATACATGAACCATGGAGTTTCGTATTACAATACCTTCGTTGGATTCGAGAGAGATCGCCAGCCGTCGCCCGGTATACATAGGGTGAGTGAAAATTATTACGAAGCATTTGAATTGTTACATAGCAAATGTGACAACGAAAACTTTTATTAATAGATGGTTATTAATATTTTATAAAAAATGTTAGCATAATATTTTTCCCTAGTAACTACTATAAATCTATCGATATAAGACTTGATAGCAGTAGTTTTATAGTTGATCCTAAAAGGGCAGTATCAGCAATACAAATATACAAAATGATTACACTTTAATTTAGCATCACCATTTCCTGCTTAAAAAATTACGGGAGTCTATCATTAAAACATGCCCCCTTATTGCTTTATTGTATGCTTCAGTTTACCTACTGTGTAACCAGCCGTTTAATTAAAATGTCCAGACATCATCACTCGGCGGCGGTGCGGCTGCGGGCGAGGCGCACGGCGCGGCGGGCGGAGCGTTGTACAGCCCCGTGCGTGCGCACCCGCAGCACGCGCACGCACCGCCCGAGCAGGACATCGAGATATTCGCCAAGGACAACCTCAACTTCAACAAGGGCATATTCAGGAGGAAGGTGCGTTGAGATTGTTATCATTATTGCGCAATACGGACCGTGCAGGATCCTTTCGGATTTGTGACATTAGTTCGAAATACCATCGTTGCGCACATATTTTTTTATGGCCGAAAATATTGACATTAAAACGTTATATTGCGATTTCTTCGCTCTCGTTGTGGCGAAGCCATTAAAAGGTGTTAAAAATGTAACGCGCATCATTCATCCTCGCTCATCTCTTCATCTTCTGCTGTCGTCTCGTCATAACATTACATCCACGATGCAACACATTTAAAGCTGGGAACATATTATCGGACGAACGTCCTCGGACGTTTTCATCGGATGCGGCTTGTTTCTATCTGATCAATACAAAATACACTAAACTGTGCACATTGTCTGACATAAGTCGTGGACGCGACCTTGACCGTTCGGACGTCCGTACAGAATCTGGCTGGCCGGATGTTTTGGCATCCGCGGACGTCTGCCATTGACGTATATAGGTTAGGTCTTTGACATCCGCGGATGAACCGTGCACATTGTTAAGCCGCATCCATCAGCCGCGACTTATGGATGCGTCCGATAATTTGTTTCTAGCTAGGTGGCATATAAAGCGTCGAAGCGGCGAGGTTGCAGTGACGTAAGACAATGCAAGGGAGCAATGTACACTCGTGGAAATTGATTCCTAGGCAGTTGAGGGACCTACAATGTTAGCTGTGATCGGTCGGATAAGTTTGACGTAACGCGACTAAATTACTTAGGTCTGACATCTGCTTCTCTGATACGAGTAGTAGAATGAATGATCCTTTTGCATTCCAGGCTTCAGTACGAGACATGTTATCATGGACGTCGTCGTCTATCAACGCGCCGATGGTGGGCGTGGCGTGGGACAAGGCGCATAAGAAGGCGGCGATCGACCTGTTCCGCCTGGTGCAGATATACATGGGCGACCGCAAGGCCCGCCCCGGCATGACTCTAAACTCCGTCGCGCAGGATATACTGCACGCTACTTTCGCTAATGAGAAGTGAGTAGTTTTTATTGATTGATTGCGTTTGATGTTAGTTTGATATTGTAAGTTTATCGTAGACTGCATCGAGACCAAAACGAAGCTTTGTTGGATTGAACTGTATTAATGTTAATTTGATCAGTCCTGCTTCCTACAGTGTTTCACTACTGGGCTATTAATTTAGAGGTGTTGGTAGTAAACTGATGCAGCCAACCCCGAAAAAGCGGTTGCTATTACATTTCAAACGACGAAGCGTTATGTTGCATCTCGCTCTATCGCTTTGCCGCCGCTTTTCCGTGTTTCGCAGCATCAGTGTACTAACAGCATAAATCCTTGATATTTTAGTAGCGAAACATCGTAGAACACGAAACTAAAGATTTTATAAACTCACTTGCTAAGTACTTAAAACGAACTTCCTTTTTATCCCGCTTTTATAAGCTTGGGCTGTATGTATGCAACGGAATCTTTGAGCACGATTTTTTACAGTAGTCTAACTAAGTTTGCCAATGAGAATGCAATAGTTTGTTAAAATTGTTTTGTATTTTTTCATGCGACGAACTAGATGCGATGAGATGCGTTCGATAAAGAGTGACCAGCAACATCACAGGATCGTGAACTTTGGAAACGAAGACGGGAGGCCTTTGCCCAGCAGTGGGACATTGTAGGCTGATAATAATAATACTATCTTTTTTTCACAGACTCCGGGACGAGCTATACGTGCAGCTCTGCCGGCAGACGACGGAGAACCCGCTGCGTGACTCGCTGCTGCGTGGCTGGGAGCTGCTGTCGGTGTGCCTGGCGTTCGTCCCGCCCTCACCCGCCTTCCAACCAGCACTGACCAACTACGTCAACAGGCATCGAGATCCGGCTTTCGCTGATTGTTTCCCGGAGGTGAGGATGCTTCTAGAATGTTCTAGAATCTAAAACCCTTGTAATGTTTACACCACGCTTAACATTCATTTTGCTGCTTTTTTCCGATATATGATCAGAAGAGAAGTTTCCTGAAATTACTGTTATAAGTTATAACATAGAACAGCAATAATTTTAGAAATATTCTCTACGCTCTCAAAATTTTAATGATGTTGTTTTTATGAAGATAAAAACTTTATTTATTAGCAAAAATCGAGAAATTAAAACGATGTCATTCAAGCAAAATAAATGTTTTAAATTTTAATGTTGTTGCAGATAGGGAAATGGCCTATCCACATTCAAGTATCACATTACGCGAGTGTCGCCTGCAAGAGGCTGGAGAGGATCGGCTCTGGTGGTAAAAAGCAGCCTAGAAAACCGAGCACCGAAGATATTGATCAAGCTAGGGTAAGTCGTAGTTGCTATGATGTAATGTTATTATGGGAAAAAAATCTGTAGCATAAAGTGCATATTTTAACTGTTATAGTCCAAACCGTGATACATGCCAATAAAACTTCATTGGAATCTAAAAACAGCTTGTATAGTTCAGTTATTTTCATTCACAGATACAAATATTCAGGCAGTCGATGTTTGGCAACACGTTATCTGAAGTTATGGCGTTGCAAAAGGAGCGGTTCCCGAACAGGCAGCTACCGTGGGTACAGGTGGCGTTGTCGCAGCAGATTCTGGCCCTCAACGGCAAGGAGACGGAGGGGATATTCCGAGTGTCCGCTGACGTTGATGAAGTCAACGCACTGAAAGCCAAGATCGACAACTGGGAGCTACCTGACGCGTCTACGTTGACAGGTAGATGTTTGCTTTAGTTGCATTATTCTGTAGTCTTAGCTTAGTAAGGGGTGAAAAATAGAAGTAGGTCTTTTGTACACACTTCTAAAATTGTTTTAAAATCATACAAAACAGTCAATTATTTTATATCAGATATCCGTGAACTCGTACGCTCTACAAGAATTCTTACGGGAAAAGTACATTTTTCAGCAACGAATAACAAAACTACAGGAAACGTAACTCCCATACTTCAACCGTTTTAAATTTGGCGCCTTTTCGAACACTCAAATATGACAATTCAGATTCTCGCCAAGGTCGTTTCCCAGGTAACGTATCATAATATTGCGCGCTGGACGACAGCCTGCGCGGTTATTGTCAATGTCACAGTTATGAAACAAAGCGGCTGGCATTATGCAGTATACACCAAACATATCTACTATCACGAAGAAAGGAGTACATATTTATTATTTTAAAATCAAACATTTTCCTCTGATCCTTAAATCGTCGATAATAATAATATATAATAATTTTGAACAAACCGTGTACGACTCGGACGAATTTAAAACTATCCAGAGCACCTAGACAAGACGTTTTCAGATTACAAAAATATATGTGCTAAATTATTACAGAACTAGCTGTTGCCCGCGACTTCGTCCGCGTGGACTTCAGTTTATAGCGCGCGGTGTCAACAAAATTGGTGTCAAATTTAAAAGCTTTTTAAAACCCTGGTACCCCTTAAATCAAAATAGTATCTAAAAACAGCTGTGCAGTGCGCACATAATATTTCATTTCTTTATATTATACCTAAAGCTTATTTAGCCCCCCATTACACAACTTTAGCTTTACCTATAAACTATTTAGCATTGGTAGGTTTAAGGTTTCGTCACTCATCACTGCGTAGATAAAGTACTGAGTACTGACTACTAAGTAGAGTAGTCTGTTATTCATTATTTATAGACGTGCATAACAATCGCAAGAATCGAAAAACGGTACTCAACTTGGTACCACCTGTTATAGAAAGATACATGAGCAAGCGATATCGCGATGTAGGAGACGCACGGCGCCATCTATTATGATTTTTTGGAACTAACTTAATTTGAACAAATTTACGCATTTTCACCCCCTTACAACCCCTTTTTCCGGTTAAAAAGTAGCCTATGTCCTTTCTCAGGCTTTAGACTATCTGTGTACAAAATTTCATTACAATCGGTTCAGTAGTTTTGGCGTGAAAGCGAGACAGGCAGACAGACAGACACTTTCGCATTTAAAATAATAGCAAAGATTATTACAGAATTGAAATAAAAAACTTACGGTACAAATGCAGATTTTCGTAATCTCTTTAATTTTCGGTCATCAGTCATCACTCATACAAAATATATCATGACTAGGGCCCGGAAAAATATGTACTAATAAATCCAAAATATGTACATAAAATATGGACTAAAAAATCGAAAATATGGAGTATAAAATTCCAAAAATTAAACGTTGTTTTAGTGTTATAGGTAAGAAAAGAGTCACTCGTGACAGTTAACAAAGAGATAGAGGCCAGAAATATGCTATGCTGGCTTTGCCTTTGCATATTTGGTAGGCCAGAAATATGCTATACTGGCTTTGCCTATGCATAAATGGTTTGGGAATAAACATATGTGACAGTATTAACTGTACAACTTGCATGACATGCTGATCATAATATTGTAACCATGACAGCACGTAACGCACGTCATGCTGCATGATTTGACGTAGGAGAGCCGTGCTTCGGCACGAATGGGCCGGCTCGACCGGAGAAATACCACGGGCTCACAGAAAACCGGCGTGAAATAGCGCTTGCGCAGTGCTTCGCCGAGTGATTGAGTTAACTGAAGGCCCAATCCCCTACCATTTTCCTTTCCCTGCCCTTCCCTCTTAAAAGGCCGGCAACGCACCTGCAGCTCTTCTGATGCTGCGAGTATCCGTGGGCGACGGAAGTTGCTTTCCATCAGGTGACCCGTTTGCTCGTTTGCCCCCTTATTTCATTTTAAAAAATGATCGTCTTGGGTTCGCTTAATATTGGCTAAATGATCCCTACACGTCACAACTCACAATTCACGATATTTTTTTACTTCAGTTTTTGTTTAGCCATGTCAGTAACATGACCTTCAGCATAGCTGAAACTTTATTTTCTATTTCTTCAATAATCTTCTTTGAAAACAGAATACCGAAAAAATATAATAAATAATCATATAAAACGCGAGAGGAACGAAATACGCAGCCGCATGGTGGCGGGAACGTATTTTTTTTTTTGTATTTTAGTGAAAATATGGACGATTGTGACATTTTCTTGCAAAATATGGACTTATCTTTGTAAAACCCTAAAATATGGAATAATATGGAAAATAAAACTTGGGATATCACAGTCTAAATATGATAATTCGTGTAAAAACACATTCCCTAATCATGACTATTAAAGTGTATGCTACATAAACGAGTAATCTGGCTCGGATTCCAATTCAGTTCGTTTCCTACTAAACGAAGTACGAACGGTGTAGAAAAGTTAACCAGGGGTAACAATTGACTCACCAAGCACGACGCTTCCTCGGCTCACGTAGGCGGGTTGGCGGGAGCTGATGAGGTTTTATTTTAGGCCACTTGTTCTACACACAATCCACAGGCACTAGTCCACGTCCCAGGGAATTTGAAAGAGTCCTCGAGGTTAGACGGGAAGAATAAGTTTTGTTCCCATGCGCGCGCGATGTGTGTGGGAGAACTTCTTCGAAGGTTCTAAGTTGTAGGTGGCGCGGCAGTGCCCGCGCTTGAAGTGCGTTCGGAAACTTGTACCGGCTTATCAAAAGTACCCCGAAAAATAGCAAGAATTTCCGAACGTCATTTTATCCAATTTGTGTTGTCTTATATTATGATAAGGAATGGAATTAAATAATGAAAAGAATTAAATCTGTTACAGTACGGAACATGCCGCTCACCTTAAAAGCATGTAATGTCTTTTAATAACACGAAAAGAAAACTAAATAGTAAACTAAAACTAAACTAAAGTAAAGAGTTGAAATAACTATTAAAACCTATTCCAAGGGAAGCGGGCATATTTTAATTACAGGCCGCTTAATCAGCGTATTGCCTAACTTTAAGGTAACTACTCGGTTGACCTGATCCGAGCCGGGATGCAACGCATGTACGCGGGCGAGCTTCCACTGAAGCGGCGGTAATTGTTCGTCGCACACAACAACAATAGTGCCCTCGCGTAGCATCGGACCACGGTCTTGAAACCATTTCCCACTCTGTTGTAGTTCGTGTAGGTACTCTTTGCTCCAACGCTTCCAAAAGTGTTGAAGTGATTGCTGAATCCAACGCCAGCGGGTAAGGCGACTTGGATTCTCGTCTACCAAGGAAACATCAGGCAGAGCCGTAATAGGTTCACCGATCAAAAAATGAGCGGGCGTTAAGGGAAGTGGATCTGACGCGTCTGAACTTAAAGCGCAGAGCGGTCGTGAGTTTAGCACCGCTTCGATTTGACACGTTAGAGTGTGCATCTCTTCATACGTTTGTACACGAGTACCTACGACACGTTGCAAATGATATTTGAAGCTCTTTACAGAGGCTTCGAATAGACCACCGAAATGACTAGCATACGGAGGTTGAAAATGCCAAGTTATACCTTGTTTTAAAGTTTGTTGATTTAAAACACTTTGGACGGGATCACTACTTATAAATTTAAACAAATCCTTTAAATAATTATCACAACCTACAAAGTTACGTCCGCAATCAGAGTAAATATCGGTACAATAGCCACGGCGTGATATGAAGCGTCGCAACGCGGCCAAAAAGGCATCAGTGGAAAGCTCCGAAACCATTTCAAGATGGACTGCCTTTACGCTCATACAAACGAAAACTGCGACGTAACATTTTACAATTTTAGCATTGCGTAAAGTACTAGTACGAAGATAGAAGGGACCCGCGAAATCAACAGATGTTTTCTGAAATACACGAGTAGGACGTAACCTAGATACAGGCAGCGACCCCATGCGGGGTTGCATACGCGTTGGCCGCACACGAAAGCAACGAATGCAGCGATGTATACGTTGTCGAACGATATCGCGACTTGACAATATCCAGTATCGCTGTAAAAGTGAGTGTCGCACGGACTGAGGTCCAGCGTGCAAATCAGTAACATGAGTATTATCAATTATAAGATTAGTCAAGTGATGACGTTTTGGTAAAATTAATTGATGTTTAGCATTGAAAGGTAAAAGTGATTTATGAATACGTCCTCCAACACGTAAAAATCCGTCACTATCCATATAGGGCGTAAGACGACGTAAACTGACTGAAACTAATTTATTTTGTAAAATATTTGAAATATCATCCTTAAAAACGGATTGTTGCGTCACGAAAATAAGTCGATTAAGTGAAAAGTTGTATTCTGGTACAGTTATGTAGTTTGGAAAAGATTGTGAGCGCCTTTTACATTTATAATAGAAACGAAATATATAACAAGTTATACGAACAAGTTTTTCTAAAGATGAATATCGCGATATAAAATTATCAAAGTCTGTAATAGACGAAGATGAAACAGTGCAAGAATGTACGATATTGAAACTAGACTGACTTATATCTTTACGTACTCTTTCTTCGTTCGTATCCACATTATGTCCTTGTATAGGCCAGGAGCTGGCGTCTAATCGTAGCCACGCGGGGCCACAAAACCACTGTTCGTCTCGTATAAGCGCCCCGGGTAATAAACCACGCGAAGCGGGGTCCGCGGCGTTGTCAGCTGATGGAACGTGATGCCAGCTTTCCGCGGGAACGCGAGATATAATACTACTAACGCGATTAGACACGAATGTTTTCCATTCATGCGGAGATGAACGAAGCCACGCTAATACAATGGATGAGTCCGACCACGCATATAATTGATCGACATTGATACGATCACCGTATATGTGTATGACCCTTTCAAGTAACTTTGATAGCAAGAGAGCTGCTAACAATTCGAGACGTGGAATGGTAAGGGGTGTCCTTAAAGGAGCTACTCGCGTTTTAGCGACTATTAAATAGGTTTTAATCTCACCGTTTCTTCCCGAATGACGAATGTAAACACAGGCGCCGTATCCTATTTGAGAAGCGTCTGCGAATCCGTGAATTTGTATAGAATTAATGTCGTTAGTATCGAATATGTAACGAGAAAACTTAGCTTGTGATAAAAGTGATAGTTCGTTAGTAAAACAAGTCCACGAGTGAACTACGTTCGTGGGTGGCTGTTCGTCCCAGCTAATATTTGCTGACCACAATAATTGAATTAAATGTTTAGCAAATAAAATAACAGGGGCTAATAACCCGAGGGGGTCGTAAATTTTAGCTACTTCGGATAGGATAGTGCGTTTAGTACCCTTGTGGGATGTAACTTGCACTTTAAAATTAAAACAATCGGATTTGGGATTCCATTGCAAACCTAAAACCTTAACACCCGTATCGTTTTCCATCTCAGCGAAGGGAACGTTCTCCTGCCGCCCACCGTGAAGATCAGGCGGCTGAACAGCTGCGAGTAACGCGGGTTCATTACTTTGCCACTTGCGTAACGAAAACCCTGCAGCATCACAAATACCTATTAATTCCTGCTGTAAAGCGAGGGCATTGGCTTGCGTATTTGAACCTGAGACAACATCGTCAACGAAAACGTCATTTAATAGAACGCTGGAAGCAAGTGGAAAACGATCTGCTTCGTCGTAGGCTAATTGACGAATTGTACGGAGTGCGAGATAAGGCGAACAGTTAATACCGAATGTGACTGTACGCAGTCTGTAGTCACGTAAGGGTTCCTCTGGTGACCGTCGCCAGAGGAGGCGCTGAAAATTCCTATCCTCTTCACGAACAAGAATGTTCCTATACATTTGTCTTATGTCGCAGCATAAAGCTACTGCGTGAACGCGAAATTTTAAAAGTACGTCAACAATATCTAAGTGAAGCTTAGGACCTGACAACAATAAATCATTTAATGAAAAACCACTAGTCGAGCGACAACCGGCGTCGAAGACGACTCGAGTGCGTGTAGTTTCGCTAGTAGGCTTTATCACACAGTGATGCGGAATATAATAACTCGCACCGGATAAAGGTCGGTCAACACACGGCTCCATGTGTTCGAGATCTAAGTACTCTTGGAGGCACGAGTGGTAGTCTACCTTTAATTGGGGATTATGTTCTAAACGATATTCAAGTTTATTGAAACGCGCGACAGCAATCTGACGCGACTCACCAAGAGGCGGTGCATTGACCTTGAAAGGTAATGCGACAATATACCTACCAGTATGGTCACGAGTATATGTCTGTTGTGTTATGATTAATGTAATTTAGAACCTAGTTTATTGTTTTTAGAATACTAAAAAATATTATAACTTAACTATTTTTGAGTAAATTTGATAATAGTTTTAATATTTAATACTGGCCACACTGACAACGTGCAATCCCTTCTACGATCACGTGATTTGGAGTGGGGTTGACGGGTAAAAAATTGGGTATAAATACCCCAAGAGCTTAGTATGGTGTGGATTTTGACGGAGGAACAACTGTAAGAGGAACCTCTGCCCGAAAGTGTACAAGTTGTATAATAATGTATAATAAAAGTAGATATTACAATTAATATGGAGTTTTATAATTTTAACATCTCAGAAGAGGGAGAAAAATCCAGGTACGCTCACTTTAAATTACTTATTATTAAATTATTATTAAGTGAGATATGAATATATTTATTTCTAAGAAATCGTACAAACGAGTTATCAGCATACAATAACGATTTTATAATTCACATAAAATAAATATGAAAAGAATGTAGGGTAATTTTAAATTATTTTTCCAAAGTGTTAATAGTTGAAAGTATCACGAATTAAGGTGTAATAATATTAGCTGTGTTTTGAAAATTGATGTAGATGTTGCTTATTTATTGTTTGTGGTAAATCGTTTTGAAGTGCAGCATCTTCGTACAACAAACTTCTTTTTCAATAGTAATTACTAATAACTATTAGTGTGCGCCGTGCGGCGAGTATAATTATTATTGGTATGTCCTGTCTATTTTTCTTTTGTGTAGTTGATGTTTCTTTCTAAAGTGTATTCATTGAAATTGATTCGATAATTATTAATGATTATGAAACGGACGGGTAACTTTTCAAATACCCACATACGCCTTTAAAAAAAAAAACGCGATTGCCTAGCAGATAAGCAAAGTTACTACTTTTGGTCCTAACCAATGTTGTATTATATCGAAGAATGAAGAGAAGAAATATAATTGAAATAGATTCGATAATTATTAATTGTGAAACGATTTTTACCGTAATGAAAGACTTTGTTTTCTATAATTTTAGATTTGATGAATATGCAGTCTTTCTATAATGTGACATTTTTATATGAACATTTATTTTGTACATTCGAGACTTATAAATTATAATGATAATGAAGATGTACATTGTACGTATATGGTTAATTTTAAAATATATTAAAAAGAAAAATGAGTATTAAGAGTATATTCTGGGCTTTTTACAAGAATTTTATATAACTTTGCAACAAGAGGTATTCAAAAAATACGTTGCGGAGTAGAAAGAACTCCAGTACACATAACAATCATGCTCCACACACATAATACCTTTCACTTGGTCGAGGCTACTCTTCGACAGTGAATTCAACATTACATTTTAACATCATTATACATTTCACTTGGTCGAGGCTACTCTTCGACAGTGAATTCAACATAACATTTTAACATCATTATACATTTCACTTGGTCGAGGCTACTCTTCGACAGTGAATTCAACATTACATTTTAACATTATACATTTCACTTGGTCGAGGCTACTCTTCGACAGTGTACACCACACACCACATTGTAGTTCACATTTGGACAGCTTATAGCTGTTATACACAATTCATTATTACACTACTTCAATTATACAACTTTCATTTTTATGAATAGCAAAAAGCCTACATGGAAGTTGATAAAATATCATTTTTATTACAAAGTATTATACATAAGTATTTTTAGTGCAAAGTGCAAACGGTAAATTATTCAAACTTGGTAACTAATGTATTATATTTTTGGTATTATATGTTTGGTATAGAATTACTTAGTTACTTTACTAAAATAATTATTTATTCAATACAAGAAATAAAATTAATATTGACCTCCTGTTGGACATTCATCAAACATAAACTATGCTTGGAAAAATACCCAAACCAGTAATATAAATAAATCGAAATGGTTTATTCTAATATAATGATAGTATGAGATCTCATTTTATTGCAGTTTATAGTTAATATTTAATAAGTTAACTTTTTATAGTTAATTTCAGAGTGTCGATTCAATAACAATATCATTTTTATTTTTTGTTTTCATGAAACTGCTGTGGAGTGAACCATTGATCAGTTGCTGTGGAGTGAACCATTGATCAGTTGCTGTGGAGTGAACCACTGATCAAAGTTGCTGTGGAGTGAACCACTGATCAAAGTTGCTGTGGAGTGAACCACTGATCAAAGTTGCTGTGGAGTGAACCATTGATCAAAGTTAAAGGTATGTGAACTGAAAATTTTAAACTCAATTTCAACAGTATCGATTTTGAGGACTGTGAAGTGAACTCCTGAGTAAAGTAACTGTGGGATTGACCACTGTAAAGTTTCTATATAAAGTAAGACCCTATAGATGCAAAAGTACATGAAACTGTTTTCTCGTTTAAAGTTTACCTTTTGTATAAAAGGTGGAGATGAAAAGGTATTAAATAAAATTTGGATTAAATGAAATTTGGATTAAATGAAATTTGGATTAAATGAAATTTGGATTAAATGAAATTTGGATTAAATGAAATTTGGATTAAATGAAATTTGGATTAAATGAAACTTGGGTTAAATGAAACTTGGATTAAATGAAACTTGGATTAAATGAAATATGGATTAAATGAAATTTAGCGAATTAGATTGAATGATATTTTGTGAATTAGATTAAATGAAATTTAATGGAATCGATTAAATGAAATTTAATGAAATCGATTAAATTAAATTAAGTGAAATATTATATTAAATCTAATGATTTGTAAATAATAATATGAAAGTAAGTGAAATATTGAATTGAGATTTTAGACTGAAATGGAGTTTTAGGCTGAAATGGAAAAACTGTCTTAGATACATTCTGCCTTTCTAGAGGCGTACAAAAGTAAAAATGGTTTGGAAGTCAAAATCAGTAAAGGTAGTAGCTATCATTAGTTTAATCTATTGTCGAAAAGTCAATACAAGAGTTATGATTTCTAAATGAGATTCAGATGAAAATATTTTTCACTATGTACATATAATTCTAAATCCTAAAATATATAATGTAAATGATTAATCGAAATTCGACTCGTGTTTCTTAATATTGTATTTTTAATAATTAGCAATAGATAGGGAAGCGATGAAGAAAACTTCTTGGCTACTGGACCATGTAAAGGTTCTTAAATTCGTTTATAGATGTTACGGAACTTAAATAATTTGAATTTATTTCCTGGAAGAGCGGTTCGTGCATTTGCTCTTAGTAAAAAGTATTCAGAATGCTGTTGTTATAGAAATCAAGAAACGCTACAGTGAATATTAGTACTTACTGCAGTTAAACTTTGTAACTGATTTAATAACAAGATGTAATAGCCTCCAATTAAAAGTGCAATAATCATGGTCAATATTTAATCCTTGTTAATATTATGTATGTATAATTGTAACTATTGTTGGTTGTTCATAGCAAATATAAAAATAAATATCCAAAATTATTAATCCTGAAAGGTCATCATTCAGTCCATGTCAATATTTGTATTATAAAATTGTAAATCGAGATCAACTTCAACCATATTGTTAAAAATATTTTACAAAGCCGAGCTTCGCGAGGGCTCGTGTCGTCACACCTTGACTGACTGATTATAATACATCTACATATATGTAAATAAAAATTACTATGTTAGAGCACAAATCAATAGGCATGATAGTTTATCCGTATATCCGTAAAGTGTATGATTCATCACAAAATGTAAAGGTTGTAGGATATACTATGTACTACTATGATTATTGCTGCCAAAGTTTTGACATCCACAAATAACACTGCTTTGTGATTGATAGCGCTAGGAAGATAAGTTAATATAATATTATATTATGTAAAACTTTCTCGTGTCAGTGTTTGCGCACGAGCTCCTCCAGAGCGGCTCAACCGATTTTAATGAAAATTTGTATGTACATTTGTTGGACCTGAGAATAGGTTTTTATCTAAGTACCTTTTATATTAATACTAGAAATAATTTATACGGCAAAACGTTTGCCGGGTCAGCTAGTAGTTTCGATTAAGAATTATAACGTTTTTGAATTTTAGATATTTATTGGATGAACAATTTTTAAGCGAACTCTTTGCTTTACCTCGTAAACGGTAGTTGTTAAACTTGAAAGCAATCAGTTTTGCGATCTACAAAGTCAAATGTATTTTTTGTCATATCCAGAAAAATGGCTACCTACCACAAGATTCCTATCATCGATAGATCAAAGCACTGTACAATGTACTCGTAGTATTGCTGTTCTTATAAAACAAACTGTTGGCTACTATTCGATGGTATATAAAAAATCGTATAGGTAGGTACTCGTAAGGCAAATCGTTTAGGATAGCTATTTTAAAAACTTTAAAATATTATGTTACGATTACGATCAATACGGTAACAATGAGATAAGACAATTCTACTGCTACTGATGTGAACAAATAAGTCTTAAGTTTATCAAGAAGTTTAGGGGTTGGATTATATTTTTGGTCCATACGATTGTCAAATTCTACTAAGTAAATAATTATTTATCTTAAAGTTTAAATAATATTGTTTTTCATTTATAATTGTCGGTTTTAGCATTTTGGTTATTATTCGTTGAAGTAGAATTAACATAGCTGCTATCGAAGTAGAATTTATTATGATTTATCAATGGGACGTTTTCTTTTAATTCAAGTTAACGTTCCACGTGGTCGATATATTGAGTATTTGGTAGACAACAATCGATGATCCCAAATGTAAAACTAGACTCATTTATATTTTTATGAATATTGACTTTCGAAATCTCATGTTTTACTTGTAACTATATTTTTCATGTTTAATGGTTAATATTCTACTAATACGACCCAATAAAAACGATAGCGATAACACAATTCTAAAAATAAAAAATGTTACATATTATATAAAAAAATATTATACTTCATCTGACACAGGTGTCAAAATATTACTCATCTCTCTTTGTGTATATTATTATACAGTAACAAAATTGTGATGAAATAAGAGAATAAATTATTATTATTTTATGTAAGTATATTATAGATAATCACTTAGGTCAAAACTCCTTTATTAAATTATTATTAATAGTGCCAGTTTGACAATTGACATAATATTTATCTGTATATGCTCAAACTAATATTACCTACTAAACTGGCCTGAGGTATTTAGGGTCCTGTGGGATTTAAATTAGAGACGAAGCAAAAAACGTAGAAATATGACTTAAGGCCCAGTAGTCCCGAAAATTAGCAGGTCGATGTCTGTCAGTACGAATATCGACCTAAAGGACATTATAATAACATTCATATCAGCGCGCCTTGTACAGTGGCGGTTACGCGCTCGCCGCGTGCCTTGATAATAGAAAATAGGAGAAAAAACCTTTTGTTTTTAGTATTACACAAATCAAATATATCAAATCGTTTAGGTTAGGTTATGACAAATGTACTACAATTTTTGTTTTTTCTAGAAAGTGTGTAATTTAGCCATAAAATGATTTAATTATGAAAAACAGCGTTATAATAGTCATCTTTGAGATTTTTTTCTATCGAGCAGAATTTTTCAAATTGTGTACTGATATACCTTTGCGTATAGGAAATTTTCTCAATTTTAACAGGGTACTTTTTTATACTTAAATAATGACATTTACTTTACAAAAAACGTTATTTAAAAAACCCATTTTACGTAGTTGCAACAACCACTGCACCTTAAGTTTTATGCTTGATCTTGAGCTAGTGGAATCTAGATTTAAAATACATGTTATGATTTATAAAATACCTGTTATGATTTATGTTACATTGAACAGTGTTATGATAATATGATTAGAAATATAACCCATGTGAGTTGGTCCCGAATTATTTGAGAACCGATAGAAAATCTAGGTATGTATCACGTCACTCTGGTTTCGATGATTAGAAGAAAGTCATCCTTAATAATAATTAAAATATGACTCATGACAATGAATATTCCGGTAATTTCTGGGTACTATTTAAACATGTATCGATGCCATTCTGTGTAATTTAGGGTCACAGATTTTTTTTATATATCCCAGTGATCCCACATTACTTCTGTTTTTGATTATTTATAGTTAAGTTATGTTTTTGTAATGAATCTTACTATTTGTCCTTGAACCTTTGCCTTTTGATTACCATAAGTTTATGTTAAGAGCGGGCTGCCAAATTTTGCTGTTTTCTAATAAGTATTAAGATCCCGGAAGACGATTGACTCAAATGAAATTGGTATTTATTTAATCATTGTATATTTATCTGATATTTGGCTAACGGAAAATACGATTAACTTTGTTTAACTCGTAAGCTATATTTTTCGAAATTATTAATATTTCTGGGCTCTTCAACAAATACCTGTTACACTTATTGAGTTAATATCATTAAATAACTTGCACTACTACAATCACTTTATAAAATAATAGCTAAAGGAAATATTAGGATTGTATTTAATTTTTAAGTAATCATCAAAAGCATTTTTGGGACTTACGACTTTTACTTTCGTGCTATAATGCAGAAATCGTTGTCACGCGATATTGTTCACTATTAGCTGCAGCGTAAAGCACATCGCCCGGAAGCACGATTCATGAAATCATTATAATATGATCACGATTGGAGGTTAGCGGTATGTGTAGACGGGGCTAGTGTTTTGACAGTAGGTCCTTAAATAAGATTTTCTTTTAGAAAGCTCAGGAAAGCGTAGTTTATGAAGCAGTAAACAATTGTTTCGTAAAATGTGAAAATAAGTATGCTCTTTGCTGCAGAAAAGCTTAACTTAGACATGCATGTAGATGTTTGGTTTTAGCAAATTTGTTAATTTTGGGTAGTCTTGTAAGTTAAAAAAGTGTTTAAATTTGAATTTATGGAATAATCCATAAATTTAAATTATTTGATATTTAAAATATATATTATACTTGAAGTTACTATTTGAAGTTATATAGATAATATTGTTAGTTTTTCTGGGAATACCAGATGATCACAGATCTATAGCTAGATACAAAATAAAATTAGAATCGGCTGAAGTGGAAGTTCCATATTTACTAGTACCTTTAAAAGTAAAATTGGAAGACCAATAATTATTGTTAAAACTTCCAGAGGTCTGTAATGTTTATTGTTTATTATTTCTAATTTTTATCACCAGCGACATTTGATAAGGTATCTAATATTTACTTAACTTTATTTTGTTGTGTATTATGTTAGAAAAGTTACTTTTTGTACCACTGCAATCGTTAAAGGTATTGTGTGAGAAGTTATTATTTTCAGGCTTATTTTTTCAGTTTGTTTTTATTAAGTTTTTTGTGATATTTTATTTTATTTTGACACTCGGAGTTATGTATCTCTATTAAATGAGTCGCAAAAAATATATTTAATTAGCCTAATGATTTGATTGATAGATTGTTGTATAGAAATACTGTAATTTCTGTTCTACATTGAAAGATATTATATAGATTACTTATAGCACATTTTAGTGTTAGAACTTATTTTTTTAATTCAATTAATGTTGTAACATTAAGACTCAAGAGAGTAATACACAAGGATTTTTATCTTAATAATGTCAATGTTGGTTGTTGCAAAGCAATGATTGTACAAAAATCTTATATTAAGTTTAATTAAGTAATGTTTGTAAGTATAGGTAGATATATTATTTCATTCTACACGGTTTGTAACACAATACAACAAATGAATTGTTTTTTTTAAATGTGAAATTTAATTTGATCAGTGTATTTATTAACAATAGGTACTTACTAGTTTATAGTGAAAATGTATAGATTACTAAAATATTTTTTGTATTGTACCATTGATGATTAGTTAAGTATGTTTTTAGAGTGCATCGGGACGCTGCACGTTGTCGGATGGCCGAATGTTATGATTAATGTAATTTAGAACCTAGTTTATTGTTTTTAGAATACTAAAAAATATTATAACTTAACTATTTTTGAGTAAATTTGATAATAGTTTTAATATTTAATACTGGCCACACTGACAACGTGCAATCCCTTCTACGATCACGTGATTTGGAGTGGGGTTGACGGGTAAAAAATTGGGTATAAATACCCCAAGAGCTTAGTATGGTGTGGATTTTGACGGAGGAACAACTGTAAGAGGAACCTCTGCCCGAAAGTGTACAAGTTGTATAATAATGTATAATAAAAGTAGATATTACAATTAATATGGAGTTTTATAATTTTAACAGTTGGAACAACGATTCACAATATTCCTCGTCGGGAGTGTAACTACGCTCTTCTGAAACTGACTCCAGCTCCCAAAACCTCTGAAGATTGTCGTTGTCAAACGAGCTAAAACATACTTGGAGTGGAGTCGAAACACTAACATTACAGGTTAATTTACCGCACAGTAAATAACCGAATACACTATCAATAGCTATAGGGGTACCTGGCGGCCCCGCGATTGTATTATTTAATAAAATCTGCGATAAAATATCCGCTCCTAATAACATATCTACTGGCTGCGATTTATGAAAATCTGGATCTGCTAAACTGAGTCCCCGAATGTGTGGCCACTCCGAGAACGGTAATGACACACTAGGTATTTTTGACATTAAGCTCGGTAAAATAAGCGCGTCGACTGGAATAAAAGGTTGTTGTTTATTGCGCGGTGTAATCGCACACGTAACCATACCCTTAGGTTGCAACGGGACCGTGTCGCCTATTCCGTAAATAGGTATATTAATTTGCCTTCGCGGCAAACCCAATCGCTGAACACAGGCCTCAGTAATGAACGAAGCTTGACTTCCGCTATCGACGATACACCGAACAGTCGATATTTTGTTGTTATTAAAATAAATATCAATGACAGCCGTGGATAGTAAAACAGTATCCAATGAACGGGTTGACTGAAAATTCGTAGCACAATTATTATGAATTGCATCATCCTTACGTTCGCCTTCCGTAAGAGGAAGCGAGACGCCAATATTATTCTCAGTGTCGTTTACCGCTGAAAAGGATTGCGATAAATTTAAATGCAGTAAACTATGATGCCTTTTATGACATACGCGGCAAACAAAGTTCGATTTACAATTTTTTAAGTCGTGTCCGACGTTTAAACAATTCCAACAAATGCTTTTATTCTTTACGAAAGTATGCCTATCTTGCGGAGAAAGATTTAAGAATTCAGAACACTTAGGTAATGTATGTTGTCCCCTACATTTCAAGCAAAATCGGTCCCTATTACGCGGCGAACTAGGTCGAGATCGCGATGCGACCGCCGCCATGGTCGATACATACGCACGACTCGGTTTCCCGCCAATCTGTTTGCGGGTGGTAGGAGAATTACTATAATAATTTTTAATAGGTTGTTTATTACTAATTGTTGAATTTGTAATTTCCTCGGCCGAGATTTCTCGTTCGAGGAATTCTATCAATGTACTAATATGAGGTATCTCCGATGGCCTTGACAATGAACGTTCGTAATTTTTTCTTAAACCAGGAGAGATTTTACGTAATAATATGTTCAAAATAATAAAACTCCATTCATTTACAGGAAAGTCCATGGCTTCGAGCGCTCTGATGTTTTCTTGATAGATATTTAGCAAGTTACGTACACTTTGACCTACGCGATCGGAACAAATTTCTAAGTCTAATATACGATCAAGATGTTTCGATGCAATTATACGTCTGTTTTCGTAACGAGATTTTAAAGTGGTTAAAGCAAGTAAATAATTCTCCTCCGTAATAGGGATCGACTTAATCAAATCATAAGGTTCATTTTTGACTGAAAGAAGTAGGTATCGCAATTTTTCTGTTTTAGTGTAGGCATTATTGTTGTGTATTAACGAACAAAATAGATCAAAAAACGATGGCCAATTAGTAGGATCGCCATTAAATTCTGGTAAAGGTAAAATAGGTAAATTCCTATGATTAGTAACTTCGTGAGCGTTACATGCCCGGCTCAAACGACGGTTTTGTTCGTCGGCGGACTTATAAGAATTTACGTGACTTATAATAGCATAATATAGATCGCTAAAATCGTTTCTAATTTTAATGTGATCCTCCCTTTCGAATAATTTAGCTTTGATGAGCGTTTTTTCGATTTTACTTTGAACTTTGTCGAACTTTCTTTGGTGATTCGTTAAATCACTAGCACGCGAAAGAAACTGAATTTTGTCAGTAGTTGCGAGCTGAAAGATTCGTCTAAGTTCGTCGAGGATTAGATCTCTTTCGAAAATGTCTTGCTCGACCAATAATAATTTATCTTGTGCATCGTCCGGCATTTTGATGAACAAAGATGGCGGATGTGAATGCGAAAGAAAAATGAAATTAAGTTCCGAAATGGGTACGAAAATACCGCAAAGAACAAGACAACACAAACTGGATGAAAATCCGGCTCGAAGGACCAAAAAATTTATGTAGAAAAGTTAACCAGGGGTAACAATTGACTCACCAAGCACGACGCTTCCTCGGCTCACGTAGGCGGGTTGGCGGGAGCTGATGAGGTTTTATTTTAGGCCACTTGTTCTACACACAATCCACAGGCACTAGTCCACGTCCCAGGGAATTTGAAAGAGTCCTCGAGGTTAGACGGGAAGAATAAGTTTTGTTCCCATGCGCGCGCGATGTGTGTGGGAGAACTTCTTCGAAGGTTCTAAGTTGTAGGTGGCGCGGCAGTGCCCGCGCTTGAAGTGCGTTCGGAAACTTGTACCGGCTTATCAAAAGTACCCCGAAAAATAGCAAGAATTTCCGAACGTCATTTTATCCAATTTGTGTTGTCTTATATTATGATAAGGAATGGAATTAAATAATGAAAAGAATTAAATCTTTTACAGTACGGAACAAACGGCATTATAAAAATAAGATACTCCATACTAATGTCAGTCAGACCCCCGGTTATGAATTATGATTAAATTGTTACATCTTGCATAACACTGTCCATGGCGACTTTGTAAAAATTTTGTAATTATATTATTTTTTGATTATTGCATTTTTACAATAACATGTAAACTTAATAAGACAAACACAAAGAGACCAGCTTAATTTTACGCAAATACCCTGGCATCCAACTTAAATAAACCATATTTTTGGGCATGTTTTTGGGTCGGAAAAAATACAAGAACTTTACCTAAGCATAATTTAAAAAAAATCACTTACTGATGAAACTTGAAAGGTTATTCCTGTATTAAAAGTCGTATCTGTATGACTTCTACACCATTTCACAGGGCATTTAGGCATTTTAACAACGAAAATTTTGTAAAAAGCTACGTTTAAAGTAAGTAAACCAAAAGTAAACAAATTGTAAAATGAGTTTGACAATAATAATTATGATGTCAACCTGGTTGAACGTCACTCGAGTATATATACACGAAAAATGTGTACCGAACACATGCATAAATGTGCATGTATTCGGGTCACATTTTGTAGCCATTTGGTGCACTTTTTTTGACGGAGTTACTCTTCCTGTAGTTTAAAGTTCACTGTTTTTCAGCAATAAAACGTATCCCATGAGCTTCGCGATGTCTACAAGTTTTTTTTTCACTAAAATCAGTCAGAAGCTTTTAAATCAAATAAGTCGATATATTTTTCTCTTTACCCACTAACGATAATTGGAACGAAGTTCCTTATCGCGTGTTGCGAAAGGGGGCTAGACGAAAAGTTGTAACGACACAAAAGTGGCACATACGAAAGTGTGTGTGGCGTGTTTCTCCCTCTTTTCTCGCATTGAGCAGTGTGGTGTAGCGACGATTTTTATTGTTCTTTTTTTGCTGAGTGTATACAGGTTTGTTGTAAGAAAAAACTTCGTTCTATCCGGGTGTCCCTTAACACCTCTCAAGTTTTATTATTTATTTATATTTGCAGATGCGCACGCGCCCGCCAGCCTGCTGAAACTGTGGTACCGCGAGCTGTACGAGCCGCTGATCCCGGACTCGCTGTACGGCGCGTGCGTCGCCGCCGGACACGACCCCGCCGCCTGCGCGCGCGCCCTGCAGCGCCTGCCGCCGCTCAACCGCCTCGTGAGTGTCATATTATAGTAACTGTAGACGTGCACGCGCACGCGCCCGCCAGCCTGCTGAAGCTGTGGTACCGCGAGCTGTACGAGCCGCTGATCCCGGACTCGCTGTACGGCGCGTGCGTCGCCGATCCGGCCGCCTGCGCGCGCACCCTGCAGCGCCTGCCGCCGCTCAACCGCCTCGTGAGTGTCATATTATAGTAACTGTAGACGCGCACGCGCACGCGCCCGCCAGCCTGCTGAAGCTGTGGTACCGCGAGCTGTACGAGCCGCTGATCCCGGACTCGCTGTACGGCGCGTGCGTCGCCGATCCGGCCGCCTGCGCGCGCACCCTGCAGCGCCTGCCGCCGCTCAACCGCCTCGTGAGTGTCATATTATAGTAACTGTAGACGCGCACGCGCACGCGCCCGCCAGCCTGCTGAAGCTGTGGTACCGCGAGCTGTACGAGCCGCTGATCCCGGACTCGCTGTACGGCGCGTGCGTCGCCGATCCGGCCGCCTGCGCGCGCACCCTGCAGCGCCTGCCGCCGCTCAACCGCCTCGTGAGTGTCATATTATAGTAACTGTAGACGCGCACGCGCATGCGCCCGCCAGCCTGCTGAAGCTGTGGTACCGCGAGCTGTACGAGCCGCTGATCCCGGACTCCTCGTGACCGTCTCGTGAGTGTCATCTACTAAAATCCACTTTAAGGTTTAGGGCACTTTTCCTGTCATATTGTGTCCATTGCCCGCGCGCGGTCTGGTCCGCATCAATGTTATCCACATGACCACATCTAACATTTCTTATCCATACGTCGGATGAGCATGCAACACTGGGTTATGGGATTAAGGAAATAAGATTTGAGCCGTGTATTATATTTCTCTATAATTTGAGCTCAGTGATTCTAATGTGGCATGTATTTCCATAAAACATCGTGTAGTACGTAGTTTTATGCATAATGCAAACATGTAATAGTTTTGAATATTGACTCCTAAAATTTTCTTTTTCCAGGTACTTACGTATCTAGTTAGCTTCCTCCAGCAGTTCTCCGCTCCGGAGGTGGTGAGTCAGACCAAGATGGACTCGTCCAACCTGGCGATGGTGTTCGCGCCCAATTGCCTGCGCTGCACCGCGCAAGACCCGCGCGTCATACTGGAGAACGCGCGGAAAGAGATGACCTTCATGAAGACTCTCATCACCAACCTCGATACATCCCACGTGCAGGATCTCCTGTGACCAACGAATCTCAACTATAACAACAATGTTATACGTCAGGAATACTTCTAGATCCTAGTAATGTTATGTGACTACGCGGCTGAGCGACGCTTGATGATGATAAATTGCACTACCCAGTTTTGGGTCCAGAGTGCGGGTCGATAGCGAAGTTAGATGTCAAAAATGTATGGGATTTGACATGACGCATCGCTAAGTGTCATGGCGCTTGCGATGCGAAACTAGCGAATGCAATTTGACCAAGCAATTGCGTCGCTCAGTTGTGGCGTAGTTACGCCTAGTGTGGTCCTACCTTTAGGATGACTCCTAGTTAACCCTTCTTAGCTCGCGCGATCAAGTGACCTATCCTCTGTATGCCGAATTCCAGTGTCAATTGACAACGGTATACGCGTACTCGTGTAACATTCTTGTATATTTTTTATATTTTTGTACGCTATGTAATTTTATTTGGTAGAATCCAAAGATATTTAATGGAACGTGTTTACGAATGTTCATTAGGGCGGCCGCCCGCGTTCGTGTGTTTGTTATTTAGTTTTTGTTTGTGTGTATGAAAGGTTATGTTTAAGTTTAAGGAACACTGTACTAAAACGGTACGATTTGCATAACATATTGGACTCTAACGAGCTCGGCTTAACTCTTTAATCTCAAATTTACATTTTACAGTTAAGTGTTAATGAAAAAAAATATTCATAAGAAATATTTATCTCGAAATTAAAAACTACGCTTTCTACGATGACTAGAATTATGATAACACCATTATAGAATTACCAGAGCTATTTGATAGTGTAGTTCCTGAAAACTTTAGATTATATTATTAGGTAATAAAAAATTATGAAATTTTACAGTTTTTGGCGACAGACTGACTTATGACGTCATAGACAAAACAACAATGAAATCATTCGAATTTAAATATTACTGTTCGGCAGCTAAAATTTTAAAATCAATTTGGTATGCATTTTTTGTGGACAGTAATTTTTGGTCACGTTTTAAAGCACATGAGATTTATAGGCGAAATGACGTTAATAAAATATCATGGTGATGACGTTGGATTAAAGTTAAAGATATGAACAAAAATCACACTGAAAATACTCATATTATCTCATAATATTTTACATACTCATACATATCTCATATTTTGCTTTAGTCTGAACATTTAAACCATATTATTTTTGTACACTTTATTACTTGTAAGTTAGTTTTTCTATGATGCATTCCTTTATGCACATATCTATATCACAATTAACTTTACTTTTACTAAATAAATTTTTGTGGCAGGACAGGCAGATTTCGTATATCGTACGTCGACGCATTTCTGTACCTGTGTACACGTGATAGCAATACATTGCGAGTAAAATAAACAAGTGGTGATGCGTCTTACGAAATTTAACCTGATTCAGAACAATTCATAAAGCATAATTTCACATCACAATTACCTAACATAAAATCATACTAAAAATAGTGTCGCTAGTAACTATTAACCCCGCATTTAAAACTCACCGCTTTTTAAGTCTAATTTAGTTATTTTTCGGATTTAAACGAACAAAGTGTATTTCTTAGTTTTATGTTCTGTGATAAAATATTTGGACCCACGTAAATGATTGCGAAGTGATAATTCAATGCAATCGTACTTGTCTGTGACTTGTGATGACATAATATACAGTTAGAGTGAGGCAATAGAACTGCGTCACTGCGTTAAGAGCGGGCTGTCAAATTTTGCTGTGTTTTCTAATAAGTATTACGATCCCGGAAGACGATTGACTTAAATAAAATTGAGATTTATTTAATCATTGTATATTTATCTGATACTAGTCTAACGAAAAACACGATTCACTTATTTTGACTCGATAGTTTTATTTTTCGAAATTATGAATATTTCTAGGCTTTTCAACAAATATCTGTTACACTTATTCAGTTACTATCATTAAATAACTTGCACTACTACAATCATACACTTTGTAAAATCATAGCTAAAGGAAATATTATTAGTATTGTATTTAGTTTTTAAGTAATCATCAAAAAACTGTTTTGGGACTTTCGACCATTACTCTCATGCTATAATGCGGGAACCCTTGTTACGCGATATTGTTCACTACTGGCTGCGGCTCAAAGTACAATTCATGCGGACACGATTCATGGAGTCATTATATCATGATTGGAGGATAGCGGGGTATATAGGCGGGGCTAGCGTGTTTTGATATTTTTGGCAGCCCAGTCTTAACACAACCATTTTCCTGTCCGTTGTGTTGTTAAAACACCACATTCGACGATACAACGCATCTATGTGGCATGCCATACAATATGTTAATATGTATGGAGCGTTGTCGCTGCGACAACGCACCGCAACGCATTTAAAAACCAAAAAGTATGCTATGGCATACTGCATACGGATGGCATACCTTCACACGAGAAGATCTATTAGTAAAAAATCAAAACACGTTAATTATGATTGTGTAATGATGCATCTACGAGTTCTACGACCTATATTAGTATTTGTGAACAATGAACTTCAAAGCAAGATCACTGCGTTACCGTAAATTTTGTAGTATTAATGTAAAGAACTTATTTAAGAATCAAAAGAAGAGCCTAATTCTCGCACCTCGACTCTCAGTTTAAGAGCTGACATTTGATATAAAAAGTATGCGTGCGAGCGAGACAAAAACTTCTTAGGTTCGAGTTTACAGAAGCTATCAAAACGTTACCTTCAGCAAGGACGAATTTATGTAACGTATATCTCAATCTTCTGACTCAATGGACGGTGTTATGCAATTTTCTGCAGCACACGTCATACTGCTGTTTTAGATATTATAACGATAAGTATCTAATATTATACGGTATATCTGCTGGATTAGAATCACATATTATAGAGGTTATGTAACTCAAAGTATATTTGTATAAAACCTATTTATATAGTTGTTGACATATAGTTAAAGATCTATTTCACAACACAAATTTATCTGATACTGCCTTCAAACATAACCAGTAAAGTGCTTTGAGAGGGCGTGGTTTCCTTGCTTCTGTGATACAATATGTTATATCGTATAGGAGTACGCATTTATTTTATATTCTAACGAGTGTGAAGCCTCTAACAGACGACATTGGAGTCTTTCGATAAAAAAAGCAAAATTTGTAAGAAGATTGTAAATGATTTCTTATGCTGTATTTCTGTGACCTCTATGTGGTAAGGGGTTTATTAATTTTGTGTTTTCGCAAAGTTTTGTCTCGTTCTTATATCTTTATATCGACTCGATATAAAGTATTCTCACATATTATTTATCGTGAGACATTTGTGAGTATTCTTTTCTTATTAAAATATTGTGAAAAAATCTTTGAGTAAAGCAATGCGCTTGAAATAAACTATTATCAAGTCATGTTGTCTGTTTTAGGCCAGCAAATTATAAACTGAATACTGAAAGATTTATATCACAATAATATAATACAACTAATTGTAGTTAAATCGAAGTCACAAATGAATTTTTGGTCTCAAAATCTTTTTTCAATATTTACAATTATTATTTTTATCTCTTTTTATATTTGTGTATTATTAATTTTAATTATTAAGACTTGTGAATGTATTACTTTTTACTCTATACATAGTGGCGTTTTAAAAGTATATAGCTAGTCAAATCCCGGGTTCTTAGAAAAGCACAAAGATGTGGTTTTAAATTGGGTCTTGTAAGACTAAAGGACTAAACAAGGCATATCTTGTATGGTAGCTTCGATACTTGTATTTGTCATAACTCATAAGTAAATATGTATAACTTTTTCTGTATACGGCCTCTATACGTTGCACCATGATGGACAATTTCAAGGCAAATTGTACTCGTCATATTTGTCTCGCGTCGTATTGTGTGTTCTTTGGACTGCGCAATCGTGGTATCAATCATGGTTCATTTTGTAATTTTCCATCATAGCTCAACATACAGACTATAGAGGTTATTTTGGCACATGTATGATGGACTAAAGAAGTATTTCTGCCAGTGTATTGACTATTGACGGGATCAATCGCAGTATCAGGCATTTTTGCAATAGCATCACGTTGTTACTATTAAATATATTGTATTAAACTATTAAGCCTGCAGACTCATCGTATTAATGTTCTCAGCGGGCTTAGATAATGTAACATATAGAAACGATAACGCATTTAGACAAAGAAAAAATTAAATTTACTTACTACGTTTTCACGCTCGTGTTCTTGCGCTATCGATTTTTTGAATTCGATATCGTTTCCATATTGTGCATCATCTAAGCACGCTCTGTCGTAGTCGAAATTGAAGTATGTTACCGACTTTGTATTGTGCCATATTGACGCAGTAGCTAGCTGTAGTCCCAAGTCTTACGTCGCGTACTTTCGAACACGGATTTTTCGAATTTCTCGTATTATTTTTTAATGAATTACCGCTTATTTTGTATTATAGGTCTGAACGATTGTAAGTATAGATAGGAGCCCCCGAGCTCTAGACGAACGTTCGGGCGATAGTCTCCTTGCAAGTTCTGAGCTGGCTTTCGACAGCGAAGTAGGTATAGTTTACTGCTAGTACCCACATTATGTAAAGTTGTATAGTGCTTATAAATAATGCAATATCTCACGTGGAATACATTGTATATAATATTGCTTATTTTTTGTTACTCGGACGGTTGACGTCTAGCGCCTGCGTTGTTCTGAAGGCTATCGAGTTACTGAAAAATAAATATCAAAATTATCCGTTGGATTAATGCGAATACCAATTGTTGGTTTTATTTTTGCCTCCCTACCGACGCACAAAAAGGTTTTATCAAGATCAATGAAGATATATTGGCTGCTCTGAGACCAAAGTCTACCTCGCTTCCAAGAAATAACATGAAATGACAATGTAAGCTATTCGTTTAATACATTACTTTCCGACCTTATATACAATGGCTGGCGTCATCTATGTGGAACGAAATGGGGTATGATGTAACTGCCCATCCCATTACCTTACAATGTCATTTTACAGACGTTTTATGATCGCTGAATCATTTGAAGATTCATCTGGCGCCAATTAAGTTGTAGTAAAATATGCAAACGACGGAGCCGGCGGTAAAAGGAATAGAAACACTAATAAAGAACGAGTTTTTGAGGAATTTCTAAGATTACCTTTTAAGGCACTCTGACATTTGAGTCTTGAGATATACAAGTACGTTTTGGGATATAAGAGCTTGAGCACACGGCAAGGTCAAAGTGAGTCTTGTTTGAGCACCGAGCGTTGACCCTGTCTTATGTCTATTCTAGTTGGACTGTTCTGTCTACATACTGAATTTCTCTTTAGTGATAACATGAATCATTATTGACTATGAGTTCATCAACCAACGACAAAAAGCCGCCGAATTTTGAGCCGATTAGTTTTTGTTTTACATAACTTATGATATTTGTGTAGTAGACAACAAATAGTTATTGAAGATCTAATATTGATACGGTAAATTCTTACAATATCAATTAATTTTATTAACTCTAGGAAATCGTACTGTAATTGAACATTATCATTTATAAGGTGTCGCTTTATATTATTATCTTTCTTTTTTGCCCGACTGCCAGGAGGGTTACCTATTAGCTGGCTAGTTTAGGCAAAAAAACGAACATTTTCAAATAATTGTTGTTACCCACTTCATCGACTTACGCATTCAACTAATTATTATAATTATTATTATAAGATTACAGTCTATATCTAATACATTATCAGAATATACAATGTATATAATCTATCGACTACGGTTTTACTAAAAATCATTTTTCTGATCCTAAAGCCTCCATTTCAGCAATAAAACGAACAATTTCAAATTGTTACCTACCCACTTCATCGACTTACACCTTCAACTAATAAGGTTCAATAAATAAATAAGATTATAGAAGCTTCCATTGGAAGTTTTCAATTACCATATCATTAGGCCTATGGCCTAAGTAGGTATTGCCCATGCAGCCCACCCACGGAGAAGTTGATGCGTTAAATGATATTCAAAAATAATCTAATAAGATCTTCGATCACAAATGATCGAAGAATAACTTGTGACTAGACTAGAGGAAAATAATCTGTGACTTCTGTGAGTCATGAATTAGTCAACCAGTGTGAAAAAATTCAAACCTTTACCATTAGAGCCACAAGTCCAAACGGAAAACGTTTTTCTATGGAAACGATAGACGCAGTGCCGTAAATAGCCTTTTTTACGTCCTGTGCGAGCTTCTATAACTGCGCCCTTGTTTTTTTAGGGTTCCGTAGTCAACAAGGAACCCTTATAGTTTCGGCCTGTCTGTCCGTCTGTCCGCGGTTTTGCTCAGAGACTGTAGGACCTGCAAAGCTGTAATTTGGCATGAATGCACATAATATTAGTGATGCCGACAAAATGGTACATGAAATCTTCACATCAAGCGGAAATGATATTTTTTGCGTCCACCCAATCGTGTGGGGTGACGTTGGATAGGTTTTTTAAGAATATTACGAGTATTCATAGATCATTTTCCGATTTAGGGATCCGTTTGTGAAATATTATACTGCATTTACACATTCGCGTTCGCCATTCGCCTCGTCATCGACGAAGCATTCGACGAAGCATTCGTACACGAATGCTGTCGCAAACTACCGTTCACACATTCGTGGGGTGATTCATTTTGACATTCGCACACGAACATGGAGGACGTGTTAATATGATAGCGACGTTGAATGAAAAATATTATGAAATTTATGATAGCGATATTTTGTGTTCCAAATGAGCTCTTACTTTTTGTAAAATTCTAGGAATTCTAAAATTCGCCCTTCACTCCACTCCATTTTTATTACATAATAATAATAATACTAAATACTAATAATTAATCCGTATTGAAAACCAAATTTCCTTATTATAATATTAGCCCGCCAAACTGCATAGTAGTTTGACGGCGGGGATATAATAATATTTTTGTATGTATATGTTAAAATATCTTAAATTATGACTCAAGTTTACACAATGATACACGTATGTGACATTAGTAAGAAAAAAAGAAACGACTGTAAAAACTAATAACATTATTATAATAATAACATGATAACATTATAATATATTATAGTTATACACTGTTGACTGTACTAAATAGGCTAATTTTCAGTACAGTGTACTTAAGTCAAATATGTATGTTCAGCTTTGTACACGTCTTGTAGGGTCGGATGCTAGCTGTCAACTGAATGCAGGCGAATGTGTAAACAGTAAGTTCGTATTCGCTATTCGTGCCCTTTGATTCGCGTCCGAAAAACCGCTCCCAACGCGAATGCCACGAATCGCGAGGCGAAGTGCGAGGCGAATAGCGAGCGCCTGTTTACACATTCGTGTTCGTTATTCGCCTCGTGATTAGCCTCGCTATTCGTGCGAATGTATAAATGCGGTATCAAGTTTTAAAGTGGAAATAATCGTTAGAGTTCAGTGTTTCCCCCTTCTACCGGCTAAACGGTTGCTTCAGGAAACGCGACAAAATTCACGGTAGTAAGAAATCTGCTGAATTTAAAAGGAAAACTATTACGGCTAAAAGACTTCATAAGTTATTCTATCGATACTAATATTATAATTGGGAAGAGTTCGTTTATATCTCAGGAAGTCCTGGTACGATTTGAAAACTTATTTCAGTGTTAGATAGATTTATCGAGGAATATAGCCTATATTTTACCACGCTAAGACTAACAGGAGCGAAGAAATAGAGGAAAATGTGGAAAAAACGGGGGGAAATTATTTGAAAGGGCTTATTTGAATGCGCTAATCTCAGGAACTACTGATCCGATTTGAAAAATTCCTTCAATGTTAGAAAGTCCAGTTATCTAGAAAGGCTGTAAGTTATATGTTATTTCGCTAAGACTAATAGGAGCGAGGAAATAGAGGAAAATGTGGAAAAAACGGGGGAAATTATTTGAACGCACTAATCTCAGGAACTACTGGTCCGATTTGAATAATTCTTTCAGTGTTAGATAGCCCAGTTATTGAGAAAGGCTATAGGCTATATTTTATGACGCTAAGACTAATAGGAGCGAAGAAATAAAGAAAATTTGGAAATAAAGCAATATTCGATCAACTAAAAAAATGTATTCGGCGTAGTATAAAGAAACTTTTCGTTCAAATTCCTTTGAAAGCTGAGGTGATGTTGTTAGTAGTGTAAGACTCGTTATAAATAATTATACATTCATTGACCATACACAATTTTAAAAAACTTGCGGTACTATGGAACCCTATATATTGCGCGTGGCCCGACACGCACTTGGCCGGTTTTTATAGATATTATAGGTACCCAGAGCAATGCTTCCAGGGCCACGGGCCTCCCTTGTCTGGCCATTCTTGCGCCCCCCCAGAGTCTGCGCCCTGTGCCTGGGCACCGGTGGCACCGCCCTATTTACGGCACTGGATAGACGAGTAAGAAATATTGAGAAAAATAAGTCTTGATAGTCGTCTATTTACCACGTTTTATGGTAGGTGCTTATCTACTTCCTACTCCTATTTTCTTCTGATTAATTCCGTTGCGGCTCCCAAGACAGGCAGCACGTCCCTCGTCCTCTCTGATATCAAATGAAAAAAAAAGATCAAAGGCCCCGGGTTTCGTGGTTGGATACCGTTGTCAATTCTGGCGACACAGGATATACCGCGGCCTACCACCACTATAGTGTGGTGGTGGTGGTGTATAGTTTGGGGGGCTAAAGTAGGTACTTACCGAGTACCGACTACTATTAGATAGCTACCTACAAAATCTATAATAAGATATTGCTATTTGCTTGTTGCTTGTTTAAGATTATTCATATTAGGTATATATTTTTGCAAAATTTATTGTTTTATTAAATCCATAAATAACATAGGTAACACCTTATTGTAAATTATGACTAAATTATCATAATATCGTGTGAGGCCTGTCCAGTATCGGTGAACGACATCGAATTCTGTATCACCATTTATACCATACATTAGGTATACACCTACCATTTCAATGAATATAATATGGAGTAGCTGGTATAGTCTGTCAAGAAAGTAAAGAAATTAAAAAGTGGCAATATCGTAGTGTCATCCCTTTCAAATCAATCAAAGAAAAAAGTAGTGTCCGACTGAAGGTCTATTTTTGGCCGAAGCCGAAGACGAAGCCGATTAATCGGCAATCGCCACAACCTTCGGCCGAAGCCGAAGCCGAAGGTTTATAATCTTAATCGCTCGACTCAGTAATTATTATTTAACCGACTTCAAAAAAAGGGGGTTATCAATAATTCGACGCGTATGTATGTAATAATATTTCCAGAACCGCCTAATTTTCGTATATTATGTTAGTCTGTAATCTGTATCAGCGTCTGAACAAATGTGCCAAATTACAAGTGTGTATGTATGTATGTTTATATGTTTGTGTTCGCATATCTCTGGAACTACCATTCCGATTTCAGTAATTCTTTTTTGTTGTACTATGTACTGTTCTATTTAGGGAATAGTGGAAGTTTCAACAATATCGGTTCAGTAGTTTTGGAGATACGGAGTTTTATTTCTCAATTACGTATAATTTTGAAGTTTGTATTATCTTTTTTAAATACAATTATGTTCAATATTGTCTACAAGCTACAATTATTAATATTAAAATTAAGTATTTCAAAACTTCAGTATTGAAGGTTTACCTCTATATTGACTGTCTCATAGAGAAGTTGATTTAGAGCTATGGTGATAAAAGTTTGTGATTTCATGATCTATTATATCTCGACGACCTCTGTGGCTCGATGGGTAGAGTGTGTGGTAGCTCAAGCCGGGGGTCGCGGGTTCGAGTCCCGCCGACGGAACAAAAAGTTTTTCAATGTTCCTGGGTCATGGACGTGTATTAAATAATTATGTGTATGGTATAATAAAAATCTTAAATACATGTATAGTATAATAGTATTAAATATATTTCCGTTGTCTGGTACCCGTAACACAAGTCCCTCAGGTACTTAGCACGGGCCCAGATTGACGTGGTGTGAGGCGTCCATCCATCGTGAAAGTGTGTTTGTCTGTCTGTCTGTTACTTCTTCACGCTCAAACCGCTGAGCCGATTTGGCTGAAATTTGGCATGGAGATACTTTGAGACCCGGGAAAGCACATAGGATACTTTTTATCCCGGAAAAATGTACGGTTCCCGCGTGATAAACTAATTTTGGCGCAATGGAGTTGCGGGCGTCATCTAGTATTATTATTATATTATTATATTCATTAGTTAATAATTTGTGGACTACAAATAATTAATTAAGTTTAAGGAATAATAATTACTCAAATGTGTAGTTCGAAAATGGATGAGAATTCGGAAAAAGTGTATAGAATCAAAATTATAGAGAATTTAATAAGTTTTTTTTTCTTCGTAGAATGTTTTTGCTACAACGCATCATTTTTTAGGAATTAGCCAAAAACCAAAAATTTTGACTTTTGGCCCTCACTCCGGCTCACCTTCTAGACTTCAGGAATTTTAGGCTGGTATAAATAGTCAGTACTTGAGATGCGACCCGGTCTCAAAACGCGGTTCGGCTCTGCGATTGGTCCAAATTTTTACAGCCAACCAATCATAGAGCCTGAACCGTGTCTTGAGACCGAGATGCATCTTGAGTACTGACCAAAAATACGGGCCTTAGTATGATTTATCCCTAAGCATCCTGAATAATTTCCAGCAGAAATCTCTCCTGCACGCATTCTACAACTACTTTATTGACTAAACTATTGTAAAAAATAATCTTTTTTTATAATTTCAGAAATAACAATAATTAGACCAATCAATCAGTCTTTGTTTTATTCGACTAGAACGAAACTAGACTAATAAATAAAATAAACAAACACTAACTTCTTAGTAAATAATTAAATGATTTATTAAGAAGTTAGTGTTTGTTTATTGTATTTGACAGTCACTCCCTGCGGCCTCTACATACACGACCGGTCCGTCGCTCTCTCACGACTCACTCAGTCTTTCGTAACAGTTTACATTTCGTTCAATTTCGACGGTTGCTCGGACCTTCGGCAAAGGCTTAGGCAAAGGCTTCGTCGAAGGTGGTTTTTTCGGCCGAAGGCGGCCGAAGCCGAAGCCGAAGCCGAAGCTTCGGTCGGACACTAGAAAAAAGGGATGTCACTACGATGTTGCCACTTTTTAATTTCTTCACTTTCACCCGCAACTCAGTTGCGCCAAAATTCTTTATCACGCGGGAACTGTACGTTTCGTATAAAACGTTTCGTATTTCTTTTCCCGGGACTCAAATGGAGGTATCTCCGTATCCATGCAAAATTTCAGGAAGCTTGGGCGTGAAGAGGTAACAGACCAGACCAGACAGAACAGAACAGACCAGAGAGTAAGTATAGATATGGATTTGTTGATATACAAACCAAAATAGGAACCTATATATTCTATCTGTATCGACCTACTTTCGTTATATAATATATTGTTCAATAATTTTAATAGATT
Source organism: Polyommatus icarus (assembly GCA_937595015.1). Classification (NCBI taxonomy): domain Eukaryota; kingdom Metazoa; phylum Arthropoda; class Insecta; order Lepidoptera; family Lycaenidae; genus Polyommatus; species Polyommatus icarus. Next base: position 6,512,881 of record OW569331.1, read on the forward strand.
CAGCTTCAGTCTGGCCGCTACTTAGGTAAGTAGTAAGCTAAGCTTCTGTAATGGTTCTACGGTCTACCTAGAGTCTATTTTAATCGATGGATATTGGATAGTTACCTACGTTGTGCAGGTGCCTGCATAAGCTTAGATAAAAAGTCTTGTTTAAAAGCGCTCCTAATTCTCAACAACACGGCACTTGTCTAAAGTTTATTTTTCAAAACAATACTTAAAATAAAACTGACCTAAAATTAACTTTACACATGGAAAATGGAAATACGTTTAATTGGAAGAGCTTTACCAAATAGACGGCTCGTGCACGGGCCGTCTATTTCTTGTTAATTTAATAAAGCTAGATAATGTTGTTTACGGGAAAATACAAAATTAAATAATTTTTGGGAGGCCTAAATGTAGGTGATGCCAAGTCCTAAAATAATTTGTGCGCAAAAAAGAGATTAGGCATCGAATAGGTGCAGAACACAATATGTACACCCCAGGCATCATATATTAACGTCTGCGGCGTTATTACTTGGGGCCTGTAGCAAATTCTTGATGGAGCCTTATCAGCAAACATCGTCGTAAATAGGATAATTTAAAAAATTCCAACTCGCGGCTTCTTGATTCGGAGCCTATGCTCAGTAGCGGCGTTAAGGGGGGGCGATGCTAGTCGACCGCCCAGGGCGTCGGATATAGAGGGCGCCGAAGTTAAGAAAAATTTGTTTGACTTCCCACTTTTTTTAGCAAAATCTCACCCAGAGCGTTGGTAGTGCTTAAATCGCACTGCCTCTGCTTGCCACCATATAGTTACGCCACTGAGAACACGAAAGAAAGGTCTCACCAAAGTACCTACACACTTGTTTTGTTTATCTAATTTACATACATGTTTTGGTTAAAACCAGTAGGATTCATATATGTTTCACGATAAAATATATACAATCAATTTACTAGAATAGATATATAATTTGCTAAAACTTGCCACGTCCGGTTGGATAGCGACTCCTACGCACATACTCAGGTAGAGATGATATCCTGTTTGTCCTTAGTTGACTTTGCCCGAAAATATAAGGTATGAATTAATCGAAAAAGTCTAAAAAAACCTAACGCTTGTCTCTTTTCTTTTTCTCAAATCTTCTATTACTAATCTAGGTATTAATTATTATTTGTTATTTTTCTTTTTAGCGGTACAATGTTTTGTTAATATATCAAGGAGTCAGAAAAAAAGACGAAAGAACATTTCTCGGAACTCCCCGAAAATTATCTATGAGTCACGTAAGAAGTAAGTGACACACTTTTCTTTGTTTTGTTACTTTTTGTTGTTCAAGAATACAGATCACTACGGTGAGAAAGTAGGTTTTCCATTTTAATTCGAAGCATGTCTTAGCTTAACAACTGACCAGCCAAAACGACGTACTTAGGATTTCGTTGGTGAAAAGATATTGTCGTCTTTAAAATGCTGCATGTATATTTAAACTGATTATAGTCACTAGGCAACTGGGTTGTCCAACTTTTTAACAGTTCGTAGAGCATCTACGGGATGTCGTAGTCCGTAGAGCTAGTGCTACGGCGCGATACAATTTTGACTTTCACTCTTCTTTCACTATTATTAGTTGCACTTAACTGCCTGTAGGACTCACATGTATTCAGAGCTATTTTCAAGGCCAAGACAACTAAATATATCTCTCGGAATCAAATTCGACAAGTCCTATAGTTACTTAGTTGTAGACTGTATGTAACGGTGCGTCCACATTTGTATCATTTGCGCGATCAGATCCCCGATCAGATCTCCGTCGCGTATCATCGAAGCGTGTCAAAATGATACGCGTATCATGATACGCCCCGATCGCTATTAACCACGTATCTAATACATGCCGTATCAAATACTCGCATGATCGGCAGAATGATCTAATAGGCGTCCACACTATGACACGCATACTTGATACGGCGCGATGATCGCGACGGAGATCTGATCGGAGATCTGATCGCGCAAATGATACAAATGTGGACGCACCGTAAGGATTAGGCCTTAGTGTTTAGGCTTAGAGGCTGCCTCCAAAAAAGCCTGCCAAAGACATACGATATTATAGAGACACTCGTAAAATAATATTCCTTCTGTTACAATCGGGTAATAATGCTGTATCGGAATTTTGGCAGCAGTCGATGCCAGTGTGAAGTGAATTTCAATATTGGCCAATAACAAGACGTGTAATTTATATATTTTCGACGGAAAATAAGGTAGCGTGATGTTAGTGGGTCAGCCGATCGGTGAATTTTTTTATAAGTGGAATTAATAATTCACATGATTACATTATTGCCGTCAGTTGATTAAAAGCGGTTTTTTGAGTAAATTATACAATGCGTCTGCAATAAAATACGGTATTTTCGATATTTTAACTGAATATTTTAACAATTAACAATTAAATATTGTAAAAGGAGAAACCGTTGGCTCAAAAGACGTTCGATTGTAAGCAGTTATTTAAGTTTTTAACTACAACATTAAAACAACACTTTATGTGATCTCTCATTTGTCAGGAATGACCATTTGGATTGTGCCTACTTTACCTAATCACAGAATACATATTAGTTGACCTAATGCAGAAAACAAGGCAGCATAAAAAAGGTTTTTGTTAATGAGATCTAAAAATCTGAATCAGTCACCAAATTATAGACTAATTAGTTTGTTAAATATAACGATTTGATGGTCAAATAACAATTTAATATTCATACACATTTTGATTAAGTCGAACGATTAATCAAAATAATGAATTAAGTAACCTATTATAAGTTCACCAGACTTAATTCGACTGGTTTATGCGTTATGTAAATGCAAAAACTCAATCAAAAATAATATGAAAATGCCTTTGTCGCCTCGAGACAGTCTTTTAATATAATTTGTTTAAAAACAGAAAAATAGTGGAATGCGGAAACTTTTTACTTATAATGTATTATAATATTATTAATAGATCCTCAAACAATAATGTAGTAGCACAAAATTAAGAATAGAAAAAATTATATTATAACTAGTGAAATTTTCAAAAATTCATATTTCATTCGTTATATTGTCTACGAAGCCGGCCGGCCGGCAGCGCAGACAAGCGCTAATTCGAGAAATATACGTTCGGACAATTATACGAAAAACCTCAGCTCAAAACTTCGTAGAAGAGGAAAGCCAGCCAAAACCGTACGTTGCTGCCCCATATTCTGCTATATATTTTTGAACAAAATGCGATATAACATTTTAAAGTGATTTAACGGCTTAAAAATGTTTGTAAATATTTAGAGTAAGTACCTATAGTTATTAGTAATTATACTTAAAGTAGTTGAATACTGAACAAGAAATATGAAGACTGTACTAACTATTATAATATTGGGTGCCAAGTGCAAACGCTCTTAATATTAGTATGTACTTACCTACTCTTTTCGCAGACTCTACCCCTATTATTGTCCTTGTCATAAGCAAATATTATGACTTATGACTAAATGAGTTATGACAAAAGTTAGTAAAGCAGCTTTAGATTTTTTTTCAAGATTGTTGCACTATGCTTCACTTATAAGCATTTGTGATATGATCACGCACGATGCTGACTGGCACCTACTAATTATAAAATATGTCATTAAGTATTTAAATAAATTAACGATTAACGCTGCAAGGCTAATGCCATATTTTTTGTGTTATTGTATGCCACAAAACTCACGCGGATCAAGTGACCGCGACTATACCTACTTCCTGGATTGTTAATATAACATAATAAAAAAATAAAAAAACTAAACGATCCTTAATAGTTTACACGTGCATTGTAGTTGCCTTTAAAACATTTTTTGTATGGTTCAAACATCATAATATCATCCTATAACCTTTCAAATATGGCTTGAGTTCTGTAGTAAACATGTAGTTAATGCAATGAAAATTGAAATGACTGACCCGAATATTATGACTAGACATCGGATTATATGCACGATCAAAGTGCCGAAATATGCATGCAAGTATGCACGAATAAATGGTCGAAATATGCACAAAATATGCACAATCAAAAGTCATAATTAAAATTTATTAAATTTTTGAAGAGCTTTCCGGTGGTGCCGTAAATAAATAAATCGGTAACTACATTATTCCCTTTTTTAATAATGTTGCCAACTACAAAGAAAAAATTTGTTTCTTGAAAGATATTGTACCTATCGGCGCTATCGGGTGCATCGCATTCTTTAAATGGGGATGGAGCCACATATTTGAAGTGTTTTGATCTATCCTACCTCTGTTTTGTAGCCTCGGCGTGTGTCATGATAGCTAGTTTGGAGACTACGAGGGCATAAAACTACCGAAATATTCACTATCAACGAAAAATTGCCAAAATATGCACTATCGCTTAAAAAGTGCCATTATATGCATTTGCATATGCAAGTATGCAAATGCATATAATCCGATGTCTAATTATGACAAAGAACTAAGAGTAAATTATATTTTTAGTTATTCATCCATATTATAGTAAGTATTTCGATAGGTTTTTAATAGAGATTTACTACCCAATACCCATGTCTAGCTGTATCTGTAAAAGGAAATATTTTTTTAGGAAAGGTTTTGTTTTGGTTTGACTATCCCGAACCCTTTTTTTGACTCGAAAGCAGGTCATAGTAGCATTAGTAGCCGATGTCACTGCGACCCTTGAGAATCTATTTGACTATCCCTAACCCTATAGTTAACTTTTTAATCATGGCTTTTTTTTAAAGCCATGATGATGAAAAAAATGGTTGAATACTTACAAAATAAAGTTAAACCTGTCTAGTGCCTATGTAATTTCGAAACATGCAGATTGCGCTGTTGCTAAAGTAGGCGTAGGTTAAGTGGCCACCATGAGAGTGAGACAAAGTGGTTGACCGCAAGAATGTTGAATGCAATTACAGCCGACAGATATATTTATCAATAACCAAATACAAGCTATGTACAATATAGTTTAACTCCAAATAAAAAAGGCATAGTTTAAAATTTAATAATACGCATATATTAGTTGGAGTTGCTTGCTAGAAATTTACTTAATAATTAATCTGCTATTAAAAACGAGTCCGAATTAAAAAATCAGATGGCAAAAATATTCCTTGATAATTGGACAAAGTAAAAGATGACCACTGTATGTAGTTATGTACAGTCAAAGATATTACCTATTAAATATTATCCACTTTACCATGTTTCGACTTCAATAATAATAATAATTGCTAATCGCTTTAACTATTTAGGTAATTTATTCATCCTTGTCGTCGTAAATGTTAAAAAATATAAAATACAGATTGATATTCATTCTATTCTATAAAGCTGTGTGGCCTAAAGGCTAGATACAATATCAATAACAAAATATATTAACAAATAATATAAATCGTCAACACGTGTTTTAAAATCTATAAATATGTCAGTAGATACAATATTATTATAATGATTCATACAATACGTACAGAGCTTAAGGCCCATTTCACCAACGACTGTTAAAGTTATTAATGCTTCAATTAGTATGACGTTACCTCTTTCGTTTTTCCTATGAATGAAAGAGAAGATATGACAAAATTAACAAGCTATTAACACTCACAGACGTTGGTGAAATTGGATTAAGAGAGTTACCTCTTTCATCTGTCTGTCTGTTACCTGTCCCTTATAAAGCCACTTATCGTAATTTGATGAAAAATATGGAGATGCATAGAGCTCATAGGATATTTTTTATACTGGTTTAAATACAAGGATTTTGCACGGTTAAAGAATTTCTTCGCAATCGAAGCTATGGGCAATACAACATCACAAATGTTGAGTTTGTCATCTTAAGAGTTTGTAACTTGTTAGTGGTGACTCAGGCACATGTTGATAAAAACTGTTTTCAGCCTTCTGATCCTTACGCCTACCTACACTATCTCCAATCGCATTAAAAAAAAGAATAAATCCCGATCCCGTTAGGTATTTGAAAATTCAATTAGTCTCGATTTATTCTTATAGCCGCGGAATTCCGAATGTCGTGAGCAGAACCCGTACGTCTGATAAGATTAAAGGCAGATTCAGGGCTCATGAAGCACATAATTCCCGCCAGTACGAGAGAGATAGCATGATACAGGCTTATAATATTAATAAATTGCAATTAAGAAGATTTACTTATTTATAAGTCCTTTGTAGAAACAGATACCTATAACTAAATAAGTTACTTGCAGCACTTTTTGACCTTTTCACATTAGTCCACGGTGGACCAATAATGAACATAAACATGGTGGCAATTCACGTGGCTATTGGTATTGGCTATTTGTCGCATTTGCCAAAACTATTGACGTATTATACACAAACAAGCAAATAAAGGCAAATACGACGTTACACACATATGGACATCAAATGCCAAACTTTTACTTGATTATGTTTACTAGCCTATTTGACTCTTTTGATGTGCGTCAAAAACCGACAAAGGTACGGATACGTGTATTTGGTATTGGTCATATTTGTCAAATAAGCAAATAAGGCCAAAACTTTGTCAAACATACCATCTACATGTGGTGATTGTTTGGCGAATTCATCAATACGCAAATACAAATAGCCATGTGAAGTGCCACCAAGCCCACCATAGTCCATAAGGGCTATATCTTATTCACTCTAAGCTGTAATTTATTGTGGCTATCCACATGGCGGATGGCCCAACGTGAAGAGGGGCCTTTATGTCCCTGAATAAATATTTGGCAAACATGTTAACTGATTGTCAATTTTCGATTAATTTTTATGAATAGGGTGTGTACTGTGTATGCAGTATGAGTCCCCTGTATATGCACAGTGAAAGTAGCAGCGCTGTTATAAGAGTAACTTTTTAAAAATCTTTTATATGGAAAAATTCAGGCGCTTGCCCAAATCACAAAAACAATTGCTCTTTCAGCGCTACTACTTTCACAGTGAACTCTATACAAAGGTCTCATATACATAACACAAAGTATTAATTATCTCTTAGTTTTTTTACGCCCAGTATAAGCCTTCCTCGATAAGCGGACTATCCAACAAATAAATATTTTTTTGATTGAAACTAGATTTACCTGTAGAGATTCCTTTGGAATAACTCATTGTTTTATCTAAATATGTTTACCTAATTCTACTAGGAACGAGGCGGATATTATTGTGATGAAATGAAAACGCGTGCGCATGAAAATGATATCACGAAAGAAAAACCAGTAGTTTTTGTGGCACGATTATGAATATCATTAATGATGTGTGCTTTTTGCTCATTAGTCGAGCTTTGTTTACTGCATTACTCTGTAAAAATGTTAAACAGGATATAGAGGTTGTGCCGTAGAAGAAATTGATTCATAGGTTGATTAATCGGGTTATGTGAATTCATATTAGTCGTGGACTCGTGATTCGGCGTTATTAGGAAGGACCGTCAACTATCTACGAAATACGAATCTATCGTTTTATGAACGTCGGATTATGATGCTGCCTGAAATATTGCAAAAGGTCATTGATCAAAATGGCCAATACAATACAGAATAAAGTTATTTAGTTCCATGAAAAAAAATGTCCTTGATTTTCTAAAAAAAATCCGCAATTAGGTACTTAGTTGCCAATATTACTGTTATAATTAATAGGTTAAATTATTAAATTATTTAAACTTTTAGGGTATTGAAAGCTTTACTCTACGAATAAAGAGATAGGTTTGGAAGACAAGTAGGTAAAAACTTTTATAGGTCTATTTTTTAGGGTCAGAAAAGTAAAATGTATGTTTGCCAACTTGATGTATTTATTATTACTTAGTAGGATGTTGCATTGTTAAAACTTTCCATTTGCAATGGGGATTGTCCATTTTTTTTAAATTTTGCTCATTACAAAAACATTTCGAGGAATAAGGTCAGTGATCGTTTTTCTGTATATAAAAGAAAAAAATACCCATTAGTTACTTATATTTTTGAACAAATATATTTAACCTTAGTTTGACCTTCAATGGCGTTAAATTAGCAATAAATTCGACCAACATTACGTTTCGAACTTTTGGTAAGCTTCTCGTATAAGCTTTCACATAATGAGTACTTGCATTTGACGAACCAGCCATTATAAATAAGATTGAAAGGAAAAAAAACATACTGCAGAGGTCAATTGGCCGCGCATGATGACGTCAGAGCGAAACTTTAAAAATTTATTGGGAAAAAACTAGCCAATGAATTTCAAAATTATTTAATTTATATTCTTAAAATACCCTATTTTAACGAAAAAAAATATAAAAAGTACATGTGATTTTTTTTGGACAATGCCCATTCTCATATTTCGAGGAAATGCTAGTATTATTAGGAGTCATAATGAGAACATCAAACACTGCTCTATTTGGACAATTTCACATACCAAAACAGAGGCTTTTACGCAACGTTGTTTTTGCCATAAAAATACTAGAGCTTAAGTAATAAATTCTGCACAGAATATTGATGAAGTAAATATCCGTATCGGGTTCTAAGTGCCGACGCGTGAAGCCGTGTGTACTAAACAGTAAACATGTTTTGTTTGCGGGAACGCTGAGCTAAACATTTGCTGCAACTAGTTTATGTCCTGTTGATTAGAGCGTTCTACGGTGTTGCTGTTTGGCGGAATGCCCCTGGAAATTTCGACTTTTTGTTAAACCTACAAAGTCCTTTGCAAAATGAGCTACTAAAAAGTAGGTTATATTTGGAAGCGGATTACAAAGTTCGAAAGTTGTTAGAAAAATAAGCTTATAATTGATCCACTAAGAAGATCTTCTATATCCTTGTATTTAGTAACAATAATTAGTTTGACATTCAGAAATATAAAAACGTGTGGTTATGATATAAATAGTGTTGAATCCATTGTTTTATTTTAGCCAGCGTGTTGCGTGAGATTCATTGGTAGACCATGGCAACAACCAACTTGAATATGTACCATCAGATTTTAATAATATTTTAATGCTATACGTATAAAGCCTCGTTGTTTGATCCACTGGAGATGGACGTTTAATGAGGCTGGATTTTTATTATGAAACAGATTGAATCGAACACCGAACAGAGTTGCATAAAATAGTAGAGTACAAGTGAAAACTGATAGCGGGGATAGCAACACCGATGCAGGTGTGACGTAAGGTTAATCCTTTGCCTATTCGAGTGTCAATATTAAGCTAATGGTCAGGCAGATTCGGCTCAGTCCTCGACCGAGCACAGCGCGATCCGTACCGCGGTCTTAAACGAGACTCCCACAATATTAGCACTCCGCCTAAAGCCTTCGGGATTTTCACATCCAGGAAAGATGCTGTTTATTTTGGTAATTACCAGTGCTATTATATTTATTCTGGTAATTACCAGTGCTGTTTTTAAGTGAAGTGGTAATCGTGATTATGCACTGTGTGAACTTTGCGTACGGCCTTGCGGTATAATGCACTTGTTTAAGTGTTATTTGATTATTTTAAAACTAGATTTTAATAGAAGTGAATTCAGTAAGACCCACCTATAAAATTGATATTTATAAAACATATTTTCCTAAACAAATTTTAGAAATATTTATAAATCCGCGAAATATAATTTTGTATTTATTATTCATAGTTGTAAATATTGAATCATAATTTCATAAATGTTTAAAAAGTAATAAATAATAGGGTAAAAGGTCATATTTATTGTCAGTCGATATAAGATTATGTGCACGTACATAAATTATGTTTAAAATTAAAATAATTTGCATAAAATGGTGTGAAAAGTACAAATTAATACAAGATTTTATGATAAGGTAAAACATCGGTATTTTAAAGTTGTCCTTCGAATAAGCCGGTGAAGTAGATCGTAAGAATTTCTTTTACCCGAAGAGTAATATATGACCTTGTTATCATTAGAAATGCGAGTGTTGTATCCAACAATTAAATTTATTTTAAAAAATCATGACTTAACATTTTAACAAAAGTTTACCCAGATTTATTTACCAACTAGCCAGTGCTCTACTTTCGAAGAGTAATTTATCTATTTTTATCGTAATCTATTTTATACCTTACTGGTGAGTACAATTTCCCACAGGCACCCTGTACTTTTCGGGATATGTGTTAGTTGCCTACTACCAAACCATTCCAAATATGGACCAAATCCTTACCATAGCATGTGCATAAAATAATTATTAGAACACACATACGCATTCACCATTTTTTTCCTCTATTATATAATTGTTGTGACTTTTGATAGTCTCTACAATTAGGTTTTGTATGTTTGTAGTTAGCCATTTCAAATCACACTATTTAACGAATGCTTAAGCCATTAATTTTATTATTTGTACTTTTATCCGCGTCGGGACTTAAGATTTAATATATCACTGTCCTATTAACATAATATTAAGTCATAACTTACAGATAAGGTCATTATAATGTAATACAGGTTTGTTTGTAAAGTCCTCATGACGACATTTTTATATTTGTATACTAGACCATAGACAAAATATTATTAATTTCCCCATAAGTATAATAATTCCATAGTAACAAGTTTTTATTTTTACTATTTCCAAAATATTTGTAAGGTTTTTAGGTTTCTTTTGTATCAATAAATTCACTAAGGTAAATAAAATGGTAAAAGATTCAGGATATTGAATGTTACAGTGGCATTTATTTTTAGACCACTGTTTATGACTTCTTCAGTAGACTTTCTTTCTCAACATCTGTACCTACCCAATTTTATTAAGTCTAATAATGAGTTACAAACTACTACACTACCAAGTAAAAAAGATTTCAATTACAGTTTTGTGTTATGGTTAAATAAACCGCGCACAGTTGGTCCCGGACGTATCGACCTTTTATAATATTTCTCTGGACTAGGCTGGCGATGTTGCGACTTGCGATAATGCCGTATGTGTTTGGGCAACCATACTATAGGATTTGAAAAGCTGTTACTTCGCTCTGAAAACACTGTATTTAAATCATCCACAACGGATGCAAAGGCCTTTTTTTAACAAACCTCGTTTTTACTCTGCATATTATTATCTCAATCGTGGGAATCGCGGACTTAATAGATTTTCAATTGTTTTGCAACAGCCGGGTGCCACTTGGGGATTGATGGGTTTTTACTAATCGCTATGCCGGTGGTTTTCCAGGTGCTAGCTGTATCATCGCTGTCAGTGCTGGAGGCGCGAGCGAGCGTGGACAGCAGCCCCCGCACCCAGGTGCTGCGGTACGACATGGACACAGCCAAGATGCCAAACTCATACAGATACCAGTGAGTAGTTTAGTTTATATACGGCAAGGATAGACCAAACGGCCTTTAATTTTAGCGGAATCATATTTTTTGTATTTGATTATACAATGTATGCGATACGTAATAAATTTTACAAGCTAGATTTATAGCACAACATAACTACATTCATATTATTCGTAGATGTAGTCATTATAAAATGCTAACGAATTTTTCAAATAAAAATGTACAATAATTGTATACAGCGTTTGTGAACTCTTAGGAATAAATTTATAAGGAAATCTATGAGAATAGTAAGTATGTAATATTTCCGTTTAGTCACATTGGTTTGTACTCAACCCCAGTCACCTTCTTCAGAGCATGCGTGGGCAATATATTGTTACATTATAACTAAGATAATTAACCTCGATCTTCTAACGAGACTGTGGATACATTGTATGTCCTATAACGATCGCCTGTCAAGGCTTTACTTTGAACTCGGGGTCAAGTACATTGTATAACGTATCCTCATAATGACTCATTTGGTTAAGACTGAAAAACCCAAAATTTTCTGTCGTACGGTTATTTGTGTACACATAGAAAAGTGTTCTTGAACTATGAAATGTTTCAGTACCTAAACATTATTTCCAAATATTTACATGATGAGTGCGCGCCTAATTATAAATATTATTTTCACTTTTAATCTTAAAAAACTACCATGGGCCATGGCTATTGATTTAAATGGTTCTATATTAACAATGTCATAATATCAGAATTACTACGTCGTAAAATTGTACTTCATGTCCATATTTCTAAGGACACAACAGTCTTGTAATGCTCTCCATATTATGTTGTAGAGTCATAGACCAAAGTCTGAAATTCGTATGACAGATGTTCTAATGAATATGTTTAGTTTCGGGCGTATATCCTATTTGATCTAGTTTCGTCATATTTTAGCATATCCGAGTATGTAAAGCGACATTCGACAAGGCCGGACAGAGGTCGTTGAACTCGTGATTCTTCGGTTCGGCGTAGACTGGCTACAGCTCGACTGGTCGCTACTCCGCGCTTTATTCACTGTAGCGTGTCTACGATGGTTCTATACGTATAACGATCGTGTAATAATAGTACATTAAAATTCTCGATTGTAGTTGGCAAACTCACCCAAAAAATAAAATAATCACAGAAAATTATACTAAAATTTTCCGTGATTATTTTGTGGGTCTGAAAATTGATTTACATCATTTTACACGCGGCACAATAAATATCTTTTGGGGAAACAACGTTTGCTGGGTCAGTTAGTATTTTCATGTGATTAAATGAAAAGGTGAATATTATTTATATAAGATATATGTATACTTAAAACATTAATGTTTTTGACTCTAGTACAGACTACAATTCAAATATATTCCAAAACCGAAATCACTTTGAAGAACACATTATAATAATTCGATCGTTATAAGTCACATCTTTATCGGCGCTTAAATCGCAATCATAACAATAATAGATCTCCGTTGAAATGTATGAATATGTAAAGTGTTGTAAGTCGAGTCAAGTTCAAGGTTTTCGTTGTTTTGTAATCAACGACTCACGTGTTTGTGACGTGACGTTTCTTTAAAGAGCGTGATCATCCGAACTAATATTATAAATGGGAAAGTCTGTCTGATTATCTCTTCAAGCTTAAACCGCATACCAAGGCAGATACTGAAAGTATCTGCCTTGGTATGCGGAAAATCTTTCAGTCCCGGAAAAGAACGTGTGATACTTTTTATCCCGAAAAAATTTACAGTTTATCGTGTGGGTACACGATAAACGAATTAACAGAGTACTAAACGCAAAAAATGTCTTAGAGCTGGCGCGAACTACGACCTTTATGTCGCGCGATTATTTTACTGACCTGTAAAAATTCCATAAAACGCTATTTTATGACATAAGCTATAGATTTCATTTTGCTTTACGCCATTGACAATCAGCGGCGGCATGGGTCGCTAGACAAATGTCGGTAGAAAATGAAACTTATAGCCTATTTCATAAAGTGACATTTTGTTTGAATTTTAATCGGTCGGTAAAATAATCGCGCGACAAAAAGTCGTAGTGCGCGCCAGCTCTTACACTTCTATGAGATATTTTTACTATGTATTGTAGGATACTATATTTTTCACTTTTCAGTTACTTAGAACTGAGTAAAGTTCTAAGTTAACAACAGTTCAACTAAGTTCTAAAACTTAGATTTAACACTCGTCGAAATGATACTGTAAGTAACATATAATATCCATAGTTAACCAATAAACATAAGTACATTTGAAATACTTAATACCTACTAGTGTAATTATAAATGTAAGTCTTGTTGAATTTACTTATTAAGTTCTCGGATCAAAGTCACAAAACATTCCTGTGAAACAACAAATTAATGTAAAGTAAAATAAGATAAACACATCTAGCAATTCATAAAATATTCATTCTATAAAAAACAAAAACTGGAGTCAAAAACGTGTATTTACTATTTATTTACATACAACATTCGATTCTAGAATGTTTGTTATATATTTTGTGAATTGAATTCCGACATATTTCTAGATCCACATCTCAATTTTTTTCGTGGAGCTACCCATGGCAATATGTATTCTGTGCCCATGGTAAGAAAACTAAATGAAATAAAAACAATAATTTAAAGTTATTAAAACATATATAATATTTTAAATATTTTCACAAAGTTACCACACAACAACGTAGCAAAATACACTTAGGTATTTCAACTTCTTTTCAGATCCCTTATTGCCTACAGTAACGTTCCAGTTAATAATATTTTACCAAATAATAACACGAAGGTACGGAATAGAAAAACGTTAAATGATGCCTAATTATTATAATTAATTTATTTAATGACTATTAACTAATATGCAGTGTCATTACTCAATGCTCTCAAAGTAATTTAACTGACTTTTATTACTAAGGCACTGCTTAAATAGCTTCTTCGGTGTCACCAAAAAAACATGACTAACTACTATACTTTGTTTATTAAATACCTATAAAATTATTCACGATTATATTTAGAGTATTATTACTACGACCTAGTGCATGAAAAAATATTGTCGTCAAACAAAATATTACGACAAGACGCACGATCATATACATACCATATAGCATATACAATATACATTATACATACAGTATATACTCAATTTAACTTCATTTAAATTTGTAATGTATTGTTTTTCAATATTTTGTATCTTATGGATTTAGGTTTAAGTAATAATCAAAGTTAAAGACAAAAATATTTCATGTTTCTTAGTTCTTACTTCTTACACGTTCAAAAATAATTAATTTAATGTAGTGAGAGCGCGTTGATGTCTAATACTCTGTGTAGTGTAAAGTATCAAAATAATCTTTTCTGAGTTTTGTCAGAATTAACTTAGTATAAAATAATTAATAAATAATCACTTAAGCCTTACGGAAATAATAATGCCTATCATATTTAAAATAGTTATTAACATTAAAATGCGTAATACCATTTTATAAATAGTTGCTAAAGACGCTTCCATTTCGTTTAAATATCAACCGTTAAACTCGATACAAGTAACTTTGACCTTAAATTCAAATATTTAAATAATTTTATTTTAATTTAAATAAGCTTCTATTCTATCATAATATTCATTTTATATCCTATTCAATAGTTAAATATATAACGTCGTATTGCGTATAACGATAATAATATTATATATTTTGTCATAATAATATTTATGAATTGCGTAATAATGTTATTACTTATTAGTTAGTATTTATTAGTTATTACCTAAGTATACAGTATTTATGTCTTGGCGGACGCATAAATAATTGTGATATTTAGCCGACAGCCATGCTATATCCGTGTCTAGGCTATATTGTTTTGTCCTTTTGGATTGCGTCATTTGTGTGTTAACTTTTTAATTATTTTTGCTGAGACAATAATTTCTAGAGGGCACAAGTAATAATATTATGTCTCTTTGTTTGTTTGTTCGACATTGGGCTGACTTTATACATTAATTCTGTAGATGCGTAATAAAAGGTATTTTGTGACATAAGTGTGTTGTTGATGTAACAAGATCACAATATAAAATCTTTTATTTTTTAAAGACAATATGAAAAATAAATTAATGGAAGAGGGCTTTTATAGGCTTCTTTTTTACTTTTGATAAATTAATGGTCAATTTCATCTGTGGCAACTTGGCAAGTGTGAAGTGTGTAAAGACTAAAGCTACTTATTATTAAGTATATTATGACTTCGGTTTACTTTAGTCATTGCTTAATAGATAGAATGCATTATTTTCGACTTCGATTTATAATGTGTTCAGATGAGTCGCTTAGAGTAAAATTATGTCGAATTAAGCACCTTATATTATGTGTTCATTATTAGTTAGAAATAACAGTAGGTAACTGTATTTTTAAACTATATTTTCAGAAGATATTTTAACAACACTAATTCTTGTTTTCCAAGCTTAGAAGATCACGTTTTCTTGTTTAAATTCTTTAAAGAAACGTCCTTAATAAATTTGTCCTTAGTTTAGGATAAACTAATATATTGTGTTGACATACGAATGCACTTAATTCACCGTGAACAAATATTTGCTGTCCATTCACAGATAGTGGAGGCCCAGTAAATATTTTTAATCCTAATTAATATTAGTTTTGAGTCATTTGAGAATGTTTATTTACATAATATCTCTAATTAATATGAGCAAATTTAAATAATATTACGAGTTGTTCACTAATAAATTAAAAATAACTTTAATGACGTGTTCTGGTGTAAAATGATATAAGTATGTATTTTATATTTATGTTTTTTGGATTCACTTTATATCAGTTTATTATAAGGTTGTTGACCCTAATAACAATATTTGAAATCCGTCGATTCAGTACAAAGAAAATCTATGCGTTGCGTTGCGATCTGAATTGACCCTTATGAGGAAGTTTTTTAAATTATGTATCTTCTACCCTTACTCCTGAAGTCCTATACCTCAAGGACGTCGCTGACTCTTTATGTCAATGGGAATTCCGACATGAAGTCCCAGTAATGACCCGGAGCGGACATTACTCACCTTGACCGTTACTACGTGACCCTATTGTTCCGGGGAAAGTGGTTGCGTTGGCGCCATTATAATAAGTAAAAGTTTAGGGCCGTTTTCCCGTAATAATTATGTATGGGTTTTGACTTGCTTCTTCACGTTGGCCAATGATGGACAAACGATTACGAATGTAAGGGGGTACTTATATTATATTCGTCTATTTTATTAATCCCCACAAGCAAAGAAGGGTATTGTTTCTCATTAAATTGAGCGATTTTAGCACACACCAAGGTCATATCACAATACCACCGTGTGAGTAAATTAACAATTTTCTAATAATAAAGTCATACAATAATTTTGCAAATATTTAGTTATCTCTGATAATATCTTAGGCATTCTTTAAAGGTAGCTTAGGAGAGTAATTATTAATCGTCTATCATTGCTTATGACGACGTCGATAGTGATTATATAGGCTACTTCGCTAGCAATCATGATATCCATCATGGCCCAACGATCAACGCGGAGAAAGCCCTTTACATGTGATACGTGTCATATAATATTGATTATTATGAACGTGATGTCAGTAAGAATCATCATTATGAGCATAATAATAATGATCTTTAACACAACAATACATCATCAATAATGTCGATGTCATCACACATCATCGTTTGGCATAACGGGATGTCAACATGACAAAGATGATTTGACCGACAAAAAAAGAAGGTTCAATGTTTGATTGCAAATCTTTAGTATAATGATACAAAAAAATGTTTGTAACATTTTAACAAAAATGCGCATTATTAGGTATACCGGATTCGAGAGTAGTCTGTAGTAGACAGTAGTAGTATAACATTTAAAAAAAATATTTTCCAGTATCCAGACCTACACGCATGTTATTTACATAGTTCGATAGCCTATTAAATGAAGGTTATGGTGATACTAATAACTCAATACTGACAATAAGGTCCCTTCACGCTGATAATGCCACATATGAAACTCATTTGGTATGTTTTTTTCTTTTCTGTCTTTCGCTACCAAGACAACCATAGTACATTCCGTACCTTCATTCAGTAGGTCCTGTCGGGATGTGTGTTATGTGCCACCAAAGAAATCAATTCATAGACAGATGGGCGATCTTCGTCATTTGGTCGGGTTATGTCAATTCTGTATATTAGTCGTGATCTGTCGGCTGGGCTTGACGTAACGCGACCAAATTACGTAGGTCCCCCATCTGCCTATAAATCAATTTCTTCGATAGTATAGTAGGTATATAGTATAGTACTTATTAATATCGCGTTACATAGATTTTTAAGCTTTTATTACTTTCCTGTTACATAAAGCAACCTCGACAAAACGAGTACAATAAGTAACCTCAATAGCCTGACCAAATATGTGATAAAATTTTAATTCGAGTTTAATCATCAAGTAATTAACGTATTCGTTGAATCGCAATTAATGAGAATAAAGAAATTTTAAAAGGCCCATTACGTGACAACTGGGGGTTTAAGACGGGACATAATGCAAATAATATACAGTAGACTATCTTTATGCTAAACCACATGGGTGATTTTAGATTAGCTTGAAGTAGAAAAACAATGCAGTTGCAAACGTGTACCAGTTGTCTTCATCTTTAGCGAGTTAGTCATGGCTGTTGGCTCAATGGGTGTGGTCATACATAGTAAAGACGTGGAGGATCGAAATACAAAGGAAGCAATTCAAATTTGGAACAGTCAGTCCAATATCGAGTTAGAATGCCTATCAGTTCAATGCTTATCTTCTTATTAGTAGTTCAGTTTTGAATTTGAATAGCTCATTAAAAGATGCATCCCTCTGCATTGATCTGTAGCTGCAATAGTCTTCATACTGCTACGGATCAATTCAGAGCGAATTATTATGACTCTTATTCTACTGTATGCTTCTTAACATACTGTGTTATTAAAGAGTTAAGAAATAACGAGATGTGAGATAATACAGCTTCACCGACAAGTGTTACCTGTCCGCAAAAACACGACGGAATGTCAACCACGTGAAACTCATCTTGCATGTCTCCGTATAAATATTATGGCTTAAATGGTTTTATTTTTAACTTTATAGAATTTTATTACCAAGAATTATACGCTTAATTTACTTGGAAGTTCGTACAGGTTCTTTAAACTAAGTTTATACATGAATCAATATCGATATTGATTCATGGAAGGTAGACCTTAAACAACGGTTGTCAAAATTGCAAAAAAATTAGAACGATACGAGCATGAGCTATTCAATATTATAAACTAACGGACACAGATTACTAGTGTATAATATTGTAGACTAACGGATGAGGTATAACACTTACATAGAAATATAAGACATTTACCCCACGACGAAGCATAATTTACATTTTACAATGGTTATTTTTGTAGGGGCCATTTTATATAAATTTTAAAATGATGGAGACCTAAACATAGGTACATAATATAAAACATTGTTTTCTATTTTGTGTGGAGTATGAAAGGAGCTGGGTTATCAGTTATCACTTAATAGGCTCATTGGGAAACTAATATATTTCTATTATTACTATTATTTTATAATTCTCCAGCTAATGATTTGAATAAACACTAGGTTTCATCTACTCCTAGTTTCTAATTTATAAATAACTAAAAGTATACAGTGAAATAAAAAGTCAGCGAAGACGTTTTTTGTGACACAACAAGATTTTGCTACTCGATAGGAAAAACACATTTTGTATTAATTAATTGTAATTGAGTAGATATGAAAATGTAAGTATATGAAATCGGTGAAAAGGCTGTTCCTGCGCGATTACCTTTGCCTATTTAAAGGATAATATATAAAACTGACCTTTATTCGAGAGGGGCAGAGAAAATACCTAATGAAGTAGAGCTTTTTATATTTGATTGATATAATATGAGAGAAATTTCGAAGCCATGTGAAAAACGTGACGTTTTTTGTTTACACTAAGTACCTATCTTGTTTTTTGTGCAAAATATCACCATCTCGTACTCCCTTAAAGTTCGTGAAAATAATAATTATTATTATGGCCTACGCGTATTTGTGAAATCTTCTGCCAACTTGAATCTTGATTTGTAAAATGTTCTAGAACAAAACATAAGAACAGTCCAATAAAGATTTCGTAAGAACTCAATTATTCGGCTTTTATATTTTTTTTCTTTATGCCTTGCCTACCTAATTTCATTGGAGTTGTAAATATAATATAAAAATAAAATGTCATAATGAATTTTCACTTCTTACAATATGTTATTGTATAAATAATTATATAGTACAATATTTAAAAAAAAACCGGCCAAGTGCGAGTCGGACTCGCGCACCGAGGGTTCCGTACAAACCTGCAAGGTTTACAAAGTTCGTTCATTACGACAATCGAGTATGAGGAAATGGGTAGTAAGTTTAAAATTATTAAAAAATATATATATTATGTGATGTAACTAAAAATTTATGGTTTTCGTAATTTTTCCTTTATCTATGCTATAAGACGTTGCTTCGTACCAAATTTCAAGATTCTGAGTTCACGGGAAGCACCCTGTAGGTCTTGATTCCCTTGCAAGTGTCGAAAATTTGCGGCATAAACGGCTGTATCTTTTGATTGCGTTGGCTTAGAAGTTTGATTTTTTCACAGCTTCAAGGGACAGTAGACCTGAGTAATTGATATAAATTTCAGCTTCATACCTCCACGCGTTCCTGAGAAAAAGGGTCTTGACAGACGGACAGACGGACAACAAAGTGATCCTATAAGGGTTCCGTTTTTTTCCTTTTGAGGTACGGAACCCTAAAAATGTGGTATACATTTTTTTATTTAAATGACAAAATATAACTTTTAATTTTCTTGATATTTTTGCGTAGTTTTCGAAAAAAATAATGATTCACTTTTATCTGATGATATTATTTGAAAACTGTTTATTTAACACGCACAAAAGTAAAGGAAACCTAATATTTATAAAAAAATTGAAAACTGTGTTTTTCAGAAAAATATCAATTATTATCATAATTGTGATAACAATAACATGAATTTACTGACAATATCGTAATGGGCATTGTCCAAAAAAAATTACATGTACTTTTTATATTTTTTTTCGTTAAAATAGGGTATTTTAAGAATATAAATTCAGTAATTTTGAAATTCATTGGCTAGTTTTTTCTCAATAAATTTTTAAAGTTTCGCTCTGACGTCATCATCGGCGGCCAATTGACCTCTGCAGAATGTTTTTTTTCCTTTGAATCTTATTTATAATGGCTGGTTCGTCAAATACAAGTTCTCATTATGTGAAAGCTGATACGAAAAGCTTACCAAAAGTTCGAAACGCAATGTTGGTCGAATTTATTGCTAATTTAACGCCATTGAAGGTCAAACTAAGGTTAAACATATTTGTTCAAAAATATAAGTAACTAATGGGTATTTTTTTCGTTTATATACAGAAAAACGATCACTGACCTTATTCCTCGAAATGTTTTTGTAATGAGCAAAATTAAAAAAAAATGGACAATCCCCATTAAGGAAATCCAACTTCAAAAATTCTTAATTGCTCAGTTACGACACTACGTATTTGGATGAGGTATTATGAAACTTCTGTCGCTTCGTTTTCTGTCGCGATTTGATAGAAAACGATAAATTACGTCAATGTTTTTTGAAACTTGGTAGCGGTAGGGTGAATAAACGCTAGAGACAAGATAGGCTGAGAGCACTATAGTATCGATTTTAAAAAAATGAGAAAAGAAAATTATGTGCTTAGCCATCTGACCTATTAAGGACGTAACAAACCTATGAGAACATTGCACAGGAACCTACAGGGTTTTCCCCACTTTGTTTACCTCAAAACATATTTGGCACAAAATTCTTTTTGGCGCTAAATACATTTATTTTGGCGCCTCGGTCTGACTCAGACGTAATCACAAACCTGTACCCTATAAAATTATGGTAATAGACAAATTCTATTAACATAATAAACAGGTGTGTTCTTTAAACTTGTCTAATAGCCCGAAATTCTTGAGTAAAAATCGCAAGAGTTATAAAATTTTATGCAAGGCCGCCAAATTCAATTAAACAAAATGCTTTATTGATAGATTCAATGACTATTAATTAATTGATTTTATAGTAGTGCTAGAACTGACATTTGCCCCCTATACAATTAAGCGAATATCAATGGAATTCACCGACAATATAACATGTTGTATGTCGTATAAGAGAAGTTAATAGATAGCAGACCTAAATAATTTGGTCTGCGTGTGCTAAACCCAGTCAACTGATCACGACTAACATTAAGTTGACATACCCCAATCAAATGAATGATATACTGGGCAGATGCCTATGAGTCCATTTATCTGATAGAAATGGTGGGGATAATTATATAAAATATTGTTCATACTTTTCTTTTCGTTTGATTTTGATCTGAAACCAGTGGCAATTACTAACAGCAGTATTTAGAAAATAAAAGAAGGGATTTTTTTTATAAAACTAGGTTTAGACAGCATAATCCTGCAGGGCATATAGTAAGCATGGCAAGTAGAAATCTTAAAGAATAGAAATACTGATATATTTTTGTATGATATTCTTGCTAAGCATTATGCAAATTGAAAGAGGATGTGTTAAAAGCCTCAAAAAAAAAGATAAAAAAAAATTGAAGAGTCCAGTTGCCCCAAGGTTCATTATACAATGTGTTACGTAACCCACGATGGATTGTTTAATAACTTCGGTTATTTAATTCGAAAACATGAATAATGGTCGGACAGTTCATTATTTATTTCGATTTTTAAATTCGAGTTATTAAACTGTCGTTCTTCAATTCAGTTATTTAAGAAATGAAATTATTATTTAATATTGGTTTTTATTTTGTTGTTTTTTGCAATTAATATGTTCCGTATATGTTATAACTTATAACGTTTAAGAATCCAAAATAAATAATAATTATATATTAGCCAATGTATTAAATTATGATATCTTCTTATAATGTGACTGATGACGGTAATAATACCATCATTATCCTATAATATGCATTTGTCCCTATAGATACTCTTCCCCTTTTACTAATATAAAGAGTCACATGGTGTGTGCTATAACTAGCTATATTTTACATTTCGCATTACCTGCTTACTTTTGTGGCTTCAATTCAGATGCTATAATAATAAATCTTTATTTCTCAATAAAATCACATAAAATATAACTCTGAGGCATCCCCATTAAGTAAAAAATTACTTGTGTTGCTATTGATACTCGAGTGCCCGTATTCCCAAAATATAGCGCACCTTACTAAAGAAGTGTCTCTTTACCAAATTTCATTTAACTCGGTTCAGTGATAAATCACCAACCAGTAAATCTAGATCGTTTAAACTATTAAGAGTTAATAGACAGACACACCAAAAATAATAAGCCTTATTCACCACTTCTTCTTCTTAGAAGTATCTGTCAGATAAGTTAGGATAGCCTTCCTAACTTATCTGACAGATATTTCATACTATTTTATCAGATAAGTTGTGGATAAGCTATCCGGGACTTATCAGCAAGTGGTGAAACAGGTCCTAAGCGTTACACTATAGATAACATGATATTTTTTTCTTCCAGCTACGACGCCAGCGACGGTTCGTCGCGGACGGAGCAGGGCTCGTATTCCAGTAGCGGGAACAGCGCACCTGCCCTCAAAGTCAACGGCGCGGTCCGGTGGTACAACGAGAAGGGCCATCTTTATGAGATGGTCTACAAGGCCGGCAGGAGAGGCTATAGGACGATCATCAGGAGAGTGCGAGAGTAGACTCTGTGTTTAAGACGATTGGGACTATATTTGTGTGTGCCGGAAAGCTAGGTATTATTGTTGACGAATTTCTCACGAGACTGCGATATTTGCGATATTATTAGTTGTATTTTGCACTGTTTTTCCTATTTATTAAACTAAATTATTACTTGTTCGGCATTTTTATTTACCGCTTTAAATTGACGATTAAATCTTCTATACTTATAAAATTACAAGTCCTGACTGATTGACTGACTGACTGATTCATCATCGCTGCGCAAAAACTGTTAAAGTTACAGCCACGAAATTTGGTGAGTAGGGTTGTTTTATTAAGTAGACATCCACTAAGGAAGGAATTTTGAAAATTTTACCCCGAAGGGGGTGAAATAGTGGTTGAAAGTTTGAATGAAAGACCGTCATTTCTTGAGTTAGAAACATGGAACTTTATTTTTGGGTTACTGATTTAAAATGAATGGATACGTATTTAACCGTTTTTGGAAATTCTACCCCCAAGGGGGTGATATTGGGGTTGAAAGTTTTAATGAAATTCCGTTATTTCTTGAGTTAGAAACATGAAATTTTATGTTTGGGCTACTGATTAAAAATGATTGGATACGTGTTTAAGCGTTTTTGGAAATTCTACCCCCAAGAGGGTGAAATAGGGGTTGAAAGTTTCAATGAAAGTCCGTCATTTCTTGAGTTAGAAACATGAAAGTTTATTGACGTTTGCTTAAAATTTTAATAGGGTCCCGTTTTCACCCTTTGTATAAGGAACCACAAAAAGGGGAAAACTATCTATCTTTATTATTTTGTTATGTAAACGCGGACGAAGTCGCGGGCAACAGCTAGTCTGATTATAAAGCCCCCAGTACACAATGGCCCATTGCAAGCCCTCGAGTGATCTGTAGACCGCTGTTATAGTTTGAAGTATCCAAGAGATCTTTATATGTAAAGCCTATACTTTCTTTCTTTTTCTTCTTTTTTGGCAACTTGACACAAAGGATATGTATGTTGTGCCCCAGACAAGGTAAAAAGGTAAGGAATATGGCGGGAAAACCATATTCCTCCTATTATAATTTTCATCATCGTTTTCATGTATCGTCAGGTCTAAAGTCTAGTCAAAGTCTAAGTAAAAGTCAATACAGTCAAGGAGTCAAGTCGGTCGATTCAGTAAAGTGGTAGACGCTTTACTTAAACTTTCGATGGAGTTTTGGAGGGAACACAAAATAGCACGTTTCTGGATATTACATCACTTTCCTACACTTGTGCATGAACACGAATATCTAATGGTTAATATTCTACCAATATTACACATTAAAAACCCAGCTAACACAATTTTAGGAAAATAATACAAAAACACAACAGCACTCTTTCACATGCCCGCCAAAACTCCAAAAGCCTATACTTGGATGGCATTTTCAGAGAGGATGTGGATAAAAAACAGAGCGTATCTCAGATGGCCCAAGTATGTGTCACCTGAAAAACCTGAAAGCAGCGTTATTTTTTTAGCTTATTCCAAAGCATCGTTGTAGCAGCTGCCTGAGACTGTGGTTGTAAAAGGAACATTTAATTTTATTCCTAAAATAACGTTTTTAATAAGCAAAGATATGAGTATTTCACTAAGTTTGTGAATGTGTGAGTGAGTCATTAGATGAGATCCTGGTAGAGGTTATTTCTCCCGTATGTAAATTACACTCACGCATACGAAAGAAATTTGTTTCAAATTATCTAGTAAAATTGTTCTCAAAAACGTCACGAAATAAAGTAATGTCTTTAAAATTATACAGTAATAAAATTGCTCTGAAAGAAACGTATATAAAATTTAAAGCCCATTATCATATTTTATACCCACTTACTCGAGTGCACCTTTTTAATTACCAACCAGACGTTGATGGTGTTTAAAAAGTGATTTAATGACGCATATAAGGTAAAGCGGGTTACGAATTTCTTAAACAATACTCATTCGGGCCAAGCAAAGACAATATTGGCGTCCTTGCAGGCTGCAAGTGTCAATTCGGGCTTGCAACACTGATATATGTTATCACCTCTATTACGCACTGTATTTGGTCATACCTTCGGCAAACAAACTCAAGTATTTAAGAAGAAATATCTTCTCCACCTAGAGCATTCATATAATAAGTTCACACTCGTGATCGTATAAAAAAAATAAAAAAAATGTTCGCGCTGGTAAGTAAAACGTTTAGCTGTTTTATTTATTGACTAATAAAACCACGATTATAATAAAAAGCCGATTTTGCATATAAAACATATGTTTGGGTCGTAAATTTTAAGAATGTCATACTTTTCAGTTCGTAATGATTAAACCTTGTTTCTGTGGTCGTGGGTTATGACCCTCGGGTAGAGAATATTACGATTTTAGCTAAATTTCAACGAAAACATAAAAACAATAATTAAAGAAGTGAATGGAAAAAAATACCTTACTAATATTCTTGTATAAAGTATTCGAATCTAAATAAATAAAGACACTTATTTTATTTTATGAGCCATTTAGAAAAACAGTTGATATAAAAGTCGGATGGTTGGTACTTGGTAGCTAAGAAAGCTTATTTATATGAGTAGGTATATTTTACTATATAAGAAAATTCAAGATCTTTCAAATATATTGCATTTAAAATTAAATCTCGCACAATCTTGAAGGAAAGTATCTAAATCAGGAATCTCCGATCTGGTAAGGGCCAATGGGCATCCACAAATTGATTTTAATGTATTTTAAAATTCAAATAAGAATATCCTTAATCTTATCGCCCGGGAACCGTACATTTTTATGGGATAAAAAGTATCCTATGTCCTTTCCCGAGACTCAAGGTATCTCCATGCCAAATTTCAGCAAAATCGGTTCAGCGGTTTCGGCGTAAGGAGGCAACAGACAGACAGACAGACACACTTTCGCATTTATAATATTAGTATGGATGTATACCTATGGTCATGTGTTTCTATAAGCCTACATAATATTACAGTAGGTCTTTGTAGTGCCTTCTTTGAAAATCTTTAAATCCGAAAATATGTATTTTAAGATTAATGGATATTGTGGGCGAAGTCTGCTCAAAAAGAGGCGAAGAAAGGTCAATGAACTATTAGAATTTTGTAAATAGGATTTGGGACTAAATATACATTTATGTTAACAATCTAGCATAGTAGGTAACCTCGTATTAAATAGGATGATTATATTAAACAATTTTTTTCTTTATTATTCAATAGTTGCGTAATATTTGATAAATTCAAGCAATAAAAGCCATTACAATTTCCGTTGTTACTACGTATAACGACCTCTAGAACATTAAAAATGCGTACAAAAATAAATATTCGAATATCCTGGTCAACAACCTGAAAAAATACGTAATAAAATGAAGCAAGGTCAATACTATAACAGTAAAATTGAGGTGTTATACGTATAAAAATAAACATACGGCTCAAACAAAACCCTAAAAACCCGGTTAAATTTCTTTTATAAGTCAGCCGTTTTTGTCATTATCTTTTGAATGTTCTTTTGGTATTCCCCTTTTTTTTTGGCTTACTTTAAGTAAAAGTACGTAACCGTGCTTAGAGTCTAAAGGTAAGTAGTAGGTAAGTGGTAAGTGGTAGGCACCATTTAATATCTATATGGACGCTACACACCACGTTAGTCTGGCCCCGTGCTAAGTACCTGAAGGACTTGTGTTACGGGTACCAGACAACGGAATATATTTAATACTTTTATACTATACATATATTTAAGATTTTTATTATATATACACATATTTAATACACACCCAGATCCGGGAACATGGAAAATTTTTGTTCCGTCGGCGGGATTCGAACCCGCGACCCCCGGCTTGAGCTGCCACACACTCAACCAATAATTATTGAGCCACAGAGGTCGTGAATATTATTATATTTTATTCTCTATACTTTAAATTTTATTAATGCGTGGTGGGCCAAAGCCCGTCAGACACAGGAGATACAGTGGTGGGAATGTGTGGTGGGAATAGATAATAGATTCAACGTTCAAAAAGTGTAAGTTGATACCCGTTTTAAATAAGTCATAGTTTTATTTTATTTTAGACGAAAGAGAAAAGGCTTAAAATGCGTGGTTTTCCAGGAAGATCTCGTTAGATATTTCATTTTACCTTAAAAATACACCAAATTTCTTGGATATAATATCAATAATATTCGTAAGAAACCTACAGAATATGAATATATTATATTATTATCTTATTTAAAGTATAATAAAGATAAAATTACATTGGAGCATGAGCCATGAACACATAATATTGTGTTCCAATACGCAAGAACATGTAACGTTCGGTGCCTTCATTTGTCTTCCATTATTTTATAAGGACAGAGAGGCAATTTATTAAGGACATCCCTTTGTACATATATGGCGGATACGATTCTGGTTGTAACGTGGTACTTAATTAAAAAACAAATGAAATATTTAGGTTTAATTATATAGGGTGGGTTACACCAACTTACTTTAACTATAATTGTAAAACTCTATAACTACAATGCAAAATGTCAAATTTTTGTTTAAAGTCAATAATGGACGCCATATTATATTTTAACGATATAGTCTGAGTAACAAGTGCCATTTTCCTCGAAACCTGATCTCATGCAGCGAAATTTATGACTTTATTCTCATTCGATTCGGAATAGCATCTAGAACATTCTATCAAAATTCCAAGAGAGGCTGAAAAAAAATGCAAAAGTTATAAACAATAAAGTAAACAAAAAAAAGAAGGGTTTGGTTTTTTTTATATTTCATAAACTATTTGAGATAGCCAAAATTTGAAAATAGATTCTTAAAGACCAGGAAATTTCCTAAATGAATCCTAACTTTTGGAATTTTATCAACAATCTTTATAACTTTAATTGAGCGGCGAAAGTAACGGTAAAAATGCATAGTTCGCATTTCGCGTGATTTGCCGCAATCTGCCACGTGAACTAAAAACATATTTTAACTGATTAAATATTAATATTAAGGAATAAAAAAAAAGTGGTACTAAGTAGACATATCAATAAACAAGAATCCGTCAACAAAAATAAATTATCACCATTTGTTTAATTGTTATGCTTTTCTTAATTTGTTAATAGTCACTATTTTAATGTTAACATAACATAAAAACGCAGATTTTTTTCAAAACAAGAAATCTAGATTTTTTTATTCTTTTGAACTAATCTTCAAAGGGCTTAGAAGAGATCCCCGTTGGAAAAATTGAAAAATTTTGAGTTTTTACTTTTTTATGAACAATCAAAGGCATTCAAGAATTTTTCATGTAAATAAAGTAATTAGGGGTTTTTCATTAATAAAAATTATACGGTTACATTACGGTATTTATATGTCCAATAATTGTTTCTTTTCTGTTTTATTATTGTTAGAAGCCAGATAATAATATTTATATTTTTATTTATTACTAATAAAATTGAAATAATAATTTTTATTAATGAAAAACCCCTAATTACTTTATTTACATGAAAAATTCTTGAATGCCTTTGATTGTTCATAAAAAAGTAAAAACTCAAAATTTTTCAATTTTTCCAACGGGGATCTCTTCTAAGCCCTTTGAAGATTAGCTCAAAAGAATAAAAAAAATCTAGATCTCTTGTTTTGAAAAAAATCTGCGTTTTTATGTTATGTTAACATTAAAATAGTGACTATTAACAAATTAAGAAAAGCATAACAATTAAACAAATGGTGATAATTTATTTTTGTTTACGGATTCTTGTTTATTGATATGTCGACTTAGTACCATTTTTTTATTCCTTAATATTAATATTTAATCAGTTAAAATATGTTTTTAGTTCACGTGGCAGATTGCGGCAAATCACGCGAAATGCGAACTATGCGTTTTTACCGATACTTTCGCCGCTCAATTAAAGTTATAAGGATTGTCGATAAAGTTCTAAAAGTTAAGATTTGTTTTAGGAAATTTCCTGCTCTTTAAGGATCTATTTTCAAATTTTGACTATCTCAAATAGTTTGTGAAATATTGAAAAAAAAAAACCAAACCCTTCTCTATTTGTTTAATTTATTGCTTATAACTTTTGCAATTTTTTTCAGCCCCTCTTGGAATTTTGATAGAATGTTCTAGATGGTATTCCAAATCGAATGATACCAAAATAATAATTTTCGGTGCATGAGATCAGGTTTCGAGGAAAATAGCACTTGTTACTCAGACTAATAACCTAAACCGCAACAGCAACCCCACACCACCCTTAGATGTAGGTAATGTATTGAGCTAAAAAAATACTGAAACTTAGCAGTCATAAAAGTTAGTTTTACTATTGAACTAATTGTTAATTATTGTATAATTGTAGCCTGTTTATCGACTTTGCAGTCTTCTCTATAACAATATTTTATTGAAATAAGTTCAGCTGTTTTGGAGCCTTCTTCTTACAAATAATCGAAACTTCCTTTTTACAATAACCAGTTATATTTTATAATATTAACTGTTATCTCCACTTGCACTGGTTTATCATTTACTTCTTCCACCATCCTACCTAGAAATGGATTTTACTACTAGGAATGGATATTTCTTTTATACTATCTACCGATTTACCTTTCAGAATCTGTTAACCATCGCAGCGGCGGTTGCGACAATATGTGCGCAGGCGCAGGAAACCACCAAGACCGCCCAAATCATCACAGAGAAGTCCCTAGTCAGCGCTGATGGATATAAGTTTAAGTGAGTGACTGATTTATTTGTTTTTGACAAAATCAGTAATTATTATTGGTAATTGTCTATGCCCAGTTTTAAGTAAGTGCCTGCAGATTTCTTTTGACCTGACGCATGTAACGTCAAGTTTCTTAAAGGGACTGGGCATTAATTCCTTTTTCCATTAAATATCATCCCAGGTTAACAAATGGTAACAATTTTCTTCAAAATAATTTTCACTTTTAATGCTTTGAAAATAATTGACAACGTATTAAGATAATAAGTAATTACTAATTACATACTTTGTATGGTAAGTCATAAAAATAACAAACGTTCAAATCCCTAATTTCGCTAGGAATTCTCTCTGAGAAAGCCGCCAAAATTCTTAACTAACATAATTAACAAAACTTGAAAATCCACATAGTTTTATTAGTATGTAGAAACATAATATTATTATTAATTTTCACACCAATTAAATCTTTATAACTTTTAAACAATTTTACTAATGAAATTAATTTTATAACTTTTTATGAACAAAAACTTTAATTAGTTATTGCCCTCAGACAATAAAAACAATATAGACGTAGGTAATGTAGAAAATTCAAAATAACATAAAATTAGATCCAGCTCAGACTTACTTACTTACTAAAAAGTTGTATCAATTTACCCAGAAAAGAAATCTCAAATCAGTGTATAAATAATATCAGTTTAAAAATTTGTTTTAAAATGTTTTTAGTAACGTTTTTAGAAGGTAGTAACATCAGAAAAAGCGTAGTTTCTAGATTTATTTAGCATCGCCCTTGTTGAGGACAGCGGCCTCGCTCCCAAAAAACGTATAGTGAGTGCATATAAACTAATTAAAGTGATATGTGAGAAATAGACTCAGTGCAAATCAGTGTTTTTACAAATAGACTTTAAAAAGTGAATTACGATAAAACTGTGGCTCCCTAAGAGGTAAAATGTGATTGATTTAATGGATTAATAAATTGTCTAATAGATGCAGGAAAAATTAGTAATGTAGCCTAAATAGTTTGGAAAATATAAAGAAAAGTTGTGTGAAAATGTAAGTAAATTGTGTTAACTTTTAGATTCTCTTAGCTGTAATTTCGTAAAATATAAGTTGTGATACTTAGATTAAGCTTAACATTGTGGAAAATTGAATAAAGAATCTTCCGAAATGCGTTTTAATTGCCTGGCTCACGGAAAATGGGGAAAATGGGGGAAAAATAGCCGTCTCCGATAGCAAAAGTGAGACAGAAAAAACAGTCTCAAACTGCGAATCGGAGCGGCTCTCTATACGGCATTCTCCCGAGCCAGGTAAGCGAGGCGCGTTTCGGGAGCAATGTTCTCCTCGACTCTCGTGTGTTTTATTTTACGTCCCCGCTCTGCGAGATTACCGGTGTAGCCTTGGTCTTCGAGTCCGATCCGAGCCAGCGGCGAAAAAACCTATGGATGAATACAGTCTCGAACAGTGAACTTGGTCCTTTGCGATCCGGATCTGAAGAGTGAAGACGACACTTAGAAAATTTTCAAGAGCCAGCTGGACTTAGAAAAATTCACTGAAGGCGACACTTAGAAGATTTTCAAGAGCAAGCTGGACTTAGAAAAATCCACTGAAGGCGACACTTAGAAAATTTTCAAGAGCAAGCTGGACTTAGAAAAATTCACTGAAGGCGACACTTAGAAAATTTTCAAGAGCAAGCTGGACTTAGAAGATTTCACTGAAGGCGACACTTAGAAAATTTTCAAGAGCAAGCTGGACTTAGAAAAATCCACGGAAGGCGACACTTAGAAAATTTTCAAGAGCAAGCTGGACTTAGAAATTTGGGAAGACCGGACCCGAAGAAGATTGGACTCGAAGACTGGACTCGAAGATACAGGTCTACACCACCAAGGGGAAGCAAGGATTCGTAGATTTTGTCATAAAACCTACTGAAGTTCCTTGAAGATTGAAGATTGAAGATTGAAGATTGAAGATTGAACATTGAACATAGAAGATTGAACATTGAACATAGAAGATTGAAGATTCAATATAGAAGATTGAACATTCAATATAGAAGATTGAACATTGAACATAGAAGATTGAAGATTCAATATAGAAGATTGAAGATTCAATATAGAAGATTTAACCACTGAAGATGGTCATCACGAGGAGTCAGAGCGGGGCTGAGGAGAACCAGCAACCAAAGATATTCTCGGATCCGCCCAGGTCGCCGTCTGCAGCCGCAACCAGCCAGCCGCCGACCGAGGGGAGGGCGGATCTGCTTCAAACCGTGTTGAAGCCGAGGCCGGGCACTAGCAAGACACCCGCGCCATCGGTACCTGTAGCCAGGGAGAAGGCTATTTCAATTGGGTCGCGTCGATCGACAGCAAGTGTCGTCGCGCGCCTCCGTTACGAGGCGGAAGAGAAGCTTGCCGCACTCCGTAAAAAGGAACTGCAGATCGAAGCAGAACTTATCAAGAAGAAGCTCATCGCTGATGTCGCCACTGCTGAGGAAACCAGCAATCCCGACGACGACGAGCCTTCAGAACAGGTGGAGCAACGGGTCCGAGCCTGGCTAAGCGAACATGGTCCTGACAACGAAGAGACGACCGAGGAACGGGTCGTGCCAGAGGAAGGAGGGGACGCGCCGAAGCCAGAAGACATACCACCTGCGGGAAAGGGACGCGAGCCGCAGAGATCGAGGTTCGAGCGGCCGATACAAAGCCGTCTTCGTTCACCTACGCCGCCTGCAGCCGGGATCAACGGGGTGGAACAGCTTGCCGACACCCTGGACAAGCTGTTGAACCAACGACAGCCGCGCCATCAGACGGAGTTGCCCATATTCACGGGCTCTCCTTTGGAATGGCTGCCGTTCAAAGCAGCCATGGAAGATACCACCGCATTCTACAAGCTGAAGCCGATCGAGAACCTGGCGCGCCTCAGAAGCTGTCTACGGGGGGAAGCACGAGAAGCAGTGGCACCGTTGCTGAGCATCGCAACACCACCCGAACAGATCATGAAGACTCTGGAGCAATGCTTCGGCCGGCCCGAGGTGATGGTCGACCGCATGATGGAAGATTTGAAGAAGCTTCCGAGGCTCGGAGGCACGGCGGCAGAGCTCAACCACTTCGCGGTGAAGATCCAGAACATGGTGGCCATCCTGAGGAAGTTGAAGCACGGGTACCTCTTTAATCCGTTGCTTGTGAGAGACATCCTGGAGAAGCTCAGCCCGTTCGAGAAGAGCAAATGGTACGACTACGCAGAAGAGACATCGCGCTACCGGAACGAGCCCGATGTCGTCCTTCTCTCTGAATTCTTAATGAGAGAAGCGGACAGAGCGCTGCGCTACGGATTCACCACGGCTCCGGCTGCAAGAAAGGAAACATCGCGTCCACCTCCCAGCAAGAACGAAGTTAGAACGAGAAGACCAGTCTTCGCGATAGCAGAAGAGGGCCAAGGCGCACCGAGTCACAGCCGGCCAAAGAGAATGCGCGAAGAACCAACGAAGTGTCCGATGTGCACCGACCGCCACGCTCTGTTTCGCTGCGCTGCTTTCAAGAAACTGAGTGTGCAGAAGAGATGGGACACAGTCAAACAAGAAGGGCTGTGTTTCCTGTGCCTATCGAGCCGACACAGAAGATACAACTGCAGAGCGAAGCAGTGTGGTATCCAGGGATGCAAGCGGCCTCACCACCCACTACTACACGAAGAGAGGTCCGACGGCGCTCCACCGATCGAGGACGCCGTAATCACCGCATCGGTTGCCTCCGACCGTGCAGTGAAGCTGAAGATGAGAAGAATTCAAGTCGTTGGGCCACGGGGCGAAGCCGACATCTTCGCGCTGTTCGATGAGGGCTCGACGGTGACTCTGCTGGATGAAGACGTCGCTAAGGCTATCGGCGCGGACGGTCCACCGAAGATGCTGCGCATGCACGGGATCAACGCCGAGAGAAGGGAAGAGAGAAGCCGCCTCGTACAACTGGGCGTACGAGGTCGCGACGGTACCAGACACGACATCACCGCGAGGACTGTGAACGGATTGAATCTCTTAACTCAATCCGTTCCGGAATCCCTTCTGCAACTCGCTCACCTGCGCGATCTCAAGAACGAAGAGATGTGCTACGAGAACGAGAAACCCCAACTTCTCATCGGCACGGACAATTGGCAGCTCATCGTGTCTCGGGAGCTGCGAATCGGGAAGAGGAACCAGCCTGCAGCCTCTAAGACGAAGCTTGGATGGGTGATACATGGCAGCATCCCCAAGCGCATCATAAGGCAGGACGAGAACGAAAACATCCTGCACATATCTACGGTGGAAACCAGAAATGATCGTCTGGAAGAAATGGTGAAGAAACACTTCGACATAGACGCTTTGGGAATAGCGGCTAAGGCGAAGCTGAGCAACGAGGAACAGCGAGCCATCGACCTGTTTGGCAGAACGGCCAAGAGAACGGAAGACGGTCGATTCGAAGTGGGACTCCTGTGGCGCAAGGATGGCGTCAAACTGCCCCTCAGTTACAACAACGCGCTGAGGAGGCTCAAGAACTTAGAACGCAAGCTCGACAGAAACCCCCAAGATGCGGTGCAGTATCGTGGGCAGATGGAGAACCTCATACGAAAAGGATATGCAGAGAAATGTGACGGGACAGAGGCCGGAAGCGAGAACACATGGTACCTGCCGCACTTCCCGGTCAAGAACCCAAACAAGCCGGGCAAGCTGCGCTTGGTCTTCGACGCGGCGGCCAGAACGAACGGCGTGAGCCTCAACGATCACTTACTGGAGGGGCCCGATCTACTGACATCCCTGCCGAGAATATTGTTCCGGTTCAGGGAGGAAGCCGTAGCCGTGAAAGCAGACATAGAAGAGATGTTCCTACGCGTGAAGATCAGAAAAGAGGACCAGCCGGCGCAGATGTTCCTGTGGAGAGAGGGCCGAGAGGAGCCGCCCTCTAAGTACAAGATGACGGTCATGATATTTGGGGCATCGTGTTCACCGTACCTGGCACATTCAGTACGGAATCGAAATGCAGAAGAACACGCAGAATCGTGCCCAGAAGCCTACAGCGCCATCACCGAAGCCCACTACATGGACGATTATGTGGACAGCTATCCAGACCATGAGAAGGCCAAGCAGGTCGTGGAACAAGTGGACCGGGTGCACAAGATGGGCGGATTCCACTTACGAGGATGGACGAGTAACGATCGACGAGCGCTGAAGGGGCTACCAGTGGACCGCCTGGCCGATGATGTGGCGCAGCCTGTCACCAAGGACGAACAGAAGACCCTGGGAATACTGTGGGACTCGCGAGGGGACACGTTGAGATTTAATACATCTCTGTCAAGAGTCCCTAAAGAGGTCCGAGAGCTGCAGCGTGCGCCGACCAAGAGAGAGGCCCTTAGCACGGTGATGAGCATCTATGATCCGCTGGGGCTACTGAGCTGCTACACCATCACCGCCAAAGTCATCCTACAAGGTCTGTGGCGTCAGAAGCTGGACTGGGACGAGCCGCTGCCGGCGGAGGCAGCCGAAGACTTCACTCGATGGCTGAGAGACATGGAGCACATCAGCCACCTCGCGCTACCCCGGAGCTACAACGGGGGGAGCCCCACAAGGAACCGGCAGCTGCACGTGTTCTGTGACGCGAGCAAAGACGCGTACGCGGCGGCCGTCTACTGGAGGCTGGAGCAAGAAGATGGAGAAATTCGAGTGATGCTGGCCGCAGCCAAGGCTAAAGTGGCGCCACTGAAGACACAGACGATACCACGACTGGAGCTGCAAGCCGCTCTGGTGGGGGCGAGGCTCGGGAACGCCGTCGCAGCTGAACACAGATGGAAGACAGATACGATTTTCTACTGGACCGACGCTCAGGTGGTTCTGTGGTGGATACAGAACGGAAGCAGAAAATACACACCATACGTCGCACACCGATTGGGAGAGATCGCCGAGCTGACTTCCGTGCACCAGTGGAGGTGGGTGAGCACGAAAAATAATATCGCCGACATGGCCACCCGAACGGGCTATGTCACGAAGAGCGAAGAGGATCCGTGGTTCAATGGACCAGACTTCCTGCGAAGGCCTGTGAACGAGTGGCCCGCGGAGAGTCCCGTTCAAGCCGAGGAGCGAGAGGAGCACGTCGCCTTCCAGACCACGGAGGCGAACGAAATGGACTGTCTGCCAGAAGTGAGTCGCTTTTCAAAGTACGAGCGCCTCGTGAGATGTACGGCGATGGTTCTACTATTCGTCGAGAAGTGTCGTGATCGTCGGGCCAGTCTCGACGTGCGGCACCTGGAGAAGGCGGAGAAGTTATGGTACCGAAAATCCCAGCACGATAGCTTCGCACGGGAAATAGAGAAGATGAAAAACGGAGGGACGGCGCCAAGGTGGAGCTCCTTGTACCGGCTCAACCCGGTGTACAGGGACGGCCTGCTCACTCTGGACGGGAGGATCGGAGCAGCGCAGGTGCCGGACGAGATGAAGAACCCAATTATCCTGGACGGAAGACACCCGTTCACGAGACTGCTGGTGGCCAGGGAGCATGCCAGAGCCGGACACGGGAGCCGCGAGAGAGTAGTGAACGATCTACGACAGAAATTCTGGATCCTGAAGCTACGGCCGACGGTGAGGAGCATCATCCACAACTGCGCCTTCTGTCGGATGAGAAGGGCGCGCCCAAGAATCCCGCAACCTGGAGACCTGCCACCGGAGCGCCTGGGGGCGTTCCAGAGACCATTTTCCTACTGTGGTCTCGATTGTTTCGGCCCAATGATCGTTACCATCGGCCGACGTCACGAGAAGAGATGGGGAGCGCTGTTCACCTGTTTGACGACGCGAGCGGTTCACCTGGAACTGGTGGCCTCGCTGTCGACCGATTCAGCATTGATGGCGATGAGAAGAATGGCCGCTCGGCGAGGATGGCCGGCGGTCATGTACAGTGACAATGGGACAAACTTCAGAGGCGCAGACGTCGAGCTGCGACAAGCGTACGCCGAGTGGATGCCGGCCATGACCGAGCTGGGCCTCGTACACCGCATGAAATGGAAGTTCACTCCGCCAGGGGCGCCGAGCCAAGGAGGCGCCTGGGAGAGACTGGTGAGGTCAGTGAAAACCGCCCTACTCGCCACACTGAACGAGAAATCACCGAAGGAAGAGGTGCTCCAGACCCTGATGACCGAGGCGGAGTACTCCGTGAACGCTCGACCGCTCGTTCACGTTTCCGTGGACCCCGACGACCCAGAGGCGATCACACCTAACCATTTCCTCATAGGGTCATCCACAGGACAACCATACGTCGGGCCGTGCGTGCAGGCCGACAAGAAGACGTGGAGGGTCGCACAAGCCTTGGCGGACGAGTTCTGGAGGCGATGGGTGAGAGAGTACCTGCCGACGCTCACGCCCCGTTGCGGGGCCCCGAGGAGCGGCCGCAACCTGGCCCCGGGGGACTTAGTGATCGTCGTGGACCCCGCGCTGCCGCGTAATACATGGCCGCGCGGAGTCGTACACCGTGTCTACCCGGGCCCGGACGGACGAGTGCGTTGCGCGGACGTGCGTACTCGCAGCGGAGTGTTCCGCCGGCCAACATCAAAGCTGGCGGTAATAGAAGAATCGCCGCCGGAGGAGCGGCCGGCGCCAGGAGAAGAGCCAGCGGGCCTAGTCAGCCCGCAGTCGCCAGAACGAGTCGCGACGGGCTCAAACAGCTCGTGCTCAGCCGGGCAGTCACCAGCTCAGCCGGGCAATCACCAGCTCAGCCGGGCAGTCAGCGGCGGGCCGAGTCAGCCCGCAGTCGCCGGAACGAGTCGCGACGGGCCTAACCAGCTCGTGCTCAGCCGGGCAGTCAGCGGCGGGCCAAGTCAGCCCGCAGTCGCCAGAACGAGTTGCGACGGGCTCAGCCAGCCCGTGCTCAGCGGCGGGCCGAGTCAGCCCGCAGTCGCCGGAACGAGTCGCGACGGGCCTAACCAGCTCGTGCTCAGCCGGGCAGTCAGCGGCGGGCCAAGTCAGCCCGCAGTCGCCAGAACGAGTTGCGACGGGCTCAGCCAGCCCGTGCTCAGCGGGGCAGTCATCGGCGGGCCGAGTCAGCCCGCAGTCGCCGGAACGAGTCGCGACGAGCTCAGCCAGCTCGTGCACACCGAGGCAGCCGACAGCGAGACCAGCGAGCCCGCAGTCACCGGAGAAGGCTGCGTAGACCCTGGCTACTGCGCCGGGGGGAGGATGTTGAGGACAGCGGCCTCGCTCCCAAAAAACGTATAGTGAGTGCATATAAACTAATTAAAGTGATATGTGAGAAATAGACTCAGTGCAAATCAGTGTTTTTACAAATAGACTTTAAAAAGTGAATTACGATAAAACTGTGGCTCCCTAAGAGGTAAAATGTGATTGATTTAATGGATTAATAAATTGTCTAATAGATGCAGGAAAAATTAGTAATGTAGCCTAAATAGTTTGGAAAATATAAAGAAAAGTTGTGTGAAAATGTAAGTAAATTGTGTTAACTTTTAGATTCTCTTAGCTGTAATTTCGTAAAATATAAGTTGTGATACTTAGATTAAGCTTAACATTGTGGAAAATTGAATAAAGAATCTTCCGAAATGCGTTTTAATTGCCTGGCTCACGGAAAATGGGGAAAATGGGGGAAAAATAGCCGTCTCCGATAGCAAAAGTGAGACAGAAAAAACAGTCTCAAACTGCGAATCGGAGCGGCTCTCTATACGGCATTCTCCCGAGCCAGGTAAGCGAGGCGCGTTTCGGGAGCAATGTTCTCCTCGACTCTCGTGTGTTTTATTTTACGTCCCCGCTCTGCGAGATTACCGGTGTAGCCTTGGTCTTCGAGTCCGATCCGAGCCAGCGGCGAAAAAACCTATGGATGAATACAGTCTCGAACAGCCCTTGTCACCTAGGTGTTACAATTTTTATAACAAATGATGTTGTCCGCGAGTCCGCGACCTTGTTGGGTTAAGTTTCGTATTTTGTAGTGACATACACAGTACACTTCGCTGTAATAAAAAATATTATGGTCCTTTCCTTTGGCTCAAATTCACAATGAAGTTTATCATAATCGGTCCAGCAGTCAAAATAACATTTGTCCGGACTTATTTTGCCCGTGACATTATTGTCCTTTTGTTTCATTCTTCGTACCAAACTTCATCTAAAGCGGTTCACCTAACATTGCTTGTACTCTCACGACTTTCGCATAATATATAATTTCGCAGTCGGAAGTAAAGAATACAGGCGACTATGACGCTGGGACATATTGACCCGGGGCATGTTTACTTAGGCATATTTGTCTTTGCACTAATCGAATGTTTTCAACCTTAGTATAGCTTATTGTAATACTGTCGTATATCTGGAGATACAACCCTACCAACCCGCCTAGCTGTTACGTGTGGAGCAAGATACACGCGCGCCAAGTAAAAACGGGCGATTGTGACCCGACGTCATAGTCAGTGTAGTATTTTTGTGACTAACTTTTATTAGTATTAAAATGTCCTTTTGCCGTATTTTTTACGTTTTGAAGAAGAATGTCATTAAACTAACAGTCCAGAAAGGATTTTAGACTTTTTAAATAAATAATAAACAAAATTGTGGTATCCTACTAGTTACTTTTTTTTTAATCTTATTTATTTTATAAGCCTTACATCCTGAAGAATCTTACTAGTTACTTAGTTTCATTAAAAATGTATCTACAAAACTCGTGTTAAAATGACCCGACGTCAAATTCCGTGTAATTATTTTCACGTCATTGATTTCTTTCATTGCAGCTTCGAGACAAGTGACGGTGTTTCGCGTCAGGAGGAAGCCCACCTCATCACAGTTGGCGACCACCAGGGTATAGGAGTCAAGGGCTCCTACTCCTACTACAGTCCTGACGGCACGCAGTACATAGTTACCTTCACAGCTGATGAGAAGGGATACAAGCCGACTATCAGAATCGCCTCACAGAACCAATAAATAAGTATAAGAAATATTTGGTTTCATATCTTTGCCCTCATTGTTTTAGGCGTCAAAACAGTAATGACGTATCATAATATTATGATACAGATAGATCTTACTATAATAGTTATAACCCGGTAAAGTACAAGTTATTAATTTGAGTATGGGAATTTGATCTTGACCGATTCTTGGACCTGGGCAGGTCTGAGAATTGGTCATTTTGTATTGGAAATGTGTGTGCTTATTGAGTTTACCCGGGAATATCACGTCATTTCTCTCTGAAAGAGATAACTTATCATATTATTTATCACAGGATTAACTTCAACCCAGATCAAACCCACTTGAACGGATTAGGGATCAATTAAACTTAATTTAGGTGAACACAAAAGAGTTGAGTTTTTCTACAGCCTGATGATATGCAGGTAACAAACCACGGGTAAGCTAGGCGGCAGAGTAACGGACAGTTTTAATTTATGACATTCGTGACAGCCAAAATGAGTCACATGAAAATCGGCGTGTCTCATAAAAAGTGTTCTTTATCTATAATCATATTTTAGTTACAAGAATTTTTATATTTATTGAGTTGGATATCAAATAACGAACGAGGATTCAGTTGGCATTCCGAAGATATGCGAAATGTTCTTGCACAAATTAATTTCGTTTCATAAATAATAATATAAGTACAGTAAAATATGGGCATAATAACTGCGACATAAAGTTATGCCTAACCCGGTTAAGGGAAATTTGATACCGGTACACACACTTTAACCCGTGGTTAAATGTTTTAAATTTACTCTGACTTACAAATTGTTTTTTCTTCATAATATTCATTTTTTGTATGCAATTTTTAGGGAGGATTTGTTGTAATTCAATCAAGCAATGTAGATATTCAGAATGATGTTTGATATAATAATGCTACCATATTTTTCTTTGCAATAATAATTGTAGTCAGGACTATAATTTACATGACACCTACAATATAATATATTATACTATATTGTAGGTTTCATCACTAATTAAAACTTTTTTTATATTAACAAGAAGACATATTTTTAGTTTTTAAAGTTGATAAGGTCGACTTTAAGGCCATCCCCCGAGCAAACGACCTTGACCATACATTTGCCGCGTCGCTGAGATTGCGATCTCGGCAACGCGCGCACTAAAACCCTATTTTTTACTAATCTTAGTTCAAAATTGACCTAAAAAATTTTTAAACGTGGCGTGGCGTATGTAGCTGATGATATTGTCGATCTATGATTAGCGTGTGTTTCAAATAAAAGTAATTTGTAAATACTAAGGAGATGCTGAATGTATACTCGAATTTTAATAAATTGTCTTTACTTTGGAAGCTGATATCATGAGTATAATAAACAAAAATAGAACATTTAAAACGGGGAAAGGAACGTTGATATACTGAAGATTTTTGCTGCATTTTAATTATTACTTTGTAGCTTTCAAATTATGAGTTTATAAGGCTCTAAATACGGTAAATTACGGAATCTCCGTAGGGTAGGCCCTTAAGTATGTACTGTAGATTCTTACATTTCGTCCCCATATTTTATGAAATAGGTATGAGTGCCAATGTCCATTGCGCC
The DNA here is from genome assembly GCA_937595015.1 of Polyommatus icarus. Taxonomy (NCBI): domain Eukaryota; kingdom Metazoa; phylum Arthropoda; class Insecta; order Lepidoptera; family Lycaenidae; genus Polyommatus; species Polyommatus icarus. The sequence goes on from OW569331.1 coordinate 6,553,937, forward strand.
AATGGTTCATTATTATCGATAGGAATTATTCCTATCCTATCAAAATTCAAAATCATGTGTATTATGCTGAAAATAAATATTTAATATACCATCTTTAACTTAGACTGTCGATGGGCCTATTGAAACCAGTTATTATGTAATTGCAACATTGAAAATGCATACGTTTTAAATTGTCAAAAGGTTAGTATGTCAAAAACAATATTCCTAGCTTCGTACCTCGGAGTCTGTTAGCGCGTTATTGCGAAAACTTTATTACCTAGCCCAGGGGTTCCCAATCTGCGATACCGGTCCGTCCACGCCGTGTCCCTGGGCACCTCCCCCGTGTCATCGTGAGCCTTCTCGCGGTGGCACGGGAGGGGTGGCTGAACGCCGGTATGTGCGAGTGTTTGTGTGTGTGTTTGGCTGAGCCTGCAGTGTGACGAACAGGCCCGCGACCCGGGGTGTCGGAGTTTGAAGATATGGCAGATCGCAACAGGGAAAGTATTCTCCGGGTGGGTCCCGGCTCTTCAGGAGCCCACACACTGTCTACGGACAGTGTCAGGCCCGTGTATACGGAGGGGCCAACTGCTGCGAGGAAGGAAGAGGAGAAGGAGGAGAGGAGGAAAACACGAAGCGCCAAGAAGCGCGCGGATCCCAAGCCGGTGCACCTAACCGTACCGGAGGGGGAGCCGCCTACCGATGAAGATAGAGACAGCGAGGTCTGCTTCTCGGCGTCCGGCAGCAATATGTCGCTGGACTCCGTGGGGTTGCCCGCACAATCCGGACGATCGACTCCTCTAAAAAGGAGACACCTGGACGAGACTGACGAGGCGCCGCTGACTAGCAAGTCGACGGTGCCGGCACCCAAAAGAGGACGTGGCCGTCCTCCTAAGACCGACAACCGTGAAAGGGAGGAGGCTCTCCGGCTTCAGGCCGAAGAAGTCATGATTGCCGAACAAATGAGCAAGGCGAGGCTAGCGAGTGCGTGTCTCAGCGCCGCCTTCAGAGGGTCCGAGCTCTCCGCCTCTTCTCTTTCGGGAAAAGAGGTTGAGAGGCTGTGGACGGGCGCTGATATCAGCAATACGGTGGCGGAGACATTGAAGACCATCAATATGGTCGCCACGAAGTCCACGAACCTTAAGGGAACATATCAAAAGTACCTTAAGGAGTCGGTGGCGACCATAAAGATGGTTTTCAACAAGTTGGCGGACCTCTCTACAACAGAGCAGGTGAAGGACCTGGAGGCCCGAAACACGCGCCTCGAAGGGCAAGTGGCGGCGCTACGCCAGGAGCTGGACGAGGTGCGGAAGAGGGCCTCGCAACCTACTGGAGGCGACATGCGTCAGCTGTTGACCGAGGTTTCCCGTGCGAACGCGGAAACCTTCGGCAATATGCTGAACGCCAGGCTCGCCGGGCTGGAGGACCGCCTCCTGCCGGAGCCGAGACGGAGGCCGCCGCTGGCGTCGGACGGAGTTCGGGTTGAGGACTTCCCAACCGTCTCCGCGAGCGTCGTTGCGCCCATTGGAGAAGAGTTGCTGGGACCCCCTCGGCCGAAAAAGGCGAAAGGGAAACCGGCCAAACCGGAGAAGACGCAAACGCCCGCTGCTGCAGCGGCCCCTGCAGAGGCTCCTGCTGCACCCACGACGCCCGGGCCTCCAAAGGCCAAGAAGAAGAGAAAGAAGAAGCGGCCTTCAATGGCAGCTCAGGAGGCGGCACAAGGGGGAACGAGCACCAGCTCCCCCAGTACTGAGGCCCCATGGACCACAGTTGGTCCCAAGGCCAGGAAGAAGAAGGGGGCGGCTACACCATCTACAGCCGCCCCTAAGAAGAAGAAGAAGCCAAGGCTTCGCGTCCCCGCCACTGCGGCCGTCGCTCTCACCATTGAAGAGTCGGCCGTGAAGGCGGGTTTGACGTACGGCAAGGCTATTGAGACGGCCCGGCGGTCGATGAGCATTGCGGAGTTTGATATTCCGCAGGTCCGCTTCCGTCGGGCCCGAACTGGAGGGTGCCTTCTCACCATAGCTGGTGAGGGCGCGGAGAAGAAGGCAGACGCCTTTGCTGCAAGGCTCAAGGCTGTCTTGCCACAAGAGGTAAGGGTCGGACGGCCGGCTGTTTGCGCAGAGATGCGCATCGCCGGCCTGGACGACTCTGTGACGGCCGCCGATATCATGGAAGCGGTCGCACTTAATGGAGAGTGCCTGGCCGGCGATGTCCGGGTGGGGCCTATGAGGGAGGGGCCACGGGGAGATGGGTCGTGTTGGATCCGCCTCCCAGCCGCGGCCGCCAAGAAGCTCTCGAGCTCTGGGCGGTTGCGGGTTGGCTGGGTGTCGGCGAGAGTGACGTTGTTGGCCGCGAGGCCGACGCGTTGCTTCCGCTGCCAGGACACTGGCCACGTGGCTGCCAAGTGCCAGTGCCCGGTGGACCGCAGCCGGACTTGTTTCCGGTGCGGGAAACCGGGGCACAAGGCGGCGGAGTGCGGGGCTGCAGAGCCAAACTGCGCCCTGTGCGAAGCTGCTGGCAGGGCAGAAAGGGGGCACGTGCTGGGCGGCAGAGGATGTCCATCTGCCGTGAAAAAGCCGGCCCCCCGAGAAGAGAAGGCCCCGTCCAAGGCTCGGCAAAAGCCGAAGCCTAAGGGCGTGCGGGCTCCGCCTGTCTCTGCCGCTATGGAGACGGAGGCCTAGACCCGCGGGCGGCGATCGGGGGATCTCCGCCCGCATAAAGGGTCCCGAGGTGACAGCCCCCTATAGCCCAGGGGGCTCTCGGTGAGGTCAGCGGTCAAAGCCGCTGGAAGAAGATGCCGGTTGCGGCTGCGCGCGGGAAGGGGCGGAATTGAATTGCCCTGTGGTACCCGTCCCTCCCGCACTAGGCGCATGACGAAGGGCTGGGGGGGTTTTAGTGGGTAGACCTCTTGTAGGGAGTCCCACATACCCCCGCCCCTTTCCCCGAAGGGGTGGGGGATACGCAAAGTATTTCCCCTCCTTAAAAAAAAAAAAAAAAAAAAAAAAAAAAAAAGGGGTTCCCAATCTTTTTCAGCCTGCGGCGCACTTACCAGTCAATATTTTGTCACGGCGCGGCGCGGCGCGGCGCCTTTCTTTACCTAGCTATATTACAAAAATATACATAATATAATACACACCTTTAATTATTATAGGTAGGTTGAGCAAGTAAATAATAATAAACAAATATTTAATCATCTGCCTGCTTTGTAAAATAAAAATTAATATTATAATTTTATTTCATAATATTTGTGGTTTCGGATAATGATGGAGGATCGACTCACGGCGCCCCTCTTGCCTTTCCACGGCGCACCAGGGCGCCGCGGCGCACAGTTTGGGAGCCCCTGAGTCCTAGCCATATTGCGCGAGTCTCGTCTAGTGAGTATAGTATACAAATAATATTTAGCACTATGTTAGTAAATAGTAATTGATTGAAAGGCTGATGCAGTACCTATCTAGTAGCTAACGTAAAATACAAAGGCCCCTTTTCATTCTGGACAGCTATGATTGTCTCTATAGCTTGTACAATTGACGAAGACTAATATTATGGTCTATCATATACTTACAAATGTACCCATCTATATATTATTGTTTGTAATCGCTTGGGTCCACAAATTACGTGAGGTGTTTAGGGCGGGGAGGGGGTCGAGTCAAATCTCATGTAATCTCACGTTAGGGAGAGGGGGGGGGGGTGGGTCTCTGCAAATCTCACGTAATTTTTTTCTCAATGAAATAATACTATTTTGATCCATTTCATCAAGATTGTACGTATGCTTAAGATTTAATCGTCAGCGTAATCGTCATACGATTAAGATTATTCACAATTTCGTTCGAAAGAAAATCTATTGACTGTCAAACCAAACGTTTACGTAAGAATCTCACATTTTCAAAATTTCACGTGAGATTTGGGAGGGGGAGGGGGGTTGAATAAAATCTCACGAAATCTCACCAGGGGTTGTGGACGCCCCCTTGTTCGGTTCATCGTAGGCCGACGTGAAGAGGCTGCGTAATAAACTATCTCGCGGCTTGTTATTATCGAAACTTAGAGTGTTGGTCAATGAGATTTACTAATAACAAAAGGCTGTTGTAGCTGGTGACAGAATCACACGGGGTTGGCACCGAATCTCGTAACCGCACCCAATATAATAAGCCATTATTACTTTTCTTAGTAGCTTAGAGTATGAACCATAACGTCTATAATAATAAAAAAATATTATTGTTTTCCTTTTTAGGGTTCCGTACCCAAAGGGTAAAAACGGGACCCTATTACTGAGACTTCGAAGTTCGATGTCTGTCCGTCTGTCTGTCCGTCTGTCTCCAGGCTGTAACTCAAGAACGGTAATAGCTAGAGGGTTGACATTTTCACAGATTATGTATTTCTGTTGCCGCTATAACAGCAAATACTAAAAACAAAATAAATTAAATATTTAAGGGGGGCTCTCATACAACGAATGTGATTTTTCAAACATTTTTTGCTCGGTATCAATGACGACAACAAGTAGGCACTTGAAATTTTCACAAAAGCCTTAGTTATATGTGTACTTTAATAATTAATAATAATATTTAAATAAAATAAAAATTTAAGGGGGGCTCTCATACAATGTGATTTTTCAAACATTTTTTTGCTCGGTATCAATGATGTGTTACAGGTACCAGACAACGAAAATATATTTAATACTTTTATACTATACATATATTTAAGATTTTTATTATATCATACACATATTTAATACACATCCAGACCCGGGAACATTGAAATCTTTTTGTTCCGCCGGCGGGATTCGAACCCGCGACCCCTGGCTTGAGCTACCAACGCGCTCACCACTGAGCCACAGAGGTCGTCAACAATTTTTGGCCTATTTTTGCTCTATAACGGTACGGAACCCTTCGTGCGCGAGTCCGGCTCGGACTTGGCCGATTTTTTTATAAATCAACAGTCAATTGCTATAGAAAAACATGGATTGTCCAAAGGAAAATTCGTAACAGTTTCGAATATTAATGTTTACAATTTTTATTGTATACTTCGTAAGTATACTATACTAGCGGCCCGGTACGTGCTTCACTACGTATAAAGTGAAATAATACAAAAATTTAGAACATCGATTCATTTCTTAAAAAAATATATTACTCAATTTCTAGCTATTTAAAAACTTAATACAAAACATTTGGATAAACAATATTTTTTGTTTTTCCATTTTGAGTGTGAATTAACAAACGGCTGGGGGTACTGACTCTGGAACAGGTAACATAAAGTTGGCCATGTGAAAAACATGATTCTTCCAAATTCACGCCACAAACGTTAATTGTTATTATTTATCAGATGACATACGATCGAGAGCAATTTTAAACAATTGAACTAATTGCGTTATGCTGATGGAAAACCATTGTAGCTCACGACTATAATTTCTCGTCTTGTATACAATATTTCAGTAAATATAAAAAATAATTGCAAATTGTCTTTTAACTCCTACTAGAAAATCTAAGAACCAAGGCTGCACATATAGAACCAAAGTGTAGTTGTTAAAAGATTTATTAGAGTTAGCGCTAGCGTGTGAAAATCTTAAAAGCTGTTATGTTAATACTAAATGACTCATAGACTTATTGTAAATAATGTCACAATATATTACACAATAATATATTAATAAATAAATACTAACAATAAGCGGATGCGCTCGGTGATGCTATGTCCTGGCATTATAAGACGCAATTATTGAATTAAATAAAAGGTTGACTGGTATATTAACTCAATATAGGAATTCAGTTAATTTGTTACGTAATGTAAAATGTTATAAAGCCTTATTTGTCCGTAATCATGAGTGGTGATTATATTTACCTTAAAGTCTATTAGATTTTTCACATAACATTTTTCAATCCAGGATTCCATCTTCATGAAATTCTAGAAGTTTTTAAAAGTTATAAGTGGGTTAACATATTTTGTTGAATCGATCTGGGGCCTGGGGGCACGGTAGTGCCCCCGCCAAGTCGAGCATTAGTTTTACGACTATACTTTATCACAATAAGTGACTGACAGTGACATTAATTCCAGTCGTCTAAAATGTTTTTGTCAGCTAGTGAAATATCGTAATTCTTACATCCATACTAATATTATAAACGTGAAAGTGTGTCTGCCTGTCTGTCTATGACCTCTCCACGCCCAAACCGGTGAACCGGGTAAGGACATAGGTTACTTTTTATCCCGGAATGACGTACGGTTCCCACGCGATATACGAATTTTGGCGAAACGGAGTTGCGGGCGTCATGTAGTCTGTGCTATAAAATATTTCCATTTATATCCAAGTCTCCAAGTAGCGAATAACAACATTCTATAGGTTTGACTGTTTATTTGGTATACAGAACACTGTGGTGCATTTGGTTCCTTATAGCTCCTAAAAGGAGCTAATATACCCTCGAGGAAATTGATTCCTAGGCAGTTGACAGATCCACGTCATTTGGTCGGCTTATGTCACTTCAATGTTAGCTGTGATCGGTTGGAATGGGTTTGACGCAACGCGACCAAATTACTTATATCCTCCATCTGTCTAGAAATCAACTTCTCTGATAGTACATCAACATTCCTTAAGACTGCGCGGGTTTCTGGTCATCATCGTTGGTCTCTTTGGGCTGGTATCCGTTCTTGTCGGCGACGAATGTGACGGATATGTGCTGTCCGTCCGGAGCGACGTACTTGTAGCTGCCCTTGACAGAAAGTCCTTGCTGGTCCGTGTCGTTTTTGTACTCGCCCTGCTCCTGGCGGGATGTGCCGTCGCTTGTTTCAAATCTGCAAGAAAAAAGATAAAATATGGTAAACTAAACTTATGTCACTTAAAGTGAGAAGAGTAGGTATCTACTGTAAATCCTAACTCTGGCATTTTCAAAAGAAAAATCTAAGGATGCCCATGATTGTTTTTTTACGGCTAAGAAAATGCCGTCCCGCATCCTGCGGAGACAAAATAATTATGGTACCGCAGGTATATGGGACTCACTCCGTCTTAAGATGGTAGTAATGCTGCCTCTACATACTAAAAACTTGGGAACCATGATATTACATCCGCGACAAGGATGCCAATGATAGGGTAGTTTTCCCTACATAATATCTTCGCTATATAATAATGCACATGAATTGCTCTGAATTTTATGCTGAGCAATTCGCAGAGCAGCCACGCATTACTTTTATTTTGTTTTATTTTATTTTATCATGTTTGGGTGGCTTACAGCTAACTATATTAAATTTACTATCTAATATATATATCTATTTACTATCTAATATATATATAATATATATAAATCTCCTGTCACGATGTTTGTCCGAGATGGATTCCTAAACTACTTAACCGATTTTAATGTTTGTTTTTTTAAATGTGTGCTTTTTTCCAACTTGCGAGATAGGATAGCTTAGAATCATAGATCTTTAATAATTAAAGACCGGGTCCCGTGACCCGCGTCGCATAAACAATGGTCGCTTTTTATAGACAAATAATTTGCAATAAAATAAAATTGCGACTATAATAATTATTATAGTCGCAATTTTATTTTATTTTATTGAATTAGTGACTAAATAAGTATGTCACCATGGCAACGTCCATCGCTATCCCGTGACCCGCGTCGCATAAACAATGGTCGCTCTTTATAGACAAATAATTTGCAATAAAATAAAATTGCGACTATAATTTATGCGACGCGGGTCACGGGATAGCGATGGACGTTGCCATGGTGACATACTTATTCAGTCACTAATGGGCATTGTCAAAAAAAAATTACATGTACTTTTTATATTTTTTTTTCGTTAAAATAGGATATTTTAAGAATACAAATTAAATAATTTTGAAATTCATTGGCTAGTTTTTTCTCAATAAATTTTTAAAGTTTCGCTGTGACGTCATCATCGGCGGCCAAGTGACCTCTGTAGTATTTTTTAATTTCATTTCAATCTTATTTATAATGGCTGGTTCGTCAAATGCAAGTTCTCATTATGTGAAAGCTGATACGAGAAACTTGCCAAAAGTTCGAAACGTAATGTTGGTCGAATTTATTGCTAATTTAACGCCATTGAAGACCTTCAATGGCGTTAAATTAGCAATAAATATTATATTTTTGAACAAATATGTTTAACTAAGGTTAAACATATTTGTTCAAAAATATAAGTAACTAATGGGTATTTTTTTCGTTTATATACAGAAAAACGATCACTGACCTTATTCCTCGAAATGTTTTTGTAATGAGCAAAATTAAAAAAAAATGGACAATCCCCATTCAATAAAATTATACGGGCAATATACTTTATATTATAATAATATGGCAAAGAAACGTTTGCCGGGACAGCTAGTAAATTATAAAATACGATAAGGCAATTATAAGCCTCCACAGGTAGCTTTTAGATCATTCGACAATTTTTGGATCTCTTTGGTGGAGTAGAGAGAAAATCTCTGATAAGACGATATCATTGGTAGTTGCGCGAAGGTTTCTATTGTCCCCTCTAGTTTCGCCAATTCTCTCATTATTGTGCGCAGCCTAAGTACTATACAGTTTAAGTAATATACAGTTTGGTAAATACCAAACTGTATATTACTTTAACTATTTTAATGAAACTCTTATCCTTGACTATGTTTTTTACTATCTGAAGAGTTACCTGAGCCGCACGTGACCTTTTCTTACATCATCGAATAAGTTGTAATAGTTCATTATAATGATACTTTGTGTATGCATCATTGATTTGACTTATTGACCTTGTTGTAAGTACAAATTAATCGTTATTTTTACAAGTTTTTATTTAATGTAATGAACAATTATATAAATACTGTTGAATAACATCCTTTAAATGAGACGTTTGAAATGTTTAGAATTTCGTAAATGTGTCGTAGAGGACATTTTATTGTAAACTACGTCGGGCTATTTTTTGTTTTCTGTCCACTGTTTAGATACCTACAGTTAAACCTATCCATATCCAAATAGACCAACTTCAAGGATTTATGATGTGTTAAAGTTACTTCAGTAGATTAATAAAAACTTAGAAATCGTATCAGGGTTCCACCGGCCAAATGTACCTACGGTTACAGCGCAATGTGAGAATTTGTCTGCGACCTGCGTGAACAAAGTTGCAGGCAATATTTAGTTGTTAATAAACAGATTTTATATTTGACAGACGCAAACAAGACACAAAGGAACACAAAAAATCGTGTATATCGTGACCTAATAATAATCGAACACAAAAATAACATGTTAGGTACAAACTCACAAGTCTAGACTCAAAGATTGATTATATGACCTAACTCTAAAGGTTAATCTCGGCAAATTGAAATACCAGCAAAAAGGCATGTAGTTTGTGGTTTAAATCTACAATTCAAACTGTGGCCTATATAAAAGCTTTATAAAGTGCTTTAATAGTTAAATAAAAACCGGCCAAGTGCGTGTCGGGCCACGCGCAATATAGGGTTCCGTAGTACCGCTAGTTTTTGACAATTTTTCAATGGTCAATGAACGTACATTTATAGCGTGTTCTACACTACTAACAACATCATCTCAGTTACTTTCAAAGGAATTCGAATGAAAAGTTCCTTCATACTTCGCCGAATACATTTTTTTTAGTTGATCGACTTCTTAGTCGTGATAGTTTTCCTTTTAAATTCAGCATATTTCCTACTCCCGTGAATTTTTTCACATTTCCAGAACCAACCGTTTAGCTGGTAGAAGGGGGGGACACTGGACTCTAACGAATTTTTCCACTTTAAAACTTAATATTTCACGAACAGGTCCCTAAATCGGAAAATGATCCAGGAATACTCACAATATTTTTAAAAAAACCTATTCAACGACACCCCACACGATGGGGTGGGCGCGAAAAAAAATATTCATTCCCGCTTGATGTGTAGGGTACGTACCATAAATTTTTTTTTTTTTACGATTTTACGTACCATTTTGTTGCCATCATTAATATGTGTATTCATGCCAAATTACAGCTTTGTAGGTCCTATAGTCTCTGAGTAAAACCGCGGACAGACAGACAGACAGACGGATAGACGGACAGACGGACGGACAGACCGAAACTATAAGGGTTCCTTGTTGACTACGGAACCCTAATAAATACGTGTGGCAGTCGGGGACTGCCGCGGTAAAGCTATTGCATAGCATTTTTTGTCAACTTATGCAATAATTTAAGACGCCAGTGGATGAACACGATAACTAACGTATTTTTGTAACATACGACAATTTTTATTTTTTTTTCTTAAAAAAAAACTTGTAACTTATCTACTTGGCTATAATATCTGTATATACATAAAATGAAAAATCCACACTTCTTTTTTATTTCAAATAATTTATCCGGCCCTAAAGCCTCCCATTTCTGGAAAAAAACGCGATTTTTATACTGTTCTGTGTTACCTTGTTCTTCCACTCACGTCTTCAATTATAATTCGCATACGTCTAGTTCATCTACACTACATAGTCCAGTCGCACGCACACAAAAGTCTATCGAACAGAACCGACATTAGACAGCTTTCATTGTTGTGGACGGATTTCATATTTATTCATATTTGATAGTTTTAAACATGGACGTATAAAAAAAGGCGGACGGAGTCCCACCATACACAAAACTGTGTCGTTCAGAGTCGGCCAGCTGGCTGTATGTACACGGTCCGCACGCACACATTCTTGCGCTAGTCCATACCATTTGACAGGCGTCAGAATATGTGCGTGGCCGACTCAGAAGAAAAGTGATGATACAGTTTTGTATATGACAAGACTCCGTCCGCCTTTTTTTCTACGTTCATGGTTTTAAATCTATTCATTAGCTTTTCATTGAGATAAAACAATAACAAATCAAAAACTCTGGTGAATGATAAAAACCTCATAAAAGGGCTTCGGGACCCTGGATTGATCACTTATGTTGATAATAATAATGATTATTTGAATAGTACATACCAACCTGTACCTATAATTATACAGATCAACGTTCAATGTCCATTAGTCATTTCCGTCATAAACTTACTCGAAGTTGTATCCGTTGACATCGACATCGGATTCCTGTTTGACGATCTCTACGGGCTGCGCCTGCGCCGCCGGCGGCTGATCGGCCGACGCGCACGCGCACGATAACGCGGCCAAGGCGAGGAGCGTCTGAAATAAACACAGTATAAATTATAATATACAGTAGAAACCTTTTTTATTAGTGCTGGGCAAGGGCGTCCCACAGGACCGTAGACTAGCCCTTTACTAATAAAAAAATATCTACACAATAATTATATTGTTAACTGACGTTATTGTGATACAACATTTTGTCCTTATATCTTTATAACTCTTGAGCCTTTGTATTTTAAGTAGGTAATATTGTATTGCAGTACCTATGGAAGGCTAAAGATTATCGTCGATTTTAGAAAACTTGAAGTAGCAAGACGATGGTTATTGGTTATCACGTCACCTAAACTTGTTTGTGTTCAGTGATTTCAAAAACATGGTTGAGTAACCCTACTGTATGATATTCGTATTGTGCAAAATCCTTAGCACTTTGACCCACGACAAACAAATAGCAAATGGCAATACTCATTACTTGTAAATTAATACATGGTAATTTATTGTTGTTTGCCGTTTGTGAAATTTTTAAGTAGCAGTTTTTCCTATCATTAGATTTAATAAGAAGCTTATTAAAAGAGTAGTAAGTGGTTCTATAAAATATAATAAGATTATTATTTACTAGCGACCCGCCCCGGCGTCGCACGGGTATAAAATATATAGCCATTGAAAAAATGATTAAAATCGATAGCCTTTCACGATCCTTCATATGGTCTACTTCTTATCTGTGCCAAATAATATTAAAATTGCTGCAGTGGTTCGCGAGATAAACCCTTTCAAAAAATTTCCCCCGTTTTTCCACATTCTCCTATTAGTCTTAGCGTGATAAAATATAGCCTATATATATAGCCTATAAAATATAGCCTTCCTCAATAAATGGGCTATCTAACACTGAAATAATTTTTCAAATCGGACCAGTAGTTCCTGAGATTAGCGCGTTCAAGTTAGCCCTTTCAAATAATTTTCCCCGTTTTCTCCACATTTTCCTCTATTTCTTCGCTTCTATTAATCTTAGCGTGATAAAATATAGCCTATAACCTTCCTCGATAAATGGGCTATCTAACAATCTTACTTTCTTATCTTACTTTGATGACCTAACTTTATTTCATTAAGAAGCAAGGTATATACATGCTTAGAAACTTCTACTTAGAAAACCTTACTACTTACTACTTCTACTTAGTACTCAGAAAACCTTGGGTTCTAAATAAAAAGATTTCTGGCGATGTATGAAAATCTTTACATATATCCCGAGCATGTTAAATCCCATGATAATTTTTAGCGCATTATAGTACAACCAAAATCGCAATATTAAAAAGTGACTTACGATTTTCATCATTTTTTTGGTGGTGGTGGTGCCGTGGAGTCCTGAACGTCTGTGATACGAGCTGGCAATGTGGGGTATAAATATGTCCCCAAATGTTGACAATAGTTTCATTGGCATCACAGGTGCTAATCATTATCATGTAATATCGAGGTGATCCATGAACGGGGATTTGTGAATTGTGTAAACTATGTAGCTAGGTCGCGTTGCATAATAGCTTCAGTTGGCTTCGTCTGAGGACTCTTTGTATCTAAACACACTAGGCCGAAGTTACGCGGCGTAAATTACGTCCGCAATGTCAAACGCATATAAAATACGGACGGAACGCGGCGGAACAGTGTGTCGTCGGCAATTTCAAATACATTGCGGGCGTAATCATGCGGAATTTACGCCGGCGTAATAACTTCGGCCAGTGTGTTTAGACCAAAGTTTAGACACTTTGTATACTCATGACGTGTATGGCTGTATGCCAGTGTCAAAATATCTTACTATGAAAACCAATGCAATACCTCTAAATGAAAGTTTAGGTTCTAGAATCTAGAGAGTGCCAAAGAAATATACACAGGAATATGAGACATATTTGAAATATAGATACACTAGATGATGCCCGCAACTTCGTTGCGCCAAAACTCGTTTATCACGCGGGAACCGTACATTTTTCCGGGACAAAAAGTATCCTATGTCCTTTCTCGGGACTTAAAGTATCTCCATGCCAAATTTCAGCAAAATCGGTTCAGCGGTTTGAGCGTGAAGAGGTAACAGACAGACAGACAGACAGACAGACAGACAGATAGGCAGACAGACAGACACACTTTCGCATTTATAATATTAGTATGGATAAACCAGGTGCGAAGAACCGTTTAGGCGTGTAGAGGTAACATACAGACATACATGCTTCCACATTTCCAATAGTATCCATGGTCTACTAATAAAAACCATTTTTGTGGCGAAGATCGTTCGAACCCGATAAAGATATCTAAGGGCCAGTTCATATCGCATCTTGTCACGTCGATGCGAAGCATTCACTCGACCAGCATTATTATCGATACAAAACGCACCTTTGCTGTGTTTAAACAATGAAAGTTATGCAAGAACAGCGCGAACTACACTGCGGACATGTCGCGAACTTTGAGAGGATTTGGCAGTAATGTGCGATCCGCGCCGCGATTTGCGCCGCGATCCACGCCGCGATCCGCGCCGCGGTCCGCGGCGTGCCTTCGCGCGCGAGTGTGGTTCGGCAGTAAGGACTTCGCCACGAACATAAACTATAAAGTACATTACACACATTGCTCATAAGTCATAACATTGCAATGGGCATTGTCCAAAAAAAATCACATGTACTTTTTATATTTTTTTTTCGTTAAAATAGGGTATTTTAAAAATATAAATTAAATAATTTTGAAATGCATTGGCTAGTTTTTTCTCAATAATTTTTTAAAGTTTCGCTCTGACGTCATCATCGGCGGCCAATTGACCTCTGCAGTATGTTTTTTTTTTCCTTTCAATCTTATTTATAATGGCTGGTTCGTCAAATGCAAATTCTCATTATGTGATAGCTGATACGAGAAGCTTACCAAAAGTTTGAAACGTAATGTTGGTCTAATTTATTGCTAATTCAACGCCATTGAAGGTCAAACTAAGGTTAAACATATTTGTTCAAAAATATAAGTAACTAATGGGTATTTTTTTCATTTATATGCAGAAAAACGATCACTGACCTTATTCCTCGAAATGTTTTTGTAATGAGCAAAATTTAAAAAAAATGGACAATCCCCATTGTACGAAGAAGCTTAGCAGCTATGGTAATAAGTAATAACACAATATAAACATCATATTATAGTACAGTAGCTCAGTTTTGACCTTGAAACCGAACTTGATTAACCCAGAAGAATGTTTTACTCGCCCGTGTAATGTACGACTCAGGTAACTTCAAGTAGAAAAATACTACGGTAACTTAGCTGAAATCATGCTTACATGATTCGCCCGGTAAGGTCGGCTTAGCCACTGGCCACAGAATATTATCGGTCTTACCACAAAAGATTTAAACATCTGTTGAACAGTTGTTTTGAGACAATTTTGTATGGAATTTTTCTCTAATCAACTGTTCAACGGGTGTTTAAATCTTTTGTAGTAAGACCCTATATATTTGGCTTAGCATAAAGATGTTCTACTATACATTATTATATTGGGAACATAATTTACCTCTAATACACATATTTATGTCTACTGCCATTTTGATGTGTGTTTACACGAGATTGTCGTGATAGAACATCGATTATATCCAGCATTCGATTTAATTAACTCGATTTGACATCGTTTCGCTCTAAAATTGTTGAATTTATAGATATATATTATTATTTAAATGAATCTAGTTTTTGGTTTGTTTCAAAAGTGTAGAAAATCTTGCTACTGTACTGTAATTGGCGAAACATGGCGATAGCGGTATTGACTCCTGTCAAAAACTTGTTATCTAATATATATAAATCTCCTGTCACGATGTTTGTCCGCGATGGATTCCTAAACTACTTAACCGATTTTAATGTTTTTTTAAATGTGTGCTTTTTTCCAACTTGAGAGATAGGATAGGTTAGATCTTTAATTATAGTCGCAATTTTATTTTATTGCAAATTATTTGTCTATAATTAATTGACAGTCACAATTATCTGTTAACTCCAAAAGATTCCAACAGATGTCGATACTTTTCGACTGGATTGAGTAAGTAACGGCTACTGGGTACTTTATATATTGATACGTGCATTTGATGAATAAATAATAGTTAATAATAATTTACTACAACTGACGACGACCATTGTTTGTGCGACGGGATAGCGATTGACGTTGCCATGGTAACATACATATTTAGTCATTGCAATAAAATAAATAATATATTATGGCAAAGCAACGTTTGCCGGGACAGCTAGTTTTCTATATAAACCTCGATTCACAATGAAGTGTCAGATGTTGTCAATCGCGGCTTTGTATAGAAAATGACAAGTTTTTGACAGGGAGTCAATGACCGCTACCGCCATGTTTCGCCGAGTACATAATATATTTATCTCTGAGAAAGAGACAAAGGTCGTCACCTTTGTCTCTTTCTCAGAGATAAATATTTCTGTGTTACTTCTGCACTCAGAGACGAACATCAATAACATACCTGTAAATTGTAATTAAATAAAGATCTGCCAAACTCTTTATTTAATTGAAGTTTAATTATCATTAAATGTCTCTGAGTGCGATCGTTAGTTTGATAAGTGGCTAAAGATCATTTAAAATGATAAATTAAATCTTCAGTGATAATTAAAACTCTTATTATGATTATATTAAATCTTCAATGAGTAGGTCATAATGATGTGAATGACCACAAGTAAGCCACAGTGGTAACCTTTAGCTATTATAATGACCTGTGTGTGCTTCGCGGCTCGTCGCGAGCAGTCGAGGTCGGATCCCGGCCTAAGGTTAGTTCAGACAAAGCGAATAAGCGATTCTTTTCAGAAACCGATCATAAAATTATTGTGAACCGCGGCTCACGACAACACAGCCGACGCTTCACGCTTCGGCTGTGCTGTCGTGAACACTACTGTTCGTAAAAAGCCTATATTAATTTTAGACAACATTAACCTTAGGCCGTGGTCAGACAAAACTGACTATACGCCGCTGAATCTGAGCAGGCTCACTGTAAGACCCAGTGTGAACGTGAAAATATACGGTATCGAATGTCCGCGCCTACGCCTAGCGTAATGCTGTATAGTCAGTTAGGTACTGTGAACGAAAAAGCGAATTTGTATGGAAATACAATAAACTGCGTGACGCTCGCTCACATTCAGCGGCGTATAGTCAGTTTGGTGTGAACACGGCCTTAGGGTGAAGCCAAACGAGCGTAATTTGTGAGTTGTGAGTCGCAGAATTTCGGCTGGAAGAAATTCTACCGCATTTGGTTTCATACAAAAATCCTGTTTCATGTTTGATTCACACGAGCGTAATTTTGTGGGTCATGATTTGTATGAAAAGATATTTACGCGACCGAAATTCTGCGACTCACAACTCACAAATTACGCTTGTTTGGCTTCACCCTAAATGTTATCATAATAATGTGGTTAATAATAAATTAAAAAAGTATTCTGCCATTCAGGGACGAGGACAGAGGAAACGTACATTTTTCCGAGATAAAAAGTACCTATCCTATAATATGATATTATAGGATAGATAATTTGTCCTTTCCCGGGTCTCAAAGTATCTCCATACCAAACTTCAGTGATCAGTGTTTTGGACGTAAAGAGGTAGCCGACAGACAGACACACTTTCGCATTTATAATATTAATTATATTATTGTATATGGATTGAGGTTTTAGATTAAGTACGGTATTTAGTTGATTACGAGTACCTCATTGCCTCTTTAATATGAATATATCTTGCTTGCTTTTAAATATATTTACATTCAGCTCTGGCCCGCAGTTAGTGAGCTCTACGCAATAGCCTATTAATTTTTAATGTAAATTTTAATAGTAAATGAGTTAGCTTCATTGATTTATTACAACTGGTGGTGAATGCGCCTGCGCAACGATTGCGTAAAACTCGCGAGAGACAATAGGTACCAGTCCCTAATCGAAAATTCGTAAGACGTGGAGGGATACAAGATGCAGTGTGTGAGAAAAATTAGGGCCTAATTCATTATTAATCCTTTGATCGGAGGTTCTAGGAATTCCCATTGTATTCTTTTGTTCTGAAGGATTAAATCGGGGCCTGAAGGATTAAATCGAGAATCGAGCCTAATAATAAGGCTCGATTTATGATTGCGTGAACGAGAGGACGCAGACGCGCGAAAATCGTAATAATGTGGGTAATTTCACCACATTTTTTTACACAGTATCAAAAAAGGAAGTCAATAAATTAATCTGTCAGTCATAATTTGTTATTTTCACATGATTGGATAAAAATTGTAAATTGTTTTCACACTAACATTATAATATAGGTACATTTGGATAATCGTCATACTTGTACGCAGTACAAGATTCTGTAGGACAAACAACCAGATACTCGGGTTTTAAAATATATGTATAAGATTAATTAAGAAGACACAATTTTATATTAAACTAGCTGTCCCGGCAAACGTTGCTTTGCCATAAATCATAAGAAGTAATCATAAAGTATTTAGCCCATATTATTTTATTGAAATGACTAAATAAGTATTAAGTAAGTCGCCATGGCAACGTCGAACGCTATCCCGTCGCACAAACAATGGTCGCCGTCAGTCTCAGGTTGTAATAATTTACTATTATTTATTATATATATATATATATATTATTTATGCAACAAATGCACTTATCGATATATAAAGTACCCAGTAGCCGATTCTCAGACCTACTGACTATGCATATAAAATTTGGTAAAAATCAGTAAAGCCGTTTTGGAGGAGTTCGTGGACTAACATTGTGACATGAGAATTTTATATATAAGAAGAGATATAATACTTACTCCATATAAGGAGAACATAAAAAAGGAGCACAATATTATTCAGTTTATACTTATACTTATTCAACTCTATTATTGCGCATTCAGTTGTAACGTTCTTAGTCAAGTATTAAGTCATTTCAATTATTTATCATCAAAGTCATATATCGTAACATTATTATTTCAAAATACTATAGTACACTTAAAAACTAAGCTAATACGTTACTTATTTTAAATAAGTTAATAACGCTAACGATCGATAAAACTTCCATTTTCACCACTTCCTGATAAGAGCTGGATAGGCTATCCACCACTTAACTTGACAGATAGAGTATGGATAATCTGTCAAAAAAGTTGTGGATAGCCTATCCGGCACTTTATCAGATAGTGGTGAAACAGGCATAATACATAAAACCATGGAGTATTCGTAATCAGTAATCACTGACTTCTATCTATTTAGAGGTCATGTGGTTCATAACATTATGGAGAGTTAGTTTTCGACGTTATTTTATAGGTTTCGGCAACGGAGCTGACTATTCTCTGAGCGACGAATTGAGGATACGTCCCATATTTCTCCAGAGGTGCTTTGAACTTCCACTGAGGGGACGACATATTGCATACGGCTTTCTTCAGCGCCCAACACACCTAGCTGAAGTTCCGCGTCTTTGATTCCGCGACATGGTATCTGTGAAATTGAATTGGGTAAATTATCCATACTAATATTATAACTGCGAATATAATATGTCTGTCTGTCTGTCTGTTACTTCTTCATGCCCAAACCACTGAATCGATTTTGCTGAAATTTGGTATGGAGATACTTTGAGTCCCGGGAAAGGACATAGGATACTTCACCCAATTTATACACTAAGTTTTCAATTCATATTTAAATTAAATGTAATGCAATTCAACGATTTTGCACGGGTAACGGGTGTCCAATAATATTGCCACAATGGTGACATTGGACACGAAATATTTAAAACACTAATATAAAA
The DNA here is from genome assembly GCA_937595015.1 of Polyommatus icarus. Taxonomy (NCBI): domain Eukaryota; kingdom Metazoa; phylum Arthropoda; class Insecta; order Lepidoptera; family Lycaenidae; genus Polyommatus; species Polyommatus icarus. Next base: position 6,572,734 of record OW569331.1, read on the forward strand.
AAAAATACTGACATATTTTAGGAACAAACAGATTTCCTTGGTTTATCTGTTACTTTCCTCTCTTTCGTGAAAACCAAGCATGATGCAGATAAAGTATGACATTATACTCACACAGCGTTACCCTGCAGCCACGGCAGGCTTCGGCCGAGCCACCGCACGGCATTCCTGACAGCAGCCGCGGCGACTACTGGGTACTCGTTGCACAATGACTTGTCGACCAGGAGGGCTGACGCACAAATGAAGGTGGCTGCGACCTCCACCTCCCCGGGGTTGGAGGACTCGTAGCTCCAGGATAAGTAGGGGATGAAATCCTGGGGCACGACGGGTGATGAAGGAAACCCCTGTGAACGATGGTGGTTGAGATGGTTATTGTGTCATCGTCATCAAAGGGGCACCCTACATATGGAAGTTCGGCGGTCAGCAGGTTGGATGGTTTGTTTGATGCATAGACGTGTGTCTTACCACCGCATTCAGAGATATTTGATAACATAACCCGACTGCCAGGAGTGTTATGTTTTTAGCGCGTATCTTGTATGTTTGTTTATATTCTTTAATACCTCGTATCTATAGAACTATACCTCGAATCTTTAGATTTTCACATTTGAGGTATCGTTAGATTTGTCTTAATAGCCCAAGTGTTTTTAGATAGGTGACATTAAAAAAAATTATATTTGACGACATGATGTGAGCATGGACGTATAAAAAAAGGCGGACGGAGTCCCACCATACACAAAACTGTGTCGTTCAGAGTCGGCCAGCTGGCTGTATGTACACGGTCCGCACGCACACATTCTTGCGCTAGTCCATACCATTTGACAGGCGTCAGAATGTGTGCGTGGCCGACTCCGAAGAAAAGTGAAGACACAGTTTTGTATATGACAAGACTCCGTCCGCCTTTTTTTCTACGTTCATGGATGTGAGGTTAAAAAAAATTACCAAGCATATCGAGTGTGGTATCAAAATGAAAGATTTTAAACACTGATTCTAACTATGTATATAACTCATTTACTTGCAGTTTTAATATTAAATAGACCGATAAATATAATAATTAAAAAAACCTTAAAAAAGTGCCTCGATTAGCTGTTTAGACCTCAGTTCGCAAAATATAATATTACTAGATGACTCCCGTGACAGAAATAGGACGACTCTATGTAATAATTACTTAATCAAAGGTTAGAATATCAAAATTCACTAATAATTCACATTAAAGAATATGGTCATCAGAAGTGAGGGTAGTTAAATAAAAAATATATAGACGATAAAATATGTTTTACTATCGGTCCAAGGCCCTACCACTGGTTCAGTGACCTTCCCACCGAGAAGAACCAGCAAGAAACTCGGTGGGTCTAAATATTCTTTTCAACAGTATAAATTACAATACAGAACACACGATAATCAAGACATTAAATAATAGTAGCAAAAGCATAACCAATAATCAAATAACATTTAAGAAATATTATCCACCTAATTAACACAAAGCAACACAAATAAATAAAATATGGCGGATAATAATTACAATAGAAAAATACTTAACTCACTGTTCAGCCGTCTCCAGGTCACCAGAAAAAGTATCCAAATTACGACCTTCTATGGCTTATATATCCCGGGCTTGGCTATGACCAGGGAATATTTCCATCTATTGGCTAAACCCCTTGACCAATCAAAAATAAGTCAATGTTATATCTTGTATGATATTTTAATTATTAAATAGTATTTTGATTTGACCGGAAACATTCCCTTTGTCCAATCAGCCAAACGTTACATTTCTATTGGATAATAGATTTTATCAGACCACAAAACGTTTTACATACATTTATAACATATCTTTAATTAAAACAACAATATAAATAACAACTTCTAACTGAAATAACCAATAAGTGTCGATAATTAGATAAATAAGTATCTAAATGAACCAAAACTTCCTTATCATGTTTCACAGATAATAATCATTTTTATCTACTTCAAAGTGCACATTTCACAGATAACAAATACTTTTATCTTCTTCGAGGTACAGCTAAATAACCTAGTTATTTGCCACATTTTTGATAACCGTACTTTTAAAATTATTATAATTTCTTTATTCCTTTGTTTAATTGTTACTATTATAATCTCAATTCAAAATTCTTATTTCAGTTTCTAACACCCGCAACTCCGTTGCTCCAAAATTCGTTTATCGCGGAAGAACCGTACATTTTTTCGGAATAAAAAGTATCCTATGTCCTTTCCCGGGACTCAAAGTGTCTCCATACCAAATTTCAGCAAAATCGGTTCAGCGGTTTGGGCATGAAGAGGTAACAGACAGACAGACAGACACACTTTCGCATTTATAATATTAGTATGATCTAAGCTCAAAATTATCTTACCAACATAATATTAATAATAGTTCTCTCAGCGTGCACCAGTTTGGTGACAGAGAACGCGTGATTCGAAGCTTTGACCAGCTTCTTGGCGCTCATGTAGGCTCCGAGGTTCTTCTGCGCCAGCCAGAAGCAGGCGGCTGCAACCAGCTGCAGATGTTCCACGTCCACTTATTTGCGACAAGCGGACGTGGAACAACTCCAACTGGTTGCAGCGCCAACAACGCATCCATGTATGAAATGGCGGACTGGATGACCGCTGGATTACCATGGTTACCCTAAAGAAGAATATGTAAAATAAATGTGTCTATTAACAACATAGTCATTACCTAATACCTAACCTCTTCAATCTTCATGGTTAAATGACTGAACCAATTAAGCTGAAATTCGGTATACAATAGCTATGTCCACATTATGCGCTTTCGTCTTCAATTTTCGTCATCTTTTTTCTTTCAACTTTCGTTGTGGCGCATTCAATAATTGAATGCGTCAAAGAATGCAACGCCAACTGTCATTTTTAATAACAAAGCGAAAGTTTCTGACGATCAGAGGGCATGCGTCGCGGGCATGCTTCACGTTCGCTGTTGACTGCGCTATAACGCATGCCCTTGACGAACAGAAAAAGGCACAGTGTGGACAAAGCTTTTGAGAGTCGGTAATGGCTGGTTTACACGTATTAAGTAGATAAGTAGTAACTAAATTTTAACGTGCCTGCCCGAAATGTGTCAAGTGACAAGCCCCGCCTGCCAACTTAACAGAAAATAGTCAAAATTATAATTTCCTTGTTTAGTACTTAACTAAATTTTAACTTGCTACTTACTACTAAATTTTGTGTTTACATGCAATAAGTAACTTAAAATTAAGTTAAAATTTAGTTTAATATTTATCTACTTAATACGTGTAAACCAGCCCTAAATGACATAGGTTAGTGAAATTTTATGCCTCAATTCGCCATATTTTGGTATATACTTACGTTGACCTTTATGATCCAGTTGATAACGTAGGCGCGATGCAGGGAATCCACCTTAGGAACAGCACTCCTTCTCTCAGCATCCAGCAAGTATATGGATATGTCGGTGCTGTAGTCTTGGGTCAAACACGTCATGTACGACATAGACATTAACATTAATATGAACTAAAAAGTATTAAATAATTTTTGCTATCTAATAGTGCCTTTTTCCGAATTCGGCTAAACCTCAACTATTTCTGTACTCAATCTTCATAATTTTGAAGTCGGTGCCAGTTCCAAAAGTTTCAAATATTCCGTCAGAGGACTGAAGATTCAGCTATCTGGTACCGACTTCAAAATAATGAAGATTGAGTACAGAAATAGTTGAGGTTTAGCCGAATTCGGAAAAAGGCACTATTAGATAGCAAAAATTATTTAATACTTTTTAGTTCATATTAATGTTAATATTGTTTTTACCTTGGAAGTCGGTTTTAATTTTTTGTTAAAAATAATTCGGGATAAAAAGTATCCTATGTCCTTTCCCGGGACTCAAAGTATCTCCATGCCAAATTTCAGCAAATACGGTTCAGCGGTTTGGGCATGAAGAGGTAACAGACAGACAGACAGACAGACACACTTTCGCATTTATAATATTAGTATGATCTAAGCTCAAAATTATCTTACCAACATATTAATAATAGTTCTCTCAGCGTGCATCAGTTTGGTGACAGAGAACGCGTGATTCGAAGCTTTGACCAGCTTCTTGGCGCTCATGTAGGCTCCGAGGTTCTTCTGCGCCAGCCAGAAGCAGGCGGCTGCAACCAGCTGCAGACGTTCCACGTCCACTTGATGTTTGCGACAAGCGGACGTGGAACATCTCCAACTGGTTGCAGCGCCAACAACGCATCCATGTATGAAATGGCGGACTGGATGACCGCTGGATTACCATGGTTACCCTAAAGAAGAATATGTAAAATAAGTGTGTCTATGAACAACATACTCATTACCTAATACCTAACCTCTTCAATCTTCATGGTTAAATGACTGAACCAATTAAGCTGAAATTCGGTATACAATAGCTATGTCCACATTATGCGCTTTCGTCTTCAATTTTCGTCATCTTCTTTCTTTCAACTTTCGTTGTGGCGCATTCAATAATTGAATGCGTCAAAGAATGCAACGCCAACTGTCATTTTTAATAACAAAGCGAAAGTTTCTGACGGTCAGTGGGCATGCGTCGCGGGCGTGCCTCACGTTCGCTGTTGACTGCGCTATAACGCATGCCCTTGACGAACAGAAAAAGGCACAGTGTGGACAAAGCTTTTGAGAGTCGGTAATGGCTGGTTTACACGTATTAAGTAGATAAGTAGTAACTAAATTTTAACGTGCCTGCCCGAAATGTGTCAAGTGACAAGCCCCGCCTGCCAACTTAACAGAAAATAGTCAAAATTATAATTTCCTTGTTTAGTACTTAACTAAATTTTAACTTGCTACTTACTACTAAATTTTGTGTTTACATGCAATAAGTAACTTAAAATTAAGTTAAAATTTAGTTAAATATTTAACTACTTAATACGTGTAAACCAGCCCTAAATGACATAGGTTAGTGAAATTTTATGCCCCAATTCGCCATATTTTGGTATATACTTACGTTGACCTTCATGATCCAGTTGATAACGTAGGCGCGATGCAGGGAATCCACCTTAGGAACAGCACTCCTTCTCTCAGCATCCAGCAGGTATATGAATATGTCGGTGTTGTAGTCTTGGGTCAAACACGTCATGTACGACATAGACACTGAAATAAATAGACAAATTATATAGGTGTACCAGAATCTGATGGCAAAAAGTGAGAAAATAAATATGACTCTAGCAATACCGGGGTAATAGGAATAAAACATTTTCATCCTTTTTTATTCCTTTAGCGGCTTATTTTGTGTGTGAAACATGCAAATGTAAAAATTTATCCAATGATCAAGGATATTTTGTGAAAATTTGCTTTCAAAAATTGCCATCAGATTCTGGTAGACCTATAAATACTAGTAGGGGTACATAGGTTAGGTATTTAGAGCGACTCCGTACGTACATAATCAAGATCAAACTACTGGACGTTGACGATTACCCTAGCGAGAAATGTTCATAAAATCATTGAATATGTAGCAAGAGATACTTACAGGCAATGATATTGTATGTTACTAACGTAACTAGATTGGCAGTCTACGACAGAAACGCGTCACCACTTTGAAGATGCCTGCAGGCATATCTGCCATACATAATGACATAATAACATTATGAAGTGACATTGTCTTTTGGGCTATCAAGTGGTTACGCATTTCTGAGAATCGTTTGTAAGACATTGCCACTCTAGTATTTTAGAAACTCATTGCTTACAGACGTCAGATGAATGTAGTCTTTCATCAACATTTTTGAACTCCAACCGTCTTTTGAAATTCCCTTTTTTTTTCTTAGTCGGTTCTGGTGAAAGGCCTTGCAGTTCCCTGCTGTGTTTTCTCTTCAGACTTCTTTTTATATTATTTATTCTATTTATAGCCAGTGGGGTTTTCAATGGCGTTATTTTTACGTCTTTCGCCGATGGACCAGCATCGGGTAATGACAGCGCATGCTTTTCCTCCTTGAATACCTTAAAATCCCAGTCTTGATCTTCTGTTCTACGAACCGTGACGTGGGTTGTCTGTATTTTCTGTGGGCATTTCTTCTCGACGTTGGCCGTGTTCGTAGTTTCGATTTTGTTAACATTCTTCAGCGGTAATCTTCCTTCTTTTTTTGTAACAACTGCTTCGGTATCTTCGGCAGAGGTTCCTTTGGTAACGGCATTCTTGAAGCAGCCCTAATACTGACCTTGTTTTCTTTATTTAAATCCATTTTGTTGAATTAGAACACAGTTACACAGCACTTTCACTATTTGCGACTACAGTCCGCTCTTTAAAACTTTTTTCGTCTACCTTATATTTTATTAATATTTTTTAGTTGGATACGAAGTTTTCGCCTTACGAAATAAAATGACATTGTTTAATTGTGAAATTACGAGAATATTTTTGAAGTGAAAACTTCTTTAGCGGCGTTTAGCACTTTTGTGGGATGGGTAAAAACTGTGAAACTCGCGTCAGATTTTCGTGTTGATCGAAAAACCATACAAAACGCTTAAGACCGTAAGACGGTTGAAGAATAGTGTTGTAACATCGAAATTAAAATTAAATGATAGTTAAAATTAAATAATAATTAAAATTAGTAATAATTATAATAATTAAGTAACATTTAAAATTAAATATGGATTAAAATTAAATAATTATTTTCAAAGCCACTTTACTATTGAATGATGAGAAAATGAATTTGGTGGACTCCACTATATTCTTGGGCATTACATTAGATAGTAAATTACAGTGGGGTCCTCGTATTGCTAACCTTGCAGGTAAGCTCAGTTCTGCAGCATATGCAGTCAGAAAAATTAGGGAAATTTCTGATGAAGACACGGCAAGACTAGTTTATTTTAGTTATTTTCACAGTAGAATGTCTTACGGTATCCTTTATGGGGAAACGCTGCCGACATCAATACAATTTTTGTGCTGCAGAAACGAGCTATACGCTCAATTTATAAAATGTCAGCTTTTGAATCTCTGAGAGAAAAGTTTACAGAAATTGGTATTCTAACTGTTGCTTCTCAATACATTTTGGATAATGTGTTGTATGTTAGAAAAAATGTAACTAAATTTAAAACTAAAAGTGATAGTCACGGTAGAAACACTAGAAATAGGCACAAGCTGGAAATACCAGTGATCAGACTTAGCAAAATAAGTAAATCTTTTAAAGGTCAATGTATACGCCTTTACAATAAAATCCCAAAAAAACGTTCAAAATCTATCAATTATTAAATTTTGAAAAAGTAATTAAAGAATGTTTGTGTGCCAAAGCCTACTATACGGTCAATGATTTCCTAAACGATGGCACATCTTGGGAGTAGGATCTCTGCTTGCTGCTGCTTCTACACTTATTATATGTGACTTACAATTGTGTATTCAATATTCATGTTGACTTTCTATAATGTATTAGATTAAGTTATTTACATTGTAAACTTTATTTTTTTAAAAGACAAATTTTCCACGTTTTTAGTAAAAAGTGGCCCCGTGCGAGTTTCTTACGCCGGTTCTTCTCGCCGGGTTAGTTACCGAACCTGTGGTAGGCAACATGTAGCTCAACGTTCTGAAAACATTTGATTCAAATTTATTCAGAAATAAAACGATTTTTATTTTTTTTTTGCCGGCACTCCCGGAGTGCAAACCGTATTTTTTTTACTAAGTGTTATTACTAGGGAATTATTGAAAACCTATAATTTTGAATTTGCCAGGTCGTTATGCATACAATATAATATATTGCGTTTAAGTGTATATAATAAAAAATAGAATTCTATTTTTATCATTGCTAGTAGTTAGAAATACAACTCCTCAAAGCTATTACAGAAGTTATAAAATTAAATTTACGACTAAAGGCTTTTATTGCAACCTCTATTGCAATTTGCAAGTTTTTGTGTCCTTACTTATTATCTTCTCTCGAAAAAAGCGTGCAGATGAAACAACTTTTCATCGGCATTAACAGAGAAATTATATCTGAATAAAAATAATTAGTAATCTACATCATATGATACGTAATTTGGTTTTGCCATATTTTTTCTATCGGTATCACATAATAAAGAAATAAAAAACCAAATCACCCCCAAATCGTTGAATGAAACCACTTTACTCCTTCATTATTTATCAAAAGAATATATAAAAAATATCTACTGCTTTGCAATACATAAGTTAATAATTTGATTTGGTTACTTTTTTAAATATGTATTATATTAAGCCTTAAAAGGTTTTTTTCTTCTATTTCGCCCCTATCATGGACGCGGCGAGCGTCGTAACCGCCACCGTACAAGGCGCGCTGTTATGAATGTTATTTTAATGTCATTTACGTCGATATTCACACTGACAGACAATCGACCTGCTAATTTAGGAAGAGAGGGCCCTTAATACGATAAGTTAAAGTAAACAGCAATACATATTATTATAATTTATAATACAAGCTGGCTGCTAATTGATTGGGCGTGTCCGCGTGTCGCTTTACCACCAAGTATGAGAGAAGTTGATTAGGCAGATGGTGGACCTACGTAATTTGGTCGCGTTATGTCAAACTCAGTCAAGTCACAACTAATATTGAATTGACATAGCCCGACCAAATCACCGGGGTCCATCACCTGCCTATGAATCAATTTCTTCGATGGTTTGTGGGAATATTCCAGAGATATTAATTATACAAACGAGTGGTTTGTGGTGTAACAAAATAAGTATAACAGAGTTGGTTTTTCTGGATTGGTTACTGCTGTAGAATTTACACCTGTAAGTTATATTCTTAGCTACATAACTTATAGGTGGGAATAATTTGTGACGGGCCTATGAGTATTAAAAAAAGGCTAAGTGCGAGTACGAGTACCTACGACGACGGGCACGGCGGCGTACCGTATAGAGCAAAATAAAGCAAGACGTGGTTTTTTTGTATCGGAGCCCCTCTTATTATGTGTATTTTGTGAATTACTCCAAGGTGAGTATTTTGTGAGTAGGTATTCTACCTTTTGCCATTATGATATTGAGCACCAAAGGCTAAAAAGGTCATGTTTGCTTTAACGAGATATAACATTGTTTTTAATATTTTTGTTGTTATAGTGGCAGAAGAAATAGACATTCAGTCAAAATTTTAGATAAAGCCTGGAGACACGCAGACAGACAGACGGACAGACAGGGAAGTGCTATTAATAGGGTCCCGTTATTATCCTTTGAGTACGGAACCCTAAAAAAGCACGGATAATATCGATGATGATGATTTTACTAAAAGATACAGATCCGTACATCTCATGAACAACAAAAGCTCAAACGGTTGCTTGTGTTTGTGTTTAAAGTTCAAGGTTGAGTCTTCAATAAGAAACCAATATAGATAACTATTATGAGCACCATTATTGCCTATTTCGATAAAACATTTTAAGGAAATATAATTTTGTTATTATTCTTCTTCCAGTGCCTCTCCAATCACTGAAGGTTGGCAGTCTGCATGCTCCGAAACTTTTCCTTGTCCAAAGCGAGTCTGAAAAGTTATTCAACAGACTTTATCCTTTTTTTTTTGATGTCGCAGGGGAAACCCATCATGGGTGCCCCGGGTTGGGTACCCCGGGGGTATGTGAGACTCCTACTCACTAAAACCACCTGCGGCTCGCCTTCAGCCGTATAGAGGAGGGATATCCCGGATCTAACAAACACAGGACTCCACGACCGGCCGGTCTACCTCGGACCGGACTTCCACCAAAGTAAGGGAACGCTTAGGTGAACTAAAGCGTTCCCCTCGGCGCCGGGACTGACAAAGCCGGGCAGGTTATCATCCTGACCCGGAGCCCCAAACAGACTTTATCCCTGTCTATTCTCGGATATTCCTCAGCCAAGATGTTTTGCGTCTCCCTGGTATTCGTTTCCCGGAAATCTTTCCCATCATTAATGGTTTGAAGAAGCTTGTACTGTTTGTTTCTGAAGATATGGCCCAGATACGCCACTTTTCTTTGCTCGATGGTACGAACAAGTTCCAATTTTTTTACGCAATACGTTTGAGTACTTCTGCGTTTGTAATATTTTGTTACTTATATAATTATTGTAAAACTTTGTAATAAGGTATATCTAAGACCAATTCTTGAAAATGCAGTTAAAACAAATTAAGAAACTATTAAAGTTTTTCGGTTCGGTTTCGGTATTTGGTCTTGGAAAAGTAGTACAATTTTTCATTTCACTCTGGGAAATTTAATTTACGAGTAGGAAAAGAATCGCCGCAAAGGTTCTAAAGGTTGAATCATCCAACTGAACTTTAAATACTACTGAAAAAAGATGTAATTTATATTATTATACTTACTTATAGTTTACCATATTTATTGAACCGAGGATGTCTGAGATTGTACCATCAACATAATAATATATTTTTGTCGGGTTATGTCAAGTCCTCTGTCCAGCCAACTTAACTTTGACTTGACATAATCTGACCAAATAACGTAGACCCGTCACTGCTTATGAATAAATTCTACTAATAGTACGTTTATTACATCGACTGCTGAGTGATGCTACGTCCATACGTTTCTATACTAGAGGTATATCATCTTCTTGCACCATGGTCCTGTGTAATGTTGGCTTCTAGCTATTATGACCGGTTTACATTATGCTAATTCAGTGATACAATCTAGCGCTGATACAAACCGGAAAAATGTAAACGTGCACTGGAATGCAATTCGAAGCAGTCCAGTGCATTCCAGGGGGGTGGCCCGAGATCTTTTCTTTATCGCTTCGTTATAGAATCGTCGATCAAAATGTATGGATTTGACCTAAGACGAGTCGAACGTCAACGTCATATTAACGAACGCTTATCACTTTTATTTTCGTATATTTTGATCGGCGATTCTAAAACGAAGCTAAAACGAAAAAAACTTGGCTCAGTGGCCAGTAGGTACTTGTAGTAATTCAGCGCTGGATTGGATCACTGGATTGGAATAATACAAACCCGCAATTATCTCAAAAAAATTCTTGATTAAAATATTTCAGGAAGTAATTATGAGGATGTTTATTAAAATATGATGAATAACAAATTGCGTGAGTTATAAATTATAATAGATGTTTATGAATCGACAGCAAAAAGTAACAATTATTGTTTTTGCTAGTATCGAAATTAAACTATTATTATTTAACGCATCATCAGAAAGCTACGCAGTTAGAAGTAGCAACGTACTGCTAAATGGAATAGTTTTTAAATTAAATATAAACTAAGCGCCTGAAAATTCTGTTGGAGCTCTAAATTATTTCTTAGTGAAATAATAACAGAAATAATAATGAAATAGGCTGGTTTTTGACGCCAACCGCACGCACACCGTCTGCGTTGATAGCCTGTTACCCGAGAATTGAGACGAATGAATTAGGAATTAGGAAATAGGGAATGATGATTGAATTACGCATTACGGTGCGTCCACATTTGTATCATTTGTGCGATCAGATCTCCGATCAGATCTTTGTCGCGATCATCGCGCCGTATCAAGTATGCGTATCATAGTGTGGACGCCTATTCGATCATTCTGCCGATCATGCACGTACTTGATACTACACGTATCAGACGATATGACAAGTATCAGACACGCGGTTAATAGCGATCGGGGCTACGAATAATAAAATCTAAGGAAGAGTAATTCCGTCAAAAAACATGCTCCAAAAATACTTCTCAAAAAAGTGAACCTTAGGTACACATTTCAATACATTTGCAATATTTAGGTGGCCTTGAGCGGTATGAAGGCTGACGTTACATGACAGTTCAAAAGGAACCAAATTTTAAACAGTAACCCATACTAATGGGAGTTACGTTTCCTTAGATTTTATTATTCGTAGGATCGGAGCGTATCATGATACGCGTATCATTTTGACACGCTTCGATGATACGCCACGGAGATCTGATCGCGCAAATAATACACATGTGGACGATCCCTTAAAGGGCGCAACTAGCACGTACGATAAATCCTCAGAAGTAAAATCCAACCAAAATCCGACATGTCGAACACGTCATAATATCAGATCGACAGACACGTCGTCAAACGTCAAACGAAACTTTTAGTTTACTGTTGTATGCTGGTACTTCCTCTAGCGTGAAAACATTGTAGTAATACAATATAAGCATTTTTAGGGTTCCGTACCCAAAGGGTCAAAACGGGACCCTATTCATGAGACTTCGATGTCTGTCTGTCCGTCTGTCTGTCTCCAGGCTGTATCTCAAGAACCGCTATAGCTAGAGTTCTGAAATTTTCACATATTGTGTATTTACGGTGCCGCTATAACAACAAATACTAAAATAAAAATAAAATTAATATTTAAGGGAGGCTCTGATACAACAAACGTGATTTTTTTGGCCTTTTTTGGTCGTAATCAATAATGATAAGAGGTAGGCACTTGAAACTTTCGCGAAGGCCTTAAATATAATTATAATTAATTAATTAATAATAATATTTAAATAAAATAAAAAAATAAGGGGGGCTCCCATACAAAAAACCCAATTTTTGGTCTATTTTTGCTCTATAACGGTACGGAACCCTTCGAGTCCGACTCGCACTTGCCCGATTATTTAAATAACGCGTATACGGTCTGGCTGAAATTCTATACATTTCGTTTTTGGCACTGAGTTTTGACGGTCTGCGAATTTTAGCCGACTCACAAGAAAGGAGGTTTGTCAATTCGACCGACTCAATTGCAGCTTTTCAATAAAATGTTGTTTCGTAGAATTCATAATATTATTATTCTTTGTTTGCATTAATCAGAAAACTTCTCACAGTAAAGTTCGATCTTTATTTATAATATAACATCGTATATTGGCTATACTACCTCTATTATGCAATGTTATTAGTTGGCAAATTTCTAATATAATAATTAATATTAAAATTTAAAAGTACATACCCCATACTTATTATTATAAATGCGAAAGTGTGTCTGTCCGTCTATTTGTCTGTTACCTCTTCACGCACTGGTGAACCGATTTTGTTGAAATTTTGTATGAAATTAACTTGAGTCTCGTGAAAGTAGGTACTTCTGTCCCGAAAAAAGTACGGTTCCCGAGCGATAAACGAATTTAGACGCAATGGCTTTTCGGACGTCATCTAGATAGATAGATAGATAGATAGATAGATAGACTTTTTATTGCTCACATTAAATTAAGTACAATCAGTTACTAAAACTAAAACTTAAGAAGAACATAAATGTGGGCAAGGGCGGCCTTATCGCTATAAGCGATCTCTTCCAGGCAACCCTGCAGGAGAGGAACATTTAAATCAAAAAAAATAGTCATCTAGTTAAAAATAATATATTTTTTTTCTTAACCCTAAGTAAAAATTAGGCTACGAAGACTAATTCGTGCAATAGGTTTTGTAATAACTAGTGTCATATAGTTCAAAGTAGGTATGTACAGACTACAGATCCACACATTGTGTACAAAAGTCGTGGAAAAGAACGTGAGAGAACTTATCTACACTTCACGATGTCTTTTTTATGAAAATTGAGATTTAAATATGAACAAGAGGTATTTTAAACATTCACAAGGTTTGTTTAGAAAGATTGAATGCAGGAAATCATGTGATAATCAAAATGATTTTCCATCTTTTTGGTAAAAGATGGCCCCGAGTGTGTTTTTTCCGCCTGTTCTTCTCGCCGGGCTAGTTCTCGAACTAGTGGTAGGCAACTTCAATTCGACTTTTAGAAGAGTATCTCGACACCAATCCAAACTAATATTATAAATGCGAAACTGTGTCTGTCTGTCTGTTACCTCTTCAAGCCCAAACCGCTGAACCGATTTTGCTGAAATTTGGCATGGAGATACCTTGAGTCTCGGGAAAGGACATAGGATACTTTTTATCCTGGAAAAATGTACGGTTCCCGCGCGATAAACTAAAACAACTAAAACAACGGAGTTGCGGGCATCATTTAGTTTTGAATAAAACGTTATTTTATTATAGTAAGCGGTACTGTTTCAAGCTACATCCAATGTTCAGCCATCAATTTTATGTACTGCAGAACTTCTGAAACTTTTGTATTCTCGTGCATACAATTCATCAATTAACACATAAAATAGCGATCAATAACAACAATTGATATTAACCTTTAATCGCAACTTTGACCACAATGTAAACAAAGCTCAGAAAAAAATTTAAAGTTTAAAGTGGACGTATAGTTCAGAATTATATTACCTCTGTTAGAGTCTTTATGCGGACGTCATAATGGTCATAATCAAATGAATTCGAAGGTAAAGCAACTCAGAATAGTCTGTACTCGTGATGTCAGCTTTGCAAATGCTGCATCTTCGGTACATATAAAACGACGCTCCCTCGCACCAAACTCATTCGTTAGTCTGTGCTCACGAGGATCATCATGCTCAAATACGTGAGTCTAGTTTTATTTATAAAAAAAAGTTAAGCTTCGAAATTCAAAAATAGAAAAAAAAACGAAAAAGCCGTTATATATAATAGTTATGTTAACGTTAGTCAGCGGAAGTGTGTGACAAGTGTTATAATTTGCATCTTTACTGTATCAAGGAACTTCGAATCATTATCCGTCTTCATCAGACACGACAAAATCAGTCAAGTCCGAGTCGGATTTGCACACAACGGAAAAAGTCGACGTGATAAAATGTTTCAAAAAGAAGCTCATTACAAGCTTTTATAATGCAACATATTATGTATAAAACATACAGTAGGTTAGCCTGTAGCCAGTGGCGTTACAATAGGGTAGGCACCCTATTGTTAGCGCAAAATGCGACGGGAGTCTGACCCGACAGGGCTCCGGGACAAGAGGCTCCAAGCTCAGAAATATTTTATACTAGCTGACCCGACAGACGTTGTCCTGTCTTAACGATGATTAATTAATTCTAATAATAATTGGTATAATTAAGAAAACAATAGATTAAAATTAGTATCTTCATGCCAAATTTAATCAAAATAGATATAAATAGTTTAAGCGAAAATCATAAAAGTTTATTGTGCAGGAACCGTACATTTTCCGGGACTAAAAGTATCCCTTGTCCTTTCCCGAGACTCAAAGTATCTCCATACCAAAATTCATAAAAATCGATTGAATATTTTACGCGCAAATCATAAATGTATATTGTGCAGTAACCGTACATCTTTCCGGGACAAAATGTATCCTATGTCCTTTTCCTGGTTCTAAGCTACCTGTCCACCAATTTTCAGCCAAATCGGTTTATCCGTTCTTGAGTTATAAGTAGTGTAACTAACACCACTTTCTTTTATATATATAGATATGGGGCTCCATCAATTTGCCGCGGGCCCCAGACAGTATAGTTACACCACTGAGGTTAGCAAAGTGGGTTACTATGTTGTACACAATAGACGAGGTATATTCGGATCTCCAAAGCGGTTAGGCCGATTCTGTAAAATTTTTGTTTGCTTAATTGGACATTATCAATTTTTTTTGTGTCGCCGCACACGGGCCACACGCGACAGCCACAAACACAGTTTTAAACTAGTCTTGGTCGTAAAGTGAATCGTTGTAGCGTGTGGCGGCCACCGGCGTCAAAAAATGTATGAAAACTACAGGAAATATGCCAGTGGCGGCGTTTTGTGGTTGTGGCCGGTGGCCCGTGTGCGCGAGCCCTTATACCCAAACAAGGCATATATTCACGAATTGCGCTGCTTAAGTTTGCCTGAAAGGAGGTTCTAAAAGTTTTTATTAAAACGTCTGAACGTCTGAAAGTTCTCCAGGAAGTGATTACAACTATCTAATATCCTTTCGACGACATGCACGTGAACAGGAAACAGACAGACAGACAAGCTTATTTTGTACTTATTAGGGTCACTTTACATTGTAACGTCGATGACGATGCGTTGCGATGCATAATATGTTAAGAGATTTATTCCAGTATACAAAACTAATTAATTTGAAAAAAAGCTGTTTTGATATATTTTTTATATTTCATTGAAGTGGGGTCACTTTTTACCCCCGATACCAGATACGTTGCCTTTTTAGCGAAACCAGCTAAGGGTTAAATAAACTATCAAAATTGTTTTTGACGTGACAACGTCTTATAATTCGATATGGGCTGCGCCCACGAAAAAACATGGCGCAATATGCGGCATTACCTCGCTCTGAGGCGTTCCATTTAAGGCTATGACGTTGTCACGTTCAACTATCGTCAGTAAACCGACTTTACAGACAACCGAGTTCGAGTCGAGTTCGAGTTCGAGTTCGAGTCGAGTTCGAGTTCGAGTTCGAGTCGAGTTCGAGTCGAGTTCGAGTTCGAGTTCGACACAAAACACTACTCTCCAACCGTCTTTTTTTAATGTACAAGAAGATACACATCGAATTGATAGACTTACCGGCCGAGGATGCCTATTCCAATATTATTATACTTCATTAAAAATTGCATTGCCTCGTTAATTTGCAATGTCAGCTGATCCTTAGTGTACATAATATGTCAGCCGTGTAAATATACTATTGCATTAAACGTCAATATGTATACAATATACAGGCTTACATAATAAGGTAGCAAATATTTGCCAGAATTGTCAGATGCATTTGCGGCTACTGGAGAACCTATTTACCCTGTTATGACACTGTGGAATCAAGAAACACTAAGGGTCCATTCACATTTCGTTGCGAGACGTTGCGATGCATTTGCAGGTGTCTGACATCGCGAGCGGCAAGTTTGTTTTACTTCTTGTGTGGTAAATAAAGCATCTCTGCGTCACGTTGTAATTTGAATAGACCCTAAAGCTTATATGCCTAAACAAATGCTTTAGTTCCGAGCCCATAAAAAAAAACAAAAATGGTACACGATCCAATGATAACCTAACATACGCAATTATTGGCACTTTAAGAGCTACAGAAAATCTTTCTACAGAAATCGTTACAACTTTTAAATAATTTCAAACAATAACAATGGTGTTAACATGCCAATAATAGGACAACTGCCAACGTTCGGATAGCTTACTTCATGTAATTTCCAGGTAACAGTAGCGTGTGTTCTGGCCGCCCTGTGCGCCGCTGCGCCCGCGCCGCAGAACCCCCAAGACGTGCAGATCCTGCGCTTCGACAGTGACGTACAGCCTGACGGATACAGCTTCGCGTAAGTCATCACATGTGAGGCGGTAGCCATAATTAGCGCCAGTATGCCGCATCACGCTATCAAAGTTTTCTAAGTGCGCCGGTAGGTATACAGGGTGTAACAAAGCTAAGTGATGATACTTTAGGGTGTGTATGGGGCTATGTACTTCACAGTGAACTCTATATTATAGAGTTTGCTGTGAAAGTAGCAGCGCTGAAAACTCTTTCAACTCTGCTTAAAAAAAGTTACTCAACTTTTTTTACTTTTGTATGAGAAAACGCATGACGTTCGGGTGCTTGCCCATACAAATCATAAAAATTTGCCCTTTCAGCGCTGCTACTTTCATAGTGAATTCTATATAAGATACACACAAACACCCAGTATTAACACTAATTAGTTTTGTTACCCCCTGTATACGACAGCTGAAAACGTCGCTCGCGTCGGGGTCACCAGTTATAGCACATTATGTATATTGTAATAGTAATAAGATAGTAGTGATCAAATCTATGGCACAAGTCACAACTAATTTAACCTGGAGGAAGCTTATATTATTATACTTCACAGAGTACTCCTAATTCCTATGTGGCAAAGTAATTAGCATTAGTAAGTCACGTGCTAAGCCATCAATTATTATTTATTAATTATTATATCCCTTTGGTTTCATTTAGGTGTTAGTTGTCATTGTCTTATCTTATTATACTTAAAAGGAGACAATCTTGTGTATGAAATCGGTCTCCTCACAACTGGTGCAGATATTACCAAAAAATTAGGGAGGGAGGGAAAAAAAGCTAAGTCTTTATCTCTAGGAAAAGCGCATCTTTATGTTACTTATATCCGCTTCTTCAACTCCGAGCAAATCTCAGATTCTCAAGCACTATAATATTACGATAGCGGTGACGTAAGAAAACTATAAAATCTATACAACAACTTGTCTTAGCCCACTGAACCCACAAGAGCACTACGGAAAGTCTATAGAGCTAACCAAACACTAGCTCAGAGCCTCAGCATCAAAAGGTTACACAAAACATCTCATAATATTTACACATAAGCAATATACGCAAACATTTACGATATACCTAAGTATATTGAAATGCCATTGTTACTAAATATACTACTTGAAGGTAGGTTAACTGCTTATAGTTTACTAGCTGTCCCGGCAAACGTTGTTTTGCCATTTAAAGTATTTGTACTTCATCAGTTGAGTCTTACCCGCTCTTTTGTCCCCTAAGAGTGGTGGGGGGGGGGGGGGAAATTTTTATAAACCAGATGTTAAGTTGGAAAAAACAGTTAAAATATGAAGTAAGTCCATTAAAGAAACAAGTTTGATACAAAATCTCACCCCCCCTTTGCTCCCCTTAGGGTGGGGGAGGTGATTTTTATACACCAGATTTTGAGTTGGAAGAAGACAAATATATCTGCGGAAACAGTATGCAAATGGGATCAGTAGTTTTCGTGTTAAAGCAAAAGTCTTATACAAAATCTGATCCCCTCTTTCGTCCCTATAGAGGGTTGGGGGGATTTTTTTATAGACCAGATGTTAAGTTGGAAGAAGACAAATATATCTGTGAAAACCGCATTCAAATCGGATCAGTAGTTTTCGTGTGATAGTGGAACAAACATGGAACAGACAGACCGACAGACAGACAAAAAACTAACCATATTTTTGGCTTCTATAGCGATGTATTAACACCTCCCGCTTACTATTTTTTGAATATCTTTAATGTACAGAATTACCATTTTCTACAGTTTTATTATATGTATAGATATAAGTTAGTATTGAATCGACAGTATCTAGCTATGTCTACACTATGAGCTTTCGTCTTCAATTTTCGTCATATACTTTCATTCAACTTTCGTTTTGGCGCATTCAATAATTGAACGCGTCAACGAACGCAAAGCCAACATTGTCATTTTTATTTTTTGGATACGGTCAGAGGGCATGCGTCGCGGGCATACCTCTCGTTCGCTGTTGACTGCGCTATAACGCATGCCCTTGACGAACAGAAAAAGGGCACAGTGTGGACAAATTGACGCTATTGACGCTTGCTATGCTCACATTATCCAATCATCCTGGAAAGTTTTTACCAAGATATTTGTAAAAAGAAGATTTGACTTAAAAGCTTAACATCAACACATCGAAGGTTTTAAGTTTTGTCCAATGAGTAGAATCTATTTATTACAATAAGTAGAACTTATCACTAAAAAATAAAGCTTTATAAAAATTAATAAAAAAAATGTAACTTTAAATATAAAACGTACTTACATCAAATTTACATTACACATTAAAAACCCGCTTCCTAATATGGCGTATTGTAAAGTTACCTAGTTATTAAACAACTTATATTTAACCTTATTAGGATTAAAGAGGACATAATTTGAATTTTCTTAAATGGTCTTTGACATTAGGCTACTGTGAGAATTGTCTGGAGGCTGGCAGTCTATTTCGTGGGAATGAATAACGTGAAACAAATAACAATATAAAACATTACAATAGAAATGAAAAATTAATTTAATCAGCGTTTGACTTCATAACAACTAAAAATAACATTCTAATTACTAACGGCAGCGCACATCAAATAATACTTAAATAGTTAATTGATAAAGACCTTGACTGGATATAATATATTAACTTTATATCAAATCTTCACTAAGTAACAACACTTCACTCCTTAACACTTAGGCCGTGTTCACACCAAATCGACTGTGAGCCGCCGAATGTGAGCGAACGTTACGCAGTTTATTGTATTTCCATACATATTCACTTTTTCGTTCACACCTAACCGACAATACGCTATTACGCTAGGCGTAGGCGCAGATATATTTATATTTCACACTGGGGCTCACAGTGAGCCTGCTCACATTCGGCGGCTCACAGTCGGTTTGGTGTGAACACGGCCTTAAGCTGTCATCTGTCTCTGTGTGCTGCCGTAAGTTAACCTAAGTTTTTACGTAATTTTTACACGTAACATTTCATCCATCAGGTATGAAACCAGCGACGGTACATCAAGACAAGAGGAGGGCAAGCTGGACAACCCTCAATCAGAGAATGCTGCGCTTACCGTAACCGGCTCCTACTCGTACGTCGCGCCTGACGGCAAGCACTATACCGTGACCTTCACCGCTGGACCCAACGGATTCCAACCCAAGACGTCGCTCGGACAGTAGATTTAGTTCATCTTCTATCTTCGTCGGAAGTAACTCATTCTTTGTCTAGAAGATTTTATAGTTGATACATTCATACAGTAGTAAACGCTAGATGTTGGATGGATTTGTGACATGTTTACACTTTACATACTAATGCTAAATATGACGAGATCAGCAGCGCAATCCAATGACACTGGCGCCACCTACTGTTTCAATGTAAATCAGCACACAGATAATTTAATCTTCTAGATAAAGTGTCTACGCGATCTCTACTTCTGTAAATGCTAGTAAATTCGTCCATCTTGCTTCCTGTGCCATAGGAACTTTTTTATGTTTTTATACCACAACCTTTATAGGAATAAATATTTTGAATATATGTTTTTTTGTTTTATTTAGTATTTTATGGAGTATGGTATTGTATAAGAAACGAATAATTATAAAAACATATTCCTAATTAAATCCTTTGGAATTAACATACAATCACACTTTGAAAAACGCTATTAGAACAAAAACTACGAAGAAAATATCCACTTATTGATTCGCATCCCCGGCGGGTTGGGGACATCGGCCGGGGTATGTGGGACTCTCCGAGGAACTACCCACTAAAACCCCATGGTGCTCCACTCACCGCTTAGGCAAAAAAAAAATATCCATTTATAGATTTTAATTAACCCAATAATGACTTTGCAATAAAATTTATCATCTCGCAAAAACAAACCGCTAATATTATAATGCCGGATTTAACTATTTTTTTTTTTAAACGGGCTTTGGCCCACCACACATTCCCACCACTGTATCTCCTGTGTCGCCAGGATCGACAGCGGTATCCAACCACGAAAACCCTTTGATATGATCTCAGGGAGCCCGAGGGACATGCTAAAACTGTCTTGGGACCCGCAACGAGATTAATCAGAAGAAAATAGGAGGAGTAGGAAGATTCCAATTTCCCTCCCCATAAAAGCGGGAGACAGCACAAAGTTGCAATGACCGAAAGTCAAAGAACTTAAGGGGGAGCACCACGGAAATAAGGTTAATAATTGTGACTCCTAAGCTAAGCTAAGTTAATATTGGAGTTTATTGTGTTTGACTGTTGCCAATAATAATTGTGACAAAAACGCTTGAAGGCACGGAAGTTCCTAGCGCTGTCCACGAGATCACCGTAGTATGCGACTCCAGATGTACAGAATAGGTTGTTTAGCATAGTAGTTCTTTCGTCCTGCCAGAGACTGCACTCCCAGAGAACATGATGAGCGGTTTGTTCAAACATGTTGCCTTCGGTCGAGCACTCGCACATGGGTGAAGGCACTAGTTTAAAACCGTAAAGTTTGGCCTTAAAATTTCCATGACCGGTCAGGAATTGCGAAACGCAGTGATCAATATCCATCCACTGTTTGGATAGCCGTTCACGAATATTAGGGAAAAAGTTATAAAGATGACGCCCTTTGGTGGAACAGTCCCATCGCGACTGCCATTCGGAGATTAGGCTTTGCACAGAGTTTTCTAAAGGTTCAAACAATCTTGCTATTTTAATTTTATCGCGAGCGCTTAAAAAGAACGGGTTGTCCATGTTTTTATTATGATAATACATTGTCGCACGACGCTGAATCTCAAGGTCAACGGGTAAAACTCCGGCTAACACAGGCAAGGCTTCGGTGCTTGTGGTCCTGTAAGCTTTGCATAAGAATATAAGAGCAAGACGTTGGCTTTGTAGCAACTTGCGACGAGCCGCGCCGATAGTTGCTCTGTCGGCCCACACGGGGGCCCCGTAGCAAATGCTGCCTAGGTAAGTAGCGGTGTATATTAATTTTAGGGTTTTGAAAGAGAGGCCCCATGTCGACGTAGATATTTTGGTAAAGGAGTAAAAATTGCGCTTCGCTTTCTCACCAGTTTGAATTATATGTTCTAAAAATGTAAATTTATTTTCCAAGTAAAAACCAAGATAACAGAGATAACAGAAGATTTGGTAAGTTTTATGCGCGGCGAATTTCAGGCGATTACGTTTACCCCAGCTCGATATTAAATTAAGACTATCATTGGCTTTAGATTCAATTTCGGAACGTGAATTTGCTTGAACGATGAGAAAGCCGTCATCGGCGTAGCCAACTAGTACGCACAGCGGTGGTAGGGGAAGACTTAATAAATCATCAAATCCGAAATTCCATAGCTTTGGCGAGATAACAGAGCCCTGAGGGCAGCCGCAAGTTAAATCTTTGGCGTGTGTACAATGGCCAAGTCGAAGCTTAGTTTGACCATTAAAAAAGTAAGAACGTATTATGGCATAAATATTAGAGTAGCAACCTCGATTTTTTAGTTTTAATAATAATATCGGCCACCAAGCATGATCGAACGCGCCGGAGATATCTAATGAAATGGCGACCACGTATTTGGATTCCGAAAGATTTACTATTTTTCTAACTTCCATAGCCGCGTCAACAGTCGATTTCCCGGCGGTGAAACCGAACTGATGACTATGAAATTTAGGGCCACCGGGTAGCAGGCGAGGTACGATGAGACGTTCTAGTAATTTACCTAAGCAAGGCAGTAACGTTATCGGACGGTAAGATTTTGGGTCGTCTGGAGGTTTGTTTCCCGCTTTAGGTATTAATTTTAAGCAACCGGATTTAACTAGCCATTAAGTAGGCAAAAAACATAGCAATATCATTAATTACAAAACACATGGCCTTTACAAACACTGGAGGAAGATCTCGAATGTACTAATGTGATGCCCCCCTCGTGACCCTTACTACAGTCGCGACACAAAAGTTCAGATGTGGTAACGAATTTTACCTTACAAAACACACGAATAAGGCCAGGCCGTGACTACGCGCAAAATAGCTCCATCGCGAGTGCCCCAATAAGAATTCACAATTTCGTTTATAAAGTTCGCGCTACTTTAGAAATTATAATATTATAAATTATAATTTACAAGACAAACTAAATATTAATTTGTACGTGGTTCATTCTATTTTTATTGAATCTTGATTAGATTCTGGGGCTATAAATAAGTATAACTTGTCATTAAATTATAACAGTACGTATACCTATAAATAATAATAAAGCCTCCTACAGTTACGGTAGCGGTGGATGATCTCATTGAAAACCAGGACAGCTAGACAGAAGTAATTTTATAATTCATTGTGCCTAAAAGTGTGGGCAATCCACACCTCTCACCCTTTACTACTGTAAGTCGAAGATACGGATAATCTGACACGACGACCGATGCGGTGGGAGATCTGGCACAAATTCATATTAAAAGATGTATATTGTGTAACAGTACAATATTGCATATTATGTAACAGGGCTCATCTTTAGTATTGAAATCAAATTATTACCGAGCCAGACAAGGTTCAGCCAGATGAAATATAAATAACTTTATTGCTCGACACGACCACGACAATTTGTTTAAGGCACAAAATAAATAAGAATAGATACTTAATTGAAACACAGTAGCCCGTATTTAATCTTTATACCAAAATGCCACACTCAGATGTAGGTAAGCGTGCTTTTAGCTGCCAATAAGTTTGTTGGAATACGCTTGCGCGCCTCAAAGATATATCTTCCGACCGAGTAAATTATTTAACGTCCAAGCCCATTGAGGTAATTTTAGACGTTGCAATTGTCTTGCCGATATCAGAAACTTCAATAGCGTGAAGCAGGACTGTGGCGCTAGTTGTACCACCACAAGTTTAATAAGCAACCTATCCTTTGGCCCATGGCAAACCGCTACAAGCGATTACGAACGTATACAGCTGGGGGATATCAGTCTATGATTGCTCATGATCTAACGTCGTATGTACCAAAGACGTATAAGCCAATTTGTAGAGAACCCTTAAAATATGTATCTGTGTTGTACGAGTCAGTTCAAGGAGGCTGTTTTCAGGCTAATCTACTATATAATATTTATACTGTGTTTAAGGTTTCCAGGTTTATTTGCACAGTGTTTAAGTGTTCAAATGTTGCCTTGCACTTTACACAGTTTACTTCACCTGCTGATGAAACATCACTGGAAATCTATCAAAGCTTATAGAAAATTGAAATGTCAAAGTTGTATTGCTTGTGTATTTACTTCCCTGGCCAACATTACTCAGACAGAAAATTATAGCATTGATTGAATATATAATTAATATTGCCCTGAAAAAAAAATGGTAATTGCTTACATGCATATTTTCGTGTCACACTGCATAAAATAATTAAACGGTTTTTATGATATCCAGAAAACTAGCTGAAAATCACTTCTGCAGCTAGTTTTCTGGATTCACTAGGGGACATGCCAGGGTTAAAAATACCTTACGGTCATTTATCAGGTAAGTTAATTGCAATTAACTTACTTGGGATTTGACAAATTGAAATTTTATTTTAACGGTCTTTTATCTGTAAGACCGTTAAAAAAATTAAATGTGTCAAATCCCACCTTAAGCCTGTTTCACACTGGTGCTGCAAGCCTCAGTGCATACGTGTCGTAACAAGCTAAATGTCAATAAGTGTTTTCACTTCATTAGTGGCCGAATGTATATGACCTTTGAAGGCTCCATGCAGTTTGAACTTATGAATAGCTAATCACGTAGGGGAATTGTGCTTAAGATGACATACTTTTTGTTTGAAGGCAAATATTTAAAATAAAATAAGTCACATGAGATCAGTAACTTACTTTTATAAGTAAATGGTTCATAAACAACAAAATTAAACAGTTTTAGAAAAATCAACTTAATATAACAGTGAAAAAAAACATAAATTGCACGCCAGGTCGACGAGTGTATTTCCTGTGTCCTATTTTTTTTTTTTTTTGGAAATTTGTAGGTTTTATACGAAAATTATTTAACACTTATAAGGAAACTGAATAATTCTAACTTCACCTGACCCGTAAGATTTTGTCCACGTAGGAAGAGTTTCCTAATATTTTAAAAATATTGAGAATAAAAAAGTAGGACTAAGGGAAAGGCGCTAATGCTAGACACTGAACTAATAAATGACACTTACGACAAAAATGCCATAAAAATAAGAATTATTCTAATTATTTCTCAACACTGTAAATTTTATAAGCTTCTTATGCTATCTGTTGATGTGAAAAAATATATTAGGGATGCCTTCGGGAACAAAATTTTAAAATGGTATCAGTTTTCGTAAATGATGTGACCGCGTCAACACGCACCCGGCAATTTCTTAGCAAATAGGTTAAGGAAGGCGAAATTTTGCACGTAAGTTTTGAATACATTTATTAGATTTTTTGTAATTTCTATTGACTTCATTGGATTAATGGTCATGTTGTTTACACTAATTAATGTTTATTTATGATCTTTTATCCATTTTCCCTAACAATATAAAGGGTGTCTACTATTAGTTCTTGAAAATGTAAAAAAACCTAATAGATGACATGGATCTCATCTTTTAGTTTTTCAATACATACTAAAGTTATTTTGTACTTTATTCTACTGCAAATATCATCACTATTCTCTAAAAATATAATTCTATTAACAAACTAAGAACTTAGAACTACTACCTTTAGAACTACTGTACCTAAAAATGGACGTGTCTAATATTAGACCTTGCACTGATCTAAAAATCGATGCTTTAGTTTTGTAGCAGTAAAAAGAAGAAAAAGGAGAGCTGAGAACAAAAAGAAGAAAAAAGAAGAGGCAAAAGAAGCATGGAGACTTAAGACAAAAATAAATTTGCTAGGAAAAAAATATGAAAAATAAAAATAAAAGGAAAGATAGTTTCAGCATGGAAGAAGAATGAATAGAATCTGGAGACAACGTGGATAATATTTCTGATGCATGTAGTGACTATGATGAAGTAAATGAAATCTTTTGAAAAACGGCAAATAAAGACCTAATAATATGAAAAATGTAAAATGTAATTTAATGTTCTATGTCAACTATTAATTCATATTGCTGTCTACTATTAGTGTTGTTCGCTTATTGTGATGTCATCTATTAGTACTTATGAGTAAGTTTACAAAAAGACTAATAATATTTTTTTTTTATTGATTTGTCAGAGAATAATTATAATAGTTTAATTTTGTAAGAGTTATTGAAGACATGGAAGAAGTTATCAATCCTTTATTTTCATAAATTATATATTTTATAACATTCGAATGTTTCATGTTTCCTTAAAGTGTCTGCCATTAGGTCTTCTCCCTTAGTTTCCAAATTAAAAAAAAATTAGAACATACAAGAATACTTATTAATAATTATTTTTAACACATTCTTATATATTAAAACGCCTAGGCTTTATTAGCGTCAAAGTGTTTACTGTAGTTGCTTTTATTTTATGGAAGGCAACAATTGCATAATCTATACCTGATACTCCTGATAGAAATAGCATGTTTGTATGTATATGTAATGGTTACATACCGTTGGTGGCCAAATTATTATACTCACTTGGTAAACAATACGTTTTTGTGCCTCATAAGGAAACATTTTTATCTTTAAAAAAGTTAATAATTTTTTTAGCCTTATGGTAAGGTGCAGAGTCCTGCGTGCATATGCAGGTCCCGTCTGGCTGCTATTCAGCCATCTGGGGATTGAGATGACTTTGTAAAACTAGCAGATATTGGTCTTAACGCATGGTTCCTTCAACCACGTGTAGTAGACCATTCCCGTTTGAGCTAATCTCGTCCCATGTCGTAACCGATGAAGGAGGTTTCACTCGTTCAATAACACAGTTTTTATAAAAAAATCATGTCGCCTTCGGTGAACAAACTAGGGATTGTCCTGGAGGATCTGAATCAATTGGGTCATATTAAGGTCACGCCTTTTTCTTCATAATTAAAAAAAAATGAAATTAAAATAACTTGTTTTCCTCCTATCAGTGTTCCTCAGGTCAGTGTTTTTACATTGTAGTAAATGCCAATCGCTTAGCATGCATGCATCTGTGGTAAACTTAGGTTTTTCGAAGGACGAAAACAACTGAAATTCAGTTTCTTCGGTTTCGCCTTAGCATTCTGTTAGATAAAGCTACGCCAGCATCATCTAACAAAACTTTTATGACTTTCAGGGGTTTTCTTCTGTTCTTGACAATAAAACGCCTTGTTTCCTCTCCTGTTCAAGCAGTCGAAAGACGTTTTCTACCACATTTATCAACTCGCTATGGGGACAAAGATTTTTTTAGGTTCATCACTTTTTTATATTTCAAAGTGTAGACTGAGAAACGCCTACTAATCTCGCAATTTCTCTCCGGGTATGATTGATATGACTCGAACGTGTCTAAATTTTAGATTTATTTCTAGCTGAAATATCTGAATTCTTTCCCATGGCTACATCTTTCATTATTTTAACTTAAAATTACATTATTACAAAAAATAACCAAGAAACACTAGAATCATGTATTAATACCTATTATTTATACATTATAATAAAAATAGATAAGACTTAAGTGTTGCTTTTTATAACACGTTTCACGCAAAAAACATTTTTAAGCGCCTGTGTCTAACTCCCTATTGCACGCACTTCGCACAGGAAAATATGGCAATAGTGACTGTCGTACTAAATGGTGTTATTATTACAAGATTATTATTGAATAATAAATGTTACTGACTCACAAAATGTAGAAGATAGCCTAAAGTAACAAAAAATAAAAGAAAAAACTAAAACTAACAACACAAAATGGCTAAACAATCAACCAATACAAATCATAGATTTGTAAAAATCTCACACTGAGTATATTAATTTGGCCACCCACTGTAGATACCATAGCTAAATTATCTGCAATCTCCCATTTAATCAACTTTGCCTTTTTATTTAGCATCCTGTATATTTTCTACATAAACTATACGATTTGCTCTATAATCTATATCAAACAAAAGAAGAGTAGAGGTCTTATAAACGCATTTATGCGTTGTTGTGTACAAAAATCGTTCCGTTAAAAATTAAAAGTCAAAAATATATCATAGTGATATCTAAAAAAAATTTAAAGCGACGACCATATTAAATTATTCTTTATAATTTTATAATTTGCTCTTGAGCACATAATTTATGATTATCGGCGTGATAAAACATTAAGGCGCTGGAGAATTAAAAACCACATAATATTATTATGTTGACTAAATAATATTACCTACATGATACATTCATTACAAAGGAGCAAGTGAGCCTGCCTCTGACTGTCTTTTACCTCTTCACGCTTTAACCGTTACACCGATTTGGATGAAATTTGGTATACTTTGAGTTCCGAAAAATGACATATTATACTTTTCATCCAGAAAAAATATGCGGTTCCTGAGCGATAAACGAGTTACTGCGCAACGGAGTGGCAGGCATCAACTAGCTATAGGTATTTTATCCAAAAAGAAATCAAACGGGGAATATGTAATTGGTATTACTTTGGAAGCTGATATCATGAGTATAATAAACAATAATAGGAAATTAATAACGGGGAAAGGAATGTTGATATACTGAAGATTATAGCTGTATTTTTATTATAACTGTGTAGCTTTCAAATTATGACTTTATAAGGCTCTAAATACGGTAAATTACGGCATCTTCGAAGGGGGAGCACCTTAAGCAATAAATCTAGTACATATAAAATATAATGAGCGGTTAACAATTTATAGAGCCTATATTTCCCATATTATAGAGCTGATTTGCGATAACATGAAATACAAACGTGATGACGCGGGCTCGTGATCTAGCAGTTCCTGAATTGCATATCGTATGTCACATAATATTATAACACTTTGTACAAAGGTAACTTTGATATCGTATTTTGTAGCAGAAACTTAAAAAAAATTACATATGGCTGCCATCAGCTTAATTGCTGTCGCCGGTTAAGCCTTTTAAATAACCCGGACATTAGGCCAAAATATCGTTTGATTTAGGTTTGAAAAGAAATCGTTAAAAAACTTTCTCACCGAATTTATAAAAAAAAAAAAAAACTTAAATGTACTTAAACGATTTCTTGCATTCCGAATTGGATTTGTACAATAAAAGTATCCTGGGTCTTCCCGGATATTTTTTAAATACTCCCCCAGGCAGTTCCAGGACGCCCTTCAAAATAGGACGGAAATCCTGACCCTACCTACGTACACAAAATAGCCACCTACTCGAATAACAATGAACCCCCAGTGATGCATGCAGTCGGGAAAAGGTGTAAAAATAAAAAATAGCAATATCAATACTTTTAATATTTGGTAACATGCAGTACCTTTAAGTAAATGAGTGCACGCATAGGCATGCGTACAACATGTGCAACATGTGCAACATGCAGTGCAACATGCAACATCGTGCAACATGCAGTAAGCAATAACAGTATCTGAATGCTGCACTCAGAGACCAATATTAATAATTAATATTGGTCTCTAACTTAATTTAATTACATTTAAGTGTTACTGTAATTAAATTAAGTTTTTGACAGTTTAGTGTATGGGGCTTGTGTCAAAATCATCATTTACCGCCGTACTCAGAGACATTTAATCATGATTAACCTTCAATTTAATGAAGAGTTTGGGGCTCTTGTCAAAATTTTGAATTAATTACATTTAAGTTAGTAATGTTTTACTCTGAGTAAGGCAGTTAAACAGTTAAGTAATTAATGGTTCGTCTCAGAGTGCCTTACTGATGTCAAAATATTACGATTCAACTCCCGTAAGGCCCAAGTGGGCCGCGATAACAATTGAAAGGCTATTGTGTCTCGTTTTGCCCCGATCGAAGGATTAAATAATAAGGATTTGTTATCTATATTATAATATTACGTCTTTATGAGATCTCTAGTAAAACTAGGATGAAGTTGATAGGCCAAAGCTTAAATCTATTATCTCGTTGAAAACAGTGATTATACCGTATAATTATAATGTATAATAATAATACAGCTAACGGAACATTTGCGATCATAAATATTGCAGCCAATAACATTGTTCAATGAATTCATCTAGGAGACAACTGCAGGGTTTTATTTATTTACCTACCTTGTAAATCTTTTATGATGTATTATGCAAAATACGGAATAATAATGCGAAACAAAAAGTATTTATTGCATCGTTTACATAGTAAAAATATTTTTTTTCTTGCCAAAGGCGTTTAACATTGCGGACATAAATAATTTGAAAATAGATTAATATTTTAATTGATTTAATGGCTGTTTAGTAATTATTTTAATTTGAATAGTTGAGAATTTTGTTGGAAAATGGGTTTAATAAGTAATGAGCCTCAAAAACACAATTAATATCCACTTACACGATTTTCGCGTTTCGGCGTCTATCATCGAACAGATGATAGACTCTAATCCTTATAAAACCTTTCAACACTGACAAATTTTGTACTATCCTGAGTAAAACTTTATTAAAACATAAACATTGTAAGTACTTCTTTTTCTCTACTTGCTGTTTGTTCTACCTTTTAGGAAACATCAAAACAATTAGTACAGCTCAATAAAGTTGTAGCACGAATTAACACCCATTCATTAGGTTTGTGCTACTACTGACGAATACAAAAATTGTTTTTTTTTTTAATAACAAACAGTTTACCGGCCTTGATAGTGAGATAATTGAAAAATAAACATTCATCTTAACACTGACCTTTGTCAATTGCATTGAGTATTTGATTCGATAACTTATAGCACTGGTACTCAACCTTTTATTTTATACGGGCCACAAACACGTTTTGCTTGATGTAGCGGGCTGCAACCCAAATTTTTGAGTTAAAAATAATGTTCTTCAAATTAAGCGATTTAAAGGTAACAAAACTTTCACGACTTTCATGACGAATTTGCGCTATTTTGCCGGCGTGGGCGTGAATTTAAAATGGTTTATCTTCACATGCACAGGTAAAGACCCTGCGGGCCGCAGGTTGAGTATTGCTGAATTATAGTATTGTGTGTAAAGTCGGTTCCGAATATCGATGATATGACTGTGTTTGCGGTGTAAAGGCCGTGGCCTAGATTTCAATGAATAGGATACATTTGCGGAATAATTTTTTCAGACCTCCAGTTAAATCAAATGCATCATCAACATTGCAACTTATCAATAACTCTGGAAAATCTCCAGGAGATATTAATTATTATTGTTGAAAACTCTGAAAAACTTATATTTTCTGTCAAATAGATAACATAGATACCGTAGCATATTTATAAAAACCACTTGTCGTTCGAAAATTAAAAACCAAAATATTTTGTAGCCTGATATTAACTTTACTATTTCATTATTTAGTTATACTCGTAATACTACTACAAGTTTCACTAGCTAGCTTATATTCACTGTAAGGCGTAAGCATCTGCTTTACCTTGAGGTATCAAAACTATTAGATACTATTTGGTACTTTGTCCTTTGTAAAGTTACGTTCAATTGTTATATTATGTTGTTGTTGTTATATGTATTTTGCCTCGGGCCATTTATGTCTGTATACTTGAGAGTCTTCAATTTTATCTCTACAATATTGTCTTCTTACCTATTTTATGTTAAATATTATGTAAAATATTATGTTTTGTATTGTGTTAAATATTATGTATAATATGTTTAGGCATAGAAGATGTTGCTTGCAACTTCGTCCACCCATTTAATTTGTGATCTTACATTTTGCCGGTCCTATCGTAATGTTCTTTCCTGGGACTATTAAAGTATCATGCAGGGTTCAGAGGTATCAGCCCAAGGACAAGTAAACATTAAAATATAAGACCTAGGCATATTACCCATATGTAAGGTATTGAGCCGTATATTTTAAAATCCAATATCTAAACAATGTTTTGCTTAAGAGTTAAGTATAGTGCAGTACAGGAAAAAAAAATCTACATCAAAATTCATAGTATCTAATAAAATTTATAGGATAGAAGATCCCTGTTGCTTAAATACTAAATGTTAGTTTAGTTACGATCAAGATAACCAATTTTTTACGACACTGACATCATTCTTAAATTTTCTTTAGGATGCTCCAATACACTTTACTTCAACTCAGTTAAATTGATAAGGCAGAAAAAACATAGTGCGTGGGATTCCGGATTATATATTGTAACCAGCGACAGGTCAAACGCTATGACATATTTATTGGTTATTAGTAGTAACTCAATATTTATCAACTGTTTTTAGACTACCGTTTCTCTTAATATACGTGAGAGAAAATCCTTATTTCGGTTCATGGTCACAAGTCACGACCAAACTGTGTCTAAGGCCCCTCATTAAAAGTTAGATATTTTATTTGAGTTTATTATTTATATTATTAATAATATAACTTATATTTTAAATTTTCCCATTTATATGTTACCCAAAGTTTTAAAATCTTCGGGATATCGACCCAAATATTATGTTGCAAAGATGTAGAATTTTTTCTACAATATTTTTCAGAACAAGAAGTCAGGAACCTATATCCTATAACCTTTTTCACCTTGGAGTCAAGATTATGATCATCTTTGTGGTTTTCGCCGTAACTAAGTAATTAAAATTTTGACACTTATGTACTTTAACTAGAAGAAAATCAAACTTTCGGTCGTAGTATGATGAAAAAATCTTTTTGTTAAAACAAGAGAAATTTATAACTAGTTGTTCAAAATATTTTATTATCATTTCTACATATCGATAAGTGTTTAATAAGAGGCATCAATAGACAGACGACGGCGTCACTGTGTGCTTAATAAATTAGGTAGAGAGAAGTCTCGTCGCAGTCTCGTGCCGCCTCTTGCGCAACAGGCCGCACTTACCAGCTGGTAAGCGGGCAACGTAAGTGTTTTTTTTTTATTACGCGTGGTAAGCCGGCAACGTATTCGACTGTAAGTGGTGTGATTAAAAAATTATGACAAATCATTTGGATTACAGAATAGTGGTGTAAAATAAAATAATATGTAGTCGTGTCATAAAATTTAACTTTTTATTTTGTTAGTATTGTAGGTGTAATCGTATTTTGCTCTGTATACTAATGCTAATTTGTCGAACCTTAATATGGCTTTTGAATATGGTGTATAAATATTTTTTGAGGATTTTTGGTTGTTGGTGTTTTAATAATAATAATATTTTGATACTTGTCTTTACGTTGTATCGGCAGATAGTCCTTCCATAGACCCAGTTACCCAGTCCACTAGCACCTCACCCCCGTAGGCCGATACTTATCATTTTAATTTTCCATTCTTTGCAATAGTCCTACGCTGGCCGCTGGCTCTGATTGGTCCTACTCCTATAGTGCGGATAGGGAGAGTCGACGGCTAGGTGTCACATTACATCTAGATTAAAACTGTGTAACGGGGTCTTTATCTGTTGGCTTCGGCTCCACGCATGCCTTCCAAATGTCCGGGATGTAATTGCCCGTGAGCAAAGATAATAGAAAAGAGGTGAAGATCAGTTTTAAGCCGTCGCGTTGTCCATGAAATGTTTCAATGGTGAAAATGTAGAGTAGGTTAACAGTTGCATTTTTTTAATCTGCAGTTCCATAAAACTTCCTCTTTTGTATGAAAGGGTTAATATTTTTTAATGTAAACCAATCATGACATATTACAACAATAATGTAGTTAGTAGTACTCTATAATTCAGTGGTTCTTAAACTTTTTTGGTGGCGGAACCCTTTTAAGAAGTGACATTTTTGGCGGTTTCATAAAAAATAATGTTTGTCTTTGAATGAATAGTCCCCATGTTATTGTCTGATGACATTTCTTAAAACAATTAATTATGTTTTGATCGCGGAGCCCCTACAAGGGCTTTGCGGAGCCCCAGGGCTCTGAGTATGCCTGCACTATCATTCATCAAGTTCCATTTTACTGTATTTTAACTCGTTAGGTTTCCGTTATAGTGTTCTGTAATCAACAAAACTTGGTTGACTACTGAACCCTAAAACGGAATTTGTATATTGATACGTTAATAGTTATATAATTTAAGAGTAATATTGTCCTACAAATAGAAGAATCCATATTTTGGGATAATCAAATCATAGCATGAAATCCTTTCTGTCTCTGTTAGCTACCACTTTCAAGATTCTTCGCAGATAAAAATGTTGTTCGTCTTATCAAAATGAAACTTCTCACAAAAATTAGCTTGATAGTAATAAAAAAAATCGGTTGTCTGTAAAGTCGGTTTACTGACGATAGTTGAACGTTACAACGTATGACGTTGTCACGTTCAACTATCCTTAACCCCTTAACCCTCGCTTCCGAATCTCTATAAATAGAAACAAACTTAGTGTCACCTCAGTACCAACTTCGAGTAGCAAGATATCGACAATTGCAGCACTTACGTCAGCGTCTTGTTGGCCCAGCGAGACAAGCTAGATATCACAGCGACAAGATCCAGGATCGCGTCCACGCGGCGGCAATACTTTACTTTTCGCTTTCTTTAAAAAACATGTAAATGTACTATAGTATATAATATAGCAGCTGTCCACGCAGACGCATCGCTCACTCAAGTAAGACGAGAGACGGATGTCGAACGCTGCCGAACGCAAAGGCCGGTTGTGCTTCCTTGTCGCTCGTTCCGCGCTCTCGCTTGCACTTCAAGCCTTAAATGGAACGCCTCAGAGCGAGGTAACGCCGCATGAACTGTCATGTTTTTCGTGCGCGCACCCCATATCGAATTATAAGACGTTATCACGTCAAAAATTGTTCTAGGGAACTAAGATTGAAGGTCTGCAATCTGCCTATAATTCTGTTTGACAGGTTATAGCTAAAAGCGGTGGCTGTATAAATCTACGTAACGCACGTTTTAGCAAATTGAATTGATACATAGAGAGATGAAAATAAACAATAATATTTGTCATATTTTTAGTATTTCTAGGTTTATTTATTTATTTCTTTTATTTCTTTATTCAATACCAACAGCGTATTACAATAAGAACATAACACTAAACATGTAACAATTAGTATGGCCAGTAACAGGTATTACATTGTTTGACAATTAGTAGTGCTATTTAAACATAATAATAATAAAAACAATTTCAAAAACACCGTCATCGTAATTAACGACATAATGAATTCTTGACATGAATACAATATTATATACTTAATAAAATGAGCTAAACAACTCTCAGTATGGTGGTTTTAATAAAATATTTTTGTCTCATAATTTTAATGTTAATGATAACTTATATAATATTAAGAGTGTGTGTGTGTGTGTGTGTGTGTGTGTGTTTGTGCGCATGTAAGTGTGTATGTGTGTGTGCATGTGCGGCACCCTAGCCCTACGACACGAAGTCGAAGACGTCGAAGACGACGGAAGGTAAGTTGTGACACGAGGTCAGGACAGTCTATTTTACTAGTACTTTTAGTAAAAATAGCTAATAATTTTGCCTAGTACTTTTAGTAAAAATAGCTAATAATAGGTTTTCGAATAGGTTTCGTAGAAAAGGGGCGATTGGTGTGAAAGATAGCTTAAATTGTTTTTCACCGAAAAAGAAGCGTAAAGCGGTTAGTGTTATTGAGGACGCCAAAAAGCATTAACTCTACATTAGAAGATTTAAAAATATCCATCTGATGCTGCAAAATTACGTGATTAAGTTAAACAACGGCCCATTCACGGCAGTCCACCGTGCAGGACTGCAAATCGACATAGCTCACTCATTGGTTCACACGACCGGAAACACCTAGTGTGAACCAATCAGTGAGCTATATCCATTTGCAGTCGGCGGACTGCCGTTTTATGCCGAGTAAACAAAACCTATGCAAAGAACGCGACAAACATAAATTCGATTTATATATCGAATAAAAATTATATGCTGACTTAAAGCAAATTAAACCAATTTTAGTAAATTTTGTATTATTTAACTACCAGCATAGATAGCTTAAACAAAAAGTTATGTTCGACGTTTTACAACTTTCTGTCAATATTTTGATGTGACGTGTGTTTTGGTCGGATTATTTACTGTATGTGCTAATAGTGCCCTCTGCTCCGACTTTTGCGTAATATTCCCCATTATGATACCATGGTCAGGGGGCTACGTCTATAAACTATTTACTAAAATCCACTAAAATATCGTTTTGTCATAATTATTGTCCAGCATACTGAGTTTAGTTTTGGAACACACCAATCACTATACATAAAAACATTAAAAACGTCAAAAAGACGATAACTAACCTAACCAAAGCGGATCATAGTAATCGCGACACGTAACAGGATAAATTGGAAATAATCTTCGCCATTATGTTTTTTCAATCAAAGATATTTAATTAAGACGGCAAACATAAACTTATGACGTCTATTTGATTTTCGGTGGTTAAAGATAAAAGTTATATCAGTTTAAAACCAATATCCACTATGTTTGAAATTGGCTATTATTTTACAACAATCGAATGCGACCTTGAATACAAATTGCTTTTAATATTCATATTTCGAACGTATTCATATTTCTAACATCATTTTTTGTTTTTATACTCGTACGTATACAAATAGAAAATGTTACGTGAGTAGTTTAGTGAAAAAAACCATAACTATCTAGGTCCTCATGGCATAGGAACAGCCCAATGATAAAATTTCCGTGCTCCTAAATATCCCTATCCGCAAATGTTTTTTTCTTTTAGATATCCCTATGTTTAAAATATCTATTCCTAAATAGACATTTCAAATACATCTACTCCTTGATATTTATTGTTATCAAACAATTCCACTCTGGATATTACTATTTTCGAAAGTATTTACTTTGATATGTATACACTCCAAAACATTTCTACTCCTAAATACTACAACTCCTAAAAATTTGTATTGTAATAATTATTTGTACTGCGATTAAATCTACTCCGAAATAGATTTATTCTAGAAAAAAACTTTCTTCTTAGAAATTTCTACTCTTGTGTTTGGTGGTGGTGGTGTTGTCTTACCAATTACAGAATGTTACGCACCAAACACAAGAGTAGAAATTTCTTAGAAGAAAGTTTTTTTCTAGAATAAATCTATTTCGGAGTAGATTTAATCGCAGTACAAATAATTACAATACAAATTTTTAGGAGTTGTAGTATTTAGGGGTAGAAATGTTTTGGAGTGTATACATATCAAAGTAAATACTTTCGAAAATAGTAATATCCAGAGTGGAATTGTTTGATAACAATAAATATAAAGGAGTAGATGTATTTGTCAAATACATCTACTCCTTGATACTATTTGAAATAGTCTATTTAGGAATAGATATTTTAAACATAGGGATATCTAAAAGAAAAAAACATTTGAGGATAGGGATATTTAGGAGCACGGAAATTTTATCATTGGATATCAAGGAGTAGATGTATTTGAAATTAAGTCTATTTAGGAATAGATATTTTAAACATAGGAATATCTAAAAGAAAAAACATTTGAGGATAGGGATATTTAGGAGCACGGAAATTTTATCATTGGGCTGTTCCTATGCCAGTCCTTATACTTTTTAGTAATAAGGCCACCTTTGTGTACTTTCTACATACTTAGATATTATTTTTGCCCACCACACATTTCCCCCATTGCAACTCCTGTGTCGCCAGGATCAACAGTGGTAACCAACCATGAAAACCCTTTGATAAGATCTCAGGGGTGCCCGAGGGACAAGCTAAAAAAATATTCGTTATGCAGATACTTCAAGTCCCGGAATATTACATAGGAATTCAGAAGACATTTACGGTTTTCACGCGAAAGATCTTACAACAATGGCCGGCTTAGGTATATTATTCCAATCCAGTATTATCCAATCCATGGATTGTAATAATGTTAACGTAAATTGGAATGCACTTAACTGCATTCCAGCCCAATCCTGTTTACATTATTCCAGTAGTACTCCAGCACTGGATTCGATAATTGGATTGGAATAATGGAAACCCGCTGTAAATTAGGCAATTTCTCATTCTAAGGTAAGGACGAGAGATCATTCTCGTTCGTAGCGACGTCAATGAAATTCTATATAACTATCTAATTATTATCAAGTAGAGTATCAAAATTTATTTGAGTTCTAGAATTCCGTCAAATACTTAACCAAATATAATATTGGTATGTTGTTTGCAAATATCCGCGTCTTACGAATGCTCTTCAATGGAATTACGTCAATAATTAGGAATGACTGCCAAATTAGCCGTATCGTAACATGGCATGATAATGGTAAAAATTAGTCATTGATTCTACTGCCAAGTTTTTGGCTTTCCTCTAATAAACCGTACATTTACCGGACCCCGGTAAATGTACGATTCCTTCGCAGTAAATGAATTTTGGCGCAACAGAGTTGCGGTTATCACCTAGTTATGTACTTATAAGTATTTTATAATGCATATTTTTTGGATCTACATTTATTTATTAGTACCTAACACATTATCGTAAATTTTAACAGCTTCTCAAACGATTGCTTCTCAAATTTCAGATGGCGTATTGGAGGAATGTTTTTCTTCTGTCTGTGATAATAGCAAGCAGCTTTGAAGCCCAGGGCGCCAGTAAATACACAGACGAAAATCGACCTTATGAGTTCGGATTCAGCATCGATGGAGAACAGCATCGACATGAGAAGAAAGGTATTCATATTTCAACTAGCTTTTGCCCGCGGCTTCGCTCGCGTTAAGAAGTATTATTATATACAATCTTTCATCCCCTATTTTATCCTCTTAGGGGCGAAATTAATTAAAATCCTTTCTTAGCGGATGCCTACGTCATAACATCTACCTGCATCATGCATGCCAAATTTCAGCCCGATCCGTCCAGTGGCTTGGGCTGTATGTTGATAGATCACTATACAGTCAGTCAGTCAGCTGCAGTCAATCACATTTGAGTTATATATATTTCTTTCAATTTAAAAAAGGTGCCTAATAATTACCCAGCCGTTGAAGCTACTTCTCTGGTAGTCAGTATCAGGTCATCCGTTTGCTCGTTTACCTCCCAGTTTAATAAAAAAACTGCTACTAAGCTCTACGGTGCTTTTCATTATTAATTTGTACAATCATATTTTGATCACCAAAATGATCCAAGGAAAGGCAGATGGAGACTCAACTTTTGGTCGGGTTATGTTATGTTAAGTTAATGTTATTCGTAATCTGTTGGGTAGACTTTGATGTAAGCCGACCATATTACGTAAGTCCGCCGTCAGCCTATCATGAGCCAATTTATTTATGGCACAACAACAACAACACGACAAAATTAGTCGTCTTGAAAACTTTAGCACTAGGTCGTCTTAATTCATTATAATTAACGTTTAGTTTGTTATTATCCGCATATCAATAGTTTAAACTATAAATTGATGCCTAGGCAGTATACAGACCAACGTCATTTGGTCGGATAACGTCAATTTAATGTTTCGGCTGGGTTTGACGTAACGCGACCAAACTACGTAGGTCTCCCATCTGACTAGGAATCAACTTCTCTAATAGTACATCACAAAATCCTTGCTAGAACAAATAAACAAGCATCTGTTAGTTGCACAACCAAATCGATTACGACTCAAATAATATTGGCATTGATTAAAATTAATTGATGTTAAGCGTTCAATAAATGTTCACTCACTATATCCACATCGGTTTTTAACCTTCTAAGCGCTGGAAGAATACGTTTATACTTTATCATTCTGCAAGTTTATGTCACTGCACGCTATGAAAATTCAACTAAGTATATAGTCCAATAAAATTAGGTCTCAAAATGGGTTAAATAAACATGAACGAACACAGTTTGGGGACTTTAAGGATCGATAGGGGGGTGTATTATGAGCATAAATTCCAATTTGAGGGGTTCTACTGAGGTCAGCTCAAGGTCATTTCGATGGAAATGCGTTTAATTCGATATCTCGAGAATGATCAGTGCTAGGCAAAAAATTGTAGAGACCTTTTCTCTTCCAAATTAAATTTAATAACTTTTTTATCTGAAACTTTTTTTTAAATATTAATATTTTTCAACTTATTACTCCCGCAAGGCAAACATTTTACTTTTTTTCCATTTTTCGTCGTTTTTTAGGGTTCCGTACCTCAAAAGGAAAAAACGGAACCCTTATAGGATCACTTTGTTGTCCGTCTGTCCGTCTGTCAAGACCCTTTTTCTCAGGAACGCGTGGAGGTATGAAGCTGAAATTTATATCAATTACTTAGGTCTACTGTCCCTTGAAGCTGTGAAAAAATCAAACTTCTAAGCCAACGCAATCAAAAGATACAGCCGTTTATGCCGCAAATTTTCGACACTTGCAAGGGAATCAAAACCTACAGGGTGCTTCCCGTGAACTCAGAATCTTGAAATTTGGTACGAAGCAACGTCTTATAGCATAGATAAAGGAAAAATTACGAAAACCATAAATTTTTAGTTACATCACATAATATATATTTTTTTAATAATTTTAAACTTACTACCCATTTCCTCATAAACGCGTAGAGGTATTAAATTGAAATTCATACCAAATACTCAGGTCTATAATACCTTGCAGGTTTGTACGGAACCCTCGGTGCGCGAGTCCGACTCGCACTTGGCCGGTTTTTTTCCCCAACCATTCAATTTTATTAAATTTTACCGATCATCGAAGTGTAGATATTTTAATTATGAATAATTTTTTTCTTCAACTTTTTGCTGTAATGCCAATACCTTCGGAGTTATACATTACTTTACCGAGTGAAATCCGCGCCATTGTCGCAATATAAAAAGGTCAATCGATTAAACTATTTCAAATTGTACTTCATTCAAATATTTATGGCCTGTTTCACCGCTTCCTGATAAGGTGCCCGATAGGGTTATTTGACAGATTTTCCATACTCCATCTGTCAAATTAAGTGGTAGATAGCCTTATCAGGAAGCGGTGAAACAGGCCCTAAATATTGCAATAATTCAAATATCATTCAAATATTGTACTTCTTTAATTTGGGTATTTTTTTTCTATTCAATGGGATAATAATATGAATGAGGATTACAAAAAGAAGTAAATGAATAATTATAACTGTTTCACACGTTTATTGATAAAAAAATAGGTTATAAAATTCTTCAAGTTAAGCACCCGAGGTCGATGGAAGTGATTCCTCAATATTAAAGGCCCTGACGATATCGGGGCATACGTCGTCCTCGTCCATTGCGTCAAAAAAATCATCGTCGACAACATTGGCGATATTAGAACAATAGTTCTCTTGGCAATTAGTGCAAATCACTGAGCAAAAGAGGCCGGCCTTTCTGCATCCGCACGCTTTGCCGCAGTTGGTTTTGCATTTGCAAGAAATCGATCTCAGTAAATTATCCGGAACTGGTTTCAATGACATTGTTATCGGCTCCAATCCACGGGGGGTGCGACGCCAGCCCCACTCCTCGGGTTCCAGATAATTTTCCAGCCAGTATTGAACTTGGTAGAAACACCTCAACGAGTGAAAAAATGCCGCATCAGAGGTAGGAGGAAGGGATTCTAATTTAACCCTCCCACTGCCGGCCATTTTATATCCCTTATATCGGAGCTCGTTGAGATTCGTGCAATTCGTGTCACCTGCCTTGCGATACAAATTCAAAATTAATTGTTCGCCGTTTGAAGCGAGCGTTGTTTTATCTGCTTTGTCTTGTAGAAAAACTGCAGATAAAAAACCAAATCCGGAGATTTTTTCAATGTGGTCATTGTTTTGATCTTGCCTAGGTTGAAAGGAGCCGAAGTTGTGTCGCAACCACTAATCGCGTGCAAAAATAAAAGGTTTTTTGCAGCATTCGGCCCATATATCGGTTTAAGGCAGTAGGGGCTATATGTAGCTTCCGTCGATTTGCCTCGTCCAGGTTTCCTCAAATAAATGTTGTTGCACGCGCCGGCTGTTGCAGTCAGCAAAACCAGTAAATCCACATCCTCACCAATAACAACCGCAGCACTATACTCCTGCGAAATTCTCTTAGCCGTACTGATAATAATTAGACCATCCGCATCCTCTACGGCTTGCTCCACCTCTATGTCTGATTTGATGAGAACAGTTTTCAGTAGTGAGATGAATCTGGTCTTATTGCTCTCGTTGCCTAAAAACTTATCTTGAGTTGCTGTGCTTGTGTGTGTGTGTGTGTGTTGTGTACTGTGTCAGTTGAGTTAACCCTTACAATCGATTTAAAAAAAATCGACAATCGAAGAAAAAAAACAATCGATTGTTCGATTAATCGATTTCAATTAAAAGTAATTTTAATCATTAATTAATTTTTATCACTACTAAATTTTAATAATTACTTATTTTTGATCATTACATAATTTTAATCATTACTTAATTTTAATCATTACTTAATTTTAATTAATATATATTTAATTTTAAATGTTACTTAATTTTAATTATTACTTAATTTTAATTATCATTTTATTTTAATTTCGATGTTACAACACTACTCTCCAACCGTCTTACGCTTTTTCTATGGTTTTTCGATGAACACGAAAATCTGACGCGAGTTTCACAGTTTTTACCCATCCCACAAAAGAGCTCAACGCCGCTAAAGAAGTTTTCACTTCAAAAATTGTTCATAATTAAAATATCTAGACTTTGATGATCGGTAAAATTTAATAAAATTGAATGGTTGGTGAGAAAACGACGAAAAATAGAAAAAAAAATTTTTGCCTTGCGGGAGTAATAAGTTGAAAAATATTAATGTTAAAAAAAAAGTTTCACATAAAAAAGTTAGTAAATTTAATTTGGAAGAGAAAAGGTCTCTACAATTTTTTGCCTAACACTGATCATTCTCGAGATATCGGATTAAACGCGTTTCCATCGAAATGACCTTGAGCTGACCTCAGTAGAATCCCTCCCCTATTGATCCTTAAAATCCCCAAACTATGTTCGTTCATGTTTATTTATTTCGTAATTTTATTGGATTATTATTATATGACACGAAATTAGTTTGTCATAAGAAACGGGTGTTAGTTTCGACGCTATACATAATATAACAGTAGGTAGGCAGTTATTTGCTTCGCGGCTAGCAGTGGGAAAGACTTGCACTACTTGACTAATTAGGCCGTGTTTTTCACTGACGCGGAGCGGGGCGGAGAGAAGCTTAGCGGTGCCGAATTGATCAATCACCATGCTCGAAATCTCCGCTCCGCGTGGCTCCGCTTTCGCTGGAATAGCACGATTGGTCAATTCGGGCACCGCTAAGCTCCTCTCTGCCCCGCTCCTCGTCAGTGAAAACGTACCCTTATTACGCTCTATACCTTCGTATAGAGCGTTCCTCGCTTAATGGTGGAAAATTGTGGAAAAAATCCACATTATCATAAGGTAGCAAATCATTAATGACTGCATTATGTAAACTTTGTTTGGAGTTCTATTTTTGCTACACGTTTATTTGCATTTTATTACTTTTATTTGTATTAGTAACATTTTCATCAAATTAATAAATAATATTTACACTCTAAGTACAAATTTAACACAGATTTTCTCCCCTGGCATGTAAAACACTCCTTTCCTTTCGATTTCGGTTTCATTAATGACTGCATTATGTAAACTTTGTTTGGAGTTCTATTTTTGCTACACGTTTATTTGCATTTTATTACTTTTATTTGTATTAGTAACATTTTCATCGAATTAATAAATAATATTTACACTCTAGGTACAAATTTAACACAGATTTTCTCCCCTGGCATGTAAAACACTCCTTTCCTTTCGATTTCGGTTTCATTTGGAGGCTTCGTGTCCGCGTAAGGTTCGAATTTGTATTTCAGTACTAAAGCTGACAACGCGATCCTTGTTGTTAGAAGACCCAATCTCTTGCCTGAAATAACAATATGTATAATTATGTAATAAATAATCAAGACGTGAGTGGATGAATGAGGTAAGTAACATGAAAAAACTTCCCGTTTTTTCGCTTAAAAGGCTTTAGGGCCGGAAAAATTATTTGAAATGGAAAAACTATGGATTATAATATGTGTAGCCAGATATATTAGCTAGATTATGAAGTAGATAAATTACAAGTTTTATTAAAATAATTAGGGAAAAAATGAGTTATTGTCCGTATGTTACGAAATGTTACTTGTTCGATTCTTCCACTCACCTCTTCTATTATAAGCTTTACAAACCAATGTAAAGTTAAGTTTTTAGCAAACTATAACATATAATAACATAACAACAAATAGAGACTGAGTAGCAAAGAAATCTAAATATTTTTCCACGTAAGGGTCAGATCACAATACACTGCGACGCGTCGATGCAAGGCTATGCATTTTGATGAGTCATTCTAAAGTGTTCCAAGAAAATACACATCGAATCGATCGACAGACTTGCTGCCCGCGGCGTTGGAAAGTGGCAACCCTGGTTGGGATCCCAACCCAATTTTAATGGCTCATTTAAAAATGCGACACTTCACGACAATTCCATAAGAAATGAGCCTGATATGACATACCTATGCAAACTCTAGGTCCGTCTCCGAAAGGCAGGTACGTGTAGGGCTTAATATTGTTCTCATTTTCCGGTAAAAACCTTTCGGGGTCAAACTTGTAGGGGTCTGGGAAGTACTCCAGGTCAAAGTGCATGCCTATGCTGTTGACGGCGACTGGGGTCCCGGCCTTGATAGTTAACTTGTCATCGATGACATAGTCGTGTTCCGCCTGCCTGTCTAGCCACGGCATTGGCGGGTATTTCCTGAACGTCTCTGTAATAATTTAATAGTAGGAGAAACAGCAAATAATAATATTCTCCATCTTCGGCTTGCCTTCACCGGCCGGCTGGAGTAAACACTGACGGAGAATCAGGCCCTACCTCTGCATTGCCTTAACCGGCCGGTCAGAGTGGAGTCGCGAGA
The DNA here is from genome assembly GCA_937595015.1 of Polyommatus icarus. Taxonomy (NCBI): domain Eukaryota; kingdom Metazoa; phylum Arthropoda; class Insecta; order Lepidoptera; family Lycaenidae; genus Polyommatus; species Polyommatus icarus. Next base: position 6,617,389 of record OW569331.1, read on the forward strand.
GCTTCGGCTCGGAGGGAGGATGTGAAGCGTAAGTGGCGAGTGGGCGACGTGATGGGACCCTCTGAGGGTGCAAATGATTGGCGTTTAAAATCCAGCGACAGCTCTCCTGCCTCAAGCCGCTCTGTCAATGTTGCCGCCTTGGTGCACCGTGCGTGCGACCATTTTGAGGGGCCCATTCAAAAAGTTAGCGAGTCACCGTCTGCCAACTTTATGATACATGTTACAACGTTGTAGACTATAGTCCTTCCATAGTCCCAGTTACCCAGTCCACTAGCACCTCACCCCTATAGCCCGATATCATTTTAATTCCATTCCCTGCAATAGTCCTACACTGGCCGCTGGCTCTCCTTGGTCGTACTCCCTATTAGTGCGGACAGGGAGAGTCGCCGGCTAGTGTCACATAACATTTAGATTGAAACTGTGTAACGGGCCTCTACGTGTTGGCTTCGGCCCCACGCATGCCTTCCAAAGGTCCGGGATTTAATTGCCCGTGAGCAAGGAGTGCTTTACACAAATATAATAATAATAAGTTCTTCCAAGTTTTATTAGGCACTAGCTGTTCCGCGCGGCTTCGCCCGCGTAATTTACGAATTTCACGCAACCGTACATTTTTTCGCAAAAAATAACCTATGTCCCTTCACGTGGTCTATTCTTCATGTTTGCCAAATAACATAAAAATTGCTCCAGTAGTTCTTAAGATAATAAGCAATTTCATATAATTACCCCTGTTTTGTCCACATTTTCCTCTATTTCTTCGCTCCTATTAGTCTTAGCGTGATAAAATATAACCTATGGCCTTTCTTGATAAATGACATATCTAAAACTGAAATAATTTTTCAAATCGGACCAGTAGTTCCTGAGATTAGCGCGTTCAAATAAGCCCTTTCATATAATTTCTCCCGTTTTGTCCACATTTTCCTCTATTTCTTCGCTCCTATTAGTTGTAGCGTGATGAAATATAGCTTATAACTTTCCTCAATAAATGGGCTATCTATCACTGAAATTTTTTTTTAAATCGGACCAGTAGTTCCTGAGATAAGAGCGTTCAAGTAAGCCCTTTCAAATAATTTCCCCCCGTTTTTTCCACATTTTCCTCTATTTCTTCGCTCCTATTAGTCTTAGCGTGATAAAATATAGCCTATAGCCTTTTTCGATAAATGGGCTATCTAACACTGAAAGAATTTTTCAAATCGGGCCAGTAGTTCCTGAGATTAGCGCGTTCAAACAAACAAACTAACAAACTCTTCCGCTTTATAATATTATATTAAGTATAAAAAAGTATATAAAGTATATAGTATAAATGACTTGTGAATTTTCCTTGATTAGTCCCAAAACTGTTCACAACAATAAGCTCTAGCATAGCTTAAGCTTGAGTTTCGCTTCACTTACGTCAGCAATATTTTAATCATCCATACTAATATTATAAATGCGAAAGTGTGTCTGTCTGTCTGTCTGTTACCTCTTCACGCCTCAACCGCTGAACCGATTTTGCTGAAATTTGACATGGAGATACTTTGAGTCCCGGGAAAGGACATAGGATTTTTATCCCGGAAAATGTACGGTTCCCGCGCGATAAACGAATTTTGGGGCGACGAAGTTGCGGGCATCATCTAATTTGTCTATAGTTTACAAATAAGTATGCTAAAGTACAGCTTATAATATTTAACGGGTAAGAAAAATAGAGAAAACGACTATCATAACAACCTTTTAGAGTGCTGTTTAGGTACGGTAAACCTTCTAATATATCCGGATTTAACAATTCAGTGTCACTCTTTTCTTTAACTTCTAAAAGTTCCGCATGCAACTTTTCCTGAAATTTTAATATTATAATAATATAAATTATAAACCATAGAAATTAACACATTTTTATATATAATATAATTAAATAGACTGTATTTTTTTAAAATTCGGTATGCATAACATAAAAATAATTCATAGGTACAACCAAATATAAAGTTACCTGCACCGAAGGCTGAAACGCTAATTCGAGAATTGAAAATGTAAGCGTTACAGCAGTACTGTCGAAGCCTCCTTGTAGAAATATAAGACTTTGGGCGATAAGCAGATCGTCTGAATAGTCTGAAATGTTTTCGAAAAGGATCAAAGTTCTGCCCTTCTAGACAAGTGGGACGCGATTATCGTAAACGCCAACAAAATGTATGCGATTTGACTTAAGAGTCCGTATATGAAATTTTGCCGATTTCGCTCATTTAACAGACGTGATTTAAAATTTAACAGTTAAAATACAGTATTTCTATAAGTTTTAATGCACGACATGTAATTGATCATTTTAATTTTAATCTAATGTTGCAGGTAGATTTTTTATTTTTTTTTAAATATCTTTAAATAATCCAACTCAAACCCGCGACAGTTTTGTGATTTTTGTTGTAAAATTTTTAGAATATCACCTGTTTATGGATTGTATTGACGTCTTAACGGTATGAAAAAAATACAATGTACTGTTGAGAAAGTCGTCTATACAATGTTGGAATTACTTTTTACCACTTTCATATAAAAACCCCTTTAAAAACAGAATACCTATAACTGCCCGCTAACTTGGCGATCGTCCTTTTTCACCTGGCATATGAAAGACGGGCGTGAGTGTGAAGAGAGCAATAGGAAAGATAGTACGGGCTCTTAAGTTATCGCTTCGCTAGGGAATGCATGCGAATATCAAATCCCATACATTTTGTTGGCGTTTACGATAATCGCTTGCCACTTGTCTTGTAGGGCTGATAGGTAGGAAAATTTGGTTTCGGAAACCACACGTTAATGTCTAAGATCCGAAAAATATTTAATTAATAGATAAGTTAAATGGCCACGGTCAAGGCCTTTTATCTAATCTATTCCGGTTTTTCACTATGAAAAAAATTAAATATGTGTATACGTCATTCAGCTGATCTATGTAACTTTAGTCGAGTTTAAATGTCAACCTGACCAAATAACGCAAGAACTAAGAATTATAAGTATTAACTGATACTAATAAGTTGTTTTATAGAAAAACAAAGTTACATTTTAGTATTTGTGCAACTTTTAGAAAATTTTTAGGTTGAAATTCAAGTTCCTAGGTACACGCCGCAAGTGTAGGACCAAAATGTTCCGATGTTCTTGCAGTTAGTTATCAGAAAAACTGTAAAAAATTACCTTCGCCATCTAATGCAGCTTCTTTCTTTATTTGTAGAATAGCGTCCAGTAAATCTGTGCTTCTAGTGTTGTCTTTCTCTCGTTGAGCAGATATTATTTTGAAAATCTTTTTGAAATACTCAGTCGCTCGTTTTGGAAAGAATTTAAACCTAAAATTATAAAATGATGATAATAATATTATAGAAACTAATACTCTGATTGCATGATTAATATACGTCAGCTTTATCCTTTATTTGAGGCATTCGATTACTTAGAACGATAGGACTAGGTTCTATGGTTTCAAAAATTGCTATATTGCACCCGCAGGTCTATACTATCAGACTATAAAATTAAATAAACAATCACAATTTTCATAAAATATATGATTAGGTAGCTCATGCAATTTATTATATCTAAAGTTTTAAAGTAGTGGAAGCGTGAAAAAGTAAAAAGTAGTTAAAATAAATACGTATGTTTATAATCAAATTAAATTATAATTGCATCTAAAATGTCTAAAGATACTTAATACTTCTAAAATCCAAAAATACTTTTTTCTTTGTAGTTATTTATGGAAGAGATATTATTTCGTGTTATGCAAATTCTTTTCAGAAAAGTATTAATTAGTAACAAAATTATCCACATTATATAATCACTTTGGAATAGTTTGAATACATAATATAATGTTTTCAATAGTAAAACAATGAATAATACTAACGTTACATTCAGAAATAATGGGAAACTTAACAGAGTTATTCAACTCTGTTAAGTTTCCCATTATTTCTGAATGTAACGTTGTTGCTGAGTTCGAGTTGTCCTTACTCCTTAGCTTAGCGGGCCCCTAGAGTCTAGACTCTAAACTCTAGAGTCTAGACCATAGGTTCTCAACGTGGGCGATAACCTAGACAAGCCATAAACCATGCCAGTCCGAAACAAGATTTATACTAAACAAGATTAATTGTGTTGAATTATATTATGAACTGAAATGAAATTTAGTATTTTAATGTGTATTATCTCTCTGTAGTAAAAACTGCAGTAAGTAAGTCTTGCAACATACTACCACATGAGAGAGTTTGTTGATTTTTGTATGATTAAAACTGAGTTAAAAAGTTATCCTATTTGTTTAAAAAATATAGGAGAAGAGTTTTTTCATAGTTAAGAAGTAAAGCTTTATTTTTTTATGTTTATTTTTTTATCTTTGCGCCAAAGATGTCTAGTTCGGTATGTTTATAGAGAGAAGATTTATAATATTTTGTGTTTTAATTACTTGTAATAACGCCTTTTTTGTTAAAAGATATTATTTGCCTGTTAAATAATAAATAATAAATGTCACTTAAACATCCCTGTCTTTTATATTTTATTCCATGTAATCGAATCGATCGGGATACGCAAAATTAGAATCTCAAAACAACTGAACTGAAAACCTAGTTCTAGCCGATGATAAATAGGATACACCTAAGTTTAACCACCAGTGTGTGGCTGGCCCTTTTTTTTCCGGAGGGGGAAATGCATTACGCATACCACCCAGGCGCAGGGGGCGACCCGAGCGGTGATGTGGGACTCCCGTAGCTAATGAGACCACGGTATACCCACTAAACCCCCCCCCCCCCCCCCGCCATCTTCCGCCACGCCGCCTTTTGACGGGGCCACGGGTGTGTGTGTGTGGCTGCACCTAGTTTTAGCCGCTATAATAAAGGCTAAATCTAGTTGTAACCGAAGATAAGTAGGATATACCTAGGTTTAACCGCATGTGGCAGGCTGCACCTAGTTGTAGCCGGGTAAAACTAGGTGTAGCCGCACTTCGGCTATTAGCCGTAACATATATAATTTTCGGCATTGTTTTATATTTCGTCAGGTCCAAAGCACTCAAAGTCTAGTCAAAGTCTTTTACTTAGTAAAAGTCAATACAGTCAGAGTCAAGTCGGTTGATTCAGTAGGTAAATTAGTGGTAGACGCTTTACTAAAACTTTCGATGGAGTTTTGAAGGGAACCAAAGTGGAACACAAAATAACACGTTTCTGGATGTTGCAACGCTTTCCTACAATTGTGCATGAAAACGAATATCTAATGGTTAATATCCTACCAATATTACACATTAAAAATCCACTTAACACAATTTTAGTAAAATTTGAATACAAAAACACAACATCACTCTTTCACATTCCCGGCAAAACTTCATCTCGTAAGGTTATTAAGACCACATCGCGTTCGCGACGCGTAGATGCATTTCAGACTAAAGTGTTCAATTGACAGACTTGTATGACGTCTCCCACAATTGAAGTCTGTCAATTCATTATCCCCAACCCGGGGCACCCATGATGGGTTTCCCCTGCGCATAAAAAAAATAATTAGATATGCAATGCGCGTCGCGTTGCGGTCAGAATTGAACCTTAACGTGCTTTCAGTGGGAGGTAACACAAAGTCACACTAATGCTAAGTACTCACATACAGTTTTGCTAGGTAGTTTTATTCGAAATCGAGCAAAAACCACCATGTGGACCGCAAAACTCACAGCTCGAAGGCAGACAAATTTTTAATACTAGTTTTTATTATTCGTAGCTAATTTCCTTCGAAATTTTTTACTCTACGTGATTGCTCGATCGAGCAAAACCGTATGTGAGTTAACACTTAAAGCTCTAAAATGGACCACTAAACGTATTTTACCTGAAAGTGTCCACCAACTCAGGCCAAAAGAAGATGCTGGACATGGCTGTTCCCCTGTAGATGCTGAACTGCATCATGTCTCTCGTGATGGTCCTCAGTGGATCATCACCAGTCAGGGTGGCGTTGCTCGTCACTCCGAACGCCGATGTGCCTATCACGTCAGTCGTGAAATCCGCTAGTGTGTCCTATTAAAATTCATCCTTTGAAGCGCAAGTGTGTCTGTATACAGAATATAACAGGGCGAAGCATGGCGGTAGCGGTCATTGACTCCCTGTCAAAAACTTGTCATTTTCTATCACAATCGCAATCACAAAGCCACGATTGACAACATCTGACACTTCATTGTCAATCGCGGTTTATAATATTATGTATTAGAAAATAAGACATGAGTGAATGTTTTGTGAATAAGTTATGTGAATCAAAAACAATGTTTTCTAATACTGCCAGTAGTTATCGCCACTTAAAGGTACAATTCCGTGCATCGCGATCGATCGCGGTCGCGCACGACCTACGACTGTCGTCGGGCGCTCGCGACCATAGTCAACGTATGAAAATGTATGGCACCGCTTCCGAGGCCCGCGACTGACGCGCGCGGCCTACGACTGTCGTAAGCCGCGCGCGATCGTACCATATATATATATATATATATATATATATATATATATATATATATATATATATATATATATATATATATATATATATATATATATATATATATATATATATATATATATACTGTCATAACTTCAAGACACGATCGCGCGGCTTACGAGTTACGACAGTCGTAGGCCGCGCGCGTCAGTCGCGGGCCTCGGAAGCGGTGCCATACATTTTCATACGTTGACTATGGTCGCGAGCGTCCGACGACAGTCGTAGGTCGTGCGCGACCGCGATCGATCGCGATGCACGGAATTGTAACTTAAGTACGTAGCTGTTTGTGCCATTTTTAATAAAAATTTATTTCCTTTCAATATATTGTGTAGGTATATTGAGCTTCTAAGGTTAATGAGTATGAGGTCTGCGGCCCGCCTTTAGTTTGTTTTGCCACTTTGTGGCCCTTGCCTGCAAAAAGGTTGCCGACCGCTGCTTTAGGGTGTGTACGTGATCCTCGTACATAGTTCACTGTCAAAGTAGCAGCGCTGAAAGTCCACTTTTTTTATCTTTGTATGGGGAAACTCCTGACGCTAGGGCGGATGCCCATACAAAAGTAAAAAAAAATGGTCTTTCAGAGCTACTACTTTCACAGCGAATTTTCTGCAAGGAATACATACAAACTTTGTTTAGTATTATTTGTTACACCTGTACATTAAATAATTTAAGTATGTCTTTCTGTCTGTGTTGTTCTGTGATGATTCCAAAGACTGTCAATGGAAGATTCTAATGAAATATGGTGTTTGGATATTTTCGGGCCCGGAAAAAGACAAAGGATAGTTTTGTCCCAGAGTAATATGCTATTACGATAGCTGGATAGATGTCAAACGCCTCCGTGGTCTAGTGGTAAAGAGCGCGGCTCTTGACTCGGAGGTCGTGGGTTCGATTCCCGCGTTGGAAACATGTTATTTCCAAGTTTGGTTAGGACAATGCAGGCTGATCACCTGATTGTCTGATAAGTAAGATGATCCATGCGTCGGATGGGCATGTAAAAAGTCGGTCCTGCGCCTGATCTCTCGCCAGTCGTGTCGGTCTGCCGTCCCACTGGGTAATGAGAGTGAAGGAATAGAGAGTGCTCTTGTGTACTACGCACACACTTGGGCACTATAAAATTACTCCTGCGTAGCTGGCCTGGTTTCAATGAAACCGGCCACCGTCACCGAAACCGGTGTGGGAGCTATTATTATAGATGTCAAAAATGTATGGGATTCCACATAAAGCAATCCTATGTCCTAAAATATATTCATATTCATACATTTTTGAAATGTAACTTCGCTAACGAAACTGGCGAATGCATTTTGGCTGAGCACTCAGATCTATACAAATTATCAAGCGAAAATTATAGTAAACTGTAAAACTATAAACGAAAGATAATAATAATATTATGCAAACGCCTGACAAAATAGGCGCATACGTCGCGTTGGCGCGAAGTCCTGACTTGTGATTGTGAATAGGAAAATCGTCGTACAACTACGAATAATAAAAACGAAAGAAAAGTAACTCCGTCAAAAACATGTTCTACAATACTTTTCAAAAATGTGTAGACGTACACATTTTCAATATTATAGTGAGTAGGCTCTATGTACATTTTTATAAGACGAACAACATTTTTATTTTCGAAAAATCTCGAAAGTGGTAGCTAACAGAGATAGAAAGGATTTGACTTGATGGTCCTAAAATATGGATTGTTTTATTTGTAGGACAACAAATCAAAAAAAAATTGTTCTAGGGCTATAATAAAAACTACTCCCGTACATACATTTGCAATATTTAGGTGGCCTTGAGCGGTATCAGGCTGACATTATATTATGACAGTTAGGAATCAAATTTAAAACGGTATGTGGTAATAGTAAAGGAGAACTACGTTTCCGTGTTTAAATACACTAGGCCGAAGTTACGCGGCGTAAATTCCGCATGATTACGTCCGCAATGTCAAACGTATACAAAATACGGACGGAACGCGACGAAATAGTGTGTCATCGGTAATTGAAAATACATTGCAGGCGGAATCATGTAGAATTTACGCCGCGTAACTTCGGCCTAGTTTGTTTAGATAGTTTGTTTTAAGTTTTTAATATTCGTAGTCGTACAATATACTTACTCGCAAACTAAATCGATTATCTTTTTCCAAATCGACTCGTTGTAGCAGCTCCTTAGTTTTGAATTGAATATGAGAATATAATTGTCTTAATTTTGCCGCAGTAAATACAGGTGTAAGGCGTGTCCGGACTTTGGTCCATAGAGGGTCCTGCAAAAAACTTACAGTTATCAGATGTAATTATGATTAATTTGCCGCTTAAAAATGCACAAAAGAAAAAATATAGCTTAACATAATTAAATTAAAACCATCAATACATTGTAAAACAGACTGAGCAGTAGAGTAGCTATATCAATAGATACTCAAATATTATATTCTATGTCAAAAAAATAAATATATTATAATCATCTTAATTTTTGAATATTTTAAAAACGTAATATTAGGATATATTAAAGACTTCTTAAAACTGTGTAGACAATTAGAGATGATGTATCATGTAAGTTACAATATGATAAAAGGTGCCTACTATTTATGTTTTATTTTATTTTTAATTTTTTTATTTTTATTTAATCAAGGTACAAAAATAATTAATGAACTAAGTCTTTACAAATTCGGTTAGTAAGTACATTGGTGAATTCATTAATCTAAATATTGTATAGGTACAGCTTTTGTTAGTAAAAAAGAAATTACATTGACAATCAACGTCTTAATTTAGGACAATTTAACACTGAAAAACTTTAAGGTGCATTAAGTGTAACTAAATATCATCTACAGAGGTTTATTACAGTCAAGAAAAGATTTTTTGTAAGCAAAAATATCGATATTTACATCAGCCTTTGAACAAATTTCATTATAGGACTGACACATACGATGTAGCGGATTATTCCATCCAACGCTATTGCTAAAAGGTGGAATGTCAAAGAGCACTGGCTTTCGTTTAGAACGTTTACTAATGGATAAATTGATGTTTGCAAGCAGTTCATCACTGAGCACACCATTGACAATCTTGTGGAGTGCACATAAGTCTGCAAAGTGGTAAGACGGTAATGGAGAAGGCGATCCTCGTATTCGGGTAGAGTATTTCTTAGGCGATCTTTGTTGCTTAGATATCTAAGAAATTTCCGCTGTATTGACTCAATACTTTCACTATCAATTTTATATATAGGTGACCATATAGGTGAGCAATATTCTAATTTTGATCTGACCAGAGCGGTGTACAGCACCTTAAGTGACTCAGTATTCTTAAAAGGTTTTGCAGTTCGTAATACAAAATAGAACATTCTTTTTGCTGCTGTGATCATAGTTTGATACTGAAATTTAAAACTTAATGAGGAATCATACCAGACACCTAGGTCACGAACTAGATTAATTCGAGTCAGATGCGATCCAGCTATAGTATAATAGTATTGTAATGGCTTCTTTTTTTTTGTGAAAGTTATATATTGGCATTTTTTACATTAAGATTCATGTCATTTGATAAACACCAGTAATATACAATATTAATGTTATGTTGAAGAACACAGTCATTGATATTTGTTATTTCGTTGAACAATTTTATATCATCAGCATAAGCTAGACATGGACATGTAAATTTATTGAGTAAATATGTATTAAAAAAAGGAGAGGACCTTAGGCGATAAAGAATGTGGATAAATCGTAAGGAACGCTATAGGCCATCAAACTTAACGGAAACACTGGCCTATGATGCAGGCTTAGTAATGGTTTGGAGTGGCATATGATTTGGAGCCCGCACGGAGCTGATGATTATTGATGATGGTATTTTGACAGAACAGGGCTATAGTACAGACATCCTGGAACTGCATGGTGTACCTTTTATACAGTTTTAGGTAGTAACTTCAATTTTATGCGCGTCCATAGAGTAAGAAAATGGGATATTATTACCTAAACGATGCTGGCGTAGCCCAGGTGGAGAGGCCAGCGCGGTCTACGGATGTGGATCCGATTGAAGACGTGTGGCACATCAATGGGTTAACGGTACGAGTTAAAACTCCGGTCCAAAATGTGTCCAGGAGCTCGAGTTGGCGCTACTGGAGGAGTAGGAGAATATCCCACAGGAAATTATTGACAGTCAAAATGCAAGCATGGAATGGCGTATCCAGGCCCTCTTGAGATTCATAGAAGGCATTACACACTTTTAACATGGCATTTCTTTAATAAAAATGGAGAATTTAACTTAAAAACTTACTACTTAAATTTCAAAGTTTTTCTTAATTTTTGCCGATTTTTTCTTTTTTTCACGTTTTTATGCCCTAAATTTATATGAAATTTATTTTTTATAATCAATTATTAAATAAATAAATAAATTTATAAAAATGTGAACAATTTTCAAAAAAAAATGATTTTTTTTATGTTCCGCTAATTTGGCCGGTGTGTTTATTATGCTAAAATCTATATGACTACGTTGTTGTTGTAAAAAGTTCGATAACTTTGAGGGCTCATAAAAATAGCTCATAAGTTATGAAACTAAATTCTTGAAAATGATTATTTTTACCGTTATATCTTTTTTTTTATCTGCTAATGTGTGACCTTGGCAACATCCCTATTGTAGAGATCAAACGACATAAAGAAATATGTTCTAACGGCTATAATTTAGTGCAAAACTTTAATGATATTGGAGAAGGCAACGGCTACTTTAACATAGCGGGCGCTGGGTAGCTTTGGGTCCACAGCCCACACTTGGAAACATATTGCGCGCATTCTGGAGTTGCTAGCATTGCACTATTTGCTGATCCATTGCTGCTGCTGCTGTGGACCTCAGTGATAGATATTGGCACCCGCTCTGTATGTCTATGTGTGTAGCGTTAGTCGTGTCGGTTAAACGTCTCACGTCGCGTCGGCTACAAAAATAAACGAAGATAACCTACATATCCACTTTTACCTTAAGGGAGAATATAGTCGAGCCTCCCACTGGATCGCTGGCGCCGGAGGTGATGTGTCTGTTTCGGAAGTTCTTGGAGTCCCTGACGAGGATGTTCCTTGCGATGTCAGGGCAGTTCACCACCAGCGCTGGCTTCCAGAAGTACCAGATACCGTTGTACGGTGCGCGCGTCGCGTTGTACTTTTCGTACATATTTCGGAAGAACAAACCCTGGAGGCGATTAAGCTTTTTAATAAATTGGTAGCGATTAACGCGATTGATAGGTATTAATCGTAGTATTTTTAAAATTAGAGTTTCTACATGAAGTAATAAAATAGCCATAAAATGTTTACCTTTAATTTATAAATAGTCAATATTTATAAATTAAAGGTAAAAAGGATAATCAATTTTTGCAAACAGCTTCTAGAAGTAGCATAGCGAACCGGAATATTAAATTGTATATAAAATACTTTGCATCAAATGTAACAGCTCGGTGAAGGTCGATATATGGTGGGATCTTAAACCATACACGAAATTTGCTTTGTTTAAAATATACTTTAAGCAGTATTTTTGTTTACTATTATTCATAAACGGTAAAGAAGGAAGTTAAGGAAAAACAATGGCATAACCTAACCCAACTTACCGCATTTTCGTGCAGCATAAATGTTAAGCTGCCGACGAGAGGATTTGGCTTCTCGTGTGGCACACCACGATCGGCCCAATACCGTGATACTGACTTCCATCTGCTGTAGACATATACTACTACTACCACTAACAAACTAGTCACTAGTTGTAAAAACATTGTCTGAAAAATTTAATGGGAATTAAAAAAAATACATTTTTTTAAATGAGAGTTATATTATACCTATATTTTCTTTGTTGCAAATTATATTTTTTACAGCTAAAAGTAGTTTTTTATATATTTTTTCACAGGGTTTTGCTAATTTTAATTAATATTTTAACACCTCAATACATTCTAGCCTTAATTTTACATTACCAACAAACTTAATTACCATTAAACTTTATATTTTTGTTTATAATTTGAAATAACTTTAGTTTAATTTACTTTCCATAATGATAAAAAAAGTTAGATGTAGAACTTACCTAAAATTTGATTCCTAAATAGAGGTGTTACTCAATGTCTCCGAACGTCTATACTAAAATATTTTTGCGACCGTGAATATCCATAATACCTAGATATGCAAATAATATAACACATTATTATATTGTGCGCGCGCATATTAAAACTTTTATATTTTACTAGCTGTCCCGGCAAACGTTGCTTTGCCATACCTAATATAAAGTATTTCTACATCTCAATGTATTTCGCCCATATTATTTTATTGAAGTGACTAAATAAGTATGTCGCCATGGCAACGTCGATCGCTATCCCGTCGCACAAACCGTCAGTCTCAGGTTGTAATAATTTACTATTATTAATTCAACAAATGCACTTATCAATATATAAAGTACCCAGTAGCCGATTCTCAGACCTACTGAATATGCATATAAAATTTGGTAAAAATCAGTAAAGCCGTTTCGGAGGAGTTCGTGGACTAACATTGTGACACGAGAATTTTATATATAAGATTTTGTACTTATATGTTTTTTTTTATTTGAGCTGGAAAGCTAAACTAAAAACGCGATTAATTTTTATATTCGCTCTCTACGTAAAAAGCGAATATAAAAATAATCGGCCAAGTGCGAGTCTTCGTGCGCGAGTCGAGAGACTCGCGCACGATATATGGTACGAAATAGTCCAAATTATGTTTTTTTGTATGGACATTTAAGGGAAGCCCCTTAAATATGAATATTATTTTGTTTTTAGTATTGGTTGTTATAGCGGCAACACATACGCTATAAAATTTCAGAAGTCTAGCGGTTTTTGAGATATAGCCTGGAGACGGACAGACAGACAGACAACGGAGTCTTAGCAATAGGGTCCCGTTTTTACCCTTTGAGTACGGAACCCTAAAAATCGAGTCAGAAAATATAATCTTCGTTTTTAAACATAATTATTTTTTAAAAGATATTTTTTATATTTTCACCAACGAAGGGATTTTTGAGATACTACCTGGAGATAGACTGACGGACAGACGTTGAAGTCAATAGGGTCCCGTTTTTATATATTTATTTTATTTTAACATTTTGTCGCCGTCTCGTCTACTACGGCGTTTGGAGGTCTACCTCGATCACAATAATAGTGTAATAAAATTTTTATTCATTACCGATCGGCGTTTAGTTATTCTAGACATTAAAATATTTTAAACGTAGATTGTATTTTAAGTCTATTCTAGTATGAATACAATCTACGTTCAAAATATTTTATTCACGTGTCTGAGTTCTGACCGACACATTTATCTACCTAGTAGATTCTGAATATTCGCGCTATCTTTTATCTTATCTGTTACAATAAAGATTTTTTGATAAAAATAAAACTTGTTTGCATATTTAGTGAACACTTTATTTTTTATTTTTAGATGAGAACGGCATCATCATGGGTGAATTTGGCTTCATCACTGCGGATGGGGTGTACCACGTTACAGTGTATGCTACAGACGAAAATGGAAACTTCAACATTATATCGATGAAAAATATCCGCGTAAAACCTTGTAAGTTAATTTTTAAAGTTCCTCCTTAAGGCCGTCCCCCGAGCAAACGACCTTGGCCATACATTTGCCGCGTTGCCGAGATCGCGCCAAAACCCTATTATTTTTACTCATCTTAGTTCAAAATTGTCTTAAAAAAATTTAAAACAGCGAATATGTAGTTTAATATGATATTGTCGATCTATTGGCGTGAGTTTCAAATCAAAATAATTTGTAAAATAAAAGTAATTTGAGATGCTGAATGTATGCTTCAATTTTAACAAATTGGTATTACTTTGGAAGCTGATATCATGAGTATAAGAAACAAAAATAGAAAATTTAAAACGACAAAAGGAATGTTGATATACTGAAGATTATTGCTGTATTTTTATTATAACTTTGTAGCTTTCAGATTATGAGTTTATAAGGCTTTAAATACAGTCAATTACGGAATCTCCGGAGGGAACGCCCTTAATAATTATATTACTTCGTGTTTGTTTACTTACTAAAACTTTGCTCATACGAAGGATTTCAGTTTTTTATCTAGCGCGCATTTGGTGATATAGTCTTATCAAAGTAGTGGCGTATAAAATAATGATAGGAAACTAGTTATGTAATCTTGCATAGTAACAATTTTAAATCATATTTTTTTTCAGATCCAACAGCAGCGAATGCTAAAGATACGAGAACTGGTCATGCACTGTCCTTGCCCGCGCAATCACCTGCCGCTAAAACTCTAGCTGCACCAGCACAAAACAAAGCTTCATACAACCAGCCCATCCAGACTACTCCCGCACCTCAGCAAACCAAGACACCCATAAGTCCGCTTTTGGAACCTGCGAGGGCGTGTTCACATTGCCGTTTGCCCACCACTACAACAACTAAACCGATACATCCCGAAGTAAACCCTGGTGCCGTAACGTCAAATAACGGAGGCTTCGGTTCACCTGGTACTAACAACTTCGGACCAAACAATTACCAAGGAACATCGAACGTTAATTCTAATACTGGACTGAATAGCAAATCTAATGCTGGAGTACCAAGACCTCAAACGAATAACGTCTATGGTCCTAATTCACCGAACCTCTCAGATGGAGTCAATTTGATACCTAACAATTTACAATTACCCCTCGACACAAACTCACAAAGTTATGGTCCTGCTGATTCATCAGGATTCTATCAACAAAACCCACCTAGCCCTTATCAAAGTAATAATCAAAATTCAATAGGTTCTAGTTTCGCGCAACCATCTCAAGAAAGCAATTCACAGCAATATAATCCAAGTCAGCCTTCGGGCACTGTGACTTCAGGAGGATCGAGCTTCTCACAACCGTCCCAAGGATTCAATTCTCAGCAATATAACCCTAGCCAACCTTCGGCTATTGATAGTTCAAGGCAACAGTTTGGTAATGGACGTGGTCCTAATTTGGTTAACCCTGAAAATAATAACTACAACCAAAACTATCCTCAAAATGCAGCTGGTAATTCAGGATCAGTCTATAACCAAGATAACGGAGGAGACAGGAATCCTAAGGTACTAAATAGATTCGGATCGGATTCAGGGGATGAAAACGAGGGTGGCAATTTTGGTACTAATTCTGGAAAGCCTGAGAAACCTGTCCTTATATCAGCACAAATGCAAATAGTCGACAAGAACACAGATGTCTACTTCAAGAAACCGGGCGAGAAAGATGGCCTACCTAAAGGTCTCACGAAAGGGGACATGGAGAACCTCTTGTATACCTTCAACTACACATTAGCATTCCACGGTCATTACGAAGAGGGTTACACCAGTGGTGCCAAGCAAGGCTACTACTTTGTGACCGGGAGAAACGGTGTGAGGACAAGAATAGACTACGTTGCCGACGAGAACGGATTCCGACCGAAAATCACACAGGAAGTGCTGGATTTACTCTCCGAAGATGTCCCGAAGCAAGAAACGGAGAAGGATGAAAAGTACGGCCTTAGAGGATACGAGTTCAAATGGCTTTATTTTCCCGTTGGCTCCAAACAACGGTAGTCTTAAATAAGTTGCAGTTAAAGTGAGTCGTTATTATAATTATTATTGCTAATACGTGATCAGCAATATACTTGTAGGTAAACTTAGTAATTAGTTATGCTTCGTAGGAACATAAGAAAAATCATATTATTTGCTTGAAATAATAATTATAAAGTTTTTGTTAGTACTCAGTCACTGAAATTACAATTTCCTAATAGTATTTTTCTTTATATTTGTTACCTTGTAGAGTTCACTGTGAAAGCAGCAGCACTGAAAGAGAAGCTTTTTTTAAATCACTCTCTCAGTGCTGTTAGTTTCACAGTTAGCTTTATATATTAAGGGATATACACACCTTATCTAAAGTATTATCATGTATCACTTTGTTTTGTTGAACTCTGTATATTTAATAATTACTTACCTTTAAGGTCGCGCACGACCTACGACTGTCGTCGGTCGTGCGCGACTGTCATAACTTCAAGTCACGATCGCGCGCGGCTTACGACAGTCGTAGGCCGCGCGCGTCAGTCGCGGGCCTAGGAAGCGGTGGCATACATTTTCATACGCTGACCATGGTCGCGAGCGGCCGACGACAGTCGTAGGTCGTGTGCGACCGCGATCGATCGCGATGCACGGAATTGTACCTTTAGGCACAGAATTTAATATATTAGTAACAACTTCACCACCAAAAATTGCCGTCGTTAGCGGCACATTATAATATTATTATGTATAGAATAATTCTACACCCTATATCTGATATAGGGTGTAACAAAACTAAATGATAATACTTTTGTTTTGACGACCTCCGTGGCTCAATGGTTAGAGTGTGTGGCAACTCAAGCCGGGGGTCGCGGGTTCGAATCCCGCCGACGGAACAAAAAGTTTTTCAATGTTCCTGGGTCATGGATATGTAGTTAATGGAATCAGGCGTTACTTTGCGGAAATAAATAGCTTAAAATTTAGTTTGTTATTATTTTTAGCAATATTCCGCGAAATAATGCTAAAAATAATTACAAACTAAATTTTAAGTCATGGATATGTATTAAATATGTGTATCATATACAATGATATTATATAAAAAAACTCAAAGCAGATATGTTACTACCGCGCGCGTTGTGAAGCCATTAAATACGGGCCAATTGACCCGTCTTTTGTATAGTCTGTCTCTTTTATGTAAATGTCATTTCGTATCTTTTGTTTCACTTATCTGTCAAATTTGACGATTGAATTTGAAAATTGTTCGGAAGCAATTTAAGCCCGAAAATAGTATGAACGTAACAGATCTGTATTTAGTTGAATATCATTGATCATATAATAAAAAACTTAAATATATGTATAGTATAAAAGTATTAAAAATATTTCCGTTGTCTGGTAAATGTAACACAAGTCCTTCAGGTACTTAGCACGGGGCCAGACTGACGTGATGTGAAGCGTCCATAGATATTATTATTATTATTATTTAGGACAGTGCTTCCCAAACTTGTCGGGACCGCGACCCATCTACAAGAAAGTTTAAAGTTCGCGGCCCATCTTGTACCATGAAGACAGAAAAGCAGCAGTATGTTGCTGCCGCAATATCTGTCGTTAATTCTAATCTTAGTTCACCACCTAATCATCATCGTCATAATATTTACTTACTTACAATTACGTTTGCGTTCGAATGCCCCGCCCGTTTCGCACGCACCCACGACGTCGAGCGAACCAGTAAAATGACAATCGAACGAGTACGACAATCGTCCTATAGTTTCAGGGCCCACCCAAAATTTACCCGCGACCCAGCAGTAGGTCGCGACCCACACTTTGGGAAATACTGCTTTAGGATGTGCATGTGTTTCTTGTTGAAAAATTGGTCACAGTGAACTCTCTGCAAGAAACACAATACACGCACTGAAGTATTATCGCTTAGTTTAGTTACAACTTGTATAATATTATATATAGATATTATATATATTATATATACTATACCTACTCATTATTTCATAATTTTGTAGATATTTATAAAAATTTTCAAACATTTTAACTAGATGTATTAATAATTAAATTTAATTTAAGGTTTAATTTACATAAACTATAAATAGCAATGCGTAATTTTAAATTTTAACTATCGAGATGCAAAAAGTAAAAAATAATGCTATTAATTATAAGAAGCTGTATTAAAATTAATGTAATTTGACTTGTAAGTTGTAACTCACTAAAATCTGTAACAATTTTTCATAGGCATTTTCACAGAAAAAGAAGATTGTCAAGCACTTTAAATATTATTATTATTATTATACATAGCAGGATAGTCAAGCTGAACAAAGAATGTAACAATGTTGTAAGTAATTAATTTGATCATCTCTGAATTAAAGACGTAAGTGTTACGGTGGGTATCGTAACTAATAATATGAAAAAAAAATGTTTTTGAAATTAAAAAATGTGGACATTAATTATTTATAGCCAGAAAGAAATATAATATGATATACAAATAGTAAAAATGTTAGATAATATGTTTATGCAGCATTAGGTACGTTGCATATGGTTTGTTAAAATTATGAGGTAAAAAAATGAGCACTTCCTCTTATTATGTTATAAAAATAATATAGGTATCCATTTACGTCTTTAATTGTGATGTAGCTTGCACTGCCATATGAAGTAAAAATATTTTTTAATAAAATAAATAAGTGCCAAATCATGTCTATTATTACTTTACTATTTTTATAATATTAATTATTATAAATTACTAGATGACCCGGTGAACTTTGTTTCACTTATCAATAATATTCTATATTTCACTATTTTTACTAATTATAATTTATGTGAGTTTTTAACAAATAGGACGACCAGTTTTGATACGAATATTCATCAGAATTGATACTTTTTCAATAAGAATCATCATCAGATGATGACCGTTTCTCACAAATGAGAATTATAATTTATAATGCAACACTATTGATATGACGCCGTTCTGTTTTTTGTCATTTGGCTACGGAACCCTAAAAACGGGACCCGAGACCCTATAACCAGCTAACATTCGATACTAAGACTTCGATGTCTGTCCATCTGTCTGTCTCCAGGCTGTATCTAAAAACAAAATAAAATTAATACTTAAGAAGGGCTCCTCTAATTATGTCAATGTAAATTAGCTTTGTCCACACTGTGCCTTTTTTTTGTTCATCAAGGGCATGCGTTATAGCGCAGTCAACAGCGAACATGAGGCATGCCCGTGACGCGAGTTGAAATAGTAGCGCTCGCTATAACACTTTTCTTTTAACGCGGGTGGATTTTGGCGCATTCAATTATTGAATATGCCAAACAAAAGTTGAATAAAAAGAAAATGACGAAAATTGAAGATCAAATTGCATAATGTGGACATATCTATAATTGTGATCTGTTGGCTGGGTTGAGACGGTCGATTTTCGTCGTGCGGCGTAAATCGTGCGGCTTTAGTCAAAAATTAAATCCAGCATGAGTAACGCTTGTTATCGGTAGTCACATCTTGACGCTTAAGCCACCCCGAAGTTTTATGCATTATAAAAAATAATTCTTATTCCAGAAAAACTTGCGGTTACGCATAATAAATGGATCTGTGGCAACATCTGAAACGACGAAAACAATTTTATAGTGCCTTACCAAATGTTTTAGCAATGATCTAGAGATTCATTGCTATAATATTCAGACAGTAATATTAAGAAAATTTAATAATAATAATAATTAATAATTTATTAATCGGAATACAATAGCATATGTTATTATGCAGTTATGTACTTTCATAAACTGTTACATAAGATTTTTGCTCATATTACGGTCAGTGGCGGATTTGCAGTCCCGGCCGCTGTAGGCCCCAGGCCATGTGCCGCCCCTTTTTCAGCACCCGTCCCATTTTTAATTGATTCCGAAAATTATGTAACGAAAAGTATTAGCTTGTAAAGCTAGTTTAGAATATTTATGGACATTTAAATAAAACTTTAAAAAAAGACCAGATAGACTGTTGAGTTCCATACAAAATTGCGTATACGAGAAAAGCAAGCTATTTATAGAGGGCGCAATCATCGATTCTGGCTACATTTAAAAATATATTTAATATAACAAAACGAGCCAATGTAACCAAACGCAGTAACCCCTTAAAATGCAAAAGAACATTTTTCTGCATTTTTATAACATCATACAGGGTGCAATTAAACCTCAATTGCAACCTGTATATACTATCGTAGAATAATAATTATAATTTTCTATATTTTCTATTCTATTAATTTTTAATTTAATTTAGTTATGAATTATTAAAGTATTTAAAACACAGTTGAGTATTTAGTGAACATTTCAAGTACCTGCAGTTGTTTTGTATTTTGTTTTCAGTATTTGTTGTTATAGTGGCAACAGAAATACATAATCTCAGCTCTCTAGCCATTACCGTTCTTGAGTTACAGCCTGGAGACAGACAGACGGACAGACATCGAAGTCTTAGTAATAGGGTCCCGTTTTTACGGTACGGAACCCTAAAAAACTAACTTTGCAATGATTCTGCGTCGTCCTTTTTCACCCGGCATATGCAAGTCGGGCGTGAGTGTGAAGAGAGAAGGACTATGTTTAATTTTTTGCTTTATTCGCCCTCCTCATCATATTATGAAAGATGAGGGTTGGAAGCTTTAATTAATATCTCACCAAAAACTGGCTGTACAAAAACCCGCGCAATATTTTGATAACTGAGAAGCCACTACGCATCTTTACTGCACACAACTTTAATTCCCAAAATTTCGTTTGTTAAAAAACAAAAAAATATATAATGAAACTTGATTCTAGTGCGTCTTATTTATTAACGTAATTAGTACAATCATTTGGTGCTCAAAAAGAAGGTTACCTGGAAAGTTTCCCGGGAGTTTTGAAAATTGGTGGTTTTATAGATTTCGACGTGCTCTTTTCGAATTTTCACTTTGCCCCCTTTATCTTTGCCGCTCGCGCCGCCATATTGGAAAAATGGCGCTTAAATACAGTTTTTTGAAAATAACTCCGTTCCAACTCATTTTACGATGAAAATAGCTAGTAATACATTAAACTAGAGAAAATTTCCTACACTTTATGTAGTAACCGTTTTTTTTTTGTATAATCAATAGTTTCAGCGTACGAGAGCCGCAAAGTTCACTCCAACACGCGTTTTGGCCAAATAACTCATTTCCACACCACCATGAGGCGGAGTAAGTGGCGCGGTTTTTTTTATGGTATCCCCAGTAGACCTAATCTGGGTGCATGGTAGTGCACCCGCTGAGACGAGCCAAGCGAAGCGCAACGTTTTTTTAACCTTCATAGAATTGGTTTCCGTTATAGCAGATAGTTCATATTTTCAGGATATGATGTCAATAATAGACTTATTAAACATACAAAGTCTCAATTGAATAGGTCTAATACTTTGTATTTTATTGATATCTAAAGTACGCCGAAATTTGGTTAGGTTATAGTCACTGTAGTAAATATGGAGATTCAGATATTGAGACCTATTTTTCACTATCACAATTTAGCGTCTGTCCAGAGTCGCGCCTATTGCCACTAGCTTCACATGACCAGAAGCACCCATTACATATTTTTTTTGCACGATTTGCCGCCCTTTATATCTGGCCGCCCTAGGCCCGGGCCTACTGGGCCTTAGGGTAAATCCGCCACTGATTACGGTAGCAGGTCTCTACCTGCTGTAGTTTCTTCGATTTTACCTCTAATATTGCTCTCAATATTAGAGGTAAAATCGAAGAAACTGATTCATAGGCAGATGGCGGGCCTACGTAATTCGGTCGTGTTATGTCAAACCCAGCCGACAGATTGGTTTGACATAACACGACCAAATTACGTAGGCCAAACATTGAATCATAAGAAATTGAATCATAATAATTAACTGCCTATGTATCAATTTCTTCGATGGTATATTATACGCAGCATCTATATGACTGTATGCAGTCTGATTGACCTAGACCCGTACCCAGGAATCAGGATTTCAGCTTTGGGCATACCTGTTGCGAGAAGATGGTCGGTCTGGTAAGTATATGGAAAGAAACAATCATGAAAATTGAGTTTTATTAATCTGACTGAAAATATATTTAGTTTCCAACACTTCATTTTGCGCAGAGTAGGTAGCACGTTTCTAATTCCCATTTGCCAGGAAAATTGACGTTTATTTTATCATCCGGGGGGAGGATAGGGCATATAAGGGTGTGAAATCTGTGCAGGTTCTTAAACCTATAAAGAAAGGTTCTGGTCTTTGCATTATTTTACTTCACATTTTTTTACAAGATTTCTAAAAGATCCATGTTGATCTCTCTTACAATAATTTTAGTCTAGATTTTTGACAATATATACTAATTCGCAACCCTCAACCCTATGCACAAAAAATACTGAGGAACCACCTCTGGAACACGCGGGATAGCATGTAAAAGTAAGTCAAACTACTTAACCCGGTCACGGCGCACACTGCCAAGAGCATTATGTAATCGCGAATTCGCGCATAGTTCGCGCTATCTCCGTGTTTTGGCGGCAAACAGTCAGAGAGCAGCCGGCGCGTGCGCACCACGCGTGCCAGACCCGATGTGTCGCGATCGCGTATTGTCCCCTAATCTTTTTGTTCCGATTATCGAGGGCACGCCTCATTTTCCATTGTAGCGATTCTTTTTAACATGCTGTGAATACATACAATAGGACTCAGTTCTACTTTCAAAAACTAGCCCCCCGTGAATATAAAAGAGTAAAAATCTGTGGATACCGGAGCTAGCCTTTGTATAAGGTATTTATGAATGTACCACTAACCCCCTACTCTTTGCTATGTGCCCCAAATAATATTTCAGTAACATTAACTCGTTTATCACCTACTAAGAATACAAACTAAAAACACACTGCATATTCATAATAACATGCATCGATGTAAACATTAAATAAATAACATGATACATAATAATAATTAAAAAGCTCTAAGTAGATATTTTTGTGAGTAGGATATACACAGAAAATAAACAGCAAAATCTTAGAAATAAATAGTCGTTGTTAAAATTTGAGATGCAGAGTTTTTCATAGTATTACTATAACATGTGTCATGTAACCTTCGCTTCTCTTCCTTATTTCCTTAAATACTTAAAATAAATTAAGATTTTAATTACAAAAATAATCAAATACAAATCTAAAAAATAAATAAACACAGCTTGTACTACTCGCACTAAATCTAAATTGCTATTAGTACCTACTCATTTTTTTTATAAGCGAAAACTTTCAGTTGTAAGTATAAAAAAATATGACTAAATTAATATTATTATTTATTACTCTATAATTTTATTTACAGCAATAGTGATTAACTATTAATAATAATAAAAGCTCTGCGTTCGGATTTCACATTGTGAATTTCCTCGGTAGGTACTTAAATATTTAATTACTTCAAGCTCAAATTTTCAGCCCTCAACGTACAAATGGGCAAAGCAGAACATACATTAATCTTTCGATCGCGGATTCTTGGAAATCTACTGTTATTGAATTGTTGTCGCGATCATTAATTGAAAGTAATTTCTAACAAAAAAAAACTAGCTATCGAATATAAGATGCAAGTAATGGCGAAGTTATACATATCAGAAAGGGAGCGGTCAAGGGCTATAGAGAGTTTCGATGTTGCAAAATTCTGCATTATAGAGTCAACCTAAAATAATAATACAATGGGGATTGT
The DNA here is from genome assembly GCA_937595015.1 of Polyommatus icarus. Taxonomy (NCBI): domain Eukaryota; kingdom Metazoa; phylum Arthropoda; class Insecta; order Lepidoptera; family Lycaenidae; genus Polyommatus; species Polyommatus icarus. Next base: position 6,640,993 of record OW569331.1, read on the forward strand.
CCATTTTTTTTTAATTTTGCTCATTACAAAAACATTTCGAGGAATAAGGTCAGTGATCGTTTTTCTGTATATAAACGAAAAAAATACCCATTAGTTACTTATATTTTTGAACAAATATGTTTAACCTTAGTTTGACCTTCAATGGCGTTAAATTAGCAATAAATTCGATTAACATTACGTTTCGAACTTTTGGTAAGTTTTTCGTATCAGCTTTCACATAATGATAACTTGCATTAGACGAACCAGCCATTAAAAATAAGATTGAAAGGAAAAAAAACATACTACAGAGGTCAATTGGGCGCCGATGATGACGTCAGAGCAAAACTTTAAAAATTTATTGAAAAAAAACTAGCCAATGGATTTCAAAATTATTTAATTCATATTCTTAAAATACCCTATTTTAACGAAAAAAAATATAAAAAGTACATGTGATTTTTTTTGGACAATGCCCATTGTAGTGGATTTGTAGCTCGTTTTATATTTTAATGCTTCAATTGTTTTAATTACTCGACAAGATCCATACTAATATTATAAATATGTAAAAGTGTGTCTGTCTGTTTGTCTGTATGTATGTCTGTCTGTCTCTATGTCTGTCTGTCCTTTTGTCTGTTACCTCTTCACGCCTAAACCGCTGAACCGATTTTGCTGAAATTTGGCATGGGCATACTTTGATTCCCAGGAAAGGAAACATAGGATACTTTTTGTTCCGAAAAAACGTACGGTCCCCGCGCGATAAACGAGTTTTGGCGCAACGGAGCTAGTTTTCAATAATTTTTAAAGAAATAAGTTTTGTGTCCTTTATGACCATATAAGTACAACTTGAGACTTCTTTGGTTTTATCCTGCGATCGCGATTAATCCTGCGATTTTGAAATTGGAATAAAATTGTGGTATAGTTTTTCATTTTGTCAAAAGATGTTCAATATTTACACCAATGCATCAAATTTTTTCGTGGAAAACAAAATATGTTGTGTGTTAAAAAATGCAAAAATCTCTCTTATCAAAATCTTTACTCTTGAACTACTGAACTGATTCAATAGAATTTTCAAATTGTATAAAGTCCATATCCATACTTATATTATAAATGCGAAAGTGTCTGTCTGTCTGTCCGTTACCACTTCACGCCTAAACCACTGAACCAATTTTGCTGAAATTTGGTATGGATATACTTTGAGCCCCGGGAAAGGACATAGGATACTTTTCATCCCGGGAAAATGTACGGTTCCCGCGCGATAAACGATTTTCTGCGCAACGGAGTTGCGGGCGTCATCTAGGCCTATTTTTGGTCAGTACTTCAGATGCGACCCGGTCTCAAGACGCGGTTCGGCTCTGTGATTGGTCCAAATTTTGACAGCCAACCAATCACAGAGCCTGAACCGTGTCTTGAGACCGAAATGCATCTTGAGTACTGACCAAAAATACGGGCCCTAGTACTTAAAACTTGAGTTTTCACTTAGGTTAAAGGATAGGTAGGGAAGTAGATAGATAGGTAATAAATAATTTCTAATACTACCTATATATTAATTTCTGTCCAAACAAACATGCGGAAAAATCTAGTATACTCTATAGTACTCGTTTCCTGTGTTCTACAATGAGTTGCGTAACTCAACATATTCGCACTATTTTAATTAGAGCACAGAACTCCGATTCCGCTATTTTAAATACATTATGAATGCAGCTTCGATGTAGGCCGTACTGGGTCTATTTATACAAATAAGAACAAGTTGGTTGTTTATATTTTTCTAAATGGACCTAGGACCATATGAAACAGTAAAATACTATGTTCATATGTGTTAAGGCCGTCCCCCGAGCAAACGACCTTGGCCATACATTTGCCGCGTTGCCGAGATCGCGCCAAAACCCTATTATTTTTACTTATCATAGTTCAAAATAGTCCTGAAAAAAAATTAAAACGGCGAATATGTAGTTTATGATATTGTCGATCTATTGGCGTGAGTTTCAAATAAAAGTCATTTGTAAATCCTAAGGAGATGCTGAATGTATGCTTGAATTTTAACAAATTGGTATTACTTTGGAAGCTGATATCATGAGTATAAAAACAAAAATTGAAAATTTAAAACGACAAAAGGAATGTTGATGTACTGAAGATTATTGCTGTATTTTTATTATAACTTTGTAGCTTTCAGATTATGAGTTTATAAGGTTTTAAATACGGTCAATTACGGCATCTCCGGACGGAACGCCCTTAAACTAACCACAAACGACTGGTTTTTGAAATTTTGACAAATAAATACGCGTTTGATATCGGTTTAGCAAACGTTAAATTTTGCTGTAACGATTTTATATTGTAACTTTATCGAAGTATCATTTTGAGATTATTTATTACAATTAGGGTACAGGTAGAGCTATGCGACCAAAATATGACGTCACCCGGCGTAAGGACGGATTAATCAGTCGACCTTTCATTTGTTTTTACAATCAAAATTACAAACCTACGCTTTCGTTTTCGGCGTACTATCATTAATCAAAGCTCGAATCAAGTGTGTTCCTACACACATATCAAGCTATGCTTTAGGTACTTATATTTTAAAAGAGGTTTCTTTGTTTGTACATATACGAGTTAATAGCTCATAATGTATCTAATAAACACAATATGAACTTAGTTTAAACAAAACACGCGTGTTATTAAATTATATCACTAATGCGTTGTCAACGTGTAAGCATTATGACGTCCCGACATCTAATGAAAAGTAGTAAATACTAAAATATAGTAATAGACTACAGTCATAAACTTCAGCAATACGGCTCATTTTCTGTTTTTTTTTCAAACTCTATCGTGCTCTGGTCCTTAATGTCACTCTGCTATAAAACAAGGAAGTAAAGTAGTAGTAAGTAAGAAGTACCACTAATCTCAATTCATTAATTTCGTACACATATCACGTCTGTGTTCCTAGAAGGCTAGCATTAGATCATGCGCCAGCAAGCTGCGTCAGCAACACCCTTTTTTAGGCTTTACAAAATTCCACAGTTTATTATTAATATGAGTCATTTCGCAGGTTTTCAGATTTAAGAACTTCCTCAAATAAAGCTAAGCTATGACAGAGTGAAGTTCACAAAATCTTATATATAAAATTATTGTTAGTCTACGAACTCCTCCGAAACGGCTTTACTGATTTTAACCAAATTTTATATGCACATTCAGTGGGTCTGAGAATCGGCTACTGGGTACTTTATATATTGATAAGTGCATTTGTTGAATAAATAATAGTAAATTATTACAACTCGAGACTGACGGCGACCATTGTTTGTGAGACGGGACAGGACGTAACATACTTATTTAATCACTTCAATAAAATAATAATATGCTCGAAATACTTTATATTATTATGGCTAAGCAACGTTTGCCGGGATAGCTTACTTAGTAGCAGAAAATTTTGTTTTATTAATCCTTCGATCGTGGAAAAACGGGACAAAACAGGCTTGCTATTGTTATCGCGGTCGCCGGTGACCGCTTGGGGCTTGAAGCATTAGATTGAATAAAATGAAAAAATATTTTCTAAACTCTATAAATCTGAGATAACTTAGCCATTAGTTATTACTTATTAGAATACATATTCTATCTGCTTAAATTTTAAGCGTATTTTACAGTTTGCTTTATAAAAATATACCTTATAAATGCATGCATTATCTGATGACAAAATACATGTATATAGTACTAGACGTTCCACGCGGCTTCGCCTGCGTAAATTAGAAACATCACAGACAAATTAGGCAACAAAAAATAGCCTTATCCTAATTCACGTGGTCTTTTTTTATCTGTGCTCCAGTAGTTCGTGAGATATGGCTTTTCAAATAATTTTCCCGGTTCTTTCCACATGTTCCTCTGTTTCTTTGCTCCTATTAGTCTTAGCGTGATATCATAGCCAGCCTGTCCGGATAAATTAGCTGTCTAACACTGAAATCATTTTTCAGATCGGACCAGTAGTTTCTGAGATTAGTGCCTTCAAACAAACAAACAAACTCTTCCGTTTTTTAATATTAGGTATAGATTTAATAAGCTACAACTTTCACGTGAATAAATTGATATAATCGTAGCGGCTTGCTACCGCGCCGTAGCTGTTAGGGGACCAATTCTCGCAGCTGCGATTCGATCGTCAGGATGTGTCGCTTATCCGAGATGGGATCGACTGGTCAATGGTCATCAACTAGAGTCAATACTCTACTAATGTAGATCAATACAGGATGTAACAAAAGTGAGTGATAATAGTTTAGGATGTGTATCTATATAGAGTGCGCTGTGAAAGTAGCACCGCTGAAAGAGTAACTTTTTTTTCATCTTTGTTAAGTACATGGAAAAATTCATGATGCGCGGGCGCTTGCCCATACAAATACAAAAATTTGCTCTTTAAGCACTGCTACTTTCACAGTGAACTCTATACAGGGAACTCATACACTCCCTAAAATATTATCATTTATCACTTTGTTTTGTTACATCTTGCATTTTTTTTTATTGACGTGATAACGTCTTATAATTCGATATGGGGTGCGCGCCCGAAAAACATGACAGTTCAGCGGCGTTACCTTAGCTGAGGCGTTCCATATAAAGCTTGAAGTGCAAGCGAGAGCGCGGAACGAGCGACAAGGAAGCACAATCGGCCTTTGCGTTCGGCAGCGTTCGACATCCGTCTCTCTCCTAAGTCCTACTTGAGTGAGCGATGCTTATATTTTGACAGTTGATAATGTTACTCTTTCTAACTAACGATGCAGTAAGTTGAGTGACAGAGAAAGCTCATATCGGTGTCAAACGTCAAAAGTTGGTAATATTATGCCAAACCTAAATCCTAATAGGACATAATAACAAAGGAGTCGGTCTGCAATATTTCATGTTTAAAAAGTTCTAATAAAAGTGTTTAGTGAACGTTAATGCAATATCTTGTTGGGTTTTGTGGTTCCGCTAAATAATAAATCATAAAAACGGCCAAGGAAATGGCCTCAAACACGCGGATTTAACAAAACATACGTAAGTTTTCAACAAGGTTTTTTATTAGGCTTATCAATCGGTATTTTTATAAGCTAAAAAGAAAATTTATAAGTTTAACCTTTAACGTCACGGTCGGGGTCTACGCAGACCCCACGCGCTGTTTTTTTTTTTAATAAGGGGGCAAACGAGCAAACGGGTCACCTGATGGTAAGCAACTACCGGCGCCCATAGACACTCGCAATATCAGAAGAGCTGCGGGTGCGTTGCCGGCCTTTTAAGAGGGAATACGCTCTTTTCTTGGAGGTTTTTAGGATTGTATAGAAGAATTATTGTAGATATACTCATAACGTAACTCGCACGTAACTAAACTGAGAATTCATAGTGTCAAGACCACTAAGCTACGTTCTCATGGGAATATAGCTGTGTCACTCCATGTCCACTTTACCGATCGTAACCTAACTTTGAATGATAAAAGTTTGTTTGTGATGTTGTAAATTTTTAAAACTGTAAACTTTGTCTAAATACATTTTAAGTTCTGGATAATTCTGAATATTTGTTCCAAGAAACTAAATAAGTAATAAGTAATAACTTAAACGGAAACTTTTAAAAAAAGTGCTTTTACTATACAAAATATATTTTTGAAACTTTTCTCGTTATACTTTTGTTATTTTTAAAACAAAAGTTGACACAATACTCTAAAATAGAGTTTCCGTACGGATTCTAACGACTGCTTTGTCGCACTCGGTAAATCATATTCTTTTTTGTAGTAATTTAGGTCAGCATGACCTAGTAATGAGTTATGACTATCACAGTAATTAGCCGACATGACAGGTAGTTACCAATTATTTTACCTCTGAGAGTTTATGAGTATGATCTCTATTTCGTCGGTATTAAGGACCTGTTGGTGGCAATATAACTTTGAACGGAGTCTAGCGTGTCACATGCCGTCAAGCTTCACCAAACATCTTCACAAAAACATAATTGAGGTAATTAAACGTATTTTGACCGATTGTGTGCTAATGGTGTGATTTCCTTTAAAACCATCGAAACAATGCCATAATAAAAACTCCTTAAAGTTCCTGGTCTAAACACGTTTTGATAATGACCATCTTCAGACAACAGATTCATGCAGATGTATCAAAATATTCCAGTTATTGCTATATTTTTTCATTGACATTGTGAAGAAACTGTTTTTCACTCGCCCGTTGTAAAATAAGTTTCAATAACATCAAAATAACTTTTTTTTGGGTTTTAAATGTTAAGCAGTGTGACCTGTTTCTTAAGATAAATATTTAAATAATTGTATTTTTCTGTTTTATATCTATTTTATATCTGATCTTCAGCCTTATTATATATATTCGTCTCTATGTCGCAATGACGTGAAATACAAAAATCACTATGTTTCTAACTATTGAAGACATGAGTGGATGAAGTGGGTAACTAAAATTTTACAACATAAGAACAATAATTACTCATTTTTCCCCTTATAATTTGAACAAACTTTGTAATTTGCCTACTTCATCTTCATGAACGAATTTTAGATTGTCCAATGTCCATTCATGATTAAATGGACTCAAATGCATGTACATTGTTTTTTTTAATTATTTTTGCTGTTTTTGAATTAGTGTTCATTTAGTATTATTATATTTTATTGTCATTTTATATATGGACTATGGGTCTGAAATAAACGATTTAAATTTGAATTGATCTAGCGGATATATTATCTAGATAGGTATAGGTACGTAAAATCCACATTTTTTGATTAGATTAAATTTTTGTCAGTTTTCAAAGTGTTAATTACCCACTTCAACCAGTCTTGTCTTCAATTTCAAAATGAAAAAATTAACTTTACAAAAGACTATAAAAATATTCATGTTGTATCGTAAATCATTTCTAATTACATTAAACTGCCTCAGTTTGAGGCAGTTTAATGTAATTAGCTGTTTAATAGGCGCATGTAACACGAGGAAGTCTACGCACACGCCACACAGCACACTGCTCGACTTTCATGCGTTAACGAAATATTCAAACTTGAAATATTAAGTAATTCTAAACTAATTCTTTAACAACTCTCAGTTACATTATAATATTGGCTAAGAACGGGCTCTATTATATTATATTGTAATATGAGTGCGAAACTCGGTTCTACTGACTGGAGAGTAACTTTTTAGTGTTTCACGAATCATGATCTAAGTCGATATTGATATTTTAAGGTTACATTTTTATTACAATTTTGAATTTTAAAATACTATATTATCTAATCTAATATATATAAATCTCCTGTCACAATGTTTGTCCGCGATGGATTCCTAAACTACTTAACCGAATTTAATGTTTCTTTTTTTAAAATGTGTGCTTTTTTCCAACTTGAGATATCTCTCAAGATATTTAAAAAGCACACATTAAAAAAAAAAGAGAAGGATAGCTTAGATCTTTAATTATAGTCGCAATTTTATTTTATTGCAAATTATTTGCCTATAAAGAACGACCATTGTTTATGCGACGCGGGTCACGGGAATCGGGATAGCGATGGACGTTGCCATGGTGAAATACTTATAATTCAATAAAATAATACAGGTGATATACTTTATATAATATGGCAAAGAAACGTTTGCCGGAACAGCTAGTAAAATATAAAATTCTCGTGTCACAATGTTAGATAGCGTACTCCTCCGAAACGGCTTAACTGATTTTAACCTTAGATATGCATATTCAGTGGGTCTGAGAATTGGCTACTGGGTATTTTTTATATTGATAAGTGCATTTTTTGAATAAATAATAGTAAATTATTACAACTCGAGACTGACGGCGACCATTGTTTGTGCGACGGGATAGCGATCAACGTTGCCATGGTGACAATATACTTATTTAGTCACTTCAATAAAATAATACGGGCGAAATACCTACTTTATATAATATGGCAAAGAAACGTTTGCCGGGACAGCTAGTATTATTATTATAAAATAACGGAGTTGCGGGCTTCAGCTAGTATAGTTGAAGCCCGCAACTCCGTTGCGCCAAAACTCGTTTATCGCGCGGGAACCGTACATTTTTTCGGGATAAAAAGAAGTCCTTTCCCGGGACTAAAAGTATCTCCATACCAAATTTCAGCAAAATCGGTTCAGCGGTTTCGGCGTGAAGAGGTAACAGACAGACAGACAGACAGACAGACAGACAGACAGACAGACAGACAGACAGACAGACACACTTTCGCATTTATAATATTAGTATGGATATCTATTGCATAAACTTTGTGTAATGTGGCGGAACCCTTTTAAGAATTAGTGTACTTTTTGACGGACTCCAAAAAAATAATATTTGGTCTTTGAATGAATTGGGATGAATTATCTCCATGCTGGTGTCTGATAACATTTTAAAAAACAATTTATGGTACAAAGCTATTGTGGAGTCCCAGAGCTCTATGTGAACACACTTTGAGTATGGCTGCTCTATTGCAACAACGCCTCCCTGGTCTAGTGGTTTAGAGTGTCGCTCTTGACTTGGAGGTCGTGGGTTCGATTCCCGCGTTGGAAACATATTATTTCCAAGTTTGGTTATGACAATGCAGGCTGATCACCTGATTGTCTGACAAGTTAAAGATGATCCATGCATCGGATGGGCATGTAAAAAGTCGGTCCTGCGCCTGATCTCTCGCCAGTCGTGTCTTCCGTCCCACTGGGTTATGAGAGTAAAAGAATAGAGAGTGCTCTTGTGTACTGCGCACACATCTGAGCACAATAAAATTACTCTTGAGTACCTGGTCTGGTTTCAATGAAACCAGCCACCGTCACCGAAAACGGTGTGGGGAGTATTATTATTATTGCAACATTATTATCCTTTTTTTCCGAATTGAAACTATGAGTAAGGATACATTATCTTCTAGAAATTCTATGACCTCACTCATGTATTGTTTTAACAGCTCTGAAAAGAAAATGATTCACTCCGTGAAAAATTCTCGACAATGTCCATACATGTATCCATTTCAGCGGTGAATCACAACATTCTTTGACCAGTCTGTTAGAAGTCAACAAACACATTATTTCGGAAAAGGAAAAACCAGATCATAGTTTAGTCGTTTACTTACTTTGTATTATATATAGTGTTTGTATCTCGCCCACTTTACTTCCGATCTCTGAAATAGGAGCCTATTTAGAGTTGACTCAGGTATAATAGTTTACCTTATAGCAAGTATGCCTATAAATTAAATACTTATAGATAGAAGATAGTTATATTACTTAAAGGAGGACATGGAATTTTAGGACTGATAGTTTAGAAAGTATGAAAATTAGAATACATTTTGTAATCCGCTTATTTTCAAAGTCAATAACATATAATGTATATGTATTTCTAGCTTTATTAATATGTTATTCACACTACTATTAATTGTTTTAAATGCCAATAACCTTTTGCATTATTAATTAGTTCAAACTTGAGCACAAATTTTTGATTAGTTGATTAGTTTATTTTTAAAAGCTGGCGCAACTGTATGTTCAATTACATTTGGATTCGTGTTTAGTGCCATTATCCACTATTTAAAAAAAAGTGTGTCTGTGTGTCTGATATCTCTTCACGTCGTCACGCTTAACCTATTTTAAAGAAATTTGGTATGCAGATACTTTGAGTACTGGGAAATCACGCAGAATACTTTTTAGCCCGAAAAATCCAAGGTTACCGCGCCATAAACGAATTTGGGCGCAAGAAAGTTGCTAGCGTCATCAAGTGACGACGACCTTATATATTGTTTTTTACGAAAGTTGTATAGTAAAACCAGTAGTCTAATTCTGATATATTCAAACTGTAGGCATTATTTATAAGTTACTCATTCATTAACGATCATAAACATCGCTTCATTACTTAGTTTTATGCAATAATTCCAAGATCAATAAAATTTAATGTAAAAGGATGTTACGTAGATCCTAAACTATTAAGGATATTAAAAATATTTTGACACGATTTAATATGGGCATTACGTGGATCAAGCTGATGGATGAAAATATTTTCTACAGACTGTTGATGATTCATAGACCAACTTTCAAAAAAGGAGGTAGTTACTTTTTACACAAGACGATGCTAGCACGATGTCTTTTCATATAGCTATCTTATCTTCTTATATGTATATAAAATTCTCGTGTCACAATGTTAGTCGGGGTACTCCTCCAAAACCGCTTTACTGATTTTTTCCAAAATTTATATGCATATTCGGTAGGTCTGAGAATCGACTACTGGATAATTTTTATATTGATAAGTGCATTCGTTTAATAAATAATAGTAAATCATTACAACTCGAGACTGACGGTGACCATTGTTTGTGGGACGGGATAGTGATGGGCGTTGCTATGGTCAATGGTGACATACTTATTTAGTCACTTCAATAAAATAATTCGGGCGATATACTTTTTAATATTATGGCAAAGAAACGTTTGCCGGGACAGCTAGTTATTCGATATTATCAATCGATGTTTATTTATTTTATTGGTTACTAGCTGACCCGACAGACGTTGTCCTGTCTTAACGATGATTATTTAATTCGAATTGGTATAATTAAGAAAACAATAGATTAAAATTAGTATCTTCATGCCAAATTTCATCAAAATAGATTAATAAGTAGTTTAAGCGAAAATCATAAAAGTTTATAGTGCGGGAACCGTACATTTTCCGGGACCAAAAGTATCCCTTGTCCTTTCCCGAGACTCAAAGTATCTCCAAACCAAAATTCATCAAAACCGATTGAATAGTTTACGCGCAAATCATAAAAGTATATTGTGCAGTAACCGTACATTTTTCCTGGACAAAATGTATCCTATGTCCTTTTCCTGGTTCTTAGCTACCTCTCCCCCAATTTTCAGCCAAATCGGTTTATCAGTTCTTGAGATAAAAGTTTATTGGGCGGGAACCGTACATTTTCCGGGACAAAAAGTATCCCTTGTCCTTTTCCGAGACTCAAAGTATCTCCATACCAAAATTCATCAAAATCGATTGAATAGTTTACGCGCAAATCATAAATGTATATTGTGCAGTAACCGTACATTTTTCCGGGACAAAATGTATCCTATGTCCTTTTCCTGGTTCTAAGCTACCTCTCCACCAATTTTCAGCCAAATCGGTTTATCCGTTCTTGAGTTATAAGTAGTGTAACTAACACCACTTTCTTTTATATATATAGACTAGATGACACCCGCAACTCCGTTCAGGCAATATTTATTTATCGCACGAGAACCGTACATTTAAAAAAGTATCCAATGTCCTTTCCTGGTACACAAAGTATCTTTATACCAAATTTCAGCAAAATCGGTTCAGCGGTTTGAGCGTAAAGAGGTAACACACTTTTGCATTTATAATATTAGTATGAATATGTTCGTAACGCAAATTATGATAGTTCACAAGTCAAACTACAACTTGTATTTATAACATAACTAGCTGTCCCGGCAAACGTTTCTTTGCCATATTATATAAAGTATATCGCCCGTATTATTTTATTGAATTAGTGACTAAAATATAAGTATGTCACCATGGCAACGTCCATCGCTATCCCGTGACCCGCGTCGCATAAACAATGGTCGCTCTTTATTGACAAATAATTTGCAATAAAATAAAATTGCGACTATAATTAAAGATCTAAGCTATCCTATCTCTCAAGTTGAAAAAAGCACACATTTAAAAAAAGAAAACATTAAAATCGGTTAAGAAGTTTAGGAATCCATCGCGGACAAATATCGTGACAGGAGATTTATATATATTAGATATATTATGATGCAATAACATTCCATATCATGCAGTACACAGTATAATACATACAAAAATATTTTACATAACAATCCACTGGTCGCTCATTTGTATTCTCTCCTCGATTGTGTTTTCACTATCGTTCGGCTACCTATACCGATATCACTTTCGACAGTTATTTTTGCGATGCAAATTATTTGTTTGTTGTATTTTATTGTTATTTTTAAATCGAATCTTACGCATATGCTCTTTAATAAAGGAGTATTTATTTTTAAGCGGATTTTCATTGCAAAATTTTTGATTCGAAACGAACTCATGAAAAATCGACTGTCTAACTGCCGCACTCAGAGACTTTAATGATGAATAAACTTCAATTTAATGAAGAGTTTGATACATTATATATAGGGCTTATGCCAAAGTCTTTATTGAGTTACAGTTATGTAATTAATATTCGTCCCGGATAAAATTATATCTACTTCCCAAAAAAAACAGCAATTAATTTAGCATTAGAGTCTAAGAAGCTAAGGTACATGATAAATTTCCTACACACTCAATGATAAACCAAGAAATGTTAAAATATGGAGCCAATTCTTCCTCAAATCTAGTCTATTTTTATGCACAGTTTGAGAATCTAACCGAGATTCGAGGCACGAGAATCAGACCCCAGTTTCATTGATAAAACCGGCTAAACTCCGGTGTTGCTCAAAGCGGTCTCGCGCGCGCACACTCACCTACATTTTCAATGTCACTAATATTTCACGCTATATGATGCACGACACGCCACTTATAATAAAGACCCGCTCACAATTTCCTTAAGCCGCTGCGGTAAAGGCCAGCTTACGTTATTCCACTCTAGTGATCCAACCCGTACCGGATTGCCACTGGAATAATGGAAATGTTTACTGGAATGCACTGAAAAATCCAGTGTATTCCAGTGCCTGCTATAAAAGCATTTATGCAAGTTTTTTGCCCAGACTTAATTTATTCATAAGCGTTCTTGATTGGCTTACGTCAAATTGAAACCAATTAACAACACTCTTAAATAATGTAATGCTCCCCATCTATACTTCTATACTTATAAATCATACTTATAAAACAAAGTCGTTTTTTTTCCCTCATGTCCCTTGTTCCCTTTAATCTTTAAAACTACGCAACGGATTTTTATGATTCTTTCAGTGTTAGATAGCCCATTTATCGAGGAAGGTTATAGGCTATATTTTATCACGCTAAGACTAATAGGAGCTAATCTCAGGAACTACTGGTCCGATTTGAAAAATTATTTCAGTGTTAGTTATTTATTGAGGAAGGCTATAGGCATATTTTTTTCAGTGGATATATACTTTATACCCGTGCGACGCCGGGGCGGGTCGCTAGTATATAATATAATGCAGTGGGACGCATTAAAAGTCTGAATAGATAAGACATCGAAGGCATTACGCCCTTTTCCCCTACAAAAGAGTTCAACGCGTAAAATGTTACCAAAATTGTTGTCACATATTAAAAGCGGGCTGGACGATACACAACGTTAATAATTGTCGGTAGAAAATAGAACCTATAGCCTAGGTCATAAAGTGACATTTTATTTGAATTTTTCTCGGTCGTGGTCGCTTGCGGCAAAGATCGGAAAGTCACCTTTAGATTGCGGCATACGCCCACCAATTACCTGGTATTGTACAAATGAGTGCGAAGTGTACTAATATACGAATGTCACTGTTATTTTGTATTCACTTTTAATTCACACATAGAAACATAATTTAGACATCTAACAAACAAATTTGTACATAAGGGTTGTTTAGGAGGATGTAGGATGAATTATGTGAATATAAGGTTCAAAAAAACACAATTTAAAATAAAAGTATAAATATGTCTATACCAAAGACAAATTCATGTTTATGGCTAGTTTTTATTATTCATAGTTTATGGCTTTAAATTATAGCGGAAGTCAATATAATTCTAACTATGTCTCAATCAAGCTCCAACTACTGCAGCATTCATATTACTAGCTGTCCCGGTGAACTTCCTGTTACTTTAAAACCTTCCCTGGACTTCTACGAATATTTTAAGACTAAAATCAGCCCAATCCGTTCATCCGTTTTCGAGTTTTATAAGATATATTTATAACAATTGACACGTCTCTAGGAGTCGTGTCTCTAGGAGACACAATATTATAATATGCAGTCATCATCATCAATTCATACGTTTAATGAATTTCATAACAACTAATAGCACCCACTGTGATTTAATAAATAATTAATTATTGGTCTATGTACAATTATACGCACTTTGTTTATATCAAAGCGACTCCCACGCCTCATTTTACAAGGTAGATAGGAAACATTTCAATGCTGAACAAAAACAGTTGGCACTACGAGTATCAGTCTTCTTCCTTTCAAGCAAGAATCAGTCCCTAATTGTTTTAATTAATGCCAGTATATAATAAAAATCTTAAATATATGTAAAGTATAAATATATCAAATATATTTCCGTTGTCTGGTACATGTAACACAAGTCCTTCAGGTACTTAGCACGGGGCCAGAGTCTAGACTCGTCAGTCGGTCAGTCTGTGGTGTGAAGCGTCCATAGACATTATTATTAATGACAGTTTTTTTTCAGGAACACACAGCAACGACGCGCATAGCAATGTATAAACATAACATTGTGTTATTGGTAAGTGTTATTTGTCATTATATTTCTTTTAAAGCCAAGCACGCCTAGGTAAAAACTTACGTCATCAATAGTTTTCAATTTGGTAGGGATTAAATACATAAAAATATAGAATAACTGCCTTATTAGTACCTTACACTTTAGTATAGTCACACTAAGTAATAGTGTAACTATATTAAAGTTATTATTACATCACATAAAACATATTCGCCGCAAAGCCGCCTTTGCGTTCTTGTATCTTTGATGAATGTACCGTATCTTATGTTTGTACAATATCTTGAACGCAATAAAGTATATTCTATTCTATTCTATTCTATTCGATACTTAATTTAAATTGCATAATAAAACATGATGCTAACAGATACATATTTTAACAGCTGTTGGCATCGTGTCTTATTAAATTACAATAAACAAACATTACCGATTATACACGCACGTCAAAAATGGTACTAAATGCATAAAGCTATTTAATCACTTCCAAATTATTATCTCTTCGACTATAAACAACAACCTTTGAGACATTGACATTGAGGTATGTTATGTAATTGAGATATTTTATTAAAAAATTACCTCATGGTTAACTTAAGATTTTTATCAAAAAAATAGACCTGAATGTTTTTATCCTACTCATTACCTGCTCATTTCTGCTATCGGTCCTACACTTTCAATGTGTTTATTATAACATTTAACAATGAAAACATAATAAAAGCTGAAAACAATAATTACTGATCATAATATTAGGGAAACAAATAAAAAAGCGAAGCGAAACCGAATAGACTGTTAATAATTGCCCATCTAACGCTATTATATCTATTTAAGGCCATCCCCCGAGTAAATGACCTTGACCATACATTTGTCGCATCATGCCGAGATCGCACAAAAATTATATATTTTTTTTACTTATCTTAGTTCAAAATTGACCTAAAAAATTTAAACGTCCAGTATGTAGTTAATGAAATTGTCGATCTATTAGCGTGTGTTTCAAATAATCGTAATTTGTAAATACTAGGGAGATCCTGAATGTATGCTTGAATTGAAATAAATTGGTATTACTTTTGAAGCTGATAATATTATGATGAGTATAAAAAACAAAAATAGGAAATTAATAACTTTGAAAGGAACGTTCTTAAACTGATGATTATTGCTGTATTTTTATTACAATTTTGTAGCCTTATTAACTCATAATTTGAAATTTTGTAGCTTTCAAATTATGAGTTAATATAAGACTCTAAAAACGGTAAATTACGGCATCTCCGCCGGGAAGCGCCTTAACGAGATCAGCTGCAGACTGCAGCAATAAAAACTTTAATCGTTGCCAATTTTCACTATCGCGAATTTCCTAATTTCTAATTATGTTTTTCAATTAGCTCGAAACCTTTAATTAAGGTTATCGCTGGTTCTAGAAGTCAATCTATTCTAGAAGGTACTACCACCATGTACCACGTGATCGCGTTGTGTGTTTTACTTTTACACATTCACACATGTATGGTAAGATATGAATTATTCTATGTTATTGAAATTAAATAAAGTATGTATCATAAAAAATATCGTGCTTAAAATATTTTTATGATTTGATTATAATTATTATAGGGTTCCGTCGATGTACTCTGCATAATATGATAATGTAAATTCGTCGTGATAGTCGTGAAATTTCGTGACCCAATTGGGTCGTCTTCTATTTAGTCTGTCTCTTTTATGTAAATTGCATTTCGTGTCTTTTGTTTCACTTATCTGTCAAATTTGTCAATGTTGTTCGGAAGAGATTTAAACCAGAAAATAGTATGAACGTAGCAGTCTATGTATAAGTAGAATATCATTGATCAAGCATGTAAATTTCAGCATGCGGAACCACTCTGTAAGACAATGTTGAAGCACAATTGCAAGGAGTCGTGGTGCGGCTGTGGCGGTGGGAAAGTGCAGGTGGCGTCGCGCAGGGACACCAAATACCGATGTTTATACGCCAACGGCCAACAGCTCTGTAGAGAGGAAAACAAGAGAAACATGACCTTTGAAAAACCCGATGGCTCATCTCATAGCTATTCCAGACCTAATTAGATGCAAGCAATTTTTTTTTTATGACTTGGTGATTTTTATTTTTGAATAGTTTATAACCGACTTCAAAAAAATTCGACCCGTATGTATGTAATATTTCCAAAATTGCCCAGTTTTCGTATAATAATATGTTAGCGTCAGTGTCTGAACAAATGTGCCGAATTTCAAAAGTGTATATCTATGTATGTATGTTTTTATGTTCGCATATCTCCGGAACTACAAGTCTGATATGAGTAATTCTTTTTTTGTTGTACTAGGTATTATCCAACTTAGGCAATGCTGCAAGTTTCTCATCTCAGCTACGTACAATTTTGAAGTCGGTTTTATTCGTAGTGTTGAAGTAAGCCTAAACTTGGGAGTCATTTCAAATACGACCGTGCTATTACTATCGTCCACAAAACAAGATGAGCGTAGAAATTATGCGCGTGTTTAGTGTCTAAACACACTAGACCGAAGTTACGCGGCGTAAATTACGTCCGCAATGTCAAACGCATACAAAATACGGACGGAACGCGACGGAATAGTAACGTGTGTCGTCGGCAATTTCAAATACATTGCGGGCGTAATCATGCGGAATTTACGCCGGCGTAATAACTTCGGCCAGTGTGTTTAGACATTAAGGTACACACTTTCGGGACACGATTTCCACAATCTAGCATCACAGCTAAAGCTCATCTCAATGGGTCTGCAGATTGTTGAAAGTGGTTGGATTTATTTTCATCATTATAAGTAAGGTTTGAGGGCCCTTTTCACCACTTCCTGATAAAGTGCCGGATAGGCTATCCACAACTTTTTTTGACAGAATCTCCATACTCTATCTGTCAAGTTAAGGAAGTCGGTGTAAAGTAAGCCTATGAGTCAATTATTATCCTGATGGTACATACGTATTTGAACGCAATAACGTTAGCTTTGAGGTCCAACAGAACGGCCATATTGACCACTAGATGTCAATAAAATTACGCAATTAAGCGTATAGGTATGAAGCCATTGTTTTACTTTCACTGGTCGTTACGAGAAAACGAGTAATAAAATGCAGTTGAATAAATTACGACACAAGTATTATAAGTAGGTAATGTTGTCCGTAAATAATATTCCGATATAAGTACCTACTATCAGAGAAGTTGATTCCTGTGCAGATCGGGGACCTACGTAGAGATCAACTACGATAACATGGCGCGTCCCTCCAAATGACTGTTTCAATGTGTGTTATCACATCCTATGAAAAAGTTTGTATGTAGTAAGTATTCAACCAATCACAGTACACGTAATATTTCAGTTAATGTCACTTATTACCAAGATTTGTTGTTCAACTAATCATAACTAGCCGACCGCGCAAGACAACGCACTTCAAACGTTTTGACAACGCACTTCAAACGTTTTGAATTTTGGAGGGGCGCGCCATGCTATCGTAGTTGATCTCTAGTTTGGTTGCGATAAATGATCTGTCGGCTGGGTTTGACGTAATCAAACCCAGCCGACAGATCATTTATCACACAATTAACATTGAATTGACATATTCGACCAAATAACGTTGAACTATCAACTGCATAGGAATCAATTTCCTCGATGGTACATAATATTATTTATTAATTATTATATTGTTCTCAAAGTTATACTTACAAACAAATTTAAAAAAGTAAAAATAGAGTCCTACGAACATAAGTGGCTCATTTTTTTCACAAATGTTTGTGTTAAACTACTATTGGACGGAGACAAAGAAAACGCGAACAGCGTAGTTTTAAGCAGGTGAACGCGTAAGTGCTTGTAAAGAAAGTAACATAAAAATTGAGTGTGCATTTATTATTATTTAGAACTAGTCACATCCTTTCACCTCAAACAACCATTACTGATATAATAAAACAAGTAATAACAATAATAATAATAGATTCCTTTACGTTTTATTTTTTTTTTTTCTTTACGTTCTCTGCGTCATGGTTTCTTGGAGATTATAAAGGTGATTGCACCAAATCATAAGGCAGTTAAAACTAGCACGGCAGTGTCAGTTAGTGTGTTATTAGAACATTTCTTAAAAATAACGCCGAATTGCCAATTTGGCGTATTACAGTCGATCGACTTTCGAAATACGCAATACTGGTACTTATAATGGTAACATACGGACTTTTGCAACGGAATTATGTCATAGTTCCAGTTACGAATCGAAGTTCAAGTTATCGTAGGACAATCTGGAGATCATTAATCAATTGCTTCATAGCTGAATTCTATTCTACAAATAACGATCTTGATAATAAGTAATGCTAATAGTATACGGTCTATATTTTTGTTTGGTAAACATTACAGCACCCGTAGAGCAAATCTTGATATATTTTTCCGAGCATTTCCCACAATATCCATACTAATATTATAAATTTAAAAGTGTGTTTGTTTGTCTGTTTCGCCTAAATCTTAAGCCGCTGCACCGATTTTGATGAGATTTAGTATGGCGCAACGAATTTGCAAATGTCTTCTAGTAGTGTTATAATTACGTACTTTATTTATGGGAAATCGTTTTTTATAACTGGGATAATTTTTGTATCTTATGTATGTCCCGGCTAAAGAGAATTTCTGCGCCAACACACTTGGAGCAACTTTTAGTATAGCTTTACCGAGTATCATATTGTACGTGGAATGCAGCTTTAAGCTCACCGCGTATGTAGGTTGCAGCTCGATGAAGTGAATTTGGACCGAGTTATCAAGCCACTAACCTGCACTTACGTAATGGGCGGTTGTTTCACATAGGGCTGCTCCTGCTTAGAAAATTGATGTTTAACAATCAACAAAAATAATAATAATATAATAAATTGGAAAATTATCACGAGCGTCTTTCGTTTGTCTCGCAACCTGCTAAACTGCCTTTTAGATAAACTCTTAAGTTTCTGCGATTAGGAGAATCGTCATAGGATTATCTAACTATAAACTTGAAATTTTATATCCAGCATTTATGCTAGCTGCCACCCCTCGGTTTGTTTTATTGTTTTTAACTTAAAGTTTCTAATAAAATACATTAATATTTGATCGAAATAATATCACACAAATCGCACATTTTGAATACGTTACTCATTGGTGGCAACCCTAGCACAGTAACCTAGAGTAGAGAACGACTCGCTTGTGCCTTTCTGCTGACCATTAGGATACACCCACTAATTTTATAAGACCGACTCTATGGTATTTATTTGACCCGGTTTCAAAATATTAAATCATTTTTAGATTTGGCAAAAGTCATGCAAAAGGAGACCTAATTAGAAAGTACTAAGACTTTCAATCGTAAAACCTAAGCTGGTTGTCACAATTGTCTCCTTACGAAAGCGGATAACGAGCTCTGGTCACCTGTTTGCAGGTCCGCGATAGCGCGTAACGTTATAAGTCGACTTATGTAATAAACATTCATCTCAAAATGACTCATCATTTTGTTCAATTGTAATCATTATCTTGACATAATAACGGTATTGTTATTTTCTATAAGATAAGTATTTCTTAACTCATCACTTTACAATTTTGGTGTAGTTTGGTGGTAATTTCGAAATAAATACAAAAAGGTATTGTATTTTTTTCGAAATTGCCACTTACACTTTGCAGGTGGCGTGATAATCAGATATTAATAAGAACAGTTTAAGTCAAACCTGTTGTAATAATCTCATTTGGTGAAATATATCATTGTTTCACCAGATGAAATTCAGAATTCAAAACTTACAATGTTCTAAAATTAGTATAGTTACAAAAATAAAAAAGCACTATAAAGTAATTTAGGTCCTGTTAAAATTTATAGCTTCTTTATCCTTTGTATTTTCAGCACTGACCTATGTAATCCATACTAGTATTGACCAAATGTGTGTCTGTCTGTCTGTTACATCTTCACGCTAAAACCGCTGAGCCGTTTTGGCTGAAATTTGATATGGTGATACTTTGAGTCCCGAGAAAGGACATAGGATACATTTTATCCCAGAAAAATGTACGGTTTCTGCGCGATAAACAAATTTTGCCGCAACGGAGTAGCGGGCGTCAACTAGTAATTAATATCTTCGTCTTTCTTGGCAGGTATCACACGGTAGTTGGCTAAGGTACTCCTACGTCCTCCTACCTCACTCATTTACATACTTAGCCAATAGTTCATGGTTTGCCAATTTTCACTCATAATTTGACTTAATTTCTAAGGAACGTTATCGCAATACTCGATAGCGAACTTTATTCTATAAATCAATCAGACTTACCCCTCGTGCTTTTGGTGACTCACGTGAGGGAAGTCTATCCCAAATAAAATAAAGCTTAATGCTCTTTTACCCAAGACTGCCAACGCCAAGAAAAAACAATTTTATAATGGATTAAATGACCTTTAAATTAAGGTACGACTTTACATACCTAATGTGCTTAAAATAATTATAATGTGTAGAGAAGAAATGTGCCAAAGATCCCGACTTGGCTTAAGTAAAAACCAAATTTATGTTGTGCAAACTACAAAGACAAACAATGAAACAAATAGGTATTAAAACATTATGCCAAAAATAAAAAATATATTTAGTAGAATACCTATTTACCTAATTAAATGTTATGACACGCATTAAAATTTTTATTAAATCAAAATATGCGTGCGATCTAGCCGGATACGTAAGCTAGATATAAAACACAGGAAATAATCAAAAACCCAATTATAAAATTATCTTATCACCAATTTTGGATTAATTGCTCCATGTTCGATTTTCTTAGAATTATTATAGTTTCAAGTGACGTAATTTTAAATACATATATTATGGTATATAAAAATTCTTGCATAGGCACCTACTACAAGTATGCATAATACAGCAGAATCAAATATTATAGGAGCGGGCGGTGGGAGAGAGGATACGTTTAAATATAATAAAAAAGTAAAGGTCCCACACATGAACAATAATTATCAAACCGCCCATGGATCGGAACTTGAAAGCTCCTTTAAAAACAGAAACATATTCCGTATTTATAACCGTTATCATATAAAATATAGGATTCCATATTTTTAAAAATCCTTAACTTACTGGTATAAAATATGTTTCGTTAAAAATATTGTGTAATCTTCATTTAGTCAAAAATTTATTTGAGGCCATTTAAGTTTTAGAGTGAGATAAATAGGTATAATTAGTTTGGTGCAGTAATGTCAAAGTTTGATCGAGTACAACGCCAAGGCCAAGGTCGGATTTCACAATTCGTTGACTCTCTTATTTCATTAATTAGGACAACTTTTTATTTCTAATTACTGAGCAATAATCCATACTAATAATATACAGGGTGTAACAAAACTAAGTGATAATACTTTAGGGTGTGTACGTGTTCCTTGTAGAGAGTTCACTGTGAAAGTAGCAGCGCTGAAAGATCATTTTTTTTTCACTTCTGTATGCAAGGTCCGGAGTGTCACGAGTTTTCCCATACAAAATTTAAAAAAATTGATTTTTCAGCGCTGCTACTTTCACAGTGAACTCTCTACGAGGAACACGTACACACCCTAAAGTATTATCACTTAGTTTTGTTACACCCAGTAGATGCGAAAGTATGTCTGCCTTTTACCTTTTCACGCCCAAACCGCTGAACCGATTTTGCTGAAAGTTGGTAATGGACTATGAAGATAGGCTGAATCCGGGAAGGTATACTTTTTATCTTGGAAAAATGTACGGTTCCCGTGCGATAAACGAATTTACTAATAAACTGCGGGCATAATCTAGTAGGGTAGACTGGGTACGGATGTGACAATTTTGGTTTGGAGGCCAATAATTTTGTTAGTTTTACAGTTAGCTGGGAAAATTTTGTCACAAACCATAGTTTATTTATTTGGCTACATAAAAACACCATTATATCATGCCAAAATACGATGTATTAGTCACGGAATAAAATTTTAACGAAAGAGGGAACTTGTCATAACTGACCACAACCCAGGGTCGGTTGTGACAGTGGTTGGGGTCAGTAGTGACATCTACAAAAAATTGTTGATATAATTTTTATTTCAATAAAATTGTACCATAAAACACCATAAACATTATTCTAAACAAATTCATCGAGCGTATCAAAACATATTCTATTTTGAAACATATTTATCGACCAAAACAACGACATCCGATTAATTTGATGAATTTCGCCGTTCTCTGTAAATAAGTCCTACATTTGGCTTTTTCGTAAGTATTTTCGTATTGACTGATAATATTCTGTGCTCGTTTGACCTTTTGTAAGCGTTTTTAGGACATCTAAGAAAAAAGATAGGATAAATGTATGTCACAACCGTACCCATAAGATTTGTCACAACCGTACCCAACACAGAATTTCAATTATTAAACAATCGCCACGAATCGGCTAAACGATTTACGTAACAAATAATCACTCGCAGTTAACTACTAATGATCAACTTATCACAAGAAAATAAGCGACATAGGTTATTTGTGTACAAAAAATAGTAAACATAAAAATAAACCAAGCAAGAAAACCTACTTTTGACTGTTAAAAAGCAATGTAGGCCCCTGATAACGTTATCGTCAAGTGCTGGCAAAAGCAATGCTAGGAGAAGCATTCAGACTTGCAACACGCGTCTTTCTGCCTTAGCACCCATCCCCATATTCCGTATAGTTTCGCTGTTATGACGACTGTCACAACCGTAACCTGGCACAAACGTACCCAGTCTACCCTACTACCACAGAATATATTATATTAGTTGGTACTACTATAATAATTATTATTATTATCTCAGTTTTCCTAAAACCACAGTACTAGATTAACAATGTCTCGTTCACTTTTTTGAGTTAATTCTCACTTAATTGTAATTTGTAGCCATTAATTATCCAAAAAATATCCATTGCCGAACATAATATTATCCTTTTTGGTTGGAATTCGGTTAAAAAGAATTAAAATTACGTTATGAACGATATCGATATTCGATGTATAACGAGATGTACTCAACCGCCAAATTGCACGGCCTCCTCAAGGTCCAATGTGGCGGTCATCTGGCACATGTTTTTCTGTCAGCTGTCACTTAACTCGGCTAATCGTAATCTTAACGCATAATTAAAATTTTCTATTGACCCTGTGTTTCCTTTGTGGGGCACTCTGTTCCGGTTTTGGTTTCGGTTTACTGATTTGACAGCCAGAACTGATCTTTACTTTAGCCATTGAAATATAATGCAGTATAGAACAGTCATTTACTACAATATGCTGTATGCAGTATGTATCATCGAGGAAAATGATTCCTAGGCAGTTGACAGACCAACGTCATTTGGTTCAATGTTCATTGTGATCTGTCGGCTGGGTTTGACATAACGCGACCAAACTACGTAGGTAGTAATCCCCTATCGCCTAGGAATCAACTTCTCTGATAGTGCATTACTCAATTAACCCATTCGCTGCGGCGGACGCCCATCGGCGTCTTTGGACGTCACATTCAGATGCGGCAACGCCCATCGGCGTCTTTTTTTAGTAGCTTATATTTTGGCTAAAACAAATTATAAAAGTTTATACGTGCAATATATGCTCAAATTTTGAAAATACAATAACGTAATGCACGCCGTTTCAATAAATTCAACTTTCTGCAAAATGGCCAATTCCTTTTTAGATGCGGAAGACGCCTAAAGGCGTTTTCCAGCTATTGACAACCTTTGGTTTTAATAAATTTTTCTTCAACTTTTCAGCCAACTGTAATACCATAAACATCTATAATAATATTATTATCTACATTCTAATTCAGATTGCTTCAAACAACGCGCGTGAAGCAGGTTTTATGTATGTGGTGCCCGGGCTTGTGTTGCCATGTTATTCAAATTACCCCAAAATCAATTAAATAAATATAATTATTTAATTGATTTTGGGGTAAGTACAGAGGCGGCGCAAGGCGTAGGCGACGTGGGTGGTTCAACTCTTCGGCTATTAACTGACCAAATAGGACATTCCGTTTATCTTCATGTTCAATATTTTGAGTTACAATTTTGCAATCTTCACATGAATGCTGACATGTTACATCTTTCTTAATTTCTTTAGTCGTAACATTATATGTTGTCTTACGTTGCGGTGACAATAAGGACTGAGACATATTATTAGGATCGTTCCAATCTCCAGTATCACCCATAAAGTTAATATACCTATCGGAATAGAGCAACAATCTCTAGCTGTCAAACGTAACCAAAATTGGTTTTCATCTGTGTGAAAAATATGTGTACGTATACACTTACACAAGCATGATTGAACATGAATTCTATGAGATTATATTGACAACGTGCGGCACGTGCCGACTGGACGTCAAAAAAAGAGTGCTGCTGTCATGTATCACACGTCTCTTTTTACCACGCGGTGTTACTGATAGTGGCATCTCGCTTGCTTAGGCCTTTGTTTCTCTATTCCGCTAGGTATATTAACTTTATGGTATCACCTAATATGTTGGGTGACCAAGGACGTTTTTTATCTGGAAAATTAAAAAATAAGATGTGAAATACTTAATATACCTGAGTATTAGACCTGTAAAAGAAACTAAAAAAAAGCGTAGCCGTATGTATTCGTTACTTTAACTGTTAATACTCTTTAAATTTGCTTGATAATAATTAAAAAAAAAATGTTCTAGGGAACCCGGAGAAATTAAATTAAACCTAGAATACTGCAAGCGTTAATGCTTATCATCAGCTGGTATGCGATATGCTCGTCGCGACATTTTAATAAAAAAAAATTAAATAAAAAATATATGGCAACTACGAAAAATTCGAGTAACGAAACGCATTCGTGAGTAACGTGTCGTTACTCGGTACTAGATGGCGTACCCGTTACTCAGTACCGAAATACATACGGTTTGCTACAGCTCTACTAAGTATAATTTAGTACACACAGGTACAATCCCATTTGTATATCCCATGTATATCCCATTAACCAAATCAAAATAAAACAATTTTGATTTTGATTTTTTTTGATTTTAACAAAGTTGTAACAAAAAAAATTATATATGTAGGTAAGTAAATAATAAAATTATCTCTAAATTAATTAATATGATGATGTTATACGATATGTTTATAAAAGATAGAAACAAAAAAATATGCAAAAATCCCAAAAAAAATATCATAATGTTATCATAGTTTATTTTCAGGTTACTTATTAAAAATATTCTTGAAAATATGCATAATACGCTTACGGAAATTACGAAAAGGTTTGCCACCCCTGTTATTAATTTGTTATTAATTTATACTGATAATTTTGCTATTATTATCACTAAAAACTAAAATATATGAGATGTTAGTCGAAAGGGGGCATAATTTATTTAATTAATACAATTTACTTACCATTTCTCGCCATATTCAACCAATTTTCACCATATAACAATTGAAGGCCAATAACTGCACACAAATAATAATTTATGCCGTAAGATTAATTTTTACGCCAAATACGCTCTTGAACACACCACACGTTTGACGTAACTGAAGATTTTCCAATGAATTTAACGTAATAATGATTAATTTCTTATTAGTGTGCTGAAAACGCCGATCGGCGTCTTATTGTTACCCTTTGAGGTGCGGAAGACGCCCATCGGCGTATAATATTAGTATGGAAGCACCATACTAATATTATAAATACGAAAGTGTGTCTGTGTGTCTGTCTGTTACCTCTTCACGTTCATTGCTATGGAGATATTGTGAGTCCCAGGAAATGGCATAGAAAAATCATATGTACGTTTCTGTTTAAATATCTCGGGAAAATGTACGGTCCCCCGCGATAAACGAATTCTGGCGCAACGGAGTTGCGGGCAACATCTTTAGTAATTTTCAGTTGTTTGTCAAACTCGGGGTGATGATACATTGCAATAGTTTTTATTATTCGTAGATTGCAAGTTACGTATTTTTGTTGGTCACTCGAGTCATACCCATTCCATGCGGCAATAAAAACTACACTTATTACCCAGGTGCGGGGACGATTTTCGTCGTGACGCCGATGGGCGTCTTCCGCACCTCAAAGGGTAACAATAAGACGCCGATCGGCGTTTTCAGCACACTAATAAGAAATTAATCATTATTACGTTAAATTCATTGGAAAATCTTCAGTTACGTCAAACGTGTGGTGTGTTCAAGAGCGTATTTGGCGTAAAAATTAATCTTACGGCATAAATTATTATTTGTGTGCAGTTATTGGCCTTCAATTGTTATATGGTGAAAATTGGTTGAATATGGCGAGAAATGGTAAGTAAATTGTATTAATTCATAAAATATAATATGATACCTTGTAGCCTACCTAGTACCTACTTACATTACTTTAAATTATAAATTATCAGAACTATTTGCGATACAAACTTATTATTATTTGTATATTACGTCATTGAGTTTTATTTTAACACCAGATTCATATTTTGTTATTTATTATCGAAAGCATAACTATTAGACGCCTTATACAACCAAGGAAAGGATACTTTTCAACCGGCTGACGTAAGCGCCGATTTTGAGTGGGCCTTATTAAGAAAGACCCAAAACCGACTTTCCCTTGTTGCTTATCCTGGAGCCTTTTATTGAGGTGATTGTAGTACACTCACTTTTTCGGATATACCATTGGGTAATGTATAAATTCCTTGGTTTGTATTTATGGTAACATGAAAGATGCATTAAAGATTTGTCAATGAGTAAAGAGTGTATTTAAACATTTTGACCTATTGACGTATAACCAAAGTAATCACCTAATACTATTAGGCTAATAATAAGCTATATAAATACGTTTCAATTTGAGTAAAATTTGGGCAGTTGGACATCAGGACCAGCAAAACTATTTGAAATCATAAAATGTGGATTTTATGAACCGCTAGGTGATGGAGAAATGATATGGGAAACATTTGTATTTGTCCTACTTTTTAGGGTTCCGTAGCCAAATCGCAAAAAACCGAACCCTTATAGATTCGTCATGTCTGTCTGTCATAGCCACTTTTCTCCGAAACTATAAGAGCTATACTATTGAAACTTGGTAACTAGATGTAGCCTGTAAACCGCATTAAGATTTTGATACAAAAATGGAAAAGTTATTAAAAATGTAAGGGGTCCCAATAAAAAATACAATTGACACAAATAAAAAAGAAATCATCTAACCTCGCATAGGTTAGATGAATTTTTTTTCTTCTTTGAAAACTACCAACCAAAATTGGTTTGAACGAGATCTAGCAAGTAGTTTTTTTATACCTTAATTTAACTTTCATTAAATTCTTTTAATTTCATAGAAATAAACTTTATTGCTGCTGCGGAATCCTTCATGGGCGAGTCCAACTCGCGCTTGGTCGGTTTTTACGATAGGAACTAGTTCCAAGCTATGTGTTCAGATTATTCTTTGTGTTTATACTTTGAATTTTGTACCTACTAGATAGTAGATCGTGGGCGCTTCTAAATCGCAACTGACATGGCGTCTGATCGCGTGGGTAATTGGGCTAAAGACCTCGCGCTATTGTATAATTATAACATTGTATACAAGAATACAGCTAATCAAGGTTAATTTGTCTGCCATGTATTAAATGGCATTATTGTCTCGCTTACGCAATTATTAACTATGGTTTATGGCTAATCGACGTTTGTTTAATTATTGTTTAGCACTCGTTAGTTATGTAACTTACTCGTGTCTTTTACGAATTGTGGCCGTAACCTCCGATACTGTTTATAGCGAGGCGTGAAACATTTGAACGAATTCATCCATTCTTATATTACAAATGCGAACGAATGCGTTTTTGCTTACTCTCTTCACGCTTAAACACTAAACAGATTTTGATAAGATTTGGATACATTTCGTGTCCGGGGGAACGTAGTAACGTACGTGACGTAGAATATCATTTATCTGGGGAAAATGTACCATCGAGGAAGTTGATTCCTATGCAATTGACAGACCAACGTTATTTGGTCGAATATGTCAATTCAATGTTAATTGTGATCTGTCGGCTGGGTTTGACGTAACGCAACCAAACTACTTAGGTCCCCGATTTGCATAGGAATCAATTTCTCTGATAGTACTTATAAAATTTTGCGCGATATACGAAGTTTACGAAGTTGACCGAATACTAATGATATTGATGATACATTCTTTGGCACAATTAGAGCAGCCACAACAATGGTGTATTCATACGGCTGAACTGTAGCTGGACACCTTGACATTATTGTACCTACATGAGCGCCGTTGAGCCTATCAGATAGACGTGATGTATGCGTACATCCAAATACCTTATCAGATGTGTCATGTGTTATTGTCATGGTACGTAATTTGTACTATAGCAATAACGGGCTATCTCAGAGACATACAATAAAATTTACTTTATTTAAATTCAATGAAGATTTTGACAGAAAGGGATAGGTTTGTGACGAAATATTTATTAAATTAATAATAAATCTATTATATATAAATCTCCTGTCACGATGTTTGTCCGCGATGGATTCCTAAACTACTTAACCGATTTTAATGTTTCTTTTTTTAAAATGTGTGCTTTTTTCCAACTTGAGAGATAGGATAGCTTAGATCTTTAATTTTAGTCGCAATTTTATTTTATTGCAAATTATTTGTCTATAAAGAGCGACCATGTTGCAGTTTATGCGACGCGGGTCCCGTGACCCGCGTCCCGTAATATCCCGTGATAGCGATGGACGTTGCCATGGTGATTGGTGACATACTTTTTTTATATCTATAGACGCTTCACACCACGTCAGTCTGGCCCCGTGGTAAGTAGCTTTTTTTATTTTTTTTAAATACTTATTTAGTCACAACTTCAATAAAATAATACGGGCGATATACTTTATAATATAATATGGCAAAGAAACGTTTGCCAGGACAGCTAGTTAATTAATATAAAGTTAATCATTAATTCTCGCTAACTGCGAACGTGAATTAGGACAATATTATATTGCTTGAATAAAAAAGTAGATTAAAGAACCAAAAGAAATTAAAAACACTGTGCAGAATGCAGTGTACAGTTGTTAGAACTTAGAACTAATAGTTTAAAAGTTCGGTAGTGTATAAATTATTATCTTGTTACAGTAATTACACTGTATGCATGTGGTATAAAAAAAATGATAAGATCCTATAAACAACATTGTTCATAATATTATCTGTTGATTCCTAGAGCCATGTGTTTCTATTGATTACACGTTTCGGTTTTGAATTGCAAATAATTACAAATGCTCCAATTATAAAACCGATCACGTTGCAGCGCACAGTGATGATTACAGCTGATACAAATAGCAGGCTGCAGGTGATTCAGAGAGACATATCCTATGTAGGTAAGTTCTGTGTACTTTATAAAACAGTATACATACTCTATGATTTGACTAAAAAATATAATATAATTACTATGGTATTAAAACACTTGGTATTAAAAATTGCTACATGAATTTAAACAGTCAAACAGATACAATGATAACTCTTAATTAAAGCAGCAAGTACCAAAATTATCAAAAATTTTAGAAAATAAGTTTCCTAACTATTTATCAAATAAAAAAGAATTAGCATTGACTTATATAGATTCTTTAAGAATGAAGACAAAATATAACAACTTTGTTGTCGTTAATATACGTATCTTACGTGCTTATTGTAAGTGAAGTCAGAAGATAACAATAACGTCATATAGTGACTAAACCTTCCATAAAATAGCAATAACCAATTTAAGTTGGGGAAATGAGTCAGGTATTTTTGCAGGGATGTGTCACGAGGAAGACGCCTACCTGGGCATTTTACAAGGTGATGATGACAGATTTGAAGGTCTTTCATTCAATTGGCACAATTGGCACACAGGCGCCAGTAGCCCCGTAAGGGCTACTGGCGCCTGTGTGCAAAAAAAGGTTTTAGGCAATTTTTTTGGGTCCTATTGGTTTTGGCGCCCCTAAAGATGGCGATTTGGCGCCCCTAGAGAATGGCACCCACGTGCATTGCACACATTGCACATATGGTAGCGGGGGCCCTGTATGGAAGTATGATTTATGAATATTGGATATGGTTTCATAGATTTTAGCATTACCTCTTGTTTCCTCTCAATCTCTTTCTCTTTGTAATATCTATTGAATGAAAGACCTTCAAATCTGTCATCATCACCTTGTAAAATGCCCAGGTAGGCGTCTTCCTCGTGACACATCCCTGCAAAAATACCTGACTCATTTCCCCAACTTAAATTGGTTATTGCTATTTTATGGAAGGTTTAGTCACTATATGACGTTATTGTTATCTTCTGACTTCACTTACAATAAGCACGTAAGATACGTATATTAACGACAACAAAGTTGTTATATTTTGTCTTCATTCTTAAAGAATCTATATAAGTCAATGCTAATTCTTTTTTATTTGATAAATAGTTAGGAAACTTATTTTCTAAAATTTTTGATAATTTTGGTACTTGCTGCTTTAATTAAGAGTTATCATTGTATCTGTTTGACTGTTTAAATTCATGTAGCAATTTTTAATACCAAGTGTTTTAATACCATAGTAATTATATTATATTTTTTAGTCAAATCATAGAGTATGTATACTGTTTTATAAAGTACACAGAACTTACCTACATAGGATATGTCTCTCTGAATCACCTGCAGCCTGCTATTTGTATCAGCTGTAATCATCACTGTGCGCTGCAACGTGATCGGTTTTATAATTGGAGCATTTGTAATTATTTGCAATTCAAAACCGAAACGTGTAATCAATAGAAACACATGGCTCTAGGAATCAACAGATAATATTATGAACAATGTTGTTTATAGGATCTTATCATTTTTTTTATACCACATGCATACAGTGTAATTACTGTAACAAGATAATAATTTATACACTACCGAACTTTTAAACTATTAGTTCTAAGTTCTAACAACTGTACACTGCATTCTGCACAGTGTTTTTAATTTCTTTTGGTTCTTTAATCTACTTTTTTATTCAAGCAATATAATATTGTCCTAATTCACGTTCGCAGTTAGCGAGAATTAATGATTAACTTTATATTAATTAACTAGCTGTCCTGGCAAACGTTTCTTTGCCATATTATATTATAAAGTATATCGCCCGTATTATTTTATTGAAGTTGTGACTAAATAAGTATTTAAAAAAAATAAAAAAAGCTACTTACCACGGGGCCAGACTGACGTGGTGTGAAGCGTCTATAGATATAAAAAAAGTATGTCACCAATCACCATGGCAACGTCCATCGCTATCACGGGATATCACGGGACGCGGGTCACGGGACCCGCGTCGCATAAACTGCAACATGGTCGCTCTTTATAGACAAATAATTTGCAATAAAATAAAATTGCGACTAAAATTAAAGATCTAAGCTATCCTATCTCTCAAGTTGGAAAAAAGCACACATTTTAAAAAAAGAAACATTAAAATCGGTTAAGTAGTTTAGGAATCCATCGCGGACAAACATCGTGACAGGAGATTTATATATAATAGATTTATTATTAATTTAATAAATATTTCGTCACAAACCTATCCCTTTCTGTCAAAATCTTCATTGAATTTAAATAAAGTAAATTTTATTGTATGTCTCTGAGATAGCCCGTTATTGCTATAGTACAAATTACGTACCATGACAATAACACATGACACATCTGATAAGGTATTTGGATGTACGCATACATCACGTCTATCTGATAGGCTCAACGGCGCTCATGTAGGTACAATAATGTCAAGGTGTCCAGCTACAGTTCAGCCGTATGAATACACCATTGTTGTGGCTGCTCTAATTGTGCCAAAGAATGTATCATCAATATCATTAGTATTCGGTCAACTTCGTAAACTTCGTATATCGCGCAAAATTTTATAAGTACTATCAGAGAAATTGATTCCTATGCAAATCGGGGACCTAAGTAGTTTGGTTGCGTTACGTCAAACCCAGCCGACAGATCACAATTAACATTGAATTGACATATTCGACCAAATAACGTTGGTCTGTCAATTGCATAGGAATCAACTTCCTCGATGGTACATTTTCCCCAGATAAATGATATTCTACGTCACGTACGTTACTACGTTCCCCCGGACACGAAATGTATCCAAATCTTATCAAAATCTGTTTAGTGTTTAAGCGTGAAGAGAGTAAGCAAAAACGCATTCGTTCGCATTTGTAATATAAGAATGGATGAATTCGTTCAAATGTTTCACGCCTCGCTATAAACAGTATCGGAGGTTACGGCCACAATTCGTAAAAGACACGAGTAAGTTACATAACTAACGAGTGCTAAACAATAATTAAACAAACGTCGATTAGCCATAAACCATAGTTAATAATTGCGTAAGCGAGACAATAATGCCATTTAATACATGGCAGACAAATTAACCTTGATTAGCTGTATTCTTGTATACAATGTTATAATTATACAATAGCGCGAGGTCTTTAGCCCAATTACCCACGCGATCAGACGCCATGTCAGTTGCGATTTAGAAGCGCCCACGATCTACTATCTAGTAGGTACAAAATTCAAAGTATAAACACAAAGAATAATCTGAACACATAGCTTGGAACTAGTTCCTATCGTAAAAACCGACCAAGCGCGAGTTGGACTCGCCCATGAAGGATTCCGCAGCAGCAATAAAGTTTATTTCTATGAAATTAAAAGAATTTAATGAAAGTTAAATTAAGGTATAAAAAAACTACTTGCTAGATCTCGTTCAAACCAATTTTGGTTGGTAGTTTTCAAAGAAGAAAAAAAATTCATCTAACCTATGCGAGGTTAGATGATTTCTTTTTTATTTGTGTCAATTGTATTTTTTATTGGGACCCCTTACATTTTTAATAACTTTTCCATTTTTGTATCAAAATCTTAATGCGGTTTACAGGCTACATCTAGTTACCAAGTTTCAATAGTATAGCTCTTATAGTTTCGGAGAAAAGTGGCTATGACAGACAGACATGACGAATCTATAAGGGTTCGGTTTTTTGCGATTTGGCTACGGAACCCTAAAAAGTAGGACAAATACAAATGTTTCCCATATCATTTCTCCATCACCTAGCGGTTCATAAAATCCACATTTTATGATTTCAAATAGTTTTGCTGGTCCTGATGTCCAACTGCCCAAATTTTACTCAAATTGAAACGTATTTATATAGCTTATTATTAGCCTAATAGTATTAGGTGATTACTTTGGTTATACGTCAATAGGTCAAAATGTTTAAATACACTCTTTACTCATTGACAAATCTTTAATGCATCTATCATGTTACCATAAATACAAACCAAGGAATTTATACATTACCCAATGGTATATCCGAAAAAGTGAGTGTACTACAATCACCTCAATAAAAGGCTCCAGGATAAGCAACAAGGGAAAGTCGGTTTTGGGTCTTTCTTAATAAGGCCCACTCAAAATCGGCGCTTACGTCAGCCGGTTGAAAAGTATCCTTTCCTTGGTTGTATAAGGCGTCTAATAGTTATGCTTTCGATAATAAATAACAAAATATGAATCTGGTGTTAAAATAAAACTCAATGACGTAATATACAAATAATAATAAGTTTGTATCGCAAATAGTTCTGATAATTTATAATTTAAAGTAATGTAAGTAGGTACTAGGTAGGCTACAAGGTATCATATTATATTTTATGAAAGTCTGCTTACTCAGTGTATTTCATATTAAAAAACTAGGCCTTTGCATCCATTGTGGATGATTTATACAGCATTTTCAGAGCGAAGTAACCACTCTTCAAATACTGTAGTGCCTGGGACAAGATTTTTAAAATGCCTGTATGGTTGCCCAAGCGCATACGGCATTCTCGCAACATAGTCGGCCTAGTCCAGAGGAAAGAACTAGTCAATACGTCTGGGACCAACCATGTGCGGGTTTCCTCACGATGTTTTCCTTCACCGTACGAGCGTCCGTATTATGTACTTGAGATCAGAAAATGACTCATTGGTACACGCCTCTACCCGGGATCGAACCTGCACCCTCTGCGAGTGCGAACCAAAGGTCTACCCAATAGGCCACGGACGCTCTATATATTTCATATTATTACGTTGTTATTACCTTTATTTATGTTTACTAGATGAGCCGTGAACTTATTATCACTCAACTCCTCATCACCTTATAAACCTTCCCTGGACTTCCACGAATATTTCAAGACAAAATGTTGGCAAATCGGTTCAGCCGTTCTCGTGTTTTAGCGACACTATTAACAAAAATTTAAATTCATTTTTATGTATACAGAAGATTAAACATTATGTTTTAATATTCGAATAGTTTTGTAAATATTTCTTCTTAAAAAATAATAAAACAAAAGATGAAGAGCTGGAAACAATACTTAATTCTACTTTTGCTCTACAAATAATTATAATAGTAAACAGAAAAGTTTTAACAGTGTGTTTCTTATAACATCTGCTGTTTGAATAAATTAAAATTAAGCCATCGAAATGACCCTAATTCATTATATCATATATCTATAGCTAACCAAATGATGCAGCAGAAATTATAATATGCTATAACCTAGCTATAGGAAAATTCGTTAATTTATACTGCTAATGAATTTCTCATTTTCTCATTTAATTAATGTTGATTGACGTAAGGTTACCATCAAATTATGACGTAATTCAAACTTCCGAAGACATAAACAACGCAGCCTACTTAGATGACACAATAACGATTGTCCGCCTTATTTTATCACAGAGACAAATTATATTATAAACAACTATCCATAGTCCATACTAATATTATAAATTCAAAAGTGTGTCTGTCTGTCTGTCTGTTACTTCTTCACGCCTAAACCACGAAACCGATTTTGCAGAAATTTAGTATGGGAATACTTTTTATCCCGGAAAAATGTACGGTTCCCGCGCGATACAATATGAATTTTGGCGCAACAGAGTTGCTGCCGTCATCTGGTGTGAAATAAAACAATTACTTATTGTCAATTTGTTCTATTTAACTATTTGTTGCACGTACAAATTCTTTACATAAAAATATACACAGAAAGAAAGACACAATATCAGGTATTGGCATTGCTTATCTTCTTCCAGCAGTCCTATGTATAGTCCATATAATAAATGTAATATTCTATTACTACATAATATTATGAGTGACCGCGATAGAGGTAACAACTTAGTACAACTAGCTACCATAGACGAAGGAAAAAGTAGACTTGATACAAAAAAAGACTTTAACAGAAAGACGCATGTTGTTTGATAAAACAACATGAGATATTGTTTCATTTTTTGATCTTTTATTCTAGATAGAGAATAAAGTGGCAAGAAGGAAAAAAAAACAATTTTACGTGTTTTTTTTGTCTTTTGGACACTTGTCTTGCACATACAAACTCAAAAGACAAAAAAAAACACGTAAAACAATTTTACGTGTTTTTTTTGTCTTTTGGACACTTGTCTTGCACATACAAACTCTGTTTCTTAGATATAGTTAAATTTGCTCTTTTTCTTAGTCTGTGGCTGTTTCATACAATATACGCTGTTAACGTAATAAAAATTACGCCTTGTTATGTTAAATTACACGACTCAGTACTCAAGGTTTCAAATTATAAGACATTGTCTTCTGTGTATTACAAATTACGTGAAATATTATGATACCAAAATGAACTATTGTTTATTTTATGAAATGAGTTCAAAGTCTTTCTGGGCAGTGGGCTTTACGCGGGCTTTTGTATTTTAAGGTTATATATTGATATTGATATAACTTCCCCGCGTTTTAAGTATAATTATTCATGGTTCATTAATTGCATTAATGTACCATGCGAATATATTATGTGTTGTGCATAGATTTGCGTTATTTATATTATGGGGAGGATAATAAATATGAATTTATTATTTTAAGAATTTGTTAGTTTAGTTCGTGTATTTTATGACATAATATAATATGATAGGCCACTGCTCCCATATGTTTCTACACGTATATCATACAACCTCTACACTACAGTCATAACGAGTTAGTTTGGAGTTTTGAACGTATTGTGTAATTGTATACGACCACCGCGTGTGATGAAATCGTCTTAGTTTTTGCTATTTTCTTGACAAGACAGCACCTACCTTCCTATCTGTTGAAGGTATGTAGAATGTAGATAACTACCTTCCTATCTCCAGGTACTAACTACCTGTGTGTGCTGTCTTTTACTAAATTAAATTAGTTACTTAATAAGTACTGAGAATTTTATGTAGCTTATACCTAGTTCAAAATATATTTTGCTAGTAAGGACATAACTTCCTATTTTTTAACCGACTTCCAAAAAACGAGGAGGTTATATGTTCGGCTGTGGATATATATTTTTTTTTTTATTTTTTTTTTTATTTTGTATGTTCAACGATTACTCCGCCGTTTGTGAACCGATTTTCGAAATTTTTGTTTTTTTGTATTAGGTTTCAATTTTGAAGTCGGTGCCAGTTCCAAAAATTTTAAATATTCTGTCAGAGGACTGAAGATTCAGCTATCTGGTACCGACTTCAAAACAATGAAGATTGAGTACAGAAATAGTTGAGGTTTAGCCGAATTCGGAAAAAGGCACTATTAGATAGTAAAAATTATTTAATACTTTTTAGTTCATATTAATGTTATTATTGTTTTTACCTTGGAAGTCGGTTTTAATTTTTTGTTAATTTTTAATATCCTCGACGTCTTCAAGATTTGTCAGTCTGCAAATATTAAAGACATCGAGGACAGTGTCATATTTAGACAGTGGTAGATACTAAATATCTGTACGAATTCTCGTCAATTTTATATGCATACTTAATTTGCAATAACTGCTTCGAATAGAATCATCAACACGTCATTCACTTTATCGACAATACTACTATCAAACTCTCTAAGATAAAAAAAACCTAATCTTTTTCTACATATTGTGTCTATAAAGAGTTTAAATGCTTTGTACCTGATCTTGTTACGGTAAGTCACGATGTAACAGATATTGACATTTGACTAGGTCTGACTCTGACGCCGCTGACCGCAGGTGAAAGCGGCAAGGATTCTTTACCTACTTGGTACTAAGTTACCTCACCCGGGATGTACGATTTCACATTCTCTACATGTTTATTGGTCGTTACACTCGGATCTATCATCGACTCCACGTAAAAAGTAGCAGGTTGCTGACGGACGAAACTTGACAGACGAACGCAAAACTTTTTAGGTATGTTTCGGGTACAATAATGGGGATTTTTTATTAACTGAACATTTAACTGTATGAGTTAATGCAAGGTTTATATAAATAGACTTGAACGAACACTAGCATAAGCTTCGCTTATAATGTGTCAACCTTTAGGCGAAACTTCGAGCTATTTTGCTAGAAATTTAATTGTAATAAAATGTAAGTTTTAAAAAGACTCATGAAAAGTCAAACATACAGAGAAAGACAAACAACACATCATACTCATAACTCCTTTTGTGAGGGACAGGGGTCTAAATGAGGTACCTAAAATTTGATTGACGCGATCGAAGGCAAAACTTTCAACTTCATATATAAGTTCTATCTTCATATTACAAGTTTTATGAACTTATTTATACACGTGTGAGTTCTTAGATAATCATGGCTATAGTCATTTTGTTATCAATATATAGAATAGTCATGATTAAGCGATCAAAACTCAATGCTCCAGTACCTTGAATGTGTTAGTCGCACCTTGACCTCGCATAATATAATATCTTGTGAATTTCGTATGCTAAGTAGTCGGCGCCTTGTCGCTTGTTATACCTGATTAGGCTGCGTGTATAATTTATTTAAATATGTTCATTATTTAAATGTCCATGCTTAATTAAGTTATAAGTATGCGATTAACATAAGGCTTTGGGAATCCTATTGTTCGACACAATAATGGGCAAATAAAAATTCTTTTCAAATTGTTATGAGACAGGCAATCATTTAGGGTGCTTGTTGAATATGCCCAAGTTGGTGTTTCATTACCTAGCTTATACACGGCATACAATTACCTCTTTAGGCACGGATCTGGTTTAAATTAAGCTACAGCCTAATAGCATGCTATCTATTCCATAACAAGGAACGACACAGAGAGTTAACTATAGGATATTAAAAAAATCATATTCTTCCAAAAAAAGGAGAGGTCATAATAAAGGTATTTGGTAACACATTAAGAGTTCATACTATAGTCAATAATATTATTATTGGCGAAAAATCTAAAGCACCAATAATATTATAATGGCTGTCAACGATGCTAGTTTCCCGTATACATATTTTTTGGTAGAGCCCGCTCTATCAGTACATAAACTAAGCAGCTTTAACCCGTGAAAGTAGTTCCGTTTACGTCCAACTGGTTCCATCTTGATAAAATTGTCGAGGAAATGCCGTGGATGTTCAGGAAGTGTTTATGTCTAGGTGTGGATGTTTTAATGCATAGGTAATAGGTATGTAACATAATGTTACACGTTACACCCTATCGTTCTTCCTATTAATTTCATTAGATTCAAGGTAGTTTTATAACCTTAATAAATCATATTTACTAGCGTGAAAACAAGGTATTACTGCAATTTTTCCACGGCAACTGTCTGTACACCAGCACAGACAAAGAAAAAGTTTTGTTCGACGTTTGACAACGTTGCTGACTGCTGTCAATTATTCTGTTAAGGGCGTTCCGTCCGGAGATTCCGTAATTGACCGTATTTAAAACTTTATAAACTCATAATCTGAAAGCTACAAAGTTATAATAAAAATACAACAATAATCTTCAGTATATCAACATTCCTTTTGTCGTTTTAAATTTTCTATTTTTGTTTCTTATACTCATGATATCAGCTTCCAAAGTAATGCCAATTTGTTAAAATTTAAGCATACATTCAGCATCTCCTTAGGATTTACAAATTACTTTTATTTGAAACTCACGCCAATAGATCGACGATATCATAACCTACATATTCGCAGTTTAAAATTTTTTTTAGGACAATTTTGAACTAAGATAAGTAAAAATAATAGGGTTTTGGCGCGATCTCGGCAACGCGGCAAATGTATGGCCAAGGTCGTTTGCTCTGGGGATGGCCTTAATATTATGACGTGTGCAAGTTGCAACATGTCGGATTTTGGTCAGATTATTTACTGTATGTACTAATAGTGCCCTCTGCTCCAATCTTTGCGTAATATTTCCTATTATAACGTCGCGTAGTCAAACTATTAATTTTTAATACAAATTTTGTCGTAGAAAGTAAAAATATGAAATGTCTTGCCCTAAATACTATACTTAGTTAACATTAACATGTTACATACTTAACACAAAATATGTAGCGTTAATTACTCAATTATATAAAAAGCGAGTGTTATTAATTGATCTCTAACAACGTAAACACTCTTTAGCCTATAAACCTGATATTGAATTTTAATATTATGAAATCTCATAAGTTCTGACTTGAGACTTCGTTTAGACTTTAGACTACTTTAGAGGCTATATAGACACGTGTCTGCGATGCGACGCTCTTGTATGGGAAACGATGATCTCCGTGGACCGTGGCTCAATGGTTAGAGTGTATGACAACTCAAGCCGGGGGTCGCGGGTTCGAATCCCGCCGACGGAACAAAAAGTTTTTCAATGTTCCTGGGTCATGGTTGTGTATTAAATATACAGTGTTACATGATATAAAAAG
Source organism: Polyommatus icarus (assembly GCA_937595015.1). Lineage (NCBI taxonomy): Eukaryota > Metazoa > Arthropoda > Insecta > Lepidoptera > Lycaenidae > Polyommatus > Polyommatus icarus. The sequence goes on from OW569331.1 coordinate 6,680,846, forward strand.
TCTTAAATATATGTATAGTATAAAAGTATTAAATATATTTCCGTTGTCTGGTACCTGTAACACAAGTCCTTCAAATACTTAGCACGGGGCCAGACTGACGTGGTGTGAAGCGTCCATAGATATTATTATTATTAATTATTTTGTCTAAGTATTAAATCTTTTTTCTTTCATTTAAAATTAAGACTCACTTTCGCATTTACAATATTAGTAAGAATTAAAATATTATGGCAAAACGATTATGCGTGTGATTAAGCGTGTCAAGTTATTATTATAAAGTGATTAATTTGCGTACTGTATATTCATTCATTTATTCTATAAAAACGATAATATTCTTAATCTAACTCTATGACCTAAGTAAATGAAGTGAATGACATTGGTCGCATTATTACGTCACCGTGATGCAGCTACAAAATAAACATAACCTCTACATATTTTAGAGCAATTAGAATACTACGAGTACGAGACTACGTACGACTTAGGGTCAGTTCACATTGCAACGTGACGAAACGAAGCGACTTGATGCATTTTACTGAGCTACACAAAATATTAATGGCAGGCCAACACCATGGTCTGCAAGACATTTAATTGAATAGGTACGTACTCATCTTCTTGTAAAAATAAAAAATAAATCAGCTGTTTTCAATGTGACATCATGTTGCAATGTGAACTGACCGTAAGTGTTTACCATTGACCTATTGTATAGTTACATGATGTTAATATGATACATAATATTTAACATAAGTCATAACAGTCTCTATTTCGTATTTAAACTAATCATCATCAATTTTACCGTCCAATTTTCCTGTTTTAAAGTGATATGACTCATAATAATGTTTCTTAACTATCAGAAACATTATACAACAAAGTGTGTTACAAAAGACAAATAAATCTTAAATCAGATGAATTATGATATAAATATTATAAATACGTGAAAGGAGTTATTAGCATCAAAGGTTAAATATACAGGTTGTTATAGGTTTAACACCGTTATCCTTAAAACTATCATATAAGCCCGTCAAAATGAACAACCTTCTTCTAAGTGCTGGGAACTCAAAAAAATCTGTCTTCATACCTACATGCGATGTTAAACCCAACACCCCGTATAGGTATTTTAAAGACAACATTACAGGAGAAATTTAGGTTAGCAGTTGTGGACACTTTTTGTTCAAAATTGTACGCTTAAAAAGGCTAAACCGATTATGATGAAATTTCGTACAAATATTTGTTGGCTTCCGGGAAGGGACACGAGAATATGGTAGTTTTTATCCCTGAAAAACTTTGGCGCAACTAATTTGCAAGCAACATCTAGGTAACGTAAATTTTTTATATAAAGTTAATTAACGTTATTTATTCCTATAGGTATAACAGTATTTGCAATATATATTATAATGTTATGTGGCATCGGTAATGTATGCTTTAAGTTCTCAAGCTATGCGAGCAGTTGTGCAACTGTTTAACAATGCGTCCAGCGCGAGCTTAGAGCTTCCGATATAGAATTTATTTCGAGAAACACCACGAATATTTCCCACGAGACCCCAACGTGAGTTGTGTTCGAAATTTGAAATTTACGCCAGCCATGCCGTAAATACTAGATCAGGGTTTCTCAAAGTGGGAATGAGAACCTCTAGGTTTCATCGGTCCCTACTCTCTACCGATAAATAGCAACATGGAGTCGCAGCAATATTTACGTAGAAGCTTTCAAGACTTGAATTAGCAATAAGAAGCAAGCCCATCCTCAATTAGATAATTCTTTTGACTTTTTGTTTAAAAAATATATTTTCATTTTATTTTCATTCGTTAACTAAAAGGTTCGCTGTATTATTTTCAAGGGATTTACGGAGCCAAAAGTTTGAAAAACCCTGTTCTAGATAACCCAGTACTGGTTCATTAAATTCAGCTTAAAATTAATGTAACTAGCGTGTGTAAAAAGTTCGCTCTTGCAACATTGGGCTTGCGAAACCTCAAATATTGGAATTCGATACATTATTCCTATTGCTGTGTCACATTAATACTGCTCTAGTACACCTGAATTATTTCTTGTAAGCTGTCAGTACAGTTGTTTGGAGTAATGTATGTTATATAATTATGTCACATAACTTTAATATTTCGATATAATAATATTATCATTAATATTTTAGATTTATCGTTTCAAAGACTCGCTCCGCTCTATACTTAAATGGATCCATGGTCAAATTGTTTTTATAATATTTCATCCAAATACTAATGAAAGTTAAGTAGGCTAAAAGTATTCTTATTCAAGACTAGATCACACTTGAACTTCGTATCTTACCGTACAAACCTTCACTGGACTTCCACGAATAATTCAAGACTAAATTTTGGCATATCGGTTTTGCCGTTCTCGAGTTTCAGCAAGAGTAACAAAATTGAAATTGATTTTTATTTATGTGGATTTTATTTATATCGATTCAGACTCAATATTTTCAGATAACATACAAATAGATAAAGTTACGCATTGTTTATAGAGTATACTAGCACAATTTGCAATTTATTCTTTTGCAGTTTCGTTCCAAATTAATCCTTCAGGTCCCGCGCGAGCACCGGTGATCGCGAGAACAAAAGAATACAATGGGAATTCCTAGAACCTCCGATCGAAGGAACCATAAGCAGATAGGATCTTGCAAACTAATCTCTCGTTAAAAATAATTGATCTCGTACGGCGATGTGAAGTGAAGCAACCATCACGTAACGCTTTTCACGCGTGAGAACTACGAGTACGTCGTCGCTTCACTTTCGTCGTTTCCGGCAAAAACCCGCCGTTTAATTATACCGTAGTTACCGTAACTACTCGTGTATAGCAATTATGATTTATTAGAGCAGTTGTACTGGATGTTGCATGCATCTTTATTACGCTAAAATTCGTATAGCACGCAGAAACTGTACAATTTTCCAGGACTGCTCTTTAGCCTGAGTAGTCCTGGAAAATTGTACGGGCAGCATGTGATCCCCTGCCAATCTGGATTACTACCTCTGTGAGGAACCTCTTTACACCTGAGTCAATAATTTTTATGGAAAGGAAAAACTTTCAGCTCGATCATATGAATTTAATAGGACATAATATTATGATATAGGATCATAGGACATCAGATAGCTTTTATGCCTCTATAATGTAAGGTTAATATTATGAGTAAAACAATATTATGAGTAAGTGTCTAAACATACTAGGCCGAAGTTACGCCGGCGTAAATTCCGCATGATACGCTCACAATGTATTTGAAATTGCCGACGACACACTATTCCGCCGCGTTCCGTCCGTATTTTATATGCGTTTGACATTGTGGACGTAATTTACGCCGCGTAACTTCGGCCTAGTGTGTTTATATGTGTCCTCAACATTTTTTGTGTTTAGTCATGCGTGGCGGTTTTTTCACAAGCTTTTAGCTAATGGCCCCAGTTGGCAGTAATGCTTATTAGTATGTAAATCTCTGTACACAAGGTTACATGCGCAATGCGGATTTGCGCAGTACTAGCCCACACGGGCGGGGGCGGCGCCCACAGTATCGAAGGACAAGGGTCCAAATGCAACGAGTCAGCCCTAACGCGCGATTGTTAAGACAATTACAAATTAGGGATTTGTTCTACGCGTTTCTATTAGCGCTGATTACCGACGAAATCTACATGCTTATAAGTGTCAAAACTACAATATATTACTCGACACTAGCAAAATGGTGCAATCCTGCATTCGTGTTTGCTAACAAAAAATAAGAAAAAAAGGAAGAGGAATGTATGATAGCCTGAGATGGCAAGTGTTTTTTTTCAAGTAAGCACTTTTTAAGCTTTTAACAAGAACTTTGCCTTATTTCAGAAATTATTGTTCCTTCATATATCAAGTGTTTTAGATTATCATTAGGGTTAGGTCAGATGATAGATCTATATCCTTCAACTGTTTCAAATACAGCGAATAATTCAATAACGTAGAATCATTTCCTCGTGTTTCCTATTAACTGCGCTCGTGGCAAGATAGGTTCATGACATTGTCCATGGTTAAAAAGGTCAAGCTTTATGTAATAGTCGCGGAACCGGCATTCGTAGCATGTCTCTTAGACTACACTTACAATGGACGCATATTGAAATTAGCTGCATAGTATATTTTATACAGTGCGTGCGCAACACACAGGTATTTCACAGTCTGTATTTTGCCATTGACATAGGAATTATTTTCACAGAAATTTATGGAGGACTATGCCACTTTTAGCACGTTTTACTGGGCGTCTTTAATTGGCACCAAAAGCGGCATTTATTTAAAATAAAGAGCCTTACTAAACGCGGTAACTAGTGCCATACAATTGACTTGCCTTACTTAGCATTACGTGTTCGCCCACCAGCATGCCTACTGTATCACATAACATTCCTTCTGTAATTACCCAAGGTCCAGTACTAGTTTGGGTTACAATTTGGATAGGTCTTATGAGTCACAAACGAAATAATTTCGAAAACCATAGTTCAAGAATATTCGAGTACTATAGTAATCAGCTTGTTGCTAACGTTAACTTGTTTTGCCATAGACATGAGAATTTGGCCTGAGTTGATTGCCATTTCACTAATGCGTGTTCAAAGTTAATCGTCGATTAAAGTATCTTAATGTTACTTCTTGCATTTATCATTTAAACAACTACAATAGCATAAAATATTATACTATTATAACAAACGGTTATATACTAATGTTTTAAGTGCTGGTGAAATTGGCGCTAATGTAATCTTTATTCATCTTCAAAGCTTCATTGTCTGAATAAAAGTGTGATGATGAAGATATTCTGCATTAAATTCATAACACATTTACAACGCGATTATAATCTGTATTGTATTGTGATTAATATAATTGCTGGCAAGATATAAACAATGAAACTTTGCGGAAATTTCTAAAACACATTATTAGGCTAAACCATTCCCACAGCGTTATATAATTGAAGTTCATTCTGTAATTTGATACTTTGTTATAATGTTATGGTGTTTAACGCCCAGTTGCATAATTGGGGGAAACTCGGCCATTTTTATGTGTCACTTAGTTGACACCTTTTTCGCACGCAAATCTTATCTCCAAAACCGTGTGAATGATATCACATTTACACATATAAATATTTAATTCGTGTTAGGTAGTAAAGAAATATTAGGACAACTAAATCCATTCCTTTATATGTAAGGTACATTGAAAAATTTGCAACAACTCCCATTTTCGCTCGAAGAAATTACTACACATGTAAAGTATAAAGTTCACACCAAGACGCCACTCTATGTGTATGGAGTGGCGTCTTGGCGTCTCAAATAACTCATCACATGTCGTGTCTCAGTGTAAACTTTAAGAAGTAGTTACAATAAAAATGCACTCAGATCTAAGAATTCAAAACGAGAACTTTCAATTATTAGCAATCATTTATTCATGTCTAACAACAATCGGTTCGACGGGGACGGGCAGGTGATCCCCGTATATATGTGACCCGTCCAACCCCGAGCTGTATCGTGTGACGTAGGTGACGCCGTCTACGGTGTACGACACCTCCCCCTCCGTCACTAGCACGTGGTCTCCGTCAGCTGTCTGCACCAGCCAGCCGCGCTGCGTCACGATGGTACCCTCAGCCGTCTCGTACCGGAGGGAGAACTGACCGGTCCCGTCGTGGATCTCCTGGTGGGAGACGGCGGGGAGGGCGCGAAGGGCGGCTAAGTCCCTGGTGGGAGCGACCACGGCGGGCAAGGGCGGGATGTCAGCTGGGGCGGCGACCGCAGCGCCGATGAGGCAGAATACAATGAACTGTGAAATATAAAATAATGGTAAAGTCCAATCAGTGGATTGAAGCACATAATTACATTATTTCCAGCTGACCCGACAAACATTGTTTTACCATATAAAATATTTCTAGTACTTATCAAAAGTAGATAAAAACCTATTCTCAGACCTAACGAATGTACTATCAGAGTTGATTTCTAGGCAGATGATAGCAGAGACCTACGTAATTTGGTCGCATTACGTCAAACCCAGCCGATATATCACAATTAACATTGAATTGACATGACCTGACCAATATGACGTTGGTCTGTCAACTGCCTAGGAATTCATTTCCTCGATGGTACATACTAAATTTTATTAAAATCTATTGAGGAGTTCACTCACAAACACACGAGAATTTTATATATTAGATACAATTTCATTTAATATGAAATTCTGCGCGTCGTTTTATGAAATCGTATCATGATTTGAATTACATATATATTTATTTTACTGTTAACCCTTCTATACCAATAAGAGAAAAGATTTAAATGTTTGTTTGCTTCAAATAGACTCCAAAACTATACTGGACCGCAATTTAAAGAATTTGGCATATTATAAGGTATTAGAGAATGACTCAGCAAATTTTTTTTATGGCGGATGTCATTTATTCGTAATAAAAATAAACATTTGTTAAATATCTAAGCTCCAATAGCATAAATAACACTTTAGGTGCAAAACCACAATGCCCTCACTACCAAAAATATTTACGCAAGTTACAAGTGAATAACTAACAGTCTGCCTTACTTTGTCTGACACAATGAAAAAAATACATGACCGATAAAGACAGCAAACCTTGCAACACTTATAAGGGCAGGTGTTTCACCACTTACCGATAAGTGCCATATTGCCATTGCCATATTCACAACTTATCTGACAGATACTCCATACTCTTTTTGTCAGATAACTTGTGGATAGCCTATCCGGCACTTATCAGGAAGTGGTGAAACACAACCTTAGTAACTTTATAAGTAAAAGTGTAGATAAATAAATTTTAGAAGTCTTACCAGCTTCATTTTGATTTTTGGTGATAGACGATATAACTCACACAGGAAGCAAGTGACTGATGTAGTTCAGGAGCCTCATGGCACTTTTAAATGGGCTAATGATCGAAGTTACATAATATTGATTTTAAGAACTATTAAAAATAAATACCATCTAGTTAATTTCAACTTACAATCGTGTTTGTTATTGCACATTTTATAAATGTAATAATAATTACTATAACTATATTGCACAATATGAGTGAGACCAAAATTCAAGCTTGGTTATAAATTTATACATTCTTAAGCATAAAAACATTTAATTTTATAATTATTAATCTAATGAAAAGAGAAAACAAGTGTATGAAATTATTTCACGCTATATTGAGAAAGAGATTCGCTTGCGTTGATGTCTTTTATATGGAGCGTAGCGATTTGAGTTTTCAAAAACTTTATACATAGTTCAATTTGAATATTCATTGTATTACATTAAAATTGCATAAATAATTATGCATTTTCATATAAATTGCGATACACAATTAGTCTTAGTTCGGTCTTAATGTTTTGAGTCCATTTTAGGCAACCGTCGCGCCATGTTGAATCATTCAGATACATCAGTGAATCACTCCAAAATATACCTCAGGGTTATTTGGATGATGACATGATATAAACTACCCTAAGGTAAAGAAAAAATAATATTAAACGACTATCTTTTTATATTATGTCGTACTACTGGCAAATTTTTAATGGGAACAAAACATGCTAACGTTTCACCTACACAAACTCAGTATGTAAAAGTTAGTTTATTTTTCTTCTACTTAAAAATTTAGATTTTCAATACATTCTTTGAGACTCCTAAATAACAAGTGAAGTATGGTAGAATCGACTACCAAACGAACCATTTTTTTTTCGGGTATGATATTTTTTTATCCGACTACGGCGAAGCAATAATAGCAGGATTATTACTTATTAGTTATTACCTAAGTGTAGCACACAGTATCATGTCCAAAATATTGCTAAATTGCTAACCACACTTATGATTTTGTAATTCCAGACATTTCTTTAATATGCAAGTAGATAAAGACTTTTATTGCTCTCAATAAATTTGTCTCAATTCTTATAAATACTCTGCTAAGGATTTATTGAACAAGCCCTTAATAAGGCTAGTGTCAACAAACTAGTACTTTCCCATGCGCTGACTGCGGCCTCACACGGACTTATCGCAGTGATGTAATACCTATAGGGCCGCTCCTTAGGGCTTAACATAGGTCATTAATTTATCTTTAAGTGTAATACGATTGTTATCTATATAGATCTTTTGTGAAATTTCCTTAGAGCAGAAATACGTATATGGGTAATATTTTGCTTAGTACTAAAAAAATATCTTGTTGATACTAATTGATAAACTAGATGAAGCCCGCAACTCCGTTGTAAACTCCGTAACCGTACATTTTACGGGATAAAAAGTATCCTATATCCTTTTCCGAGACTCAAAGTATCTCCATACCAAATTTCAGCAAAATCCATTCAGCCGATTGGGCGTGAAGAGGTAACAGACAGACAGACAGACAGACAAACACACTTTTGTATTTATAATATTAAGTATGGGTTATTATTAATTAATTTGGAGTTGTAACATTGTAGCGTTTAGAGTTCGAAACTCAGTTATATTTTAATTAAATTACATAACTTAATCATCCTTAATTAAAAACAGACCTCCAGAGCAAAAATTTTCCTTTTTGCTCTGGAGGTCTCTTTTTAAAAGGGGCTTTTCCTTCATTCCATAATTAATTGTGGAGTTGTTAAGGTCGTGTAAAATAATTCATAAATTACTCTTACATTTAAGGATAATCGTTATATTGAAAATGTGTTTCATAAGTCATAATAATAATATTAATTCGTTTACTTATTGAAGCAAGCGTAGGTGTTTCCGTACCTTAATTATACGATTTACTTTTATATCGGTTAGTTTTATTGCGTTGAGTAATTTGACATTTCACGCCTACGCATATCGTTACTTGATACACTTTAAAGTATGGTACTCCTAATAGTAATATCGGCCAAGTGTGAGTTGGTGTCGTGCAAAGAGAGCTTCTTAAAGAAGAGAGGAAATTCTCAAAAATAAGTGGTCCGATTGTTCCCAGTTCCATAACATTAGGTCTAGGAAATCTTGAGATTCCTTATTTTGGATTAATTTACAAAATAAGTTACAGTTTTCGAGAAATTTTATTTTTACTGCTTTTTACATCAGAAACTATATAAAGGAGACTGGACTTCGTAAAAACTAGTTTTGTCGACACCAACACTAAAATATTATAGTGACAAAATGACAGGATTTAATTTTATACACTTAACTGTAGAAATAAAATATATTTAATAGTGGTAACTTTAGTTAAATAATTGTTTCCAATAAAATATATTATTAAGGATATCAATGGACGCGTCAAATTTATCGTGCGATATTCAATTTTCATCATCATTATGACATGCATAAACCTACTATTTATGCAATACGCAATATAAACAATAACATCATATTGACACTAAAACTGATGGTATGATAGTGATATCACCAAGGCAACATATTGTTTACCGCCCACTGACTCACAGTAAGGCATGGTACAGCTGACTGACACATATCGACTTTATTACCATGGGCATAAAGCCCAAAAGTGATAAACAATACGTGGTATCTGACTGTACACATGAATATTAATTCACAAGTACAAGGTCCTTATATAGGACAATAATAATTGTCGGACAGTCGTGCTTATTGTTTCGTCATTTGGGGATTGTTACACGGATGTCCATCACGACCGTATAACACGGTCAAAATTCTATTATCTACATTTTTGTGGAAAATTGACGTTTTGTACGGTCGCTGATGAAGTTGTGTAGGGCTTTTGGACTTTATATCGGTGGTTATACGAGTAAGAGCGAAATGTTGTAAGAAGTGTTTGAGAGACCGTACGCGATGGAATCACGAAGAAACAACTATTAGACACATTAATTACGTAGATATGGTTCATGCATGATTCAGTCATGTCATTACGTGGTATGCTAAATTGAATGGCTACTATTTCATATTCAGTAAAATCTATACTTATTATAAAACAAAGTCACTTTTTTCCCTTATGTCCCTTTGTTCCCTTTAAACTTTCGCAACGGATTTTGATGATTCTTTCAGTGTTAGATAGCCCATTTATTGAGGAAGGTTATAGGCTATATTTTATCACGCTACGATTAATAGAAGCGAAGAAATAGAGGAAAATGTGGAAAAAACGGGGAAAATTATTTGAAAGGGCTAACTTGAACGCGCTAATCTCAGGAACTACTGGTCCGATTTAATTATTTCAGTGTTAGATAGCCCATTTATTGAGGAAGGCTATAGGCTATATTTTATTACACTAATACTAATAGGAGAATGTGAAAAAAAAAGGAGGGAAATTATTTCAAAGGGTTTATCTCGCGAACTACTGGAGCTATTTTTATGTTATTTGGCACAGATAAGAAGCAGACCACATGAAGAATCGTGATAGGCTATCGATTTTAATCATTTTTTCAGGGGCTATATATTTTATACCCGTGCGACGCTGGGGAGGGTCACTAGTAAAAAATATTTTCATGTAGGAAATTGATGCTCACGCTCGCGAAAATCTTTTTCATAACGCAGAATTCGTGCATCTATCCATTCCTAAGTAAACTTTTGGGAATCAGGATCTATTATATGTTACAGCCAAAGTAGTAAATCTGGATATTATATATATACGAGTATCTAGCCATTATTTATAATATCTACTCAATTTAGATAAAGTGATAAATGACACAGAATTAATCACATTAACTAGCAATTTTATATAATATCTTCAAAGACTTGGATAATGTAATAAAACAGGTAGGTAAAGATTATAAAATTATATTTCAATTGGCTTTAAGCATACCTAACTATGTATATTATGTGTAGCAATATTATACTGTTATTTAAAATGTAACAATTATTATGAAGTTTATTTTAAGAAATTAAAATAACATTGCCATAGATAATATTAAGCTACGTTAATTAATATTGTTTGAAAGTTATTTAACTTTTAATGTATAAAGTAAATTTAAAGCTCACTAGCCATAAAAAAAGAAAAAAAGTCAACCAATCCCTTGGACTCGTGCACAAAGGGTTCTATACCATTATAGAATGGACCTGGATTGTAACCCTTAATTATTATTAATTTTATTATGAATTATTAAAGTGTAAATACAACTAAGTATTTCGTGAATACATATTTCATTTACTTTTCGGCAACGCACCTGCATCAACCTCTTCTGATGTTGCGAGTGTCCATGGGCGACGGTAGTTGCTTACCATCAGGTGACCCGTTTGCTCGTTTGTGCCCTTATTTTATAAAAAAAATGGAAGTGCCTACCTGTTGCCATTGTTGATTACGAGCAAATTAGGACAAAAAAGTCACGTCTGTTGTATGGGAAATCCCTTTAATATTAATTTATTTTGTTTTTACTTTTTAGTATTTCTTGTTATAGTGGCAGCAGAAATACACAATCTGTGAAAATTCCAGTGGTCTAGCTATAGCGGTTCTTAAGATACAGCCTGGAGATAGACAGACAGATGGACAAATGGAAAGACATCGAAGTCTCAGTCATAGGGTCCTGTTTTTACCCTTTGGGTACGGAACCCTAAAAATACAGAGATCAATATTTGGTATGAAAATTATTAAAGACTAAAATAATAAAATATTTAAAATGAACTGACATTATATGACTGGGTCATAAATATAATTTATTCTTACAAATGAGGAGGGGTGATAAGTCGGTTATACCGTAAATTTATTACTTTGGCTAACTTCGACCAGCTATTATGAATAACGTCCGGATAAAGTGATTAATAAATCACATTGTCTAGTCAATTATCTATTATATATAATGACCAGTCATTATGTATAATAGCTATTTAATCACTATGACTGTAACATATATACTAATTTTAATTAAAATACGCTTAGATAAGCGTAAAGTCATTATACAGACAGACAATATCGTATTCATAATATTATTATTATGAAGTATTTTGAAGTACGAATTTGAGTGTGGTTTCTTATATTTTTATTAACAGTGTAAATTCTAATATATTTACAGTTTAATTTATTTTTGCTCTAGGTTCCTAGAGTTTTGCACTTACGAGTTACGACTCACTACAAATTATTGTTTTAAATGGAAGATAACATGAATACAAACATTTAGTTATTTGAAGTTATCTACTCTCATTTAAATATGATATGACTAATTATTATTTAATGAAATGCATATTAGCCAAATAGATCCTTTTTCGATTACCAAATAAGCCCACTTGGTCCAAAGCAGGCAAATGTCATTTAGTGATTCATTTCAATTTCTGTATAAACTCTAAGGAAAAATAAATTAGGCATGCCTTATTTGACCGCATTAATTTAAAAAGCAAAAACTTCCCATCTAACCGACTCAAAAAGAATTTTTTTATATGTATAAAAAAGCTTCTTTTTTGAGTCGGTTAACATCCTACATAAGGGTGCCTTTATGTGTAAAATATAAAAACCAGACAAGAATATTTTATATGAAAGAGATATGAAATAGTTATAATTTTATGTCAAGACTAGGTATACTTTTTTGTTTATTTTTTACTCGCTCAAATGTGTTATGATGATTAATTTCTTCCTTATTTATTTACATTAGTCCAATGTTATTTTCGCAACAGCTTTTTGTTGCCTAATTAGAATGACATAATACACGATTTTGTTACTCACTCATAAATAAAAAATAAACACGTGGTTATTGGAATATGAATATTTTAACGCTACTACCAAATATTTTGTCAATCTATAGATTTACACATACCTATAGGATCTTCTACTAAACTGGGTGGTGAGAATATAGTAAAATTTGATTCGATAGTTTTAACAGGATAATATAAGGGACTTGACTATAACGCATCGTTAAATGATATGGCGATTAGCTTTGTCCACGCTGTGCCTTTTTCTGTTCGTCAAGGGCATGCGTAGCGCAGCGCAGTCAACAGCGAACGAGAGGTATGCCCGCGACGCATGCCCTCTGACCGTATCCAAAAAACTGCGATACATGCCCGTCCAAGCTCAATAAATATCGATACCTGAATTCGCGACAGCGAATTCAGGTATCGATATTTATTGCTAGATCTAGCTGCTAGATTTAGCTGCTAGATCTTTAGTCAAGTTGCAATCGACAGATTGCAACTTGACTAAAGATCTAGCAGCTACCTTATCTATCTAGCTAGCCTAGTATCAAGATAGCTCTTGATAACTAAGTTAATATGCCATATTCTAGAACAAGAGGGTATAAATAACTTTATAAATGGAGTAGCTAATAGCTATAAGTCCTCTACAATCACTACTACATAATAATGTTACAATTTTATAAATATGTGCTACGATTTCAAATGCATGTATGCATAATTAAAACAATATTATTTATTATGTCATACTAGCAGTTAATTAACATGAGTGTCATGCAGTTTCACGAATACAGAAAACATTACGTTGTCATTACCGCACACTCCTAAACCATTTTGGAGTATGTAATCAATATGTGTCATGTCAGGTGATATGTCAGGTTGTCATGTCAGGTTGCCATGTCAGGTTGCCATGTGTTTCCGCGTAGGTCCTTAGCTCGCTGCCCACGTCCGAGGTTGCGGCAACATGCAGATGAAGTTTTATTATTCTAGGACCTCATTGAGGCTGTAGGTCTCGTATGTAGGCTGATGGTTTTCTATGTTCTTCCTTATACTTGGAATGTATAAATGGCGGTATGAAAACTAGCAATGAATGAATACTTGATGAAGAATTAATATTCTTATCTATCTCTCTCATCATCTATTTAATAATAGATGATGAAGATATTGAATAGAATAGATTTCTATGAAGACATTAATTTATGGAATAGCTAGAAAAACCTTCGATAGATCTTAAAAGGTTTAAGGGTACGCCAATGGACGGCCTGCCCATCATTAATGAACTAGTATGAACCGGTTTTCAGAAAACTAATATGAGAAACTGACATACGAAACCAGTTCACATTAGTTTTTTTTGCTACAGTAAGCGACGTGGCTCGAATGGATACATTGCAAATGAACGGTCACCCTTACTTTTAATTACTTTAAATCAGAAACTCCAAATTAGTCACCAAATCGTTGCTTGGACTTTAAAATAGTTACGCGATATTTCGCAACATTAGCCTATAGGTGCAGTACTCCATATTCGCCCACGTATAAGACAGGCAGCCTTGAAATGTTCTTTGAAAATGCCTTGTAGGGATGTGATTATCTAGTTAAGCTGTTAGGCAGTGACCTTCGGGCTATTGTTGAAACAAATGGTCTGTAGGTGTTGCCAAACCATTGTGTACACGCCTTTTCCTGATCTCCGCCGGCGCGGGCGCAACACTCAGGATGTAATCAGGATTTGTAATATATTGCTAGTACTCGAACATGGACAATCGAATGGTATGTTAATACACGTGCGAATAGCCAGACGAGCAAGAAATTCGCACGTAAATTCTGTTGGCGCTAACGCTAGAAAAGGACATTAAATTGATTATTTTGTTTGCTTAAGGCGGATATAAATACCACATAAGGATTGGTATAGGCAATCTGAAATATAGATGGCTTATTAGCATTTATTGTTTACTTCTAAACGTACATACCTAAATTACGACGGGTATTAAAAGCAGAACATTTATTTTACTATAGCTTTACTCATCACTGTAATACTTGTGGTAGGTATGTACTCAGTACATGGGCCTTGTTTTCAAGCTGAATGCCCAAGGAGCTAAAAAGCAGATCTTTTAAAAGCCTAGAAAACAATCCTAGATATTTATCCATAAACATTCACTCCTGCAGGCTTAGTTTCTATGGAACCATTCCATAGAAACAGATTCTTTCCATGGGAAAGTGGCAGGTAGACAAAGGTAATCCGCCATTTTGTCAATAAAATCTGTCAGCAGGTCAATTCTTTCCCGTTTCTAATATTGTTATGCTGAGCCCCCTTTTTCAAGAAACTCCCTACTAACCTTCCATTTCATTCCATTACATACTTATTTATCGTAATATTTTGTTCCAGATATGCGCATGCGGCGCGTTCGCGGCGTTGGACGGGTACAGCCCGCAGCAGGACCCCGACCAGTTCCACATCCAGACGGACGGAGACGACGAGCGCTACTTCATATACCAGACGCACAACGGACAGTACCGCAAGGAGCGCCGGCTGAAGGATGGATCGGTTGTCGGTGAGTGAGACGAAAAGATAGAGGCTCTGAAGACAACGAGAATGCTTCTCGTCTGGATAAGGCTGTGTTTCCACCAGAGATTGTGAGGAATGTGTTTTTGAGAACCAATAGAATCGCTTCATTGATGTGACCTCGCTCAACGCACCAATTCTCGGATCTTAAAAACACATTCCTCGCAACACATCTCTAGTGGAATAATGCAGCCTAATTCTCGACCAGCCAACCAGCGGTAGGCATTCTTGGAGACTCAACGTTGAAACATTGAAATTATAACTGTTTTGGTTGGCTTGACTTGTGAACCTCGGAGTTCAGACTCATGAGAGCGATTTCCGCATTGGAACAATAGAAAAATGTAGGTTCTAAGTTTGATAAAGACAATGCATTATCAGGTCTGATCACTCAATTGTTTGAAGATGATCAATGCATCGGATGTTTAATGTAGTTTTAATCTTTCATAAAGCATAATCAAAACGTGGCAGAGATCTTATTACTTATTATTCTTGGAACCTAAAGTTAAAGGAGTGTTTTAGAAGCATTTAACATTTTAGGTACGACAGGATGGGTGGGAGCAGACGGCTACCTGCGGCTGCAGGACTACATAGCTGACGACCAGGGCTACAGAATATACAAGTCCAAGACCGTCTATGTGGGGCAAAACAGGCCTATCGCAGTACGTATCCTATACTATTATAGTATAATAATGTTTTTTTTATTGTTTATTATGAAATAAGGGGGCAAACGAGCAAACGAAAGCAACTACATGGACACTCGCAACATCAGAAGAGCTGCAGGTGCGTTGCCGGCCTTTTAACCCTCCGTGCACCACGTGGGGTCTGACAAACCCCAGACGTACTAAAACTTTCATAACTTTTTACAAATTCGTGTGATTTTATTTATTGACGCTTTTAGTAGCTGGAGTTAAGACGTTGTCCTAGCGTTTGATGGCAGTGGTTTAGCATTTGTGTCGCCGATGCAAAGTTCAGACATACACAAAGTGCGCTGGGGTCCCACAAACCCCACGTAGTTCAGGACGTCGTCAAAAAGTTACGTAGACATAGTATTGTGGAATGTGAAAAAATCTATGTTGCAGGGATATTTGAATTTGTTTCGACTTAATTAGCATTTCTGGACAGGTTTAAGAATAAAATATTAAGTTTGACTTTGATAGAGGAAGACTTGAAAATCGCAAAGTACTAATCCATGGATACTGTGAGGTTCTCATAAGCGCTTTCACGAATTTCTTGGATAAACAGCTCCTGAACAACCAAAAATATTATCAAGATCAATGAAGAAGTATTCAAATTGTATCAGGAATATAAATTGCAAACTCAAATATGGTTGTGAGCAGAATAATGTACCTATTTGCTTACACATACCGTGCCCACTTTCATTGTAAAAATGTACTAATTTCAACTTGCCTGAATATCGTGTAGACTGATTATATTAAGTTAATATTATTAAACTTGTATTCGATTAAATAGACAAAGAATTGTTATTTGAAATAAAATAAAATAATAAATACAAATTACGTATTCCTTGCCCAGATAATTCTTGGGGTTTGACAAACCCCACGTGGTGCGCGGTGTAACTTTAATCCACGTGGTGCACGGAGGGTTAAGAGGGAATACGCTCTTTTCTTGAAGGTTTGCAGGTCGTATAGGTAGGTCCGGAAATACTACTGGTGACAGTGTGTTCCAGAGTTTTACAGTGCGCGGCAGAAAGTTACGCGAGAAACGCACGGTGGAAGACTGCCCCTCATCAAGGTGATGAGGATGGTATATTTTTCGCGTGGGACGATGGCGAGAAGTTGCAGGTGGTATGATTCCGAACAATTATTCCTCAGAGCACTCCCCGTGATACAACCGATAGTACTATAATTATTAATTACTAATGTGAAAGTAAGAATGGATAGATGTTTCATGTTTGGCACTGTCTCACTTAAAAAATTTGCTATGGTAGCGCTTTATGCTTTAGATTTTATTGACAAAAAAAGGCAAAAATAACAGTGTTCCCATTCTTTTACACGGAATCGGACCAAAGTTAATGTGCATATACATTATACTATTTAATATTTTCTAACTAAAACAAACGCAGCGTGGCAGCCATCTCAGATGAACGTAACTTGATATACTTACGCTATTTCTGTAAATTTAAGTTGTAATCGGGTTACAATTTAATTTACAGAAATAGCGGATTAAAATAATCCATTACAAGTTTATTCTATCCATCTTTAGTGTTACTGGGTTAACAGTAACATAAACGCCATAAAGACTTACCTACTAGCCCACGCAAGTTTCTTAGAAGCCTACATTAATGTTGTCCAAACTACGGCATATGGGGGAACTAATGGCTTGTTCTCGAAACATGAGAAAACAGAATTTGAGTTCATGGCCATTTTAAACTGCCCCAGCTTTCTAGTTCAAAACATAAAAAGATAATACGAACATATTGTTAAGTACTATGATTAAACTTCAACTTAACGAAGAGTTTGACATATAATTTGGCATATTATGTCACAATCTTCATTTAATTACAGTTAACTAATTAGTCTCTGAGTGCGGCAGTTAATCTCATATTAAATATTGTTGTTTTTTCTAGGAATCCCTGCAAATAGCAAAAACGGCGCCCACAAACCCCGGCTACCACATAACCCCTGCGCCCGCGCACAACATTCCGCGCGGCTCCCTGCGCTTCCGGACCACGACGAAACCGCCGTACTTGTCGTCGACGACGAGAACTTACGCGCCAGTATCGATTACCCCCCGACCGTTCTCGTCGAGCACCTCGTCGACGCCGATCGTCGAAGTTTCGCCGAACTCGATCGACACGTCGACGAAATTCGACCCGCGGCCGACGGTGCCGCCGATCACTGCAGACGAGGCTTCGTCTACTAGTCCCATCTACGAGACGAACACGCTCGACGGGTACTACGCGAGCGACAGTTCCCGATATGACGTCATCAACCCGAATTCCTACCGGCACGCCGACGACTGGACGAGGAGGCAGCGGCCGAGCGCGAGGATCGGGGACGGGTACACCCCCCAGTTCCCCGGCTACGACGGCGCCCCGTTCCGACGAAATGGCTTCCGGTACTACCTGCCCAAGCAGTACCACGAGGAGCAGAACGAGGGACCCAACGACAAAGTCGGCAGCTTCGGCTACGTCGACCCCTTCGGGATCCGACGAGTGATATACTACAACGCCTCCCCCGGGGAGGGATTTCAGGTGCGGAAGAACAACAGATACGTCGGCCACAACGCCACGCCCTACGACCCCCGACCCATTGATTGATCTAAGTCAAACCTATCGCGTAGTTACCCCCCGTCAGTATTTTAGTCAAATGTTAATTGGATACGATTTTCGAACGAACCTCTTAGCCATAATTATTTAATTGCTAGGCTATAGGTAAGATAACAAATTAATTTATTATTTAATTTAAGTGTAAGTCACAATTTTTTTGTCGTGTTTTGTATGTACCTTACGGAGTGTGCCATTTTTGGGTGCTACCACAACAAACTGTTTGTATGTTAATGATAATGAAAAGCTCTATATTTTGTATTGGCTTGAATGTCTCCAAAAATAGTAACTTGCTAGATCAGTGAACTTGTACATTCTATTGTTATTGCTATTGTAAATATGTAGGCGTTTAAATAAAGGCTGTTATAAAAGGCTGTCCTATAATATATTGTGGCGTTTAAAAATAAGAACTATCTAGAAATGGATTCGAAACTATACGAAAAAATATCAATAATTCCTCGTATGTTATGACTTATGAGTTATGGCTAAATATTTAACTAAAAATCTGTTGCTAACAGCTCTAACGTAAAACTGTTTAATATTTTTATAACTTTACTATATTCTACGCAAAGATAATAAAATATTTTATTTGAGTCTTACATTAATATCTAACATTGCACTACGCATCTTTTAAGCATAGTGTTTAACTATTTGCACAAGTATTGCTTGATTTTAATTTTAGGCCAATATTCTATCAATGTCTTCAGCCAAGTTGCAATCGCTAATTAGTATGAATAATTGAAAACAACAGACTTTTGTAAATTTTTGTACAAATTGCAAAATATCAGGCCACAATGTCGTGTGTATAGTGTAAGGAAAATACTATTGTTTCGAAGTACTTTAATCCTATATTAACGATATCAAATTGGCTAAAGATTCTTTTGTTATTCTTGTTAGGTAATACATACAGCTCCAGCCCATCTATAGATTAATATTTAAGGTGCGTACACATATCGCAGTCGTTGCGAATAATTCGTCATTAAAACTAGCGAATCACATAATAGTAGATACTTGAAGAAGTATTCACTTATTATAATGTTAATGGCGACTTGTTGCAGCGACGCCAATGGGTGTTTAACTATTGTAAACCACAAAAATGATGTAAATAAACAAATTAAAATATTTGTTGTTTTAATTACTAGCTAAAGGTCAATCAATATCTATGTTTTAGAATTCTGTGAAAATTCACTTTTAGATCTCTACATGTTAGCCCTAGCGTGGCCAACAGTAGAAATTCGAAAGTGTAGACAAATCGTGGACATAAACTTAGGTGCCGTTCCGATCTTTACCGAGGCTAATCGCGACCGACAAAAATTCAATTAAAATGCCACTTTATGACTGACTATAAAGTAGGATGTTATTTGAATTTTTAGGACTATAGTCTGTCATAAAGTGGCATTTTGATTGAATTTTTCGGAACGAAAAAGATCGGAACGGCACCTTAAGTTTATCTCCACAGTTTGTCTATACTTTCGTGTTTCTACTGGTGGCCATGCTAGGGCTAGAATAGTTTAGATGCAGTAGGTACCATCTAACAATCCTATGAAACAATCTCTGTTAATACTGCACTCTGGTAGTTAAATTAGATGATGCTCGCTACTTCGTTACAACTTTAACGTTTTAACGTTGCTCGTGGCGGCCGAAAAGGAAGATCTTCCGACCGAGAGAGATAGCATGCTCGGTCAGGCCGAAGCCCACTGACGTCATTTCAGACGTTGCATATATCTTGCCGTTCTCCGAAACTTCGATAGCGCGATGTAGGATTGTTAGGCGAATTGTGGGTAGCGCCACATCACTCCCCTCCGAAGACCTGTGGTATTCTTCAATGCGCTTGTGTTGTCAGGTGTGGGCCGAAGCTACGCGTGCAATGACCAGGAGAGGGACCCCGTGCTCTGCTTGCTGACCGGTCGTTGTAGCCTATGGCTGCCCCGTTCAAGCCGGACACGGGTTCGACCGGTGCGGACATCCAACGCGGCTTATGGTCGAGGCGACCCGGTTGTGCTTTATGTCTGCTGACGTGGTGCGGAGGGGCGGGGAGTGTTGATGATGACTGATGTCCATCCCCTCTAGCATACGCCAACGAGAAAATTTTGTCTACACGTTTTCTCGATGTTTGATGGCATTTCTCTTCATTTCTATTGACCCTAACATGACATAATCTTTCGTCAAAATCTATCGACATAATGTTAACGTAACGTAACTTTATATACTTCATTTTATCAAATTCGGTCCTCTGATTTAAGCGTGAATAGGTAACAAACAGACAGATATACTTAATAATCATTATTAGTATGGATGTTTCAACATAGTTAACTTATCTTAACGGATTTTAAACGATTTAATAATGAGATGAATTTTCCTCAAATATTAATTGGTGAGATAAATTTTCACTATATAAATAAGATTTTATAAATCAATAAACTACAAAACTGATGTCTCCGAAGACCGAACCAAGAGCTCACATGGTAAGGGAAATGCATTTAATACACATTATATTGTTTATACTTTTAACTACATATTACGTAGACTTTGTTACGTTCAAGTAAAAAAAATATACGACTTTTTACTTTATCACCTAAAGACACTGTATTACTTATAACATAAAAAATTCCAAATTACTACTAGTATTATGATAATAATTTCGAGCATAACAAAACTTGGGACAGGTTTCATAGAATAATGTGAAAGAGTTATCTTTAAAGTGTTTTTTATGTTTCCATTGACAGATGAAGTTTATAATTTTATCGTGTTTGATTGCCACGGCATTGAGTCTGCCGGCTCCCCCCGAGCCCGAGCCTCAGGAGCGAGGGATCAAGGAGAACATAGCGAACGCCGCCTCAAATCTCGCTCAGAACTACAACGACATAAAGAACGAAGTTCAGAACCAACTGACGAACCTGCCTCAGCAGATATCTGATAATGTGGTAGCTCCCATACAGCAGGCGGTAGGACCTATCACGGAGACGCAAGATTCGTACCACATAACGTTCGTGATTCCCAAACCTCAGCTGAACTGGTCGGCCTTGAGCGACTACCTTCCGAGCTTCCTGAAGCCCAGCAGATACTCTTCAGGTAAGTTTTAACCACCGAACGGCTTTATAGTTTTACCAGATGATGACGGACTTCATTGCGCCGAAATCTAAGGGCCTTTCCACACGAGCGCGTTTCTGATGCGCTCGTCTTCTGCGTGTTTTCATCGCGTTTTGTGGCAGATATAAAGTTTAAAACGTTTCGGCTTCCTCCCATTTGCTGAACGTTCAACTTGCGTTTGTATCGATACAAACGAGCGTAAAAAACCATCGTTGGAGGGCTATTAGGCCCTAAGTGTATTTATTCGAGATAGAAATATACTTTGTACTTTCCCGGAACTCTATACGGCTGATGTAATCGATAATGATGAAAATTGGGATGCATTTAAAAATTGTTAGGTCGATATAGCTTAAATTAAATTACATTTTTGATTTTTTAAAGAACGGGAAGAGTTAAGAAGATTGATAGACATACTATTTTATTTTTAATTCTAGTATGGATTTGAAAAAAATACGGCTGTGTAATTGAAAAATATGGCTGTAAAAATTTTGGTGAAAATGTTTAATAATTGCATCGTAGGTATATACATCGTACTGCTTAATCAAAGAAATGTATTTTTATGATTAAACAGATTTCTATGCCATGGCTCTTCATACTCGACCTGCTTTTAATGCCTTTTTCTAAATTTAATCTATTTTTTCAGGAGTGTACGGTAACAGATTCCAAAATGGGCGTAGTTTGGACAACTATTCGGAGAACGCACAGGAGCAAGGATACATCTTAGTCTTTGCCCTCCCTAACACTCCGAGCTGGTTACAGTACCCTTCATCATATTATAACAATGCTCAAAACCCCTTCCCAAACCTCACACCATATAACAATGCTCAAAACATTGAGGCTCGGCTTTAAGCTATTGTTCTAGGGAGCTATGAACGAATATTCCGCGTGTTAAATGTCTTCTTCGCAAGTTACTTCACCTTTTAAGTGCAACTAAACTATCATTTTAACTCTCGAACTTAATGCTAGCTTTATATTTTTTACATAGTATGTCTTATACTAATTTTCTACCTTCTTTATGATATGTTTTTACTTAATAAAAGTGGATATGAAATAAAATAGTGTTTTATTTATTTTTGGAATCATAATCAAACGTTATTTAGTTTTCAATATTAATTAGATTGCCACAAAAAATAATAAATATTAAATATAGAATTTACTTTACATTTTACTGGACGAAATTAAGGTAGTTATGACTAATAATTAGAATGAATTTAATGATTATTCCCATTAAGGAACATTAGAGACATGGTTGATTTAATGTTACTAAGCATATAAATGAATCAGAAATTAATTTGTGCTCGTGGAGAAAGGAGCTGAGTAGAAGCAAGTATGGTAAGTTCTATGTTTAATATTTTTCGTAAAGTGATATTATAATAATATTATTGAGTGTAATGTTTAAAATGTTTAAAGAGAAAATTTTCGCAACAAACTTTGCACAAGTTTTAAAGGCAACTTGGTACTTTCACCAATTGAAGAACTTACTTCCTTGTTAAATATTAATGATATCCATAATTTCGATTGTAATAATTACGTACGTACATAATGCACATTGCGCATGCAGGATACATAGAATACTTTAAATAATATAATGCTATAAAGTTTAAAAATTGGGATCCGCGGAATGATAGTATTTCCAGGTATTTCCGTTGAAAAGTCAAGTGTCAAGTTTCGTCACTTTTGACGAAATTTTATTAGTACTCGTAGTAGGTACAGTAAATGAAGGCAAAAATCAGGTGCAACCTCCAGCCTCCGATTTCGTTGAACCTCCATCGATTTGGATGAAAATTTGGGATTAAGTACGTTAAACCCTCTACTTTAAAAGTGACATACGCTCGTATTATTATTTATTTATTTTAGGGGTGAAATTCACCCCTTTTATTGAAAATAGACAAAATGCAGATATAATTATCCTAGCTTAACTAATTGAGTTTAATTTGATAAAATAAATGTTTTAATGTTGTTTTTTCATGATATTTTATGATTATTTAATTAATTTTTCAACCCTTATGGCAACCATCCCTTTAATTGTGAAAAAACACTTTTTGTATTTCTGAACTTTAAAATTTCATATTCACATTGTATAAACAGTTTGTTTGATATTCATGATATAATTTTTGGATAAGACTGAAATATAAACCCCTATTATTATTTTTAACAAAAAATTAAAACCGACTTCCAGAGTAAAACAATAATTATTATTATAATGAACAAAAAAGTATGAAATAATTCTTACTATTAATAGTGCCTTATGCAGAATACTCCTAAACCTCTACTTTTTCTGTACACAATCTTCATTATTTTGAAGTCGATACCAGCTAAGAATGGCGAGTTCTTAGACAAAATATTTTTAATTTTAAAGACTGGTACCGACTTCAAAATTATGAAGATTGTGTACAGAAAAAGTAGAGGTTTAGTAGTATTCTGCATAAGGCACTATTAATAGTAAAAATTATTTCATACTTTTTTGTTCATTATAATAATAATTATTGTTTTACTCTGGAAGTCGGTTTTAATTTTTTGTTAAAAATAATAATTTCACTCTTTTTAGTAATTTAAGTAATTTATAAGGTTTTCTGTAAATACTAATGTGTTCTACTAAGTGACTTTGGAGCCAGGATACACATTTATGATATGAGAACTATAAAGTAAATATACCTAGCGCCCTCTCGGAATAGAGAATTGCATAAGCAACTCCAAGAATATACTCACTGTATAATTAATAATATAATCTTGGCGTTAATCAAGCAATTATAAAATTAATGTTCATGCGCCTATCTCTAAAGGCTCTAAAGTTCTGTTCAGTGACTTTCTTTCTATCACAACACTCCTGGAAAGTCATTAGCTCACTATAATTATTGTTCATATAATATTATGCTTAAAAACTACTTAGAACTACGTTAATATAACTATTTATTTTGTCCCAATAACAAGGAGTTTCATACGGACATACCTCATAATTCATAGATCTCATAATCAAATTGCTAACTTGGTAACCTGATCACCAAGTTTGAATCATTTACTTTGATATCACAATATAATACCAATATAATTTTTGAAATAGTTCGACAAATTAAGAGTTATGATTTAATGATTCATGGTGTGGTGGTAGTGGTGATGATGATGATGATGAATGTAACTTGCATAGTAGCATATTATGCTTTGAGTTCTTAAACCAAAGCCGAAACCCTCAAACTTGTATCTATAAGGAATCCGGAGTTCTCTTAGCACCTTCGGAACTTAGGTATATCTTAGTGCAAAATTTTGCTTTTTGGTAGCATATGCATATGCATATGGTAGGATACTTTTCATAAAATCGAAATCACCTATATGTTTCCATATAAATTTTGAGGAGTTCCCTCGATCACTCATGGACCTTATCATCAGGTCGAAATAATAAAATATTTTTCAAAAAATAACTTAACTTTCTACAGAACAATGTTTAAAGAAATACGTGATCCGTTTTGATCTAAAAATACTATGAAAAATATTAAATACCTACCAATTATAATAGGGTCATAATGTGAAGGTGTATGGTGGAATGGTGGTGATGATGATTATGATGATTAATGTAATTAGCATAGTAGTATATGCTTTCAGTTCTTAAAACAACGCCGAAACCCCCAAACATGTTTCTATAAAGAGTAAGGAGTTCTGTTCACCACCTTCGAACCATGGTATATCCTGGTGCAAAATCTTACTTTTTGGTAACATATGCCTGGAATACTTCATATGAAACCAAAAAAAAAACATATGTTTCCATTTGAATTTTGAGGAGTTCCCTCGATTACTCATGGATCCCATCATCAGGTCACCACTTTTGTGAAAATGGGATCATATCGGAGTGAAATCTAATACAACAAAACAAAAATTTTGAAAATCGGTTCACAAACGCCGGAGTAATCGTTGAACATACATAAAAAAAATCCACAGCCGAACATATAACCTCCTCGTTTTTTGGAAGTCGGTTAAAAAGTACCCCTTTATTGTAGAATCACGGTAAAAATTGGGTTCAAAAACTTAATAGGTTTATGTTTTTAAACCCAATTTTTTCAGTTTATTTACTTAGTATTCATTTCTAATTTAGTTTTTTTCCGAAATTTATATAGTATTTATAGGTATTCATCATATTATCAAATGTAACTTTTAAATTCGGGGTTCCATGTTCCATAACATTTTAATTTCAGTTCCATATAGAAGGGTTTTAGTTAAAATTATATTATCTTTAAAGATTACAATTCTTGCTCTACAAATTTTCGCTTCCACTCTCTCGTGCGGCACGAGAGAGTGTACGAGTCGTGCCTTATGCCTTGAGCTCAATGTGTTAAAAAAAATCAAAATAATAATCGTGAAAATATATTATATTTCAGGTAGCTATTAAAATAGTTTTCACCATACTTGGTATTTGGGTAGTATGCAGCAAAACAGCGCCTAGCAATCCAGCATTGACTAAAAAGCTTTTGGCACAGCCTGATGACAAAGATATCGAAGTTCCTGTACAAAGAAGG
Organism: Polyommatus icarus; assembly: GCA_937595015.1. Classification (NCBI taxonomy): domain Eukaryota; kingdom Metazoa; phylum Arthropoda; class Insecta; order Lepidoptera; family Lycaenidae; genus Polyommatus; species Polyommatus icarus. The sequence continues at coordinate 6,706,798 of OW569331.1, forward strand.
TCCGAAGGAAAGAGATCAACTGAAAACCGATATGATGCAGCATCTACTAGCAGACAACATAGAGACACTATTTCTAGAATACTCAACGGAGTGTTACTAAGGAACCAACTGAAAACCAAAAATGTTAATGATAAACGATCATCGCAAGTTGCACCTGGAGAAAATTCTGAAAACGCATCAGCAACCCAAGTAAGCCCAAACGTACATAGTGATTATTTACACATAGAAAATTATGTTCCCACCTTTATAACAATACCTTGTAATTCGGGATCATGCGATCCATCGTCTTATGGTAATGTCAATTGTCAAATCTTATCAGACATCGTACAGTCTAATATCCCATCCACTAATACTATATTATGTGCTCAACAAGCATCATCGAATGATCTTCCATCACATGATGTGATAGAAGATCAATCTCTCATTATTCCTGAAGCACCCGCTTTAATGCCTTTGAGTCCACCAAGTACAGGATACGTGTTATCAAATACCAACGAAAAAATAAGTGAAAGCGCGTCTTCACTTAGCTCTAATGACAATTTATCTGATACTGAATTTTCAAAAGAGCTACAATCGGAAATATCTAATTCGCCATTGTTACAAAGTGAACATTTAGATACTCCAGACCTCTCTTCGTTGCCAATCTCCTATCTACATCCCGAAATTTATGAATCATACTATGATATTGTTAACGATGCAATTAATGAAGACTTACACGGCTCAGATTATCATAGATTTGCAGAATTTACGTCTTATCCACAACTTTCATTGTCAGCAAATGACGAAATAATAACACCAGGCATTCAAACAAATTTACCTCTAAATTCACCCAGTCCGTTTGAATCTACAGGTCTGATACCTCAGCCACCTACATATTTCCCACTTAATCCTGCCCATATTGAGCCAGAAGAACAAAAAAAAGGTGAAGAAATTGTGTCATTGCTAGATCCGTACGAACCATCTCATATCGTAACAATTCCTGAAGATGCACCTTCAACATTTGAAAATCAACCAATAGTTGTCATTCCAGAAGCACCTGGTTTGATGCCATTAAATCCACCTAATATTTCCTACGGCTATACCCCAGAAAACACAGCCACATTTGATCATAAACTTGAAACTACAAATTACAATTGTTCAGAAATAGCTCCAACTACACCCCAACGAGGAGACATAATAGAAAGCTCTGACAATATTAACATTGAAACTAATCTAGCTGAGAAGCCAGCTGGTCCTATTGAATCAGACATTTTAATACCCGAACCACCAATTTATTTCCCATTGAATCCGCCGAAAAATAATATTGGTGGGCAAAAAAGACCTGGAGAAATAGTATCCTTATTAGATAACTACGAATCATCTTATACTATTACTATTCCAGAAAATATACCTTCATCGGTAGATAGCTTACCGATTATAATTCCAGAGGCACCTGAATTAATCCCCTTAAACCCTTCTAACATAACACTTGGTTCATATTCAGAAAACAAAACTTCATACGAAATTAAGCAATCTATACACTCAGACTACTTAGATCCATCTCCAGAAATTGTGACGGAATTCGGGGAAATTACAGAAAATAATTACTTACTTATTCCACCGGCACCAGGTTTACTACCTTTAAATCCACCAAATACTTTTGACACTAATAAAAACAAAAAATCTGTTTCAGTTGGTACAGAACTGACAAATTTTAGCTCCACTGTTCAAAGTTATGGTTCAAACACAAAACACACAATAGATCATGCACATTCGCCGACATTAGACGATTCGCCTAATCTCCTAATATCTCACTACTTTAACACACAAAACAAGGTTGCTTCAGAGAATTTTGAACCAGTTACATCCTCTGCGAACTATGAAACCACTTCACTTTACGAAACGATAGAAATATCTAAAGTATCCGAGTTACCGCCCTCAAATCCGTCGCACTCCTCTTTGATATCTTCAGAAAGTTCTTCTGTGTATAATAAAAATAATAACGACGAAATCACTTATTATGACCAAGGAAAAGAAAGTTTGTCAGCAGATTCAATTAAAATTCCTGAAGCCCCCGTGTTACCGCCATTAAGTCCACAATTTACTAGCTCTCCATACAACTCTATTGTGCCTTCTAATCTTTCCTTTGATAGTCAAGTTATAAAAGATGAGAATGATTTTAATAATAAAGAAGCCGCATATTCCCCTTCACAACCAGAAACCTATAACGATGATATATTCGTAAATTCAAAAGTTTTTGCAACGAAACAACCTAATCCTGCTGTAGAGTCTGAACTAAAATCTGAAAATACCCCACTACACATTTTGTTAACAATGAATCAGCAAATCATCGTACCTCATAATATATTACATAATTCTAATGATCTAGAATCAAATAATCACTATGAAATACAAGGGCAAAGAGCTAATTCAGTATCCGGTTCCTCCGAGTATTCAGGTTCAGTACAGGAACATTCTGAACCCTTATCCATATCACAGAATTCAAATATTGTAGTATCATCTTCACCTATCGCTGTGCAAAAAACGAACGAAGTAGTGTCACAATTGGACTCAACCATACAACAATTAACAACTCAAGACACTGAAAAGAAAGTACAGCCTAATTTTAGAGATCTACCGCCATGTAATTCTGAGAAACCCGTCGATATTATTGTGATTAATAACTTTGAGCCTCAAAAATGTAAACAAGAAGTGCACGAATTGAAGACAACTTCATCGTCCAAACAGTCGACTTCGAAACGCTCGAGGAGAAGAAAAGTTGTAGTCAGAAATCGTAAAGGTAAACGAACAAATGTTACGAAAAATGATAGAATTGAATCTCTTTAAAATTATTGTTCTTTTAAAATATGTAAGTACAGTGTAATTTTAAAAAAATACCTGGAATTATTATATTGGAAACTAATTTTTGTTATGTATCGATAAATAAAAGCTATGTACTTATTTTATTCCTTATTTTTATTTAAGTTTATCCTATACAGTTAAGTCGCAAACTTACATTGTTAGTTTTGTCGTGGAGAGAAAGATAACAACACCGACTGGTTTGGTTTGTTTATAAGATGAGTTTTCACACCCAACTCTGAACCCATCCATTCTATATGAAACTCGCGAATTATCTGAAAGAATATAAAATTACAGTTTTTACTTTTATACTAGAAGTACACTTTTTATTATTATTTTACGTCCGTGTTATGTAGTTTATATCCTCTTTGATTATTTTCATTGATTTTATAAATTCGATATTTAAAACAATCTGCAGGACCCGATTTTTCTTTTTCACTAGGTAGAATTTGAAAAGGGAAGCTATTTTTTTTTAACTTACCCGTAACAATGCGATGCACATATTTTGCTCCGCCAGTCGCCTCGCAATACATGCTCTTGGACCAAAACCGAAAGGTAGACTTAGAAATGGGTGAATATTCTCATAATCATCGGACTCGCGTATCCACCTCTCAGGCTTAAAACGTAGAGAATCCTTCACGTATTGGGGAAGTCTGGAGGCTACCATGTTTTGTGTTACAATCACTGTCTGCAAAAAGAAATAAATAATATCTATTCTAAATTCTAATTTAAACTTGCTTCCGTAGTCTGATTGCCATAACATAAGTTTAACTTAGCATGGGATTACTGATTACACGACGTGATGTACACATCCTGCTTTTAACTATTGTACCTACCTAGGTTACATATGACTAAATAAAGAATTTATCAAATACCGTGTAAATTCTCTAAAAAGTCTTATACTTAACTAATTAATTTAGTTAATTTTGGAATGTATGTAAAAATGAGATAGTCATTATGCATTTTATACATTCTGATTCAGATTATAAAATATTATGTATGCAGTATGAATTAAAAATAACTCACCCCTTTAGGAATTAAATAGCCTTTCAGAATCAAATCGTCTTGCAATACCCTTCCAACGCCTATAGCTACTGGATTAAGTCTTAAGCTCTCTTTTATACAGCTTTTCAAGTAAATTGCTTTAGACAGAGTTTCAGGAGTTATGTCCATATCTTTATATGGCAGAAGCGTAAGTAACTCGTCAAACAGTTTGTCTTGAGACTCTGGATTTCGAGCTAAATGGTAGAGTACAAAACTGGTGGCATATGACGTCTAAAAAGCATATAATATAATTTTATTATTACTAACGTCTTTAAAAAATCCGTAAAGCAGGCAAGCAAGATACATTATCAAGATACATCACCACGGACAGGTATAATAATTAATAATTGAAACTACTTACCGTATCTATTGCTGCCATTATTATATCAACAATCATCCCAGTTATATCTTTCAGATCTACATTTGGGAGGTCCAGGAAAGATCTCAAAAGCGACGTGTCACAAGCATCTGGTTTATCTTCGAAAAAGTTAGCCTTCCTCATGATAGATTCCATAGCTACACTGTGAATGTTAAAAAGGATAATTAGACAATATTATCATTAATTAAAAACTTGAACCTACCTTATAATTTTATTGGTCTCTACCAAGTTGGTATGTTGGTGTAAAGGAAAAGCTCTTAACGCTCTTAAAAATAAAATTTAAAAGAAAACGAGAAAAGAGAAAAATATATATTTACACGGTGGTTTATGGGATATCTGTTGCATTTTTTGACGTGCTGAGTTGTTTTATAGGGCTTAGCTTATAATGGCTTTTTATGGGACATAAAAGGACTTACTCTTCAAGGTATTTCTGAGAATTCGCAAGCTTTTTGTAGAGAGGTGTATTGAAGAATCTCCACAGAATACCCTTGTCCAACTTGAAGATGCCGCAATTTGACCCGAAGGCCGCTTCTATGATTCTACTGCTGCGGGACTCTGGGCTTTGTTCCGGCATTGTAAAACTCTGGAGACGCTCACCGAGAGCAATCGCTCCTATGACTAATAAAATATTTATTTTATGTAGGCAGACTGTTAAAATACTCCTTGGAAGTTAGGTAAAACAAATTAAAACGTAGGAAAACATAATAAACACAACAAGCAATGCTACCGACTCGAACGTCTCTTGTTTACCGTCCAATCCAAAAATCTGATATCCATATTATAATCTATACACAGTCGGCAAACTTTCGTTTGGTATCTGTACTTTCAAGCCAGCTCAAATGTCTACAGCTTCTTTTCTTCAAGTTTAATATTGATATTATCTTTCAATATTACTAGCTAAAAGCCGAGCTTTGTGAGGGTTCACGTCGTCACACCTTGACTGACTGATGATAACACAATCTATACTTCTATGCTAATATTATAAATGCGAAAGTATCTCTGTCTGTCTGTCTGTCTCGCTTTCACGCCAAAACTACTGAACCGATTGTAATGAAATTTTGTACACAGATAGTCTAAAGTCTGAGAAAGGACATAGGCTACTTTTTAACTGGTCAAAGGGGTTGTAAGGGGGTGAAAATGCGTAAATTTGTTCAAATTAAGTTAGTTCCAAAAATTCATAATAGATGGCGCTGTGCGTCTCTTACATCGCGCTATTGCTTTCTATAAGAGGCGGTAACACTTTATAAAGAGTTTCCGATTTTTTCGATTGTTATTATGTACTCTTTTACGTTATTAAATAACTCAGTACTTTTAACTTTATTTCTATGCAGTGACGTAACCTTAAACCTATCAATGATAAATAGTTTATGGCAAAACTTGTGCAATTGGGGGGGCTAAATATGCTTTAAAATTTGGCATAAATAAAGTTTAATTTAAAAAAATGAAATAAGTTATGTGCACTCTGCTCAGCTGTTTTTGGGTGTTTTGTTGACATCGCGCGCTATATAAACTGAAGTCCACGCGGACGAAGTCGCGGGCAACAGCTAGTATCTACATATAAGTAAAAAATTACTAAAGCACAAATCAATTAAAGGCGTGATAGTTTTTCCGTAAAGTGTACCACAAAATATACAGGTTGTGGGATATAGGTACTAGGGCTTGCTTCGCTCGCCCTGATTACAATATTATAATATCAATTACCTTCTAAATAAAGACGATTCAAGTACTTGAGGAAGTCACTTTCACTGGGCATATAACTATTTTTTGTCCAATTTACAAACTCTCTAACAATTTTGTCCGTGACATCAATATGCTGCTTTACGCTCTGCGGGGTGGAGAATATCTTCTGGAATGTGCTGCGCAGGCGCCACCAATCCGGACCGTTTCTTCAACATAACAAAATTATGTTTAGGTAACTATAAATATTTTTAAGTTACTAGATATGACTATTCCGAGTAAGTAACTACCTATATGTAACTAGGTGAATTCATTATGCATTTACGGATTTAGGCATATCTATAGCCAGGGCCACCTGTCTAAAAAGGATAAAAAAAATGCCAGAATTAATATCATGTCAACACTGCGACCGACTAAATCAAAAGATATTGCAGGTATGCCAGGAGCACAGTTCACGCCCAAACGGCTGAACCGATTTTGCTGAAATTTGGTATGGAGATTCTTTGAGTCCGGGAAAAGGACATATGTATAATACTTTTTATTCCGGAAAAATTTTGGGTTTCCACGCGATTAACGAATTTAGACGCAACGGACTTGCGGCCGTCATCTACTATAGTACTTATAATGTTATACCCACGACTTCTCGAATCTTAGGGTCTACACAGACGGACTGCATTTCAACTGCAAATTGCAGTTGGATTGCAGTTTGAATGCAGTTGACACGACTGCAATACGACTGCAATAGAACTGCAAGCCAAACGCGCAGTCGGATTGCAGTTCAGTTGCAGTCGGCGTGCAATCGTGTAAGGGTCTACACAGACGGACTACATTTCAACTGCAATCCAACTGCAAATTGCAGTTCAAGTGCAGTTTGAATGCAGTTGACACGACTGCAATGCGACTGCAATAGAACTGCAAAGCAAACGCGCAGTCAGATTGCAGTTCAGTTGCAGTCGGCGTGCAGTCGTTGGAACTGTTTGGTTTGCAGTTCTATTGCAGTCGTGTCTACTGCATTCAAACTGCACTTGAACTGCAATTTGCAGTTGGATTGCAGTTGAAATGCAGTCCGTCTGTGTAGACCCTAAACTGCTTGGTTTGCAGTTCTATTGCAGTCGTGTCAACTGCATTCAAACTGCAATCCAACTGGAATTTGCAGTTGGATTGCAGTTGAAAGGCAGTCCGTCTGTGTAGACCCTTAATGTCCTATTATTTAGGTAGATATAGGATAATATTTTAAGATTAATCCCTCAAGCCCCGTAAGGCCCATATATGGGCCGCGACAGCAAAAGATTACCTGGAATTGGTGATCGAGGGATTAAAGTACTTACATCGACAGCAGGCCACCAGTGTTGTATACATGTGGTTTACTGTTTCGATAGTGTAGCATGGCGACGTGACTCCTCCTCTCCGGGAACCGTTCCTTTTGGCGAAACACCTTCTCAATGAGCTCCGGTTCGTAAACGTGCAGTAACTTAGTCCCTGGTTCCTCCCGGACGAGTCCTCCATACTTTTTCCAGTTCTTCCATGCGATTTCGTCCAATGCCTCTGCATCATAGTCTCCTTTGGATATGAGTAGAAATTACGTGTATATGTATGTAATAATATGTAAGTTTATGAAACATTCCAAATACTGCATCGACCGCACTCAGAAACATTTATCCATACTTCCATATCTTACTTCTTACTAATATTATGAATGCGAAAGTGTGTCATGGAGATACTTTGAGTCCCGGGAAAGGACATAGGATACTTTTTGTCCCGGAAAATGTACGGTTCCCGCGCGATAAACGAGTTTTGGCGCAACGGAGTTGCGGGCGTCATCTTGCGGGTTTCATATATTTTTTTTTACTTTTTAAACTTTGATTTATTATAGGAAATAGAGATTTGGACATAATTTTATACTCTGTGGTAACATTTCTTCGGGTTTAAATCTGCTGAGGTTCAGGCACTCACATGTCCTCCCTCGCTGATTTCATCTCGCTCACACATGATCTCAAGATCTCAAGATTTTCCCTCTCAATTTTTGTCTTTTTCATATGTGTCATATTTTGTCTCTATCTTTGTGTAATATATTATCTCACTCTAACTGATCAAATTTTGTATATAAAGCCGTAAGATTTGTAAATAAATCACTCACTTCTGAACCTACAGTCGAGTACGAGTATCACTTATCTCCTATACCAAACTCTTACAAGTGGTGACCCCGAAAAGAAGAACACTATCCTCAAGCATACCAACGCTTGAAAGAAGACGAAAAGTTAGAAGAAAACTCATAGAAAATATTTCAAGATGGAAAATCCGATTGAAAATCAAGCCGAAGCTTTGCCCGTACCTCAACAACCTGCAGCTGCGAGTGCTACGACTAGCAACGACGTCAATTCTATCGATTTGGCCGCCATCTCCGTGCAATCTCGACTTCTACCGTTTTGGCGCGAATATCCAGATCTATGGTTCAACCAATTTGAAGCTCTCGTCCTGCCGATGAAGACCAGCGACGACAACAAATTCAGATACGTCCTAGGCCAACTGCAAGCGACTGATTTACGACATCTCACGGACATATTGTCGAGTCCCCCGCAAAAAGGAAAATACGAAGCTATCAAGACAAGATTACTCTACGTGTACGGAAAATCGCAAGTCACGAACTTCAAACATCTTCTCAGCGAACTGGAATTGGGAGACCAAAAGCCGAGTCAACTCCTACGACGAATGCGGGAACTCGCCGGCAACATGCTCACAGAAGACGGCATCAAGATCGAGTGGCTAAACAGATTACCGCAGCAAGTGCGAGTTGTATTATCCGTCAACAAGGACTCACCGCTCGACGTACTCGCTGCGATGGCCGACAAAATGCTAGAATACTCATCGACCAGTACCATCGCAGCTATATCAACACCGCCGCCGACACAGTATCAGCATCAGCCGGGTCCAGCCCCCAGTACGTCAAACGAAATATTTATGGCCACGCAAATACAATTTATGGCCAAACAAATCGAAAAATTGACACTCGAAGTCGCCGAGATACGCCAAGGAAGACAGAGGCAGCGCTATCCCCGTCACTCTCGCTCCCGTTCAAGATCGATGAGACGACAATACAACCATCAAACTAACAAAGATGAATGGTTATGCCGCTATCACTACAAGTTTGGAGATCAAGCCCGACAATGTATATCGCCGTGTGCCAGACGTAATAGAAATTCGGAAAACTAGAGTTAACACCGACCGTGGCGGACGTCGGTGTTTCGTCTGCGAGCAACCGCCTATGTGTCATCGACCGCAACACCTCACAACGTTTCCTTGTCGACACTGGCGCTGAAATCTCAGTCCTCGCCGCATCAAGAATACAAAAGTCGAAGCCAACACCGAATACCTGCAAGCTCTACGCCGCAAACAATACGCCAATCAATACATACGGCGAGAAGAATTTACTAGTAGACTTGGGCCTCCGTAGACCGTTCAGATGGTCATTCGTCGTAGCCGATGTCAAGACGTCAATACTCGGCGCAGATTTTCTCCGTCACTACAAGCTACTCGTCGACTTACACCGAAAGAAGATAATCGACAGCGTCACTGAACTAGCTATCAACGCGGTATCAGTGACCACGTCTCAACCGTCGGTCCATATCCTGAGTCACGATCAAGTCTACCACGACATCCTGCAACAATGCCCAGATGTACTCCGCCCGATGTCCACGAAGTCGCCGAGCAAGCACAACGTCACTCATCACATAGAGACGACCGGCGCGCCGCTATTCGCGCGCGCGCGCCCTCTGCCGCCCGAAAAGTACAAAGCGGCGAAACAAGAATTCGAGCGACTTATGGAGATGGGCATATGCCGCCCATCTAAAAGCCCGTGGGCCAGTCCACTTCACGTCGTCATGAAAAAAGACGGAAGCCTCCGAGTGTGCGGCGACTATCGTCGTCTCAATGCTGTAACACTGCCAGACAGATATCCGACTCCGAGAATTCAAGATTTCACCTATGTACTTCACAACAAGACTATATTCAGCAAGATCGATATCAAAATGGCATACTATTGGATCCCGATCGCCAAAGAAGACGCCGAGAAGACCGCCATCATTACTCCATTCGGTCTTTTCGAATTCAACTGCATGACCTTTGGACTGCGAAACGCGAGTCAAACTTTTCAACGATTTATACATGAAGTTCTCCGCGGCGTCGAAGGATGTTTCGCGTTTGTTGACGATATTCTGTTGTGCAGTGAAGACGAAGAGAAACACCAACAACTATTGCACGACGTACTCGAGCGCCTAAACAAGTACGGCGTAACACTAAACATCGAAAAATGCGAGTTTGCGAAGACAACAATTAATTTTCTGGGCTACGAAGTTTCATCGCAAGGCATCAAACCTACTGCAGATCGAGTCGAAGTTATATCTAATTATCCAAAACCGAAGACAATACTCGAATTGAGAAGATTTCTCGGCATAATTAATTTCTACAGAGATTGTTTACCGCAACAAGCCGAGCGACAGAGACAACTAAACACGTATCTGCACAACAAGAGGAAGCGAGACAACACTATCATTGAGTGGACGCCGGAGGCCGAACAAGCTTTCTACGACTGCCGTAAAAGCATCTTAGAAGCTACATCTCTGTCTCATCCTATCGCTGGTGCTCCACTGAGCATAGCAACAGACGCCTCGGACCACAGCATGGGTGCAGTACTGCAGCAGCGTGTCAACAACGTGTGGAAGCCGCTCGCATTCTTCTCGCGAGCGCTCAGCGACACTCAACGCCGATACAGTGTGTACGATCGTGAATTACTAGCGATCTACACAGCTGTTAAACACTTCCGTCGACTCATAGAAGGCTGCGACGTCGCCGTGCACACAGACCACAAGCCGCTGTCTTTCGCCCTGTCGAGACCGGCCAGCAGCAGCGACACACCTAGAAGAGAAAGACAACTCAATTTCATCAGTCAGTTCTGCACGAGAATTATCTACGTCCAAGGCGAGAACAACCCTGTGGCCGACGCTCTCTCCCGCATAGAAGAAATCGACGTGCCGTCGAACCTCGACTACAATCAAATAGCGAGCGACCAGCAGCACGACGAAGAACTTAAAAAGCTAAGACAGCAAACTAATCTCAAATTCGTCGATATCGCCGCCCCCAACGGCAATCGACCGATCACCTGCGAGTATTCATCATCATCGCCTCGTCCTTACCTGCCGCCTGCGCATCGACACGAAGCTTTCAAATCGCAACACAACTTGTGTCACCCAGGGGTACGAGCGACGAGAAAACTAGTTACATCGAAGTACTTTTGGCCCTCGATGAACAAAGATGTAACTACGTGGAACAGAAGCTGCATCGATTGTCAACGAGCGAAAATTCAAAGACACACAGTGACGCCACTAGCGAGTTTCCCGCTGTCGCAACGCTTTGACCACCTACATATCGACATACTCGGACCTCTCCGACCATCGCAAGACTACCGTTACATAGTAACGATGATCGACAGATTTACAAAGTGGCCGGAAGCCGTTCCAGTGTACGAAATTACAGCGGAGATCGTCGCAAAAGCTCTCTACGAAGCGTGGATATCGAGATTCGGCTGCCCCCTGCGAATATCTACAGATCAAGGCAGACAGTTTGAATCATCACTATTTAACGAGTTAACGAAGAAACTGGGAATAAAACGCATCCACACTACCGCATTTCATCCGCAAGCAAACGGAAAAATCGAGCGCTGGCATCGCACTCTAAAAGCCGCTCTAGTAGCACGTGGCGCCGCCACGCGGTGGAGCGAGGAACTACCGACAGTACTGCTGGGACTCCGCACCGCTCTGCGCGGGGACAGCAACACTAGTCCCGCACTGCTCACCTACGGCGCACCGCTACGAGTACCTGCAGATTTTTTTGTGCCTTCGAAGCCGAAAATTCAAGAAGCTGACTACGTGCGTTGCCTCACCGAAACCATGGCAACGCTATCTCCGGCGCAGAACACTGTGCGATCGTCGTGTCGACCCTTCGTACACAAAAACTTACAAAAGTGTACGCATGTGTTCGTGAGAAACGACACCGTCCGGCAACCGCTCACGCCGCCCTACGACGGACCGTATCCGGTACTACAACGACACGACAAGTACAACAAGATCCAGCTACCTAACCGAGTCACAGTTGTATCGCTGGACAGACTAAAACCAGCATACATCTGTCTCGAAGAAGAAAACGAAGAGGAGGAGCAAAATCCTGCGGCCGACGTGCCCGCCAGCCCGCTGCGCCGCGAGAGAGACCGCGCGCCTGCGCCCGACCTGCCGTCATCACCGCAAGTTCGAGTAACGAGATCCGGCCGCATCAGCAAGCCATCCGTACGGTTCACTTGAAGGGGGGTACTGTGGTAACATTTCTTCGGGTTTAAATCTGCTGAGGTTCAGGCACTCACATGTCCTCCCTCGCTGATTTCATCTCGCTCACACATGATCTCAAGATCTCAAGATTTTCCCTCTCAATTTTTGTCTTTTTCATATGTGTCATATTTTGTCTCTATCTTTGTGTAATATATTATCTCACTCTAACTTAACTGATCAAATTTTGTATATATAGCCGTAAGATTTGTAAATAAATCACTCACTTCTGAACCTACAGTCGAGTACGAGTATCACTTATCTCCTATACCAAACTCCTACAACTCTTTATTTTTTATGTCAAACTCTTTATTAAATTAAAGTTAAGTAATCATTAATTGTTACTGAATACGGTCGATACTCAATAAGTATTAGTTACTATAATAAAATATAATATATAGTATTAAAGTAAGTACCAACTTATTAATCCAATAAATACCAACTTAGTTGAATGAGTTGGTGGTGAAAAAACTATGCTAATAGTAGACTCACCTATAAAAGGCCAATACTTGTACAACGTGCCAATAACAGGATAATTCTTTGGACCACTTATTTCACTAAAGCTTTTTCGAATTTCTTTCGCACCATCATCAGATCTACACCGTATTCCCGTAAACATTAATTTTAAAACCCTCCTTCTAGCACTAAGCATTTTGAAATGAAAATTTACCAGACGCTACTGTCTATCTATGTTTAAACACCATGTCGACGCTTCGTATTACAATGAACTTGCTATACGATATCAAAACATTTAAGATGCACATATCTTTATAGTCAGTATAAAAAGATCCCGATCCAGGTAGGCCGCACCAATAAATTACAATAATTTTAAACATAAAAACGTGTACTTTTTACAAAACTTCTTTTTTCTTTCAAATCCATACTAATATTATAAATGCGAAAGCGCGTCTGTCTGGCTGTCTGTTATCTCTTGAAGTCTTGACACGCCCAAACCACTAAACCGATTTTACTGGGTATGGAGATACTTTAATGAGTCCCGGGAAAGGACATAGGATACTTTGCATCCCGGAAAAATATACGGTTCCCGAGCGATAAACCAATTTCGGCGCAACGGAGTTGCGGGCGTTATCTAGTATAGTTCTTGCAATGTACGAGTGTGCGTCGCCTTTATTTGTAGTTGGAAATGTGAATAGACATTTTCGTTAGTGTGCGTACCCGACGGAGCAGTCAGTAGCGAGCGAGCCATGTACACGTGTATAGATATGGTCACTCACACAACTAAGGGCGACGCACACTCGTAGATTGCAAGAACTATACTATAACGTACCATCGAGGAAATTAATTCCTAGGCAGTTGACGGACCTGCGTCATTTGGTCGAATATGTCAATTCAATGTTAATTGTGATCTGTCGGCTGGGTTTGACGTAACGCAACCAAACTACTTAGGTCACTGATCTGCATAGGAATCAACTTCTCTGATAGTACGAACGATCTTAAAACACTACCCGGGTGACACTACCTACCCATTCACAAAAAATCAATCGTTTACCGAAAGTATACAATAAGCCCTTATCTATCGTAAGACCACGATCCTAATGACTTTCAGCAGTTTCAGCAATCGTCAGTTTTCATTGGTAATTTTCATAGGAAAACTAAGATTACCGAGGTTTACTTAAAACATGATCTAACACAACTACGTAATAATAGATTTTGTATTAAATCTTCATTTATGTAAAAATTAGTTTGTGACGTCGTTAAGAAAATATGTAGTTAAAGTCACTTGTGTAACATTACATCAGTAGCTAATTTAAAGAGGACCAAGGTTTTCCGAGAAAATTACTTCGGCTTCGGCTTTGGATATTTCACATATAAATTAATCCACAAAAAATGGCCTATGATCCTTCACGTGGTCTACTTCTTATCTGTGCCAAATAGCAGAAAAATTGGTCCAGTAGTTTGTGAGATAAAAGAAAGTGATTTTAAATAATTTCCCCCGTTTTTTCCACATTTTCTTCTATTTCTCCGCTCCTATTAGTCTTAGCGTGATAAAATATAGGTACTCTAGTCGCTACCACACTACCAACTATTTTTCTTAAACACAATGTGATGGCCCACCAATGATGAACATAATATCATCATTCTCTATCTATTATGCGTCTTTCATTTCATAATAACCGCAAAGTATGTATTTTTAATAATAAACAGTCTATCAATTTTTAAATTTTAATTTTATTAGTTTAATTTTCATTTGGGCTTTAGATACTTCACCACTTATATCTTCACCTAAAGGACTTGTTGCTTTTATATCCAATTTACTAAAGTCATAAAAGACATCAATGTTTCTTCTCCATTTCTCCAGGCCATTCCATGCTATCATCACACCATTATCGGTGCATAGCTTCGGCGGAGGCCTATGAATTTCATAACCATACTCATTACATAATACTGTAAGGACTTTGAAAATAAAGTTATTGCAAGCGACACCACCAGAGATCACAAGTTGTCTTCTATCTTTCCCAATCAGACCACTTTCTTCACAAAATTCCATAGCTCTTTGAGTACGGTGAACTAAATGTCTGGTGACAGCCATCAGTGCTGCCGCACACAAATCATACACTTCAGGTATTCGTTGATCGGCAGCTATTGCATGTTCCTTTTCTTTTTTAAATGTGTGGTACAGAACAGAACTTTTTAGGCCATTGAAACTAAAGTTGCAGTCTTTAAAATCAGCAAGAGGAAGCATAAAGTGGAATTGGTGAGGATTTTCAGCTTTTAAAGCAGCTTCCTCCACGGCCCTTCCTCCTGACATTTCAGAGTATTCCGGAATGTTACGGAGTTTCATTCTCCTAGCTACCTTGTCAAATAGTTCACCAGGTGCAAAATCTATGCTCTGGCCCAGTAAACTGAATTGGTTCACATCTTTTGCTACAGCTAGCAAACAGTGTCCACCGGAAATGAGTAATGTTAAAAATGGAAATTGAATCTCATTATTCATTCTAGCTACAAGGGCGTGTGCTTCCATATGATGAATAGGAATTAAAGGTTTGTTAAACTTTCTACACAAATGTTTGGCATACTTCATTCCCACTGTTAAGCTGAGAGGCAATCCAGGCTCGAGAGTTACTGCCACTGCAGATATGTCATCCATTTTTAAATTTGCTTCGGCCAAAGTGCAATTAACAGTTGGTTCTATGTAAGTCCGATGTAAGTCTTGAGCGATATCCGGGATTATACCACCGTTTCGCAGATGTACCAGGTTTTGAGACTGACATTTTTCAGCTAGAAGTTTACCTTCGCCGTTTATTATAGCACATCCAGTGTCATCACATGATGTCTCGATTCCTAATATTAGAGTACTACTGCAACGTTTTACCTTTGATACAATAAAGTTGGTAAATAATGAGTGCAGGTTACGTATGAGTAAAATCGTCATAGTTTTTAATAGTGGCTTTTATCACTGCTTATATATCGATTGTGTTATATATTATAACAATTGTGACAGAGAATAACTAAGAATTAATACAAATTTCTTTACTTTTAATTCAAAATAATTAGGAAATAATTAAATAGGTACCTAATAACTTGACTCTTGTAACTTGTTTGCATTCTTTTCCTTCTTTTTTATATTTGACAGTTCACTGTTGATAGATGACTGACATTTTGTGTTTTTTTTTACTAAACCGACCGCGACATTATATTCCGTGATCAGAGTTCAGACAAGTGTTCATTGTGTTTCTATAAACGCTGCAGTAGATCTCTTGCAAGTTGCAACTATAATTTGACGAGATTTGAAATTTGAGCTGCTGATTTGGCAAATTTTGGGCAAATTACATTAACTATAACTATAATTACTATAGTATACTGCTGAGAGTTTAAAAACCTAAAACCAAGCATCTAATAGACTTGACACGGGCGTACACCCGTAAGGGATGGATATAAAGTACCAACTTTGTCTGGTGTTACCAGACTATACAAATCTTATTTATTTTCCCCACACCAAATCATTATTTTTATCATTTTTTCAGATGGCAAAAAATACCTTTTACATATTACCATTACTTTTTTTAATTAAACAATTTAATGATAAATTTAAGCAAAACTCAAATAATGAAATTTCAACAAAGAAAACTGTTAATAAATTCTTTAAACATAAATTATAATGGAGAAAAAATTACCGACACAGAAGTCACAAAGTTTTTAGGAATATTTATAGAAAAAGACCTTCAATGGAAAGCTCACTCTGATCACATTTGTAAAAAAATTAATCAGTTTTCTTATGCACTATTCACGATCTCCAAAGTAGCTAATGAAAAAGCATTACTAGCTGCGTACCATGGATTCGTAGTCTCTACTCTCAGGTATGAAATTATATTCTGGGGTAATTCTACAATGCGTGAGGATATATTCAAATCACAAAAGAAATGTATTAGAGTTATAGCAAATATACGAACAATAGAGAGTTGCCAACCTTATTTTAAAAAATATAAATTACTTACGTTTCCTTGTCTCTATATTTATGAAGTAGCTGTGTTTGTACGAACAAATCTTTCATTATTTATGCGATTCAATATTAAAAGATACGAACATATTAAGTTATGTTGTGTTCAATCTAAAACCTCACTGGTTCGAAAGAATATTTTCGGAATGGTGACGAAAATTTACAATAAAATACCACGGGCTATTAAAGAATTAAACAGCATTCAAAAATTTAAAAATGCGTTAAAAAACTCATAGAAAAATGCTTCTACAGTGTCGACGATCTCTTTCGTGAATAAAAATTATACTTATTAATGTTAATGCTGATTAAGTTCTAATTTATTAATTGTTTATCTAATTTATTAATTGTATATATTATTATAATCTTATATTATTTAATTGAAATTTGGTTAAAAAATGACATTTAATAGCCTAAAGATACTATAATTGATATATAATTGATATTTATTGACATTAATGTAATATTATTATTATTTTCTTAACTTGACTGTGATATAATTTTTAAATCAAATGTAATTAATATGAACCAAACTATGTATATTTAAATAATAATTATGACTTTGCACGCCACATTACTGGCAGAATGTATGGCGCTAATATTATTACTTTAAGACCTTTATTTTATGTACATTCATGCAAATAAATAAATTTGAATTTGAATTTGAATTTTTGTATTTTTATTATTAGCAATCTTCCCGTGAGTTCATCCGCGTGAGGGCTCCATTCCACCGCGGCGCACGGAGAGACGACGCATGTGCGTCAAGCTTCAAAATGTTTAAGCCTTGAATGTTCTCTCCATGTTAGGGGTAATTGTTATGGATTTTAATCTTTGCACTTAAATTATAATTTTACTTACTATACTAATTGCTGTTTGCTAATTACTTCTGTACCTACTTGCTATACTATTTTTATTTTATTTGTTTATAATTTATTGTGCACAGGAAACATTACATAATTACAGTTAACACAGAAAGACGGCACAAAGGAACTGCTTATTTCTAGATAGAAATCTCTTCCAGCAGCCCTACGGAGAGAGATAGGATTAAAAACAGCAGATAGGACGTGCACAAATATGATTACATTATAATATACAACAATATTGTGTGCTCATCGAAGCAAAACTAATATTATACTAATATAATACATAAAAATTACAAGTCAGTAAATAATAGATATCAATGTTATAATTTTAAACGCTATATCTATAAAATATAATAATACTTTAATAAATACATAAATACTATATGTAAATTTAATAACGGTATTTAAATAGATTGAGATTTAAGATCTTACTAATAATATAAAAAACGGGAAAGTTTGTCAGGATGAGTCAGGATGAGTCAGGAGGATAATTTAAGGTGGCACATAAACATAAATAATAGACAAAAGAACTAAGAAAAACACTTAATATGAATTTAATCAGTACCGTATCATTTATTTACTATAGTCAGAATAATTTAAGGTGGCACTTGCGGTCGTTGACCTTTCTAGTACTAGTCCAGGAGCTAAGTGAAAAATACTCGCACTGTTTGTACAATTCGACAAGGCTTTAAATGAATGTGGCGAGAAAAGGAACTAACGCTTCTATCGAACAAAAACGTCATTTTTGACGTGTGTTTGACAGTTCTCCTTTACCAGCAGCGCCCCGTGAGTCGTGACACATTCATTTAAAGCCTTGGAGCAATGTATAGAAAATGACAATATGACCGTTACAGACAGAATTCCGCGATTTGAGAATAAAACACACAAATTAATGTATACCGATCCTAGACAGTTGATAGACCTACGTCTGGCGAGACCATAGTAACTAATTCTTAGTCTGTGGGCGTGGGGTATTTACAAGAATCTTAAATAATATAATATGGTATTTATATTTAAACAGATTATAAATTAAAAAAAATGATTTATTTCCGAATAGATTTGGAACAGATGCTTTCAGAACGTTGATACTACTGGTGCCTACCACCGGTTCGGGAACTATCCCGGCGAGAAGAACCGGCGTAAGAAACTCGCACGGGGTCCCACTTT
The DNA here is from genome assembly GCA_937595015.1 of Polyommatus icarus. Lineage (NCBI taxonomy): Eukaryota > Metazoa > Arthropoda > Insecta > Lepidoptera > Lycaenidae > Polyommatus > Polyommatus icarus. Next base: position 6,725,593 of record OW569331.1, read on the forward strand.
TTACCAAAAAAATGCGAATGTGTGTGTGTCTTGTCTTTCTGACTGTCTGTCTGTCAGTTACCTCTTCACGTCCAAACGGCTCGAACTCGAACTCGACTCGAACTCGGTTGTCTGTAAAGTCAGTTTACTGACGATAGTTGAACGTGACAACGTCATAGCCTTAAATGGAATGCCTCAGAGCGAGGTAACGCCGCATATTGCGTCATGTATTTTCGTGCGCGCAGCCCATATCGAATTATAAGACGTTGTCACGTCAAAAAGTGAGAGAAAAATTAATCTTTTTAAAATAAAATTTACAATAATTGTAACTTAAAATTATACAATGTCAACATCCATACACAATTTTACTATGTGTAGTATTTTTTATGTCATGACACATGACCATATTTTATCTCTAAGTTAAATTACATAATATTATACAACTTTGTGATACTTTGATGTTGGAAGTCTACAGCTGGACATAGTTTTCGGTGGATAATAATACTCGAATATGACTCGAACGAAAGAATTTACCTGATCAGTACAAATGTGTAGTGTTGGCACTGAGAATTTTTCCAAGATATTATTTTCAGTTCTCTTTTTAAAACACTTTTTTTCAAAGTGTATAGAGCATATTTTTGCATATTTGTTTGGAATCCAGCAGTTGCCTCGTCCTGTTGACTGAATCCATAAATTTCTAGTTGTGGAGTCCTTTGGAAATCTAAAATAAATAGTTATTTATTTTATTATAAATCATAGAATGTAAAACATACAATGTAAGTTTAAAGTATATTTTGATCTTACAATAGAAAGATAATAATATTATGTTATCTGAAGTAGTATGTTTAAGTTCATGTTGGATGACAATTGACAATTCAATATAATATTATTCTTGAATGATTTTTAAGTATTAAAACTTATAATATTTTTTGTAAAAATAATAATTATTAAACATGAACAAATAACAATTCTAGGCAATTCTCCAACACTAGCGCTGGCAACCCTTGCAATCGTTTAACGCGACAAAATCAAAGAGTACTAATAAGCTTTGGTTTGCTGTTGAAATAACGACCTATAGAATTTGGTTGTGTATTACTACAATAACAATGTTTTTTAAATACTATTTTACGCTGTAATAATGTAATTAACACATCATTCCTCGTGTAATAATATTCTTAGATAATCATACAGTCAATATTACTGCAAACTGAGAGATGTTAAATGCAAAATATCGTACTTACGAATGAAATGTTAATATGTTTTCATATTTCCGCTCACTTCGGCTTTTACAGCCTAAAACGTAACAAATCACCATGTTTTGCAATAAATTTAACACACACTTTAACACTGTCAATTAGGGTTGTTGAGGAAGTGCTTATGAGGAAGAGGAGGAGGAAGAGGAATTGTCACGCGCAAATTTAGAGGATGCGGATGAGGAAGAGGATATTTTATGAGGAAGAGGATGCGGATGAGGAAGCGGATGAGGAATAGGATGATAGGAAATTATAAATATAATAGCGGACCCAACCCAAAAGCCTTTGTCCAATGTGTAGGTACGCAAAAAATAATTAAAAGGGCATTTTCCAGTGGACCAAACTTATGAATCTAAACCCGCTATCCCCAACCTGCGGCCCGCCGGGACTTTATTTGTGGCCCGCGTGATGTTAAACAATTTTGAAATACACGCCCACCGGCAAAATAACGTAAAGTTTACGTGATAAGTCGTTAAATTTTTTCCACTTTTAAATCGTTAATTTTGAAGAATGTTATTTTTTAACTCTAAAAAATTTTTGTTGCGGCCCGCGACACCAAGACCAAAACATGTTTGTGGCCCGCATGAAAAAAAGGTTGAGGACCACTGATCTAAACCATTCTTGAATCACACACAATAAAGAATCATCAAAATCGATCCAGCAGTTAAGGGCCTTCCCTACGGAGATTCCGTAATTTACCGTATTTAAAGCCTTATAAACTCATAATTTGAAAGCTACAAAGTTAGAATAAAAATATAGCAATAATGTTCGGTATATCAACATTCCTTTCCCCGTTTTAAATTTTCTATTTTTAACCGACTTCCAAAAAACGAGGAGGTTATAATATGTTCGGCTGTGGATATTTTTTTTTGTTCAAATTATACTCATGATAATATAAGCTTCCAAAGTAAAACCAATTTATTAAAATTCAAACATACATTCAGCATCTCCTTAGTAATTTAGTATTTACTAATTACTTTTATTTGAAACACACGCCAATAGATTGACAATATCATAAACTACATATTCCCCGTTTTAATTTTTTTAAGGACAATTTTGAACTTAGACAAGTAAAAAATACGGTTTTGGTGCGATCTTGGCAACGCGGCAAATGTATGGTCAAGGTCGTTTGCTTGGGGGACGGCCTTAAGGAGGAGTTCGTGTGCCTAGTGTGAATTTTTTTGTTTCACATTCGATCGTGAACGCGTTTGGCGTTTACTAAGATTTTGCCCATACAAAATCTTAGTAAACGCCAAACGCGTTCACATTTGTACAGCGATGCTCACGGGAGTGAGCCCAGCCCAGTGAGTAATCATGGAGTAATCCCATACAAATTCTTAGTATACGTCAAACGCGTTCACGATCGAATGTACTATCAGAGAAGTTGATTCCTATGCAGATCGAGGACCTACGTAGTTTGGTTGCGTTACGTCAAACCCAGCCGACAGATCACAATTAACATTGAATTGACATATTATTCGACCAAATAACGTTGGTCTATCAACTGCATAGGAATCAATTTCCTCGATGGTACAAAACAAAAAACTTGCACTCGGCACTCAGTAACATACACAACACACGCACACAAAAAAAAGATGAGTGAATGATACAATTCTCGCGCTCTGGCGTGCGTTGCTATGATCGGATACGCGACGCGCATGCGCAGTGAAATTCCTCATAAAATCCTCTTAAATTTTGAGGAAGCGATAGCGGAAGAGGATTTTTTTATTTTCATTTATGAGGATGCGGTAACGGTTGAGGAACCCAAAATATTGCGGAACTTCCTCATTATGAGGAAGCGGAAGAGGAATCCTCAACAACCCTACTGTCAATATTGTTTTTCGCTAAAAAAACACAGAATCAATGAATATCGCAAAGTACAATATGAGCAAATCTTTTGTTGGTCAAAAGTGCGATTCTTGACCAACAACAAAAAGTGAAACTATGACAAGGACAAAAAAAATGTTACTGACTCTATTACTCTTATGAGTTTATGTATAGCTGCGTCTTTGTCAATCTCGGTATTATTATTTGCTTGACAAATCCAATTGATCCTTCATCCAAGTTAAAAACACACCTCGAGTAAATTTGCCAAAAAGGTAGTAACGTCAAAGACGTCAGTAGTCAGTACACAGTAATTGTCAATGTCAAATGTCAATACTCAATTGTTATTTGTCAAATTGCAAATTAGTACTGTCAAACTAACCAAAAATTCGCAAATCTGTCAATCTGTGTTCGCAAATCTTCCTTTTCCTTTTGAATTGCCGTATAATTACAAACATTTACGAATCGTAATATATAATTGTATATACCTGTATAAATAAAACTTCGTTCAATCATTGCGCTTGCCAAATAATGTGAGCTGCGTAACCTTACGTCTATAATCTTAGAACAGAGTAGTACCGAGTTGCACACCGCTTTTATTTGCTGGTAGAGAAACCAAAATGGATATTTTAGAAAAACTGTATATAAATATAAAACGACAGGTCACAAATCTGCCTGCATCTCTCACAAGTACTGTGGATTTAGTCAATAAATCTATGAACCAAGTGAGAATACCACCTCCTACAAAAGACAACATACTTTATTACTATATGCCAATACAAGGCCTGGTTAGTTACACAACTCTATCTGTTAGTGTTATGAACCCCCAATTAATAACTAGGTATGTAAAAATATTGTTTTTATTACATTACATAAAAATATGTACTCACAACATGGTATTTACCATGTCAAATAATTAGTTAGAAACCCATCTAGTTCTAATCAAGCCAATTTTTAAAGGGTTAATCAATCAACATAATATTATTCATTTATAAAACATTTTTCAGATTGTTTCCTCGTCGTGATATCACAGATGTGTTATTCCTCTCCGCGGGTGGTGGTGCAGGCCTCTGGTTGTGGTCAAGACCTCACATTGCGACAGCAGCTCCTGCAAGAAGATTCTCCTGGGCATTCCTGGGTGGTTGTCTATGGCCCCTAGGCTCCATCTTCATGTGGGCTATCCTCAGAAGTTCTATTGGGCATAAACCATTTATTGGTACAGTACTTGGCCTTACAACTGGCGGCATGCTCACAAACATTGCTTTAGATTATTTTCATTATGTAGAACTGATGTTCTGTGGAGAATTGCATGTCCCTGATGACCCATACAGCCCTAACAGTGATGATGAAAAATATGACATCGACATGTAAAAAGCATAAATATATTATGCACAATAAGCAATATTTTATAGAAATTTATCACTAAACCTTCACTTAGTTGAAATATAAGAAAAAGTAATTTTTAAACTTTTAAATTATTCTATTATATTTATTAAATATTTCACTTGTATGCTTGTGGTGTCTAAAATGTGTATCTAGTCTGGGTATGAATGGGCATTGTCCAAAAAAAATTACATGTACTTTTTATATTTTTTTTCGTTAAAATAGGGTATTTTAAGAATATAAATTCAATAATTTTGAAATTCATTGGCTAGTTTTTTCTCAATAAATTTTTAAAGTTTCACTCTGACGTCATCATCGGCGGCCAATTGACCTCTGCAGAATGTTTTTTTTTCTTTGAATCTTAGTTATAATGGCTGGTTCGTCAAATACAAGTTCTCATTATGTGAAAGCTGATACGAAAAGCTTACCAAAAGTTCGAAACGTAATGTTGGTCGAATTTATTGCTAATTTAACGCCATTGAAGGTCAAACTAAGGTTAAACATATTTCTTCAAAAATATAAGTAACTAATGGGTATTTTTTTCGTTTATATACAGAAAAACGATCACTGACCTTATTCCTCGAAATGTTTTTGTAATGAGCAAAATTTAAAAAAAATGGACAATCCCCATTGCTTAAATAAAAATCTATGTTTTGATTGTTTACAAATGATTTAATTTTTTTTTTATCCTCATTCCTCGCAGTCTCTCTACTCATTATTACAAACCCTCTGGACAGACTTATGAAATCTATGGAGTCAAAGGTAAGGTTTTTAATTATTTCTAATAGGATCCTTTTGTTGTTGAAAAATTATGGCTCTTGCAAAATCGCAATTATAATCAAAAGGCAATTAAGATATCAAATGTAGGTAACATCTCAGTAGTATCCCAAAATTAACTGACTACGGTAATTTATTTTACAAATGTTAAAATAAAATTTTTTGTAAAGGAGCAAAAGGTACTGAAGTAAAACAACCATTAAAACTTTTTGTTTATTTTGAAAATTACATTATACAAAGGATAAATTGTTGCTTAGTTGTTTTGAGGAGGCTTGGACCATTCTACATTCAGAATTAAGTGATCATATCCATAACCATTCAGAGTCTGAATAGCTTTAGCAGCATCGGCACGGAATTTGAAATGTACATAGGCAAAACCTTTGCAATGTCCAGTACTCTGAAAACAAAATTGAAAAATGTTACATAGAGCTTGAAAATTCTGATACATGAAATGTGTGTAATGTCATGGCCATTGTACGAAGTTTCGTGCTATGCGACAATACCATTGGACACGAGACACAGATCGTCCAATGGTATCGTTTAAGCACGAAGCACTATGCAGGTGCGGCCCAGGCATTTAGGATAAAGGTGTTGATCGAATTTTTACTTTTAAAATAGTTACACTGCATTTTAGTTCAATTTGATCTTCACTTAGAGAAGCTTATGAGAAGCTATTATTAAAATATCAAATAGTTATTTAATCCTTCAAGCCCCATAAGAGCACCAATGATCAAGAGAGAGACAATTCTTATACATAATACATTTTAACCACCAAAGATTTATCAATAAAAGAGTTCTCACCTTTTCTTTCGCAAGATACAACTTCTGGACAGGTCCGAAGCCCTTGACCAGGTCGTCCAAATCAGCTTCTACAGCAAAGTTACTCAAGTTGGAGATGCGGATGGCTGCTACATCATCACGTCTCGCGCCTGGGGGCTCACGGCCGGTACTACGCACCGCACCTTCGCGCAAATTCGGCGCAATATACTTGTTGCTGGATGCTGCCTTGGCCTCTGAACAATAAAAGTAAAGCATTGAGAGGACTGATTATATCATTAGAGATATTTAAAGAAACACTGAAACACTCCCTGTTACACTTTCGGAGCTATGTCACGAACAATATACACCAGTTATCTCTATTTGTGTGGAAGATGAAGGCGCAGCGCAGACGACAGACTATCCGTGACGCACTTTTTAGTCTTTGGGAAAAAGAACCTATGCAATTAAATGCAGTAACGCATACGACGCGCAAAAAGTCCGCTTAAAATTGCATAAGTTCTATTTTCACAGATAAAAAGTGCGTCACAGATAGTCTGTCATCTGCGCTGTGCCTAAAGATGTATAAAACACTGTAGGTACTATCAGAGAAGTTGATTCCTATGCAAATCGGGGACCTAAGTAGTTTGGTTGCGTTACGTGAAACCCATCTGACAGATCACAATTAACATTGAATTGACATATTCGACCAAATAACGTTGGTCTATCAATTGCATAGGAATCAACTTCCTCGATGGTACATTACCATCTACAAGTAAGTTGCAGTTTCAGCTTTGCATAATTACTATACCTTTCTATATAAAAGGCTTGTTCTTAGCATAAGACTAGTTTATCACCTCTGTCGCGGATTCTTCTCTTCTTGGAAATCTTTTGTTCTAGCGGTCGCATGCGACTGCTTGGGAACGAAAGTGTAATAATAAAAAAAATGTTTTCAATACAATTTTTTAAAGAAATCAAACTAACCAGCAGCCTTAGCAGCTTCGTTGGCCTTAGCTTGAGCCAGCTCTGTGTGTTTGAACGGACATCCTGAGGTCCAATGTTCACCTTGGCAGGTACGGCATTTCATCAAAACGCCAGTTGGTCGGGCCTGAAACAAATAAATAACAAAAATTAATTCAATTTCATGAATTTTGCACTAGTACAGGATTTTAATAAGAATATAGATATAGATAGTGACAGATTTTTAGGTCAAATAAAGGTCCCTTTGTCAGTATGTTATTTTTTATCTAATCTTCATGTCTGCATGCTTAGTATGACCTTAAAACAGTACCTGTCTAAAAGCCTACTACAGGTAGAGAGAGCTGGTATAATATAATAGGTGCAGAACAGCTACTTTACCTTAAGTGCATCAAGGGCATCGCCAGTGTCAGGGCGTTGGGCTTCCTCCTTGCTGGTGATAAATTGCATAAACACATCCTCAGACACATTGGTAGTAGCGGGATTAGGTCCTGGCTTATCACTTGCAGAATCACCAAACTTGCTCCAAGTTTTACGCTTTGCAATGCTCTGTAAAAAATTGTAAAGTAAATGAAATATGAATAGCTATGTAAAAGTTTACTTGTCTATTTATCATGGTCATTCATAATATTCTAATTTTATCCCTCGATCCCGGATTCTTGGAAATCTATTGTTAATCCTTCGATCACACCAAAGTGATCAACGAGACACAATAGCCTTTCAATTGTTATAGCGGCCTACTTGGGCCTTATGAGAGTTGAAGCGTTATTCTATTGTTATCGCGGTCCCATGCGACCTCTTGGGGCTTGAAGGAATAATACCTCAATTGTTGCAGACACAATACATTTTCAATTGTTATGTGACAGCCCAGTGCCGCTTGGGGATTGATGGATTAATCAGCATTCAGCAGCATTACAGTGAATAGTAAAATATGGTCAAACAATTTACCTTTGATACAACTCGCTTTTCTATTTTGTATGTACGGACAATTTTAACTTTCTTGTTGTCATTGTCGTATTTATATTCAGTCACAATTTTCAATCCATTTTCAACAACTTCCGAGGGTGGTGGAAGTTCGCCCTGATCAATTTCTACCTCATCCGCCCAGGAAGATTGAATATCATCTGACACAGGCATCTAGATAACAAAAGACTTCTGTAAACGTGTGTGTGTGTGAGTGAATATATTCAGATGAAACTGATAATATTCACACAACAGAAATAATTGTTTGTATCATAAATACCAACGTCTTGCAACTTTGCATTGGAAATAGTTACATTTAAATTCGAGTGACGTTTCATGTTCATCTACACTACATAGTTTCATGTTTATAGCGTCAGTGCCTAATTACAGTAAAACTTTAACTAAACGGTGTTTGCTACAATTCAACTAAAATAAATAATAATTAACAGCAGTATAATAAACTGATATTAAAGAAAATTAACTATAATTATTGTCTTCGACGTTATAGGTTACTTTTGCATATTTGGCATTTCGTTGTTAATTGAGGTAGCCCTTTCGCTTTTACTTACATTGGAATACTTTCAATGATAACCCAACTTAAAAATTTACGTAGATTACTTCATTTAATTATTTAATTTATTAGTTTTTTCCTTTCGAAAGAAACTTCTGAAAGTTTCATTCCACGGTCCACCACACAGTTTTTCAAAGACAATTTTTATTTTTTATATTTCTCATGACAGCTCTCAAGTCATTAAGGGTCCATTCCAGTGATCCTTCATCCAAGATTCCAGGGCTTCAAATAACGTTATTTTTTCATAACATTACAGCTTCAAGGGCATAGATAACGTTATGAAAATTTACCCGACATTAAAAATAACGTTAAAAATTGATATTAATAACGGTTAATGTTATAACGTTATATAGGATTTATAACGGTAAATATATGTTCTTTGATAACGTTATATAGTCCGTCCCATTTTTAGTCCAAAACAATAACTATTATTTTTATTATTTCTTTAAGTAATAAACTCCTAAAAGTAGGTAAGCACAAATCTCGCAAAAAAAGTGGGCTGCGAGTGAGATTTAGTGCACCGTGCACGATTGCATATCTGATACCAGAAAATAACGTTATATTTACCGTTATTATTATAACGATATTTGTTCGTTTATATGTATAACGAAAAAATATCGTTATAATAATAACGGTAAATATAACGTTATTTTACTAGATATCGTTATAAAAAATAACGTTATCTGGCTACCATTATGAAAATAACGGTACGTAACGATATTTTTTCTGTTATTCGATAACGTTATGAAGCCTTGGTCCATTCACGGCAGTCCGCCGTGTAGGAAGAATGGGCAGGATAGTGGATGCACCTATATCACAAACAGCCAACAAAAACAAATGAAAAATTATTAAAAAACACTATGTATTACATATATTATGTGTATTCTGCCCGTCCTAACCTACGGTGCGCAAACTTGGTCATTGACCGATTCGCAAAAGTCCCAACTCTCAAAGTGCCAACTCGGGGTATGCCGTAATATGCCAAAGAGCGATGGCGCGCAATATGTTGGGAGTAAAATTACTAGTCGAAAAAATAAGAAACACCACACTGCGCGGTGCGCATGACTGGCAAAATTGGCAAAAAGGTTTACTTGCACCCTGTATTAAGTTACCGGTAAGTTACAACTCACAAGTCACAATATGGTTAACTCCAAAAGATTCCAACAGATGTCGATACTTTTCGACTGGATTGAGTAAGTAATGGCTACTGAGGCGGTAACCTTTTTTTCTCTTTTTTTTGACGTGACAACGTCTTGCTTTGCGCATGAAAAAACATGACACAATATGTGGCGTTACCTCGCTCTGAGGCGTTCCATTTAAGGCTATGACATTGTCGCGTTCAACTATCGTCAGTAAACCGACTTTACAGACAACCGACTTCGAGTCGAGTTTGAATCGAGTTCAAGTCGAGTTCGAGTCGAGTTCGAGTCGAGTTCGAGTCGAGTTCGAGTCGAGTTCAAGTCGAGTTTGAGTCGAGTTCGAGTCGAGTTCGAGTCAGGTTCGAGTCGAGTTCGAGTTCGAGTCGAGTTCGAGTTCGACACAACCAACTCCAACCGTCTTTTTGACGTGATAACGTCTTATAATTCGATATGGGGTGCGCGCCCGAAAAACATGACAGTTCATGCGGCGTTACCTCGCTGACAGCTCTCAGTAAGGCTCACCTGGGCCGCGCTCTTTGTTTCGATTATATTACGTATTTCGATGACTTAGAGAATACTTTTGTATGAAGAAGTGTGATTAGTTATGACTTTTGATACATTGACCACACTCTGAATGAAAAATAAATAAACAATCTGTGAGCTATTAGTATTATTTCGGCTATCAAAATTGTGCTCTATTTCCTACGTGTCAAGGTTTGACTTGTGCTTTGTTCGAAGATTTTACTGGATTTCACGAATTTATGTAGCGTTTTGTATTGCGAATAGTTTATTTTACTCATTATAAATATTTTTAAATTTTTCGGAACTGAGGGGTTAAGGCTATGACGTTGTCACGTTCGACTATTGTCAGTAAACCGACTTTACAGACAACCGATTTTTTTTTTTAAAGAAGGCAGGTCGCTGTAGCCCTGGCGTCACTGCGACCCATGAGGATCTATTTTGACTCCTTCGCACTAGAGAATCATCCCCAACCCAATACTGCTCATAAATTGAACGATATGGTTGGAGTTGGTGCCACGAATTTCCTCTGTGGATGAGTATTTGTGGCGACCAAGGTGCCTGTTCCTGCTCTGTAGTAGAGCAGTACAGTCGAGGAGAAGGTGAATAGGTGTTTCATCCTCCTCCTCATAGAATCTGCAAGTCGTTACGCTACAAATACCCATTCTGTTTAGGTGTTTGTTGAGCTTGCAGTGCCCAGTTAGGCTTCTGGTAAGAATTCTTAATTGGTTCCTACCCAAGGTGAGCACTTAGTGCCTTGGAGTGTTCAAGGCCAGGGGTCTCAGCCCATTGCTTCCTGCATAGTCTGTGACCCCATTCCTTGAGCACTTGCTTTGTGGTACTGGGAGTTGACACCACACACCACAGACTGGTTCTGGACCATATATGATATATGAGACTTTAACGTTGTTCGTGGCGGTCGAAAAGGAAGATCTTCCAACCGAGCGAGATAGCATGCTCGGTCAGGCCGAAGCCCGCTGACGTCATTTCAGACGTTGTATATATTTTGCCGTTCTCCGAAACTTCGATAGCGCGATGTGGGATTGTTAGGCGAATTGTGGGTACCGCCACATCACTCCCCCCCCCGAAGACCGGTGGTATTCTTCAATGCGCTTGTGTTGTCAGGTGTGGGCCGAAGCTACGTGTGCAATGACCAGGAGAGGTTCCCGTGCTCTGCTTGTGGACCGGTCGTTGTAGCCTATGGCTGCCCCGTTCAAGCCAGACGCAGGTTTGACCGGCGCGGACGCCCAACGCGGCTTATGGTCGAGGCGACCCGGTTATATCCTTTTGCCCAGTTATGTAGCAATTGTTGATGGTATTCCCTGGTATTACCGATAGTTGTCTACCCATACGCCATCTAGTTACTAAAATGGAAGCTGTTTGACAATCAAATTAAAAAGCTAAGAAAATTCCTCATTGCTACAAAACCGGGCAAAATAATGTAAAACTTGATACATTTCAATTCGAAAAAGACACAATGATATTCCAATGAATAGGTTAATAAAGTTATTATAACGATGTTTTAGTTAAAACTCACGGAAGAAATAGCCCTATTTATCGTTATTCACACCAAATGTCACAGGAATTATAAATTTTAGTTTTGACAACATCTTACCTGCACTTGTGCACGATAACGGATATTTAATGGCGAATATTTTACCAATAATGAACATCAAAAACCCAAATAACACAATTTGGGACAAAATAATAAAAACTACACCAACAATAAAAAGTAGAAGAAGTTTGAAAGTAACATGGCCGCCACATGTCCGTTCAGTTGTCAGCAATGATTGTCAGTTTTCAGTTTGACAAGTTTTTATTTTAACAGCGTGTTCCTAAACTATTACCAGTATAGTAGCCTAATCGCTTCTAAGGCCAATGATCGCTTAGGTTTAAGATTTTTTAATTTATGTCATACTTGAAAGTACACTGATATTTTTTAGAAACACAACCAATATTATGTAGTCAGAGATGCCAACCTGCAGATAATTTCAGATCCGGTGGGTAACCAATATAAAATCTAGAAGTGTCTACCGTCGCGCCGTCTGGTGGAGATTTAAAAAAGAAAACAAACCAATAAGTCTTGCAAGTTGCAACAGTGACAAGTGACAACACCATTCACTATCCTGCATAAGCCGGCGGTGTACCGCTTAAAGCGCTTATTCCATTTCACTAAATTTAGATATCTAAATGATTTAGTGACTAAATTTAGTCAAGTGGAATAACATTTAGAAAGTTACTAAATGTTATTCCACTTGACTAAATTTAGTCACTAAATCATAGAAGTGAAATGGAATAAGCGCTTAAGCGCTTAACTCCTTGCAATCATTTGTCGTGACAAAAAAATTATTTTGCCTATGGCTATTGATGAAGGAGTAAAAGTGTTCTGTGATTGATGACGTATCTGTTCATTCATGTCAGTTGAGCTTTACGATTGAATTGCTAATTTTTTACAATTTTAATTAAAAACTGTGCATAATATTAATGAAATGTTGTTGGGCGTGGTAAATAGAATGCTAATTTTATAACTAACAGCATTTCCTAAGCTTGTGCGTCTTTTGATACAAGTGGTAAGTTGCTATTTTATTGCTATTTTATGATTTTTACGCCTTCGACATTTTGTTTATTTACATGCAGGTTGCACTTTGCAGTAAATTAAAATACACAAATAAATAGACATGTGCTTTTTATGTAAAAATAATCAATATACGTTTTATAGCTATCTATGTCGAGGTTACATATTCCACAATATATTCTATATATAAATTAATTTCTATCAAGGTCTAGAAACAAGATTTTGAAGTATTGTAAATTTAGTTTAACGCTCGGTGAGTTCCTACCTAATATTATTAGTTTGGTATTTTGTTTTTATTTTTAAAGAAACAAAATAAATTCTTATTATTCATTGTCCATTCAATTGCCTAGAGTAAAAGGGAAAACCGAAACATTTTCCATGAATGGGTTAATGAATCACTCTCAATTAATAAACGACCAGTAATAAGTACTGTTAATTATGGACCAAAAATACCATGATATAAGCTTAAAAACCCTAGGATTTTTGGTGAATATCTTTGTAATCCCGCGATTGCGGATTCTTGGAAATCTATTGTTATTCTATTGTGTCTCGCTCACAGGTGAGCTTGTGGGGCTTGATGGATTAATGATGATATTTACTTAGTTATGAGATAGTGCAAATCACTCATCATTGTGCAGTACCATTAACGCTTCAACTCCCAAACAGTGGCCGCGAGAACTATAGATTTACAAGAATCCGCAATCAAAGGATTAATACCTCGATCGTGGGAATCACAGACACAATAGATTTTCAATTGTTATGCGGCACCTGGGTGTCGCATGGGAGTTGATGGGTTAATGTAGGTATTTGTGCTAAAGTGAAAAAAGTAAAGTAAAGTAAAAAACTGATACTTAATTCATGAAGCCCCAAGCGGCCACATCCGGCCGCGATAACAATGAAAAAGCTATTGTGTCTCGTTTTGCCACGATTGATGGGTTAATAACCTCCTCCTTATTGGAAGTTGATTAAAAATACTCCAACTGAGTTTTTGAGTTGACTGTTCATTAAGTTAGGGGAACAAATATATTTCGTTACGATTAATTTTTTTACACTGTATAGTACTTACATTTTCTTATATTTTGCAGGAATCAAAAGCTGACAATGTTGCGGTTCCTTAGCAGAAGAGGAAGGTCCTCTAGTCAGACACGAAACAAGCAAAATCAAAAAGCTTCAATCAACAAAAACTTTATACAATGTAAGGTAATGTTACTTGATGAAACTGACTTATCTATTAATCTGTCTAAAAAAGCAAGTGCAGCTGATTTGTATGAGCAAGTGTTTTACTCACTGGATTTGATTGAAAAAGATTATTTTGGTTTACAATTCACTGACACCAATAATGTCAAGCATTGGCTGGATCCAACCAAGACAATAAAGAAGCAGGTCAAAATTGGTCCACCGTACACACTCAGGCTCAAGGTCAAATTCTATTCTTCGGAACCAAATAATTTAAGAGAAGAATTGACACGCTATCAGTTCTTCCTTCAACTGAAGAAAGACATTCTAGAGAGTAAATTAGAATGTCCTCACACAACTGCAGTAGAATTAGCTGCCCTAGCACTCCAGTCTGAGTTGGGCGATTTCGATGAGGCTATACACACGCCGGCAACTGTTTCGGAATTCCGTTTTGTTCCGAATCAAACAGAAGAGATGGAAATCGAGATTTTGGAGGAGTTTAAAAAATGTAAGGGCCTTTCCCCGGCGCAGGCCGAAGTCAACTATTTAAACAAGGCTAAGTGGCTAGAAATGTATGGTGTCGATATGCATATCGTCCTGGGTAAAGATGGCTGTGAATACCATCTGGGGCTCACCCCCACTGGTATTCTCGTATTCGAGGGACCACAAAAGATAGGCCTCTTTTTCTGGCCCAAAATAAGCAAATTGGATTTCAAAAAGAAAAAATTGACCCTCGTCGTAGTGGAAGACGACGACCAGGGTCGCGAGCAGGAGCACACTTTCGTATTCAGACTGCACAACGAAAAAGCATGCAAACACCTCTGGAAATGTGCTGTGGAACACCACACATTCTTCCGCTTGCGTGCTCCCGTAAAAGGCCCGTCGGCCCGACAGAACTTCTTCAGAATGGGATCGAGATTCCAATATTCAGGAAAAACTGAGTATCAAACCACTCAACAGAACCGAGCTCGCAGGACCGTTCAATTCGAACGCCGACCGAGTCAACGTTTCGCGCGGCGACAGAGCCACGTACTCAGAGAACGCGAAAAGCAGAATCCCCCTAAACAGGAGAATCCGCCTCAATGCGAGGCGAGCACTTCGGCCGAAATCGGTATTCCAGTTTCCGAGTCGTCTACCGATACGCTGTCCCGGAAGAGCAGCGCAAAGTCGCAAAAATCCATTTTACTCGAAAACGATCTCAAGGTTGCTAGTCTCGGGGAATGTTCCACTAAGAGCGTAGCGAACGAGCCGGAGCCACCGGAGGAAGTCAAGATATCGAAGGACGAAGCGATCAACAGCAAGGTGCTTTTGAAAATGGACAAGAGTAATCTGGACGAGAAGAAAAACAATCTGAGTCAGATCGTTCTGAACAAGCCTTCCTGCAACTGTTCGCCTGTTGCCGAATTCAACCCACTGAACGACCTTTTGATGAGCTTAGTGAAGGAGAAACTAAACAACGACGATTCCAAGAACGAAGCGAAGAAGGATCAGCTAGATTCGGCCGACAAAGAATTGCCAAATAACCAGGCTAAATACCTGCCTTGCACGAAGAATTTGCCGCCGCCGTTGAAATGCAACAACATACTGAAGGCTCGAGAGGACGAAGTTAAAATTATTAACGAGTCGACCAACATAAACTTGGCGATGCCGACGATACCTTCTCCGAAGATCTTGAACGAAAGTAATGCGAGCAATTCGCAGTACGTTTCTATTGTCGTGGTCGAACCGCCTCTGTCTCAAACCAAGGTGGCTTCACCGAAACCGACCGAGAAGGTAGAAGACAAAACTCCCAAACCCCAGCCGATTTCTTCTCTATCGCCTTGGCTGGTTACGTCCGAGCCGAGCTCCCCTTCGGGTATCGGAGAGAAGGAGATAACTATAATTCATCGAAAATCCGTCATTACGACTCAACTTTAAATCGATATAATATAGCCTTGATACGACGCAAGTCGGCTTACTTAAACCGTTTACTAATGTAACTTTTAAGTAGTAGCAGCTAGTGCCTTGTTACTTATAAGGTTTGAATTTTAATCGGACGTAAGCACTATTTTATGTGACAAATTATATTATTATTATTCCTTTTAAGTTTTAACTAATGATCCTACGGGATAGGATTAAGTTTAAGTCAAACATGGTGCCTTTATACAAATTGTAGAACTTGTTGATAACGATTTTGACGTTATTAACCAAGCCCATTGGGTGCTAGTTGATTTTTTATATATTTAAATATTTTCTCTTTTAAATATAAGAAATACAATAATATCATACGTTTGAAAACTCGTTAATTCCGAAATGCTGACATTCCGTTAAGGTTTACGAACAATTTGTTATCTTCATGACATTAGAAGAGTTGAAGACTATTCCTGTACTTAATAGGTATAATTAATTCTTATATTACTATGCATTTTATGGTTAACTTTTATGACTTTTTTGGAACCTTAATCTCAGAGCAACTTTACTAAACGGCATTGTTTTAATTACATAAAATAATAAGTTTAAAGCAATGATTAAAGTGTAGAGTTGTATCCTAGATGTATTCTACCTATGATTATTATTAGTGATGCTATTCTAGTATCTTTAATAATATTGTTGTAGCATCGTTGGTTGTAGCGACATTGGGCGTTTTCACACTGCGACGATAACGACACGACACGATACCACAGAATAGAAGGCCACCGCACTTATTATACAATTTCAATGGCCACAACAAAAGCGTGCTTTTTAGGGGGGTATTACATTATCATTTATATTGGATCATTTATAGGATCATATAATATAGGATCCAATCAAAAATGATTAGGTATTTGATCAAATAATATGATCCAATATAAATGATTATGTTAAATGTAATACCCCCCTTACGCATTTTAACACACACGAACTAAATCTAAAACTCTGCGGCTGGCAGCGTACACGATGAACTATGAAGTTGTCCAATTAAACTGTGACACTACGCAATTTAGTTTCTACGATAGTCGGCCAACTTGAAATTGTATATGTGCGGTCAGCGGTGGCCCTTATCTATTCTGTGGTATCGTGTCGTGTCGTTATCGTCGCAGTGTGAAACGCCCATTGTCTATCGACATTGTCCTTATATATTTCACTTTCAAGTTTTGGATGAAAACCAAAAGTGAGATTGACTCTAACAGACTTGGAACTCGATTGTTTTATTTTTAAATAAAATTTAACTTAAAACTTTTGCCACATATTAAATATTAAATGATACTTATGTACTTACTAGGTTCGTATGAATATATAAGGTATATTTAGAGGAATAGGCTTTTTGAATTAAAATTATATTCTCAGTATACAATGACAGACAAGATGACAATAAACTAAAACTTTTTTTTAGTCATATAGCAGTGGTAGACACTCCATAAATTGTCTAATAACTAACATACTAAAATTTAACCAACTCAACCAATCTTTTTCGATTTTTGTATGTCCATTCAACAATTATAAATGTTAAGTTTTATTAAAATTATGCTATTCGACAGTCTGCGACTTTCTGATTAGGTAGTATTGACCGTAAGTTTCTCGTATAAGACAATATTGTGTGTAAGAAGTGCCTTAGGAAACCTACTATAGCGAGAACTAGTTCAAGTATTACGTCAAACCTGTCTTGTAGATCGGGATTGTTGCAATGATTCGATTGTTTTATTGACAGATTGCGTAAGGGCCGATTCACACCGGAATGGCAGAGGCGAGGCGAGCAGTTTCAGTGTTATATGATTTTAAACTTTATCTTCATTATTGTAATACATAGTATCGCTTGAGAAATCTACGGCCGCCCGTGGACGCTCGTGGCCGCTCGTGGCATCTTGCGGCGACGAGCGGCCACGAGCGTCCACGGGCGGCCGTAGATTTCTCAAGCGATACTATGTATTACAATCATTAAGATGAAGTTTAAAATCATATGACACTGTAACTGCTCGCCGCGCCTCTGCCATTCCGGTGTGAATCGGCCCTAAGACTGAACTGACTGAAGTATTATTGAGGTAATTATTGAATCGTTACATTGATCCGTCTATAGTAAATGAGACAAGTCACAAAATATTATTAAGAATACATCTCTCTACTCTGTCTATAAAAATAAATAAGTAATTTAAAACTTTGTTAGTCTCGCTAAAACTCGAGAACGGCTGAACCGACTTGGCTAATTGTAGTCTTGAAAAGTTCATGTAATGCCCGGGACACACGAGGCTAGTTTTTCTAGCTAGTTTTTTACCAAACTGTCCTAGCTTGGAGCATGCTAGTTCTGTTTTACAAATGAATATAGTTTTGTCTACACGAAGCCAGAAGTACTAGCTTGCTAGCTTACTAACACTAGCTTGCTATCCTGGTTTGAAAAACTATCCGGGCTTGAATAGTCCCGGGCATATGGTTTATAATATAAGGAGGAAGGTTTATACTTGTTAGAAAAGAAAGTGATACATAGTTCACCGGATTGTCTAGTATTAACCTATCAATCCCCGTTGGGCCTAAAGTGGGCCGCGATAACAAAAGATTTCCAAGAATCGACGATCGAAGGATTAAAATATATCAGTATGGGATATTGTGACTCGTCGTCGTTAAAATCACAGATTTTCAGCTAACCGTGCAGTTAAGAATGGTGTATATGAGATCATATTTTATAGTTATTAAAAAATGGGTAGTTGCATTACTATCGATAACGAAGATCCTTGCCTTATCTTCTCGTTATATTCACACATAACAATATTTTAAATGTTTTATTATAAATCAGTATTTTACTGCATTTTTAATGTTTGAGAGTGTCACTAAGGTGCACCGTACTGTTATCTTCTTGATATTTAGAATTCTTTGCTGTCTCTAGGTATAATATGTGACGTGGCATGTTATGGCAATAGACAGATTTAAAAGGATCACATTTTAATATGGTGTGGAAAGTAGCTCAAACAAAAAAAAAACAAACACCTCGCTAGTTTTATAGCCCTATGTAAAATGATACTAAATAGAATAATATTGATAATAGAGCGTGAGTGTATAACAGATGGCTCTATGCAGAGGTTCCCAAACTTATTTTGTCTACTGCCCACTTTGAGAACAAATTATGTTTTAGCGCCCCCCTTGTTTCAATTTAAAATGCATCAAGAGAAATAAATCACCCCCCAAGCCTCTACACAACGCCCCGATTTGGGTTCCACACAGCCTTTAGACCTTCAGCGCCCACAAGGGGGCGTTATCGCCCACTTTGGGAAAGACTGCTCTATAGTGACATTCAATAAGATGGCGATGTTTTAATTTGGCCACGCACCAAAAGAGCCTTATAGACCTTTCCGTGCCAGTTTATATATTTTATTTTACCTATAATGGTCTCCAGCTGAAATTGTTAATACTATCAAATATTTGATTTGTATATACTTACTTAACAATTTCAGAAAATGTTTGGTCTCTATGATATACAGTACTTAAAATGTATTATTAATTATATTATTATTTAAGTAAGTGATATTCTCATACTATTTTATTAATAAGTACTAATTTTTAAAATTTTAAACTTAGGTGCTATTTTATTTTTACAGTAAGCTCATAGTATAAGGCCCTCCTTATACTATGTAAGACATTCCGACTCTACATTCAAGTTCTATAATTATGTAATATCCAATGAGTTTCTAAAATACTAGAGTGGCAATGTCTTACAAACTGATGCAAAAAATGCGTAACCACTTGATAGCCCAAAAGACAATGTCACTCCATAATGTTATTATGTCATTATGTATGGCAGATATGCCTGCAGGCATCTTCAAAGTGGTGACGCGTTTCTGTCGTAGACTGCCAATCTAGGCAATGTCTTACAAACTGATGCAAAAAATGCGTAACCACTTGATAGCCCAAAAGACAATGTCACTCCATAATGTTATTATGTCATTATGTATGGCAGATATGCCTGCAGGCATCTTCAAAGTGGTGACGCGTTTCTGTCGTAGACTGCCAATCTAGTTACGTTAGTAACATATAATATCATTGGTAATATCAATAAAGTTTCTGCTTGACCAGAGTCAAAAGGCCTTAGGACTAGGATGCTTAAAAATGACGCGATTACTGTTGTTTATATTTGAGCGTGTGTTCAAGGGGTGACACACGTACGAACTTAAAGTACGCGGGTTTTAAGTTCGCGAACTTACTCGGCTCGCGTCGGTGACACACGAGAATCGCTCACACGCGCCGCGAGCCGCGAGCCTGGAAGCATGGTAACCCCCAGGCTCGCGGCTCGCGGCGCGCGGCTCGCGGCTCTTTGCTGACACACAGGCGATTAAGTGTAAGTGCACACGATGCGACAGGCGTCTGCGACAGCTCGACGACTAGACGCAACGACAGGCTACGGCCGACAATTTTCATATATTTTGTTCGAAGCTCCGCACACTTGACGTCAGAGTCGCAGAGTCGCAACGACAGATGTGCACCTTGGATCGAGACTGACGCACGACTGTCGTCGTGTGTGCGTGACGTACGCGATTCCAGACGCAGCGGCTAGACGCAACAAGTCGCACTGTTTGCGATGGCTCTAAGATCGTCGAGCCATAAGTCCGCGTACTTACTCGCGTGTCTGTCACCCCCTCGTGTATCCGATTTAGCGGCGCTGCAAAGAGATTTTAGGCTGCCTTCACATTAAGTCGCGAGTAGTGCGGCAGCAGCGCGACTTCTATAGACTAGCCGCGCGGTGTGAAGGCAAGTCGTATATGCCTGGTCAAGCGATGATATTTGTCTATTCTTCACTAATATAATATGTACTTGTTTAGTTTTAGCAATATTGAGTCATATAACATTTATATTGTGCATTTGCGGAATCATATCCGTCCATTTAATTCGACTGATTGACAATACATAAGATTAGTACAATACACCAGTATTACGCAGTACGTATTATGTGCCATAGCTCCTAACTTCAAAAAAACTGGTAATCATTGAGAAAAATCGAAAAAAAGAGCAATTTTTTAATAATATTCCCCAACAAAAGTAAAACAGCAAACTCTATACAGGGGCCCATACACACTCTAAAGAATTATCACTTATTTTGTTACACCCTGTATATCAAATGATATCAGTTATTACTAGATATAAACTAGCAGATATTTTAGCTCTATACCTATTGCTCCATGTTATTGATATATTGTTTTATCTATCAGCGTATGGTTTTTATTGTATCAAATATCATTTTAGTTTAATAACGTACTGTTTATTTTTAATCTGTTCCAATCCATTGCGCATTTTTAATTATAATACATTCAATGAATATAATATTATTGTGAAATCACATTTTATTAAGTGAAATTTTTACTTTTCGAAATATTTCGTTAGGCATATTATATTTTCTACTAAATTGAAATAGATGCGTTCTCTCTTTCTTAATAGTCTGAGTGACTTTATATCGTAGGAATTTACTATGTAAGTAAAGCAAAATTTATTATACATTTTGTATACTTTTACATCCCATAGAATAAGTATTACTATTGTAATTTGTAACCTAAAGTTCTATTATGGCTTATAAATAAATAATGAAAATCAAATCCTATACTTATTTTTATTTCCTCCGTCATCTGTTGCCCTGTTTGTACATATAATTTTTTTTTGGGTGGGAAATTCTCCTCTTTAACAAAAAAGGTTAGGCCAAAGGTCTCTCTAGGTCTGAGAGTAGCAAGAAACTAGCGACCATAGCGCAGTAAAATTTTTCTTTGCCATCGCGACACATCACACACCTGGCCCGTATTTTTGGTCAGTACTCAAGATCCATCTCGGTATCAAGACACGGTTCAGGCTCTGTGATTGGTTGTCTGTCAAAATTTGGACCAATCACGCCGAACCGCGTCTTGAGACCGGCTCGCATCTTAAGTCACAGTATAGCAATATTATCCCTACAGTAACGAAACGCCTTTGATGTCGCACGATGCCGCCACCGGTGTAGGTACTGAGCAGATATGCCAGGGTTGCCACGAAACGGGAAATAAAATAAAAATAAAATATTGTGCTTGTAATGTTATCATTTAATCTGTTTAATCTATATTTACGTGAAACTTTATTTTTAGATGATTTCAATTCTCTACGAGATGATGCCCGCAACTTCGTTGTGCCAAAACTCGTTTATCGTGCGAGAACCGTACATTTTTCCAGAACAAAAAGTGTCCTATGTCCTTTCCCGGGACTCAAAGTATCTCCATGCCAAATTTCAGCAAAATCGGTCCAGCGGTTTAGGCGTGAAGAGGTAACATACAGATAGACACACTTTCGTATTTATAATATTAGTATGGATTTAAAAATTTCATTACCCATCAAGCCCCAAAAGCTCACCGGTGAGCAAGATACAATAAAATAACAATAGATTTCCAAGAATCCACTATCGAAGGATTAAAATAATGAAGACGCATTCGAATATATTATCTACGAATAATAAAGTAGGAATATATAAAGTATCCAACAATTAATCATATAACAATTGGTAGGTACGGTAGGCCACACGTCAGGTGTAACAGAAGCCATTCAAAACTCGCTCTTATAACGTGCGCGGTAAGGGCGGTCCAAAGGTCAAAATGTTACACTAAGTGTAACATTTTTTGATGTATTGCCCTGTGTACCTAGCAAGGTAGGTACTAATTAGTATGTAACAGGGTATTTGACAGATTTTTAATTTATTCTTTATTGTTTCTCTCCATGTTACACTTCTTACAACGTAAACAATAAAACAGATATGCAAATAAATGCCGCCAAGGCCAACACAATATTAGTGTGAACTGTGAGCCGATATTTATGAAAATTTAAATCCATTTTGTTTTATTGAATCAGATTTACATCCGGACACTGAACACATATTACATCCCAATTTTATAATAATTTATAAGATAAGTTATCGTTTTACAACACAAAACTCGTAGACAACGCGCCAACGTCACCCCTGCGCGGGCAGGTACACAAACTCCGCGAGTTTGTGTACGCGGATCCGCGCGGCCCGCTTCCCCGCGGGTACCCCTCCGTTGCTCTGCGCAAGTACATTAGTTTCACTACTGTAGGGATATTGCTATACTGTGCTTAAGTAGACCAAATTCCAAAAATACCAAAAAAATACGGGCCCTAGCCTTCAAGATCTTTAGCAATTTTGTATTTGACAATGAAAAAAAGTTGTCACATTGTGCATTGTCAAATTCGCTTCGGAAATATGCGGTGTTCTTGTTTTTGCTTGTTTTTCTAAACTAAACGTTGTAACTAAATAAGCAGGTAATCAGACATGAAGAAGACGACATCTCCAACACCACAGGATTATCAAGATTGGAAGAAATATTTTTCTCCCAAACGCTACTTTATCAATAACTTGGACTCATACCATGGACCTTTCGTTGTTAAAGAAGTTTCTAATATAATCATGAAAAAAAATGCTGAACCCGAAACAGAAACTTCAAAACCCAATTCTCCAGCAGACGAGGAGAGAAATAACATAGCACTAGAAAATGAACAGCCGTATGAAATTATTGGTAAGTTATTCCCACCAATCTATTTATGATTTACTAGCGACCCGGCCCGGCGTCGCACGGGTATAAAATATATAGCCACAGAAAAAATGTTTAAAATCGATAGCCTATGATCCTTCATGTGGTCTACTTCTTATCTGTGCCCTTATAAGCCCTTTCGAATAATTTCCCCCGTTTTTTCCACATTCTCCTATTAGCGTGATAAAATGTAGCTTATAGCCTTCCTCAATAAATGGTCTATCTAACACTGAAAGAATTTTTCAAATCGGACCAGTAGTTCCTGAGATTAGCACGTTCAAGTTAGCTCTTTCAAATAATTTTCCCCGTTTTTTCCACATTTTCCTCTATTTCTTCGCTCCTATCAGTCTTAGCGTGATAAAATATAGCCTATAGCCATCCTCGATAAATTGGCTATCTAACACTGAAAGAATCAACAAAATCCGTTGCGTAGTTTTAAAGATTAAAGGGAACAAAGGGACATGAGGGAAAAAAGAGACTTTGTTCTATAATATGTATAGATATAGAAGATATGGACGGGCAACATCTGCCTGCAAATTTGTTGCGCAATAACTCTTAACTGATTATTATTTTTAACAAAAAATTAAAACCGACTTCCAAGGTAAAAACAATATTAACATTAATATGAACTAAAAAGTATTAAATAATTTTTGCTATCTAATAGTGCCTTTTTCCGAATTCGGCTAAACCTTGACTATTTCTGTACTCAATCTTCATTATTTTGAAGTCGGTACCAGATAGCTGAATCTTCAGTCCTCTGACAGAATATTTGAAACTTTTGGAACTGGCACCGACTTCAAAATTATGAAGATTGAGTACAGAAATAGTCAAGGTTTAGCCGAATTCGGAAAAAGGCACTATTAGATAGCAAAAATTATTTAATACTTTTTAGTTCATATTAATGTTAATATTGTTTTTACCTTGGAAGTCGGTTTTAATTTTTTGTTAAAAATAATAATAATTTCACTCTTTTTAGTTACACTAGTAGGTAAACCTTCGCGTATATTTTACGTATCTTATTACACAGTTCACACTCACAAAATAATATATTATCAGTGAAGTGAACATATTGTGTTAAGTAATTTAACAATTTTAATACTTCAAACCCCAAGCGGTCACCGGCGATTGCGATAACAATAGAAAGGCTATTGTGTCTCGTTTTTCCACGATCCAAGGATCTATCAGATAAAAAATTGTATAAACTTGCATAGGATGTAGCGTAGCTACTCATCTAATATATAAAATTCTCGTGTCACAGTTTTCGTTGCCATACTCCTCGGAAACGGCTTGACCGATTCTCATGAAATTATGTGAGCATATTGTGAGGATATTGGTCTGAGAATCGGCCAACATCTATTTTTCATACCAAAAATTATTTATATGGCAAAACAACGTTTGCCGGGACAGCTAGTAATATAATATAATATTATCATAATTATTGACAGCTGTTCTTGTAATCAAGAATTCAATTTCAAATCCATTCAAATCGATACTTAGTGCGCCATCTATCGATTAATAAATATAACTAATTAAAAAGACACTTATTGACTTTGTTTTGTTTAAATGCTCTTTTTAAAATAACTTTATTTTAATTCTATATTTTGTCTATTAAAATTTTATAAAGTAGTTAGTATAGTATTCGATCTGTATATAAAGTAGTAAAGTATATTCGATCTGTCGCCTTCCGCGGCGCTGACCGCCGTGTATATTTAAACAAAGTGTTGTTATACAGTATAAAATTATTATTATTATTATTAGTATATCCACACCTATGCCTTGTACTATTATCTATTCTGTGCTATGAGACATTGGTGACCTTAACACGACGTGGTAATGATGAAGACGATGATGATGATGATGATGATGATGATGATGATGATGATTATGATGATGAATATGAGTTGCATAGTAGCATATGCTTTCTGTTCTTAAAACAACGCCGAAACTCCCAAACGTGTATCTATAAGGAGTCAGGAGTTCTCTCAGCATCTTCGAAACCATGGTATACCTTGACCCAATATTTGACTTTTTGGTAGCATATTCTTAGTACACTTCACATAAAACCAAAATCACCATATGTTTCCATATAAATTTCGAGGAGTTCCCTCGATTACTCCTGGATCCCATCATCAGGTCACCACTTTGTGAACATGGTACCAAATTGGAGTAAAACCAAATACAACAAAGCAAACATTTTGAAAATCGGTTCACAAACGGCGGAGTAATCGTTAAACATACAAAAATAAAAAAAAAATAAAAAAAAAAATATCCACAGCCGAACATATAACCTCCTCGTTTTTTGGAAGTCGGTTAAAAATATTTTTTATCTACCTAAGCATTATCGCCATAGCCTGGTCAAGACCGTACGCTAGGGATAATCCTTGGATAATCCCAAAAGCAGCACCAGTATTATTGACATTTAGTTAAGAGCAGGCTTGCTTTTTAAGATTTCTTTTCGATGGTGGGATTAATATACGAATGTTAAGACAGTTTTAACTAATGTCTGTGAAATTTATTTTCTAATGTATAAAACAATATAAAAACAATGCAACTTGGATCTGTCAAGTACAGCTGTCTGAATCTTTGTTTATTAATTAGGCAGTAGCTGTTTACATGCAGGTATAAGTATTTAAAACCACCGTTTTAATGTTACAACATAATTTAGTAAGTATAGGTATGCTTCTGTCGGATTATCACGTTTCTATGGCAAGATTTCACGGCAGATTCCAAAAGAGTCTGGTCTGTATCCAGCCGGGCACTGGTTGGGTACGCTTATAATGTTCCGGTCGACGTTCAACCTCAGTATATCGTCAGCACTTATGCTGATCTCGTCTCCATCGGCTTGACGAACGTTTCTCGAGTATTCTCCTTGCGTGAGTGCCTTGAGAATATTTTCTAAGTATTCTTCGTCCCTGTAAATCAAATAATATGGCTTAAATAATAATCTGGAAAATTTTGTAATTAAATTATGTGTCCTTATGAGCTAACTTATCTATGAATTCAAGTTTTTAGGTAATTTTAAGAAACTATCGTCTTCCAGTTTGAAGGGTACACAGTGCACACCCTTCCCTTCACACATTCACCCACACAACAAGTATTTCTTTTAATGCAATGGCTAATATAAGTCTTCAGATTTTTTATCTTTCATATTATTGGTCATTTTACCTAATAGCGGCACTTCTCCAGATATCCCGGCACACGCCGTTAACCAGCTGTTGGCCGATTGGGCAGTTGGTTGGAACTGTCACCACGTTCCTCGGGATACTGCTTTGACTGTAATGTAAAGAATATCCCGTCAATTCAACGAATCTTGTTTATGGTCTCATCGTTTTCTTTTTAGGGTTCCGTAGTCAACAAGGAACCCTAAAAAGTAGTTATAGTTTCGGTCTGTCCGTCCGTCTGTCTGTCTGTCCGCAGTTTTGCTCAGAGACTATAGGACCTACAAAGCTGTAATTTGGCATGAATGTACATGTTAATGATGGCAACAAAATGGTACATGAAATCTTAAAAAATATTTTTTTTATGGTACCTTCCAATACACATCAAGCGGGGATGAAAAATTTTTTTCGCGTCCACCCCATCGTGTGGGGTGTCGTTGGATAGGTTTTTTAAAACTATTATTAGTATTCATAGATCATTTTCCGATTTAGGGATCCGTTTGTGAAATATTAAGTTTTAAAGTAGAAAAAATCGTTAGAGTCCAGTGTCCCCCCCTTCTATCAGCTAAACGGTTGCTTCTGAAAATGTGGAAAAATTCACGGGAGTAGGAATGAATATATCATCATATGCTGAATTTAAAAGGAAAACTATCACGGCTAAGAAGACTTCATAAGTTATTGAGTAATAGTCGATCAACTAAAAAAAATGTATTCGGCGATGTATAAAGGGAACTTTTCCTTCAAATTCCTTTGAAAGTAAAGATGATGTTGTTATACTCCACTCGGGCTAGCTTGTCGCTAGCGGTCATTGACTCCCTGTCAAAAACTTGTCATTTTCCATATAAACCGTGATTGACAATGAAGTGTCAGATATTGTCAATCATGGTTTTATATGGAAAATGACAAGTTTTTGACAGGAAGTCAATGACCGCTAGCGACAAGCTAGCCCGAGTGGAGTATAGTAATGTAAAACATGTTATAAATGTATGTACATTCATTGACCATACAAACATTTTAAAAAATTTGCGGTACTACGGAACCCTATATTGCGCGTGGCCCGACACGCACTTGACCGGATTTTTGTGACGTCAATGTGCTTGGTCTACCCGTATAGGCGTACACTTAGTGGAGTAAATGTGTCTTGCTCTGCAGCTCTTGACCCTTGTGGGTTAACGTTTAGTAAGTACTAGCTATTTGACCGAGCAAAGCTCGGTTTTCGATAAAACACGAATAAAATGACTTTTTCTCAAAATTATACCTAGCTAGATCGATTTATCGCCCCCGGAACCCCCTATATACTAAATTTCATTAAAATCGTTGGAGCCGATTCCGAGATTCCAATTAGGGTGCAATTTAACCTTCCTGCCAAATTTGGATATATTGATCCTTGTTAAAAATAAAAATACACGTATAATCTTCTTTTATAATCACTTAGTTCTTAATTTTGAGAAATATCCTCCGAAAGTTATCCTACCAAACACCACAAAATATGGACACATGCGCGGCCCGACCCCGCCCCGCCCTTCCATTGACATTCTTGTTATTATCATAAGTTGCGAATTTTCCCTTCATACTTTGACGGGCTTAGGACCGTCAAAATGTTAAGGATGTAGACAGGTATGTTTAGAATAAAATTAATTGATACACATCAAAAGAATGGAAAATTACAACTTTTTAATTACGAACTATCTAAACCACATCCTTTGCATTTAGGCGTATTTAAAAATTCAATCAGTTTATGTACTCGGTACAACTAATTACTAATCACAACCACCCACCTCATCTTGTTTACTTCCATCTTGTCTACACTTAACATAGTTCAAACTGCAATCCGTTTTGCTCTAAGCAGAGTCTACCGCGTTTTAGTACTAAACGGCCCCCGGCGACCGCCCGACCGGCCTCCCGCACGTAAACCCCGGTTTACCCTGCGTAACCGGTCTCCCGACTGGAACTGTGCAGCGCGATGGACTAGCTAGCGCTCGCAATGTCGTAATTATTATGAACTTATGAAGTGACCATTGTGCACCAAATTTTTTTGGGATAAAATATGTTATTGTAAAAAAAATAACACCCTATTTTTTATGGTTTAATGGACTCACCTAATGATACCTAAGCCCCAAAAAAAAATTTGGCAGGTAGGTTCAATTGCACCCTGTATAGCCGTAACATATATATATGTTACGGCTAATAGCCGAAGTGCGGCTACACCTAGTTTTAGCCGGCTACAACTAGGTGCAGCCTGCCACATGCGGTTAAACCTAGGTATATCCTACTTATCTTCGGTTATAACTAGATTTAGCCTTTATTATAGCGGCTAAACTAGGTGCAGCCACACACCGGTGGTTAAACTTAGGTGCATCCTATTTATTATCGGCTAGAAGTAGGTTTTCAGGTCAGTTAAGGATTTTGGTTTTATTTTGAGATTCGTATCTTGCGTTTCCTGATTGATTCGATTTTGTATCATCACCCCGGTAGATATAAGACATCTTATCCTAGACAAGCCATAAACCATGCCAGTCCGAGACAAGATTTATACTCGTAATTGTGTTCAATTATATTATGAACTGAAATGAAATTTAGTCTGTGTAGAGTCCCTCTGTAGTAAAAACAGCAGTAAGTAAGTCTTGCAACATACTATCACATATGAGAGTTTGTTGATTTTTGTATGATTAAAACTGAGTTAAAAAGTTATCCTATTTGTTTAAAAAATAAAAGAGAAGAGAACAGAGACTTAGTTGATTTTTTCATAGTTAAGAAGTAAAGCTTTATTTTTTATCTTTGCACCAAAGATGTCTAGTTCGGTATGTTTATAAAGAGGAGATTTATAATATTTTGTGTTTTAATTACTTGTAAATTGTAATAACGCCTTTTTTGTTAAAAGATATTTGCCTGTCAAATAATAAATAATAGATGTCACTTAAACATCCCTGTCTTGTATATTTTTATATTCCATGTAATCGAATCGATCGGGATACGCAAAATTAGAATCTCAAAACGACTGAACTGAAAACCTAGTACTAGCCGATGATAAATAGGATACACCTAAGTTTAACCACCTGTGTGTGGCTGCACCTAGTTTTAGCCGCTATAATAAAGGCTAAATCTAGTTGTAACCGAAGATAAGTAGGATATACCTAGGTTTAACCGCATGTGGCAGGCTGCACCTAGTTGTAACCGGCTAAAACTAGGTGTAGCCGCACTTCGGCTATTAGCCTTAACATATACAAGAATTTCTTGTTTAAAGATATAAGATATTACTTACGTTACTGCAATGTTTCTCCATATATCTCTGCAGACACCGTTCACCAGTTGTTGACCCTCTGGGCAGTTCGTGGGCACAGTGATCACGTTTTGGGGGCTGATGACACTCCTTTGTCTGAAAGTAGAGAGTTACAGTGAAAGTTTTATCTGTTCTTCTCAATTTAATTGTTTTTTTATGACGCTTTTGCCTGTACGAAAGAGATCTATCTTTCGAAGGCTCCTTATATTTCGCCTATTTGCCTCGGCTTCTACGCTTAAACTCCTACATTAATTGTCTGATGTCGTTGCGGCTCCATAGTCAGATTTAACATATCCCTCGGGTTCTCTTGAGATCAAATCAAAGGGTTTTGGTAGATTGGCTACGCGGAAGACAATGTGTGGTTGACCAAGTGCCGAGTGAACCAAGTGAAGTTGACATAGCTTATTCCGATTTTCGTCTATTAGAAAGCTTTAACTTTTTGTATGTTCATAAAATATACTTACGTCACAGCGGCAATTCTCCAAATGTCTCGACATACTCCGTTCACTAGTTGTTGGCCGTCTGGGCAGTTAGTGGGTACCGTCACCATGTTTCTTGGGATGCTGCTTGGCCTGTAATGTAATATCACATATTATTAAAATGTACGCGGAGTAACCAACAACTCCGAATGCTACGAACGGCGAACCGAGCTCTACGAACAATACCTTCAGCGAAGTTGTCGTCGCTTATTAATTACAAATTACAAAAAATGAGTAGGATTTGACATTTTTTTTCGATCGTCCACGAATGAACTGATATTTTAGGAAGCAATGCCCCCCTTATAGGGGGGCATAAAAGCTTATCAGTTCATTGACGACAGATCGAAAATATTTATCGCATATTGGTGGCCGGTTTTATCGTATACTAGCTGTGCCCCGCGGTGTTACCCGCGATTTATTAGGTAAACTAAATTGTGTTTTAATAGGTACATAGTTATTGGTATTAGGGGTTTAAAAACAAAAATAACATTTTCGCCATTTTGAAAGTCGTTTAAAAATGTAGTCTATGTGTAAAAATGTAGTCAAGTAGAAGACGGATCGAAAGCCCATTTATCAAATGACATTCGAAATCTGTATGTTTAGTTGAGGTTAGAATAAATTCACATTTATGATTGATAAATAACTTGGTTTGTTCCTTAATAGCAGAATTTAAACTAAGCACTAACGAAGCAAAATCATTCCGTTAAACGCTATACTACCAAGAGGGGGTTTAGGGGGGGGGGGGGGGGGGGGCAAGTAGTAGATGGGACGAAAGCATATTAATCAAATGACACTGCATTTGCAACACTTTCAGAAACGATTTTTTTTCAACAAAACGAAAATAACATATCCTCCATTTTGAAAGTCGGTTAAAATGTAGCCTATGTGTTAATCTAGGATGTCAGCTACCTCCTTGTAAAATTTTGTCGAAATCGCTCCAGCTGTTTAAGCGTGAAGAAGTAACTAACATACAAACATACAAACTTACAAACTCACAAACTCACATACTTTCGCCTTTATAATATTCGTATTTGTAAACTTCATCGTCATAATTATTGATGAAATATCGATTCAACTCCGTACTACGTTTGTTACTAACTAATATGTATTTTGTGACTACGTCATCGTAATTACTGGTAGAATCTTGCTTAGCCCATAACATACTTACGTCACAGCGGCATTTCTCCAGATATCTCTGCACACGCCGTTGACTAGCTGCTGGCCGTCTGGGCAGTTGGTCGGCACCGTCACCATATTTCGGGGATTAATAATATTTTTCTCCCTGAAAACAAATTGCAAGTATATTGTTATGTGGTTATTGTTCTTATTATTGCAATGAGCGCTCAATTCGGCCTTTGGATAGAGAGTTTCAAAAGGCCTAACGCCACGTAAAGGTTTCTCGTCCCTTTCACTGGCAAACGAGCTACGCGGAGTTGTGCGGTGATTGAGTATGGGAGACAATTAATTATCTCCTTAGCCGGACTTGCAGAATGTGCACTGGCTTCACTGACTTTAAATGTTTGTAACAGAACTGGTGAGCAGCACCGTGTGTATTACACGAACCATTATGACATCTCTAATTCTAATAGTAAAAGTTAGTTACGTTACTGCGTTGGATCTCCAGATGTCGCGACAGACGCCGTTGACTAGGGCCTGTCCTGGAAGACAGTTAGTTGGAACTGTGATCATGTTGCGACCACTAATGACGTTCCTGTAACAGAACAGCCGTGATCTTTGAGTGGGTAAATTTTTGACCACCAATTCAAAGCGTAGGTACCTTCTAGAGTCGACCGCTGATGGTATTCTAGACTATTTAGACACGCCTAGTAAGATTGAGGTAATTGAACTGGCAGGGCGTTACGGTGTGTAATAATATAGGAACCATTTGGCAGTAATTTTGACTCCCTCATCGTATCTACCGCCGATGTAAACAGTAAATCGGGGTAAAGTCGGGGCAAACGAGCAAACGGGTCACCTGATGGTAAGCAACTACCTTCGCCCATGGACACATGCAACATCAGAAGAGCTGCAGGTGCGTTGCCGGCTTTTTAAGAGGGAATACGCTCTTTTATTGAAGGTTTGCAGGTCGTATAGGTCCGGAAATACTGCTGGTGACAGTTCGTTCCAGAGTTTTACAGTGCGCGGCAGAAAGTTACGCGAAAAACGCACTGTGGAAGACTGTCACTCATCAAGGTGATGAGGATGCAATGGTATATTTTTCGCGTGGGACGATGGCGAAAAGTTGCAGGTGGTATGATTCCGAACAATTCCTCAGAGCACTCCCCGTGATACAACCGATAGAGGATGCAGAGCGAAGCTACATCTCGGCGTAATTCCAAGGGGTCCAAGCTGTTTGAAACACTATGGCAATCAACAATTTGATTGCCATGCCGTGTTTTTGTGTCCCGGCCTTTATCATGATAAATAATAATTTAACTTCGATTTCGGTGCTAATTTATTTAATTATTTATTTTTCCATAACAAAGAACACCCTTATCTTCTTTTGGTTGTTATCGGCCACTTACAATTTATTGCAATTTGCAAGTTGATCGAAACAAAGGCAAATAGTACATTATTATATTTACACAAAGAAAATAAGTAATAAATTCAAACTTGGTACTTTTCGTTTTACCTGAGAGGTCAAAAATCTGGAAAAATTGGTACCTAGCTACATCTACCTAGCTAAGTAGGTTTAGAAAATTACTAAACGAGTAAACATTACCTTAGCTTAATCATCAAAAAAGTGTCATTTGGGCTAATGTCTATACGATAAAAATATGTAACTAGAAGTCCAAAAGTACTTACTCGCCATAATTTTGCGCTAAGAAAGCATTAATTTGCTGTTGAATATCCTCATTAAAGGGTACATTTCTACCACTCGCCAAACACAATCCCAGAAGGAACACAAATAATGTAACTGACATTTTGACACACTTGGCTCTTGATAAACGTCTTTCCAGAAAACACGGTTTGTTGTGGAGTGTCGTTATATAACTTCAGATTTAATTGTTTTTATCGCTTATCCATCATTTATAACGAGTCGCACGATAAGAAATGTCCTTATCTTAAAATCGTAATATAATTAATATGTATACCTAATAGGTAGTCTGAAGTATAATGTATCGAATCACTGCTAAACTCTAAGCCCGCTCCGATACTAAAATTCTCTATTTTTGTTCGCTTTGTTTACATTTGCCTGAAATAAACTGTTAGTTCATAGTTGCTAGCTTTTAGTGTTCATGTTTCAACAGCAAACCCTTGATTTCCCCGCATTTTTGATAATTTTAAGTGTTGCCATAAAATACTCAATAATAAAATATAATAATACCTCTACTTGAATACAAATGCGATTGGTAGAATATATACTCAACTACCCATGTGTTTTTAATTCTCATTAATACAATTAACTAACAAAATATTTATCCTCAAAAAGTATTAGCGTTTATCTTTTGATTGATTACCTAAGACTCCGACATGGATTATTATGAAATATTTAATCACGAGAAATAAGATTATGCAATAGCTACACTAAATGTTGCTTAATCATGTCGGAACAGACGGTCATAAATGGACTGCTCTATGTAGACGCGGCGATATGAAGCAGAATATTATGGTCCTGCTCTACAGTAGGACCATAACACCCACATTTTTTACGTGATTAATGATTATGGTTCTACGACCATAATCATGTAAAAAATTTGGTGAAAGTGGAGTCATATAAAAAAGCAACATTATTTTAGCTGACATCTCAATGTCCAAATAAGCGCGATCCGATTCCGATCCTCATTTTGCTGCAGTGTTGATTTTCTTTCTTGACTTCTTGTTTATAATCACAGTTATGTAAGTAGGTAACTGTAAGTAAATATTAGGTACCTAATGTCGATTGTACGATTCCTGTAATAATATTATTCTCAACAGGTACTGTAACAGATCCTCAAGTAACAAACATGGACTTCGTGTCAAGAATCATACCAAAATCTGAGTGCCTGGCCGAAATGATCAGCTGCGGAATGGTCATTTTGGACATCACCAGCGAAAATTCACTTTCTCTTAAACCGATTCTGGAGTTCTTGAAACGTAAGTTGCAGTATGTATTCTCAGTCATTTTGTTATTCTAAGTAAGAGTGAGGCCATATTTATTGCTCTGTTTCGTTGCGTCGTTGCAACGAAAGACGGCATTGTTGCCAAAGACAAAGCGTTGACGCTGCGAAGACGCGATAACATTATCAGATACTAGAAGATTACCACGCCAACGGCTATAATAATAATAATATCAGTTTATTTCAGACCATAACAGATCCATATAGAGTTAGTATAAGTACAATGTTTCTTATGAGTTATGACTATGTTAGTAAATTACAAGTGATAATTGATATTATACTTTAATATGTAGATTAGTCCAATGTCTCCATATCGGACTTTCAAGCTTGATTGCAATTTCCTTCAGATATCTGTTGCAACTGTCCCGAACTCTTCGCATCATAGACGCCGATCTTTTACGCAGTATCGCTGGGAAACTATCAATACTGGCTGTGGCGAACATTCCAGATGCGCTACAGTACCGGGGGAGTTGCATCAGATACCTGAAGACATTGTTATACTGCACTCTGAGCGCGTTGATAGCTCGTTGCGTATGACTCGTCCATAGGCTGCATGTATAAAATGTTTGGGCGTAGGCTCGAAACAGAGTACATTTAACGCCAACAGAACATTTAGAAAACCTGCGGGCCAACATATTGCAACGAACTGCCATCCCTCGGCGCTCACGTTCAATGTCGGGATCGTCGTTGAGGTTGCTGCTATGCGTCTGTTATGCGTCCATATCAGTCTCGGCCAATCGGTCGGTCCAGTAACAACGCATTCTACGTTGTCACTGGACCGATAGCGCTACCTTTCTTCTCCGTCAAATCGTTGAAACATAGCGGCGACGACGCAACGCTATTCGATAACGTTGCGATTATTTGAGTAATGAGTTTCACTTTTTTAAGATCGATGTCAGTTGATTTGGCCTAAGTCTTACTTAATTCTGTTTATCTGTAATCTCTTAATTATTTATTTAGCATTAAACAGTCAATTTAACGATAACAAAGATCTGGATAAACATTGTAAATCACTTGTCTGAGAATGGTGCTGATAAGCTGTTCTACTTTTCAGTGCTGAAGGATTTACTAGAAATTGAGTCGAAATTAAACGAAGGAAGAGAAGGCGAAGATTATAAAAAGCGCTATTTAATTTTGATTTCCACTGTAATGACTTGGGCTCTCACGAAACCTTTGGATCCGGTAAGAGGACACTGATTCTTCATTTTGGACAAATAATGCCATGTAAATTTTATCTTTGATGGTGCTCCCACACCGCAGTTAGAAAATGTTTAGTAACGTTAGTAAAAATTTGTTAGCAAACATTTAATCACAAATGTTAAAAAATGTTAAAAATGTTTTCATGTTAGAAAATGTTTAGTAAACGTAAGTTAACAAATTATAGCAAAACAAATTATAACAAAATAAAACATATTGTGTTACCTTTTGTTTGTAAACCTTTTATAAAGGACGACAGGGTATGCGGTGAGCCAATAACAGATTTAAATGTTATAAAATGTTAGTAAATATTTTCTATTAGTGTAGGAGCACTTATAACATGTAACAGTTCCTAACAAAATGTAACAATTGACAACATTTGTTAGTAAATGTTTTAATGTTAGAAAATGTTTACAAACATTTTCTAACGGCGGTGTGGGAGCACCATTACTATGTCTCTCTTTATTTGGATTGGCTGACGTTAAATACGTTACCCGAAAATCAATGATTTTACAAAAAGGTAAATCCTTGTTAAAAAGCCTTAGAAACCGGGCACTAGTAATGAGTTGTAATTTCTATGACTTTCTTGGTGAAACTCGATAGGATACATAAAAGTTGTGAAGCATGATTTAAATGCTCACGATGGTTAAATTTTGTGATTTTAGGATACCCCAGATATGCCATTCATCGAAACAGATTTCCGAAAACGGAAACCTCATCCGAATTTCCGGATGCACTATGATATTGAAAATGAAGTGATCGGCATGGCAAGAAAGTTCAAACCTCAAATTGGGTCGGTGCAAAAAACAATTCTTTGTAGATACATTTTAAAAATCTCTAGTTACATTTGATTGCGACTGATCTCTACAAGCTCTTTTTGATTTTGAGAGAGAGATACTGTGATTTGGTGTGTGCACTGATTGTAAACTAGACATTACTTATATTTAGTTGAGGTTAACAGCTATCTCTGCTTTATGCGTTTCCTCTTACGCAAAATGGAGAGACGGGTCAGTTATTTCTACAGGCAGAGATTTTCTCATGAAAATGGACAGAGAACGGAAAACCTAACCTAAATAAACATTTCTATCGATGTCCGACCTTTACGGCACATATTTAGAGCATGTTTTAAATAAATATGTTTGGAACAGAGCGATCGTGGTTGCGTCTGGTATAACATACGGCGGACAAGAAGACGTGCTGTTCTACTGGTTCCAGAAGGCTTGGGAATGTGAGCCGTTGTTACCCATCATATCCACTGGAGGAAACTTCCTCCCACTCATAAACGTTCAGGATTTAGCTAAGTACGTTAACTTTGAGACATAATTTGTTGACCTATGTAAAATTCCCAGCAATAATCTCTTAATTCTGTAGAAATGATAAAAGGGTTATCGGTCATTATATTTTTTCTGTTTTTCAGAGTTATACATAAACTGATTGAAAATTTTCCTAAAAAGCTCTACATTTTGGCGGTCGAACAAAATATTATGAAACAGAGAGAGGTAAAACAGTTTCTTAAGTTGAGTGAAAATAAATTTGACGAAAAATAATGTAGAATTAAAGAACACATTCACATTTGTGATTTGTAGATCATCAAGGCTCTCGGCAGAATATCTGGTTCAGGAATGTTCACGAATGTTCCAGCTGAGAAGGCTTTTCTAATACCTGAATTAAACGTAAGCTTTGCAGCGAATATTATTTTGATATCATTACTAGTTTAGCTTCATTCATTCCCCATTTCATCAACTATTGTTATAGTGGTTTACCCTTATACGAGAAATAATAAAACTGACATTATGTTAAATAGACAATAATTATCCTTAACACACGTTGGCGAACTTGGTATTTATCAAATTGAAGAAGTAAAATATATGTTTACAATGTTGTAGCAAAGAATTTACGACATGATAATGTTGAATGTAAGCATGGAGCCCGTCTTCATAGTGGAAGAAATGGGCCTACAGTGGACGTCGGAGGTGACGTTTGAAGAAAACGTGCCGACGCTTATGAAGCATTTCACCAAAGCTAGGAAATTGAAACCTTTCAAGGTACATCTTTAAATTATATTGAAACCATGTCATTTTATTTAATTAAGATTTTAACACCCATTTCATTTCCATTAAAGGGTCAAACTTATATTTTTGGTGAACAAACCATTCTATAAAATATGATTGTCAATGAATTGTAGTATAAATCGAAACCGAAAAGCAATAGCAAGGTGTGCTATTGTTTTTCGGCATTTTCTGTTTTCCTTTTTATTCAGATGTGTCATTTCTATATAAAAATAGGATTGTTGAGCATTTTGAAAAATGTTTAAATTGTATTTATCTTGTGTCAAAGGTTATTGTTTACGGACCACCGGTAGTTGGAAAGACGACTTTGGCGAAACAGACTTGCGATGCGTATGGTCTGGTGTATGTCTCATATAACAACATCATACAAGATACGATTGATTACATGGTATGGTGATATTCTTTCATATTTAAAACTACTAATTAACTATTAATTTTTTACTGCAGTATTTACTCAATGTTTGTAAGTAACCACCAAAAAAGCAGTAAAGAGTGGAGTTATTAACAAGAATGTATTTTTTGTTAAAATAACTAACGAGTAGTATATTTTTTTTCTAAAGCAATTTCGTGTAAATTACTGGGAGATGAAAGACAAGGAAAGGGAGATGAAAGAGCAGTCACCAAAATCGGATATGTCGCTCTCAGAAGAAGAAGAGGATGGTGATGATGATGATAGAGAAACGACTCGACAGACCCTTGCACTCTTGAAATCTGGTCGCCCGTTTAGTAATGAAGAGATTATTGGGTAATAATTTTTAAAAGCTTTAATTTAACTTGCTCTGTAGGTGGAATTTTGGAACTCAATTCTTATACTTCATACCTCATATCGAATGAAAACCGTAATAAAGTATATTTATTAATGTGTGATTCAAACTGTGCTACATGGCTTGCTAAGATATTAGGTAAGATAACTTAAAGTGGCATAGTTGGGTGGACCTGGTTTTTATTTTAAATAGCTTCTTACTAACTAGAACAGATTTTGCATGAAAAACACGTTTCTTGAAATTTTTTATGAACCTTTTAAAAAAAATTACCATTATTTTCACAGATACATACGTGAGAGATTGTTAAGGAGAGATGCTTTAAATAGAGGATGGGTTTTGGATGGGCTACCCAAAACTCTGGAGGAATGCTCTCTATGTAAATTAATTTTATGTTTTTATAAAAGATTTCCAGAGTAACAGTGTTACAACTTACAAATAGTGATATTATGTAACAACTTTTTAGGCTAGTTAAAAACATTCAAGTTTTACTATATAATTATGAAACAATACACATAATCTAATACGTAGGTTACACGATCATCATCATCAATTATCATCATTATCAATCTGGCATCAGTTTTTCGTCAATCTTTACCAGATTGATAGATAATATTGATGAGAAACTGATCGTGTAACCTACGTCTGAGAGATATTTTTCACAGTGTTTGACATCGGGGAGGAGGAAAATTCTGTTGCGAGTGAGGACCAAGATACGTTTGACGAAGATGTTGACTTGTATAACAACGTGTTAAAGAAGCTTTTGCCAGGTTTGTGACTCTATATACAACTGTACATTAAAACTATTAGTTATCTAAATATATTTTATCACTGTGAAGTGATACGGAATAGCACTTGTCGCTAAACACTGGACTTGCGGGAAGTAATCGCCTATCTTTCAATAACATAATCGACTATCAGACAAACATCCTGCAAATATACACGTGTATATGCAAAAAAAACAGTACAGGTAATTTTTATGTAAGTACAATATAATATTATGTACCATCGAGGAAATTGATTCCTATGCAGTTGGTAGACCAACGTTATTTGGTCGAATATGTCAATTCAATGTTAATTGTGATCTGTCGGCTGGGTTTGACGTAACGCAACCAAACTACGTAGGTCCTCGATCTGCATAGGAATCAACTTCTCTGATAGTACATTGATTCCTAGGTAGAATGCGGACCTACGCTATTTGGTTGGGTATTGAAGTCAATTATGTCGCGATCTCTGGGCTGGGCTTAACAAAACCTGAACAAATTACTTTGCTATGCTAAAATTGATTCATAACCAGCTGCAATTTCTCTCATAGTACTATCAGAGAAGTTGATTCCTAGGCAGATGGGGGACCTACGTAGTTTGGTCGCGTTACGTCAAACCCAGCCGACAGATCACATAAATTAACATTGAATTGACATGATCCGACCAAATAACGTTGGTCCGCTATCTGCCTAGGAATCAATTTCCTCGATGGTACATAATGATGTAAAATAATATTGTTACAGACATCGTCGTGTCACTAGAAGCCACCGATGAATTTATATGCGATAAGGCAATGCGACTACCCAACGACGATGGGCAATTTGACGAGGAGGTTGTCTTACAACGGCTGAGAGAATTCAGAGCTGGTGACTCTACTGAGACGACACCATTGAGTTACTTCGAAGAATTAGAGATACACCCTATGAGGCGTACTGTGAGTGATCATAATGATTATGGCATGAAGAGTGCGTTTTCAGCTGTCACTTTGCGCCTGGGAAGAGCTTGTCGTTATAAGAAGTTGATAGGTAAGTAAAGATTTAAAAAATTTTTGCCCAGCCATATTGGTAGTATTGCTTTCGTAGTAATAATGGGCTTTGGTTAAATGGTAATTGGTAAAGTTGCTTGAAATAATATGCTTATTGCTTAAGGAGAGACCTCTAGATTCTAGAACATTTGGGAATTTGGAGATGAATTTTAAATACAGCTATTTCCTCAATATGCTTTACACTTTATATTATTCACATATTGGCTATTTATAAAATTATTATGCTTAGTTTAGGCTTTTTAAAATTGCACAATTCATCGATTGCTTACTCGTAGATGCTAGAATAGAAGCTGAAATAAAAGCTAAGGCTGAACTAGATGCCAAGAAAAATAAAGAAGCAAAGGAACAGGCAGAGATGGAAAGGAAAATGAAGGAAGCCAGAGAGAAGAATATGGAATATTGGGTAAGTAAAGTAAAATTTGCATAAGCAACGAAATGTCATCATTACAACATTAAATTCTCGGTCTAAAAAAATATAAGTTAACCTCATATCCCCTTTTTTGATGTGAGCACATTTCTTTTCAGAATGATAATATGTTTCGCGCACGGACGTAAAAAAAATACGGACGTAACCTTGTCTATCACGAGTGAAGCATAGTAATGGCCGCCCGTGTAGGATGTCTGCGTGTCATTGGCGCCGTCACTCTATGTACAATGACAGCGGGTTGTAGTACCTAGTTGCGTGTGTGAGTGTCGGTCACGTATACAAATACAGTACAGTAAACGAAATTGTCGTACCTTTAATGCTTCACCTCTTTATAGTGTAATGCTCCGTCCGTATTTTTTTACGTCCGTGGTGTCGTGTTATTTTATGATCCCGACCTAGACAAATCTTAGCGTTGATGCTTACCTAGATCGTTATTAGCACCACAGTAAGATTGCAAAATATTTGCAATACTTATCCAAACTAATATTATAAACGCGAAAGTGTTTCTGTCTATCTGTCTGTCTGTTACCTCTTCACGCCCACACCGCTAAACCGGTTTTCTTGAAATTTGGTATGGAGATACTTTGAGTCCCGGTAAAGGACATGGCATACTTTTTATCTCGGAAAAATGTACGGTTTAGCACAATAGAGTTGCGGGCGTCATCTAGTAATAAATAAACTTTAGGCGGAGGTGTATGCATCGATGCAGGAAGAGGAAGAAGCTGCTTTGGCGGCGGAGACGGAGCCGATGCGTCAATACCTCATGAACCACATCTTCCCCACGCTCACCACGGCTCTGCTGGAAGTAGCCAGAGTCCGTCCCGATGATCCCGTTGATTTCCTAGTAAGATCCATAGATTTTAGATTTTGGTAGAGGTATTAAATTTTATGGGCTGTAGTTGTTTGGGAAAAACTTAGAGTTCTCCTCAAAATCTTCACATTTTAACAACATTGTGCATAATTTTTAATACGATACAATATTAAGGTTATTTTATTGTCTGGAATTATGCATTAAACTTTTTCAAATCATGGTGTGCATGATAAACATTATTTTTCAAACTCTGATCCCATGTAGTACCAATTTGGTCTTGAAATTACTTGCCATGCAAAAAACATTACATAATAATATACTCGTAGATAGCCTAGTGAGCACAGACATAATTTTGCAGATACCGCATAGATTAATTAATCGAAATTAGTTGCCATTATCAATCTTATTTTGAAAGTTTCATGGAACTGTATTATAATACGAGGATAATTACATTTAGATGAGTATTAAGATTACGATTTCGAAAAATCAAAAGCAAAATTTAAAAAGCTTTCGTGATAAAGGTATCTAGAATTGTACATAAATTGATTGATTACGAATGACTAACGCCTACAAAGTCATTAATTTTAGGCTGAATATTTATTCAAGATGAATCCAACTGGAAAGATGTTGGAGCCGGGATATAATTTACAAGCTGAAATGCTTTTGAAGAAAATAAAGATGCTGGACGATTCCATGAAAGATTTGGACATAAAGATAGATCCACTGTTACCGTCCGGTGCCGATGCCGGAGGACCGACTATTAAGAAAAAGATAGATAACATGTTCTCCTTATAATATTAGATTACCATGATTAGAAATAAATAGTTTTATTTGCCTCTAAAGTCAATATTATTTGTTTAGAATGTCTTGTTTTCTTTGCGTATAACATCTCCTTCAACGTAGTGACGTAGTGTGTATATGTGGCGATAAATCTTCGTATTATTACGTATAATCTGGAATTAATTTTTTATCTTTCCGTGATAAACCAGATTTTATATCATTCATGACTCATGATAATAGTTAATCCATGTAAAAGCAAGATTTTAAAATGGATGAGTTGGTCTTATATACGTTCTTAGGGCGTATTTTCATTAGTCGTTAACTCGTGCGGTATACTGTATACAGCATACGGGGAGTCTATGACAACTAATGGCGCATTTTGATTGGTCGAGGCATGATCTCCCGCACCCCGCATGCGAGCCCTATCGACCAGTGAAAATGCGCCATTAGCCTTCAATATTTTTCGTGGAACATGCTGTAGTAAGTGTAAGAAGTTAGAAGTATAATTTACTATGTAAGAGTGAATTTAAATTTCGGTCTTTTATATCCGTAAAATATAGTTCTCAATTAGGTATGAAAGTCACTTTAATGACTGTATGTGCCGTACAATGGAAAATTATCCAACCATTATGTATTATTTGGCCTAATTGGAGTTACAAACAAATATGTCACGCGATTGAATCAATATTGTCGTTGAATCTGATATCTTTAGTCATGAGTCACGTTTCAAACATGGAATGTGTAGTCCCTTAATATGAGGGTACACCCTGAAGTGACAGTGAAAAACACAGTGAGACCGTCTCGAAACAACTTTGTGTCTAAACATCAAAAGCAGAAGAATGATGACGGGTTTCTACCTCTCCTGGCTGACAGTCTACGCCATCAGACAACGGAGTTTTTTAACAATTCAACGTTACACGGTGTAAGATATATCGCTGAAAAGGATCGACCGTTTTGTGAGAAGTGAGTGTTTTCGCATAGACTTTATAATAAAGTACGGATATAGAAGTATTAAAATTATATTTGTAATAATACGAGTACGTAGTCAACTGTAGAAGTAAATGGAACGACGAATAGTTACGTTGTCGACTGTAGCATTATTATGATGCGTATCATAATAATGATACAGTCGACAACGTAACTATTCGTATATATAATATTCTACAGTGAAGTACATACCAATAAGCGTAATTACTTTTACAGTAGGCTATGTAGAGACATAGCCTACTGTAAAAGTAATTACGCTTATTGGTATGTACTTCACTGTAGAATTACTACTTTGAGTAAGGCTTCGTAGTCTTACATTCAAGTACTACGAATAAGCTACGTCACTCGTAGAGGTACTACAACGCGTAACGCTACATACTCAGCCGTAGAGGTACTACGACGCGTAACGCTACATATACACCACAGTAGAGGTGCTACGACGCGTAACGCTACATACTCAGCCGTAGAGGTACAACGACGCGTAACGCTACATATACACCACAGTAGAGGTGCTACGACGCGTAACGCTACATACTCAGCCGTAGAGGTACTACGACGCGTAACGCTACATATACACCACAGTAGAGGTGCTACGACGCGTAACGCTACATACTCAGCCGTAGAGGTACAACGACGCGTAACGCTACATATACACCACAGTAGAGGTGCTACGACGCGTAACGCTACATACTCAGCCGTAGAGGTACTACGACGCGTAACGCTACATATACACCACAGTAGAGGTGCTACGACGCGTAACGCTACATACTCAGCCGTAGAGGTACTACGACGCGTAACGCTACATATACACCACAGTAGAGGTGCTACGACGCGTAACGCTACATACTCAGCCGTAGAGGTACAACGACGCGTAACGCTACATATACACCACAGTAGAGGTGCTACGACGCGTAACGCTACATACTCAGCCGTAGAGGTACTACGACGCGTAACGCTACATATACACCACAGTAGAGGTGCTACGACGCGTAACGCTACATACTCAGCCGTAGAGGTACTACGACGCGTAACGCTACATATACACCACAGTAGAGGTGCTACGACGCGTAACGCTACATACTCAGCCGTAGAGGTACAACGACGCGTAACGCTACATATACACCACAGTAGAGGTGCTACGACGCGTAACGCTACATACTCAGCCGTAGAGGTACTACGACGCGTAACGCTACATATACACCACAGTAGAGGTGCTACGACGCGTAA
Source organism: Polyommatus icarus (assembly GCA_937595015.1). Lineage (NCBI taxonomy): Eukaryota > Metazoa > Arthropoda > Insecta > Lepidoptera > Lycaenidae > Polyommatus > Polyommatus icarus. Next base: position 6,770,069 of record OW569331.1, read on the forward strand.
CGCTACATACTCAGCCGTAGAGGTACAACGACGCGTAACGCTACATATACACCACAGTAGAGGTGCTACGACGCGTAACGCTACATACTCAGCCGTAGAGGTACTACGACGCGTAACGCTACATATACACCACAGTAGAGGTGCTACGACGCGTAACGCTACATACTCAGCCGTAGAGGTACTACGACGCGTAACGCTACATATACACCACAGTAGAGGTGCTACGACGCGTAACGCTACATACTCAGCCGTAGAGGTACAACGACGCGTAACGCTACATATACACCACAGTAGAGGTGCTACGACGCGTAACGCTACATACTCAGCCGTAGAGGTACTACGACGCGTAACGCTACATATACACCACAGTAGAGGTGCTACGACGCGTAACGCTACATACTCAGCCGTAGAGGTACAACGACGCGTAACGCTACATATACACCACAGTAGAGGTGCTACGACGCGTAACGCTACATACTCAGCCGTAGAGGTACTACGACGCGTAACGCTACATATACACCACAGTAGAGGTGCTACGACGCGTAACGCTACATACTCAGCCGTAGAGGTACTACGACGCGTAACGCTACATATACACCACAGTAGAGGTGCTACGACGCGTAACGCTACATACTCAGCCGTAGAGGTACAACGACGCGTAACGCTACATATACACCACAGTAGAGGTGCTACGACGCGTAACGCTACATACTCAGCCGTAGAGGTACTACGACGCGTAACGCTACATATACACCACAGTAGAGGTGCTACGACGCGTAACGCTACATACTCAGCCGTAGAGGTACTACGACGCGTAACGCTACATATACACCACAGTAGAGGTGCTACGACGCGTAACTATAAGTCGTAGTCGTAGTACGTATTGCTTTTACAATAAGTACAAGACGTACATGTATTATAATTATAATAATGACGTAAAATGTGGAAATATCATTTTTTATCATTTTAAAATTAATGTTTAATATGAACAGTAATTAATGTAAACAAAATTTCAGATTCATGTGGTTCAGTTTTACTGCAGTAGGTGCTGTGGCTACCTGCATCATTATTGTTAGTTTATGGGAGAAGTTTCAGACTAATCCCACAATCACAGGTTTGTATTTATCAGTAAAATACGATTTAATGCTTTGTTATTTTATTAATCCAAAATTTACTAGAGATAAGAAAATAATGTGTGAAAGCAAAGACGTTAATACTTAATAGTATTATATTACACGCTGTTTTATCAATTAACACCTCCATCTTGGGTATCGCAGACACATTAGATTTTCAATTGATATGCGGCAGCCTTGAGGATTGATGGGTTAAACAACCTTTTACTTCTTTCTAGGTTTGGACACAGACTTCCACAACTGGGACGTGCCTTTTCCTGCGGTCACAATTTGTGACCTGGATCCCGTAGATCCAGAGTTGCTACAAGAATATATTTCCAAGTAACTGAAATTTCTAAGACCACAATAATTTTATAATAAAAATCCTATGACCGTCATATTCCAATGCCTCTCCCAACAAATCAGACAAAGACGCAACATAATCCATATAGCTGTTCTTGTCTGATATTAAACGAAGTGTGGTAAAGTTTAAATATTTAAGAAGTTTTGAAGACAACATAGATTTTCCTATAGCTGCTATATTAAATAATAAGTACTGCTGATAAAATGTAATGTTTATATAAAATGAGTATATAGATAATGGAACCAGGCGTTACTTTGCGGAAATCCATAGCTTAAAATTTAGTTTGTTATTATTTTTAGCAATATTCCGCGAAATAAGCTTCCACCTTTAAGTAAATGAGTGAGTGCACGCATAGGCATGCGTACAGCACCTCCCTCCTCCCACACTGCCTATGCGTACACTCGCATGCAAGAACTCGCAAAAAAACGTCCGTCAAGTTGACTTAACGGACGTTGTTCGTAGAGTCCACATCCTGAGGATGCTCCGGTGTTGGAGCGAAACGCGCGTCGAGGTTTTCAAATTTCAACCTGCATGGTGGTGAGGGGCCTTGCACGGATTTGCCAACATTATTGCTTGTGTGGTGGTGGTGTTTGCGAGTTCTTGCATGCGAGTGTACGCATAGGCAGTGTGGGAGGAAGGAGGTGCTGTACGCATGCCTATGCGTGCACTCACTCATTTACTTAAAGGTGGAAGTTTATTTCGCGGAATATTCCTAAAAATAATAACAAACTAAATTTTAAAATGAGTATATATTAATATTATGTGACAGACAAGACGTTATATAATTACAGAATATGGGGCGACGATCCGCCAGCGAAAGCGGAGGAGATGTTACGGTGGTTGTCCACGTTGAGCTACCAGTCGATAGTGGACAGAGTGTCAGAGTTCACCGCTCCGGAGTTAGTGGGGAAACCTGGAGAAGCCTTGGAGCCAGCTGTCGACCCTAAACAGGCGGTTTTCAGTGTATGTTCCATTATCCTACGGTAGTAGTTCGACTGAAGCAATAATGGTAGTATAGTAGCTATATTACTGTTATTACTGTTATTGTTAGGTTAGGTAAATCACTGCCTTAATTATTTCTATTTTTAACTGACTTCCAAAAAGGAGGAGGTTATATTATGTTCGGCTGTGGTTTTTTTGCTATAAACATATACAATATGAATATAGGTGTCGCTTATCTGCAGAGTGTAATTGTTGAGGCTTTTATATGAGTTAAATGATCTAAACTCTAAATGTGACATATTTTGTGATGGTTTATATAGATTGTAGAGCCTAATCCTTAGGCTATAACTAGGGTTATAATCACTATTGAAACAGACAAGATGTTTTCTTTGAGTCTACGTTCACATTTACGTGACAACGTTTACACAAAACTGTGGACAAAATATACTTGTGGAAATTCAGTAAACTGCGTAACGCTCACACACGTTAGGTGGCTGAAAGTTTGGTGAAAAGACAGCCCTATATTAATCCCAGGTGGTGCGGCACTGCGAGGTGCTGTTCTACGATTGTGAGTGGAAGGGCGACAGCGAGGAGTGCTGCGACATGGTGTCGCCCGTCTTCACTGAGATGGGCTTCTGCTACGCCTTCAACTCCAAGCACGCCGAGACCACCTGGCCGTGGTTAGTTTTATTTTGCAGTAAAGCTTAAAGGAGAGCCGATATTTTTATTGCGATGTGATGATGAAGAATCGATGGGCGATGACAATCGATTGTTCTTTTTAATAAGTGTGTATGTTTGTTTCACTATAGCGACTTAAAACTATTAGTGTTGGACCTCATCTGGCAGCACCGAATCGCCGTTTTCCGTCGCCCTTTCTCTTTCTGTCGCTTAGAACTGCCATTTGCTAGACTGAGACAGAAAGCATAATGCGATAGCATAAGGATTCCACAGCGTGCTATCGCATTATGCTTTCTGTCTCGGTCTAGCAAATGGCAGTTCTAAGCGACAGAAAGAGAAAGGGCGACGGAAAAAGGCGATTCCGTGCTGCCAGATGAGGTCCAACCCTAATCTGATGGTCAATATGTTTGATATAATGCCAAATTAAGTAGATAGGTATCTATAAGCTGTAAGAGATTACGAAGTTAACTAATCTTTCTGTTTCAGGCGAACGCAAACGGACACGTTCACAGAAGCGTTCATCCACGAGACGGACGCCAAGTGGTCCTTCATGTTCAACTCCTTCAGAAACGATACTACCATTGACGTAATAATTTCTTACGATTATATCTAATACTAGAACTCCGTTGCGCCAAAATAGGTTTACCGCGCGGGAGCCGTAGAATTTTTCGAGATTAAAAGTATCCCATGTCCTTTCCCGGGACTCAAAATATCTCAGCATAATCGGTTCAGTGGTTTGGGCTTGACGAACGACATACACTTTTAAGTATGGATATTTTAGGGCTGATTTGAAAAGAGAAGCGGGCACCAGATACTAGACGTAGTAGATTCAAACGTAGTTTTACTGCTGAGGAGTGATTGACGTAGGATGTGTTTGCATTGATACAGCACAGCGTCGAAATCGAATGGTACTAGCGCCCGCTACTGCAACAATGTATGCGGTATGTCAGCAACTATGTATCTTATATCTTTAAACGAGCAATTCTTGTATATATATAACTGGAATCTCGGAATCGGCTCCAACGATTTTCATGAAATTTAGTATACTTATAGGGGGTTTCGGGGGCGATAAATCGATCTAGCTAGGAATCATTTTCATAAAATGTCATTTTATGGGTGGTTTTTGAATTTTTTGAATACCGAGCGAAGCTCGGTCATATAGCTAGTTAACTATTATAAGAGAAATTGATTCATAGGCCATAGGCAAATGGCGGACCTAAGTATTTTGGTCGGGCTTTCTCGAACCCAGCCGACAGATGACGACATTCGACCAAATGACGTAGGTCCGCTAATTGCCTATGGATGAAATTCTTCGCTGGTATATCAGCAGTTTTTGCTTTTCAGATCTACATACACTCAACGGAAGAGATGGCAGGGTTGGAACAGACAGCACAGCATTCCTGGGACAGACGCGTCGAGAAGGTGTCGTTCTCTGTCAAACACACGTACACCACAGAGGACGCTCGTCAACTTACCATCCGCCAGAGGAGGTACTATCAGAGAAGTTGATTCCTAGACAGATGGCGGACTTTAGTAATTTTGTCGCGTTATGTCAAACCCAGCCGACCGATCACAATTCACAGCTAACATTGAATTGACATATTAAGCCGGCCACATGACGTAGGCCCGTCAACTGCCTAGAAATCAATTTCTTCGATGGTACCATCGAGGAAATTAATTCCTATGCAGTTGATAGACCAACGTTATTTGGTCGAGTATGTCAATTCAATGTTAATTGTGATCTGTCGGCTGGGTTTGACGTAACGCAACCAAACTTCGTAGGTTCCCGATCTGCATAGGAATCAACTTCTCTGATGGTACATATTATTTTTATTAATTGAACTAGACGACGCCCGCAACTCTGTTGCACCAAAAATTCGGGTACCGCACGTTTTTTCGTTCTCAAAAAGTATGCTTTTTCCTATTCCACGTCTCAAAGCATCTCCATGCCACAGCAAAATCGGTTCTGCGGTTTGGGCGTGAAGAGGCTAACAGACTGACACTTTCGCATTTATAGTGTTAGTATGTATTTATTAAATTACACTACAATTAATTACATATCTAAGGTGCATCTTCGCTGATGAGCAGAAGTTGGAGACGTCGAATATCTATACGTATTCTGCGTGTATGCGACAGTGCCGAATGCAGCGTTGCCGCGCGGCGTGTAAATGCGTGCCGCACTTTTACCCGCAAATAAGTACGTATCGGTTTTGGATGTGTGAATATCTATCTATCTATCTACGAGTATATATATAAAACTCAAAGGTGACTGACTGACATGTTGATCAATCAACGCACAGCCCAAACCACTGGACGGATCGGGCTGAAATTTTGCATGCTGGCAGATGTTATGAGTTATGACGTAGGCATCCGCTAAGAAAGGATTTAATAAATTCCAACCGCAAGGGGTTAAAATAGGGGATGAAAGTTTTTATATAATAATACTTCTTAACGCGAGCGAAGCCGCGGGCAAAAGCTCGTTATCTATAATCTATATTATGAAACGTAATATTATGTCGTTAGTCGTATCTATTGAAATTATGATAATATGCGTGTGTGGTACTTAAACTACTTGCGATATGATACTTAAAACACTAATTATTATAATTGTATGATTTGTATGTGTTTGTAAGTAAATGCGGCCATTAACTCTGCTCATGGTGGATTTACGAATCTAAGCTATTATAACTGTTTACTTAATACTTTCACAATAATTTTATTGACTTTAAAGGAAAAAAGAGTGCTGTTGTGGGAAATACGTGGTCGCCACAAAGGAAAATCTTCCGACCGAGCGAGGTGGTATGCCCGGTCAGGCCGAAGCCCACGTGATACATTTCAGCTGTCGTATATATACCGACGCGCTCAGAAAACTTCGATAGCGCAATGCAGGAATGTTAGGCGAATAGTGTAATTAACACACTGTAATTCCTAAATCCTAATTTACAATTTATGCAACAAAAGTGGGGATAGAAGCTTTGAATTTTAAAGTTAGCTTACAGTAACATTATAAGAATTATTGTAAAGTGTAAACATTAATAATGCGCCACTCAGACATATTATTATTGAATATGTCTATAGTAACCAAAATCTACATTATTAACCCATCAAGCACCGGTGATCGCGACAACAATAGAATAAAAAAGCATTTCCAAGAATCCCCGATCGAAGGATCAATAAAACATAATTTCCAGAAGGCTACCGCTACTGCAGCATACAGGAGTTGGAATGCATCGCGAAGAACGCGGCTGCCATAACGGACCCCGCGCGATGCGCTTGCGAGCTCGGCTGTACACACACCGTGTACGAGGTGGAGAAACTCACTGATATCGAGTAAGTGTAGAATATAAGTAATTAGTGCAGTGTGCAAACGCCCGTATGGGCGTTTGCACACTGCACGATAACGACACGACACGATACCACAGAATAGAGGGCCACCGCACATATTATACAATTTCAAGTTGGCCGACTATCGTACAAACTAAATTGCGTAGTGTCACAATTTAATTGGACAACTTCATCGTGACGGCCCCGAATCACATAATAATAAAAAAAATATTAGTATGGAAATATGGATTATTATCACCTTCTTATCTGGATTTTTTCATTAAAATTTATCTAGATAATATCGAACTTTAAAATGCAAGGTATGATCAATGATTTTGTTTAATTAAATTGTGACACTACGCAATTTAGTTTGTACGATAGTCGGCCAACTTGAAATTGTATAATATGTGCGGTGGCCCTTATCTATTCTGTGGTATCGTGTCGTGTCGTTATCGTTGCAGTGTGAAAACGCCCTATGGAATGGTCAGATAGCTGATGTACCATCGAGGAAATTGATTCCTAGGCAGTTGACAGACCAACAACGTCATTTGGTAGGATCATGTCAATTCAATGTTTAATTGTGATCTGTCGGCTGGGTTTGACGTAACGCGACCAAACTACGTAGGTCCCCCATCTGCATAGGAATCAACTTCTCTGATAGTACAACGAAAGAATTCGTATGGCACTTGGGGACTCCCGCAGTAAAGCTATTGCATAGCATTTTTTATCAACTTATGCCATTATAATTCGCTGCATACTCGCCCAAACAAAGCCCGCGATAAAAGTTATGCAATAGCTTAATAACTTTTTTGTTCTCGATAAGAGCTTAAATGTGACCATATCCTGCAATATTGCTCTCTATATTATGTTCGGTTTCAATCCTTTTATATGGAACGATAACTTATTGTCATTGCGTAATTAATGAATTGACTTTTAATGTTCCCCATTAGAAGTCAATTAAAATTCATAATTGAAATAATAGTTTATTGCAAGAGCATTTGCGTCTTGCGTAGCGTTTGCGTCTTGGTGTGACCTGACCCTTAGTGTTAATTAGCTTAACTATTTTTACTCTTCTTTCAGTCCAAGCAAGCTCTCCACTTCAACAAACTCGTTGGAGACGGAGTTTGTGTCGTGGCCCATGGTGCGATACAAACGTGAGGTGCTGTTCGGTTGGGTTGATCTACTGGGTAAGTCATTTCATTTCAAATAAAAAGAGACTGGACGTTTTGGAACGAAGTTTCTTGTCGCGTGTTGCGAAAGGGGGCTAGACGGAAAAAAGTAAGATGAAAAGTTGTAACGACACTTTTTGCTATAGTTGTAAGCCGTGCGGCATGCGCGTGTTTCTCTGTATGTCTCTCTCTCTCTCTCTCTCTTATAGAAAGCAAGCCAGTTACCTTCGTTCCATCCGGGTGTATCTTGACAGCTCTCAAGTTTTTTTTTGTAATTTCACTCGCACAGATTTTTTTATCGCGCTGAAACCGTACATATTTCTAGGATAAAACGTGTCTTATGTTTTTAATGGGAAATGTCTTATGCCTTATGTAGAGTAAGTACATTATTATCAAGTCGCATGAAAATCAGTTCAGTGTTTGAACATATAGAGGTAAAGGACAGACACACTTGACAGACACATTTGACAATAATTCTGATATTGTGTATCACAATCTATATCTTCGATTGTCTGTATATATTCTTTTATCAACAAATTGCATTTATCAACAACTCGTCAATCCATTTGTTATAAGTATTATAACTAAGTTTGTCTACTAATTATTCCTTCAAGTGAAGCAAGTGCTTTAGGAAATGATTTGCCAACATGATATTATCCAAGCCCTCTCCTTTATAAATAAAGAGAATGATAGAAAACATAATACTTATATATCCTTGATTAACTTTAACCGGCAGAAGCACGGGGTCCAGACCGGGAGTCTATCATAGGCACTGGCAGAAATAATTTCCAAGGGGTGCAGATTTTAGTTTTCTTTCTTTTCTTTTTACTTTTTACGAACAACAGTGACTGTCTATTTACATCAACAGAATACATTATTTAGTGCCGAAACATTACAATTTACGAACTATCTTTATTATTTGTACGGCAGGGTTACAGGGCTTTTTATTTCAATAATTCCTGTTGATCCCGAGATTCCCAAGGGGTGCAAGTGCACCACTTGGCACCCCCCTGCCGGCGCCCATGGGGTTTATCAATTGTTACTTATACACTACGCTTAGGTATATACAGATTACAGATAAAATAATCCTTGAGTCGTATGTAAATAAGAGTCGTACCATAAAGATAAAGCAAGAACTAAGTATATGCACTCATTGGCTTATCTCAAGCCCACTTACTTCTCTTATCGTCGCACAGATTCCGTAAGTACACAGACAATTACTCACGCCAAGGAAACGTTGTTTGTGTAGGGGAATACCCATTACCTAGATATATTTATTTATTTACTTAAAACTTTTGCACGTTGTTGTACAAAGGCGGGCTTACGCTGCGATTCCACTGACGGGAAGCGGAGCTTAGCGGTGCCGAATTGACCAATCACCATGCTCGAAATCTTCGCTCCGCTTCGCTGTCATTCCGCTGGAATAGCACGATTGGTCAATTTGGGCACCGCTAAGCTCCGCTCCGCTTCAGTGGAAACACAACCTAATGCCTCGTGGCATTTTCTTCCAGCCAAACCTTAGCAGAGAAAGTGAGGTAGATGCAAACCCGAAAGCATGGGGTAGTCAGCGGTGGTGGGTCGTTGACGTCATCAGTGGTGTGACGTCATAATCATCATCATCATCATCTAGTATACAAGATGTAACAAAACTAAGTGATAATACTTTAGGGTGTGTATGTGTTCCTTGTACAGAGTTCAATGTGAAAGTGGCAGCGCTGAAAGACCAACATTTTTTTTCACTTTATTTTTTTTTATTAGATAAGGGGGCAAACGAGCAAACGGGTCACCTGATGGTAAGCAACTACCGTCGCCCATAGACACTCGCAACATCAGAAGAGCTGCAGGTGCGTTGCCGGCCTTTTAAGAGGGAATACGCTCTTTTCGTGAAGGTTTGCAGGTCGTATAGGTCCGGAAATACTGCTGGTGACAGTTCGTTCCAGAGTTTTACAGTGCGCGGCAGAAAGTTACGCGAAAAACGCACTGTGAAAGACTGCCACTCATCAAGGTGATGAGGATGGTATTTTTTTCGCGTGGGACGATGGCGAAAAGTTGCAGGTGGTATGATTCCGAACAATTCCTCAGAGCACTCCCCGTGATACAACCGATAGAGGATGCAGAGTGAAGCTACATACAGCGGCCCCTCGTTGGATACGATCCAGAGGGAGGAGTTGGTATTTTGGCGCCCCTGCCCAGTGATGAGAACAATATTCCATATGAGGCCGAACCTGCGCCTTGTAGAGTTGTAGGCGTAGGTCCGGACTGAAGTACTGTCTCGCTCTGTTAAGAACACCAAGCTTCTTCGAGGCTAATTTGGCCCTACCCTCTAGATGATATCGGAACTGGACTTCGCTCGATATGTTGACGCCAAGTATCTCAATGCTAGGGGAGATGGTTAAAGATGTGCCCTCGAAACGAGGATATACGACCATTGGTGACTTTTTAGTGGTGAACGCGCAGACTTGTGTCTTGATTGAACAAAAAATTATCTTACACTGACGTGCATATACATCCTTGAATTATGTCTATTTGTTAAAAATAATATAGAATACTTTAGCTTCAAATCGGAAACAAAGAGAATCCTACGCAATAAATATAAAAACAATATATCTCTTCCAAAAATTAATAATATGATTTTCTACAAAAGTGCTTATATTTCTGCTATACGAGTTTACAATCATTTACCTATAGAAATAAAAGAATTAAATGGACTAAAATTCAAAAATAAACTAAAAAAATGGTTAATTGCAAAAGTATTCTATAATTTGGACGATTTTTTTAAAAATGACTAAGTAGTAATAAATTATTGTGCCTAGTATAAGTATAATTTTAAAAGTGGAAAATGATAAATAAGTATTATTATTATTATTATTATTTTTTTTTTTTAAATATATAATTTTTTAAATTTATTGTAAATATATAATTAACTTATATAATTTATTGTAAATGTTTATGAAATGACTTTTAATAACTAAGTATACATATTATATTTAATCATTATAAATTCAATTCTTATATTATTGTAAAATGAAATTACTCGGATGTGTGCTCTATGTTTTCCCTTTCATACAAATATTGCATGCCCGAACGGGTAATCTGTTGAAACAAACAAATCTGTAACACCATTGTAACACAGTTTTAAGCAATAAATATTTCTTTGTCTTTGTCTTTGTCTTTGGCGGGGTTGAATAGGACTAAATTACGTCTACCCCATTCAGAGACCTTCTCCAATGAATTCTCCACCTTAGACATAAGTTCGTTTCGATTCTCAGTGACATTTTGCCGAGAAATATTGGGGGAGCCGGTATATACAGCATCACCTGTACTGTCATCCGCATACCAATGAATGCCGCTGGTCTGCAACATGTCATTGATATGTAGTAAGAATAGAGTAGGCGATAGCATACAGCCCTGAGGCACACCAGCATCAACGGACTGAGTTTCCGAGCATTCGCCGTCAACTACGACCTTTATGCTTCTGTCTGCTAAGAAACCAGTGACCCACTTACATAATTTCTCGGGCAGCTCATATGATGGAAGCTTTGATAGCAGCGCTTTATGCCAAACCCGATCAAAGGCCTTCGCAATATCCAAACTAACAGCCAATGCCTCTCCCTTCGACTCAATTGCCTGAGCCCAACCGATGAGTCAGTTACGCCAAGAGATCACCAGCCGAGCCACCTTTACGGAACCCGTATTGTTTGTCGCTTAGTAATCTCTGGCCGTCCAAGTATCGAAGAAGCTGGCTATTTGTATGGGCAAGCGCCCCGGCGCGGCGTCACGAGTTTCCCCATACAAAAGTGAAAAAAAAGTTGGTCTTTCAGCGCTGCTACTTTCACAGTGAACTCTCTACAAGAAACACGTTACAGTCCAAGGAAGAAGCTTTGAATAAATTATTTTAAAGTGTGGAAAAAAATGTAGAATCTCGAGATAAACATCCTTTATAAAATCATCAGAGCTTTTAAACCTCAAAGTTTCACCGGTCGGCGTTCACGCTGATACAATGCAGACGGTGATACCTCCTGACAATGGATACGTTGTGGTGTTACCATCGAAATATAACGATATAAATGAAGACATTTTTGCAATGCTTAATCAGGGTCTAAATATAATTATGTATTAACAAGGGTCGACAGGGTAATACATGGGCAATTAAGGGTGCGTTTCAACTGAAGCGGAGCGGAGCTTAGCGGTGCCCGAATTGACCAATCGTGCTACTACGTCTCACCTTAACCCTGTGTCCGAACTTACCCTTTTTTACTACGCAGGGGAAACGCTTTATGTGTGCCCCGGGTTGGGGATGTGTCTCAGTGCTGAAGCACCCCAGGGGTACCTATGTGGGAATTGGCCGCGAACTTACCCACTTTCCATCTGCGATTTATCCAAACTTACCCTCCTTATTTAGGTATTAACACGCTTTTATAAGCTTGGGCTGTATTTATGTGATGGAATCTTTCAGTACGGGTTTTACCTATCTCTAGTAGTCTAACGCAATAATTTGTTAAATGTTTTTTAAACTATCATGTTCCAGTATCATTCGGCGGCATAGCGGGCCTGTTCCTGGGCTTCTCGCTGCTGTCGGGCGTGGAGCTGGTGTACTACTTCACGCTGCGTGCGGGCTGCGCGGCGGCGCGCGACGCCGACCTGCTGCGCCGCGAGCGGGCCGAGCGCCGCGCGCGCCCGCACCCGCCCTACAACCTCAGTCTGGTGCCGTGGTGGGTATATACTCACTGTAATAGCGGCATGGCGGGCCTGTTCCTGGGCTTCTCGCTGCTGTCGGCCTCCTCAGTCTGGTGCCGTGGTAAAATACCCATACTAATATTAAAAATGCGAAATTGCGTCCGTCTGTCTGTCTGTTACCTCTTCACGCCCAAATCGCTCAACCGATTTTGCTGAAATTTTGCATGAAGATACTTAGAGTCTCGTGATACTACACTTTTCATCTCGGAAAAATGGACAGTTCCCGCGCGATAATCGAATTTTGGCGACACGGAGTTGCGCGCGTCATCTAGGAGTGATAAGAAAAACGACTTCAGTAACACAGTTCAGTAACACAGTTTATTAATTATTAGTTACACAGGTAGTACAAGTACATCAATAGACACAGATACCAGTTTTGTTACAAGTTCAGCTTCTTCGATAGCTTAGCAGTGGAAATGAATCCCCCTAATATCACTAGGCTTTTTATACCCAATAGCCATTATACAATTCAACAACTATTTTCGTACAATTAATGACAAAGTATGCATTAAAAACTAGTACAATTTGTAGTAATATTTGTGATACTAATTTTGCAACACATTTCACTAAAGGACAGAGTCTAAATCTAACAATATCGTTATAAAAAGTTATTCAGTTATTTTGAGTAGCATAATTATTATTAATTAATTTCTAGAATCTTCTACGGAAGTAACCTTCCGTAGAAGTAGTTTTATTAAATACAATATTATAAATTATAAAACAGGCCTTATCATTACATAATAAATTAAACAGGATTATTAACAATCTTACTTTAATTAAATCATTCAGTTTCAATAAGATTATTTACCTTTCGTTACAGTGATAGTCGTAAATACAGTGTTTAAAATTCTACAACTATTTAATTCGTAACCTAGGAGATTTTTAACAATTATCTTTATTCTAATATACCAATAAAATCATGGAATTGAATATACAAATCAATATATTACAGATCAGTTTTGACTCCGGCCATAGACAACGCTATTCGTTAAGGGTTAGCACGTTGAATTTGGTTTCTTTAGATCGCGTATGGTCTGTTAAAGGCTCTTATACATACAACATTGCACAATATTGTTTTAACTGGCAACTTTAACGTAACAAAATTATAACATTCGGCCATCCTACTCATGTGTCGCCTCCTGGCGTCACAACATACACTTAATCTCACGTACTGTCAGTGTCGGAACTTGACTCATCGGTTTCGTGCAACTCTAATGTTCTAATATGTATCCACGGGCGAATTCTATCAGCAGCTATTACAGTTGCATATGGTTTACCTTTTTTACTAAAGCCAGGCACATCAGTTATCCTATAGCGATCATTCCCTAATACTTCCGTTATCTTATACGGGCCAACGAATTTAGACATAAGTTTCGTACTTTTGCTGTTGTTGTCAAAATTGTTACGAGATATTTTAACCAAATCACCTACTGAATACTGAGTTGCTGGAATTCGATTTTTGTCATGTCTCAGTTTTTGATTATTTTGATCTTTTTCTATATTTGTGGAAATTTCATTTCTAGTTTCCTGCATGTTATTTAAAGTTTCCTGTAATCCATTACATAATTTATTTGATAGAATATCGCGAAGTTTAATTCCGAACATTGCCTCGGTAGCAGTTTTTTTTGTGGTGGCGTTAACAGTATTATTGATGCCCCACTGTATTTTGCCTAGAAATCTATCCCAGTCGTTTTCATGACCTAACGAATTTTGAGCTGCTAACGAGTTTAAAATTGTTTGATTAAATCTTTCTGCTTGTCCATTAGCTCTGGGACAAGCGACTGCATTAAGTACGTGTTTTATACCATGAGATATGCAAAAATTTTGAAAGGCGGCTGATGTAAAACTAGTACCACGATCGGAAATAATTCTGGCTGGAATACCAAAATCATAAAATATCTTTTCTAAGACTTTAATAGTAGTTATAGTTTTTAAATCTTTTACAGCTCTAACAAATACATATTTGGTGAACCCATCTACTACAGTAAGAATGTGAGTATTACCGTTTCTACTTCTTACGAACGGTCCAAGGTGGTCGATATGAATAGTATGAAATGGGACTGGAACTTTTTCGATAGGATAAATATAACCCGCTTTCTGTTTGGACACATTATCTTTATTATATGCGCACTCTAAACAGGCTTCAACATATTTTTTTACAAATTTCCTGAGTTTTGGAAACCAATAAGAATGTTGTATTCTTTCAAGTGTTTTAGAGTAACCAAAATGGCCTATTTCATCATGATTAGCTCTACAAATTTGCCACCGGGCGTTTTTAGGGACGACTAAACACAATTTATCGTTAATTTTCTTATAAACTGTATGATCTTTAACAACATAATTTTGACGAATGTCTCTACATTCCGGATCATCGCTTGGCTTAAGAATTTTATATATTCTAGATATTTCAGGATCTGCTAGTTGTAAGGATAAAAGCCAATTATCTTTTTCTATTGTATACACGACTACTGATGACTCATCATCTTGTTCCGAGGGTAGCTTGGTGTTTCTGCTCAACGCATCAACGTGTGACATTTGTACACCGGGTCGGTAATTAATTTCAAATGAATATTCCGATATTTGTAGCCACCACCTGGCTATTCTCGGAACAAGATCTCTTTTGGTCAAAGTGGTTCGAAGGGCTGCGCAATCAGTAAATACCTTAAAATGAGTTCCTAAGAGATACACACGAAATTTTTTTAAAGAGCAAACTACTGCGAGAGTCTCTAATTCGTAAGAATGAAGATACTTTTCTTCCGAAGTCGTCTGTCGACTAAAGTAAGCAACGGGTTTTAATACTCTAACATCACTCTGCCATTGCATTAGAATACCCCCAATACCCATCGCACTGGCGTCAGTATGAACTTCAGTTTCAAGCTTTGGATCATAAAGAGCCAAGATAGGTCGAGCTACTAAACTATCTCTCAAAAGTTGAAATGCTCGGTTTTCAATGTCTGACCAACGCCAAGACGAGTCTTTTCGTAATAGTGACGTTAGAGGTTTAGCTATTTCCCCATAACCTTTAATAAATTTTCTAAAGTAACCAGTTAAACCGAGGAATTGGCGAATCTCATGTACGTTGCTAGGAGTTGGAAATTCTTTAACTGCCAATAGTTTTGTTTCTCCGGGCTTGATACCCTCTGAAGAGATTTCGTACCCCAAGTAACTTACGTTGTTATCAAAAAATCTACATTTGGCTAATTTTAGAGTTAGTCCGTATTGTCTTAAAATACTTAAAATATCTTCTAAACGGCTAAACATCTCCTCTTTATTTCTAGAGGGAATTAAGATGTCATCCAAATAAGCTAAGGCATATTCAAATCGTCTATTACCAAGGATTTTATTAATCATTCTTTGAAATGTGGCAGGTGCGTTCGCTAATCCAAAGGGCATTCTTTTAAATTCGTAGTGTCCATCCGGAGTTACGAATCCGGTGAGGTGACAACTATCCTTGGACATGGGTATCTGGTAATATCCGGATGCAAGATCAAGAGTAGTGAAATATCTACTGCCGCTAAGATTTGAAATTTGATCATCAATAAGTGGTAACGGGAAACGATCTTTTAAAGTTTTACTATTCAATGCGCGAAAATCTACACAGAGACGATTTTCCCCTGTCTTTTTCTTTACCATTAAAATCGGACTTGCGTAATCGGACTTAGATTCTTGAATTATGTCATTCTGGAGTAAATCATTAATAGTCTCGCGAACCTGTTCACGTTCGAAATGCGATAATCTATACGGACGGTAAACAATTGGTTTATTATCCGTTATCTCAATGTTCATTTCTACATTAGTAGCACAACCTAACTCATTCAAACAAGTGGCGAAACAATCACGGTAACTTTGTAATAATGAATATAATTTATCAAATTGTTTATCGTCCAGATCTGATCCCACATTAATATCTTCCTTGTTAAGAGGTTTAAGAGATTGGTGGTCAGGTCTTATTAGATTTACTTCACAAATTTTAGGATCACTAAACGGTATAGCCCTAGCTATCAAAGTTTTTGGTTCTAACTTTAATTTAAGTGGAGAAAAGTTTGTCACTACGACCTGACCCTTCCCTTCATGCATATCGTAAATTCCGTGTAGTAATCTAAATTCCTTATCTGAGGTAGAAACAATATATCCACTAATGTATAAATTACCTGTAAAACTTTGGTCTGAATAAACGGAAACAATGCTGGTTGTTATTACTTCAGTGAAATTACTTACATACAGGTTCATGGTACCCTTGGAATATTCATTTGTGTCAAAATTGGGGCTCTTATAAAATGTTAATTCGTATTTATCTTTGAGAACAGTAATAAAAGGAAGTTCCGTAAAGTTCTGACCTATTATTAATGACGTTGGCATGTGAATATCATCCACTATTAATATATCGATATTTGATTCAATATCGTCGAGGCGTATAATAACATTTGATTTGTATATCGGTGTAACTATAGATTGTCCGAAACCTCTTATTACGGGGATATCATCGAAATTTTTATTTAGATTTAACTGTTGAGCGTCAGATTTTTTTAGTAAAGTGCACTGACTGCCAAAATCAATATAAGCATTTAAACATTTACCATTTAATTGTACCAATTTAAAGTATTTGGCATTACTCTTATCGTTGTTTTGGATTATCATTGTTCGCTTCTCGCCTGTAATATTCCCCGAACCGGATTTAAAATTTGATACAAAGGGTTCCAAATTACAAGAATCGTTATTATGGCCTATCCTGTTACATTTCTTACATTTTATTAACGGTTTTGGACACTTGTGGTAAGGGTGACCCCTCTGGCGGCAATTGTAACAATTGATTGATGAAGTGTTATTTTCATTATAATTTAGTTTTGCAGTAAAACGCTCACGAGGTATTCTAATATTTAAGGATTGGTTTCTTTGTGATGACAAAAAGTGGAGTAAATCCTCAGGTTCAGAGCAATTTAAAATCTGTGCCCCATTCCGGACAGATCGATCGCTAATACCGTGTACAATACAGTCAACAGCCTTTTTGCCTATTATTTCGCATCTAGTGAGTAAAGTTAATTTGTCGTAAAAATATTCCCTAAGACTTTCTTCTGTGCGGGAGGTTCTAGCTAACATCTCTTCCAAGAGACGACCGTAATTATCTTCACTGGGGAAAGCCTTTTTCAATTTTATTTGCCACTCATGCCAACTATAAACTACGGTTGGCAGAGCCTCAAACCAACGTTTCGCAAGACCGGATAGCTTTTGAAGCGAAAAGTGAATGATCTGCCTTTCATCCCAATCGTATATAGTTGCACATTCATTAACTTTTCTAATCCAACAGTCAATTGTTTGAGCCCTACTTGATGGGTTAAATTCTGGTACGACATTATTATAATTACTGTTATAAGAAGTTTTAGATGAATCTTTTGATACATGCTTTACAAGTTTCAAGATATCCTTAGAAGAAAATTTTGTCTTACGCATCTTCTTAGGCATGTCATTATCAGATGAACTTGACGACGACGATGCACTTTTCTGTCTCGCCTTGCGGTGCTTTTGACTCCGACGGGGTCGCCTGGGTGGCGTACCAGGTGGAGTACCAACATCATCCTCGCTTTTGTTCATGACCTGAAATTATTTATCCATCCTTGTGATCCATATTCCATATCCGACGAGCTATGCGAAAATTTTCATAGCACGCCCCCTAGTAACCGACGACCCCGTTACCAAGCTTAGTAACGTGGACCGCCCCCTAAAAACCGACGATCACGTAACAAAACTTAGTTACGCGGACCGCCCCCTAATAACCGACGACCCCGTCACCAAGCTTAGCAACGTGGGCCGCCCCCTAAAAACCGACGACCGTGTAACCAAGCTTAGTTACGCGGACCGCCCCCTAATAACCGACGACCCCGTTACCAAGCTTAGTAACGTGGACCGCCCCCTAAAAACCGACGGCTTATGTCACATATCTAACAAGAAGCTACAGTATTGAAATATCCATAGAGTATCCATTATAATCCAAGTATCCATTATTTCAGATCATTTAATCCATCAGTATTCATAAGCAACCATGAATTCATCCATCCGTTGTCAAAGATTTATATGCAAAAATTCCATAGTAACTATCAATTAAAATTATAAATATTATCCCTCAGTAGGTAAACAAGTATTGCAAGACTTTCAGTTATTATCAACATATCCAAATTAGTAACCATACGATATTCGTCAGAACTCAGACAACAAGTATTCAGAGTACCTATTATACGTTTGTAATATCCATTAAAAAAAAATGTACGTAACATCCGTAAAACACAGAAGACCGATAAACAAAATCAGTTCAAGAGAAGTAATTTTTATTTATGGTTTAAGATCCATAGTCCATATACCTAATAACAAAACGTGGCACTAAACTGTGCCCTATCTCATATCTTAAAAAAACTACATATTTTTAAACCATCCATCGTAAACAAAAATTATTTAGATCAATTATAAATTCATACTAGTACGTATTTATGCGATCCTATCAAATATCACCTATTATTAAATAACATCATCTGACAGTAAGCCCGAGTATTAATGTGTACGCTAATCAATCAAGTCGTTCAAGTAAAAACATCGTCAGCGATGGCGTCATAGAGCCATCTACTGATGACGTATAATTAATAATATAACCGATCGCCGATTCTTGGAAATCTATTGTTCTTGCGGCCACATGTGGCCGCTTGGGAGTTGAAGCGTACGAAAAATAAAATGATTTCGCTGTTCAACTATCGTGCATAAAATATTATATATATTTTGATATTATAATTTCTATTCGGTTGTATTATCTCGAAAAATAAATAAGGTAGTTACTGTTAAAGTTATGAACTATATCTCAGAAACTGATTTTATCCAAAAGAAACCCAAGATAAAATTAATTAACTGTTAAACTGTTACACATTAAACAATATTTTGATTTTATAACCTCCATTTTTTTTTTTTTTTTTTTTTTTTTTTTACCGATTAATGTACTGTAATCAAAATAATATATTCGTTCAAACTTATCAACGTCGGTGATATAGCGCTATCTAGTATTAAAGTTACGAAACCCAAGATAAAATTAATTCACTGTTAAACTGTCACACATAAAACAATATTTTGATTTTATAACCTTCATTTTGTTTTTACCGAATAATGTACTGTAATCAAAATATATTCCTTCAAACTTATCAACGTCGGTGATATAGCGCTATCTAGTATTAAAGTTATGAACTATATCTCACAAACTGATTTTGTCCAAACAAAACCCAAGATAAAATTAATTCACTGGTAAATTATTGTCACACATATTTTGATTTTATAATCTCCATATTTTTTTATTGTATAATCCCGAGAACTAAATAATGTACTGTAGTGAAATATTTATTTAAGTATAAACGACAGTGTAGTAGCGTTATCTAGTGTTAAAGTTACGAACTATATATAATTAGTTACAAACTGATTTTACGAGAATAACACCAAAAAATATGGGTGAAATAAAATAGGATAAATTACTTATACAATATTCAAAATAATATTTACCTTGTGGGTCTATCCCCGCTTCTGACTTGATAAGAAAAACGACTTCAGTAACACAGTTCAGTAACACAGTTTATTAATTATTAGTTACACAGGTAGTACAAGTACATCAATAGACACAGATACCAGTTTTGTTACAAGTTCAGCTTCTTCGATAGCTTAGCAGTGGAAATGAATCCCCCTAATATCACTAGGCTTTTTATACCCAATAGCCATTATACAATTCAACAACTATTTTCGTACAATTAATGACAAAGTATGCATTAAAAACTAGTACAATTTGTAGTAATATTTGTGATACTAATTTTGCAACACATTTCACTAAAGGACAGAGTCTAAATCTAACAATATCGTTATAAAAAGTTATTCAGTTATTTTGAGTAGCATAATTATTATTAATTAATTTCTAGAATCTTCTACGGAAGTAACCTTCCGTAGAAGTAGTTTTATTAAATACAATATTATAAATTATAAAACAGGCCTTATCATTACATAATAAATTAAACAGGATTATTAACAATCTTACTTTAATTAAATCATTCAGTTTCAATAAGATTATTTACCTTTCGTTACAGTGATAGTCGTAAATACAGTGTTTAAAATTCTACAACTATTTAATTCGTAACCTAGGAGATTTTTAACAATTATCTTTATTCTAATATACCAATAAAATCATGGAATTGAATATACAAATCAATATATTACAGATCAGTTTTGACTCCGGCCATAGACAACGCTATTCGTTAAGGGTTAGCACGTTGAATTTGGTTTCTTTAGATCGCGTATGGTCTGTTAAAGGCTCTTATACATACAACATTGCACAATATTGTTTTAACTGGCAACTTTAACGTAACAAAATTATAACAGGAGCTTATAGGTATAGCTTTCATGCCAATTTCGGTATCGGTGGCTGGTTCTCGAGTGTCCAAGGGTGTGTTTGGCGCACATAAGGATACTCCTATTTCATTCTCGTTATCCAATCGAAGAGAGATAAATTGACACTATTGGCGTCATAGTAGGGGAGGTCGCGCTCAGTTTAAAAAGTAATTTCCAACCGAGCGAAAATCGTTACAATAATAGTATTCCACTAATACATAACAGCTTTGATCGTCAGCCACTCCATAATGGGTGGAATAAAAATTGAGAGCATCTCAAAGTTGTTGTTGAGAATCGTATTGAATTAACATTTAAAAGATCCCAATTCGCACCCAATAAAGATTCTTATCTAGATTATACACGTTTAGGTTAGGTAGGTGTTATTTTAGTTTGAGTATATAACAACGGATGGCGCTTTTAAAGTAAAATGTATATAATTCTTCTTCACAAATATTGACTGTCGAATAAATTGCTTAAAATCGCCGTCAGCTGAATGTTTGCAGGTGGAAATGTCGTCTACGCGACGCCCTAGGATACATTGAGCGCGAAGTAGGGCTTGAAGAAAACCACATCTTCGGACTTCCGAAGTCCTAATAGTTGAACGGCCCTCTCTATTATAAAAGAGGCCTGAGAGCCTTGATCGAGCAAGGCTCTCAATATAATACATGCCTTCTTTGTTTCTATTTTAACTAGTGCAGTAGCTAACATTACCTCTCCGTGATCACCAACAGGGCTGCTTTCCATATTCGTCATAATATTACTCATCTCAATTCCATGGCCAGCTTGGGATTGTGAAGTGTGAGCGAGACCCTGCAACGACGCCGGGTTTTCGGAGTGGAGCAGTACATGGTGTCAACGTCCGCATCGTTGACAAGAATTGAAATGTCTGCATTTTGAGACCGTGTGGTTAACGCCAAAACAAAACATAATCTGCTATGTTGTATAAACTGTTCGGGAATTAAAATCTAGTTGCTGAAATTTCGGACATTGTTCTAATAAATGATTATCTTTACAATATAAGCATACGACAGCAGCGACTGAGAATACATTTGGTCTGTGTCTTTGTTATATATACGACCTTTTCTCCTTCACTTCTAAAAGCTCCAGCGCTCGAAATCTACCTTCCAGAAAAGTATATAGCTCTCTTAAATCAGGTGAATCGTCTAAATTATTGCATATCTTTTGTTCCCACTGTCTTCTAGATTCCATGTCCAATCTTTGACTTACTATGTAAACTATCAATACATCCCACGTTGAAATGTCAAATCCCTAATTTGATAGCGCATTGAGACATTCGTTCGCGGTGTTCAATAAATTTCGAATTCCGTTGCTATCTTCCGTGTGCAAACTCCGTTGCCCAAATAAGCGAGCCAATATATTATTGGCGATGTACCGCTTGTTACTGTATCTTTCCTTAATAATATTCCAACTTTTCTCGTAGTTGGCCTCTGTTATCGGAACATGCCGCAACCATAACAAAAGTTCGGCCTCCCCTGTGATGTGGCCTTATAAGTAGTATAATTTCTGTACATCGGCCAAGTCCGTGTTCTTATGGATAATCGATTCAAACAGGTCGTGGAAAGTGGGCCACTCAACGTACTTCCCAGAAAAAATTGGGATGTCAATTTTTGGTAAGGTGATCGACTTAGGTGACTCCTCCTTATGATCTTTGAGATTGACTTCCGAGGATGCAGCGGTGATCGATAAGCCTTTAAGTGCCTCGTCCAAATCTTCCTTGTAGGCGTAATAATTTTCCTTGACTTTGTCGTGTAATATATATACACAAATGAAACACAATATTACTTGTACTTTTTCCACTATATTCATAAATTACAATTTAAAGTCTTAAAACATCTGACGATGATTTAGTCGAAACCGGTCGTGTTTTAAACCGGTCGTGAAATTTAGTTGAAACCGGTCGTGTTATTTGACTAAATCATCTGACGATGATTTAGTCGAAACCGGTCGTGTTTTAAGACTTTAAATTGTAATTTATGAATATAGTGGAAAAAGTGCAAGTAATATTGTGTTTCATTTGTGTATAAAATGAATTTCCACCAAGAACCGACAGTACAATCAATTACATATATTTGTAAGCTCCGCCATCGCTATTAACTCATAATGGTTGCTTTGAAATCTTGCCCATTCTACTTCTAAGTTTGAAAGCCTTGTCTTGGCATAGGAGCTAGTTATTCTTGCCTTGGGCGACTTCTTATAATTAGTGTAATCCTTATCGATTTGGATTTGAATACTCTTTTGTATCCGAATAATGCCTTCCATATTCACTGCTGGTTTATTATAATATTACCTACGTTTAATAAAATCCTTCGAACGTAAAATTATCATAAAATTATCAATTATCAATTATTTTTTTCTTGTTGACACGTTGTCAGGGGCAACTATTGAAAATTTTCTCGATTTATTTCTTACTGTATCCCCATATTAGCTAGTTCCTCTTACATCCAGCTTCTGAAGGACCATGAAGAAAACCACATCAACTGAAATCACGCTTTATTGAACATTATAACATAAATCACAAAATCATTACATCTTTTTCATCTCTCATATAAGGGAGAAGACCTAATGGCAGACACTATAAGGAAACATGCAACATTTGAATGTTATAAAATATATAATTTATGAAAATAAAGGATTGATAACTTCTTCCATGTCTTCAGTAACTCTTACAAAATAAAACTATTATAATTGTTCTCTGACAAATCAATTAAAAAATATATTATTGGTCTTTTTGTAAACTTAGTCATAAGCACTAATAGATGACATCACAAAAAACGAACATCACTAATAGTAGACACCAATATGAACTAATAGTTGACATAGAACAATACATTACATTTTACATATTTTTTTCTATTAAATTAGGTCTTTATTTGCCATTTTTCAAAAGATTTAATTTACTTCATCATAGTCACTACATGCATCAGAAATATTATCCACGTTGTCTTCAGATTCTATTCATTATTCTTCCATGCTGAAACTATCTTTCCTTTTATTTTTATTTTTCATATTTTTGAAGTGAAAACTTCTTTAGCGGCGTTGAGCACTTTTGTGGGATGGGTAAAAACTGTGAAACTCGCGTCAGATTCTCGTGCTGATCGAAAAACCTTGGAAAAACCGTAAGACGGTTGAAGAGTAGTGTTTTGTGTCGAACTCGAATTCAATTCGAACTCGAATTGATTGTAAGGGTTTCTATTAAGTAATTAAAAAAAACCGGCCAAGTGCGTGTCGGGCCACGCGCAGTATAGGGTTCCGTAGTACCGCTAGTTTTTGTCAATTTTTATATGGTCAATGAACGTATATTATATAGCGTGTTTTATACTACTAACAACATCATCTCAGTTACTTTCAAAGGAATTTAAACGAAAAGTCCCATTTTTACTTCGCCGAATACATTTTTTTTAGTTGATCGACTTTTACTCAATTACTTATGAAGTCTTCTTAGCCGTGATAGTTTTCCTTTTAAATTCAGCATATTTCCTACTCCCGTGAATTTTTTCACATTTCCAGAACCCACCGTTTAGCTGGTAGAAGGGGGGGGGACACTGGACTCTAACGATTTTTTCCACTTTAAAACTTAATATTTCACAAACGGATCCCTAAATCGGAAAATGATCTATAAATACTCGCAATATTTTTAAAAAACCTATTCAACGACACCCCACACAATGGAGTGGGCGCGAAAAAAATTATCATCCCCGCTTGATGTGTAGGGGAGGTACCATAAAAAATATTTTGTTGCTATCATTAATATGTGTATTCATACCAAATGACAGCTTTGTAGGTCTCTGAGTAAAACCGCGGACAGACAGATAGACAGACAGACAGACAGACAGACGGACAGACGGACGGACAGACCGAAACTATAAGGGTTCCTTATTGACTACGGAACCCTAAAAACGATTTTTTAAAAATCGTTTTTCATAATAAATGGGTTAAAAATTTAATCAATTGTAAGGGTTTTGTTTAATTAAAAAAAACGATTTTTAGTAATCGTTTTTCACAAAAAAAAGTTAAAAATTTAATCGATTGTAAGGGTTCCGATTAATAAAAATATAGATTTTTTAAAAATCGATTTTCATTAAAATTGGGTTAAAAATTTAAGCGATTGTAAGGGTTTCGAATAATTAAAAAAAACGATTTTTTAAAAATCGATCTTTTGAAAATCGATTTTATGAAAATCGATGTTTTAAAAATCGATTGTCATAAAAAATGGGTTAAAATTTTAATCGATTGTAAGGGTTTCGATTTATTAAAAAAATGGGTTAAAAAATGCACAACGTTAATAATTAAGTTTTCACTTCTGCCGGCCGGCACTCCCGGAGTGCAATCCGTCTTTTTTCCTAGCAAATTTATTTTCAGTCTTGAGTCTCCATGCTCCTTTTTCTTCTTTCTTTTCTCAGCTCTCCTTTTTCTTTTTTTTTACTGCTAAAAAACTAAAGCAATTGATTTTTAGATCAGTACAAGGTCTAATATTAGACACGTCCATTTTTAGGTGCAGTAGTTCTAAGTTCTTAGATTGTTAATAGAATTATATTTTCAGAGAATAGTGATGATTTTTGCAGTAGAAGTACAAAATAATTTGAGTATGTATTGCAAAACTCAAAGATGAGATCCATGTCATCTATTAGGTTTTTTTACATTTTCAAGAACTAATAGTAGACACCCTTTATATTGTTAGGGAAAATGGATAAAAGATCATAAATAAACATTAATTAGTGTAAACAACATGACCAATAATCCAATGAAGTCAATAGAAATAACAAAAAATCTAATAAATGTATTCAAAACTTACGTGCAAAATTTCGCCTTCCTTAACCTATTTGCTAAGAAATTGCCGGGTGCGTGTTGACGCGGTCACATCATTTACGAAAACTGATCCCATTTTAAAATTTTGTTCCCGAAGGCATCCCTAATATATTTTTTCACATCAACAGATAGCATAAGAAGCTTATAAAATTTACAGTGTTGAGAAATAATTAGAATAATTCTTATTTTTATGGCATTTTTGTCGTGTCTTCTATTAGTTCAGTGTCTACCATTAGCGCCTTTCCCTTATTTTCACATTGACAATTAATCTAACTTGACAAAACAATACTTTTTTTTTTAATGCAATAAGGGGGCAAACGAGCAAACGGCTCACCTGATGTAAAGCAACTTACGTCGCCCATGGACACTCGCAGCATCAGAAGAGCCGCAGGTGAGTTGCCGGCCTTTTAAGGGGTAATAGGGGAGGGTATAGGGAAGGGTAGGGCCTTCCCTACCCTTAAAAGGGTAGGGGATTGGGCCTCCGGTAAACTCACTCACTCGGCGAAACACAGCGCAAGCGCTGTTTCACGCCGGTTTTCTGTGAGGACGTGGTATTTCTCCGGTCGAGCCGGCCCATTCGTGCCGAAGCATGGCTCTCCCACGTCAAAACTTTTTTCCTTTCTCTATGTTCGACAGGGCTATATCGGTCATAAGTCACAACTTATATCGCTGGCTGACGGTTTTCTTTATTATTTACAAAGTAGAAACATTCACCTGTATAAATTTTGTACGGTATAAAATGACCTTATATTCAAAAAATTTTTACATGTTCAGTAACGCGACTGACGATGAATCCCCCGTCTGCAATACGACTGACGGTAATTTTTTGGTTAAACATGACCTCAACAATCATTCATCAAAGTTTCATTCGGTATAAAATCACTTTTCGCAACAATTTTTTTTACAACTTTGAAATACTCTCAGTTAACATTCCACCACGGGTGCGGCGACTGACGCTGATTATATTGATTGATAAATATTATGCTACCGCAGGACAAAAATTTGGTCGGTATGAAATGACTTAGCAAACGCTAGCACTACTGATAGTAGATCAGATTAGGTGCATGTCCATCCGATACATGGTACATCTTTCTTGTCAGGCAATTGGGTGGTCAGAATAAATTGCCATAACATTTCACTTTATCTATTTTCAGGTGGAAAGAACCGCCAATGCCTCAAACCTCGATCCCACTGAAAGTGAAACCGAAGCGCTCTCAGCCGCCCCAGTATTCGCCGCCGCCGGGCTACACAGAATACTTACCATAATTTTATGGCTTGAAATCGTAAAAATATAGGGATAATGTTAAGTTCTGATACAGGGTTCAGGTTATTTTTAAATCAGCACGTGTTTTCTTTAGCTGACACTGCACAGAAGCGCATCAAGTGTCGTACCGTGACGTAACAGATGGTTAAATTATTTGTTTGGAAACAAAAAAAAAACACTAGTGATAAACTAGTGTAGGCAATAACATGCTGGCTGATTTAGCGGTAACTTGAATTATTATCTGAAATTATCCTGTAAAGTGTATCCAAATTTACCCTGATTAGCTATTAAAATCTAATTTCTTCTTTCTCACTCATGATAATTAATATATTAGGTAAGTTTTGGTGGTAAAATAAACGAAATAATTATTATGATGGCTTTTATTTAATGTCACAATCATTATAAAGTCCATTAGTAATCACGATCGAACTACTTTACTCCGAGAACGGTCAACAGTACCCAGTAACAGCGGGGCCAGGGTAAAACAGTTCAATCAACAATGACCTAACACACACTACAAGACCTCTCAAGTTACATTCTTAAACTGAATCATAAACAATTTCATGCCGAATAATATAATGATACTTCGGTAAGACAAGGGCACAAATGATTAAAAAAATGTTTAGCACTCATGCCTTTGTCTTATCGAAGGTGCGATATGTGCTTAGTGAAAATTTGAGGGTTTACAGCAAGATGATTGCGTGGCCATAACTAGAACTATAAATTAAGCTAGAACAAACCTCGATTCTGTCTGAAATTTCACTAAAATACAATTTTTCAGATAAAAACGAATGTGCATTAAAATAGTAGAATTAAGTTAGCGGGCCCCTAGACGATCAATAATATCACACAATATTTAAACTGAACAATTTATTTGACAAGTGGGTGCATTCAATGTTAACCCTAGATGGTCGTCAGTCAATAATATTGCACAATACGTGATATTGCACAGTAAAATTGATCGTCTAGACCAGTAGACCCAACCTTTTTTTCATGCGGGCCACAAACATGTTTTGGTCTTGGTGTCGCGACTCGCGGGCCGCAACAAAAATTTTTTAGGGTTAAAAAATAACTTTCTTCAAAATTAAAGATTTAATATTATATTTAATAATATTATTAATGATATTTAGACTTTACGTTATTATGCCGGTGGGCGTGAATTTCAAAATTGTTTAACATCACGCGGGCCACAAATAAAGTCCCGGCGGGCCGCGGGTTGGGGATAGCGGGTCTAGACTCTAGAGTCTAGATTCTACAGGCCCGCTTACTCATATCCGCGCGATCGTCTGGCCTCGAACCTCATCTTCATCCTCAAATCGCCAATGTAAAAGGCTCTATGAAACAATATGTATTGTGTGTGCTAATAATTGAGAGAAACATCGATGATCTAACTTTTGAAACCAAATGCTGTAATACCGTTTATAATATATTCGAGATAATGTTTTAATTAAATGAGTATAACATTTAGTAATACATAACGTATGAAACAATGCATCTTGTTTAGCAGTAATTAACTAGAAACGTTTTCTCTCTTCACTCTTGCATTAAGCAATTTTGGATGACATAAACATACAATAATGCGAGTTGGACTCGCGCACGAAGGGTTTCGTACCATAATAGAGCAAAAATAGTTAAAAATTGTGTTTTATTTGTATGGGATACATAAAATTAACTATTTAATTTAAATATTTAATTAAATTAAATAGTTAAAATATTTAATTAAATTAAAAAAACTTAAATATTTAATAGGCTACTTGACCTAATTTTTTTCTTTATGCTAATCGCTTCATAATCATTCATTTTTACAAAAAAAACTTATATTTTAATATTTTACACAGTAGAAACCCATAAAAATGTTTATTGAAAAATATGCCTCTTAAATGGCGCCGAAAACACTGTCCGCCATAGTGTGACGTCATACGCTTTGTATTTTAAACTCTCTTTATTGAAATTTTTTTAATGTGCTAAATGTACGAGTCTTAAACTGCCCAAAAATTATAAAATAATTATATTAGAAATCATTTGTAATGTTGAAAACTTTTGGAGAAAAGTTTTGGCCATTTCATTTCCCGTCTACAATAAATGGAGATAATATATATAAAACTGATGTTTTATTTGAATTATTGAAGAAAATATATAATAGGCTTATTCTTATTATTTATGTACAAATAAACTTACATATAGCGAGCGCGGTAAATAAAAGATATTAAATTAGTATGAGGATGACGTCACATCCCAATCGGAAGTACCGCAAAAGCGTTTTCGTCAGTACAATTCCTATTTTCATAAAATCATATTTTCAAATCGACTTTATTTATCAATCATAAGCTTTTATTTGATAATAAGGGTGAAATACGGTTTCCTAGGCCAAGTTCTACTAGAAATATGCATTTGTTCAATGAAATTGAATATAGGTCAAGTAGCCTATTTAATTTGTTATCAGTATTTGTTGTTATAGCGGCAACATATATACACAATCTGTGAAAAATTCACCAGTCTAGCTATAGCAGTTATTGAGATACAGCCTGGAGACGGACAGACGGACAGACAACGAAGTTATTTTCCGAAGGACTAAAACGGGACCCTATTACAATAGGGTCCCGTTTTAGCCCTTTGGGTACGGAACCCTAACAATGAAATGCATTATCAAATGCAATAAAATCTTGAGCTGCCTTGTCAGTGTCGTACAATTCGCGGAATCTATATCTACGCTTACTTAGTCTATGACCTATTTTTAAAAATATTATTTACAAACTATTATTATTTATTGGTCATAGAACTAGAGGATCCTACTCTACTCGAGGAATGAAGCATAGCCTTTTAATACTAGTATTAAAATTGCATTACAGTTTTTAATGGCAAGTAACCATTTGCTATGTTAATGTAAATAAATATTTAAAAAATGGTAACCAACAAAAAGCTACGTGCAAAATAAAACGGATTGAAATACCTAAATAAAAATAAATAGAAATAGTAAAAAAATAATATATTTACCATGCGAAATTATAAGTATACCTATTACCTAATATAAAACTGTTTTTACACTCGCTTTTCTAAAAGACACATTATAAATGCATCTAAGACGATCGAAACAAAAATACAACCAGCAAAAATCTTTTGAGAGTATTTTCCTATTTTATATTTTAACATAGGTTTTTTCCTTATTTCTAAAGTTAACGTAGGCTTGCTTTTTTCATAATTTTAAGATTGTTAAATCTACATGTTCATTCGAAAAAAGTTCATTTTTTTAGATATCACACAATAAATAACTACTTAAATATTTTTCTTAAAAAATGCTTATTATTCTATAGAAATTCCATGCATAGAAATAAACTTTAATAGTGTGCGTTGCTGCAAAAATAATAATACTAATACTTTTTCATTTCAAATATCATAGTTTCTATGCATAACAATTCTAATAAAATACATAAAAATATATGCCTCAGGTATTAATAATTATTTAAGTGTTATTAAAAGTATGACAATCGATATTATAAATCAGTAGTAAAAACTATTTTTTTGCTTAACTGTAATTAAGTATTTTTAAGTACAGTTTTATAAACTTTGTTATTTCATTTACTAAGTACATATTTATGTAACTTCGTTTAGGAAAATAATTAAGAAAATACACATTCCAACGAAAGAACATTCTGCGTTTAATTTTTAATATTTTCTATATCTTATTTTTATATTATTTTTTAACATTTAAGTATAAAGAGGGAATTCTACTCTACAACGTACAAAAGTTTACTTTCACTGCGGTCTAGACCCTAGGCAATATAAAACCTATGTTTTAATTATCTAATATTCGATTTATAAAAAGACTAAAGACAGTCTCTTTATGATTGGCCACATTCAAGCGAACGGTTTCTAATCATTCAAGATATTATTGCTTTTAAAAATGATGCTATCGTTCGCATTTAACTTTCATATATCTTTTTAAATTATAAATAATTATACAAAATTAAGTGTATTTGATTTCAATCTTAATAAGTACTACAGAATTTATTAAGTTTGGACATCAACATAAAAAAGTTACGCATTTTATACGTCGAGATAAAGAAAAAAGACGGTTGGAGAGTAGTGTTTTGTGTCGAACTCGACTCGAACTCGGTTGTCTGTAAAGTCGGTTTACTGACGATAGTAGTAACGTCATAGCCTTAAATGGAACGCCTCAGAGCGAGGTAACGCCGCATATTGCGTCATGTTTTTTCGTGCGCGCAGCCCATATCGAATTATAAGACGTTGTCACGTCAAAAACAAAGATCGTGGCCAAAAAAATGGGAAAACTTTAGCGTTGTTTGGGGCAATTTTGACATTAGAACTGTGACGTTAAAGATGACGTGACCTTAGTTTTGAGGTCTTTCATTTTCTGTGAACGAACACAAAATACAATCATAATTCATAACAGAGTAACAAAATTTTAAAGAGGCGGTTCAATAACAAGTAATAGTAATCAATACTATGATACCACTTAAACCTAAATCTAGACGTTCCTAGGTTTTATTGCGCCCAAAATATGTCATGGGAACCGTACATTGCCGCGATAAAAAGTATTTCATAACTGAGTCAAGTTAAAATCAGCCCAGAATTTTCGTGACCCATTCAATACAAAAAATATATAAATAAATACTTACGTTACATTTTATCTTTTGTTAGAAAATATAAAATGTGACGTATTATTAACTCACTATATTTTATCTGTAACGTATTTATGCGATAGCAAATATGTTTTATTGTTTACACAAAACATTATTGCTGATTTTACACATTTGGTCCACAAATGTGTTTCTAATAAATAGTAACCTAATCATTGGTCGATACTAGATACCACAAAACATGAATATATAAGAGTTCACAGCCTAAAATAATTCCAATTTTAAGTAGGTTTCGAATTAAGTATGCTTAAAACAGTAACTTCTGTCCTCGAGTGTTATTCCATCATTTAATTTAACGAAATCGGAATAACACTACTTATTACATTATAAAGTTTGCTTTTTATTCCCATAATTATTATATTACTTCTTGATTAATTAGGATTTTCTATAAAATAATTAATAAAAATAGCGATACTTATTATTATCTGCTATGCTGTTATAAGTACACAGAAAAGAGCGATATTCTTAAGTACTATTATAAACCAACACTTAAATATCATGTCCCTCTCATTACTTGTATTGAAGAAAGAGAAAGCATGATATTCACACAAACGATTGGTGAAATTGCGACTAAACGAAGAGTCCTTGACTTCAAAATCAACACGGAACTATTTACCTATACGAGTATTCTGTAAAACTCATTCGCTATAAAGTCAGTGAAATCCCTATTTCCATAAAAATGTGTCACGTGATCAAATTGCACACGATCGGTTCGACAATTTGTACTAACTTCTGTCCCACGTATAATCCGCTCGTGGGCGGATGTCAGCACGCGTTGTCGCGTGACGCGATGTCGCGAGTAAGGTATAGCGGTTGCTCGACGTCATGCGCTTTGTCGCAGCGCCGCCGGAAGAGGCCCGTGAACGACGATACTTGCTTCACCTCAGATAGGCTCGCCTGAAAAATACCACGATTTAATATTTAGAAATCAAGAATACGACTCTAATATGACATAAGTATTTACTATATTTTGAGATATTTTTTAGTAGAAATATAACATTTTTTTTTAAATCAGAAGAATGTAGAATTTTATGTATAGCCAGATAAATTAGCCAGATGATAAAGTAGGTAAGTTACATGATTTGTTCAAGTTATGTATAAGGGAAAAAATGAGTAAGTAATTGTCTTTGTTAAAAAATGTTAGTTATCTGGTTCATTCACTATCATCTTCAATTAACCATTAAAAACTTAAACACATCATGCATAGTTCAAACCCAAGGGTCCCAACACCCAAGACATGGACGAGCATGTCCCTCGGGCTCACTGAAGTCATATCAAAGGGTGGTTGTGCACTTAATTTTATCATAACATCTTAATATATATAATTCTTCTGTGAGTGTGTATGTCACTGAACTTCTCTCAAACGACTGGACCGATTTTGATGAAATTTTTTGTGTGTGTTCAAGGGGATCTGGGAATGGTTTAGATTCACAATGTTGTCCGCTGGACAATGTTTTTTTAATTAATTTTTAATTTGAATGAATGAATGAATGAATATGCTTTATTATGCTCAAAATGTACAAACATAATAAAAGAAGTTACATGAACTCAGCATGAGCACAAAGGCGGCTTTATCGCTATGAAGCGATTTCTTCCAAGCAACCTCTGGCGCATGGAAACAAATGACAAAACAGTGCAGCTTAAGTTGGAATATTACTAAAATTAAACAAGGCTTATCATAAATCTTAATAAATTACGCTAAATCCTATTTTAAAATGTATTACATATTCTATAGCATATTGGAATAATACTATAGGTAAGTACTAATCTAAAAAATATACTAATACACAAATACTAAATATAAACAAACTAATATATATATATATAAATATTTAATATAATACATACACGTATACCTACATACTACTCTGACCTATGGCTGCCAAACATGGACATACAACACAAAGATAAAAACAAAACTAACAAATTGCCAGAAAGCTATGGAAAGAAGTATATTAAGAATAAGGAAAATTCAAAAGATAAGAAGTAAAGACATAAGAGCAAAAACCAACTTAATAGATGTACTTCATTATGCCCGCTCACAAAAATGGCGATGGGCTGGGCACATAGCTAGATGTACAGATAATAGATGGACACTAGAAACCACAACATGGAAAGGACCGACGGGAAAAAGAAAAAGAGGTCGTCCAAGGAATAGGTGGATTGACGAAATAACTCTAGTAACAGGAAAGGACTGGAGAGGAAAAGCAAGCAACAGAAAACTCTGGAGTAAGCTAGAGGAGGCCTTTACCCAGCGTGGGGTTCCAATAATAGATTAGAAATAGTTATTTAGTTAAAAAAGAGAAAATGTTTATTTAAGGTTGTTGGAAATAAATGGGCTTTATTATTATTATTATACCTACATACACAGAAATAAATAAAGAACAATTTAATAGCTCCTTCGCACGAAATCTTTACGAAATGCTGAGGTAATGAATCTTAAGCATTTTTTTGAAGCTTACAATACTTTTAGCTTGCCTGATTTTGGCTGGTAAGGAGTTCCATAGCAGTATTGCCCTGACTGTGAATGATTTGTTATAGAAATTGGTGTTGTGTTTAGGTATATAGAGAAGATTGGACACAGAGCGCAGCTGAAGTTCGGACGTTCGAAATTCAAACCTTGATTTGAGGTAAGAGGGTGCTTTAGGGTTGAATAGCAGGGTGTAAAGCAAGGTTAGGATGCGCATGTTACGTCGTAGGCGAATGGGCAACCAAGAAAGCTTGAGGCGATATTCAGATATGTGGTCATATTTACGCAAGTTAAATATAAAGCGGATTGCCATGTTCTGAAGACGCTCAAGTTTGTCCATTTGTTGTTCGGTGATGTCGGTGAAACAAGCATCCGCATAATCCAATATAGACAAGAACAAAGACTCGGCAAGTAGAATTTTTTAATTTATTAGTAGTTGTTGATTTTGGAATGTTTTACATTGGATCCGACAGACGGCGCTACCATCGCAGTGCCAAATTTTAAATAATATTCGAATTCGAATTTTAATTTTAGTCTGTACCGACAGTTAGCGCTGCGATCAAATTAAAAAAAATACTTTATATACTTAATATGGCAAAGAAACGTTTGCCGGGACAGCTAGAATTATATATATTTTCTTGTTAATCAAATAATAATTATCGTGGTTGGATACCGCTGTCGATCCTGGCTATACGGTGGTAGAAATGTGTGGTGAGCCAACGCCCGAATAATAAAAAAAGTTAGTCGGTGTTCCGTCCCACTGGGTTATGAGAATAAAAGGAATAGATATAGCTCTTGTGTACTGCGCACATACTTGGGTACTATAAAATTACTCCTGCGTA
Organism: Polyommatus icarus; assembly: GCA_937595015.1. NCBI lineage: Eukaryota > Metazoa > Arthropoda > Insecta > Lepidoptera > Lycaenidae > Polyommatus > Polyommatus icarus. The sequence continues at coordinate 6,804,856 of OW569331.1, forward strand.
ACTGGCCTTGGTTTCAATGAAAACGGCCACCGTCATCAAAACCCGTGTAGGAGTTATTATTTAAAAAAAAATAGTTGAAACCCACCTCTATAGCAATAGCCAGTATGAGATGCAGCAGCGGTATGAGCAGTATGTACACTCTGAACATGTTCTGCTGCGGCTGATCCGTCCGGAACACCTCCACCTCCATATTTTCCGCCACCCACGACAACGGACACATAAGCAGGAAGGTCACGTATACCGACTGCGTTATGAGGGCGGCTACCATTTGATCTGAAAAATATAGAAAAATGACGTTATTTTTAAGAGCGCACCTGACCCTAACTTGACTACATACTTAAACCTAGATCTCAAAATCTGTAAGGTTTAGAAAACTGTTTTTTTTGACACAAGTAACTTCAGTTCATGAAGAATAAATGCTCAAGACGAAAACACGATTACTGAAAAAAATGCTCGATAGTTTCTTTTTTACAAAAAAATCTTGTTTTAGACACATTTTCGCTTGGATCTTCGAAGTTTGCTGTCTTTTCTTTAGTATTTTTTAATATCTAAAAAGGCATTGATAAAACCTACATTTGCTCAAAACACTTTTTTAATAATCACTATAGTTCGTCTTTTATTCAAGTTAAACTAAATTGGCGATGATTCCGCGCCGTCCTTTTTCACTTGGCATATAGAAGACGGGCGTGAGTGTGAAGAGAGAAGGATGATTGATGTTTGATTTTTTGAGTCAGGAGCGTTCTTAACCCTAACAAAATTTGGTAGCGCCCCGAAACACCACGACCAAAACATGTTTGTGGCCCATATAAAACAAAGGTTGAGTACCATTGCATTCATAGGTAAAAAATGCCATATGAAGGCTGTTTACTTGATCGACCAGATTTCTCGTTTTCGATTTCGTCTATAAACGTTAAGGTAGGGAAAGCTCACTCTTAGGGTCTAAACACACTGACACCGACGTAAATTCCGCCGCGTTTCAAATCCATACAAAATATGGGCGGAACACGACAGACGAAATTCCGTCGTGAGCCGAATTTCCGTCGAGCCAAGTCGAGCGTAAAGTTCGGCAGCGATTGCCGATTCGGCGGTAATGTTTTGTATAGCAACACACTAAACGCGACGGAATTATCAAAACCGAACATATTACATCTGAGAATTTTAAATTCCACTTACGCGTGCGTTCTGCAACGGAAATTACACCGGCGTAATTCAGCCTAGTGTGTTTAGACACTTAGGCACAATTATTTAAAAAAAAAAAAACAAATATGATAAACAAAAATACTCACGATTGGCACAGAACGGCTGGCGGAAGGGGTAGCCCTTGGCGTATACGCACGCCATAACAAGGTACTGGAATGATGAGACTATGAATATGATGGTGTTCTCCCAACACAGGACTATCTCGACGTCTGCACCGCCCACTACTGGAGTATACCTGCAAATAAAAGCAAGTAACAATTATTAAACTCAAAGGAGGTTATGTTAATAATATGCCTAATTTTTAAGGTTCCGTACCCAAAGGGTAAAAACGGGACCCTATTACTAAGACTTCGTTGTCTGTCCGTCTGTCTGTCTCCAGGCTGTATCTCAAGAACTGCTTTAGCTAGACTTCTGAAATTTTCACAGATTGTGTATATCTGTTGCCGCTATAACAAGAAATACTGAAAACAAAATTAAATTAATATTTAAGGGGGGCTCGCATACAACAAACGTGATTTTTTCGGCCTTTTTCACTCTATATCAATAATGGAAAGAGGTAGGCACTTGAATTTTTCACACATTCTTTTGTTATATGTGTACTTTAATATTTAATATGTAATATTATTTAAATAAAATAAATTTAGGGGGGTTCCCATACAAAACACAATTTTTAGCCTATTTTTGCTCTGTATCGGTACGGAACCCTTCGTGCGCGAGTCCGACTCGCACTTGACCGATTTATTTTCTGATTAATTTCGTAGTGACCCTTAAGACCTTTACAGTTTTAGCTTGACTCGTTAGCTCTCTGAGATCATACAAAGAGTTTTTGTAAAGGTAGTTCCTCCCGGCCATGCCCGCCCCAGAGACAGCGTCAACAGCTATTATTATTTTATATTTTGCCACCACCTATGTTATGATAGACACTGACCAGGGCTGATCGTGCAGCAGATACAGCGCCGCCAGCTGCAGCAGCAGCACCAGCAGCACCTGCGCCGTCAGCGGCAGCAGCGACGGCAGCGCCACCAGCGACACGGGCGGGGAGCGCGCGCACAGCTTCCCCCCCGGACCCGCCCGCCCCAGAGACAGCGCCAACAGCGTCGTCAGCACCAGATCGATATACAGGAACTGGTTGTTGCCCAAGATGGAGTAGTACTGGAATATATTTATATAGCTTATTATTAGCCTAATAGTATTAGGTGATAGAAAATAATATAAACTTAAAATCACAAATTCATTGCTAAAAATACAAACTAAAATAAAATATACAAATATAATATACAAACTTAGAATATAAAATTATAAAAAGAAAAACTTTCCCAGGTCGTCCCCATCTGGCAGAGTGCCCAGCAAGCTGACAACATTGCCGCGTTGAATTGCAATTGCTATTCGCTGTGCTAGGTAGCTCCCGGCTCTGGGGTCTCGGGTGGCTTCAATAAGCCTCTTAGATATTTCGCTAAAAAGCTTATGTGCCGCCGGACCCCATGCGCCTAGGGTTTCTACCCCAAACGGTTCAAATATGAGATCTCCGCCGAGGTTCTCATATTTGCGCCGCTTGAGGTTCTCTGCTTGGTTGGCGGCAGCGCCCGCACAGCTCGAGGTGCCCTGAACATGAGACGGGGCGAGTGTGTCGACACAAGTGGCGTCCCACACAAGGGCCCGTCCCACAGTCCAGGGAACCAGGGTCATTCCATCGGGTCTCTTGCCATCGTCGCGAACCAAACCGGAGGGCTCCAGTATCGCTGGCACG